>CM035128.1:42355048-47317548 GCA_020205605.1 Panax ginseng | reverse complement strand
ACTAGTGTTCATCTTCATAACTAAATGTTCCCATTAGTGTTCATCACAAATTTTTTACTCCTCCATAAACTATCAATTTTCGCCACAAAAACCATAGATCTACATCACAACTTCCCTCACAAATCCATCTTAAGCAAGCCCAGCAGGACCCATACACAAACTGCAGCTAAGAAGCAGCTACAATCAACATATTCATGCTCTGCTTTGCAACAAGGCCTGCAACTCCATTCAAATCTGCATAACATAACAACACATATAGGGGATCCCCTGCCTACAACACAACATGATTAATAATAGTTGCTCCCAGAAAATTTATTAAGATAAGGAACCAAAGCAGACTACATCATAAAACATGAGAAATTTAATGAAGCTGGAGACATTGCATAAAAAATAAAACTTGATTAATCTAAGATCATCTAATACCATAATATGGTAAATTAGGAACCAAAAATAACCGTCACTTTGAGGGAAATTCATGCTTTTACTCGATACTTTTTTGGCCTACAGACTGTCTATGTATCATTTTCAAATATATTTAGCAGGAAATAGAAATTAACTGCAGAGTTTATAGATAAACAATAGAGAAGGCTAACTATATAGCAATACTATAATCAGAAGATTCAGAACAGATATATCATTCCTGTCGCATTATCAATCATCATCTCCATCAAAGTGTTTGATATAGAAACAAAACATAACTAAGGCAATGAATATGTAAAGTCAAGATTCAGGCCCCTCAATCTGGATCAATATGAATTGAAATTAAACGTAACCCACCTCATCTTCAAGCTTATCAAAAGTGTTAAAAAACAAACAATCAGCCTCCTGGAAGTTAGAAAATCGATCAAGAACAAGCCTGAGAATACCCGGGTAAGAATCCACATCCGAAACAAAAGAGGGCAAATCACAAATCCCCAATTCTGGAATTGCAGGCAAGCAAATCACAGACCCTTTTTCCACTGGAATCTTAACAGTCCCTTTATGGGAATGATAATAAATTGCAGAAACCGCACACGATTGAGTAAAAAAAGAAACCCCATATAACCCAATTTCCTTAGCTATATCTAAAACCATGGCATACATGCATCATAAACAATGGCATTCAAAGGGTACCCAGAATTCTCCAATTTCTCAAATATCTTTGGCAAACTTTTCGACGATTCGGCCTTCAATCCTTGTACAAAAAGGTTGAAGCAATCGGGTTTTTGGCCTTCATTGAATCCATTGGAGATGTGCTCAAAATTGATGGAGCTGGTGGATTGGTTTTGTATGAGGTTTTTGTGAGCTGTGGTGGTGACTAGTGTGACTCTAAGGCCTTTTGCAGCTAAGCGCTTGGAGAATTGTAGCATTGGGTTTATGTGCTTTTTAGGGTTGGTTTTGCGAGAGCTTCCATTGTTCTTATTGTAACGAGCTAGGGGTTGCGGCAAGAAGGATATAGAAATAGTAGATAAAGAGGAAGCCATTTTTTCTTTATGGCCGAAGCTGAGCTCCAGTGATTAAAGAAGGAGAAGAAGAAGATGGAAAATCAGTGTGGTTTGAGGAAGAGGAAGGGTATTTCGGATATTTATCTGTCTTTTTTTGACTGTTATAGTCCTTTCTCACGCGGTTTTGGCGTTTGACTTACACGCACGGTTAAGTTGGATGAAAAATGTGACGTTTTCATTTAAACTCAAAAAGTCGGGAGTTTAAATATAGCTTTACTGATTATAGGTGGTTAAGTGAGAAATCGCCCAAACCCCAAGTGGTCATCTTAACCCAAAAATTTAATAAAAAAGGGAAGGGGGAAGGGGGAAGGGGGGTGGCGGAAATGGTTTTGTTGCAGTGGGTTTTCTAATTAGAGACAGGTCTGGCTCTATTTTTAAGTGCTTTCGTTGATAGATTTCGTACAAATTTTGCTATGACCGTTTTGATGAAAAGTGACGATAGCAATGTGATTGAATGATCGATGAAGTCTACTTCGGACAACAAGTATACCTCTTCTATTATTAATCTTTATAGGATGTTAGTGAATTTGATGCGTGAACTTTTCAAATGGATCCGGTTATCATGAAAAATTAATTAATTGATCAATAGTGTTGTGACGCACACACCACGACTGCCATTTAATCGTATTTATATTAATCAATTAACTAAAATTAAATTCATACTAACCGCTTCATTTTCAAATGCGTGTACAAAAGGAAAAATAGAGTTGGTCTGTCTATACTCTATACTAGCCCATATTTTTAATCTTCATGCGCCTATATATTGTTGGAAGATGGTCATTTTAACATTCTTCTCATTGTCGTTTAAGTTATTTTGGATTAATAAAACTCCTCAATTTTTCGAAAGATTTCAATAAAAAAAGATGGAAGGAAAAAATAAATTGTACTTCCTTTGTTCCAAAATTAGAAATATATTTTTCTTTTTATTTCGTTTTAAAATTAGGGGTGTATTTTTATTTTAGGACTATAAAGTGACATCATCTTCCTAATTTGTTATTATTTTTTCACAATCATTTTTAATATCACACTACCACAATCAAATTTCTAGTTAATACCAAGACTATTTGAAAATATAAAATTATCCTTAAAAATCGTCGTTATATAAATTCATCTCTAAATTTGAAACAAAAGGAAGAAATTATAGTACTCCTCCTATATGACATTGGCAACGCGTGATTTACGCTGAAGTGATGAAAAGGCTAAAATTAGAAAAATATTGTTATACTTGCAAAGAAATCTTATAAAAAGAAGTTTACAAAATAATGTATCAAAGCTGATTAGTAAATGATTCGCTATACACAGATGGGTCTAATAGTTGTAACTTGTAACCGATCAAAAACATACCTATCCTTTTATATCTCTGTTTTGTAACCATTCTTTAGTAAGCAATGGTATTATTTAAATTAGAATTGACTATTGAGTTTTGAACAATTTAAAATATTAGATTACACTTCTACTGGTCCTATTTCACCTAATGGCTAACGGTGAGGTCCCCAGCTTAAGAGGCCTCCTGAAAAACTTGCGGGCAAAAGGGAAAAAAAAGAGAAAGAAAAACGAGTGAAAATAATTTTTTTTTTTTTTTTATATTTTTGGTAAAAGAAAAAAACTAAATTCATGTAGTGGAGTATATTTCTTTCATAATAGTTGTTTGACAGGGAAATTTTGCCGGTATGGGAATTGCCACAAGCAAAATTGATAATTCCACAAAGTTCCTTTCACATGAAAAAAATGGACCCCACACTAATGGAATTGAAAACTTGTAAAAATATCAAATTTACTTATGAAAATATAAATTCCTGGTATAAATAATACTGTGCATCAAGGAAGCATGGAAATAAGATACAAATAGGCCGGAGGAGTAGAGAATATAAATGTACAATGATACATACGAAAACATGATCATGCCAAAAACTTAACTTCAGAAGTTTAAAAGATCACCAGACTTTGGTGTCCATCGTCTCTTATTAGAAGCCAAGGTTACACCTTCACTCCGATTCAATTTGCTTTCCTCGCCCTTCTTTTTCTTCCCTGAAGAGCTTAGAGAACCTTCAACTGTGAGAAAAAAAAGGGGACATCAATCAGGCATTAACATCAAAGGAAAGGAAAGAGGAGAAAACCACATTGGTATACCAATAACAAGATATTGTTTCGGGTTATACATTTCCAAACGTCACCTACATAAGAATATATACTACACTGTAACTGTTTGGAATTTGCCAATTTCATTGTATTGTCTTTTACAGCAACTTTATGCCACAATAAAGTCTCATAAAATTTCAAAGAAAGGCTCATTTGGTTAATAGTTGACGCCATAATTGTTGGCAAAACAACTTTTAATTATAGGAATTATTAGATACTCCCTTCTCTCCGTTCCAAAAATAGATGCATTTTTCTTTTTAGCCCGTTCCGAAAGTAGAGCTACATTTCTACTTTTAGATGTACTACGTAACACAATGTCCCTAACCTACCATTACTTCAGGTAAATTGAAAACTATCAAGACACCACTACTATAATCTAGCAAATGATAGGGTTATGATTGGGAAAAATAATTTTTCTCTCTAATTTTGGAACATAGAAAGTATATAAGAATACCATAATAGTAATAGCAGCATGGTCAAGTTTTAAATTTTTTGACAAGAGGAAAGATATAGAGACCACAAAACACCCCACTGCCTTTCTTACCATTGAAGGGTGTGTGTGCCTATGATTCAAGGGCATAATGTTTTTGCTTAAAAATAGTAGTGCACAATATATGATATTTACTAGTTTTTATGAGACTACCCCAGATATTATGATATTTCACTTTAGTCTAAATAAAACTACACATTTTGATGCAAAGCGTGTAAACAAGAGAAGGCTTCATGTCACCATAATTGTTGGACAATAGCTCTACCAGTCCATCTGTCTAAAATACAATTGTTTTTCTTTGGGCTAGGAGGTCTGTAGTCCCCTAGAAACTTGTGAGTCTAACCAATCCAATCTTGTCCGATTACTTAGATTAACTGAATAGAAAGAGTTCTGTTCTAAGGAATTAAAGAGCAGAAGCCTAACATCACATTTCCTTTTGTCTTCTAAGTTTTCTTAGCAACTTAATGCTTCAGATAAACATTTGCATCTCTCTCTCTCTCTCTTTTTCCTCAAAACAGTTATTCCAGAGTGACCATTCAAATATCCAACTGGACAACTGATTAGGCATATTTGACGGTACATTGTACCTCACATTTCAGAAGGAAAAAACAATGCAATTTGTACAGATGACACTAAGATATTGATCATCATGGTTAAGAATACACGAGTAATTTCAATACTCAACACTATAATATGCCTTTCATACCTTGCCATTCCCACACCCCTTTAGATTCACCCTTCACAATCTTTGGATACCTATCCAAACGAGAATCTTCTTGCACCAACTCCTCAACCTTCAAGGAAAAAAGAGGCAAATTTATAAATCTTTGCACAAATTCTTCAAGTTATAGCTCTTTATCCAGGTGGAAAAGTAACAATGCATATCAATCTTTAGAGAATAATTAACCTTTGATGCTCTAAAAGTTGGCAGTAAACGTAACATATATATTCACCAACCAAGAGTTATTCTGAAAACTATGGTTATGGTCTTGTTAGACCGAGCGTATCCCTTACTTACTTGTTAAGGAAGGAATGCACTACTTTACACATTAAGTTCGTATCTCACTTACACCTCTGTCTCTCTGTCCCACCCACCCATTCGAAACGACAACATGTTAGGTATTTGAATAGCAATCTTGCTCACCTGTTGCGGTGAGGGAAACAAGAGAACGATTCCACATATTACCATATTTATTGTCTCTAAATTTGTTGACCGACAAAATAAAAGGAAGAAGGAAGCCCAAAGCTTCATCTCAAACTCAGTTAATAATATGCTCTCAGCATATCAAAATATTATGAAAAAAGGTAGCATCCTGAAACTCTTAAAAGTTCGAGTAAAACTAGCCAAATCTGACAATATTAGTAATGAGGACATTAAAATGAAGGTTGGAGGAGTGGCACCGATTGAGCTGAATTTGAGTGAACATCCGAGAGGAGAGGTATACTGTATCAGGAGGAAGATGTGAGAAGAGGGAGGGAGAAACCAAGACTGACTTCGGAGAAAGTTGAACAAAGAGATAAGCACGAGAGGAATATTACGGAGATCTTGACCTTGAATATGAAGGAGTGGAGGAGGTTATTTCTCATGTCAGAGGCAGACTAGCCTGTAATACTATTGGATGTTTTTTAGTTTTAACTTATTTTTGCATTTTTTCCTTTTTCTTTTTCAGTCTTTTAAGTATTACTATTTTCATTATTTATATCACTTTATCCCTTTTTCCTTGTGTTATCTATATTATGTTTTAGCCTTTTTGGTCTCTCTTTTTCTTTGCCCTTGATTTGTTATTACTCATTAAATGTGAGATTCATTTTCAGCCTACGCCAACTAGCTTGGGCTAAAAAAGCTTTGTAGAGTTGAGTACTGTAACCAAAATCTACTGAAACAATATTTGGCAAAGGTCCAATACATAAAGTATATGCATTCACCAATCAGGACTATATTTAAGTTACCACATTCATTGCCTCTATATATATTAGCCAAACAAAGTAAAAAGAAAAAGAAAACCAAAGCTTCACAGTCAACTCATATACTACTCCATCTAACTATACTCCCCCCCCCCCGCAAAAAAAAGATGCAAAATTGAAATATAAAGCTTAAAAATACTCTAAACATGAAACATTTTTTTCTCAATCTCTATTATAACAATTGAACAAACTTTATCACCAACACTTAATTACATAAAGATGTTTAATAACACAAAGGAACTAGAATAAAATATTAATATTATCACACAAAGGCACTAAAATAACATATTAATTGAATATATTAAGCGCATTACCACTTGAATATCTACTTTAAAATGCTTAAAAGTAGTTGTCTAAGAGATGGAGGGAAATATGAGAATTGTGTTTAATCAAACAAAATCAATAGAACAAATGCATATTTAAATATACAAAAAAAATACCAATTGAATAACCACTTTAAAATACTTCTAAATGTTGACAAGAAAAGATACATGAAAATATGAGAATACCTTTTTCCATAACAATGGGTCTCTTCTTTCTCTAGGGGAAAGAAGATGATCTCGTAACCATGACACAACTACCCAAGGTTCACCCTCGCTATTGCCACTCCGTGACATTAATGCATTTTCTTCAAGTATGTCACAGACCTGTAATATTTATCCCAAGGGGCAAATACACGAAAATTAGGATAAATTAAATAATCTAATGAGCTATAGAACAAATCAGGAAGAAATTTTATCCTTATCCAAATTTATAAAAGTAAAAGAACTGTAAAACAATTCTTATGCAGTTATATAAAACATTTGAGTATTGAAATTAGCTCCAAATGTTTCCACTTTCTCAAAATTAAAAACTTAAAATAAACACAAAGGTAACAAACCCAGGGCCTCAACCTGGTCAGACCATATACCATCTATCATGGATGTCCCACCAGCAATGAAAGAAAAGACAGAAAGAAGCTTGCTACTCAGAGATTTTGAGCCCAATGTATGGCTGCAGAAGAAGATATCCTACGATGAAACTTTATTTACTCCAGATTTATAACATAGAGGAAGACCCCCTAAAAAACTTGCAATTGGTCACTAACAAAATCATATATACATTTGAAAAAAATTCAGTTGGGACTTCTGAAGAAAAGAAATGATGGCCTTGCAAACCTTGTTGTAAAGCTCTTCAGCTCTAACTGATAAATAATGCCTTCGGCGGATTCTGACCAGTATCAATGTGCATCCCAGAAGCTGTAAACTCAACATTGTCAATAGGCTTTAACATGTCAATACCAAATTATTATCTTTGAAAGGCTGCTTTTTATAATGGAATACCACTGCACAAATTAGCACTAAAACTAATGCGTGCTCTGCAATCCAATGTCGGATATAACAGGAAACTGGCTTATAACGATTCACTAGCAACTCAGGACACTTGAGCTCTTTGATCCTACATTGGAAAGAGAAGAATGTAAAGCAGAAGCCCACAGCATTTAATCTTTCATTGTGTGTAACTAAAAGATAACCATGACATACCCCTTGTTGTTTACTCTCGTCTCCAATAGTTCACCAACAGTCTGCTCTGCTCTTTGCTTTGCATGCATATATATGGAAGTCTCCAAGCCATGATGCTCCATCAGCTTGAATTCATCAAAATTATTCCACAGGTCATCCTCCTGAACCTGTAGACAAGATATAGATAACAGAAAAATACATCTATCAGAATGCCCAGACAAAATCCATATTGACAAAATTTCTGAATCTACAACACGGGTTTGGAGGATTAAAAACGTTACACACCCAAATTGTTCCAGTCGCGTCGCATAAATATTGAGCATACGCCTCACAAACATGATTTTGAACCAATCTTGACTGAAATTACATCACGTGAAAGTAGCACATTAGAATATAACACGGAAATTAAAGTTTTAAATATGCTTTTTCTTCTTATTTCTCATATGATGATGATAGCAAAATAAATACATATCATTGTGCAACTTATTAAAAAAAATTATATACGCACAAGTTTCTTAGCTAATTCATTGATATCTCCATCTTCTACACATGACTTCCCGAGCTTTCTATAGCCACTAGCACATTCCAACTTGCCTTCATGACATACTCCATTCCTTGGACAAGGCTCACAGAAATCTGTAACAGTAATAAAAAATGAGTATATTACCAAAAAACACAAAGCAAGTATAAAAGTTACTAAAAAATTGTATATCATCGTAATAGTTATTATGTGAGTCCTAAAAATAGAAGGACTTAGGTAGTATAGGCTTAAATAGACTCGGGTAGTATATGACTATGTAGACTTGGGATAGTATATGATTATATGAACTTAGGTAGTATAGGAGTATATAGACTTGCGTAGCATAGGAATCTATAAAAATATCTTGTGCTCCTTGAATACATAGTGCAGTATACCTCTCTTTCTCTCTCTCTCCCTAGCTTGGTATTTCTCCTCTTCGACGTATTCGTACTGTTTGCCTCGTACCTAGCAAAGACCTCAGGCAACTGCTTTGCAATCTACAGCAACCAAATACATATACATCAACCAAGAGAATGTACAAAGACCAATTCGTAACCTAGGTCACTGCTTTCAAACCAACGGCCACCAAACCAGCAAGCTGCAACCCACAAACTTACAAAAACCAAATTATGACCTATTGCAATTTTTTACTTCATAGCATCAATAATGTCAAGTTCTGATGAAAAATCCAAGCAGCCAATAATCTATTAAATGAAGAAGCCTTCTTAGTGGAAACTCAGCTTTGTTGGTAGGTTACCTGGTTCTCCTTTGAAATTGAATCTCAACTCTCTATTCTTCTTCTTCTTTTTTCGCAGGGCTGTTTGCCCCACATCATTGTTACATCCTTTTGCCTTCATTGAACTTTCATTGCCGTAATCCTGATAACATCGTGACCAGGCTTGCATCGAACGACATTCACTCAACTCGAGTTCCAAGGACAATTCAAGTGATCTTAAGAAATGGGGTTCAAATCAACTCAAGGATGCTTACATTGGAGCTCAATTTAAGTGAACCCTGAGGAGAGGATCAGTCATATGTTTTGGGATTGCTAGATATCATCTATTTAGCAAATCCAAATCAACGCCAGTCAAGTCATTATGTAATGCACGGAACAAAGGAGAAGGATCGAGAATGCATGGCGAAACGTTTATTGTGGGATATGTTTCTAAATTCATTAACTTGGTCTAAACAAAACTTCAAGGTTGTTGGAGGAAGCAAACTGAACAAGAATTCAAGTTTGGGACTTAAAAACACATAAGAGAACATTCTGACTATCCGGCGCGGGGAGCGCCCAAAATACATTGGGTTACATGAAGCGCAGCCAAGTGGAAAGACATTCTGCATATATGCAATGCGGGCGCGTGCCGGTTTAGCCTTTGAGGAGGGAGAGGCGCAGCAAGTCGTGTAGGTATGATTCCAAGAAACGCGTTTTTGTTCATATTTCTTCCTTATTTTGAAGGATTTTCACATCTTTTCATAATTCGAATGAATCTCGGATATTTATTAGATAAGATTTGATTTTCATATTGTTTTGTTAGCTAGGATTTCTATTTCCATTCAAATTCTTATTCCTTATAGGATTTAGGGTTTTGATTTCTTATAGAATTAGGATTTCTTTCATTATTATAAATAGACTGCATATCTAATCTAATAGATAGACAACTTTGATGAATAAAACTTGTGAGATTATTCTTCTTTTGGTTCTTTGAGAACTCCCGAATTGTTCATAATTTTCTATGATATTCAAACCCAACTTATCATAATACAATACATAGTTGTGTGTGGCGTCTTCTACCACATCAATTGTCGATTGTACCGAGATTCCCGCTTCAATATAAGCGAGGGGACAAGGTGTCGTTGGTGTCCATTCAACGCATATTTCCAAACGCGAGCAATTGTACCAAGATTACCGTCTACATATAGGGAAGGGGTTAAGGTGTTGCAAAAGCAATCCATCCTACAACTTTACTAGAAACGATCGGATGACAACCACCTCACGCATGGCGTCTTAGTGGAGTCTATCATTTGGTATCAAAACTAAGCCTTTCTAGCAAGTTACTTATCTTTAATTTCTGTTGAATATATATTGTAGAAAAAAAAAATCGTGAGTATAAAAAAAAAGAGCGTTAAGAAAATTTTCAAATTTTGTTTCAATAGTGCTAACAAACTTGTAGCACACCATCAATTCCGATCAACCGAGATTTTATCCAAATCCATCATCATCAGTTCCGATTAAAGTGCAGCCTTACTCTAAAATTCAATCAAGTGAGGGTGTATCGGGGCCAAGTGGGTTATAAGCGCCAAATCAAGATGATACAAGGAATTTGCGGTTGTGTCGGTATTATGAGATCTACACTTTCTATATTTGTTCTTGATAAGTTAATTTTGAATTGCATTGTAAAACTGTGAATTTATTTGGTAAATTCAAAAAGAACCTATAAGAGGGAATATTGAGAGGTAAAAGGCAAAAGTGTGAGGTTAATAGAGGGTAAAAGCCTATTGAGTGATACACAAGCGCATAATTGAGCGATACATTATTTTGAGCGAAACACGTAAGGAAGTGTGTAAGGAAAAATTATTTTGTTACCAACCCTTGTTTGGCAGGAAATATGTTTAGCTCAAAGGACATCTTTTATACTATGTTTCTAGTGCAAGAAAAGGTGTGCATTGTGAAAATTGATTGTGAAATTAGTACTAACATTGCTAGCTCTACAATAGTGGAGAAACTAGGGTTGTCAACAGTTGCACATCCTCGACCTTTCAAGGTGCAAGGGATTGTCGATTGTGGGGAGGTAATGGTGACTAGATGAGTGTCAATTCCTTTTCGCATTGGCAGATATAAAGATGAAATACTATGCGATGTAGTTTCAATCCATACTTGCCATTTGTTACTTGGGAGGCCATGGCGACACAACAGGCGCGCGAAGCATAACAGTTGTACTAATAAGTATTCATTGGTACACAATCGAATAAGAGTCAACCTTTGTCCTATGACGTCCGAGCAAGTTCGTGACAATTTGATGTACTTACCAAAAGATCGTGATCAAAGGCAAGAAGAAGAAAAAGATCGACAAAAAGAATTTGTTCAAAAGATTGATAGTGAGAAAGAAAAGTTTGAAAAAAATGAGAGAAAAGATAAGAGAGAATAAAAATATTGAGATTGAAAATAAACGAGAGGGTGAGCAAAACAAAGAGAGTGAGTTGAAAAGTGAGTTGTATTTTGAAAAGCCAATGATTGTACATTAGTACAAGACGACGCTTTTGAATACTAACACTAATGATTCTTCTTTATCTAGTTCTGTTTTGTCTCTTGTACAGGTTGTTGATGATATACCCCGAGCTATCATTCCATACCGATCAGCTGATAGTATTCTTGAGGAGACAACGGAGTTACCCAGACGGGTTGGAGAGTTGGTAAAAGTGAGTATCGTGAGAGAAGACATGAGTTAGTGTGCTAATTCTGAGATCATAGTACTTAAGGAGGATGGGACAACGAGTTTGTTCATCGATTTTGAATTGGTAAACAAGTATCGTTATTCTTTTCTTTGTTTAGATAATATGTTTGATAAATTGCATAATACTTGTGTTTTATCTAGATGTAATGATCATGTGATGACAATGCCTAATCAATTTAGCGTGAGAGATTGTGATAAATGGAAAATTATTTTAACATGTGAATTGTATAGATGGATAATTACTTCTGTTAGATTAACTAATGCATCTAGAGTTTTCATGAGTTATTTAAAACATGTTTTGCATGCTTCCATTGGAAAATTTGTTGTTAACTATTTTTAGGGTAGAATCATCTTTATCATAAACTATGGTGGATATTTGATGTATATTGAGTTAGTTTATGATCATGATATATATTCTCGTTTTCGATGTGTTTACTTGCATGAAATTCATTCTAGGGTTTCTTATCCATATGTTGATTTGAGTTTTCATGCTAGTTAATCTTTACATGAGATGTCGATAGTTGACAATGGTAGTAATCATGTTGTTTCGTTAGAGCAATCTTCATTGCATGATTCGCTATCATATGGTAATGATTTGAAAAGTCATTATCAGCACGATAGGGTGATATGTGGGTTACATACATGTTTAGTCAAATCATTTGGATTAGACAAGGCATTGCATACTTCCATGAGATTATGTAATCATATTTTGCATTCGTTCATGGAAAAACTTGTTATTATCTGTTTTGATAATATTCCAGTTTGTATCAACAATTTGGAAAATTTTGTAGCATGTGTTGAGTTTGTTTATCATGATAAGTATGCTATTGAGTTTTTATCGTGTGAAGTTGGTTGTGATCTATTTACTCCGTTGACAACATTATTTGTTCGTGATTGTGTTAATGTCAATGGGAAGGAAAAAGTTTGTAGTGTTTTGCAGATTCGTGATAGGATTATAGTCATCTAGGGAATCATGGATCGTGCAATTCATTTCGTCCAATGCATAGAACATCTATAGGGAAATGTTTGGAATATTGTTCTAGTAGACTATGCATATGATTTTGATTTATTTGATTTCTTTGTGATTAGACAAAAAGAACTTGTTGATTTGTTTTATTTTGTGTTTAATCCAGGAATTCAGGTGTATGAGCTTATGCGACGTGATGAGTTTCAAAAGTTGACATTTGACCCAGGATCGTTGACGTGGTTTTGTTTGCGAATGATCGAGATCATCATATTAATTTTTGATCCGGGAATTCGTATATGGATGGTTATGCTGCGTGAAGAGTTCTTCATATTGATATTTGATCCAGGAGGAGATAGAACTTTTCATATTCTTATTTACTTTGCATTCACGTTTAATTTAGTAGATAGTAGATTAGTTTATATAGATAGTATTTAGGAAGTAACTGGTCTACGAATTGTCAATTCGGAAGAGAAGTCAGACATTGCCATGTTCTTAGCGGGTGTTGGAGTTTTTGATGCTTATATATTTCATTTGAAAGTTGAGTTTTGGCATTATAATGTGTTTGATGCTACTAACTTAGTTTGTTTTTGTGTAGGAACATGTTTGTGGCTAGTTCCTTTTCAAGAGGAGGTGATGCCAGATTTGAGGACAAATCATTTTCAAGAGGGAAATGATAACATCCTGACCAGGTTCGCATCGAGCAACATTCACTCAACTCGAGTTCCAAGGACAATTTAAGTGATCTAAAGAGATGGGGTTCAAATCGACTCAAGAATGCTTACATTGGAGCTCAATTTAAGTGAACCCCGGGGAGAGGATCAGGCATATGTTTTGGGATTGCTAGATACCATCTATTTAGCAAATCCAAATCAAAAATCAACGCAAGTCATGTCATTATAAAATGCACGGAACAAAGGAGAAGGACCAAAATGCATAGCAAAACGTTTATTGTGGAATATGTTTCTAAGTTCATTAACTTGGTCTAAACAAAACTTCAAGGTTGTTGGAGGAAGAAAAATGAACAAAAATTCAAGTTTGGGACTTAAACACAGAAGAGAACATTTTGACTATCCGGCGCGGGGGCGCCCAGAATACATTGGGTTCGGTGCGGGGCTTGCCAAGCGGGAAAGACATTTTTTCATATAGTAATGGCCGCGCCATTTGGCCTTAATGTGTGGTGTGCGGGGTGTGCGGTCGTCTGGCACATGATTCCAAGAAACGCATTTTTGATCAAATTTCTTATTTTGAGGGATTTTCGTATCTTTCCATAATTCTAATGTATCTAGGATATCTATTAGATAGGATTTGATTTTCATATGGTTTTGTTAGCTAGGATTTCTATTTCCATTCAAATTCTTTTTCCTTATAGGATTTAGGGTTTTGATTTCTTATAGAATAAGGATTTCTTTCATAATTATAAATAGACTACATATATGATGTAATAGATAGACAACTTTGATAAATAAAACTTGTGAGATTATTCTCCTTTTGGTTATTTGAGAACTCCTGAATTGTTCATAGTTTTCTGTGAGATTCAAACCCGACTTATCATACAATAATACATAGTTGTGTGTGACGTCTTCTACCGCATCAATCATCGATTGTACCGAGATTACCGCTTCAATATAAGCGAGGGGTCAAGGTGTCGGTGGTATTTATTCAACGCATATTTCCGAACGCGAGCAATTGTATCAAGATTACCGCTACATATAGGCGAGGAGTTAAGGTGTTGCAAGCAATCCATCCTACAACTTTGCTAGAAACGATCGGGGTGACGACCACCTCACGCAAGCGTGCCGTGATGTCTATCAAATCTCCTTCTTCCTCTTTTTCCACATAGCAAATTAGCACTCACACACTAATTGCAGGTTCAAGAATGCCCATAACAAATTAGAATCCCCTGAACTAAGGCCTGATGCGACTATAAGTGTCTACATCAAATAATAATTCATGAGCATTATGCTTCCCCAACTTTTACAGACTACACATGTGGTAGCTTATGTGAGCTTGATGGTGCAAACCCCATTCAGAGGCTAAAGCACATCACCAAAATCTGCATGTAACTAAAGGCCTAGACAGTGAATAACCAGTACCCAGTTCTCTGATCCACCCTTTCTAATGAAATTATGGGGCCACTAACAATACTAATCATTTGTTCCAATTATACTCTCCAATCAATCCAATAATAATCAGTAGAAATAAAAAATTGCCAACACTTGAGTTAGTATTTAACTGTCAACAATATCTAACTATTGATTTCCCTAAACATCCATTCTACTTCTTGGAAGTCGAATTGGAGGAAAAAAATAGCTAACATTTATACAACAAAGCGACTCCCAATTACTTAAAAAACTAAGCTACAAAGAATTTCAATATTTATAAACGAAATGCTGTCAACAGGATAAACAAATAAAATAAATTTACCAGACAGAGAATCGTCGAATTCAACGTTGCTGTCGCAAAACGGTTTCGGCTGGCGATTGAGGACGTTGACTAGGAAGTTGCAAGCCAATGCTACTGAAGAAGCGATTGTGACCACGGCAAGGAGCTTCAAAAATTCTGATTTTGTTGGAAAAAAGTTGGGCGATGGTTCTAGTGGAATACGATGTAACGAAGGCGATAAATTAGGGCTTCTGTGTTGTAATTTCGGACGCTGTTTTGGAGAAGAGGCCATTGATTAGTTGCCTTGTTGGGGTTTCGTTGGGGTTATTCTTATAGTTATAGAGCAAAACAAACGCAAAAAAGAGACTGGAGGATGGGTAAAGAGAGGTGATTTATAAAAGCTTTTTGATTGGCAAAGCAAACTCTGTAATTAAGGCAACGTCTAGTGTCCGGCTAATTTTTTTTCTTTCGATTATTTGATTTTAATTATGTGGATAAATATTGTAATAATTTATTTGAAGAGATGCAAATAAGTAAAGTCTCTTATTATTTTTAAATATTCTATATGATAGATTAATTAGACCTATTTCATAATTTATTTACACAAAACAAAACCAAAAACAAAAATAATATACAGTAAAATTTTTATAAATTAATATTGTTAGGACTGAATTTTTTATTAATTAAAAAGTTATTATTTAATCGATAAATTAATAATTTATTAATTTAAAGAGTGTTTTTCTATTCGGTGAACATAAATTTAATTACATTAAAATTATTATATTTTATTGATGTTTATATCATATTTTTTTTTGATGCAATGTATCATATTTATTAAATTAATGTAATAATAGAATTCATTGTAATGATATTAATTATTTTAATAATTAAATAATATTCATTGTATCCACTTTTCAAATTACATTCACATTTTATTTCAAAAAAAAATTATATTCACATTAAGTTTAATTAATTTGTATATATAAGTTCATTGTACTAGAATTTAATACATTACATGTATGATGATAAAGAGAACTATTATATAAATATTAACAAAAATTCTTCAAATCATACTCAACAACTCTTCACAAGTTTTTATTACAATTCGAGAATGCAACACCTGAACTTTTGGACGCAATGAGAAAAAATAAGGATGAAATTCAATTAGATTTAAATTTCAAGACAAAACAAACGAGAATAGAATCATATTTTACAAGATTACCCTAGATACATTTGTAATTTAAAAGAATTATTAATTTATGATTTTGATGGGACCATATATTTATATAAGGGTCTTTTTAAAAATTATTATTTTATGATTTTATCAAAATTATTAATTTATCTCATTAGCCCAAGTCGGGATTGGGAATTTTTTTTATTTTAGAGAGATTATTAATTTATCGAGTATTAATTTATAGAAGTTCTACTATACCTTTTGAAGTGTGTTATTCTTTGGTGCGAGAAAAATCTCAAATAATCGATAATGCATCTTACACAACCCAACGACGTTTTTGATTGTGAGATGAGAATGGAGATCAAATCCACAGTTCATAACATTTAGAAAATCACTCAATATTTGGGAGGTCTCTGTACTGTCAGTATATTGTTACTCTGTTGGAATTTTAAAAAGCTCGTCAAAACCTTAATTACGGAGACGTTTATATGAGTGAAGTGGTTAAAATCACTGTAGACACTCAAAATTTTGCATTCATGTTACTAACCATGCAGGAGGGCAGAATCGTCTTCCAGAGATAACCCTGGAAGCCAAATCAGTTCCAACCCCAGAGATAACCCTGGGAGTCACATCAGCTCCAACCCCGGAGATAACCCCGGGAGGTCTAAGTTTCCAACCCCAGAGATAACCCCGGGAGATTCAGTCTAAGTCTTGGAGATAACCCCGGGAGATTCAGTTCCAGTCCCGGAGATAACCCCTGGAGATCCAGTTTCCAATCCCGAAGATAACCCCGGGAGATTCAAGTTTCCAATCTCGGGAGATTCAGTTCCAGTCCCAGAGATAACCCATGAGATCTAGTTTCCAGTCCCGGAGATAACCCCGGGAGATTCAGTCCAACCCAGGAGATAACTTCGGGAGATCCAGTTCCAACCCCGGAGGATCAAGTTCAAAGCCCGGAGTCAACCCCGGGAGGTCAAACCAACCTTAGAGATAACTCTGAAGACAGTTAGAGTCAACAGCAAGCCAAACTCGGAGATAACCCTGAGAAAAGACTGCTACAACTACGTCAAAGCCGAAGACAATCCCGAGAGGGGCAAAATGATCATTTTGCCACCTCAATTTCGTCTCAACACAGTTCAACTCAAACTGCGTCCAAAGTTGTCCCACAAGAACCATAGCTCAAATCCCGAGTGACAACTGTACAAGACAGCTCAACGGATAGATAACGAAGACTTGGAGATCTGGTCATGGACCCATCTTCTCGAATTCAGACATTGTCTAATCCCATGTCATTGTGTATATGACGAATGAGACTTTTGTAATTAAATTTTAAATATTTATTAAATTGAATAAATATTTTTATTAATTTATTTATTGAGATATATAAATATTTGATGGAATTATGGTAGATTAATTTAATTAAATGTGTTACATTAATTAAATTAATGAGAAATAATGTTCAAAGTGTGAATTTAATTGAGATTATTAAATTAAATGAGTTGTTAAATAATCTTATTATTGTTCTAATTAATTAAATAATTAATTAGAGATTTATTAATGAGAATATAAATTATGTTCTATATTTAATAAATGAAAATTTTAATTATGTGATAATGTGATTTAATGGGTAATATAGTCTTTAATTTAATTGAATTTAAATAATATTATTTGATTAATTAAAGTGTGACAAATAAACTATATAGTAAATAAACTAATTAAAATAAATTAGAAAGAACTTTTAAAGGCTAGCCAAACATGGTCTTATGAATATGGGAGCAGTTAATTGCGTAATGGCTTTAACTGACACCCATGTTGTGCTAGTTATTAGTATGCGCGATATATCAGTCTTTTTTTTTCTTACGTACGTTATTCCTAAAACCTAAGTTAGAGAAATTATAGAGAGAAAAAGGGAGAGAGTTTTGAGAAAATTGAGTTTGGAGAAGGAGATTTGAAGAATTATAGAAAGGTTGTAAAAGCCCCCAAATCCGGATCCTGAATCACCACGGATCTAGTACAATCATTCTATAATTATTGCGGAAGATATAAACATAAATTGTTTATACAATAAACTTACACATAATCCCAAGGTCGAAAACCTTCACTTAATACACAGATCATAACTTATTTGACTTACAATAACATTAATATACAATACTTGTACAAATTTAGCTGCACACATAAACTTAAAGTTTGAACCCATCTTTAACCTTTCCTCAGATCGGCGTATTATTCGCCTTAATCTGTAATGTTTATCATGATATAGCAAGGGTGAACAATGAATTTGCCCAACAAGTATAAGTTTATTTAAGGATATATCATGATTGAAAGAATTTGAATAATAAATTGGCTATAATTCTTCAATATAGTTGAGAACTAGCATGAACAAACTTGCATAGCTGAAGAACATTTAACATGAACATATCGATTATATCTGGACCGAATGGTAATGAAGGTGATCAGCCTTTTATACATAATTAATACATGCAATATGTACAGAGTACAATTTAACAATTCTTAGACATGACAATCAGCAATGATTAACCATAAGTATATTTGAATGAAACAACTCGAGATCGAGTTAAGGAAAACTTTCTTGTTCGGTCGATTACTGTTACGCAATTTATAACGCTTTATCCGAAGACCTAATATTAAATAATATCGATATACAAATTAGAATAATATCATCACAATATAATAATATTATATATATAATTATAAAATAATCCTAAACACACAACACATATTAATGAAATCATATTTATATTATATAAATATAAATATCACATTATAAAATCATATTTATATTTATATCGTATTTATATTATATAAATACTACATTATTCTATTATCATTAATATTTATTTAATATTAAATATTAATGAAAATCATATTATAATATTATAATATATTTATAATATCACAAAGTATTTTTAATACTTTAAAATCATATTTATATGATTTTAAAGCGATTAAATCCATTATCCGATAATTGCTATTAATATTAAAATATTAATATTTTTATGACAAAATATCAAAATTATATTTTATAACTCAAAATATTTTCCTAACCCTTAAATCATTTTTATATGATTTTTAAAACATAAATTCTATTTTTCCATAATTTATTTAATATATTCATTAAATAAATTAATCACCATTAATATTAATTTATTAATGAAATTCATCACAAAATATCAAAAGTCATCAAAAATAACTTAAAATATTTTCTTATACCATAATATAATTTTTCGTAATTTTTCAAGTATTAAAATCATTTTTAACTAATTTATTTAATATTATAATTAAATAAATTAACTACCATTAATATTCCAAAAATATTACTCCCTCCGTTCCTAAAAGATTATCGTTTTAGAAGAAAAAATTTGTTTCAAAATGTTTGTCGTTTACAACTTTCAAGGAGAATAAATTATTTATTTTCTTATATTACCCCTTCCTTCTCTCATTGTCCCAAGAAATTCTCTTCCTTTGTATTAATAGTTTTCAACTTCCCATAAAGGGGTAGTGATGGAATTTCAAACATATTTTACTTGATAAATTATACTTTCTTAATTCATGTGCCAAAACCTTAAACAACAATCTTTTAGGAACGGAGGTAGTAAATATTTATGAAATATACTCAAAATAATTAAAAACTAATTTTTGGACTTTAAAATAATTTTTAGGAATTTATTTAGTATTTTTAATAATTTAAAATTAATTTTCTCTATTTATTTAATAAAATAATTATTTTTTAGAAATTATCTGTCGCTAAAGGGCCCTATAGTGACAGAACCGTCGCTATAGGTGTTCTTGAGCTGTTATTTATCAAACCCAGATTTCATGTCAGTCACCGAGGGGCTTACTTTGACCACAATTTAATCTATGATCCTAAGATGTTCTGGGCTTGTAAAAGTGTTAATGTTGTAATACTAATGTAGTACTACAACTCTACACCAATTCCATGGCCATTACACAACAAATTAGAGAGATCTAAGGTCCAGAAAGTCTTATTAGAGCTGTTCCTCATTTCTGGGTTTTCCAGAAATGAAGAATAGTTGCTAGGCCTTACTTTAAACACTCGAATCTAGGCTTTCCAGGTTTGATTAATGTGATCTTAAGGTTCAATCTTGAAGACCACATGACAGGGCACATTTCTATATTATCAAATCATCATTACAACAATTAAATCACAAGATCCAAGGCAGTCAAACCTTGTCAAAAATACGGCTCTTGAAGGTTTCTGGGTTTTCCAGAAATCTTCATAAGCAGTCGGTCAAGCCTACTTTGACCAAGATTATCTATGATTCTGTTAAGGATTTGGGCAATCTAAGGACATGTATTTGCAGTTCATATACTAGTCTACAACCTTTAATCAACAACATGACCAAAAACATAAAACTCTGTAAGATCAGAAGATTGCAAAAGCTTGTCAGAGCCATCTGGGCAAATCTGGGCTGCCCAGATTCAGTCTCCCATGGTCGGTCAACCATGTTTGACCACTCATAACTTGTAATCTACACAAGATCTGAACCTGTTTCCAGTTCCAGATCATAGTCCACATGGCATACTACATATCTATAACTTCAAACACACTTAACCATTAACATACAAAGATCTATGGACCACGACATTGAAGTCGTCCGGACCATAGATTTAGGGTTCTAAGTCAGTTCTAAAAAATTGATTTCTAGCATCTAGATGTTATGGATCCTTGATGTAACCTCTTGGATTACTAAATAACATCCCTAAACACAACTCTAACCATCTAACAACAACATATAATAATAAATCACATGATTTTCAAGTTAGGGTTTTATACCTCTTTTAAAGCTTGATCTTGATTTCTGATCTTTGTTTTCAGTTCTTGGCTTGCTATGAGGCTAACATAACTTAAATTCCCTTCCTCTCAAAATTTCGAAGTTTGAAGAGAGAGAAAATGTTTGGCTTGAGAGAAAGCTAAAGTAAGTTAGTTTCTTAACTTTTAAGTTTATAAACTTTGATTCAATGTACCAAAACTTGCAAGGTGGCAAAATATATCAGATTTGGTGAGATTTTAAGGCACATGGGATAAGCTAGCTTGATGACTCACAAGATTTCACAAAATCTTTTACTTAAGTTTTAAGTAAAAGGGTATTTTGGTCATTTCGCACCCACTAAGGGAAATTTGGTCTTTTTCCCTATAACTTGAAGGGTATTTTGGACATTTCCATTTTATCCCATAACATTTTACACTTAGCCAATTAAAGTTAACTTTTGAATTCCCAAATTAGGGTTTTGAATATCCAAATTAGGGTTTCAGATTCCCAGAACTAAAATTAGGGTTTTTGATCGTATCGTTAGGGTTTCTAACAGTTCGTTAGATTTTTCTAACTTAATAAACATATCCTTATCATAACTTTAGGGTTTGTTAAAGTTACAACTCATTCGATCAATTCTTGATCCTTAAGCATAAACTGAACACATAAACAAGTATCGTACACATAAAATCACATACATAGCTTCTTATACACATATAGTCAATATATATCGATTCGTATGCACTCAGATACTTAACCCTGATAATTCTTCACAAGAATTTTAAATCCACCAAAATCTTATACCTCATTATCAAACTATCACTTACAGTCTACCAAATTATTCAAGTCTTGTCCAAAAATTTTGAAATCCTTAAAATTTCTTTATAGAACTGACAATTCATACACTTATTTTCTGTCTAGGTCCTAATATTGAACCTTAAATCAATCAATTATGATTTTAAAAATTTTCTAAATTCTCGGGTTGTCACATTCACCCCTTCTTCTAAGAATTTCGTCCCCGAAATTCATCTTACACCTTACACTGTACTGCTTACACCATTCATACACATCGTCATATGCTACCCAATACACCACTCTCAAGAGTAAAAATTTTCAAATTGTGCTGAGGAATTATATAGACTATTGTCTGTCATTTTCGTAAAGGTTTTATGGAAATTTATCCGTAAACCGTCATAACTTACGGACATAGTGGGTGATTAGCCCGTTATGCCCTGTACTGATCAAGTACTGCTGGTCGGAACTATTTTCTTGTTCCTCTTATCCGCCTTGGGCACATAAAATTTTCTTACCTCAGTCTTATTGGATTCCGCACCAAAACAATTTGGTTTGGGAAAATTTATAAAGAACACTTAGAGTTTTCATAAACATTAGTTTAGCTGAATCGAATAGCGTAGACTCATATCAATAATCAATTTCAATCGATTTTCGAATGTTTATAGACAAACGCTATTGGCAAATTAAATTTTTGAAAATATTTTTGAGAATGACGTCATGATGCCGTACTGTATTAACAGTCCATTTGAGGATGCCGTCATTGTATGACTTTGTCATAACACATCATACAATAGTAGAACAATGATTTTTAGATCGAATTCACACTAAGTATTTCTGTATTTATAACTCTATCAACTTTTTATCATCTCTGCAGCAGGTTACATGGTACATAAGTGATAAATAAAAATATATTTTGATATTTCAAATTATTTGCGTCTAGCCGAAATAAGTAGCATAGACTATACTTTAAACCGTTCAAAAATCATTATATATATATATATATATATATATATATATATATATATATTCAAAAGCACATAATGCGTATTTAGCTTGATGTCAAAAATTTTGAGTTTAGCATAGTTAGGAGATTAGGAAAACCTAATGTCTCCACTAATGATCAATTGCGTAAACAATCTATCTGTTCCTATAGTCCTTAATACTCCATTCACACAAAACTATACCCAGTTCATCAAACCACACTTATGAGTTCATGAACTTTCCACAATCATATGAGTTTAAGAACTTGTCCTAGTTAGATCTTTAACGTCCATTCACTGAGGGGTTCATAAACATTTCATATAACCATGAGTCACAAACATACCATAAGTATGAGATTTAAGAACTCACAACTTAACCTTATATTCTCTACCTATAACCTATCTATCTGTTATACACATGAAAAATGAATCACCATCTCAATAGGTATATAGCAAATAGCGCGACACAGACATTTCAATGATTATCAGTGTCAGAAACTAAGTGGTTTTTACACCAAGTATAATTCCCCGCCCATAACAACGAATCATACAACTCAGCTATTGACATAAGTCCTCAATTGAAATCCCCACCTAATCTTAACTCCCTTCTCAATACGAATTTCATTTAATCCGTATTCATAATCCTTTCCTGAATATGTACCAATTCATAGTACAACTTACACAATAATCTTTGCTGTAAACTTTTCAATCATTAGATTGATTCTTTTCCCTGCTATGTCCTTATCAGATCACGGGGTGATCTCATCGTATATATTATGATTTATTTCTATACTATGATTGTTTTGTTTTACGATCTCCTATCACTGCACTTTCAGTCTTTTAGACTCTATCTATTCATTACTACTATTAACCTTTATTATTAGAGTTAGGGAACTCTGTATCTTTTATAACTCGCCTAGATTCGTCTTTGAATCTTACCGATCAACTAACTCTATGTGAGTTAGATCTTATCTTAATCACTGTGGTTATTAGTCTAAGGTATCACTGCCCTAGGTTTATAACCAACAACTTTGATACCAACTGTAAAAGCCCCCAAATTCGGGTCCCGAATCACTACAGATCTGGTACAATCATTCTATAACTATTGCAGAAAATATAAACATAAATTGTTTATACAATAAACTTACACATAATCCCCAAGGTCGAAAACCTTCACTTAATACACAGATCATAACTTATTTGACTTACAATAACATTAATATACAATACTTGTACAAATTTAGCTGCACACATAAACTTAAAGCTGGAATTGTCTTTAACCTTTTCTTGTATCCGACGTATTCGCCTTAATCTGCAATGTTTATCATGATATAGCAAGGGTGAACAATGAATTTGCCCAGCAAGTATAAGTTTATTTAAGGATATATCATGATTGAAAGAATTTGAATAATAAGCTGGCTATAATTCTTTAATATAGTTGAGAACTAGCATGAACAAACTTGCATAGCTGAAGAACATTTAACATGAACATATCGATTATATCTGGACCGAATGGTAATGAAGGTGATCAGCCTTTCATACCTGATTAATACATGCAATATGTACAGAGTACAATTTAACGATTCTTAGACATGGCAATCAGCAATGATTAACCATAAGTATATTTGAATGAAACAACTTGAGATCGAGTTAAGGAAAAACTCATTGTTTCTATTCGACATCTTTATAACAATTTATAACGCTTTATCCGAAGACCTAATATTAAATAATATCGATATACAAATTAGAATAATATCATCACAATATAATACTATTATATATATATATATAATTATAAAATAATCCTAAACACATAACACATAACACATAATCCTATCAGTCTATGACACACCCAAGACTCGATATTAAGTTAAACTATTTCAGTCTGAGTTGAGCCCGACATAATTCTAACATCCCGACGGTCTAGTCGGATAATTATCGAGTTTAAGTTCAATTAAACTTTGCTTAAACACTTAACAATTATCTTAGATAATTTTATTATCAGTCAAAATAATTTTCATAGGCTTGTAATAATTTTCAGATAATTATTATCATTTATCATGATTTTTTTAATCATTTATATCGTATTTATATTATATAAATACCATATTATTCTATTATCATTAATATTTATTTAATATTAAATATTAATGAAAATCATATCATAATATTATAATATATTTATAATATCACAAAGTATTTTTAATACTTTAAAATCATATTTATATGATTTTTAAAGCGATTAAATCCATTATCCGATAATTGCTATTAATATTAAAATATTAATATTTTCATGACAAAATATCAAAAGTTATATTTTATAACTCAAAATATTTTTCTAACCCTTAAATCATTTTTATATGATTTTTAAACATAAATTCTATTTTTCCATAATTTATTTAATATATTCATTAAATAAATTAATCACCATTAATATTAATTTATTAATGAAATTCATCTCAAAATATCAAAAGTCATCAAAAAAACTTAAAATATTTTCTTATACCATAATATAATTTTTCAAGTATTAAAATCATTTTAAACTAATTTATTTAATATTATAATTAAATAAATTAAATACCATTAATATTCAAAAAATATTAAATATTTATGGAATATACTCAAAATAATTAAAAACTAATTTTGAACTTTAAAATAATTTTTAAGAATTTATTTAGTATTTTTAATAATTTAAAATCATTTTTCTCTATTTATTTAATAAAATAATTATTTTTCAGAAATTATCTGTCACTAAAGGGCCCTATAGCGACAGAACCGTCGCTATAGGTGTTCTTGAGCTATTCTTCATCAAATCTAGATTTCATGTCAGTCACCGAGGGGCTTACTTTGACCACAATTTAATCTATGATCCTAAGATGTTCTCGGCTTGTAAAAGTGTTAATGTCGTAGTACTAATGTAGTACTACATCTCTACATTAGTACTACAACTCTACACCAATTTCATGGCCATTACACAACAAATCAGAGAGATCTAAGGTCCAGAAAGTCTTGTTAGAGCTGTTTTTCATTTCTGGGTTTTCCAGAAATGAAGAACAATTGCTAGGCCTTACTTTGAACACTCGAATCTAGGCTTTACAGGTTTGATTAATGTGATCTTAAGGTTCAATCTTGAAGACCACATGATAGGGTGCATTTCTATATTATCAAATCATCATAACAACAATTAAATCACAAGATCCAAGGCAGTCAAACCTTGTCAGAAATACCGCTCTTGAAGGTTTCTGGGTTTTCCAGAAATCTTCGTAAGCAGTCGGTCAAGCCTACTTTGACCAAGATTATCTATGATTCTGTTAAGGATCTGGGCGATCTAAGGACATGTATTTGAAGTTCATATACCAGTCTACAACCTTCAATCAATAACATGACCAAAAACATAAAACACTGCAAGATCAGAAGCTTGCAAAAGCTTGTTAGAGCCATCTGGGCAAATCTGGGCTGCCCAGATTCAGTCTCCCATGGTCGGTCAACCATGTTTGACCACTTATAACTTGTAATCTACACAAGATCTGAACCTGTTTTCAGTTCCAGATCATAGTCCACATGGCATACTACAGATCTATAACTTCAAACACACTTAACCATTAATATACAAAGATCTATGGACCCTGACATTATGCTGTCAGACCATAGATTTAAGGTTCTAAGTCAGTTCTAAAAAATTGATTTCTAGCATCTAGATGTTATGGATCCTTGATGTAACCTCTTGGATCACTAAATAACATCCCTAAACACAACTCTAACCATCTAACAACAACATATAACAATAAATCACATGATTTTCAAGTTAGGGTTTTATACCTCTTTTAAAGCTTGATATTGATTTTTGATCTTTGTTTTCAGTTCTTGGCTTACTATGAGGCTAACATAGCTTAACTTTTATTTCCCTTCCTCTCAAAATTTTGAAGTTTGAAGAGAGAGAAAAGGTTTGGCTTGAGAGAAAGCTAAAGTAAGTTAGTTTCTTAACTTTCAAGTTTATAAACTTTGATTCAATGTACCAAGACTTGCAAGGTGGCAAAATATATCAGATTTGGTGAGATTTTAAGGCACATGGGATAAGCTAGCTTGATGACTCACAAGATTTCACAAAATCTTACTTAAGTTTTAAGTAAAAGGGTATTTTGGTCATTTCAAACCCACTAATGGCAATTTGGTCTTTTCCCCTATAACTTGAAGGGTATTTTGGACATTTCCATTTTATCCCATAACATTTTACACTTAGCCAATTAAAGTTAACTTTTGAGTTCCCAAATTAGGATTTTGAATATCCGAATTAGGTTTTTGGATTCCCAGAACTAAAATTAGGGTTTTCGATCGTATCGTTAGGGTTTCTAACAGTTCGTTAGAGTTTTCTAACTTAATAAACATATCCTTATCATAAATTTAGGGTTTGTTAAAGTTACAACTCATTTGATCAATCCTTGATCCTTAAACACAAACTGAACACATAAACAAGTATCGTACACATAAAATCACATACATAGCTTCTTATACATATATAGTCAATATATATCGATTCGTATACACTCAGATACTTAACCCTGATAATTCTTCACAAGAATTTTAAATCCACCAAAAAATTATACTTCATTATCAGAGTATCACTTACAGTCTACCAAATTATTCAAGTCTTGTCCAAAAATTTTGAAATCCTTAAAATTTCTTTATAGAACTGACAATTCCATACACTTATTTTCTGTCTAGGTCCTAATATTGAACCTTAAATCAATCAATTATGATTTTAAAATTTTTCTAAATTCTCGGGTTGTCACAAAGGTTTCCTATCATCTAAACAAGAATCAAAGGGTGAGAATTCAATTTACAATCCTTATTTTCTATGTTCTTGAGTTTCCCATGAAAATATATTTTTAGTTTTCTATAATTGAAATTTTCATGAGTAATTGCTGAAAAGTTGTTATAAATTGTTTATATGCATGAATAATTTAATATATGATATTTATAAACGATATTGGGTGAATTAATCCATGAACTTTGGTTTAAAAAGAGGATTTTGAGTTTATAGTAACAATATATGATTTTAAATTCAAAATCTGTGTTTTGGTTGATGATTTGTTATAATGGATGTTTATGTTGTTAAATAGATTTAATCTATTATATGTGGGTTGAAAACAATTTTTGGTATGAATTGATTCATGAAACCATGTTTTACAAAAGAAGTTTGAGTTTTGTTATAAAAGTACAAAAGGCTAATTTTAGAACCAAAACTTGTGTGAAATCCATGTTGTAATCTGTAAATTGACGATTGATTATGTTAATACGTTTAAATAAGAAAACAATTCATGTTATACGAATTGATTTGGTCAAGAAACGAATTCGTGGTGTGATAATTCGCTAAGAACGTATAAAATGAAGTTTTTAGTAAGATCATGAATTTAAAGGGGTTAAATCTGATTATTGTTTTATTGTTTAAAATTGATGTATGCATGCTTGGTAACAATTATGTGAAGTCTATATCTTTTGGGTTTGTTAAATTTACTGATTTCATGTATAATTCGTGAATTTTGGTGCGATGAAAGTCTTGATCATGAATGCGAGAATCTAAACACTGGTGACCCACTACGTGGCATTACTAAAGTTAATTTTCCTATTACCTTTGTGGGCATTCCTTCAACTTAAATCCCATACGACGGGTATCGAGAGTGGACAATTCAGTTTTTATCGTGTACAGTCCCTTACATGCTAGTTTAACCTAGTCTAATAAACATAATAATGTGTTGGACATGTAATAGGATGTCATATTAGATTGTTAACATACATGTGATGAAATTGTATGGTAATTTGATAAGTTATATAAAGGCTAAACGTATGTCTGTGAGAAGATGTAATGATGTTCAAACTTAAGATGTGAGACTTCAGTCTTGTATATGAGATTAATGGTAATGGGTAGAACTTAAAATAAGTTAAAAAGTTATATTAAAAGAGGGAACTAAACCTATAAGGTTAATATGAATGTAATTAATAAATGTTGTGAATGTATATGATATATGTGTAAGACTTGTGGTGAACGTGAGTAGTAATCGTTTAGCTTACGCACGAGGCAAGTTTCTGAACCCTACTCTTACGCTAAGCAAGTTTCTAAACCTTAATTCTACATTAAGCAAATTGTTAATTTATAACATTATTGATTAAGTTCCTTATCTCTAACTTGATTATAGTTGTACTAGCTTTTCAAATTCTAATTATTGAGCAAGTTTAACCTTAGCTTATTATTCAAGCAAGGTTTCTTATATTATTTAATGCCTATATTCTGGTTAAGCCTACTGTTCCTTTTGGAATCATGACTTGGATATATGATGTCTATCTACATATGATTTAATAGTATCCTATCATTGCTATTGTATTCCTTTACATATTACGTTGTTAACGAACTTGTGAATGATTATTAAATACTTATTGATTCAACTAATACTTAGTTGATGACTATTGAACTCTAAATTACCCCTGAGATCAATCCAAACCAAACTTCCTTTGGTGCAGACTCAAATGTAAAAGCTGAGTTGAACAACCCTGCTATAGGGGATTATATTACGCGATAACGTTAAGATGTTGTGCACATACTGAAAGTAGTATGCACACAAGCCAATCATATTTATGATAAAGCATGTACTATGTAACAATCTTATTCGTTTATTAATAAAAGTATTCATTTACTAAAGGCTTTAATTTATCTACATGATGTTGTTTTAATAATATGTGATAAACTCATAGTTTTAAGCATTGTTTTAAAATCATGATGAGATCATGCTAATGAGATCTAAATTCTTAGATAGCTTAAAAAAAACTAAAATGTTCCCAATTGATGGATTACTAAAAAGGAAATTAGTGAATCCAGATAGATTGGTACTGTGAGACCCCAGATTTTATGAATAAAGATTTAAATTTCTCGAAATGTTTTTTGAATATTATGGAATGAATTTGATATAATGTTATAGTTGTGGTTAATATTTATAAATTTTGCAAAGTACGCCATTGGTTGTTATATAATATTCGATTAATTGGGAATATTCGTTTTAATAGGATATTCGCATAACCAAGACAAACATTGGTGGATCCCGCAACGGAATTATTGTCAAATTGAGAAAACGACAAAAATATTTTATGAAAATAACGACGGAAGTTTTACCGTTAACTGTTAAACACCTGGTGTTAAAAGTACATTAATATGCGTGGTTGCATAGTAGCACACGGTTTTGATTATTGATACTTACGTGAGAAGTCACTCAGTTTTGTTCAATTATTGCTATAGTAATTGTTGCATAGTATCTCACGTTATTTGATTCAATTATTGTTGATATTTTATATATTATTAAATCAATAATTGAGATAACAAAATTATTAATATTATTATTTGCAATATTAATGATGTCTCGAAGTTCTGCCAAGGAGAGGTTTGGTCACGTAATTGCGTGCCAATAGGGAGAAATACTTATTGGAAAGCCCCCTCTTTCCTGGGAACAACCTGGTCGATTAATATTGTGAATGATGAGTAATGCTTCCCAAACCTCTTTTGCTGTTTTGCAGTTGACCACGTTTTCAAACAGATCATCTTCTAAGGATTGAAATAAGATGTTCTTGTCCTTTTTGTCAAGCTGGACAGCTCTCTTCTCGTTCTCTATCCATTCTCCTTTGACCTTGATTTGTACTCTGTTTGGGTCATCTGTAGTTGGTGCAAGCTTTGTAGGAACGTAGGGCCTATTTTGAACAGTTTCAAATAGATCTTCATCTATTGAATCCATGTAAGCTTGCATCCTAACCTTCCGATTAGCGAATTTATCATTGTTGCACATGGGTGGCTTCTCACGCCTCCTCCGATCTTTGATTCGCTTGGTAAGTGTGCCATTGGATCTACTCAAGCTTTGTAGGCTATATAATAGAACCTGCTTTGATACCAATTGTTAGTTCCCGGAGGCACAACATATATCTAGAAGGGGGGGGGGGGCAGGTTGAATAGATATTTAAAAACTTTTCTTTGTATAAAGACTGTTTTGATAAAGATCTTAAGCACGACGGAAATTAAGGTTTCTTTAAAAACCCTTTTAGATAGTGAGTTAAAGAGAGTGAGGAAGTTATAATAGTAATAAATAGACACAGTTGTTTTTAAGTGGTTCGGAGCACTTAAAGCTCCTAGTCCACTCTTCTACTCCTCGAGTAGGAAATCCACTAAGGATGTCTTTTTACACTTTCTGAATCTCACAGATTCCTTCTAGACCAGTAGTCTAGGCACTTCTTAGTTCACTCCTGAACTCTTCAAGCCCAGCAGACTTGGTTCTTCACAGTTCACTTAGAAGTCTTCAAGTCCTTTAGACTTGGAACTCTTACTTCAGTTGATTGGTTGTTGTTGAGATCGTGATTGGTGCTACTCAGTTGCTATTAAGCACTTGTTCGAAAGAACTGAGTAGCTGAGCAAGCTTCCTCTTTTTCTCAGATCGTAGAGTTGAGCGTTGAATGTTCTTCTGCGTTTTGTTCAATACTTGCTTACTTCTCTCATCTGTTTGTGTTCTGTATATATGTGATCCTTGAAATCTATTCGTTGAAGTCATTTGATGAGGCATTAAATGCGTTTGACAAATCTGAGCTTTGGTGGAGACTTTTCTGCTCATCTTCTGAAATGCATTCTGGCCCACTGACACCGCAGACTGCTTTCTCACCTAACATCTGAAAAGGTGTTTTCCTCTGCCCAATGGTCCTTTTCTTTACTTCTTGAACACGTTTTTTTCGATGAATACTAAGGATATCTTTTGTACCGTTGGGACTGGTGAGTGCTTCAACGTTCAAAACCCATTCCATATTTGTTGGAATTTGTCTTCAATCAAAGATAGGGCTCCATGCTTCTGATACAAGACAAATGATACTCTACGATCCATATCGTGGTGTCTTGTTATATTTGTGTTTGAGTTGAATGGAACACTACGATTTCTTTCAAAGGTTTTGCAAGCTACGATCTTTGCTTTCTCGTCTTTCAGACTCTACGTTTCCGAGAGCACACTACGATCTCTGAGTTATCTTCGGCAAACGTCTGGACTACTCTACGATTACTAGAGAGGCCCTTCGAGGCAGATACACTACGATCTTCTAAGCTCTACGATCCTTCCTTAGCTTCTGCATTCTGTTGATCAGCTGGATAAACTATGATTCTCTTCAAGGCCTATCTATTTCTTTTTAGTCATAGATCAACCTAACATTTTTGATCTCTTTATCTATACAAGTGAACATTAAAGACTATGATCAACCTAACAGTTTTGATCTATCACTAAGTCCTTGTACATATATTCCTTGAAGGACTTTACATATAATCATGAGCATTTACTTAAAAACATCAAATCAAAATATGCATTCTTCCAACATGTTTGCATAGTAAAATCTTTTTTATATAAAACAGAATACTTTTATAAAGTTATTTGTTTTATTAGATTATAAATAGAATATATTATATTTTATTTAAAAGATTTTGTTTTATTAGAATATTTTATTAATACTGCATAGTAAATTAATATGGACCGTCCGTTTAAAAGTAAATCAAATTGGACCGTTCATGAATTAGTTACTATTTAGTCCATTCTCCTATAAATAGAAGCTCATTCCTTCATTATTTCTTACGAATTCACTGAAACTCTAGAGAGAGAAACTATAGAGAGAAAGAAGGAAAGTATTCTGCTACTTCAATACTCCTATATCCAGTTTCTTCTAAGGTAAGGGGTATTATTTCTTTTGTATTCATGAAGAGAACTTTTGTTATTCCATTCTTTATTATTCTGTTGGAATAACCTGTATACGCGGACTACCCTATACTTGGTAAAATTCTTTTGTTATTCCATTCTTTATTATTATATTGGAATAACCTGTCTATGCGAAGTACCGCATACATGGTGAAATTCTTCTGCTGATTTGCTCGTTCGGTCTGATGGCTGGATCGTTGAGTCTGTTTGTGGATTTGCCTTGCAGGAGGATTCCTTGAGGATTGAGTTTGGAATTGACCTTTGCCTCTGCCCTTGCCTCCCTAATCTCCTTTCCCTTTATTCTCCCCCTTTATGTCAGCATCAAGGTTTCGAATGTCTTCAGAGAGGCGAGTGACTCCTTGGACAAGCTCATTGAGTTGACTCTGAGTTTGAGCAATGTCCTCGTGATTTTCTTGGATCAAAGTATCAGAACGAGTTTCACGTCGTTGAAGGATGTTTAGGACATTTTCAGTTTGCTACATTTGACCCATGGAAAAGTCTTGAAATTCCTTGACTGTAGTTTGGAGACTTGTGATACTCTTTATTATTAGTTCGTTCTGAGATTCTTGAGCCTTTTTTAAGATCAAGACAACATCCCTATGTCTTCTAGCCACGAGAAAGTGGATGTCATCCCTGTCTTTTATGCTTTGAAGCATTTCTTTGATGATCTCTTTAAGCGTTTTAGAGAGCTCGGAGCTTAGGGAGCTTGGGAGATTATTTGCAGCATTAATCATTGATGTTAATCTCAGCTGAATAAGTGTAGTGTGATCTTCAAGGCTCTCATCGAGTTCCTTGATCACTTTCGCAGACATTGTTGACAAATCAACTTTTGTGGACAATTCTGAAAGAATTTAATTCAGTTGGGGAATTTGTGAAGGAGGTGGTGTGCTGTTGAATTGATCTTGAAATGAGTAGAGAGCAAGATCATGATTGAAGTATTCATTTCTGGATGAGGAGGGAATATCTGATGGAGGGGACTGGGTTTGGATGTTTAGGTTCGGTGGCTCTATGATTTGGGTGTGAGACTCTACGATGGGGCTTAAGTCAGTGATCGTAGAGATGATGGAAGGTGGGAGTAGTATAGACTTGGTCAAGTTTGGTTCATTAGTTGTAGAATTTTGGGATTCTGCAACTAGAAATTGATTTAGTGGATGAAGAATTACTTCCAACCATCGTGGGAATTCATAAAATTGACTAAATGAGGATGATGGCAAGTGATTAACTCTGAAGAGGGTTAGGATAGACAGTACCTCAGGTTTATTCTTTGAGGAAGAGTTGATTGTGAGTAACTTCATGGCAAAGTTGAATCTTCTTGGGAATCCATTAGCTAGCACTGAGATGGCCGAATACTCTTTAAAGCTCCAAAACATGTGATTCCAAGAGTTTAGAATTTGAGCTTGATAGAAAGGCATCATGGGTAGATATGCAAAAAGTTGCTCATAGTTGGCTCTTCTGAACCCATCAATGCCCACAACAATGATCTCGACCTCGTCACCTTCATCCTCTTCTCTGTTTTCGTTTGAGGATTCCATTATCTCAATGGCCACATGATGTTCTTGCATTGGTTCTTCTTCATTTCCTGCAGGAACCTCTTCTTCTGCCATGGAGATGTCATGAGCTTCTCCCTCAACTTGATCATCTTCTTGTAAGATCAATACCTCCCCCTCAACTGGAGCACCTTTTGGGATTGGAACTTGAGGCATCTCCCCTTCAGCAGGTGTATTCTCTATCATTAGGACTTCAGTTGTCTCCCCCTCAGTTTGAGCTTTGACTTCTTGGCTTTCATTGGCTGGTTCCCTTTTAGCAGCCAATTCTTTGTCTTCCCTTTTTAGTACTTCTTCATTGACAAGAATGTATTTCTTGACCAGCTTTCTTCTTGGCTTTCTAGGTTGAGCCACAGCCTCAGGACTTTCTTGAACTTCAGTTTTATCCTACTGATCAGCCAGAATGTTTGATGCAGCTACCTCCTTGCTTAATGTATTTGGTCTAACCTCTGCGATTGGTAGAGACTCTACGATCGAAGAGATCGATGGCCTTTTTGATTTGTGGCTAATTTTATTCTTCTTCAGCAGCTGAGAGATGGTTGCTCTATCTTCTTCTGCCTCAGTTTGCTGTTCCTTCCTTCTTAGGATCCTTAGAGTCTCAATGTCTGAGGACTCTATAGGTTTATCGGTAGTGGATCCCTGAGGCTCATCTTCAGTTCTGCCTTTCAGCTTTCTTTTGTCCTTACTTTTTATGACCAAAGCAATGGTTTCTTCTTTGTTTGTTTCTTCTTCTTCTTCAGTTTCTCTGACAAGTGACATATTTCCTGGCACTCCTGATTCCTTTATTTCACCAGTTCTACCACTGGATTCAGACATCATCCGCACATTTCCAGCTGGATTCCTTTTCCAGTTCTCGAATAATTGCTGGGTCATTCGACGGTTTCGATTAATGGCTTCTCCTTCATCGTCCTCAATTAAGTCACCCAGAGCAGCCTGTAAGATGATGCTTATAAATCGTCCGTAGAGCATCCTTTGAGAGCTCTTCGTCTTCTTTGAGTTGATTAACCACTTCCCAATCCATTCAAGCAATAGAGCCCCATAGTTAAGTTGTATTTCATAACATATGGCAGTCATGAGCTTGAGTTGCACCTCATTTACAGAGTCATGACGAGAGCTCTTGCAACATATACATTTTCCAACAATATCAGCTAGAAATTCATACGTCTGTGGAAACTCCTTCTTCTTGTATCCTTTGACAGAGGGTGATTTCTTGTGATGCATCTTTTTGAGTCCCTTATGGAAGTCTATGCCATTTATGGATGGATACCCTTCAGATTTGAGACCTAGGGCTAGATTGATGTCTTCAGCCTTAAGTCTGATTTCTACGTTTCTGACTTTCGCAGTGATGGTATTGTTTTTAAATACACCATCATTGTAGAATTCTTTCACCAGCTTCGGGTAGATCAATGTGTCTGTACCCAAGGCTTCTTCGAGACCCGCTTTCTTCAGTAACAACAAAGTCTTGTGAAATTTGGGTTCAGCTGTTTTGAACTCGTCAAAGCAAAGTCTGTAGCCGGAGATAACACTGGAAGCTACCATTGATTTTCTTGCAGTAAGTGTGACTGACTGAGCTTTCTTCTGGTTTAGGGTTTCTTCTTGAGAGAGGAAGATAGAGATGATCTTTTAAACTTCTGATTTTCAAAAAGGCGCTTTCAAATGGTACAAATAACTTCTCTCTCTATTTTGCTTAGTGGGACAGGTGTCGAATTCTACTTGGATCTACGAATTTGACTGAGAGGAAATGTACTGAATTGTCCTTGACTTCTTCTGGGCTAATATGTTCTTCGGGGGGACTACGATCTTTGAGATGATCCTTGGAGTCGTCGAGTCTGTTCTACCATCGTTGAGTCTGTTCAGCAGTTTTCATGTCTGAGCTTCAATCGTTGAGTCTGACCTGTGATCGTCGAGTCTGAATATCAATCGTCGAGTCTGACCGAGTCCTTATGATGAATCTTTTGACTTAGCATTCTTCTTGGTTTAAGATAGCTCAGGAAGGGCCAACCTCATTGAATGAATCAAGGGTTAGGTTTGTTCCTGAGGTGCTTATTTAGAGAGATTGCTTTATTTTGGATTTCATCATCACATAATGCTTCTTTGTTCTGATGGAACTCTGCTATTGTTGAGTTTGCACGACGATCGTTGAGTTTGCACTGCGATCGTGGACTTTCTTTGATCATGTCTATGATTTCGAACATAACCTTTAGATCTGTATGGTTAGGACAAACTAGAGCATATTTCATGGTTGCAAGTTAAGCATGCCTAGCTCACTTATTAACTTGTTAAATCTGGATTCATCTAGAGGTTTTGTAAAGACATCAACAAGTTGATTTTCAGTAGGGATATATTGTAAAGATATAGTTCCATTTTGTACATAATCCCTAATGAAGTGATACCTTATTTCTATATGCTGAGTCCTAAAATGCATGACAGGATTATGAGTTATAGCAATTGCACTTGTGTTATCATAGTGAATAGGTATGGATTTAAATTCAAACCCATAATCTGCTAGTTGATTTTTCATCCATAAGATCTCGAAAGCAAAGCAACTACCAAAGTGAGAATGTATGTATTCACCTGCAGGTTGAAGTAGATACTGAATTTTGCTTCTTGCTAAACCAGGACACAAGTCTATTACCTAGCAATTGACAGGTGCCACTAGTACTCTTTCTATCTATTTTGAAGCCTGCAAAATCAGCATCTGTGTATCCTGTTAGTTCAAATGAGGACTCCTTGGGATACCAAATTCCCAAGTGAGGTATACCCTTGAGATACCTGAAAATCCTCTTTACACAGTTAGATGTGATTCTTTAGGATTAGCCTAAAATCTAGCACAAATGCATGTTGCAAACATTATATCTGGTCTACTGGCAGTAAGATATAAAAGAGAGCCTATCATACCTCTGTATTGAGTTATATCAATACTTTTACCTTTTTTTATCTTTGTCAAGCTTGGTTGCAGGAGCAATTGGGGTTTTCATAGGAGAGGCTGATTCCATGCCATACTTCTTAAGTAAGTCTTTAATGTATTTGGCTTGGTTTATGAAAATTCCTTCATCTGTCTGCTTTACTTGTAGTCTAAGGAAGAAATTCAGCTCACCCATCATGCTCATTTCGAACTTGCTCTGCATTAGCTTGGAGAATCTCTTGCATAACTTTTCATTAGTAGAACCAAAGATAATATCATCAACATAAATTTGAACTAATAGGACCTTATCTTTATGTTTTCTAAGAAATAGTGTGGTATCTACTCTACCTTTAGTGAATCCATTTTCAATAAGAAAGTTATTAAGTGTTTCATACCATGCTCTAGGTGCTTGTTTAAGACCATATAAGGCTTTGTCTAATCTAAAGACATAATTAGAAAGAGATGGATTGATGAAACCTGGAGGTTGCTCTACATAGACTTCTTCTTGAAGTTCACCATTCAAGAATGCACTTTTGACATCCATCTGGAAGACTTTGAACTTCATGTGAGCAGCAAAGGCAAGGAATATTCTGATGGCTTCTAGTCTTGCAACAGGTGCAAATGTCTCATCATAGTCAATGCCTTCTTCCTGAGAGTAGCCCTTGGCCACTAGTCTTGCCTTATTTCTGGTGATGACTCCATCTTCATCCATCTTGTTTCTGAATACTCACTTGGTTCCAATAACAGGATGATTCTTTGGTCTTGGAACCAATCTCCATACCTTGCTTCTTTCGAACTGATTAATTTCTTCTTGCATGGCCTCTATCCAGCTAGAGTCTTCCATAGCATCCTCTATCTTCTTCGGTTCCATTTGAGATAGGAAGCTTAGATAGAAGCATTCATTTTGAGTAGCAGCTCTTGTTTTGACTCTTGGACTCGGATCTCCAATGATTAGATCTTGAGTGTGATCTCTTGCCCATCTGCTTCCTGTTGGGACATCAGCTCTTATGCCTTCTTGTCTTAGATCTTCAAGATCTATTTCTTCTTCTTGGTAAGGAGGCTCGTTGTCTGGCATAGGCCTCTCTACGATCTCACTTCCTTGCTCAACGATTTCACTGTTTGGTACTATGATCGTAGTATTGAGCTCGACGACCTCGTTCGTAGTGTCTGAACTGTTGGTCGCAGTGTCTTGAGGCATTGTTTTGTTTAAGTCTGTCTCATCAAAGATGATGTGAATTGAGACTTCAACACTCAGAGTCTTCTTGTTGAATACTCTGTAGGCCTTATTGTCTGTGGCATATCCAAGAAAGATTCCTTCATCTGATTTTGGTTGAAACTTCGTCAAGTACTGCTTTCCATTGTTGAGAATGTAGCATGAACAACCAAAAACATGAAAGTAGCTGACACTTGGTTTTCTTCCTTTCCACAGTTCATAAGGAGTCTTCTTAATCGTAGAGTGTATGAGTGATCTATTCTGAGTGTAGCATGCAGTGTTGATGACTTACGCCTGTAAGTACTCGAGCGAGATGGGTCGCTAGCTAGAGTCCTTCCAGCCTCTATTAATATCCTGTTCTTTCTTTCAGCAACTCCATTTTGTTGAGGAGTTCGTGGAGTTAAGAAGTTGTGACTAATGCCATTGTCTGAGCAGAACTGGTCTATTTCTGAGAAGTCGAATTCTCTGCCATGATCACTCCTTATAGCCTTGATTTTCTCTCCTTTCTCGTTCATCACAAGCTTGAACATCTTGATCAGCTGGGAACTTATCTCATCTTTTGAGGTTAGAAAGAACACCTATGTAAATCTGGTGAAGTCATCGACTACGACCAGAGAGTATCTCTTTCCTCCAAGGCTCGTTGTTGGAATTGGCCCAAAAAGATCCATGTGTAGCAGCTGCAAAGGTTTGTCAATTGAATTGACAGTTTTGCTCTTGAATGTGATTCTGGTCTGTTTCCCAAGTTGACAGGCATTGCACGACCTTTCTTTAACGAAGTTGAACTTGGATAGACCTGCAACTAAATATTTTGAAGCTAATTTAGACATGCTTTTGAAGTTGAGATGAGATAATCTTCGATGCCATATCCAGCTCATTTCTTCAGATGCTTTAGCCAGAAAGCATATTGTCTCGTCTGAGCTCAGTTTTCCAAGATTTACTGTATAGACATTTCCTTTTCTTGTTCTGGTTAACTTCACAGCAGATGTCTTTAGATCTCGGACATGACATTGATTATTGAGAAATGTTATTTGATGACCCTTGTCGCAGAGTTGGGTAATGCTTAGAAGATTATGTTGTAGTCTTTCCACATAGGCCACTTTGCTGAAGGATACTGCACCATTTCTAACTGAGCCATAGCCTCTTGTCTTGCCAGAGCTATAATCTCCAAAGATGATCAAGGGACCCTCCTTCTCTATGTAGTTCGACAGAAGGGCTTTGTTCCTTGTCATGTGCCTTGAGCATCCACTGTCCAGATACCAGGTTGTGATCGTGGAGCTCTTTTCCTGTAGTAAAATTAAACCTTCATTTTGGTACCCATACGTGCATGGGTCCTACATTGTTAGTGCCCTTGGGGACCCAAATCTGCTTGATTTTGGGTCTCATTTGCATGGAATTATAATGACATTTTGCAGCCTTGTGGCCAACTTTGTACCACACAAAACATTTGATATGGTGCATGTTTGTGTATGTGTGAAAGTTCTTCCTCCATTTGGACTTTTGTGGGTTATTGGTTATCCTCTTGTTAAGCTGATATTCCTTCTTCCATGTGTCCTTAGGTTTCATGATTTGTGAGGAGTATACCTTACCTCTATTGTACCTTCCCAGTTGGTTCGTTGAGTTGATCTTACTGGACTCTACGATCCTTCGAGGTTGGTGAGTAGTGGTTAGGCTACTCTTCTCTTTTATGAAACCTAAACCGACATGAGATCCCTTACGCCTGGGAATATGGATTAAATCAACTAAGTAGGGTTTGACAGGCTCATCTTTCTGTGAGGATTTCACAAATATAATGCCTTACTAAAACTTGAGACATTACTATTGTTAGTTTCCTTTACTTTTTCCACACATGGCTCTGAGGTAGATTCCCCAAAGCCTAGTCCTGTTCTGTCAAAGACACTTCTCTATCTAGTGATTAGGGAGTCCATAGATGAAGAGGATTTGTTCTATGTAGAGATTGTCTTTTCTAGATCCTCAATTTTAGAGGTTAGACTTGACTCTCTTTTTGCATTGAGCTCATTTGTTTGTTTCAAGAGCTTATTCTTAGCTTCAAACTTGGAAAGAGAATCTGTGCTGAGAAGGGCTGTTTCCAGTTCTTCTTGAACTTTTTCTTTCTCCTTTTGAAGAAGTGAATAATCTTTAGACAGAACTCTAAACCACTTCATGTATTGGTGCAGATCAGATGTTATGCCATGTAGTACAGTTCTAAGGTCATCAGTATCTACATTAGGGGAGTTGAAGTCAAATACCTCATCAATACTTACTTCATGTATATTGGAGTTCTGTTTGTCCCTTACATTTTTGGCCATCAGGCAGAGATTTGCTATTTGAGGATCTTCATCATCTCCAGATTTCGGAGTTGAGTCATTGTCTGAGTCACTCCACGATCTTCCAGCTACAAGGCCTTTGTCCTTCTTCAGTGGCCTTTTGTTGCCTTTGTATTCCTTCTTTGCATGTGGTTTCTTCTTGAGTTCTTCTCTGAGAGGTTTGTTGCAGTTGGCAATGAAGTGGACAGGTTTCTTGCAATTATAGCATAGGTCATTCATTTTCTCCCTGGTGTTTGTGATTCTTCGACTTTCTTTCGCTTCTTTGGTTTTGCCTTGTCGCATGAATCTTCTTAGTCTTTTCACCAGCATTGCAAAGTCCTCATCATCATCTTCATCGTAGTCAGAATCAACTTCAGTGTTGACTTTGGAGGTGTTTTCAGTTACTTTGAGAGTAACACCTTTGTCCTTCTTTCTTCCTTCGGACAACGTTTCTGCTCGTTGTGTCAGTTCCAGTTCGTATGTAAGAAGGTTGCCATATAGCTCGTGAACAGTCATTTCATGTAGATTCTTTGACTCTCTAATGGCATTGGTTTTGACATCCCACTTGCTTGGCAAGGCTCTCATGAATTTTATGATTAGATCTTTGTTTCGATAGATCTTTCCATAAGCTCGTAGAGAGTTGAGCAGAATATTAAATCTCTCGTATATGGCAGTGACGTTCTCTCCTTGAATGTGAGCAAACATTTCATATTGCTGAGTCAAGAGAGATTGTTTGTTTTCTCTGACTTCTTCTGTTCCTTCATGCATGATGAGTAATGCTTCCTAAACCTCCTTTGCTGTTTTGCAGTTGACCACATTTTCAAAAAGATCATCTTCTAAGGATTGAAATAAGATGTTCTTGGCCTTTTTGTCAAGCTGGACAGCTCTCTTCTCGTTCTCTATCCATTCTTCTTTGACCTTGATCTGTACTCTGTTTGGGTCATTTATAGTTGGTGCAAGCTTTGTACGAACGTAGGGCCCATTTTGAACAGTTTCAAATAGATCTTCATCTATTGAATCCATGTAAGCTTGCATCCTAACCTTCCAGTTAGCGAATTTATCATTGTTGCACATAGGTGGCTTGCTGCCTCCTCCAGTCTTTGATTCGCTTGGTACGTGTGCCATTGGATCTACTCAAGCTTTGTAGGCTATATAATAGAACCTGCTTTGATACCAATTGTTAGTTCCCAGAGGCACAATAGTTATCTAGAAGGGGGGTGGGGGGTTGAATAGATGTTAAAAACTTTTCTTTGTATAAAGACTATTTTGATAAAGATCTTAAGCACGACGGAAATTAAGGTTTCTTTGAAAACCATTTTAGATAGTGAGTTAAAGAGAGTGAAGCAGTTAGAGTAGTAATAAATAGACACAATTATTTTTAATTGGTTTAGAGCACTTAAAGCTCCCAGTCCACTCTTCTACTCCTCGAGTAAGAAATCCACTAAGGATGTCTTTTTACACTTTCTGAATCTAACAGATTCCTTTTAGACCAGTAGTCTAGGCACTTCTTAGTTCACTCTTGAACTCTTCAAGCCCAGCAGACTTGGTTCTTCACAGTTCACTTAGAACTCTTCAAGTCCTTCAGACTTGGAACTCTTACTTCAGTTGATTGGTTGTTGTTGAGATCGTGATTGGTGCTACTCAGTTGCTATTAAACACTTGTTCGAAAGAACTGAGTAGCTGAGCAAGCTTCCTCTTTTTCTCAGATCGTAGAGTTGAGCGTTGAATGTTCTTGTGCATTTTGTTCAATACTTGCTTACTTCTCTCATCTGTCTGTGTTCTGTATATACGTGATCCTTGAAATCTATCCGTTGAAGTCATTTGATGAGGCATTAAATGCGTTTGACAAATCTGAGCTTTGATGGAGACTTTTCTGCTCATCTTCTGAAATGCATTCTGGCCCACTGACACCGCAGACTGCTTTCTCACCTAACACCAGAAAAGGTTTTTTCCTTTGCCCAATGGTCCTTTTCTTGATTTCTTGAACACGTTCTTTTCGATGAATACTAAGGATATCTTTTGTACCGTTGGGACTGGTGAGTGCTTCAACATTCAAAACTCATTCCATATTTGTTGGAATTTGTCTTCAATCAAAGATAAGGGCTCGATGCTTCTGACACAAGACAGATGATACTCTACGATCCATATCGTGGTGTCTTGTCATATTTGTGCTTGAGTTGAATGGAACACTACGATTTCTTTCAAAGGTTTTGCAAGCTACGATCTTTGCTTGCTCGTCTTCCAGACTCTATGTTTTTGAGAGCACACTACGATCTCTGAGTTATCTTCGACAAACGTCTGGACCACTCTATGATTACTGGAGAGGCCCTTCGAGGAAGATACACTACGATCTTCTAAGCTCTACGATCCTGCCTTAGCTTCTGCATTCTGTTGATCAGCTGGATAGACTATGATTCTTTACAAGGCCTATCTATTTCTTTTTAGTCATAGATCAACCTAACATTTTTGATCTCTTTATCTATACAAGTGAACATTAAAGACTAAGATCAACCTAACAGTTTTGATCTATCACTAAGTCCTTGTACATATATTCCTTGAAGGACTTTACATATAATCATGAACATTTACTTAAAAACATCAAATCAAAATATGCATTCTTCCAACATGTTTGCATAGTAAATTTTTTTTATATAAAACATAATACTTTTATAAAGTTATTCGTTTTATTAGATTATAAATAGAATATATTATATTTTATTTAAAAGATTTTGTTTTATTAGAATATTTTATTAATACTGCATAGTAAATTAATATGGACCATCCGTTTAAAAGTAAATCAAATTGGACCGTTCATGAATTAGTTACTATTCAGTCCATTCTCCTATAAATAGAAGCTCATTCCTTCATTATTTTTTTATTTAATTCACTTTGAAACTCTAGAGAGAGAAACTATATAGAGAAAAAAAAAAGTATCTCGCTACTTCACTACTCCTATATCCAGTTTCTTTAAGGTAAGGGGTATTATTTCTTTTGTATTCATGAAGAGAACTTCTGTTATTCCATTCTTTATTATTCTGTTGGAATAATCTATATACGCGGACTACCCTATACTTGGTGAAATTCTTCTGTTATTCCATTATTTATTATTATGTTGGAATAACCTGTCTATGCGAAGTACCGCATACATGGTGAAATTCTTCTGTTATTTCATTCTTTATTATTATGTTGGAATAACCTGTCTATGTGAAATACCGCATACATGGTGAAATTCTTCTGTTATTCCACTCTTTATTATTCTGTTGGAACATCATGTCTATGCGAAGTACTGCATACATGGTGAAATTCTTCTGTTATTCCATTCTTTATTATTCTGTTGGAACATCCTGTCTGTGCTTTACGCATGACTTGGTTCCATTATTTATCATTCTGTTGGAACATCCTGTCTGTGCTTTACGCATGACCTGGTTCCATTATTTATTATTCTGTTGGAACATCCATGCATCTTGCTATACGCATGAATTCGGTTCCATTATTTATTATTCTCATTGGAATAACTTTTCTGTAATGCGATCTATCGCATACCTGGTAATTTCTTTTGTTATTCCATTATTTATTATACTCAGTTGGTTAAAGTTTTGGCTTTTATACTCCATGAAATTAGTGGAATATCTTTGATATTTGCGCTTCATCCAGTATCTTTTCATGGAAATATTCTTCTGAGCATTCTTGAATTTTACTCCACAAAGAAGTATCATGTTGACAATTTGGACGTTATTGGTTCCTGGATAAATTAATTCTTGAACTTGCTTTATTAAATTCTTATATCATTGTCATCATCCTCATGTTTATATTGTGTTGAAAGTCATCTGTGGCCTGTAGTGCATAGATGGACTTGGTATGATTATGACAAGGGATTATTCGGTATAATCATGACCATAATGTTACAAATGATGTGGAAAAAGTCCTCATTGGCCCGTAGTGCATTGATGGACAGTTTTTGGTATGATTATGGCTATGAATTCTCTTCGGCCAAGGGTGCAAATATGAATTGTTTTATGGCATGATGAGGACCGTTGATGAAAATACGATTATCTTTGGCCCGTAGTGCATGGATAATTCGTGGTCGTGATACCAAATAATATCCTTGACCTATAGTGCAGGGATGATTTGATGATGTGGATTATTTATTAAGCTGAGTCTCAGCGATAAAATTTATGATAAATCTTTTAAATCATAGAAGATAGTAGATTTTATGCTCTACTTGACTCTTCTAATGGATTGCTTATTCCGCTGCAGTTGTTGATCTAAAACTTGTTGTCCATTATATTCTATCAGTTGTATACTGTTGAAGGCTAAGGATAATTTATTTTGCATTATCTTAGTCATAATATTTCTTCGGGCTAGTTGAGCTCACCCTTTTGCTTTCATTGTTTCTCTGAAATGAGAACGTAGCGAGGGACTAGTCGGAAACGGAGTGACGGTCCGGATGATAGCATTAGTAGTCCTCACTATTCTATGAAATAGTGTGATAATAAATGTATTGAGGACTTATTTTGAGTTTGAATCATCGCCTGCAGAAGACAATATTTGTATTAAAACTCACAACTCATGTTGTATATTTGAGGTTGTATTTGTATTCTGTACCATGTATTTGGCGACTCAGAATAGGTGATGTATACCTATTTTGGGGGCATCATAGTTGGTATCAAAGCTTAGGGATATGATCCCTGGCTGAGATGTGAGACAAGAACTAGGAGGGGAGAGACGAGGAATTCCTTCGCTAGTATGACCTACCTAAGTTTATTTGGTATTTAATTGGTCAGTCAGAGTATAGGGATAATATGGGAAATGTTAATTAACCCTTGTTTTGTGGCAGTATTTGAAAATGACATCCGAGAATGTTGAGAATAGCAATGGAGTACAGGAGACCGTTGAGTCTCCACAGATCAATACCCAGGATAATGTGCAACATGAAGACAATAATCCTCAGGTAAATAACAACACCGATCAGATGATGAACGATGGGATGTTAAGAGGCTTTATGCAATTCATGCAATATCAGGTAAGAGAGACTCCTGTTCAAAATATAGATGGAAATAATGACAACCCACGGTCGGTCACCGCTAAGCAGTTCAAGGAGCTGGGACCACCGGAGTTTTTTGGAGGCCAAAACCACTTAAGGCAGAGACGTGGAAAAGCAGATCTGCAAGATATTTGATGTCTTGGGATGCTCCGAGGAGCAAAAGGTTCCTTTTTCCACCTTCATGTTGCGAGCAGAGGCAGATTACTGGTGGGAATCTGTAAAGCATACTCAACCTGCCGCATTGTAGATGACTTGAGAGAAGTTCCAAGAATTGTTCAACGAAAAGTACTTTCCTAAAAGTATTCGTCACATAAAGGAGGTAGAATTCATCAAGCTGGAGCAAAACAATATGACCGTGTCGCAGTACGAGGCTAAGTTTGCGGAGTTATCCCAGTTTGCATCCCATTTGGTCGATAATGAGGAGAGAATGACGCGAATGTTTCTACGAGGTTTGAAACCCGAAATACGTCAATACCTCATTTCTCACAAACTTTGTTTATATTCAAATGTTATGAATAGGGCTCAGTTATTGGAGCGCGATAATGAGTCAGCACAACCAAAAGACAATGACCAACAACACGATAATAATCGTACCGGTGGTAACGGTCATCAGAACAATGATAACCATCGTGGGGGAAATTATCATGCCAGGAATGGTAACCACTTCGGTGGTAATCACGGCCAAGATAATAGAAGTGGAAAATTCAAGAAGAGAAGGTTCAATAATGATGGAAAGACAGCAACACCAACACCCGTTTCAAAGGAAGAAGAACAACCACCGTTCGTATGTTTCAAATGCAGACAGGAGGGACACATCCGTCCAAACTGTACGCAGCAATCCAAAGCGTGTTTCAATTGCAGAAGAGAAGGTCACCTAGCTCGATTTTGTCATGTAGTGAAGTCAAGTCCAGCTGGGATAGTGATGCCAAAGGATGTCTCAGACAAGTCAAAGCCGATAGTTTAAGTGAGAGCGGTTGTCGAGGAACTCGAACAAAGTTGTTACGGGTAAGTTAATTATAACTCTTGTGAAGTCTATACCTTATTCGATACCGATTCTACCCACTCTTTTATTTCACCTAGTTGTGTTCAATGTTTGAACTTGGCTCTTGAGAAATTAGACTTTGACTTATTTGTTGAAACTCTGTTAGGAGAAACCTTCATTACATTCACTGTTTATAAATCTTGTTTGATTCAAATCGACACTTTCACGTTACCTGTCGATCTTATCTCTTTGAAAATACTTGCCTTTGATACGATTTTAGGAATCGATTAGTTAACTACTCATCATGCTTTTCATAAGGTTGTTAACTTTTATATTCCTAACCAACCTGTTATGCGAATTCAAGCAACCAAACCACTAAAGTCAATCATTGTCATATCAAGCCATAAGTAAAGAGCCCCGAGCCTTTCGTTGGTGACTTCCAAATCTTGGAATGCACCTAAGCCAGACTTTTCATAGGGGATGTCGTGAATAACGGTGGCAAGTTGATAGGTATCAATGTGACGTGCTATCCATGTCTTGGATGAGGGTCATAGTTTTGAATGATATTTCTATAGTTAATAAATTTCTTGACGTATTCCTGAAGACTTCTTAGCCTACCCTAGAGCGTTAAATCGAATTTTGTATTGACCCCAGTACAAAACCCATTTCTAAAACCCTTAAATATTTCTTCAACCAAAACGAACGTATCATGCGCTAAGGACGTTGGCTCGAGCTGTTGAAGATTACGACTATACCATTCAATATCATCGTGGAAGAGCGAACGTAGTAGCTGATGCATTGAGTAGAAGATCGTATGCGTTTACGAGTGCGATGTTGTTAACACAAAGACCCATTTTGTATAACTTACAAATGATGAAGATAGAGTTAAAGACTCTAGGGACCCACGTGAAGATAACGAATATACGAGTAGAATCGACTTTAATCGATAAATTTAAAGCCGTGCAAGCTACATACTCAGAGCTGATGAATGTGAAGAAGAAGGTTCAAGAGGGCGTTATTCTAGAAGTAAGAATCGATGAAGAGAGGAAATCTCAACCCTAGATTTTATTGGCCCATTTGAAATTCTCGATCGAGTAGGAACTGTGGCCTCGTCTTACCGCTAAGTATGTCGCGTGTTCATAATGTTTTTCACGTATCGATGTTACGTAAATATGTGGACGACCCGAACAACATTATTGAATTAGAACTAGACGAGATAGTAGAAGATTTAACGTATGATGAGATACGGGTTAAAATCTTGGATAAGAAGGATTATATTCGACACTCAAAGGTTATACCTCAAGAGTTAGAATTTGATGAAGTGTCTTCATCTGTTCGGTATACCAGGTACGTACGTAAATTTCGAGGGCGAAATTTCATAAGGAGGGGAGATTGCGAGACCCCAGATTTTATGAATAAAGATTTAAATTTCTCGAAATATTTTTTTGAATATTATAGAATGAATTTGATATAATGTTATGGTTGTGGGTAATATTTATAAATTTTGAAAAGTACGCAAGTTGTTATATAATATTCGATTGGTCGGGGAATATTCGTTTTAACAGAGAATATTTGTACAACGGCACAATCATTGGTGGACCCCACAACGGAATTATTGTCGGATTGAGAAAACGACAAAAATATTTTATGAAAATAACGACGGAAGTTTTACCGTTAACTGTTGAAACACCCGGTGTTAAAAGTACAGTAATATGCGTGGTTGCATAGTAGCACACAGTTTTGATTATTGATGCTTACGTGAGAAGTCACTAAATTTTGTTCAATTATTGCTATAGTAATTGTTGCATAGTATCTCACGTTATTTGATTCAATTATTGTCGATATTTTATATATTATTAAATCAATAATTGAGATAACAAAGTTATTAATATTATTATTTGCAATATTAACGATGTCTCGAAGTTCTGCCAAGGAGAGGTTTGGTCACCTAATTGCGCGCCAATAGGGAGAAATCTTTATTGGAAAGCCCCCTCTTTCCTGGGAACAACCTGGTCGATTAATATTGTGAATTATAATAAAGGTGATAAGTTTTGTTTTATTATTATTATAAATATAATAAAACAAAAAACTTTTTATATAAAACAGAATACTTTTATAAAGTTATTCGTTTTATTAGACTATAAATAGAATATATAATATTCTATTATGCATAGTGTTTGTATAGTGCCTGCATAGTGTTTGCATAGTAAAATCTTTTTATATAAAACAGAATACTTTTATAAAGTTATTTATTTTATTAGACTATAAATAGAATATATAATATTCTATTATGCATAAATGTTTCAGTATAGTAAATTTTTTTATATAAAACATAATACTTTTATAAAGTTATTCGTTTTATTAGATTATAAATAGAATATATTATATTTTATTTAAAAGATTTTGTTTTATTAGAATATTTTATTAATATCGCATAGTAAATTAATATGGACCGTCTATTTTAAAAGTAAATCAAATTGGACCGTTTCATGAATTAGTTACTTATTCAGTCCATTCTCCTATAAATAAGCTCATTCCTTCATTATTTTTACGAATTCACTTTGAAACTACAGAGAGAGAAACTATAGAGAGAAAGAAAAAAAGTATTCTACTACTTCACTACTCCTATATCCAGTTTCTTCTAAGGTAAGGGGTATTATTTCTTTTGTATTCATGAAGAGAACTTCTGTTATTCCATTCTTTATTATTCTGTTGGAATAATCTATATACGCGGACTACCCTATACTTGGTGAAATTCTTCTGTTATTCCATTATTTATTATTATGTTGGAATAACCTGTCTATGCGAAGTACCGCATACATGGTGAAATTCTTCGTTATTTCATTCTTTATTATTATGTTGGAATAACCATCTATGTGAAATACCGCATACATGGTGAAATTCTTACGTTATTCCACTCTTTATTATTACATTGGAACATCATGTCTACATGCGGGTAATCTTGCATACATGGTGAAATTCTTACGTTATTCCATTCTTTATTATTCGCTGGAACATCCGTCTGCGTGTTTTTACATGACTTGGTTCCATTATTTATCATTCTGTTGGAACATCCCATGCATGCTTTTACGCATTTGGTTCCATTATTTATTATTCTGTTGGAACATCCCGCCTCAGGCTTGCACGCATGACACGGTTCCATTATTTTTTATTCTCGTTGGAATAACTCGTCTGCGTGCTTGATATCATCGCATACCGGTAATTTCTTTTGTTATTCCATTATTTATTATACTCGGTTGGTTAAAGTTTTGGCTTTTATACTCCATGAAATTAGTGGAATATCTTTGATATTTGCGCTTCATCCAAAGATCTTTTCATGTAAATATTCTTACGAGCATTCTTGAATTTTACTCCACAAAGAAGTATCATGTTGACAATTTGGACGTTATTGGTTCCTGGATAAATTAATTCTTGAACTTGCTTTATTAAATTCTTATATCATTGTCATCATCCTCATGTTTATATTGTGTTGAAAGTCATCTCGTATTCGAAAGTGCATAGATGGACTTGGTATGATTATGACAAGGATTATTCGTATATAATATAATCATGACCATAATGTTACAAATGATGTGGAAAAAGTTCTCATTGGCCCGTAGTGCATTGATGGACAGTTTTTGGTATGATTATGGCTATGAATTCTCTTCGGCCAAGGGTGCAAATATGAATTGTTTTATGGCATGATGAGGTCCGTTGATGAAAATACGATTATCTTTGGCCCGTAGTGCATGGATAATTCGTGGTCGTGATACCAAATAATATCCTTGACCTATAGTGCAGGGATGATTTGATGATGTGGATTATTTATTAAGCTGAGTCTCAGCGATAAAATTTATGATAAATCTTTTAAATCATAGAAGATAGTAGATTTTATGCTCTACTTGACTCTTCTAATGGATTGCTTATTCCGCTGCAGTTGTTGATCTAAAACTTGTTGTCCATTATATTCTATCAGTTGTATACTGTTGAAGGCTAAGGATAATTTATTCTGCATTATCTTAGTCATAATATTTCTTACTGGGCTAGTTGAGCTCACCCTTTTGCTTTCATTGTTCTCTTCAGGAAATGAGAACGTAGCAGGGACTAGTCGGGAAACGGAGTGAGCGGGTCGGATGATAGCATTAGTAGTCCTCACTATTCTATGAAATAGTGTGATAATAAATGTATTGAGGACTTATTTTGAGTTTGAATACTGTCTAGAAGACAATATTTGTATTAAAACTCACAACTCATATTGTATATTTGAGGTTGTATTTGTATTCTGTACCATGTATTTGGCGACTCAGAATAGGTGATGTATACCTATTTTGGGGGCGTCACAGGTACATACGTTGCTTGCTCATTGGATGAGGATGATTGATCTCATGATCATTTGTGTGGAGACACTAAAGCCAGTATGTAGGTGCTTATGGGATAATAAGTTCAGTGAACGTGACTCGCTAAGGAATATCTTATGGAGTTTTACTTACCTGTCAATAGGAATTCCTGAAGTGATAGTAGTACAAGTGATCCTTAGACTTGAGATCATTATAATATCTTGTGTATAATGAATTATACTTTGACTTATTCCTTATGACTCTTAGGGTATATCAAAGGGTATGCTTGGGTATAATAAGTTATATATAGAGATAATGAATGATCAATAAAGAATCTACCGCTTCTAGTAAAAAAAGAGAAATGTTCTATGTGATTCGATAAATGACAACCCAGTAGTCCTTGGTCAAGGCAGAATGAAATTAGAAAGGAGTTTCTAATTTGCATTATTTGGTGTTGTGCATTTAAGAATCGAAATACATATAATTAAATAAAATAAAACTTGACAATAATTTCATGTCTTATATTTAATTGGGACATTGTTTGGTGGAAGGATTGAATTGTACAGTAACTATTTACTCAAAGGTTCTTTTATGATTAATGTTGAAATCTATATTATCTGGAAAGTCGTTAATCGCTAGGGAGGCTTATCCCTATTATAGAATAAATATTATTTATTTAAATAAATTAATAGTTTAATTTATTTATTTAAATAAGATTAGAATTGTTCTAATTGATTTATTTACAACCGGCTTAATATGGAGAACTTAAAGGGTCACACCATAAAAGGAAGAATAATTATTTAAGAAGTTAATGACATAGTTGTAATAATATGTTAAGTATAATTAATTTAATCTATGATGATAGAATAAATTAAATAGCTTAATATTTATTATTTAATATTTTAGAAATATTAAACATAAATTAATAATAGGAGTCTTATTAATATTATTACAATTATTATTATTTTAATTTCTAAAGGAGTTTGAGAATTAATCTAATATTTGTACTCTCGTTTATTCCTAATAAGATTAGAAGGCAAATTAATTAAAAGAGTTTAATTAATTATCCCTAATAAGATTAGGGAGCCTAATTTATTAAAGGAGTTTAATTAATTAAATAATAACCTATTTTAATTATATTAAAATAGGTTAACTGATATCTTTATAAGAGAAGTCTTGTATCAGATATTAGTGTGTGAGAAATATGTGATTCAATTGTTGGAGAGTATGCCCCTTTTCTACAGAGAATAGAAAAACTAGGGTTTGAGCCAAAACACCCTTCTTCTTGAATCTTTGTTCTTCCTTGGTGAATCACCTCTAGAGGCCAAACACTTGGATGGCTAAAGTTTATCAAAGGAAGGAATCTAACCCGGTGGATTCAAGTTGAATGCAAAAAAGATTGGAGGTGAACTTGTACCTGAGGAAGATAGTTCTACAAGGGTATAAATCTAATCTCCATCTCTTTTCTATTGATTGATAATTATGCACATAATATGATCATGTTGATGGGTTTGTATGAAAATTTGAAATTCCTATTTTATCGCGCTTCCGCACTGATAGGTCTCATTTTATTTTATATATTTTGATGATAACAATTATATATTAATTAAATAAATCTGTAATTTATTTAATTATTTTTATCTAAACTATTTTCTGATTTTATTTGAATAAATTTTTATTGACCTTGATAATATAAATATCAAGTGTTAAATAAATTGATTCATATAAATATTTAAGGCAAGGAGATCCTATTTGGTTTCAAAACTCAAAGTTGGGCAAAAATATTTTATTACATGCGTGCATACATATATGTGTGTATTAACATAATATAATAAGTATATATAAATATCATATGTATGTGTATCATATATATATAACAAGTGTGTGTGTGTGTATATATATATATATATATATATATATATATATATATATAAACCGAGCATGCATTATATATATAACATGAACGTATCCTATAATATATATATAATCTGTGCATATGAAAATGCGCGTGTGTGCTGGCAAAATTTTGAAACCGTGTATGTTGGAAGCTTCAACATGTGGTTGAATTGAACAATAAATGCTAAGTAACTGGAAAATTTCCCGGGCGAAAAGTTGAGTTCTTCCGTGTGATTTTTTTTTCATCTAGACCGTTGAATTCAAAAATAAATCATCCGGACCATGCATTCAAAATCAATTTTCACAAATTACCTTTTTACCCCTGACTTCAAAATTCTATAAATAGGGAGCCTTTCATTCATTTGGTTTTCACCAATTTAGTGAAAAACAAAGCTTACTCTCCTTGCCTACATTCTCTCTAAAAGTGTTATATCTCTTCTTACAAAAGTTCTGATTATTTGAGAAGAGAATATTGGTCCAAGTACTGAGATAAGTCATTTGAGTTTACTTAGTTGAATTATTTCTTACTTTCTTTATATATATATATATATATATATATATATATAGATATACAAATATACATTGTTATACACAATTTTATATATCTATATTTCATCTATTTATCAAATAAAAGGATACTTGAAAATAGCCATGAAGGCTACTTGGAGATACACCTCTACGAGAGAGAAATTGAACAAAGACGATTTCTTATAATCTTCAAGAACCTTTTATTGATATTATTTATATAAATATCGTAAAATAGTTACGACACTTGATAGTTCAAAACGACATCGAGATATTCCTCCAAAAGAGGAATCATTGAACCGGATTTGAAAATTGTAGTGATCTATTGAAAATATTTATATAAATATCAATTGTGATAATATAAATTTTGTCATACTTAGACGCCGCAAGGCTATGGAGATATTCCTCTTAAGTGAGGGAATCGAACAAATACGATTCCTTATAGTACTAAGTAACTTTATTTATAAAATCACATAATAGATAAAATATTGTTATATATTATATGAGTTAAATAATAATATTTGCTATATCGGTTTGTGCTTAATCGATTTAATTATTATACTTGACTAATATTGTTTGAATTGATTAATTCTTTTTATACACAAGTATTTATACATAAAAACCATTCATATAATACTTGTTAAAGAATATCTGAGAAACAAATCTTTTTAATCCATAGAAAAACACTCTTTATTTTAAGGAGTAAATAATTCTTTATAAATTGCATTAAAATTATATATCTTCTTAAATAGAAGCATTTTTGAGTTAAAGCTAAAATTGACTTATCTACTTATTCAAGAAGCATTTCTCAAAAACATAAAAGTTATTTAAACTTTTATAACTGTGTATATTTTACATATTTTCTTAATCAGAAGCATTACTTGATCTAAAAATAAATTATTATCTGCTTACAAAGAAGAATATTTTCTCATGTATAAAAGTTTTTAAAGTTTTATAAATTTGTTCTTTAGTTGATATCTGTTTAGTTGAGAAGCATCCATCTGTACTAAATTCTTATCTGCTTATTTGAGAAGCATATTGTTGCAAAATTATTTGTAAAAAGAGAAAAGGTCAGAGTTAGTTTATTTTATATACCTGTGAGAAATGCGAGTAATTCTTTGACCAAGACCAGAGTCTTAGAGAGGTCAGCGGGAAGTTGGATCTCTAGTGTACTTGTGAGGTGAGGAAGAGGCTGTTGTTTCAAGACCACATCATAGAATAGAACTGAACTCAAAAGAAGGTACTACTAAACTCGAGGAGGGAGGAGGGAGTGGGAAGCTTGCTGTCCAAAATAGATTAGTTGAAATAGTTGGAAGTTTGTCTATAAAACTTTGTTAAGGCTTCTCCGCCTGTTGAAGGAGTTTTTATTACTGATAGTAATAGGATCTCAAGTTCCAAGTAGGAATTTGAGACTGAACGTAGCAACACACCAGGGGTGTATCTTGTGAACCAGATAAATCTCTATGCATTGTGTGATTGAATTTTTTTTTCTGTCTTGCATACTAATTTCCAAAGCTGTAAAATAATTATTAAAAAATTTAAAAAGGCCTAATATAATTTTTAACCTATAATAATCTATTCAACCCCCCTTCTAGATTATTATTGGACTTTCATTTGGTATTAGAGCAGTGCTCTTTAACTTGTTTATTGAGTATATACAGGCATACCTAAGAGTAGATCCATGACCTACAATGCTACTGGTTGCGGAGAAGGGCTGTCAATGTCCAGACCTCCACTATTTGATGCTACCAACTTTGCCACCTGGAAAAACATATTTAAAATCTATGCAAAATCCCAAGGAATCAAAATTTGGTGTGCCATCGAACGAGTTGTACAAATTCCAACAAAAATCCAAGGAGAAAAGACTGTCGTGAAGATATCTACGAATTCACCACTGATGAAGAAGAAACTATGAATATAACATCCCAAGCTGAACAAGTGCTAACTAGTGCTTTAATTGAAAAAGAATACAAAAGAGTTAGCAACTACAAAAATGGAAAAGAAATTTGGGAAAAAATGATTGTAACCTATAAAGGTACCAATCATATCAAAGAAACCAGAAAAGAAGCTCTAATCCAAGAGTATGAAAGCTTCAAGCTTGAAGAAGGAAAAAAGATTATTGATATGGAAACACAGTTTTTCAGAATCATTGATGAGCTAGAGCAATTGGGAAAGACATACACTACAAATGAGAAAAATAGAAGAATTCTCAAAGCCATTCCATCCATCTGGAAAATGAAGGTTACAACAATCAAAGAAATGCAATATCTAACCACATATCCTATGGATAATCTCATTGGAAATCTTCGTGCCCACAAAGTCGACATGCTCGTCAAAAAAGTCGGTTCAGATACAGATCTCAAAAAGAAAGGAATCGCCTTCAAAGCCCTTTTGGTAGACCAAGAAAGTGATGATGAAGAACTGAATGAAGAACTCCTAAGTAAGGCAAGAAAATATGGCAAAGGCTTTATGAAGACAAACAACAACTTCAAAAGTAAACAAATTTTCAGGCCAAAGACGCAAGGAGGAAATTTCAAAGCCAATAACAATAACTTTAGAAATACCAGCTCAAATGAAACTTCAAACACATGCTTTGAATGCAAGCAACCTAGACACTTCAAAAAGGATTGTCCAAAACTGGTCAAAAATAAAGTTCTTATAGCTAAGGAAGGATGGGATCTAAGTGACGAGGAAGAAACTGCTGAACAAACCGAAGAAGTTGCAAATCTCTGTTTAATGGCTGACAATGATTCATCACCAAGATCCGAGGTAAATTCTGACACCAATTGCCTAGCACCTCATTTTCTGCATATACGATGGAAAACATAAATAAAGAACACTATGAATTACAAGAGGCTTACAGTCATTTATATGAGAATAATGAATTAATAAAAGAAGAGTTAGAAAGATTAAGAAAAATAAATAAGAATCTTGAAATTGAAAATGCTAACTTAATTATCACCAATGAAAGTTTAAATGAAGTAAACTTAAAAATGAAGAAGAATTAGAACAAATTAAGAAAATAAATAAAAATATTGAAATAGAAATTTCATCACTTATTATCTCAATTGAAAATCTTGAAATTGAAAATTCAACACTTGCTGTAATTAATGAAGATAATCAAGTGCAAGATCAAGCGGTAATTGAAGAAATTAGAAATGAGAATTCTTTTTTAAAATTAGAAATAGAAAAACATAATTCCATGATTGAAAACTTAACTAAAGAACATGAAGATTTAAATACTATAATTTATAAATTTACGAAAGGAAAAAAAAATCTTGATGTCATGTTAAATCAACAAAAATGTAGTTTTAATAAAGAAGGTTTAGGATATACTGGAGAAATAAGTAAATCAAAGGATAAAGGACTATATAATGTTACAATCAAAGAAAAAGAAAGTCATATATCTTCTTTCACTAAATGTTCCTATTGTTATAGAAATGGTCATTCTTTTTATATGTGTAATGCTAGAAATGGAAACTATAAAGGGAAAATGATTTGGGTTCCCAAAGGAATATATACTGCATCAACTATCACAAGAAGAGAATTTTATAAACAACATTATCATACTTCTTATAATCTAGTTACTCATATAATGCTTATTTCTACTAAAACTGATTATCCTATGCCAAGTTTTGTAAAGGAAACTTCAAATGCTCCTTATACAAAATGGAAAACTCACCCTAAAACCCTGTCTATTAAAGGGTACCAACTTATAAAATTAGTATATACATTGTAGGTATGTCTTGCAACTGATTTAATTAAAAGTAAATGGTATCTTGATAGCGGCTGCTAAAGACACATGACTGGCGACAAGTCAAAATTGAAAAATTTGCAAGCTATAGACTTTGGTGAGGTAACTTTTGGAGATAACAATAAAGGTAAAATAATTAGATTTGGAAGTGTTGGTAATAACCACATAACTGTCTCTAACGTTCAGTTAGTCACTGGACCCAGGTATAATCTTCTATCTATTAGTCAACTCTGTGATAGTGGCTTCAAAATATCCTTCAGTACACATAATTGTTATATCTTTGATCAAATTGGTAAATAAATTTTAGTTTGTCCTAGATATCAAAATGTGTATACTTGTGACTTAGATGCATATTCTCATTTAGATAACATTTGTATTGTATCTGCAAATGAAGATCCTTGGCTATGACATCGTGGACTAGGACACATCAACATGAAACTTATAAATAACATCTCTTCTAAAGAATATGTTCGTGGTCTTCCTAAATTGAAATTCTTAAAAGATCACATCTGTGAAGCTTGTGAACTGGGAAAACAAATTTATGCATAACATAAACCTAAATTTACCGTGTCAACTTCTCGACCCTTAGAACTGTTACACATGGACCTTGTTGGACCTATTCCTAAACATAGCATGGGTGGTGCTGTATACATTCTAGTTTTGGTTGATTATTCACGATTTACATGGGTTGATTTTCTAAAATTTAAAAATGAGGATATTAACTCTTTCTCTACCTTGTGTAAAAAGATTCAAAATCAACAGGGAAGCTTTATTGTCTATATTCGATCTGATCACGAAAACGAATTTGACAATTTTGATTTCATTATGTTCTGTGGTGTAGTTGAAAGAAAAAATCGTTCTTTGCAAGAAATGGCTAATACCATGTTGAATGAATATCGTCTTCCAAAATATTTCTGGGCTGAAGCTGTGGCAACATCATGTTATATTTTAAACAAAGTTTTATTAAGACCTATTTTTCTCAAAACTCCCTATGAGCTTTATTATAAAAGAACTCTAAAAATAAACTATTTTCATATTTTTAGGAGCAAATGTTTTATTTTAAATACGAAATGACATTTATTGAAATTTGATCCCAAATCTAATGAAGGAATATTTCTTGGATATTCTCTTAATAGTAAAGCATACAGAGTTTTCAACAAAAGAAGTCTAGTTGTGGAAGAATCAATGAATGTGACTTTTGATGAAACTCAACCTCCTCCAAAATATAAAGAGCTTGTTGACAGTGATGTTGTCATTGAAGATATTCTTAGAAATATGGAAGAACCAAACTAGATAATGCATCTGCACCTATTGATGGGAATCCCCTTGAAAACCCAATCCCTCAGTTAAATGATTTGCTCAAGGAGTCTCACATTATGAAAAATCATCCTATAGAGAATATAATTGGTAATATTGATAAAGGAGTTATCACTAGATCACAAGCACATAATCTAGCTGGTCACTTATCTTTCTTATCTCAAATTGAACCCCAAAATATAAAAGATGCTTTACTTGATGAAGACTGGATAATGGCTATGCAAGATAAAATTTAATAATTCACTAAAAACAAAGTATGTGAGTTAGTTTTACAACCCGAGGATGTTTCAATTATTGGAACTCGATGGGTATTTCATAATAAACTTGATGAAAGTGGAACTGTTGTACGTAATAAGGCAAGATTAGTTGCACAAGGGTGTAATCAAATGGAAGGTAATGACTATGATGAAACATATGCTCCTGTTGCTAGAATTGAATCTATTTGTATGTTATTAGCATTCACATGTCATAAAAATTTTAAACTGTTTCAAATGGATGTCAAATTTGCTTTCTTAAATGGTGTTATAGAAGAGGAAGTTTATGTTAAACAACTTCTAGGCTTAAAAGATTTTAGTCATCTTGAATATGTTTATAAATTACATAATGCTTTATATGGTTTAAAACAGGCCCTTAGAGCATGGTATGAAAGACTGAGTAAATTTCTGTTAAATAATGGTTTTAAACGGGGTACTGTTGATATTACTTTATTTACTAAAAATAAGAATGATGATATTCTGGTAATTCAAATATATATTGATGATATTATTTTTGGTTCTACTAACATTACTATGTGCAATAATTTCTCTGAAAGTATGAGTAAAGAATTTGAAATGAGTATGATGGGAGAATTAAACTTCTTCCTTGGATTGTAGATCAAACAAAGAGAAAAAGGTATTCATATATCTCAATCTAAACACTGTAAAGAAATGATCAAGAAATTTGGCTTAGAATGTAAGACCCCGAATTTTATGAAATAAAAGTATTCAATTTTTCTTATAATTATTATTCAGTAAATGGTTAAATTGATAAAAGTTAAAGTTAAGGGTGATATATATAAAATTTTTAAAATACGCAAGTGGTTATAAAATACTCATTTCTGTTGGGGAATATTCGTTTGGTAGTGGAATATTCTTATTATCGGAGAATATTCGTACGATGGCGCAGCCATTTGTGGGCCCCATAACAGAATAACTGTCGGATGAAGAAAATGATAAGTATAAGTTTTTATAAATAACGGCGTAGTTGTTACCGTTAACACTGTTGGAATACCTGGTGGTTAAAATACAGTAATACGCGTTGTTGCACAAGATAGCTTACCAGATTGCCAAAGTATTTTGAATTATTGATTCTTACGTAAGAAGGCGCAACTCAATAATTGTTACAGTAATTACTGTTCAATATTTTATTTTATTGATTCAATAATTGCTACGTTGATCTTTTATATTATTTTTTGTTTCAATAATTATCACTGCATAGTATTTCCCATTATCGGATCAATACTTCATATTATTTGGATAATATTATTAGATAACATTATTGGCAATGTCTAGAATGTTCTGTCAAAGAGAGGTTTGGTCAAATAATTGCGCGCTAGTAAGGAGAAATTCTTATTGGAAAGCCCCCTCTTTCTTGGGAACTGCCTGGTTATTATTATTGTGATTCTGTAATATTATTTGTGAATAATTAATTATTGATAAGGAAATATTTATTTAATGCGGATATAAATGATGGATTTATTTATTTTATGTGGTTATAATTGAAGGAATTAATGTTGAGGTATTTTATCAGTATTTTTGTCGGAATGGAAGTATTAAAAATCAAATCAGTATTCTTGCGATATATTGCGTGAGTTATAATTTTTAATCCGACCGTTGGATCGTTGTGATTTTTGAATATGTTATACATATATAAGTTAAGTATATGTCCACAAATTTTGAACCGTTAAAAAGGAACGTATGAATTGTTATGAATTTTAAGAGGTGACTGGTTCAGAAATTTTTGAAGTTTCAGAATTTATCATTTTGGTGGAAAATTCTAGAATACGTGGGCCCCACCTATGGTTGGTGAAGAAATGTGCTGAAATTCTAATTCAAATATAGTGGGTGGCAATAGTAGCAGGTAAAGCCATCAGTAGCGATGCGCTTTGACGTCTTTAACATTTTCAGATATAAATAGAGTCTTTGAGTTAGAATTGAAAATCACACCAGAAACATAAGCTTTCTCTCTTTCTCTCTCTATATTATCAAGCTTATTTTGTGAGTATCTAGATACTTTGAGAGTTACTATTTAGTACAAGGTTCATTCGGCTTTACATTCCGGTCAGAAGTACTGCTCTTTTGAGGTACGGGATTTTAAGGGTTATTATGTTTCTTCAGTTTCATAATTTTTCTGATCTTCAAAAAAATTCTGGAAAAATTTGAAATGATATTTTGATGAGTTTTCTCGATTGTGTCCAAAAATGACAATTTTTGGATGGATAGATTAGGAGTTATGGATTTTATGAAAAAAGACTATTTTAAAAGTAAACTCTTATAACTCCTTGTAGTTAACTCCAAAATGGATGAAATGTTTATTGGGAGTACATATATATAACATAAGTATACTCGACATTTCAGAATTTTTGGATAAACATACAATTTATGATAAATGTCTAAATATTCGGCAGTTTTGGCCATGTGAAAAATAGTAAATCAATTTTAAAAATTCAGAGAAAAATATATGTTCAATATGGGACTATATTCTGCTAAATCCCAGAAAAGAAATATTTTTGGAACTGATTTGGTATTTTTCATGAAAATGGACTAGTTATGAGTAAATGAATTAAATATGTTATGTGAAGTAACAAAATTGGAAAATAGGATTTTATGGCTTGGGAATCCTATATATGGTATATGCAGATTTTTGATGAGGTTGTTGGTTATTGGTGATGAAATCTTATGAGTTTGGCATTTTAGGATGATTAAATGCATTAATTAGTAAAGTGTAAATAATTAAAATAAATTGTTTATAAGTTTAAGAAATGATTAAGATATTGTGGTAATATTAATGATATTAGATTATGAGATTATGAAGTGATTTATAACATTTGGATTAAGGTGTTATAAATATTTATATGGATTTTATTGTGAAAGTTTATCTTTTTGTGTCGGGGTTACTATTCACGAGTTACTATTCATGGGGTACTATTCACGATAAAATTGGTTTCTTTTTCTGACCAAATTATCGTTGATTTATGAATCTTACTCTTGAAATTAAATCCATGTTTTGATCATATTGTTTTTATTATCATATATAATATTTTTATAACACTGGTGAAGAAATTTCTCTTTGACTTGAGTGTAAAGATGGGTAGATTATTGGTATGATCGTGACTATGAGTTCTCTTTGGCCAGTAGTGCAAAGATGAATTGTTGACTGGTATAATCATGACCATTGAATTTACAATTGAATATTTTTAGCTTAAGTGCAAAGGTGAATTGATCAACATGGTTATAATTATTGTTTATATAAATTCTGAAATGATTATATATTTCTTTGAGATATTAATATCTTTGGCCCGTAGTGCAAAGATGACATGTTGTTGAATATCTTTGGCCTGTAGTGTAAAGATGAATTATTGATGAATATCTTTGGCCCGTAGTGCAAAGATGATCTGTTGTTGAATATCTTTGGCATGTAGTGCAAAGATGACATGTTGCTGAATATCTTTGGCATGTAGTGCAAAGATGAACTGTTGATGAATATCTTTGGCCCGTAGTGCAAAGATGAATTTATTAGTATGATTATGAACATGAACTGTGATTTGGTATAACCATGATCTTTGATGTTTCAGGTAAAGACAGATGATGTAAATTATCTTCGTCCTAGATGAGAAGACGAATTTAGAACCACAATTATGGTTATGAGTTATTCACATGATTGTGAACAGGAACTGTTAATTGATGTTATAGGAGTTAAAGTATTGTTGGTGAACTTTTAATGTGGAGAAGATAATAGACTTTATAGTCTATTTGACTCTTCTAATGGATTGCTCGTTCCGCTGCAACTATGGTTGAAAAGTTTTATCATCTACCATATGTTCTAAATCTCTGATTTATTACTGATGAAGGCTATTAATAATTTTATTATCTTTAGTTATGATATTCTTTACTGGGCTATTTGTGCTCACCCTTTTGCTTCACAATTCCTTTTAGGTAATAAGAGTGTAGCTGGGTGGAGCGGGGATAACAGGGGAATAGAACGGTGGTCTATAGCTGTTGAGGTTCTCCTTAAATAGTATGAAAATAATTTTATTGAGAACTTTAGATAAGTGTGTCGTATTGTATACGTCAGTTGATATTTAATTTTGGTGAACCGAATAGGGTGAGGTGAACCCAACTTTGGAAGGGTGTTTTGCCACTATCATACAAGATGTCTAATGACATACAACCTCGTGTTATCATAAGACAGGGTTGTGCACATCCACTTGCTGAGTATATCTACGAGCACTACCTATATGATCTTGGAGTTTGGTTAAAACATAATGTTCAATCGCAGACGATGGAGATAGTTATATGTCAAGAGAAGACTCACCATTGGAAGGAACATGATAGTAATCTTCTCGTTTTTCTTTGGGGTCTATTGGATCAACCAAGGATAATTCTTTGGACATATGATATTTATCATAACTTAGATTCATGGCCTCCTATGTACGAAGGTTTCCTTGAGCACTTCCCAAAGATTTTAATTTCTAAAACAGTTATTGACTGTACCTTTATGTAATGTATCAATGTGAGGTGCTGTCCATAGTTGGGGCATGAGTCATAGTTGGTATTAAAACTCTTAGTATATGTGTTGTTGTATTTTGCACGACAATTATAGTAATAAAGTTATAGTTGTTTTATGTACCATGTATTTGGCGACTCAAAATAGGTTGGATGGATTGGACCTATTTTGGGGGCGTCACATAGAATCTGCAAAACCTCTTAACACTCCTATGTCAACTACTGATAAATTAATTGCTGATGAAAATGGAAAATTTGTTGACTCAAAGAAATACAGAGGAATGATCGAAAGTTTACTATACATAACTGCTAGTAGACCTGACATTATGTTTAATGTTTATAAATGTGCCAGGTTTCAAGTTAATCCTAAAGAATCTCACCTGACCGCAGTGAAAAGGATTTTTCGATATCTTAAAGGAACAACTGAATTAGGTCTATGGTATCCTAAGGATCAACCATTTAATCTCGTGTGTTTTTCAGATTCTGACTATGCAGGTCATTATGTCAATTAAAAAAGTACCAGTGGTACCTGTCAGTTTCTAAGAGGATGTTTAGTTTCTTGGTTTTCTAAGAAATAAAACTCGGTATCTATTTCAACCACCAAAGCTGAATATATTGCTGCTGCACGTTGTTGTGCACAAATACTGTGGATGAAACAGACCCTTGCTGATTCTTTTCAAAAAAAATTTCACTCACTAATGTATTGTAACAATTCATGTTTTAATCTCTACTGGTTCATAATTTTTTTTTCAAATTTCGTAACAGTTTTTTAAAAAAAAACATTTTTATGTTAAAATCTTCATCTGCTGATTCATTCTTTTTTAATAAAAACCCTAAAATTTCTTTTTCCAAAGTTGGTTAACTCTTTTTATATTCAGATCTGTGAAATGTATGATTTAGGGTTTCGAATCCGGGGGAACAATTTTTTAAAAAACCCCAATTTATGTCTATGATCTTCTTGTCTTCTTTAAATTCCCAGAATCTTAACAGTTGTTTTGTGATTTTCTAAAACTATTCATCTTATCTTCTATTTTTTTTTTAAAAAAAACCCTAATTTTTTTAATCCATTCAGTGCTCTGTATATTTTGTATCATCTTGATTCTTCAGATCTAATATCTTTTAAAAAAAATCCCAAACTTATTTTTATACTTATGTATCTTCCTAAAATTTTTACTTACTTTTAAATATATATATATATATATATATAAATATTTAAGGTCTCTTTCTGTGTCTATATATATTTATGCTTGCACAAATATGTTTCTCTCTGATGAGAAACAACACAAGGTTGTGCATGCTACTTGATCACTTTTCTTCGGAGGTTTGCATCTATGATACACTTTACTAGTATAATTTTTGCTTATGCTGCTCTCTTAGGTAAACCCTTTTCATATTTATCTGTCTCTCTCATACTATACATTGTGTGGATACTGATGTCCACTGGCTTAATAATTCTTCTTCATACTATATATATTGTGTGGATACTGATGTCCACTGGGTTTATTTATTGAACTACTGATGTTTGCTCAATCCTACTGAGATTTGCTATAAATGCTAGATTTTACATACTACCTGCCTCTATGAATTTATTTTACAATGTCAGTCTTCTATCTTCTGATACAATTCGGCTCTATCTCTCCCTGAGAAATAGTTCTTTGCTGTGTTTTACTAAAGAATGTTTTAAATGATACATACTGCTATATTCTTTTGTAATCATTTTTGAAATTGACTGAACTTAATTGTTCTCTATGTTAACTATATAACATGTGGCTCATTTCTGTGTTACTGTTTTCCTACCCTCTTAAATAAAAGTTTTAAAAATTATCCACCTTACTGTTTAACTCACTACAGTTTACAGTATAGTCATATTACTTGTCACTTCATAAGTCTATTTACTGTTAATCTTGCATAACTACATTTAATGCATCTTGCCTGCAGCATATCATTACATTATCCCTCTCTATCTATATATATATAAGTTCTTTCAAATATGGTGCATTCATACATTCAGTCCTTACTTAGCTTCATCCTCTCACCTATCTTCCCCGCTTCTCTATTAATCATGTCTAACCTTTTTCCTTCTAAACGTAAAACACTTCTTCTGCATTCTGAATTGCATTTTTCTAATGTTGTTCCTCATCTCACCACTGCATCTGGACAAGCTAAATACAGAATTATGAGACATAATCTGTGTCTAGGGAATGTTATTACCTTTAACAGCTTTCCAAACTTGTTTAAAAAAATCAAAAATGTTGGGTGGGATTGTTTAGTAACTTTTTATGATAAGTCTATATATCCTGCTCTCATATCTGAATTTTACTCTCATATGGAATTCTCTAAGGATTCTTCTGGTTTGTTAAAAATCATCACTACTTGTATATAAGGTCAAACATACATTATTGATGAACTGTTTCTTGTACATGCACTCCAACTGCATCCTTCTACTTTAAAATTACCTGGGATCAAATCTTATCTTCATCCCTCTGGTATTTCTGTGGAAGAATGTATGTTATTTAAGCACAACTTGTCTATTATGACTGATCAAATGGTACCCGCTTTACTATTTGATTTTCCTTACAAAGTTGGTTTAGAGTTTCTAACTGCTGAAAGTCAATTCCTAGGCAAAATTCTTTGAAATAACTTCATGCCTGGTAGAGATGATAGGAAATTATTACCTTTTGATTTGGAAATCATCAAGAGCATCTTGAATGAGTGCATGCCTTATAATTTGGCCTACTTTTTATTATCATCTTTTAAATTTTGCTTCCATAACAACTGTATGGGCTTTGATTTGTTGCTTACTCATATTTTTAATTATCTGGATATCAATGTGTCACAATATCAGTCCCAACTAGTTCCAACAAGCAATATTGTCTCCCATTAAAACCTTCCACCTCAGTCCTTAATTGTTTTCAAACCTTTCAATCATGAATCAACTTATTCTACAAAACCAAACTCTTATGTTAGAAATGTAAGAAGATGTGCAGTTATCCTTACATGCTGTTAAGTCCATGGTATGTTTTCTGATGGAGAACAATAGATTGCTTATGGGTCCCTATTAGTTTCATGCTAATGCCAATGATGACCTAGCTGATCTTGTACCATAACCATTTTAAGAAGATCCAGATGTCAACATTCCTGAAATCTCTCAACACTTCTCTCCTCTAAATCTAGAGGATCTCTAACTATTTGAACTGACTGTAATATTACTAACTATTTGGGATGACTGTAACTTAACTCTCCTAACCCCTCTCTACTACTACTACTACTACTGCTACTACTACCTCTACTGATATATTTAAATGATATGTTTTGGTACTAACTGTTTATGCAGGAATCACTTGACTAATATTTTCTATAGGATTAATTCTCTTTCCCCATCATTTTTTATGATGACAAAGGGGAGAAGAAAAATAACTGCTATTATAACTGCTATAAACTGTTATTATAAACTGCTATAAGATTGAACTTAAAGTATTCATAGTTTGAAGGGGAGTTTTTATTTTTAAAGGATAAAATATTTTTATATTTTTATAATTGTCATCATCAAAAAGGGGGAGATTGATATGTCTCATTTTATTTTATATATTTTAATGATAATAATTATGTAGTAATTAAATAAACCTATAATTTATTTAATTATTTTTATTTAAACTATTTTTGATTTTATTTGAATTAATTTTTATTGACCTTGATAATATAAATATCAAGTGTTAAATAAATTGATTTATATAAATATTTAAGGCAAGGAGATCCTATTTGTTTTCAAAACTCAAAGTTGGGCAAAAATGTTTTATTGCATGCATGCATACATATATGTGTGTATTAATATAATAAGTATATATAAATATCATATGTATGTGTATCATATATATAACAAGTGTGTGTGTGTGTGTGTGTATATATATATATATATATATATATATATATATATATATATATATATATATATATATATATATGTCGGATCAAGTGCATACCCTTATTTTACTCACTCGTGCTCACCCCCCTTTGACGCGACCGCATGATTTTGCCTTGATCATACAACCGTCGTCTATACTTTTAGTGACGCTATATGTTGTCCGTCGCTAAAGGGGGGTGAGCACAGGTGAGTAAGATAAGGGGTATGCACTCGATCCTTGCTATATATATATATATAACTCGAGCATGCATTATATATATAACATGCATGTATCCTATAATATATATAATTTGTGCATATGAAAACGTGTGTGTGTGCTGGCAAATTTTTGAAACCGTGTATGTTGGAAGCTTCAACATGTGGTTAAATTGAACAATAAATGCTAAGTAAGTGAAAAATTGCCTGGGCGAAAAGTTGAGTTCTTCCGCGTGATTTTTTTTTCATCTGGACTGTTGAATTCAAAAATAAACCATCCGGACCATGCATTCAAAATAAGTTTTCACAAATTACTTTTTTGCCCCCGACTTCAAAATTCTATAAATAGAGAGTCTTTCATTCATTTGGTTTTCACCAATTCAGTGAAAAGCAAAGCTTACTCTCCTTGCCTACATTCTCTCTAAAAGCTTTATATCTCTTCTTACAAAAGTTCTGATTATTTGAGAAGAGGAAATTGGTCCAAGTACTGAGATAAGTCATTTGAGTTTACTTAGTTGAATTATTTCTTACTTGCTTTATATATATATATATATATATATATATATATATATATATATGCAAATATACATTATTATACACAATTTTATATATCTACATTTCATCTATTTATCAAATAAAAAGATACTTGGGCGTCTCAAGGCTACGGAGATACACCTCTACGGAGAGAAATTCGAACAGTACGATTTCTTATAATCTTCAGTAACCTTTTATTGATATTATTTATATAAATATCGTAAAATAGTTACGACACTTGATAGTTCAAAACGACACTGAGATATTCCTCCAAAAAGAGGAATCATTCGAACCGGATTTGAAAATTGTAGTGATCTATTGAAAATATTTATATAAATATCAATTGTGATAATATAAATTTTGTCATACTTAGACGCCGCAAGGCTATGGAGATATTCCTCTTAAGTGAGGGAATCGAACCGTACGATTCCTTATAGTACTAAGTAACTTTATTTATAAAATCACATAATAGATAAAATATTGTTATATATTATATGAGTTAAATAATAATATTTGCTATATCAGTTTGTGCTTAACTGATTTAATTATTATACTTGACTAATATTGTTTGAATTGATTAATTCTTTTTATACACAAGTATTTATACATAAAAACCATTCATATAATACTTGTTAAAGAATATCTGAGAAACAAATTTTTTTAATCCATAGAAAAATACTCTTTATTTTAAGGAGTAAATAATTCTTTATAATTGCATTAAAATTGTATATCTGCTTAAATAGAAGCATTTTTGAGTTAAAGCTAAAATTGACTTATCTGCTTATTCAAGAAGCATTTCTCAAAAACATAAAAGTTATTTAAACTTTTATAACTGTGTATATTTTATATATTTGCTTAATCAGAAGCATTATTTGATCTAAACATAAATTATTATCTGCTTACTAAGAAGCATATTTTCTCAAGCACTACAAGAAAATGCTCTAACAGCGACCAACAATATCAGCGACCGCAGACCCAGTCGCAGATACTAATATTAGCGACCGCTAGTGGCGACCGCCATTGAAAGTAGTCGCTGGTTTTTTTAGCGACCGCTGTCGGTTGCTACGTGGTCGCTATTTCAATGTTATCGCCAAAAAATTGGATGGAAATGTTGGCGCCCTATTTTTTTGTGACCTCTCACAATCAGCGACCGCATGCGATCACTGATACTTCTACATCATTAAATATTCAGCGACCGCATGCGGTCGCCATTGACGGTCGCTGATTCTATTAATCTATCAGCCCGACCTCGCTCGACAGTAGCTGAACCAGGAGAGAAAAAAAGAGGGAGAAAGAAAAGGGAGAAGAGGGAGAAGGGGAAGAAGAGAAGAGGGAGAAGAGTGGAACTGCCGCCGCCACCATCACCACCACCACAGCCGGCGCCGGCGCCACCGCCACCGCTGCCTTCACAGTTTTATTGAATTAGGTAATAATTCCATTTGTCTTTTTTTTATATTCTTTTTAGAACCCTTTTTTCACAACTAAAATTACACATTTATGAGTGCAAGTTTAATTTGTTAGCACTTGGATATTGTCCTTCATTGTTTGATTTGGTGTGGGCATGTTTAGTTAGTTGTTATATAATTTTGAAAAGCTATTAGTAATTTTATACTAGATGTTGCAAAAACCAAATAAATTAGCTTAGAATCCTTCTAGGTTTTCAATTGATGTAAAACAAGAGAGCTTTTAACCTTTATGGGTAATGTAATTATATATCATGAAATGAAATTGGAGTAAATTGAGAAACCCCTCTTATTCATTACCATTAATGACATCAAATTCAACTACAGTTGGAGATATAAACAGGAAAGAATGACAAGAATACATCTCTAGTGATACATACATAGATATGCATATGTATATGTATACACATTCTCTGAGAATTAACCTTTGTTAATATACTTTAGAGATGCTCTAAGAAATAATTGCTCAACTAATCTCCTCAATTAATCGTTATATTTTCGTTTTGAGTAATGAAGCATATTTAAGCTTAATGTGTGCTTCTTGTAGTTAAGTATAAAAGTTTTTGAACTTTTATAAATTTGTTCTTTAATTGATATTTGCTTAGTTGAGAAGCAACCATTTGTACTAAATTCTTATCTGCTTATTTGAGAAGCACATTGTTGTAAAATTATTTGTAAAAAGAAAAAAGGTTAGAGTTAGTTTATTTTATGTACCTGTGAGAAAGATGAGTAATTCTTCAACAAAGACCAGAGTCTTAGAGAGGTCAGCGGAAAGTTAGATCTCTAGTGTACTTATGAGGTGAGGAAGAGGCTGTTGTTTCAAGATCAGATCATAGAATAAAACTAAACTTAAAAGAAGGTACTACTAAACTTGAGGAGGGAGTGGGAAGCTTGGTGTCCAAAATAGATTAGTTGAAATAGTTGGAAGTTTGTCTATAAAACTTTGTTAAGGCTTCTCCGCCTGTTGAAGGAGTTTTTATTACTAATAGTAATAGGATCTCAAGTTCCAAGTATGAACTTGATACTGGACGTAGCAACATACCAGAGGTGTATGTTGTGAACCAGATAAATCTCTGTACACTATGTGATTGAATTTTTTTTTTTCTGTCTTGCATACTAATTTCCAAAACTGCAAATTAATTATTAAAAAATTCAAAAAGGCCTAATATAATTTTTAACCTATAATAATCTATTCAACCCCCCTTCTAGATTATTATTGGACTTTCACGCACCTTTGTGTAATTTGATTGCATGTTTGCGCTATATAAAAACCCAACACATACATGGTACATAGGGCTGATCCCCTTAAGTACGAGAAGTTAGGTCCATATAGTCTTACGACTGTTAAAGGTTTAAAGTAGAAATACTTGATAACCTGGGACATAGTTCATGGTCTTGTGACCCTCAGATGTACTTTTGATTCCTGTTCTAATCTTGATTCAAAAGCTGAGACTTCTTTTGGTTAAATATTCATTGTTTATTCGCATGTTATTATTATTATTATTATTATTATTATTATTATTATTATTATTATTATTATTATTATTATTATTATTATTATTCTATTGTTAAACTTGTGGGCAATTGTTTCTCACTCTTGCATAATAAAATTGCAGCTATGATTGAAAGAGTTGATGAGCCATCCACAAGTAAGGGCAAGGGAAAAACAAGCAAATGATGAAGACTTATTTAATATTTGAGAATGTTTACATTATGACTTATGATGTAACATATAAGACTTATTTGTTTATGATGTTTTCGCATATGATGTATTAAAGTTAGATAAACTGAGATTTATTTGTTTAAGTTGTTGTAACTTTATATTGGGAGGATTTCTATTTTAATTTTGTTATAATCATTATTATGGGTAGTTAGATGTTGATTGTAGACACTCAAAATTTTGCATTCCTGTTACTAACGTTGCATGAGAGCAGAATCGTCTTCCAGAGATAACCCTGGAGGTCAAATCAGCTCAATCACAAAGATAACTCCGGGATACTCAGTCCTTTCCATCTCGGAGACAACCCCGAGATAATCCGTTCTAGTCCTAGAGACAACCCCAGGAGTTTCAGTTCCAACCTTGGAGACAACCTTAAGGAATGCAATTGCAGTTCCGAAGACAACCCCGAAAAAGCTCGTTTCAACCCCCAGAAGTCAGCTTTAACCTCGAAGATAACCCCGAGGCACTCAGTTACAACCTCGGAGATAGCCCCAGGAGGACAGGTACACCTCAGAGACAACCTTGAGGACTCTCAGTACTCACAGCAGCCCAATCTCAAAGATAACCCTGAGCAACGACTGCTAAATCAGCCCAAACCGGAGATAACCCCGGTGAGGGACAAAATCGTTATTTTGCCACCTTGATCCTACATTTGCGCTGTCTCAATAACATTTCAACATACATTCTACACAAAAGTGTCCTATAAGAACCATAGCTCAAATCTTGAGTGACTACTACACAAGACAACACACAGGATAGAATTTGAAGACCTGAAGACCTGGGCATGGACCCATCTTTCCGACTTCGTACAACCTCTAATCCTATGTCATTGTATAGCTCTCGACAACAACATTTTAGAAAGGTATTATATGCCTCCATCGGATGCCCGAATTGAAAGGTATGAAGGTTCAAGCGGACAACGCGTTGCATGCGTGCACTTACTTTGAGATAGCGGGGCCCATGGATCCCGGGGTCACCCCGGGTAGCAGTAGGTACACCTGTGGCTCCCCCCCTCTATAAATAGAGGGCTTGGGGTGGCCATTTTAAGAAGAGAAAAGGAGAGGAAGCCCTGTCCATTTTGCTCTGTACACACTATAAATTGAGTGCTTTCTCTTTTCAAACACTTGTGAGCTTGTGCTTTGTCATATTTTACCGGTGGAAACCGAGTGTTCATTCAATTAAAGCCATTTGAAGTCTTCTTGGCAGTCCACTGTAAGACTTCTTACATTTCTTAAAGCCTTTATCCACTTTTTGCACACACAGTTATTCTTGTTGAGAGTCGTGTTATGTGCGTATGCCTGGACTTCGGTCCGTGGCTTTTTTTTCTTCTTTATATATGTATATATATATATATATACACACACACACACACACACACACTAACATCATCGAGTTATGCCTCGATTGAGCCTGGATTTATATCTCGGATCATTTCATCGCTTTTATATATATAAATACTTATATATATATTGTTATCGTCAAACTCTGTTTGATTGAGCCTGGATATAATATCTGGTACATTTATCGCTATATATATATATATATATATATATATATATATATATATATATATATATATATCCCCGAATCGATTTAATCGAGCTCGGATCAATATATATCCGATGCGTTTATAGCTTATAGACACACACACACACACACACACACATATATATATATATATTTACATTTCTGTCAGGCCTGGAGTTTACTTCGTGGCCATTTACTACTTTATTTACATTTAGTCCCGCCTGGAGTTTACTTCATGCCGGTTGATCGTCTCTCTCTCTATATATATACCTCTTTTATATATTTACATTTAGTCCTGCCTGGAGTTTACTTCGTGGCGGTTGATCGTCTTTATATATATATTTACAGCTTTTATATATTTACATTTCCAATCCCCCATGAAGTTTACTTCGTGGTGGTTGATCGTTCATATATATATATATATATGTATATATATATATATACAACTTTTATATATATAACTGGTTATAGCTTTCATACAAACTACAACATCATGTGAGCCTAGGAATAATGTGATCATAGATTTAGTCTCCTGAATCTAGATTCGGTCCCGTGATGGACATTTTCAACTGTAACCGGCATGTAAATTATTCACGGTGTTTGAATTTCCTTAGATAACTCTCATGCCCACAAGGAATTCGGCACTGCTATGTATCATATTTTCTCGAAGATGCCTCGCATCTCAAAAATAAAAGCAATCAAGTCGAACATATAATAAAATGGAAGTATCAAAGGCCTCAATTACTATTGAGCATAAGGGTTTGAAAAACCTCTTTTACAAAACATTACTGCTATATCTTATTAAAACTGAACTTTTATACAAAATTCAAACCCTTTATATATAGGTGCAAACGAGGCATAACACTACTTCCAGATAATTGCATATTGACCCCCCCCCCCCCCACACACATATTTATATAACAGTTTAATTTGAAAAGTGGCAGTCACCGTGGTAACACGGATGTCGAGGGGGTGCTTAACACCTTCCCTCCGCATAATCAAGCCCTCGGACCCTAACGAATCTCGGTTTCATAGACTTGTTAAGAAGTGTTACATCACTAGGTCAATGTGCAAACCTTTTTCTAGGTTGAGTTGGTGCAACCATTTAAAAATACCAACTGGCGACTCTTACAGTCCAATCGTCGACATATACATATCGGACCTTTTCACAACTTGTTTTTTCAAACAAATCTCACCTAACATGAGAACACCAAAAGACAAGAATATAAAAGGGACAATAAAAATCCTGACGTTGACAGGTGGTGACTCTGCTAGGGACTTCCAGTAAGAGGGCTTAAGCCTCTATTACAAGCTTTTAAAAACTGTTATATGCTTTTGTGTGGATGTTGGATTTACATTTGAATGAATGTGTACGGATGCATTTACTTACTGCACTTAATGCTTTACAATAAAGTGCTTCGCACATGTCATCATTTCCATAAACGGTGAGACACGTTGTATGTGAATGTATGTTGTGTGGTCCCTCCACCAGGAGGCTATCCTGTCGGTGTTTGATTACTGGACTCGTAGGGAGACTAATTCCAATGAGGCTCAGGAAATGTACCACCCAGATTCACTCCAGTTGAAAGACCGAATTAATTTCCCATCAAGTAAATTGCAATGATCTGGGAACCTTCATGCCAAAAAGTCGCAAGAGTAACATAAGATAGGTCAGCCTCTGATAAACCAAGCGCGGAGGGAAGTCTCTTCATACTTTCCATTTCAATTACTTGTAATTTCATTCCATGTTAATCTCAATGTAATGGAAAATATGAAGGAATATGTGTACATGCATTCCCTTTTATATCAAAACCTAAAATGCTATCTTACAAACAACTAACATCCGTTTTGCAGGATAATACTCCTATAACGGACACATCACATAGCATGTAACATTTATACATTCCCTAAAACTAAACGTCTTTTTATAGGGAAACAATTGGGCCTGTTACCCGCTCAAAGTCCAAAAAGGTAACAAGCCTACAACCAAGCATGGCTTCATCTGGCCAGTCTAATCCTACTCATGTCTCTCGCGAGGAGTTCGAAGGATTAAGTAACCAAATTATAGAGTTGGCTGTTCTGCTCAAAGAACTGCACCAGTCCACTTAGGGTCCACGAATACCCATACATACAGAATCCTCTACACATGGAGGAACCCAAGGTCCGGACAAAGAAACTCCAGTACCTGAGTCTCAGTTGGACAAAATCAACAAAACCCCTGAAATTACCCATCTCAAAGAAGATCCACACACCGTTGATATCAGGAAGAAAGTTCTACAAATGGAAGAGACCATTCGGTTTATCAAAGGGATGGGAGCACACGGGAGTGTTTCATATGCATACCTTTGTATCTTCCCTGGGGTTCATTATATAGAAAAGTTCAAGACTCCTGACTTCGAAAAGTATGATGGGTTAGGAGATCCTTACACATATTTGAAGGTATTCATTGGAGAGCTCTGATCTTATGTCGAGGATGAAAAGCTAAGAATGCAGCTATTTTAGAAAAGTATGACTGGAGAAGCCAGATCATGATATACCAGATTAGACAACTCCAAGATTCATAGCTGGGAAGAGATGGCTCATGCCTTCCTCAGTCAGTACAGTTTCTAGTCTCAGATGGCTCCAGACCGGTACCAAATTACCAAAGTCAAGAAACAAGCCAATGAGTCTTTCAAAGAGTATGCTCAAAGGTGGAGGCACCTTGCTGCTCAAGTTATTCCCTCTATGACTGAGTCTGAAATGGTGATGACCTTCATAGACATACAAGAAGCTCCCTTCTATGAGAGAGTCTTAGCTAGCATAGGCAAACCATTTTCTGAAATGATCAAACATGGAGAAATGGCTGAGATGAGATTGAAGTCAGGAAAGATTCAAGACCTTCACGCTTCTAAAAGTCAGCATCGAGCACATCCAGTCTGGAAGTTATGGAAACAACCCCCGGAGGGTCCATAAGAAGAAAGAGGAGGATGTTTCCTTGATACTACAAGGACAGAAAAGGAGTCGGAACATTTTTATTCAGAGGAGAAACTATTCCCCTTTTCAAGCTCAGTCATCAAACCCTCCATTGCCAAAGAGTGGAGAATTCAGGCGAACTCAAGTGTTCACACTCTTAGGGGATTCACTCATGAACATTCTCAATCTTCTAACAACTCAGAAGAAAATTACCCATCTTCTTCCACCAGCTAACCCAATTGGGAAGGGTTTTAATGTTAACAGGAAGTGTGCTTATCATGCTGGAGCTCCATGCCATGATACTCAAGATTGCTGGGCCTTGAAGCATAAGATCCAGGATTTGATTGATAATGGTGAGATCGTGGTGACTAAACCCGACCAACTCCATGTGCAAGACAACCCTCTTCCTCAACACAAATAAGAAGAGGTTAACATGATTAATTTGAGTAATGGACAAACTTCCCATTATGGCGGTGAATCCTCCCAAACCAGTAAGGATAAATGCTGATAAATGGGATTTTGCACAATTCCAGTTTATGATGGAACAAAAAATGAAGGCTCTTTGTGAGCAAGTCAACCAATTGGCAGAACTAGTGATCCATCAGCACCAAGTCACACGCCAATTAGTCAGCCAGGAGCATGCTAGTCTCCTTCATCTTGTTATGAATACTCCACCATTGACTCTAGAAAGTAAAACACTGTAGGATAAAATTTCAAAAAGAGCAAATGCCAAAGCCCGTTGGGATTTTGCCAACAAAAGGGAATTTACCTATCTAGGCCAACCGATGGAAGAGATATTTCAGATGCTAATCAATGAAGGAAGAATCACAGATCTTTACCTCCAATCAATCCTCGTTTAAGACGGTTCAATTCAAATGGAGTATGTCAGTACCACTTCTACTCTCGCGGTGACAACACTGAAGAATGCTAGGCACTCCACCATCTTATTCAGAACCTAATTGACAGTGGTGTCTTACAGTTAGCAGATAATGAAACTGTATTACTCTAGAGTGGGGACACATTTCCTACAAAATGGAAGGAAGTCGTAGCAGTTATATCCACTGAGGATGATTTGGTTGCCAGACCACTCATAATAAAAGAAATTTAACTCAAAGGTGTTGACAATCCTTTGAAAGTGGCTGCACCAAAGCCAATCATCATGCCATACAGACCACAATATCCTGTTGTCAACCCACAGAAAGTGTCATGGAATTATGGAGAGGCTAAAGGATCCAGATCTCACATAACTGTTGCAGTCTTAAAGGAGAATCCACTATATCTTCCCCAACGGGTGATGAAGCCAAGGTGCTTTTAAGCTTGAAAGAAGCTCCACAACAGATTTTCATACTGGACTTGGTTTTCTCCTTGGAAGATCAAAGGAAGGTCTTACTAAGAGTGTTAGAAGAAGCTCACTTGCCAAAATTAGTGGATGTAGAAAAGTTCCATCACCTGGTTGATCACATTTTTAACAGAAATGTGATATCCTTCACTGATGATGACATACCTCCCGAAGGGACTGATCATTGCACACCGTTGCACATAGCGGTTATGTCCTCCTGATACATGGTGGGAGGAGTTCTGATAGATGGAGGATCATCTTTGAACATCTGCCCTTATGCCACCTTGGAGAAGATGAACATCAATCTCAATAGGATCAGAAGCAGCCATACGGTTATCAAAGCTTTTGATGGATCCCGACGAAATGCTGTCAGAGAGATTGAAATACCTGTGGAGATTGGTCCACATACATTATGCGTATCCTTTCATGTGCTCAAAATAGCTACATGATACACCATGCTATTGGGAAGACCGTGAATTCACATGACTGGAGCCATCCCTTCCACCCTACATCAACAACTCAATTACATTATTAACAGTAGTCTGGTTACTATTAATGCTAAACCGAAATGTCCTGAATAAGGTGACATACCACTCATCAGTTTTAATGCAGAAGTTAAGCCTATCAACTTCCAGGCCCTGGAGGTGATCAACACTCCCTATCATCCTATTGGGGCGCCACCTCTGATACCCAGGATTTCTGTCGAGGTAATGTTGGCAACTCAAGAGATGATATCATTAGGTTATCAACCTAGACAAGGGTTGGGCAAAGATCATCATGGCATTAAGCGCCCAATTCAAGTTCTTAGTCAAACATGGATAGCCATACTAGGCTATTCTGCTAGTTCCAATCGCAGAAATCCTCACAAACACAAATAGGTTCCTTAATCTTCAGCTACATGATGATTGTCTCAACCTACAGATCCTGAGCCTGTACGGTCTCCAGTAAAGGTGCCGGCCCATGTAATGGCTATGTTGTTTCCTAAGCCGATACCAGTCAAAGGAAAGGAGGTCCTGATTCCAGATCTGGTGGCAGAAGAAAAGGAATGAAGACATAAACAAGACATTGCTAGGTGGTTGTCAAACATGCGCGTTATTGTTCATACTGAGGGTATGGATAGAGACATCCCAGACGAAGATTCTCCAGACATCATGGTCATCATTCGGGAGAAGGAGGATGATAACAACCCCTTCATCACTACTATCCATCAGGACTTCACCCTTGGTGTGACGCCCCCAAAATAGGTATACATCACCCATCTTGAGTCGCCAAATACATGGTACAAAATTCAAATACAACTTAATAATATAGCTGTCGTGTAAAATACGACAAAATGTAAACTGAGAGTTTAATAAGAATATTGTCATCTAGACAATATCCACACTCAAAAGAGTCCTCTTTTCATTTATTTTCACACTATTTAACAGAATAGTGAGGATTACTAATACTATCATCTGACCGTCACTCCCGCTCCCGACGACTAGTCCCGCCACGTTCTCATTTCCTGAAGAGAATAAAGTGAAAGAAAGGGTGAGCTCAACTAGCCCAATAAGAAATATTATGACTAAGATAATGCAGAATAAATTATCATTAGCCTTCAACAATGTTAAACTGATAAAATATAACAAACATCAAGTTTAACTGCAGCGGAACAAGCAATCCATTAAAAGAGTCAAGTAGAGAATAAAATCTACTATCTTTTATGATTTAAAAGGTTTTTCATCACTTTTATCGTTAAGACTCAGCTTAATAAATAATCCACATCATCCCTGCACTACGGTTAAGGATACTCATTAGTATCACAACCACAAATTATCCATGCATTACGGCCAAAGATATTCGTTTATTCATCAATAGTCATGATCATGCCAACAACTGTCCATCAATGCACTACGGGCCAATGAGGAATTTTTCCACATCATTTGTAACATTATGGTCATGATTACACCAAATAATCCCTGGTCATAATCATACCAAGTCCATCAATGCACTACAGGCCACAGATGGCTTTCAACATAATATAAACATGAGGATGATGACAATGATATAAGAATTCAATAAAACAAGTTCAAGAATTAATTTATCTAGGAACTAATAACGTCCAAATTGTCAAACTCAAGAATCCTCAGAAGAATATTTCTATGAAAAGATACTGGATGAAGCGCAAATATCAAGGATATTCCACTAATTTCATAGAGTATAGAAGTCAAAACTTTAACCAACTGAGTATAATAAAGAATGGGATAACAAAAGAAATCACAAGGCATGCGATAGACCGCACAGATAGGTTATTCCAATAGAATAATAAATAACGAAACCAGGTCATGTACAAATGCACTGATAGGATATTCCAACAGAATAATAAATAATGGAACCAGGTCATGTGTAAACGCACAGACATGATGTTCCAACAGAATAATAAATAATGGAACTGTGGCATGTAACGCACCAAGCGGGATGTTCCAACAGAATAATAAAATTGAATAATGAAGAATTTCACCATGTATGCGAGATTCAGATATTTAGGTTATTCCAACATAATGATAAAGAATGGAATAATGTAACAATTTCACCAAGTATAGGGTAGCCGGCAGATACTGAGTTATTCCAACAGAATAATAAAGAATGGAATAACAGAAGTTCTCTTCATGAATAAGAAAGATATAATACCCCTTACCTTAGTAGGAAATTAGATACCGCAATATTGTAGTAACAGAAGATTTTTCTTCTTTCTCTTATTCTTTCTATTCTTTCTCGCTCTATAGCTTTAGTGAAATCGTGAAAAATAATGAAGGAATGAGCTTCTATTTATAAGCTTGGTAGAGTAAGGGTAAAATAGTCTTTTTGCCATAATTTATGACATTATCGCTTACATCATCGATCATATGACATCATTGCTTACATCATCGATCAAATGACATCATTGCTTACATCATCGATCAAATGACATCATTGCTTACATCATCCTTTCGATGACATCATTGCTTACCTCATCGTTCTGATGAAATCATTGCTTACATCATTAGAATTCAAATTCAAATTGTTCTCTTCCACCTCATATTACTTTTATACCATGAATTTACTATAATAATGTTACCATTGAAATTATAAAAAAAACATACTATCATATAATCACATCATATTACTATAATATAATATTATAATAATATATTTAAATGAATTATTGATTTGATAATTTGAAATCATGTGTAATGACAATTATTGAATCAAAATATCAACGTAGCAATTATTGAATCAAAAAAAATATTAAGCAATAATTACTATAACAATTATTGAGTAGTGCCTTCTTACGGAAGAATCAATAATTCAAAAAATATCGTGCAATATCGTGTGCTACTTGTCAGGCAACAACGCGCATATTCTTGTATTTTAACCACTGTGTATTCCAATGGTGTTGTTAGCGGTAACACTTCCTACCGTTATTTTCATAAAAATATTTTTGTCATTTTCTAATTCCGATAATAATTCCGTTGTGGGGTCCAATTAATGATTGTGTCGTCGCATTTAATATTCCCCGACAAAAAGAATATTCCCCGACCAAACGAATATTTTATAACAACTTGCGTACTTTGCAAAATTTATAAATATTCCCCACAACTTATATCAAATTCATTTCATAATATTTAAAAATAATATTTATAGAAAAATCATCTTTATTAAAAAGTTGGGGTCTTACAACCTCCCCTTCTTATGAAATTTCACCCTCGAAATTTGGCTACGTACCTGGCATGTCGAAAAGGTAAGGATATCTTGATTTCATTTCAGATTCTAACTCCCAGGTCATTTCCTCAACATCGTGGTTTCTCCACAAAACTTTGACTTGAGGTATAACCTTGGAACGTAGAATATGTTCCTTCTTATCCAAGATTTGAACAGGAACCTCTTCATACGTCAAATCTTTCGCTATTTCGTCTGGTTCTAACTCAATAATGTGGTTCAGATCTTCCACATATTTACGTAACATGGATATGTGAAAACGTTATGAACACGAGACATACTTGTTTGCAAAAGCGAGTCTATACGCCTACGTTCTTACTCGATCGAGGATTAAAATGGGCCAATGAATCGAGGATTGAGCTTTCCTCTCTTTCCAAATCTCGTAACTCCTTTCCATGGAGCAACATGTAACAACACATGATCTCCAATATCAAATTCCACGTCCTTTCGATGAAGATCAACATAACTCTTTTTGTCGATCTTGTGAGGTTTTTATATCGTTGTCGAATCGTTTGAATCTTTTCCGTAGTCATACGCATTTCAACTCTGGTCCCAACAACGTTGCTTCACCCACCTCATCCCAGCATACTAGAGAACGACACTTTCTTCCATACAACGCTTCGAATGGAGCAATGCCAATACTTGCTTGATAACTGTTGTTGTATGAAAACTCCAACAACGGTAAGAACTTGTCCCAACTTCCCTTGAAGTCAAGGACACAGAGTCTTAATAAATCTTCAAGAGTTTGAATAGTCCTCTCTGATTGTCCGTCCGTCTGAGGATGATATGCCGAACTAAATCGTAAGTCCGTGCCCATAGGTTTTTGCAAACTAACCCAAAATCGTGAAGTAATCTTGGGTCTCGATTAGAAACTATGGATACTGGCATACCATGCAGTCTTAAAATCTCGTTTATGTACATACGAGCAAGACGTTTAAGTGTATAAGTTTTTCGTATTGGTAAGAAATGAGCAGACTTGGTCAATCTATCAACAATGACCCAAATTGCACTATGCTTTGAGAAACCTTGGGAAGACCAGTAACGAAATCCATGGTAATGTGCTCCCACTTCCATTCTGGAATTTCAAGTGGTTGAAATGGACCTTTTGGTACTTGATGCTCCGCCTTGACTCGTTGATAAGTTAGACACCTCGAGATAAACAACGCTATCTCTCTCTTCATATTGCTCCACCAAAATGTATGATGAAGATCACGATACATTTTGGTACTCCCAGGATGGATTGCAAATGGTGTGTTGTGCGCCTCCATCATGATTTTATACTTTAAATTAGGGTCGTTAGGAACACAAAGTCTGGAGTTGACTCGAAGTATTCCTTCTTCATCGATTCTTGCTTCCTAAGATATCACCTTCTTGCACTTTCTTCCTCATACGCATCGTACTCAGGATCGTAACTTGAAAGCAACTTTTAACTTTATCAATTAAAGTTGGTTCTACTCGTATATTCGCCATCATCACATGGGTCCCTGGAGTTTTTAACTCTATCTCCATCCTTTGCAAGTCACACAAAATGGGCCTTTGCGTTGTCAATATCGCACTCGTACTCGCATATGATCTTCTACTCAATGCGTTAGCTACCACGTTCGCTTTTCCAGGATGATATTGGATGGTATGATCATAATCTTTCAATAGTTCAAGCCAACGTCATTGTCGCATGTTGAGTTCCTTTTTAGTGAAGAAATATTTGAGGCTTTTATGATCCGTAAAGATCTCCACTTTCTCCCCATACAAGTAATGCCTCCAAATTTTAAGTGCAAAAACAACAGCTGCCAACTCTAGATCATGAGTAGGATAATTCCTTTCATATTCTTTGAGTTGTCGAGAGGCATAGGCTATGACTTTTCCATGTTGCATGAGAACACATCCTAACCCTTTGCCCAAAGAATCACTGTAGATGACAAATCCCTCCGAGCCAGATGGTATTGTCAGAACAGGTGCTGAAATAAGTCTCCTCTTGAGTTCTTGAAAACTCTTCTCACATTCCTCACTTCAACCGAATTTTGTATCTTTCCGAGTCAGCTGAGTTAATGGAGTAGCGATTCGAGAAAACCCTTCTACGAATCTCCAATAATAACTAGCTAAGCTGAGAAAGCTATGTACTTCGCTCACTGATTTAGGTTGCTCCCAGCTTTGAATAACTTCAATCTTTGCTGGGTCAATAGATATTCCATGACTTGATACTACGTGCCCAAGGAATGCTACTTCCTCAAGCCAGAACTCGCATTTCTTCAACTTGGCATAAATCTTATATTCACGAAGCTTTTGGAGTATCAGCCTCAAGTGTTGCTCATGATCTTCACGACTTTTGGAATAAATAAGGATGTCATCAATAAAGACGACCACAAAGTGATCCAAATATTCCTTGAATACTCAGTTCATCATATCCATAAAAGCAGCAGGAGCATTAGTCAATCCAAAAGACATGACTAGGAATTCATAATCCGTACCGAGTTCTGAAAGCCGTCTTTGGAATGTCATCAGTTCTAATCTTCAATTGGTGATATCCAGAACGAAGATCAATCTTTGAAAAGAATTTGGCTCCTTGTAACTGGTCAAATAGGTCATCAATATGTGGCAATGGGTACCTATTTTTGATGGTGACATGATTCAACTCCCGATAATCAATACAAAGTCGCATACTTCCATCTTTCTTTTTCACGAATAGAACAGGAGAACCCCAAGGAGAAGTACTAGGACAAATAAAGCCAATGTCTAACAATTCCTGCAGTTGTGTCTTTAACTCTTGAAGTTCAATAGGAGTCATTCGATATGGGGCTTTGGAAATGGGTTTTATACCGGGTTCAAGGTCGATACAAAATTCAATTTCACACTCTGGGGGTAGGCCAGGAAGTTCTTCAAGGAATACGTCAGAAAATTTATTAACAATAGAAATATCATTCAAAACTGACGTATTTTTGTTTAGATCCGTGACATGAGCTAAGAAAGCTTGACATTCGTTTTTTAATAAATGAATAGCTTTATGGCTTGAGATGACAGTGATTGATTTTAATGGTTTGGTTGCTTGAATTCTCATAATAGGTTGGTTAGGAATATGAAAGCTAACAACCTTATGAAAATAATCAATTTTTGCATGATGAGTAGTTAACCAATCAATCCCTAGAATTACGTCAAATGCAAGTATTTTCAATGAAATAAGATTTGCAGGTAATGTGTGGGTACCGATTTGAACCAAACAAGACTTATAAACAGTGGATGTAATGAAGGTTTCTCCCAATAGAGTTTCAACAGATAAGTCAAGGTCCAATTTCTCCGGAGTCAAATTTAAATGTTAAGCGCAGGTAGGAGAAATAAAAGAATGGGTAGAACCGGTATCAAATAAGGTATATACTTTGCTAGAGTTTATGATAAGCTTACCTGTGATGACCTCGTTCGGGTTCCTTGCTTTCTGGGAGGTCATGACAAACGCTCTCCCTTGAACTACCGGTTTTGTCTTGTCTGGGACGGCCTTTGAAGCCTCCATCCCAGCTAGACTTGTCTTTGGTGCATGACAAAATCGGGCTAGGTGACCTTCTCTTCCATAATTGTAACATGCTTTGGATAGCATCGCGTAGTTTGGACTGATGTGTCCCTCTCCTCCACATTTGAAGCATATGATAGGTGGTCGTTCTCCTTCATTAACGACAGGTGCTGATGCTGACATCTTTCCATCATTGATGAATCTCCTCTTCTTGAAATGTCCATTCTTATTGTTTTAGCCATGATTACCACCGAAGTAGTTACCATTTCTGGCATGTTAATTCCCTCCACGCTTATTGTCACCGCTTCGATGACTGTTATCACTGGTATTATCATTTTGCTGGCAACTCTCTTTTGGTTGGGTTGACTCATTATCGCGCTCCAATAACTGAGCCCTATTAACAACATCTGAATACAAACACAGTTTATGAGAGATATGATATTTACGTATCTCGGGTTTCAAACCTCTTAGAAACATTCGCGTCATTCTCTCCTCATTATCAACCAAATGAGACGCAAACTGGGATAACTCAGCAAACTTGGCTTCTTACTGCAACACGGTCATGTTGTTTTGCTCCAGCTTGATGAACTCTACCTCTTTCATGTGATGAATACTTTCGGGAAAGTACTTATCGTTGAACAGTTCTTGGAACTTCTCCCAAGACATCTTTAGTGCGGCAAGATGAGTACGCTTTACAGATTCCCACCAGTTATCTGCCTCTGCCCGCAACATGAAGGTGGCAAAGGGAACCTTTTGCTCCTCGGAGCATCCCAAGACATCAAATATCTTGTTGATCTGCTTTATCCACGTCTCCGCCTTAAGTGGTTTTGGCTCTCCAAAAACTCCGGTGGTCCTAGTTCCTCGAAGCATTTTAGTTTGTGACTGATTCGAGAGTTGCCAGTGTTTCCACCTGCATTTTGGACAGGAGCCGCTCTTGCCTGATGTTGTATGAATTGTATAAAGCCTCTGAACATTCCATCGTTCATCATCTGGTTCGTGTTGTTGTTTGCCTGAGGATTGTCGCCTCGCTGATGCACATTATCCTGATTATTGATCTGTGGAGACTCAATGGTCTCCTGTGCTCCATTGATGTTCTAAACATTCTCGGATGTCATTTTCAAATACTGCCACAAAACAAGGGTTAATTAACATATCACATATTATCCCTATACTCTAACCGACCAATTAAATACCAAATAAACTTAGGTAGGTCATATTAGCGAAGGAATTCCCCGTCTCTCCCCTCCTAGTTCTTGTCTCACATCTTATCCAGGGATCATATCCCTAAGCTCTGATATCAACTGTGACGCCCCCAAAATAGGTATACATCACCCATCTTGAGTCGCCAAATACATGATACAAAATTCAAATACATCTTAATAATACAGCTGTCGTGTAAAATACGACAAAACGTAAACTGAGAGTTTAATAAGAATATTGTCATCTAGACAATATCCACACTCAAAAGAGTTCTCTTTACATTTAGTTTCACACTATTTAACAGAATAGTGAGGACTACTAATACTATCATCTAGACCGTCACTCCGTTCCCCAACTAGTCCCGGCTACGTTCTCATTTCCTAAAGAGAACAGTGAAAGAAAGGGTGATCTCAACTAGCCTAGTAAGAAATATTATGACTAAGATAATGCAGAATAAATTATCATTAGCCTTCAACAATGTTAAACTAATAAAATATAACAAACATCAAGTTTAACTGCAGCGGAACAAGCAATCCATTAAAAGAGTCAAGTAGAGAATAAAATCTACTATCTTTTATGATTTAAAAGGTTTTTCATCACTTTTATCGCTGAGACTCAGCTTAATAAATAATCCACATCATCCATGTACTACGGCCAAGGATATTCATTAGTATCACAACCATAAATTATCCATGCACTACGACCAAGGATATTCATGTATTCATCAATGGTCATGATCATGCCAACAACTGTCCATCAATGCACTACGGGCCAATGAGGACTTTTTCCACATCATTTGTAACATTACGGTCATGATTACACCGAATAATCTCTGGTCATAATCATACCAAGTCCATCTATGGACTACAGGCCACAGATGACTTTCAACATAATATAAACATGAGGATGATGACAATGATATAAAAATTCAATAAAACAAGTTCAAGAATTAATTTATCCAGGAACTAATAACGTCCAAATTGTTAACATGATACTTCTTTATAGAGGAAAACTCATGAATGCTCAGAAGAATATTTTCATGAAAAGATACTGGATGAAGCACAAATATCAAGGATATTCCACTAATTTCATGGAGTTTAGAAGTCAAAACTTTAACCAACTGAGTATAATAAAGAATGTGATAACAAAAGAAATCACCAGGCATGCGATAGACCGCACAAATAGGATATTCCAATAGAATAATAAATAATGGAACCAGGTCATGCGTAAATGCACAGATAGGATGTTCCAACAGAATAATAAATAACGGAACCAGGTCATGCGTAACGCACCAACAGGATGTTCCAACAGAATAATAAAAATTGAATAACAGAAGAATTTCACCATGTATGCGGTACTTCGCATATGTAGGTTATTCCAACATAATGATAAAGAATGGAATAATAGAAGAATTTCACCAAGTATAGGGTATCCCGCGTATACATGTTATTCCAACAGAATAATAAAGAACGAAATAACAGAAGTTCTATTCATGAATAAGAAAGAAATAATACCCCTTACCTTAGTAGGAAATTGGATACCACAATATTATAGTAACAGAAGATTTTTCTTCTTTCTCTCTTATTCTCTCTATTCTTTCTCGCTCTATAGCTTTAGTGAAATCGTGAAAAATAATGAAGGAATGAGCTTCTATTTATAAGCTTGGTAGAGTAAGGGTAAAATATTCTTTTTGCCATAATTTATGACATCATCGCTTATATCATCAATCATATGACATCATTGCTTACATCATCGATCAAATGACATCATTACTTACATCATCCTTCCGATGACATCATTGCTTACCTCATCATTCTAATGACATCATCGCTTACATCATCAAAATTCAAATTCAACTTCAAATTGTTCTCTTCCACCTCATATTACTTTTATACCATGAATTTACTATAATAATGTTACCATTCAAATTATAAAAAAAAAATACTATCATATAATCACATCATATTACTATAATATAATATTATAATAATATATTTAAATGAATTATTGAATTGATAATTTGAAATACTGTGTAATGACAATTATTGAATCAAAAATATCAACGTAGCAATTATTGAATCAATAAAATATTAAACAGTAATTACTATAACAATTATTGAGTAGTGCCTTCTTACGTAAGAATCAATAATTCAAAAAAATACTGTGCAATATCGTGTGCTACTGTGCAACAACGCGTGTTACTGTATTTTAACCACCAGGTATTCCAACAGTGTTAACGGTAACACTTCCGCCGTTATTTTCATAAAAATATTTTTGTCGTTTTCTAACTTTGACAATAATTCTGTTGTGGGGTCCACCAATGATTATGTCTTCGTATGAATATTCCCCGACAAAAAGAATATTCCCCGACCAAACGAATATTTTATAACAACTTACGTACTTTGCAAAATTTATAAATATTACCCACAACTATAACATTATATCAAATTCATTCCATAATATTTAAAAATAATATTTATAGAAAAATCATCTTTATTAAAAAGTTGGGGTCTTACACTTGGCAATTGGAGCAACATTCCATGCATTTGCCGAAAAGGGTGAAAAGGGCAAAAACTCCCTCCGCCCTGTAGATAGCCATAACTGCTTACATTTTCTGTACAGTATTAATAGTCATTTTGTAATTACATGCTAACACTTTGTATGATTGAAAAGTTTCATATATTAAGTGAAAGCATTTTTGTTTCAAGACTCTAAATTTAGATGTCCCTAAACTTGTTGATGAGGTGCCTATTCTCCACAAGGTCTGTAACTTTGATGTAAAGTTGGACTCAGACTTGATGGAAGTACAAGAGTACTATGAGATACCTCAGGAGATCAAAGAATGGGTCGAAGACAAACCCAAGCCAAATCTGATCAAACCTTCTCTTTTAACCTCGGAACCTTAGAAAACCCCAAACTAATCTAGATTGGTACGGACCTTACTCCAAACTAAAGGAATGACATGGTTACTCTATTGACCAAATTATAGGATGTGTTTGCAGGGTTTCATGAAGACATGGTCGGTTTGTCTATTGACATTGTCATTCATCACCTCCCCATCAAAGAGGGATTCAAGCCAGTCAAGTAGAAGCTCAGGCGATTAAAACCTGAGTGGAGTTTAAAGGTTAAAGAAGAAATTGTGAAACAATTTCAAGCTGGCATCATCATGGTGTCAACATACCCTGAATGGATATCCAACATAGTCCCCATGCCTAAACTGGAAGGAAAGGTGCGAGTATACGTGGATTACATGGATCTGAATAAAACTTGCCTTAAAGATAGCTTTCTCGTGCCATTTATCCACATTCTCATTGACAATACGACTCAATACAACATGTACTCCTTTGCTGATTGTTTTATGGGGTACCATCAAATCATGGTTGCTGAAGAGGATCGTGAGAAAACTGCATTCATCAGGCCTTGGGGAACCTTTTGCTATAGACGGTTGTCATTCGGCCTCATAAATGCCGGAGCTACCTATCAGCGGGTCATGATGGCTCTTTTTCTTGATTTAATGCACAAAGAGATAGAGATCTATGTGGATGACATCATTGTCGAGTCCCAAAGGGAAGAAGACCACCTAGACCAACTTAGAAAGCTCTTCAACAGGTTGCATAAGTATAACTTGAAGTTAAATCCAGCCAAGTGCGCCTTTAGCTTTAAATCAAACAAGTTGCTAGGATTCCTAGTCAGCCATAAAGGGATTGAGATGGATCCCACCAAAATCTAGGCCATCACGAAAATGCCCATTCCTCAGACAGAGAAGGAAATACGGGGATTTTGGGAAGGATCAACTTCATCAGCCGATTCATCTCCCAACTCACAGCAACCTATGAGCCTATCTTCAAGCTGTTAAGGAAGAACTCCTCCATGAAATGGAATGATGAGTGTCAGAAAGCCTTCCTTACAATCAAAGAGCAGCTAGTCAAAGCTCCTGTTTTGGTACCTCCCAGGGATAGTGTTCCCCTGTTCATGTACCTGTCAATCAATGACAATGCCATGGGCTGTATGCTGGGACAGAAAGATGATAGAGGCCAAGAGCGAGCTATCTACTACCTCAACAAAAGATTCAGCAGCAGTGAACACAAGTACACTCTGATTGAGAAAACTTGTTATGCTTTAGCATGGGCTTCCATGAGGTTACAACATTACCTCCATGGTCACACAACCCATCTCATATCCCGTGTGGATCCTCTCAAGTACGTGTTCAGTAAACCCATGTTGATTTGTCGACTGTCCAAATGGAAGTTGATCCTACAATAATTTGACATCGTCTACGTGACGCAAAAATCCATCAAAGTTAAAGGAATTGCGAATCAACTGGCCACCACTCCTTCAGGGGATTTGAAACCCTTAGAAACATACTTCCTCGATGAAGGGGTAATGACAGTTCAGCAACACCATCAGGACAATGCACACTAATTATGAAAGATGTATTTTAATGGAGCTGTAAATATGGAAGCTTCTGGGGCTAGAGCAGTTCTAGTAGCCATTATAGGGGAGCAGTATCCTGTCGCCATCAAATTGCAGTTTATCAGCACCAACAACATAGCTGAGTATAAAGGTTGTATCATGGGGCTAAAACTTGCCCATTTAATGGGCATCAGGCGGTTAACTGTCTTTAGAGATTCCGAATTGGTAATCAGACAAACCACTGGGATCTATCACACTAAAGAGCTTCGTTTACTGCCTTACCATCAGCAGGTTATCCAGATGGCTTTGGAGTTTGAAAAAATAACCTTCCTCCACATTTCTCAGAATAGGAATGACTTTGCGGATGCGCTATCAACTTTGGCCTCCTTGATCAACATACCTGACAAGGAAAACATGCCAAATATCACATTTGCCCTATAAAAGGCTCCAGCCTATAGGAATTACATCAGAGAAGTATCAGATGAGCTACCTCCCATTTGACGCCCTTGGTATCAGCATATCAAGGAGTGCCTACGAGATGGATCTACACCCGCTGAGGCGAGCCCAACTGAGAGAAGGCAGACCCATCGAATTGCTATGAAATTCTACCTGAGTAGAGACACACTCTACAAAAGAGATGCAGGACTAGGTCTCCTCAGATGTCTGGACAAAGACCAAGCTCAGAGGCTCATGGATGAAATCCATGGTGGAGTATGTAGCCCACACATGAACGACCCTCTACTTGTCAAAAAGGTCCTTAGGACATGACATTACTGACTCTCTCTCAAGGCTGACTGTGATGATCACGTTAAGAGATGTTATCAATGCCAAATTAATGGGAATGTTATCCACGCCCCTCCAAGGGAACTCCACAACATGAGTTTGACCTGGCCCTTCTTAATGTGGGGAATGGATGTGATCGGGCCATTGAGCCCAAAGCCAGTAATGGGCATCAGTTTATCTTCACCATGATCGATTACTTCACCAAGTGGGTAGAAGCAGCCTCCTTCCCCAGGGTTACCAAAGAAGTCATCATTGGTTTCATCAGAAATAATGTCATTTGTCGAGACGGACAACACGTTGCATGTGTGCACGTACTTCAAGATAATAAGGCCCACAGAGCCCGAGGGCACCCCGGGGAGCCGCAGGTCCCCTCTATAAATAGAGGGCTTGGTGTGGCCATTTTAAGAAGAGAAAAGGCGAGGAAGCCCTGTCCATTTTGCTCTGTACACACTACAAACTGAGTGCTTTCTCTTTTCGAACACTTGTGAGCTTGTTCTTTGTCATATTTTACCGGTGGAAATCGAATGTTCGTTCAATTAAAGCCATTTGAAGTCTTCTTGGCAGCCCACCGTAAGACTTCTTATATTTCTTAAAGCCTTTCTCCACTTTTTGCACACACATTTATTCACATTGAGAGTCGTGTTGTGTGCGTATGCCCGAACTTTGGTCCATGGCTTTTTATTTCTTTATGTATATATATACTAACATCATCGAGTTATGCCTCGATTGATCCTGGATTTATATCCGGAGTGTTTACTGCTTTTATATGTATAAATTCTTATATATATATTGTTATCATCAAACTCTGTTTGATTGAGCCTAGATATAATATCCGACGCATTTACTGCTTCTATATTTGTTTTGCATTTACATCATCTGTTTTGCGACGTTTAGATTAAATATCTGTTCTATTTTAGTATATTTGTTTTGTAGGCTATTCGTATGATATTATGTGAGCCAAGGAGCCACAGGATCTACGATCCAGCTGGCGGTACTAGATCTGGTTCCTATGATGGACCCTTTTCATTTGTACATCTAGCTTACAAATCATGTGTGTGGTGCTCAGACATACTTTGATGGCTTTCATGCCCATAAGGGGTCTGACACTTATATTTATATTATTTTGTCGAAGATGCTTCGCATCTCGAGAATAAAAATCAAAATAAGCTGATTATGGTATAAAATGGAAGTATCAAAGACCTCTATTACTATGTGAGCATAAGAGTTTGAAAGCTTGTTTCCAAAGTATCATTTTACATGCCTTATATATTAAAATTGAACTTTTATACAAGTTAAACCCTTTATATATAGGTGAAAACGAGGCATAGAACTACTTCCAAATAATGCACTTAGGCCCAATTAATTGTACACACAGAGTTCAAATAATTAGGGAATTGAAAAGATACGATAACTGTGTTTTCATAGAAGTCTGCCTAACACCTCTCTTCGCTTAATCAAGCCCCCAAACTCGAAGAATCTCGCTTTCTATGGCTTATTAAATAGAATCCAATAATTGGGCCTTTTCGCAAAATGTTTCAAACTTGGTTGAGTTGGTACAACCATTTCACTACTACCAACTGGCGACTCTGAATTTTCAAATTGTCGTCATTTTGTGTCGGACCCTTTTGTTAAACTCGCCCTTTCAAACTAAATTCAAAACATATATAGAGAACATAAAGGGTAAAAAAGACTAAAAGAGGAATTCAAAAAAAGTAAACTTTTTCGGATGTCGACAATGACAAGTTCCCCTGAAGCTAAAAAGTCAAATCAGCAAAAAAGGTTCTACGTAATTGAGCGAAAAGCACCTGAAATCCCAAAAAACTTCAGAAATATGAAATTCTCAGTTAAGCCATTGGTATCATCTTAATGAAGCATCAGAGAAGCCTAGTGAGGATAACTTTGAAAAACTATCTTCATCAGAAGGAATGATGATGGAATCTATTATAGAAGAAATCCCCAGCAGGGCATCGGGAAGGATCCGATGATGTAAGGCGTTGAAAATTACTTCAGCGAAGATATTTGTCTGTTTGATATTGTAAATCGTTGGCATCAATCCAGCGTGGCATCAAGCAGGATCTGAAGATGTAAGCCGTTGAAAACTACTTTAGCAAAGATATCAGTTTGTTTGATATTATAAACTATTGGCATCAATTTAGCTTGGTATCGGGAAGGATTCGATGATGTAAGCCGTTGAAAACTAATTCAGCGAAGATATCAGTCTATCTGATATTGACCATTGGCATCAATCCAATGTGGCATCGGGAAGGATCTGATGATGTAAGCTATTGAAAACTATTTCAGCGAAGATATCAGTCTCTCTGATATTATAAACCGTTGGCATCAACCCAGCGTAACATAAAAGAGGTGTAGACACTCGAAATTTTGCATTTTTGTTACTAGCTTGGTAGGAGGGTAGAATCGTCTTCTAGAGATAACCCTGAGAGTAAAATCAACTCAATTCCGGAGACAACCCCGGAATCCTCAGTTTTCCATCTTGGAGATGACCCCGAGATATCCAGCTCCAGTCCCAGAAACAACACCGGGATTTTTAGTTTCAATCTCGGAGGAGGAATACAGTTCCAGTTCCGGAAATAACACTAGAAAAGGGAGTTCCATCTCGGAGACAACCCCGAGATATCTAGTTCTAGTCCCAGAAACAACACCAGGAGGTTCAGTATCAACCTCGGAGATAAACCCGAGAGTGCAATTGCAGTTCTGGAGATAACCCCAGAAAAGCTCATTTCAACCTTTGCAATCAGCTTCAACCTCAGAGATAACCCCAAGGCACTCAGTCCCAAACTCAAAGATAACCCAGAGAGGACATGCATACCTTAGAGACAACCCTGAGGACATTCAACATATGTAGCAGCCCAATCTCATAGATAACCCTGAGCAACAACTGCTGTATTAGCCCAAACCGGAGATAACCCCGGTGAGGGGCAAAAACATCATTTTTCCACCTTGATCCCATATGCACGCTGTCTCAATACATTTCAACAAATATTCTACACAGCAGTGTCCTACAAGAACCAATAGCTCCAATCCGGAGTGACTACTACACAGGACAACACACCGGATAGAATTTGAAGACTTGAAGACCAAGGGCATGGTCCCATCTTCTTGACTTCGTACAACCTCTAATTCCATGTCATTTGTGTAGCTCTCGGCAACAGCACTTTGAAAAAGGTCTTAAACACCTCAATTGGATGCCCGGATTGAAGTTTTGAAAGTTTGAGTTGATAACACGTTACATGCATGTATGTACTTCGAGACGGTGGGACCCGCAGAGCCTGGGGCACCGGGCACCGTAGAGGGTGCACTGCACATGCCATGCAGTACACTGCTGACTCCCCACTCTATAATTAGAGGGCTTGGGGTGGCCATTTTGTAAGAGAAAAAGGCGAGGAACCCCTTTCCAATTTGCTCTGTGCACACTATAAACTTAGTGCTTTCTCATGTTAAACACTTGTGAGCTTATATTTGTCTATATTTTTACCTGTGGGAACCGAGTGTTCATCCATTTAAAGCTATTGAAGTCTTCTTTGGCAGCCCACTTTAAGCCTTCTTATACCTTTTAAGGCCTTTTCTCCACATTCTGCACACACCGTTCTTCACATTGAGAGTCATGTTGCGTGTGTATGCCCAAACTTTGGTCCGTGGCTTTTTATTTCTTTTTTGTATATATATTTATATATATATATGGACTAACATTATCGAGTTATGCCTCGATTGAGCCTAGACTCACGTCCGGAGCGTTTCTTGCTTATATATATATAAACTATTGTCAAACTCTGTTCGATGAGCTTAGATTTACATCTGGAGCGTTTATTACTTATATATATATATATATATATATAAACTATTGTCGAACTCTGTTCGATGAGCCTGAATTTTATATCTGCTGCGTTTACTGCTTATATATATATATATTGCTATTGTTGAAATGATAAGCTGAGCCTGGATCGATATATATCTGGTGCGTTTATCGCTTATATATATATATTTATATTTTTGTCAGGCTTGGAGTTTACTTCATGGCCTTTTAACGCTTTATTTACATTTAGTCTCGCCTGGAGTTTACTTCGTGGCGGTTGATCATTTTTACTGCTTTATTTACATTTAGTCCCGCCTGGAGTTTACTTCGTGGCGGTTGATCATCTTTACTACTTTATTTACTTTTCCGATCCCCCATGGAGGTGTTTCGTGGTGGTTGATTGTGTCTCTATACATATATTTACCACTTTTATATATTTACATTTTCAATCCCCCATGAAGTTCGCTTTGTGGTGGTTGATCGTCTGTATATATATATTTACAACTTATATATATATATATATATATATATATATAACTGTTTACAACTTTCATATAAACTGCTACATCATGTGAGTCTAGGAATCACGTGATCACAGATTCAGTCTCCTGAATCTAGATTCGGTTCCTGTGATGGACATTTTCAGCTGTAATCAGCTTGTACATTATTTACAGTGTTCGAATTTCCTTAGATGGCTTTCACGCCCACAAGGAGTTTGGCATTGTTATATACCTTATTTTCTTGAGGATGCCTCTTTAATACCCGTAACTTTTACGATTTAATATTTATTATTTATAAATAGTGCCGGTGATTATTTATTTTATAAATGCTTATGTGGCATGAGGGGAGTAACTCAATTGTATTAAAATTGAACTCTTAATGATTGCTAGGATGTGGAGAATTATGATAGGTTCATGAAATGTCTTGTGTGAGACAAGGATGGACTTAGTGAAGGATGATTAAGTATTTGCATATTTAAAGTCCAAATAATAAATTGGGAGTCTAGCCCAATAAGTTAATTGATGGACTTTGAGTTAGCCCAATAAACTTGGGATATTTAGAATCCAATTCGGAATCCAACCAAATAGTTAACTGAGAGTACAAGGTATTGGTTAAATTAAAATGTGGCGGGCAAGGGGGCTGACCGACTAGCCCCTTGTCTATGTCTGAGATCTACTCTCTTGTCCCCAAATTAGGGTCACCAAGTACAAAGAATAGTAGCCTAAACTCTCTTTACATAAATTTTCAAGTCGCTAATCCTAGGCATGCATGGCTAGCTAAGTGGGGTGGTATGGAGTGATTGAACAACTCCTTAAATAACCATTGTTCATTTCTATTGCACCATGAATCCCAACATTGGGTAAAGCAAGTGTCCGGTCCATGTTTTCTCTTTAAATACAAGCCACTAGGGCGATCTGTTTTAGTGATAAAGTGTTGGAGAAATCGAGTAAAGAATTCTTAGTTGCTAAGCATTACCAAATCGATTGGTGTGTGAGATATCAAGGTTAAAGCTCGAGAAGGTATAATTTCTACTCCGTTCTTAACTTGAGTCTTGTTGATTCTTAGATTATTAGGTCAAGTATGATGAATTAGCATGATAAAGGGTGTTTAGAAAGTTTACCTTCGTGCATGAATACGTTAAAATTGTCTGCGGAATCAAGTTGTGGTTACTTTCACAAAAGCAGAGCATGTTCTTCGCTTCGAAATCCATGGGGTGTGTTTTTTGACCGTGCTTAGGAACCAATCGATGGGTCCGGTCATGTTAGACCTTGTATTAAGAAATTCCCTTAGGTTGTATGCATATAGTAAAGTCTTAAATTAACCCGACGAACTTAAACTTTGTCGAAGTAGTGTAGACCGAAGTCTCTGAAGGAGCTGCTTCGGACAAAGCATGATGTCTTCGGACAAAGTGTGATGTCTTCGGACAGAGCGTGATGTCTTCGGACAGAGCGTAATGACTTCGGACAAAGCGTGATGTCTTCGGACAGAGCGTAATGTCTTCGGACAAAGCGCGATGTCTTCGGATGAAGCATGTTGTCTTCGAACAAGTCATAATATCTTCGGACATGGCGAGATGTCCCGGGACTCGGAGACAGCATCATAACTTGATATAAGGATGGATTAATAAATACTCCTATACTGTTATAAACTATTAGTACACAAATGAGTTCTAAGTAGAGAATTTTACCAACTTCGGGAAAATAAATCTAATGCTTGTAAACATGCGTAGAAAAAGGTCGGTGGGATTAATAGACTTTATGGTCTACTTAAAGCAATGAACCTCTTAGAACTTCGAGGAAGAAAGATTATGAATAAGCTAACAGTGGTCAATAGTATGAGCATGTTAGTATACGATATATGAGTTTTGATGGGTACAATGAGATAGAAAGAAAAAGGTGTTATGTGTACATGTTGTTGATATATATCAAGTGTGTTTGGCTAATGAATACCTATACTTACATGAATAGGACAGACATAGTTCGTTGAGGTGATTTTCGTTATTTGTAGTAATCAACGCTAAAGGCAAGTTTCTTATTCTACCTTGATTTCAAGTATGCAAGTTCCTATCCCTAAAAACTTGTTACTTATGTCATGCAAGTTTTCTATCCCTAACTTACTGTTATTGTTGGGCAAGTTCCCTAACCTCACTCAAATTTACATTGAGCAAGTAACCAAACACTATTATTATTGTGTTGCAAGTTCCTTAATTCACATACTTTATACGTTGAATTGTTGTCATATCAATCATATTTTATCAAGCAAATATCTGCTTCTATTCGAAAACCACTTGTATACCTTGACGTTGTTGTAAGCATTGGACTTATCATTCCTCAATGCATGATGAAAAACTATCTAAGCCCTTGATTGGCCAGACTATTATTATGAATTAAAGAGCTATCCAAACCGATTGATTTTGGTGCGGACTATCGTAAATCTCTTCGAGATGAACAACCCTCATAGAAGGGAAATTATATATTGTGTTGGGAACCGACGCAAGACATGAGTATGATTAAATGTTATGCATAACATAGGGTACCTTAGGTCGATCAATTGATGTACTCGTGGATGTTGGATTATAATGTAATCTTTGTTAATTCTAGTAAGAGTTCTTGGTCCTTAGTGATTTTCAAGACTCAATTATGTTGAACCTCGAAATGAATAAATCCTGAAATTTTGTTGATGTCCTTCGGTCCATAGCGACACCTATTGAATACTCTTGGTATTCTTGATATCCTTGAACTACCAAATTATTATTATACCCTTGAAAGATCTAAATGCTATAACTGCTTGTTCTTTTGGCTATATTACTTGTTGGGCAAACTTGTTGCTCATTCTTGCTTCCTAAAACATTACAGTTAAGGCAGAGCAAGGCGGTACTTCAGGAAAGGACAAGGGAAAGGGCAAGGCGACAGAATAACTTAGTCCTTAAAACTAGAAGTATTATTAGTATTGTTAGGATTGTTATGATGTATTCAAGAATGTTTAAGCTATGTTAAGCTAATCACAGAATTGTTGTAGTAATGGTTACGGTACCTTGGGACGTGAACATTTATATTACATCAATGTAAATTATTCTATTATTTTCGTTGTTAATGATTTTGTAAGATATTCGTAGTAGTAGCGTGATGCACCGAAATTCGAGATATGAGTGTCTGATATTTTGGGGGCGCCACAGGTTGGTATCAGAGCCATAGTTATAAACCTTAGGAGCGAGATCCCTTAGATTATAACTTAGGAGAACTCAGAAGATAGAAAGGGATGAAACTCATATAGAGTTTTCATAGAGATGGACTTAGCGTGTTACAGAATATAACTTCATTCTATACAATAAACTTATGATTCTAATGGAGTTGTTGGTTGTTTTGTCTTGTGTCGGTTATTGTAGGATGACTGACATGGGAGGACCTAGCCGAGTAGTAGAAGAGGAGCCGCGTGACATACACGTGGTATATGAGGCACCATTGATAGCAGAGCCTATATCAACTGTAGTTCCTATCGATAATGATGACGAGGAAGAGGAGATAGGGGGCAATACACCAAGAGTCTCGATCCGCAGGAGGAGCGATGATGATGGATGAGCCCATGGGGACTCGACGAGGCTACTTTTGAGGATAGAATGTTGGAGGAGTATGAGGAGCATATTTTAGAGTTAGGGTGTAGAGTTGAGGAGTTAGAGGTCGAGGTCATGCATGAGAGTCCAATTCCAAAAGCTGAAGGACGAAGACCACCAGAGAAAGTTAGTGATGCAGGAGATGGAAGTAGAGATTGCTCACCGTAAGGAGGCAGGAATCCAGATGGGGGCTTTGTTTCACAAGGCGGTTGCTAGGAATGTAGAACTGGCAGGGGATGGAGCAGAGAGAGTTGAGCGAGGGGACAGAGAAGGAAGCTATCCGTACTCAATTAAGGATGGAAGTAATGGATATGATCCATTTCGAAGAAAAGTGGAAAGGGGCCAATGATAGGGCTAACGATCTAGAAGATGAAGTGAGGTGCAAAAGGAGGAAGATGAATAGGATGAGGTATGCATTGCGCACGGCCATGGAGGGACTGATTGATGGGGTAAATCACTACCCGACAGAGCAGGGACAGACCCTGCACACCATAAGTCGAGATGTGGTGGTGCACATTACTCGGAGGAGTCTGGGAATGACATGTGGAGCGCAGAATGATAGATTAAGTCTAGGCGCTAAAAGTTATTAGTTGTAGTTCGTTGTGTAGGGTATTATCTGTTGTTGTAATCTTTATGTAGAATGTGAGATGTCGTAAACCCAAAACTTTTGAGTTATGTTAGAGGGGTAGTATGTTAATGGTTGTCCACATCTTTTGTGATATTAGGGGATAAGTTGTGTCATTTATAGAAGTATGCTGGAGATAATCATGTAATGTAACAATTTGGCATATGAATATAAATGATCTTGTTCTGAAATGTATTCCAAAATCTTATTCCTTTTATGGAGAATTGTTTAAGTAATATAATTAGATAATAAAAATGGGAGTGTCATGATGTAGGAAAATGTCGTCCAGACGTAGATTAACTGCACCGGAAGAGTCGGTTAATGATGAGAGAGGACAAGTAGATCCCATTCAGAGGCTTGTAGATTTTTTAGGGGAGGCTCTTAGGGTAAGAAATGAACAATTACCACCCGTTCCCCAAGTAGCTCCGGTCGCAAACTTCAAGAACTTTAAGAGTGTAGGACCTCCAGAATTCATGGGTACTACCGACCCTATCGTAGCGCAAATGTGGATCAAGGAAATAGAGAAAATCTTCGCCATTGCTCGTGTGGGTGAAGACCAGAAAACCGTGTTCGCTACATATATGATGAGGGGTTAAGCAAACTACTGGTGGGAAGCAAATCAATAGAGAGCGGGAGAAGGGACTATAACCTGGGAAAGGTTTAAGACTTTGTTCTTCGAGAATTACTTCCCGAAGAGCGTGAAGAATAGGATGGAGGTAAAGTTTCTAGAACTAAAATAAGGGGAGATGATAGTGGCACAGTATGTGGCCAAGTTCAATGAACTCGCGCGATTCGCAACACATCAAGTAGACACTGAAGAAAGGAAAACTTGACGCTTCGAACTTGGACTAAAACCTTGGTTGTTCAACAAGGTGTCAGTCCTTCAAATTGACTCTTTCGCCACATTATTGGAGAAGGCGATAATTCTTTGAGGAGGTAAGCGAGGCATTGAGCCAATACAACAAGGAGAAGAAGAGCAAGAATGCTGGAGGAGAGACTCGTGCATGGAGTAGCAGTGGTGGAAGTTATTTGGGAAAGAGGGAATGGGATAACCACAACAACGACAACAACACCAACCACCGAAGCATCAACCAGTCAGAAAATTATCTAGGAGGATTTAAGAAAAGAAGCGAAGCTTGCTCGAAATATGGGAAAAACCATCAAGGGAAATGCTGGAAGGGGCGCAGCGTTTGCTACAACTGCGGCCAAGAAGGGCACATTTCACCTAACTGCCCGAAGCCGAAAAGGAGCAAGGGATATTTTGCGTGTGGCTTAACTGAGCATCAAATCAAGGATTGCCCAAAGAAAGGGAGCAACAGAGGAAGCGGCCAACAGGGAGGGGGCAGCAAGCTGATGATCGGCGGACCAATGCAATCCAACCGACCGACTGCCCGAACCTTTAACATGACTGTCCGAGACGTAGTGAATGAAAGGGACGTGGTGTCAGGTATTCTCCCAATCAATAATATAAATGCCTATGTATTATTTGATTCGGGTGCTACCTATTCCTTTGTGTTTGAAGAATTTGCTAATCGACTAAACATACCTCCTGAACGTTTAAAAAACTCATTGAACATAGAGATTGCGAATAAGGAAGTAATTCCCATAGAGTTTGTTTACCGAAACTGTTGTGTAAACATTAGAGGTCACGAACTAAACGTAGACTTAATTCCGATTAAACTGGGAGAGTTTGATGTGATATTAGGAATGGATTGGTTATCCGGCCACGCTGCGATAATCGATTGTCAGAAGAAGAGTGTGAACCTTCAGACCTCAAATCGGTCTAAGGTAGTGTTTTACGGTAGCTCGTCGCTTCAAGCAATCGTTGCCGCTTTACGATGATGCAAAGCAAGAAATTGTTAAACAAAGGATGTGTGGGTTATTTAAGCTATATAGTGGACATTCATCAAAAGAGGATAGAAATGAAAGATATATTAGTGGTAAAAGATTTCCAAGACGTGTTTCCAAACGAACTGCCTGGCCTTCCGCCAGACAGAGAAATTGAATTCATAATAGACTTAAGACCGGAACCGCACCAATTTCGAAAGCCCCATATCGTATGGCGCCAAAGAGAAATGAAGGAATTGATGATTCAATTGCAAGAATTACTAGATAAGGGTTACATTCGGCCAAGTGTGTCTCCTTGGGGAGCACCAATGTTATTTGTAAAGAAAAAGGATGGATCGATGAGACTCTGTATCGATTATCGGGAATTGAACCGAGTGACAATTAAGAATAAATATCCATTGCCAAGGATAGACGACCTTTTCGATCAACTGAAGGGAGCGAAGTGTTTTTCCAAGATAGATTTACGAACGGGTTATCATCAGTTGAAAGTGCGAGAGGAGGACGTACCAAAGATGGCGTTTCGAACTCGCTACGGACATTACGAATTTCTAGTGATGTCATTTGGGTTAACCAATGCTCCGGCAGCATTCATGGACTTGATGAACCGGGTTTTCAGGCCATACTTAGATAAATTCGTAGTAGTATTTATCGATGACATTTTGATTTATTCAAAGACGAAGGAAGAGCACGCCGAACACCTGAAGATGGTATTGGAAGCATTGAGAAGGGAGAAGATGTACGCAAAATTTTCAAAATGTGAATTTTGGATGGAAAGGGTCCAGTTTCTAGGACACGTGATAGATCAAAATGGAATTTCCGTGGATCCTGCAAAGGTGGAAGCGGTAAATAATCGGGAATGTACCAAGACACCAATGAAGTTAGGAGTTTCTTAGGTTTAGCCGGGTACTATCGAAGATTTATCCAAGATTTTTCTAAGATAGCAACCCCGCTGACCAGTCTAACGAAGAAGACAGAGAAGTTTGTATGGACGGAGAAATGCGAGGAGAGTTTCCAAGAATTGAAGAGGAGGTTGAGTGAGGCGCCTGTATTATCATTACCAGATGATACGGGAGGATTTGTAGTATATAGTGATGCATCGCATAGAGGACTTGGTTGTGTGCTAATGCAACATGGCAAGGTCATTGCATATGCCTCACGACAGTTGAAAGATTTCGAAAAACGATACCCTACCCATGACTTGGAGTTAGCGGCGGTAGTCTTTGCATTGAAGATTTGGAGGCACTATTTGTATGGAGAAAAATGTGAGATATATACGGATCACAAGAGTCTGAAATATATCTTCACACAGAAAGAGTTGAACATGCGACAAAGAAGATGGTTGGAACTAATCAAGGATTACGACTGTGAAATTCTTTATCACCCGGGAAAAGCAAACGTTGTAGCCGACGCTTTGAGTAGAAAAGGAAGGGAGAAGTTATTCAAACTGACCACTCAAGAGGAATTGAGAAGAGAAATAGAAAAGTTGGAAATAGAGGTAGAGGAACCAAAAGAAGCGGAAGGAAGATTTCTCATGATGAGAGCTCACCCGACGTTATTGGATAGAATAAAGGAAGCACAAGAGAAAGATGAAGAATGTGAGAAGATAAAGAAGAGAATAGTAGAAGATAAGGAAGAAAGGTTCAAAGTAGATAAGGATGGTATATTGAGATTCGAGGGTCGAGTATGGGTGCCAGCTGTAATCGAACTGAGGGAGGAAATCCTACACGAAGCACACAATACCCTATATTCTGTTCATCCAGGAGGCACAAAAATGTACCGGGATCTTCGACACCATTTTTGGTGGCCTAATTTGAAAAGAGAGGTTGCAGAGTGTGTTAGCAGATGTCTTACTTGTCAAAGAGTCAAAGCAGAACACCAGAGGCCAAGTGGACTACTTCAACCGCTGGAAATACCAGAATGGAAATGGGAGCACATTACGATGGATTTCGTGGTTGGACTTCCGGTTACACAGAAGAGTTATGATGCCATTTAGGTCATTGTGGACCAACTAACAAAGACAGCTCATTTTCTACCCATCAAGATTCGATTCAATTTGAACCAGTTAGCAAATTTGTATGTAAAGGAAATCGTATCGCGACATGGAGTGCCGGTGTCGATTGTCTCCGATCGAGATCCGCGTTTCACGTCAAAATTCTGGAAAAGTTTGCAGGAACGAATGGGAACTCAATTGAGATTAAGTACTGCTTATCACCTTCAAACTGACGGGCAGAGTGAACGAACCATACAAACGTTGGAGGACATGCTGAGAGCTTGCGTGATGGACTTCAATGGGAATTGGGACGACCATTTACCATTTACCATTTACCATTGTCTGGAATCAAGTTGTGGCTACTCTGCAAAACAGAGCATGTTCACTGCTTCTGAAATCCATGGGGTGCAGCTGCACCGTGCTTAGGAACCAACTGATGGGTTCGGTCATGTTAGACCTTGTATTAAGAAATTCCCTTAGGTTGTATGCATATAGTAAAGTCTTAAATTAATCCGACGAACTTAAACTTTGTCGAAGTAGTGTAGACCGAAGTCTCTGAAGGAGATACTTCGGATAAAGCATGATGTCTTCGGACAAAGCGTGATGTCTTTGGACAGAGCGTGATGTCTTCGGACAGAGCGTAATGTCTTCGAACAAAGCGTGATGTCTTCGGACAGAGCATAATGTCTTCGGACAAAGCGCGATGTCTTCGGACGAAGCATGTTGTCTTCAAACAAGTCATAATATCTTCGGACATGGCGAGATGTCCCGGGACTCGGAGACAGCATCATAACTTGATATAAGGATGGATTAATAAATACTCTTATACTGTTATAAACTATTAGTACACAAATGAGTTCTAAGTAGAGAATTTTACCAACTTCGGGAAAATAAATCTAATGCTTGTAAACATGCGTAGAAAAAGGTCGGTGGGATTAATAGACGTTATGGTCTACTTAAAGCAATGAACCTCTTAGAACTTCGAGGAAGAAAGATTATGAATAAGCTAACAGTGGTCAATAGTATGAGCATGTTAGTATACAGTTATGAGTTTTGATGGGTACAGCAGATAGAAAGAAAAAGGTGTTATGTGTACATGTTGTTGATATATATCAAGTGTGTTTGGCTAATGAATACCTATACTTACATGAATAGGACAGACATAGTTCGTTGAGGTGATTTTCGTTATTTGTAGTAATCAACGCTAAAGGCAAGTTTCTTACTCTACCTTGATTTCAAGTATGCAAGTTCCTATCCCTAAAAACTTGTTACTTATGTCATGCAAGTTTTCTATCCCTAACTTACTGTTATTGTTGGGCAAGTTCCCTAACCTCACTCAAATTTACATTGAGCAAGTAACCGAACACTATTATTATTGTGTTGCAAGTTCCTTAATTCACATACTTTATACGTTGAATTGTTGTCATATCAATCATATTTTATCAAGCAAATATCTGCTTCTATTCAAAAATCACTTGTATACCTTGACGTTGTTGTAAGCATTGGACTTATCATTCCTTAATGCATGATGAAAAACTGTCTAAGCCCTTGATTCGGCTAGACTATTATTATGAATTAAAGAGCTATCCAAACCGATTGATTTGGTGTGGACTATCGTAAATCTCTTGAGATGAACAACCCTCATAGAAGGGAAATTATATATTATCGGGGCAAGCGTGCATACACGACATGAGTATGATTAAATGTTATGCATAACATAGGGTACCTTAGGCTGATCACCTGATGTACTCGTGGATGTTGGATTACAATGTAATACTGTTAATTCTAGTAAGAGTTCTTGGTCCTTAGTGACTGCTCAGTACTCAATTATGTTGAACCTCGAAATGAATAAATCTTGAAATTTTGTTGATATCCTCCGGTCCATAGCGACACCTATTGAATACTCTTGGTATTCTTGATATCCTTGAACTACCAAATTATTATTATACCCTTGAAAGATCTAAATGCTATAACTGCTTGTTCTTTTGGCTATATTACTTGTTGGGCAAACTTGTTGCTCATTCTTGCTTCCTAAAACATTACAGTTAAGGCAGAGCAAGGCGGTACTTCAGGAAAGGACAAGGGAAAGGGCAAGGCGACATAATAACTTAGTCCTTAAAACTAGAAGTATTATTAGTATTGTTAGGATTGTTATGATGTATTCAAGAATGTTTAAGCTATGTTAAGCTAATCACAGAATTATTGTAGTAATGGTTATGGTACCTTGGGACGTGAACATTTATATTACATCAATGTAAATTATTCTATTATTTTTGTTGTTAATGATTTTGTAAGATATTCGTAGTAGTAGCGTGATGCACCGAAATTCGAGATATGAGTGTCTGAAATTTTGGGGGCGCCACAGCCTATCATCTCGAAAATAAAAGCACTGAAGCCGAACATATAATAAAATGGAAGTATCAAAGGCCTCAATTACTATTAAGCATAAGGGTTTGAAAACCTCTTTTACAAAACATCATTGCTATATCTCGTTAAAACTGAATTTTTATATAAATTTAATCCTTTTGTATATAGGTGCGAACGAGGCATAACACCACTTGTAAATAATTGCACATTGATCCACACATACACACATATTCATATAATAGTTTAATTAAAAAGTGGCAGTCACCGTGGTAACACGGATGTCGGGGGTGCCTAACACCTTTCCTCCGCATAATCAAGCCCCCGGACCCTAACGAATCTCAGTTTCACAGACATGTTAAACAGTGTCACATCACTGGGTCAATGTGCAAACCTTTTCTCGGTTGAGTTGGTGCAACCATTTAAAAATACCAACTGACGACTCTTACAGTCCAATCGTCGACATATACATGTCGGACCTTTTCATAACTTATTTTTTTAAACAAATCTCACCTAACATAAGAACACCAAAAGACAAGAACAGAAAAGGGATAATAAAAATCTCGACGTCGACAGGTGACGACTTTACTGGGAACATCTAGTAAGAGGGCTTAAGCCACTATTACAAGCTTTTCAAAATTATTATATGCTTGTGTGTGGATGTTGCATTTACATTTGAATGAATGTGTATAAATGCATTTACTTACTGCACTTAATGCTTTACAATAAAGTGCTTCGCGCATGTCATCATTTCCATAAACGGTGAGACACATTGTATGTGAATGTATATTGTGTGGTCCTTCCATCAGGAGGCTATCTTGTCGGTGTTTGATTACTGGACTCTTATGGAGACTAATTCCAATGAGTCTCAGGAAAGGCACCACACAGATTAACTCCAGTTGAAAGATTGGATTAACTTTATGTCAAGTAAATTGCGATGATCTTGGAACCTTCGTGCCAAAAAGCCATGACAGTAGCCTAAGACAGGTCAGCCTCTGATAAACCAAATGTGGAGGGAAGTCTCTTCATACTTTCCCATTTCAGTTACTTGTAATTACATTCCATGTCAATCTCATTGTCATGGAAAGTATAAAGGAAAATGTGTATACATTTCTTTTTTACCATGCTATCTTACAAACAGCTAACATCCGTTTTGCAGGATAATACTCCTAAAACGAACACATCACATAACATGTAAACATTTGTACATTCCTTGAGACTAAACTACATAAGTTTTTTGTATGGAAATAATTGGGCCTATTACTGCTCAAAGTCAAAAAAGGCAACAAGCCTACAGCCAAGTATGGCTTCTTCTGATCAGTCTAGTCCTACTCTTGTCTCCCGCGAGGATTTTAAAGGACTAAACAAATAAATTACAGATTTGGTTGTTCTAATTAAAGAACTACACCAGTCTACTCAGGGTCCACGAGTACCCATACATACAGAATCCTCTGCACAGGGAGGAACTCAAGGTCAGGAAACAAGCCAACGAGTCTTTCCGAGAGTATGCTCAAAGGTGGAGGCGCCTTACTGCTCAAGTTACTCCCTCTATGACTGAGTTAGAAATGGTTATGACCTTCATAGACATACAAAAAGCTCCCTTCAATGAGTGAGTTTTAGCTGGCATTGGCAAGCCATTTTCTGAAATGATTAAACATAGAGAGATGGCTGAGATGTGATTGAATTCAGGAAAGATTCAAGACCTAGCCGCTTTAAAAGCTATTGCTGAGCACATCCAATCTAGAAGTTATGGAAACAACCCCGGGAGGGTCCATAAAAAGAAATTGGAGGATGTTTCCTTGATACTACAAGGCCAGAAAGGCAGTCAGAACATGCCTATCCAGAGGAGAAATGTAACGCCCCAAAATTTGGTCTATCTTCACACCCGGATTCCGTATGTCACGATCCCATCTTCTTCCAAACATACATCATTATATAGCTAAATATAACAACATATACTCTCAAATCCCAGGTTCTAAAAACCTTATAACCTTTTTCATTACAAATAATGATAAATACATTATTCATTTCATCTTACAAGAGTGACTTTTATCCGCCACCAAGGATGCATAACAGTTTCTTAAACTAGTCTATAGTTCAATTTCATATTTATATATTACAAGTCTTCACTTGATCTTCTCGCTCATTCACATTCTGAATGGTACTTCATCTGGATACCATCATCTTGATCTTTACGGGATCCTTAAGTTCTTCTAACATAGTTCACTGAAAATGTTTTTCATTTAAAGCAAGTGTGAGCATTCAATTGCCCAACAAGTCATAACAGTTGAACAAATAAATTTAAGATTCAAACATTTCTTTAGAACTTCGATAACCGAACAAAAGTTATGAAGTAGCTTGAACAATAGGAATAATCTCGATTCCTATCATTTTAAAACATCAGTCAATTTCACTTTGAAATACTTTCATTCTTCTACCTTTTTCATACACATCCTGTCTAGCTAGAATCATTAGCACAGATTTAACAATAACGGTTCATGTATAAATAGATCATACTTGTATTGAACAACTCAATCACAAAATAGTTCATATCATAGAAACACCAAAGTGTTCACATTGTGGCTCAAGTCCTCATACATTCTACCACCTTGTACAAATATCGCACATTCCCACATAGGCATAACTTCTCAAGTTCAACATCTGAGAAGTTTAAGAAACTAGCATTCATTTGAAATATGAATGAAGTTAGGAAACTTGCTTTTTTACGCCTACGACTTATCTTTGAATCGCTCATTTCAATTCCTATATAACACATAAGAAAACACCACATACACCAATTAGTCATACATCTTTGACTTATGCATTAGTTTACTTAACTTTACTTCTTAGGGTTCGCGTTCTTGCAACCTAAGTTTACGCGACCACTTTCATTACCATTCTACGGCTTCATGACATACGAAGATGTATTACTTACACGTTCATCATCTTTTATGTTTTATAAACTTATCTTCTTCTTATAACTCTTCTATGACTCAGTACACATCGCTTCTTTGCTAGTAGTCCATATGGTACTCTGAGTGGTTTCCCACAAACAACCAACAAACAAGTTCCCGTCTCATCTACACTGCCCACACAGTGAGTTAGATCGGTTGCCAGTTTTGTATATACCTTCGCTCTTTGAAGGAATTGTTTAGCCCAGCTCCCATATGTCAACCATCAAAGGTTACGATTGTACCACAACCTAAACTTATCGTAACTTATCCGAACCATTAAGCTTAATGTTCATTAAATTAATTTCTTATTCCTTACGGCTCTCTGGCAACTAAATGCCATACCTTAGGATTCATTCTTATATGACTCACTTTCGACTTTCATTACTCTTATTACCGTTCATTACGGCTTTCTCGATAATTCACGTCTTACTTACTACCTTTGTCAATGTCTAGGTCATACAACCAGGGTATACTTAGAACGTTTGTTCGGCACGAATATGATTCACGAGGATCATTTACATATTCAACGTTCACATTGCTCGTCTCTTAATCTCTCATTCAACCTCTACTCAAGGTTTTAATCGCTTTCGATCGTTATCCATCCCATGAACCCCATGTTCATTATTCTTTCTTAATGTCAAAGCCATACTGTTCGTTGTATGCTACGACCGATCGTTCATCGCAACAGCGTTGTATTTACAGCGTCTATACGCTTTACACTTATCTCTCACTACCATGTCATAACATCGAAATGTTATTCATTACCCTTGTTCCCTAACGTCTAGGGAGTCACAATCATAGCAATCCCCCATGTTTGTTTATCGCAACTACGGTCCCCGGATATCGGTTACGTAACCCGCGTTCACATTCTTAATCTTTTAATCTCGATTAATCTTTTTGTTCAACCTTCATTAAAGGTTTAATTCACTTGTTTAAGTGTTACTTTCGATTAACTATACGCTCAATAGTTTTCGTTACACTTCCCCCCAGGATTTGAGCAGTTAAAAGCTCTTCTCTGGCTTTTTCCATACACTGGCGCTGAGGCGCCACTCTCCCTTCTATCTCTCATGCCGCGGCGTGAGTTTGCAGTACCCGGCTCCCTAGTCTGGTGCTGCAGCGCCGCCTTACAAGGCATGGCTGGCACCACGGCACCAAGCTCTTCTTCTCGAATTTTTTCTCTAAGTGTTTACACTAGTTTGAAACGGTTTCTTCCCGCTTCCATAACTTATTCGTTATAACTCGGAACGAGGTCATTCCAAAGCCATTCTCTTCCTTATCTTACGTACTTTAATCCCCCTTGGACAGAACTTCGTTCTGAATCCGTTAACATGCCATTCAATTGGCTTAATCTTTTCCCTTCGTTCGTTTTATATTTTTAACGCTTTTTGTTCGTTCGTCCGTAATTCGGTCATCCGAACTCGGAATTCGTTCGTTCTTGAGTCCACGACTCACGTTTTCTACATTCTCTTATTTTCTTATAAAATCCTACACGTTCGAGTTCATTTACTAACTTTCTAATTCTTGTTCGTCTTTTACAAAATTTTTGCCATAACTTCGTTATAGCTAAGTTTTAATCCATTCTTCATGAACGTTTCTACCGTTCCTAACCAAGCAATAAGTATCTAACTTATACACGATGGTTTTAAACTTGTCCATCAACAACAATTATCCTACAATGGTTTTAAATTTGTCCATCAACAACGTTCTTCGTGTTCTCCGCGTGTTCTTCGTGTTCTTCGTTCGTTCTTCATTTTAATCGATATTTTGGATTACGATTTCACTTTTTATTGGAATTTGATGTTATAGAAAATTATTCCTTAATTATTTCATCTACTCATTCATATAATCCATTCGGATCGTTTTAATTCATTACGAATCGAACACTTCCTTAAGAAATTTATAACTAAACTTCTAATTTCTTATTTCTTCTTTTCTTATGATTTCAACCATATAAAATCATTCTTAATATCTTTTACTCCTTATTCTCATTAATCTATGTTTTTGAACATAGAAACTTAAAGAAAATTTCTAAGAGACTAGGTTTCGGATTACCTTTCTCCTTTGATCTCTTTCCGTCGGAAAAAGTTTGCTCACGAGCAACTTTTCCTCCTCCTTTTCCTCTTCTCCCTCATCCGAAATCTCTCTCTCTCTCTCTCTCTCTCAAATGTTGGACAATTTTCAAAATTCCAAACAAATGAAATAAGCTTCCTATTTATAGAATTTCCAAGCTAAGGGTATTTTAGTTATTTCACCCCCCTAACCTCCTGCCTATTCATGCCTTAAGGACTAAGTTAACTTACTCCTTAAGTTTACTTAACACTTAAGTCTACTTAGCCTTTAAGTTTGCTTAACTCTTAAGTTTACTTAACACTTAAGTTTGCTACTTCCACCTCCGTAGTTAACCTCCTTACTATTCACAAAACTTAGCCTGTAAGTTTCGTGGTTCCGTCTTTTGGGTTTTGTCCGACAGTTTTAAAAACTGCGATTCTCAGAATCTAAATATTTTTGGATATTTCGTCTTTCTTTTACCGATTAACTTTTATGTATTCTTCGGATTTTTGAAAAACTAAAAAACATTTTTTGGCGTTAAGCGTTTTCCTTCACGTTTTACCCTAACGTAGTTAAACGAGTGAAAAGTACACAACAGTACTTTTCGTCATTTTTATTTTATCCGATTTCTGCACGTTTTTCGAGAAAAACTTTTATCAGCTTACTTAACTTTTCACAATATATTATCGTCAAATCTTTTGACGGAATGTCATTTCGACATACCAAAATCTCAGAACGACTTAGGTTATTCAAACCCTAACCCTTAGGTTTCGTCGGGTGAATAGTGCATATTTCGTCTTTTTCCCCAGAAATATTTTGTTCCCTAAATTTTTTTATTTTTGTCTTGAAAATTCTTACTCGTTCAACCTAGCTCATAGCCAGAATCCTCCCGATTTATAATCATCCTAGGTTCTAGAATGATTAATAAACACATAGTACATAATATTATTAAAAAAAATTCATTTTATTAATAACTAATTCTTTAAACTTAATTCTGGAAAATCTGAATTTTCGGGTCATTATAAGAAACTACTCCCCTTTTCAAGCACAGTCTTTCAGCCCTACATTGCCAAAGAGTGGACAAGTCCGACGTAATCGAGTGTTCACACCCCTAGGGGACTCACTCGAGAATATTTTTAATCTTCTGACTACTCAAAAGAAAATTACCCATTTTCTTCCACCATCCAACTCAAATGGGAAGGGTTTCAATGCTACCCGGAAGTGTGCCTATCATGCTGGAGCTCCAGAACATGATACTCAGGATTGCTGGGCCTTAAAACACAAGATTCAGGACCTAATTGACAATGGTGAGATCATGGTGACTAAACCCGACCAACCTCATATGAAAGACAACCCTCTTCCTCAACACAAAGAAGAAGAGGTTAATATGATTAATTGGAGCAGTGGACAGAGTTCCAATTACGTTGTTGAATCCTCCCAAACCAGCAAGGATGGTGCTGATAAATGGGATTATGCACAGTTCCAGTTTATGATGGAATGAAAAATAAAGGCTCTGTGTGAGCAAGTTAATCAATTGGCAGAACTGGTGATCCATCAACATCAAATCAAATGCCAATTAGTCAACTAGGAGCATGCTAGTCTCCTTCCTCTTATTATGAATACTCCATCATTGCCTCCAGAAAGTGAAACACTGGAGGATAAAATTTCAGTAAGAGTAAGTGCCAAAGCCCGTCAGGATTTTGCCAACAAGAGAGAATTTACATACCTTGGCTAACCAATGGAGGAGATATTTTAGATGTTGGTTAATGAAGGAAGAATTACAGCTCTGCTACCTCCAATCAATCCTTGTTCCAGACGGTTCGATTCTAATGGAGTATGTCAGTATCACTCCCACTCTCGCGGACACAACACAGAAGAATGTTGGGCACTCCGTCGCCTTATTCAGAATTTAATTGACAATGGTGTCCTGCAGTTGGCAGATGATGACACTGTGCTCCTTAAGAGTGGGGACACATTTTCTACAAAATGGAAGGAGGTCGTAGCAGTTATATTCATTGAGGATGAGTTGGCTGCCAGACCACCCACAATACAAGTAATTCAACTCAAAGGTGTTGACAACCCTTTGAAAGTGGCTGCGCAAAAGCCAATTACATTGCCATCTAGGCCACAGTATCCTGTTGGCAGCTTGAAAAAAGTGCCATGGAATTATGGAGAAGCTGAAAGATCCACATCCCACATAATTGTTGTAGTGTTGAAGGAGAATCCACTGTATCTTCCCCACCGGGTGATGAAGCCTACCTCAAATCAAAGGGGAAAGTTTCCATTGAGAGGATTGAAGAGTTCCTCCATACTATGGGCCATAATGAAGCCAAGGTGGTTTTAAACTTAAGAGAAACTCCACAAAAAATTTCCATATTGGACTTAGTTTTCTCTTCTGAAGATCACAAGAAGGTCTTGCTAAGGGTCTTGGAAGAACCCCACTTGCCGAAATTAGTGGATGTTGAAAAATTCTAGCATCTGGTTGATCACATTTTTAACAATAATGTGATATCTTTCACTAATGACGACATACCTCTCGAAGGCACTAGTCATTGCAAATCGTTGCACATAATGGCTTTGTCCTCTGGATATATGGTGGGAGGAGTTTTGATAGACGGAGGATCATCTTTGAATATTTGTCCTTATGCCACTTTGGAGAAGATGAATATCAATCCCAAAAGGATCAAAAGCAACCATACAATTATCAAAGTTTTTGATGGGTCCCGACAAAATGCCGTTGGGGAGATTGAACTACCTGTGGAGATTGGTCCACATACTTTTAGCGTATCCTTTCATGTGCTCAAAATTGCCACATGATATAATCTACTTTTGGGAAGACCATGAATTCACATGGCTGGAGCCGTCCCTTCCACCCTTCACCAGCAACTCAAGTACATTATCAACAATAGCCTAATCACTATCAATGCTGAGCCGGAATGTCCTGAACAAGGTGATATACCACTCATCAACTTTAATTCAGAAGTTGAACCGGTCCATTTTCATGCCCTGGAGGTGAGCAACACTCACTACCATCCCATTGGGATGCCACCTCTCACACCCAAGATTTCTGCCGAGGTAATGTTGACAACTCAAGAGATGATATCGTTGGGTCATCAACCTGGACAAGGGTTGAGCAAAGATCATTAGGGCATCAAGCGCCCAATCTAAGTACCCAGTCAAATAGGGATAGCTAGATTAGGCTATTCTGCTAGCTCCTGTCACAGGAATCCTCACAAATATAAACAGATTTCTTCATCTTCAGCCACACGGCGATTATCTCAACCTACAGATCCTGAGCCTGTACAGTCTCCGGTAAAGGTGCCTGACTATGTAATGGCTATGTTATTTCCCAAACCGATACCGGTCAAAGCAAAAGAGGTCTTGATTCCTGATCCCGAAGTGGAAGAAAGGGAATGGAGACGTAAACAAGACATCGCCAGAAGATTGTCTCACATACGCATCATTTTCCATGATGAGCACACAAATAGGGACATCCCAGACGATGATTGTCTAGATATTATGGTCATCATTCGGGAGAAGGAGGCCAATGACAACCCCTTCATCATTGCCGTCTAGCAGGATTTCACCCTTGACAATTGGAGCATCACTCCTTTCATTTGTCAACAAGGGTAAAAAGGGCAGAAACTCCCTCCGCCCTGTAGATAACAATAACTGCTTACTTTTCTGCACATTATTAGCAGTTGTTTTGTCCATACATGCTAACACTTTGTATGATTGAACATTTTTATATATTAAGTGAAAGAATATTTTGTTTCAAGATCCTAAATTTAGATGTGCCTATACTTGCTGATGAGGTGCATTTTTTCCACAAGGATTGTAACTTTGATGAAAAGTTGGATTCAGACTTGATGGAAATATAAGAGGACACTGAGATACCTTGGGAGATCAAGGAATGGGTCGAGGATAAACCCAAACCAAATCTTGATCAAACCACCTCATTCAATCTTGGAACCTTAGAAAACCCTAAGCTAATCCAGATCGGTACGAACCTCACTCCAAACCAAAGGTATGACATGGTTGCGCTATTAACCCAATTCTAGGATGTGTTTGTATGGTCTCATGAAGACATGGTCAGTTTATCCACTGACATCGTCATCCATCGCCTTCCCATTAAAGAGGGATTCAAGCCAGTCAGGCAGAAGCTTAGGCGATTAAAACCTGAGTGGAGTTTAAAGGTTAAAGAAGAAATTGTGAAATAATTTTGAGCAAGCATCATCATGGTGTCTACATACCCTGGATGACTATCCAACATAGTCCCCATGCCTAAACCCAGAGGAAAGGTGCGAGTTTGCATAGATTATCGGGATCTGAATAAAGCTTGCCTTAAGGATAGATTTCCCGTTCCATTTATCCACATTCTTATTGACAATACTACTCAATACGATATGTACTCATTTGTTGATTATTTTGTGGGGTACCATCAAATTATGGTTGCTGAAGAGGATCGTGAGAAAACTGCATTCATCATGCCTTGCGGAACTTTTTGCTATAGACGGTTGTCATTCGGCCTCATCAATGCCGGAGCTACCTACTAGCGGGCCATTGTGGCTCTTTTTCATGACTTAATGCATAAAGAGATAGAGATCTACGTGGATGACATCATTGTCAAATCCCAAAGGGAAGAAGACCACCTTAACCATCTCAGAAAGCTCTTCAATGGGTTGCGTAAGTGCAACTTGAAGTTGAATCCAGCCAAGTGCGCCTTAGGCGTTAAATCAGGTAAGTTGCTAGGTTTCCTAGTTAGCCACAAAGGAATTGAGCTGGATCCCACCAAAATCCAGGCCATTACGAAATTGCCCATTCCTCAGACAGAGAAGGAAATACGAGGATTTTTGGGAAGAATCAATTTCATCAGCCGATTTATTGCCCAACTCACAGCAACCTGTGAGCCTATCTTTAAGTTTTTAAGGAAGAACTCCTCCATGAAATGGAATGAGGAGTGTCAAAAAGCCTTCCTTACAATCAAAGAGCAGCTAGTCAAAGCTCCTATTTTGGTATCACCCAGGGATGGTGTTCCCCTATTTATGTACCTGTCCATCAGTGACAATGCCATGGACTGCATGCTGGGACAGAAAGACAATAGAGGCCAAGAGCGAGCTATCTACTACCACAACAAAAGATTCAGCAGTAGTGAACATAAGTACACTCTGATTGAGAAGACTTGTTGTACTTTAGCATGGGCTTCCATGAGGTTACAACATTACCTCTATGGTCACACAACCCATCTCATATCCCGTGTGGATCATCTCATGTACGTGTTCAATAAACCCATGTTGAATTGTCGGCTGTCCAGATGGCAGTTGATCCTATAGCAATTTGACATCATCTACGTGACACAAAAGTCTATCAAAGGTCAAGGAATTGTGGATCAACTGGACGTCACACCTTCAGCTGACTTCAAACCTTTGGAAACATACTTCCCTAATGAAGGGGTAATGACAGTGCAACAACACCATCAGTACGATGCATACCAAACATGGAAAATTTATTTTGATAGAGCTGTTAATTGGAAGGTTCTGGGGCTGGAGAAGTTCTTGTGACACCCCCAAATTTGGGTTACCTGACCCCCGAGTTTGGTTCTCACGATCTACAATATAATAACATCTAACTACCCATTTATATATAAATAGTAATACATAATTCATTAATAGATATTGTTAATACATTAGTCCCAGGTCCTCTAACCTTAACATTACAAACATACCCTTTAAATATACTAAAAGGGTTTATAAACATAACATAATAATAATGTTATTCATAATTACTCTATCACCATGCCTTTTCCTTTGTTCTTCACAGCACCTCCTGCCACTTCGTTCCTAGCTGAAAAGTTTTATTTAGCAAGGGTGAGCAACAAATTTGCCCTGCAAGTTAAGACATACAATGAATGTATAAGAATTAAGAATAATAGATTATTTAATTTGATAGAATGATATCAAAGTTTGAGGAACTTTGAAATCGCTGACCAATACGTTAATCAATAACAAGTCTTCTCGCATTCTATGCAACATAATAATTTGATAATGAAAGAGTACAACGTTTTCAAAATTTCTACGATATTCAATTGAATAATCAAGAATCAATTTTACGCATTAACAAAGTGGAATGTTTTCCAGATTTATGTTGAGTGATCTATTGGATCTTGAACTTCTCTTCTCGAGTAACTATCAAAGATTTACTTTGATATACCCAGGTGTATCAGATAACCATAAAGATTAAATCATACCCCTCTGCAAGTACTTAGAGCGGCCAACTCCTTGTACCATATATTATGCATAATACTTACACGTGCGCAAAGGCCGCATATAAGACCAAAAATGTTCCCTTTGTATAAAAGGTTGTTCTTCTCAGTCTTAGAATCAGAATTTAATTTAATAACGAAATACTATTATTTCAATATCTAATCACTTTCTCGATCTAGCCGAATTAATTGGCATTGATCTATCAATAATAATTGAATTCTCTTCTTGAACCTATCAAGCTCTAACAAATGTTCGTCTAGCCAGAATAATTAGCTAAGACATTTCTCAACATAATTCGAAAAATAGGAAGGAATTATCTATAATGTCAATAATAACTTCTACGGATGTAAATATCCAACAATAATTATTCTCCGAATATATTTTCAGATTCATTGATTCAATTTGAATTAATAAACATGCACTAACTGCGAATAATCAACAATAAATTCTTGGACGTGGTCTAATTAACTATAATTAACCACTATAATAATTGAATGAATATAACTCAAGGTTGAGTTAGGAAACTTACCTTCTTCGTTGATTACTGCTACATAATATACTTATCTGCATTCACAAGACCTATAACCAATAATATCGTTCGCATAATTTGCACAATAATTTATAACACATAACACTGTAATTCACATTCAATCTTTCTCCTAGGCACACTACCACATAGTCACATCAGTGTTTATAACTTATATAAACACTTATCAAGTCTAACTCGGTTGAATGCAGTTGGAGTTTGATTACATTCTCTGTTTCGGTCACCTTATCTGATAATTAACACATTTATTGTCAATTAAACTTGGTCTCTAAGCTTCAATATTATTTTAGATAAGTCAATTATCATTAATAATATTTTCTAAGCTTTAATAATTTTCTAACAATTATTATAATTTATAATAATTTTTCAAACACTAGAATCATTTTTAATTGATTTAAATATCAAATAATCTTATCATCATTAATATTTAATAATATAAAATATTAATGACATACTTGTAAAAATATTAAAGTTATTATTAATAACTTCAAATATTTTTAAATCATCAATATTCTACTTAAATGATTTTTAAAATAAGTAAAATCATTTTAAATAAATCACCATTAATATTTAAATATTAATGAAATTCTTATCAAAATATTAAAAGTCATTAATTATAACTTAAAATATTTTTAAAATATTTTTCTTATTTTTAAATCAATAAAACCATTTTTTAATTCATTTATTTAATATAATAATTAAATAAGTCTAATATCATTAATATTAAGTTATTAATGAGAATTCTCCAAAAATATTAAAATTATATTTTATAATTCAAAATATTTTTAAACACTTTATTCTTCTTTAAAATAATTTTTATAATATTAAAATCATTTTTAATTCAGGTTATTTAATATAATAATTAAATAAATCTAATATCATTAATATTAAATTATGAATGATAATTCTCTAAAAATATTAAAAGTTACATTTTATAACTCAAAATATTTTTAAATACTTTATTCTTATTTAATATTAAAAATATTTTCTAATTTATTTAATACACTAATTAAATATCATTAATATTCAAATAATTATAAATATTAATGAAAAATATCCCAATTTGTCAAAAGTTATTTTTCATAATTTAAAATAATTTTTAAAACCATTTTTGGTAATTTTTAGAATTTATTTTCTATTTTTAATTAATTTTCAAAAAATTAGAAAATAAAAATATTAAAACCGTCGCTATAGTTATATAGCGACAAAGAATCGTCTATCATTGTTGTGTTCTTGAGCCTCAAGAACATTGACAGGCCGGTTACAAATATGCCAAGTTTGACCGCTTTTAATTCTCAGCTCAGGCGTGATCTAGGCTAGCTAAGACACTAATTTTGTAGTTGACATGTAATACTACAGTTATCCATCTTCATCTCGTTTAAACAACATCACAATAAAGAGATTCAGGCCTTCAATGTTGCTGTCAGAACAAATTCTGGGTTTTCTGGGCAACCCAAAAACCCAGCAGCTTCGAAGGTCTATTTTTGGGCTTGATTATTTCTATGTTCTGATCTTGATTCAAGTGATCTTAAGGTTCCAATCTATAGTAGTTATGTCAAGGTACATGATTAAAACAACAGATCGGTGTAACAACAACAGAATCACAAATTATCCTTCGGTCAAACTCTGCCAGAAGCTTTGTTCTAACGGTTTCTGGAAATGCCAGAAACCGCACTTTGTGATCAAGTGGTCAAGTTTGACCACTCACTACACTTAATCTGCTGACTGTTTTAATGTTCTAAAAGCATGTATATATAGTCCAGACAACATGATATAATCTAGATATAACAACATCACCAAAAAACATAAAACCTGACAGATCTCGGGCTTCAAAAATCTTGTCAGACGCTAATCTACACTTTTTGGGTTACCCAGAAAGCTTCGGTCATGCTCGGTCAATGGGTTTTGACCGTTTATAATTCACAATCTGGGCATCCAATAGCTATGATTCCAGTTTCAGATCAAAGTACTCATGGCATACTACAAATACAAAGCTTAAAACAACAAAAATAATAAACAACCAAGAATCTACGGCCCAGTACATTCGGTTGTCAGACCACATTTTGAGTTCAAGAACAGTTTTTGAAAAACATAGTTTTAAGGCCATTTGATGCTATGGATCCATAATGGATCAACATAGATCATCTAAAAACATCTTATAACACATGATTAAATAATTAAACACACAATATTTCTTACTATATAAGATCAAAATAGATCATCTAAAAACATCCAATACCTTCTTGTTTCCAATCTTTGATTTATGCTCTCCTTAACTGTTCTTGGTGTTCTAAGAGCTGATTATATGATTGAGACACTTGATAAATTCAGAGGTTTAGTGAGAGAGAGAGTTGGTGAGAGCTTGGGGGAAAATGACCAAGTTTTGTGACTTTCTCTCTCTTGTATCTTATATAATCAATTGGTGCAATGTATATTGATGATATTGCTGCTAATTTGCTAAGATTTTTATGTCACAAAGTCAATTGAGTTGGTGAACCACTAAAGGTCTTGAAAATTTTATAAGTTAACTAATTAAAGAATGTAAAAAGGGCATTTAGGTCATTTGTAATATAATTTTAATGGCATACTTGACATTTTCCAAACCCTTTGGGTTTAACCTTTAGGGTTTAACCCTAAGGTTCTAACCCTTAGATTTTACAACTTATAGTTTCTATAATTTCCAATTAGGGTTTTAATTAGAAAATTTAAAATTTCTAAATTACAATTAGGGTTTCCTAATTATATTAGGGTTTTCTAATCATATTTAAGTTTAATTATCACATTAGGGCTTTTTAATTAGGATTAGGGTTTCCTAATTAAGGTTTAGGATTCCCGAATTTAAAATTAGGGTTTCCCAGCTTTTGTTTAGGGTTCCTTACTGTGTGTTAGGGTTTTTAATCCCGAGATTAGGATTTCTAATCTCTTATTAGGGTTTATTAATTTTAAACCTTATCCGATCAATCATTGATCAATAATTCTATACACTTACTCATCAATACAATAATTTTAATTGTATTTTCTATCGAATCCCTAACCAAAATTAGGATTAGGGTTTTAAATTCTCAATTAAGCACAACTCTACTCTTATTTCTCAGTTAATACACAAATTGACTAATTCTCTAAACTCGTATTACAGATACACAATACAATATTAACAGTCAATATTAATATTAAATAAAAAAAAATTATTCGTAAAAATTCAGATTATTCAAAATCCCGGGTTATCACAGTTCTAGTATCCAGAACGGGGGAGCAGTATCCCGTCGTCGTCAAATTGTAGTTTGTTAGCACCAACAACAAAGCTGAGTATGAAGGTTGTATCATGTGGCTAAAACTTACCCAATCAATGGGCATCAGGCTGTTAACTATCTTTGGAGATTCTGAACTGGTGATCAGAAAAACCACGGGAATCTATCACACCAAAGAACTACATTTACTGCCTTACCATCGACAAGTTATCCAGATGGCTTCAGAGTTTGAAGAACTAAACTTCCTCCACATTCCTCGGAATAGGAATGACTTTGCAGATGCGCCTGCAACTTTGGCCTCCTTGATCAACATACCTGACAATGAAAATATGCCAAGCATCACATTTGCCCTGCAAAAGGCTCCAGCCTATGGTAATTACATTGGAGAAGTATCAGATGAGCTACCTTCCGTCCAACACCCCTGGTATCAGCATATCAGGGAGTATTTGCGAGATGGATTTACACCCGCTGAGGCTAGCCCGATTAAAAGAAGGCGGATCTATTGACTGGCTATGAAAGATATGCAGGATTAGGTCTCCTTAGATGTCTGGACAAAGACCAAGCTCAGAGGCTCATGGATAAAATCCATGGTAGAGTGTGTGGCCCACACATGAACGGCCCTCTACTTGTGAAAAAGATCCTCAGAACAGGGCACTACTGGCTCTCTCTCAAGGCTGACTGTGAGGATCACGTCAAGAGGTGCTATCAAAGCCAAATTCATGGGAATGCTATCCACGCCCCTCCAAGGGAGCTCCATAATATGATTTCACCTTGGCCCTTCTCAATGTGGGGAATGGACGTAATCGGGCCCATTGAGCCCAAAGCCAGTAATGGGCATCAATATATCTTCACCATGTTTGATTACTTCACCAAGTGGGTAGAAGCGGCCTCCTTCCCCTGGGTTACTAAAGAAGTTATCATTGGTTTCATCAGAAACAATGTCATTTGTCGATATGGACAACCAGAGGTAATTGTTTCAGACAATGCTAAGAACCTCAACAACAAAATGATGGAGGATTTATATAGACAATTCCACATCAAACATCTCAACTCCATCATCTACCGTCCAAAGATGAATGGTGTTGTTGAAGCGGCTAATAAGAACATCAAGAAGATCATGCAAAAGATGTCCGCCAATCACAAATAATGGCATGGCCTCTTGCCTCTGACTCTATTAGCCTACATAACTTTAATGTGTACTTCCACTGGGGAAACCCCCTACTCATTAACCTATGGGATGGAAGCAATACTTCCCATAGAAGTGGAAATGGAATCCCTCAGAGTGTTGATAGATGCTCAGCTAGATGAAGACCAATGGTTACAAGACAGGTATTACCAATTGTCTCTAATTGACAAAAGGTGAAGTGATGCTATCTTCCATGGTCAGTTATACCAACAAAGGATCGACAGATCCTACAACAAAAAAGTCCGGCTACGACAGTTTAAACAACATGACTTGGTTTTGAAGAAGATCATTGACAACCAAGATCAGTCTAAGGGAAAATTCGCTCCAAATTGGGAAGGCCCGTTTATTGTCAAGGAGGTATTGATAGGAGGTGCTCTCAGATTACAGGAAATGGATGGCAACGAATTTCCATAACTTATCAGCTCGGACACCGTGAAACGGTACTATGTCTGAGGTTACCATCAAGCAAACATCCTGGTTTTGGATCACCAGTCACTTCAGGTTTTCTAACCCTTTCTTCATACCCTTCTGCCCCATCAGGGACAAACACACTCTTCAAACTAGCAGCCTGGTTTTCAGATCATCAGATCTTTCATTCTACTTCATTTCAAACCATTCAAGTTATCCCACTAGGGATTGAACCTTTCACACCCGCAGTTTTGTCCCACCAGGGATAAAACTTTTCACACTCGCAGTTTTGTCCCACCAGGGATAAAACTTTTCACACCTGCAGTTTGTCCTATACAGGGATCAAACTTTTCACCTGCAGTTTGTCCTGAACATGAGATCAAACTTTTTGGTCGCAAATCGTCCTGCACATGGGGAGACCTATGTCGACCTGACCTCCCCGATATCTGGGAGTATGTAGGCAACCATTTTTAATGGCCCGATCGCAATATAAAAAAAACAAAAACAAAAAAAACAACAAAAACATACTTCTACACCCTTCTACACCTTATTACATACAACGTTGAACCTCTTACACCAGGTTCGAACTACGCATAGTTGATCTCCTCTTCAACATGAGTACGTAGGTAGCCATTTATGGTTCGGTCTTACCCCCTACCAAAACACAAAAACTTGTCACATGGTACTGGGATCAACCTTCAATCCACCACATTTCCTCGACTTCAGACGAAAGGGATAGAACTAACTGATCTCCCCACACAAATAGGAGAATTGGCGACCATCTAAGCTGCGGTTGAGTCCTCAAAGTGAAACACCAATCCATAAGAGATGGAACTACCTGGGCTCCCCCATACAAAGGAGTACCAACGACCATCTGTGGTGCGGTCAACCTCAGAGAGGAAAGCCACACTCCTCTCTACATCTACATACAAAAACCAGTTCCAAGACACCAAAGAAGGTAGGGGATACACACAGATCAATGATCTATTCTAAAAGATCTTGAGACATCTCAATGTCCACCCGTCAAGGATGAGTTCAGAATACATTAAGATCACAAGCCCTGAAGAAGCAGACAAATATCAAGCAAGTGGCAAGGCACAACTGAAAGGGAAGTAAATCAAAATATATTTCCTTGCCATATATAATGCTATTTGATGTATACATTATGAACTGTACATGACAAAATGACTAAGATAGTCTGTGAAGGAAAATACAAGCCTATCTACAATCCAGTGGATATACGAGCTATCAAGTCCAACATGGCATCTCTATCCAAAGAAGGAGGTAACGCTGTGAGCTCCTGCCCAAGGTTATATACACGAGCTAACAGATCCACATCCAACTGCATGGTGACATGATGCTCATCAATATATGCACTCATCTCGGCAATCATGCCAGTAATAAGGGATCTCACTGTAGTACTATTTGTAATGGCTACATCCCAGGCAGATATGGCAGCATCCCGCTCAATGATCAATGCATCTCTAGATGATCTGGCCTCATCCCACTCAGCAATAGCGGTATCTTTATGAGATAAAGCATCATCTCTCTCCAATAGAGCGACATCTCTCCCATCAAGAGCTGTCAATATCAAGGCCCTAGCCTGATCCCTCTCAAATGTCATCAGTTGCAGACTCTGCGCTAAATACTCTGAAGTGGGAGTCACAGCTGCAGAAGTACTGGGAGAATCTATCACAGTTGCTGGTAACCCAGCAAAAAGCTCATCCTCAATGAGAGAATCAATGTCCTCTATGGGCTCTCCACTATCAGAACTAATCCTCGGCCTTGTGGATACAACCGTAGCTAATGCAGTCTCTGTCTCCATCCATGCAGAATACTCTGTCGAACAACCCGGATGGCTAACAGAAAACTCAGCTAGCTCACGCTGATCCCAATAGGCATACAACCTAGATCTATCCTCGACTGACAAGTGGCGAGAAGCCAAAAGCTGACCTAATACCCCCTCAAAAGGATGGAAATCCTAAAACTATTCGAACTGTGACATCACAGCCAGTGGGTGGTAAGTATTCATGCCCCTCAAACTAGCCAAAGGGAGATAATCCATGCTAGGTGCATGAGTAATGAAGCTGTAGGGTGAAATGAGCCCTGTACACGGTAAAATGCCGAATGGATCTCCTATCCCTGCCAAAAACACCGTCCGAGATACAATGTCTGTACACTTTGCTGGCTGAAAGAAGTAAGACATGGCTATCTCCTTGGAAAAAAAGTACCCATGTTGACGAAAGGTGCCAATCGATCTCAGGTGTGACATGAACCACACATACAATATGACCGAGCTGCCTATAAATACCCCTGCAGGGTAGGTACAACAATACGTGCTGATCTTAATGTCTCTGTCACGATCATAGGCACAATGGTATGACCCTCCCTGAGAGCTCTCACTGCCATAATCACGCCAATGTCCAGTTCATCCATATACCGTGGCATATATATGTATGACAATACACACATTAATAATACGTCTACTCTGGCTACACGCCACTGATCCTCTGGCATGGTGAAATCCCCAAAATGCCGTGCATAACTGTCTGGTGAGCCAAATCTGTCTATCAGTAAACTCTGGGAGACCACATGACCGGATGTGATCACGGATCCAGGAACCATATCCCCCATGAACTGAGTGGCGCGGGTCTGGGCTCCGATGGTACGAGGGGACCACTAGTGATGAAACATCTCCTGAGTATATGGACCCTCTGACAGTGTAAAGCCATCAACACCCATCAATAGGATATCAATGGCGGGTGACTGTGACACAGACCAATAACGCATAGTAGGAGGCAAGATCGGCACACAAATCTCTCTTGTAGTGCTCTTAATAGCACACTCTCCTAAATAGAGCTGCCATCCTCCATCTGTGAAGAGAGGAATCCAACGGGTGGATATTATTTACTCGACACCAGTCGGGAACCCATCCTCGAACCCAACGGTCAAATGTTCCTCGGGATAGGGAATCCAAGTTATATCATCAGCTGTCAACAACTCCAATTGTAGACGACAATGGGTGAAACCCTCAGCTACAGGAACCTCCGCCAGTATGGAGTGATGCCATCACTGTCCTCGTGGATAGGTCTCCAAACCGAACACACTCACAGGACGCAAACATGAGAGCCTCTTATAGGCCCAAAATTGTTAACACAAAGGCAAACATCTACTGTCAGTCAACACTCTTAACCTATACATGGGAAATCACAAGAGAAGTACTCACCAGCAGAAATGGGTAGAATCCTAACCAAGCCTCTGTCAAGCCTTGCGAACAGTATGCGCATGCCCCTGAGGAAATAGGTAAAGGTATAGGAGCCCCAATCATACTCTCCAATACGGTCTATATCTCGTGTAGTGCTGATCAAAGCGAATGATACTGTGACACCCCCAAAATAGGTATACATCACCCATTCTGAGTGGCCAAATACATGGTACAAAATACAAATATAAACTTAATTATACAACATGAGCTGCGAGTTTTTACACGAATATTATCTTCTAGACAATATCTAAACTCAAATGGAGTCCTCATTACAATTATTATCACACTATTTCATACAATAGTGAGGACTACTTTAGCCGCCATCTGGACCGTCAATCCATTCCCTGACTAGTCCCAACTATATTCTCATTTCCTAAAGAGAATAATGAAAGAAAAGGGTGAGCTCAACTAGCCCAGTAAGAAATATCATGACTAAGATAATGCAGAATAAATTATCCTTAGCCTTCAACAGTATAACAACTGATAGAATACAATAGACAACAAGTTTTAGATCAACAACTGCAGCATAATAAGCAATCCATTAGAAGAGTCAAGTAGAGCATGATATCTACTATCTTCTATGATTTAAAAGTTTACCATCAATTTTATTGCTAAGACTCAGCTTAATAAATAATCCACATCACTAAATTATCCATGCACTACGGGCCAAGGATATTCATTAGTATGACGACCACGAATTATCCATGCACTACGGGCCAAGGATATTCGTGTTTTCACCAATGGTTATGATCATGCCAAACAACAATTCATCTTTGCACCCTTGGCCGAAGAGAACACATTGTTATGATCATACCAACATCTGTCCATCAATGCACTACAGGCTAGTGAGGACTTTTACCACATCATTTGTAACATTACGGTCATGATTATACCGAATAATCCCTGATCATAATCATACCAATCAACAGTCCATCTATGCACGTAAGCCACATATGACTTTCATCACAATATAAGCATGATGATGATGACAATGATATAAGAATTCAATTAAATGAAAGCAAGGATAAATTTTAAATATTTATAATATAATTTATCCAGAATTCAATAATATCCAAATTGTCAACATGATACTGCTTTGTGGAGTAAAATTAAAGAATAATATTGTATCAAAAATGATTTAGACTGAAAAGAAATCAATTTTTGTCACGAATAGTACTCCGGGTGAATAGTACCCAAGTGAATAGTACCTCGTGAATAGTACTTCAGGAATAATACTTTTTGAATAGTATCCCGTGAATAGTACTTTGTGAATAGTACCCCATGAATAGTACTTTATGAATAATACTTTGTGAATAGTACCCCGTGAATAATACTTTGTGAATAGTACTTTATGAATAGTACCGTATTTATGAATAGTATTGTATTTATGAATAGTGCCTATGAATAGTACTCTGTGAATAGTACCGTACGTATGAATAGTGTTGTATAAATGAATAGTATCCATAAATAGTACTCCGGTATGAAAAACTTAAAATTTAACAAGAATGTTCAGAAAAATATCCTTGTGAAACGATACTAGATGAAGTGCAAATTTCAAGGATATTCTACTAATTTCACGGAGTATAGAAGCAATACTTCAACAAAATGACTATAGAATTAGGGATACGAAACGAAATAATATTACTTACATACTACATAGTATAGAAGAAAATATTATTTCATATGGATATTGAACAAAAATAATATCCCTTACGAATACGAAAGAAATAATACCCCTTACGAATAAGAAATAAATAACATCCTTTACAACTGTTGAACGAAAATAATATTCCTTACGAATATTGAACGAAGATGATATTCCTTATGAATATTGAACGAAGATAATATTCCTTACGAATATGAATATTGAACGAAATAAAATTCCTTACGAATACGAAAAAATAATATCGTAAGCGAATATGAAATAAACAATACCCCTTACGAATAAGAAATAAATAACATCCTTTACAACTGTTGAACGAAAATAATATTCCTTACGAATATTGAACGAAGATGATATTCCTTATGAATATTGAACAAAAATAATATTCCTTACGAATATTGAACGAAGATGATATTCCTTATGAATATTGAACAAAAATAATATTCCTTACGAATATTGAACGAAATAAAATTCCTTACGAATACAAAAAATAATATCGTAAGCAAATATGAATTAAATAATACTCCTTACCTTAGTAGAAGGTTGAATACTGTAATAGTGAAGTAGTATAATACTCTTCTTCTTTCCCTCTATAGCTTCTCTCTCTATAATTTCTCTTGTGAGTTTTAGTGAATTGGTGAGAATGAAAGAAGAATGAACTTCTATTTATAGGAAACATAGTTTCAATAATTGTACGTTTTGGGGCTCGAATTATTACAGTATAATACCTTCATCTTTTCTTCCATTTTTAATTTAGTCCTACAAGTATTATCAAACTTGCACCACCTCCCCTAATAGTACATCATGTGAATCAATAGTTCCATTTATGTGAAAAAATTGTTATATACATGTGAACTAATAGCAATTAATTGCTCATTTATCCAATTAATTACCTGATTGGTCAATTTAATCTCCAGAAATCAATTATTATCAAAATAAATGTCGATTTCCACTAATACTAATAATCCCAACACAATGGAAATATCAATTTCATCTTTAATCAACACGAACTTCTTCATCGTTAATATTATAACTCACAGTATTTAACAACCAGATCATTCCCAGGAAAGAGGGGTTTTTTTATAAGGATTTCTCCCTATTGGCGCGCAATTAGGTGACCAAACCCCTTTCCTCGATAGAACTTTCTAGACATCGTCAATATTGCAAATAATAATATGAATAACTTTGTCGTCTCAATTATTGATTTAATAATATAAAATATTATGCAGATGATACTTTAATAATAATTAAATCAATAATATGAGAGATACTATGCAACAATTACTGTAGCAATAATTGAGTATAACTGAGTGACTTCTCACGTAAGCATCAATAATTAAAGATACTGTACAATACCGTGTGCTACTATACAATCACGCGTATTACTGTACTTTTACCACCGGGTATTTCAACAGTTTAACGGTAAAACTTTCATCGTTATTTTTATAAAAAGATATTTCTGTTAGTTTTTAACTCCGACAATACTTCCGTTGTGGGGTCCACCAATGATTGTGACATCGTACAAATATTCTCTGATAAAACGAATATTCCCCGACCAATCGAATATTTTATAACAACTTGCATACTTTGTAAAATTTATAAATATTACCCACAACTATGAAATTATATCAAATTCCCACCTTAATATTAAAAAAAATATTTTGAGAAAATTAAATCTTTATTCATAAAATTTGGGGTCTTACAACCTCCCTTTCTTATGAAATTCCGTCCTTGAAATTTACGTATGTACCTGGTATGTCGAAGAGGTGAGGACACCTCATCAGATTCTAACTCTTGAGGTATAACCTTTGAGCATAGAATATAATCCTTCTTATCCAAGATTTTAACAAATATCTCCTCATACGTTAAATCTTCTGCTATCTCATCTAGTTCTAATTAAATAATGTGGTCCAAGTCTTCCACATATTTACGTAACATCGATACGTGAAAAATTTTATGAACACGTGACATACTTGGCAGTAAAGCGAGTCTATAGGCCACAGTTCCTACTCGATCAAGGATTTCAAATAGACCAATAAAATTGAGGGTTGAGATTTCCTCTTTTCGTTGATTCTTGCTTCTAGAATAACGCCTTCTTGCACCTTCTTCTTCACATTCATTAGCTCTGAGTCTGTAGCTTGAGCAGCTTTTAACTTTATTGATTAAAGTTAATTCTAATCGTGTGACGCCACCAAATCCGGGTATCTTCCAACCCGACAGATGGTGCTACACGGTACTACCATTCACACATACATTCAATTGAAAAGCCTCAAAAGAACGAATATGTCTTCTATATATTCAAAGTAATATTAACATTCCCCATGTTCTTTATAACCATTACATTTGTTATTATCATAATATCAAATATATTACAATATTGAACCTATACTATTACATCGATAGTTCAACGGTCTGCCTTAGCCTTTCCTTTATTGTTAGAGGATCCTTCAGGACGTTTAATCTGAGCTTCATTCATATGGTTCAAGCAAGAGTGAGCATGACTAGCTCAGCAAGTACAACAATTCCCTTAAACAACATGCTTGAAACATAGGAATCGTATATCTTCAATAACTGAACAATAGTTACGAAGTACTATCGATAATTCAAAATAGCACCTCTTTTCATTCAAAACGTTTTACAACAACAATATTAAGTAAAAAAAACAATTCTGGTCCAAGACCTTGAGCATTTCATACTTTCTTTGAAAAGGACATCCCGACACTAAGTCCGTAAGTCCGTAAGTTTGACATTTCTTACGAGCACGTCTAGGTGATAAGCCTATAGTACTCTATGTTGATCAACACTACATTCATTAAACATATGTACGTTTAAGTTGTGGCAACCTCACGTGCCTGTCATTTGATGACAAAACATTTTTAGCATACTCAGTCTTCATTTGAAGCCACACCAATATAACTTGGTGCAACATTGACCATACTTTGATAGATTGTAAGAAGTCCAACATATCATAAGTCTAGCCGAAAGAATTGCCTTTGACTTTATCATACAACAATTTATGCGTAAGAATACATGAACCATAAAGCTTGTCCAGATTAAACTGAAACAAGGGTTAGAATACTTGCCTTCAGCGTCTGCTACTGTATAATTACTTTCTGTTAGAATATTTAAAGTCTCTACAATATATAATTATATAACGTACCACATTAGGTAATTTATAATCAAGTATGAGTACAACTATATCTTACCCTTCTTCTTAATCTAATCATGACTTAGATTTATTACTATTGGTTTCGACTTTCCGTTTATAGTTTACATTATCATTGTGTTCATGTTCAATTACTTATCTTCAACCTTTATGTATCATAATCAAGGTTTAACAATGCCTTACAATGTTATAAATTAAGCTTCATTTCATTTGTGAAACAATACTATTCATTCTTTACTTACAAACATTCTTCACTATGTACTTCTTAAATTGAAATGCACATTTTGACAAGATTTCTTCTTCCGTGTCACGTCACGACGTGACTTAGAAGATCAATGTATGGTCGGGACTGGACTCGGTGACTGCGACACGAGTCCAAGCTCTTATATCATTTCTTTGTGCTAATTAATCAAATGTCCTATGGTCCAAGGCCAAGATCATGCGGTGTGGGCCTTCTCACGCTTGAGTCGCTATGGCATGGCGCGGACTCCGTGCCTTAGAAAAATTTGACAGATTTTCAACTTTGTGAGATTCCCAGGCTCGTAACTTCTTCATTATAAGTCTGAATTAGCTCGTTCAAGAGCCTACGGTTCACAAATTACATACTCTACGTGTTCATGTAAGAACTTTATATTTTCAACTTTGTTAACTCAAAATTCACCTATTAGTTCATTTTTAACGAAAAATGATAAACGTTCGTGAACGTTCAATGCTCGTTTCTTCGTTCTAAGTCAGAATTCGGTCATTTTCGAGTCTGAAACTCTATAATGCCAAATATGACTTGAGTCCATCGAAAACAATGTTTCCAAGTTCAAAAACAAAATACGACATCCATTCCGAGAATTTCACGAATTCGACGATTATCGTCTAATCGTGTGAATTTCGGCAAAACTTCGTTACTAGTGATTTATTCATCATTCCAAATGGATTCAATTCAAACTATAGACATTTCAACTTACACATTACAATAATTTATTTTTAAGTTAGGTTATGGCTTATTCTTCATGAGTTTATAACTTAACAAATTATAAACTATAAGATTTCATTCCTTATGACTTATTATTGGTTTAAGTCCTTTAAGAAACATTCTTACATCTTATCAATCATACTATCTCCAAAAGGTAAACATATGACAAGTCCATATATGTTCATCATAAGTTCATAACTTATTTAGGTTTAACTTACTTATTCATGACATATTCAGCTTAAGTCCATTGCTTATTCACTTCTTATGATTGCTTAGTATACATGACCATCACTTCTCTATCAAGCTATTATGGTTGTAATAACCGTGAATTTTAAGTCACTATATATGTATGTACATTATAGATATTTAAAACTTTGTGTTATATAGTGATTTAATATGTGATAACATATGTGAAGTGGTGAATGGGTTAATTAACATATATGCTATAGTTATGGATATATACATTTATAGATTTCATTAAAAATGAAAGCTTCGTAACCTAATTATACATTAGGTGAGACAATTAAATAACCTAAGGGTTATAGTAATAAGGAAAGGTTAGTATTTAATATGTATACTAACTTAAGTGGATAATCTTGTTATTTCAAGTGACTAATAATTTTAAACCTACTTTTAGTAAACCTAATTAGGTTATGAGCTAAAGTCACATGTATAAGTAAATAAATTTCATAAGATTGGGAATGGAAACCCTAAATAATCAATTTGGGTAACATATATTAAAATTGTTAGACTATGTTTATTACATGGCCCAAAACAATTAAAAGAGAAGCCTAAAAGAAATAAAATGCAAACCAATACTTAGCCCACTTGATTAAGGGTATTTTAGACTTTTGATTAATCAAATTTGTGCATTAAAATAAAAGCAAAATGGAGGATAATGGGGGGGGGGGGGGCAAGGGACTGACCACATCACTACAAGAAAAAGGCCTAACTGCGACCAAGACCATCAGCGACCGCATATTCGGTCGTTGATACTATTAATAGCGACCGACATCTGCGACCATACCTTAAATTAGTCGCTAATTACTATCAGCGATCGCATGCGGTCGCTGAGAGGTCGCTATTACAAATTTGCCTCGTAAAATTTGGCACAAAATGTTTGCACCAAGGTTTTATGTGACCACTTAACATCAGCGACCGCATGCAGTCGCTGATAAGTCCATGTCATTAAAAATCAGCGACCGCATGCGGTCGCTGATCAAACTAAATGAAATCAGTATCAAGCATTCGCTCGACACAGAAGACGGAAGAAAAAAAAAGAAGAGGGAGCTCATAATAGAGAGAAGAGGGAGAATGGGGGAGAAGAAGGAGAAGGAGAAGAAGCTGAGACCGCACCCACCACCGACCAGCCACCGCCACCACCAAACACTGGTATGTATTTATATCTTATGTTTGATTAGATTAAATACTGTTAAATTCTTCAAGTAGTTGTTCGATTTGATTGTGTTTCCAAATTTTACAATTTTTATTCTTGAATGTGGTGTGTAATTGCTTTGATGTAAAGACCTAATTTTTATTCTTGAATTTTGATGTGTAATTGCTTGTGATTACATACTATTGAATTGCTTGTGATTTAAAGACCTAATTTTAGCACTTGAATGTGGTGTGTAATTGTTGTAGTTGAATGTGGTGTGTTATATATCACTGGTATTGTTGTGGGATTTTGATTATTTCTTGGTGGGAGACTTGTACTCTCATTCATAGTGTGAAATACACTTTGAAGTCTAAGTTTAATTTTGATTATAGTGTCAATATGTATTATTTCAAGCCAAACCCGAACCAATTTTCAGCCATACCATTTTTCTTTATATAAATTGAAACATTTATTTCATACCCTCGGGTTTCATGACCTAATATGCGTGGAAACATAGGATTTTGCCCCTGCCACAATAGAGAACAAAATATCCATTAACACAATATACTCCATGTATAAACAATGGTTATAAGTTAGTAATGGGATGGATATGGATTTATCATATTGAATGCAAGAATCAGTGGGAAATTAGACTAATAATGAGAGATATCCTCTAATAAGTTGTTACTACCTTAAATTAAACAACTAAAAAATAAAAACAGTACTCCAAATATGTTATTACAAACAACAAGAATCTCAAAGTATTCTACAAAAGCAAGATCAACAAAACCACTATGCAATTATGTGCATCTACTTCTCACCATAGTGTGGGTTTCACAAAAAGAATAAAACATAATAAGCCATACTCATACTAAGTTAAAAATATAAATTCACTCATACTCAGGTGAATGGATTATAACCAAAAGAAGCTACAATCAATTTATGATTAAACCTTGGTTGCAATATATGATTATACTTATACCAATCCAATATCATGAACATGAGTATGACATAAAACATAACTAGGAATTAAGTTTATCCATAATTTAATCAAGAAGAAGGTTCAAAGAAGTTTATCCATAATTCACATCAAATATGCTAATTGATGTTAATTATAAAATTCATTTATAATGTATGTTTGTTAAAACTAAAATTCATGTATAATTGTATATTGGTAATGTTTTGATTGATATTATATTGGTAATGTATATGGGTCTGAATTTCTTACTACTTTAATTTGCATTCAATCGTTATTGTTTTGGTCTTATTATATTAAAAAATTGTATTCTCTTGGTTTGTGTCTTGGGTGCCTAGAAATGTCTATATATGCATGTTGTCGTGCATGTGGCTAATCCATATTGTAGGGGAGACTCTGGCGATTTTTTTTTAAGTATTATAAGTATAAGTTTGAAAAATGTTCATAAGTATTATAAATATAAGTTTGTAGTTGATTTTTTTACCTCTTTTATTGTGAACAGTTTTAGGTTTAAAATATATAATAGCTTTTGGTTATAGGAAAGCTATGCCCATTATTGAAATAAAATGAGAAATTGAATTGTTTGAATATGCGAGTAGCTTAATTTTAGTAATTCTCAGTAAATTGGGTTCTGTTTATATAGAGAGCTTGGGTGCTGCTTATCAATTGGATATAAATATATTAGTGATCCACTAGAGCCTATTAAGGGGCTGTTATATATTCATATATACATGTAATCAAATATAACTCATATATACATCTTGAAATTTGTAAATCTGAGATGGCTTCAAGCGACCTGAGAAAAAGCGCGGCTTTGGTAGGAGACCTAATCATGTGCCCAAGGCCCCTACTAATCGGATGATCGATTCTTATTTGATTCGCCTCCTCCGAATAAAGACGTCGTCCGCATCATTTATATATAAGCATTTTAGATTTCATTTTAGATGTAAATTGCTTTAATATATCTACTTATCGTTGATGTAAATTGTTGTATACTATAGTGATTTTTAGGATAATAAGATCGTCAAGTGTATATCACGGTTGTGTTTACTGAATTGGCCTACACACTGTGATTACGTGGCGAGAACACCTATCGCCTACAAGGATGTTGTTGTTTCAATGAATTCGGTATGTTTTTTTAATTATGACGAGATAATATAATATTCTAATTAAGGATAATTGTTTAGTAATGTTATTATTGTTGTTTTATTTGCGAGAAAAAGGTATAGATGGGAGGACGCAGCATGCTTGATGATTCAGACATTATTCTAGCGAGATGCGCCATCCGCTTTCAAGGATAATTTGAACAAAGAAAGACAAAAAGCCCTTCACAATGCCGAGATAGACCATCCAGGCCAAGGAGAGGATTACATGCATGAGCATAGCCCCTGGTGGTGCACCCAAATCCATATAATTTGAGATGTGCCCAATGGAGAGCTGAGAGCTGGGTGAAAAGACGAAAGACTGCCGCCACCAATAGATCCTCGGGTGTACCCGATGGCAAAAAGGCTAAAGGGACATACAAAGGCATGAAGATTTCAAATTGACATATCAACGCTGTGGTAACGATTTACAAGTTTTAATATGTTTACAATCATGAATTGTAGAAAATATATCACATTTTACTTAGTAATATTGTGCTATTTTTTGTATAGAGTCTCGATTTAAAAGGTCACCTATCTATCGAATTTGGATGTATACGTGGCCACTTTTCGTGATGGATGATGCCTCTGATGCTATCCAGATAGCGATAATAAATTTTAACAACTTGATCTTGTTTATCAATGCTTACAGAATTTATTTTTAACTATTGAATTTTTAACATGATGACAGGATACTTATAAGCGTTTATTGAATGAGCGCTATCCTGAAGGCACTCCACATTCGCCTATTGATCAAGAATTGTGGAAGAGGGCGTCTGTTGTGAAGAAGAACTATATTAAAGGTCAAGGACAACGACGACACCCATCCTTCAGTGGCTCAGGCTGCTCTTATACCCAGTCTTCACAGTCATCGAGCTATCCAGCTGTTCATACTCTGGCTGACTGTGTGAGAGCTATATGTCGAGATCGAGATCTTCTGAAGATACTGGGCGGGCATCTGGAGGCTCTAAGTCCTGAGGAGTTAGCTAAAGCAGTAGCGGCAGCAGCAGCAGGACAGCATGGGAATGATGACGAGGTATAAAATCAATTTGTTATATAGAGTGTCGTAATATATACTAGTATCAACATAGTTACTATAGCATATAACTTATTTTATTATTTTGTTAATTACAGGGTGATCAAGGAGGCGATGATGCTTGACGTACTTGTTTTGGATCAGTTTTGTAGTTATTTGATAAACTTCTACTTGTATATTCATTCAATTCATATTGGTTTTCTGTATGTTACTTAAACAATATTAGATTTGTTTATATTTATTCAATTCATATTGGTTTTAAAGGTTTATATAGTTTATATACTAGTTTGGTGTTTGTGTTTGGTGGACGATGGATGTTTATATTGTTGTGTATGTTGTTTATCTTGTTGTGTATGTGTGTTGGGATAAAGCAGGTACAAAACAGGTACATGTTTTTGGGAATTCTGCAAAACAACAAAAATCTGGTTTTCAATTTTTTTTAGATCAGCGACCGCATGCGGTCGTTGATATCAGTTAGCGACGGCTTACTATTTGATGGTATTAGCGATCGCATGTGGTCGCTGCCACGTGGACCACGTCAGCTTTGTCCCTGGACCATGCTAACTCATCTTAGCGACCGAATTTGTCATTTCGGTCACTAATAGTGGTCGCTGATGTGCACCATAGCGACCAAATTTTATGCGACGACTATCAGCGACCGCAGTCGGTCGCTAATAGTTATCTGCGACCGTGGGCGGTCGCTGATAATCGGTCCCTGATAAACCTTTTTCTTATAGTGATTAGCCTTTTTAAGGCAAGAAAATTATGTTAATCAAGTTCCATAAGTAGAAGTCTTTCACACAAGGACAAGTGTGTCATGCTCCCATTGGTTGTAAATCTATTTAGCACCCTTAATCACATGATTAGGCTAATTGAAGAGATAAGGCAAGGCCTTTTATCCATGGGACAATAAATGTATGGGGGATAATAGTTAATCACCCATTTCATTCGCTAGAACATTTCATTTTCTCTCACTCTTCTTCTTCTATCTTTTTTCTCCCAAGCTAGTAGCATACAAGAGAGAAAAGGGAGAGAGGGTTCGATTTTTCTAAGAGAGGGAGAGGAGTTGTTGTTCATGCATCCTAAATTCATTACTTACTTTGGAAGAACAAGAAGGATAGCAACAAAAACTAGGTCAGGTTTTCATCCTTTTCTTTTTCTTATTCTACTTCTATTTCGATTTTTACCTCATCATATATGGGGGTTATGGTCTAATACTCAAAGTACCCTAGTTCTACATATCATCATGTATGGAACTAAGTATCTTGAGTGTAAGACCCCAACTTTTTAATAAAGATGATTTTTCTATAAATACCATTTTTAAATATTATGGAATGAATTTGATATAATGTTATAGTTGTGGGTAATATTTATAAATTTTGCAAAGTACGCAAGTTGTTATATAATATTCAATTGGTCGGGGAATATTCGTTTTAACAGGGAATATTCGTACGATGACACAATCATTGGTGGACCCCACAACAAAATTATTGTCGGATTGAGAAAATGACAAAAATATTTTTATGAAAATAACAGCGGAAGTTTTATAGTTAAAACTGTTGAACTACTCGGTAGTAAAAGTACAATAAATCGCGTGGTTGCATAGTAGCACACGGTATTGATTATTGATGCTTACGTGAGAAGTCATTCAGTTTTGTTCAATTATTGCTACAATAATTGATGCATAGTATCTCACGTTATTTGATTCAATTATTGTCAATATTTTATATATTATTAAATTAATAATTGAGACGACAAAGTTATTAATATTATTATTTGCAATATTTACAATGTCTAGAAGTTCTGTCAAGGAGAGGTTTGGTCACCTAATTGCGCGCCAATAGGAAGAAATCCTTATTGGAAAGCCCCCTCTTTCCTGGGAACGACCTGGTTGATTAATATTGTGAATTATAATAATGATAATAAATGTTGTTAAAAATATTGAGAGGATTTTTATGAAGTTGTTGTTGTAAGTTTTGCTTATTATTTGGATTCCCATTTACCCATTTTTAAAATAATCGGTAGAAATTTGTTTAGTATAATATAATGGGACCCACCTGTGAGTATGACATGTTAGTGGGAGGGGAACATGTGGGGCCCACGTGGGAGAAAATGAATTTGGGAGAAAGGAATCTAGCAAGTGTTCATGGGTGGGAGTAATAATTCAAATAAACATGTGTTTATGTTTATATATATATATATATATATATATATATATATATATATAATTTTAGTTTTTGTTTGTATTAGATAATGTCATTGAATTTCAATCAACCCAATGTTGCGTATGAAATCCGTGAGTCTTTGAATTATTTCATCCGTGAAGAAATCCTTACACAGTGCCTTTCCATTCTCCTATAAATAGAAGCTCATTCCTTTATTATTTCTTACGAATTCACTGAAACTCTAGAGAGAGAAAATTATAGAGAGAAAGAAGAAGAGAAGTCTGCTACCTCTCTTTTCCTATATCAAGTTTCTTCTAAGGTAAGGGGTATTATTTTTTTCTTATTCATGAAGAGAACTTCTATTATTCCATTCTTTATTATTCTGTTGGAAAAACCTGTATACGCGAGCTACCCTATACTTGGTGAAATTCTTCTATTATTCCATTCTTTATCATTATGTTGGAATAACCTGTCTATGCAAAGTACCGCATACACGGTGAAATTCTTCTGTTATTCCATTTTTATTATTCTGTTGGAACATCCTGTGTAATAACCGTGAATCTTAAGTCACCATGTATGTATGTACATTTTTTTTAAACTTTGTATTATATATGGATACATACATTTATGGATTTCATTAAAAATGAAAGCCTTGTGACCTAATTATACATTAGGTAAGGATATTAAATAACCTAAGGGTTATGGTAACACGAAAAAGTTAGTATTTTATACGTATACTAACTTAAGTGGGTAAACTTAGTATTTCAAGTGATTAATAATTTTAAACCTAATTCTTGTAAATCTAATTAGGTTATGAGATAAAATCATATGTATAAGTAATTAAACTTCATATGATTGGAGATGAAAGCCCTAAATTATCAAATTGGGTAACATTATTAAAATTGTTGGACTATGTTTTTATCTAGCCCAAATCAATTAAAAGAAAAGCCCAAGGAAAATAAATTGTAATCCAATACTTAGCCCACTTGATTGGGGGTATTCTAGACATTTGATTAATCAAAATTGGGCATTTAAAATAAAAGCTAAATGGTGGATATTATGAGGATCCTAAGTGGATTAATTAATCTAGCTTGTCCATTAGTAGACAAGAATAAACATAAGGACAATGTTGTAAGGCTCCCATTGGTTGCCACTCCATTATGCACATTTAATCATGTTTAACCTAAGGTAAGTAATAAACAAAGTGTTTTACCTAATGGGCAACAAAATGATTGTGGGAGAATTAATAATGAATTGCCCATTACATTTTGAATTCACATCTCATTCTTCCAACATCTCATTTTCTCTCCATCTTCTTCATCTTCTTCTTCTACCTCTTGCTCCCAAGCTAGCCAACTTCAAAGAGAGAGAAAAGAAAGAGAGAATTTCAGCCATAGGAAGAAGAATTATAGGAGTTCTAGTGGTTTATGCCCCTAAGTTTATTAGTTACTTTGGAAAATCAAGGAAGGTAGCCACTAAGTCAAGGTATAATGTACCTTCATCTTCTTCTCTTACCTTGTTTTGATAGCTTGAGTTTTGATGGGGTTATGTACAACTACTCAAGATACACTAGTTATACATACCATCATGCATGGAACTAAGTATCTTGAGTGTTAGATCTAAGGCTTAGAGGAAGAAAATGAGCATATGTTCTCCAAGGTGAAAACTCTTGTTTTTCTTCCACTAAATCTTGTGTAACTCAAGTTCTACAACTTGGAATTATGATCCGTCGAGAGGGGGTGCTAGATACATGAGTTATCTAGTAAACCCAAGTGGTAGATCACAAATCTAGCATGTTTTGAAACCTTTGAGATTTTTTTTACAAAAACAGTCCACTTTATATGCTAAAGCCTTGAAATCCAAAATCAGCTCTTGACTTATTTTTCATGAGGCTGTTTCGGCTAGTTCCTTGTCTTGTAAAAATCTGGAAAAATATTACAGAGGTACCTTATGAAGTTATCTACGCGTAGGAAAAAGAACGGACACGTTTGAAAGTTATATATTGTGCGTAATGACTATTTCCGTAAAGGACTCCATAAATATTATCCTACGAATATCTCTTTGTGTATACACCGGAAAATTCCAAAATTTGTACAGTAGCTTCATATATGTTAAGAGAGCATACCCTAAACATTTCAGATATTTCTGAGTAAAACTCAATTTATGAAAAATAGAGCAAGATCCGAGTGTTTTGGACACTCTAAAAATAGTAAATCATTTTCTAAAATTCTAGAAAAATTAGAGGATCATTGTTGGTTCATATTCTCGTTAAAATCCAGAAGTTGAGAATTTTTGGAATCAGTTTGCTATTTTTCCTAAAAATGATTAGGTTATGAATAAAAGGAAATAAATAGTTAAATGATGCCTTTAATGAGAAAAATATGATTTTATGCTTGAATGCTCATAATATATTATATCATGACTATCTTAGGGCATTTTGGTAATTTATAATAATAAATATTACTTATGACCTTTTATGGATATTAAATAAGAGGTTATTAAAGGATGAACAATTAGAATAAATTGTTTATTAATTTAATAAATCATTGGAATATTATTATAATACTAATAATATTATAATATGATGTTGTTATGTAAATAAAAATATTAGATTAGAGTATTATTATTAAATAATAATATTCGAGATTAAATAAAATATTATTAAATGATTAATAATATTAGTAAGTGAATAAAATATTATTAAATGATTAATAATATTAGTAAGTGAATAAAATATTATTAAATGATTAATAATATTAGTAAAGGGATAAAATATTATTAAATGATTAATAATATTAGTAAGTGAATAAAATGTTGGTAAATGATTTAAAGTATTATTAGTGAACCAATAATACTAGAAGGTGAATTAATATTATCTAAGTTAATAATATTATGTGAATTAAAGGTAGTCGTTAATTAATAATAACACTATCTAGGCATGATAATGTTTATAAGAACTTATTGTAATGTATGATATCTATGTGATTACATAATCTGATGTTATGCATTGACTAATTGAAAGACTAATTATAGGTCTCTCAAAGGAAGATAATTTAACTACATAGTGGATAGAAATTTATTTCGTAGCTGTAACCTACGATCGAGGCAAGTTTCCTAACTCAACTTGAGTTATTATTTTCAAAGCATATTAGTGAATAATTATTGATGATTATTCACGCCTTTATTGATTATTGAAATTGCGACTTTGTGCAATTGAATTCGATTCACCGCTATTGAATCGTGAATTAAATTAAAGTTCTTCATTTATGAATTGTTTATGGGATAGATCTATGCTAATTGTATCGCCTAGATCAAGCATGTCTAAATTTGTTAAATCAAATGGATTTTAAATAACTGTTCTTATTAATTGATATGGTAAGAACTCTTGATCGAGAAATGAACAAATTTGATTAAGGCATGATATCAATGTTTGATTATTAAGTGTTTATGCATAAATCACGGGTATGAAAGGTCGATCCCTTGAATACCAAAATTTATTAAAAGGTCCAGATTTAAATCATCGAGCACCTTGGCAAATGTTCATGGTTATTCAAAACCACTCGGGGCCATGTTATTCAACTATCGAATATTCAATTGTTGATTATTAATTCATGTTCCTTCACAATCTTTATATTATTGTTGAACATCAAGGCAATATTTCTTTCTACGCCATGATATATCTCCTTTGTCTTTATAAACTTGTGAAGCAAATTAGTTGCTTACTCTTGCTATATCATGACCTCTATTTTCGATTAAGTTCAAGGATCTAATGCGAAGGACAAGGGCAAGGGCAAGATCCGAGGAGTAATTCTAGAATGAATGTTAAATTAGTTATTATCTAATGGAATTTCTTGAGTAAACTATTTGTATTATAAATGGTGTATTTAAAGTTAAGGTTAGAGACCTTGGGACCATGTTTTGAGACTTTTTGTATAATGAACAATGTATGTTTATTATTTCAAATAGTTATAGAATGCTTATGATGATGATAGGATCGTGAGCAATTGAATCGAGGTTAGAGAACTCGGATTTGGGGCGCCACATCTATCTGTCAATGCATTTACGCATGACACCGTTACGTTGTTTATTATCCTGTTGGAATATCCTGTCTGTGCATTTACGCATGACCTGGTTCCGTTGTTTATTATTCTGTTGGAATATCCTGTCTGTGCGTTTACGCATGACCTGGTTTCGTTATTTATTATTCTGTTGGAATAACCTGTCTGTGCGGTCTATCGCATGCCTGCTGATTTCTTTTTTTATTCCATTCTTTATTATACTCAATTGGTTAAAGTTTTGACTTCTATACTCCATGAAATTTGTGGAATATCCTTGATATTTTTGCTTCATCCAATATTTTTTTCCTAGAAATATTCTTCTGAGCATTCTTGAGTTTTACTCTACAAAAAAGTATCATGTTGACAATTTGGACGTTATTAGTTCCTCGATAAATTAATTCTTGAACTTGTTTTATTGAATTCTTATATCATTGTCATCATCCTCATGTTTATATTTTATTGAAAGTCATCTGTGGCTTGTAGTGCATAGATGGACTTGGTATGATTATGACCAGGGATTATTCGGTGTAATCATGACCGTAATGTTACAAATGATGTGGTAAAAGTCCTCATTGCCCGTAGTGCATTGATGGACGATTGTTGGCATGATCATGACCATTGATGAATACACGAATATCCTTGGCCGTAGTGCATGGATAATTTGTGGTTGTGATATTAATGAATATCCTTGGTAGTAGTGGGGGATGATGTGGATTATTTATTAAGTTCGAGTCTCGGCGATAAAAGTGATGAAAACCTTTTAAATCATAAAAGATAGTAGATTTTATTCTCTACTTGACTCTTTTAATGGATTGCTTTGTTCATTGCAGTTAAACTTGATATTTGTTATATTTTATCGGTTTAACATTGTTGAAGTCTAATGATAATTTATTACGCATTATCTTAGTCATAATATTTCTTCTTTGGGCTAGTTGAGCTCACCCTTTTTTCACCACTTATTCTCTTGAGGAAATGAGACGACGTGGGCAAAGGACTAGTCGGGGAGCGGAGTGTGATCCGTAAGATAGTATTAGTAGTCCTCACTATTCATTAAATAGTGTGAAAATAAATGTAATGAGGACTCTTTTGAGTGTGGATATTGTCTAGATGACAAAATTCTTATTAAAATTTTCAGTTTACGTTTTGTCGTATTTTATACGATAGCTATATTATTAAGTTGTATTTGAATTTTGTACCATGTATTTAGCGACTCAAGATGGGTGATGTATACCTATTTTAGGAGCGTCGGTTGGTATCAAAGCTTAGGGATATGATCCCTGGCTAAGATGTGAAACAAGAACTAGGAGGGGAGAGACGGGGAATTCCTTCGCTAGTATGACCTACCTAAGTTTATTTGGTATTTAATTGGTCGGTCAGAGTATAGGGATAATATGTGATATGTTAATTAACCCTTGTTTTGTGGAAGTATTTGAAAATGACATCCGAGAATGTTGAGAACATCAATGGAGCACAGGAGACCGTTGAGTCTCCACAGATCAATAATCAGGATAATGTGCATCAGGAAGGCGATAATCCTCAGGCAAACAACAACACGGACCAGATGATGAACGATGGAATGTTTAGAGGCTTTATGCAATTCATGCAACATCAGGCAAGAGCGGCTCCTGTCCAAAATGCAGGTGGAAACACTGACAACTCTCGGACGGTCACCGCAAAGCAGTTCAAGGAACTGGGACCACTAGAGTTTTTTGGAGAGCCAAAACCACTTAAGGCAGAGATGTGGATTAAGCAGATTAACAAGATATTTGATGTCTTGGGGTGCTCCGAGGAGCAAAAGGTTCCTTTTGCCACCTTCATGTTGCGGGCAGAGGCAGATTACTGGTGGGAATCTGTAAAGCGTACTCAACCCGCCGCACTGAAGATGTCTTGGGAGAAGTTCCAAGAACTTTTCAACGACAAGTACTTTCCCGAAAGTATTCGTCACATGAAAGAGGTAGAGTTCATCAAGATGGAGCAAAACAACATGACAGTGTCGTAGTACGAAGCCAAGTTTACCGAGTTGTCCCGGTTTGTGTCCCATTTGGTTGATAATTAGGAGAGAATAACGCGAATATTTCTAAGAGGTTTGAAACCTGAGATACGTCAATATCTTATCTCTCATAAACTGTGTTTGTATTCAAATGTTGTTAATAGGGCTCAGTTATTGGAGCGCGATAATGAGTCAACCCAACCAAAAAAGAGAGCAACCGACAAAATGATAATACCTGTGATAAGTCTCATCAAGCGGTGACAATAAGCATGGAGGGAATCAACATGCCAGAAATGGTAACCACTTCGGTGGTAATCATGGCCAAAACAATAAGAATTGACATTTCAAGAAGAGGAGATTCAACAATGATGGAAAGACGTCAGCATCAGCACCTGTCATTAAGGAAGTAGAACGACCACCTATCATATGCTTCAAATGTGGAGGAGAGGGACACATCAGTCCAAACTGCGCGATGCCATCCAAAGCATGTTATAATTGTGAAAGAGAAGGTCACCTGGCCCGATTTTCTCATGCACCGAAGACAAGTCCAGCTAGGATGGAGGCATCAAAGGCCATCCCAGACAAGACAAAACTGGTAGTTCAAGGGAGAGCGTTTGTCGTGACCTCCCAGAAAGCAAGGAACCTGAACGAGGACATCACGGGTAAGCTTATCATAAACTCTAGTGAAGTATATACCTTATTTGATACCTGTTCTACCCATTCTTTTATTTCTCCTACTTGCGCTCAACGTTTAAATTTGACTCCGGAGAAATTAGACTTTGACTTATCTGTTGAAACTCCATTGGGAGAAACCTTCATTACATCCACTGTTTATAAGTCTTGTTTGGTTCAAATCGTTACCCTCACATTACCTGTCGAGCTTATTTCATTGAAAATACTTGCATTTGACGTAATTCTAGGGATTGATTGGTTAACTATTCATCATGCAAAAATTGATTATTTTCGTAAGGTTTTTAACTTTCATATTCCTAACCAACCTATTATGCGAATTCAAGCAACCAGACCATTAAAAGTAATCACTGTCATCTCAAGCCATAAAGCTATTCGTTTATTGAAAAATGGATGTTAAGCTTTCTTAGCTCATGTCACGGATCTAAACAAAAATACGTCAGTTTTGAATGATATTTCTATTGTTAATAAATTTCTTGACGTATTCCCTGAAGAACTTCCTGGCCTACCCCCAGAGTGTGAAATTGAATTTTATAGCGACCTTGAACCCGGTACAAAACCCATTTCCAAAGCCCCATATCGAATGGCTCTATTGAACTCGTGGAGTTAAAGACCCAACTGCAGGAATTGTTAGACATTGGCTTTATTCATCCTAGTACTTCTCCTTGGGGTGCTCCTGTTCTATTCGTGAAAAAGAAAGATGGGAGTATGCGACTTTGTATTGATTATTGGGAGTTGATTCATGTCACCATCAAAAATAGGTACCCATTGCCACGTATTGATGACCTGCTTGACCAGTTGCAAGGAGCCAAATTCTTTTCAAAGATTGATCTTCGTTCCGGATATCATCAATTGAAGATTAGAACCGATTACATTCCAAAGACGGCTTTTAGAACTCGGTACGGGCATTATGAATTCCTAGTCATGTCTTTTGGATTGACTAATGCTCCTGCTGCCTTCATGGATATGATGAACTGAGTATTCAACGAATATTTGGATCAATTTGTGGTCGTCTTTATTGATGACATCCTTATTTATTCCAAAAACCATGAAGATCATGAGCAACACTTGAGGCTGATACTCCAAAAGCTTCGTGAAAATAAGTTTTATGCCAAATTGAAGAAATGTGAGTTCTGGCTTGAGGAAGTAGCATTCCTTGGGCACGTAGTATCAAGTCGTGGAATATCTGTTGACCCGGCAAAGATTGAAGCAATTCAAAGCTGGGAGCAACCTAAATCAGTGACCGAAGTACGTAGTCTTCTCGGCTTAGCTGGTTATTATCGGAGATTCATAGAAGGGTTTTCTCGAATCACTAATCCATTAACTCAGCTGACTCGAAAAGATACAAAGTTTGGTTGGAGCGAAGAATGTGAGAAGAGTTTTTAAGAACTCAAGAGGAGACTCATTTTAGCACCTGATCTGACAATACCATCTGGCTCGGAGGGATTTTTCATCTACAATGATGCTTCGAGCAAAGGGTTAGGATGTGTTCTCATGCAACATGGGAAAGTCATAGCCTATGCCTCTCGGCAACTCAAAGAATATGAGAGGAATTATCCTACTCATGATCTAGAGTTAGCGGTATTGTTTTCGCACTTAAAATTTGGAGGCATTACTTGTATGGGGAGAAAGTGGAGATCTTTACGGATCATAAAAGCCTCAAATATTTCTTCACTCAAAAGGAACTCAACATGCGACAACGATGTTGGCTTGAACTATTGAAAGATTATGATCATACCATCCAATACCATCCCGAAAAGTTTAACGTGGTAGCTGACGCATTGAGTAGAAGATCATATGCGGGTACGAGTGCGATATTGACAACACAAAGGCCCATTTTGTGTAACTTGCAAAGGATGGAGATAAAGTTAAAAACTCCAGGGACCCATATGATGATGGTGAATATATGAGTAGAACCGACTTTAATTGATAAAGTTAAAGCTGCTCAAGCTACAGACCTGGAGCTGATGCGTATGAGGAAGAAAGTGGAAGAATGTACTATTCCAGAAGCAAGAATCGATGAAGAAGGAATACTTCGAGTCAACTCCAGACTTTGTGTTCTTAACGACCCTAATTTAAAGTATAGAATCATGATGGAGGCGCACAACACACCGTTTGCAATCCATCCTGGGAGTACCAAAATGTATCATGATCTTCGTCATACATTTTGGTGGAGCAATATGAAGAGGGAGATAGCGCTGTTTATCTCAAGGTGTCTAACTTGTCAATGAGTCAAGGCGGAGCATCAAGTACCAAAAGGTCTATTACAACCACTTAAAATTCCAGAATGGAAGTGGGAGCACATTACCATGGATTTCGTTACTAGTCTTCTCAAGGTTTCTCAAGGCATAAATGCAATTTGGGTCATTGTTGATAGATTGACCAAGTCTGCTCATTTCTTACCAATACGAGAAACTTATACACTTGAACATCTTGCTCGTATGTACATAAACGAGATTGTAAGACTGCATGGTATGCCAGTATCCATAGTTTCTGATCGAGACCCAAAATTTACTTCATGATTTTGGATTAGTTTGCAAAAAGCTATGGGCACGGACGTACGATTTAGTTTGGCATATCATCCTCAGACGGACGGAAAATCAGAGAGGACTATTCAAACTCTTGAAGATTTATTAAGACTCTGTGTCATTGACTTCATGGGAAGTTGGGACTAGTTCTTACCGTTGGTGGAGTTTTCATACAACAACAGTTATCAAGCAAGTATTGGCATGGCTCCATTCGAAGCGTTGTATGGAAGAAAGTGTCGTTCTCTAGTATGCTGGGATGAGGTGGGTGAAGCAACGTTGTTGGGACCAGAGTTAGTACGTATGACTACGGAAAAGATTCAAACGATCCGGCAACGTATAAAAACCTCACAAGATCGACAAAAGAGTTATGCTGATCTTCATCGAAAGGACGTGGAATTCGATATTGGAGATCATGTGTTGTTACGTGTTGCTCCATGGAAAGGAGTTACGAGATTTGAAAAGAGAGGAAAGCTCAATCCTCGATTCATTGGCCCATTTTTAATCCTCGATCGAGTAGGAACTGTGGCGTATAGACTCGCTTTACCGCCTAGTATGTCTCATGTTCATAACGTTTTTCACATATCCATGTTATGTAAATATGTGGAAGACCCGAACCACATTATTGAGTTAGAACCAGACGAAATAACGGAAGATTTGACGTATGAAGAGGTTCCTGTTCAAATCTTGGATAAGAAGGAACATATTCTACGCTCCAAGGTTAAACCTCAAGTCAAAGTTTTGTGGAAAAACCACGATGTTGAGGAAATGACCTGGGAGTTAGAATCTGAAATGAAATCAAGATATCCTTACCTCTTCGACATACTAGGTACGTACCCTAATTTCGAGGGCGAAATTTCATAAGAAGGGGAGGTTGTAAGACCCCAACTTTTTAATAAAGATGATTTTTCTATAAATATCATTTTTAAATATTATGGAATGGATTTGATATAATGTTATAGTTGTGGGTAATATTTATAAATTTTGCAAAGTACGCAAGTTGTTATATAATATTCGATTGGTCGGAGAATATTCGTTTTAACGAGGAATATTTTTGACGACACAACACAAGTGTGGACCCCATAATGGAATTATTGTCGGATTAAGAAAACGACAAAAATATTTTTATGAAAATAACAATGTAAGTTTTATAGTTAAAACTGTTGAACTACCTCGGTAGTAAAGTACGATGAATACGCATGCGTGGTTGCATAGAAAGCACACAGTATTGATTATTGATGCTTACGTGAGAAGTCACCGCTTTTGTTCAATTATTGCTACGAAGAATTCGTTGATAAGTATCTCACGTTATTTGATTCAATTATTATCAATATTTTATATATTATTAAATCAATAATTGAGATGACAAAGTTATTAATATTATTATTTGCTATATTAACGATGTCTAGAAGTTTCATCAATGAGAGGTTTGGTCACCTAATGTGCGCCTAATAGGAGAAATCCTTTATTGAAGCCCCCTCTTTCCGGAACGACGACTTAGTCGATTAATATTGTGAATTATAATAATTATAATAAATGTTGTTAAAAATATTGAGAGGATTTTTATGAAGTTGTTGTTGTAAGTTTTGCTTATTATTTGGATTCCCATTTACCCATTTTTAAAATAATCGGTAGAAATTTGTTTAGCATAATATAATGGGACCCACCTGTGAGTATGACATGTTGGTGGGAGGAGAACATGTGGGGCCCACGTGGGAAAAAATAAATTTGGGAGAAAGGAATCTAGCAAGTGTTCACGGGTGGGAGTAATAATTCAAATAAACATGTGTTTATGTTTATATATATATATATATATATATATATATATATATATATATATATAATTTTAGTTTTTGTTTGTATTAGATAATGTCATTGAATTTCAATCAACCAAATGTTGCGTATGATATCCGTGAGTCTTTGAATTATTTCATCCGTGAAGAAATCCTTACACAGTGCCTTTCCATTCTCCTATAAATAGAAGCTCATTCCTTCATTATTTCTTACGAATTCACTGAAACTCTAGAGAGAGAAAATTATAGAGAGAAAGAAGAAGAGAAGTCTGCTACCTCTCTTTTCTTATATCAAGTTTCTTCTAAGGTAAGGGGTATTATTTTTTTCTTATTCATGAAGACAACTTCTGTTATTCCATTCTTTATTATGCTGTTGGAATAACCTATATACGCGGGCTACCCTATACTTGGTGAAATTCTTCTATTATTCCATTCTTTATCATTATGTCGGAATAACATGTCTATGCAAAGTACCGCATACATGGTGAAATTCTTCTATTATTCCATTTTTATTATTCTGTTGGAATATCCTGTCTGTGCGTTTACGCATGACCTGGTTCCGTTGTTTATTATTCTGTTGGAATATCCATCTGCGTGCGCTTACGCACGACCGTTCCGTTATTTATTATTCTGTTGGAATAACCTGTCTGTGCGGTCTATCGCATGCCTGGTGATTTCTTTTTTTATTCCATTCTTTATTATACTCAGTTGGTTAAAGTTTTGACTTCTATACTCCATGAAATTTGTGGAATATCCTTGATATTTTTGCTTCATCCAATATTTTTTTCATGGAAATATTCTTCTGAGCATTCTTGAGTTTTACTCTATAAAGAAGTATCATGTTGACAATTTGGACGTTATTAGTTCCTCGATAAATTAATTCTTGACCTTATTTTATTGAATTCTTATATCATTGCCATCATCCTCATGTTAATATTTTATTGAAAGTCATCTGTGGCTTGTAGTGCATAGATGAACTTGGTATGATTATGACCAGGGATTATTCGGTGTAATCATGACCGTAATGTTACAAATGATGTGGTAAAAGTCCTCATTGGCCCGTAGTGCATTGATGGACAGTTGTTGGCATGATCATGACCATTGATGAATACATGAATATCCTTGGCCGTAGTGTATTGATAATTTGTGGTTGTGATACTAATGATTATCCTTGGCCGTAGTGCAGGGATGATGTGGATTATTTATTAAGCTGAGTCTCAGCGATAAAAGTAATGAAAAATCTTTTAAATCATAAAAGATAGTAGATTTTATTCTCTACTTGACTCTTTTAATGGATTGCTTGTTTCGCTGCAGTTAAACTTGATGTTTGTTATATTTTATCAGTTTAACATTGTTGAAGGTTAATGATAATTTATTCTGCATTATCTTAGTCATAATATTTCTTACTGGGCTAGTTGAGCTCACCCTTTCTTTCACTGTTCTCTTCAGGAAATGAGAACGTAGCCGGGACTAGTCGGGGAACGGAGTGACGGTCTAGAAGATAGTATTAGTAGTCCTCACTATTCTGTTAAATAGTGTGAAAATAAATGTAATGAGGACTCTTTTGAGTGTGGATATTGTCTAGATGACAATATTCTTATTAAAATTTTCAGTTTACGTTTTGTTGTATTTTACACTACAGTTGTATTATTAAGTTGTATTTGAATTTTGTACCATGTATTTGGCGACTCAAGATGGGTAATGTATACCTATTTTAGGGGCATCACATTGAGTGTTAGATCAAAGGTTTAGAGGAAGGAAATGAGCATATGTTCTCAAAGGGGTGAAACCCTTGTTTTTCTTCCACTAAATCTTGTGTAACTCAAGTTTAAATCTTGGATTTGTGATTCGTCAAAGGGGGGTGCTAGATACATGAGTTATCTAGTAAACCCAAGTGGTAGAACACAAATCTAGCAAGTATTGAAGCCATGAGGGCTGTTTTCCCCAAAACAGTCCACATAGAAAGTTAAGGTTTCAAAACCTTAAAAAACTACTGTCCACGTTTTTCTTGAGGCTGTTTTGGTTAGTTGCAAGTCTTTTAAAAATCTGGGAAAAATCACAGAGGTACCTTAGGAAGTTATCTACGTGTAGGAAAAAGAACGGACGCGTTTCGATTTATAGGTTGTGCGTAATGGCTATTTCCGTAAAGGACTCCTAATTATTAACACTCGAATTTCTCACTGTGTATACACTAGAGAATTCCGAAATGTTTACAGTAGGTTCATATATGTTATGAGGGTATACTCTAAAAATTTTAGAGTTTTCTGAGCAAAACTCAATTTATGAAAAATGAAGCAAGATCCGAGTGTTTTGGGCACTTTAAAATTAGTAAATCATTTTCTAAAATTCCAAAAAAATTTGGGGATCATTGTTGGTTCATATACTATCCAAATACAGAAAAAGAGAATTTTTGGAATCAGTTTGCTATTTTTCCTAAAAATGATTAAGTTATGAATAAAAGGAAATAAATAGTTAAATGATGTCTTAAATAAGAAAAATGTGATTTTAATGCTTGAATACTCCTAATATATAATATTATGACTATTTTAGGGTATTTTGATAATTTATAATAAAAATATTATTTATGACCTTTTATGGATATTAAATAAGAGATTTAATAAAGGGTTGACAATTAGAATAAATTGTTTATTAATCCAATAAATTATTAAAAATATTATTATGATATTAATAATATTAGAATATGATATTGTTAAGTAAATAAAAATATTAAGATTAAAACTTCATTAAAATATTATTAAATGGTTAATAATATTTGATTTAAGCATTAATAAATGATTAAAGTATTATTAAATGATTAATAATATTAGATTAAAGTATTAATCTTAGATTAAAATATTATTAAAAGATTATTAATATTAAATTAAAGTATTATTATTGAGTAAATAATAATATTCGAGATTAAATAAAATATTATTAAAAATATAATAACATTAGTAATGAATAAAATATTATTAAATGATTAATAATATTAGTAATGGAATAAGATATTATTAAATGATTAATAATATTAGTAAATGAATAAAATATTATTAAATGATTAATAATATTAGTAAATGAATAAAATATTAATACTATTGGTAAATGATTAAAAGTATTATTGATTGATTAATGATACTAAAGCATAAGTAAGATATTATTAAAGTAATAATATTAATGTATGATTAAAATATTATTAAGAGGATTAATAATATTAGTAAAGTACTAAAATATTATTAAGATGGTAATAATATTAGTAAGCGAATAAAAGTATTATTAGTGAACTAATAATACTAAGAGGTGAATTAAATATTATCAAGATTAATAATATTAAGTAATTAAAGGTAGTTGTTATTTAATAGTAACATTATCGAGGCAGGATAATATTTCTAAGAACTAATTGTAATATATAATAATTATGTGATTAGATAATCTAATGTTATGCTATGGCTCATTGAAAGATTAACTATAGGTCTCTCAAAGGAAGATAATTAAACTGCCTAGTGGATATAATTTAATTGTGTAGCTGTAGACTTCAAACGAGGCAAGTTTTCTAACTCAAACTCGAGTTATTATTTTCAAAGCATGTTAGTGAATAATTATTGATGATTATTCACATCTATATTGATTATTGAAATTCGCACTTTGTGCAATTGAATTCCTGTTCTATTATTATTGAACTGTTAATTAAATTAAAGTTCTTTTATTCATGAACTGTTTATGAGATAGGTCTATGCTAATTGTATCAGCTAGATCAAGCATGCTTAAATTTGTTAAATCAAATGTGTTTTAAAAAGCTGTTCTTATTAAATTGATATAATAAGAACTCTTGACTGAGAAAAGGACGAATTTGATTAAGGCATGATATCGATGCCGGATTATTAAGTGTTTATACATAAATCATGGGGTATGAAAGGCTGATCCCCTTGAATACAAAAACTTATTAAGAGGTCTAGTTTAAATGACTAAGAACCTTGGCAAATGTTCATGGTTATTTCAAAACCACTCAGTTTATGTTATTCAATTATTCGAATATTCAATTATTGATTATTAATTCATGTTCCTTCACAATCTTATATTATTGTTGAACATTGAAAGCAAAACTTCTTTCTAGTCATGATATATCTCCCTTGTATATAAACTTTCTAAGCAAATTAGTTGCTTACCCTTGCTATATCATGACATTTATTTCAGTTAAGCCTGAAGGATCCAATGCGAAAGACAAAGGCAAGGGCAAGATCTAAGAATAGTTTAGAATAAATGCTAGTTATTATTATCTGATGGATTATCTTATGTAAACCTTTTGTAATATGAATGGTGTGTTTAAGTTAAGGTTAAGAAGACCTTGGGACTATGTTATGAAACTATATTACAATGAACAATGTATGTTTATTATTCCGTAATAGTTATAGAATGCTTATGATGATGATAGATTGTGAGCACTGAATCTGAGGTTAAAGAAACTGGATTTGGGGGCATCACAATGGTAGAGATAGAAGACTAATAGCATAGGATCATTTACCTTTGATGACTAGCTTTCTTCTTCTTGGAAATCTAACAATGGAAGTTTGACTTAAAAGTGTTTATTCTCTCTAACACTTAAGTTTCTTTATAAAGGAAAGTTGTTGGATAATTTGAACAACCAAATAATGAAATCCAACTTGCTATTTATAGACTTTCTAAAGTTAGGGCATATTGGTATTAGAACATCCACCTCCTTAGTAACCTCCTTACTGTTCCTTACTTAAGTCCTAAGTTTAATTGCTCTTCACCTTAATTACTTGGCCACCACAACAAATCCCTGGTCACCAAGATTACCCATGGATTGCCCCATGGATCATGCTTTACCCATTGGATCATTAATTGGGCTTAGGTCCACTTAGATTAGCTTATTCCTTTGGCTTGTATTAATTTACTTTGACTCCTCATTAACAACCATTTGGGCTCTAACATTATACATACTTCGGCTTGCACATTAATTCTATTGGACTTTACAAATTGCTAACAATCCTACAAGTCCAATTCATTTGGCTAAAAACCTTATTACAATTTCTCTACGTATTATACTCATATCCTCACTCGTATATTAATTCACAATATACGATATACCATCCTTCGTACATATTCGTACAATACTTTGTATTCAATACCTCGTACAATACATACGTATCATACGATCATTACATTACCTTCTTAACGCTTGATATTCCTAACGTTTTCTAATTAAGTCCGCATGCAAAATATTACGTTTTCGATACTTAGATTATTATTACATAATCCATCTTACCTTGATATTATAACGTTACGTATTTCTCGGAAGTTCAAAAATAATTCCTGAGCGAAAATCGATGAATAATATTTTTCGGAAAATTTCTCGAAAAACTTTTATTTTCGTCTTGAAAATTCAAACACTATAATTCATTCATGTAGTCAAAATACTATGAATTTCTGACATTTCTAGGTTACATTCATCTTACTAACACATAGTAATATCAAATAATATAATTTTATTCATTATTTTATTAAATAAAATTATTTTACAAAGGATCCCAATTTCTCGGTCGTTACATTCTTCCCCCCTTATAAAGATTCTGTCCCCAGAATCTCGTCTCACATTATGCAAACAATTGAAGGTAATCATTCCTTATCTTTTCTTCCAATTCCCACGTTACTTCTTCTGCATCGTGGTTCTTCTATAACACCTTCACAGAAGGTATGACTTTGTTCCGCAGAACTTGATCTTTTCTATCGATAATTTGAATCGGCGTCTCTTCATACGTTAAGTCCTTCTCAATATGAATAGGCCTATATTCTTTTACGTGCTTATAATCCGGCTTATAAGGATGCAATACCGATACGTAAAACATGTTATGTATTCGTTCTAGGTCTGGAGGTAACGCTACCGTATATGCTACCTTACCTACCCGCTTTAACACTTCAAAAGGTCCTATAAACCTTGGACTTATCTTCTGTCTGTCTTGAGCTGCGACGAGATGCATTCGTATTAATTTCAACACTTTCGCTGTCTGCTGCACCAATTCTGGCCCTAACATTCGGCGTTCTCCCACTTCGTCTCAACACAATGGTGTCCTGCACTTTCTTCCGTACAAAGCTTCATAAGGCGACATACCTATGCTTGCATGATAACTATTGTTATATACAAACTCTACTAATGGTAGATGATCATCCCAACTACCCTTTAAATCCCTGACGCAAGATCATAACATATCTTCTAACGTCTGAATTGTCCTCTCTCTTTGTCCATCGGTTTGTGGATGATACGCCGTATTCAGCTTCAACTGCATTCCCAATTGCTCCTGCAGACTTCTCCAAAAGTTCGATGTGAATCGTGGGTCACGATCTGACATAATCGAAACTAGTACTCCATGTCTGGAAAATATTTCCTTAACATAAAGTTTAGCTAACTGGTCTAAGTTATACTTAACCCTAATTGGAAAAAAGTGAGCCGACTTCATCAACCGGTCCACTATTACCCAAATTGCATCATACCCCTTCTGAGTAGTCGGAAGTCCCACCACAAAATCCATCGTGATATGCTCCCACTTTCACTCCAGAATCTTCAATGACTTTAATAAGCCACTTGGTCGTTGATGTTCGGCCTTAACTTTCTGACAAGCCAAGAACCTACTCACATACTCAGTTATCTCTCTCTTCATGTTCGGCCACCAAAAACTCTGTCGAAGGTCTTGATACATCTTAGTGCTACCAGGATGAATCAAGAACCTCGAACTATGAGCCTCTTATAATATCTGGTCCTTTAATTCTGTCTCATTCAGAACCCAAATTCTTCCTTCAAATCTCAACAACCCTTCGTTATCAAGACTGTACTTAATATCTTTTTCATTGGTTAGTCGTTCCTTTACCCGGTCACACTCATCAGTTTTGAGCTGAACCTCCCTGACTCTTTCTACGATGATAGATTGAATCTCTATCACAAACAATACCTGTTTCGATTCTTTTGGCAACTGCACTTCTATTTCCATCCTAGCTATCTTTGTTATTAACTCAGTTTGAGTCGTTAACATAGATAACTTCTCCCGACCCCTCCTACTTAAGGCACCGACAACTACATTAGCTTTTCCAAGGTGATACAGGATTTCACAGTCGTAATCCTTTATCAACTCCAGCCACCTCCTCTGTCTCTTATTCAACTCCTTCTGTGTGAAGATATATTTTAGACTCTTATGGTCCGTGTATATCTCACATTTTTCTCCGTAAAGATAATGTCTCCATATCTTTAAAGCAAAAACTACTGCGGCCAGTTCCAGATCATGAGTAGGGTAAACTTTCTCATAATCCTTCAATTGCCCTTATGCATACGCAATGACCTTGCCATGCTGCATGAGCAGATAACCAAGTCCTCTATGCGAAACATCGCTATAAACTACGAAATTTTCTGTGTCATCGGGTAATGACAAAACAGGCGCTTCACTCAACTTCTTCTTCAATTCTTAAAAACCGTCTTCGCATTTATTAGTCCATACATATTTCACAGTCTTCCTTGTCAAGTTAGTCAATGGAGTAGCTATCTTCAAAAAATCTTGGATAAATCTCCGATAATATCCCGCTAACCCTAGGAAACTCCGCACCTCAGTTGGCATTTTCGGTTGTTCCTAATTCATCATGGCTTCCACCTTCGCTGGATCTACTGAAATCCCTTCATGGTCAATGACATGACGTAAAAAACTTACCTTTTCCAACCAAAATTCACACTTAGTGAACTTTCCATACAACTTCTCCTTTCTTAGTGTCTCCAACACCAATCTTAGGTGTTCAGCATGATCTTTTGGCGTCTTAGAATAGACTAAAATATCATCGATAAACACCACAACGAACTTGCCCAAATATTATTTGAACACTCTGTTCATCATATCCATAAATGCAGCTGGTGCATTAGTCAACCCAAATGACATCACCAAAAACTCGTAATGACCATAACGAGTCATGAATGCTTACTTTGGTACATCCTCCTTCCTAACCTTTAACTGGTGATACCCCATCCTTAAATCTATTTTAGAAAAATACTTAGCCCCTTTCAACTGATCAAAAAGCTCATCGATCCTGGGCAATGGGTATTTATTCTTTATTATCAACTTGTTCAACTCTCTGTAGTCGATACAAAGTCTCAACGATCCATCCTTCTTCTTGACAAACAATACCGGTGCTCCCCACGGTGAAACACTCGGTTGAATGTACTTCCTGTCCAATATTTCTTGCAACTGTACCATTAAATCCTTCATCTCCACTGGCGTCATACGATATGGTGCCCTAGAAACTGGTGCTGCTCCTGGCACAATGTCTATTACAAACTCAGTTTCCCTATCCGGCGGAAGACCTGATAATTCACTTGGAAATACATCCGCAAATTCTTTAATTATAGGTATTTGTTCTATGGTTGCTACCACTCTCTGGGTATCAACAACATGAAACAGTTAACCTACACATCCCTTCCTCAATAATTTCCTAGTCTGTGTCATCGTTAGACAACACGAACGGCCCAACAATCTATTCCCGTAAAATACTACTTGAGGTTGTTTTGATATTCTAATATTCACACATTTCTTCTGACAATATATAATTGCCCCATGGTTAACCAACTAATCCATTCCGAGAATTACATCGAATTCTCCTAACTTTATCGGTAGCAAATCTACCGATAATTACAACCCTGTATGTCTACGCAACAACTCCTATGAATATCTTCAACAGGAATTATCTCTTCATTTTCTACCTTAATATTTAAAGGTATAGGCAACTTTTCGGGAAGTAATCCTAATCGTCTAGCAAAATCACATGCTATAAATGAACGAGTAGCACATGAGTCAAACAGAACGTAAGCATTTATGTCGTTGATCGAAATAATACCTACGACTACGTCCCCCAATGCAACTGCATCTTGGACTGTCATGTTAAAGGTACGACCCATCGGCCTACCTGGCTGCGATGGACCACTAATAGTTAACTTACCACTATTAGTGCCCCGATTCCCGTCCGTACCCTTCTTTGGGCAGTTCTTTGCCATGTGGTCAGTTGACCCACACACAAAGCATCCGTGGTTCTTCTTCGGACTTGGACAGTTAGGCGAAACATGCCCCTCCAATCCACAATTGTAGCATACAGCCTTCCCCTTGGGACAGACTCCTAAATGAGTCTTCCCACAGGTTTTGCAGACCTCCATCCTTCTTTTCGGATCTCCTTGCTTCACTCCGATATTCCCAAAGTTGAACATTTTCCTCTTTTGTCCCTCGCCACTCCCACTAGCTCCCTCTATTTTTACTCCCCCATCAACCTTCCCTTTATTTTTCTTATCTTTGTGGTATTGGCTTAGAGCCTCGCTACCACCTTCGGCGATTATCGCCTTCTCTAAAATAGTCCCAAATGTAGTACTTTGGAACATAGATATACGGTTATAGAGCCAGGGTTAAAAGCCCTACTCGAACCGTCATGCCTTTCTAACCTCGGTGTCTACTTGGTGTGGAGCAAACCTTGTACATTCATTAAACTTGGCGGCGTATTGGGGAACCGTCATGTCCCCTTGTTTTAAGTCTAGAAATCGCATCTCCATCCTCCCCTGCATACTTATGGGAAAGTAGTTCTCGAAGAATATCTCCTTGAACCTCATCCACGTAACATTCTTAATATCAGCTCTGGCCTGGTTGGCCTCCCACCAAAAGTTGGCCTCTCCCTTCATCATGTAGGTTGCAAAGGCAACCTTCTGGCCCTCTTCGACATTTGCTATAACAAATGCCTTCTCGATTTCCTTCACCCATGTTTGGGCTTCGATAGGGTCCGTAGTTCCTTTGAACTCCAATGGACCTACACTTTTAAAATCCTTAAAGGTAGTAGCTCGTGCTACTCCCGAATTTACGGGGATATTAGCCCCATTTCTATTAAACGCGACTGTTAATAAATTAACAAATTCTTGCATTGGGTTAACTGACCTCCTTCTGGTTGATTTACGTTAGCGCCTTGGTTCCGTTGCCCTCTTCTTGGCGGCATTTTGCTGTTACAACAAACAACACATTTCGTTATTATTCGTTTCTTATTCGTTAGTTATTATTAAAGATTAAACAATAACTTCAACATCCATTACTCAATATTATTCAAAGAAAAGGCTTATATTGATTCATTCATTGTAGTATAATACTACATCGTTTCATTACACAGCCTAAGCTAATTACATTATTATCCCGCTATTGCTTTCAAAAATTGGGATTTACAAAAGACTACCCTTTGTTATATAAAAGAGGGTTTTACGTCACTACTAGGTACACAATATTTACATAGCTATACTAATCTATCCACTAATAGATTACATATGCCTCAAGGCATTATTAAAATCCGTTTTGGCAAGACCGACGATAAAATCATGGCTGATAGTATGCCGTATCTGCCCTGCCTCTATGGGATAACCAGCTACCTATTGCTGGAAGTCCACATGAGAACTCCTATGAATATAGGACATTCTCCCTATCTTCTGCTTTTTGGTCTTTAGCTCCTCCTTGAGCTCAAAAACCTCATGTTTTAGCTCATGGACCTTGTCCTTGGCTAAAACCCTCTCATCGTGCTCCTGCTCCCACATGGACTATACGTCTGTCTTATCCTCTATGACAGCCTCTAGCTATACTTTTAGCTCCTTAACCCCCTGACAGTAATGGATGTTTCTATCCAACACTGACATAAAAAGTGACATCATTGACTCCCCTGGGGCCATCTCTGTTGCTATTGCTACTGGGTTGAAGGACACTACCTCCACCTCCTCTTCTATCATACAATCAAATACTGACATAAGATCGGGGTCCTCTAAGTCTTCAAACTCAATGACTACTATCTCTGGTTCCTCTGCTATAGGGTTTGGTATAACCTCTATCTGGTTAACCGATTCTTCACTAACTACCTGAACATCTCTATGTATTCCATTTACACCTAACATCTACACAAGACAATTAAGTTGATTAGTACATGTCAGTATAATAATAAAAACACATAACATATACATAATGCATTTTTATAAGGTTATTTTCTTCTTTTACTTCTTTGACTTCTCTTAAGGTTATGACTTAAGGTTTTTAATTTCCCCCCTTAAGTTTTATAACCTAATGCTTTGATACCAACCTGTGACGCCCCCAAATCCGAGTATCTTCCAACCCGACAGATGGTCACACGGTACTACCATTCACACATACATTCAATTAAAAAGCCTCAAAAGAACGAATATGTCTTCTATATATTCAAAGTAATATTTACATTCCCCATGTTCTTTATAACCATTACATTTGTTGTTGTCATAATATCAAATATATTACAACATTAAACCTATACTATTACATCGACAGTTCAACGGTTTGCCTTAGCCTTTCCTTTATCCTTAGAGGATCCTTCAGGACGTTCAATCTTAGCTGCATTCATATGGTTCAAGCAAGAGTGAGCATGACTAGCTCAGCAAGTAGAACAATTCCCTTAAACAAAATGCTTGAAACATAGGAATCGTATATCTTCAATAACTGAACAATAGTTACGAAGTACTATCGATAATTCAAAATAACACTTCTTTTCATTCAAAATGTTTTACAACAACAATATTCAGTAAAACATTAATTCCGGTCCAAGACCTTGAGCATTTCATACTTTCTTTGAAAAGGACATCCCGGCACTAAGTCCGTAAGTCCGACAATTCTTACGAGCACGTCTAGGTGATCAGCCTATAGTACTCTATATTGATCAACACTACATTCATTAAATGTATGTACGTTTAAGTTGTGGCAACCTCAAGTGCCAGTCGTTTAACGACAAAACATTTTTAGCATACTCAGTCTTCATTTGAAAACCACACCAATATAACTTGGTGCAACATTGACCAGGCTTTGATAGATTGTAAGATGTCCAACATATCATAAGTCTAGCCGAAAGAATTGGCTTTGACTTTATCATACAATAATTCATACGTAAGAATACATGATCCACAAAGCTTGTCCAGATTGAACTGAAACAAGGGTTAGAATACTTTCCTTCAGCGTCTACTACTATATAATTACTTTCTGTTTGAATCTTTAAAGTCTCTACAATACATAATTACATAACGTACCACATTAGGTAATATATAATCAAGTATGAGTGCAACTATATCTTACCCTTCTTCTTAATCTAATCATGACTTAGATTTATTACTATTGGTTCCAGCTTTTCGTTTATAGTTTACATTGTCATTCCGTTCATGTTCAATTACTTATCTTCAACCTTTATGTATCATAATTAAGGTTTAACAATGCCTTACAATGTTATAAATTAAGCTTCATTTCATTTGTGAAACAATTACTATTCATTCTCTACTTACAAACATTCTTCATTATGTACTTCTTAAGGCTATATGTCATGGCTTATACCGACATTTCTTCTTTTTGTGTCACGTCATGGCTGCGTGACTTAGCAGAAGTTGTGTATGGCTTCGGACTCGGTGTCGCAGTCATGAGTCCCGACTCTCTATGTCGTGATCATGACGCCAATTAACAGTGTCCTATGGTCCGACCTCGCGTACTTACAGCGTGGGCCTTTTTTCGCTTTGATAGTACAAGCGGACTCTATGCCTCAGAAAAATTTGACAGATTTTTAACTTTGTGAGATTCCCTGGCTCGTAACTTCTTCGTTATAAGTCCGAATTAGCTCGTTCAAGAGCCTACGGTTCAAAAATTACATAATCTACGTGTTCATGCAAGAACTTTATATTTTCGACTTCGTTAACTTAAAATTCACCTATTGGTTCATTTTTAACGAAAATAATAAACGTTCGTAAACGTTCAATGCACGTTTCTTCGTTCTAAGTTGGAATTCGGTTATTTTTGAGTCTACAACTCTATAATGCCAAATATGACTTGACTCCATCGAAAAACAACATTTCCAAGTTCAAACACAAAATATGACTTCCATTCCGAGAATTTCACGAATTCGACGATTATCGCCCAATCTTGTGAATTTCGGCAAAACTTCGTTACTAGTGATTTATTCATCATTCCAAATGGATTCAATTCATACTATAGACATTTTAACTTACACATTATAATAACTTATTTTTAAGTTAGGTTATGGCTTATTCTTCATGAGTTTATAACTTAACAAATTATAAACTACAAGATTTCATTCCTTATGACTTATTATTGGTTTAAGTCCTTTAAGCAACATTTTTACATCTTATCAATCATACTATCTCCTTAAGGTAAACATATGACAAGTCCATATATGTTCATCATAAGTTCATAACTTATTTAGGTTTAACTTACTTATTCATGACTTATTCGGCTTAGGTCCATTGCTTATTCACTTCTTATGATTGCTTAGCATACATGACCATCACTTCTCTATCAAGATATTATGGTAGAGATAGAAGACTAATGGCATAGGATCATTTACCTTTGATGACTAGTTTTCTTCTTCATGGAAATCTAACAATGGAAGTTTGACTTAAAAGTGCTTATTCTCTCTAACACTTAAGTTGCTTTATAAAGGAAAGTTGTTGGATAATTTGAACAACCAAATAATGAAATCCAACTTTCTATTTATAGACTTTCTAAAGTTAGGGCATATTGGTCATTAGAACATCCACCTCCTTAGTAACCTCCTTACTATTCCTTACTTAAGTCCTAAGTTTACTTGTTCTTCACCTTAATTAGTTTGCCACCACAACAAATCCTTGGTCACCAAGATTACCCATGGATTGCCCCATGGATCATGCTTTACCCATTAGATCATTAATTGGGCTTAGGTCCACTTAGATTAGCTTATTCTTTTGGCTTGTATTAATTTATTTTGACTCCTCATGAACAACCATTTGGGCTCTAACATTATACATACTTGGGCTTGCACACTAATTCTATTGGACTTTACAAATTGTTAACAATCCTACAAGTCCAATTTATTTGGCTAAAAACCTTATTACAATTTCTCTACGTCTTATACTCGTATCCTCACTCATATATTAATTCACAATATACGATATACCATCCTTCATACATATTCGTACAATACTTCTTATTCAATACCTCGTACAATACATACGTATCATATGATCATTAAATTACCTTCTTAACGCTTGATATTCCTAACGTTCTCTAATTAAGTTTGAATGCAAAATATTACATTTTCCATAGTTAGATTATTATTACATAATCCATCTTACCTTGATATTATAACGTTACGTATTTCTCGGAAGTTCAAAAATAATTCCCGAGCGAAAATTGATGAATAGTGTTTTTCAAAAAATTTCTCAGAAAACTTTTATTTTCATCTTGGAAATTCAAACACTATAATTCATTCACGTAGTCAAAATACTATGACTTTCTAACGTTTCTAGGTTATAGAACGACATTCATCTTACTAACACATAATAATATCAAATAATATAATTTTATTCATTATTTTATTAAATAAAATTATTTTACAAAGGATCCGAATTTCTCGGTCGTTACAAATCGTATATTCACTATCTTCACATAGGTTCTTGGAGTCTTCAACTCTATCTCTATCTTTTGTAAGTTATACTAAATGGGTCTTTGTGTTAACGACGTCGCACTCGTAACCGCATATGATTTTCTACTCAACGCGTCAACTATCACATTCGCTTTTTCTATGATGGTATTAAATGGTATTATTGTAATCTTTCAACAGCTCGAGCTAACGTCTTTGGCGCATGATATGTTCGTTTTAGTTGAAGAAATATTTGAGGTTTTAGAAATGGGTTTTGTACCGGGTTCAATAAAAAATTCGATTTCACGCTCTGGGGTAGGCCAGGAAGTTCTTCGGGGTATACGTCAGAAAATTTATTAACGATAAAAATATCATCCAAGACTTGGATAGTACCTCACATTGATACCTATCAGCTTGCTACTGTTATTCACAACGTCCCCTACAAAAAGTCTGGGTTTGGTGCATTCCAAGACTTAGAAGTCACCAGATAAAGGCTTGGGGCTCTTTACTTATGGCTTAATATGATAATGATTAACTTTAGTGGTTTGGTTACTTGAATTCACATAACAGGTTGGTTAGGAAGGCTAACAACCTTACAAAACACAATTAATTTTAGCATGATGAGTAGTTAACCAGTCAATTCCTAAAATCACGTCTAAGGCAAATATTTTCAAAGAGATAAGATCGACAGGTAACGTGAGGGTGCCGATTTGAATCAAACAAGATTTATAAATAGTGGATATAACGAATGTTTCTCCTAACAGAGTTTCAACATATAAGTCAAAGTCTAACTTCTCTAGAGTCAATTTTAAACGTTGAGCGCAGGTAGGAGAAATAAAAGAATGGGTAGAACCGGTATCGAATAAGGTATAGACTTCGCAAGAGTTTATGATTAACTTACCCGTGATAACTTTGTTCAGGTTCCTCAACAAACGCTCTCACTTAAACTACCAGCTTTGACTTATCTAGGACATCCTTTGGTGTCACCATCCCAGTTGGACTTGACTTCACTATACGACAAAATTGACCTAGGTGACCTTCTCTTTTGCAATTAAAACACGCTTTGGGTTGCTGTGTACAGTTTGGATGGATGTGTCCCTCCTGTCCGCATTTGTAACATACGACCGGTGGTCGTTCTTCTTCCTTCAAAGCGAGTGTCGGTGCTGCTATCAATGTCTTTCCGTCATTATTGAATCTTCTCTTCTTAAAGTTGTTCTCACTTAGTTCACCTTTCTTATTATCTTGGCCATGATTACCACCGAAGTGGTTACCATTTCTAGCATGATAATTTCCTCCACGATGGTTATCGTTGTTCCGATGGTTGTTGCCACCGGTACGATTATTATCGTGTTGTTGGTCATTGCCTTTTTGGTTGAGCTGACTCATAATCACATTCTAATAACTAAGCCCTATTCACAACATCTGAATATAAACAAAGTTTGTGAGAAATAATGTATAAACGTATTTCGGGTTTCAAACCTCTTAGAAATATTCACGTCATTCGCTCCTCATTATCAACAAAATGAGATGCAAACCGGGACAACTCGATAAACTTAGCCTCGTACTGCGACACGGTCATATTGTTTTGCTCCAGCTTGATGAATTCTACCTCCTTCATGTGACGAATACTTTCAGGAAAGTACTTGTCGTTGAACAATTCTAAGAACTTCTCCTTAAGACATTTTCAGTGCAGCAGGTTAAGTACGCTTTACAGATTCCCACCAATGATCTACCTCTTCACGCAACATAAAGGTGGCGAAGGGAACCTTTTTCTCCTCTGAGCATTCCAAGACATCAAATATCTTGGTGATCTGCTTTATCCACGTCTCTGGCATAAGTGGTTCTAGCTTTCCCAAAAACTCTGGTGGTCCCAGCTCCTTGAACTGCTTAGTGGTGACCAGCCGTGAGTTGCCAGCGTTTCCACCTGCATTATGAACAGGAGTCTCTCTCGTTTGGTTTTGCATAAATTTTAAAAAATTCCTACACATACCATTGTACGTCATTTGTCGGTGTTTTTGTTTACACGAGGATTATTGCCTTCCTGATGCACATTATCCTAGTTATTGATTGTCAGTGACTCAACGGGCTTATGTGCTTCATTGCTTATCTCAACATTTTCAGATGCCATTCTCAAACATTGTCACAAAACAATGGTTAATTGACATGCCACATATTATCCCTATACTCTGACCGACCAATTAAATAACAATTAAGCTTAGGTAGATCATACTACCGAAGGAATTACCCGTCTCTCCCCTCCTAGTTCTAGTCTCACATCTCAGCCAGGGATCATATCCCTAAGCTTTGATACCAACTGTGACGCCCCTAAAATAGGTATACATCACCCATTCTGAGTCGCCAAATACATGGTACAAAATACAAATACAAACTTAATTATACAACATGAGCTGAGAGTTTTTACACGAATATTATCTTCTAGACAATATCTAAACTCAAATGGAGTCCTCATTACAATTATTATCACACTATTTCACAGAATAGTGAGGACTACTATAGCCACCATCTGGATCGTCAATCCATTCCCCGACTAGTCTCAACTATATTCTCATTTCCTAAAGAGAATAATGAAAGAAAAGGGTGAGCTCAACTAGCCTAGTAAGAAATATTATGACTAAGATAATGCAGAATAAATTATCATTAACCGTCAACAGTATAACAACTGATAGAATACAATAGACAACAAGTTTTAGATCAACAACTGCAGCGGAATAAGAAATCCATTAGAAGAGTCAAGTAGAGCATGATATCTACCATCTTCTATGATTTAAAAGTTTACCATCAATTTTATTGTTGAGACTCAGCTTAATAAATAATCCACATCACTGAATTATCCATGCACTACGGGCTAAAGATATTCATTAGTATCATGACCACGAATTACCCATGCACTATGGACCAAGGATATTTGTGTTTTCACCAATGGTTATGATCATGCCAAAAAACAATTCATCTTTGCACCCTTGGCCGAAGAGAACACATTGTCATGATCATACCAACATCTTTCCATCAATGCACTATGGGCCAATGAGGACTTTTACCACATCATTTGTAACATTACTGTCATGATTATACTGAATAATCCCTGGTCATAATCATACCAATCAACAATCCATCTATGCACGTAAGCCACAGATGACTTTCATCACAATATAAGCATGAGGATGATGATAATGATATAAGAATTCAATTAAATGAAAGCAAGGACAAATTTTAAAGATTTATAATATAATTTATCCAGAATTAAATAATATCCAAATTGTCAACATGATACTGCTTTGTAGAGTAAAATTCAAGAATAATGTTGTATCAAAAATGATTTGGACTGAAAAGAAATTAATTTTTGTCATGAATAGTACTCCGGGTGAATAGTATCTGAGTGAATAGTACTCCGTGAATAGTACTTCTACAATAGTACCTTTTGAATAGTACCCCGTGAATATTACTTCGTGAATAGTATCCCGTGAATAGTACTTTGTGAATAGTACTGCATGAATAGTACTTTGTGAATAGTACTTCATGAATAGTACCGTATTTATGAATAATACTATATTTATGAATAGTGCCCATGAATAGTACTCTATGAATAGTACCGTACTTATGAATAGTGCCATATAAATGAATAGTATCCACGAATAGTACTCCAGCATGAAAATCTTAAAGTTTAACAAGAATGTTTAGAAAAATATTCTTGTGAAACGATACTAGATGAAGCGCAAATTTCAAGGATATTCTACTAATTTCATGGAGTATAGAAGCAATACTTCAACAAAATGAGTGTAGAATTAGGGATACGAAACGAAATAATATTACTTACATACTACAGAGTATGAAAAAAAAATATTATTTCATACAGATATTGAAAAAAAATAATATCCCTTACAAATATGAAAGAAATAATACCCCTTATGAATAAGAAATAAATAACATCCCTTACAACTGTTGAACAAAAATAATATTCCTTACTTAATATTGAGAATCTAAGATGATATTCCTTATGAATATTGAAGCTAAAATAATATTCTTATTTAATATTGAACTAAATAAAATTTCTTTTAATATTTAAAATTAATATCAAAGTTTAATATGAAATAAATAATACCCTTTACGAATAAGAAATAAATAACATCCCTTACAACTGTTGAACAAAAATAATATTCCTTACGAATATTGAACGAAGATGATATTCCTTATGAATATTGAATGAAGATAATATTCCTTACGAATATTGAACGAAATAAAATTCATCATTTATCCAATTAATTACCCGATTGGTCAATTTAATCTCCAGAAATTAATTATTATCGAAATAAATGTCGATTTCCACTAATACTAATAATCACAACACAATGGAAATATTAATTTTAACTTTAATTAACACAAACTTATTCATCATTAATATTATAACTCATAGTATTTAACAACCAGATCATTCTCAGGAAAGAGGGGGCTTTCCGATAAGGATTTCTCCTTATTGGGGCGCAATTAGGTGACCAAACCCCTTTCCTCGACAGAACTTTCTAGACATCGTCAATATTGCAAATAATAATATGAATAACTTTGTCATCTCAATTATTGATTTAATAATATAAAATATTATGCAGATGATACTGTGACAATAATTGAATCAATAATATGAGAGATACTATGCATCAATTACTGTAGAAATAATTGAGTGACTTCTCATGTAAGCATCAATAATCAAAGATACGGTACAATACCGTGTGCTGCTATGCAATCACGCATATTACTATACTTTTACCACCGGGTATTTCAACAGTTTAACGGTAAAACTTTCGCCGTTATTTTTATAAAAAGATATTTCTATCATTTTTAACTCCGACAATACTTCCGTTGTGGGGTCCACCAATGATTGTGCCGTCGTGAGAGTATTCCCTGATAAAACGAATATTCCCCAACCAATCGAATATTTTATAACAACTTGCATACTTTGCAAAATTTGTAAATATTACCCACAACTATGAAATTATATCAAATCCCCACCTTAATATTAAAAAATATTTTGAGAAAATTAAATATTTATTCATAAATTTGGGGTCTTATAGATATCGTAGAAGAGTTATCCGCTATGAAGCAACCCCTAATGATCATCAGGAATAATCGCCGAAGAATGTCATCCCTGACTTTCACATCATCGGGTATGGGCTCACTCAACAGCCCACTCATAGCATCTACGCTCAAAGATCTGTACGGACTGTCCTACCCTTGAGCACCTCAGCCGGGACTCCTAATAAGGATCTAATGGCAGTTGGGGTAATATTCGTCGTGCATGGTATTAGTGCCCCTCCAAACTCCATACTTGTGATAAATTGCCAATCTATCGGCGTTATTATCACCTCATAGTCTAACAAATGGAGAGACTGAGTTTGGTAAAACCAGCGCTCAGACAACACCTTGAGGTAACCCCAGGGACAACGATTAGGGAAGATGGAAAAGAACGTCTCAAAGCCCTAACCATGCACAATCTCTCGGTAATCTGGATGTAGAGCATGATATAGAGAGTGTATGCAGAACCAGTTCCCTCAAGGTTGTGTAAAGCCGGGAACCTACATCACAAAGAAAATTAACATTAGAACCTTTGCTCCTCATCAATAGGAAAAAGGAAGATCAAATCCAACTTGTACCTCATTTGCATGCAAGTAAACTGAGGGGTGTCGACTCAAATCACCCAAAAGCTCTGGGATCATCACCTGAATGCCTGAAAGATCCCTACGGGGAACATGAGCAGCAAGAGTGGGGTCCGCAACCGGTACATCATCCTCCTCATCCTCAACATCCGGTACATCAACACGGATAAGACGAATCACCGCCTCTGCTAGACGATGAGGTTGTCTAATTGAACTGGGTCGAGGCACATCAGAAGCCCTCCTCCACACACCTGAAGTGTAACGGGACAAATTGTTTGAGTTATGATTCTGAGGACAGAATCCTTTTAAGGGGATATTTATTTATTTAATTTTATCTATTGCATGGTTGTTGTTATTTATGAGTAGATAGATAGATGATATTTGTACAGTGAACACCAAATCCTGCGGAAATGGAAGTACCCAAATTTGGGGGTGTCACATGAAGTGGTCCTACGGGAACTACTCGGTTGATCCGGATCCATATATCTGGACACAAGTCTCTAAATCACCTCAGAAAGGGTGTCATAAACTCTAACCTAGAGTTTTTTCAAATGCATTTTATAACTACATGCATGCATTATTTTAATATACGCCTACAGTAGAGTTAAAAATGTATGACTATCCAATGCCTACATTTTGGAAATTTTTTACCATAGTCTCCTTTGTAAACAGGACCATCCACATGCACATAGGCATGACTAGGTGGCCATTCAGTATCATACCTACCCACAGTCATAAACATCCTATATGCATTACACTATCAAAGTCATAATCTGTAAGGGTAGCCTAATTACCAGGATTACTTTGCTTTACCACCTTTGCTCATTTGTCCTCAAATAGGATAAGAAATAGCAGAAAAAAAGGTGTAACGCCCCAAAATTCGGTCTATCTTCACACCCAGATTCCGTGCATCACGAGTACATCAGTCTTCCAAACATACATCATTATATAATGAAATATAACAATATACATTCTCAATTCCCAAGTTCTAGTAACTTATAACCTCATTCATTACAAATAATGATAATTATATTATTCTTTACATCTTACATGAGTAACTTTCATCCGCCACTAAGGATACATAATAGTTTATTAAACTAATCTAAAGTTCAATTAAATTATTCTTCATTACAAGTCTTCACTTGATCTTCACGCTCATTCATATACTGAATGACACTTCATCTGGATACTAGTCAGCTTGATCTTTACATGATCCTTAAGTTCTTCTAACATCGTTAGCTGAAAATGTTTTTCATTTATAGAAAGTGTGAGCATTCAATTGCCCAACAAGTCATAACAGTTGAACAAACAACTTTAAGAATTCAAACATTCCTTTAGAACTTTGAAAACCGAATAGAGATTATGAAGCAGCTTGAATAATAGGAATAATTCTGATTCCTATCATTTTAAAACCTTAATCACATTCACTTTGAAATACTTTCCTTCTTCTACCTTTATCATATGTATCCTGTCTGGCTAGAATCATTAGCACGGACTTAACAATAACGGTTCATGTATAAACAGAACACACTCATATTGAATCAGTTCAATCACAGAATAGTTCATCTCATAGAAACACCAAAGTGTTCACATTGTGGCACAAGGCCTCATACATTCACACATAGACAGAACTTCTCAAGTTCAACATCTGAGAAGTTTAAGAAACTAGCATTCATTTAGAATATGAATGAAGTTAGGAAAATTGCCTTATGCACAGCTACAGCTTTTTGTTTTTACTGAACTGCTCATTCAAATTCCTATATAGCACATAAGGAAATAACACATACACAAATTAGTCATATATTTAACCTACACATTGGTTTAAGCTTAACTTTACTTCTTAGGGTTCACGTTCTTTCGATCTAAGTTTACGCAACCAACTTTCATTACCGATTTATGGCTTCATGACATATGGAGCATTTTACGTTACATTATTCTTATCTTACAATGTCCGGTTCATTTGACTCAGAACGTCATCCAAGTTATACACATTAACTCGGTTTCTTTACGTTATGCGTACTTGTCTTTAATTCAGTTATTCACCGTTCCCAGGTTTAGTCAATAATCTTTATTACTATTCATGGCTTTCTTGATAATTCATATCTTACTTACTACCTTCGTAAACGTCTACGTCATACAACCATTGTACACTTATAACATTCGTCCAACGCGAATACAATTCACGAGAATCATTTACGTATTCAGCGTTTACGTTGCTTATCTCTTAATCTCTCGTTCAACATTTTCTCAAGGTTTCAATCACTTTCAATCGTTATCCATCCCCTGAACCTCATATTCATTATTCTTTCTTAATGTCGAAACCATACTGTTCGTTGTATGCTAAAACCGTTCGCAACTGTATTACGTTTACGTTCATTACATTCTTTGTCTTTTAATCTCTTTCAATAATTTTGTTCAACCTTTACCAAATGTTTAAATCAATTTTTTAAGTGTTACGTTACATGAACTACATGTTCATTATCTATCCGTACACTTCCCCCAGGAATTGAGCAATAAAAAGTTCATTTTTGGTCATTACCTACACTACATGGCCGCACACGCCCCTTCCTCCTCTCCTTCACACTGTGACACCACTTAGCGAAGAGTCGATGGCTTGGCTTGGTGTCATGCAAGCGCCACCTCCCATAGCTTTTGGTCTTTGTGGCACTGTGCTCAACATGTCCAAAAAATTTTCTAAGTTTGGAAATTATTTGAGACGCTTACTTTAAAATCTCATATCTTCTTCGTTATAGCTCAAAACGAGGTCGTTCCAAAGATATTCTCTTCCTTATCTTACTTACTTTAATTCCCCTCAGAAAGAAATTTATTCTAACTCCGTTAACATGTAATTCAATTGGCCTAACCTTCATCCTTCGTTCATTTTATGTTTTTAACATTCTTCGTTTGTTCGTCCGTAATTCGGTCATCCGAACTAGGAACTCGTTCGTTCTTGAGTCCACGACTCACGTTTTCTACGTTCTCTTACATTCTTATGAAACCCTACATCTTTGAGTTCATTTATTAATTTTCTAATTCTCATTCATCTTTTATGAAATTTTCATCATAACTTCGTTATAGCTAAGTTTTAATTCGTTCTTCATGAACGTTTCTACCATTCCTAACCAAGCAATAAGCATCTAACTTATACGCGATGGTTTTAAACTTGTCCATCAACAACAATTACACTACGATGGTTTTAAATTTGTCCATCAACAATGTTCTCCGTGTTCTTCGCGTGTTCTTTGTGTTCTTCGTTCGTTCTTCATTTTTAAATCGATATTTTAATTACAATTTCACTTTTTCTTGGAATTTAATGTTATAACACACCATTCCTTACTTATTTCATCAAATCGTTCATGTGATTCATTCGGATCGTTCAAATTCATTACGAATCTTACACTTCCTTAAACAATTTATAAAATAAACTTCTAATTCTCATTTCTTCTTTTTCTCATGATTTCAACCATATGAAATCATTACTAACATCTTCTACTTCTTATTCTCATTAAGTTATGTTTTCAACATATAAAACTTAAAGAAAATCTAACTTAGAAGTTAGATTTTAATACATTTCTTCCTTATTTTTCTTCCTTTAGACAAAATCGGTGATTCGCTAGCTTTTCTATTTCATAAACACTTTTGATCCGATCATTCATGCTCATTCTCTTCCTTCTCCATCTTCTCCAACCTCTCAAGCTCTCTCTCTCTTCCAAAGTGTTGGTTGATTTTAAAAAAAAATCAACTAACACTTTCATTATATAGATTTTCAAAGCTAGGGGAAAAATAGTCATTTTTCCCCTAGATTCACTATACACACCTCCTTACTAACCGCCTTACTATTCACAAAACTTCCCTTGGAAGTTTCATGATTCCGTCTTTCGAGTTTTGTTCGAGGGTTTTAAAAACTGCGATTCTCGGAATCCAAATATTTTTGGATATTTCGTCTTTCGTTTACAGTTTAACTTTTATGTATTCTTCGGATCTCTGAAAAACTAAAAAACACTTTTTGGTGTCAAGCATTTTCCTTCACGTTTTCCCCTAACGTAGTTAAATAAATGAAAAGTACATAACAATACTTTTCATCATTTTTATTTTGTCAGATTTTTGCACATTTTTCGAGAAAAACTTTTATCGGCTTACTTAACTTTTCACAATATAATATCGTCAAATCTTTCGATGGAATGTCATTTCGACATAGGGAACTCTCAGAAAGGCTTAGGTTATTCAAACCCTAACTCTTAGGGTTTCTTCAAGTGAATAGTGCCTATTTCGTCTTTTTCCTCGAAAATATTTTTGTTCCCGAAATTTTTTTATTTTTGTCTTAAAAATTCTTACTCGTTCAATCTAGCTCGTAGCCAGAATCCTCCCGATTTATAATCATCCTAGGTTCTAGAATGATTAATAAACACATAGCACATAATATCATTAATAAAATTCCTTTTATTAATAACTAATTCTTTAAACTTAATTTCTGAACAATCCGGATTCTCCGGGTTGTTACAAAAGGTGCCAATTTGACTGTTTCAAAAGTCAATTTTTTTACATCAATATGTTCAGCATGGTTAAATACTAACATTTACTATGTTGAATATTTTTTATCAAGTCATATGAGCATGCATATTCACTACTATGTGTTTAGAAGCATTTCATGCGATAACTCATTTTCCAACGGATAAAAACTGGAAAAGAAGACATGCATACATTACCAGGACAGTGTAGAACACTTGTACGATGACAAAATTTATAGAAAACGCTTGAACTCAGCAGATCTGAAGAAGAGCTCTCGAATTCTCTATGTTGCGCAACTTGGAAATGAATTATGAAAGCAACATGCCACTTAAGGCCACCCACGGTTGGCCGCAGGTGTACCTGCGGCTCCCTTGGGTGGGGCCCACCCCTTTAGCTCAGTCCAGTTTGAGTTGCAAAGGAGGTCTTACAAGCTAAAAAGGCCAAATTAGGAAGAAAAATGCTACGCGATTGAGAGGAAGAGCCTAAAATCCTGGTTTTCATAGACCAAGTTGCGGGTCTACATATCACTCATTGGTATTCGCCCAAACACAGGGTTCACTATATCAATGATCACAGTTGTTACACACTACACTCAGCAATACCACACAAGGGTCCAATGCCGTCAGTTCGAAGTCGTAACTCCAAAATAATTCTTCCTAGCAGAAATTTCATCCGTTGATACACATGTCAACGAAGGTCAAGCAGCCTTGACATCATCAGCCATTGGCAGTTAAACCCAACAAAGCGTTAGGAACCATCCGACGATCTCATCCGTTGATGCACATGTAAATGAAGGTCAAGCATCCTTGACACTTTTCCCAACAGGGATCTAATCCATTGATGTACATTTCAGCGATAGTCAGGCAACCCTGACAACATAGACTGTTGGCAGTAACTCCAACAGGACACTAGAAAGCCCTGGCGATACAAACCAGGAAGGAACACCCTCATCGGAGAAGACCGATGATGGAATCTGTTATACACAACTTCACCAGACAAAACACATCCCCACAGAGTCTCTTGTACATGAGAGATACATCCTCAGTGGAAGTCTGTACCAAGGATTAAGGACTTTGCTGATAACCCCAATGTCAACATCCTAGAAGTTCCTGAGAACTTTGAATCACACGTCTAAGCAGTTCATCAGAGTCATCAGTGATAATTTCAGCCTGATCAGAAGTTGTGGGAAGGCAAATAGTCATCACATCCCTTTGGAAAATGGTCCAACAAATCACATACATCATGCATTTACATCATGCTATTGTACATTGCATCATGATTATCCTGTTCCATTTCAAGTGTCTAGTATTCTTTATCCTATCCATGCCATTGCATTACATGAACATGATAAAGAGGGGCATCTGTAGACACTTAAAATTTTGCATTTCTGTTATTAACCTGGCAGGAGGGCAGAATCGTCTTCCAAAGATAACCCTGGGAGTCAAATCAACTCAATTCCGGAGATAACCCCGGAATCCTCAGTTTTCCATCTCAGAGATGACCCCGAGATATCTAGCTCCAGTTCCGGAAACAACACCGGGAGTTTCAATTTCAATCTCGGAGACAACCCCGAGGAATATAGTTCCAGTTCCAAAAATAACACCGAAAAAGGCAGTTCCATCTCGGAGACAACCCCGAGATATCCAGTTCCAGTCTCGAAAACAACACAGGGAGGTTCAACATCCACCTCAGAATTGACCCCAAAAGTGCAGTTGCAGTTTCAGAGATAACCCCGAAAAAGCTCATTTCAACCTTTGCAATCAGCTTCAACCTCGGAGATAACCCCGAGGCACTCAATCCCAAACCTAGAGATAACCCCAGGAGGACATGCGCACCTCAGAGACAACCCTGAGGACATTTAGCAAATGCAGCAGCCCAATCTCAGAGATAACCCTTAGGAACAACTGCTATATTAGCCCAAACCGGAGATTATCCTGGTGATGGGCAAAATCATCATTTTTCCATCTCGATCCCACATGCGCGCCGTCTCAACACATTTCAACATACATTCTACAAAACAATTTCCTATAAGAATCAATAGATCCAATCCCGAGTGACTACTACATAGGACAGCAGACCGAATAGAATTTGAAGACTTGAAGACCAAGGGCATGGTCCCATCTTCCTCACTTCGTACAACCTATAATCCCATGTCATTTGTGTAGCTCTCGACAACAGCACTCCGAAAAAGGTCTTATACACCTTAATCAGATGCCCAGATTGAAGTTTTGAAAGTTTGAGCAAACAACACGTTGTATGCATACACGTACTTCGAGACAACGGGACCCACGGAGCCTGGATCACCCCGAACAGCCGCAGGTGCACCTGTGCCTCCCACCTCTATAAATAGAGGGCTTAGGATGGCCATTTTGCAAGAGAAAAAGGCGAGGAAGCCCTGTCTAATTTGCTCTGTACACACTATAAACTGAGTGAATTCTCATTTTAAACACTTGTGAGCTTATATTTGGCCATATTTTTACCGGTGGGAACCGAGTGTTCATCCATTTAAAGCTATTGAAGTCTTCTTTGGCAGCCCACTGTAAGCCTTCTTACACCCACATTCTGTACACACCTTTTTTTACATTGAGAGTTGTGTTGCGTGTGTATGCATATACTTCGGTCCGTGGCTTTTTATTTCTTTTTTGTATATATATTTATATATATATGGACTAACATTATCAAGTTATGCCTCGATTGAACCTGGACTCACATCCGAAGCGTTTATTGCTTTAATGTATATATACTTATATATAAACTATTGTCGAACTCTGTTCGATGAGCCTGGATTTATATCAGGAGCGTTTATTTTATATATATATATATATATATATATATATATATATATATATATATATATATATATATATAAATTGTTATCGAACTCTCTTCGATGAGCCTCGGATTTTATTTAGAATGCGTTATCTGCGTATATATATATATATATATATATATTTATATTTTTGTCAGACCTGGAGTTTACTTCGTGGCCTTTTAATGCTTTATTGACATTTAATCCCGCCTGGAGTTTACTTCGTGGCGGTTGATCGTTTTTACTGCTTTATTTACATTAAGTCCCGCCTTGAGTTTACTTCGTGGTGGTTGATCGTCTTTACTACTTTATTTACTTTTCTGATCCCCCATGGATGTGCTTCGTGGTGGTTAATCATGTCTCTATACATATATTTATCGCTTTTATATATTTACATTTACAATCCCCCATGAAGTTTGCTTCGTGGTGGTTGATCGTCTGTATATATATATATATTTACAGCTTTTATATATATAACTATTTATAGCTTTCATACAAACTGCTACATCATGTGAGCCTAGGAATCATGTGATCACAGATTCAGTCTCCTGAATCTAGATTCGGTTCTCGTGATGGACATTTTCAGCTGTAATCAACTTGTACATTATTTAGAGTGTTTGAATTTCCTTAGATGGCTTTCATGCCCACAAGGAGTTCGACATTGCTATATACCTTATTTTCTTTAGGATGCCTCACATCTCAAAAATAAAAAGCAATCAAGCCGAACATATAATAAAATGGAAGTATCAAAGGCCTCAATTACTATTGAACATAAGGGTTTGAAAACCTCTTTTACAAAACATTATTGCTATATCTTGTTAAAACTAAATTTTTACATAAATTCAAACCCTTTGTATATAGGTGCGAACGACACATAGCATTACTTCCAAATAATTGCACATTGATCCACACACAAAGACACACACATATTTATATAACAGTTTAATTGAAAAGTGGTGGTCACCGTGGTAACACGGATGTCGGGGGGTGCCTAACACCTTCCCTCCGCATAATTAAGCCCTCAAACCCTAACGAATCTCGGTTTCATAGACCTATTAAATAGTGTCACATCACTGGGTCAATGTGCAAACCTTTTCTCGGTTGAGTTGGTGCAACCATTTAAAAATACCAACTGGCGACTCTTACAGTCCAATCGTCAACATATACATGTCGGACCTTTTCACAACTTGTTTTTTCAAACAAATCTCACCTAACATGAGAACACCAAAAGACAAGAACAGAAAAGGGACAATAAAAACCCCGACGTCGACAAAAGGTTCGATGATAACAACCTTTGTAAACTACCATGTCGGTAGGCATCGAGATAATTCGATGGTGACAATCATTGATACTTCATCCCTAGTGGAGATATCAAGAATGTTTGATGAAACTTTAGGCCATTGAAAACTACTTCAACAAAGATATCGGGATATTCGGTATTATAAACCATTAGTGACAGCCCCAGCGTAGCATCGACATCAACCTGGTGATAAAACCTTGAAAACTATCGTTCGAGTAGGCATCGACATCAACCCGGTGATGGAACCTTGAAAACTACCGTTCGAGCAGACATCAACATCAACCCAATGAGGTGAACATTGTATACCACCATTCGAGTTAGCATCGAGTCAGTTCAATGATGTAAACGTTATCAACTACCAGCAGAGTAGGCATCGTTGTACACCATCAACGTAGACATCGGGAAGGTCCAATGATTTTAGAACATCATCCCAAGTACAAATGTAGAAAACATCTCAGTATATCTTCATCAAATAGTCATTGGCAACACTAATGGTAATCAAAACCGATGGAGTCAATCCCAACAAAAACATCGGGAGAAACCGATGGTGAAAGCTATTAGAACTAACTCCAACTAAAACATTTAAAATCCATAACATCATGTTGCATTGGATTGTATCATTATGTCTTATCAGGTTTCAAGTGTCTAGTAATCTTTATCTTGTTCATTCCATTACATTGCATAAACATGATAAAGAGGGGCATCTGTAGACACTCAAAATTTTGTTTTCCTCTTACTAACCCATGGAGGAAGGGCAAAAATGTCTTTCCCACTCTTAAGACAACCCCGGAGGTTCACACATTCATTTTGGAGACTACTTAAGAGAAACTATATCCAATCAAATCTCAGAAACATCCACGAGGGATATAAAATCAACCTCAGAGACAATCCTGAGGAAGAAGAGAATCAACTATAATCAAACCCCGGACACAACTCCGAGAGACAACCAAAAGCCCCATCAACCCTGAAGATAACCTCGGGAGGGCAAAAAGGTCATTTTGAGAAGACAACATCAACAACCACAGTAAAACTATAGATAGGGTCACAAAGAGCCATTGCAATACTTTCGAGTACAAATTTTACAAAATAGCTCAACGGACTACCTGCGAAAACCCAAAGATGACATTTTGGTTATGAACCCATCTTCCCAGATTCAAAAAGGGTAAGCCCTATGTCATTGCATAGCTCTCGGAAAGAGCTTTCCCTAATGCTATGACACATCTCCATAGGATTCCCATATTGCAAGTTACGAACGTTTTAGCAGAATGTGCATTAATTGAGGTGCACAAACTTTGAGGCAGTAGGACCCACTGGGCATTTCCATAGGTCTACATGCAGAAGCTCATGCCTATATATATCAGCCCCCCCCCATAAACTCATAAATAAGAGAGAAGAGAGAAAAGGGTCCATGAGAGAGAAATTTGACCCCTGTAGTGTCAAACAGTTCAAATCTTACTTCTAAACATGTAAATCTCATATGTAAACCCTCATATACATATAAACTTTTTCATATCAAGTTTTAATCGGCGGAAATTGAGTTTAAAATGACAAAAGTCGTTCGATAGCCCATCTCTTGCAAGGCTATAAAATTTCTTCACATCTGCTTTCTTTGCTTGTTCTACTATATATATATATATATACATATAAGTGTTATATATATATAGTTAGTAGTTAATATTGGTTAGATCTAACTTTTTAACTGTTCATTTCATGTAAATAGTTAATATTTGTGTTGTATTGACTAGATCTAGCCATATCTAGCTTTTAATTGGTTCAAAAGTTGTAAAACTTGAACGTGGAAGCTAGAATGGCTAAGATCTATATAAAGCTAGTTTTTTTTCTAGTTTGTAAATATTTGGCAACCACGTGACCCTAGATCTGTATCAAGAGGAAACGTGAAGCTTATTTGTTCGCATACAAGGACTTGATCAATAAACCCTTTGTTTAGAGAGGTTTTCACTTAAATGTACATATTACGTTTAAATATATGTTTGGAAAGCTTTCAAATCGCGTTATGTGAGCCTAGGAACCGCAGGGTTGATGACTTAATCAATGAAACTAAATCTGATTCCCATAATGGATGTGTTTAAGTTGTAAAACCAGCTTATTATCCCCTTGTATATGTAACCTCGGGCCTTAAATCGGGCCTTAAAACAGGGATACTGTTTTAAGGCCCGAAAATAGTAAAAATTGTGGTTTGGGTATTCGGGCTTACTTCGATGGATTACATGCCCATAAAAAGTCTGACCCTTGTAAATAGTTCATATCTAACCTCGTAGATGCTTTGCATCTCGATAAATAAAATCAAATCAAGTTGAATAAAGAATAAAATGGAAGTATTAAAGGCCTAAATTCCTAGTTGAGAAAAAGGGTTTGAAAATCAGATTTCAAAACCTCACTTTTATATGCTTTCATATCTGTTAAAAATGAACTTTTATATAAATCTAACCCTTTGTATATAGGTCTAAAGAGGCATATCACTACTTTCAAATAAAGCACAAAATATCTTTTCAAATCAAAAGCTTTCAACACACACACACACACACAATGCATAGGGAATGAAAAAGTAAGCAGAATCAGTGTTTCATGTAAGTCTGGGGTACCTAACACATTCCCTAAAGCAGCAAGCCCCTGAACTCTATGAATCTCGAGTTCCAGACCAATTAAATGGAGTCACATATTGGGCCATATTATGAAAACCTTTCAAAATTCGGTTGAGTTGGTACAACCATTTGAACTCTTACCAACTGGCGGCTCTGTCTAATTCGGCCCAATCATAAAAAATCAAACTTTTCAAATCGTCGACTTTGTATGTCGGTATTTTCTAAAAATCTCACCCTTTTAAGAAAGATAATTTAAATCACATAGCGAACATGTAAAAGGTAGAGAACACGGTAGGAAGGAAAATTCCCGACGTCGACATATAGCAAGCCAACCTCTAAAAGACCTAAACCAGAAGAGGAAGCCCATTAGCAGTACCTTAGTATTATTATTTGATTTTTAAAGTGTTTATTATAAAATTATAATATATGGATGTCTAGATTCATTCCTCTCATCTTTATTGTAATGATCTTTGAGTTTTTAAAACTCCTATGACTTTGAGTTTTGAAACCTCCAAATATTGATATTCATGTACCTATAAATAGATGTATTGTAAAAAGAATGATATTCATAAAAATACAATGAGAATGCTCTCTCTTTTCCTCAAATCACCTTTATTCTTAATATTTGTATTCTTTTATAATACATTATCAGCACGAATTGCTCCTTACTTTCATCTTAAAGTAGATAATCATATTTGATTTGTTGATAAGAAGTAAAAGGTATGATTTCAAAATTGGTACAACATTTTTAGAAAATAAAGTTGAATTTGCTTCAGTTCTTTAACGCATGTATAAATACTCTAACTCTGATCACAATTAGTGTCATCCCTTTTAGTTTATTAATTTTCCATAATTTATTTAATATATTTATTAAATAAAATAATTATCATTAATATTAATTTATTAATGAAATTCATCACATAATATTAAAAGTTATTAAAAATAACTTAAAATATTTTCTTATATCATAATATATTTTTAAATAATTTTTCATGTATTAAAATCATTTTTAAATAATTTATTTAATATTATAATTAAATAAATTAAATACCTTTAATATTTCAAAAATATTAAATATTTATGAAATATATTAAAAATTATTAAAATATAATTTTGGACCTTAAAATAATTTTTAATAATTTATTTTGTATTTTAATAATTTAAAACTAATTTTATATAATTATTTAATAAAAATAATAATTTTATAAATAAAGTGTCAAGAAAGGCATTTTATAATTACATGTAACTGTTGCTATAGGTGTTCTTTCATGTTCTTGATGAAACCAGATCTTCATAGCAAGTGAATGAAGTGAAAGAACTTTGACCAAACATTAAACACTAATCATGTTATTTTTGGGCAAGATGTTGGTCAGATCTTGTAGTGCTAGTGAAAGACTACATGATCCAACAACAAACATGGCAACACAACATCATATCAACGAGATCTAAGCCTTCAAAGTAGTCGCCGAGTCGTTTCATCATTTTCCGGGTTACCCAAAATGAAGAACAGATTCGACCTACCACTTTGGGCCATAACTTGCTAATCTTGTGTTCTTTTTTTGATCTAAGAGTTGTAGTGTGTAGCCAACATGTAATTTAATAGATCTAACACATAAAATCACAATAACAACAACAGATCAAGCAGATCCATGTCGGTCAAACCATGTCAGATGACATGTTCAAGCGTTTTCTAGGTTACCCAGAAAACAACTTTCATGCTCGTCCGGCTTGGTTTGACCATCCATTACGATTCACCTGTTTGATGTTTAGGCTATATAAAAGCTTGAATCAATAGTTATTGTAACATACAACAACATGGTTACAAGATCAAGAACAAAATCAACAAACATAACAAGATCTGTGGACATGAACTCGCTGTCAGAGCTATCTGGGTAAGTTCTGGGTTACCCAGAAAAGGCTTGGTCATGGTCGGTCAACCGACTTTGACCATTAATAACTTTCAATATATGCTAGATCTAACCCTGATTCAAGTTTCAGATCCAAGATTGCATAGCATACTACATGATTAAACCTTTAAACAACAAAAACACTTAACAGGGAAAGATTGGTGGCCACTGACATTCGTTGTCAGACCACAGTTTGAACTTTTTTTGAATTTTGTAAAACATAAGATCTGAGCCTATAGATGTTATGGATCTAACATCTATCGACCCAGATCATTAATTAACATTATAAACAACATATTTAAACAACTAAACACAACTTTTATTACAGCTATCAAGATCAGATTGTAAGCTAGGTTTATACCTTTACTTTGATCAATCTTGATCTAAGGGTTTCTGATTTGATATGGAAGTGGTAGGGCTTGTTTGTGGGACTGATTTGCTTTAGGATTTCGTGGGTTAGAGAGATATATGGTCTTGGTAGAGAGTTGGTGCTCAAATGGCCAAATAATGGACTTGTCTCTCTCTAATCTTATATATAATACATGAATTCAATGAACTTGGCTAGAAATTTGCTGAATTCTAGAGTTTGTAGCACATGGCTATGTGTAGGGTTGATCAACCACTAAAGGTTTGGCAAGTTATACAAGTTAGCCTAAATAATTCAAGAAGGGCATAATGGTCTTTTGTCATATAATTTTAATGGCATATTAGTAACTTAGCAAACCGTTAGGGTTTGACCCTTAGAGTTTAACCCTTAGGGTTTTGTGTATTAGCATTTAAGGATTTCTTAAAAAGACTAAAAAAGGACATTTTAGTTTCTAAAATTTCACAAATTAGGATTACTAAATTAGTTTAGGTTTCCTAATTACATAAACCTAAAAATTAGGTTTAGGTATTCACTAATTATAATTAAGATCACTAATTTATCAATTATGGCACCAATTTGATAACTAAGGCTAATAATTTACTAATTAGGATTAATAATTTAATAATTAGGGTTAACAATTTGTAATTAGGGTTTCTAATTACATTATTCATGATCATTAGGGTTTAAAGTCCGCTAATTAGCATTAAACATCCTAAATTAGCAATTAGGGTTTCCCAATTTGATAGTTACGGTTCCTAATTATCGGTTAGGGTTTTAATTTCACAATTAGGGTTTCGAGTCAATAATTAGGGTTTACCTAATTAGCATTTATATTTATAATATCAGACATTAATCACATTATCACGATTACCCAACAATCTTGAACTCTAATTTGTATTTTAAATTATGGTTTCACACAGTAATACTAGGGTTTGTCATATAACACCATAATTGATCAACCATTATCAGTCCACATACATACAGTACATATTTATAGCACTGAAAAATCAAAATATAACTAATATTATATTATTATTATCATTCCTTGTTCCAAAACCAGAATTAGGGTTTGGATTCCATATCTAATTTACCTTGCATAAACAACTTTATTAATTAAGTTAAAATGCTTAACTTAATAATCTGAGCTAAAATTCATATAAATAATAATAATTATAATTATTACAATAATCATTCCATATATTTTTTAAATAATATAATATCATATTTTTCTTGAATAATAAAACATTTCTATAATAAAATTAATTATTATAAAAATATAATTTATAATAATCAATAATTCTAAAATAAAATTATTTGTAATTATTCATGTAACAAATATATTTTATGTATCATATATATATATATATATATATATATATATATATATATATATATATATATATACACACACACACATTATCTTAACACATATTTCCCCATATTTATTTTAATTAATAAAAAAAATTTATACGCAAAATTTCTGATTTATTTATATAGAAAATATTGGGTTATATCCTTTCACTACGGCTAAGGATATTCATTAGTATCACGACCACAAATTATTCATGCACTACGGGCCAACGATATTCGTGTTTTCACCAATGGTCATGATTATACCGAATAATCCATGGTCATAATCATACCAACAATTGTCCATCAATGCACTACGAGCCAATGAGAACTTTTACCACATCATTTGTAACATTACGGGTCATGACTATACCGAATGATCCCTGGTCACAATCATACCAATCAACAGTTCATCTTTGCACCCTTAGCCGAAGATGACTTTCATCACAATATAAACATGTGGATGATGACAATGATATAAGCATTAATCAAATGAAATCAATGATAAATATTAAAGACTTTAAATTTATCCAAAGTTTAAAAATATCCAAATTGTAAACATGATACTGCTTTATAGAGTAAAATTCAAGAATAATATTCATGTATCAAAAATAATTTGAACGGAAAAGAAATAAATTTTTTGGGTGAATAGTACCCCATGAATAGTACCCTGTGAATAGTACTTTGGGAATAGTACCTCGTGAATAGTACCCTAGCATGAAAAGTGCCCCAAATACCCGAGTGAATAATATTCGAGTGAATAGTAACTGGGTGAATAGTAATCTATAAATAGTAACTCGTGAATAGTACCCCCGGCATGAAAAGTGCCCCAAATCCCCGAGTGAATAATATTCGAGTGAATAGTAACCCGTGAATAGTGCTCCAGGTGAAACTATTGATATTTAATAAGAAAGTTCATATCAATATTCCAATGAAACGATATTGGATGAAGCACAAAAATCAAGGATATTCCACTAATTCCGGGACTTATAGAAGCAATACTTACCATTGTAAGTTTAGATTTAAGAATATGAAAAGAAATAACGTACGAAACTGCAAATGGATTTTCACCTGTCATGCGGTACGTAATCCGCGTAGACAGATTATTCCCACAGATAAAAGGATGAATACGAAAAATAGTATTTCTTACGAATATAACAAATAATATCCCTTTCTATACGAAAATAACATCCCTTACGAATACAATAAATAATATCCCTTACCTTAGTAGAAGACTGGATACTGCAATAGTGAAGTAATAGAATACTCTTCTTCTTGCTCTCTATAGTTTCTCTTGTGAATCTCAGTGAATTTGTGAGAATGAAAGAAGAATTAAGCTTCTATTTATAGGAGAATGGACTAAATAGTAACTGATTCATGAACGGTCCAGATTGATTTAATATTAGAACGGACGGTCTATATTGATTACTATTAAAACCACAACTAACGGTCCAGATTGATATACTTTTAAAACCACCACAACGGTCCAGATTGATTTACTTTTAAAACCACCAGTACCGACGGTCCAGATTGATTTACTTTTAAAACCACCACCGACGGTCCAGATTGATTTACTATTAAAACCACCACCGACGGTTCAAATTGATTTACTATTAAAACCACCATCAATGATCCAGATTGATTTACTATTACAACCACCATCAATGGACCAGATTGATTAACTATTAAAACCACCATCAATGGTCCAGATTGGTTAACTATTAAAATCACCATTGACGGTCCATAAAATTAGTAAATATTCCCATGGGATACTAAGTCAAACTTACAACAAACGCCTCATAACAAATCCCTATATTTATATCAAAAATTAAATAAATATTTACCACAAATCATTTATCTTTAATAGACACATTTTTAATCTATTAACAATTATTCATCATTAATATTATAACTCACAATATTTAACAACCAGATCATTCCCAGGAAAGAGGGGGCTTTCCAATAAGGATTTCTCCCTATAGGCGCACAATTAGGCGACCAAACCCCTTTCCTCAACAAAACTTTCTAGACATCGTCAATATTGTAAATAATAATATGAATAACTTTGTCGTCTCAATTATTGATTTAATAATATAAAATATTATGCAGATGATACTGTGACAATAATTAAATCAAATAATGTGAAATACTATGCAGCAATTACTGCAGCAACAATTGAGTAAACTAAGTGGCTTCTTATGTAAGCATCAATAATCAATATCATGTGCTACTATACAACCACGCGTATTACTGTATTTTTACCACCGGGTATTTCAACAGTTTAACGGTAAAACTTTTGCCGTTATTTTTATAAAAGATATTTCTGCCGTTTTCTAACTTCGACAGTTATTTTTATAAAGAATATTTCCTGAAAAAAAAAGAATATTTCCGACCAAACGAATATTTTATATCAACTTGCTTACTTTGCAAAATTTTCAAATATCACCCTTAACTTTAACCTTTTATCAATTTAACCATTTACTAAATAGAATAATAATTATAAGAAAATTGAATAATTTTATTTCATAAAATTCGGGGTCTTATAATGGCATCCAGGGAGGTGGTGTCAGGTATAATTCTGATCAATAATATAAATGCATATGTGTTATTTGATTCGGGAGCTAACTATTCTTTTGTATCTACTGAATTTGCTAAAAGGTTAGATTTACCTCACGAAAAGTTAGAAAACCCCATGAATATAGAAGTTGCAAACAAAGAAGTGATCCCTTTAGAATATATCCATAGAAATTGTTGTGTGGAAATAAGGGGACATAAGTTAAGCATGAATTTGATTTCGATACGCTTAGGAGAATTTGATTTGATACTAGGAATGGATTGGTTGTTTAACCATGAGGCAGTTATTGACTATCAGAAGAAAAGCATATGCCTTAAGACACCGAAGAAGTCTAAGGTTGTATTTTATGGTAGCAAGTCGCCACGACAAACGAGTTGTCTGACTATGAAGCAGACCAGGAAAATGTTGAAGAAAGGATGTGAATGTTATTTGGCTCATGTAGTGGATACACGGATGGAGAATTCTAACATGGGACAGATACCTATAGTTAATCAGTTTGGGGATGTCTTTCCAAAGGACTTTCCAGGACTTCCACCAAATAGAGAGATAAAATTTTTGATCGATTTAGTACCGGGGACAGTGCCGATATCAAAAGCACTGTATAGGATGGCTCCGATAGAAATAAAAGAGATAATGGTCCAGCTACAGGATTTATTGGACAAAAAGTACATCCAACCTAGTGTATCTCCGTGGGGAGCACCTATGTTATTTTTAAAGAAGAAGAATGGATTGATGAGGTTATGTATAGATTATTGAGAGTTGAATAAGGTGACAATCAAGAATAAATATCCGCTACCAAGAATAGACTATCTATTTGATCAACTTAAAGGAGCGAGATGTTTTTCAAAGATTTATCTAAGGACTAGTTATCATCAGTTGAAGGTGAGAACGGAGTGTTAGGTTTGTAATATTCATGAACGCAATCAAATTGCACAAAATAAGCGGAAATGTGATAAAGTAAAGTTTTAAAAATTTTACAAACTATATACCCGGATCATCTTTTATGCATAATTATTAATTAAACTAAAAGATAAAGAACAACAATCATACCCTTGAAGATTCAAGCTTCCTCAGGTACAAGTTCACCTCCAAATCCTTTCGCGTTCAACTTGGATCCACCGGATTTGGTTCCTTCCTTTGATCAACGTTAGCCACCCAAGTGTTTGGCCTCTAGAGGTGATCCACCAAGGAAAAAAAAGATTCAAGAAGATGGGTATTTGGTAAAACTCTAGTTTTTCTATCTCTTATAGAAAATGGTGTACTCTCCCAACTATTGGAATTACGTATTCACGTGTGTTGTGAAAGTGTCAACCAACCTCACCCATAATAAGACTGCTCTTATTTATAGATGTGGGCAACCCTCCTTAACAATTAAAGAATATGATTTTATTTCAATCAATTAAATTCCTTTAATTAATTAGGCTCCCAATCTTATTAGGAATAATTAATTAATTTTTTTTAATTAATTAGCCTCCTAATTTTATTAGGATATTTGAGAGTACTTTTATTAATTAATTCCCAAACTCCATTAGAAATTAAATAATAATAATAGTAATAATAATAATAATAACAAGACTCCTCTTATTAATTTATATTTAATATTTTAAAATAATTAAATAATAAATATTAAGTTATTTAATTTATTCCATCACCATAGATTAAATTAAATATACTTAAATATTATTACGATTATGCTATTTGCTTCTTAAATAATTATTCTTCCTTTTATGGTGTGACCCTTTAGGTTCTCCATATTAAACCAGTTGTGAATAAATCAATTAGAACAATTCTAATCTTATTTAAATAAATAAATTAAACAATTAATTTATTTAAATAAATAATATTTATTCTACAATAGGGATAAGCCTCCATAGCGATTAACGACTTTCTAGATAATATAGATTTCAACATTAATCATAAAAGAACCTTTGAGTAAATAGTTGTCGTACAATTCAATCCTTCCACCATACAATGTCCCAATTAAATATAAGACATGGAATTATTGTGACGCCCCCAAATTCTCTACATTCACTGTAACCAATTTGGTGCTAACGTAAATATTCTATAAGATAATAATTCTTATAAATTCAAGATTACACAAGACTATAGTAAATAGTAGTTCTCGCCGTCGAACAATCATTGTAACTGAGTACCCTCACTTGGATGTACAGGTTTAGTATCTTATAGATATTTCTTCCATATCTATAATTCTTATATATATCTGACTTCCACAGTATTAATGTTAGAGTTCTTGGAACTGAGTGAAGCGCTACCTTAGTGCATCAAAGAGCCAATGTATGTTAACACTATCATTCAGATATATATAGTTCATATAGATACTGTACACTTTTCTAATTCCATTAGAATGATAACTAAATACTGCAAACTAATATTACATTAAACAAATAATATACCGTTACTATTACATGATAGTTTTCAACAAATATCCATGACTTAAGCCTTTTGTCCCAACAATCTAAAACTTACGGAATATATTCTTTCTATCTCGCAAATGAAGAAAATATTTGCAGGGATGAGCTACAGAAAGCTCAGCAAGTTTTGAACAATAAACGAATGTTATACATATATCAATTCTAAAATAAATGAACATAAATTTCAGAGTAATGCCATAAATATATACTAAGGTTTATCTGCCAAACCCTACACATTACAAGTTACTGTCAATCCTATAGACTTAGCAACCCGAGTTAATTCACTCAACCAAACAAAACTAGGAGTATGCATATCATCCTCTATGTACTGTCCAATCATTGCTATAAATGTTGGATACAGTTTACATCCGATCATTGTTATAAATGTCGGATACAGTTTACTTTCGATCATTGCTATAAATGTCGGAGACAACTCGTCACTGCCAAGGACAACCATAATTGTCCACCGACAACACCTCACTGCCGGTTCTAATAGAGTCAGTATATATATCGGCACCAAACAAAATTTCTTTTTCACAAACTATGCTTTTATACATTGATACCAAACAAAATTAGTTTTTCACAAACCAAGCTTTGATATCAAATCAAACACATTTTCCATAATAATAACTCATATGACTTGGTTATGTTTGAACAAGAAATCATAACCTTTAAATAACAGAACTCATAAACACTATGTACCACCAGATCATAACTGATAAATATCAAATTTTCATTTAATAAAGTAATTTAAATGAAACTGGCATTTGAAATATGAGGTTTGCACAAAGTGCAGAAAAACTTGCCTGCCCGACGATCAGCTAATTTATAATACTCAGAACAGTCTACGCAACCTAAATATGTTCATTGCAATAATTAGAACCAATAACAGTTGATATCTAATCAATTTTCTAGTGTCTGGATTGTATTCGATGTCTATTCGGTGTCTTATAACTTGATCGAATAGTTATTGTATTTTCTTTCGAGTAAAATTTGTCTAAGAGTGTACATATTATCTTAAGTATTATTTATAATAATTTCTAGAAGCTTAAAATCATTTTTAATGATTAATATTAATTTTAACTAATTTATTAATAATCAAAATGACTTTAGAGTCATTTATATTATTTTTTAAGTAATTAATAATCATTTGTAATGATTTTTAAAACATCACTATTATTTTCAAATAATTTTACTATTATTGGTAATAATTTTTAAATTATTATTTTCATTTTAAATAATTTATTATTATTTAAATTAACTTATTATTATTACTATCTTATTTAAAAATGATTTTATCAATCATTAATATAATTATTAATCATTCATAATAATTATTAAATCATCAAATTTATTCTTAAATAATTTATTATCACCGATAATGATTTTTAAATCATTAGTTTGCATTTATTATTATTTAAAATGATTTATTATCATTTTTACTAATTAATGTAATAGCATTATTAATTAATTTTATTATCATTAATATTCCAATGAATTTAATATTAATGAAATTTTATGTCAAAATATCAAAAATTTACTTACTATAATTTAAAATGTATTTTACAAATTAATTATTAATTTATAATAATTATTTAGTATTTATTTCTATTTATTATATTATTTTTATTAATTTAAAACCAAACTGTCGCTAAAGGTCACTTTTAGTGACAAAACCGTCGCTGTTTGTGTTCTTCACCCACTGAAGAACACGACAGTCAATGCCAAGTAGATAGGTTTGACCGACTTTAATTCTTAACTGATTATGTTTTTGATCATGAAAATGATTCAAAGGTGTAGTACTGATGTAATACTATGGGTATATACTAACTGGATGATCTAATTACATCACATAAGCGAGTTATAGCTTGTCAAAATACCCCTCAAGGCCTGGTCTTGAGTTTCTGGGTAACCCAGAAACTCGATCAGTGTCAACCCCCTACTTTAACATCTATTATCTTGGATTCCATGTACTAGATAAACGTTCTAGTGTATTAAACACGTAATATGTATGTCATACTACAATAATGTTACATCTAACAGTTCATAATAACATCAGAAGATCAAATTTGAGGTTGGTCAAACGGGCCATTAGGCATATCTAAGAACTTTCTGGGTTACCCAGAAATCTTGGTAACCAGTTTCGAGAACCTACTTTTAATCTATCATATCTTGTACTCGTTTGATGTAATGAGTGATCCATTGGCATGGGCTTGTAGTCTACATGACAGGGTTCAAATCCATTACACTTATATGATCTAAACACCTGTCAGAGTGAAGATCAAGACCTTTAAACATCCTGTCAGACGTTGTTCTTAAGTTCTGGGTTTTCCAGAATTTCCAAACCTGACCGGTCAACGGGTTTTGACCACTAATATCTTGCAGTATACACACCCTGTGATCCCGTTTTCAGTTCTAGATTACTAAGCTCACAACATACTACAAATATAATACATCAAACAACTCAAACATCTAACAGATTCGGATCTAAGGGGCCTGACATTCGGTTGTCAGACATACTTTTAGGGTTCTTGACTATTTTCTCAAATATTCATTTTGAAGCTTTTAAATGTTATGGATTGGTGTTTTAGTAACCCAGATCACTTATTAACATGTTATATCATATATATAAACACTAAAATCACAAGTTTTGATAAAGCTTTATAGATCTAATGTTAGGGTTTATTTTCTTACCTTTTTAGACAAATTCTTGACTTGTGCTTTCTGATTCTGACCTTGGCTAGCTATGGGATGCTTGGAGGTTGTAATATGAAGTATTTTAAGTCTAGAATTCATGAGGCTAGAGAGGAGAAAGATAACTACACTTGGGCATTTAAAGTAAGGTGTGATGCCCCCAAAACAGGTATACATCACTCATCTTGAGTCGCCAAATACATGGTACAAAATTCAAATACAACTTAATAATACACCTGTCGTGTAAACAATACGACAAAACATAAACTGAGAGTTTTAATAAGAATATTGTCATCTAGACAATATAAACACTCAAAGTAGTCCTCATTACATTTACTGTCACACTATTTAACAGAATTGTGAGGACTACTAATGTTATCATCTGGACCGTCATTCCGTTTCCCGACTGATCCCAGCTATATTCTCATTTCCTGAAGAGAACAGTAAAAGAAAGATTGAGCTCAACTAGCCCAGTAAGAAATATTATGACTAAGATAATGCAGAATAAATTATCATTAGTCTTCAACAATGTTAAACTGATAAAATATAACAAACATCAAGTTTAACTGCAGCGGAACAAACAATCCATTAGAAGAGTCAAGTAGAGAATAAAATCTACTATCTTGTATGATTTAAAAAGTTTTTCATCACTTTTATTGCTGGGACTCAACTTAATAAATAATCCACATTATCAATTCATCCCTGCACTACAGGCCAATGATATTATTTAGTATCACGACCACGAATTATCCATGCACTACGGGCCAAAGATAATTGTGTTTTCATCAACGGTCCTGATCATGCCATAAAACAATTCATCTTTGTTCCCTTGGCCGAAGAGAATCCATAGCCATAATCATACCAAAAACTGTCCATCAATGCACTACGGGCCAATGAGGACTTTTTCCACGTCATTTGTAACATTATGGTCATGATTATACCGAATAATCCCTAGTCATAATCATACCAAGTCCATCTATGCACTACAGGCCACAGATGACTTTCAACAAAATATAAACATAAGGATGATGACAATGATATAAGACTTCAATAAAATAAGTTCAAGAATTAAATTATCCAGGAACTAATAACATCCAAATTGTCAACATGATACTTCTTTGTAGAGTAAAATTCAAGAATGCTCAGAAGAATATTTCCATGAAAAGATCTTTGGATGAAGCGCAAATATCAAGGATATTCCACTAATTTCATGGAGTATATAAGTCAAAACTTTACTTAACCGAGTATAATAAAGAATGGAATAATGTTAGAAATCACCATGCATGCAGATTTGATGTATAAAAGTTATTCCACAGAATAATAAATAATGGAACCAGTCGTGAAATTGCGACCGGCTGTGATGTTCAACAGAATAATAAAGAATGGAATAACAATGTAAATCACCATGCATGCGGATTGCGCGCAGACAAAGTTATTCCAATGAGAATAATAAATAATCGGAACCGGTCCGGCGTAAAACGCATGCACGAGGATATTCCAAATGAATAATAAAGAATGTAATAACAACAGAAATCACCATGCATGCGGTACCGCATGCAGACAAAGTTATCCCAATAGAATAATAAATAACGGAAACCAGTCCCACGTAGAACGCATGCAGACAGGATATTCCAATGTAATAATAAAGAATGGAATAACAACGAAATCATCATACATGCACGATTACTTCACATGTATGAGTTATTCCAATGTAATAATAAATAATGAGAACCGGTCCCACAGAGAACGCATACAGATAGGATATTCAATGAATAATAAAGAATGGAATAATGAAGAATTTCACCAAGTATAGGGTAGGCACAGCGTATCTGAGTTATTCAACAGAATAATAGATAATGGAATAATAGAAGAATTTCACCAAGTATAGGGTAGATCGCGTATACAAGTTATTCGAACATAATAATAAAGAATTGAATAACATAAGTTTTCTTCATGAATATGAAAAAAAAAATACCCTTTACCTTATAAAGAAGAGTACTCTGACGGTAGGGCGGGGATATACTTGAAGAAACTTGCACTACGCTCAAAGCTTTTTTAAACGCTAAAGAAATACGCTTAAGATTATAGAAAAAGAATTCTCTCTACAATTTCTCTCTCTAGAGTTTCAGTGAATTCGTAAGAAATATTGAAGGAATGAGCTTCTATTTATAGAAGAATAGACTTAATAGTAATTAATCCATGAACGGTCCAGATTGATTTACTTTTAAACGGACGGTCCAGATTGGTTTATAATAAAATATAATATATTCTATTTATAATCTAATAAAAGCGAATAACTTTATAAAAGTATTACATTTTATATAAAAAATTTACTATCGCAGTACTATGCATAATAAAATATAATATATTCTAATTATTGTCTAATAAAACAAATAATTTAATAAAAGTATTTCGCATTTTATATAAAATGTTTTTACTATTAGCCTAATAAAACGAATAACTTTATAAAAGTATTCTGTTTTATATAAAAAGTTTTTCTATTTTATTACATTAATAATACTAATAAAATAAAACTCATATATATAATATATATATAACAATCGACAATAATTGAATTCAATAACGTGAGATACTATGCAGCAACTACTGTAGCAATAATTGAACAAAACTGAGTGACTTCTCACGTAAGCATCAATAATCAATACCGTGTACTACTATGCAACCACGCGTATTACTGTACTTTTACTACCGGGTAGTTCAACAGTTTTAACGGTAAAACTTCCGCTGTTATTTTCATAAATATATTTTTGTCGTTTTCTCATTCCGATAATAATTTCGTTGTGGGGTCCACCAATGATTGTGCCGTCGTACGAATATTCTCTGTTAAAATGATTATTCCCCGACCAATCGAATATTATATAACAACTTTCATACTTTGCAAAATTTATAAATATTACCCACAACTATAACATTATATCAAATCCACACCATAATATTCTAAAAAAAAATTGAGAAAATTAAATATTTATTCATAAAACCTGGGGTCTCACAATCTCCCCTCCTTATGGAATTTCGCCCTCGAAATTTACGTACGTACCTGGTATGCTGAAGAGGTGAGGGTACATTGACTTCATTTTAGATTCTAACTCTTGAGGTATAACCTTTGAGTGTCGAATATAATCCTTCTTATCCAAGATTTTAACACATATCTCCTCATAAGTTAAATCATCCGCTATCTCGTCCGGTTCTAAATTAATAATGTGGTTCGGGTCGTCCAAATATTTACGTAACATTGATACGTGAAAAATGTTATGAACACGTGACATACTTGGCGATAAAACGAGTCTATATGCCACAGTTCCTACTTGATCGAGGATTTCAAAATGGGCCAATTAAATCGAGGGTTAAGATAACAACTTCTTGAACCTTCTTCTTCACATTCATCAGCTCTGAGTATGTAGCTTGAGCGGATTTAACTTTATCGATTAAAGTCAATTCTACTCGTATATTCATTATCTTCACGTGGGTTCGTATATTCGCACTTGTAACCGCATACGATCTTCTACTCAACACGTCAGCTACCATGTTTGCTTTTCCTACGATGGTATTGAATGGTACGATCGTAATCTTCAACAGCTCGAGTCAACGTCTTTGGCGCATGTTACGTTCATTTTAGTTGAAGAAATATTTAAGGGTTTAAGAAATGGGTTTTATACTGGGGTCAATACAAAATTCGATTTCACGCTCTAGGGGTATGCTAGAAAGTCTTCATGAATACGTCAGGAAATTTATTAACGATAGAAATATTATTCAAAACTGTGACCCTCATCCAAGACTTGGATTACGTCATATTGATACCTATCAACTTGCCATCTTCATTCACGATGTCGCCTACAGAAAGTCTGGCTTCGTTACATTCCACACAAGGAAGTCAACAACAAAAGGATCAGGCTCTTTACTTATGGCTTGATATGACAATGATTGACTTTAGTGGTTTGGTTACTTTGAATCCGCATAACAGGTTGGTTAGAAATATGAAAGCTAACAACCTTACTAAAAGCATGATGAGTAGTTAACCAATCGATTCCTAAAATCACATCAAAGGCAAGTATTTTCAAAGAGATAAGATCGACAAGTAACGTGAAAGTGTTGATTTGAATCAAACAAGATTTATAAATAGTGGAGGTAACGAAGGTTTCTCCCAACTGAGTTTCAACAGATAAATCAAAGTCTAACTTCTCCGGAGTTAAATTCAAACATTGAACATAACTAAGTGAAATGAAAGAGTGAGTAGAACCGGTATCTAACACGGTATAGACTTCGCAAGAGTTTATGATTAATTTAGCCGTGATAATTTTATTCAGGTTCCTCGTCACGAAAAAAAAAACGCTCTCTCTTAAACTACCGACTTTGGCTTGTCTGGGACTTCTTTTGGCATCACCATCCCAGCTAGACTTGACTTCACCATACGACAAAATCGAGCTAGGTGACCTTCTCTTCCGCAATTAAAACACGCTTTGGATTGCTGCGTACAGTTTGGACGGATGTGTCCCTCCTATCCGCATTTGAACATACGACCGGTGATCGTTCTTCTTCCTTTAAAACGGGTGCTAGTGCTGCTGTCTTTCCATCATTATTGAACCTTCTCTTCTTAAAATTTCCACTTCTATTATCTTGGCCATGATTACCACCGAAGTTGTTACCATTCATGGCATGATAATTTCCCCCACAATGGTTATCATTGTTCTAATGATCGACTGTGGGTTGCCATTATTTCCAACTATATTTTGACCAGGAGTCTCTCTTACCTGTTGTTGCATGAATTGCATAAAGCCTCTGAACATTCCATCGTTCATCATTTGGTCAGTGTTGTTATTTATAGGAGGATTATCGCCTTCCTGTTGCACATTATCCTGATTATTGATCTGTGAAGACTCAACAGTGTCCTGTGCTCCATTGATGTTCTCAACATTCTCGGATGTCATTTTCAAATACTGCCACAAAACAAGGGTTAATTAACATATCACATATTATCCCTATACTCTGACCGACCAATTAAATACCAAATAAACTTAGGTAGGTCATACGAGGGAAAGAATTCCCCGTCTCTCCCCTCCTAGTTCTTATCTCACATCTAAGCCAAGGATCATATCCCTAAGTTTTGATACCAACTGTGACGCCCCCAAAACAGGTATACATTACTCATCTTGAGTCGTCAAATACATGGTACAAAATTCAAATACAACTTAATAATACAGCTGTCGTGTAAACAATACAACAAAACATAAAGTGAGAGTTTTAATAAGAATATTGTCATCTAGACAATATCCGCACTCAAAGTAGTTCTCATTACATTTAATGTCACACTATTTAATAGAATAGTGAGGACTACTAATGCTATCATCTAGACCGTCACTCCATTCCCCGACTTATCCCAGCTATATTCTCATTTCCTGAAGAGAACAGTGAAAGAAAGGGTGATCTCAACTAGCCCAGTAAGAAATATTATGACTAAGATAATGTAGAATAAATTATCATTAGTCTTCAACAATGTTAAACTGATAAAATATAACAAACATCAAGTTTAACTGCAGCGGAACAAGCAATCCATTAGAAGAGTCAAGTAGAGAATAAAATATACTATCTTGTATGATTTAAAAAGTTTTTCATCACTTTTATCGCTGGGACTCAGCTTAATAAGTAATCCACATTATCAATTCATCCCTACACTACAGGCCAATGATATTATTTAGTATCACGACCACGAATTATCCATGCACTACGGGCCAAAGATAATTGTGTTTTCATCAATCAATCTCGATCATGCCATAAAATAATTCATCTTTGCTCCCTTGGTCAAGAGAATCCATAGCCATAATCATACCAAAAGCGTGGCCCATCAATGCACTACGGGCCAATGAGGACTTTTTCCACATCATTTGTAACATTACGGTCATGATTATACCGAATAATCCCTGGTCATAATCCTACCAAGTCCATCTATGCACTACAGGCCACAGATGACTTTCAACAAAATATAAACATGAGGATGATGACAATGATATAAGACTTCAATAAAACAAGTTTAAGAATTAAATTATCCAGAAACTAATAACGTCCAAATTGTCAACATGATACTTCTTTGTAGAGTAAAATTCAAGAATGCTCAGAAGAATATTTCCATGAAAAGATACTAGATGAAGCGCAAATATCAAGGATATTCCACTAATTTCATGGAGTATAGAAGTCAAAACTTTAACCAACTGAGTATAATAAAGAATGGAATAACAACAGAAATCACCATGCATGCGGTACTTCGCATAGACATATTATTCAAAGAATAATAAATAACGGAACCAGTCAAAGTAAATTGCATGCCAAGCTGGGATGTTCAAATGAATAATAAAGAAAGGAATAACAACAGAAATCACCATGCATGCGGTGCGCATGTAGGCGAGTTATTTCAATATAATAATAAATAATCGAACCAGTCCCGTAAAACGCATGACGAGATAGTATATTCCAACGTAATAATAAAGAATGTAATAACAATGAAATCACCATGCATGCGATGCCAGACAGCAAAAGTTATTCAATGAGAATAATAAATAACGGAACCGAAGTCCGTCATAGAACGCATAAACAGGATATTCCAATGTAATAATAAAGAATTGAATAACAATAGAAATCACCATGCATGCGGTGCCAGATGACAAAAGTTATTCAGCAGAATAATAAATAACGAAACCTTATTCGTGCCAGAGAACGCATGCATGGGATATTCCAAATGAATAATAAATAATGGAATAATAGAAGAATTTCACCAAATATAGGGTAGTTGCAGATATCTGAGTTATTCCAATGTAATAATAAATAATGGAATAATGAAGAATTTCACCAAGTATAGGGTAGATCGGCGTACAAAGTTATTCCAATGAGAATAGTAAAGAATTGAATAACAAAAGTTCTCTTCATGAATATGAAAAAATAATACCCTTACCTTATAAAGAAAGAGTACTCAAGCGGTAGGCGGGGATATACTTGAAGAAACTTGCACTACGCTCAAAGCTTTCTTAAACGCTAAAGAAATATGCTTAAGATTATAGAAGAAGAATTCTCTCTACAGTTTCTCTCCTTAGAGTTTCAGTGAATTTGTAATAAATAATGAAGAAATGAGCTTCTATATATAGAAGAATGGACTGAATAGTAACCAATCCATGAACGGTCCAGATTGATTTACTTTTAAACAGACGGTCCAGATTAGTTTACAATAAAATATAATATATTCTATTTATAATCTAATAAAACGAATAACTTTATAAAAGTATTCTGTCTTATATAAAAAGATTTTACTATACAAACACTATGCAGATACTATGCATAATAAAATATAATATATTCTAATTATTGTCTAATAAAACAAATAACTTTATAAAAGTATTCTGTTTTATATAAAAAGTTTTTACTATTAGCCTAATAAAACGAATAACTTTATAAAAGTATTCTGTTTTATATAAAAAGTTTTTCTGTTTTATTACATTAATAATACTAATAAAACAAATTCATATATATAATATATATAACAATCGACAATAATTGAATCCAATAACGTGAGATACTATGCAGCAACTACTGTAGCAATAATTGAACAAAACTAAGTGACTTCTCACGTAAGCATCAATAATCAATACCGTGTACTACTATGCAACCACGCGTATTACTGTACTTTTACTACCATGTAGTTAACAGTTTTAATGGTAAAACTTCCGCCGTTATTTTCATAAATATATTTTTGTCGTTTTCTCATTCTGACAATAATTCCGTTATGGGGTCCACCAATGATTGTGCCGTCGTACGAATATTCCCTGTTAAAATGATTATTCCCCGACCAATCGAATATTATATAACAACTTGCATACTTTGAAAAATTTATAAATATTACCCACAACTATAACATTATATCAAATCCACACCATAATATTCAAAAAAATTATTTTGAGAAAATTAAATATTTATTCAAAAAATCTGGGGTCTCACATAACGGTTAAATAGATTCTAATCCATCTTAAATTTGATTCATTGTATCCAATTGTTGCTAGATGTCATGTTATGGCTGGTGTAGTCTAATTTAACATATGTGGCAAATCTTCCAAGTGATGACTCAAAGATTTGGATTTATCACCTAAAATGGAAGAGAAAGGGAATTTTGGTCATTTCCTATGTACTAAGGATAATTTTGTGATTTCCCATTCAACTTGAGGTTAGTTTGGTCATTTATGTTATAGATTTAGACATATGGCAAATCTTATTGATGAGTCACCAAGATTTATGTTTATCTTTTGTAAAAAGATAAGATCGAGGGTATTTTGGTCTTTTTACCCTTACTAAGGGTATTTTGGTAATTTTCATATTATCCATAGGGTTATTTTAGTCATTTCACATACTTCCCTAATATTTTAATCCTTAGATTTTGATAACCAATATTAGGGTTCCCTAATTAGATTTTAGGGTTCCAAAATTAAAATCAGGGTTTACCGATTAGGGTTTCTAACTGTACGTTAGGGTTTATCAATCATGGATTAGGATTTCAAATCCCTTATTAGGGTTTACTAATTTTGTACTCTATCATCAATTTTATATCATACCAGCACAAACTCATCTATACAATTGTTGTGATTGCATTTTCTACCGAACCCCTATCCGAACTTAGGGTTAGGGTTTCTATTTCCTGATAATCACAGCTCTACTCATATTTCTTAGTCAATACACAAATTGACCACTTCTCTAGACTTATTCACAGATACTTAACACAATATTGATAATCAATATAAATATTAAATAAATAAAAAAATATTCGTGAAATTCCGGATCCTCACAATTACTGTCAAGTCTTATTTTATTTAATTATATGTATTTCGACTCTTAAATGTACAACTCCAAATAATGCAAATTAGAAACTCTTTTCTAATTTCATTTTACCTTGGCTAAGGACTACTGGGTTGTCATTTATCGAATCACATAGGACATTTCTCTTTTTTTACTAGAAGCGGTAGATTCTTTATTGATCATACATTATCTGTATGTACAACTTATTATACCCAATCATACCCTTTGATATACCCTAAGGGTCTTAAGGAATAAGTCAAAGTATAACTCATCATACACGAGATAATATGATGATCTCAAGTCCAAGGATCACTTGTACTACTATCACTACAGGAATTCCTATTGACAGGTAAGTAAAACTCCATTAGGTATTCCTTAGCGAGCCACGTTCAGTGAACTTATTCTCTAATAGGCACCTACATACTTGCTTTAGTGTCTCCACACAAATGATCATGAGATCAATCATCCTCATCCAATGAGCAAGCAACGTATGTACCATTCTATTCGGATTCACTAATCCCCAATTTAGTAATCTAACGATTGGTAACTATTTTAGTTTTAAGCTTTCTAAGAATTAGATCTCATTAGAATGATTATCATCTTTATTCTAAAAGCATTGCTTAAAACTATGGGTTTATCACATATTATAAAACATCAAATAGATAATTAAAAGCCTTTAATAAATTAATACTTTTTATTAATAAATGAATAAGATTGTTACAAAGTATATGCTTTATCATCAAACATGATTGGCTTGTGTGCATACTACTTTAAATCTCTCACTTGCACTAAAGCCAATCGCCATGGTATCTCATACCCTTCTTCTCTAAGTGACGATTATCCTGCTGTTGGATAAGCTTTAGTTAATGGATATGTAATGTTGTTCTTGAGAGTCCACTATCTCTATAGTGATTTTCCATCTTTCAATGATTCCTATAATCAAATGAAAGTGCCACAACACATGTTTAGATCTAAGATGAGACTTAGGAACTATTCCTAGTTCTGTAATGAACTTTTCATCCAAACAATTAACTTGTAGCTTCATTTATAGCTATATACTTTGTATTTATCACTAAATCAGCAACTCTTTTCTGTTTGAAACCTTTCCAATTCACTACACCATCGTTCAAGGTAACCCTTTACCTTAAAGTGGATTTTCTGTCGTCTTGGTCTGTCTGAATAAACTTGAGTCTGTTAAGCCCTCTAGTTTTAATTTAGACCCACCATAAATTTTAATCACATCCTTAGTGTCGGTTAAGTACTTTAAGATGTTTTTCACTGTCTGACAGTGATCTTCTCCAGAATATGACCGATCAACATCAGGTCTCATATATTTCATTGTATACATGATTGTCACTCATGCGATCTCTCTTTTTAGGAGTCTGTGGGGACTATTAAGAGAGATACACTCCATGGCTCATCAACATGAGACATCTCTTGGAGTTTGTCATGCTAAACGACTTTAGCATCAAATGAATATACGTTCCTTAGGTTAAGTCGAGCATCTTCTTGAATCTATCTATATTGATTTGTATCCCCAATTAAGATACTCTTCCCAAATCATTCATGGAGGAATATTTAGACAACTTTATCTTTACTGATTATAACATTAGTATGTCATTCCTTATCCATAGGATATCAACATATAGTATTAGGAATGTCACGGTGCTCCCACTGACCCTTTTGTACACACTAGGTTCATTCTTATTTGTGATAAAATCAAACTCTTGATTTGTTTCATCAAAATGAATGTTCCATTTTTGAGAAGCTTACTTCAATCCATTTCTCTGAGTTTCTACAATTCTTACCGCATCGTATGTAACTGGATCATCATATTCTATGATACGTACCTCATCATCATCATCTATGATGAATCCATACCTCCCAGGTTTCTTCGGTACTATTCCAGATTTATGATTCGGTTGTGGTATAATAGTTCTATCTACAGGTTCCTCTTATTTGACTTATAGTATTTTGTGGTTCTTGAACTCTTCAATATCTATTATCCTTCCATTAGCCCCTTTAATGATAAACACCTTTATCTTAGAAGGTAGTGTGTTTCACAACAAACACCTTTTGCTAAGTAGGAGTATAGAACATATACCTTAAACTTATTTTAGGATGTCCCACAAATCTGTACTTATCAAATCTTGTCCCAAGCTTATCCTTTGAAACCTTTTTCACATAAGTTGGATAACCCCTTATCTTAACATACTTAAGATTAGGAATCCTCCCTATCCATAACTCTTATAGAGTCTTGAGGTCGAATTTTGAGGTTTCCTTTTTCATAGATATGCAGCCATTTCTAGGGCATGACCCAGAAGGATACTAGAATGTCGGTAAAATCATTATGGACCGTACCATGTCCAACAAGGTATGATTTTTTCTTTTAGATACATCAATCAATTATTGCATATCAGGAGGCGTCTATTATGAGAAAACCATTTGAGATGATCTAGAAACTTATTGCACAAGTATTTATTCTTTGATCTAATTAAAGAATCTTAATACTTTGCCAATTTGTTTCACTTCTAAATTCTTTGAACCTTTCAAATAATTCACACTTGTATTTTAGCAAATACACACATTCAACTCTTTGAATGATCATCTCCTTTTCTTATACTAATTTGTTCAATATGAACAATTATTTTCATGTAAGTCAAGTATATAAAATCCATTAAGTAATATTACAGTTCTATACAAAACATTATTATTATAAATAGAACAATAATTGTTCTTAAATATAATACCAAAGATTTCATTATCCAACAACAAAATGGAAATAATGTTTCTAACGAGATCTGGAATACAATAACAACTTATTGACTTAATAGATTTGCCCGTAGGCAATGTTAACTATAAGGTTCTATTGCTAATGCAGCAACATTTGCTTCATTTCCCACACATAGGATTACTTATCTTTGTTTAGCTTTCTACTTCTGTTTGGTTCCTTCATAAATCTATATTTATGATAACCAAAGTCGGTATCCAATACCCAAGTAGAACCTTGACTTAAAGAAAAATTTATTTTAAATCATGAATAAAATTATATTTGTAACCGAAACTTCACTAAGCTTCTTCTGGTTATCCTCTGCAAGATGTTTCTTGTAGTTTCTTTCTAGTGTCCAAGCTTATTGCAGTGGAAGCAAACTCATTTGCTATCCGTATTAGTTTTGGTCTTATTATCCTTTGTTTTTACCTTTCTATATACCTTCTTTGAATCGTTCTTCTTTTCAGAAGATCATTTGGCCCCTATCAGTAAGACTTGGTCTTTCTTGGTTGGAAAATGACACTCAACATTTTTCAACATGTTAAACAAATCAGCGAGGCTGATATCTAGCTTGTTTATATGAAAAAATCACAACAATTATGAAAGGAGTCCGGGAGTGTCACAACAATTGTGAAAGAAGTCCGGGAGTGAATGCAAGATCAAATCTTTGCTCAACTCTTCATCCATGACAAAACATGTTGTCCTAATTGATCAATAAAATTGATAATGTTAAGGACTTTTATCTATACTGTAGTGTCATCGGTCATTCTAGATCGGAAGAGCTCCTTAGATATCTAATATCTATTAGTCCTACTTTCCTCACCATCAACTACTTGATGTGCAGGAGTATAGTAGGAGCATCCATAGTTTCATGCTGACACTGAAGCTCATTACTCATGGATGCGAACATGATGCATTGAGCCAACTATGCATCATCTTGTCACTTTCTAAAAATAGCGATCTCTTCCTCAGAGGCATTGTCTGCAACCATTCCAGGAATAGACGTATTAAGGACATAAGATAGCTTTTCAGCCGTGAGAACTATTCTCAAATTCCTTTACCAATCTGTTTAATTTGGTCCGGTTAATTTAGCATCTAATATGCTACGCAGTGATAGTAATTTTAGACATTGTAAAATTCTATAAATGAATTTATAATTTAACAACATTATATCATACATTCTTTTATTAATTACCAAAATAATTTAGGTCTTGTTTTAAATTGGTATCTTCCACTATTTTCTTCAAATTATATTACCCTCACTTATATAGTGCGGCAAAATCTAATTAAAGATTTGCTAGTGAGAATAAGGATCACATTTCAAATGTATATATCCTTGTGGTGACACAACAAACTATATATAAATAAATAGGTGGACAACTCTTATCAATTACATCATCATGTAACTCCTTTTATTTTGCCTCTTAGATTATTTTGATCAAGTAGTGGCACATCCGAATCAAAATTATTCAAGTTAAGCCCAACCTAGCACTTCCATATACTCAAAAAAAAAACATTGTCCTTGTGCTGACACAACAAAATAATATTATTCAATTTTTTTATAAGCATCAAATGTGATAAATTAACATCTTAAATACTTAATACTTGCCTTGTGGTGACACAACAAACTCATATTAAATATTTAAATTTTATCATGCTAGAAGGAGACGTTCGATATTCCAAATATCTTTGAATGCTTAGGACTTAATATAAAATCTTTGAGGGATTTGTTATTAATTTGTCTCATCTTGTTTAGCGTGCATGCACATATATATATATAAAATACGCGTCATATTAATTAACATGCGAAATATGTTTGCATAATATATAATATACATATAGTATAAGCATGCACATATAGAATATTATACTCTACCCAAATTGATTATGGTCTTTTATTCTAGTCTGGTTCACTAGAGCACCAAGTGAACCAAAAGGTCAAACCCTAGGGGTTCAAGAATTAATATTTAAATATAACTATTACATTTAAACCCCAGGCTCCATTACAAACGGATCTTCAAGCGCTCCTTGTTCCTTGATCTCTAATTCTTTATAATAATTCTAACTATTCCTATTACAAAATTATTTAAAATAAATAGAAACATTGATCAGCAGTCAAGGGGAAGTAAATAGGAGGAGGATAGAATTTATATTAAGAAAAAATTAGAAAAGACGAGGTACGCAGACCCCATTTGATAAAACTCATACATTCATGCATCCAACTAAAATAAAATCCAATCACATTGGTCAATAGTCCATAATCAATCCCATTAATTATCATACACATCATCATATGCATCAATAAATAATATTCATCTCATGAATAATAAACATTCAATATATATATATATATATATATATATATATATATATATTGATATCATTTAATGGGCAAATTTAGTTAGCATAAAATCTAATTTTGAATCAAAATAAACTCCTTTATTTTAATCCAAATTTAAATCAAAATAAACATATTTTATTTTAATTTATCCTATTTTGAATAAAATAAACTATTTTATTTTAATCAAAATCTTTAATTAAAATAAACTCCTTTATTTTGAATAATATAAAACTTATTCCATATCTAAATAAACTCCTTTATTTAAGGAAATACATATTCTCTTTCCTATTCACAAATAAACTCCTTTATTTTGAATAATATTAAATCTTATTTCATATCTAAATAAACTCCTTTATTTAAGGAAACATGGAATCCAATTTCAACTTCAATTAGTTATCATAGAATCCAATTCCAACTATAATTAGTTAGCATGAAATCCAATTTTAAGATTAAAATAAACTTTTATTTTAATTTTAAAATTATTAAGATATATATATATATATATATATATATATATATATATATATATAAAGTAATCATATATAATTATGTTAATATATAAAAACATTCATCTTTGGATGAATCACATACCATTCACGTGAGCTAACATATAATACTATTCATGTTAGCTAACATATATTACTAATGAATATATATATATATATATATATATATATATATATATATATATATATATAGAAAAACGGGGCTATGCGAATCACGGAATATCAAAAACAAGTTTCGCGATTTCAATTTTTTTTCATAAAATAACAATTTTATACAACAAAATTATGCCCAATTAAATTGTTCTAAACACATATCAACATATATATCAAAATAATTAATAATTCGCATAAAGGTTTGGCTCTGATGCCACTATTAGGTTTGTAATATTCATGAACGCAATCAAACTGCACAAAATAAGATGAAACATGATAAAATAGAACTTTAAAAATTTTACAACCCATATACCCGGATCATCCTTTATGCATAATTATTAATTAAACGAAAAGATAAAGATCAAGAATCATACCCTTGAAGAAAGGATTAACTTGAATCCTTTCGCGTTCAACTTGAATCCACCAGGTTTGGTTACTTCCTTTGATCAACGTTAGCCACCCAAGTGTTTGGCCTCTAGAGGTGATCCACCAAGGAAAAAGAAAGATTCAATAAGATGGGTATTTGGCAAAATCCTAATTTTTCTATCTCTCAAATAAAAGGGTGTACTCTCCCAACTATTTGAATTACATATTCACGTGTGTTGTGAAAGTGTCAACCAACCTCACCCATAATAAGACTCTTCTTATTTATAGATGTGGGCAACTCTCCTTAACAATTAAGGAATTGAGTTTTATTTTAATCAATTAAATTCCTTTAATGAATTAGGCTCCCAATCTTATTAGGAATAATTAATTAAATTCTTTTAATTAATTAGCCTCCTAATCTTATTAGGATATTTGAGAGTACTTTTATTAATTAATTCTCAAACTCATTTAGGAATTAAATAATAATAATTGTAATAATAATAATAATAATAATAATAAGACTCATCTTATTAATTTATATTTAATATTTCAAAAATATTAAATAATAAATATTAAGCTATTTAATTTATTCCATCACCATAGATTAAATTAAATATGCTTAACTTTTTATTACGATTATGCCATTTACTTCTTAAATAATTATTCTTACTTTTATGGTATGACCCTTTAGGTTCTCCATATTAAACCGGTTGTGAATGAATCAATTTGAACAATTCTAATCTTATTTAAATAATTAAATTAAATAATTATTTTATTTAAATAAATAATATTTATTCTACAATAGGGATAAGCCTCCCTAGCGATTAACGACTTTTCAGATAATATAGATTTCAACATTAATCATAAAAGAACCTTTGAGTAAATAGTTATCGTATAATTCAATCCTTCCACCATACAATGTCCCAATTAAATATAAGGCATGGAATTACTGTCAAGTCTTATTTTATTTAATTACACAACTCCAAATAATGCAAATTAAAAACTCCTTTCTAATTTCATTCTGCCTTGGCCAAGGACTACTAGGTTGTCATTTATCTAATCACATAGGACATTTATCTTCTTTTAGTAGAAGCGGTAGATTCTTTATTGATCATACATTATCTCCATGTACAACTTATTATACCCAAGCATACCCTTTGATATACCCTAAGGGTCTTAAGGAATAAGTCAAAGTATAACTCATCATATACTAGATACTATGATGATCTCAAGTCCAAGGATCACTTGTACTACTATCACTACAGGAATTCCTATTGACAAGCAAGTAAAACTCCATTAGGTATTCTTTAGCGAGCCACGTTTAGTGAACTTATTCTCTAATAAGCACCTACATACTTACTTTAGTGTGTCCACACAAATGATCATGAGATCAATCATCCTCATCCATTGAGCAAGCAACGTATGTACCAATCTATCTGGATTCACTAATCCCCAATTTAGTAATCCAACGATTGGGAACTATTTTAGTTTTAAGCTTTCTAAGAATTTAGATCTCATTAGAATGATCATCATCATTATTCTAAAAGCATTGCTTAAAACTATAGGTTTATCACATATTATAAAACAACATCATGTAGATAATTAAAAGCCTTTAATAAATTAATACTTTTTATTAATAAATGAATAAGATTGTTATAAAGTATATGCTTTATCATCAAACATGATTGGCTTGTGTGCATCCTACTTTCATGGAGGATGTACCAAAGACAGCATTTAGGACTCGTTACGACCATTATGAGTTCTTAGTGATGTCATTTTGACTGACAAATGCGCCAATTACTTTTATGGACTTGATGAACCGAGTGTTCAAATAATACTTGGACAAGTTTGTGGTTATGTTAATTGACGACATTCTAGTGTATTCAAAGACTGAGGAGGAGCATGACGAACATTTAAGAATAGTATAGGAGACATTGAGAAAAGAGAAACTTTATGCAAAATTTTCAAAGTGTGAATTCTGGTTGAAGAAAGTTCAAGTTTTGGGGCATGTTATCGACAGTGATCGAGTATCAGTAGATCCAGTAAAGGTAGAAGTAGTGAAAAATTGGGGACAACAGAAGACACCGATCGAAGTCAGAAGTTTCTTGGGATTAACAGGATATTACCAAAGGTTTATTCAAAAATTTTCGAAGATAGCGACTGTCTACGTCGTGATTTTTATTGTTCCCTTTTCTGTTCTTATCTTTTGGTGTTCTCATGTTAAGTGAGATTTGTTTGAAAAAACAAGTTATGAAAAGGTCCGACATTTATATGTCGACGATTTGATTGTACGAGTCGCCAGTTGGTTTTTTAAATGGTTGTACTAACACAACCGAGAAAAGGTTTGCACATTGATCCAGTGATGTGACACTGCTAAACGAGTCTGTAAAACCGAGATTCATTAGGGTCCGGGGACTTGCTTATGCGGAGGGAAGGTGTTAAGCACTCCCCGACATCTGTGTTAGCACGGTGACCGCCACTTTTCAATAAAACTGTTATATAAATGTGTGTGTGTGTGTGTGTGTGTGGGTCAATGTGAAGTTATTTGGAAGTAGTGCCACGCCTCGTTCGTACCTATATACATAGACCTATATACATAGGATTTGAATTTATGTAAAAATTCAGTTTTAAACAAGATATAGCAGTGAGGTTTTATAAAAGAGGTTTTTCAAACCCTGTGCTCAATAGTAATTGAGGCCTTTGATACTTCCATTTTATTAAATGTTCGGCTTGATTACTTTTATTTTCGAGATATGAAGCACTTTCGAGAAAATAGTATATAACAGTGCCGAACTCCTCATGGGCATGAAAGCCATCTAAAGAAATTCAAACACCGTGAATAATTTACAAAAGTCACTTATAAATTTGAAAATGTCCATCACGGAATCGAATCTAGATTCAGTAAACTGAATCTATGATCACATGATTCCTAGGCTCACATGATGCCGCAATTTATATAAAAGCAGTAAACAATTATATATATAAGCTGTAAATATATATATAGACATGATCAACCACCACGAAGCACATCCATGGGGGATCAGAAATGTAAATATATAAAAGCGGTAAATATATATATATATATATATATGATCAACCACCACGAAGCACCTCCACGGGGGATCAAAAATATAAATAAAGCAATAAATACGATCAACCGCCACGAAGTAAACTCCAAGCGGGACTAAATGTAAATAAAGTAGTAAAAGGCCACGAAGTAAACTTCAGGCCTGACTAAAATTATATATATATATATATATATATATATATATATATATAAGCGGTAAACACACAGGATATATATCGATCCCGGCTCGGTTTATCATTTCAGTGATTTATCGCTATATATATATATATATAAAAACTATTGTTGGACTCTGTTCGATGAGCCTGAATTTTACATCCGATCGTTTACTACTTTTATATATATATATATATATATATATATATATATATATATATATATATAAACAATAAACGCTCCGGATGTAAAATCCAGGCTCATCGAACAGAGTTTGACAACAGTTCATATATATAATTATATATATATATATATATAAAAGAAAATAAACGCTCCGAACGTGAGTCCAGGCTCAATCGAGGCATAACTCGATAATGTTAGTCCGTATATATATACAAAAGAAAATAAAAGCCACGGACCGAAGTCTGGGTATACACATGCAACACGACTCTTAATGTAAAGAATAATGTGTGCAAAGATGAAGTGAAAGGCTTTAAAGTGTGTAAGAAGGATTACAGTGGACTACCAAATAAGACTTCTATAGCTTTAAATGGATGAACACTCGGCTCCCGCTGATAAAAATATGACTGAATATAAGCTCACAAGTGTTTAAAATAAGAAAGCACTCAATTTAGGGTGTGTACAGAGCAAATTAGACAGGGCTTCCTCACTGTTTTCTCTTGAAATATGGCCCCAAGCCCTCTATTTATAGGGGGAGCCTCAGGTACACCTGCGGCAGCCGCTGATGTACCTGCGGCTGGTCGGGGTGCCCCGGGCTCCGCGGGTCCCACCGTCTTGAAGTACGTGCATGCGTGCAATGTGATGTCCGCTTGAACTTGCAGAACTTTAATCTGAGCCTCCGATTGAGGTGTATAAGACCTTTTATGGAATGCTATTGTCGAGAGCTACACAAATGACATGGGATTAGAGGTTGTCAGAAGTCAGGAAGATGGGAAAATACCCTTGGTCTTCAAGCTTCAAATTCCATCCGGTGTGCTGTCCTGTGTAGTAGTCACTCAGGATTGCAGCTATTTGGCTAATGTGGGACATTGTTGTGTAGAATGTAGGTTGAGTTGTTGTTGAGATAGTGCAATATGGGATCGAGGTGGAAAAATGATGATTTTACCCCTCACCGGGGTTATCTCCGGTTTGGGTTGATAAAGCAGTCGTTGCTCAAGGTTATCTATGAGATTGGGCTGCTGCAAGTACTGGACGTCCTCAGGGTTATCTCTAAGGTGTGCCTGACCTCCCGAGGTTATCTCTGAGTTTGGAGCTGAGTGCCTCGGTGTGAGTCCCGAGGTTGAAGCTGACTGCATAGGTTGAAACGAGCATTTATGGGGTTATCTCTGGAACTTCAACTGCACTCCTTGGGGTTATCTCCAAGGTTGACATTGTCTTTCCCGGTGTTTTTTCTGGGACTAAGACTGAGTATCTCGGGGTTATGTCTGAGATGAAATGGCCTTCTCTGGTGTGATTCCCGGTATTGGAACTGCATGCCTCAGGGTTATCTTTGAGGTTGGAACTGAAACTTCTGGTGTTATTTCTGGGATGGAGTTTGAAACTTCTGGTGGTATTTTCTGGGATTGAGTTGAGCTGTCCTCCAGGGTTATCTTTGAAAGACGATTCTGCCCTCCTAAAATGTTATTGACAGGTATGTAGAAAATTTTGAGTGTCTACAGTTGCCCCTCTTTATCATATTTATGCAATGGAATGGCATGGATAGGATAAAGAATACTAGACACTTGAAATGCAACAAGATGATCATGATGCCATGTACAATAACATGATGCGAATGTATGTGGTTTTGTTGGATTGTTTTCCAACATGGTGGGATGATTATCGGCTCCCCTTAACTTCTATCGGTGTTGATAGTTATTACTGACAACCCTAATGAACTGTCTTGGATGTGTAATCCAATGCTCTCAGGAGCTTCTAGGATGTTGATGTTGGGGTTATCACCAAAGTCTTTAATCCTTGATACAGACTTCACATTGAAGATGCATCTCTCATGTACAAGAGATTCTGTGGGGATAGAGCTTTGTCTGTTTGAGGATGTGTATAACATATTCCATCATTGGTCCTCCCCAATGAGGATGTTCTTCTATGGTTTGTACTGCTTGAGTCGTTTTTTTTCACGCTTCTGTTGGAGATTATCGCACGATCGGTGTTGTCGTGGTTGCTTCGACCTTCATTGACATGTGCATCAACGGATGAGATCCCTGCTGAGGATAATGTCAAGGCTGCTTGACCTTTGTTGACGTGTGCACCAACAGATGGATTGTATGAAAACTCGTTGGGGAAAAGGTTTTAGGGTTACGACTTTGCACTGATGGTATCGGACCTTCGTGAGGTATTGCCGAATGTAGTTTGCAACAGCTGAGATCATTGGTATAGTGAATCCTGTGTTTGGGCGAATACCAATGAGTGATATGTAAAGCCACAACTTGACCCATGAAAACCAAGATTTCAGGCTATTCTGCTCAATCGCGTAGCATTTTTATTCCAGATTTGGCCTTTTCAGCTTGTGAGAACTCCTTTGCAACTCGAACTGGACCAAGCCAGAGGGATGGGCCCTACCCAGGGGAGCCACAGGTACACCTACGGCCAACCGTGGGTAGATTTAAGCTGCCCGTTGCTATCATAAGTCATTTTCATATCATATTGCATGAAGGAAACTGAGAGCTCTTCTTCGATTTTTCGAAGTTCAGCGATCTTTCTGCAGAATTTCATCACCGTACAAGTGTTCTACACTGTCCTGGTAATGTATGCATGTCTTCTTTTCCAGTTTTTATCCATTGGAAAATGACTTATGATATGAAATGCATCTAAACACATAGTAATGATTATGCATGCTCATATGATGTGATAAAAAATATTTAACATAGCAAATGTTAGTATTAAACCATGCTAAACATAATGATGTGAAAAAATTTGACTTTTGAAACAGTCAAATTGGCACCTTTCTTCTGCTATTTCTTATCCTATTTGAGGACAAATGAGCTAAGGTGAAAAAGCAAAATAATCATGGTAATTAGGCTACCCTTATGGATTTTTTACTATGATGTATTAATGCATGTAGGATGTTTATGACTGTGGGCAGGTGTGCTACTGATTGGTCACCTAGTCATGCCTATGTGCATGTGGATACTACTATTATAAAGGGGACTATGGCAAATTTTTTCCAAAACGTAGGCATTAGGTAGTTATGCATTTTTAACTTTACTGTAGACGTATGTTAAAATAATGCATACATGCATGTAGTCATAAAACTGCATTTTGAAAAGCTCCAGGTTAGAATTTACCACACCCTTTCTGAGGTGATTTGGAGACTTGTTGTCCATATATAAGGATTCAGATCAGCCGAGTAGTTCCCACAGGATCACTTCAGGTGTACGAAGGAGGGCTTCTGAAGTGCCTTGACCCCGTTCTATTAGACAGCCTCGTCGTGTGGCAGCGACGGTGATACGTCATGTCCGGGTTAATGTGCCGGACATTGTGGACGAGGAGGAGGATGTTCCAATTGTGAACCCTGCTCCTGCTTCACATGTTCCCCGTAGGGATTTCCCAGGTATCCAGGTGATGATCCCAAAGCTATTGGGTGATCTGAGTAGACATCCCTCGATTTACTTGCATGCAAATGAGGTAAAAGCTAGATTTTGATCTTCCTCTTTTTTCCTATTGATGAGGAGTAAAGGATTCTGATGTTGATCTGCTTTGTGATGTAGGTTCCCAGCTTTACACAGCCTAGAGGGAACTGGTTCAGCATTCAATCCACATACCATGCTCTGCATCCTGATTATAGAGCGATTGTGCATGGTTGGGGCTTTGGAGCTTTCTTTTCCATCCTTCCCCGTCGTTGTCCCTGGGGTTACTTCAGGGAATTGTCTGAGCAATGGTTTCACCAGACTCATTCTCTCAATTTGTTAGACTGTGAGGTGATGATGACCCCAATGGATTGGCGATTTATCACCGGTATAGAGTTTGGAGGGGATCCAGTGCCATGTACGGTGGATATTACTCCGACTGTCATTCGATCCTTGTTAAGAGTTCCGGCTGAGGCGCTCAAGGGCAGGACCATTTATACCGGTCCATTGAGCGTGGATGCTATAAGCGGGCTGTTGAGTGAGCCTATACCCGATGATGTGAGAGTCAGTGATCGCATTCTTCGGCGATTGTTCTTGATAATCATTAGAGGCTGTTTCATAGCTGATAACTCCTCTATGGTGTCATTCGCTTTGGTGAGCGCCACACGACATGTGGACCATATCGGAGAGTATGACTGGGGTTCCTACACCTTCGCCTATTTCCTCAGGGGAATGCGCATGCATTCGCAGGGCTTGACGGAGGCTTGGCTAGGATTTTACCCATTTCTTCTGGTGAGTATTTCTCTTGTAATTTCCCATGTATAGGTTAAGAGTGTTGACTGACACCAGATGTTTGCCTTTATATTGGCAGTTCTAGGCCTATGAGAGGCTCCTATGTTTACGTCCTGTGAGTGTGTTAGGCTTGGAGACCTATCCACAAGACGACGATGGCATCATTCCATACTGGCGGAGGTCCATTTAGCTGAGGGTTTTACTCATTGTCGCCTACAGCTTGAGTTATTGACAGCTAATGCCATTACTTGGATTCCTTATTCTGGGGAGCACTTGGCCATCGGGTTTGAGGATGGATACACGACTGGTGTCGAGTACGTGATTCCCACCCGTAGGATTCCTATCTTTATGGATGGAGGATGGGAGCTCTATTTAGGAGAGCGTGCTTTTAGGAGAACCATAGGAGAGATTCGTATACCGATCTTACCTCCTGCCAAGTGTTATTGGCCTGTTTCACAGTCGCCTAACATTGATATCCTCTTGATGGGTGTTGAAGATTTTACACTATCAGAGGGTCCACATACCCAGGCTACATTCCAGCATTGGTAGTCCCTTCATACCATCGGAGCCTAGACCCACGCCACGCAGTTTATGGGGGATATGGTTCCTAGATCCGTTATGATGACGGATTGGATGTCCTATGTCAGAGAACATACCCACTTGAAAAAGATTGATTGTTTGACCCGACAGTTGGATTGGGCGCATTTCTTTATCCAGCACTTGGGCAGAGATCCGACAGAGGCAGATACTTTTGATCCTTCCTGCTCAGGGGATGGCTGTGACGCCCCCAAAATAGGTATACATCACCCATCTTGGGTCGCCAGATACAAGGTACTGAATACAAAATACAACTTAATAATACAATCGTCACAGAATATACGACACAAAACATAAGTCGAGAGTTTAAACAAGAATATTGCCTTCTAGACAATATCCACTCCCAATGGAGTCATAGACAAAATGATACAAACTCAAATTCAGTCCTCATTACATTTATTATCACACTATTTAACCGTAATAGTGAGGACTACTAATGCTATCATCTCGGACCATCACTCCGCTCCCCGACTCGTCCCCAACTATATTCTCATTTCTCAAGAGAATAAAGTGAAGGAAAGGGTGAGCTCAACTAGCCCAAGAAGAAATATTATGACTAAGATAATGCGTAATAAATTATCATTAGTCTTCAACAATGTTAAACCGATAAAATACAATAGACATCAAGTTTAACCGCAGCAGTAACAAACAATCCATTAAAAGAGTCAAGAGAGAATAAAATCTAATATCTTTTATGATTTAAAAGTTTTTCATCACTTTTATCATCGAGACTCAAATTTTAATAAATAATCCACATCATCAAATCATCCCGCACTATGTGCCAATGATATTATTTAGTATCACGACCATTTAATTATCCATGCACTACGGCCAAAGATAATCGTGTTTTCATCAACGTTCTCCCGATCATGCCATAAAATAATTCATCTTTGCTCCCTCGTCAAGAGAATCCATAGCCATAATCATACCAAAAATCGCCCATCAATGCACTACGGGATAATGAGGACTTTTTTCCACATCATTTGTAACATTACTGGCCATGATTATACCGAATAATCCCTCGGTCATAATCATACCAAGTCCATCTATGCACTACATGTGCCACATATGACTTTCAACAAAATATAAACATGAGGATAATGACAATGATATAAGAATTCAATAAAACAAGTTCAAGAATTAAATTATCCAGAACTAATAACGCCCAAATTGTCAACATGATACTTCTTTGTAGAGTAAAATTCAAGAATATATTCATGCACCAAAAATAATTTGGACAGAAAAGAATCAATTTTTCATTGTGAATAGTACCCCGTGAATAGTGCTTCAAGAATAGTACCTCATGAATAGTAACCTGACATGAAAAGTACTCCAAATACCCGAGTAAATAATATTCGGGTGAATAATAACCCGTGAATAGTATTTCGCATATTAAAAGTGCCCTTAATACCCGAAAGTGAATAATACTAGAGTGAATAGTAATTGGGTGAATAAGAACCCATGAATAGTAAATCGTAAAAAAAAATACCAAATAAAATGATATTTCATAACGAGTACAAAAGAAATGATATCTCATACGAGTATAATAGAATATACAAAATCTAAATGGATTTTTACTCTCATGCATAATCCACATGCATAATCCACATATACAGATCATTTCCATAGTTTAATAAGGAATGAATACAAAGGATCATTCACCATGCATGTGGTAATCCACATAGATAGGTTATTCCAATGAATAATAAATAACGAAACCAGTCGTGAGATTTGCAACCGCTGTGATGTTCCAAATGTAATAATAAAGAATGGAATAACAATGTAAATCACCATGCATGCCAGATTGCATGCATAAAAGTTATTCCAATGTAATAATAAATAACGGAACCAGTCCCCCGTAAAACGTATAGTATGTGATATTCCAATGAATAATAAAAAACGGAACCAGTCCCACAGAAATGCATGAGATAGGATATTCCAATGTAATAATAAAGAACTAATAACTAACCAGTCCATGTAAAACGACAAACAGGATATTCCAATGTAATAATAAAGAATGGAATAATAGAAGAATTTCACCAAGTATAGGGTAGATAGCAGATACAAAAGTTATTCCAATGTAATAATAAATAATGGAATAACAGAAGTTCTCTTCATGAATATGAAAAAAATAATACCCCTTACGAGTATAATAAATACTATCCCTTACCTCAAAAGAAGACTGGATACTGGAATAGTGAGGGAGCAGACTTCTCTTCTTCTTTCTCTCTATAATTTCTCTCCATAATAATGGCTCTAAAGCTTTAGTGAATTGGTGAGAAATGAAGGAAGAATGAGCTTCTATTTATAGAAAAATATAGTTTCGATAATTACATGTTTTGGGGCTCGAAAAATTATAGTACAATACCTCCAACTTTTCTTTCATTTTTAATTCAGTCATCCAAGTATTATCAAACTTGCACCACCTCCCCTAATAGTAAATCATGTGAATCAATAGTTCAATCATGTGATTCAATAGTTATAATCATGTGAAAATAATTAATTACAAGATAAGACTCCATCTATACCTCCATCTTTAACTTAGTCATGCAAGTATTATCAATCTTGCACCAACTCCCGTAATAGTATAAGAATGTGATTCAATAGTACACACATGTGAACAAATAGTTATATAAGCATGTGAATTAGTAGCAATTAATTGCTCATTTATCCGATAAATTACCCGATTTATCAATATAACCCCAGCACATCAATTATCATCTAATAGATGTCGATTTCAACTAACACCAATAATCCCAACACAATGGAACTATCAAATTCATCTTTAATCAACATGAACTTATTCATCATTAATATTATAACTCACAATATTTAACAACTGTGTCGCTCCTGTGAAAGAGGGGCTTTCCAATAAGGATTTCTCCTATTGGCGCAAGCAATTAGGTGACCAAACTCTCCTCGCGTAACTTCTAGACATTGTAAATACTATAATTTAATAATATGAATAACTTTGTCGTCTCAATTATTGATTTCATAATATATAAAATATTATGCAGATGATACTCTGACAATAATCGAATCAATAATATGAGAGATATGATGCAACAATTACTATAGCAATAATTGAGTATAACTGAGTGACTTCTCATGTAAGCATCAATAACCAATACCGTGTGCCACTATACAACCACGCGTATTACTGTACTTTTACTAGCGAGTAGTTCAACAGTATTAACGGTAAAACTTCCGCCGTTATTTTTAATAAAAATTTTTTATCATTTTCTCAATCCGACAATAATTCCGTTGTGGGGTCCACCAATGATTGTCAGGTCGCCGCATTTGATATTCCCCGACACAAAGAATATTCCCCGATCAATCGAATATAATATAACAACTTGCATACTTTACAAAATTTATAAATATTACCGACAACTATAACATTATATCAAATACACACCATAACATAAAAAAAAATTCGAGAAATTTAAATCTTTATTCGTAAAACTTGGGATCTCACAATCTCCCCTCCTTATTAAATTTTGCCCTCAAAATTTACGTACGTACCTGGTATGCCAAACAGATGAGGACACTTCGTCAGATTCTAACTCTTGAGGTATAACCTTTGAGTGTTGAATACATTTCAGGATTTTAACAAGTACATCTTCACACGTTAATTATCCGATATCTCATCCGGTTCTAAATTAATAATGTGGTTCGGGTCATTCACATATTTACGTAACATTGATACGTGAAAAACGTTATGAACACGCGACATACTTGGCGGTAAAACGAGTCTATAAGCCACAGTTCCTACTCGATCGAGGATTTCAAATGGGCCAATTAAATTGAGGGTTGAGATTTTCTCTCTTCGTCAATTCTTGATTCTAGAATAACCCCCTCTTGAACCTTCTTCTTCACATTCATCAGCTCTGAGTCTATAGCTTGAATGGCTTTAACTTTATCGATTAAAGTCGATTCTACTTGTATATTCGTTATCTACACGTAGGTTCGTATATTCACATACGATCTTCTACTCAATACGTCAGCTACCACGTTCGCTTTTCCATGATGGTATTGAATGGTACGATCGTAATCTTCAACAGCTCGAGCCAACGTCTTTGGATCATTATACGTTCGTTTTAGTTGAAGAAATATTTAAGGGTTTAAAAAATGGGTTTTATACTGGGGTCAGTAAAAAATTCGATTTCACGTTCTGGGGTAGGCCAAGAAGTCTTCAAGAATATGTCAGGAAATTTATTAACAATAGAAATATCATTCAAAACTACGACTCTCATGCAAGACTTGGATAACACATGTAATGAAGGTTTCTCCTAACGGAGTTTCAACAGATAAGTCAAAGTCTAACTTCTCTGGAGTCAAATTTAAATGTTGAACGCAAGCAAGAGAGATAAAAGAATGGGTAGAACCCAGATTCAATAAGGTATATAGACTTCGCAAAAATTTATAATTAACTAACCCATGCTAACTTCGCTCGCAGTTACTCGCTTTTGAGAAGTCACAAAAATGTTCTTCCCGAAAACCAACGACTTTGTTTTTTCCGTATCCGCCTTTGGTGCCACCATCCCAGCTAGACTTGACTTCACTATACGACAAAATCGAGCTAAATTACCTTCTTCTTGAAATTTCCACTTCTATTATCTTGGCCATGATTACCACAAAGTGGTTACCATTCTGGCATGATAATTTCCCCACGATGATTATCATTGTTCGATGGTCGCTGCCACTTGCAGACGATTATTATCGTGTTATTGGTCGTTCCTTTTGGTTGTGCCGACTCATTATCGCGATCCAATAATCGAGCCCTATTCACAACATCCGAATATAAATAAAGTTTATGAGAAATGAGGTATCGACGATATCGGGTTTCAAACCTCTTAGAAACATTCACGCCATTCGCTTCCTCGTTATCGACCAAATGGGATGCAAACCGGGATAACTCCATAAACTTAGCCTCGTACTGCGATACGGTCATATTATTTTGCTCCATTGCTTATCTCAACATTTTCAGATGCCATTCTCAAACACTATCACAAAACAAGAGTTAGTTAACATATCAAATGTTATCCCTATACTCTGACCAACCAATTAAATACCAAATAAACTTTGGTAGGTCATACTAGCGAAGGAATTCCCCATCTCTCCCCTCCTAGTTCTTATCTCACATCTCAGCCAGGGATCATATCCCTAAGCTTTGATACCAACGGTGATGCCCCCAAAATAGGTATACATCACCCATCTTAGGTCGCCAGATACAAGGTACTGAATACAAAATATAACTTAATAATACAACTATCGCGTAACATACGACAAAACATAAGCTGAGACTTTAAACCAGAATATTGCCTTTTAGACAATATCCACTCCCAATGGAGTCCTCATAGACAGTATACAAACTCAAATTCAATCCTCATTACATTTAATATCACACTATTTAACAGAATATTGAGGACTACTAATGCTATCATCTGGACCGTCACTCCGTTCCCTGACTCGTCCCAGCTATATTCTCATTTCCTGAAGAGAACAGTGAAGGAAAGGGTGAGCTCAACTAGCCCAGTAAGAAATATTATGACTAAGATAATGCAGAATAAATTATCATTAGTCTTCAAAAATGTTAAACTGATAAAATACAATAGACATCAAGTTTAACTGCAGCGGAACAAATAATCCATTAAAAGAGTCAAGTAGAGAATAAAATCTAATATCTTTTATGATTTAAAAAGTTTTTCATCACTTTTATCGCTGAGACTCAGCTTAATAAATAACCCACATCATCAAATCATCCCTGCACTACAGGCCAATGATATTATTTAGTATCACGACCACGAATTATCCATGCACTACGTGCCAAAGATAATCGTGTTTTCATCAATCTGGCCCCGATCATGCCATAAAACAATTCATCTTTGCTCCGGGTCAAGAGAATCCATAGCCATAATCATACCAAAAACGGTCCATCAATGCACTACGAGCCAACGAGGACTTTTTCCACATCATTTGTAATATTACTTACCATGATTAATACCGAATAATCCTCGGTCATAATCATACCAAGTCCATCTATGCACCATGTGCCATGTGATGACTTTCAACAAAATATAAACAAGAGGATGATGACAATGATATAAGAATTCAATAAAACAAGTTCAAGAATTAAATTATCCAGAACTAATAATGTCCAAATTGTCAACATGATACTTCTTTGTAGAGTAAAATTCAAGAATAATATTCATGCACCAAAATAATTTGGATAGAAAAGAATCAATTTTTCATCGTGAATAGTGTTTCGAGAATAATAAGAATACTCGTGAATAGTAAATCCGACATGAAAAGTACTCAAATACCCGAAAGTGAATAATATTCGGTGAATAGTAATTTGGATGAATAAGAATCCGTGAATAGTATTTCGGCATGAAAAGTGCCCCAATACCCGAAAGTGAATAATACTAGAGTGAATAGTAATTGGGTGAATAAGAATCCATAAATAGTAACTCATAATGTAAAATACCAAATAAAATGATATTTCATGATTTAGTACAAAAGAAATGATATCTCATACGAGTATAATAGAATATACAAAAATCGCAAATGGATTTTTACCCGCCATGCAGAATCCACATATATATGCATCATTTCCACAATTTAATAAAGAATGAATACAAAGGATCATTCACCATGCATGTGGTAATCCACATAAATAGGTTATTCCAAAAGAATAATAAATAACAAAACCAGGTCAGGTGAGATTCGCACCAACATGATGTTCCAACAGAATAATAAAGAATGGAATAACAATGTAAATCACCATGCATGCATTATCAGATGTATATGTCGTTATTCCAATGTAATAATAAATAACGGAACCAGTCCCACAGAAATGCACAAATGTGATATTCCAATGTAATAATAAAGACGGAACCAGTCCGCATAAAACACATAGACAGATATTTCCAATGTAATAATAAAGATGATAATCAGTGTCCCAAAAAGATGCATAAACAAAGGTATTCCAATATAATAATAAAGAATGGAATAATGTAAGAATTTTACCAAGTATAGGTATCACAGAGATACAAAGTTATTCCAATGTAATAATAAAGAATGGAATAATGTAAGTTCTCTTCATGAATAAAAAAAATAATACCCCTTACTTAGTACAACAAATAATATCCCTTACCTCAAAAGAAGATTGGATATCGGAATAGTGAGGGAGCAGATTTCTTCTTCTTTTTCTCTATAATTTTCTCTCTATAATAATGGCTCTAAAGCTTTAGTGAATTGGTGAGAAATGAAGGAAGAATGAGCTTATATTTATAGAAAAATATAATTTTGATAATTGCACGTTTTGGGGTTCGAAAAACTACAGTACAATACCTCCAACTTTTCTTTTATTTTTAATTCAGTCATCCAAGTATTATCAAACTTGCACCACCTCCCCTAATAGTAAATCATGTGAATCAATAGTTCAATCATGTGATTCAATAGTTATAATCATGTGAAAATATGAATTACAGTATAGTACCTCCATCTATACCTCCATCTTTAACTTAGTCATGCAAGTATTATCAATCTTGCACCAACTCCCGTAATAGTATAAGAATGTGATTCAATAGTACACACATGTGAACAAATAATTATATAAGCATGTGAATTAGTAGCAATTAATTACTCATTTATCTGATAAATTACCAGATTTATCAATATAACCCCCAGACATCAATTATCATCGGAATAGATGTCGATTTTAACTAACACCAATAATCCCAACACAATGGAACTATCAAATTCATCTTTAATCAACACTTAACTTATTCATCATTAATATTATAACTCACAATATTTAACAACCGTGTCGCTCCTCAGAAAGAGGGGCTTTCCAATAAGGTTTCTCCCTATCAAGCATAACAATTAGGTGACCAAACCTCTCCTCGCGTAACTTCTAGACATTGTAAATACTGTAATTTAATAATATGAATAACTTTGTCATCTCAATTATTGATTTAATAATATATAAAATATTATGCAGATGATACTGTGATAATAATCGAATCAATAATATGAGAGATATGATGCAACAATTACTATAGCAATAATTGAGTATAACTGAGTGACTTCTCACGTAAACATCAATAACCAATACCGTGTGCCACTATGTAACCACGCGTATTACTGTACTTTTACTAGCGAGTAGTTCAACAGTATTAACGGTAAAACTTCCGCCGTTATTTTCAATAAAAAAAACTTTTGTCATTTTCTCAATCCGATAATAATTCTGTTGTGGGGTCCACCAATGATTGTACCGTCGTACGGATATTCCCCGACACAAAGAATATTCCCCGAACAATCGAATATAATATAAAAACTTGTATACTTTACAAAATTTATAAATATTATCCACAACTATAACATTATATCAAATACTCACCATAACATAAAAAAAAATTCGAGAAATTTAAATCTTTATTCATAAAATTTGGGGTCTCACAATGGCCCCTCAGATGACCCATATGGATTTGCCGGTACAGATCCTCCATTGTATAGGCCTGACATCCCCGTTGATGGAGATCTAGTGACGCAGGAGAATTACATCAGGTGGACAGGATTGATGATGTAGACATTGACACCATTGTCTTCTTCTGATGTATTTCTTGTTATATCTTTTGATAGGCCTCTGTTAGACACTAGGTAGCTGTGCCCCATTCTCGCTATATCTTTCGATAGGCCTTTGTTAGTAGCTGGGCGTCTGTGCCCCATTTCCCTGTATTTTAGCTGTACAGAGATGTATTAGATGATGACATACTTAGGAATGTATATACTGTTATTCCCTACATCATATTGCCATCTATTGTTTATCATGCATGTATTATGTTATGCATATATATGTATGTCCAGAGATATTCAGCATTGACCCTGGATGGTCTTATGACACGGCCCATACAGATGTCTTCTTCGACAGTTAGCCATATTAATCATACCCCACCAGTATTGGTGGTATCTTGTCTGAGATCGTGGTATGATAGTATGTCACCTTCAGATAGGGTGACTGTAGATCAGTTATTGTAGCATACTATGACTCTCCTGATGTTTCAGGTTCTCACAGGCTTATAGAGGGTATGCTGGAGCATTGGATACCGGAGAGGCAGGTTTTTTGATTTGGTATATATGAGTTGACTCTTACTTTGGAAGAGTACGCACGGTAGATGGCGCTGCCACTAGACAGACCTTGCGCGCGGATGGCTATCGGCGACATGAGCCGACAGTTCATGACCCTCATAGGGTTGAGGCGTAGAGTTGTGCAGGATGAGATCACATCCCGCCACGTTATATCCCAAAGATTTTTCGATGGATGATTTGGCTCAGAGGATAGTTATACACTGTGACTGGGATTTTACCATCTTGGGAGGATTATCGCATTGGCCGTAGTAGATGTATCGCCATCACAGATTGTCCTATGTATACATGTCATAATACATGGATGAGCTGGACATTAGCGTCATTATGGCAGTGAGAGCTCTCAGGGAGGGTCACACCATTGTACCCTGTAGGGGTATTCACAGGTAGTTCGGTCATGTTGTACATGTGGTTTATGTCACACTTGAGACCAATTGGCATATTTCGACGGCACGGGTATTATTTTACCTATGAGATAGCCATGTCGTACTCCTTTCAGCCTGCAGAGTGTATAGATTCTACATCTTGGTCCGTTTTCCTGGCAGAGATTAAAGATCCATTTGATATATTACCATGTACATGGCTTTGTTCACCCTACAGCTTCATCACTCATGCCCTCTAGATGGTTTGAGGGGCATGACTACTTATCACCCACTGGCTGTGATGTGTCAGTTTGACCAGTTCCTGGACTTCCATCCTTTTAATGGGGCATTGAGTCAGCATTTGGCTTCTCGCCACTTGTCAGCAGAGGATAGATCCAGGGTGTATGCCTGTTGGGATCAGCGTGAGCTAGGTGCACTTTCTGTTAGCCATCCGGGTTGTTCTGCAGAGTATTCTGCATGGATGGAGATAGAGACTACATCGGCTGTGGTAGTATCCACATTGCCAGGGATTGATTCTGATGATGAGGAGCCCATAGAGGACATTGATATTCCCACAGAGGAGGAGCCATTCACTGGGTTGCCAGCAGCTCTTGCAGATTCTCCCAAAGATGAGTGTTCTTGTGATTCAAAGATTCAAAGATGAAGATCCGAGCAGTAGTCTTCATCTGATGATCTTTGAGAGAGATTAGGCTAGGGCCTTAATGTTGACAACTCTTGATGGGAGAGACACCGCTCTATTGGAGAGAGATGAGGCCAGATCAGCCAGACGCATTGATTGTAGAGAGAGATGCTGCCCTATCTTCTCGGGATGTGGCCGTTACAGATAGTACTTCAATGAGATCCCTTACGACTGGAATCCTTGCCAATTTGAGTGCATATATTGATGAGCATCATGCCACCATGTAGTCGGGCCCTGGATCCGCTAAGCTCATGTAGATACCTATGGGCGAGTGAGCTTACACGTTACACCCCTCTCTTCGGAGAGAGATGCTATGTTAGATCTGATAGTTCGCATACATACCGATCTGTAGATAGACTTGTATTTTCCTGCACAGACTAGCATAGCCATTTTATCATGTCACTAGTACAAGGTAGTAAATAGACAACACTTAAACCATAACATTTTTATAAAAAATATTGTGGTATTTTTTTTCACAATATTTTTTTACAAAACGTTGTAAATATATATAAAAAAACGTTATCTATTTAAAAGGGTATTTTTTTTTAGTTTTAATTATATAACGTTTTTTTAAAAAAATGTTATCTATCTAAAAAACATAGAGCTTAAAAAAAAATCTTCCTTTAGAGCTTAAAAAAAAATCTTGCGGAAGTGAAAACTTGAAATAATTTTATAATAACTATCACTCTATCAGTATTTTTCTCCCACTTTGCCCTAGCCCGCTCCCAGTCTCCAGGCCAGATCTGAAATCTCGATTTTATTTCTTTGTTTCTCTCCCGTGGTTTTACTTTCTTCCTCGTCGTCGCCAGTAAGGATCTCGCCGGCGTCGTGGCTTCTCTTCCCCGTCGTCGTCCCTCTCTTCCACCGTCGCCGTCCCTCTGCTTCTGTCTCTCTAAAGCTTGGTACATTTTCCCAATTCAATATTCCCCCAATTTTTCCCTAAATATAACCCTATGAACATCTATAGAAGCCCTAGCTGTATGCCTGGGTAACATCTATAGAAGGCCAACTGTATGCCTGGGTAACATCTGTAGAAGCCCAGCTGCTGAGGGTGTATACATAGACTTGGTTAAGAAAAGGGGTCTTCATTCCAACTTTATCATCGATTCTGCTGGCACCATCGATTAACATGAGGTATATTATAGATACCCATTTGTGTGTTGTATTTTTCTTCTATTTTGATAAAAATGTGTTCCCCAAATTACTTAGTAGTGGGTGGCTGTGGATAAATATTGGGTTTTCTTTGAAATTGGTGTTTTTAATTTTTTTTAAAGGGTAATGAAGCTAACCCAAGAATGAGGGCCGCCTTTAAATGGCGTGGAATTCAGATAACCTCCTTATCAAAGCCGATAAGGCCCTCTAATTTTAAAGAATTTGATATAATTCTTGCAATGGACAAGCAGAACAGAGGTGGGGTGATTTGTAGATGGTATACTAACGTTATGACTAATCAGACTCATAAGTTATGAGTCTGGTTTTATTTTTGAAATTCTTGTTGATTTGGCCTTGCATAAAATTTGATGGTTTTCGGTACAATATTAAGCTGCTAGCGAATTTTACATATGATACTTTGTATCTTTGTATGTGTGTTTATATGTTTTAACTTTATAGAATTATGATAAATAATATGTTATATATGCATGTTTCCTGTTGCGACATCCAACAAAGAAAACTGAAAACTATGTTGCGGTGACAAATTTGGATGGTAAATACAGTTCAGTGAATGACACTCCTGCTCGTTTGAGGCTTGATGCTGATCGTGCTACTGATAATGCTTCTGTAAATACTGAAGTAATTTCTAGCCTTTTTCACAGCATTCATTATCTGTTAATTGATTTTTTTCTTTCTCTACTTTGTCATAACTGTTGAAGAGGATTGCATTTGTGTACCATTGGGTCAACATACATATTATGAAAGTGAGGATTCATAGTAAGGATTACATTTGTATGAAAGCAATGCAAATCTTGATGCAGAGTATTTTGGGACAGAGGAATGCTAAGGTATGCTGCTTAATCCAAGAAATTCTGCAGAACCTTAGTATCGTAAACTTAGGTTAAACATTGATGATACTAAGCCCACTGAGTACTTCATATGTGAAATGAGGAGCATTTGATAGGTGATATATATAGTTTATAATCTCTAAGAGTTTATTTTTCTTATGCAATGCAGTTTCCCTTGCTTACCAGAAGTGGCATGATGGAATGATTGATTAGTGTCTTCTGTGGATGATCATGCTCTTACTATCCTTTTGTAAATTTTCCAATATAGCATTTCTGCGGAATACCAACTAGTTTGGAGTAAAAGGTGGTGTCGAGTTGTGAGTGCATTGTGGTGGATGATGACCTCTACTGTTTTTAGCTTATATTGTTTTGAATTGACTTTTGTTTTAGATTATATTATTTTGAATTGGCTTTTGTCTGATTATAGGCTAACTTGATGTTGTCATATATATTAACTGTTAACATACATATTGCCCGGTGGTTGTCTCATTAACTGTTAACATACATATGTTAACATACATATTGCCAAGTAGAAATTCTGGGAGCATGTTCGCGGTTTTGCAGAAAATGCGTCCTCAACTGACTACTGTGGGTACTTGGACTATATGTTCTTAAATATGCATTTTTCTTGTTTGTTTTTTATTAGTGCAATTGATTTCTTTTTGACATACAACTGATTGACCAAACCATACTGTTTAGTGCACATTTCTTTTGTTGGTCATCTTTAGTTTTAAGTTCTTTTGATTAGATTACTCATTTGTGCAGTCAGTGAAATTATGAACACGTAGTTCATCATGCTGCTGAGTATTCAAACTGTTTTAGCACCTTTCTGCCATCAGTAAAATGCTTCATTTTGCAGACTGTGGACAATGATCTTGCGTTAAAAATTTATATCAAAGCAAGAACAACTCCAAAAGATGTTGCAGCTTTTTCTGAACGAAGGGAATTTAACAAAATTCTCATAAACTCGAAGCAGGTTAGTGATATGTCTATGCAGTAAGCTATAATAATTTCCAATAACTTACATTGAGTACATATTGTTTACTCGGGCCCTCTAAAGAAGTCTTTATTTTATTGCTTTACAATTCTAAAGAGTGAAATATTATATTTTTCTTGATACAGGTTGGATATACACCTGATTATTTATTTCTTTTGCAAACAATTCTTCGATCAGATCCTCAGGTATGCAAATAATTAAAACAATTGGATAAATTTTTATTTCTCCATCAGCTGAAGTAATTTCTCGGAGTCTGGAGTGTCCTATATGCCTGGAGTCTGCAGATGACCTTGTGCTCACGCCATGTGCACACCGGATGTGCAGGGAATGCCTTCTCTCAAGCTGGCAGACACCATCAACTGGGCCATGCCCAATATACCGGCAACTGCTTAACCAAAATGATCTCATTACATGTCCATCTAAACCCCACTACCTTTTTTTGAAGGAGTTTAGTGAGCAATGAAAAAGTGGTAAACAACAGTAGTAGCGAGTGCAGTTCTTAGTTCTTTACTACAGACAATTAATGACAAAAATGTGCTAAGTCCAGTTTTCTTCATATTTTCAGGTGATGTTAATGTCATTGAGAGTTGGTGGAGTGGGCTTGAATTTAACTTCAGCTTCCAATGTCTTTCTCATGGTACATATTTGTTTTGGTTGATAGCCATTTTGTCATATATTGTCTGTTTTGAATGTTAATGCATTTTACTAGTTGAATAAGCTTCTTGTGGCTGAGCCTTTTGTCAAGGAGACATTCTTGCAAATACCACTATTGATCTGTTGTACTTGGTTTGAACAACCTTCTGATGCTAAGGAGATAGATCTTTAATTCTCACTGGAAGACCTTGAAACAATAAAAGTCATTGGCAAGGGAAGTGGTGGCATGGTTCAACTGGTTCGCCATAAATGGGTTTGAAATTTCAGAGTCTCTTGGAGTGCATGAGCCATCAGAGATTTTATTTGTAACCGACATATTTCAAGAAGGTGTTGCAGCAAAGGAAGCAGGTAAAATGCTTTTAGTTATAATTGGTACTTTTTTTTCATTTAGGCCTCCCTCAACATGCATTTCCTGGCAATCTGGGTGTGAAACTTGAGCTAATTTTTTTTTGCCTTCCTTCTAAATTTCTGCAACTCTCAGTTGCCTGGTAAAGTGTGCTTACATTCTTTGTCTAGACGACACTTTATTGGATTATTATTGCAATACTTCTTGCATATGCAGTTTTAAGGTTTGTCAACCCCTGAGCAGCAACCATTCAGTAATTGGCATTTGGGTCAACTAACATAGATTACCTTATGCATAGGAAAACTAAATATGTAGCTATTAAGCTAATATAGCAGACAAATACTCTTATCAACTACAACTAACTAAGTTTTTAACTGTATGCAGGAATATTATTGACAGATCTTGATGCAATGTGAACTTTCTTTTCCTCTCGTATAATTATTATGGTTTCTCTAGGTGACTTGGTGTTTTTTTTGTGGTCAATCCATTGCAGAATAAGGAACTCACCAATATAAGGGCTGCGAACAAGGATGAAAATCTGAAGCTATCTCCTCCTCGCCTAGTATGTTCCCATTAACCCGCTACTTTCTAGATTTTATTATCCTCCTTTCCAATATTATGCATTATTCAATGCATTGCCATTAATAGTTATGTCTTATTGCTATATCTGAGATGATGGTTTTGGAACATCACTTGTTAAAGTGCAGGACCACTTGTAGATGGTCCTGCTAAGTAACTTGTGTATGGTTAATAATTATTGACTTAGGTTTTGGGCACCTAAGCCTTTTGGATTCACAAGTCGGAAATTTTTGTCATTGCCCTAGACATTGAAATCAATTTTATGTTTTTACTACAATTTTTCATAGTCAAGCTACACTTTCTCTGAGCTTTCATGTTAAGTAGGGGAGAAAAAGGATAAAGAAACACAATTCACAAGTGATGTGGTATACTGAAGAAATAAACTCTTTATATTTGCATTGGTGTTTTTATATTAAACATCTGAATGCATTTTGGTGCAGATGACTCTTGAAGAAGCAATAAGTTATGTTGCTTCTGATGAGCTCATTGAGGTATGTTCCAGGAATTTATTTTTTTTTCTCCTATCGTGTGAAAGTAACTAAAATTTCTGCATATGTGATTATTCTGGTGAAGCTCTTTCATGGGCTATCCATAGTCTTGATATGTAATAACTTTCAACTCTAAATCTTAACGTTTTGGCTGTTGCATGGATCATAAATTAATGTTTCTTATATATCTGATTTTCTTCTAAAAATTTGCAGTGTTGATGCTAGCGTCTCAGTCTTTAGGAGAACTCTTTCTTTCAATAAATCTGCAAGCCTTTATATTCCTACACACCTCGAATTGGCAAGGAAGTTTTTTTAGTGATCCATGACAGTTGAAGGAGAACCTAGGCTTTTTTGCACATGCTTAGGTAATAGCTTAATTTTATGTATAGTTTGGTTTATTTTGTGGATGTAATCAAATTCACAATTCAATATAGTAGTAATTTATATTGAAAAGTGAATTTGAGATGTATATATGGATAGTTTGGTATATATTTTGTGGATGTAGTAATTTGAAACTGTAAAGGAATGATATTATTGGGATGTATTTTGAATGGTTGATACATTTTGGCTTTAAATTTAAATGAGAATTTAGACCTTTTAGCTATATATCATGGCATTAGCAGATTGCAGGTGCACTGGTAATATAGGTGGATCTTAACTTTTTTTCTTTTTTTTTTCAAGTCAATCTATAACATTTTAAAAATGTTGTATATTTGTATAAATAAATGACACCTTTTAAACAGTTATATACATGTATTATAATATTTTTAAGTCGCACTATAACGTTTTAAAAACATTATATAAATTTGTCTAAATAGATGACACATTCTAAACGTTATGTAATTGTGTCTAAATGTTGTTTGATATATTAAACTACAACATTTTAAGCCAAAAAACGTTGTGGAAGCATACCTTCTATAACGTTTTCAAGCATCTACTAATTTATGAAAAATAAATCTACAACATTTTTTTTCTTAAAAAACATTGTATAATGTGTCTAACTACAACGTTTTAAAAACGTTGTATAAGGGTGTCAAATAGATGATACCCTTAAGCACAATTTTTTTCTAATAGAAACCACAATGTTTTTTACGCGTTATCTATTTACTGTTTTGTAGTAGTGTGTACAACACATTGTATATATCAAATAACATTATATATGGCAGGGAAATATATTTTGATTCACTTCCCTTTCAGTTGTGCCTTAATACTTGCTTTATATTTTCCTGTTTCTTTAGGGCTTGTGATCTTGATGCATTCTGAACTCATCCTTGATGTGTGGACATTGAGACGTCGTAGGATTTTTTAGAATGGATCATTGATCTGTATGTGTCCCTACCCTTTTTGGTGTCTTGGGACTGGTTTCTATATGGAAATGTGTAGAGAAGTGTGACTTTTCCTCTCTAAGATTCACCGCACCATAGATGGTCGTCAGTACTCCTATTTAAGAGGAGCCCAGTTAGTTTCATCTCTTATGGGTTGGTGTTGCTCTTCAAGGAATCAACTGCAGCTTAGATGGTCACTAACTCTCCCATTTATGGGGAGGCCAGATAATTCCATCCCTTTGGTCTGAAACCGATGAAAGGTGGTGGATTGAAGTTTGATCCCAGTACCGTGTGACAAGTATTTGTGTTTTGATAGGGGTTAGGATCGAACCATAAATGGTCGCCTACACGCACTCTATTGAAGAGGAGATCAGGTCTGCGTAGTTCGAACCTGGTGTAAGAGGTTCAATGCTGAATGGTGAAAGGGTAGAAAGGTATAGGAATGTTTTCGTTAATTTTGTTTATGTAGAGAAATGGTAGAAATGTTTTTGTTGTTTTTGTTTTTTATTGCGACCGGGCCATATAAAATGGTTGCCTACGCACTCCCAGGTATCAAGGAGATCAGGTCGACGTAGTTCACCCTATGTTCAGGACGATTTGCAGCCGAAAAAGTTTGATCCCATGTGTGACGCCCCCAAAATAGGTATACATCACCTATTCTGAGTCGCCAAATACATGGCATGTAATACAAATACAATCTTAATTATACAACAAGAGAGTCATGTGAGTTTAAATACAAATATTGTCTTCAGATAATATCCACTCTCGTAATAAGTCCTCATTACATTTATTGTCACACTATTTAATGTAATAGTGAGGACTACTAGCTAATACTATCATCAGGACCATCACTGCTTCCGACTCGTCCAAGCCCACGTTCTCATTTCTTGAAGAGAACAATGAAAGAAATGATGAGCTCAACTAGCCCAGTAAGAAATATTATGACTAAGATAATGCAGAATAAATTATCATTAGTCTTCAACAATGTTAAACTGATAAATACAATAGACATCAAGTTTAACTGCAGCGGAATAATAAATAATAGAACCAGGACCGGCGTAAAACGCACAGACAGGATATTCCAATAGAATAATAAAGACGGAATAATAAATAATGGAACCAGTCCTGTAAAACACATGCATGTGGATATTCCAATGTAATAATAAAGATGTAATAATAGAAGAATGTCACCAAGTATAGGTAGCCTGGCCAGATACAAAGTTATTCCAATAGAAACAATAAAGAAATGGAATAACATAAGTTCTCTTCTTGAATACAAAAGAAATAACACCTTTACCGTAGTAAAAGAAACCGAATATAAGAGTAGTTAAGTAGCGAATACTTTTTTCTTTTCTCTCTACAGTTTATCTTTCAGAGTTTCAAATGAATTCGTAAGAAATAATGAAGGAATGAGCTTCTATTTATAAAAAATAGACCGCATAGTAACTAACTCATGAACGGTCTGTATTGATTTACTTTTTAATCTGACCGTCCATATTTAAAGTAAAATCTTTTAAATAAAATATAATATATATTATATAAAATATATATATTAATAATACATATATTTCACCCACTATATATATATATATATATATAATATACACACCATATATATATATATATATATATATATATATATATATATATATATATATAATATCACTCCACCACTCTATCACTCCATCATAAACGGATGAAAACTCTCCACCAAATTCTATTATCACCCAAAAAGTACATCATCATATATAAATATATATATAACAAATTATATAATATATATAATTTAACACATGCATATCTATATATATATATATACTATATACAACTTTCTCCTGACCATTTCATTTCCCTTTCCCCCACCCTAACTCTTCTTTCAAACGTGGGTCCTACGCTGGGCCCCCACCTCTTATTATAACTTTCTATCGATTATTTTGAAAAATGGGTAAATGGGGGTCCATAAAATAAGCAAAATTGAGTGACTTCTCACGTAAGAATCAATAATCAATACTGGTATGCTACTTATGCAACCACGCCAGACATCGTATTTCTTTACTAATGAAAGTAGTTCAACAAGATAATCTGTGAAAACTTCCGCCCGTTATTTTCAATAAAATATTTTGTCATTTTCTCAATTCGACAATAATTCCGTTGTGGGGTCCACTAATGATTGTGTTAGTGCATTTAATATTCTCCTACACAAAGAATATTCCCGACCAATCGAATATAATACAACAACTTGCATACTTTGCAAAATTTATAAATACTACCCACAACTATAACATTATATCAAATCCACACAATAATATTCAAAAAATATTTCGAGAAATTTAAATCTTTATTTATAAAATCTGGGGTCTCACAATCTCCCTCCTTATGGAATTTCGCTCTCTAAATTTACGTGTGACGCACTGGACGATATGCTTAATGGTGAGGATACCTCGACTTCACTTCAAATTCTAACTCTTGAGGTATAACCTTTGAGTGTTGAATACGATTCTTCTTATCCAAGATTTTAACACGTATCTCCTCATACGTTAAATCTTCTGCTATCTCGTCCAGTTCTAAATTAATAATGTGGTTCGGGTCATCCACATATTTACGTAACATCGATACGTGATAAACGTTATGAACACGCAACATATTTAGTGGTAAAACGAGCCTATAAGCCACAGTTCCTACTCGATCTAGGGTTTCAAATGAGCCAATAAAATTGAGGGTTGAGATTTCCTCTCTTCTTCGATTCTTGCTTCTAGAATAATGCCCACTTGAACCTTCTTCTTCACATTCATTAGATTTGGGTGTGTAGCTTGAGCGACTTTAACTTTATCGATTAAAGTCGATTCTACTCGTATATTCGTTATCTTCATATGGGTCCCTAGAGTTTTTAACTCTATCTTCATCATTTATACGAAATGAGTCTTTGTATTAATAACATCGCACTCAGAACGCATACGATCTTCTACTCAACACGCCGCCTATCACGTTTGTTTTCCCAACGATGGTATTGAATGGTACGATCGTAATCTTCAACAATTTCGAGTCAACGTCTTTTGGCGATGTTACGCTTATTTTAGTTGCAGTAAATATTGGAGGGTTTAAGAAATGGGTTTTGTCTTTGGGGTCAATACAAAATTCGATTTTACGCCTAGGGTAGGCTAAGAAGTCTTCAAGAATACGTCAGAATTTTATTAACGTTAGAAATATCATTCAAATCTGTGGACCTCATCCAAGACTTGGATAAGACGTCACATTGATACCTATCAACTTGCCATCTTCATTCACGATGTCGCCTACGAAAAAAGTCCGGCGATTGCATTCCACACAAGGAAGTCAACACCGAAAGGATCGGGCTCTTTACTTATGGCTTGATATGACAATGATTGACTTTAGTGGTTTGGTTACTTTGAATTCGCATAACAAAGTTGGTTAGAGTATGAAAGCTAACAACCTTATTTAAAAGCATGATAAGTATTTAACCAATCGTTTAAAAAATCACATCAAAGGCAAGTATTTTCAAAGAGATAAGATCGACAGGTAACGTAAAAATGTCAATTTGAATCAACAAGATTTATAAATAGTGGAGGTAACGAAGGCTCCTACTAACGAAGTTTCAACTAATAAGTCAAAGTCTAACTTCTCCGGAGTCAAATTTAAACGTTGAACGCAAGAAAGAGAGATAAAATAATAGGTAGAATCGGTATCTTATAAGGAACAGACTTTGCAAGAATTTATAATTAACTAACTCGTGCTAACTTCGTTCGGGTTACTCACTTTTTGTGAAGTCACGAAAAATGCTCTCCCTTGAACTACCGGTTTTGTCTTTTCTGGAACGGTCTTTGGTGCCTCCATCCTAGCTTAACTTGTCTTTGGTGAACGATAAAATCAGGCTAGGTGACCTTCTTTTCCACAATTATAACATGCTTTGGATGGCATCGCGCAGTTTAGACTGATATGTCCCTCCCCTCCGCATTTAAAACATATGATAGGTGGTCGTTCTCCTTCCTTAACAACTTGGTCTTTGGCCGACGCGTCTTTCCATCATTGTTGAATTTCTTCTTCTTAAAATGTCCATTCTTATTGTTTTGGCCACGATTACCACCGAAGTGGTTACCATTTCTGGCATGTTGATTCCCTTCACGCTTATTTTCACCGTTTCGATGACTGCTATCACTAGTATTATCATTTTTCCGGCTGCTCTCTTTTAGTTGGGTTGACTCATTATCACACTCTAATAACTGAGCCCTATTAACAACATCTGAATACAAACATAGTTTATGAGAGATAAGATATTGACGTATCTCAGGTTTCAAACCTCTTAAAAACATTCGCGTCATTCTCTCCTTATTATCAACCAAATGGGACGCAAACTGGGACAACTCGGCGAACTTAGTTTCGTACTGCGACACGGTCATGTTGTTTTGCTCCAACTTGATAAACTCCACCTCCTTCATGTGACGAATACTTTCGGGAAAGTACTTGTCATTGAACAACTCTTGGAACTTCTCCTAAGACATCTTGAGTGCGTCAGGCTGGGTACGTTTTACAGATTCCCACCAGTAATCTGCATCTTCATGCAACATAAAGGTGGTAAAGGCAACCTTTTGCTCCTCGGAGCATCCCAAGACATCAAATATTTTAGTCATCTTCTTTAACCACGTCTCCGCCTTAAGTGGTTATGGCTTTCCCAAAAACTCTGGTGGTCCTAGCTCCATGAATTGCTTAGTGGTGACCGATCGTGGGTTGCCATTATTTTTACCTGCATTATTAACAGGAGCCACCTTCACCTGATGTTGCATGAATTCTAAAAAGCTCCTAAACGTACAGTCGTTCGTCAATTGATCAGTGTTGTTGTTTACAGGAGGATTATCGCCATCCTATTGCTCATTGTCCTGATTATTGATCTGTGGAGACTCAACGGTCTCCTGTGCTCCATTGATATTCTCAACATTCTCGGATGTCATTTTCAAATACTGCCACAAAACAAGGGTTAAATAATATATCACATATTATCCCTATACTACCGACCGACCAATTTAAATATCAAATAAACTTAGGTAGGTCATACTAGCGAAGGGAATCTCTCTCCCTCCTAGTTCTTGGCTCACATCTTAGCCAGGATCATATCCCTAAGCTTTGATATTAACTGTGGACGCCCCCAAAATAGGTATACATCACCTATTCTCGAGTCGCTAAATACATGGTACGTAATACAAATACAATCTTAATTATACAATAAGAGAGCTGTGAGTTTAAATACAAATATTGTCTTCTAGACAATATCCACTCTCAGAATAAGTCCTCATTACATTTATCGTCACACTATTTAACAGAATAGTGAGGACTACTAGCTAATACTATCATCCGGACCATCACTGTTCCCGACTCGTCTCACTACGTTCTCATTTCCTGAAGAGAACAGTGAAAGAAAGGGTGAGCTCAACTAACCCAGTAAGAAATATTATGACTAAGATAATGCAGAATAAATTATCATTAGTCTTCAACAATGTTAAACTGATAAAATACAATAGACATCAAGTTTAATTGCAGCAAAATAATAAATAATGGAACCAGGTTCGGCGTAAAACGTACAGACAGGATATTCCAACAGAATAATAAAGACGGAATAATAAATAATGGAACCAGGTCCGGTGTAAAACACACAGACAGGATATTCCAATAGAATAATAAAGACAGTATAATAGAAGAATGTCACCAAGTATAGGGTAGCCCACGTATATAGGTTATTCCAACAGAACAATAAAGAAATGGAATAACAGAAGTTCTCTTCTTGAATACAAAAGAAATAACACCCCTTACCGTAAAAGAAACTGAATATAAGAGTAGTTAAGTAGCAGAATACTTTTCTTCTTTCTCTCTACAGTTTATCTCTCTAGAGTTTCAATGAATTCGTAAGAAATAATGAAGGAATGAGCTTCTATTTATAGAAAAATGGATTGCATTGTAACTAACTCATGAACGATCCAGATTGATTTACTTTTAATTGGACGGTCCATATTTAAAGTAAAATCTTTTAAATAAAATAAAATATATATTATATAATATATATATATATATATATATATATATATATAATACATATATTTCACCCACCATATATATATATATATATAATATACACCCACCATCTATATATATATATATAATATCACTCCACCACTCTATCACTCCATCATAAACGGATGAAAACTCCCCACCAAATTCCATTATCACCCAAAAAGTACATCATCATATATAAATATATATATAACAAATTATATAATATATATAATTTAACACATGCATATCTATATATATATACTATATACAACTTTCTCCCGACCATTTCATTTCCCTTTCCCCCACCCTAACTCTTCTTTCAAACGTGGGTCCCACTCTGGGCCCCCGCCTCTTATTATAACTTCTATCGATTTTTTTGAAAAATAGGTAAATGGGGGTCCATAAAATAAGCAAAACTGAGTGACTTCTAACGTAAGAATCAATAATCAATACCGTGTGCTACTATGCAACCACGCGTATTACTGTACTTTTACTATCGAGTAGTTCAACAAGATTAATCGGTAAAACTTCCACCGTTATTTTCAATAAAATATTTTTGTCGTTTTTCAATCCAAATAATAATTTCGCTAGGGGTCCACTAATGATTGTGTTGCCGCATTTAATATTCTCCGACACAAAGAATATTCCCCGACCAATCGAATATAATACAACAACTTGCATACTTTTGCAAAATTTATAAATACTACCCACATACTATAACATTATATCAAATCCACACCATAATATTCAAAAAAATATTTCGAGAAATTTAAATCTTTATTTATAAAATCTGGGGTCTCACACCATGTTCAGGACAAACTGTGGGGAAAAGTTTGATCCCATGTTCAGGACAAACTGCGGGAGTGAAAAAGTTTGATCCCATGTCCATGACAAACTGCAGGGGAAGGGTTTAATCCCTGGTGGGATAATCGAAATTATATGGAGTGTGAAATGAAAGATCTGATGATCTTAAAACCAGGCTGCTGGCTTGAAGAGTGTGTTTCCTTGATGGGGCAAATGGGTATGAAGAAAGGGTTATGTGTAGTAAGGGTTAGAAAACCTGAAATGACTAGTGATCTGGTGATCCAAAACCAAGATGTTTGCTTGATGGTAACTTCAGACAGGGTACCATTTCACGGTGTCTGTGTTGATGAGCTGTGGAAATTCATCGCCATCCATTTCCTGTAATCTGAGAGCACCTCCTGTCAATACCTCCTTGATAATAAACGGGCCATCCAAATTTTGAGCAAATTTTCCCTTTGCCTGATCTTGGTTGTCAATGATCTTCTTCAAAACCAAGTCATGTTGTTTATATTGTCGTAGCCAGACTTTCTTGTTGTAGGATCTGGCAATCCTTTGTTGGTATAACTGACCATGGAAGATAGCATCACTTTGTCTTTCGTCTATTAGAGACAATTGGTGATATCTGTCTTGTAACCATTGGTCTTCATCCAGCTGAGCGTCAATTAACACTCTGAGGGATTCCATTTCCACTTCTATAGGGAGCACTGCTTCCATCCCATAGGCTAATAAGTAGGGGGTTACCCTAGTGGAAGTACGCATTGAAGTTCTATAGGCTAATAGAGTCAGAGGCAATAGGTCAGGCCATCCTTTGTGATTGGCAGACATCTTCTGCATGATCTTCTTGATGTTCTTTTTAGCCTCTTTAACATCACCATTCATCTTTGGATGGTAGACGACGAAGTTAAGGTGTTGGATGTGGAATTTACTGCACAACTCCTCCATCATTTTGTTGTTGAGGTTCTTAGCATTGTCTGACACAATTACCTCTAGTTGTCCATATCGACAAATGACATTGTTTCTGATGAAAGAAATGATGACTTCTTTGGTAACCCAGGGGTAGGAGGCTTCTTCTACCCATTTGGTAAAGTAGTCGATCATGGTGAAGATAAACCGATGCCCATTACTGACTTTGGGGTCGATGGGCCCGATCATGTCCATTCCCCACATTGAGAAGGGCCAAGGTGAACTCATATTGTGGACTTCCCTAGGAGGGGCGTGGATAACATTCCCATGAATTTGACATTGATAGCACCTCTTGACGTGATCATCACAGTCAGCCTTAAGCGAGATCCAGTAATGCCCTGTTCTGAGGATCTTTTTAACAAGTAAGGGGCCGCTCATGTCTGGGCCACATACTCCACCATGGATTTCATCCATGAGTCTCTGAGCTTGGTCTTTGTCTAGACATTTGAGGAGACCTTGTCCGCCATCTCTTTTGTAGAGTGCATCTTCGCTTAGGTAGAACTTCATAGCCAATCGATGGATCCACCTTCTTTCAGTTGGGCTCACCTCAGCGGGTGTAGATCCATCTCATAAGTATTCCTAGATGTGCTGATACCAAGGGTGTTGGATGGGAGGTAGCTCATCCGATACTTCTCCAATATAATTCCCATAGGCTGAAGACTTTTGGATTGATGTCAGATATGTTGATCAAGGAGGCCAAAGTTGCTAGCGCATCCGCAAAATCATTCCTATTCCGAGGAATGTGGAGGAAGTTTATTTCTTTGAACTCTGAAGCCATCTGTAAAACTTGCCGATGGTAAGGCAGCAAATGTAGTTCTTTTGCATGATAGATTTCTGCGGGTTGTCTAATGACCAATTCTGAATCTCGAAAGACATTTAACCGCCTGATAGCCATTGATTGGGAAAGTTTGAGTCCCATGATATAACCTTCATACTCAGCTGTGTTGTTGGTGCTGACAAACTACAATTTGACGACGACGGGATACTGCTCCCCCATACCAGATACTAGAACTGCTCTAGCTTCAGAACCTTCCATATTTACAGCTACATCAAAATAAATTTTCCATGTATGACATGCATTGTACTGATGGTGTTGCTGCACTGTCATTACTCCTTCATCGGGGAAGTATGTTTCCAAGGGTTTGAAATCCCCTGCGGGTGCGGCGGCCAGTTAATCCACAATTCCTTGTCCTTTAATGGACTTTTGCGTCACGTAGACGATGTCAAATTGTTGTAGGATCAATTTCCATCTGGACTGCTGACAATTCAATATTGGTTTACTGAACACGTACTTGAGAGGATCCACGCGGGATATGAGATGGGTTGTATGACCATGGAGGTAATGATGTAACCTCATGGAAGCCCATGCTAAATCACAATAAGTTTTCTCAATCAGAGTGTACTTGTGTTCACTGTTGCTGAATCTTTTACTGAGGTAGTAGATATCTTGATCTTGGCCTCTATCGTCTTTTTGTCCTATCATGCAGCCCATGGCATCGTCATTAATGGACAGATACATGAACAGGAGCGTTAATCCCTGGGTGGTACCAAAACAGGAGCGTTAACCAGCTGCTCTTTGATTGTAAGGAAGGCTTTTTGACACTCATCGTTCCATTTCGTGGAGGAGTTCTTCCTTAACAATTTGAAGATAGGCTCACAGGTTGCTGTGAGTTGAGAAATGAACCTGCTAATGAAGTTGATTCTTTCCAAAAATCCCCATACTTTCTTCTCTGTTTGAGGAATGGGAATTTCCTTGATGGCCTAGATTTTGGTGGGATCCAGCTCAATCCCTTTGTGGCTGACTAGGAAACCTAGCAACTTTCTTGATTTAACACCAAAGGCGTACTTGGCTAGATTCAACTTTAAGTTGTACTTACGCAACCTGTTGAAAAGATTTCTGAGATGGTCTAAGTGGTCTTCTTCCCTTCGGGATTTGACAATGATGTCATCCACGTAGATCTCTGTCTCTTTGTGAATTAAATCGTGAAAAAGAGCTATCATAGCTCGCTGATAGGTTACTCTAGCATTAATGAGGCCGAATGACAATCGTCTATAGCAAAAGGTTCCCCAAGGCCTGATGAATGTAGTCTTCTCACGGTCTTCCTCAACAACCATGATTTGATGATACCCCACAAAGCAATCATCAAATGAGTACATGTCATATTGAGCAGTATTGTCAATGAGGATGTGTATAAATGGCACAAGGAAGCTATCCTTAAGGCAAGCTTTATTTAGATCCTGGTAATCCACACAAACTCGCACCTTTCCTCCTAGTTTAGGAACATGGACTATATTTGATAGCCATTTAGGATATGTGGACACCATGATGATGCCAGCTTGAAATTATTTCACAATTTCTTCCTTAACTTTTAAACTCCACTCAGGTTTTAATCGCCTGAGCTTTTGCCTGACTGGCTTGAATCCCTCTTTAATGGGAAGGCGATGGATGACGATGTCCATGGATAAACCCACCATGCCTTCGTGAGACCATGCAAACACATCCTAGAATTGGGTTAATAGCGTAACCATGTCATTCCTTTGGTTTGGAGTGAGGTCTGTACCAATCTGGATCAACCTAGGGCTTTCTAAGGTTTCAAGATTGAATGAGATGGTTTGATTAAGATTTGGTTTGGGTTTGTCTTTGACCCATTCCTTGATCTCCTGAGGTATCTCAATGTCCTCTTGTATTTCCATCAAGTTTGAGTCCAACTTTTCATCAAAGTTATAGTTCTTGTGGAGAAATGGCACCTCATCAGCAAGTAAAGGCACATCTAAATTCAGAGTCCTGAAACAAAATATGATTTCACTTAATATATGAAACTGCTCAATCATACAAAAGTGTTAGCATGTACTAATAAAACAACCGCTAATACTGCATCTGAGAAAAGTAAGCGATTAAAGTATATCTACGTAAGGAGGATTACGCCCTTTTTACCCTTGGCGACAAATTACTCTGACCGACCAATTAAATACAAAATAAACTTAGGTAGGTCATATTAGCGAAGGAATTCTCTGTCTCTCCCCTCCTAGTTCTTGTCTCACATCTCAGCCAGGGATCATATCCCTAAGCTTTGATACCAACTGTGACGCCCCCAAAATAGGTATACATCACCTATTTTGAGTCACCAAATACATGGTACAGAATATAAATACAATCTTTAATATACAACAAGAGAGCTGTGAGTTTTAATACAAATATTGTCTTCTAAACAATATCCACTCCTAGAATAAGTCCTCATTACATTTATTGTCACACTATTTAATAGAATAGTGAGGACTACTAATACTATCATCTGGACCGTCACTCCGTTCCCTGACTAGTCCCGGCTACGTTCTCATTTCCTGAAGAGAACAGTGAAAGAAAGGGTGAGCTCAACTAGCCCAGTAAGAAATATTATGACTAAGATAATGCAGAATAAATTATCATTAGTCTTCAACAATGTTAAACTGATAAAATACAATTGACATCAAGTTTAACTACAACGGAACATACAATCCATTAAAAGAGTTAAGTAGAGAATAAAATCTACTATCTTTTATGATTTAAAAGGTATTTCATCTCTTTTATTGTTGGGACTCAGCTTAATAAATAAACCACATCATCCCTGCACTACGGCCAAGGATATTCATTAGTATCACAACCACAAATTATCCATGCACTACGGGCCAAGGATATTCGTGTATTCATCAATGGTCATGATCATGCCAACAACTATCCATCAATGCACTACGGCCAATGAGGACTTTTACCACATCATTTGTAACATTACGGTCATGATTACACCGAATAATCCCTGGTCATAATCATACCAAGTCCATCTATGCACTACGTGCCTGAATACGAGATGACTTTCAAAAAAAAATATAAACATGAGGATGATGACAATGATATAAGAGTTCAATAAAACAAGTTCAAGAATTAATTTATTCAGGAACTAATAACATCCAAATTTTCAACATGATACTTCTTTGTAGAGTAAAATTTAAGAATGCTCAGAAGAATATTTCCATGAAAAGATACTGGATGAAGCGCAAATATCAAGGATATTCCACTAATTTCATGGTGTATAGAAGTCAAAACTTTAACCAACCGAGTATAATAAAGAATGGAATAACAAAAGAAATCACCATGCATGCGGTGCCGCAGATAAAAGTTATTTCAAATGTAATAATAAATAATGGAACCAGGTCAGGCGTAATATACACCGATGGGATATTCCAATGAATAATAAAGAATAAAATAACAAACGAAATCACCATGCATGCGGTATTTCAGATGACATGAGTTATTCCAATGTAATAATAAATAATGGAACGAGTCCCGCCAGAAAACGCATGCATGGATATTCTAACGTAATAATAAAGATGAGAACCGATTCCGACGTAAAACGCACAAACAGGATATTCAATGAAGAATAATAAAGAATGGAATAACAAATGTAATTTCACCATGTATGCGGTGCCCAGATAGATAGGTTATTCCAAAGAGAATAATAAATAATGGAATTAGAGAAGAATTTCACCAAGTATAGGGTAGACCGCGTATACAGGTTATTCCAACAGAATAATAAAGAATGGAATAACAGAAGTTCTCTTCATGAATATGAAAAAAAAAATACCCCTTACCTTATAAGAAGAGTACTCCGACGGTAAGGCGGGGATATACTTGAAGAAACTTGCACTACGCTCAAAGCTTTCTTAAACGCTAAAGAAATACGCTCAAGTCTATAGAAGAAGAATTCTCTCTACAGTTTTTCTCTCTAGAGTTTCAGTGAATTCGTAAGAAATAATGAAGGAATGAGCTTCTATTTATAGAAGAATGAACTGAATAGTAACCAATCCATAAACGGTCCAAATTGATTTACTTTTAAACGGACAGTCCAGATTGGTTTACAATAAAATATAATATATTCTATTTATAATCTAATAAAACGAATAACTTTATAAAAGTATTCTGTTTTATATAAAAAGATTTTACTATGCAAACACTATGTAGGCACTATGCAAACACTATGCATAATAAAATATAATATATTCTATTTATAGTCTAATAAAACGAATAACTTTATAAAAGTATTCTGTTTTATATAAAAAGATTTTACTATACAAAATACTATGCATAATAGAATATAATATATTCTATTTATAGTCTAATAAAACGAATAACTTTATAAAAGTATTCTGTTTTATATAAAAAGCTTTTCTATTTTATTACATTAATAATACTAATAAAACAAAACTTCATCATCATTATTATAATTCACACTATTAATCGACCAGGTCGTTCCCAAGAAAGAGGGGGCTTTCCAATAAGGATTTTTCCCTATTGGCGCGCAATTAGGTGACCAAACCTCTCCTTGGCAGAACTTCTAGACATCGTTAATAATGAAAATAATAATATTAACAACTTTGTTATCTCAATTATTGATTTAATAATATATAAAATATTAACAATAATTGAATCAAATAATGTGAGATACTATGCAGCAATTACTGAAGCAATAATTGAACAAAACTGAGTGACTTCTCACGTAAGCATCAATAATCAATACCGTGTGCTACTATGCAACCACGCGTATTCCTGTACTTTTAACACTGGGTGTTTCAACAATTAACGGTAAAACTTCCGCCGTTATTTTCATAAAATATATTATTTTTTTGTCGTTTTCTCAATCCGATAATAATTCCATTATGGGGTCCACCAATGATTGTGCCGTTGTACGAATATTCCCTGTTAAAATGAATATTCCCCGACCAATTGAATATTATAAACAACTTGCGTACTTTACAAAATTTCTAAATATTACCCATAACTATAATATTATATCAAATTCATTCCATAATATTTAAAAATGATAATTATAGAAAATTCATCTTTATTCATAAAAGTTGGGGTCTTACAAATAGCCTAATCCAGTTATCCCTCTTTGACTGGGAACTTGAATTGGGCTCTTAATATCCCGATGATTTTTGCCCAACCCTTGTCCAAGTTGATGACCCAATGACATCATCTCTTGAATGGTCGACATTACCTCGGCAAAAATCTTGGGTGTGAGAGGTGGCGCCCCAATGGGATGTTAATGAGTGTTGCCCACCTCCAGGGCATGGAAACTGAACGGCTCAACTTCTGAATTGAAGCTGATGAGTGGTATGTTACCTTGGTCAGGACATTCCGGCTCAGCATTAACAGTGACTAGGCTATTGTTGATAATGTACTTGAGTTGCTGATGAAGGGTGGAAGGGACAGCTCCTGCCATATGAATCCACGATCTTTCCAGCAACAGATTGTATCTTGTAGCTATTCTGAGCATGTGAAAGGATACACTAAATGTATGTGGGCCAATCTCCACTGGTAATTCAATCTCTCCAACGGCGTTTCGTCGGGACCCATCAAAAGCTTTGATAACCGTATGATTTCTTTTGATTCTCTTGGGGTTAATATTCATCTTCTCCAAGGTAGCATAAGGACAGATATTAAGAGATGAACCTCCATCTATCAAGACTCCTCCCACCATATATCCGGAGGACAAAACCGCTATATACAACGACTTGCAATGACCAGTCCCTTCAGCGGGTATGTCGTCATTAGTGAAAGATATCACATTATTGTTAAAAATGTGATCAACCAGATGTTGGAATTTTTCCAAATCCATTGATTTAGGTAAACGGGCTTCTTCCAATACCCTTAGTAAGATCTTCCGATGATCTTCGAAAGAGAAAACCAAGTCCAGTATGGAAATTTTTTGTGGAGCTTCTCTTAAGCTTAAAACCACCTTGGCTTCGTTATGACCCATGGTAAGAAGGAACTCTTCCATTTTCTCCATGAGAACTTTCCCATTTGACTCAATGGTAGGTTTCATAACCCGTTGGGGAAGATATAGTGGATTCTCCTTCGACACTGCAGTAGTTGTATGTGATGTAGATCCTTCAGCCTACCCATAACTCCATGGGACTTTTTTCAAGCTAACAACATGATACTGTGGCCTAGATGGCAAGAGAATTAGCTCTGGTGCACCCACATTCAAAGGATTATTAGCACCTTTGAGTTGAATTGCTTGTATTGTGAGTGGTCTGGCAGCCAAATCATCCTCAATGGAGATAACTGCTATGCCATTTTTCCATTTTGTAGGACATGTGTTCCCACTCCCGAGTAACAAGGTGTCATCATCTGCCATTTGTAGGACACCACTGTCAATTAAATTTTGAATGAGGTGGCGGAGTGCCCAACATTCTTTTGTGCTGTGACCGCGAGAGTGGGAGTGATATTGGCATACTCCATTGGAATTGAACCATCTAGAACGGGGATTGATTGGAGGTAGTAGGGATGTAATTCTTCCTTCATTCATCAGCATCTGAAATATCTCCTCCATAGGTTTACCAAGGTATATAAATTCCCTCATGTTGGCAAAATCCCAACGGGCTTTGGCACTTGCTCTTTTCGCAACTTTATCCTCCAGTGTTTCACTTTCTGAAGGCGAGGATGGAATATTCATGACAAAAGGAAGGAGACTAGCATGCTCCTTACTGACTAATTGGCATGTGACTTGATGCTGATGGATCACCAATTCTGCCAATTGGTCTACTTGCTTACAAAGAGCTTTAATATTTTGTTCCATCATAAACGGGAACTGCGCATAATCCCATCTATCAGCACCATCCTTGCTGGTCTGGGAAGATTAAACAACATGGTTAGAACTTTGTCCATTGCTCCAATTAATCATATTGACCTCTTCTTCTTTGTGTTGAGGAAGAGAGTTATCTTGCACATGAGGTTGGTCGGGTTTAGTCACGACAATCTCCCCATTGTCCATTAAATCTTGGATTTTGTGTTTCAAGGCCCAGCAATCCTGAGTGTCATGTCCCGGTGCCCCGGCATGATAAACACACTTCCGTGTAGCATTATAACCTTTCCCATTCGGGTTGGCTGGTGAAAGAAGATGTGTAATTTTCTTCTAAGTAGTCAGAAGATTGAGAACATTCTCGAGCGAATCCAATAGGGGTGTGAACACTCGATTGCGTCGGACTTCTCCACCCTTTAGCAATGTGGGGTTGTAAGACTATCCTGGAAAAGGGGAGTAGTTTCTCCTCTGGATAGGCATATTTTAACTGCCTTTCTGACCTTGTAGTATCAAGAAAACATCGTCCTCTTTCTTTTTATGGACCCTCCGGGGGTTGTTTCCATAAGTTCCAGACTGGATGTGCTCAGCAACAGCTTTTAGAGCGGCTAGGTCTTGAATTTTTCCTTACTTCAATCCCATCTCAGCCATCTCTCCATGTTTGATCATTTCAGAGAATGGTTTACCAATGCCAACTAAGACTCTTTCATAGAAAGGAGCTTCTTGTATGTCTATGAAAGTCATCACCATTTCTGACTCTGCCATAGCAGGAATAACTTGAGCAGCAAGGCGCCTCCACTTTTGAGCATATTCTCTAAATGACTCATTAGACTATTTCTTGACCTTGGTAATTTGATACCGGTCAAGAGCCATCTGAGACAGGAAACTGTACTGAGTGAGGAAGGCATGGGCTAACTCTTCCCAACTATATATTTTAGAATTGTCTAATCTGGTGTACTATGATCGAGCTTCTCTAGTTAGACTCTTTTGAAACAACTACATTCTGAGCTTTTCATCCACGACATAAGATCTGAGTTCTCCTATGAATACCTTCAAATGTGTGTAAGGATCTCCCAACCCATCATACTTTTCAAAGTCAGGAGTCTTGAACTTCTCTGGATAATGAACACCAGGGAATATACAAAGATCAGCATAGGAGACACTCTCGTGTGCTCCAATCCCTTTTATAAACTGAATGGTCTCTTCTATTTGAAGGACTTTCTTCCTGATATCATCGGTGTCTGGATCTTCTTTGAGATGGGTGTTTTCAGGAATTTTGTTGGTTAGATCCAACTGAAGTTCCAAAATTATTTTATCCAAACCTTGTGTTCCTTCCTGTGAAGAGGATTCTGTGTGTACTGGTATTCACGAACCCTGAGTGGATTGGTATAGTTCTTTAAGCAGAACAACCAAATCTGTAATTTGTTTACTTAATCCGTTAAATTCTTCTCGAGAGACAGGATCAAGATTAGACTGGTCAGATGAAGACATGATTGGCTATAGGCTCGTGGCCTTTTTGAACTTTGAACGGGTAACATGCCCAATTATTTTCCTACAAAAACTTATGTAGTTTAGTCTTAGGGAATGTATAAATGTTTACATGTTATCATAATGTGTCCATTTTAGGAATATTATCTTGCAAAACGGGTGTCATTTGATAGCATGTCAAGCCTTAATATGCATGTACACATATTCTTCATATTTTCCATTACACAGAGTTGAACATGGAATGAATTTACAAGTAATTGTCTTTACAAGTAATTGAAAAATGGAAAGCATGAAGAGACTTTCCTCCGCGTTTGGTTTATCAGAGGCTGACCTCTCTTAGGTTACTCTCGCGGATTTTTGGCATGAAGGTTCCCAGATCATCGTAATTTACTTGACGGGAAGTTAATCCGGTCTTTCAACTGGAGCGAATCTGGGTGGTGCCTTTCTTGAGCCTCGTTAGAATTAGTCTCCCTACAAGTCCAGTAATCAAACACCGACAGGATAGCCTCCTGGTGGAGGAACCACACAACATACATTCACATGAAACGTGTCTCACCGTTATGGGAATGATGACATGTGCGAAACACTAATATCGCAGATAGATATATTGCAGTGCAGTAAGTAAAATACATTCGTACAAAGTCATCAAAATGTAAATGCAACATCCACACACAAGCATATAACAGTTTTGAAAAGCTTGTAGTAGTGGCTTAAGTCCTCTTACTGGAGTCCCCAGCAGAGTCGCCACCTGTCGACGTCGGGATTTTTATTGTTCCCTTTTCTGTTCTTTTCTTTTGGTGTTCTCATGTTAGGTGAAATTTGTTTGAAAAAATAAGTTATGAAAAGGTCTGACATTTATATGTCGACGATTTGACTGTAAGAGTTGCCAGTTGGTTTTTTAAATGGTTGTACCAACACAACCGAGAAAAGGTTTGCACATTGACCCAGTGATGTGACACTGCTAAACGAGTCTGTGAAACCAAGATTCATTAGGGTCTGGGGACTTGCTTATGCGGAGGGAAGGTGTTAGGAACCCCCTGACATCTATGTTACAACGGTGACCGCCATTTTTCAATTAAACTATTATATGAATGTGTGTGTGTGGGGGGGGGGGGGTGGTCAATGTGCAGCTATTTGGAACTAGTGTCATGCCTCGTTTGCACCTATATACACAGGATTTCAATTTATGTAAAAATTCAGTTTTAAACAAGATATAGGAGTGAGGTTTTATAAAAGAGGTTTTTTCAAACTCTGTGCTCAATAGTAATTGAGGCCTTTGAAACTTCCATTTTATTAAATGTTCGGCTTGATTGATTTTATTTTCGAGAAAATAGTATATAGTAGTGCCGAACTCCTTATGGGCATGAAAGTCATCTAAGAAAATTCAAACACCATGAATAATTTACAAGCTGCTTACAGCTGAAAATGTCCATCACGGGAACCGAATCTAGATTCAGTAAACTGAATCTGTGATCACAGGATTCCTAGGCTCACGTAATGCCGCAATTTATATAAAAGAAGTAAGCAGTTATATATATAAAAAGATATATATATATATATACAGACATGATCAACCACCACGAAGCACCTCCATGTGGGATCGGAAATATAAATATATAAAAGCGGTAAATATATATATAGATATGATCAACCACCACGAAGCACCTCTATAAGGGATCGAAATGTAAATAAATAAGTAGTAAAAGGCCACGAAATAAACTCCGTGGGCGACATAAATTTTTTATATATATATATATATATATATATATATATAGAAGTGGTAAACACACAGGATATATATCGATCACAGCTCGATTTATCATTTCAACGATTTGTCGCTATATATATATATATAAAAGCAGTAAATGCACCGGATATAAAATCCAGGCTCATCGAACAGAGTCCGACAATAGTTTATATATATATATATACTTATATATACTTATATATATGAACTATTGTCGAGCTCTGTTCGATGAGCCTGGATTTTACATCCGGAGCCTTTATTGCTTTCATATATATATATATATATAAAAGCAAATAAACGCTCCGGACGTGAGTCCAAGCTCAATCGAGGCATAACTCGATAATATACTAATATATATATATATATATATATATATATATATACACACACACACACAAAAGAAAATAAAACCCACAGGCCGAAGTCCGGGCATACACACGCAACACGACTCTCAATGTGAAGAACGGTGTGTGCAAAGATGAAGAGAAAGGCTTTAAAGTGTGTAAAAAGGCTTAAGTGGGCTGCCAAAGGAGACTCCTATAGCTTTAAACGGATGAACACTGGGCTCCCACCGGTAAAAATATGACTGAATATAAGCTCACAAGTGTTTAAAATGAGAAAGCACTCAATTTAAGGTGTGTACATAGCAAACTGGACAGGGCTTCCTCCCCATTTTCCCTTGAAATATGGCCACCCCAAGCCCTCTATTTATAGAGAGGGATCATGAGTACACCTGGCGGCAACAACAATGTACTGTGATCGCCGGGGTGCCCGAGCTGCTAAGCGGGTCTTCTTGCTGTCTCTCGAAGTATGTGCACGCGTGCAACGTGATGTCCGTTCAAACTTGCAGAACTTCAATCTGAGCCTCCGATTGAGGTGTATAATACCTTTTACAGAGTCTTGTGTCAAGAGCTACACAAATGACATGGGATTGGAGGTTGTCAGAAGTCAGGAAGATGGAACCATGACCTTGGTCTTCAAGCTTCAAATTCCATCCGGTGTGTTGTTATGACGCCCCCAAATCCGGGTATCTTACAACCCGACAGATGGTGTTACACGGTACTACCATTCACACATACATTCAATTGAAAATTCTCAAAGGAACGAATATATATTTTATATATTCAAAATAATATTAACATTTCCCCAAGTTCTTTATAACCATTACATTGTTCTTGTCATAATTTCAAATATATTAAAATCAGTAACCCTATACTATTACATAAGTATTCTATGGGTTGGTCTTCGCCTTGCCTTTATCCTTGCTGGAGCCTTCAGTCCGTTCGATATTAGCTGTATTCATATGGTTCAAGCAGGAGTGAGCATGACTAGCTCAGCAAGTACAACAATTCTAATAAACAACATGCTTAAAACATAGGAATCATATATCTTCAATAACTGAACAATAGTTACGAAGTACTATCGATAATTCAAAATAGCACTTCTTTTCCTTCAAAACGTTTTACAACAACAATATTCAATAAAACATCAATTCCGGTCCAAGACCTTGAGCATTTCATAAGTTCTTTTGAAAAGGACGTCCCGACACTAAGTCCGTAAGTTCAACATTTCTTACGAGCACGTCTAGGTGATTAGCCTATAGTACTCTATGTTGATTAACACTACATTCATTAAACGTATGTAAGTTTAAGTTGTGGCAACCTCACGTGCTTGTCATTTGACGACAAAACATTTTTAGCATACTCAGTCTTCGTTTGAAAACCACACCAATATAACTTGGCACAACATTGACCATACATTAATAGATTGTAAGAAATCTAACATCTTATAAGTCTAGCCGAAAGAATTGGCTTTGACTTTATTATACAACAATTCATGCTTAAGAATACATGAACAACAAAGCTTGTCCAGATTGAACTGAAATATGGGTTAGAATACTTGCCTTTATCATCTGCTACAGTTATAACATGTTCACGTTAACTCTTTAAGTCTCTATAGTAAATGATAACATCACATAACACATTAGGTCATGAATGAACATACGTGGTTCCTAATAAATCTTACCCTTCTTCTCAATCTAATTATGACTTAGATTTGTTATTATTGGTTCTGGCTTTTTGTTACGTCGTTCTTATATTCACATGCAATTGACTTACTCCAACCTTAATTGATCATACTTAAGGTTCAACAATGTCTTAATAATGTTTCATTATGCTTATTAAGTTTGTATTACTTCATTGTCTTTCTTTTTATCTTCATAAACATCCATCTCTATGAAAACCCTAAAATTTGGCGTTATGGGCGCTTGACTTCCTCTTCTTTAGCCGTCTGTCTTGCTTAAAACTGCTAGGTTAAGACCGGACTAAATATTGCTGGCCAAACTTCGATAGCTTCATAGCCATATTGGGACTGCGGCGTGACTCCTTTTGCCTTGGATCAAGTACTGACGCCAGAGATCTCAAAGACCGGAAAATTTTTAACAGAAAACTATTTATCTATTCTGCGTTATAGGTCCGAATTGGCTCGTTCTAAAGCCTACGGTTCCCAATTTACATACTCTACGTGTTCATGCAAGAATTTTATCTATTTGATTTTGTTTGCTAAAAATTCACCTATTAGTTCATTTTTAACGAAAACGATAAACGTTCGTGAATGTTCAACGCTCGTTTCTTCGTTCTAAGTCGGAATCCAGTCATTTTCGAGTCTGCAACTCTATAATGCCAAATATGACTTGTCTCCATCGAAAACTAATGTTTCCCAGTTCAAACACAAAATTCGACTTCCATTTCAAGAATCTCATGAATTCGACGATTATCGTCCAATCGTGTGAATTCCGGCGAAACTTCGTTACTAACGATTTGATCATTGTTCTAAATGGATTCTAACCATCATATGAACTTTTTAAACTAAAAGTTACATCAACTTATTTTCAAGCTATGTTTTGACTTATTCTTCATAAGTTCATGACTTAATAACTTATAAACTATAAGTTTTCATTCCTTATGACTTATTATAGATTTAAGTACTTTACTCAACATTCTCACTTCTTTTCAAATATACTACCTTCATATGGCAAACCTATGATAAGTTCGTCATAAGTTCTTCATAAGTTTATAACTTATTTAGGTTCAAGTTACTTATTCATGACTTAATCGGTTTAAGTCCATTGCTTATTCAAGTCTTATATGTTATTAACATATATGATCATCACTTCTCTATCAAGCTATCATGGTAGAGATAGAAGAATATAGGACCAGAGTCTTACCCTTGATGAACTAGTCTTCTTCTTCTTTGAAAATCTAACAAAGGATGTTTTGACTTATATGTGCTTATTCTCTCTAACCAATAAGTTACTTTATGTTGGATGAAAGTTAACAATCCTACAAATGAAATTGTGAGCTTGTTATTTATACAAGTCTTCAAGTTGGGGCATTATGGTCATTAGAACATCCCACCTCCTTAACTAACCTCCTTACTATTCATTTCTTAATCCCTAAGTTTACTTGCTAAGAACAACTTTTTCTTGGTCATTACCCTTATTTCTTGTTCACCACAACAAAGTCTTGGTCACCAAGTTCACCCATGGGTTGCCCCATGGATCCTAATTAGCTAATGGATCATTACTTTGGCCTTACTTAAATGTCAAAGCTTATTCTTGTGGGCTTGGATTTAGTTTGTTTAACTTAAGCTTTGGGCTTCCTATTAACTAATACTTGGGCTAATCCTTACCATAACTTAGGCTTACCCCTTAATGTATATTGGACTTGCACTTCATACAAGATCCATCATTTCATTCCCTTTTGTGTTTAATCTTTAACGTTCTTAATTTAAGTCCGCATTAAAAATATTACGTTTTCCATACTTTAATTATTATTACATAATCCATCTCACCTCGATATTATAACGTTACGTATTTCTCGGAAGTTCAAAAATAATTCCTGAGTAGAAATCGATGAATAGTGTTTTTTGAAAAATTTCTCAAAAAACTTTTATTTTCGTCTTGGAAATTCAAACACTTTAATTCCTTCATGTAGTTAAAATACTACGACGTTCCGATGTTTCTAAGTTATAGAACGACATTCATTTTACTACACATAATAATAACAAATAATATTATTTTATTAAATAAAATTATTTTACAAAGGATCTGAATTTCTCGGTCGTTACATTCTTCCCCCCCCCCTTATAAAGATTTTGTCCCCAGAATCTCGTCTCTCATTATTTAAACAATTGAGGGTAATCCTTCTTTATCTTTTCTTCCAATTCCCACGTTGCTTCTTCTGCATCGTGGTTCTTTTATATCACCTTTACTGAAGGTATAACTTTATTCTGTAGAACTTGTTCTTTCCTATCGACAATTTGAATCGGCGTCTCTTCATACGTTAAGTCCTTCTCGATATGAATAGGCTCATATTCTATCATGTGCTTATAATCCGGCTTATAAAGACGCAATACCGATACATGAAACACATTATGTATTCGTTCTAGGTCTGGAGGTAATGCTATCATATAAGCTACCTCACCTACTCGTTTTAACACTTCAAAAGGTCCTATAAACCTCGGACTTAACTTTTCCTTCTTTCCAAAGCGTATCTTTCCTTTCCAGGGAGATACCTTTAGAAATACGTAAGAGCCTACTTCAAAATCCCTATTTTCTCGATGCAAGTTCACATACTTCTTTTATCTTTCTTGAGCTGTAATGAGTCGCATTCGTATCAACTTAACAATATTCGCTGTTTGTTGCACCAATTCTGGCCCTAGCATTCGGCGTTCTCCCACTTCATCCAAATACAATGGTGTTCTGCACTTCGTCCCATACAAAGCTTTGTAAGGCGGCATGCCTATGCTTGCATGATAACTATTGTTATACACAAACTCTACTAATGGTAGATGATCATCCCAACTACCCTTAAAATCCATGATGCAAGATCTTAACATATCTACTAACGTCTGAATCATTCTCTCGCTCTGTCCATCAGTTTGTGGATGATACACCGTACTCAGTTTCAACTGCGTTCCCATCTGCTCTTGTAGACTCCTCCAAAAGTTCGATGTGAATCGTGTGGTTATTTTAACGTTCTAAGGTTCACACATTTCTTCTGACAATCTATAATTTCCCCATGGTTAACTAACCAATCTATTCAGAGAATTACATCGAATTCTCCTAACTTTATAGGTATCAAATCTATCGATAATTTACAAACTTGTATACCTACGCAATAACTCCTATGAACATCTTCAACAGGAATTATTTCTTCTTTTACTACCTTAATATTTAAAAGTATAGGCAACTTTTCGGGAAGTAATCCTAATCATCTACCAAAATCACATGTTATAAACGAGCGAGTAGCACCCGAATCAAACAATACGTAAGCATTTATGTCGTTGATCGGAATAGTACTTGCGATGACGTCCCATGATGCAATTGCATCTTGGACTGTCATGTTAAAGGTACGGCCCATCGGCCTACCCGGCTGCGCTGGACAACTAATAGCTAACTTACCGCCATTAGTGCCACGTGTGACGCCCCCAAAACAGGTATACATCACCCATCTTATGTCGCCAAATACATGGTACAAAATACAAATAAAAACTTAATTATACAATTGTCGTGTAAAATACGTCAAAACATATGCTATGAGTTTTAATACAAATATTGTCATCTAGATAATATCCACACTCAATGGAGTCCTCATTACATTTATTATCACACTATTTAACAGAATAGTGAGGACTACTAATGCTATCATCTGGACCGTCACTCCATTCCCCGACTCGTCCCAGCTATATTCTCATTTCCTAAAGAGAACAATGAAAGAAAGGGTGAGCTCAACTAGCCCAGTAAGAAATATTATGACTAAAATAATGCAGAATAAATTATCATTAGTCTTCAACAATGTTAAACTGATAAAATACAATAGACATCAAGTTTAACTGCAGCGGAATAAGCAATCCATAAGAAGAGTCAAGTAGAGCATGATATCTACTATCTTCTATGATTTAAAATGTTTTCATCAATTTTTTTCGCTGAGACTCAGCTTAATAAATAAACCACATCATCGAATCATCCATGCACTACGGGCCAAGGATATTCATTAAATCATCAATGGTCATGACTATACCGAATAATTCCTAGTCATAATCATACCAAAAATTATCCATTAATGCACTACAGGCCACTGAGGACTTTTACCACATCATTTATAACATTATAGGTCATGATTATACCGAATGATCCCTGATCATAATCATACCGAGTCCATCTATACACGTAAGCCAAATATGACTTTCATCACAATATAAGCATGAGGATTATGACAATGATATAAGCATTAATCAAATGAAAACAAGGATTAATATTAAAGACTTTAAATTTATCCAAATATTATCAATCACTTAATAAGCTCATCATCTAATATTATTAATATTATAACAATATTTTAATCACTTCATAAACTTATAAACAATTTATTTCAATTGTTTACACTTTACCAAATAATGCATTTAATCATTCAAAAATGCCATACTCATAAGATTTCATCACCAATGATCAAATCCCTCATCAAAAATCTGCATATACCCTATATAGGATTCCCAAGCCATAAAATCCTATTTTCCAATTTTGTTACTTCACATAACATATTTAATTCATTTACTCATAACTAGTTTATTTTCATGAAAAATACCAAATCACTCCAAAAAATATTTCTTTTCTAGGATTTAGCAGAATATAGTCCCATATTGAACATATATTTTTCTTGGAATTTTTAAAATTCATTTACTATTTTTCATATGGCCAAAACTGCCGAATATTTAGACATTTATCATAAATTGTACTTTTGTCCAAAAATTCCGAAATTTTCAGGGTATACTCCTGTTATATAAATGTACTCCCAATAAAAATTACACCAATTTTGGAGTTAACCACAAAGAGTTATAAGGGTTTACTTTTAAAATAGTCTTTTCCCATAAAATCCATAATTCTTAATCTATACATCCAAAAATTGCCATTTTTGGACACATTCTAGAAAACTCATCAAATTATCATTTCAAATTTTTCTAGAATTATTGAGGGTCAAAACAATTATGAAACTGCCCCTGGCAGAAATCCCTTTTGAATGAAAATACTATTCATATGAATACAAAGGTTCATTCACTATGCATGCGGTAATCCACATAGACAGGTTATTCCAACAGAATAATAAAGAATGGAATAATAGAAGAATTCACCATGTATACGATAGACCGCACAGATAGGTTATTCTCAACAGAATAATAAAGAATGGAACTGTGTCGTAAAAAGAAACCGCATGCACGGGATATTCAATAGAATAATAAAGAATGGAACCGGTCATGCGTGAAACCAAATGCATGGGATATTCCAATAGAATAATAAAGAATGGAATAACAACAGAATTCACCAAGCATGCGATAGACCGCACAGACAGGTTATTCCAACAAAATAATAAAGAATGGAATAATAGAAGAATTTCACCATGTATGCAGTACTTCGCATAGATAGGTTATTCCAACATAATAATAAGGAATGGAATAACAATAGCTCTCATCATGAATACGAAAGAAATAATACCCCTTACCTTAGAAAGAAATTGGATACTAGAGTAGAGAGGTAGCAGACTTCTCTTCTTCTTTCTCTCTATAATTTCTCTCTATAATAATTGCTCTATAGCTTTAGTGAATTGGTGAGAAATGAAGGAAGAATGAGCTTCTATTTATAGGAAAATATAGTGTCGATAATTGCACATTTTGGGGCTCAAAATATTACAGTACAATACCTCCAACTTTTCTTTCATTTTTAATTTAGTCCTACAAGTATTATAAAATTTGCACCACCTCCCCTAATAGTAAATAATGTGAATCAATAGTTCAATCAGGTGAATCAATAGTTATAATCATGTGAAAATATGAATTACAGTATAGTACCTCCATCTATACCTCCATTTTTAACTTAGTCATGCAAGTATTATAAATCTTGCACCAACTCACCTAATAGTACAAGAATGTGATTCAATAGTACACACATGTGAACAAATAGTTATATAAGCATGTGAATTAGTAGCAATTAATTGCACATTTATCCGATTAATTACCAGATTTATCAATATAACCCCAGACATCAATTATCATCGGAATAGATGTCGAGTTCCACTAACACTAATAATTTCAACACAATGGAACTATCAATTTCATCTTTAATCAATACGAACTTATTCATCATTAATATTATAACTCACAATATTTATCAACCAGGTTGTTCCCAGGAAAGGGGGGGCTTTCCGATAAGGATTTCTCCTTATCGGCGCGCAATTAGATGACCAAACTTCTCCTTGACAGAACTTCTAGACATTATAAATATTATAATTTAATAATATGAATAACTTTGTCGTCTCAATTATTGATTTAATAATATATAAAATATTATGCTGATGATACTGTGATAATAATCGAATCAATAATATGAGAGATATGATGCGGCAATTATTGTAGCAATAATTGAGTATAACTAAGTGACTTATCACGTAAGCATCAATAATCAATACCAGTGTATGCTCTTATGCAACCACGCATATTCTTTGTACTTTTACTACTAAGGGTAGTTCAAGCGGTTTTAACGGTAACACTTTCACCATTATTTTTATAAAAAGATAATTCTGTCATTTTCTAACTATGACAATACTTCTGTTGTGGGGTCCACCAATGATTGTGCAGTCGTACGGATATTCCCCGACAAAAAGAATATTCCCCGACCAATCGAATATTATATAACAACTTGCATACTTTGCAAAATTTATAAATATTTCCCATAACTATAACATTATATCAAATCCACACCATAATATTCAAAAAAATATTTCGAGAAATTTAAATCTTTATTCATAAAATCTGGGGTCTCACAATCTCCCCTCCTTATGAAATTTCACCCTCAAAATTTACGTACGTACCTGGTATGATGAGGATACCTTGACTTCATATCAGATTCTAACTCTTGAGGTATAACCTTTGAGTGTTGAATATGTTCCTTCTTATCCAAGATTTTAACACGTATCTCCTTATACGTTAAATCTTCTGCTATCTCATCTAATTCTAATTCAATAATGTGGTTCGGGTCGTCCACATATTTATGTAACATCGATATGTGAAAAACGTTATGAACACGCGACATACTTTGCGGTAAAATGAGTCTATAGGCCACAGTTCCTACTCGATCGAGGATTTCAAATGGGCCAATTAAATCGAGGGTTGAGATTTTCTCTCTTCGTCGATTCTTGCTTCTAGAATAACGTCCTCTTGAACCTTCTTCTTCACATTCATCAGCTCTGAGTATGTAGCTTGAGCGGCTTAATTTTATCGATTAAAGTCGATTCTAATCATATATTCGTTATCTTCTCGTGGGTCTCTAGAGTCTTTAACTCTATCTTCATCATTTGTAAGTTATACGAATGGGTTTTTGTGTTAATAACATCGCACTCGTAAACACATACGATCTTCTACTCAACGCGTCAGCTACCATGTTCGCTCTTCCATGATGATATTGAATGGTATAGTCATAATCTTCAATAGCTCGAGCCAACATCTTTGGCGCATTATACGTTCATTTTGGTTGAAGAAATATTAAAGGGTTTTGTACTGGGGTCAATACAAAATTCAATTTCATGCTCTAGGGGTAGGCTAAGAAGTCTTCAAGAATACGTCAGGAAATTTATTAACGATAGAAATATCATTTAAAAACTGTGACTCTCATCCAAGACTTGGATAGCACATGAAATGAAGGTTTCTCCTAACGAAGTTTCAATCGATAAGTCAAAGTCTAACTTCTCTAGAGTTAAATTTAAACATTGAGTGTAAGCAAGAGAGATAAAAGAATGCGTAAAACCAGTATCTAATAAGGTATAGACTTCGTAAGAATTTATAATTAATTAACCCGTGCTAACTTCGTTCGGGTTACTCGCTTATTGAGAAGTCACAAAAAACGCTCTCCCTGAAACCACTAACTTTGTTTTGTCCGTATCCACCTTTGGTGCCACCGTCCCAGCTGGACTTAACTTTGGTGCACGACAAAATCGGTCTAGGTGACCTTCTTTTCCATAATTATAACATGCTTTGGACTGCATCACGCAATTTGGACTGATATGTCCCTCCCCTCCATATTTTAAGCATACAATTGGTGGTCGTTCTCTTTCCTTGAAAACGGGTGTTGGTGCTGCTATCTTTCCATCGTTGTTGAACCTTCTCTTCTTGAAATTTCCACTCCTATTATCTTGGCCATGATTACCACCAAGTGGTTACCATTCTTGGCATGATAATTTACCCCATGATGGTTATCATTGTTCGATGGTCATTTGCCACTTAGATACGATTATTATCGTGTTGTTGCTCATTATCCTTTTTCGTTCATTTGGCTCATTATCGCGCTCCAATAAGCGAGCCCTATTCACAACATCTGAATATAAACAAAGTTTGTGAGAAATGAGGTATTGACATATATCAGGTTTCAAACCTCTTAGAATCATTCAGGTCTTCGCTCCTCATTATCGACCAAATGGGATGCAAACCGGGATAAATCCACAAATTTAGCCTCGTATTGCGACACGGTCATATTGTTTTGCTCCAACTTGATAAACTCCACCTCCTTCATATGACGAATACTTTCGGGAAAGTACTTGTCGTTGAACAGCTCTTGGAACTTCTCCCAAGACATCTTGAGTGCGTCAGGCTGGGTACGTTTTGCAGATTCCAACCAGTAATCTGCCTCTTCACGCAACATAAAGGTGGTAAAGGGAACCTTTTGCTCCTCGGAGCATCCCAAGACATCAAATATCTTGGTGATTTGCTTTAACCACGTCTCCGCCTTAAGTGGTTCTGGCTTTCCCAAAAACTTCGGTGGTCCCAGCTCCTTGAACTGCTTAGCGGTGACCGACCGTGGGTTGCCATAATTTCCACCTATATTTTTAACAGGAGTCTCTCTTACTTGATGTTGCATGAATTGCATAAAGCCTCTGAACATCCCATCGTTCATCATTTCATTGGTGTGACTATTTATCTGAGGATTATTGTCTTCCTGTTGCACATTATCCTGGGTATTGATCGTTGGTGACTCAACGGTCTCATGTGCTTCATTGCTGATCTCAACATTTTCAGATGCCATTTTCAAACAATGTCACAAAACAAGGGTTAATTAACATATCACATATTATCCCTATACTCTGACCGACCAATTAAATACCAAATAAACTTAGGTAGGTCATATTAGCGAAGAATTCCAAATCTCTCCCTCCTAATTCTTGTCTCACATCTCAGCCAGGGATCATATCCCTAAGCTTTGATACCAACTGTGACGCCCCCAAAACAGGTATACATCACCCATCTTGAGTCGCCAAATACATGGTACAAAATATAAATAAAAACTTAATTATACAGCTATCGTGTAAAATATTACAAAACATATGCTATGTGTTTTAATACAAATATTGTCATCTAGACAATATCCACACTAAATGGAGTCCTCATTACATTTATTATCACACTATTTAACAGAATAGTGAGGTCTACTAATGCTATCATCTGGACCGTCACTCCATTCCCCGACTCGTCCCAGCTATATTCTCATTTCCTGAAGAGAACGGTGAAAGAAAGGGTGAGCTCAACTAGCCCAGTAAGAAATATTATGACTAAGATAATGCAGAATAAATTATCATTAGTCTTCAACAATGTTAAAATGATAAAATACAATAGACATCAAGTTTAACTGAAGCGGAATATGCAATCCATTAGAAGAGTCAAGTAGAGCATGATATCTACTATCTTCTATGATTTAAAATGTTTTCATCAATTTTTATCATTTGAGACTCGACAATAAATAAACCACATCATCGAATCATCCTCGCACTACGGGCCAAGGATATTCATTAAATCATCAATGGTCATGACTATCTTAGAATAATCCACGGTCATAATCATACCAAAATTGTCCATTAATGCACTTCATGTGTCACCGAGGACTTTTACCACATCATTTATAACATTATAGGTCATGATTAGACCGAATGATCCCTGATCATGATCATATCAAGTCCATCTATGCACATAAGCCAAAGATAACTTTCATCACAATATAAGCATGAGGATGATGACAATGATATGAGCATTAATCAAACGAAAACAAGGATAAATATTAAAGACTTTAAATTTATCCAAATATTATCAATCACTTAATAAACTCATCATCTAATATTATTAATATTATAACAATATTTTAATCACTTCATAAACTTATAAACAATTTATTTCAATTATTTACACTTTACCAAATAATGCATTTAATCATTCAAAAATGCCATACTCATAAGATTTCATCACCAATGATCAAATCCCTCATCAAAAATCTGCATATACCCTATATAGGATTCCCAAGCCATAAAATCCTATTTTCCAATTTTGTTACTTCACATAACATATTTAATTCATTTACTCATAACTAGTTTATTTTCATGAAAAATACCAAATCACTCCAAAAAATATTTCTTTTCTAGGATTTAGCAGAATATAGTCCCATATTGAACATATATTTTTCTTGGAATTTTTAAAATTCATTTACTATTTTTCATATGGCCAAAACTGCCGAATATTTAGACATTTATCATAAATTGTACTTTTGTCCAAAAATTCCGAAATTTTCAGGGTATACTCCTGTTATATAAATGTACTCCCAATAAAAATTACACCAATTTTGGAGTTAACCACAAAGAGTTATAAGGGTTTATTTTTAAAATAGTCTTTTCCCATAAAATCCATAATTCTTAATCTATACATCCAAAAATCGCCATTTTTGGACACAATCTAGAAAACTCATCAAATTATCATTTCAAATTTTTTTAGAATTATTGAGGGTCAGAAAAATTACGAAACTGCCCCTGGAAGAAACCGCTTTTGAATGAAAATACTATTCATATAAATACAAAAGATCATTCACCATGCATGCGGTAATCCACATAGACAGATTATTCCAATAGAATAATAAATAATGGAATAATGGAAGAATTCACCATGCATGCGATAGATCAAGACAAACAAAGTTATTCTCAACGAATAATAAAGAATGGAACCGTGTCATGCGTAAATCGCATGCAGACGGGATATTCCAATGCGAATAATAAAGAATGGAACTAGGTCATGCGTAAACCGCTTGCAGACGAGGATATTCCAAATGAATAATAAAGAATGGAATAACAACAGAAACCACTGGGCATGCGATACGATCCATGCAGATGAGTTATTCCAATGAATAATAAAGAATGGAATAATAGAAGAATTTCACCATGTATGATTACTTAGCATAGGCGAGTTATTCCAACATAATAATAAGGAATGGAATAGCAATAGCTCTCTTCATGAATATGAAAGAAATAATACCCTTACCTTAGAAAGAAAGCTGGATCTTTGGAGTAGAGGTAGCAAACTTCTTCTTCTTTCTCTCAATAATTTCTCTCTATAATAATTGCTCTATAGCTTTAGTGAATTGGTGAGAAATGAAGGAAGAATGAGCTTCTATTTATAGGAAAATATAGTTTCGATAACTGCACGTTTTGGGGCTCGAAATATTACAGTACAATACCTCCAACTTTTCTTTCATTTTTAATTTAGTCTTGCAAGTATTATAAAACTTGCACCACCTCCCCTAATAGTAAATAATGTGAATCAATAGTTCAATCATGTGAATCAATAGTTATAATCATGTGAAAATACGAATTACAGTATAGTACCTCTATCTATACCTCCATTTTTAACTTAGTCATGTAAGTATTATAAATATTGCACCAACTCCCCTAATAGTACAAGAATGTGATTCAATAGTACACACATGTGAACAAATAGTTATATAAGCATGTGAATTAGTAGCAATTAATTGCTCATTTATCCGATTAATTACCAAATTTATCAATATAACCCCAGACATCAATTATCATCGGAATAGATGTCGATTTCCACTAACACTAATAATTCCAACACAATGAAACTATCAATTTCATCTTTAATCAACACGAACTTATTCATCATTAATATTATAACTCACAATATTTATCAACCAGGTTGTTCCCAGGAAAGAAGGGGCTTTCTGATAAGGATTTCTCCTTATTGGCGTGCAATAAGATGACCAAACCTCTCCTTGACAGAACTTCTAGACATTGTAAATATTGTAATATAATAATATAAATAACTTTGTTGTCTCAATTATTGATTTAATAATATATAAAATATTATGCAGATGATACTATGACAATAATTGAATCAATAATATGAGAGATATGATGTAGCAATTACTATAGCAATAATTGAGTATAACTGAGTGACTTATCACGTAAGCATCAATAATCAATACTGTGTGCTACTATGCAACCACGCGTATTACTGTACTTTTACTACTGGGTAGTTCAACAGTTTTAACGGTAACAATTTCGCCGTTATTTTTATAAAAAGATAATTCTGTCATTTTCTAACTACGACAATACTTCCGTTGTGGGGTCCACCAATGATTGTGCTGTCGTACGGATATTTCCTGATAAAAAGAATATTCCCCGACCAATCGAATATTATATAACAACTTGCATACTTTGCAAAATTTATAAATATTACCCACAACTATAACATTATATCAAATCCACACCATAATATTCAAAAAAATATTTCGAGAAATTTAAATCTTTATTCATAAAATCTGGGGTCTCACACCACGGTTCCCGTCCGTCCCCTTCTTCGGGCAGTTCTTTGCCATGTTGTCAGTTGACCCACATCCAAAGCATCCATGATTCTTCTTCGGACTTGGACAGTTAGGCGAGATGTGCCATTCCTATCCACAATTATAGCATACGACCTTCCCCTTGAGACAGACTCCTAAGTGAGTCTTCCCACAGGTCTTGTAGACCTCCATCCTCCTCTTTGGGTCCCCTTGCTTCACTCCGGTATTCCCAAAGCTAAACGTTTTCCTCTTTTGTCCCTCGCCACTACCGCTGGCTCCTTCTATTTTCACTCCCCATCCACTTTCCCCTTGATCTTCTTGACTTTGTGGTACTGGCTCAACTCCTCGCTACCACCTTCGGCGATTATCGCCTTCTCTAAAATGGTCCCAAATAAAGTACTCTACAATATAGATATACGGTTATAGAGCCAGGGTTTCAAGCCCTGCTCAAACTATCGCGCCTTCCTAACCTCGGTGTCCACTTGGTGTGGAGTGAACCTCGCCAGTTCATTAAACTTGGCGGCGTATTGGGGAACCGTCATGTCACCTTTTTTCAATTCGAGAAACCGCATCTCCATCCTTCCTTGCATGCTCATGGGAAAGTAGTTCTCGAAGAATATCTCCTTGAACCTCACCCATGTCAGATTCTCTATCTCGGCCCTAGCCTGATTGGTTTCCCATCAAAAGTTGGCCTCTCCCTTTATCATATAGGTTGCAAAGGCAACCTTCTGAGCCTCATCGACATTTCCTATCACAAATTCTTTCTCGATTTCTGTAACCCAAGTTTGGGCTTCGATAGGGTCAGTAGTTCCTTTGAACTCTGGCGAACCTACGCTCTTAAAATCCTTAAAGGTAGTAGCTCGTGCTACTCCCGAATTTACGGGGATATTAGCTCCAGTTCTATTAAATGCGACTGTTAAAAGATTAACAAACTCCTGCATGGGGTTAACCGGACCTCCCTCCAGTTGATTTACATTAGCTCCTTGGTTTCGTTGTACTCTTGTCGGCGACATTTTACTGTTACAACAAACTACACATTACATTATTATTCCTTGCTTATTAGTTAGTTATTATTCAATATTAAACAATAACTTCAACATCCATTGCTCATTATGTTCCATAAAAAGGCTTATATTTATTCATTCATTGTAGTATAATACTACATCGTTTACATTACACAGCCGAAGCTGATTACATTACTTTCCTGCTATTGCTTTCCAAAAATTGGGATTTATAAAAGACTACCCTTTGTTATACAAAAGAGGGTTTTACGTCACTACTGGATACAAAATATTTACATACCTAAACTACATTATCCACTAATAGATTACATCTACCTCAAGGCATTATCAAAATCTGCCTTGGCAAGACCGGCAATAATATCAAGGCTGATAGTATGCCACGTTTGCCCTGCCTCTACAGGATAACCAGTTACCTACTGCTGGAAATCTGTATGAGAACTCATATGAATATAGGACATTCTCCCTATCTTCTGCTGTTTGGTCTTTAGCTCCTCCTTGAGCTTAAAAACCTCATGTTTCAGCTCATGGACTTTGTCCTTGGCCAAAATCCTCTCGTCGTGCTCCTGTTCCCACATGGACTCCACGTTCGTCTTGTCCTCTATAACAGCCTGGAGCTCTGCCTTCCGCTCCTTAACCTCCTGATAATAATGGATATTTCTATCCAACACTGACATAAATAATGACATCATTGACTCCCCAGGAGCCATCTCTGCTGCTATTGCTACCGGGTTGAAGGACACTACCTCCACCTCCTCTTCTATCATGTCGTCGAACACAGACATGAGATCGGGATCTTCTGAGTCTCCAGACTCAATGACAACTATCTTGGGCTCTTCTGCTATGGGATTAGGTATAACCTCTATTTGGTTAACCGATTCTTCACTAACTGCCTGTCCATCTAAATGAATTCCATTTACTCCTGACATCTACACAAAACAATTAATTTGATTAGTACACGTCAGTAGAATAATAAAAACACATAACATATTCATAATGCATTTTTATAAGGTTATTTTCTTCTTTTACTTCTTTGACTTCTCTTAAGGTTATGACTTAAGATTTTATTTCCGCCCTTAAGTTTTATAACCTAATGCTCTGATACCAACCTGTGACGCCCCCAAATCTAGGTATCTTACAACCTGACAGATGCTACTACACAGTTCTACCATTCACACATACATTCAATTGAAAAGTTTCAAAGGAACGAATATGTCTTTTATATATTCAAAATAATATTAACATTCCCCTGGGTTCTTTATAACCATTACATTGTTCTTGTCATAATATCAAATATATTACAATCATTCACCATATACTATTACATAAGTATTCTACGGGTTGGTCTTCGCCTTGCCCTTATCCTTGTCGGAGCCATCGGTACGTTCGATCTTAGCTGTATTCATATGGTTCAAGCAAGAGTGAGTATGACTAGCTCAGCAAGTACAACAATTCTAATTAACAACATGCTTGAAACATAGGAATCATATATCTTCAATAACTGAACAATAGTTACGAAGTACTATCGATAATTCAAAATAACACTTCTTTTCCTTCAAAACATTTTACAACAACAATATTCAATAAAACATCAATTTCGGTCCAAGACATTGAGCATTTCATAAGTGCTTTTAAAAGGACATCCCGACACTAAGTACGTAAGCCGACATTTCTTACGAGCATGTCTAGGTGATCATCCTATAGTACTCTATGTTGATCAACACTACATTCATTAAACATATTTATGTTTAAGTTGTGGCAACCTCACGTGCCTGTCGTTTGACAACAAAACATTTTTAGCATACTTAGTCTTCGTTTGAAAACCACACCAATATAACTTGGTACAACATTGACCATATATTGATAGATTATAAGAAATCCAACATCTTATAAGTCTAGCCAAAAGAATTGGCTTTGACTTTATCATACAACAATTCATGCGTAAGAATACATGAACCACAAAGCTTGTCGAGATTGAACTAAAACAAGGGTTAGAATACTTGCCTTTAGCATCTGCTACAGTTATAACACTTTCACGTTAAGTCTTTAAGTCTCTATAGTAAATGATAACATCACATAACACATTAGATCATGAATGAACATACATGGTTCCTAATAAATCTTACCCTTCTTCTCAATCTAATTATGACTTAGATTTGTTATTATAGGTTTCGACTTTTCGTTATGTCGTTCTTACATTCATATGCAATTGACTTACTTCAACCTTAATTGATCATACATAAGGTTCAACAATGTCTTAATAATGTTTCATTATGCCTATTAAGTTTGTATTACTTCATTGTCTTTCTTTTTATCTTTATAAACATCCATCTCTATAAAACCCCTAAAATTTGGTAATATTGGCAGCCTTCTCTTCTTTTTTAGTTACCAATACAGAAAATCTGAGCTAAGACCCGGACTCGGTGCTACGGCGCGAGTCCTCTTTGTCATGGTCATGTCATGCGGTGCCAAACTCAAAGATCTCACAACCATATCAAGCTGCGATGTGACTCCTTTTACCTCGATTTGGCCTTGCAAGTGCTAGTACTCAAAGAACAAAAAAATTTTAACAGAGAACTTTTTATGTGAAATTCCAGGGCTCATAACTTCTTCGTTATAGGTCTGAATTGGCTTGTTCAAAAGCCTAAGGTTCCCAATTTACATACTCTATGCGTTCATGCAAGAATTTTATCTATTTGACTTTGTTTGCTAAAAATTCACCTATTAGTTCATTTTTAACAAAAACGATAAACGTTCGTGAACGTTCAATGCTCGTTTCTTCGTTCTAAGTCAGAATCCGGTCATTTTTGAGTCCGCAACTCTATAATGCCAAAAATGACTTTTCTCCATCGAAACCCAATGTTTCTGAGTTCAAACACAAAATTCGACTTCCATTCTGAAAATTTCACGAATTCAACAATTATCGTCCAATCGTGTGAATTCCGGCGAAACTTCGTTACTAACGATTTGATCATTGTTTTGAATGGATTCTAACCATCATATGAACTTTTTAAACTACAAGTTACATCAACTTATTTTAAAGCTATGTTTTAACTTATTCTTTATAAGTTCATGACTTAATAACTTCTAAACTACAAGTTTTCATTCCTTATAACTTATTATAGATTTAAGTCCTTTACTCAACATTCTCACATCTTTTCAAATATACTAAATTCATATGGCAAACCTATGACAAGTTCATCATAAGTTCTTCATAAGTTTATAACTTATTTAGGTTCAAGTTACTTATTCATGACTTAATCGGCTTAAGTCCATTGTTTATTCAAGTCTTATATGTTATTAACATACATGATCATCACTTCTCTTTCAAGCTATCATGGTAGAGATAGAAGAATATAGGACAAGAGTCTTACCCTTGATGAACTAGTCTTCTTCTTCTTTGAAAATCTAACAAAGGATGTTTTGACTTATATGTGTTTATTCTCTCTAACCAATAAGTTACTTTATGTTGGATAAAAGTTAACAATCCAACAAATAAAATTGTGAGCTTGCTATTTATAGAAGTCTTCAAGTTGGGGCATTATGGTCATTAGAACATCCCACCTCCTTAACTAACCTCCTTACTATTCATTTCTTAATCCCTAAGTTTACTTGCTAAGCACAACTTTTGCTTGGTCATTACACTTGTTTCTTGGTCACCACAACAAAGTCTAGGTCACCAAGTTCACCCATGGGTGACCCCATGGATCCTAATTAGATAATGGATCATTACTTTGGGCTTACTTAAATGTCAAAGCTTATTCTTGTGGGCTTGGATTTAGTTTGTTTAACTTAAGCTTTGGGATTCATATTAACCAATACTTGGGCTAATCCTTACCATAACTTGGGCTTACCACTTAATGCATATTGGACTTGCACTTCATACATGATCCATCATTCCATTCCCTTTTGTCTTTAATCCTTAACGTTCTTAATTTAAGTTCGCATGTAAAATATTACATTTTCCATACTTCAATTATTATTACATAATCCATCTCACCTCGATATTATAACGTTACATATTTCTCGAAAGTTCAAAAATAATTCCCGAGCAGAAATCGATGAATAGTGTTTTTCGGAAAATTTCTTGGAAAACTTTTATTTTCGTCTTGGAAATTCAAACACTTTCATTCCTTCATGTAGCTAAAATATTATGACGTTCTGACGTTTCTAAGTTATAGAACGGCATTCATCTTACTACACATAATAATAATAAATAATATTATTTTATTCATTATTTTATTAAATAAAATTATTTTATAAAGGATCCAAATTTCTCGGTTGTTACAGTTGTCATGTGTAGTCGTCACTCAGGATTGCAGCTATTTCACTCTTGTGGGAAATTTATGTGTAGAATGTAGGTTGAGTTGTTGTTGAGACGACGCAATGTGGGATCGAGGTGGAAAAATGATGATTTTGCCCCTCACTGGGGTTATCTCTGGTTTAGGTTGATAAATCAGTCGTTGCTCAGGGTTATCTTTGAGATTGGGCTGCTGCAAGTACTGGATGTCCTCAGGGTTGTCTCTGAGGTGTGCCTGACCTCCCATGGTTATCTCCGGGTTTGGAGCTAAGTTCCTCGGTGTGAGTCCTGAGGTTGAAGCTGACTGCGTAGGTTGAAACGAGCATTTCCGGGGTTATCTCCAGAACTGTAACTACACTCATTGGGGTTATCTCCAAGGTTGACATTGTCTTTCTCGGTGTTATTTTTGGGACTGAGACTGAGTATCTTGGGGTTATCTCTAAGATGAAACGGGCTTCTCCGGTGTGATTCCTGGTATTGGAACTTCATGCCTCGGGGTTATCTCCGAGGTTGGAACTGAAACTTCCGCTGTTATTTCCAGGATGGAGTTTGAAACTTCCGGTGGTATTTCTGGGATTTAGTTGAGCTGTCCTCCCTGGTTATCTCCGAAAGACGATTCTGCCCTCCTGCAATGTTAGTAACAGGTATACAGAAAATTTCGAGTGTCTAAAGCGACTCCATTGACAAATCTTACCAAGAAGATGATTAAGTATGTCTGGACAGAGAAATGAGAGTAGAGTTTTCAAGAGTTAAAGAAGCGATTGAATGAAGCACTTGTTTTATCCTTACCGGATAATACGGGAGGTTTTACAGTTTATAGTGATGCATCGCACAAGGGACTAGGTTGCATATTGATACAGAATGGTGAAGTCATTGTGTACGCGTCACGACAATTAAAGGACTATGAGAAGGGATACCCTACCCATGACCTGGAATTGGTTGCGGTAGTGTTTGCCCTTAAGATCTGGAGACATTATCTCTACGTAGAAAAGTGTGAGATATATATAGATCACAATAGTCTGAAATATATCTTTACACAAAAGGAGTTGAACATGAGGCAGAGGAGATGGTTAGAATTGATCAAAGACTATGATTGTGAGATTCTTTATCATCTCGAGAAGGCCAATGTAGTAGCAGATGCTTTAAGTAGAAAAAGCAAAGAGAAATTGTTCGTTTTGATAGAGCAAGAAGAGTTAATAAAAGAAATGGAGAAAATGGAGTTGGAGGTGAAAATCAGAAGAATTCGGATAAAGTAATAGAAATAGAAGCAATTTCGACTCTACTCGAAAAGGTGAAAGAGGCACAAGAAAACGACGAAGAATGTGGTAACATCAAGAATCGGTTAGCTGAAGGCGATGAGTTGAAGTAAAAGATCGATGGCATCGAACTACTGCGAATTGAAGGAGGAATTTGGGTACCTTTAGTACCAGAACTACGAGAGGAGATTTTTCAAGAAGCACACAGTATGAGATACTCGATACACCCAGGAAGCACGAAGATGTATCAGGATTTACGTCAATTCTTTTAGTGGCCGAACATAAAAAGAGAGGTTGCATAATGCGTCAACAGATGCTTAACTTGTCAAAGAGTCAAGGTAGAGCATCAACGACCGAGCAGTATATTATAGCCATTAGAGATTCCGAAATGGAAATGGGAGCACGTCATGATGGATTTTGTGGTGGGACTTCTAGCAATGCAGAAAGGGAACGATGCCATATGGGTGATTGTAGGTTGTCTTACAAAGTCAGCTCACTTTTTGCCGATCAAGATCAGATAAAGTTTGGATCAGTTAGCCAAATTATATATCAAGGAGATTATTGTGAGACATGGAGTGCCGATATCAATTAAGTCTAATAGGGATCCGCACTTCACGTCAAAATTTTGGAGGAGTCTTCAAGAAAGAATGGGGACAAAACTAAGGTTGAGTATTGCGTATCATTTGCAGACCGATGGGCAAAGTGAGAGAACATGCAATTCAAACATTAGAAGACATGCTCAGAGCTTGCGTGATGGACTTCTTGGGAAGCTGGGAGGATCATCTTCCATTAGTAGAGTTTTCATATAACAATAGTTATCATGCAAGCATTAGTATGCCACCGTATGAAGCACTGTATAGGAGGAAATGCAGAACACCCTTATGTTGGGGTGAATTAGGTGAATGCAGACTGTTGGGGCTAAAGTTAGTGCAACAGATCATGGAGATCATTAAGGTGATAAGAGCTCAACTGGTAGTAGCTCAAGACCATCAAAAGAAGTATGCTGATTTGAAACGCAAGAAAAGAGACTTCGAAGTGGGGAGTTATGAATTTTTAAAAGTATCTCCTAGGAAAAGGAAGATAAGATTTGGAAAAAAAGGTAAACTGAGTCTGAGATTTATTGGACCATTCGAAATACTGAAGAAGATAGGTGAAGAAGTGTACAAGGTAGCTTTACCTCCTGAAATGGAATATATTTATAATATGTTTCATGTGTTAGTGTTGCGACCATATAAGTTTGACTACAAGCATGTGATATCATATGAACTAATTCAAGTCGAGAAGGATATATCATACGAAGAAATTCCTGTAGAAATTTTAGATAGGAAATAACATAAGTTAAGGAATACGTTTATACATTTTGTAAAAGTTCTTTGGAGGAACCAAAATGATGAAGAAGCTACGTGGGAACTCAAGGAAAAGATGAGGAAGAATTATCCAAATCTTTTTTAGTAACCTTATGTGTAATTTTGGGGACAGAATTCTATAAGGAGGGGAGGATGTAATAACCAAGAATTTTAAGTCACTTTGTAAGTAAATATATTATTAATATTGAAAACTTTGTGGCATATAGTGATTAAATATGTGTGATGACTATGTGATAGAAGACTATGGCTAAATACATATATATTGTGTGTATAGATATATGTAATTACAAGTTATGTAATTATAAGTAAAAAGGAAAGCTACATAACCTAATTATACCCTAGGCATGGTAAGTAAGTAACTTAAGGGTTATAGGAATGAGAACTATTAGTATTTGTGACGCCCCCAAAATAGGGCCACACAACCCATTCTGAGTCGCCAAATACATGGTACATAAAACAACTACAACTTCATTATTACAATTGTCATGCAAAATACGATAACACATATACTGTGAGTTTTAATACAAATATTATCTTGTAGACAATATCCAAACTCAAATAAAGTCCTCATTACAATTATAGATACACTATTTTACAAAATAGTGAGGACTGCTATAATAACTGTCTTGAACCATCACTCCACACCCCGATTAGTACCAGCTATATTCTCGCCTCCTAAGAAGAAAAATAGAACAAAAAGGAAAAGGATGAGCTCAACTAGCCCAGTAAAGAATATTATGACTAAGATAATGAAAAACAAATTATCATTAGCCTTCAATAAATCAGATAAAATATAATGGACAACAAGTTTTAGATTAATATTCGCAGCGGAAATAACAATTCATTAGAAGAGTTAAGTAGAGAATGAAGTCTACTATCTTCTATGATTTAAAAGTCCATCATCAATATTTTATCCCTGTGACATCAATCAATATATATCTTGAAACAAATATTCATCTTTGCACTACGGGCCAAAGATATTCATTTGTATCACCACTTGGTCATGTTCATCTCAACACCTGTCCATCTTTGCACTATGGGCCAAAGATATTCATCAGGTAATCATTCATCTTTGCACTACAGGCCAAAGATATTCATCAAGTAATCATTTATCTTTGCACTACAGTCCAAAGATATTCAGATATATCACCATTTAGGAATGAGGATGATAAAAAAATATTTTAAAGAAAATGAATCCAATGAGATAAAAGGACAAAGATTAGGGATTCATACTTTAGTTTATCCAAGTTCAAAAATACTCCATAATAATCAATTGTGGAGAAAAATTCAAGAATGAAGATCAAAACATGGATACAATCAAAGATAGTAACCATAATAGACAACTTGGACAAAGAAAATAAAATTTATTTTTTTTGTGAATAGTGTCGTATTCGTGAATAGTGTTGTATATGTGAATAGTGTTGTATGCGTGAATAGTAACTCTGACACGAAAAGGTTAAAATTTCACAATAAAATTTATATCAATATTTTGGTATAATGATATTAAAAGAAATAATATCATTTATAAAAAAAAATAACACCCCTTACCTCAAAAGACAAGTACTTCTGAGTGAAATATCGGATATAATGCTGAAGAAAACTTGCACTGCTTATCAACTCTCAAAGTATCTAAATACTCACAAAAATACGCTCGATATTATAGAGAGAGAAAACTTCTGATTCTAGTGTGATTTTCAATTCTAACCTAAGCACCCTATTTATAGAAAAACGCCTAGAACGCTAAAGCAAAAAATTTAATAAATATTAATATTTTTATTTTTTTTCTTACGTACACCACATCACAATCTTAGCACTCCATAAGTGGGGCCCACCAAATTCAGCAAAATCAAGAGGTAAAAAGGATAAGTTGGTTCCACCCCTTGTTTTTAATTTAAACAATACTAAGAAACTTCAATAATTCATCATAAATAGCCATTTTATCAGACAAATATAAACCTTATGTCCATTCCATATGAAATTTAATTCTCTACAACTTTGTAGAAGAAAGTTTTTCCAAATTCTGAATGAAAAATGACCCGAATTTACATATGGATGAAATCTCATAGAATTCCATCCTTGAAAATTTACTTACGGATCAAATCCACCGCACACCCACTTTGGCCAACAAAAATTAGCATATTTCACACACAATTGGGGCCCACTCAATTAGAAAAATCCTCCACCAACTATTTTACACGTTTTAATCCTCAAAAATAACATTCAGACCCAATTTGCACTCTTCCTCCTCATTTATTCATATACCGTGAATTTAGTATAAACATATCACCATTATTATATTATTATATTATCATATTATACATTTATAATGTAATATAATAATATATTTGATAGAATTATTTTATAAGAAAAGATAAAATATCAATTTTCAACAATTGTCACTTTTCTAAAAATTCCTCCATTTATATCCACATTAAATAAATATTTCTTTATCATATAACTCAATAATTAATTATTCACAAATAATATTACAGAACTACAATATTGACAACCAGGTCATTTTCAGGAAAGCGGGGACTTTTCGATAAGTATTTCTCCTTACTGGCGCACAATTAAGTAACCAAACCCCTTTTCTAGACAGAACTTCATTAGACATTGCCAATAATGTTATTTAATAATATTATTCAAATAATATAAATTATTGATCTGATAATGGGAAATACAGTGCAGTGACAATTATTAAATTAACAATAATTGTGCAATACTGTGTGCTACTATGCAACAACGCGTATTACTTTCCTTTACCCACCGGGTATTCCAACAGTTTAACAGTAACAATTACGCCATTATTAATAAAAAAAACCATTCGTGTTGTTTTCTTCATCCGACAGTTTTCCATTGTGGGGCCCATAAATGGCTGCACCGTTGTACGAATATTCCCCGACAACAAGAATATTCCACGACCGAACGAATATTCTCCGACAACAAGAATATTCCATGACCAAACGAATATTCCCCGACAACAATGAATATTTTATAACCACTTACTTATTTTGAAAAATTTACATATATCACCCTTAACTTTAAACTTTTATCAATTTAACTATTTACTAAATAGAAAAATTGAATACTTTTATTTTATAAAATTCGGGGTCTTACAATCTCCCCTCCTTATAAAATTTCATCCCCAAAATTTATATACGTAGCTGGTGTGTCGAAGAGGTAAGGATACCTTGTTTTCATTTTCGATTTTAACTCCCAGGTCATTTCCTCAATGTCGTGGTTTCTCCATAAAACTTTGAATTATGATATAACCTTTGTGCGTAGGACATGCTCCTTCCTATCCAAGATCTTGACAGGTACCTCCTCGTACATTAAATCTTTGGCTATCTCATCTGGTTCTAATTCAATAATGTGATTCGGGTCTTTCACATATTTACGTAGCACGGATATGTGAAAAACGTTATGATCACGAGACATACTTGGCGGTAAAGCGAGTCTATATACCACACTTCCTACTCGGTCGAGGATTTCAAATGGACCAATAAATCGAGGGTTGAGATTTCCTCTCTTCATCGACTCTTGCTTCTGGAATAACACATTCTTGTACTTTCGTCTTCATATTCATCAGCTCCGGGTCTGTAGGTTGATTAGCCTTAACTTTATCGAGTAAAGTCGGTTCTACGCGTATATTTGACAACATCATGTGGGTCCCTAGAGTCTTTAACTTTATCTCAATCATTTGTAAGTTATATGAAATGGGTCTTTATGTTCAACAATATCGCACTCGTACCCGCATACAATCTTCTACTCAACACGTCAGCTACTACGTTCGCTTTTTTAGGATGCTATTAAATGGTATGGTCATAATCTTTCAATAGCTCGAGCCAACGTCGTTGGCGCATGTTACCCTAGTTTTGGGTGAAGAAATATTTGAGGGTTTTGTATCGGGTTGAAGGTCAATATAAAATTTGATCTCACGCTTTGAAGGTAGGCCAGGATAATCTTCAGGAAATACATCAGGAAATTCATTAATAACAGAAATATTATTCAAATATAACGTATTTTTGTTCAAGTCCATGAAATGGGCTAAGAAAGCTTAACATCCATTTTTCAATAAACGAATGGCTTTAAGGCTTGATGTGATAGTAATTGACTTTAGTGGTTTGGTTGCATGAATTCGTATAACAAGTTGGTTAGGAATATGAAAACTAACAACCTTACAAAAATAATCAATTTTATCATGATGAGTAGTTAACCAATCAATCCCTAAAATCACATCAAATGCAAGTATCTTTAAAGAGATAAGATCAACAGGTAATGTGATGGTTCCAACTTGAATCAAGCAAGATTTATAAATAGTGGATGTAATGAAGGTTTCTCCTAACGGAGTTTCAACAGATAAGTCAAAGTCTAATTTCTCAAGGGTCAAATTCAAACGTTGAGCACAAGCAGGAGAAATAAAAGAATGGGTAGAACCGATATCTAATAAGGTATAGACTTCACAAAAGTTTATAATTAGCTTACTCGTGATAACTTCATTCGGGTTACTTTCTTTTTGAGAAGTCACGAAAAACGCTCTTCCTGAAACCACCGACTTTGTTTTGTCCGTATCCGCCTTTGGTGTCACCGTCCCAGCTGGACTTGATTTTGTTACAAGACAAATCGAGCTATGTGACCGTATTTTCCATAACTAAAACATACCTTGGAAGGCTGTGAACAGTTTGGACTTATATGTCCCTCCTTTCCTCATTTGTAGCATCTAACTAGCGGTCTTTCTCTTCCACTAGAATTTGTTGGTGGTGCTGGTGCTGCTACCGATGTCTTCCCGTCATTGTTAAATCTTTTCTTCTTGAAATTTCCAATTGAATCATTTCTTCTATTATTATGGACATAATTTCCACCGAAGTGTTTACCATTTCTGGCATGATAATTTCCTCCACGATGGTTATCATTGTTTCGATGACTGTTGCCACAGATATGATTAATATCGTGTTGTTGATCATTATCTTTTGGTTGAGCTGACTCATAATCCCGCTCCAATAACTAAGCCATATTCACTACATCTGAATACAAAAACAGTTTGTGAGAAATTAGGTAGTGACGTATTTCAGGTTTCAAACCTCACAGAAACATTCACGTCATTCTCTCCTCGTTATCAACCAAATGGGATGCAAACCAGGACAACTCGGCAAACTTATCTTCGTATTGCGACATAGTCATATTGTTTTGTTCCAACTTGATGAACTCTACCTCCTTCATGTGACAAATATTTTCAGGAAATTACTTGTCGTTGAACAATTCTTGGAACTTCTCCCAAGACATCTTGAATGCGGCAGGCTGAGTACGCTTTATAGATTCCCACCAGTAATCTGCCTCTCCTCGCAACAAGAAGGTGGCAAAGGGAACCTTTAGCTCCTCGGAGCATCCCAAGGCATCAAATATCTTGGTAATCTACTTTATCCACGTCTCTGCCTTAAGTGGTTCTGGCTTTCCGAAAAACACCAATGGTCCCAGCTCCTTGAACTGCTTAGCTGTGACCATCCGTGAGTTGCCAGTGTTTTCACCTGTATTTTGCACAGGAGTCTCTTTCGCCTGATGTTGTATGAATTGTAGAAAACCTCTGCACATCCCATCGTTCATCATTTGGTCGGTGTTGTTGTTTACCTGAGGATTATTTCCTTCCTGATGCACGTTATCCTGGGTATTGATCAGCAGTGATTCAACGGTCTCATGTGCTCCATTGCTCATCTCAAAATTTTTAGATGTCATTCTCAAATACTGTCATAAAACAAGGGTTAATTAAACAAATTAACATATCACATTATTAACCCTATGCTCCGACTGACCCATTAAATACCAAATAAGCTTAGGTAAGACACACTAGCGAAGGATTTACTCGTCTCTCCTCTCCTAATTATATTCCCTGATCTCCGCTAGAGACGATATTCCTAAGCTCTGATACCAACTGTGACGCCCCCAAGATAGGTCCACACAACCCAATCTGAGTCGCCAAATATATGGTATAGAAAACAACTACAACTTCATTATTACAATTATCGTGCAATATACGACAACACATATACTGTAAGTTTTAATACAAATATTATCTTGTAGACAATATCCAAACTCAAATAAAGTCCTCATTACAATTATTGATACACTATTTTACAAAATAGTGAGGACTGCTATAATAACTATCTTGAACCATCACTCCACACCCCGACTAGTACCAGCTATATTCTCGCCTCTTAAGAAGAAAAATGGAACAAAAAGGAAAAGGATGAGCTCAACTAGTCCAGTAAAGAATATTATGACTAAGATAATGAAAATTAAATTATCGTTAGCCTTCAATAAATCAGATAAAATATAACAGACAACAAGTTTTAGATCAATATTCGCAGCGAAACAATTCATTAGAAGAGTTAAGTAGAGAATGAAGTCTACTATCTTCTATGATTTAAAAGTCCATCATCAATATTTTATCCCTGTCACAACAATCAATATACATCTTGAATCAAATATTCATCTTTGCACTACGGGCCAAAGATATTCATTTGTATCACCAGTTGGTCATGTTCATCTTTGCACTATGGGCCAAAGATATTCATTTCGTAATCATTCATCTTTGCACTACAGGCCAAAGATATTCATCAAGTAATCATTTATCTTTGCACTACATGCCAAAGATATTCAGTTATGTCACAATTTAGGACTGATGATGATAAAAAAATATTTTAAAGAAAACGAATCCAGTGAGATTAAAGGACAAAGATTAGGGATTCATACTTTAGTTTATCCAAGTTCAAAAATACTCCATAATAATCAATTGTGGAGGAAAATTCAAGAATGAAGATCAAAACATGGATACATAAAAAATAATAACAATAATAGACAACTTGGAGAAAGAAAAGAAAATTTAATTTTTCTGTGAATAGTGACATATTTGTGAATAGTGTCGTATACGTGAATAGTAACCCCGTCACGAAAAGGTAAAAATTTTACAATAAAATTCATATCAATATTTCAGTATAATGATATTAAAAAAAAATATCATTTATAAAATAAATAACACGCCTTACCTCAAAAGACAAATACTTCTGACTGAAATATCGGATATAATGCTGAAGAAAACTTGCACTGCTTATCAACTCTCAAAGTATCTAAATACTCACAAAAATATGCTCGATATTATAGAGAGAAAACTTCTGATTCTGGTGTGATTTTCAATTCTAACCTAAACACCCTATTTATAAGAAAATGCTTATAACGCCAAAGTAGAAATTTAATAAAATATTACTATTTTATTTTATTTTTCTTACACACACCACATCACAATCTCAACACTCCATAAGTAGGGCCCACCAAATTCAGCAAAATTAAGAGGTAAAAAAGGACAAGTGGGTCCCACCCCTTGTTTTTAATTTAGTCAATAGTCATAATTTTTAATAATTCATAATAAATAGTCATTTTATCAGAAAAATACGAACCTTATTTCCATTCCATATGAAATTTAATTCTCTACAACTTTGTAGAAGAAATTTTTTCCAAATTCCGAACAATAAATGACCCGAATTTACATACGAATGAAATTTCATAGCATTCCATCCTTGAAAATTTACTTAAGGATCAAATCCACCGCACACCCACTATGGCCAACAAAAATTAGCATATTTTATACATAATTGGGGCCCACTCAATTAGAAAAATCTTCCACCAACTATTTTACACGTTTTAATCCTCAAAAATACCATTCAGACTCAATTTGCTCTCTTCCTCCTTATTTATTCATATACCGGTAATTTAGTGTAAAAATATCACCATTATTATATTATTATATTATCACATTATACATTTATAATGTAATATAATAATATATTTGAATGAATTATTTTATCCGAAAAGACAAAATATTAATTTTCAATAATTGTCATTTTTCTAAAAATTCCTCCATTTATATCCACATTAAATAAATATTTCCTTATCATATAAATCAACAATTAATTATTCACAAATAATATTACAGAACTACAATATTGACAACCAGGTCATTCCCGAGAAAGATGGGGCTTTCCGATAAGGATTTCTCCTTACCGGCGCGCAATTAGGTGACCAAACACCTTTCCTAGACAGAACTTCTTTAGACATTGCCTATAATGTTATCTAATAATATTATTCAAATAATATAAATTATTGATCTGATAATGGGAAATACAGTGTAGTGACAATTATTAAATTAACAATAATATAAAAATAATGTACAATACTGTGTGCTACTGTGCAACAACACGTATTACTTTCCTTTACCCACTGGGTATTCCAACAGTTTAATGATAACAGTTACGCTGTTATTAATAAGAAAACTCATTCGTGTTGTTTTCTTCATCTGACAGTTTTTTTTGTTGTGGGGTCCACAAATGGCTGCGTCCACAAATGGCTGCGCCGTCGTACGAATATTCCCCGACAATAAGAATATTCCACGACCAAACGAATATTCTCCAACAACAATGAATATTTTATAACCACTTGCTTATTTTGAAAAATTTACATATATCACCCTTAACTTTAAACTTTTATCAATGTAACTATTTACTAAATAGAAAAATTGAATACTTTATTTCATAAAATTCGGGGTCTTATAGTATTTAAGATTTATACTAACCTAAGAGCTTAACCTAATTAATTCAATTGATTATTTATTTTAAACCTAATTAAAGCAAGCCTAATTGGGGTATAAGATTAATTGGACATGAGTAACTATTTAAATCCCAAAAGATTAGGGATAGAAACCCTAAATAAATAATTAGGGTAAGAGAGATCAAAAGTAATGGACTATGTTACTCACATGGCCTAAATAATTAAATTAGAAAACCCAAAAGAATTAAATTGAAAGTCTAAACTTTAGCCCATTTGATAAGGGACATTTTGGACATTTGATTAATCAAAATTGGCATTAAAAATAAAACCAAAATAGGGCAAAAAGTGGGGAATACGTATGGCCGGGTATGGGGGTGTCTTAAATGGTCTTGTAATGTGATAATCAAGTTGCTATTTTTGGTAACTAATCCCTTTAACCCATGTGTGTCAAGATCCCATTGGTTGGAAATCATTAAAGTAGATTACATGTAATCCTAAAGGAAAAGATAAGGGTAATTAACCAAAGGTTAAAGGAAGTATGGCGATAATAGTATAGATATAGATTTTATATCTATACTAATTCACTAATACCCCCATTTCATCTCATTTAATTTTCATTCCATCTCATTCTCTTCCAAGCTAAAAGAAAGAAAAACAAAAAGAGAGAGAAAAGAAAGAAAGAGAGAGAGAGGGCCAAAATATTAGAGAGAGAGAGAGAGAGGAGAGTTTTGATCTTTGTTCCACCCAAGATCATCTCATAGGAAGGAAGCTACAAGATCATGGTAAAATCTAAACTAATTTATCCCTTTTATTTTGGTTTGATAAACCAAGGAGTAATGTTCTAAGACTAAAAATCTCTTAGATCTACATGTTTCATTTAAGTATCTAGTTATTTTGAGTGTTATAATGAAGATCAAAAGGAAGAAAGTAAACCTATGTTCCTAATGGGTGAAAAACCTTAACTTTTCTTCACTTTGATCACCCATAACTTGAGATCTACACCTCTAATTTGTGATCCGTCAAAGGGTGATGCTAGATATATAAGTTACCTAGTAAACTCAAGTGGTAGAACCCCAAACCACTGATTTGTCTGGCTATGGTGGCTGGTGGAGCCAAAACAGTCCACTATAGAACAAAACTAGTAGACAGTTCCTAGCCACTTACTACCAAGGGCAGTTTCATCCAATTTATGTATTTTAAAAATTCTGGGAAAAATTAGGAAGGTACTTTGATGAGTTATCTACATTTAGGAAAAATAATGGACTATTTTGGATGTATAGATTGAGAGATATGACATTTACAAGAAAGGAATCTTTTCAAAGTAAACATGAATAACTCTTTGTGTGTAACTCTTAAAATAGTGAAATATTTACTGGAATTACATATATATAACAAGAACATACCCTAAATGTTTCATGATTTTTAGACTATAACTCAATTTATTAAAAATGTGACAAGATACGACTGGTTTAGGCCCTTTAAAAATAACCAAGTTGTAAAATTCCAGAACATTTTGGAAATCATCAAGAGATTAATTTCTGTCTAACTCCAAAAAGGAAACATTTTTGGAACTATTTTTGTATTTTTCTTGTAAATGGTTGTGTAATGAATAAATGGAAACAAATAACTATATGATGTCATAAATGATAAAAATGTGATGTTAATGCTTGGAAACCCTAAATATATCGTATTCTAATTTTGGGAGGGTATTATGGTAATTTTTGATGAGAACTAATATGTATGACTGTAGACACTCAAAATGTTCTGCATACCTGTTACTAACATTACAGGCGGGCAGAATCGTCTTTCAGAGATAACCCTGGAGGACAGCTCAGCTCAATACCGAAAATCAATCCAGAGAAGGCCATTTCATCTTAGAGATAACCTCGAGATACTCAGTCTCAATCCCGAAAACAACACCGGGAAAGACAATGTCAACCTTGGAGATAACTCCAAGGAGTGCAGTTGCAGTTCCAGAGATAACCCCGGAGATGCTAGTTTCAACCTATGCAGTCAGCTTCAACCTCGGAGATAACCCCGAGGCACTTAGTCCCAAACGCAGAGATAACCTCGAGAGGTCAAGCACACCTCAAAGACAACCCTGAGGACATCCAATACTTGTAATAGCCCAATCTCAGAGATAACTCTGAGCAGCGACTACTTTATCAGCCCAAACTAGAGATAACCCAGTGAGGGGCAAAATCATCATTTTTTCCACCTCGATCCCACATTACGCCATCTCAACACAACAGTTCAACATACATTCTACACAACAATGTCCCATAAGAACCAAGGAGTTACAATCTCGAGTGACTACTACGCATATCCCATGTAATTTGTGTAGCTCTCGTCAATAGCACTTTGTAAAAGGTCTTATACACCTCAATCGGAGGCTCAGATTGAAGTTCTACAAGTTTGAGTGGACATCATGTTGCATGCGTACATGTACTTCGAGGAGGGGAAGACCCATGAGCCAGGGGCACCAGGCGCACCAGATGTACATTTCTTGTTTGCGCCATAGTGTACTCATGGCTCCCCCTCTATAAATAGAGGGTTTGGGGTGGCCATTTTGTAAGAGAAAACGAAGGGGAATCCCTATCCAATTTGCTCCGTACACACCCTAAACTGAGTGCTTTCTCATTTTAAACACTTGTGAGCTTATATTCAGTCATATTTTTATCGGCGGGAGCCAAGTGTTCATCTGTTTAAAGCTATAAAAGTCTTCTTTGGCAGTCCACACTAAGCTTTCTTACACACTTTAAAGTCTTTCTCTTCTACATCGCACACATCGTTCTTCACATTGAGAGTCATATTGCGTGTGTATGCCCGGATTTCGGTCCGTGGCTTTTATTTCCTTATATATATATATATTTACATTTCTGTTAGGCCTGGAGTTTACTTCGTGGCCTTTTACTGCTTTATTTATATTCTGTCCCGCCTGGAGTTTACTTCGTGGCGGGTGATCATTTTTACTGCGTCATTTATATTTAGTCCTGCCTAGAGTTTACTTCGTGGGGGGTGATCATTTTTACTGCTTCTTTATATTTATGAACGCAATCAAATTGCTCAAAATAAGCGGAAACGTGGAAAATCAGAGTTTTAAAAATTTTACAAACCATATATCCGGATCACCCTTTATGCGCAATTATTAATTAAACGAAAAGATAAAGAACAAGATTCATACCCTTGAAGATTCGAGCTTCCTCAGGTACAAGTTCACCACCAATCTTTTTCGCGTTCAACTTGAATCCACCGAGTTTGGTTCCTTCCTCTGATCAACGTTAGCCACCCAAGTGTTTGGCATCTAGAGGTGATCCACCAAAGAAGAAGAAATATTCAAGAAGAAGGGTGGTTGGCTAAACCCTAGTTTTCTATCTCTATTGAAAAGAACGTACTCTCCAACAATTGGAATCATGTCTGTTGTGAAAAAGTCAACAACCCACCTCCCCCATAATAAGACTCCTCTTATTTATAGATGTGGGCAACCCTCCTTAACAATTAAAGAATTGGGTTTTATTTTAATTAATTAATTAGCCTCCTAATCTTATTAGGAATAAACGAGAGTACTAATATTAAATTAATTTCCAACCCTTTAGAAATTAAAATAATAATAATTGTAATAATTTTAATAAGACTCCTATGAATTACGGCATCATGTGAGCCTAGGAATCATGTGATCACAGATTCAGTTAACTGAATCTAGATTCGGTTCCCATGATGGACATTTTTAGCTGTAAGCAGCTTGTAAATTATCCACGGTGTTTGAATTTCCTTAGATGACTTTCATGCCCATAAGGAGTTCGGCATTGCTTTATATATTATTTTCTCAAAGATGCTTCGCATCTCGAAAATAAAAGCAATCAAGCCGAACATCTAATAAAATGGAAGTATCAAAGGCCTCAATTACTATTGAGCACAGGGTTTGAAAAACCACTTTTATAAAACCTCACTGCGATATCTTGTTTAAAATTGAATTTTTATACAAATTCAAACCCTGTGTATATAGGTGCGAACGAGGCATAGCCCTACTTCCAAATAATTGTACATTGACCCCCCCCCCCCACACACACATTCATATAATAGTTTAATTGAAAAGTGGCGGTAACCGTAGTAACACGGATGTTGGGGGTGCCTAACACCTTCCCTCCACATAAGCAAGTCCCCAGACCCTAATTAATCTTGGTTTCATAGACTCGTTTAGCGGTGTCACATCACTAGGTCAATGCACAAACCTTTTCTCGGTTGTGTTGGTACAACCATTTAAAAAACCAACTGGCGACTCTTACAGTCAAATCGTTGACATATAAATGTCAGACCTTTTCACAACTTGTTTTTTCAAACAAATCTTACCTAACATAAGAACACCAAAAGACAAGAACAGAAGAGGGACAATAAAAATCCCGACATCGACAGGTGGCGACTCTGCTGGGGACTCTAGTAAGAAGACTTAAGTCGCTACTACAAGCTTTTTAAAAATGTTATATGCTTGTGTGTGGATGTTGCATTTATATTTTGATGAATGTGTACAAATGCATTTTACTTACTGTACTGCAATATATCTATATATGATATTAGTGCTTCGCACATGTCATCATTCCCATAACAGTGAGACACGTTGCATGTGAATGTATGTTGTGTGGTTCCTCCACTAGGAGGCTATCCTGTCGGTGTTTGATTATTGGACTCATAGGGAGACTAATTCCAATGAGGCTCAGGAAAGGTACCACCCAGATTCGCTCCAGTTAAAAGACCAGATTAACTTCCCATCAAGTAAATTACGATGATCTGGGAACCTTCATGCCAAAAAGCCGCGAGAGTAACCTAAGATAGGTTAGCCTCTAATAAACTAAATGCGGAGGAAAGTCTCTTCATGCTTTCTGTAGCGCCCCCAAATCCGGGTCCTAATCACCGCGGATCTGGTGCACTAAATCTATAACTATTTGCGGAAGATATAAACATAAATTGTTTATACATTAAACATTATACACTATCCCCAAGGTTGAGTAACCATAACTTATACACAATTCATATCCTATCTAATATACCATGTTATTATAATAAATTACTTTTACAAATCTAGCTGCACACATAGTCCCAGCTGAGCTTGGCTTTATCTTTCTTTGTATTCGACGCATTCGTCTTAATCTGCAATGTTTTATCATGATATAGCAAGGGTGAGCATGAAAGTTGCCCAGCAAGTTTAAATACAATTTAAGGATATATCATGATTGAAAGAGTCTGAATAATAAGCTGGCTATAATTCACAATGTAGTTTTGAATTAGCATGAACAAACTTTTGACTGAACAAGTATTAAACATGAACAATATATCTGGACCGAATGGTAATGAAGGTGATTAACCTTTCATACCTGATTTATACATACAAGATGTATAGAGTACAATTCTACATGGCAATCAGTAATGATTAACCATAAGCATATCTGAATGAAACAACTCTTAGTAGAGTTAAGTAAAACTGTAAAACTTGCCTGAACCGTTGATTACCGCTACACAATTTATATCGCTTTATCCGAAGACCTAATATTAGTAATATAGATCTCCAATATTAGAATACTATAATCACAATATAATACTATTATATATATAATTATAAAATTACCTAAAAACATAACACATAACACATAGCCCTATCAGTCCACAAACTACCTAAGACTCAGTATCAAGTCAAACTATTTAAGTCTGAGTTGAAACTACCACAAATATGACATCCCGACGGTCTAGTCGGACAATTCACGAGTTTAAGTTCAATTAAACTCTACCTAACACTTAAAAATATCTTAGACAATTTTATTATTAGTCAAAACAATTTTCATAGACTTGTAATAATTTTCAGATAATTAATAACATTTATCAAAAAATTTTAATCACTAATATCGTATTTATATAATATAAATACCACATAATTCCTTTATCATTAATATTTATTTAATACCAAATATTAATGAAAATCATAACATAATATTATAATATATTTATAATATCACACAATATTTTTAATACTTTAAAATTATATTTATATAATTTTTAAACAGTTAAATTCATTATAGGTGTTCTTAACGAAACCCAGAACGCATGTCAGAGTTCGAGTCAGTGAGTTTGACCAGCTATTAATGTATGATCATTATGTTTTCTGGGATTTCTTGAGCATAGATCTTATAGTACGTATACAAAACTACAACTAGCAACCCATTTCTAGAACAAATCACAACATAACAGCAAGATAAGATCGAGCAAAGTTGTTGTCAGACAACTGCTGGGAAATCTGGGTAACCCAGAAATCCCAGACAGCTTCGGGGTACCACCTTGTGGTTTGATTATCAAAGTGTTCTGATCAAGGTTCTTGTGATCTAAATGTTCTACATTATAGCCCTTATGTCAAGGAACAAAACTAAAGCAACAAATCGGGTTATCATCAACAGGGTAAACATGAATCTCACGGTCAAACTCTGTCAGAATGCTCATACTAACTGTTTCTGGGTTTTTCCAGAAACGTAAAAACTAACGGTCAATGCTACTTTGACCAGGCATATCTTTGATCCTGTTATGGTCTAAGTGTTATAAAGACTTGTATGTGTAGTTCACATACCAGACTACAAGATAAACACAACAACATAGACTAAACACCAAAACACAGCAAGATCTGAAGCACAAAAAAGCTTGTCAGAGAATTCTGGAAATCTGGGGATTTTCTGGGATTTCTAGAAATTATTTTCGTGCTCGGTCAACACACTTTGACCTTTAATAACTTTTAATCTACACATGATATGGGCTTGATTCAAGTTCCAGAGCATAGACAACATAACATACTACAGATCTATAACATAAATCACACAAAATAACTAACAGGTAAAGATCTATGGGGTCTGACATATGGCTGTCAGGCCACTTTTCTAACTTTTCTTAGATTTCTAAAAACTCACATTTCGAGTATCTAGATGTTATGGATCTGGGATTTAACAACCCAGATCACTAAATGACACCCTCTAACACATATCTAATCAATCATTAACAGCATCTAACCTGAAATACATAGATTTTAAAATTAGGGTTTTATACCTCCTTTTTGAGCTTAATCTTTGATTCTGACCTTGATGTTTGTTCTTGGCAAGCTAAAGGCTGACTTTGGTTTGTTTCTTACTCACTTTCACTCTCCAATTTCGGTTGGGAGAGAGAGGGAAGGTTTGGCTAGGTTGAGAAGTAAAGTAAGTGAATTTCCTTACTTTTTAACTTTGATCTTAGGCTCAATCAATTTATAGGATACAAGATGGCTGATATTTGATGATTAAAGTAACTTTCTAGACCACATGGCTAGCCTAAGGTTGTTTACTAACCATTAGTAGGGTTAGATCTACACTCCACCTCATTAAAATATAAAGAATGGTAGTTTGGTCTTTTTACTCATAAAGTGAATGGCAACTTGGTAACTTCTCACAATCATTAGGTTTTTAACCCTTAGGTTTTGACCCTTAGGGTTTAACCCTAAGATTACACAAATTCATATTCTAGACTTACTAATTAGGTTCTAAAAATAGAAAATTATAATTAGGGCTCCCTAATCATAATAAAGTTTACTAATCACATTCAAGCTTGGTAATTAGGGTTAATGCTTACTAATTAACCTTAAACACTATAAATTAATAATTAGGTTTTCTCTAATTGTACATTAGGGTTTCTAACATTAGAAATTAGGGCTTTCCAATTAATCAATTAGGGCTATTCCTAATTAATATAAAATCAATAACATAAAAACCTTAACACTTATCTTAAAACTTTCTAATTAGGGTTTTAATAACCGAATTAGGGTTACGGATTCCCGAAACTAAAATTAGGGTTTCTATAGCCGGTAATAGGGTTTCTTAACAGTCGATAAGGTTTTCTAACTTAACGTTGAGGCTCTTAGGGTTTGTGACTGATATAATTTATCCAGTCAACCCTTAACCACATACTGTACACATATATGACCACATACACATATACTCTTAACACTGTAAACCTTTACCAAAACTTTTTAAATTCACAAAAATTCATTCCTAAAATTGTTAAATACATACACTTATTTTCTGTCTAGGTCTATTATTTGACCTAAAATCAATCATTTAAGATTTTAATAAATTGTCTAAATTCTCGGGTTGTCACACTTTACATTTTCAATTACTTGTAAAGACAATTACTTGTAATTTCATTCCATGTTAATATCTATGTAATGGAAAATATGAAGAATATGTGTACATGCATATTAAGGCTTGACATGCTATCAAATGACACCCATTTTACAGGATAATATTCCTTAAAAAAAACACATTATGATAGCATGTAAACATTTTATACATTCCCTAAGACCAAACTACATAAGTTTTTGTAGGGAAATAATTGGGCCTATTACCCGTTCAAAGTCCAAAAAGGCCACGAGCCTACAACCAATTATGTCTTCATCTGACTAGTCTAATCTTGCTACTTTCTCTCGAGAAGAGCTTGACGGATTAAGCAAGCAAATTACAAATTTGGTTGTTTTGCTTAAAGAACTACACCAGTCTACCCGTACATACAGAATCCTCTACACAAGGAGGAACACAAGGTTCGCATAAAATAATTCCAGAACTTCAGTTGGATACGACCAACAAAATTCCTGAAAACACCCATCTCAAAGAATATCTAGACACCGGTGATATCAGGAAAAAAGTCCTTTAAATGGAAGAGACCATTCGGTCTATAAAAGGGATTGGAGTACACGGGAGTGTTTCCTATGCTGATCTTTGTATATTCCCTGGTGTTCATTATCCAGAGAAGTTCAAGACTCCTGACTTTGAAAAGTATGATGGGCTAGGAGATCCTTACACACATTTGAAGGTATTAATTGGAGAACTTAGATCTTATGCCGAGAATGAGAAGCTCAGAATGCAGCTATTTCAAAAGAGTTTAGCTGGAGAAGCCCGATCATGGTATACCAGATTAGACAATTGTAAAATACATAGCTGGGAAGAGTTAGCTCATGCCTTCCTCACTCAGTACAGCTTCCAGTCTCAGATGGCTCTTGACCGGTACCAAATTACCAAGGTCAAGAAATAGTCTAATGATTCATTTAGAGAATATGCTCAAAAGTGGAGGCGCCTTGCTGCTCAAGTTATTCCTTCTATGACAGAGTCAGAAATGATGATGACTTTCATAGACATACAAGAAGATCATTTCTATGAGAGAGTCTTAGCTGGCATTGATAAGCCATTTTCTGAAATGATCAAACATGGAGAGATGGTTGAGACAGGATTGAAGTAAGGAAAAATTCAAGACCTAGCCGCTCTAAAAGCTTTTGTTGAGCACATCTAGTCCGGAACTTATGGAAACAATCCCCGGAAGGTCCATAAAAAGAAAGAGGAGGATGTTTCCTTGATACTACAAGGTCAGAAAGGCAGTCAGAACATGTCTATCCAGAGGAAAAATTACTCCCCTTTTCCAGCACAGTCTTCCAACCCCACATTGCTAAAGTGTGGAGAAGTCCAATGCAATCGAGTGTTCATACCTCTAAGGGATTCGCTCGAGAATGTTCTCAATCTTCTGACTACTCAGAAGAAAATTACACATCTTCTTCCTCCAGCCAACCCGATTGGGAAAGGTTACAATGCTACACGTAAGTGTGCTTATCATGCTGGGGCACCGAGATTGTGGTGACTAAACTCGACCAACCTCATGTACAAGACAACCACCTTCCTCAACACAAAGAAGAAGAGGTCAATATGATTAATTGGAGCAGTGGACAGAGTTCCAATTACATTATTGAATCTTCCCAGACCAGCAAAGACGGTGCTGACAAATGGGATTACGCAAAGTTCCAATTCATGATGGAACAAAAGATTAAGGCTCTTTGAAAGCAAGTAGACCAATTGGCAGAACTGGTGATCCATCAACACCAAGTCATACGCCAATTAGTCAGTCAGGGGAATGCTGTGACGCCCCCAAATTCAGACCTCCACTTGGTCACTCGAATTCGGTTCATCACGTTCTCATGGTAAAACCATAATAACTAAAATAACGCATACACAACGGAAAATCTACTTTAGAATAATATACAATGATTTATTATAATTATTCCCCCAAGTCTCGCAACCTATAGTACTTAATAGATTACATAATAGTATCGAATAAAGACCTATTACATAATCTTACTTAAGTTTAAACATAGTCCATAAATAGTCTTAGCATAACATAATAGCTTTAAACATAAAAAGGACAAGCTAGCCGGTAGCCTTGCCCTTGCCCTTGTTTGTTCCAGAGACACCTCCCTATTCATCCTTAACTGAAAGATTTTAAATAAGCAAGGATGAGAACAAATTACCCAAAAAGTAATATACAACAAGGGTGTAGGGTATAATATCACAATGTTTAAAATATCGAAGGGTTATTTCTAGGATAGTTCAAAGTGTCAAAATAACATCATGAATAAGGGATATGATAATTCAATATAAATCAACAGATATATATATGAATTCAACGGCTAACAATGCATCCAATTGGATAAGCAATTTATACTGAGCAGTCACTAAGGACTATGGAACTTCCACTAGAGTTACCAATATTAAACTGATAACCAAAAATATTAAGTACTATAGATGATCAGTCTACAATACTTTACGTTATGCATAAGACCACAATAATATTTATTCATGTGTTGGGGTTTCCAACAACATATGTTTCCCTTACCAAAAGGGTTGTCCAACTCAATTTTCAAGATTTCCGCACCAATCAATTGGTTTGGACAGTTTTTTTATAAACATGCATATAGTCTAGCTGAATCAAATGGCATTGACTCTTTCACAATATTCAAGGGCAATACCAATTTCAACATGAATAATAGCTTTCAGAAGGGTTTAACATACTAACTCATTTGAACGAGAAAGTAATATAACTTGTATTCAAAGGGATACACTTACGGTATTGTTCAAATAAATAATGTAATGGTATTGCACGACAATATTTTGAGTAAGGTTAGAGAAACTTTCCTTAAGCGTACTTTATCCACGTTAATAAATCAACACTTTCGATTCCTATTTATAACGCATTATATGTTCAAGATGTTAATTAGCTAACAAAGTCTAATCAAGCTTGACATGATATCAAGTATATACACATATGGTATAAAATCAATTTATAAGTAATCACAAACCAACTACTTGTTCTTCACAAGCAAATCAAGACTTAACATCCAAAGTTAAGACCTCAACATGGACTTTTTATCACTTAGCATGCAACTTAACACTTATCAACTAAGCATTAGTCATATAAGATAAGTTAAAGGTTTTAGATCACATCTAGCATCATAAGTATCATGTAAGTTCTCGTCCAAAAGCGTAACTCATTTTTGGGATTCCAGATCAAGGCAACATTGCCATGTAGCTAAGTTTAGGGACGGCCACAAGCAACATTGCCCCCCCGACCCCACCAAAACCCAGTTCTTGCCTTGTGATCTCTATTTGGCTTGAACACAAAATCGTATTTTGTCATGTTAAAGGCTTTTACATGCTTCTTAGATCAATCTAGGTCCCTTCTTGCATAACATGGTTCTAAGTTCGATCATTTCAATAATTTAAGGTCATTCAAGGTCATGAAACCACAAAGTCTAGCATGCTTGCTTTCTAAACATACAGGATAGTTATAAAACTCATATTAGGCATGCTTGGATGTATTCATAACACATACGTGACACTAACACCGCTTTAGTTAAAAAATAGGCTTTGTTCATGCTTTTCTCGAAATATGCTACACAAGCATGGTATATATATCTTTATGCTATATGAGCGAGTCTAAGAGTGTCATAAAACATGATCACAAATGTCAGATTCTAGTCCTCAAGGTAACATGACAATATTCACATTCAAAGGTCATATTTTCATTTGTAAAGTATACTAATTTGCTCAACATGTTCATGCTTTATTGCCAATCATATAAACACAAGCTAAATGTTTACTCATGCATTTCTAAGTTATTAACATGTTTTCAAAGTCAGTATACGTACATGGCATACATACACATTAAGTTCACTTCTAAGTTTCTAAATCCATTTAAAATCATACCCTTTTATTATTCATGCGAATCTAGTCTAAACATGCTCACATTAGGTTTATATATCTATATATACATCATACACATGTTTACATACTAGCTTGAGTCATAATATTAAGCTAACATGGATCAGATTGCAAAACAAAGGCTCTAATCGAAATGAGAGACTCAGCATACCAACACTGCAGGCCTTAATACAAATATAGGTGAAGGCATGCTTGACTGATTTATTTCGAGCCAAGAACAGTATGCTTCGACAACTGCTTAGCCCAACCTGATAATTTACCCATGAAATCATTCCTAAACACTCATATATCAATTGCAACATGCTTATATGATCATATAACAATTTTATAACCAATACTGCACCTCATTAACATATAATTTTATGAATTCAAGAATTTGAAACTTCAAGACTAAAACTCATTTTTATAGAGAATGAAAATGGCAACAAGGAAAAAGGAGTTATACCTCCGTAATGTGATTTGAAACTTGCTCAATTGAACTCCTAAGCTCTAAGAATGCTTGTATGCTCTCAACTCTCACTTAGCAAATTCTCGCAGACAATTTCAAGCAACAAGATTGATCAACATGACAACGCTATTTATAGAAGAGTTTTGAATCTGGGCATTGGTGTTACACAAAACTTGAACTCATGGTGTAATGCATTGAAACAATGGTTGCTCAAGGGTGGTTTAACAACCCTCAACTACATAGCTAGCAATGATCATCTAGGATTTAGCCTTGTGGAAGAATCCAGGGTTTTATAGCTTTGAGTTACATCGTTCATTGTACTTTGACACTCATTTTGGGACAAAAGATAAAAAACTCAACAATCTTGTTATCTAGACTTGGTTTGGTCTATTTAAATCCCCATAATGTAATCTTAATGTACAATTGTTACTATATTAGGAATTTAGGGACTAATTATACACTCATATGATATAGTCCATGTACATTAAATATACATAATAAAATAATACGATCGGATATTATTGTAGGGTAGTTCCATAATTATTCCTACCACTCATATAATCATATTTTAAATGTCTACTCACCTTCATATTGTTATACACATTTTATGATATATTTATACCATATAGTTTCAATATGTTTAATCACATGGCTTTCATTCAATTTGGTTTTATAATACTTAATATATATATATATATATATATATATATATATATATATATATATATATATATATGTCATAGTCATAAATGTCACACCACACTATATAGTTATATTTGTATTATTATTCACATGCACATAACTATCAATATAATATTATTATATTAATAACTCACTTAATTATGTTAAATAAATAACCATGCCCTTCATTAATTAATTAAACACTAATATTAATTAATCCAACCATTGATTAATGTAATTATGGACTTTCACAATCATTATTCATTGATAATATTCTCATTACATTTATAGGTATATTGCAAATAATAATAATCGTATATTACGAATTAATTACCAAGTAACCCATATTCCACCATAATTAATTAATATTAATTAATGGATTAACAATTCCATTTTTGGACATAACATATTGCGATATACTCCTATAATATGGTTTCATCCATGTTACACATATCACATTAATATCCCCAATTCAGTGCTATAGTAGAAAGTAACCAACTCAATCGATCGATAGCAAGCAATTGCGCCAATTATATCTTCTTTGGGGCCAGAAGCACTATGTGTGCTCCGACGATAGTGCCAAGATCAAAGTTAAACTTTCCGCTTCATGAAAATTTTCAATGCTAACTTGTTATACATGATATGAATTGATCTCCACATGAGTGTTACTATGATTCTACGAGCGTATTGATTACTTATATGAAATCACATGATCGACATGATAAATCCTCCTAATTCCCATTTTAATTCACTTAATGAATTTTCTCGTTTCACATTATGCCATACAAGGCATTTCACACTTTTCATTGCCAATTCACATTTCTCAATACGCATCAATTTAATACCATTCAATTATATTAACTGACTCATAAAACAATAACACTTAATTTTCACATAAATCGTATTTCCATTAATATATTCATTTTATAATACGCGAAAATTCTCGGGTATTACATCCTCCCCCCCCCCCCTTATAAAAATTCTGTCCCAGAATTGCTACAAGGTTACACAAACAGATGGGGATAATCCCTCATCATTCTATCTTCTAACTCCCACGTTGCCTCCTCGACATCGTGGTTACGCCAAAGTACTTTTACAGAAGAAATAACTTTATTCCTTAAAGTTTTCTCTTTCCTATCTAGAATATAGACAGGAATTTCTTCGTATGCTAAATTTTTCTCCACTTGAATGGGTTCGTAAGAAATCACGTGTTTGTAGTCGGGCTTGTACGGACGTAACACAGATATGTGAAACACGTTATGGATGTGCTCCAATTCAGGTGGTAGTGCAACTTTGTACGCTACTTCGCCCACTTGTTTTAGTATCTCAAACGGTCTTATGAATATTGGACTTAGTTTTCCTTTGCCGAAACGGATTTTTCCCTTCCATGGAGATACTTTCAAGAATACAAAACTGCCGACTTCAAAATCTCGATCTTGCCGATGCAAATCTGCGTACTTTTTCCGGAGATCTTAAGCTGCTATAAGTCTAGCCCTTATCACTTTCACTACATCCACAGTTTGTTGTACTAACTCTGGTCCGAGTATTCGTCGTTCTCCGACTTCGTCCCAGCATAAAGGCGTTCTGCACTTCCTTCCGTAAAGAGCTTCATACGGTGGCATGCCAATACTCGCATGGTAACTATTATTATACGCAAATTCGACTAAGGGTAAGTGGTCGTCCCAATTTCCCTTGAAGTCCATCACGCAAGTCCTAAGCATGTCCTCTAGCATTTGTATAGTTCGCTCACTTTGTCTGTCTGTCTGAGGATGATAAGCAGTACTCAATTTCAACTATGTTCCCATCCTTTCTTGCAAGCTTTTCCAAAATTTTGACGTGAAACGCGGGTCTCGGTCAGAAACAATCGACACCGGCACTCCATGTCGTGAAACGATTTCCTTTACGTACAGACTCGTTAATTGATTTAAACTGTAGAGAATCTTGATAGGTAGAAAATGTGCAGTCTTCGTAAGTCGATCCACGAAGACCCAAATGGTATCCAAACCTTTCGTGGATCGAAGTCCTACCACAAAATCCATCATAATATGCTCCCATTTCCACCTGGTATTTCCAACGGTTGTAGTAAACCCACTCGGTCGTTGATGCTCGCTTTTACTCGTTGACACGTAAGACATCTACTAACGAACTCCATAATTTCCCGTTTGATTTGGCCACCAAAATGTTGCTTCAAGTCCCAAGACATCTTTGTGCCTCCCGGATGAATGGAATACGTCATATTATGAGCCTCGTCACATAAAATTTCCTTTCTTAATCTCTACCACCGCTGCAGCTCCACACTCTCCCTTGAATCTTAAGATACCATCTTTATCTATTCAAAATTTTTCTTCCTCTTTTTCCATGATCCTTCTTCCGATTTTCTCTCACTCTCCATCTTTCTCCGGGCTTCCTTTACTCTATCCAACAATGTCGGACAAGCTTCTATTACAAATAACTTTTCTGCGAGACCTCTTGGGTCCCCTCACTTCTATTTCCAATTTCTCCATATCTCTTATTAACTCCTCCCGAGTTGTTAGTTCAAAACAATTTCTCCTTCCTTTCTCGCTCAGAGCGCTTAAGAACTACGTTTGCCTTCCCCGGGTGATAAAGAATTTCACGGTCATAATCTTTGATTAATTTTAACCACCTTCTCTCTACGACGCATATTCAACTCCTTCGTGTGAAGATATATTTTAGACTTTTTGTGGTCCGTGTATATCTCACATTTTTCTTCCGTACAAATAATGCCTCCATATCTTTAATGCAAAAACTATCGCCGCTAAATCTAAGTCATGAGTAGGGTATCATTTTTCATAATCCTTTAATTGTCGTGGATGCATACGCAATGAACTTGCTGTGTTGCATAAGCACACAACCAAGTCCTCTATACGATGCATCACTGTACACCACAAATCCTCCCGTATCATCTGGTAATGATAATACAGGTGCCTCACTTAATCTCTTCTTCAACTCTTGAAAACTCTCCTCGTATTTGTCAGTCCATACAAATTTCACCGTCTTCCTTGTCAAATTAGTCAACGGGGTTGCTATCTTAGAAAAATCTTGGATGAATCTTCGATAGTACCCAGCTAACCCTAAGAAACTTCTCACCTCCGTCGGAGTTCTTGGTTGTTCCCAATTACTCACTGCTTCGACCTTTTCGGGGTCTACTGAGATTCCATTCTCATCCACCACGTGGCCTAAGAATTGAACCTTCTTCATCCAAAATTCGCACTTAGAAAATTTCGCATACATCTTCTCCTTTCGGAGTGCTTCCAAAACAATTTTCAGGTGTTCGGCGTGTTCTCCCTCCGTCTTCGAGTATATTAGAATATCGTCGATGAAAACTACTATGAATTTATCCAAATATGGCTTGAAAACTCGATTCATCAAGTCCATGAATGTTCTTTGGAGCATTAGTTAAACCGAATGACATTACCAAAAACTCGTAATGTCCATAATGGGTTCTAAACGCAGTCTTTGGTATGTCCTCATCCCGCACTTTTAGTTGGTGATATCCCGTCCTCAGGTCGATCTTTGAGAAACACTTCGCTCCCTTCAATTGATCAAATAAGTCATCTATCCTTGGTAATGGATATCTATTCTTGATCGTTACTCTGTTCAATTCTCGATAATCGATACAGAGCCTCATCGATCCGTCCTTTTTCTTCACGAATAACATTGGTGCTCCCCAAGGAGACACACTCGGTCGAATGTAACCTTTATCCAATAACTCTTGAAGTTGTATCATCAATTCCTTGATTTCTACCAGCGCCATACGATATGGAGCTTTCGAAATCGGTGCCGTTCTAGGTGCTAAATCTATTACGAATTCAATTTCTCTGTCTGGCGGGAGGCCTTGTAGATCGTCCGGAAACACATCCTAAAATTCACTCACTACAGGTATATCTTTAATCTCTACTCTCTTTTTCCGAGTATCCACAACGTAAGTTAAATAACCTACACATCCTTTCTTTAACAATTTCTTGGCTCAGATCATCGTAACGCAACATGATTGCTTAAGCGATGAGCTACCATAAAACACTACCTTAGACTTACTCGAGTCCGAAGGTTCACACATTTGTTCGATAGTCAATTATCGCCGCATGGTCATATAACCAATCCATCCCCAAAATATTACGTCAAATTCTCCTAGTCTAAATAGAATCAAGTCTACGCTAAGTTCATGTTCTCTAATGTTTGCGCGCGACAATTTCGATAGATGTATTCTACTGTGGATTATTTCCTTATTCGTAACTTCTATGTTCAAAGGATCTTCTAACGTTCTCGGGGTGTACTAAGTTTATTAGCAAATTCTTGAGATACAAAACGAGCAGTGGCACCCGAATCAAATAATACATAAGCATTTATATTATTGATTGGGATTATACGACACCACGTCCTTTGCAACTACTGGCGTCTTGATCAGTCATGTTAAAGGTTCGAGCGGTCGATCGGTTGGGTTGTGTGCAGTCCACCAATCATTAACTTACTTCCTCCTCCTTGGCTTCCGCTTAGCTCCACCCTTGCTTTCTTGGGAAATCTTTATCCGGTGCTCTGTTGATCCACAAGCAAAACATCCTCTCGATCTTCTTCTTTGGGCAATTTGGCGATATGTGCCCCTCTTGGCCGTAATTATAGCAAGTGTTTTTCCTCTTCAAAGATTCTCCCGATGGCTTCTTCCACATTTGTTGCAAGCTTGGGATCCTCTTCTTGAAATTTCCTGGTGATTCCCACCTTGATTATTGTTTTTTGTTGTTGTTGTTTTCCCATTTTCTCTTTGGGAGTTACTCCTCATGCTTTGCTCCTCCACGATGCTCACTACCAGCGTTCTTGTTCTTTTTCTCCTTATAATATAAACTTAAGGCCTCACTGCTACCTTCTGCAATGATTGCCTTCTCTAACAATGTCGTAAAGGAATCAATCTGGAATACTGATACCTTATTTTACAACCACGATTTTAACCCTTGCTCAAAACGTCCCGCCTTCCTCTCCTCATCCACAACTTGGTGTTCTGCAAACCGCGCTAGTTCATTGAACTTAGCTGCGTATTGCTCCACCGTCATATCTCCTTGTTTTAATTCTAGGAATTTCACTTCCATCCTACTCTTATACTCTTCGGAAAATAGGTTTCGAAAAACAACGTAGTAAACCTCTCCCACGTTATCGTTCCTTCCCCCGCTCTCTGCTGATTGGTTTCCCACCAATAGTTCGCTTCGCCCCTCATCATGTATGTGGAAAATACTGTCTTCTGGTCTTCACCCACTCGAGCTATAGTGAAGGCCTTCTCGATCTCCTTGATCCAGGTTTGCGCAACTATCGGGTCAGTGGTTCCCGCGAACTCTGGGGGTCCTACACTCTTAAAATCTTTGAAGGTCGTTACTGGGACAGCTTGGGGAACGGGTGGTACGGGTTCGTTTCTTCCCCTCAGAGCTTCTCCCAATAAATCTACCAATCTCTGTATCGGATCTACAGGACCTCTCTCATCATTAACTGACTCTTCTGGGACAATTATTCTACGTCTGGGCGGCATTTTCTGCATCATAAAATTTTCATTTTATTATCTAGTTATAATACTTAGACATTTCTCAATAGAAAAGAACTACAAGTTTATAACACGTTTCTGAAATAGGATCATTTATATTCATATGCCAAAGGGTTGCATTACATGTTCTTTTCTAGCATACTACTATAAATAATAACACATATCCCCTACTATCACAAAAAGACGGGGACATACTAACTTACTACCCCTCTAACACTTTTCGAAAGTTTGGGGGTTTACCACTATCTCACATCTTACACAAAAGATTGAGATTACAACAATATATTATTAACACATAGATAAAACTACTATACTACTGGTCTTCATCCTCTAAACTCAATCTAACATCCCACGCTCAACGGCGCTCTGATATTCCTTTTGTTTGATGTGCACCACCATGTCTCAGCTTATGGTATGCCGGGTCTGTCCTTGCTCATGTGGGTAATGATGTACCCCATCTACCAATCTCTTCATGGCCATGTGAAGAGCATAGCCCATCTTGTTCATCTTGCTCCTCTTGCACCGCACCTCATCCTCTAGGTCATCTGCCCTATCATTGGCTTCTTCCCACTTCTCCTCGAAGTGAATCATATCCATCACCTCCATTTCTAACTAAGTTCGGAGAGCCTCCTTCTCCGCCCTCTCACTTAACAACTTTTTCTCTAATTCCTCCAGCTTTCCTGCCATCTCAACATTCCTCGCCACCGCTCGGTGAAACAAAGCTCCCATCTGGATCCCTGCTTCCTTACGGTGAGCAATCTCCACCTCCATCTCCTGCATCACTAGCTGCCTCTGATGGTCGTCCTCCCTCAACTTCTGGAACGCAAACTCCCTCTCCCTAGCCTCAGCCTCAAGCTCCTCTACTCTACATCCCAACTCCAATATCTGTTCCTCATACTCTCCTAACATCCGATCCTTAAAAGTAGCCTCGTTGAGTCCCTCATGAGGCTCTGCTCCTCCTCCAAAGGCTCCTCTTCGTGGTCGACTCACACCTCTTCCTCATCGTCATCATCAAAAGGGAATACTACTGAAATACGCTCTGCTATCAAGGGTGTCTCATATATTACGTGGATATCACGTGGCTCCTCCTCTACTACTCGGCTAAGTCCTCCCATGTCAGTCATCCTACAATCACCAACATAAGACAACACAAACAACAACTCCATTAGAATGTTAAATAAACATAAGTTCATTGTATAGAATGAAGTTATATTTCATAACACACTAAGTCTCTCAAGGAAAACTCTACATGAGTTTTATCTCCTTCCTAAATTCTAAGTTCTCCCGAGTTATAATCTAAGGACACTCGCTCATAAGGTTTATAACTACGACTTTGATACCAACCTATGACGCTCCCAAATTCGGACCTCCACTTGGTCACTCAAATTTGGTTCATCACGTTCTCATGGTAAAATCATAATAACTAAAATAACGCATACACAACGAAAAATCTACTTTAGAATAATATACAATGATTTATTATAATTATTCCCCCAAGTCTAGCAACCTACAATACTTAATAGATTACATAATAGTATCGAATAAAGACCTATTACATAATCCTACTTAAGTTTAAACATAGTCCACAAATAGTCTTAGCATAACATAATAGCTTTAAACATAAAAAAGGACAAACTAGTTCAGGTAGCCTTGCCCTTGCCCTTATGCATTCGAGAGACACACTCCTTGTTCCTCCTTAACTGAAAGGTTTTAAATAAGCAAGGATGAGCACAAATTGCCCAGCAAGTAATATACAACAAGGGTGTAGGGTATAATATCATAAGGTTTGAAATATCAAAGGGATATTTCTAGGATAGTTCAAAGTGTCAGAATAACATCATGAATAAGGGATGTGACAATTCAATATAAATTAATAGATATATATGAATTCAATGGCTAACAATGCATCCAACTGGATAAGCAATTTATACTGAGCAGTCACTAAGGACTATAGAACTTCCACTAGAGTTACCAATATTAAACTGATAACCAAAAATATCAAGTACTATAGATGATCAGTCTATAATAATTTACGTTATGCATAACACCACAATAATATTTATTCATGTGTTGGGGTTTCCAACAACATACGCTCCCCTTACCAAAAGGGTTGTCCAACTCAGTTTTCAAGATTTCCGCACCAATCAATTGGTTTGGACAATTTTTTTTATAAACATGCATATAGTCTAGCGGAATCAAATGGCATCGACTCTTTCACAATATTCAAGGGTAATACCAATTTCAACATGAATAATAGCTTTAACAAGGGTTTAACATACTAACTCATTTGAACAAGAAAGTAATATAACTTGTATTTAAAGGGATAAGCTTACAGTATTGTTCGAATAAATAATGCAATGGTATTGCATGACATATTTTGAGTATGGTTTTTGCTCAATAAAGTAGAGTAAGTTAGAGAAACTTGCCTTAAGCGTAGTTTATCCACGTTAATAAATCAACACTTTCGATTCCTATTTATAACGCATTATATGTTCAAGATGTTAATTAGCTAACAAAGTCTAATCAAGCTTGACATGATTCAAGTATACACACATATGGTACAAAATCAGTTTATAAGTAATCATGAACCAACTACTTAGTTACTTCACAAGCAAATATGGAATGCTCAAGGTTAAGACCTCCTACTCATGGACTTTTCATTTCAATGCAACACCGACTTATCAACTAAGCATCGGACATATATATGTACATCAGTAGGTTTTAGATCACATCTAGCATCATAAGTATCATGTAAGTTACTGTCCAAAAGTCAGAACTCATTTTCTGGGATTCCAGATCATGGCAAATGCTTGCGCCATGGTTAAGTTTAGGACCCAAGCATTTGTTGCCGTCCCCACCCGATCAAAACCAAATTACGCTTGCCTTGTGATCTCTATTTGGCTTGAACACACAATCATATTTTGTCATGTTAAAGGCTTTTACATGCTTCTTAGATCAATCTAGGTCCCTTCTTGCATAACATGGTTCTAAGTTCGATCATTTCAACAATTTAAGGTCATTCAAGGTCATGAAACCACAAAGTCTAGCATGCTTGCTTTCTAAACATACAAGATAGTTATAAAACTCATATTAGGCATGCTTGGGTGTATTCATAACATATACGTGACACTAACACCGCTTTAGTTGAAAAATAGGCTTTGTTCATGCTTTTCTCGAAATATGCTACACAAGCATGGTATATATATGTTTATACTATATGAGCGAGTCTAAGAGTGTCATAAAACATGATCACAAATGTCAGATTCTAGTCCTCAAGGTAACATGACAATATTCACATTCAAAGGTCATATTTTCATTTATAAAGTATACTAATTTGCTCAACATGTTCATGCTTTATTACCAATCATATAAACACAAGCTAAATGTTTACTCATGAATTTCTAAGTTATAATAACATGTTTTCAAAGGTAGTATACGTACATGGCATACATACACATTAAGTTCGCTTCTAAGTTTCTAAATCCATTTAAAATCATACCCTTTTGTTATTCATGCGAATCTAGTCTAAACATGCTCACATTAGGTTCATATATCTATATATACATCATACACATGTTTACATGCTAGCTTGAGTCATAATATTAAGCTAACATGGATCAGATTGCAAAACAAAGGCTCCAACTGAAATCAGAGAGGCTAATGCACTTGGCAATACAAATATAAATTTTGTGGTTGGTTCGAGTCAAGAAACGATCTGCTTGCCAAATCGCTTAGCCCAACCTCATAATTTACCCATGAAATCATTCCTAAACACTCATATATCAATTGCAACATGCTTACATGATCATATAACAATTTTATAACCAATACTCCACCTCATTAACATATAATTTTATGAATTCAAGAATTTGAAACTTCAAGACTAAAACTCCATTTTTACAGAGAATGAAAATGGCAACAAGGAAAAAGGAGTTATACTCCTGTAATGTGATTTGAAACTTGCTCCAATTGAACTCCTAAACTCTAAGAATGCGTGTATTCTCTCAACTCTCACTTAGCAAATTCATAGATAATTTCAAGCAACACCAATTGATCAACATGACTGCTATTTATAGAAGAGTTTTGGACTGGGCATTGGTGTTACACAAAACTTGAACTCATGGTGTAATGCAATGAAATAATGGTTGCTCAAGGGTGGTTTAACAACTCCATACAACTACATAGCTAGCAATGATCATCTAGGATTTAGCCTTGTGGAAGAATACGTGTTTTCAATCTCAGCTACTGTTCATGTACTTGTGCCACTCATTTTGGGACAAAATGAAAAACTCAACAATCTTGTTATCTAGGCTTGGTTTGGTCTATTTAAATCCCCATAATGTAATCTTAGTGTACAATTGTTACCATACTAGGAATTTAGGGACTAATTATACACTCACATCATATAGTCCATGTACATTAAATATACATAATAAAATAATACAGTCAGATATTATTCTCCGGGTAGTTCTATAATTATTCATACCACTCATATAATCATATTTTAAATGTCTACTCACCTTCATATTGTTACATACACATTTCATGATATTTTTATACCATATAGTTTCAATATGTTTAATCATATGGCTTCATTCAATTTGGTTTTATAATACTTAATATATATATATAGTCACATAAATGTCACACCATACTATATAGTTATATTTGTATTATTTTTCACATGCACATAACTATCAATATAATATTATTATATTAATAACTCACTTAATTATGTTAAATAAATAACCATGCCCTTCATTAATTAATTAACACTAATATTAATTAATCCAACCATTGATTAATGTAATTATGGACTTTCACAATCATTATTTATTGATAATATTCTCATTACATTTATAGGTATATTGCAAATAATAATAATAATCATATATTACGAATTAATTACCAAGTAACCCATATTCCACCACAATTAATTAATATTAATTAATGGATTAACAATTCCATTTTTGGACATAACATATTGCGATATACTCCTATCATATGGTTTCGTTCATGTTACATATATCACATTAATATCCCTAATTCAGTGCTACAGTAGAAAGTAACCAACTCCAACTGATTGATGGCGCAATTGCGCTTAATTTTATCTTCTTTGGACAGTAGCAATTACTGCGTGCCTACGACGAGGCTAAAAAGATGCGACTTACCGCGCCGTGCAAATTTTCAATGCTAACTTGTTATACATGACATGAATTAATCTCCACATAAGTGTTATTACGAGTCTACGAATGTATTGATTACTTATACAAAATCACATGATCGACATGATAAATCCTCCTAATTCCCATTTTAATTCACTTAATGAATTTTCTAATTCCCATTTTAATTCACTTAATGAATTTTCTCGTTTCACATTATGCCACACAAGGCATTTCACACTTTTCATTGCCAATTCACATTTCTCAATACGCATCGATTTAATACCATTCAATTATATTAACCGAGTCATAAAACAATAACACTTATTTTTCACATAAATCGTATTTCCATTTTTATATTCATTTTATAATACGCGGAAATTCTCGGGTATTACATCCTCCCCCCCCCCCTTATAAAAATTCTATCCCGGAATTGCTACAAGGTTTCACAAACAGATGGGGATAATCCCTCATCATTCTATCTTCTAACTCCCACGTTGCCTCCTCGACATCGTGGTTACGCCAAAGTACTTTTACAGAAGAAATAACTTTATTCCTTAAAGTTTGCTCTTTCCTATCTAGAATTTAGACAGGAATTTCTTCGTATGCTAAATACCCATTTGGGTCTTCGTTTCCATGTCGTGAAACGATTTCCTTTACGTACAGACTCATTAATTGATTTAAACTATAGAGAATCTTGATAGGTAGAAAATGTGCAGTCTTCGTAAGTCGATCCACGAAGACCCAAATGGTATCCAAACCTTTCTGTGTGACTGGAAGTCCTACCACAAAATCCATCATAAAATGCTCCCATTTTCGCTCTGGTATTTCCAACGGTTGTAGTAAACCACTCGGTCGCTGATGCACTGCTTTTACACGTTGACATGTAAGACATCTACTAACGAACTCCGCAATTTCCCGTTTCAGATTTGGCCACCAAAAATGTTGCTTCAAGTCCCGGTACATCTTCATGCCTCCCAGATGAATGGAATACGTCGTATTATGAGCCTCATGCAAAATTTCCTCTCTTAATTCGGCCACTGCCGGTACCCACACTCTCCCTTCGAATCTTAAGATACCATCTTTATCTATTCGAAATTTTTCTTCCTCTTTTTCCATGATCCTTCTTCTGATTTTCTCAGACTCTCCATCTTTCTCCTGGGATTCCTTTACTCTATCGAACAATGTCGGACAAGCTTCTATTACAAATAACTTTTCTGCAGACCTCTTGGGTCCCCTCACTTCTATTTCCAATTTCTCTATATCTCTTATTAACTCCTCCTGAGTTGTCAGTCGAAACAATTTCTCCCTTCCTTTCCTACTCAGAGCGTCGGCAACTACGTTTGCCATCCCCGGGTGATAAAGAATTTCACAGTCATAATCTTTGATTAATTTTAACCACCTTCTCTGACGCATATTCAACTCCTTCTGTGTGAAGATATATTTCAGACTTTTTTGGTCCGTGTATATCTCACACTTCTCCCCGTAGAAATAATGCCTCCATATCTTTAATGCAAAAACTACTGTCGCTAAATCTAAGTCATAAGTAGGGTATCGTTTTTCATAATCCTTTAATTGTCGTGATGCATACGCAATGAACTTGCTGTGTTGCATAAGCACACAACCAAGTCCTCTATACGATGCATCACTGTACACCACAAATCCTCCCGTATCATCTGATAATGATAATACAGGTGCCTCACTTAATCTCTTCTTCAACTCTTGAAAACTCTCCTCGTATTTGTCAGTCCATACAAATTTCACCGTCTTCCTTGTCAAATTAGTCAACGGGGTTGCTATCTTAGAAAAATCTTGGATGAATCTTCGATAGTACCCAGCTAACCCTAAGAAACTTCTCACCTCCATCGGAGTTCTTGTTGTTCCCAATTACTCACTGCTTCGACCTTTTTTGGGTCTACTAAGATTCCATTCTCATCCACCACGTGGCCTAAGAATTGAACCTTCTTCATCCAAAATTCTCACTTAAAAAATTTCGCATACATCTTCTCCTTTCGTAGAGCCTCCAAAACGATCTTCAGGTGTTCAGCGTGTTCTTCCTCCGTCTTCGAGTATATTAAAATATCGTCGATGAAAACTACTACGAATTTATCCAAATATGGCTTGAAAACTCGATTCATCAAGTCCGTGAATGCTGCCGGAGCATTAGTTAAACCGAATGACATTACCAAAAACTCGTAATGTCCATAATGGGTTCTAAACACAGTCTTTGGTATGTCCTCATCCCGTACTTTCAGTTGGTGATATCCCGTCCGCAGGTCGATCTTCGAGAAACACTTCGCTCCCTTCAATTGATCAAATAAGTCATCTATCCTTGGTAATGGATATCTATTGTTGATCGTTACTCTGTTCAATTCTCGATAATCGATACAGAGCCTCATCGATCCGTCCTTTTTCTTCACGAATAACATTGGTGCTCCCCAAGGAGACACACTCGGTCGAATGTAACCTTTATCCAATAACTCTTGAAGTTTTATCATCAATTCCTTGATTTCTACCAGCGCCATACGATATGGAGCTTTCGAAATCGGTGCCGTTCTAGGTGCTAAATCTATTACGAATTCAATTTCTCTGTCTGGCGGGAGGCCTTGTAGATCGTCCGGAAACACATCCTAAAATTCACTCACTACAGGTATATCTTTAATCTCTACTCTCTTTTTCCGAGTATCCACAACGTAAGTTAAATAACCTACACATCCTTTCTTTAACAATTTCTTGGCCTGCATCATTGTAACGCAACATGATTGCTTAAGCGATGAGCTACCATAAAACACTACCTTAGACCTACTCTGAGTCTGAAGGTTCACACATTTGTTCTAACAGTCAATTACTGCTGCATGGTCATGTAACCAATCCATCCCCAGTATTACGTCAAATTCTCTTAGTCTAATAGGAATAAAGTCTACGCTAAGTTCATGTTCTCTAATGTTTGCGCGACAATTTCGATAGATGTATCCTACAGGGATAATTTCCTTATTCGCAACTTCTATGTTCAAAGGATCTTCTAATCGTTCTCGGGGTATACTAAGTTTATTAGCAAATTCTTCAGATACGAACGAACAGGTGGCACCCGAATGAAATAATACATAAGCATTTATATTATTGATTGGGATTATACCTGACACCACGTCCTTTGCAGCTACGGCGTCTTGGACGGTAATGTTAAAGGTTCGAGCGGTTGATCAGTTGGGTTGTGCAGGTCCACTAACCATTAACTTACTTCTTCCTCCTTAGCTTCTGCTAGCTCCACCTCTTGCTTTCTTCGGGAAATCCTTTATCTGCTTGTGATGCCCCCAAAATAGGTATACATCACCCATTCTGAGTTGTTAATACATGGTACAGAAACAACTACAACTTTATTATTACAACAGTAAAACTGTGAGTTTGAATACAAATATTATCTTCTAGACAATATATATACTCAAATAAATCCTCATCACATTTATTGATACATTATTTTACAAAAATAGTGAGGACTACTAAACAACTCTCTCTAGAACCTTCATTCCATACCCAGACTGCATCGCTTATATTCTCGCCTCCCGAGAAGAAAAATGGAACAAAAAGGAAAAGGGTGAGCTCAACTAGCCCAGTAAAGAATATTATGACTAAGATAATATACAACATATTATCGTTAGTCTCCAACAGGGAAAAATCTAATAGAATACAATAGACAACAAGTTTTAAATCAATTTTCCCAGCGGAAATAATAATTCATTAGAAGAGTTAAGTAGAGAATGCAAACTACTATCTTCTATGTATAAATTTAAAAGTTCATCGTCTATCTTTTATCCCTATAACCTCAATCAATATATATCTAAAATCAAATATTCATCTTTACACTACAGGCCAAAGATATTCATTAGTTGGTCATGTTCATCTAAACACCTGTTCATCTTTGCACTACGGGCCAAAGATATTCATCAGAAATCATTCATCTTTGCACTATAGGCCAAATATATTCAATAATATCATCATTTAAGACTGAGGATGATGAAAAATATTATTAAAGAAACGAATCCAGTGAAACAAAATAACAAGGATTAAGGATTAAGGATTCGTACTTTGTTTTATCCATGTCCAAAAATACCTCAAAAATAATCATAGTGGTGTAAAATTCAAGAATGATCAAAACATGGATACAATCAAGCTAGTATCCAGAATAGATATTTTGGATGAAAAGGGAAAATTTTCATTTTTCGATGAATAGTGCCGTATTCGTGAATAAGAGTGTCGATATCGTGAATAGTGCAGTATATGTGAATAAGTAACTCGACACCAAAAGTTCCAAATTTGATAAAACTTCAGATCAATATTTCAAATTATAATGATATTGAAGAAATAATATCATTACTGAAAAAAAAATAATATCCCTTACCTCGAAAGATCAAGATTCTAATTTGAAAAACAGGATATAAAGGCTATGACTTGAACTTGCAGAGTATAGCAATACTCAAAGTATACTCAAAATACTCACAAGAATACGCTCGATAATATAGAGAGAAAACTTCAATTTCTGGTATGATTTCCAATTCTAACCTAAACACCCTATTTATAGGAAAATGCTTAGAACACCAAAGTTGAAAATTTAATAAAATAGTAATAAATTTATATAAATCATACATAAACTTGGAAATTCGATTTCAAAGATATTTTGCAACACATGTGCCCACCAACCAACCACAAAAACGTTTTCTTTTAAAACAAATTTAAAACTTTTAAAAATAATTATTTTGGAACTTGAACTTCAATAATTCATAATAAATAACCCTTTTATCGTAAAATTGAATCTCGCGATTTTTATAGGAAATTCAATTCTCTACAACTTTGCGAGAAGAAAGTTTTCCAAATTCCAAACAAAAATTGAAGAAATCATCAAAGCAGTCGATTTTGCTGTGCTATAATCAAATTTCAAATCAAGAAATGGGGTCCACCGCAAACATGTTTAACATGTTTTAAACATTTATTGCAACAAAATACTCTTTCTCCTCGTATACTCATATATCACACATTCATTGTAAAAATATTACCATTATTATATTATTAAAAATATAATAATATATTTAAATGAATTATTTTATCGAAAAAGATAAAATTTTAATTTTCAACAATTGTCACATTAAAAATTTTCTCCATCTATATACACATAAAATCAATATTTTCCTCATCATATAAATCAATAATTAATTATTCACAAATAATATTACGAGAATCACAATATTGACAACCAGTGCGGTTCAGGAAAGATGGGGCTTTCAATAAGAATTTCTCCTTCTTGGTAGCGCAATTAGGTGACCAAACCTCTCCTTAAGCGAACTTTCTAGACATTGCCAATAATGTTATCTAATAATATTATTCAGATAATATGAATTATTGCTTCGATAATGAAAAATATTGTGTAATGACAATTATTGAAACAACAACAATATAAAATATCAACGCAACAATTATTAAATCAATAAAATACTGAACAGTAATTACTGTAACCATTATTGAGTAGTGCCTTCTTACGTAAGAATCAATAATTGGTGCAATACCGTGTGCTACTGTGCAACAACGCATATTACTGTGTTTTAACCACCGGGTATTCCAACAGTGTAAACGGTAACAACTACACCGTTATTTTTAAACAACTTATATTTGTCGTTTTCTTCCTCCAATCGCTTTCCGTTATGGGGCCCACACATGGCTGCGCCGTCGTACGAATATTCCCCGACAGTACGAATATTCCACGACCAAACGAATATTCCCCAACAATAATGAATATTTTATAACCATTTGCTTATTTTGAAATACTTGCGTATTTTACCCATAACTATCCACATTAATCAAATCAACCCTTACTATTTCAAAATAATAATTAGAGGAAATTAAATTTCATTTATTAATTATTTGGGGTCTTACACTGCTGCTCTGTTGATCCACAAGCAAAATATCCTCTGATCTTTTTCGGCTTCGGGCAATGTGGCGATATGTGCCCCTCTTGGCCGTAATTATAGCAAGTGCTTTTCCTCTTCTAGCATTCTCCCTGATGGCTTCTTCCACATTTGTTGCAAGCTTCGGTCCTCTTCTTGAAATTTCCTTGGTGATTCCCACCTTGATTGTTGCTTCTGTTGTTGTTGTTTTCCCATTTCCTATTTTTGGAGTTACTCCCTCCGCTGCTGCTCCCTCCACGATGCTCACTACCAGTGTTCTTGTTCTTCTTCTCCTTATAATACAAACTTAAGGCCTCACTACCACCTTCCGCAATGATTGCCTTCTCCAACAATGTCGTAAAGGAATCAATCTGGAATACTGATACCTTATTTTACAACCACGGTTTTAACCCTTGCTCAAAACGTCCCGCCTTCCTCTCCTCATCCACGAATTGGTGTTCTGTAAACCGCGCTAGTTCAAGAAATAATAACTTCTGATATAAAGCTCAACTTTTGAATCAAGAATGAATAACAAGAATTAAAAGAAATTCTGAGGGTCATAAGACCTTGAACTATGTCCTAGGTTGTCAAGTGTTTTTACTTGAAATCTTTAACAGTCATAAGACTATGGACTCTTCTTCTTGTACTTAGGGGGATCAGCCCTTAGTACCATACTGTGCACAATATCTTAACGTTAAAGCGTAAATAATCCCCTATACAGGGTTGTTCATCTTAGTTTGACATTCGAGCCCGCACCAAAGGAAGTTTGGTTTGGATAATTCATCAAGAGTTCTGAAATTTAGAACGCTCATCAACTATGGACTAGTCGAATCAATAAGGGTTCGCTAGTCTAACAAGGTTTAACAATAACTGATAATTTAACTTCGATAAAATCTCAAAAGAATACAATAGAATAATTATTGTATAACAACATCATGCTTGAAAGATTAATAAGCTTTAATATACGAAACATACTTAATCAATAATAATGAGAGTTTGCTCAATGATAACAAGTAGGGTTAGGAAACTTGCTCAACGAAAGTTTTGGGTAAGAAACTTGCTCAATGTAACAAGATAAGGTTTAGAAACTTGCCTCGTGTGTAGATTACACTTAAACAAAATTGTTCTTTGAATTAAATCCTACATACCAATTACGTTCACAATACCAGTCAATAATAACGTACTAACATCATAACTTTACTCTTTGTTTAACTCGAATTCATGACTATACTTAGTCAATTATTACACTTAGTGTAAAATTAAGTGTAAAATTAAGACTTCACCAAAAATAAACTAATTATGCATTCGATCACTCAATCCACACGTAATTGTGTTATGGACATGTTAAGAATTTATTTTAACATCTCATTATAGGTCTAACAAGTCTTTATAATCATTAGACTAAGTTGCTATCACATTTCCATACTTGTACACTTTTAAAAACTCATTTAAATTATTCGCTAAGTGGTATGCTGTATTTCACTTTTGTAATTGAGTATTGGCGCTACTGGTGAAGACATGTATTGCATGATGTGGTGGCATCCTTTGCATGAGAGTTTTTCTGATGCGGAGTTGCATATGGCGAAACTCCAGATTTTGATTCTCAGTTCGCGAAGAACAAAGAGTTCAACGAATTCATCACATCTTTAACACTAATTCCACCAAATTAAACATACCCACATGTTATAATTTGTACATAATCATTACCCAACATATATAGAGTGATTTTAATCCATAAAAACATATAATTATAGGATTAAAACATGAAAATTGGACTGTTCTTGATGTTCTTGAAGTTTTGAACATAAATTCTAATATCCATCGCCATAGATTCGTTATAAGACCAAATTCAACCATTCAAATTTTGTTTTGTTCATTTTATCATGCATAATCATATACAAGTGGAAATTTTACAAAACCATTTATGTTGGACATACTAAAAACACGTATAAGGCCATATGGCCATATAACATACTCTGAAATCTTTTCTTTGTATAATTTCATTGGGCGAAGATATGGAAACCCATATAATATACAATAAACATGTTATGCTACTCGAATTACTACATATATTCCTACAACAACACCATTTTCCAATTACAGAGACTTACAGAATGAATGAACAGGAATTTCTTCGTAAGACAAGTCTTTGTCTAAATGTAGGGGTTCATATTCAATCACGTGCTTGTAATCGGGTTTGTAGGGTCGTAGGACTGAGACATGGAAAACATTGTGGACATTTTCTAGAGATGGAGGTAAGGCTACCTCATAAGCAACTTCTCCTACCCTTCTCAGAACTTCAAAGGGTCCAATGAATCTTGGGCTTAGTTTCCCTTTCTTTCCGAACCTGATCTTTCCCTTCCAAGGAGAGACCTTTAAGAACACATAACTACCTGGTTCGAACTCAACATTCTTACAGTATGGATCGACGTATTTCTTCTGTCTGTATTGGGCTGCTATCAATCTCGCTCGGATCACTTTGACTATTTCTGCTGTTTATTGTACCAATTCCGGTCCTAGTAATTGTCTTTCACCAACTTCATCCCAATATAGTGGAGTTCTGCACTTTCTGTCGTATAACGCTTCATAGGGTGGCATTCCAATACTAGTGTGGTAACTGTTGTTGTAACCAAACTCTACAAGAGGTAAATGGTCATCCCAATTTCCTTTAAAATCCATTATACAAGCTCTTAACATATCTTCCAATGTCTGAATTATTCTTTCACTCTGTCCATATTTTTGAGGGTGATATGTTGTGCTCATTCGCAACTGTGTACCCATGCATTCCTGTAGATGTTTTCAGAAGTTCGACGTAAAACGCGGATCTCTATCAGAAATAATTGACACCGAAACTCCGTGCCTTGAAACAATCTCTTTCACATATAACATTGCCAACTGATCTAGGTTGAATCTGATTCTGATCGGAAAGAAGTGTGTGGATTTCGTCAATCGGTCAACAATAACCCATACTGTGTCGTAGCCTTTCTGAGTCGTCGGTAGGCCAACCACGAAATCCATCATAATATGTTCTTATTTCCATTCTGGAATCTCCAAAGGTTGTAGCAACCCACTTGGTTTTTGATGTTCTGCTTTCACTTTCTGACATGTCAGGCATTTGGCAACACATTCTGCAACCTCTCGTTTTAAATTTGGCCACCAAAAGTGTTGTCGAAGATCTTGGTACATCTTGGTGCTACCAGGGTGAATCGAATATCTTGAGTTATGAGCCTCGCTCAAAATTTCTTCCTTAATCTCTGGTACTAGCGGTACCCAAATTCCGCTCTTAAATCTTAGTAGTCCCTCACTGTCTATTTTGAATCTCGGTTCAGTCCCTTCAGATATCTTCTTCTTCACTTTCTCACATTCTTTGTCTTGAAGTTGAGGTTCCTTAACTTTATCCAGTAAGGTTGTACTAGCTTGCATCTGGAACAGCTTTTCGTCAATTTCCGTAGGATACTTCACTTCCAATTCCAGCTTTTCCATTGCTAAAATTATCTCCTCCTAAGCGGTCAACATCATTAATTTCTCCCGACCTTTTCTACTTAGGGCGTCGGCCACCACATTTGCCTTACCCGGATGGTATAAAATCTCATAATCGTAGTCCTTAATTAACTCCAACCACCTTCTTTGACGCATGTTCAAGTCTTTTTGTGTGAAAATATATTTCAGACTCTTGTGGCCTATTTATATTTCACACTTCTCCCCATAGAGATAGTGCCTCCAGATTTTCAAAGCAAAAACTACTGCCGCTAACTCCAAGTCATGGGTCGGATACCCTTTCTCACAATCCTTCAGTTGTCGTGATGCATACGCAATGACTCTGCCATTCTGCATAAGCACATAGCCAAGTCCTTTATGCGATACATCACTATAAACCACAAAATTTCCTGTGTCATCCGGAAGAGATAACACAGGTTTTGTACTCAACCTCTTCTTTAATTCCTGAAAACTTTCCTCACACTTCTTCGTCTAAACGAATTTCACCGATTTCCTAGTCAAATTAAATGGTAATGAGTTGCGATCTTGGAAAAATCTCGAATAAATCTTACGTAATAACCCGCTAATCCAAGAAAACTTCTTACTTTCGATGGCGTCTTGGTGATCCCGATTAATCACGACTTTGACTTTGGAGGATCCACCGAAAATTAAAAATCTCTATCAATCACATGTCCAAGAAATTGTACTCTTTCAATCCGTAATTCACATTTGAAAACTTAGCATACAACTTCTCTCTTCTCAATGTCTCTAATGTCAATCTCAAATGCTCTTCGTGTTCTTCTTTGGTTTTGAATATACCAAAATGTCATCTATAAATACCACTACTGAATTTGTCCAAAAACGGCTTGAACACTCCATTCATTAAGCCCATAAATCTTTGCGAGGAGCATTCGTTAGACCAAATGACATTACCGTAAATTCAGTAGTGATCGTATCGTGTTCTAAATTTGTCTTGGTACATCCTCTGGTCTCACCTTGAGTTGATGATAACCACTTCTCAAATCTATCTTTGAAAAATATCTTTCTCCCTTTAACTGATCGAACAAGTCGTCGATTCGCGGTAATGGATACCTATTCTTAATCGTGACCTTATTCAGTTCTATATAGTCGATATAGAGCGGCATCGTCCCATCCTTCTTTTTCACAAATAAAACCGGTGCCCCCCAAGGTGATACGCTTGGTTGAATATACTTTTTGTCCAGTAATTCTTGTAGTTGGACCATCAGTTCTTTCATCTCTACCGGTGCCATTCGGTACGGTGCCTTCGATATTGGGGTCGTTCCTGGAGCCAAATCAATAACGAATTCAACTGCTCTATCTGGAGGAAGTCCCGGTAAATCATCCGAAAATACGTCTGCGAAATCTCTTACTACTGGAATCTCATCAATTTTCGATTTCTCTTTACGACTATCGACTATGTAAGCTAGATATCCTACGACCTTGCGCTTAACAATCTTACGGCTGCAGATCATCGCCGACAACTCGCTTGTCTAGGCGACTTGCTACCATAAAACACAACCTTTAACTTGAGTCATAAGGTTAATACGCTTCTTACGGCAAATAATTATCGCCCCATAATTGGATAACCAATCAATACCCAAAATAACATCAAATTCTCCAAGTCGAATAGGGATAAGATCTACGTTCATGATATTACCCTTAATATCTACTCTACAGTTCTTGTGCACATACTTAACAGGGATAATTTCTCTATTCGCAATTTCTATATTCATGGAGTATTCTAACTCGTCCTTAAACAATTCTAAGTTCTTAGCGAAGTCATCAGATATAAATGAGCAAGTAGCACCCGAATCAAATAACACATAACCATTAACTTTATTGATTGGAATGATACTTGACACCACATCGCGAGACTGTACCGCATCCTACACTGTCATGTTGAACGTTCTGGCAGTTGGTCTATTGGTTGCGGTTGGTCCTGCAATGGTTAGAGTGCTTCCACCAGTATTTCCTCTGTTTCCTCCTGAACTCGTCCCTCCCGATCCCTTCTTAGGACAATCTCTTGCAAGATGGTCCTTTGATCCACATGTAAAGCATGCACCCTTCTTTGGGTTCGGACAGTTTGGTGCTATGTGGCCTTCCTGACCACAATTGTAGCACACTCACTTCCCCTTCAGACAAACTCCCAAATGCGTTTTTCCGCAGGTTGGGCATGGTTAAATCTTCTTCTTCTGCCCTCCCTGTTGACTTCCGGCCGATGAATTTTCAGACCACTTCCTCTTCTGATTGTGATTACCCCCAGTGCTACTCCCACCAGTCTTGTTATTACCTTCCTTCTCACTCTTCTTCTTCTTCTCGCTCCGATACTGCCCGTTCTTGCATCACTTCCACCCTCAGCAAGTATGGCCTTCTCTAACACTCCCGCAAAAGTGTTCAATTAGAACATTGACACTTTGCTATACAACCAGGGCTTCAGTCCCTACTCAAATCATCTCACCTTCCTCTCATCGGTATGTACTTGGTACGTGGCGAACCTAACCAACTCGTTAAACCTTGCTGCATAATCAGCTACTGACATATTTCCCTACTTAAATTCTAGAAACTGGACTTCCATCCGATTTTGTGAACTGGTTGGGAAATACATCTCGAAAAACATCTCTTTAAATCTTTCCTAGGATATTACACCTTCACCTCCTCTCACTTTGTTTTTTTCGCCACCAATAGGCGGCTTCAGACTTCAAAGATAAGCGTTGCATACGTGATCTTCCGATCTTCCTTACCCTAGCAACATCGAACACCTTCTCAATCTCCATTACCCACGTCTGAGCTTCAATTGGGTTTATGGAACCCTTAAACTCTGGCGGTCCCACCACCTTGAAGTCCTTAAACGAAGTATTTGGTGGAGCTTGGGGTTGATTATTAAGTGCTCCAGCTAAAAGGTTTACCAATTGCTGAACGGAGTTAGCATTGGTGTCGTTGTTATTGTTTGTTGACCCTTCCTGGGCTTGCTGAGGATTTTGTCTTCTAGGCGGCATATTTATGTTAAGAATATATGCTTATTAGATCTTTACTCAATCTCTAAAACATTTAAGACTTAACTAAACATTTAATCATAACTCACTTAACACATTACTTCAAATAAACTTTGACATTTCTTAATTCAAAAGTCTTTACATCATAAGATAGCATCACTGCTATTTACATCAACTATCCCGAGATAAAGAATCTACAAGATTTAAAACATCACAATATTCCTTTATTTATGAATATATCGGAATTTACATCATTAACTATCAAATAGTTTTCACATATTTAAACTAATACTATCACTGTCTGTTAAGGCGCTGAATAGCCTTGCTACGTTCCTCTTCCATGATGCGAGACATCATTTTGCGATCTAGCATATATGATGGTAGATCCTCAAACTGGATTGGATACTTCCTAACTCGATCTTGGACCGCATCCATTGCATTTTGTAGTGTAGAGTACGTCTCTTCAAGTTTAGCCTTCTTCGCACGACGATCATCTTCTACAAGATCAGCAGGACGTGACTTTCATACCCAGCCCTCCTTTTCTATGGCAAGCCTCTCTGAGCTCTACTTCAGATCCTTCTTTAACTTCTCTATTTCTATGGACTTATCCTTGGTCTGACCCTTTTCGTGAACCAGATCCCATTCCACGTTTCCCAAACGTGTGTGAAGAGTCACAATCTCTCTATCCTTCTACTCAATAGTAATCTGGCGACTAACGCCGCGCTCGGTCGGATCCCAAACAAAGATATCTGCAACTCTACGTTACGATCATAGAGTGCATCATACATCTCTACATCAATGGAGTTCGGTGGGAACTCCTCTTCTTCCTCTTCTTCTTCCTCTTCCTCAGGATCCTCCTCTGGATCTGTCTCCGGCTCATGCTCCTTACCAGCAATAGTGATCAACGAAGATGGCTCTCTCTGTACAAGTTGTTCCCTGATGACATGAATGTCTCGGGGCTCCTCTTCTATAGGTAATCGGGGTTCCTCCTCCCCAGTTCGACTAGCTACTCTAACATCCGACATCCTAACAACAAAATTTTAAGTTTTAGTTACTAATCCGTGCTAGCGAACACATAGATTAACACATAAGCACATAAAGTCTTTTATTATCTTCAATGAATTCAGAAATTCATTTCTTAGAACTCGGTAAGAGTTTACCACCACTATGTTCTCAATATCCTACAAGGCTACTACCTAAGGTTGTTCCCCCACCTAGGGTTCATAACCTACGGCTCTGATACCAACCTGTGACACCCCCAAATCCGATACTTCCATTTCCACAGGATTTGGTGTTCACTGTACAAACATCATCTATCTATCTACCCATAAATAAATGCAAACCATGCAATAGATAGAAATAAATAATAAATCTCTCCCCTTATGGGGTTACATCAACTGAATAATAAATAAATCCCAAGTTACTTTAACCTTAAAACATCTGTGCAGAAAACATAAACAAATAAGTCTTAGTAACATCAATTCTAATTACATCACATAACCACATTAATTAAGCAGTCTTCATTACTTGCTAAGCTTGCCCTTGCCCTTACTAGTGGAAGGTTCGTCTGCTCTTTCATTCTTAACTGCAATGTTATTATTATACAAGAGTGAGCACGATTGCCCACAAGTATAACATTATAAAAAATGAATAATAACATGCGAGAGAAATAATAACTTCTGATATAAAGATCAACTTTTGAATCAAGAATGAATAACAAGAATCAAAAGAATTCTGAGGGTCATAAGACCTTGAACTATGTCCTAGGTTGTCAAGTATTTTTACTTGAAACCTTTAACAGTCATAAGACTATGGACTCTTTTTCTTGTACTTAGGAGGATCAGCCCTTAGTACCATACTGTGCACAATATCTTAACGCTAAAGCGTAAATAATCCCCTATACAGTGTTGTTCATCTCAGTTTGACATTCGAGCCCTCACCAAAGGAAGTTTGGTTTGGATAATTCATCAAGGGTTCTGAAATTTAGAACGCTCATCAACTATGGACTAGTCGAATCAATAAGGGTTCGCTAGTCTAACAAGGTTTAACAATAACTGATAATTTAACTTCGATAAAATCTCAAAAGTATACAATAGAATAATTATTGTATAACAACATCATGCTTGAAAGATTAATAAGCTTTAATATACGAAACATACTTAATCAATAATAATGAGAGTTTGCTCAATGATAACAAGTAGGGTTAGGAAACTTGCTCAACGAAAGTTTAGGGTAAGAAACTTGCTCAATGTAACAAGATAAGGTTTAGAAACTTGCCTCGTGCGTAGATTACACTCAAACAAACTCGTTCTTTGAATTAAATCCTACATACCAATTACGTTCACAATACCAGTCAATAATAAAGTACTAACATCATAACTTTACTCTTTGTTTAACTCTAATTCATGACTATACTTAGTCAATTATTACACTTAGTGTAAAATTAAGACTTCACCAAAAATAAACTAATTATGAATTCGATCATTCAATCCACACGTAATTGTGTTATGGACATGTTAAGAATTAATTTTAACATCTCATTATAGGTCTAACAAGTCTTTATAATCATTAGACTAAGTTGCTATCACATTTCCATACTTGTACACTTTTAAAAACTCATTTCGATTATTCGCTAAGTGGTATTTATATTTCACTTTTTATCTTTAGTATTAACGCATGGCCAAGTTACCTGCAATCAAGATACATACTGTGGTGCGAGTTTACGCTCGAGTTGGCGCAGCATGAGGCGAAACTCCAGATTTTGATTCTCAGTTCGCGAAGAACACAAAGTTTAACGAATTCATCACATCTTTAACACTAATTCCACCAAATTAAAGATACCCACATGTTATAATTCATACATAATCATTACCCAATATATATAGAGTGATTTTAATCCATAAAAACATATAATTACAGGATTAAAACATGAAAATTGTACTGTTCTTGAAGTTTTGAACATAAATTCTAAAATTCATCGCCATAGATTCGTTATAAGACAAAATCCAACCATTCAAATTTCGTTTTGTTCATTTTATCATGCATAATCATATACAAGTGGAAATTTTGCAAAACCATTTATGTTTGACATACTAAAAACACGTATAAGGCCATATGGCCATATAACATACTCTGAAATCTTTTACTATATAATTTCATGAAACTGAAGATATGGAAACCCATATAATATACAATAAACATGTTATGCTACTCGAATTACTACATATATTCCTACAACAACACCATTTTCCAATTACAAAGACTTACAGAATGAATGAAAGCCATATTCATGAAAACTTTAAAAGACGTAAAATAAAAATTTGGGTTGAAGAGGATTACCCAAGCGTAGATGAACAAGGATGACAATTCTCTCTACTACAATCACAATACTCACAATCTTTCTCAAATATTTCTCAAACTCTCTCTGTATTTCTCTCTGTTAAGCTCTCTAGACTTAGGCAAATAATGAAGAAAAAAAGAAGACGTCTGATAAAAAGAGAAGAACTGACGCGCATTGGTGGTCAGTTACCCAGTCATGGGTAACTTCCCTCAACTCCCATTAAGGTCATGTTTGACTAGCATACTAGGTTTCAAAACCCATTATTTTAATAAAACCTTATCATATAGTTTAAAAAAATGTCACATCCATTATAAAATAAATCTAATATCTTATTTAATTTACTTTAAATAAAATATAATAATTTCTCACATAGTCACATAATTCAAATTCTCATTTAATAATAATATCAATTATTAAATCTCTAATTAATAATTAAATTAATTAAAATAACATAAGCTTATTAAATATTTCTTTTAATTCAATAAGCTCACATAAATACATACATCGAATAATAAAATTCTCCACATCAATTTAATAAATATAACACATATACTTAAATTAATCTATCACAATTTCATCAATTAATTAATTAATCTAATAATTAATTCATCGAAAAATATTTATTCAATCAAATAAATATTAAAATTAAATTACAAAATTATGGTTGTCAAAAATATTACCCACAACTATAACATTATATCATATCCACACCATAATATTCAAAAATATATTTCGAGAGAAATTAATCTTTATTCATAAAAGTTGGGGTCTTACAACATCCCCTTCTTATGAAATTTTATCCTCGAAATTAGGGTGCGTACCTGATATATCGAAGAGGTGAGGATATCTTGACTTTATCTCAGATTCTAACTCCCAGGTCATTTCTTCCACATTGTGGTTTCTCCACAAAACTTTGATTTGAGGTATAACCTTGGAGCGTAGAATATGATCATTCTTATCCAAGATTTTAACAGGTAACTCTTCATACGTTAAATCTTCCTCTATCTCGTCTGGTTCTAATTCAATAATGTGGTTCGGGTCTTTCACATATTTACGTAACATAGATATGTGGAAAACGTTATGAACACGAAACATACTTGGCGGTAAGGCGAGTCTATAGGCCACAGTTCCTACTCGTTCGAGGATTATGAATGGGCCAATGAATCGAGGATTGAGCTTTCCTCTCTTTCCAAATCTTATAACTCCTTTCCATGGAGCAACACGTAACAACACATGATCTCCAATATCGAATTCCACATCCTTTCGATGAAGATCAACATAACTCTTTTGTAGATCTTGTGAGGTTTTTATACGTTGTTTGATCGTTTAAATATTTTATGTAGTCATACGTACCAAATCCGGTCCTAACAACGTTGCTTCACCCACCTCATCCCAACATACTGGCGAACGACACTTTCTTCCATACAACGCCTCAAATGGAGCCATGCCAATACTTGTCTGATAACTATTGTTGTAGGAAAACTCCACCAATGGTAAGAACTTGTCCCAACTTCCCTTGAAGTCAAGGACATAGAGTCTTAATAAATCTTCAAGAGTTTGAATAGTCCTTTCCGACTGTCCATCCGTTTGAGGATGATATACCGAACTAAATCATAAATCCGTGCCCATAGCTTTTTGCAAACTAACCAAAAATCTTGAAGTGAATCTTGGGTCTCGATCAGAAACTATGGATACTGGCATACCATGCAATCTTACAATCTCGTTTATATACATACTAGCAAGATGTTCAAGTGTATAAGTTTCTCGTATCGGTAGGAAATGAGCAGACTTGGTCAATCTATCAACAATGACCCAAATCGCATCTATGCCTTGAGAAACCTTGGGAAGACCAGTACCGAAATCCTTGGTAATGTGCTCCCACTTCCATTCTGGAATTTCAAGTGGTTGCAATGGACCTTTTAGCACTTGATGCTCCGCCTTTACTCGTTGAAAAGTTAGACACCTTGAGATAAACCCCGCTATCTCTCTCTTCATATTGCTCCACCAAAATGTATGTCAAAGATCACGATACATTTTGGTACTCCCAGGATGGATTGCAAACGGTGTGTTGTGCGCCTCCATCATGATTTTATACTTCAAGTCAAAATCGTTAAGAACACAAAGTTTGGAGTTGACTCGAAGTATTCCTTCTTCATCGATTCTTGCTTTCGGCATAGCACCTTCTTGCACTTTCTTCCTCATACGCATCAGCTCCAGGTCTGTAGCTTGAGCATCTTTAACTTTATCAATTAAAGTCGGTTCTATTCGTATATTTGCCATCATCACATGGGTCCATGGAGTATTTAACTCTATCTCCATCCTTTGTAAGTCATACAAAATGGGCCTTTGTGTTGACAATATCGCACTCGTACTCGCATATGATCTTCTACTCAATGCGTTAGCTACTACGTTTGCTTTTCCAGGATGGTATGATCATAATCTTTCAATAGCTCAAGCCAACGTCGTTGCCGCATGTTGAGTTCCTTCTGAGTGAAGAAATATTTGAGGCTTTTATGATCCGTATAGATTTCCACCTTCTTTCAACACAGGTAATGCCTCCAAATCTTAAGCGCAAAAATGACAGCGGCCAACTCTAGATCATGAGTAGGATAATTCCTCTCATATTCTTTGAGTTGTCGTGAGGCATAGGCTATGACTTTCCCATGTTGCATGAGAACACATCCTAACCCTTTGCCTGAAGCATCACTGTAAATGACAAACCCCTCCGTGCCAGATGATATTGTCAGAACAGGTGCTGAAATGAGTCCACTCTTGAGTTCTTGAAAACTCTTCTCACATTCCTCGCTCCAACCGAATTTTGTATCTTTTTGAGTCAGCTGCGTTAATGGAGTAGCGATTTGAGAAAACCCTTCTACGAATCTCCGATAATAACCAGCTAAGCCGAGAAAGCTACGTACTTTGGTCACTGACTTAGGTTGCTCCCAGCTTTGAATTGCTTCAATCTTTGCCAAGTCAACAGATATTCCATGATTTGATATCACGTGCCCAAGGAATGCAACTTCCTCAAGCCAGAACTCACATTTCTTCAACTTGTCATATAGCTTGTTTTCACGAAGCTTTTGAAGTATCGACCTCAAGTGTTGCTCATGGTCTTCACGGGTTTTGGAGTATATGAGGATGTCATCAATAAAGACGACCACAAAGTGATCCAAATATTCCTTGAATACTCGGTTCATCATGTCCATGAAAGCGCGAAGGAGCATTAGTCAATCCAAAAGACATGACTAGGAATTCATAATGCCCGCATCTAGAGTTCGAAAGTAGTCTTTGGAATGTCATCGATTTTAATCTTCAATCGATGATATCCGAGCTAAGATCGATCTTTGAAAATAATTTGGCGCCTTGCAATCTGGTCAAACAGATCATCAATACAAGGGTAGCAGTACCTATTTTTTTGATGGTGACATGATTCAACTCCCGATAATCAATACAAAGTCGCATACTTCCATCTTTCTTCTTCACGGATAAAATAGGAGCACCCCAAGGAGACGTACTAGGACGAATGAAACCTATGTCTAACAATTCCTGTAGTTGGGTTTTCAACTCCTGAAGTTCAATAGGAGCAATTCAATATGGGGCTTTGGAAATGGGTTTTGTACCAGATTCAAGGTCGATAAAAAATTCAATTTCACGCCTGAGGGGTAGGCAGGAAGTTCTTCGTGAGAATACGTCAGGAAATTCGTTAACAATAGAAATATCATTCAAAACTGACGTATTTTTGTTTAGATCCGTGACATGAGCTAAGAAAGCTTGACATCCGTTTTTCAATAAACGAATAGCTTTATGGCTTGAGATGATAGTGATGGAATTTAATGGTTTGGTTGCTTGAACTCGCATAATAGGTTGGTTAGGAATATGAAAGCTAACAACCTTACGAAAACAATCAATTTTTGCATAATGAGTAGTTAACCAATCAATCCCTAGAATCACATCGAATGCAAGTGTTTTCAAAGAAATAAGATCGACAGGTAATGTGAGGTTACCGATTTGAATCAAACAGGACTTATAAACCTTGGATGTAATGAAGGTTTCTCCCAACGGAGTTTCAACAGATAAATCAAAGTCTAATTTCTCCGGAGTCAAATTTAAACGTCGAGCTCAAGTAGGAGAAATAAAGGAATGGGTAGAACCGGTATCAAATAAAGTATAAACTTCACTAGAGTTTATGGTTAGGTTACCCGTTATCACCTCGTTCGGATTCCTCGCTTCTTGGGAGGTTACAACAAACGCTCTCCCTTGAACTACCGGCTTTGTCTTGTCTGGGACACCCTTTGATGCCTCCATCCCAGCTGGACTTAACTTTGGTGCACGACAAAAATGGGCTAGGTGGCCTTCTTTTCCATAATTATAACATGCTTTGGACTGCATCATGCAGTTTGGACTTATGTGTCCTTCCCCTCCACATTTGTAATATACGATCGGCGGTCGTTCTCCTTCCTTAACAACTGGTGCTGGTGCTGACGTCTTTCCATCATTATTGAATTTCCTCTTCTTGAAACTTCCACTTCTATTATCTTGGCCATGATTAGCACCGAAGTGGTGACCATTTCTGGCATGATAATTTCCTCCACGATTGTTATCGTTATTCCGATGGCTGTTGCCGCCGGTACGATTATTATTGTGTTGTTGGTCGTTACCTTTTAGTTGTGCTGACTCATTATCGCGCTCCAATAACTAAGCCCTAATCACAACATCTCAACATTTTCGGATGCCATTTTCAAATACTGAAACAAAACAAGGGTTAAATAACATATCATATATTATTCCTATACTCTGACCGACCAATTAAATACCAAATAAACTTAGGTAGGTCATACTAGCGAAGGAATTCCCTGTCTCTCCCCTCCTAGTTCTTGTCTCACATCTCAGCTAGGGATCATATCCCTAAGCTTTGATACCAACTGTAACACCCCCAAAATAGGTATACATCACCCATCTTGAGTCGCCAAATACATGGTACAGAATACAAATACAAGCTTAATTATACAACCATCGTGTAATATAGGACAATACATAAACTGAGAGTTTTAATAGGAATATTGTCATCTAGACAATATTCACACTCAAAGGAGTCCTCATTACATTTATTGTCACACTATTTAATAGAATAGTGAGGACTACTAATGTTATCATCTGGACCATCACTCCTTTCCCCGACTCGTCCCAGCTATATTCTCATTTCCTGAAGAGAACATTGAAAGAAAGGGTGAGCCTAACTAGCCCAGTAAGAAATATTATGACTATGATAATGCAGAATAAATTATCAATAGTCTTCAACAATGTTAAACCGATAAAATACAATAGACATCAAGTTTAACTGCAGTGGAATAAACAATCCATTAGAAGAGTCAAGTAGAGCATGATATCTACTCTCTTTTATGATTTAAAATGTTTTCATCAATTTTTATCACTGAGACTCATCTTAATAAATAAATCACATCATCTAATCATCCCTGTACTATGGGCCAAGGATATTCATTAAATCATCAATGGTCATGAGTATACCGAACAATCCTGGTCATAATCATACCAAAAACTGTCCATCAATGCATTACATGCCACTGAAGACTTTTACCATATCATTTATAACATTACAGGTCATGATTATACCGAATGATCCCTGGTCATAATCATACTAAGTCCATCTATTCACGTAAGCCAAAGATGACTTTCATTATAATATAAGCATGAGGATGATGACAATGACATAATAATTCAATAAAACAAGTTCAAGAATTAATTTATCTAGAAATTAATAACGTCCAAATTGTCAACATGATACTTCTTTGTGGAGTAAAATTCAAGAATGCTCAGAAGAATATTTCCATGAAAAGATACTGGATGAAGCGCAAATATCAAGGATATTCCACTAATTTCATGGAGTATAGAAACCAAAACTTTAACCAACTGATTATAATAGAATATAAGAAACTGCAAATGGATTTTCACCCGCCATGCGGTAATCCACGTGTACAGATCATTTCCACAATTTAATAAGGAATGAATACAAAGGATCATTCACCATGCATGTGGTAATCCACATAGAGCGAGTTATTCAATGAGAATAATAAAGAATGGAATAATGAATGATTCACCATACGCGTGCGATAGATATTGCATGATAGGTTATTCCCAATGTAATAATAAATAATGGAACGGTCCGGCGTAAACGCATAGGCAGGATATTCTGACAGAAGAATAAATAATGAAACCAGGTCTGGTGTAAACGCATAGATATGATATTCCGATAGAATAATAAAGAATGGAATAACAACAGAAATCACAATGTATGCGATAGACCGCACAGACGGGTTATTCCAAGAAAATAATAAATAATGGAACCAGGTCCGGTGTAAATGCACAGACATGATATTCCGATAGAATAATAATGAACGGAATAATAGAAGAATTTCACCATGTATGCGTATACTTAGATAAATAAAAGTTATTCCAACATAATAATAAAGAATGGAATAATAGAAGAATTTTACCATGTATGCAGATTGCATAACAAAAGTTATTCAACATAATAATAAAGAATGGAATAACAAAAAGAATTTCACCATGTGTATGCGGTACTTGGCATAACAAAAGTTATTCAACAAAATAATAAAGAATAGAATAATGAAGAATTTCACCATGTATGTGGTACTTAGCATAATGAGTTATTCCAGCGAATAATAAAGAATGGAATAATGAGAAGAATTTCACCATGTATGCGGTGCCAGATAACATGAGTTATTCCAACATAATAATAAATAATGGAATAACGGAAGAATTTCACCATGTATGTAAAGACTTGCATAATAAAAGTTATTCCAATGTAATAATAAAGAATGGAATAACAGAAGTTCTCTTCATTAATAAGAAAGAAATAATATCCCTTACCTTAGAAGAAACTGGATATTAGAATAGAAAGGTAGCTGACTTCTCTTCTTCTTTCTCTCTATAATTTTTCTCTCAAGAGTTTTAGTGAATTCATAAGAAAAAAAATGAAGGAATGAACTTCTATTTATAAGAGAATGGACTGAATAGTAACTAATTCATGAATAGTCCAGATTGATTTACTTTTAAACGGACGGTCCATATTGATTTACTATTAAAACCTAAAGCAACGGTCCATACTGATTTACTATTAAAACTTTAAACCATCGATCCATATTGATTCACTATTATAACTTTCCACCAGCGGTCCATATTGATTCACTATTATAAATTCAACCAACGGTCTGAAAAATTAGCACATCTCCTCATGGAATAATATTGTACCCAAAAATGATTTGGACCGAAAAGATATATATTTTTTGGGTGAATAGTACCCCGTGAATAGTAACTCGTGAATAGTAACTCGTGAATAGTAACTCGTGAATAGTAACTCTTGAATAGTAACTCATAAATAGTAACTCGTGAATAGTACTCCGACACGAAAGTGCCCCGAATACCTGATTGAACAATATAACCTCCAGACATCAATTATTATTGATATAAATATTGATTTTTTCTAACACTAATAATTTCCACACAATGGAACTATCAATTTCATCTTTAATCAACACGAGCTTATTCATCATCAATTTTATAACTCACAATATTTAACAACCAGGTCATTCCCAAGAAAGAGGGGGCTTTCCAATAAGGATTTCTCCCTATTGGCGCGTAATTAAGTGACCAAACCTCTCCTTGAAAGAACTTCTAGACATTATAAATATTGCAATTTAATAATATAAATAACTTTGTCATCTCAATTATTGATTTAATAATATATCATATTATGCAGATGATACTGTGACAATAATCGAATCAATAATATGAGAGATATGATGCAACAATTACTGTAACAATAATTGAGTATAACTGAGTGACTTCTCACGTAAGCATCAATAACCAATATCGTGTGCTACTATGCAACCACGTGTATTACTATACTTTTACTACTGGGTAGTTCAACAGTTTTAATGGTAACACTTTCGCCGTTATTTTTATAAAAAGATAATTCTGTTGTTTTCTTACTATGACAATACCTCCGTTGTGGGGTCCACCAATGATTGTGTCAGCATACGAATATTTCCTGTTAAAACAAATATTCCCCGACCAATCGAATATTATATAACCACTTACTTACTTTACAAATTTTTTAAATATTACCCACAACTATAACATTATATCATATCCACACCATAATATTCTAAAATAAATTTCGAGAGAAATTAATCTTTATTCATAAAAGTTGGGGTCTTACAATGATGTTCCTCTTTTCAAGTACCTGTCCATTAATGACAATGCTATGGGCTGCATGCTGGGACAAAAAGACGATGGAGGCCAAGAGCGAGCTATCTACTACCTCAGCAAAAGATTCAGCAACAGTGAACACAAGTACACTCCGATTGAGAAGACTTGTTGTGCTTTAGCATGGGCTTCCATGAGGTTACAACATTACCTCCATGGTCATACAACCCATCTCATATCCCGCTTGGATCCTCTTAAGTACATGTTTAGTAAACCCATATTGAATTATCGGCTGTCTAGATGGCAGTTTATCCTACAACAATTTGGCATCGTTTACGTGACACAAAAGTCCATTAAAGGTCAAGGAATTGCGGATTAACTGGCTACTGCACCCGCAGGGGATTTCAAACCCTTTGAAACATACTTCCTCGATGAAGGGGTAATGACAGTCCAGCAACACCATCAGTACAATGCATGCCGTACGTGGAAAATATATTTCGATGGAGCTGTTAACATGGAAGGTTCTGGAGCTAGAGCAGTTCTAGTATCCGGTACGGGGGAGGAATATCCCGTCATCGTCAAATTGCAGTTTGTCAGCACCAATAACATAGCTGAGTATGAAGGTTGTATCATGGGACTCAAACTTGCCCAATCAATGGGTATCAGGTGGTTAACAATTTTTGGGGATTCAGAATTGGTAATCAGACAGACCATAGGAATCTATCATACCAAAGAGCTACATTTGATGCCTTACCATTGACAAGTTTTATAGATGGCTTCGGAGTTCGAAGAAGTAAAGTTCCACCATATTCCTTAGAATAGGAATGAATTTGCAGATGCGCTAGCGACTTTGGCCTCCTTGATTCACATACCTGACAAGGAAAACATGACAAGCATCCCATTTTCCCTGCAAAAGGCAGTAGCCTATGGGAATTATGTCGGAGAAGTATCAGATGAGATACCTCCCATCCAACACCCTTGGTATCAACATATCAATGTGACGCCCCCGAATCCGGGTCCTCTGACCCCGGTTCTGTCATCATGATAAAATACAAACATCCACCTCTAAACAACATACAATAACTAAAATGCGGAATATAATAAATGTACATCGTTCATTCAAAAGGTGTTACTAGTCCCAAGATACGATAACCTTAATATCATCTTACAAATATACCCTAAAATAATCATTAGGGTTCATATTACATAACATTAATTTAAATTAAGCGCAAGGTAAAGTCTGCTCCTTGCCACTATTCTACATCTTTCCTTTACCCTTGTCCTTCCCTGAGGTCTCGGGCTTAGCTGCAATATATTCATGATATAGCAAGGATGAGCAACAAGTTTGCTCAACAAGTTTAAATACAACAATAATGATATATCATGATGAATGGAAAATAACTGACAATAAATTCAACAATATGAATATCTGAAGGATTCAACAATATGAATATCGCAAGCAAAGATTATGATTGCTTTTAGAATAACTGCTAGTCAAATTGACTTTGAACTATAACACTCCAATGGAATCAATAGCTAATTGACCCTTTGGTTGCTGGCTACAGAATAAGTACTTGAGGGGATCAGCCTCACGTACACTATGTATATGCATAACATTTAAATCTGCTCTGTGTATCCTATATTAGATACCTAGGGTACTCTCCTATCATAGAAGGGGTGTTTTTTCAGTATAAGAATCTTTACCATCAATTGGTTTGGATAGCTTTTATAAAACTTCATACGCTTGTCTGACCGAACAAAGGTTCAGACTTTATCTATCATAGTTCAAGAATTATTGAACTTTAAATGATGTACAAGTCCAAGACTGTACGAACTCAAGTGCACTAAGTGTGAATATCAATAATAACGATGTGAAATAATTATAAAGTAATTAAACCACTTAATAGTATGCTTGGAAATAAGATTCAAGCTTAAATAAATAACTTTCAATTCAACAATAACCTTTTCAATACAATATGAGAAGGATAAGAAACTTTCACAATAAACAAAGTTGTGTAAGCTAGGAAACTTGCAACACAATAAAATAGTGTTCGGATACTTGCTCAAGTAAAAGAGTAAGAATTAAGGAACTTGCACAATCAAAGAGTGAAGTTCATAGAAAAACTTGCTCAATAAGTTTAAGGAGACTTATCTGTTTGTTCAGCTACAATTAATTCTAGCTTTAGTTAACTTGCGTTGAAACGACCTAACGTTATCAAGTTGATCATTTCAATTAGTATGTGTAAATTAATATGAGTCTACACTTACAAGAATCAAATCATCATATAGCATGCTTCTATACATGTATCATTACATTACTCGATTAGTTTCTAACACACTATGTCATAGTTGAAATCACCATTTACTAATTTATCATAGGATTCTTTCAATAACATGCTTATTATCATATGACTACTATACTGGACATGTATTACAGATTAGAGTAACCATATAAGTATGCATCAGTTCTCAATTTAATAACAAAACTCAGATCTCGAAAGTAAGGCATATGCGGCGCTTTGGTTTATACTAAGCGATACATGGCATACGCTTCCTCTGGTGCAAACCAAGACATGGTTGCCTCTGTAAAAAGCCAGTGCACACACGACTTGCACATAAACGAACAATCATGCACAACACACAAGCTATTATATGAATAACTAAGTTTTAACCCTTCATCAAACATATCAAAGGTCATTATTCGTTTTCACTTAATCAAGACTTCACATGTTAAGCTATCAATCATGTAAGTCACTTTACCTACCATACATCATACTTTCATATATATATATATATATATATATATATATATACATGCTAAACATCAAAAACATACTTACAAGTTCTCAACTTAATGTATATATAGTTTATCAAGTTCTTTTTCAAAACTTTAAGTCTTCATTAGAAAAATGCATTCAAACATGCAAGATACATCTATACTGTCTAATTCATGCTTTCATAATCACATAATAGATCACATGACCCTTTTCTTACGTTCAAAACTTAATGTATACATAGTTCAATTATACATAGCCAATATAGTCTCTTTTTCTTAAAATTCCTCTTTTTCATGCTTGAATATCTTATATTACCTTCAACCATATACTAACATATTGACACATGCCAAGACATATCAGAACGTAATACACTTGCACCCAAGGTTAGAACTTGTTTTGCAAAAAGAGTTTATCAAAACTATTTTCCAACTCTTTAAGTCCTCTTTGAATAATCAACTAACATAGCTTACTATGTACATAATAATCTCAGTTCACATGTTAAGGTTGTTTATAAGTATCTAATAACCAAAATAGTATGCTCAGAATGGTGCAAGATCAAAAAATTACTATACATATTTGGCGGCAATGCGATGGCCTTGATCATATAGTATAGAAGTAAGTGGCGCAGTAGCATACACCGACGAGAATGAAAAATAAGGACTCTGCTTCGGCAGAGTTCCAACATAATCAACATCATGCCTCAGCTTAAACCCATAATACAGTTCTTAGACATGCAAACAAACCCATATAACACAATAACATGCCATTTTATATCAATTAACAGAGAATTCTTGAGAATTGTAAGAATTTGCCAAAACCCAATTCAAGAACATAAATTAGATTTTCATACCTCTTAAGCTTGAATTGATTTCCCTCTCTCCACTGATAATACTCCCTAATGGCTCAGTAACTAACACTCACTAATGTACTTCTCAGATAAATTCTTTAGCAACTGAGAAATAAAGAAGGAGAGGCTATATATAGAGAACTAATTATCTAGACAATGTTCTTACCCCATGGTTTGATTCACAGGAGATTGGAAGGATACAAGGGTTATAGAGGAGTTGGCCAACCACTATTTGTATAGCCATTATCACTACAAATCCTAGCTGTTGGAGTTTTACGCAATGGAGAGTAGCACACTGTTCATGTACTGATATGTGACTCTCAATTTGGGACAAGCTCAACAACAAGTTATTTAAGGCTTGGTTTGGATAATAAAATTCCCAAAATGTAATATTAATGTGTTAATGCTACAACACAATGGAAAGTTGGGGATTATTTATGTACTCACATTATATAACCCATGTACATTTTCTATTATCATGACTATTATTATCATAATAACTTAATGAAATCATTATTAATTTATCAATTGATATTATTATATGTTAATAGGGTATACATGAATTTTTACCCACACACTTCACATCATATAACAATATTATTATGCAACTCACATGAATGCAAATAACTCTTACTATATAGTCTATATATATATAATATATAGACATATTAATGTGCCACCTTGTACTATATAAAATATATAGTTAACTACCATATAATAAAGGTTTACTACATTGCATGTTTGGACAAATTAATCAAGTAAACATATAATCACTTTATAAATTATTAATCTCTTACTCATTAATTATTATTTATTCATAATAATTATTAATTAACACATTATCAATTAATTACTCAAAATTATAATTAATCAATATGTTCAACTCTTGCTACTATATTCAAATAAATTGAATATTTAATTATTAATAATCCTATCAATTCCTTGATATCAATACTCTTAGGGTTAGTCCACTAATTTAAATAAACTATTAGTGACTCCCTTTAAGCATTTCATAAATTCACATAACCACAAAAGGTTTAAATAAACTCACGAAACTAACTCATTAAAAATTAAATCACATATTTAATTATTAAGGAGTTTAAAATTCACGGTCGTTACATCCCTCCCCCCTTATAAAAATTCCATCCTCGGAATTGTAAAAATAAGGTTACTCAAATAAAAACGGATAATTCGCTTTCATTTTCTCTTATAGCTCCCACGTAGCTTCTTTGACTGCGTGATTCCTCCAAAGAATCTTAATGAAATGGATAATCTTATTCCTCAACTCCTGTTCCTTCCTATCTAGTATCTGCACAGGAACTTCCTCGTACGATAAGTCTTTCTCGACTTGAATTGGTTCATAGGAGATAACGTGCTTGTAGTCCGGTCTATACGGCCGTAATTGTGACACCCCCAAAATAGGTATACATCACCCATCTTGAGTCGCCAGATACATGGTACATAAATTCAAATACAACTTAATTATACAACAGTCGTGTAAAAATACGACAAAACATAGCTGAGAGTTTAAACAAGAATATTGTCATCTAGACAATATCCACACTCAATGGTGTCCTCATTACAATTATTATCACATTATTCTGTAGAATAATGAGGACTACTAAAGCCATTTATCCTGGACCATCACTCCATTCCCCTACTCGTCCCAGCTATATTCTCATTTCCTGAAAAGAACAATGAAAGAAAGAGTGAGCTCAACTAGCCCAATAAAAAATATTATGACTAAGATAATGCAGAATAAATTATCCTTAGCCTTCAGCAATATAACAACTGATAAAATACAATAGACAACAAGTTTTAGATCAATAACTGCAGCGGAAATAAGCAATCTATTAGAAGAGTCAAGTAGAGCATAAAATCTACTATCTTCTATGATTTAAAAAGTTTTTCATCAACTTTATCGATGAGACTCAGCTTAATAAATAAACCATATCATCGATTCTTCCCTGCACTACGAGCCAAGGATATTCATTAAATCATCAATGGTCATGACTATACCGAATAATCCTTGGTTATAATCATACCAAAAACTGTCCATCAATTCACTACATGCCACTGAGGACTTTCACCATATCATTCGTCACATTACGGTCATGATTATACCGAATAATCCCTGGTCATAATCATACCAAGTCCATCTATGCACGTAAGCCAAAGATGACTTTCATCACAATATAAGCATGAGGATGATGACAATGACATAATAATTCAATAAAATAAGTTCAAGGATAAATTTTAAGGATTTATAATTTAATTTATCCAGAAATCAATAACGTCCAAATTGTCAACATGATACTGCTTTGTGGAGTAAAATTCAAGAATAATATTCATGTACCAAAAATAATTTGGACAGAAAAGAAATATATTTTTTTGGGTGAATAGTACCCCATGAATAGTACTTCAGGAATAGTACCCCGTGAATAGTACCCTGACACAAAAAAGTGCCTTAAATACCCGAGTGAATGATACTAGAGTGAATAGTAATCGGGTGAATAGTAACCCATGAATAGTAACTTGTGAATAGTACTCTGGAACGAAAAGTGCCCCGAATACCCGAGTGAATAATACTAGAGTGATTAGTAACTGGGTGAATAGTAATCCGTGAATAGTAACTCAAAAAAAAATATCAAAGAAAATGATATTCCATGACGAGTACAAAAGAAATGATATCTCAGACGAGTATAATAGAATATATGAAACTGCAAATGGATTTTCACCCGCCATGCGGTAATCCATGTAGACATATCATTTCCACAATTTAATAAGGAATGAATACAAAATATCATTCACCATGCATGCGGTAATCCACATAGACAGGTTATTCCAACATAATAATAAAGAATGGAATAACAGAAGAATTCACCATGCATGCGATAGATCAACATGACGAGTTATTCCTAATGAATAATAAAGAATGGAACCAGGTCATGCGTAATTCGCACAGACAGGATATTCCAACAGAATAATAAAGAATGGAACCAAGTCATGCGTAATCCGCACAGACAGGATATTCCAAAAGAATAATAAAGAATGGAACCAGGTCATGCGTAATCCGCACAGACAGGATATTCCAATAGAATAATAAAGAATGGAATAACAGAAGAATTTCACCATGTATGCGGTACTTCGCATAGACAAGTTATTCCAACATAATAATAAAGAATGGAATAACAACCCTAACGAGTATTGAAAGAAAATAACTCTCTTTATGAATACGAAAGAATAATACCCCTTACCTCAAAAGAAGACTGGATACTAGAATAGTGAGGTAGCAGACTTCTCTTCTTCTTTCTCTCTATAGTTTCTCTCTATAATAATCGCTCTATAGATTTAGTGAATTGGTGAAAAATGAAGGAAGAATGAGCTTCTATTTATAGGAAAATATAGTTTCGATAATTGCACGTTTTGGGGCTCAAAATATTACAATATAATACCTTCCTCTTTTTCTTAATTTTTAATTTAGTCCTGCAAGTATTATCAAAATTGCACCAACTCCCCTAATAGTAAATCATGTGAATCAATAGTAAATCATGTGATTCAATAGTTCTAGACATGTGAAAATACGAATTACAGTATAGTACCTCCATCTATACCTCCATTTTTAACTTAGTCATGCAAGTATTATCAATCTTGCACCAACTCCCCTTATAGTAAATGAATGTGAATCAATAGTACACACATGTGAATAAATAGTTATAATCATGTGAATCAATAGCAATTAATTGCTCATTTATCCGGTTAATTACCTGATTGGTCAATATAACCTCTAGACATCAATTATTATCGAAATAAATGTCGATTTCCACTAACACTAATAATTCCCACACAATGGAACTATTAATTTCATCTTTAATCAACACGAACTTATTCATCATTAATATTATAGTTCACTATATTTAACAACCAGGTCGTTCCCAGGAAAGAAGGGGCTTTCCGATAAGGATTTCTCCTTATTGGCGCGCAATTAGGAGACCAAACCTCTCCTTGACAGAACTTCTAAACATTGTCAATATTTCAAATAATAATATGAATAAATTTGTTGTCTCAATTATTGATTTAATAATATAGCACATTATACAGATGATACTGTGACAATAATTGAATCAATAATATGAGAGATATGATGCAGCAATTACTATAACAATAATTGAGTATAACTGAGTGACTTCTCACGTAAGCATCAATAATCAATACCGTGTGCTACTATGCAACCACGCGTATTACTGTACTTTTACTACCATGTAGTTCAACAATTTTAACGGTAACACTTTCGCCGTTATTTTTATAAAATGATAATTCTGTCGTTTTCTAACTACGACAATACTTCTGTTGTGGAGTCCACCAATGATTGTGCCGTCATACGAATATTCCATGTTAAAACGAATATTCTTTGACCAATCGAATATTATATAACCACTTGCTTACTTTGAAAAATTTATAAATATTACCCACAACTATAACAGTATATCAAATCCACACCTTACTATTCAAAAAAATATTTCAAGAAATTTAAATCTTTATTCATAAAATTTGGGGTCTCACAGTAATACTGACACATGAAACACATTGTGAATGTGCTCAAGTTCAGGAGGTAATGCTACCTCGTACGCCACTTCACTGACTCGCCTCAGAATCTCGAACGGTCCTATGAACCTAGGGCTCAACTTACCCCCAAAATGAATCTTCCCTTTCCAGGGAGATACTTTCAGAAAAGCATAGCTTCCTACTTCAAAATCTCTCTTCTTGCAATGTAAGTCTGCATACTTCTTCTGGTGATCTTGAGCTGCTACTAGTCGAGCTCTTATCTCCCTGATGATACAAAAACCCAAAACCCTAATAAGACTCATATGTATAAAATCCCGTTATATAAATAAAATATCTCCGTTCTAAATGTGTTATGTGTTAATATATACTTGGTTTGACCAATTTGACTAAATAAATTTTTGTCCGAAAAACATTGTGCTTGACACCTCGTGCTTAAATTTTTTTTTCTATAGTCGGACTTCTCGGTAAAATTATTTTGACAAGTTGCTTTGTCGTGCTTACAATGACAAAACGCTTTGTCGTGCTTACACTGATAAAACGCTTTGTCGTGCTTGTTAGGATTAGTGAGAAATTTAGTTTAACAATCCTAGATTAACAAACCCTAACCCTAATTAACAAAACCCTAACCCTAATTTGTAAACCTAACCCTAATTAGCTAAATTAACTCTATTTAGCTTATGTTAACACCTAATCATGGTTAGTAAACTTCAATTAGGTACTAATTAACATTACTTAACATTCTTAATCATTAGAAACAAAACCCTAATCAAGATTAGTGAATATTAAAGCCTAATTAAGCTACTAAACAGACCTAACTAGCTCACAAGTAGGTTAGGAGTAACCATTGTAAGTTCCAAGATAGCACATGACATGCTTGTAACTCCCAAGCATCACAATAGTCATCAGATCAGATCTTTGTAGAGGCAAGTTGCTCAAAAATGACCAAAAAGCCAAGTTGAAGAATTCTATAAATAGGAACCTTAGGGCTAAACAAACTCACAAAATTCCTAAGCCTAGATACACTTATAAACTTACCAAATCAAGCCTGGGTGATAGCAGCAACAACATTAGAAGCTAGAATCAAAAAATTGCTCAAAAAAAGGTACAAACCCTAGTTCTTAATTAGCTCTATGATCTTATGTTAGATTTGTTGTTTAGATGTTTAGAATTATGTATTAGTATGTCAGGAAGTATGTTAGATTGGTAGAACACATTTTCATAACATCTAGATGCCTTAATTAAGTGTTTTAAGAAATCTGGAAATTTTAAAAACTATGTCTGCAGCCGAATGTCAGGGCCTATAGATTCATTTGTGTTTATGTTTTGGTCCGTTAATTATTTGTTATTTGTAGCCTGTTAGTAGGTCTTTTATCTGGAAAAGAAAACAGGTTCATTTGAACCATATATTTCAAGTTATAAGCAGTCAAAGTGGGTTAACTGTTCACGGATTGCCATTTTCTGGGTTACCTAGAAAGCTCAAGAACAGTTGAACCGGTTACTTTGACCAATCTGTTTAATCATCTTCTGTTTGTGATTTTTGTAAGTTTTTGTTATAGATCAATACCCTAATATATGTACTACATATCTATGATCTTTAATTGAATAAACAACGTATAGGTTTACTGGAATTAATGGTCAAAAGTCGTTGACCGAGCTTGGCCAAGTTTTCTGGGTTTTCCAGAAAACTGAAGAACACGAAGAACATTGTTTGGCTGTACTTTGACCAGCATAATTAGAGACCTTAGATTTATGTTTTGTTCATGTTAATGTTATATATATGTACCCTGACATATATACTACATGTTACAACAAACATCACACACATCTAATACACAGAATCAAAGATATTTAAGCCACAAAACCATTTACTGGCCATGACTTACATTTCCGAGGTTACCCGAAACTCAAAACAACTCGGCGGTGACTTTGAGCCTCTATAACTTCTTGTTATATGTAGGTTAAAGCCTAAAATTTGTTTCATGTTATACTTCTTGTATGAGTACTACAACATCAACTCTTGAACAAACCAAGAATCATCATCGGTGAGCCTTTTAATTGGTGGTCAAACTAGTCACCACTCGACCATGACCAAAATGTTTGCTCTTGAAACTCAAGAACACCTACAATGACACTTTACATCCTTTGAAGGGCTTTAGCGACAAACATAAATTATTTTTCTAAAAATAAATTATAAAAATTAGAAATAATTAATAAATAAATATAAAAATAGTTTTAAAAATTATATTAAATCATTATAAATAAATTCGATATTTTTATATAAACTTAATAAATATTTTATATTATTATGATATTATTAATAATTAACTTATTAATAAAGAAATTAGAATAAATTATTTATAAATACTAAATAATTATGGAAAAATATTATTAATGATATAAAAATTATAATAAATGAATATAAATTATTTAAAAATTCTAATCAATATTTTTTAAAATTTTAAGTAAATATTAATTACTTATAAATAGAAATAAATGATTTAAAAATCAAAATAAATGTTTTAAATACTTTAAATTTTCTAAAAAGGTATTTTAAATTATAATTAAATTTTATAAATAAAATTTAGTCCATTTATCAAAGGTATTAAACACCAAACCTAATTAATCTAACCCGATATTATATTAATGTTATAATTGAGTATTGTTATCAATACTAACGTGTTAGATTTATATATATGAACTTCGTAGGTATTTATTAGTGATTGAATAGCATAACTTGACTGATCTATGCTCAGGCAAGTTCTTTATCCTTAAATTTCTTATAAAGCAAATTTATTAAACCTTGTTTATTCATTGGACAATATTTTTATCTTGATATGTTGTTGATATAATATACTACACCTACAATTGAATTGCCAAATTATTGTAAAGTTATTGCTATAGATTCAGCATAACTCAAAAATAAATTATTTATTCAAATGATAATGTTTATTGAGCATAAACTGTTGTGTCAAACCAAATTGTTTTGGTAAGACATCTTATACTGAAGTTGGGTATCCCGTAAGAGATTGAAATTTAGTCAATTCATATATTGACATTTAGTGTATTTTGAACCTTTGGTAGGATGATATGCATACTCTAAGATGTTGAATAAAAGTGATCCCCTATCTCATATCGAACAAAATTTCTAAGTCTCTGTGTGGTGATGAAATGAAGAAAAATTCGAAATGGTTGAAATAAAATAGAATCCAGAAATGGTACAACTATATCGATTGAAATTTGAACTATTATATTTCTTCAAATCCTATATTGTTATAAATACACAACTTGCTGAGCATGTCATAGCTCACCCTTGCAAATTATTCCCTTTGCAGTTTTAGACGGTAATCCTAGAACTTTTGGAGTAGATAAAGGGAAGCGTCCCTACATAGATTAGATTATATTCTTGTTTATTTGAATACCATATAATAAGAACTCGTTATGAGAATCATGTAATCGAATATTAATATTATGATATATATATATAACATCTTTTATTTCCGCAACCGTGTTTTCTTACATATATAGATGTAAAATTAGACTTCTTTGAATCTAGTTGAGATCCTTGGGAACTATTTATCTGTGTGAGGGTATTAATAGCATGGACTATTCATGTTGTTATTGATACTCTGGATTTTGGATAGATAGTTACTATCGATACGATAGTATAAATTCGTTTGGCTTAGACAATACATCTGGGTGAGGGTATTAGTAATATGGACCGCTCATGTTATTACTGATACTCTGAATTTCGGATAGATAGACTCTAGTCACAGATACAGTTCATATATCCAAGTGAGGGTATCCAAACACAGTAAAAGTTCTCTTGAAAATTGACATCTGTTATGGGATACTGTGAATTTTGGATCTCTGGGAATTATATCTGCTAGTCCCTCTATTTAATGTAATCTTATAATCAAATACCATGGGTGTATAGATTTAAAAGAATTATGTTGATTTTCTCTAAACACCATATCAGATACCGTGGGTGTATAGATATAGGGGCGTTACAATTTTGGTATCAAAGTTGTTAAGGCTATAGATATAAGGAAGAGAAATCTTAGTATATAGTCTTCGAGTCTGTAAAAAAAATAAATTAAAAGTACATATAAAATATAACATTAAAATTATTTTGTTGTAAATTTCTATACAGTATTTAAGGAGTTTTCTTTTATAGATGGTCAACTCCAATGCTGAGGAAATGGTAATAGCCAATAATCCACCACAAATAGAGTCATACATAGCCAATGATGCAGAAGATGAGGAATTGCTTCATGATCAACAACTGTTATATGCTGAGGAAGAAGAGGATCCAGTGGCAGGACATTTAATGAGAATAGATGAGCATGATGAGGCAATGGCATCACTATTGAAGACAATAGAATATGAGGGTAATAAGATGAGGTTTAGGGCTGATATAGCTAAAGGAATGCTACAGCATGAGAGAGGACATAGTCAACGACTAAAAGTACAACTTCACCATGCACAGAGGGGCAGAAAGGAAATTCAGTCAAGGCTTCTTAAAAATTCGGGTATCTTCCAACCCGACATATGGTGCTACACGGTACTACCATCCATACATTCATTCAATTGAAAAACCTCAAAAGAACGAACATGACTTCTATATATTCAAAGTAATATTTATATTTCCTAGTTTCTATACCCATTACAAAGGTTCTTTGTCATAATATCAAATACAATACAATAATAAACCTATACTATTACATAGACCGATTAACGATCTGCTAGCCTTTCCTTTATCCTTATTCGATCCTTCGGGACGTTCAGTCTTAGCTGCATTCATATGGTTCAAGCAAGAGTGAGCATAACTAGCTCAGCAAGTATGAAAATTTCAATAACAACATGCTTGACACATAAGAATCGTATATCTTCAATAACTGAACAATAGTTATGAAGTACTATTGATAATTCAAAATAACACTTCATCTTTCTTTCAAAATGTTTCACAATAAATAATATCTATTAAAACATAACCTCCGGTCCAAGACCTTGAGTATTCATTCTTTCTTTGAAAAGGACAACTCGACACTAAGTCCGTAAGTCCGGTATTACTTACGAGCACTTCTAGGTGATCAGCCTATAGTACTCTATGTTGATCAACACTATATTCATTAAACATATTTACGTTTAATTTGTGGCAACCTCACGTGCCTTTCGTAAGACGACAAAACATTTGTTTATCATACTCAATCTTCTTTTGAAAACCATATCGAGTAGTTGACAAAAGATAACCACATTTGATAACAGATGGATAGATTATCAAGGGTTAGAATTGGCTTTAACTTTATCATACATCAATTCATGCGTAAGGATACATGAATTACAAAGCTTGTTCAGATTGAACTGAGAAAAGGGTTAGAATACTTACCTTCAGCGTCTGCTACAGTATAATTACTTTATGTTTGAATCTTTCAAGTCTCTACAATACATGATTACATAACACCATACATTAGGTCATATATAATCAAGTATGTATATGACTATATCTTACCCTTCATCTGAATCTAATTATATATTAGATTTTTTTACTATTAATTCTGGCTTGTCATCATACTTACATTAATATTCGATTAGGTTATTATCAACCTTCTCATATTATCCTTAAGGTTTAACAAAGTTTTAACAATGTTACTTCAAGTTCCTTAAGGTAAGTTCACTTTGAACTAATCACAATCCTTTCTTTGTACTCACAAACATTCCTTACTATCTTTGATCTAGAAATTTGGTCTTTGCGGCATGACTTATTCTCCTTAAGCGCGTATTGCGCATGAGATTCTGATAGCAAAGTCCCGGACTGGCGGCAATGACGCGAGTCCTTACTCGATTGGTCCGTCTTTGTCATGGCGCCACTTTCCAGTAGGTCATAAACTATTCACAGTGACAAGCAAGACGATGAATTACTCTTGAATTTTGTGTGCCAACTGACTCTGTGCACCAGATTGTTTTGACAGATTTACAACTTTGCAAAATTCCCAGGCTCATAACTTCTTTGTTATAAGTCCGAATTGGCTCGTTCAAAAGCCTACGGTTCATAAATTACATACTCCACGTGTTCATGCAAGAATTGTATCTATTTGACTTTGTTTGTTAAAAATTCACCTATTAGTTCATTTTTAACAAAAACGTTAAACGTTCGTGAACGTTCAACGCTCGTTTCTTCGTTCTAAGTCAGAATTCGGTCATTTTCGAGTCTGCAACTCTAGAATGCCAAACATGACTTGTCTCCATTGAAAACCAATGTTTTCAAATTCAAACACAAAATTTGACTTCTGTTCCGAGAATTTCACGAATTTGACGATTATCATCTAATCGTGTAATTTCCGGCAAAACTTCATTACTTATGATTCATTCATTACTTCAAATGAATATAATTCCTCATATGAACATCTCAACATACTTATTACAACAACTTATTTTCATGTTGGATTTTGACCTATTCTACCATGAGCTTATAACTTGTTAAAGTATAAACTACTTATAGTTTCATTGTTCATAACTTATGATAATTAAAGTCTTTTAATCATCATCCTTATATGTTCTCAACGCATAGTTTCATTCATGTATAATTGATACAAGTTCTTTATTTTCATACAAACTCTCAAGGTTAACCTATAACAACTTCATATAGCTTCTTCATAAGTTTACAACTTATGCAAGTTTAAATGACTTATTTCTAACTTAAGCGGCTTAAGTTCATTTAATTAATCATTCTTCTTACTTCTTGACATCCATACTCACTAATCCCTACTCCTCTTATCAACCTATCGTGGTAGAGATAGAAGATTAATGGACAAGAAGTCTTACCCTTGAAGTTCCTTAGAATAAGTCTTCTTTTTTTTCTCAAATGAAAGTAGCTTATTCTCTCTAACACTTAAGAACTTTATAAGTTGATTGGATGAGTTGAACAATTAAAAAATGACTAGCAAGCTCCTTTTATTTATAGGATTCCAAAAGCTAGGGTAGTTTAGTCAATACACCATCCCACCTCCTTAAGCCACCTCCTTACTATTCATTACTTGTTAATCACAACACTTATCTCTTGCTTGATCATTATACCTAATACTTGGTCATCACACATAATACTTGATTACCAAGATTAACTATATTAACATGGTTTACCCCATGGTTCACTACAACTCATGGATCCTAGCTTGGGCTTAAATTAACTTAGCTTTTGGGCTTGCATTAATAAACACTAACTTGTTCATTAATTAACATTTGGGCCTTACCATTAAATCACTTGGGCTTGTAACAATTTCTAACAAATCCTACAAGTCCCATACTATTGCTTAATACATAAAACGTATTGTTTATGTATCATTCTCGTATTCTAACTCGCATAGAAATTCATTATCTACGATATTCCATCATTCATACAAACTCGTATAATACCTTGTATTATACTCATATTCATTACCTCGTACAATACTCACGCATCATACGATTATTACTTAACTCATTAATTCTTCCATTTCCTTAACGTTCTCAAATTAAGTCCACAAGTGAAATATTGCATTTTCCATAATTAGATTATTATTACATAATCCATCTTACCTTGACATTCTATCATTGCGTATTTCTCGAAAGTTCAAAAATAATTCCCGAGCAAATACCGATGAATAGTGTTTTTCGGAAAATTTCTTGGAAAACTTTTATTTTCGTCTTGGAAATTTAAACACTTTAATTCCTTCACGTAGCTAAAATACTACGACATTCCCACATCATTAGGTTATACAATGACAACCATCTTGATAACACATAGAATATAATTTTATTTATTATTTAATTCAATAAAATTATTTTACAATAAAATCCAAATTTCTCGGTCGTTACATCCTTCCCCCTTATAAGGATTCTGTCCCCAGAATCTCGTCTTACTTTAATCAAATAATTGAGGAAAATTTTTCTTCATCTTTTCTTCTAATTCCCACGTTGCTTCTTCGACATCGTGATTCTTCCGTAATACATTTATCGAAGGTATAACTTTGTTCCGTAGAACTTGCTCTTTTTTATCGATGATTTGAATCGGAGATTCTTCGTATATTAAGTCTTTCTCGATATGAATCGGCTCATACTCGATTACATGCTTATAGTCCAGCTTATAAGGACGTAACACAGATATGTGAAACACGTTATGTATTCGTTCTAGGTCTGGAGGTAATGCTATAACATAGGCTACCTCTCCCACCCGTTTTAATACTTCAAAAGGTCCTATAAACCTTGGACTTAACTTTCCCTTCTTTCCAAAGCGTATCCTTCTTTTCTAGGGAGATACCTTTGCAAACACATACGAGCCTACTTCAAACTCTCGATTTATTCTATGCGAATCCACATACTTCTTCTGTCTGTCTTAAGCTGTGACAAGACGCATCCGAATTAACTTTACCACATCCGCTGTCTGCTGCACCAATTTTGGTCCTAGCATTCGGCGTTTTCCCACTTCATCCCAATATAATGGTGTTTTACACCTTCTTTCGTACAAAGCTTCATAAGGTGGCATACTTATGCTTGCATGATAACTGTTGTTATATGCAAACTCTACAAGTGGTAGGTGATCATCCCAACTACCCCTGAAATCCATGACTCAAGATCTCAACATATCTTCTAACGTCTGAATTATCCTTTCGCTCTGTCCATCGGTTTGTGGATGATACGTTGTACTTAACTTCAGCTGTGTTCCTAACTGTTCTTGCAAACTTCTCCAAAAGTTCGATGTGAATCGTGGGTCACAATCTGACACAATCGATACTGGTACTCCATGTCTGGAAATAATATCCTTAACATAAATTTTAGCTAACTGGTCTAAGTTATACTTGACCCTAATTGGCAAAAAGTGAGCCGACTTCGTCAACCGGTCCACTATTACCCAAATCGAATCGTACCCTTTTGTCGTTGTCGGAAGTCCCACCACGAAGTCCATCGTGATATGCTCCCACTTTCATTCGGGAATCTCCAATGACTGTAACAAGCCACTGGGTCGTTGATGTTCGGCCTTAACTTTTTGACAAGTCAAGCACATACTCACATACTCTGCTATCTCTCTCTTCAGGTTCAACCACCAAAAACTCTGTCGAAGGTCTTGATACATCTTAGTGCTACCAGGATGTATCGAGTACCTTGAACTATGAGCTTCTTGTAACACTTGATCTTTTAACTCTGTCTCATTCGGAACCCAAATTCTTCCTTCAAATCTTAATAATCCCTCATTATCAAGACTATACTTAGTATCCTTTTCATCGGCAATCATCTTCTTCACTTGGTCACACTCATCAGTTTTGAGTTGTACCTCTTTAACTCTCTCTACGATGGTAGATTGCATCTCCGTCGTAAAAAGTATATGCCCCGATTCAATTGGCATCTTCAATTATATCTCCATCCTAGCCATCTCTGTTATTAACTCATTTTGAGTCGTTAACATAGACAACCTTTCCCGACCCTTCCTACTTAAGGCGTCGGCAACTACATTGGCTTTTCCAGGGTGATACAGGATTTCATAATCGTAATCCTTTATCAACTCCAGCTATCTCCTCTGTCTCATATTCAACTCCTTCTGGGTGAAAATATATTTTAGACTCTTATAGTGCGTGTATATCTCACATTTCTCCCCATAAAGATAATGTCTCCATATCTTTTAAGGCAAATACTACAGAGGCCAGTTCCAGATCATGAGTAGGGTAAACTTTCTCATAATCCTTCAACTGCCGTGATGCATATGCAATGACCTTGCCATGCTGCATAAGCACGCAACCAAGTCCTTTATGCGAAGTATCACTATATACTACAAAATTTCCTGTGTCATCGGGTAATGATAAAACAGGCGCTTCACTTAATCTTTTCTTCAGTTCTTGAAAACTGTCTTCACATTTATCCGTCCATACGTATTTCACCATCTTACTTGTCAAGTTAGTTAACGGAGTAGCTATCTTTAAAAAATCTTGGATAAATCTTCGATAGTATCCCGCTAACCCTAGGAAACTCAGTACCTCAGTCGGCGTTTTTGGTTGTTCCTAGTTTATCACTGCTTCTACCTTTGCTGAATCCACTGAAATCCCCTCTTGGTCAATGACATGACCTAAAAACTGGACCTTTTCTAGCCAAAATTCACACTTACTGAATTTCGCATATAACTTCTCCTTCCTTAGTGTCTCCAACACTAACCTTAGGTGTTCAGCATGATCTTCTGGTGTCTTAGAATAGATCAGAATATCATCGATAAACACAACAACGAACTTGTCCAAATATTATTTGAACACTCTGTTCATCATATCCATAAATGCAGCTAGTGCATTCATCAACCCAAATGACATTACCAGAAACTTGTAATGACCATAATTAGTCCTGAAAGCTGTCTTTAGTACATCTTCCTTCCTAACCTTCAATTGGTGATACCCCATCCGCAAATCTATTTTAGAAAAATACTTTGCCCCTTTCAACTGATCAAAAAGATCATCGATCCTGGGCAATGGGTATTTATTCTTTATCGTTAACTTGTTTAACTCTCGATAGTCGATACAAAGCCTTAACGACCCGTCTTTCTACTTGACAAACAATACCGGTGCCCCATATGGGGAAACACTTGGTTGAATTTACTTTTTGTCCAATAGTTCCTGTAATTGAACCATTAGCTTTTTCATTTCCACAGGCGCCATACGATATGGTGCCCTTGAGATAAGTGCCATTCCTGGCACAATGTCTATTACAAATTCGATCTCCCTATCCGGCGGTAAACCCGGTAATTCACTTAGAAATACATCCATGAATTCATTTACTATAGGTATTTGTTCCAAGGTCGCTCCCACTCGCTGGGTATCGACAACATGACACAAATAACCTACACACCCATTCCTTAAAAGTTTTCTAGTTTGTGTCATCGTAAGGAAACACGAACGTCCCGATGATTTATTATCGTAAAATATTACAGGAGGTTGTCTCAACGTCCTAATGCTCATACATTTCTTTTGGCAATCTATAATTACACCATGGTTTCAACAAATCCATTCCGTGAATTACGTCGAATTCTCCTAACTTTATCGGTATCAAATCTACCGATAACTTACAACCACATATATCTACGCAACAACTCCTATGAATATCTTCAACATGAATTATCTCTTCATTTGCTACCTTAATTATCAAAGGTATAGGCAACTTTTTGGGAAATAATTCTAATCGTCTAGAAAAATCACATGCTATAAACAAACAAGTAGCACCCGAATCAAACAGCACGTAAGCATTTATGTGGTTGATCGGAATAATACCTGCGACTATATCCCCTGATGCCACCGCATCTTGGACTGTCATATTAAAGGTACGAGCCATTGGCCTACCTGGCTGTGCTGGACCACCAATAGCTAACTTATCGCTATTAGTGCCCTTGTTCCCATCCATCCCCTTCTTCGGGCAGTTCTTTGCTATGTGGTCAGCTAATCCACATACAAATCATCCATGATTTTTCTTTGGACTTGGACAGTTAGGCGAAATGTGCCCTTCTTGTCCACAGTTATAACATATTGCCTTTCCCTTGAGACAGACTCCTAAGTAAGTCTTCCCACAGGTTTTACAGGCCTCCATCCTCTTCTTAGGATCCCCTTGTTTTACTCCGGTATTCCAAGAGTGAAATTCCTTCCTCTTCTGACCGTCACCACTACCACTGGCTCCCTCGGTCTTCATTCCTCCATCGACTTTACCCTTGTTTTTCTTATCTTTATGGTACTGGCTAAGAGCCTCATTCCCACCTTCAGCAATTATTGCCTTTTCTAGTATAGTCCCGAAAGAAGTACTTTTGAACACCAAAATTTAACTATAGAGCCAGGGTTTCAAGGCCTGCTCGAATCATCTAGCCTTCCTTATCTTAGTGTCCACTTGATGTGGAGCAAACCTTACCAGTTCGTTAAATTTGGCATCATACCGGGGAACCGTCATATCCCCTTGCTTTAAATCAAGAAATCGAATCTTCATTCTTCCTTGCATGCTCATGGGAAAGTAGTTCTCGAAGAAAATCTCCTTAAACCTTACCCACGTTAGATTTTCTATACCGACCCTAGCCTGGTTTGCCTCCCACCAGAAATTGGCCTCACCCTTCATCATATATGTTGCAAAAGCAACCTTCTGACTTTCGTCAACATTTGCTATAACAAATGCTTTCTGTAACATTCCAGAACTTTTATTGTTATCTTAAAATATTTAAGTATTTAATGGATGTGTTTATTGTTAAATAAATAGTTGTTCAAATTTGATTCAATTTGGTTAGCTATTTGTTAAATAAATAATTAAGGAAATTAATTATTTTATGCTAATTTAATTTAATTATTAAGTTAGAAAGTTTTGATTAATTGAATTACTATTCTTTTTATTGGAATTTGTAATTAAAAAGGATGTGTTAGTTGATTAAATAAAGTTATAATTATATAGAAAATTATAATTTTGTGGTATTGAGTTATGTGTTAAAGTGATGTAATAAATTGTTTTTAGAATTAATTGAATTTAAAGTGTGACAAATAACCTTTTATAAAGTAGTTATTAAAATAACTTAAAGGAGTTTTAATTCAATTTTGCCAAATAAGGCCTAGTGCTTATTAAGTCTTTATTCTAATTGTGTTTTACCAAACAAGGCCTAAAGATTAATTGGTTATTTTTTTAGTGACTAGCCAAACAAGCCTTATGACTTTTGGTTTTCAAAACTTATATAACTGATATCAGTTATATCTATATTTATATTATATAATTAATATATATTATATCCTATATACGTTAGATGGTTAGTACGTAGTTAGAGTTAAAAAGAAAAGAGAAAAACTCAGAGGAAGAAGAAGAAGAAAAGAAGAAAAGAAGAGAGGAAGAAAGGCTAGGGAATTGGTGAGAAGAAAAGTTTGAGAATCAAATAAGGGAATAGCCATCATCATCTTCTTCAAGGTATTATCCTATTCTTTTTAAGTTTTAAAAGTTTTAGTTTTCTCTTATCCTATTTCTCTGTAAAATTCTTGTGATAGGGTAAATTGTTGAATTTATGGGTATTCATATGATTAACTAGTGTTGTAAAGTTATTTTCTTAAGTTTATATGATTATAATCAATGAATTGATGATATGTATGTAATTTGTGAAGAAAACCTTTTTACAGAGAGTTTTTGTGATTATATATTGTTTAGTTAAAATAGAAATTATGGGTTGTTTAGTTGTTTTATTGATAAATTGACTATTCAATTTGTTAGAGTATGTATATACTTTGATAAAATGCTTTAAATTAATGGTTTTGGTTGAAAAACAAAATTTACAGTGTTGATTTTTATTGAAATATCAAAAAGTGAGTTTTTTTTTTTATCAAAAACAGTGAAATTGGATGTTTTAAACTTGTCGTTTATGTTGTTGTATGGATAGAAACATGTTTGGAATTCTTGAATTTTGTTTACATGGAGTTTTTGTATGATTTACATGCTATTTAGTCTGTTAGAATTGAGCTTGTAGGCCAAAATTGGCTTTTTCTGTCTTGATCAAGTAAAGGTCGATTAAGCTATGATTTCATGCCTTGTAGATGACGCTGACCAAAGAAGACGTTTGTGTGCGCCATGACGCCATCACCACGCCATGATGATAACCCGTGGGTTATTTACCACGCCAGCAAAGACCGTGCCCATGTTGCAGTACGACCATGATGTAAGCGTGGCCTTGGAAATGCATGTGTGAGTTAGCAGAGAATAGTGCGATAGTGTACTTTTTGTACACGAAATTTAAAGGAATTGTTATGTGATAATATTAGGACTGTAAAATGTTAATTTTAATGTTTCTATACCTAGAATGAACATGTTATTAACAATTAAATTGTGTTATAACTTAATTATGTGATTAAAAATCCAATTTTTAAATGATGAATGTACTTACTTATGTTTGTAAAGTGGTAATGGATAACTATGTCATGATGACATATGTTTATAGGATATTGTGATTCGAATTATTCGGTTTAGCCTACGAGCAAGGCAAGTTTTCTAATCTATTATCTTGTTAAGTCGATTATTGTTTCCAATTCGATTAGGATATAATGATGCAAGGTTTCTAAACTTTGATTTAGTATTTAGCAAGTTATTCTTGTATTTAACTTGTTTTTTTTTTATCATTCAAATTTATAATATTCTAATGTGAACAGTTTTATTATTCAAGTGACTATGCATGCTTAGTATTCAATTCTAAATTGTCTTAGATTAATATTGTTCAAGCAAGGTGTGTTATAGTTATTCAATATGTGTGCTATTAGATCATTCATATAGCATGATTTAAATTACCATGTCAGTTCAGTTATGATTGTCCCATAGCATGATGTTGTTAATTTTATTCAACTAGTCCCTTAGTTGATGTTCGTTGAATTCCAAATTACCTTGAAAGCTTATCCAAACCAAACTTCCTTTGGTGCGGACTTTTACTCTAAATACTGAGAAGAACAACCCTATTGTTATGATTAGGGGTTAACTTACGCGTAATGTTAAAATATTTGTGCACAATACATTGTACGAAGGGCTGATCCCCCTAAGTACGAGGTCCTTATAGTCTTATGACTGTTAAAGTTGGAGTTGAAAGATTACTTGCAACTGTGGATGTAGTTCGTGGTCTTACGACCCTCAATGATGTATATTTTCTATATCTTGGGATTTCAGTTTCTGATTATTGTTGATAGAGTACTATTCATTGTTGATGAGCCTATTTTGGCAGTTATTATTGCTATACTCCTATTGATTCCATATTATATCCAGTGAGAAATTATTTTGCTCACTCTTGCATATTTATAAACTCATTGCAGCTAAAGAAGAGAAGGTATGTGAACCTTCGACTAGCAAAGGAAAGGGAAAAATGTGCAAGTGATGAAAACTTGTAATTTTTACTTTGATTAAGATGTTAGACTTTTATTATGATGATCTTAGACTTGGTTTTAATGAAGTTTATTTAATTTCTGCATTTAAATGATTGTATTTAAAGGTTAGATAACCTGTGAGATTTTATTATGTAACCCTTTAGGGGAAAGGTTTTATTTATCCAGTTTTATTGTGATTGGGTAGTTAGATATGAATGTTTGATTAAGTGAACACCAGATCCTGTGGGAATGATGTACCTGGATTTGGGGGTGTCACAAGTTGGTATCAAAGCCTTAGGTTATGAATCTTAGGTGGGGAAAAGCCTTAGGAAGTAACCTTCAAAAAGATAGTGATGATAAATTTTAAGGAAGAAGTAATAAAACACTTATGTGCTTATGTGTTTACAACTTATGTGCTCGTGAGAGTCGAGTAGTAATGATTAGTAATTAAAACTTAAATTTTTTTGTCAGAAATTCTAATATAGGAGGAACCAGTTAAGCTAGGGAGGAAGAGCCTCGAGATATTCAGGTAGTTTGGGAACAATTACTGCCATGGGAAACAGTTCCGTTGGTCACAGTAGTTGAGTAGGAGAGAGTACCTGATGAGGATGATGAGATAGAAACGGATGAGGAAGATCCTTTGGAGCTGCCACAGACGGATGAAGAGGACCAGGAGGAAAGGATTCCACTTAACTCGATAGTTGGCCGTATATACGATGAGGTGTATGACCGCAATGTGGAACTTCAAGATAAAGTCGAGGAATTAAAAGAGATAGTAGCTGAACAACAGACCTTAATGGAACAGAAGGACGATGAGATCCAGGATCGATAAGAACGATTGAACAATGTTAAAGAGAAGCTGGTTCACACTGAAGAAGAGAACGGCCAAATGAGAGCTGAGATTTCAGAGTTGAAGACCAAGTTGAGAGAAGAGTCTGCAAAAAGAGCAAGAGCCAAAGACGTGTACGAGGAAGCTGATCAACCGGCCGAAATAGTAGAGGGAGACGCACAAGCAAAGAGAATAAAGATGCAGGAAATGGATAACGTATTCAACATTGCAGTCAATCAAGCTCAGGATCGGGTCATGGGTTACCCAATTCAGTTTGAGACGCTACCCTCGTACATACTAGATCGTCGAACCATGTTCCGAATTATGGAAGAAGAGCGTCGTAAGGCTTTGCAGTATCTTAATAGGACAACTTAGGAAGTGAACTTAATTTATGATTTGTGTTATGATAAGTATTATGTAAATCCCAAGTGTTATGCAACTTATGGGATATGATGATGATGTCCTAAAACTTTAGTAGTTCAGGAAAATAATGTAAATAGCAGTGATGCTATGAATATGATGTTTTTCAAAGAATTAAGTGTGAATAAAAGTTATTATCTTTTTTTATCCAAAGTGTTATGTGTTATGTGGTGATTACTTTTATGGGGGCAAGTTAATTAGAAATTACTTGAAAGAGTTGAGTAATAATCTAATGAGTGTATTTTTAACAGAAAATGCCTCCAAGACGTCAACCACCCCGTCAGAGAACCGCTGAAGGAACCAACAACGATAATGCTGAAGCTAACCCCGTTCAGCAGCTGGTGACGTTATTGGCAGGTGCACTGCAAAATCAACCGCAAAATCAACCTCAGAACCAAGGTGCTACGTTTAAGAATTTCAAGGCGGTTGGACCACCAGAATTCCGTGGATCCATGAATCCAGTTGAAGCACAGACCTGGATCATGGGAATTGAGAAGGTTTTTGATGTTGCTAGGGTAGAGGATAACCAGAAGACTGCTTTTGCAACATTCATGTTGAAAGCATAGGCTAGTTATTGGTGGCAGGCCAACAAAACTCGGGAAGGACCAGGAATTATGACTTGGGATAGGTTCAAGGAGATTTTCTTCGAGACCTATTTCCCAGAGAGTTTGAAAAGCCGATTAGAAATCTGCTTTTTAGAAGCGTAAGTAGGGAACGATGGCGTTATCGAGTGTCTTAGAAATTCAATGAGTCAAGCGAGCTTTGCGCCATACCAAGTCAGCACAGATGAACGCAAGGCGAAGAGGTTTGAATAGGGACTGAAGCCCTGGTTGTTTAGTAGGGTTTCCTTGTTCCAGTTGAAGACTTTTGCAGCCATAATGGAAAAGGCAATTCTCGCTGAAGGTGGAGGCGAGGCGGTAACCAAGTTCAATCAGGAACAGAAAAAGAAGAAGAATGAAGTAGAGGTGAAGAATGGAGGTGGTGGTAGTGGAAATGGTAATAATAACCTGAAAAGAAAGTGGAATGCAAATGTGGGTGCTGGGAATCAACAAGGTAGCCAATAGAATAAGAAGTTTGAAGCATGTGCTAAATGCGGGAAGTTTCACATGGGTGTATGCTTAATGGGGAAACGTGTATGCTTTAACTGTGGCAAGGAGGGTCACATCACCCCAAACTGCAATCAACCCAAGAAGAATGTTTGCTACACTTGCGGGTCCAAGGATCACTTTACTCGTGAGTGCCCTAAGAAGAACCACCAACATGACTGTGCAAGATATTGTGCAATCAAAGGATGTGGTGTCAGGTATTATCCCGATCAATGACATTGATGCTTATGTATTATTTGATTCGGGTGCTACTTGCTCATTTATATCTGATGAATTTTCTATGAGATTAGGATTGCCTAGTGAAGAATTAAATTTCCCTTTAAACATAGAAATTGCGAATAAGAAAGTAGTTCCTGTTAGGTTCGTACACAAGAACTGTAGGGTGAATATTAAGGGAAATATTTTGATGGTAGATTTGATTCCGATCAGGTTAGGAGAGTTTGATGTTATTTTGGGAATGGATTGGTTGTTCAATTATGGAGAGATAATTGACTGCCAAAAGAAATGTGTAAACCTTATGACTCCGTCAAAGGTAGTATTCAATGGTAGGAAATCGCCTAGACAAATGAGATGTCTAACGATTATGCAGGCCAAGAAGTTGTTGAGTCAAGGCTGTGTGGGTCATTTAGCTTACATAGTCGATACTCAGAAGAACGGTGCAAAACTGGAAGAAATACCAGTAGTTAGGGAGTTTGTGGACGTATTTTCGGACGATTTACCGGGACTTCCGCCTGACAGAGAAATCGAGTTCGTGATCGACTTAGCGCCAGGAACCGCTCCGATATTGAAAGCCCCGTACAGAATGGCTCCGATGGAGATGAAAGAACTGATGGTATAACTACAGGAGCTGTTGGACAAGAAATACATTCAGCCGAGTGTGTCACCGTGGGGAGCACCGGTGTTATTCGTAAAGAAGAAGGATGGGTCAATGCGTCTTTGCATTGATTATAGGGAGTTAAACAAAGTCACTATTAAGAATAAGTATCCATTGCCGAGAATAGATGACTTGTTTGATCAATTGAAGGGTGCTAGATATTTCTCGAAAATAGATTTGAGAAGTGGGTATCATCAACTGAAGGTAAGAAAGGAGGATGTACCTAAGACGGCATTCCGAACTCGGTATGGACATTATGAATTTTTGGTGATGTCTTTTGGTTTGACAAACGCCCCTACAGCGTTCATGGATTTGATGAACATGGTGTTTAAACCATTTTTGGACAAGTTTGTGGTGGTGTTTATTGACGATATTCTGGTGTACTCTAAAACTCAAGAGGAACATGTGGAACACTTACGTCTAACGTTAGAGACGCTAAGAAAAGAAAAGTTGTATGCGAAATTCTCTAAATGTGAATTTTGGTTAGAACGTGTATAATTTCTTGGACACGTAATTGACAAGGATGGAATCTCAGTAGATCCATCAAAGGTCGAAGCTGTGATAAATTGGGAACAACCAAGAACTCCGTCAGAAGTAAGAAGTTTCTTGGACACGTAATTGTGTTTGCTTTGAAGATATGGAGATACTATCTCTACGGAGAGAAATGTGAGATTTACATATACCATAAAAGTCTGAAGTATATTTTCACACAGAAGGACCTGAACATGCATCAAAGAAGATGGATAGAACTGATAAAAGATTATGATTGTGAGATCTTTTATCATCCAGGCAAAGCAAACGTGGTTGCAGATGCCTTGAGTAGGAAAGGTAGGGAAAAGTTGATGTTGTTAACTGATAAGGAGGAGCTTATTACAGCAATGTCAAGGTTAGAGTTGGAAATCAAATTTCCAAGAGAATCCGATGAAAGATGTTACCAGATGGAAGCCAGTCCAACTTTGGTGGACAAAGTGAAGAACGCTCAACTGTAGGATGAGGAATGCAGAAAAATAAGAGAAAGAGTGGTCGAGGGAAAAGAAGTGAAATACAAGATTGATACCGATGGAATGTTGAGATTCGAAGGACGGTTATGGGTTCCAGCAGTATCAGATATTAAAGATGACATCTTAACAAAAGCCCATAACTCGAGATATTCGATTCATCCAGGAAGTACGAAGATGTATCAAGATTTGCGGTGACATTTTTGGTGGCCAAATATGAAAAGGGACGTTGCAGAATGCGTTGCAAAGTGCTTGACATGTCAGAGAGTCAAGGCCAAGCATCAAAGACCAAGCGGGTTACTTCAACCGTTGGAGATACCAGAATGGAAATGGGAACATGTCACAATGGATTTTGTGGTAGGTCTTCCAACAACTCAGAAAGGATACGATGCGATTTGGGTGATAGTGGACAGATTGTCAAATTCTGCACACTTTTTGCCAATAAAGATTAGATTCAATCTTGATCAGCTGGCAAAGTTATATGTTAAAGAGATCGTGTCGAGACATGGAGTTCCAGTGTCAATTATGTCAGATAGAGATCTGAGGTTCACATCAAACTTCTGGAAAGACTACAAGAATGTATGGGAACACAGTTGCGAATGAGTACGGCATATCACCCGCAAACAGATGGCCAAAGCGAACGAACGATTCAAACATTGGAAGATATGTTGAGAGCATACATCATGGATTTCAAAGGAAGCTGAGATGAACAATTACCGTTGGTGGAATTTGCCTACAATAACAGTTACCACGCTAGCATCGGCATGCCGCCTTACGAAGCATTATACGGTAGGAGGTGCAGAACTCCACTGTGCTGGGATGAAGTCGATGAACGTCAACTATTAGGACCAGAACTGGTACAATAAATTGCTGAGGTTGTCAAACTAATTAGAACAAGATTGATAGATGCTCAAGATAGACAAAAGAAATATGCTGATCAACACAGACAAGATCGTCATTCGATGTAGGAAATTATGTTTTCCTAAAAGTTTCACCTTGGAAGGGAAAAATTCGATTTGGTAAAACGGGGAAGCTAAGCCCGAGGTTTATTGGACCCTTTGAAGTGCTACAAAAAGTTGGAGAGGTTGCTTACGAGGTAGCTCTACCTCCAGAATTGCAAAACATTCATAATGTTTTTCACGTTTCGGTGTTACGACCATATAAACCTGATTACAAACACGTGATTGAGTACGAACCATTGCACTTTGAGAAAGACTTGTCCTATGAAGAGGTTCCTATCTAGATAGTCGACAGGAAAGAACAAGTGCTCAGAAATAAAGTGATACCTTCTGTGAAGGTAATTTAGAAGAACCACAATGTCAAAGAGGCTACGTGGGAACTCGAAGTTGAAATGATGAAGAATTATACTGAGTTATTTGTTTAATCTATGTCTTCGATTTTGGGAACAGAATCCTTATAAGTAGGGGAGAATGTGATGAATGAATTGTTTGAATTGTGATTCTGGGGACAGAATCCTTGTAAAGAGGGAATGATGTAACATTCCAGAACTTTTATTGTTATATTAAAATATTTAAGTATTTAATGGATGTGTTTATTGTTAAATAAATAATTGTTCAAATTTGATTCAATTTGGTTAGCTATTTATTAAATAAATAATTAAGGAAATTAATTATTTTATGCTAATTTAATTTAATTATTAAGTTAGAAAGTTTTGATTAATTGAATTACTATTCTTTTTATTAGAATTTGTATTTAAAAAGGATGTGTTAGTTGATTAAATAAAGTTATAATTATATAGAAAATTATAATTTTGTGGTATTGAGTTATGTGTTAAAGTGATGTAATAAATTCTTTTTAGAATTAATTGAATTTAAAGTGTGACAAATAACCTTTTATAAAGTAGTTATTAAAATAACTTAAAGGAGTTTTAATTCAATTTTGCAAAATAAGGCCTAGTGCTTATTAAGTCTTTATTCTAATTGTGTTTTACCAAACAAGGCCTAAAGATTAATTGGTTATTTTTTTAGTGACTAGCCAAACAAGCCTTATGGCTTTCGGTATTCAAAACTTATATAACTGATATCAGTTATATCTATATTTATATTATATAATTAATATATATTATATCCTATATACGTTAGATGGTTAGTATATAGTTAGAGTTAAGAAGAAAAGAGAAAAACTCAGAGGAAGAAGAAGAAGAAAAGAAGAAAAAGAAAGGCTAGGGAATTGGTGAGAAGAAAAGTTTGAGAATCAAAGAAGGGAATAGCCATCATCATCTTCTTCAAGGTATTATCCTATCCTTTTTATGTTTTAAAAGTTTTAGTTTTCTCTTCTCCTATTTCTCTGTAAAATTCTTGTGATAGGGTAAATTGTTGAATTTATGGGTATTCATATGATTAACTAGTGTTGTAAAGTTATTTTCATAAGTTTTATATGATTATAATCAATGAATTGATGATATGTATGTAATTTGGGAAGAAAACCTTTTTACAGAGAGTTTTTGTGATTATATATTGTTTAGTTCAATTTGTTAGAGTATGTATATACTTTGATAAAATGCTTTAAATTAATGGTTTTGGTTGAAAAACAAAATTTACAGTGTTGATTCTCATTGAAATATCAAAAAATAAGTTTTTTTTTATCAAAAACAATGAAATTGGATGTTTTAAACTTGTCGTTTATGTTGTTGTATGGATAGAAACATGTTAGGAATTCTTGAATTTTGTTTACATGGCGTTTTTGTATGATTTACATGCTATTTAGTTTGTTAGAAACGAGCTTGTAGGCCAAAATTGGCTTTTTTCTGTCTGCATCATGGAAAAGTCATCAATCTAAATCTATAGCTTTTCTTGCATGGCCTGGCCCATCAAGATACGTTAGTGGTATGACATCATCATCACAACGCCATGGCAATAACCGTCAGAGGTAATTTATCGCGACCAAGAAGACCATGCCCACGCCTTTAAGACTACCCACGATGTAAATCGTGCCACATGCCATGACATGAGTTAAGCGAGAATGGTCCGACAGTGTACTTTTTGTACACGAAATTTAAAGGAATTGTTATGTGATAATATTAGGACTGTAAAATGTTAATTTTAATGTTTCTATACCTAGAATGAACATGTTATTAACAATTAAATTGTGTTATAACTTGATTATGAGATTAAAAATCCAATTTTTAAATGATGAACGTACTTAGTTAGGTTTGTAAAGTGGTAATGGCTAACTATGTCATGATGACATATGTTTATAGGATATTGTGATTCGAATTATTTGGTTTAGCCTATGAGCAAGGCAAGTTTTCTAATCTATTATCTTGTTAAGTCGATTATTGTTTCCAATTCGATTACGATATAATGATGCAAGGTTTCTAAACTTTGATTTAGTATTGAGCAAGTTATTCTTGTATTTAACTTGTTTTTTTAGCATTCAAATTTATAATATTCTAATGTGAACAATTTTATTATTCAAGTGACTATGCATGCTTAGTATTCAATTCTAAATAGCCTTAGCTTAATATTGTTCAAGCAAGGTGTGTTATAGTTATTCAATATGTGTGCTATTAGATCATTCCTATAGCATGATTTAAATTACCATGTCAGTTCAGTTATGATTGTCCCATAACATGATGTTGTTAATTTTATTCAACTAGTCCCTTAGTTGATGTTCGTTGAATTCCAAATTACCTTGAAAGCTTATCCAAACCAAACTTCCTTTGGTGCGGACTTGTACTCTAAATACTGAGAAGAACAACCCTATTGTTATGATTAGGGGTTAACTTACGCGTAACGTTAAAATGTTTGTGCACAATACATTGTACGAAGGGCTGATCCCCCTAAGTACGAGGTCTTTATAGTCTTATGACTGTTAAAGTTGGATTTGAAAGATTACTTGTAACTGTAGATGTAGTTCGTGGTCTTACGACCCTCAGTGATGTATATTTTCCATATCTTGGGATTTCAGTTTCTGATTATTGTTGATAGAGTACTATTCATTGTTGATGAGCCTATTTTGGCAGTTATTATTGCTATACTCCTGTTGATTCCATATTATATCCAGTGAACAATTGTTTTGCTCACTCTTGCATATTTATAAACTCATTGCAGCTAAAGAAGAGAAGGTATGTGAACCTTCGACTAGCAAAAGAAAGGGAAAAATGTGCAAGTGATGATGACTTGTAATTTTACTTTGATTAAGATGTTAGACTTTTATTATGATGATCTTAGACTTGGTTTTAATGAAGTTTATTTAATTTCCGCATTTAAATGATTGTATTTAAAGGTTAATTAACCTGGGAGATTTTATTATTAACCCTTTAATGGGAAAGGTTTTATTTATCCAGTTTTATTGTAATTGGGTAGTTAGATATGATTGTTTGATTAAGTGAACACCAGATCCTATGGGAATGATGTACCTGGATTTGGGGGTGTCACACTTTCTCAATCTCTTTCACCTATGTCTGGGCTTCTATAGGGTCCGTAGTTCCTTTGAACTCCGGCGGACCGACACTTTTGAAATCCTTAAAAGTAGTAGCTCGTACTACTTCGGGATTTATGGGTACATTGGCCCCAGTTCTATTAAACGCGACCGTTAAAAGATTAACGAACTCTTGCATTGGATTAACCGGTCCTCCCTCCGGTTTATTTTCTTTAGATTCTTGATTCCGTTGTCTCCTTTTTGGCGGCATTTTGCTGTTAAGAAAACAACACTTCATTATTACTTTCTTCTTGTTGGTTAGTTATTATTCGTGATGAAACAATAACTCATATTCATTACTCAATATTTTCCATAAAAAGACTTATATTGATTCATTACTTGTAGTATAATACTACATTGGTTACATTGTACAACCTAAGCTGATTACATTACTATCCCGCAGTTGCTTTTCAAAAATTAGGATTTACAAAAGACTACCCTTTGATATACAAAAGAGGGTTTTACGTCACTACTAGATATATAATATTTATATATCTAAACTATTCTAGCTATTGCTAGATTACATCTGCCGTATGGTATTCTCAAAATCTTTCTTGGCCAAACCGGCAATAACATCTCGACTGATAGTATGTCGGGTCTGCCCTTCTTCTATCGGGTACCTAGCTACTTGTTGCTGGAAATCCGCATTAGAACTCCTATGTATATAGGACATTCTTTCTATCTTTTGTTTCTTAGTCTTTAGCTCCTGCTTGAGCTCAAAGACTTCATTTTTCAGCTCGTGGACCTTGTCCTTAGCTAAAATTCGATCATCATGCTCCTCTTCCCACATACCCTCCATACTAGTCTTGTCCTCCCAGATAGCTTGGAGTTCCTCTTTTAACTCCTTAACCTCCTTACAATATTGGACGTTTCTATCCAATACTGACATGAATAATGCCTTCATTGACTCCCCCAAAGTCAAACATTCTGTAGGTGTTATCTGATCAAAAGACATCACATCCACCTCTTTCTCTAGCATGCCATCAAACACAGACATGTAGTCTAAGTTATCCGAGTCTCCAGACTCGATTGCCACCACTTCTAGTTCTAATGCTATGGGATTTGGTAGTATCTCTACTCGATTCACCGAATCCTCGCTAACTACATGTATATCTCTATACATTTCATTTTCTCCTGACATCTACAACAAAACAATATAGTTTGATTAGTACACGTCAGTAAAATAATAAAAACACATAACATAATTATAATGCATTTTTATAGGGTTACTTTCCATCTTTTACTTCTTTATCTTTTCTTAAGGTTATAATTTAAGGTTCTAATTTTCCCCCTTAAGTTTTATAACCTAGGCTTTGATACCAACCTGTGACGCCCCCAAATCCGGGTATCTTCCAACCCAACATATGGTGCTACACGGTACTACCATTCATACATTCATTCAATTGAAAAACCTCAAAAGAACGAACATGACTTCTATATATTCAAAGTAATATTTACATTTCCCAGTTTCTATACCCATTACAAAGGTTCTTTGTCATAATATCAAATACAATGCAATAATAAACCTACATTATTACATAGACCGATTAACGATCTGCCTTAGCCTTTCCTTTATCCTTATTCGATCCTTTGGGACGTTCAGTCTTAGTTGCATTCATATGGTTCAAGCAAGAGTGAGCATAACTAGCTCAGCAAGTATGATAATTTCAATAACAACATGCTTGACACATAATAATCGTATATCTTCAATAACTGAACAATAGTTATGAAGTACTATTGATAATTCAAAATAGCACTTCATCTTTCTTTCAAAATGTTTCACAATGATAAATATCCAGTAAAACATAACCTCCGATCCAAGACCTTGAGTATTCATTCTTTCTTTGAAAAGGACAACCCGACACTAAGTTCGTAAGTTCGGTATTGCTTACGAGCACTTCTAGGTTATCAGCCTATAGTACTCTATGTTGATCAACACTACATTCAGTAAACGTATTTACGTTTAATTTGTGGCAACCTCACGTGGCTGTCGTAAGATGACAAAACATTTATTTATCATACTCAATCTTCTTTTGAAAACCATATCGAGTAGTTGACAAAAGATAACCACATTTGATAACAGATGGATAGATTATCAATAATCCACCAAATGCATTAAGTCTAGGAAGAAGAATTGGTTTTAACTTTATCATACATCAATTCATGCGTAAGGATACATGAATTACAAAGCTTGATCAGATTGACCTGAGACATGGGTTAGAATACTTGCCTTCAGCGTCTGCTACGGTATAATTACTTTATGTTTGAATCTTTCAAGTCTCTACAATACATAATTACATAACACCATACATTAGGTCATATATAATAAAGTATGTATATGACTATATCTTACCCTTCATCTCAATCTAATTATATATTAGATTTGTTTACTATTAATTCTGGCTTGTCATCATACTTACATTCATATTCGATTAGGTTATTATCAACCTTCTCATACTATCCTTAAGGTTTAACAAGGTTATAACAATGTTACTTCAAGTTCCTTAAGGTAAGTTCACTTTGAACTAATCACAATCCTTTCTTTATACTCACAAACATTCCTTACTATCTTTAATCTAGGGTTGTTGGCTGCGGTGCCTGACTTGTTTTCCTTAAGCCGTACCACTAAGACGAGATTCTGATAGCAAAGTCCGGACACAGCGGCTGCGCTGAGTCCTTACTCGATGGTTCGTGGTCATGGCGCCCACTTTCCGATGAGAGTCATAAACTATTCATGGAGCTTCACCGCGATGAATTACTCTTGGGCTCGCGCCGCGGCGCCAGCTCTGTGCACCAGATTGTTTTGACAGATTTGCAACTTTGCGAAATTCCCGGGGTCATAACTTCTTCGTTATAAGTCCGAATTGGCTCGTTCAAAAGCCTACGATTCACAAATTACATACTCTACATGTTCATGCAAGAATTGTATCTATTTGACTTCATTTGTTAAAAATTCACCTATTAGTTCATTTTTAACGAAAACGATAAACGTTCGTGAACGTTCAACGCTCTAACACTTAAGCACATTATAAGTTGATTGGATGAGTTGAACAATTAACAAATGACTAGCAAGCTCCTCTTATATATAGGATTCCCAAAGCTAGGGTTGTTTAGTCAATACACCATCCCACCTCCTTAAGCCACCTCCTTACTATTCATTACTTGTTAATCACAACACTTATCTCTTGCTTGATCATTACACCTAATACTTGGTCATCACACATAATACTTGATTACCAAGATTAACCATATTAACATAGTTTGCCCCATGGGTCACTACAACTCATGGATCCTAGCTTGGGCTTAAATTAACTTAGCTTTTGGGCTTGCATTAATAAACACTAACTTGTTCATTAATTAACATTTGGGCCTTACCATTAAATCACTTGGGCTTGTAACAATTTCTAACAAATCCTACAAGTCCAATACTATTGCTTAATACATAAAACGTATTATCTATGTATCATTCTCATATTCTAACTCATATAGAAATTCATTATCTACGATATTCCATCATTCATACAAACTCGTATAATACCTTGTATTATACTCATATTCATTACCTCGTACAATACTCACGCATCATACGATTATTACTTAACTCATTAATTCTTCCCTTTCCTTAACGTTCTCAAATTAAGTCCGCAAGCGAAATATTGCATTTCCCATAATTAGATTATTATTTCATAATCCATCTTACCTTGACATTCTATCATTGCGTATTTCTTGAAAGTTCAAAAATAATTCCAGAGCAAATACCGATGAATAGTGTTTTTGGAAAATTTCTCGGAAAACTTTTATTTTCGTCTTGAAAATTTAAACACTTTAATTCCTTCACGTAGTTAAAATACTACGACATTCCCACATCATTAGGTTATACAATGACAACCATCTTGATAACACATAGAATATAATTTTATTTATTATTTAATTCAATAAAATTATTTTACAATAAAATCCGAATTTCTCGGTCGTTACAAAACATCTCTGGGTGTTCGAGATACTTTTAATGATTTGCAGCGCCGTGTAGTTCAATATCAGGTAGAGGAGAAGAAGATAACTTATCTATTCGATCGATCTATGGTTTGTCACATGATTCAGGATTCCATTGATGATATCAATGAATTCTAGAGAGTAGCATAGGTGGTTGAATGCTTTATATTAGTACAATAAAGAAGCATTCAAAGTTTGTAATGTAATCAGTACTTTGTAAAATAGTAGTATGTTTAATTATGAAGTTGTTGTGTAATACTATTGTGATATATAAAATAAAAAATATGTTGTGTTACTCAAATTCTTATGTGAATTTTATTGGTTTATATAGAATCATGCCACCAACTAGAAGACCCCAAAGAGAAATGAATGATGATAATTCTACCCAGCAGTTAGTAGACCTTATGCTAGGAGTTGTAAATAGACCTGTGAACCAGAACACAACTTTTAAAGATTTTAAATTAGTTGGACCACCTGAGTTTAAAGGTACATCAGAACCTGTAGATGCACAAATTTGGATTTCAGAGATAGAGAAATTTTTCCTAGTAACCAATGTTAATAATAACCAAAAGACAACTTTTTCAACCTTTTTCTTAAAGGGTGAGGCTAATTATTGGTGGGAATCAACCAAAGGTCGGGTAGAAACTGAAATTATTCCTTAGGATAGATTCAAAGAATTGTTCTTCGAAAACTATTTTTCCCAATCCCTGAAGACCGAATGGAAATAAAATTTCTGGACTTAAAACAAGGAGATCTTACTGTAACTCAGTATACAGCTAAGTTTAATGAACTATCCAGGTTTGCTCCTCATCAAGTAACCACTGAACTTAGAAAGACTCGTAGGTTTCAAGAAGGTTTAAAACCTCAGATTCAGAGTAGATTGTCAGTACTTCAAATAAAAACTTTCTATGAGATACTAGAGAAGGCCACTATAGCCGAAAGTGTGAATGACAGTCTTGCTAAATTTCATCAGGACAAGAGAAGTCAGAATGAAAAAGGAAAAATTAGGGTAGAACCCAGTTCAGGTGGGTTTAATAACAAACGTAAATGGGATAATTCTTTTTCTAGCAACCCAGGGAAAAATATAGGAAATACTAATAATAACTTTAGTAATAATAATATTAAACCTTGTCCTAATTGCGGTAAGAAACATGGAGGAGAATGCCTTCATAACAAATGTTTTGATTGTGGATCGTCAGGACATTATTATCCACATTGTGATGCCCCAAAAAAAGGTTTACATCACCCATCTTGAGTCGCCAAATACATGGTACAAAATTCAAATACAACTTAATAATACAGCTGTCATGTAAAATACGACAAAACGTAAACTGAGAGTTTAATAAGAATATTATCATCTAGACAATATCCACACTCAAAAGAGTCCTCTTTACATTTATTTTCACACTATTTAACAGAATAGTGAGGACTACTAATACTATCATCTGGACCGTCACTCCGTTCCCCGACTAGTCTCGGCTACGTTCTCATTTCCTGAAGAGAACAGTGAAAGAAATGGTGAGCTCAACTAGCCCAGTAAGAAATATTATGACTAAGATAATGCAGAATAAATTATCATTAGCCTTCAACAATGTTAAATTGATAAAATATAACAAACATCAAGTTTAACTGCAGCGGAACAAGCAATCCATTAAAAGAGTCAAGTAGAGAATAAAATCTACTATATTTTATTATTTAAAAGGTCTTTCATCACTTTTATCGTTGAGACTCAGCTTAATAAATAATCCACATCATCCTTGCACTACGGCCAAGGATATTCATTAGTATCACAACCACAAATTATCCATGCACTACGGCCAAGGATATTCATATATTCATTAATGGTCATGATCATGCCAACAACTGTCCATCAATGCACTACGGGCCAATGAAGACTTTTTCCACATCATTTGTAACATTACGGTCATGAGTACACCGTATAATCCCTGGTCATAATCATACCAAGTCCATCTATGCACTACATGCCACAGATGACTTTCAACATAATATAAACATGAGGATGATGACAATGATATAAGAATTCAATAAAACAAGTTCAAGACTTAATTTATCCAGGAACTAATAATGTCCAAATTGTCAACATGATACTTCTTTGTAGAGTAAAACTCAAGAATGCTTAGAAGAATATTTCCATGAAAAGATACGGGATGAAGCGCAAATATCAAGGATATTCCACTAATTTCATAGAGTATAGAAGTTAAAACATTAACCAACTGAGTATAATAAAGAATGAGATAACAAAAGAAATCACCAGGCATGCGATAGACCGCATGCATAAAAGTTATTCCAAATGTAATAATAAATAATCGAATTCAAGTCACAAGAAACGCATGATAGGATATTCCAATGAATAATAAATAATGGAACTGTGTCATGCATAAATGCATGTATGCATGGATGTTCCAAAGAATAATAAATAACGTAACGGTCATGTAAATAGAATTTACCAGATGTGATGTTCCAACAAAATAATAAAAATTAAATAATAGAAGAATTTCACCATGTATGCGGTACTTCGCATAGACAGGTTATTCCAACATAATGATAAAGAATGAAATAACAGAAGAATTTCACCAAATATAGGGTGGCCCGCGTATACAGGTTATTCCAATAGAATAATAAAGAATGGAATAACAGAAGTTCTCTTCATGAATAAGAAAGAAATAATACCCCTTACCTTAGTAGGAAATTAGATACCGCAATATTGTAGTAACAGAAGATTCTTCTTCTTTCTCTCTTATTCTATCTATTCTTTTGTGCTCTATAACTTTAGTGAATTCGTGAAAAATAATGAAGGAATGAGCTTCTATTTATAAGCTTGGTAGAGTAAGGGTAAAATAGTCTTTTTGCCATAATTTATGACATCATCGCTTACATCATCGATCAAATGACATCATTGCTTACATCATCCTTCCGATGTATCATTGCTTACCTCATCGTTAGATGACATCATCTCTTACATCATCGTAATTCAAATTCAAATTGTTCTCTTCCACCTTATATTACTTTTATACCATGAATTTACTATAATAATGTTACCATTCAAATTATAAAAAAAACATACTATCATATAATCACATCATACTACTATAATATAATATTATAATAATATATTTAAATGAATTATTGATTTAATAATTTGAAATACTCGTGTAATGACAATTATTTAATCAAAATATCAACGCAAACAATTATTGAATCAATAAAATATTAAAAGTAATTATCGTAACAATTATTGAGTAGTGCTTCTTCACGTAGGAATCAATAATTCAAAAAAATATTGTGCAATACTGGTGCTATCTTCGTGCAACAACGCGTGTTATTCTTGTATTTTAATCACTGTGTATTCAAACAAAGTGTTAAGCAGTAATACTTCCATTGTTATTTTCATAAAAATATTTTTGTCATTTTCTAACTCTGACAATAATTCCGTTATGGGGTCCACCAATGATTGTGTTGTCGTACGAATATTCCCCGACAAAAAGAATATTCCCCAACTAAACGAATATTTTATAACAACTTGTGTACTTTGTGCAAAATTTATAAATATTACCCACAACTATAACATTATATCAAATTCATTCCATAATATTTATAGAAAAATCATCTTTATTAAAAAGTTGGGGTCTTACAACCTCCCCTTCTTATGAAATTTCTCCCTCGAAATTAGGGTACGTACCTGGTATGTCGAAAAGGTATGGATATCTTAATTTCATTTCAGATTCTAACTCCAGGACATTTCCTCAACATCGTGGTTTCTCCACGAAACTTTGACTTGTGGTATAACCTTGGAACGTAGAATATGTTCCTTCTTATCAAAGATTTGAATAGGAACCTCTTCATACATCAAATCTTCCGCTATTTTGTCCAGTTCTAACTCAATAATGTGGTTCTGGTCTTCCACATATTTACGTAACATGGATATGTGAAAAACGTTATGAACACGAGACATACTTAGCGGTAAAGTGAGTCTATACGCCACAGTTCCTACTCGATCGAGGATTAAAAATGGGCCAATGAATCGAGGATTGAGCTTTCCTCTCTTTCTAAATCTCGTAACCTCTTTCCATGGAGAAATACATAACAACACATGATCTCCAATATCAAATTTCACGTCCTTTCGATGAAGATTAGCATAACTCTTTTGTCGATCTTGTGAGATTTTTATACGTTGTCAGATCGTTTGAATCTTTTCCGTAGTCATACGTACCAACTCTGGTCCCAACAACGTTGCTTCACCCACCTTATCCCAGCATACTGGACAATGACACTTTCTTCCATACAACGCTTCAAATGGAGTCATGCCAATACTTTCTTGATAACTGTTGTTGTATGAAAACTCCACCAATGGTAAGGACTTGTCCCAACTTCCCTTGAAGTCAAGGACAAAGAATCTTAATAAATCTTCAAGAGTTTGAATAGTCCTCTCTAATTGTCCATCCGTCTGAGGATGATATGCCGAACTAAATTGTAAGTCCGTGCCCATAGCTTTTTGCAAACTAACCCAAAATCGTGAAGTCAATCTTAGGTCTCGATCAGAAACTATGGATACTGGTATACCATGAAGTCTTACAATCTCGTTTATGTATATACAAGCAAGACGTTCAAGTGTATAAGTTTCTCGTATTGGTAAGAAATGAGAAGACTTGGTCAATCTATCAATAATGACCCAAACTACATCTATGCCTTGAGAAACCTTGGGAAGACCAGTAACGAAATCCATAGTAATGTGCTCCCACTTCCATTCTAGAATTTCAAGTGGTTGCAATGGACCTTTTGGTACTTAATGCTCTGCCTTGACTCATTGACAAGTTAGACACCTTGAGATAAACAGCGCTATCTTTCTCTTCATATTGCTCCACCAAAATATATGATGAAGATCACGATACATTTTAGTACTCCCAAGATAGATTGCAACCGGTGTGTTGTGCTCATCCATCATGATTTTATACTTTAAATCAGGGTCGTTAGGAACACAAAGTCTGGAGTTGACTCGAAGTATTCCTTCTTCATCGATTCTTTCTTCCGGCATAACACCTTCTTTCACTTTCTTCCTCATACGCATCAACTCTAGATCTGTAACTTGAGCAGCTTTAACTTTATCAATTAAAGTCAGTTATACTCGTATATTCGCCATCATCACATGGGTCCCTATAGTTTTTAACTCTATCTCCATCATTTGCAAGTCACACAAAATGGGTCTTTGCATTGTCAATATCGCACTCGTACTCGCATATGATCTTCTACTCAATGCGTTAGCTACCACGTTCGCTTTTCCAGGATGGTATTGGATGGTATAATCCTAATCTTTCAATAGTTCAAGCCAATATCATTGTCGCATGTTGAGTTCCTTTTGAGTGCATAAATATTTGAGGCTTTTATGATCCGTAAAGATCTCCACTTTCTCCCCATACAAGTAATGCCTCCAAATTTTAAGTGTGAAAACAACATCTGCCAACTCTAGATCATGAGTAGGATAATTCCTCTCATATTCTTTAAGTTGTCGAGAGGCATAGGCTATGACTTTCCCATGTTGCATGAGAACACATCCTAACCATTTGCCCGAAGCATTACTGTAGATGACAAATCCCTCCAAGCCAAATGGTATTGTCAGAACAGGTGCTGAAATGAGTCTCCTCTTGAGTTCTTGAAAACTCTTCTCACATTCCTTGTTCTAATCGAATTTTGTATCTTTCCGAGTCAGCTGAGTTAATGGAGTAGATATTCGAGAAAACCCTTCTACAAATCTCCGATAATAACCAGCTAAGCCGAGAAAGCTACGTACTTCGATCACTGATTTAGGTTGCTACCAGCTTTGAATAGCTTCAATCTTTGCTGGGTCAACAGATATTCCATGGCTTGATACTACGTGCCCAAGGGATGCTACTTCCTCAAGCCAGAACTCGCATTTCTTCAACTTGGCATAAAGCTTATATTCACGAAGCTTTTGGAGTATCAGCCTCAAGTGTTGCTCATGATCTTCACGACTTTTGGAATAAATAAGGATATCATTAATAAAGACGACCACAAAGTGATCCAAATATTCCTTGAATACTCGGTTCATCATATCCATGAAAGCAGCAGAGCATTAGTCAATCCAAAAGACATGACTAGGAATTCATAATGCCCGTACCGAGTTCTGAAAGCCGTCTTTGGAATATCATCAGTTCTAATCTTCAATTGGTGATATCCAGAACGAAGATCAATCTTTGAAAAGAATTTGGCTCCTTGTAACTGGTCAAACACGTCATCAATACGTGGCAATGGGTACCTATTTCTGATGGTGACATGATTCAACTCCCGATAATCAATACAAAGTTGCATACTCCCATCTTTCATTTTCACGAATAGAACAGGAGCACCCCAAGTAGAAGTACTAGGACGAATAAAGCCAATGTCTAATAATTCCTGCAGTTGGGTCTTTAACTCCTGAAGTTCTATAGGATCCATTTGATATGGGGCTTTGGAAATGGGTTTTGTACCGGGTTCAAGGTCGATATAAAATTCAATTTCACGCTCTGGGGGTAGGCCAGGAAGTTCTTCAGGGAATACATCAGGAAATTTATTAACAATAGAAATATCATTCAAAACTGACGTATTTTTGTTTAGATCCGTGACATGAGCTAAGAAAGCTTGACATCCATTTTTTAATAAACGAATAGCTTTATGGCTTGAGATGACAATGATTGATTTTAATGGTTTGGTTGCTTGAATTCACATAATAGGTTGGTTAGGAATATGAAAGCTAACAACCTTACGAAAACAATCAATTTTTGCATGATGAGTAGTTAACCAATCAATCTCCAGAATTACGTCAAATGCAAGTATTTTCAATGAAATAAGATCGACAGGTAATGTGTGGGTACCAATTTGAACCAAACAAGACTTATAAACAATGGATGTAATGAAGGTTTCTCCCAATGGAGTTTGAACAGATAAGTCAAAGTCCAATTTCTCCGGAGTTAAATTTAAACGTTGATCGCAGGTAGGAGAAATAAAAGAATGGGTAGAACCGGTATCAAATAAGGTATATACTTAGCTAGAGTTTATGATAAGCTTACCCGTGATGACCACATTGGGGTTCCTTGCTTTCTGGGAGGTCACGACAAACGCTCTCCCTTGAACTATCGATTTTGTTTTGTCTGGGACGGCCTTTGATTCCTCCATCCCAGCTGAACTTGTCTTCGGTGCACGACAAAATTGGGCCAGGTGACCTTCTCTTCCACAATTGTAACATGTTTTGGATGGCATCGCGCAGTTTGGACTGATGTGTCCCTCTCCTCCACATTTGAAGCATATGATAGGTGGTAGTTCTCCTTCCTTAACGACAGGTGCTGATGCTGACGTCTTTCCATCATTTTTGAATCTCCTCTTCCTGAAAATGTCCATTCTTATTATTTTGGCCATGATTAGCACCGAAGTGGTTACAATTTCTTGCATGTTGATTCCCTCCACGCTTATTGTTACCGCTTCGATGACTGTTATCACTGGTATTATCATTTTGCCGGCTGCTCTCTTTTGGTTGGGTTGACTCATTATCGCGCTCCAATAATTGAGCCTTATTAACAACATCTGAATACAAACACAGTTTATGAGAGATAAGATATTAACGTATCTCGGGTTTTAAACCTCTTACAAACATTCGCGACATTCTCTCCTCATTATCAACCAAATGAGACGCAAACCGGGACAACTCGGCAAACTTGGCTTCGTACTGCGACACGGTCATGTTGTTTTGCTCTAGCTTGATGAAATCTACCTCTTTCATGTGACGAATACTTTTGGGAAAGTACTTGTCGTTGAACAGTTCTTGGAACTTCTCCCAAGACATCTTCAAGTCGGCGAGTTGAGTACGCTTTCTGATTCCCACCGAAGACGCCTCGCCCATAACATGAAGGTGGCAAAGGAACCTTTGCTCCTCAAAGCATCCCAAGACATCAAATATCTTGTTGATACGCTTTATCCACGCCTCTCGCCTTAAGTGGTTTTGGCTCTCCAAAAACTCGGTGGTCCCAGTTTGAAGCGCTTAGCGGTGACCGTCCGAGAGTTACCATTATTTCCACGCATTTTGAATGAGAGCCGCTCTTGATTGATGTTGCATGAATTGCATAAAGCCTCTGAACATTCCATCGTTCATCATCTGGTCCGTGTTGTTGTTTGCCTGAGGATTGTCGCCTTCACGATGCACATTATCCCGATTATTGATCTGTGGAGACTCAGCGGTCTCCTCGTGCTCCATTGATGTTCTCAACATTCTCGGATGTCATTTTCAAAATCGCCACAAAACAAGGGTTAATTAACATATCACATATTATCCCTATATTCTGACCGACCAATTAAATACCAAATAAACTTAGGTAGGTCATACTAGCGATGGAATTCCCCGTCTCTCCCCTCCTAGTTCTAGTCTCACATCTTAGCCAGGAATCATATCCCTAAGCTTTGATACCAACTGTGACACCCCCAAAATAGGTATACATCACCCATCTTGAGTCGCCAAATACATAGTACAAAATTCAAATACAACTTAATAATACAGCTGTCGTGTAAAATACGACAAAACGTAAACTGAGAGTTTAATAAGAATATTGTCATCTAGACAATATCCACACTCAAAAGAGTCCTCTTTACATTTATTTTCACACTATTTAACAGAATAGTGAGGACTACTAATACTATCATTTGGACCGTCACACCATTCCCCGACTAGTCCTGGCTACGTTCTCATTTCCTGAAAAGAACAGTGAAAGAAAGGGTGAGCTCAACTAGCCCAGTAAGAAATATAATGACTAAGAAAACGCAGAATAATTATCACTAGCCTTTAACAATGTTAAACTGATAAAATATAACAAACATCAAGTTTAACTGCAGCGGAATAAGCAATCCATTAAAAGAGTCAAGTAGAGAATAAAATCTACTATCTTTTATGATTTAAAAGGTTTTCATCACTTTTATCATTTGAGACTCAAACTTAATAAATAATCCACATCATCCCTGCACTACGACCAAGGATATTCATTAGTATCACAACCACAAATTATCCATGCACTACGACCAAGGATATTCGTGTATTCATCAATGGTCATGATCATGCCAACAACTATCCATCAATGCACTACGGGCCATGAGGACTTTTTCCACATCATTTGTAACATTACGGTCATGATTACACTGAATAATCCCTGGTCATAATCATACCAAGTCCATCTATGCACTACAGGCCACAGATGACTTTCAACATAATATAAACATGAGGATGATGAAAATGATATAAGAATTCAATAAAACAAGGTCAAGAATTAATTTATCCAGGAACTAATAACGTCCAAATTGTCAACATGATACTTCTTTGTAGAGTAAAACTCAAGAATGCTCAGAAGAATATTTCCATGAAAAGATACTGGATGAAGCGCAAATATCAAGGATATTCCACTAATTTCATGGAGTATAGAAGTCAAAACTTTAACCAACCGAGTATAATAAAGAATGGGATAACAAAAGAAATCACTAGGCATGCGATAGACCGCATGAAAAGTTATTCCAACGAGAATAATAAATAACGGAACGGGTCATTATAAAACGCATTTACGGGATATTCTAACAGAATAATAAATAATGGAACCAGGTCATGCGTAAACGCACAGACAAGATGTTCCAATAGAATAATAAATAACGGAACCAGGTCATGCGTAACGCATCGGCATGATGTTCCAATGAGTAATAATAAAAGTTGAATAATGAAGAATTTCACCATGTATGCGGTAGATTAGATGACAAAGTTATTCCAACATAATGATAAAGAATGGAATAATGAGGAAGAATTTCACCAATTATAGGGTAGCTTGGCGTATCTGAGTTATCCCAACGTAATAATAAAGAATGGAATAAACAGAGTTCTCTTCATGAATAAGAAAGAAATAATACCCTTACCTTAGTAGGAAATTGTATACCGCAATAATATTGTAGTAATGTGAAGATTCTTCTTCTTTTTCTCTCTTATTCTCTCTATTCTTTCTCGCTCTATAGCTTTAGTGAATTCGTGAAAAATAATGAAGAAATGAGCTTCTATTTATAAGCTTGATAGAGTAAGGGTAAAATAGTCTTTTTGCTATAATTTATGACATCATTGCTTATATCATCGATCATATGACATCATTGCTTACATCATCGATCAAATGACATCATTGCTTACATCATCCTTCCGATGACATCATTGCTTACCTCATCGTTCCGATGACATCGTCGCTTACATCATCAGAATTCAAATTCAAATTGTTCTCTTCCACCTCATATTAATTTTATACAATGAATTTACTATAATAATGTTACCATTCAAATTATAAAAAAAACATACTATCATATAATCACATCATACTACTATAATATAATATTATAATAATATATTTAAATGAATTATTGATTTAATAATTTGAAATACGTGTAATGACAATTATTTAATCAAAATATCAACGCAAAGAATTATTGAATCAATAAAATATTAAGCAAGTAATTCATCGTAACAATTATTGAGTAGTGCTTCTTCTTACGTAGGAATCAATAATTCAAAAAAAATATTGTGCAATACTGCTAGTATTACTCTTTGTCTGAACAACGCGTGTTCTTGTATTTTAATCACCGTGTATTCCAACAATTGTTAATTCAGTAACACTTAATTGTTATTTTCATAAAAATATTTTTGTCATTTTCTAACTCTGACAATAATTCCGTTATGGGGTCCACCAATGATTGTGTTGTCGTACGAATATTCCCCGACAAAAAGAATATTCCCCAACTAAACGAATATTTTATAACAACTTGTGTACTTTGTGCAAAATTTATAAATATTACCCACAACTATAACATTATATCAAATTCATTCCATAATATTTAAAAATAATATTTATAGAAAAATCATCTTTATTAAAAAGTTGGGGTCTTACACACAATGTCCTCTTCCAAGGAAAAATAAATGTTTTAATTGTGGTTCCTTAGACCATTTTTCAAAGAACTGTCCCAAACCTAGGAATCAAGGAGGAAAAGGGTTAGAATACGGAGAATAATCAATCAACGAGAGGCTGCGAGTTGGGGTTCGAGAATCGACTCTGGCGAGAACATTTAATATGTCGATGAGGGATGATGTTGCTTCACAGGACGTGGTGACAGTTATCATCCATATCAACACTTTAAATACATATGTGTTATTCGATTTTGGTGCTACATGTTCATTTGTGTCTAGAAATTTCTCTACAAACTTAAATATACCTTGTGAAAATCTAGACAAACCATTTTGCGTAGAAATTGCTAATAATGAAAGGATTCCGGTTGAGACCATATACAGAAACTGTAGTGTGATAATAAAAGGACATAATTTTAAGGTAGATTTAATACCAATTCAGTTGGGAGAATTTGATGTAATTCTAGGAATGGATTGGTTAGTTAATCATAACGCGATGATTGATTGTCATCAAAAACATATAAATCTTTTGACTACTTCGAAGTCAAAGGTAGTGTTCAACGGTAGTTGTTCACCTAAGCAATCTCGATGTTTGACTATAGTTCAGGCAGAAAGATTACTTAGAAAGGGTTGTTTAGGATATTTGGCCTATATAGTTGATACTCAACAGGAAGGAGTAAAACTAGATCAAATACCTATAGTTAAGGAATTTCCTGATGTATTTCCAGATGACTTACCAGGTTTGCCTCCAGATAGGGAAATTGAGTTCGTCATTGATCTCAAGACTAGAGCGACACCGGTTTCTAAGGCACCATACAGAATGGCACTTATAGAACTGAAAGAGTTACTTATACAATTACAGGAACTCTTAGATAAAAAGTACATACAACCTAGTGTTTCACTTTGGGGAGCACCAGTTTTATTTGTAAAGAAGAAGGATGGAACTATGAGACTATGTATAGACTATAGGGAACTAAATAAGTTGACTATTAAAAATAAATATCCTTTACCAAGAATTGATGATTTGTTTGACCAATTAAAAGGGGCCAAAATTTTTTCAAAAATTGACCTTAGAACAGGTTATCATCATTTAATGGTAAGAAAGGAGGATGTGCCGAAAATAGCGTTTAGGACACGCTATGGACATTATGAGTTTCTTGTAATGTCTTTTGGATTAACAAATGCACCGACAGCATTTATGGATTTAATGAATCGAGTGTTTAAATCATGCTTGGACAAATTTGTTGTAGTGTCTATCGACGATATTCTGGTATACTCGAAAACATGGGAAGAGCATACTGAACACTTGAGAGTCGTTTTGGAGATATTACGAAAGGAACAACTTTATGCAAAGTTTTCTAAGTGTGAATTTTGGTTAAAGAGAGTTCAATTTTTAGGTCACGTAATTAATAAGAATGGAATATCTGTAGATCTAGCTAAGATCGAAATAGTTGTGAATTGGGAACAACCAACAACTCCAACAGAAGTACTAAGTTTTCTCGGATTAGCGGGTTATTATCGATGGTTTATAAAAGATTTTTCAAAAATAGCAACCCCATTAACCAATTTAACTCAAAAGATGGTGAAATACGTCTGGACAGATAAATGTGAGGAAAGCTTCCAAGAGTTGAAGAATCGACTGAGCATGGCTCCAGTGTTATCCTTACCATATGATACAAGAGGCCTTGTAGTATATAGTAACGCATCACACAGAGGTTTAGGGTGTGTGTTGATGCAAAAAGTGTTAGCCTATGCATCACGACAACTCAAAGATTATGAGAAGAGGTATCATACTCATGACCTAGAGTTAGCCGCGGTAGTTTTTGCTCTAAAAATTTGGAGACATTACTTGTACGGGGAGAAGTGCGAGATATATCTGAGATCATAAAAAGTCCCAAATATATTTTTACACAAAAGGAATTAAATTTAAGACAGAGACGATGGTTAGAACTAATAAAGGATTTTGACTGTGAAATTTTATATCATCCCGGCAAGGCCAATGTTGTAGCTAATGCGTTAAGTAGAAAGAATCAGGGAAAATTTAATGTATTAACCACCAATAATAGGTTAATAAAATACTTTGAAAATTTTGAAATTGAGGTGGGATGTCCAACTACCTCTACCCAAAAAATTGTATATTTTAGAAGGAGTTTCATCTCTACTTAATAAAGTTAAAGAGATATAGGAGAAGGATGAAAAATGTCACAAGTTCAAATCTAACTCAACACATGATAAGTATAATAAATTTTGAATAGATACAGATGGAATAATAAGATATGAAAATAGAATTTGGATTCCATTAGACCAAGCTTTAAAAGATGAAATTTTAGACGAAGCTCATAATTCTAAATTTGCCATACATCCTGGTAGTACAAAAATGTATAAGGACTTAAGTCGACAATTTTGGTGGTCGAACATGAAAAGAGAAATAGCTGAACGGGTAAGTAAATGTCTCACGTGTCCAAGGGTTAATGCTGAGCATCAAAAGCCGAGTGGTTTACTTCAACCCTTACCAATTCCCGAGTGGAAGTGGAAACATATCACAATGGATTTTGTTGTTGGTCTTCCAGCTACACAAAAGGGCCATAATGCCATTTGGGTAATAGTTGACCGTTTAACAAAATCAGCTCACTTTTTACCTATTAAGATTACTCATAATCTAGATCATCTTGCCAAACTATACATCAATGAAATTATCTCTAGGCATGGAGTACCTATGTCCATAGTATAAGATCGAGATCTAAGATTTACTTCTAATTTTTGGAAAAGCCTTCAGAAACACTTAGGAACACAACTAAGATTGAGTACAGCTTATCATCCTCAGACTGATGGACAAAGTGATAGAACCATACAAACATTAGAGGATATGCTAAGAACTTGTATTATAGATTTCAAAGGAAGTTGGGAAGATTAATTACCCTTAGTCGAATTTTCCTATAACAATAGTTATCATGCTAGCATAGATATGCCACCCTATGAAGCTTTATATGGGCATAAGTGTAGAACACCTTTATGTTGGGATGAAGTCAGGGAAAGACAAATTTTAGGACCTGAGATAATTCAACAAACAACTGAAACTATCAGAATTATTCGTCAACGATTACAAGCATCTCAAGATCGACAAAGAAAATACGCTGATCCACATCGTCAACAACGAAACTTTAACATAGGAAATCACGTATTCTTGAAAGTATCTCCTTGGAAAGGCAAGATACGTTTTGTCAAGAAAGGAAAATTAAGTCAAAGATTCATTAGACCTTTTAAAATTTTGAGAAGGGTTGGTGAAGTTGCTTATAAAATAGCACTACCTCCTGAGTTAAATCATATTCATAATGTGTTTCATGTGTTCGTATTATGACCATATAAACCTGATTATAAACACGTTATACAATATGAGCCAATCCAAATAGAGGAAGATCTTTCTTATGTAAAAGAACCTATGCAGATCGTCGATCGTAAAGAGCAAGTCCTGAGAAATAAAGTGATAGCATCGGTCAAAGTAATTTGGAGGCATTAGAACATTGAAGAAGCTACATGGGATCTTGAAGATAAAATATGCGAGAATTATCCTCAATTATTTACTTAACTTGTACTGTAATTTCGAGGACGAAATTCTTATTAGTGGGGGTGAATGTAAAAACTCAAAACCCTAATAAGACTCGTATGTATAAAATCCCGTTATATAAATAAAATATCTCCGTTCTGAATGTGTTGTGTTAATATATACTTGGTTTGACAAATTTGACAAAATAATTTTTTGTCCGAAAAACGTCGTGCTTGACACCTCATGCTTAAATTTTTTTTTTCTATAATCGGACTTCTCGGTAAAATTATTTTGATAAGTTGCTTTGTCGTACTTATACTGACAAAACGCTTTGTCCTGCTTGTTAGGATTAGTGAGAAATTTAGGTTAATAATCCTAGATTAACAAACCCTAACCCTAATTAACAAAACCCTAACCCTAATTTGTAAACATAACCCTAATTAGCTAAATTAACTCTAATTAGCTTATGTTAACACCTAATCATGGTTAGTAAACTTCAATTAGGTACTAATTAACATTACTTAACATTCCTAATCATTAGAAACAAAACCATAATCAAGATTAATGAAGATTAAAGCCTAATTAAGCTACTAAAAAAACCTAACTAGCTCACAAGAAGGTTAGGAGTCACCATTGCAAGTTCCAAGATAGCACATGACATGCTTGTAACTCCCAAGCATCACAATAGTCATCAGATCAGATCTTTGTAGAGGCAAGTTGCTCAAAAATGACCAAAAAGCCAAGTTGAAGAATTATATAAATAGGAACCTTAGGGCTAAGCAAACTCACGAAATTCCTAAGCCTAGATACACTTATAAACTTACCAAAACAAGCCTGGGTGATAGCAGCAACAACATCAGAAGCTAGAATCAAAACATTGCTCAAGAAAAGGTACAAACCCTAATTCTTAATTAGCTCTATGATCTTATGTTTGATTTGTTGTTTAGATGTTTAGAATTATGTATTAGTATGTATGTTAGATTGGTAGAACACATTTTCATAACATCTAGATGCCTTAATTAAGTGTTTTAAGAAATCTGGAAATTTTAAAAACTATGTCTGACAGTCGAATGTCAGGGCCTATAAATTCATTTGTGTTTATGTTTTGGTCCGTTAATTGTTTGTTATTTGTAGCCTGTTAGTAGGTCTTTAAGTTGGAAAAGAAAACAGGTTCATTTGAACCATAGATTTCAAGTTATAAGCAGTCAAAGTGGGTTGACCGTTCACGGATTTAAGTTTTCTGGGTTACCCAGAAAGCTCAAGAACAGTCAAACCGGTTACTTTGACCAATCTGTTTAATCATCTTCTTTTTGTGATTTTTATAAGTTTTTATTATAGATCAATACCCTGATATATGTACTACATATCTATGATCTTTAATTGAATAAACAACGTATAGGTTTATTGGAATTAATGGTCAAAAGTCGTTGACCGAGCTTGACCAAGTTTTCTGGGTTTTCCAGAAAACTGAAGAACACGAAGAACATCGTTTGGCTGTACTTTGACCAACATAATTAGAGACCTTAGATTTATGCTTTGTTCATGTTAATGTTATATATATGTACCCTGACATATATACTACATGTTACAACAAACATCACACACATCTAATACACAGAATCAAAGATATTTAAGCCACAAAACTATTGACCGACCATGACTTCTGTCCTGGGTTACCCAAAAACTCAAGAACAGCTCTGACAGTGACTTTGAGCCTCTATAACTTCTTGTTTTATGTAGGTTAAAGCCTAAAATTTATTTCATGTTATACTACTGTATGAGTACGACAACATCAACTCTTGAACAAACCAAGAATCATCATTAGTAACCTTTTAATTAGTGGTCAAACTAGTCACTCGACCATGGCCAAACTGCTGCCCAATAACTCATAAACACCTACAGCGACACTTTCTGTCACTGAAGGGCTTTAGCGACAAACATAAATTATTTTTCTAAAAATAAATTATAAAAAATAGAAATAATTAATAAATAAATATAAAAGCAGCTTTTAAAAATTATATTAAATCATTATAAATAAATTTCGATAAATAAAAATAGTTTTAAATATTTTATATTATTATGATATTTTTAATAATTAACTTATTAATAAAAATATTAGAATAAATTATTTATAAATACTAAATAATTCTAGAAAATATTATTAATGATATAAAAATTATAATAAATGAATATAAATTATTTAAAAATTATAATCAATATTTTTGTAAAATTTTATGTAAATATTAATTACTTATAAATAGAAATAAATGATTTAAAAATCAAAATAAATGTTTTAAGTACTTTAAAATTTCTAAAAAGGTATTTTAAATTATAATTAAATTTTATAAATAAAATTTAGTCCATTTATCAAAGGTATTAAACACCAAACCTAATTAATCTAACCCGATATTATATTAATGTTATAATTGAGTATAGTTATCAATACTAACATGTTAGATTTATATATATGAACTTCGTAGGTATTTATTAGCGATTGAATAACATAACTTGACTGATCAACGCTCAGGCAAGTTCTCTATCCTTAAATTTCTTATAAAGCAAATTTTTTAAATCCTATTTATTCATTGGACAAGATTTTTATCTTGATATGCTGTTGATATAATATACTACACCTACAATTGAATTGCCAAATTATTGTAAAGTTATTGCTATAGATTTAGCATAACTCAAAAATGAATTGTTTATTCAGATGATAATGTTTATTGAGCATAAATTGTTGTGTCAAACCAAATTATTTTGGTAAGACATCTTATACTGAAGTTGGGTATCCCGTAAGGGATTGAAATTTAGTCAATTCATATATTGACATTTAGTGTATTTTGAGCACTGGTAGGATGATATGCATACTCCTATGATGTTGAATAGGCTGATCCCCTATCTCATATCTGAACAAAATTTCTAAGTCTGTGTGACTGACAGAAATGAAGAAAAATTCCAGAAATGGTTGAAATAATTAGAAATCCAGAAATGGTACAACTATCAGTCGAAATTCAAACTATTATATTTCTTCAAATCCTATATTGTTATAAATACACAACTTGCTGAGCATGTCATAGATCACCCTTGCAAATTATTCCCTTTGCAGTTTTAGACGGTAATCCTGGAACTTCTGGAGTAGATAAAGGGAAGCGTCCCTACATAGATTAGATTATATTCTTATTTATTTGAATACCCTTTAATAAGAACTCGTTATGAGAATCATGTAAACGCATATTAATATTATGATATATATATATATATATATATATAACATCTTTTATTTCCGCAACCATGTTTTCTTACATATATAGATGTAAAATTAGACTTCTTCGAATCTAGTTGAGATCCATGGAAACTATTTATTTAAGTGAGGGTATTAATAGCATGGACTATTTATGTTGTTATTGATACTCTGGATTTCGGATATATAGTTACTACCGATACGATAGTATAAATTTGTTTGGCTTATACTATACATCTAGGTGAGGGTATTAGTAATATGGACTGCTCATGTTATTACTGATACTCTGAATTTTAGATAGATCGACTCTAGTCACAGATACAGTTCATATATCTAAGTGAGGGTATCCAAACACAGTAAAAGTTCTCTTGAGAATTGATATCTGTTATGGGATACTATGAATTTTAGATCTATTGAAATTATATCTGCTAGTCCCTCTATTTAATGTAATCTTATAATCAGATACCATGGGTGTATAGATTTAAAAGCATTATGTTGATTTTTTGTAAACACCATATCAGATACCGTGGGTGTATAGATATGAGGGTGTTACATATGATCTCCACCGTCTGTTGTACCAATTCTGGTCCCAACAGTCGACGTTCTCCAACTTTGTCCCAGCATAAGGGCGTTTTATATTTTCTCCCATACAGTGCTTCGTACGGTGGCATTCCAATACTGGCGTGATAACTGTTGTTACACGCGAACTCTACTAATGGAAGGTGATCCTCCCAACTACCCTTGAAGTCCATCACACAAGCTCAGAGCATGTCTTCAAGTGTGTAGCGACCCAAATCCGGGTCCTAAATCACCACGGATCTGGTGCACTATTTCTATACTATTGCGGAAGATATAAACATAAATTATTTATACATTAAACATTATACACTATCCTCAAGTTCGAGTAACCATAACTTATACACAATTCATTATTCTATCTGACATACAAAGATTTTATCATACATTTTTGTTACCATTCTATCTACACATGTAAACTAAAGCTAGAACTATCTTTAACATTTCCTTGTATCCGACGTATTCGCCTTAATCTGCAATGTTTTATCATGATATAGCAAGGGTGAGCACGAAAGTTGCCCAGCAAGTTTAAAATATATTTAAGGATATATCATGATTGAAAGAGTCTGAATAATAAGCTGGCTATAATTCATCATTGTAATTAAGAACTAGCACGAACAAACTTTTGACTGAACAAGTATTAAACATGAACAATTATATCTGAACCAAATGGTAATGAAGGTGATCAACCTTTCATACCTGACTTATACATACAAGATGTATATAGTACAATTTTACATGGAAATTAGTAATGATTAACCATAAGCATATCTGAATGAAACAACTCTTAGTAAAGTTAAGAAAAACTTGTCTGTACCGTTGATTACCGTTACGAAATATAACTTAGCTCTATCAAAAGACCTAATACAGATGTGACGCCCCCAAAATAGGTATACAACACCCATTCTGAGTCGCCAAATACATGGTACAGAAAGCAAACTACAACTTTAATAATACAATTATCGTGCAAAATACGACAACACAAACTGTGAGTTTAAATACAAATATTGTCTTATAGACAATATCCACACTCAAATAAGTCCTCATTACAATTATTCATACACTATTTTATAGAAATAGTGAGGACTGCTAAAACATCTTTCTAGAACCATCACTCCATACCCCAACTCGATCCTGTTATGTTCTCACCTCTTGAGAAGAAAAATGGAACAAAAAGGAAAAGGGTGAGCTCAACTAGCCCAGTAAAGAATATTATGACTAAGATAATATACAATAAATTATCATTAGTCTTCAATAGGAAAAAATTTGATAGAATATAATAGACAACAAGTTTTAGATCAATATTCTGCAGGGAAAACAGTAATCCATTAGAAGAGACACGTAGAGAATGAATTCTACTATCTTCTAAGATTTAAAAGTTCATCATCAATATTTTATCCCTGTAACAACAATCAATATATATCTTTAATCAAATATTCATCTTTGCACTACAGGCCAAAGATATTCATTTGTATCACCAGTTGGTCATGTTCATCTCAACACTTGTTCATATTTGCACAACGGGCCAAAGATATTCATCAGTTAATCATTCATCTTTGCACTACAGGCCAAAAATATTCAGTAATATCATCATTTAAGACTGAGGATGATGAAAAATATTTTAAAGAAAACGAATCCAGTGAGACAAAAGGACAAATATTAGGGATTCATATAATAGTTTATCCAAGATCAATAATACTTCATAATAACCGATTGTGAAGCAGAATTCAAAAATAATGATCAAAACATGGATACAATCAAAGATAGTAGCCAAAATAGACATCTTGGACAAAAGGGAAAATTTTCATTTTTTGGTGAATAGTGCCGTATATGTGAATAGTAATCCCGACACAAAAAGTTCCAAATTTGATTAAAAAGTTCACCAATATTTTCGCATAATGATATTGAAGAAAATAATATCATTTAAGAAGAAAATAACATCCCTTACCTCAAAATAATTCAGATTGCCGATCGTAATATCGGATAGAAAGCCGAAGGAAGCTTGTACAGAACAGTAACTCTCAAAGTATATAAATACTCACAAAAATACGCTCGATAATCTAGAGAGAAAGAAAACTTGTTTCTGGTGTGATTTTCAATTCTAACCTAAGCGTCTATTTATAGGAAAATGCTAGAACGCCATAGGAGACTAAAATAATAAACTAATATTATTTCTTTTTAATTTCCTACGCCACCTACCATTTGAAAAATCCAAGCATGCCTTCTTGGACAAAATCAGTAGCCCATGTGTGTAATCAACACCAACCAAAAAGTGGGTCCTAAACATAAATTAATAAAAATCATTTTATTTTCTGAAACTTCAACAATTCATAGAAAATAGCCCGTTTATCAGAAAAATACGAATTTTATGTCCATTCTTCCTAAAATCGAATTCTCTACAACTTTGCAGAAGAAAGTTTTTCCAAATTCCAAACAGAAAATATTCAAAATCCCCAAACGGGTGATTTTTAATACTTCCCTTCCGACAAAATACTGATAAAACACCTCAGCATTAATTCCTTCATTTATAACCACATAAATAGATCCATCATTTATATCCACATCAAATAAATATTTTCTTATCATATAAATCAATAATTAATTATTCATAAATAATATTACATAATCACAATTATGACAACCAGGCCGTTCCCAGGAAAGAGGGGGCTTTCCAATAAGGATTTCTCCTTACTGGCGCGCAATTAGGTGACCAAACCTCTCCTTAGACAGAACTTTCCAGACATTGCTGTGATGCCCCCAAAATAGGTATACAACACCCATTTTGAGTCGCCAAAATACATGGTATAGAAAGCAAACTACAACTTTGATAATACAGATGTCGTGTAGAATACGACAATACAACTGTGAGTTTAAATACAAATACTGTCTTCTAGACAATATACACACCCAAATAAGTCCTCATTAATTATTCATACACTATTTTACAGAAATAGTGAGGACAGCTAAAACATCTTCCTAGAACCATCACTCCATACCTCGACTCGATCCTGCTATGTTCTCACCTCCTGAGAAGAAAAATGGAACAAAAAGGAAAAGGGTGAGCTCAACTAGCCCAGTAAAGAACATTATGACTAAGATAATATACAACAAATTATCGTTAGTCTTCAACAGGGAAAAATCTGATAAATTATAATAGACAACAAGTTTTAGATCAATAAATGCAGCGGAACAGCAATCCATTAGAAGAGTCACGTAGAGAAAGAATTCTACTATCTTCTAAGGTTTAAAAGTCCATCATCTTTTTTGTATCCTTGTAACAACAATCAATATTCATCTTTGCACTACAGGCCAAAGATATTCATTTAAATCACCAGTTGGTCATGTTCATCTCAACACCTGTTCATCTTTGCACTACAGGCCAAAGATATTCATCAGTTAATCGTTCATCTTTGCACTACAGGCCAAAGATATTCATTTATATCATCATTATATCATTCATCGTTTGCTCGGTAGTGTTGTTTATAGGAGGAATATTGCCTTCCTATTGCACGTTCTCCTGGTTTATGACTAAAGGTTGTTCCACAGTCTCATATACTCCATTGTTAACGTTCTCGTGACCATTCTTAAATCGCCATAAAACAAGGGTTAATTAAACAAATTAACATATCGCATAATATCCCTATATTATGACCAACCAACAAATAAGCTTAGATAGGACACACTAGCGTAAGGATTTACTCATCTCTCCCTCCTAGTTCTATTCCCGATCTCCGCCAGAGACCATATCCCTAAGCTTTGATACCAACTGTGGCGCCCCAAAATAGGTATACAACACCCATTCTGAGTCGCCAAATACATGGTACAGAAAGCTGATTAAAAAGTTTACCAATATTTTGGCATAATGATATTGAAGAAAATAATATCATTTAAGAAGAAAATAACATCCCTTATCTCAAAATAACGGTACTTCTGATCAGAATATCGGATAGAAAGCCGAAGGAAGCTTGTACCGAACAGCAACTCTCAAAGTATATGAATACTCACAAAAATACGCTTGATAATCTAGAGAGAAAGAAAACTTGTTTCTGGTGTGATTTTTAATTTTAACCTAAGCGTCTATTTATAGGAAAATGCTAGAACGCCATAGGAGACTAAAATAATAAACTAATATTATTTCTTTTTAATTTCCTACGCCACCTACCATTTGAAAAATCCAAGCATGCCTTCTTGGACAAAATCAGCAGCCCATGTGTAATCAACACCAACCAAAAAGTGGGTTCCACCCATAAATTAATAAAAATCATTTTATTTTTGAAACTTCAACAATTCATAGAAAATAGCCCGTTTATCAAAAAAATACGAATTTTATGTCCATTCTGCCTGAAATCGAATTCTCTACAACTTTGCAGAAGAAAGTTTTTCCAAATTTCCAACAGAAAATATCTAAAATCCACAAACGGGTGATTTTTAATACTTCCCTTCCAACAAAATACTGATAAAACACCTCAACATTAATTCCTACATTTATAACAACATAAATAGATCCATCATTTATATCCACATCAAATAAATATTTTCTTATCATATAAATCAATAATTAATTATTCACAAATAATATTACAAAATCACAATTATGACAACCAGGCCATTCCCAGGAAAGAGGGGGCTTTCCAATAAGGATTTCTCCTTACTGGCGCGCAATTAGGTGACCAAACCTCTCCTTAGACAGAACTTCCTAGAGATTGCCAATAATGTTATCTAATAATATTATTCAAATAATATGAATTATTGATTTGATAATGGGAAATACTGTGCAGTGACAATTATTAAAACAACAATAATATAAAATATCAACGCAACAATTATTGAATCAATAAAATAAAATGTTGAACAGTAACTACTGTAACAATTATTGAGTAGTTCCTTCATACGTACCAAAGAGAGTTTGGTTTGGATAACCTTTCAAGGGTAATTTGAAGTTCAACGATCATCAACTAGAGGACTAGTTGAATTAATAACATCATATTATAGAATAATCATAATTGAATCAACATGGTAAACCAAAATCATTCTTTAGGAATAATCTAATAGCATATACTTTGATTAACTATAACATGCCTTGCTTGAACAATATTAAGTCAAGGTTAATTAGAATTGAGTACTAAGCATGCATAACCGTTTGAACGATAAAATTGCTCGACATTAGTGTAAATACTTGTGCATGCTAAACAACAAGTTAAATACAAGAATAACTTGTCAACATCAAACCAAAGTTTAGAAATCTTGCATCATTTATAAGGTAATAGAATTGAATCAACAAATAGTTCAACAAGATAAAGAATTAGAAAACTTACATTATTATATTGGAAACAATAATTGATTCAATCAAGATAATGGATTAGAAAACTTGCCTTGTTCGTAGGCTAAACCGAATCAATACGAATCACAATATCCTATAAACATATGCCATCATGACATAGTTAGCCATTAACATTTTACAACCATAAGTAAGTATGTACATCATTTAAAAATTGGATTTTTTAATCACATAATCAAGTTATAACACAAGTTAATCCTTAATAACACAATTATTCATAGTATAGAAATACTAAAATCAATATTTTACAGTCCTACTATCATCACATAACTTTTCTTAAAATTTCGTGTACAAAAAGTACGTTGTCAGACCATTACGCTAACTTTCATGCATGGGCGCCGAATTTACATTGTGGAATTACTGCATGGTGTGGGCATGTATTTGCATGCATGGTAAATAACCTACGAATCCACGTTGCGGCGTGGTGATGGTGTTGCGACGCCACTAACGTCTTCTTTGGTTTAGCCATGCGACCAAATCGTAGTTTGGTCGACGACCGGTACCATCTGACAGAAAAAGCCAATTTTGGCCTACAAGCTCATTTCTAACAGACTAAATAGCATGTAAATCATTCAAAAACTCCATGTAAACAAAATTCAAGAATTCCTAACATGTTTCTATCCATACAACAACATAAACGACAAGTTTAAAACATCCAATTTCACTATTTTTGATAAAAAAAAAAAACTCACTTTTTGATATTTCAATGAAAATCAACACTGCAAATTTTGTTTTTCAACCAAAACCATTAATTTAAAGCATTTTATCAAAGTATATACATACTCTAACAAATTTAATAGTCAATTTATCAATAAAACAACTAAAAAACCCATAATTTCTATTTTAACTAAACAATATATAATCACAAAAACTCTCTCTAAAAAGGTTTTCTTCACAAATTACATACATATCATCAATTCATTGATTATAATCATATAAAACTTATGAAAATAACTTTACAACACTAGTTAATCATATGAATACCCATAAATTCAACAATTTACCCTATCACAAGAATTTTATAGAGAAATAGGAGAAGAGAAAACTAAAACTTTTAAAACATAAAAAGAATAGGATAATAACTTGAAGAAGATGATGATGGCTATTCCCTTCTTTGATTCTCAAACTTTTCTTCTCACCAATTCCCTAGCCTTTCTTCATCTCTTCTTTTATTCTTTTCTTCTTCTTCTTCCTCTGAGTTTTTCTCTTTTCTTCTTAACTCTAACTACGTACTAACTATCTAACGTATATAGGATATAATATATATTAAATATATAATATAAATATAGATATAACTGATATCAGTTATATAAATTTTGAAAACCAAAAGGCATAAGGCTTGTTTGGCTAGTCACTAAAAAAATAACCAATTAATCTTTAGGCCTTGTTTGGTAAAACACAAATAGAATAAAGACTTAATAAGCAATAGGCCTTGTTTGGCAAAACTGAATTAAAACTCCTTTAAGTTATTTTAATAACTACTTTATAAAAGGTTATTTGTCACACTTTAAATTCAATTAATTCTAAAAACAATTTATTACATCACTTTAACACATAACTCAAAACCACAAAATTATAATTTTCTATATAATTATAACTTTATTTAATCAACTAACACATTCTTTTTAATTACAAATTCCAATAAAAAGAATAGTAATTCAATTAATCAAAACTTTCTAACTTAATAATTAAATTAAATTAGCATAAAATAATTAATTTCCTTAATTATTTATTTAACAAATAGCTAACCAAATTGAATCAAATTTGAACAATTATTTATTTAACAATAAACACATCTATTAAGTACTTAAATATTTTAATATAACAATAAAAGTTCTAGAATGTTACATCATTCCCTCCTTATAAGGATTCTATCCCCAGAATCATAATTCAAACAATTCATTCGTCACATTCTCCCCTACTTACAAAGATTCTGTTCCCAGAATCGAAGACATAGATTAAACAAATAACTCAGGGTAATTCTTCACCATTTTAGCTTTGAGTTCCCACGTAGCCTCTTCGACATTGTGGTTCCTCCAAATTACCTTCACTGAAGGTATCACTTTATTTCTGAGCACTTATTCTTTCATGTCGACTATCTGGATATGAACCTCTTCATAGGACAAGTCTTTCTCAAAGTGCAATGGTCCGTACTCAATCACGTGCTTGTAATCAGGTTTATATGGTCGTAACACCCAAACATGAAAAACATTATGAATGTTTTGCAATTCTGGAGGTAGAGCTACCTCGTAAGCTACCTCTTCAACTTTCCTCAGCACTTCAAAGGGTCCAATAAATCTCGGACTTAGTTTCCCCTTTTTACCAAATCGAATCTTCCCTTCCAAGGTAAAACTTTTAGGAAAACGTAATTTCCTACATCGAATGCACGATCTTGTCTGTGTTGATCAGGATATTTCTTTTGTCTGTGTTTGAAAACCTCAACAATTTGTTGTACTAGTTCTGGTCCTAACAGTTGACGTTCACTGACTTCATCCCAGCACAGTGGAGTTCTGGACTTTCTGCCGTATAATGCTTCGTAAGGCGGCATGCCGATGCTAGCGTGATAACTGTTATTGTAGGCAAATTCCACCAACGATAATTGTTCATCCCAGCTTCCTTTGAAATCCATGACGCATGCTCTCAACATATCTTCTAATGTCTGAATCATTCGTTCACTTTGGCCATCTATTTACGGATGATATGTCGTACTCATTCGCAACTGTGTTCCCATACATCCTCGTAGTCTCTTCCAGAAATTTGATGTGAACCTCGAATCTCTGTCAGATACAATTGATACTAGAACTCCATGTCTTGAAACGATCTCCTTAACGTACATTTTTGCCAGCTGATCAAGATTAAATCTAATCTTTATTGGCAAAAAGTGTGCAGATTTTGTCAATCTGTCCACTATCACCCAAATTGTATCAAATCCTTTCTGAGTCGTTGGGAGACCTACCGCAAAATCCATTGTGATATGTTCCCATTTCCATTCCGGTATCTCAAACGGTTGAAGTAACCCGCTTGGTCTTTGATGCTCGGCCTTGACTCTCTGACATGTCAAGCACTTTGCAACGCATTCTGCAACGTCTCTTTTCATATTTGGCCACCAAAAATGTCACCGCAAATCTTGATACATTTTCGTACTTCCTGGATGAATTGAATATCTCGAGTTATGGGCTTCTGTCAAGATGTCATCTTTAATATCTGATACTGCTGGAACCCATAACCGTCCTTCGAATCTCAGCATTCTATCGGTATCAATCTTGTATTTCACTTCTTTTCCCTTGACAACTCTTTCTCTTATTTTTCTGCATTCCTCATCCTGCAGTTGAGCGTTCTTCACTTTGTCCACCAAAGTTGGAATGGCTTCCATCTGGTAACATCTTTCATCGGATTCTCTTGGAAATTTGATTTCCAACTCTAACCTTGACATTTCTGTAATAAGCTCCTCCTTATCAGTTAACAACATCAACTTTTCCCTGCCTTTCCTACTCAAGTCATCTGCAACCACGTTTGCTTTGCCTGAATGACAAAAGATCTCATAATCATAATCTTTTATCAGTTCCATCCACTTCTTTGACGTATGTTCAGGTCCTTCTGTGTGAAAATATACTTCAGACTTTTATGGTCTGTGTAAATCTCACATTTCTCTCCATAAAGATAGTATCTCCATATCTTCAAAGCAAACATAACCGCCGCCAACTCTAAATCATAAGTCGGATACCCTTTTTCGTAGTCCTTCAATTACCTTGATGCATACGCGATAACTTTTTCGTTCTGCATAAGGACACATCCTAATCCCTTGTGTGAAGCATCACTGTACACCACAAAATTTCCTGTATTATCTGGTAATGACAACACAAAGTGCCGTGCATTTGAGCTTCTTCTTCAATTCTTGAAAACTCTCCTCACATTTCTCAGTCAAACAAATTTTACAGTTTTTCTCGTCAAATTTGTCAACGGAGTGGCAATCTTGGAGAAGTCTTGGATAAACCTTTTGTAATACCCTGCCAATCCCAAGAAACTTCTTACTTCTGACGGAGTTCTTGGTTGTTCCAAATTTATCACAGCTTCGACCTTTGATGGATCCACTGAGATTCCATCCTTGTCAATTACGTGTCCAAGAAATTATACACGTTCTAACCAAAATTCACATTTAGAGAATTTCGTATACAACTTTTCTTTTCTTAGAGTCTCCAGTGTTAGACGTAAGTGTTCCACATGTTCCTCTTGAGTTTTAGAGTACACGAATATCGTCGATAAACACCACCACAAACTTGTCCAAAATGGTTTAAACACCACATTGTTCATCAAATCCATGAACGCTTCTGAGGGTGTTTGTCAAACCAAAAGACATCACCAAAAATTAAGTAATGTCCATACAGGAGTTGAATGCCATCTTGGTACATCCTCCTTTCTTACCTTGATTGATGATACCCACTTCTTAAATCTATTTTGAGAAATATCTAGCACCCTTCAATTGATCAAACAAGTCATCTATTCTCGGTAATGGATACTTATTCTTAATAGTGACTTTGTTTAACTCCCTATAATCAATGCAAAGACGCATTGACCCATCCTTCTTCTTTACGAATAACACCGGTGCTCCCCACGGTGACACACTCGGTTGAATGTATTTCTTCTCCAACAGCTCATGTAGTTGTACCATCAGTTCTTTCATATCCACCGGAGCCATTCTGTACGGGGCTTTCGATATCGGAGTGGTTCCTGGCGCTAAGTCGATTACGAACTCGATTTCTCTATTAGGTGGAAGTCCCGGCAAATCTTCCTGAAATACGTCCACAAACTCCCTAACTACTGGTATTTCTTCCAGTTTTGCACCCTTCTTCTGAGTATCGACTATGTAAGCTAAATAACCCACACAGTCTTGACTCAACAACTTCTTGGCCTGTATAATCGTTAGACATCTCATTTGTTTAGGCGATTTGCTACCATTGTATACTACTTTTGACGGAGTCACAAGGTTTACACATTTCTTTTGGCAGTCAATTATCGCTCCATAATTGAACAACCAATCCATTCCCAAAATAACATCAAACTCTCCTAGCCTGATCGGAATCAAATCTACTATCAAAATATTTTCCTTAATATTCACCCTACAGTTCTTGTGTACGAACCTAACAGGAACTACTTCCTTATTCGCAATTTCTATGTTTAAAGGGAAATTCAATTCTTCACTAGGCAATCCTAATCTCATAGCAAATTCATCAGATATAAATGAGCAAGTAGCACCCGAATCAAATAATACATAAGCATCAATGTCATTGATCGGGATAATACGACACCAAATCCTTTGATTGCCTGACATCTTGCCTGATCATGTTGAAGGTTACGGTTGTGGGCTTATTTGTTGTTGTTGGTCCAAAGAATAGCCAATGCACCTCCACTAGCATTTCCCTTGCTCCCATTTGACTCACGGATCTCTTCTTAGGGCATTCACGAGCAAAGTGATCTTTGGATACGCTGCGTGAAGCACACATTCTTCTTAGCTTGGCCTTAATTTGGGGCGATGTGACCCTCCGGCCACAATTGAAGCATACTCGTTTCCCCAAACAAACACATTCCCTTATGAAACTTTCCGCACGTAGCACATGCTTCGAACTTCTTATTTTGCTGGTTTCTTTGCTGATTTCTAGCTCCTCCATTCCCATTCAACTTCCTCTTCAAGTTGTTTCCATTACTACCGTTACCACCACTCTTAGCTTCACCTTCACTTTTCTTCTTTCTCTGCTCTTGATTATGTTTTGTTACCGCCTCGTTTCCACTTTCAGCGAGAATCGCCTTCTCATCACTGCTGCAAATGTCTTCAATTGGAATAGGGAGACCCCTCTTGTACAAACGGGGTCTCGGTCCTGCTTTCAAACCCTTCGCAGCCTTGTGCTCATCTGTGCTGACTTGATATGGCGCAAACCTCGCCAACTCGTTGAATTTTGCAGCATACTCCGACACCGACATTGTTCCCTGCTTCAACTCCAAAAACTGGACCTCTAGCTAACTCTTCGAACTCTCTGGGAAATAAGTCTCGAAGAACAGCTCCTTAAACCTATCCCAAGTCATTACTCCTAGTCCTTCCCGAGTTTTGTTGGCCTTCCACCAATAGCTAGCCTCCTCTTTCAACATAAACGTTGCAAAAGTAGTCTTCTGATTCTCCTCTACCCTAGCCACATCAAGAACCTTCTCGATTTCCATAATCCAAGTTTGTGCTTCAACTGGATTCATGGATCCACGAAATTCTGGTGGTCCAACCGCCTTAAAATCCTTAAACATAGCACGTTGGTTCTGAGGTTGATTCTGCGGTTGATTTTTTTGTTGCACTTGCCGAGCGTCGCCACCAATCTTTGAAGCGAGTTAGTTTCAAAGATTATTATCGTTGATGGTTCCTTCGGTGGTTCTTTGATGGGGTGGTTCACGTCTTGGAGGCATTTTCTGTTAAAAAAATACATTCATTAGATTATTACTCAACTCTTTTCAAGTAATTTCTACTTAACTTGCCCCCATGAAAGTAATCACTTTATAACACATAACACTTTGGATAAAGAAAATAATATCTTTTATTCATAACTTCTTTGAAAACATCATATCAATAGCATCACTACTATTTACATCCACTATCCCGTGATAAAGAATCTGCAGGAATTAAAACATCAAAATATTCCTTTGTTTATAAACACATCAGAATTTACATCATTAACTACCAAATAATTTTCACATAATTAAACTAATACTATCAATGTCTGTTAAGGCGCTGAATAACCTTGCTATGTTCCTCTTCCATGATGCGAGACATCGTTCTGCGATCCAGCATATATGATGGTAGATCCTCAAACTGGATTGGATACTTCCAAACTCGATCTTGGACCTCATCCATTGCATTTTGTAGTGTAGAGTACGTCTCGTCAAGTTTAGCCTTCTTCGCACGGCGATCATCTTCTGCAAGATTAGCCCGACGTGACTCTCGTACCCAGCCCTCCTCTGCTATGGCAAGCCTCTCTCTTTCAGATCCTTCTTCAATTTTTCTATTTCTGCAGACTTATCCTCGGTTTGACCCTTCTCGTGGACCAGATCCCACTCCACATTTCCTAAACGTGTGTGAAGAGTCACAATCTCCCTATCCCTCCGCTCAATAGTAATTTGCTGACTAACCGCTCGCTCAGTCAGATCTCGGACACTATCCTGCAACTCTATGTTACGATCATAAAGTGCATCATACATCTCAACATCAATGGAGTTCGGTGGGAACTCCTCTTCTTCCTCAAGATCCTCCTCTGGATCAGTCTCGGTCTCAGGCTCATGCTCCTGACCAACAACAGTGATCAATGGAGATGTCTCCCTCTGTACCAGCTGTTCCTTGATGACATGAATGTCTCAGGGCTCCTCCTCTATAGGTACTCGGGGTTCCTCCTCCCCAACTCGACTAGCTCCTCCAACATCCGACATCCTGACAACAAAATTTTAAGTTTTAATTACTAATCATTACTACTCGACTCTCACGAGCACATAAGTTGTAAACACATAAGCACATAAGTGTTTTATTACTTCTTCCTTAAAACTCGATAAGAGTTTATCATCACTATCTTTTCTAAGGTTACTTCTTAAGGCTTTTCCCCACCTAAGGTTCATAACCTAAGGCATTGATACGAACTTGTGACACCCCCAAATCCAGGTACTTCATTCCCACAGGATCTGGTGTTCACTTAATTAAATATTCATATCTAACTACCCAATCACAATAAAACTGGATAAATAAAATCTTTCCCATTAAAGGATTACATAATAAAATCTCCCAAGTTGTCTAACCTTTAATTACAATCATTCAAATACGGAATTTAAAATAAACTTCATTACAACCATTCAATTAAAATCTGAAAATCAAATATCAAATTACAAGTCTTCAAAACTTGCTCATCTTTCCTTTTCCCTTACTGGTGTTAGGTACATCAGCCTTTTCGTCTTTAACTGTAAGAGTTATATAAGCAAGAGTGAGCAAACAATGCTCACTTGAAATAATAAGGAATCGACAAGAGTATAATAATAATAACTGCCCATGATAGGCTCATCAAGACTGAATGGTACTCTAACAATGATAATCATGAACTGAAATCCATTCTGCCTGAAATAATCCAAAACTTCAACAATTCATAGAAAATAGCCCGTTTATCAAAAAAATACAAATTTTATGTCCATTCTGCCTGAAATCGAATTCTCTACAACTTTGCAGAAGAAAGTTTTACCAAATTTCCAACAAAAAATATCTAAAATCCACAAACGGGTGATTTTTAATACTTCCCTTCCGACAAAATAATGATAAAACACCTCAGCATTAATTCCTTCATTTATAACCACATAAATAGATCCATCATTTATATCCACATCAAATAAATATTTTCTTATCATATAAATCAATAATTAATTATTCATAAATAATATTACAAAATCACATTATTATGACGGTAGTTCCCAGGAAGAGGGGGCTTTCAATAAGGATTTCTCCTTCTTGGTAGCATGATTAGGTGACCAAACCTCTCCTTAGATGCAGAACTTTCTAGAGATTTCCAATAATGTTATCTAATAATATTATTCAAATAATATGAATTATTGATCTGATAATGGAAAATACTGTGTAGTGACAATTATTGAAACAACAATAATATAAAATATCAACGCAGCAATTATTGAATCAATAAAATAAAATATTGAACAGTAACTACTGTAACATTTATTGAGTAGTGCCTTCATATGTACAAATCACTAATTCAACAATACAGTGCAATACCGTGTGCTACTGTGCAACCACGCGTATTTGTGACACCCCTAAATCCAGGTACTCCATTCCCACAAGATCTGGTGTTCACTTAATCAAACATTCATATCTAACTACCCAATCACAATAAAACTGGATAAATAAAATGTTTCCCATTAAAGGATTACATAATAAAATCTCCCAGGTTGTCTAACCTTTAATTACAATCATTCAAATGCGGAATTTAAAATAAACTTCATTACAACCATTCAATTAAAATCTGAAAATCAAATATCAAATTACAAGTCTTCAAAACTTGCTCATCTTTCCTTTTTCCTTACTAGTGCTAGGTACATCAGCCTTTTCGTCTTTAACTGTAAGAGTTATATAAGCAAAAGTGAGCAAACAATGCTCACTTGAAATAATAAGAAATCGACAAGAGTATAATAATAATAACTGCCCATGATAGGCTCATCAAGACAGAATGGTAATCTAACAATGATAATCAGGAACTGAAATCCAAAATGTGGAATAAATTTAACTGAGGGTCATAAGACCATGAACTATGTCCACAGTTGCGAGTAATCTTTCAACTCCAACTTTAACAGTCATAAGACTATAAGGACTCCTCGTACTTAGGGGGATCAGCCCTTCGTACAATGTATTATAGCCAACCATTTAACGCTACGCGTAAGTTATCCCCTAATAATAATAGGGTTGTTCATCTCAGTATTTGGATTACAAGTCCGCACCAAAGAGAGTTTGGTTTGGATAAGCTTTCAAGGGTAATTTGAAGTTCAACGATCATCAACTAGAGGACTAGTTGAATTAATAACATCATATTACAGAATAATTGTAATTGAATCAACATGGTAAACCAAAATCATGCTTTAGGAAATCTAATAGCATATACTTTTAATAACTATAACATGCCTTGCTTGAACAATATTAAGTCAAGGTTAATTAGAATTGAGTACTAAGCATTCATAACCGTTTGAACGATAAAATTGCTCGACATTACTATAAATAGTTGTGCATGCTAAACAACAAGTTAAATATAAGAATAACTTGTCAACATCAAACCAAATTTTAGAAAGCTTGCATCATTTATAAGGTAATCAAATTGAAACAATAAATAGTTCAACAAGATAAAGAATTAGAAAACTTGCATTATTATATTGGAAATAATAATTGATTCAATCAAGATAATGGATTAGAAAACTTGCCTTGTTCGTAGGCTAAACCGAATCAATACGAATCACAATATCCTATAAACATATGTCATCATGACATAGTTAGCCATTACCATTTTATAACCATAACTAAGTATATACATCATTTAAAAATTGGATTTTTTAATCACATAATCAAGTTATAACACAAGTTAATCCTTAATAACACAATTATTCATAGTATAGAAATACTAAAATCAACATTTTATAGTCCTACTATCATCACATAACTTTTCTTAAAATTTCGTGTACAAAAAGTCTGCATTTGTCGGACCATTCTGCTTAACTTTCATGCGCCATGGCATACCATAATTTACACTGTTAGTGTATTGCGGTGTGGGCATGTGAAATGCTGTACATAAATAACCTCTGAATCCACATCACAAGGCGTGGTGATGGCGTTCTTTTGCGCCACTAACGCATCTTCTTTGGTAAAGCAGTCATGGCATATGAAATGCGATTCGAATCGGCGACTTCAAAGAATGAAGACAGGAAAAAGCCAATTTTGGCCTAAAAGCTCGTTTCTAACAGACTAAATAGCATGTAAATCATACAAAAACTCCATGTAAACAAAATTCAAGAATTCCTAACATGTTTCTATCCATACAACAACATAAACGACAAGTTTAAAACATCCAATTTCACTATTTTTAATAAAAAAAAAAATCACTTTTTGATATTTCAATGAAAATCAACACTGTAAATTTTGTTTTTCAACCAAAACCATTAATTTAAAGCATTTTATCAAAGTATATACATACTCTAACAAATTTAATAGTCAATTTAACAATAAAATAACTAAAAACCCCATAATTTCTATTTTAACTAAACAATATATAATCACAAAAACTCTCTGTAAAAAGGTTTTCTTCACAAATTACATACATATCATCAATTCATTGATTATAATCATATAAAACTTATGAAAATAACTTTACAACACTAGTTAATCATATGAATACCCATAAATTCAACAATTTACCCTATCACAAGAATTTTATAGAGAAATAGGAGAAGAGAAAACTAAAACTTTTAAAACTTAAAAAGAATCGGATAATACCTTGAAGAAGATGATGATGGCTATTCCCTTCTTTGATTCTCAAACTTTTCTTCTCACCAATTCCCTAGCCTTTCTTCCTCTCTTCTTTTCTTCTTTTCTTCTTCTTCTTCTTCTTCTTCTTCTTCTGAGTTTTTCTCTTTTCTTCTTAACTCTAACTACGTACTAACCATCTAACGTATATAGGATATAATATATATTAATTATATAATATAAATATAGATATAACTGATATCAGTTATATAAGTTTTGAAAACCAAAAGCCATAAGGCTTGTTTGGCTAGTCACTAAAAAAATAACCAATTAATCTTTAGGCCTTGTTTGGTAAAATACAATTGGAATAAAGACTTAATAAGCAATAGGCCTTGTTTGGCAAAACTGAATTAAAACTCCTTTAAGTTATTTTAATAACTACTTTATAAAAGGTTATTTGTCACACTTTAAATTCAATTAATTCTAAAAACAATTTATTACATCACTTTAACACATAACTCAATACCACAAAATTATAATTTTTTTATATAATTATAACTTTATTTAATCAACTAACACATCATTTTTAATTATAAATTCCAATAAAAAGAATAGTAATTCAATTAATCAAAACTTTCTAACTGAATAATTAAATTAAATTAGCATAAAATAATTAATTTTCGTAATTATTTATTTAACAAATAGCTAACCAAATTGAATCAAATTTGAACAATTATTTATTTAACAATAAACACATCCATTAAGTACTTAAATATTTTAATATAACAATAAAAGTTCTAGAATGTTACATCATTCCCTCCTTATAAGGATTTTGTCCCCAGAATCACAATTCAAATAATTCATTCGTCACATTCTCCCCTACTTACAAAGATTTTGTTCCCAGAATCGAAGAAATAGATTAAACAAATAACTCAGGGTAATTCTTCATCATTTCAGCTTTGAGTTCCCACGTAGCCTCTTCGACATTGTGGTTCCTATAAATTGCCTTCACTGAAGGTATCACTTTATTTTTGAGCACTTGTTCTTTCCTGTCGACTATCTGGATATGAACCTCTTCATAGGACAAGTCTTTCTCAAAGTGCAATGGTTCGTACTCAATCACGTGCTTGTAATCACGTGCTACCTCTTCAACTTTCCTCAGCACTTCAAAGGGTCCAATAAACCTCGGACTTAGTTTCCCCTTTTTACCAAATTGAATCTTCCCTTCCAAGGTGAAACTTTTAGGAAAATGTAATTTCCTACATCGAATGCACGATCTTATGCGTGTTGATCAAAGATATTTCTTTTTATGCATCTTGAGCAACTATCAATCTTGTTACGATGAGTTTGACAACCTCGGTGAGTTTGTTGTACCGATTACGGTCCTAACGAGTTGACATTTACCGACTTCATCCCAAAGACGGTGGAGTTCGCACTTTCACGCCAGTATAATGCTTCGTAAGGCGGCATGCCAATGCTAGCGTGATAACTGTTATTGTAGGCAAATTCCACCAACGATAATTATTCATCCCAGCTTCCTTTGAAATCCATGACGCATGCTCTCAACATATCTTCTAATGTCTAAATCGTTCGTTCACTTTGGCCATCTGTTTACGGATGATATGTCGTACTCCTTCGCAACTGTGTTCCCATACATCCTTGTAGTCTCTTCCAGAAATTTGATGTGAACCTCGAATCTCTATCAGATACAATTGATACTGGAACTCCATGTCTTGAAACGATCTCCTTAACGTACATTTTTTCCAGTTGATAAAGATTAAATCTAATCTTATTGGCAAAAAGTGTGCAGATTTTGTCAATCTGTCCACTATCACCCAAATTGCATAGAATCCTTTCTGAGTCGTTGGGAGACCTACCACAAAATCCATTGTGATATGTTCCCATTTTCATTCCGGTATCTCAAACGGTTGAAGTAACCCTCTTGGTCTTTGATGCTCGGCCTTGACTCTCTGACATGTCAAACACTTTGCAACGCATTCTGCAACGTCTCTTTTCATATTTGGCCACCAAAAATGTCGCCGCAAATCTTGATACATCTTCGTACTTCCTAGATGAATCGAATATCTTGAGTTATGGGCTTCTGTCAAGATGTCATCTTTAATATCTGATACTGCTGGAACCTATAACTGTCCTTCGAATCTCAGCATTCCATCAGTTTCAATCTTGTATTTCACTTCTTTTCCCTTGACCACTCTTTCTCTTATTTTTCTGCATTCCTCATCCTGCAGTTGAGCGTTCTTCACTTTGTCCACCAAAGTTGGAATGGCTTCCATCTGGTAACATCTTTCATCGGATTCTCTTGGAAATTTGATTTCCAACTCTAACCTTGACATTGCTGTAATAAGCTCCTCCTTATCAGTTAACAACATCAACTTTTCCCTACCTTTCTAACTCAAGGCATCTGCAACAACGTTTACTTTTCCTGGATGATAAAATATATCATAATTATAATCTTTTATCAGTTCCATCCATCTTCTTTGACGCATGTTCAGGTCCTTTTGTGTGAAAATATACTTCAGACTTTTATGGTCGGTGTAAATCTCACATTTCTCTCCATAGAGATAGTGTCTCCATATCTTCAAAGCAAACACAACCGCCGCCAACTCTAAATCATGAGTTGGATACCCTTTTTCGTAGTCCTTCAATTGCCTTGATGCATACGCGATAACTTTTCTGTTCTGCATAAGGACACATCCTAATCCCTTGTTTGAAGCATCACTGTACACCACAAAATTTCCTGTATTATTTGGTAATGACAACACAGGTGCCACACTGAGCTTCTTCTTCAATTCTTGAAAACTCTCCTCACATTTCTCCGTCCAAATAAATTTTACAGTTTTTCACGTCAAATTTGTCAACGGAGTGGCAATCTTGGAGAAGTCTTAGATAAACCTTTTGTAATACCCTGCCAATCCCAAGAAACTTCTTACTTCTGACGGAGTTCTTGGTTGTTCCCAATTTATCACAGCTTCGACCTTTGATGGATCCACTGAGATTCCATCCTTGTCAATTACGTGTCCAAGAAATTGTACATGTTCTAACCAAAATTCACATTTAGAGAATTTCGCATACAACTTTTTTTTCTTAGCGTCTCCAGCGTTAGACGTAAGTGTTCCACATGTTCCTCTTGAGTTTTAGAGTACACGAATATCAATCGATAAACACCACCACAAACTTGTCCAAAATGGTTAAAAACACCTGTTCATCAAATCCATGAACGTCAGTAGGGTGTTTGTCAAACCAAAAGACATCACCAAAAATTCGTAATGTCCATACCGAGTTGAATGCCGCCTCTTGGTACATCCTCCTTTCTTACCTTCAGTTGATGATACCCACTTCTTAAATCTATTTTTGAGAAATATCTAGCACCCTTCAATTGATCAAACAAGTCATCTATTCTCGGTAATGGATACTTATTCTTAATAGTGACTTTGTTTAACTCCCTATAATCAATGCAAAGACGCATTGACCCATCCTTCTTCTTTATGAATAACACCGGTGCTCCCCACGGTGACACACTTGGCTGAATGTATTTCTTGTCCAACAGCTCATGTAGTTGTACCATCAGTTCTTTCATCTCCACCAGAGCCATTCTGTACGGGGCTTTCGATATCGGAGCGGTTCCTGGCGCTAAGTCGATAACGAACTCGATTTCTCTGTTAGGCGGAAGTCCCGGAAAATCCTCCAAAAATACGTCCACAAACTCCCTAACTACTGGTATTTCTTCCAGTTTCGCACCCTTCTTCTGAGTATCGACTATGTAAGCTAAATAACCCACACAGTCTTAACTCAACAACTTCTTGGCCTGCATAATCGTTAGACATCTCATTTGTCTAAGCGATTTGCTACCATTGAATACTACCTTTGACGGAGTCACAAGGTTTACACATTTCTTTTGGCAGTCAATTATCGCTCCATAATTGAACAACCAATCTATTCCCAAAATAACATCAAACTCTCCTAGCCTGATCGGAATCAAATCTACTATCAAAATATTTTCCTTAATATTCACCCTAACAGGAACTACTTCCTTATTCGTAATTTCTATGTTTAAAGGGAAATTCAATTCTTCACTAGGCAATCCTAATCTCATAGCAAATTCATCAGATATAAATGAGCAAGTAACACCCGAATTAAATAATACATAAGCATCAATGTCATTGATCGGGATAATACCTTACACCACATCCTTTGATTGCACAGCATCTTGCATAGTCATGTTGAAGGTTCTGGCTGTGGGCTTATTTGTTGTTGTTGGTCCAGCAATAGCCAACGCACCTCCACTAGCAATTCCCTTGCTCTCATTGGACTTACCAGATCTCTTCTTAGGGCATTCACGAGCAAAGTGATCTTTGGATCCGCACGTGAAGCACACATTCTTCTTAGCTTGAGTGCAATTTGGGGCGATTTGACCCTCCTGGCCACAATTGAAGCATACTCGTTTCCCCAGCAAACACACTCCCTTATGAAATTTTCCGCACGTAGCACATGCTTCGAACTTCTTATTTTGCTGGTTTCTTTGCTGATTTCTAGCTCCTCCATTCCCATTCCACTTCCTCTTCAGGTTGTTGCCATTACTACCGTTACCACCACTCTTAGCTTCACCTTCACTTTTCTTCTTTCTCTGCTCTTGATTATGCTTTGTTACCGCCTCGCCTCCACTTTCAGCGAGAATCGCCTTCTCCATCACTGCTGCAAATGTCTTCAATTGGAACAGGGAGACCCTACTGTACAACCAGGTTTTCAGTCCCCGCTCAAACCTTTTCGCCTTATGCTCATCTGTGCTGACCTGATATGGCGCAAACCTCGCCAACTCGTTGAATTTTGTAGCATACTCCAACACCGACATTGTTCCCTGCTTCAACTCCAAAAACTGGACCTCTAGCTGACTCTTCAAACTCTCTGGGAAATAAGTCTCGAAGAATAGCTCCTTAAACCTATCCCAGGTCATTACTCATGGTCCTTCCCAAGTTTTGTTGGCCTGCCACCAATAGATAGCCTCCTCTTTCAACATAAACGTTGCAAAAGCAGTCTTTTGATTCTCCTCTACCCTAGCCACATCAAAAACCTTCTCGATTTCCATAATCCAAGTTTGTGCTTCAACTGGATTCATGGATCCACAGAATTCTGGTGGTCCAACCGCCTTGAAATCCTTAAACGTAGCACCTTGGTTCTGAGGTTGATTGTGTGGTTGATTTTGCGATGCACTCGCCGAAGAACGTCACCAACTCTGGCGAATCTTTGAGCGGAGTTAGTTTTGAGATTATCGTTGATGGTTCCTTCGGTGGTTCTCTCTGACGGGTGGTTCACGTCTTGGAGGCATTTTACATTAAAAAATACATTCATTAGATTATTACTCAACTCTTTTCAAGTAATTTCTACTTAACTTGCCCCCATAAAAGTAATCACTTCATAACACATAACACTTTGGATAAAGAAAATAATATCTTTTATTCATAACTTCTTTGAAAACATCATATCAATAGCATCACTGCTATTTACATCCACTATCTCGAGATAAAGAATCTACAGGATTTAAAACATCAAAATATTCCTTTGTTTATAAACACATCGGAATTTATATCATTAACTACCAAATAATTTTCACATAATTAAACTAATACTATCAATGTCTGTTAAGGCGCTGAATAACCTTGCTATGTTCCTCTTCCATGATGCGAGACATCGTTCTGCGATCCAGCATATATGATGGTAGATCCTCAAACTGGATTGGATACTTCCAAACTCGATCTTGGACCTCATCCATTGCATTTTGTAGTGTAGAGTACGTCTCCTCAAGTTTAGCCTTCTTCGCACGGCGATCATCTTCTGCAAGATCAGTCCGACGTGACTCTCGTACCCAGCCCTCCTCTGCTATGGCAAGCCTCTCTCTTTCAAATCCTTCTTCAGTTTTTCTATTTCTGCGGACTTATCCTCAGTTTGACCCTTCTCATGGACCAGATCCCACTCCACATTTCCTAAACGTGTGTGAAGAGTCACAATCTCCCTATCCCTCCGCTCAATAGTAATTTCTTTGACTAACCGCTTCGCTTCGATCAGATCTCGGGACAAAGATATCCTGCAACTCTATGTTACGATCATAAAGTGCATCATACATCTCAAAGATCAATGGAGTTCGGTGGGAACTCCTCTTCTTCTCGAGGATCCTCCTCTGGATCGGTCTCGGTCTCTAGCTCATGCTCGACCAACAACAAGTGATCAATGGAGATGTCTCCCTACATGCAATTGTTCCCCTAACGACATGAATGTCTCGGGGCTCCTCCTCTATAGGTACTCGGGGTTCCTCCTCCCCAGCTCGACTAGCTCCTCCAACATCCGACATCCTGACAACAAAATTTTAAGTTTTAATTACTAATCATTACTACTCGACACTCACGAGCACATAAGTTGTAAACACATAAGTACATAAATGTTTTATTACTTCTTCCTTAAAACTCGATAAGAGTTTATCATCACTATCTTTTCTAAGGTTACTTCCTAAGGCTTTTCCGCCACCTAAGGTTCATAACCTAAGGCTTTGATACCAACTTGTGACACCCCCAAATCCAGGTACTTCATTCCCACAGGATCTGGTGTTTACTTAATCAAACATTCATATCTAATTACCCAATCACAATAAAACTGGATAAATAAAATCTTTCCCATTAAAGGATTATATAATAAAATCTCCCAGGTTGTCTAACCTTTAATTACAATCACTCAAATACGGAATTTAAAATAAACTTCATTACAACCATTCAATTAAAATCTGAAAATCAAATATCAAATTACAAGTCTTCAAAACTTGCTCATCTTTCCTTTTTCCTTACTAGTGCTAGGTACATCAGCCTTTTCGTCTTTAACTGTAAGAGTTATATAAGCAAGAGTGAGAAAACAATGCTCACTTGAAACAATAAGGAATCGACAAGAGTATAATAATAATAACTGCCCATGATAGGCTCATTAAGACTGAATGGTACTCTAACAATGATAATCAGGAACTAAAATCCAAAATGTGGAATAAATATAACCGAGGGTCATAAGACCATGAACTATGTCCACGATTTATGAGTAATCTTTCAACTCCAACTTTACTTGATATAAGACTATAAGGACTCCTCGACTTAGGGGATCACCCTTCGTACCATGTATTGTGCACAAACATTTAACGCTACACGTAAGTTATCCCCTAATAATAATAGGGTTGTTCATCTCAGTATTTGGAGTACAAGTCCGCACCAAAGAGAGTTTGATTTGGATAAGCTTTCAAGGGTAATTTGAAGTTCAACGATCATCAACTAGAGGACTAGTTGAATTAATAACATCATATTACAGAATAATCGTAATTGAATCAACATGGTAAACCAAAATCATGCTTTAGAAATAATCTAATAGCATATACTTTGAATAACTATAACATGCCTTGCTTGAACAATATTAAGTCAAGGTTAATTAGAATTGAGTACTAAGCATGCATAACCGTTTGAACGATAAAATTGCTCGACATTACTATAAATAGTTGTGCATGCTAAACAACAAGTTAAATACAAGAATAACTTGTCAACATCAAACCAAAGTTTAGAAAGCTTGCATCATTTATAAGGTAATAGAATTGAAACAATAAATAGTTCAACAAGATAAAGAATTAGAAAACTTGCATTATTATATTGGAAATAATAATTGATTCAATCAAGATAATGGATTAGAAAACTTGCCTTGTTCGTAGGCTAAACCGAATCAATACGAATCACAATATCTTATAAACATATGTCATCATGACATAGTTAGCCATTACCATTTTACAACCATAACTAAGTATGTACATCATTTAAAAATTGGATTTTTTAATCACATAATCAAGTTATAACACAAGTTAATCCTTAATAACACAATTATTCATAGTATAGAAATACTAAAATCAATATTTTACAGTCCTACTCTCATCACATAACTTTTCTTAAAATTTCGTGTACAAAAAGTACACTGTCAGACCATAGACTATGCTTTAAACCGTTTCAAAAATGATTACAAGTCTACATATATATATATATATATATATATATATATTAAAAGCACATAGTGCGTATTTAGCTTGATGTCAAAATTTCGAAGTCTACCATAGCTATGAGTTTTGGAAAACTTACATCTCCACTAATAATCATTTGCTTAACAATCTATCTGTTCCTATAATCCTCAATTCTCCATTTACACACAACTATACTCATATCGTCAAACTTACCATACTTATGAGTTCAGGAACTTTCCACAATTATATGAGTTTACGAACTTGTCCTAGTCAGACCTTTAACGTCCATTCGTTGAGGGTTTCATAAACATTTCATATAACCATGAGTCACGAACGTAACATAAGTATGAGTTTTAAGAACTCTAACTTAACCTTTTATTCTCTACTTATAACCTATCTATCTGTTATACACATGAGAAAGGAATCACCCTCTTAACATGCATATAGCAAATAGCGCGACTCAAACATTTCAATAATTATCAGGGCCAGAAACTAAGTGGTTTTTACACCAAGTATAATTCAGCTCCCATACAAAGAATCATACAACTTAGCTGTCGTCATGAGTTCTCAATTGAAATCCCCACCTAGTCTTAACTCCCTTCTCAATACGAATTTCATTCAACTCGTATTCATAATCCTTTCCTGAATTTGTACCAATTTGTGGTACCATTGATACACATCAATCTTTGCTGTAAACTTTCCAATCATCAGATTGATTCTTCTCCCTACTATCACCTTATCAGATCACGGAGTGATCTCATCGTATATATTACGATTCATTTCTATAATATGATCATTTTGTTTAACGATCTCCTATCCCAGTACTTTTAGTCTTTTAGACTCTATCTATTCATTACTACTGTTCACCTTTATTATCAGAGTTAGGGAACTCCGTATCTTTATAACTCGCCGAGATTCGTCTTTGAATCTTACCGACACACTAACTCTATGTGAGTTAGATCTTATCCTAATCACTGCGATTATTAGTCTAAGGTAACTCTACCCTAGGTTTATAACCAACATCTTTGATACCAAATGTAGGGCCCCCAAATCTGGGTCCTAAATCACCACGGATCTGGTGCACTATTTCTATACTATTGCGGAAGATATAAACATAAATTGTTTATACATTAAACATTATACACTATCCCCAAGGTCGAGTAACCATAACTTATACACTATTCATTATCCTATCTGACATACAAATATTCTATCATACAATTTTGTTACCATTCTATCTACACATGTAAACTAAAGTTGGGACTGTCTTTAACCTTTCCTTATATTCGACGCATTCGCCTTAATCTGCAATGTTTTATCATGATATAGCAAGGGTGAGCATGAAAGTTGACCAACAAGTTTAAAATATATTTAAGGATATATCATGATTGAAAGAGTCTGAATAATAAGCTGGCTATAATTCATCAATGTAATTGAGAACTAGCACGAACAAACTTTTGACTGAACAAGTATTAAACATGAACAATTATATCTGAACCGAATGGTAATGAAGGCGATCAACCTTTCATACCTGACTTATATATACAAGATGTACAGAGTATAATTCTACATAGCAATCAGTAATGATTAACCATAAGCATATCTGAATGAAACAACTCTTAGTAGAGTTAAGAAAAACATACATGTACCGTTGATTACCGTTACGAAATATAACTTAGCTTTATCCGAAGACCTAATATAGATAATACCGATCTCCAAATATTAGAATAATGTAACACTCATGGTGCTTCCAACCATGGCACCTTACAAGGGTACCTATCAACTTGCTACCGACTCGCTCGGCGTCCCCTACGGAAAGTCAGGCTTCGGTGCCTTCCCTTAAAGGATGTCACCAGATAAAGGCTCGGGGCTCTTTTCAAATTCATGCTTATATGTGACACCCCCAAATCCGGGTTACCTGATCCCCGAGTTTGGTATTCATGATCCACAATATAATACCATCTAACTACCCATTTTAATATAAATAGGAATACATAACTCATTAACATAAATTGTTAATACATAAGTCCAAGGTCTACTAACCTTAACATTACAGACATACCCCTTTAGATATACAAAAAGGGTTTATGTGACGCCCCCAAAATAGGTATACAAAACCCATTCTGAGTCGCCAAATACATGGTATAGGAAGTAAACCACAACTTTAATAATACAATTGTCGTGCAAAATACGACAACACAAACTGTGAGTTTAAATACAAATATTGTCTTATACACAATATCCACACTCAAATAAGTCCTCATTACAATTATTCATGCACTATTTTATAGAAATAGTGAGGACTGCTAAAACATCTTTCTAGAACCATCACTCCATACCCCGACTCGATCCTGCTATGTTCTCACCTCCTGAGAAAAAAAATGGAACAAAAAAGAAAAGGGTGAGCTCAACTAGCCCAGTAAAGAATATTATGACTAAGATAATATACAACAAATTATCATTAGTCTTCAACAGGGAAAAATATGATAGAATATAATAGACAACAAGTTTTAGATCAATATTTTGCAGCGGAAACAACAATCCATTAGAAGAGTCACGTAGAGAATGAATTCTACTATCTTCTAAGATTTAAAAGTTCATCATCAATATTTTATCCCTGTAACAACAATCAATATACATCTTTAATCAAATATTCATCTTTGCATTACAGGCCAAAGATATTCATTTGTATCACCAGTTGGTCATGTTCATCTCAATACCTGTTCATCTTTGCACTACGGGCCAAAGATATTCATCAGTTAATCATTCATCTTTGCACTACAGGCCAAAGATATTCAGTAATATCATCATTTAAGACTGAGGATGATGAAAAATATTTTAAAGAAAACGAATCCAGTGAGACAGAAGGACAAATATTAGGGATTCGTATAACAGTTTATCTAAGATCAATAATACTTCATAATAACCGATTGTGAAGTAGAATTCAAAAATAACGATCAAAAAATGGATACAATCAAAGATAGTAGCCAAAATAGACATCTTGGACAAAAAGAAAAATTTTCATTTTTCGGTGAATAGTGTCGTATACGTGAATAGTGACGTATACGTGAATAGTAACCCCAACACAAAAAGTTCCAAATTTAATTAAAAAGTTCACCAATATTTCGGCATAATGATATTGAACAAAATAATATCATTTAAGAAGAAAATAACATCCTTTACCTCAAAATAACGGCACTTCTGATCAAAATATCGGATAGAAAGCCGAAGGAAGCTTGTACTGAACAACAACTCTCAAAGTATATAAATACTCACAAAAATACGCCCGATAATCTAGAGAGAAAGAAAACTTGTTTCTGGTGTGATTTTCAATTTTAACCTAAGCGTCTATTTATAGGAAAATGCTAGAACGCCATAAGAGACTAAAATAATAAACTAATATTATTTCTTTTTAATTTCCTACGCCACCTACCATTTGAAAAATCCAAGCATGCCTTCTTGGACAAAATTAGCAGCCCATGTGTGTAATCAACACCAACCAAAAAGTGGGTTCCACCCATAAATTAATAAAAATCATTTTATTTTCCGAAACTTCAACAATTCATAGAAAATAGCCTATTTATCAGAAAAATACGAATTTTATATTCATTCTGCCTGAAATCCACAAACGGGTGATTTTTAATACTTCCCTTCCGACAAAATACTGATAAAACACCTCAGCATTAATTCCTTCATTTATAACCACATAAATAGATCCATCATTTATATCCACATCAAATAAATATTTTGCTTATCATATAAATCAATAATTAATTATTCACAAATAATATTACAGAATCACAATTATGACAACCGGTAGCCGCTCCTCAGAAGAGGGGCTTTCAATAAGGATTTCTCATCTTGGGCGCAATTAGGTGACCAAACCTCTCCAGAGGCAGAACTTTCTAGACATTGCCAATAATGTCATCTAATAATATTATTCAAATAATATGAATTGTTGATCTGATAATGGGAAATACTGTGCAGTGACAATTATTGAAACAACAATAATATAAAATATCAACGCAACAATTATTGAATCAATAAAATAAAATATTGAACAGTAACTACTATAACAATTATTGAGTAGTGCCTTCATATGTACGAATAAATAATTCAACAATACTATGCAATACCGTGTGCTACTGTGCAACCACGCGTATTTGTGACACCCCCAAATCCAGGTACTTCATTCCCACAGGATCTGATGTTCACTTAATCAAACATTCATATCTGACTACCCAATCACAATAAAACTGGATAAATAAAATGTTTCCCATTAAAGGATTACATAATAAAATCTCCCAGGTTGTCTAACCTTTAATTACAATCACTCAAATACGGAATTTAAAATAAACTTCATTACAACCATTCAATTAAAATCTGAAAATCAAATATCAAATTACAAGTCTTCAAAACTTGCTCATCTTTCCTTTTTCCTTACTAGTGCTAGGTACATCAGCCTTTTCGTCTTTAACTGTAAGAGTTATATAAGCAAGAGTGAGAAAACAATGCTCACTTGAAACAATAAGGAATCGACAAGAGTATAATAATAATAACTGCCCATGATAGGCTCATTAAGACTGAATGGTACTCTAACAATGATAATCAGGAACTAAAATCCAAAATGTGGAATAAATATAACTGAGGGTCATAAGACCATGAACTATGTCCACGATTCATGAGTAATCTTTCAACTCCAACTTTAATACCATAAGACTATAAGGACTCCTCGTACTTAGGGGGATCGACCTCTTCGCCGTACCATGTATTGTGCACAAACATTTAACGCTACACGTAAGTTATCCCCTAATAATAATAGGGTTGTTCATCTCAGTATTTGGAGTACAAGTCCACACCAAAGAGAGTTTGGTTTGGATAAGCTTTCAAGGGTAATTTGAAGTTCAACAATCATCAACTAGAGGCTAGTTGAATTAATAACATTATATTACAGAATAATCGTAATTGAATCAACATGGTAAACCAAAATCATGCTTTAGGAATAATCTAATAGCATATACTTTGAATAACTATAACATGCCTTGCTTGAACAATATTAAGTCAAGGTTAATTAGAATTGAGTACTAAGCATGCATAACCGTTTGAACGATAAAATTGCTCGACATTAGTGTAAATAGTTGTGCATGCTAAACAATAAGTTAAACACAAGAATAACTTGTCAACATCAAACCAAAGTTTAGAAAGCTTGCATCATTTATAAGGTAATAGAATTGAAACAATAAATAGTTCAACAAGATAAAGAATTAGAAAACTTGCATTATTATATTGGAAACAATAATTGATTCAATCAAGATAATGGATTAGAAAACTTGCCTTGTTCGTAGGCTAAACCGAATCAATACGAATCACAATATCCTATAAACATATGTCATCATGACATAGTTAGCCATTACCATTTTACAACCATAACTAAGTATGTACATCATTTAAAAATTGGATTTTTTAATCACATAATCAAGTTATAACACAAGTTAATCCTTAATAACACAATTATTCATAGTATAGAAATACTAAAATCAACATTTTATAGTCCTACTATCATCACATAACTTTTCTTAAAATTTCGTGTACAAAAAGTACACTATCAGACCATTCTTTAACTTCATGTGGCGGCCACAGCTATTTACATGGTGGTCGTACGTTGCAAGCGCAAACAAGCGTTGTTGTATGATAAATAACCTATGAAGCCGGTTGACTCATGGCGTGGTGATGGCGACTATGACAAGACCACTAACGTCATCTTTGGCTTTCGGCCTACATTGGCTAAAGCATGATTTGATTGACGACTTGACAAGAATGCAGGAGAAAAAGCCATTTTTTGGCCTACAAGCTCGTTCTAACAGACTAAATAGCATGTAAATCATACAAAAACTCCATGTAAACAAAATTCAAGAATTCCTAACATGTTTCTATCCATACAACAACATAAACGACAAGTTTAAAACATCCAATTTCACTACTTTTGATAAAAAAAAAACTCACTTTTTGAAATTTCAATGAAAATCAACACTATAAATTTTGTTTTTCAACCAAAACCATTAATTTTAAGCATTTTATCAAAGTATATACATACTCTAACAAATTGAATAGTCAATTTATCAATAAAACAGCTAAACAACCCATAATTTCTATTTTAACTAAACAATATATAATCACAAAAACTCTCTATAAAAAGGTTTTCTTAACAAATTACATACATATCATCAATTCATTGATTATAAACATATAAAACTTATGAAAATAACTTTACAACACTAGTTAATCATATGAATACCCATAAATTCAACAATTTACCCTATCACAAGAATTTTACAGAGAAATAGGAGAAGAGAAAACTAAAACTTTTAAAACTTAAAAAGAATAGGATAATACCTTGAAAAAGATGATGATGGCTATTCCCTTCTTTGATTCTCAAAATTTTCTTCTCACCAATTCCCTAGCCTTTCTTCCTCTCTTCTTTTCTTCTTTTCTTCTTCTTTTTCCTCTGAGTTTTTCTCTTTTCTTCTTAACTCTAACTACGTACTAACCATCTAACGTATATAGGATATAATATATATTAATTATATAATATAAATATAGATATAACTGATACCAGTTAAATAAGTTTTGAAAACCAAAAGCCATAAGGCTTATTTGGCTAGTCACTAAAAAAATAACCAATTAATCTTTAGGCCTTGTTTAGTAAAACACAATTAGAATAAAGACTTAATAAGAAATAGGCCTTGTTTGGCAAAACTGAATTAAAACTCCTTTAAGTTATTTTAATAACTACTTTATAAAAGGTTATTTGTCACACTTTAAATTCAATTAATTCTAAAAACAATTTATTACATCACTTTAACACATAACTCAATACCACAAAATTATAATTTTCTATATAATTATAACTTTATTTAATCAACTAACACATCCTTTTTAATTACAAATTCTAATAAAAAGAATAGTAATTCAATTAATCAAAACTTTCTAACTTAATAATTAAATTAAATTAGCATAAAATAATTAATTTCCTTAATTATTTATTTAACAAATAGCTAAACAAATTGAATCAAATTTGAACAATTATTTATTTAACAATAAACACATCCATTAAGTACTTAAATATTTTAATATAACAATAAAAGTTTTGGAATGTTACAGTATTACTGTATTTTAACCACCAGGTATTCCAACAGTGTTAACGGTAACAACTACGCCGTTATTTATAAAAACTTATACTTTTTTGTTTTTTTCATCCGACAGTTATTCGTTATGAGCCCCACGAATGGTTGCGCCGTCGTACGAATATTTCCCGACAAAAAGAATATTCCACGACCAAAAGAATATTCCCCGAAAAAAATGAATATTCTATAACCACTTGCTTATTTTGTAAAATTTGCGTATTTCACCCATAACCAAAGCATTATATCGAATTAACCCTTATTAATTTAGAATAATGAATAGAGGAAAAAATTAATTTTATTCATAATAAGTTGGGGTCTTACAACCTCCCCTCCTTATAAAATTTCGTCCTTGAAATTGACGTACGACATTGCACAGTGTTTGAGCGGTGAGGGTACATCGCTTTCATTTCTGATTCCAACTCCCAGGTCATTTCCTCAATAGCATGGTTCCTCCACAAAACCTTGACTTGTGGTATAACCTTCGTGCGTAGGACATGCTCTTTCCTATCCAAGATCTTAACAAGTACCTCCTCGTATGTTAAATCTTCGGCTATCTCGTTTGGTTCTAACGCAATAATGTGGTTTAGGTCTTTTACATATTTACGAAGCATAGATATGTGAAAAACATTATGAACACGAGACATGTTTGGAGGTAATGCGAGTCTATAGGCCACATTTCCTATTCGGTCAAGAATCTCAAATGGGCCAACAAATCGTGGATTGAGCTTTCCTCTCTTCCCAAATCTTGTAACTCCCTTCCATGGAGCAATACGTAACAGTACATGATCTCCAATATTAAATTCCACATCCTTTCGATGAAGATCAACATAACTCTTTTGTCGATCCTGTGAGGTTTGAATACGTTGTCGAATCATTTGGATCTTTTCTGTAGTCATGCGTACCAATTTCGGTCCCAACAAAGTTGCTTCACCCACCTCGTCCCAACATACTGAAGAACAACACTTTCGTCCATACAATGCCTCAAATGGAGCCATGCCTATACTTGCTTGATAACTATTGTTGTAGGAGAATTCCACTAATGGCAAATACTTATCCCAACTCCCTTTGAAGTCTAGAACATAGAGTCTTAATAGATCTTTAAGAGTTTGAATAGTCCTCTCGATTGTCAAAATACATTTGAGGATGGTATGCCGAATCAATAAAGAAATCTGTGCCCATAGCTTTCTGCAAGCTAACCCAAAATCGTGAAGTGAATCTTGGGTCACGATCCGAAACTATGGATACTGGCATGCCATGCAATCTCACAATCTCATTCAAGTACATACAAGCATGACATTCAAGGGAATAAGTCTCACGTATAGGCAAGAAATGAGCAGACTTGATTAATCTATCAACAATAACCCAAATCACATTTATGCCTTGAGAAACTTTGGGAAGACCTGTAACAAAATCCATGGTAATGTGTTCCCACTTGCGAAGAAACTTTGGGAAGACCTGTAATGAAATCCATGGTAATGTGTTCCCACTTACATTTCGTAATCTCAAGTGATTGCAATGGACCCTTTGCAATTGATGCTCCGCCTTTACACGTTGACAGGTTAAACATCTCGAGATAAACTCTGCGATCTCTCTCTTCATATTGTTCCACCAAAATGTGTGTCGAATATCATGATACATTTTGGTACTCCCAAGATGGATTGGAAATGGGGTGTTGTGTGCCTCCTTCATGATTCTATGCTTTAAGTCAGAATCGTTAAGAACGCAAAGTCTAGAGTTGACTCGAAGTATTCCTTCTTCATCGATTCTTACTTCTGGAATTGCACCTTCTTGCACTTTCTTCTTCATACGCATCAGTCCCAGGTCCGTAGCTTGAGCAGCTTTAACTTTATCAATTAAAGTAGGTTCTACTCGTATATTTGCCATCATCACGTGGATCCTGGAGTCTTTAATTCTATCTCCATCCTTTGCAAGTCATACAAAATGGGCCTTTGTGTTGACAATATCGCACTCATACTCGCATATGATCTTTTACTCAATTCGTCAGCTACTACGTTTTCTTTTCCAGGATGATATTGAATAGTGTGATCGTAATCTTTCAACAGCTCAAGCCAACGTCGTTGCCGCATATTTTGTTCTTTTTGGGTGAAAAAATATTTGAGACTTTTATGGTCCGTATAAATCTCCACTTTTTCCCCATACAAGTAATGTCTCCATATCTTCAACGCGAAAACGACTGCTACCAACTCTAGATCATGAGTAGGATAATTCCTCTCATATTCTTTGAGTTATCGCGAGGCATAGGCTATGACTTTCCCATGTTGCATGAGAACACATCCTAACCCTTTGCCTGAAGCATCGCTGTAGATAACAAATCCATCAGAACCAGATGGTATTGTTATAACAGGTGCCAAAATGAGTCTCCTCTTGAGCTCTTGGAAACTCTTCTTGCATTCCTCGCTCCGTATGAATTTTGAATCTTTCCAAGTCAACTGAGTTAACGGAGTAGCGATTCGAGAAAATCCTTCCACGAATCTCGAAAATTACCATTAAACCCGAAAGCTACGCATTTGGTCACCGACTTGGTTGCTCCAACTTTGTATTGCTTCAATCTTCGCCGGGTCAACAGATACTCCATGTTTTGACACCACGTGCCCAAGGAATGCTACTTCCTCAAGCCAGAACTCGCATTTTTTCAGCTTGGCATAAAGCTTATTTTCACAAAGTCTTTCAAGTATCAGCTTCAAATGGTGCTCATGATCTTCACGGCTTTTGGAATAGATGAGGATGTCATTAATAAAGACAACAACGAACTGATCCAAATATTCCTTGAATACTCGGTTCATCATATCCATGAAAGCAGTAGGAGCATTAGTTAATCCAAAAGACATGACTAAGAATTCATAATGCTCGCATCAGGAGTTCAAGGCGATCTTTGGAATATCCTCGATTTTAATCTTGGTGATGATATCTAGAAGCGAAGATCGATCTTTGAAAAGAATTATGCTTTTAGAATCGGTCAAAGGTCATCAATGCGAGCTAAGCGGATACCTATTCTTGATGGTGACATGGTTTAATTCTCGATAGTCAATACAAAGTCGCATACTCCCATCTTTCTTCTTTACGAATAAAACGGGAGCACCCCAAGGAGATGTACTAGGACGAATGAAATCGATGTCTAACAATTCCTGTAGTTGGACTTTTAACTCCTGAAGTTCAATAGGAGCCATTCGATATGAGGTTTTAGAAATGGGCTTTGTACCCGGTTCAAGGTCAATAAAAAGTTCAACATCACGTTCTGGGGGTAGACCGGGAAGTTCTTCAGGAAATACATCAGGAAATTCTCTAACAACAAAAATATTATCCAAATCTGACTTGTCTTTATTCAAATCCATAACATGGGCTAAGAAAGCTTGGCATCCATTTTTTAATAAACGAATAGCTTTGTGGCTTGATATGACAGTGACTGATTTTAGTGGTTTAGTTGTTTGAATTCGTGATAATGACAGGTTGGTTAGGAATATGAAAACTAACAACCTTACAAAAACAATCAATTTTGGCATGATGAGTGGTTAACCAATCAATTCCTAAAATCACATCAAAAACAAGTATCTTTAAAGAGATAAGATCAACAGGTAATGTGATATTGCCAACTTGGATTAAGCAAGATTTATAAACTGTAGATGTAACGAAGGTTTCACCCAACGAAGTTTCAACAGATAAGTTAAAATCCCATTTCTCCGGAGTCAAGTTTAAACGTTGAGCACAAATAGGAGAGATAAAAGAATGGGTAGAACCGGTATCTAGTAAGGTATAAACTTCGCAAGAATTCAAGATTAGCTTACACATGATCACCTCGTTCGGGTTCCTCACATTTTGGCCAGTCACAACAAACGCTCTTCCAGGAACCGTTGATTTCGACTTATCCGGGACAGCTTTTGGAGTCACAATCCCTGCTGAGCTTGGTTTTGCTACAGAACACTCTCAGGCTATATGACCCTCCTTTCCACAGTTATAACATACCTTAGATTGTTGTGGACAGTTTGGGCTGATATGTCCCTCTTTCCCGCATTTATAACACACGACCGGTGGTCGTTCTCCTCCCCTAGCAACAGTTGATGTTGGTGTTGCTGCTGATGTCTTCTCGTCATTGTAGAAACTTCTCTTTTTGAAATGTCCACTAGACTCACCTCTTCTATTATCATGGCCACGATTACCACCCGAGTGGTTACCGCTTTTATCCGTATTCTTCCCTCCTCACTAGTTATCATCGCTCCAATGAGTGCTATCACCGGTATGACCCTGGTTGTGATCCCTCGGTTGAGTGTACTCATTGTCTCGCTCTAATAATTGAGCCCTGTTGACAACATCTGAATACAGAGAAAATTTATGAGATATAATGTATTGATGAATCTTGGGTTTTAGACCTCTTAAAAACATCCGCGTCATACATTCCTTATACTCCACCAAATGAGGTGCAAACCTGGATAACTCTGCAAACTTTGCCTTGTATTGAGACACCGTCATGTTGTTCTGTTCCAGTCTAATAAACTCTACCTCCTTCATATGACGAATACTTTTTGTAAAGTACTTATCATTGAATAGTTTCTAAAATCTTTCCCAAGACATATTAAGTGCGGCTGGCTGGGTACGCTTCACATATTCCCACTAGTAATCTTCCTCACCATGAAACATAAAGGTGGCGAATGGAACCTTCTGTTCCTCCGTGCATCCCAAGACATCGAATATGTTGGTAATTTGCTTGACCCATGTTTTCGCCTTAATCGGATCGGGCTTTCCCTAGAAATCTAGTGGTCCCAACTCCTTGAAGCTCTTTGGTCATGATGAGGCACGTAGCGTTGCCATTATTCCCACCGGTATTTTGTACACGAGTCTCCCTCGTCTGATTTTGCATGAACTGCAAAAAGCTCCTAAACATTCCATCATTCATCGTTTGCTCGGTAGTGTAATTTACGGGAGGAATATTGCCTTCCTGTTGCACATTCTCCTGGTTTGTGACTAAAGGTTGTTCCACAGTCTCATACACTCCATTGTTAACGTTCTCAGTAGCCATTCTTAAATACTGCCATAAAATAAGGGTTAATTAAACAAATTAACATATCACATAATATCCTTATATTATGACCAACCAACAAATAAGCTTAGATGGGACACACTAGCGAAGGATTTACTCATCTCTCCCCTCCTAGTTCTATTCCTCGATCTCCGCTAGAGACCATATCCCTAAGCTTTGATACCAACTATGACGCCCCCAAAATAGGTATACAACACCCATTCTGAGTCGCCAAATACATGGTACAGAAAGCAAACTACAACTTTAATAATACAATTGTCGTGCAAAATACGACAACACAAACTGTGAGTTTAAATACAAATATTGTCTTATAGACAATATCCACACTCAAATAAGTCCTCATTATAATTATTCATACACTATTTTATAGAAATAGTGAGGACTGCTAAAACATCTTTCTAGAACCATCACTCCATACCCAGGCTCGATCTGCTTATGTTCTCACCTCACGAGAAGAAAAATGGAACAAAAAGGAAAAGGGTGAGCTCAAATAGCCCGATAAAGAATATTATGACTAAGATAATATACAACAAATTATCATTAGTCTTCAACAGGGAAAAATATGATAGAATATAATAGACAACAAGTTTTAGATCAATATTTTGCGGTGAAACAACAATCCATTAGAAGAGTCACGTAGAGAATGAATTCTACTATCTTCTAAGATTTAAAAGTTCATCATCAATATTTTATCCTGTAACAACAATCAATATACATCTTTAATCAAATATTCATCTTTGCATTACGGGCCAAAGATATTCATTTGTATCACCGATTGGTCATGTATTTCATCTCAATATTCATTCATCTCTTTGCACTACGGGCCAAAGATATTCATCGATTAATCATTCATCTTTGCACTACTGGGCCAAAGATATTCAAGAATATCATCATTTAAGACCGAGGATGATGAAAAATATTTTAAAGAAAAGCGAATCCAATTGAGAGATGGAAGGACAAATATTAGGGATTCAGTATAACGGTTTATCCAAGATCAATAATACTTCATAATAACAGATTGTGAAGTAGAATTCAAAAATAACGATCAAAACATGGATACAATCAAAGATAGTAGCCAAAATAGACATCTTGGACAAAAGAAAAATTTTCATTTTTCTATTGAATAGTCTTCAGATTCGTGAATAGTGTCGTATCGTGAATAGTAAACCCCAACACAAAAAGTTTCAAATTTGATTAAAAAGTTCACCAATATTTCGGCATAATGATATTAAACAAAATAATATCATTTAAGAAGAAAATAACATCCCTTACCTCAAAATAACGGTACTTCTGATCAGAATATCTGATAGAAAGCCGAAGGAAGTTTGTACCGAACAGCTACTCTCAAAGTATATAAATACTCACAAAAATATGCTCGATAATCTAGAGAGAAAGAAAACTTGTTTCTGGTGTGATTTTCAATTCTAACCTAAGCGTCTATTTATAGGAAAATGCTAGAACGCCAAAGGAAACTAAAATAATTAACTAATATTATTTCTTTTTAATTTCCTACGCCACCTACCATTCGAAAAATCATAGCATGCCTTCTTGGACAAAATCAGCAGCCCATGTGTGTAATCAACACCAACCAAAAAGTGGTTCCCACCTATAAATTAATAAAAACTATTTTATTTTCCGAAACTTCAATAATTCATAGAAAATAGCCCGTTTATCAGAAAAATACGAATTTTATGTCCATTCTTCCTGAAATCGAATTCTCTACAACTTTGTAGAAGAAAGTTTTTCTAAATTCCCAACAGAAAATATTTGAAATCCACAAACGGGTGATTTTTAATACTTCCCTTCCGATAAAATACTGATAAAACACCTCAGCATTAATTCTTTCATTTATAACAAAATAAATAGATCCATCATTTATATCCACATCAAATAAATATTTTCTTATCATATAAATCAATAATTAATTATTCACAAATAATATTACAAAATCACAATTATGACAACCAGGCCGTTCCCAAGAAAGAGGGGGCTTTCCAATAAGGATTTCTCATTACTGGCGCGTAATTAGGTGACCAAATCTCTCCTTAGACAGAACTTTCTAGACGTTGCCAATAATGTTATCTAATAATATTATTCAAATAATATGAATTATTGATCTGATAATGAGAAATACTGTGCCGTGACAATTATTTAAACAACAATAATATAAAATATCAACGCAACAATTATTGAATCAATAAGATAAAATATTGAACAGTAACTACTGTAATAATTATTGAGTAGTGCCTTCTTACGTACGAATCAATAATTCAACAATACTATGCAATACCTGGTAATCATTTCTTTGTGCAACCACGCAGACATCGTATTTTAACCACCGTGTATTCCAACAAGGTGTTATCTGCAGTAATAACTACGTAGTTATTTATAAAAACTCATACTTTGTCGTTTTCCTCATCTGACAGTTATTCGTTATGAGCCCCACGAATGGCTGCGCCGTCGTACGAATATTCCCCGACAAAAAGAATATTCCACGACCAAAAGAATATTCTCCGACAAAAATGAATATTCTATAACCACTTGCTTATTTTGTAAAATTTGCGGATTTCACTCATAACCAAAACATTATATCGAATTAACCCTTATTAATTTAGAATAATGAATAGAGGAAAAATTTAATTTTATTCATAATAAGTTGGGGTCTTACAGTTTACAATACGACATAATTATAATAATGTTCATCATAACTAGTTTATTACTATGCCTTTTCCCTTGTTCTTCTTTGCAGCACCTTCTGCAACTTCATCCCAAGCTGAAAAGTTTTATTTATAGCAAGGGTGAGCAACAAGTTTGCTCCGCAAGTTAAGAGATACAATAAAGATATAGAAATCAATATCAAACCTTCTCCCATTCTACGCAACAATAATTCGATAATGAAATAGTACAACGCTTTCAAGGTTTTCTACGATATCCAAATGAATAATCAAGAATTAATTCTACGAAATAGTAAAGTGAAATATTTTCCAGATTTATGCTGAGCAATCCATTGGATCATGAACTTCTCTTCTTGAGTAACTATCAAAGTTAAACTTTGATATACCCAGGTGTATCAAATAACCATAAAGATTAAATCATACCCCTCTGCAAGTATATAAAGTGATCAGCTTTAGTATACCATATATTATGCATAATACTTAATCGCGCGCAAAGGCCGAATACTCGACCGATAAAATATTCCCTTTATATAAAAGGTTGTTCTTCTCAGTCTTAGAATTAAGATTTTGATTTTACAACGAAATACTGTGATTTCAAATTCTATTTACTTCTCGATCTAGCCAAAATAATTGGCATCGATCTATCAATAATAATTTAATTCTATTCTCGAACCTATCAAGTTCTAACAAATGTTTGTCTAACCAGAATAATTGGCTAATACATTTCTCAGCATAATTTGACAATAAACAGGAATTATCTGTACTGTCAATTCTAGCTTCTACGGATATGTATATCCAACAATAGTTATTCTACGAATGTATATATATATTCTAAATTAGTAATTTAATTTGAATTATTAAACATGCACTAACTGCGAATAATCAACAATAAATCCCTAGACGTGGTCTAATTAGCAATAATTAACCACCAATAATAATTAAATAATATTAACTCAAGGTTGAGTTAGGGAACTTGCCTCTTCCGCTGATTACAACTACACAATAAACTTATCTGCGTTTGTAAGACCTATAACCAATAATATCGGTCTCACAATTAGCACAATGATTTATAATAAATAACATTGTAATTCACAGTCAAATTCTCCTAGGCACATTACCACATAGCCACATCAGTGTTTATAACCTAGATAAAGACTTATCAAGTCTAACTATTTCGGTCTGGTTGGACTTCGGTCCATTTTTGGTGATCTGGTCACCTTATCCGACAATTACCACATCTATTGTCAATTAAACTCAGTTTCTAAGCATCAATATTATTTTTGATAAGTCAAATATCATTAATAATATTTTTCAGAAGCTTTTACTAATTCATAAGTAATTATTATAATTTATAATAATTTTTCAAACATCCGAATCATTTTTAAATTATTTAATTATCAAATAATCTTATCATTATTAATATTAAATAATATAAAAATATTAATAACATACTTGTCAAAATATTAAAGTTATTTTCAATAACTTAAAATATTTTTAAATCATCAATATTCTACTTAAATGATTTTTAAAGTAATTAAAATCATTTTAAATCATTACCATTAATATTTAAATATTAATTAAATTACCATCAAAATATTAAAAGTCATTAATTATAACTTAAAATATTTTTAAATCATTTTTTCTCATTTTTAAATGATTTTTAAATCAATAAAATCATTTTTAATTCATTTATTTAATAGGATAATTAAATAAATCTAATATCATTAATATTAAATTATTAATAAAAATTCTCTAAAATTATTAAAAGTTATATTTTATTACTCAAAATATTTTTAAATACATTATTCTTATTTAAAATGATTTTCATAATATTAAATCATTTTCTCTAATTTATTTAATATACTAATTAAATAAATTAAATATCATTAATATTCAAATAATTATATTAATGAAAATATTCGAAATAGTCAAAATTATTTTCACAATTTAAAATAATTTTTAAAACCATTTTTGGTAATTTTTAGAATTTATTTCTATTTTTAATCATTTTCCGGAAAATATCAAAAATTAGAAAATAATAAAACCGTCGCTAAAGACCTTTAGAGACACTTGACTGTTGTCTTAGGTGTTCTTGGCTCAAGAACAACGACAAAAGATGTTTAAGGTCCCCTGTTTGTAGTGAATAATTCTTTGATTAATAGGATTCTGGGTTAACTTAAACCTCAGTCGTGTAGTACTTATGTAGCACTACAACATACAATAAACACTTTGATCAAACAACAAACATACGAGAAGATATGTGCAAGCAAACTCGTTGTCAGAACATTTCTGGGTTTCTAGAAACCCAGATAGTTCGACTAGTCACTTTCAAGGACGATTTAATCCAAGTTCCAAACATGTTTTATGTGATCTAAATGTTCAAACTTATTGTCCATACGTCAAGGAACAATATTAAAGGAACAAAGCTGACCAACAACAAATTAATCACTATTTATTTAGCGGTCAAACTAAGTCAGAACGAGTGTTCATTTGTTTCTGGGTTTTTCCCAGAAACACAATCCGTGACCAGGTGCCTCTTTTGACCATTAATTCTGCCCGATCAAAAATCTGTTTATGGAAATTAAAACCATGGATCTCAAGTTCATACAATAGACTACAAGTTTAATACAACAACAACATCAAACACTAAAACTACTGACAGATCCGGACCTTATAAAAAGTTGTCAGAAGCTGTTTTTTTAAATTCTAGGCTGCCCAAATTTTTATTCGGTCAACGTCGGTCAATGTGTTTTGACCTTAAATAACTTCGAATCCAGACATCTAATGGCTATACAACCACTTGCAGATTAAAGACAACCTAACAAGCTACCAATAACAACATTAAAACAACAATTATCACCAACATAGACAGATCTAGGACCACTGACATATCTTGTCGGACCACAAAAATTGCTCAAAAATGTGATTTTGAAAACTTGCATTTTTACCCACTTTGATGCTATGGATCCATGATGGATCAACATAGATCATCTAAAAACACCATATAACACAAATATAAACACTTAAACACAATTATTTTCTTAGCATACAAGATTTAGGTTGAGTTTGGGTTTTACCTTCTCTTGTCCAATCTTTGATCCTTGCTCTCCAAATATGATCTAGGTGTTCTAAGAGGTTAAAGAGTGATTGAATCACTTAACAAATTCGTAGCTTTAGATGAGAGAGAGAGTTGGGTAGTGTTAGATAGCCAATAGGCTTGATATGTGAACTTTCTCTCTTCTAGATCTCTTATATCAAAGATGTAATGAATCCAAGTGTGCAAGTTGGCAAGATATGGATAAGATTTGATATAGAATTTAAGCACATGGTCTTATCCAAAGTGATGACTCACTAGATTTGCAAATATTTTAACATAATATCTAAGAAAAGGGGTATTTTGGACTTTGTACATGAACTTTTAATGGCATACAAGGAATTTACCAAACCCTTAGGGTTTAACCCTAAGGCTCTAACCCTAGTTTTACAACTTTAGCTTCTAGGATTTTCTAAATTAGGATCTCTAAAATAGAAAATTAAGATTTTCAAAAATATAATCAGTTTTCCCTAATTACATTAAAGGTTACTAATCACATTAAAGTATACTAATCACTTTAGAGCTTACTAATTAGGATTAGGGTTTCCAAAATAGGGTTTAGGATTCCCGAATTATAAATTAGGGTTTCCTGACTTTTGATTAGGGTTCCTAACTATGCGTTAGGGTTTCAAATCTTGAGATTAGAGTTTTCAATCCCTTATTAGGGTTTACAAATATTATATCCTACCCGACCAATCATTGATTAACATTCTATATGGTACAAACACGTACTCATCAGTATAATTATTTCAATTATATTTTCAATCGAATCCCTAGCCAGACTTAGGGTTAGGGTTTCTATTCTCCGTTAAGCATAACTCTACTCTAATTTCTCAGTCAATACACAAATTGACTACTGCTCGATACTCGTATCACAGATACATAGTACAATGTTAACAGTCAATATTAAATAATAAAAAAAATTATTCATGAAATTTGGATTATTCGAAATCTCGGGTTATCATATCCACCCCTCCTTAAAAGGATTTCGTCCTCGGAATCACCGCTTTCTTATTCTCTACAGTCTTTTAAAGTTGTATCATCAATTCATTTTTAAGAACACAATATTAATTTGTGTTTCAAATTCTAACATGTGACTTGAATCTATAAAAGAAAACAATTCACAGCAATAATTAACCAAGATTACTCGCGTAATTAAATTTCTAGACAAAATCGTTACCTGCCACCTCCTGAGTAGTCACTACATCTTGCGTCGTCATATTGAAAGTACGGGCCTTTGGTCTTCCTGGTTGTGCAGGTCCTCGAATCGCCAAGGTTCCACCACCGGGTCCGTTGTTGTCACTTTCCTTCTCCGCATTCCTTTTCGGATAGTTCCGTACTATATGATCAGTTGATCCACAGGCAAAAAAACCTTGAATTTTCTTCGGACTGGGACAATTGGGTGGAATGTGCCCCTCTTGCCCGCAGTTGTAACAAACTCCTTTATTCTTTAAACAGACTCCAGGATGGTTCTTTCCGCAGGTCGCGCATGGTTCCCTTCCTTTCGTATTCTCTTCAGTCTTGCTACCTGATTGGGTATTCTCACTCCACTTCCTCTTATTCTAATTACTACCACCACTGCTTCCACCATCATTGGTCTTCTTCTTCTTCTCCTGATGAAATCGAGATGCAGCCTCGTTTCCTCCTTCAGCAATTAACGCTTTCTCCAATAAAGCCGTGAACGTGTTGATCTGCAATACCGCTACCTTATTGAATATCCCCGGCTTCAGTCCGTTCTCAAATCTTCTCGCTTTTCTTGCTTCTGTGTCCACCTGATGAGGTGCAAATCTTGCTAACTCGTTGAATTTGGCAGCATACTCCGATACCGACATGTTCTCCTGCTTAAGTACCAAGAACTTAACTTCCATCCGAGCTTGCATACTCGGTGAGAAGTAATTCTCAAAGAACAACTCCTTAAATCTTGTCCACGCTACCACCATTGTACCAGCTCTTGCCTGATTAGTCTCCCACCAGTAGTTAGCTTCTCCCTTCATTAAGTATGTTGCAAAAGCCATCTTTTGCTCTTCTGCCACTCGCACAATGACGAACGCTTTCTCCAACTCCTTTATCCAAGTTTAGGCTTCAATCAGATCCATGGTTCCCTTGAATTCAGGCGGTCCTACCGCCTTAAAGTCCTTGAAGTTAGCCAATCTGTCAGCTGGCTGATTCCTCGCTCTTCCTCTTGCAGCAGGAACTCTATTCTCCATAGCTTCGGCTATCATATTTGTAAAGTTTTGCATTGGGTCAACTTGACCTCCTTCGTTATTCACCAACTGCTCTTCTCGTTGGTTTCGATTCTGTCGTCTAGGCGGCATGATCTGATAAAAATCTTATATTAATTTTCTTTCTCCATACAAATTCTTAACACAATAAGAATTCAACACATAGTTCTCATGTAATCGCATATTTATTCAAATAGCACATAGTACATATAGTACTTAACACATATTACCATCCCTCTTAAAATAATTCTAGGATTAACATACTCAACTTTACATAGGAAGCTACAATTCTCCAACTTTACATAAAAAGTTGCTATTTACCAATTTCAAATATCTAATCCCCGTTCATCAAACTTACCACACTTAGGAGTTCAGTAACTTGCCACAATTATATGAGTGTATGAACTTATCCTAGTGTAACTTTTGGCGTCCATTATTTGAGGGTTCAAAATATTTTATATAATCATGAGTCATGAGTTTACCATAAGTATGAGTTTTAAGAACACACAACTTAATCTTAATCTTATATTCATATAGAAATTAAAGATTTCATTCATTCAAACATATATATATATATACATATGTTTAAACATCATTCTCGATATTATAACACTTACTATCATAAGCTTCTACCAAAAGATACTATTACATATATTTAAGTTGTCTACCGACCACTCCCTTTACCAGTCTTCTTCTTGTTGGGACACTAGTTAAATACGTGACCCGTTCTTCTACATGAGAAACACTTCCTCATATTCGGCTTAGGACAATGCAATATGTCCTTCCTGCTTACAGTTGAAGCAGACGTTCTTCCACATCATGCATTCTCCTGCGTGAGTCTTTCCACACTTGCTGCAAGTTTGTCTCTTCTTTGGGTTTGACTTTTCAGAGTTTTTGATGTTGTTGTCCCTCTTTCTCTTCTTCTTGTCTTTCTTGCTGGTTCCTTCAGATGATCCACCACCTTCAGTCTTCATCCTCTCCACCTGCGCCTTCAGCTCGTTCCGTTCTTCAGTCATTTTGCGTAACGCCCGCTCTGTCTTCCATAACTCCTCCAAGAGAAATACCTTACTCCGGAGTTCCTGGACTTCTACAGTTAGCTGATCTTGTTCTCCAACTTTGATCTTATTCTTCAACTCCACCTTAGCTTCTTCAGACTCTGCCTCCTCATCACCACTTATATACATCTCAGGATAATCATCATGATCACTCCCGAGATTGATCATTGGTTCATCTTTCTCCACTTCTTCCACTGACTCGCTCTGCGCTGGCACCTCAGCTACTGGCACTGGTGCGACAGCCGCTGGCATCTCCGTACTCATCTTATCTTCTCCCGACATCCTACAATTAGTTTAAACAACTTGATTAATACTTCACCAGTACACACTCCTCACACTATGTGTCCACTTATCTCACTATCGATACGCTTCTGCAATCCCTCACTTAGTACTCTAAATGAGTATTCTCTATCTCTCTCAGGGTTATAATCCTAGGGTTTTTCCCCACCCCACTTAAGGTTTATAACCTACAGCTTTGATACCAACCTGTAACACTCATGGTGCTTCCAACCATAGCACCTTACAAGGGTACATATCAACTTGCTACCGACTCACTCGGTGTCCCCTACGGAAAGTCTGGCTTCGGTTCCATCCCTTAAAGAGAAGTCACCAGATAAAGGCTCGGGGCTCTTTGCAAATTCATACTTATAGCTTTGATACCAACATGTGACACCCCCAAATCCGGGTTACCTGACCTCCGAGTTTGGTGTTCATAATCCACAATATAATACCATCTAACTACCCATTTTAATATAAATAGGAATACATAACTCATTAATATAAATTGTTAATACATAAGTCCCAAGTCTACTAACCTTAACATTACAGACATACCCCTTTAGATATACAAAAAGGGTTTACAATACAACACAATTATAATAATGTTCATCATAACTAGTTTATTACTATGCCTTTTCCCTTGTTCTTCTTCCCAGCACCTTCTACAACTTCATCCCTAGCTAAAAAGTTTTATTTATAGCAAGGGTGAGCAACAAGTTTGCTCTGCAAGTTAAGAGATACAATAAAGATATAGAAATCAATATCAAACCTTCTCCCATTCTACACAACAATAATTTGATAATGAAAAAGTACAATGCTTTCAAGGTTTTCTATAATATTCAAATGAATAATCAAGAATTAATTCAACGAAATAGAAAAGTGGAATGTTTTCTAGATTTATGCTGAGCGATCCATTGGATCTTGAACTTCTCTTCTCGAGTAACTATCAAAGTTAAACTTTGATATACCAAGGTGTATCAGATAACCATAAAGATTAAATCATACCCCTCTGCAAGTATATAAAGTGATCAACTTTAGTATACCCTATATTATGCATAATACTTAATCGCGCGCAAAGGCCGAATACTCGACCGATAAAATATTCCCTTTATATTAAAGGTTGTTCTTCTCAGTCTGAGAATCAAGATTTTGATTTTACAACTAAAATCTTGTGATTTCAAATTTTATTTACTTCTCGATCTAATAAATAATTGACATTGATCCATCAATAATAATTTAATTTCTTCTCGAACCTATCAAGTTCTAACAAATGTTCGCTCTAAACGGAAAAAATTAGCTAAGACATTTCTCAACATAATTCGACAATAAATGAAATTATCATCAGATTGTCAATTCTAGCTTCTACGGATATGTATATCCAACAATAGTTATTCTACTTAATGTATATATATTCGAATCAATAATTCAATTTGAATTATTAAGCATGCACTAGCTGCATAATAATCAACAATAAATCCTCGGACGTAGTCTAATTAGCAATAATTAACCACCAATAATAATTAAACAATATTAACTCAAGGTTGAGTTAGGGAACTTACCTCTTCCGCTGATTACAACTACACAATAAACTTATCTGCATTCGTAAGACCTATAACCAATAATATCGGTCTCACAATTAGCACAATAATTTATAACACATAACATTGTAATTCACAGTCAAACTTCTCCTAAGCACATTACCACATAGCCACATCAGTGTTTATAACCTGGATAAACATTTATCAAGTCTAACTATTTCGGTTTGGTTGGACTTCGGTCCATTTTTGGTGATCTGGTCACCCTATCCGATAATTACCGTAGTTATTGTCAATTAAACTCGGTTTCTAAGCTTCAATATTATTTTAGATAAGTCAAATATCATTAATAATATTTTTCAGAAGCCTTTACTAATTCATAAGTAATTATTATAATTTATAATAATTTTTCACACATCGGAATTATTTTTAAATGATTTAATTATCAAATAATCTTATCATTATTAATATTAAATAATATAAAAATATTAATAACATACTTGTCAAAATATTAAAGTTATTTTCAATAACTTCAAATATTTTTAAATCATCAATATTCTACTTAAATGATTTTTAAAGTAATTAAAATCATTACCATTAATATTTAAATATTAATGCAATTATCATCAAAATATTAAAAGTCATTAATTATAACTTAAAATATTTTTAAATCATTTTCTCATTTTAAATCAATAAAATAATTTTTAATTCATTTATTTAATAGGATAATTAAATAAATCTAATATCATTAATATTAAATTATTAATGAAAATTCTCTAAAAATATTAAAAGTTATATTTTATTACTCAAAATATTTTTAAATATATTATTCTTATTTAAAATGATTTTTCATAATATTAAATCATTTTCTCTAATTTATTTAATATATTAATTAAATAAATTAAATATCATTAATATTCAAATAATTATAAATATTAATGAAAATGTACTCGAAATAGTCAAAAATTATTTTTCACAATTTAAAATAATTTTTAAAACCATTTTTGGTAATTTTAGAATTTATTTCTATTTTAATCATTTTAGGAAATATCAAAATTAGAAAATAATAAAACCGTCGCTTAAAGACCTTTAGAGACACTGATGTTATTGTCTTAGGTGTTCTTGGCTCAAGAACACTGACAAAGTCAGTGTTCAAGGTCCCCTGTTTGACCGTGAATAATTCTTTGATTAATAGGATTCTAGGTTAACTTAAACCTCAGTCGTGTAGTACTTATGTAGCACTACAACATACAATAAACACTTTGATCAAACAACAAACATACGAGAAGATATGTGCAAGCAAACTCGTTGTCAGAACATTTCTGGGTTTCTAGAAACCCAGATAGTTCGACTAGTCACTTTCAAGGACGATTTAATCCAAGTTCCAAACATGTTTTATGTGATCTAAATGTTCAAACTTATTGTCCATACGTCAAGGAACAATATTAAAGCAACAAAGCTGACCAACAACAAATTAATCACTATTTATTTAGCGGTCAAACTAAGTCAGAACGAGTGTTCATCTGTTTCTGGGTTTTTCCCAGAAACACAATCCGTGACCAGGTGCCTCTTTTGACCATTAATTCCGCTCGATCAAAAATCTGTTTATGGAAATTAAAACCATGGATCTCAAGTTCATACAACAGACTACAAGTTTAATACAACAACAACATCAAACACTAAAACTACTGACAGATCCAGCCTTATAAAAAGTTGTCAGAAGTTGTTTTTTTTAAATCCTGGGCTGCCCAGATTTTCATCGGTCAACATCGGTCAATGTGTTTTGACCTTAAATAACTTCAAATCCAGACATCTAATGGCTATACAACCACTTGCAAATTAAAGACAACCTAACAAGCTACCAATAACAACATTAAAACAATAATTATCACCAACATAGACAGATCTAGGACCACTGACATATCTTGTCAGACCACAAAAATTGTTCAAGAACAGATTTTGAAAACTTGCATTTTTACCCACTTTGATGCTATGGATCCATGATGGATCGACATAGATCATCTAAAAACACCATATAACACAAATATAAACACTTAAATACAATTATTTTCTTAGCATACAAGATCTAGGTTGAGTTTGGGTTTTACCTTCTCTTGTCCAATCTTTGATCCTAGCTCTCCAAATCTGATCTAGGTGTTCTAAGAGGTTAAAGATTGACTGAATCACTTAACAAATTCGTAGCTTTGGATGAGAGAGAGAGTTGGGTAGTGTTAGATAGCCAATAAGCTTGATATGCGAACTTTCTCTCTCCTAGATCTCTTATATCAAAGATGTAATGAATCTAAGTGTGCAAGTTGGCAAGATATGGATAAGATTTGATATAGAATTTAAGCTCATGGTCTTATCCAAAGTGATGACTCACTAGATTTGCAAATCTTTTAACATAATATCTAAGAAAAGGGGTATTTTGGACTTTGTGCATGAAATTTTAATGCCATACAAGGAATTTACCAAACCCTTAGGGTTTAACCCTAAGGCTCTAACCCTAGTTTTACAACTTTAGCTTCTAGGATTTTCTAAATTAGGATCTTTAAAATAGAAAATTAGGATTTTCAAAAATATAATTAGTTTTCCCTAATTACATTAAAGGTTACTAATCACATTAAAGTACACTAATCACTTTAGAGCTTACTAATTAGGATTAGGGTTTCCTAATTAGGGTTTAGGATTCCCGAATTAAAAATTAGGGTTTCTCGGCTTTCGATTAGGGTTCCTAACTACGCGTTAGGGTTTCAAATCTTGAGATTAGATTTTCCAATCCCTTATTAGGGTTTACAAATATTATACCCTACCCGACCAATCATTGATTAACATTTATACGGTACAAACACGTACTCATCAGTATAATTATTTCAATTATATTTTCAATCGAATCCCTATCCAGACTTAGGGTTAGGGTTTCTATTCTCCGTTAAGCACAACTCTACTCTAATTTCTCAGTCAATACATAAATTGACTACTACTTTATACTCGTATCACAGATACACAATACAATATTAACAGTCAATATTAAATAAAAAAAAATAAAAATTTATTCGTGAAATATGGATTATTCGAAATCCCGGGTTATCACAAATAATATCATCACAGTATAAAATAACCTAAACACATAACCACATAATCCTATCAGTCTATACAGCACATAAGACCTAGTATCAAGTCAAACTATTTAAGTCCGAGTTGAATCCGACAAAATTCTAACATCCCGACAGTCTAGTTGGACAATTATCGAGTTTAAGTTCAATTAAACTCTGGCTAAATGTGACGCCCCCAAAATAGGTATACATCACCCATCTTGAGTCGTCAAATACATGGTACAGGATACAAATACATATAACACAATAACATGCTATTTTATATCAATTAACGGAGAATTCTTGAGAATTGTAAGAATTTGCCAAAACCCAATTCAAGAACATAAATTAGATTTTCATACCTCTTAAGCTTGAATTGATTTCCCTCTCTCCACTGATAATACTCCCTAATGGCTCAACAACTAACACTCACTAATGCACTTCTCAGACAAATTCTTTAGCAACTGAGAAATGAAGAAGGAGAGGCAATATGTTACGCCCTCAAAATAGGTATACATCACCCATTTTGAGTCGCCAAATACATGGTACAAATTCAAATACAACTTAATTATACAACAATCATGTAAAATACGATAAAACATAATCTAAGAGTTTTAATAAGAATATTGTCATCTAGACAATATCCACACTCAAAGGAGTCCTCATTACATTTATTATCACACTATTTAACAGAATAGTGAGGACTATTAATGCTATCATCTGGACCGTCACTCCTTTCCCCAACTCGTCCCAGCTATATTCTCATTTACTGAAGAGAACAGTGAAAGAAAGGGTGAGCTCAACTAGCCTAGTAAGAAATATTATGACTAAGATAATGCAGAATAAATTATCATTAGTCTTCAACAATGTTAAACTGATAAAATACAATAGACATCAAGTTTAACTGCACCGGAATAAGCAATCCATTAGAAGAGTCAAGAAGATCATGATATCTACTCTCTTCTATGATTTAAAATGTTTTCATCAATTTTTATCGCTGAAACTCAGCTTAATAAATAAAACACATCATCTAATCATCCATGTACTACGGGCCAAGGATATTCATTAAATCATCAATGGTCATGACTATACCGAACAATTTCTGGTCATAATCATACCAAAAACTGTCCATCAATGCATTACAGGCCACTGAGGACTTTTACCATATCATTTATAACATTATAGGTCATGATTGTACCGAATGATCCCTGGTTATAATCATGCTAAGTCCATCTATGCACGTAAGCCAAAGATGACTTTCATTATAATATAAGCATGAGGATGATGACAATGACATAATAATTCAATAAAACAAGTTCAAGAATTAATTTATCTAGAAATTAATAATGTCTAAATTGTCAACATGATACTTCTTTGTAGAGTAAAATTCAAGAATGCTCAGAAGAATATTTCCATGAAAAGATACTGGATGAAGCATAAATATCAAGGATATTCCACTAATTTTATGGAGTATAGAAGCCAAAACTTTAACCAACTGAGTATAATAGAATATATGAAACTGCAAATGGATTTTCACCCGCCATGCGGTAATCCACGTATACAGATCATTTCCACAATTTAATAAGGAATGAATACAAAGGATCATTCACCATGCATGTGGTAATCCACATAAATAGATTATTCCAATGTAATAATAAAGAATGGAATAATGAAGGATTCACCATGTAAATGCGATAGACTACACGCATAAAAGTTATTCCCAATGTAATAATAAATAATGGAACAAGGTCCGACGTAAATGCACGTATATGTGTTATTCCCAATGCGAGAATAATAAATAATGGGAATCCGGTCCCCCAGAAACGCACGCATATGATATTTTGATAGAATAATAAAGAATGGAATAACAATGAAATCACCATGCATGCGATAGACCGCATGCATAAAAGTTATTCCAATGTAATAATAAATAATGGAACCAGTCCGTCAGACATTAATACAGATGTGATATTCCGGCTGAATAATAATGAAGCGGAATAATAGAAGAATTTCACCATGTATGCGATACTTGATAAACAAGTTATTCCAACATAATAATAAAGAATGGAATAATGTAAGAATTTCACATGTATGTTAAAGATTTCACATAAAAAGTTATTCTAACATAATAATAAAGAATGGAATAACAGAAGAATTTTACCATGTATGCAGTATTGCATAAAAGTTATTCAAATGTAATAATAAAGAATGGAATAACTGAAGTTCTCTTCATGAATAAGAAAGTAATAATACCCCTTACCTTAGAAGAAACTGGATATTGGAATAGAAAGGTAGCTGACTTCTCTTCTTCTTTCTCTCTATAATTTCTCTCTCAAGAGTTTCAATGAATTCGTAAGAATTAATGAAGGAATAAGCTTCTATTTATAAAAGAATGAACTGTATAGTAACTAATTCATGAACGGTCCAGATTGATTTACTTTTAAATGGACGGTCCATATTGATTTACTATTAAAACTTAAAGCAACGGTCCATACTGATTTACTATTAAAACTTTAAACCAGCGATCCATATTGATTCACTATTATAACTTTCCATTAACGGTCTGAAAAATTAGCACATCTCCTCATGGAATAATATTGTACCCAAAAATAATTTGGACCGAAAAGAAATATATTTTTTGGGTGAATAGTATCTCGTGAATAGTAACTCATGAATAGTAACTCATGAATAGTACTCTGACACGAAAAGTGCCCCGAATACCCGATTGAACAATATAACCTCCAGACATCAATTATTGTCGACATAAATATCAATTTCTACTAACACTAATAATTTTCACACAATGGAACTATCAATTTCATCTTTAATCAACACGAGCTTATTCATCATCAATATTATAACTCACAATATTTAACAACCATATCGTTCCCGTGAAAGGGGCTTTCCAATAAGGATTCTCTCTATTATGGCGCAAGCAATTAGGTCACCAAACCTCTCCTCGATGTAACTTCTAGGCATTATAAATATTTCAATTTAATAATATGAATAACTTTGTCGTCTCAATTATTGATTTAATAATATATCATATTATGCAGATGATACTGTGACAATAATCGAATCAATAATATGAGAGATATGATGCAAACAATTCTTGTAATAATAATTGAGTATAAGCGAGTGACTTCTCACGTAAGCATCAATAATCAATACTGCAGTGCTACTATGCAACCACAGCGTAGACTTCGCATTTCTTTTACTATCGGGTAGTTCAACAGTTTTAACGGTAACACTTTTGCCGTTATTTTTATAAAAAGATAATTCTATCATTTTCTTACTACGACAATACTTTCGTTGTGGGGTCCACCAATGATTGTGCCATCGTACGAATATTCCCTGTTAAAACGAATATTCTCCGACCAATCGAATATTATATAACCACTTGCTTACTTTGCAAATTTTATAAATATTACCTACAACTATAACATTATATTATATCCACACCATAATATTCAAAAATATAATTCGAGAGAAGTTAATTTTTATTAATAAAAATTGGGGTCTTACACTAAACACTTAACAATATCTTAGACAATTTTCTAAGCAGTCAAAATAATTTTCATAGACTTGTAAAAATTTTCAGATAATTAATATCATTTATCAAAAATTTTCAATCACTTATATCGTATTTAAATGAATTAAATACCACATAATTCCTTAATCATTAATATTTATTTAATATTAAATATTTAAATGAAAATTATAACATAATATTATAATATATTTATAATATCACAAAGTATTTTTAATACTTTAAAATCATATTTATATGATTTTTAAACACTTAAATTCATTATCCGATAATCGATATTAATATTAAAATATTAATATTTTCATGACAAAATATCAAAATTTATATTTTATAACTTAAAATATTTTTATAACACTTACATTATTTTTATGTAATTTTTAAAGCATTAATTTATTTTTCCATAATTTATTTAATAGATCTATTAAATAAATTAACTACCATTAATAATAATTTATTAATTAAATTCATCATAAAATATTAAAAGTCATTAAAATTACTTAAAATATTTTCTTATACCATAATATATTTTTTCATGATTTTTAAAGTATTAAAATCATTTTTAAATAATTTATTTAATAATATAATTAAATAAATTAAATACCATTTATATTTCAACAATATTAAATATTTATGAAATATACTCAAAATAATTAAAACTAATTTTAGGCTTTAAAATAATTTTTAGGAATTTATTATGTACTTTTAATAATTAAAAACTATTTTTATCTATTTATTAATTAAAATAATTAATTTCCATAAATAAACTATCACTAAAGGTCCCTATAGCGATAGAACTGTCGCTATAAGTATTTTTGAGCCTGCCCAGAACCTTCATGTCAGTGTTCAAGTTACCATGTTTGACCAGTGATAGATCCTTGCTCATTATGTTTTTGGGTTGGTTAATGTGTTATGATTATAGTACTTATGTATTACTACAACTACAAACAACTTTCATGGCCATTCTGCATATTAACAGCAAGTTATAGGCCATCAAAGTCCTTGTCAGACATGTTCTTCATTTTCTGGGTTACCCAGAAAATGAAGAACAGTCAAGGTACCTACTTTGAGCCCTTGAATCTCTACGTTCCTAGCTTGTTTAATGTGATCTAAAGGTTCTAACGTGTAGTACTGATGTTAGGGAGCAACAACATATCATTTTTATAACATCACAACATCACAGTTAGGAGATCTTGGTTGGTCAAAGCACTGTCAGACAACTATTCTTGAGTTTTCTGGGTTTTCCAGAAAACTCATCCGGCTGATGGTCAACGCTTGTTTGACCAGCCACAACTTTGATTCTGATATAGATCTAAGTGTTCTAATGGATTTAATGTGTAGCCTACATGTCAGTCTACAAGATCAATATACTAACAGAGCATAACAACTTAAACACAACAAGATCTAAGGCTTTGAAAAGCTTGTCAGAAATTCTGGGTTTTCTGGAGATTTTCTGGGTTTTCCAGAAACAGTTTTCGTTCTCGATCAACGTACTTTGACCATTAATAACTTTTAATCTATACATGATCTGGGCTTGATTCAAGTTCCAGAGCATAGACAACATAGCATACTACAGATCTATAACATTAAACACACAAAACAACTAACAGTTAAAGATCTTTGGGGTCTGACATTCGGTTGTTAGACCACATTTATCCAGTTTTCCAGATTTTTGAAATCTTTAATTTCGAGCATCTAGATGTTATGGATCTGGGATCTAACAACCCAGATCACTAAATGACAACCTCTAACACATATTTAACCAATCATTAACAACATCTAACATCAAATACATAGATTTTCAAGTTAGAGTTTTATACCTCCTTTTTGTGCTTGATCTTGATTCTGACCTTGATGTTTGTTCTTGGCAAGCTAAAGACTGGCATTGGCTTAACTTATCACTCACTCTCACTCTATATTTTTGAATTTTTAGATAGAGAAGGTCTTGGCTATGTTGAAAAGTAAAGTAAGTGAATTTCCTTACTTTTTAACTTTGATCTTAGGTTCAATGAATTTGTAGGATGCAAGATGGCTAGTATTTGATGATTAAAGTGGATTACTAGACCACATGTCTAGCTTGGGGTTGGTCACCAACCACAAGTAGGGTTAGATCTACACTCCACCCCATTAAAATAATAAAAAGGGTAGTTTGGTCATTTAACTCATAAAGTGGATGGCAACTTGGTAACTTCTCACAACCATTAGATTTTAACCCTTAGGGTTTGACCCTTAGGGTTTAACCCTTAGATTACACAAATTTATTTTCTAGGCTTTTCTAATTAAGTTTTAAAATAGAAAATTATAATTTATAAACTATAATTAGGATTTTCTAATTATATTCAAGCTTGCTAATTAGGATTATTATTTCCTAATTAAAATTGATAATTTAGCAATTAGGTTCCATTAGGGTTTCCAGCTGAACAATTAGGGTTTTCTAACCAGTCAATTAAGGTTATCCCTAATTACATATATAATCAATAACATAAAAACCTTTATACTTATCTTTAAACTTCTCAATTAGGGTTTTAATATCCCGAATTAGGGTTTCGAATTCCCAGAACTGAATTAGGGTTTCCAGAGCCGGTACTAAGGTTTCTCATCAATCGTCAGGGTTTTCTTACTGAACGTCGAGGTTCTTAAAATATTATTAGGGTTTGTGACTGATATAATTTATCTGGTCAATCCTTGACCCTTAACCACATACTGTACATATATATGATACATAGATATTCTTAACACTGTAAACCTTCACCAAAAGTTTTTAAATTCACAAAATTTATTCCTTAAAATGTCAAATACATACACTTATTTTCTGTCTAGGTCTATTATTTAACATCTATTTAACCTTTTAAGATTTTATAAAATTGTCTAAATTCTCCGGTTGTCACAAAGTGTCTGAATCATCCTCTTGCTTTGTCCATCTGTTTGAAGATGATACGCGGTACTCATCTGTAGTTGTGTCCCCATTCTTTCTTGAAGACTCTTCCAGAAGTTTGACGTGAATCGCGGATCTCTATCTGATACAATAGATATCGGCACCCCATGCCTTGAGATAATTTCCTTGACATACAATTTGGATAACTGGTCCAAACTATACTTAATCTTAATTGGCAAAAAAGAAAGTTGACTTAGTAAGACGATCTACAATCACCCAAATGGCATCGTGCCCTTTGTGCGTTGCCGGAAGTCCCACCACAAAGTCCATTATGATGTGCTCCCATTTCCATTCTGGAATTTCTAATGGTTGTAATAACCCGCTTGGTCGTTGGTGCTCTGCCTTGACTCTTTGACAAGTTAGGCATCTACTTATGCATTCCGTAATCTCTCTCTTCATGTTTGGCCACCAAAAGTGGTGACACAAATCTTGGTACATCTTCGTGCTTCCTGGGTGTATTGAATATCTCGTACTGTGCACTTCTTGCAAAATCTCTTCTCTCGGCTTTTTGATACTAACGGTTTCCAAATTAAATCCTTCAATCTTAGCGATCCAAAGGTTATCAATCTTAAATTTCAACTCATCACCTTCAGTCAATCGCTTCTTGATGTTATTGCAACCTTCATTCTTTTCTTGTGCTTCTTTAACCTTATCCAATAAAGTTAGACTCGCTGTCATTGTAAACAATTGTTCATTCGCCTCCATCAGATATTTAATCTCCAAGTCTAGTCGTTCGAAATCCTTCACCAATTCTTGTCAATAACGTGCACCAAAAATTGCACTCTTTGCAACAAAAACTCACACTTGGAGAATTTTGCATACAGCTTCTCCCTCCTTAATGTCTCTAACACTATCCGAAGATGCTCGGTGTGTTCTTCCTCCATTTCTGAATATACGAGAATGTCATCAATGAATACGACAACAAACTTATCCAAATACTGTTTGAACACTCTGTTCATCAAATCCATAAAGGCTGTTGGCGCGTTCGTCAAACCAAATAACATTACCAGAAACTCAAAGTGTCCATACCGAGTTCTAAATGTCGTCTTTGGAATATCCTCCGGCCTCAATTTTAGTTGGTGATAACCGGTCCTCAAGTCAATTTTTGAAAAGTTCTTTGCCCCTTGGTGATCAAACAAATCGCTCATCCCAGGCAGCGGTACTTATTCTTAATGGTGACCTTGTTCAACTCTCGGTAGTTAATACAAAGTCTTAGCGACCCATCTTTCTTCTTTATGAATAAGACTGGTGCTCCCCAAGGTGATACGCTCGGTCGAATGTATCCCTTATCTAATAACTCTTGTAATTGAGCCATCAGTTCATTCATCTCTACCGGTGCCATACGATACGGTGCTTTGTATACCGGTGCTGTCCCTGGTGCCAAATCAATGACAAACTCAATCTCTCTATCCAATGGCAATCCCGGAATCTCGTCTGGGAAGACATCAACGAAATCCCTTACAATAGGTATCTGACTCGGTTCACTCTCGATTCGTCGAGTATCAACCACATGAGCCAAATAACCTATACAACCCTTCCTAAGAAATCTCTGTACTTGCACCATTGTCAGACAATGAGATTGTCTCTGCGATTTACTACCATAAAATATCACCTTCGACTTATTCGGAGTCTTAAGGTGCACACAAATCTTCTTACAATCTATAACTGCTCCGTGAACCGATAACCAATCCATTCCAAGGATTACATTGAACTCCCCCAAATGAATCGTTATCAAATCCACTTTGGGTATCTAGCAAGATCTTCAAAAACAAAAGAGCAAGTAGCACCCGAATCAAATAACATGTATGCATCTATATCATTGATCGGAATGATACCTGACACCACGTCCTTAGACTCCACCGCATCTTGTACGGTCATGTTGAATGTTCGTGTCGTTGGTCTGTTGGCTTGGCTAGTTGGTCCTCCAATGTTCAGCCCATTGTTGTTGTTGTTGCGGTTGCCGCTAGCTGCATCGCCCTTTTTCTTCGGGCAGTCCTTAATTTGATGGTCTATGGCTCCACACGAGAAATAACCTCCCTACTGCTTATTCGGACACTGAGGAGCCATGTGCCCCGATTGTCCACAACGATAACAAACACTCTTTCCCTTCATACACTCTCCCGAGTGGTTCCTCCCACAGTTGTTTCACTTTATACTTTTCTTGGTCTCCCCTCCAGACTTATTGCCTCCAGAGGATTGGCTCTCCGTCCATTTACGCTTGTTGGGGTTGCTGCATCCGCTGCTTCCCCTTTTCTGACCTTCCTAACCGGTCTTCTTTTTTTATTTAAATCGCGCGATGGCTTCATTGCCTCCTTCAGCAATGATAGCCCTTTCCAAAAGATCAAAGTAATTCTTAATCTTCAACACAACCACTGCCTTATGCACCCATGGTTTCAGTCCTAATTCGAACCTTCTTGCCTTTTTGGCCTCCGTGTCAACCTAATGTGAAGCGAATCGGGCTAACTCGTTAAATTTCGCCGCGTACTCTATGACAGACATACTACCTTGTTTTAGTTCCTGAAACTTAACCTCCATATCCTGTTGCATATTCTTCGAGAAGTAATTCTCGAGGAATAGCTCCTTAAATCTCTCCCGAGGAATAATTCCTTCGTCTACTCGGCCCCTATTGGCTTTCCACCAATAGTTAGCTTCGCCCTTCATCATGAAAGTGTCAAAACTCGTCTTCTAAGCTTCAGCCACGCGTGCGACCTCAAACACCTTCTCCATCTTATCTATCCATGTTTGGGCTTCAATTGGATCCAAGGTTCCCCGAAATTTCGGTGGTCCTACCAATTTGAAGTCCTTAAAGCTAACCAAGTGTTGTCCTGGCTGCCCTGCTATTAGCAGGTGTCTATTTTGCATTGCCTCAGTTAACAGGTTAACAAAGTTCTGCATTGGATCAACATTTGCCCCTCCACCATTGTTAACGGATCCTTCATCCCTCTAATTCCGCTGAATTCTCCTAGGCGGCATGATCTGAGGAAAGGAAGAAAATTATTAGGCTTTATGTGATATGTCATTCATTATCACAATAAAACTCGATGGATTCCTCAACCCATCACCTATATACTCTACTTGAGTTTTCTAATAAGGTTATAACCTAGGTTTCGAATTCCTAACGTTTATAACATACTACTGCTCAGAGATACCAACTCATGACGCCCGAATCCGGGTCCCTCGACCCCGGTTTACATCATCGTGATAAAATACAAACATCCACCTCTAAACAACATACGATAACTAAAATGCGGAATATAATAAACGTACGTCGTTCATTCAAAAGGTGTTACTAGTCCCAAGATACGATAACCTTAATATCATCTTACAAATATACCCTAAAATAATCATTAGGGTTCATATTACATATTAGTAATTTAAACTAAGCGCAAGGTAAAGTCTGCTCCTTGCCACTATTTTACATCTTTCATTTACCCTTGTCCTTCCCTGAGGTCTCGGGCTTAGCTGCAATATATTCATGATATAGCAAGGATGAGCAACAAGTTTCCTCAACAAGTTTAAATACAACAATAAGGATATATCATGATGAATGGAAAGTAACTGACAATAAATTCAACAATATGAATATCTGAAGGATTCAACAATATGAATATCGCAAGCAAAGATTACGATTGCTTTTAGAATAACTGCTAGTCAAATAGACTTTGAACTATAACACTCCAATGGAATCAATAGCTAATTGACCCTTTGATTACTGGCTACAGAATAAGTACTTGAGGGGATCAGCCTCACGTACACTATGTATATGCATAACATTTAAATCTGCTCTGTGTATCTTATATTAGATACCTAGGGTACTCCCCTATCATAGAAGGGGTGTTCTTTCAGTCTAAGAATCCTTACCATCAATTGGTTTGGATAGCTTTTATAAAACTTCATACGCTTGTCTGACCGAACAAAGGTTAAGACTTTATCTATCACAGTTCAAGAATTATTGAACTTTAAATGATGTACAAGTCCAAGACTGTACGAACTCAAGTGCACTAAGTGTGAATATCAATAATAACGATGTGGAATAATTGTAAAGTAATTAAACCACTTAATAGCATGCTTGGAAATAAGATTCAAGCTTAAATGAATAACTTTCAATTCAACAATAACCTTCTCAATACAATATGAGAAGGATAAGAAACTTTTACAACAAACAAAGTTGTGTAAGCTAGGAAACTTGCAACACAATAAAATAGTGTTCGGATACTTGCTCAAGTAAAAGAGTAAGAATTAAGGAACTTGCACAATCAAAGAGTGAAGTTCATAGAAAAACTTGCTCAATAAGTTCAAGGAGACTTGCTTGTTTGTTCAGCTACAATTAATTCTAGCTTTAGTTAACTTGCGTTGAAACGACCTAACATTATCAAGTTGATCATTTCAATTAGTATGCGTAAATTAATATGAGTCTACACTTACAAGAATCAAATCATCACATAGCATGCTTCTATGCATGTATCATTACATTACTCGATTAGTTTCTAACACACCATGTCATAGTTGAAATTACCATTTACTAATTCATCATAAGATTCTTTCAATAACATGCTTATTATCGTATGACTACTATACTGGACATGTATTACAGATTAGAGTAACCATATAAGCATGCATCAGTTCTCAATTTAATAATGAAACTCGGATCTCGGTGTAGATCATTGCCAGCCCACGCTTGGTTTGTACTAAGGAGTGGCGCGGTCGCGCTGCTCCTGGTGCAAACCAAGACATGGCTGCCTCTGCAGAAAGCCAGTGCACACACGACTTGCACATAAACGAACAATCATGCACAACACACATTCTATTATATGAATAACTAAGTTTTAACCCTTCATCAAACATATCAAAGGTCATTATTCGTTTTCACTTAATCAAGACTTCACATGTTAAGCTATCAATCATGTAAGTCACTTTACCTACCATACATCATACTTTCATATATATATATACATGCTAAACATCAAAAACGTACTTACAAATTCTCAACTTAATGTATATATAGTTTATCAAGTTCATTTTCAAAACTTTAAGTCTTCATTAGAAAAATGCATTCAAACATGCAAGATACATCTATACTGTCTAATTCATGCTTTCATAATCACATAATAGATCACATGACCCTTTTCTTAAGTTCAAAACTTAGTGTATACATAGTTCAATTATACATAGCCAATATAGTCTCTTTTTCTTAAAATTCCTCTTTTTAATGCTTGAATATCTTATATTACCTTCAACCATATACTAACATATTGACACATGCCAAGACATATCAGAACGTAATACACTTGCGTCCAAGGTTAGAACTTGTTTTGCAAAAAGAGTTTATCAAAACTATTTTCCAACTCTTTAAGTCCTCTTTGAATAATCAACTAACATGGCTTACTATGTAGATAATAATCTCAGTTCACGTGTTAAGGTTGTTTATAAGTATCTAATAACCAAAATAGTATGCTTAGAATGGTACAAGATCACAAAATTACTATACATGACTGGTAGCCTGCGCGGCCGCGCCACTTCGACCAGAATGAAAAATAAGGACTCTTCTTCGGCAGAGTTCCAACACAATCAACATCATGCCTCAGTTTAAACCCATAACACAGTTCTTAGACATGCAAACAAACCCATATAACACAGTAACATGCTATTTTATATCAATTAACGGAGAATTCTTGAGAATTGTAAGAATTTGCCAAAACCCAATTCAAGAACATAAATTAGATTTTCATACCTCTTAAGCTTGAATTGATTTCCCTCTCTCCACTGATAATACTCCCTAATGGCTCAACAACTAACACTCACTAATGCACTTCTCAGACAAATTCTTTAGCAACTGAGAAATGAAGAAGGAGAGGCTATATGTTACGCCCTCAAAATAGGTATACATCACCCATCTTGAGTCGCCAAATACATGGTACAAATTCAAATACAACTTAATTATACAACAGTCATGTAAAATACGACAAAACATAATCTAAGAGTTTTAATAAGAATATTGTCATCTAGACAATATCCACACTCAATGGAGTCCTCACTACATTTATTGTCACACTATTTAACAGAATAGTGAGGACTACTAATGCTATCATCTGGACCGTCACTCCGTTCTCCGACTAGTCCCGGCTATGTTCTCATTTCCTGAAGAGAACAGTGAAAGAAAGGGTGAGCTCAACTAGCCCAGTAAGAAATATTATGACTAAGATAATGCAGAATAAATTATCATTAGTCTTCAACAATGTTAAACTGATAAAATACAATAGACATCAAGTTTAACTGCACCGGAAGCAATCGATTAAAAGAGTCAAGTAGAGCATGATATGTACTATCTTCTATGATTTAAAATGTTTTCATCAATTTTTATTGCTGAAACTCAGCTTAATAAATAAACCACATCATCGAGTCATCCCTGCACTATGGGCCAATGATATTCATTAAATCATCAATGGTCATGACTATACTGAATAATCCCTGGTCATAATCATACCAAAAACTGTCCATCAATGCACTACAGGCTACTGAGGACTTTTACCACATCATTTATAACATTACAGGTCATGATTATACTGAATAATCCCTAGTCATAATCAATTACGTCCAAATTGTCAACATGATACTGATTTGTGGACTAAAATTTAAGAATGCTCAGAAGAATATTTCCATGAAAAGATACCGGATGAAGCAGAAATATCCAGGATATTCTACTAATTTCATGGAGTATAGAAGCCAAAACTTTAACCAAATGAGTATCATAGAATATATGAAACTGCAAATGGATTTTCACCCGCCATGCGGTAATCCGCGTAGACTGATCATTTTCATAATTTAATAAGAAATGAATACAAAGGATCATTCACCATGCATGTGATAATCCATATAGACAGGTTATTCCAACAGAATAATAAAGAATGGAACCAGGTTATGCGTAATCTACACAGACAGGATATTCCAACAAAATAATAAGGAATGGAATAACAGAAGAATTCACCATGTATGCGATACACCGCATAGACAGGTTATTCCAATAGAATAAAAAATAATGGAACCAGGTCCAGCGTAATCCGCACAGACAGGATATTCCAACAGAATAATAAAGAATGGAATAGCAAATAATTCACCATGCATGCGATAGACCGCACAAACAGGTTATTCAAACAGAATAATAAAGAATGGAACCAGGTCTAGCGTAATCCGCACAGATAGGATATTCCAACAGAATAATAAAGAATGGAATAACAAAGAATTCACCATGCATTCGATAGACTGCACAGACAGGTTATTCCAACAAAATAATAAAGAACGGAATAACAGAAGAATATCACCATGTATGCGATAGACAACACAGACAGGTTATTCCAACAGAATAATAAAGAATGGAACTAGGTCTAGCGTAATCCGCATGCATGTGAGGATATTCAAATGTAATATTAAAGGATGGAATAATGAGAATAATTTCACCATGTATGCGATTGTATTTTGATAGACAAAGTTATTCCAACATAATAATAAAGAATGGAATAACAGAAGCTCTCTTTATGAATACGAAAGAAATAATACCCCTTACCTTAGAAAGAAACTAGATACTGGAGTAGAGAGGTACTAGACTTCTCTTCTTCTTTCTCTCTATAATTTCTCTCTATAATAATCGCTCTAAAGCTTTAGTGAATTGGTGAGAAATGAAGGAAGAATGAGCCTCTATTTATAGGAAAATATAGTTTTGATAATTGCACGTTTTGGGGCTCGAAATATTACAGTACAATACCTTCAACATTTCTTTCATTTTTATTTTAGTCCTGCAAGTATTATCAAACTTGCACCACCTCCCCTAATAGTAAATAATGTGAATCAATAGCTCAATCATGTCAATCAATAGTTATAATCATGTGAAAATATGAATTACAGTATAGTACCTATATCTATACCTCCATTTTTAACTTAGTCATGCAAGTATTATCAATCTTGCACCAACTCCCCTAATAGTACAAGAATATGAATCAATAGTACACACATGTGAACAAATAGTTATAATCATGTAAATTAATAGCAATTAATTACTCATTTATCCAATTAATTACCCGACTGGTCAGTAAAACTTCCAGACATCAATTAATATCGGAATAAATGTCGATTTTCACTAACACTAATAATTCCAACACAATGGAACTATCAATTTCTTCTTTAATCAACACGAACTTATTCATCATTAATATTATAACTCACAATATTTAACAACCAGGTCGTTCCCAGGAAAGAGGGGGCTTTCCGATAAGGATTTCTCCTTATTGGCGCCGCAATTAGATGACAAACCTCTCCTTGATGTAACTTCTAGACATTGTAAATATTGCAATTTAATAATATGAATAACTTTGTCGTCTCAATTATTGATTTAATAATATATCATATTATGTAAATGATCTTCGTGACAATAATCGAATCAATAATATGAGAGAGATATGATGCAAAGAATTAATTATCGTGTAGCAATAATTGAGTATAAGCGAGTGACTTCTCACGTAAGCATTAATAATCAATACCGTGTGCTACTATGCAACCACGCCAGACATCGTACTTTTACTCTTTGGGTAGTTCAACGGTTTAACGGTAAAACTTCCACCGTTATTTTAAAAAGATAATTATGTCATTTTCTAACTACGACAATACTTCCGTTGTGGGGTCCACCAATGATTGTGCAGTCATACTAATATTCCCTGCCAAAACGAATATTCCCCGACCAATCGAATATTATATAACCACTTGCTTACTTTGCAAAATTTGTAAATATTACCCACAACTATAACATTATATCAAATCCACACCATAATATTCAAAAATATATTTTGAGAAAATTATTCTTTATTCATAAAAGTTGGGGTCTTACAACCTCCCCTTCTTATGAAACTTTGTCCTCAAAATTAGGGTGCATAACTGCTATGTCGAAGAGGTGAGGATACCTTGATTTCATTTCAGATTCTAACTCCCAGGTCATTTCCTCAACATCGTGGTTTCTCCACAAAACTTTGACTTGAGGTATAACTTTAAAGCGTCAAATATGATCCTTCTTATCTAAGATTTTAACAGGTACCTCTTCATATGTTAAATCTTCATCTATCTCGTCTGGTTCTAATTCAATAATGTGGTTCGGCTCTTTCACATATTTACGTAACATAGATATGTGAAAAACGTTATGAACACGAGACATACTTGGCAGTAATGCGAGTCTATAGGCCACAGTTCCTACTCGATCGAGCTTTAAAATTGGGCTAATGAATCGAGGATTGAGCTTTCCTCTCTTTCCAAATCTTATAACTCCTTTCCATGGAGCAACACGTAACAACACATGATCTCCAATATTGAATTCCATGTCCTTTCGATGAAGATCAGGATAACTCTTTTGTCGATCTTGTGAGGTTTTTATACGTTGTCGGATCATTTGAATCTTTTTCATAGTCATACGTACCAAATCTTGTTTTAACAACGTTGCTTCACCCACCTAATCCCAGCATACTGGAGAATGACACTTTCTTCCATACAACGCCTCAAATGGAGCCATGCCAATACTTACTTAATAACTGTTGTTGTAGGAAAACTCCACCAATGGTAAGAACTTGTCCCAACTTTCCTTGAAGTCAAGGACATAGAGTCTTAATAAATCTTCAAGAGTTTGAATAGTCCTTTCCGACTGCCCATCCGTTTGAGGATGATATACTGAACTAAATTGTAAATTCGTGCCCATGGCTTTTTGCAAACTAACCCAAAATCTTAAAGTGAATCTTAGGTCTCGATCAGAAACTATGGATACTGGCATACCATGTAATCTTACGATCTCGTTTATGTACATACTAGCAAGACGTTCAAGTGTAAAAGTTTTTTGTATCGGTAAGAAATGAGCAGACTTGGTCAATCTATCAACAATGACCCAAATCGCATCTATGCCTTGAGAAACCTTGGGAAGACCAGTAACGAAATCCATGATAATGTGCTCCCACTTCCATTCTGGAATTTCAAGTGGTTGCAATGGACCTTTTGGCACTTGATGCTCCGCCTTGACTCGTTGACAAGTTAGACACCTTGAGATAAACCCCGCTATCTCTCTCTTCATATTTCTCCACCAAAATGTATGTCGAAGATCACGATACATTTTGGTACTCCCAGGATGGATTGCAAATGGCGTGTTGTGCGCCTCCATCATGATTTTATACTTCAAGTCAGAATCGTTAGGAACACAAAGTCTAGAGTTGACTCGAAGTATTCTTTCTTCATCGATTCTTGCTTCCGTAATAGCACCTTCTTGCACTTTCTTCTTCATACGCATCAGCTCCAGGTCTGTAGTTTGAGCAGCTTTAACTTTATCGATTAAAGTCGGTTCCACTCGTATATTCGCCATCATCACATGGGTCCCTGGAGTCTTTAACTCTATTTTCATCCTTTCCAAGTCATACAAAATGGGTCTTTGCATTGACAATATTACACTCGTACCCGCATATGATCTTCTACTCAATGCGTCAGCTACTACGTTCGTTTTTCCAGGATGGTATTGGATGGAATGTTCATAATCTTTCAACAACTCAAGCCATCGTCGTTGTCGCATGTTGAGTTCCTTTTGAGTGAAGAAATATTTAAGGTTTTTATGATCCGTATAGATCTCCACCTTCTCTCCATACAGGTAATGCCTCCAAATCTTAAGCGCAAAAATGACTGCTGCCAACTCTAGATCATGAGTAGGATAAATTCCTCTCATATTCTTTGAGTTATCGAGAGGCATAGGCTATGACTTTCCACGTTGCATGAGAACACATCCTAACCCTTTGCCTGAAGAATCACTGTAGATGACAAATCCCTCCGAGCATGGTATTATTAAAATAGGTGCTGAAATGAGTCTCCTCTTGAGTTCTTGAAAACTCTTTTCACATTCCTCGCTCCAACCGAATTTTGTATCTTTTCGAGTCAGCTGAGTTAATGGAGTAGCTATTCAAGAAAACCCTTCTACGAATCTCCGATAATAACCAGCTAAGCCGAGAAAGCTACGTACTTCGGTCACTGACTTAGGTTGCTCCCAGCTTTGAATTGCTTCAATCTTTACCAGGTCAATAGATATTCCATGATTTGATATCACGTGCCCAAGGAATACAACCTCCTCAATCCAGAACTCGCATTTCTTCAACTTGGCATAAATCTTGTTTTCACGAAGCTTTTGGAGTATCAGCCTAAAGTGTTGCTCATGGTCTTCGCGGGTTTTGGAGTATACAAGGATGTCATCAATAAAGACGACCACAAAGTGATCCAAATATTCCTTGAATACTCGGTTCATCATATCCATGAATGCAGCAGGAGCATTAGTCAGTCCAAAAGACATGACTAGGAATTCATAATGCTCGTACCAAGTTCTGAAAGCAGTCTTTGGAATGTCATCAATTTTAATCTTCAACTGATGATATCCGGAACGAAGATCAATCTTTGAAAAGAATTTGGCTCCTTGCAACTAGTCAAACAGGTCATCAATGCGAGGCAACGGGTAGCTATTTTTGATGGTGACATGATTCAACTCCCGATAATCAGTACAAAGTTGCATACTTCCATCTTTCTTCTTTACGAATAGAACAGAACACCCCAAGGAGACGTACTAGGACGAATGAAACCGATGTCTAACAATTCCTGTAGTTAGGTTTTTAACTCCTGAAATTCAATAGGAGCCATTCGATATGGGGCTTTGGAAATGGGTTTTATACTGGATTAAAGGTCGATACAAAATTCAATTTCACACTCTAGGGTAGGCCAAGAAGTTCTTCAGGGAATACGTCAGGAAATTTATTAACAATAGAAATATCATTCAAATCTGACGTATCTTTATTTAAATCCGTGACATGGGCTAAGAAATCTTGACATTCGTTTTTCAATAAACGAATAACTTTATGACTTGATATGACAGTGATTGATTTTAGTGGTTTGGTTGCTTGAATTCGCATAATAGGTTGGTTAGGAATATGAAAGCTAACAACCTTACAAAAATAATCAATTTTAGCATGATGAGTAGTTAACCAATCAACCCCTAAAATCACATCAAATACAAGTATTTTCAAAGAAATAAGATCGATAGGTAATGTGCAGTTACCGATTTGAATCAAACAAGACTTATAAACCGTGGATGTAATGAAGGTTTCTCCCAACGGAGTTTCAACAGATAAGTCAAAGTCTAATTTCTCCGGAGTCAAATTTAAACATTGAGCGCAAGTAGGAGAAATAAAGGAATGGGTAGAACCGGTATCAAATAAAGTATAAACTTCGCTAGAGTTTATGATTAGCTTACCCGTGATCACCTCGTTCGGATTCTTCGCTTTTTGGGAGGTTACGATAAATGTTCTCCCTTGAACTACCGATTTTGTCTTGTATGGGACACCCTTTGATGCCTCCATCCCAGCTGAACTTGACTTAGGTGCACGACAAAATCAGGCTAGGTGACCTTCTTTTCCATAATTATAACACGCTTTGGACTGCATCATGCAGTTTGGACTTATGTATCCTTCCCCTCCACATTTGTAACATACGACCGGTGGTCGTTCTCCTTCCTTAACAACAGGTGCTGGTGCTGACATCTTTCCATCCTTGTTGAATCTCCTCTTCTTGAAATGTCCACTCTTATTGTCATGACCATGATTACCACCGAAGTGATTATCATTTCTGGCATGTTGATTCCCTCCACGTTTATTGTCATCGCTTCGATGACTGCTACCACTGGTATTATCGACTTATCAGCTGCTCTCTCTTGGTTGGGTTGACTCATTATCGCACTCTAATAACTGAGCCCTATTCACAACATCTGAATACAAACACAGTTTATGAGAGATAAGGTATTGACGTATCTCGGGTTTCAAACCTCTTAGAAACATCCGCGTCATTCTCTCCTCATTATCAACCAAGTGGGATGCAAACCGAGACAACTCGGCAAACTTAGCTTCGTACTGCGCCACGGTCATATTATTTTGCTCAAGCTTGATGAACTCTACCTCCTTCATGTGATGAATACTTTCAGGAAAGTACTTGTCGTTGAACAGCTCTTGGAACTTCTCCCAAGACATTTTGAGTGCGGCAGGTTGAGTACGCTTTACAGATTCCCACCAGTAATCTGCCTCTACTCGCAACATGAAGGTGGCAAAGGGAACCTTTTGCTCCTCGAAGCATCCCAAGACATCAAATATCTTATTGATCTGCTTTATCCATGTCTCTGCCTTAAGTGGTTTTGACTCTCCAAAAAACTCCGGTGGTCCCAGCTCCTTGAACTGCCTAGCGGTAACCGTCCGAGAGTTGTCAGTGTTTCCACCTGCATTTTGGACAGGAGTCGCTTTCGCCTGATGTTGCATGAATTACATAAAGCCTCTGAACATCCCATCGTTCACCATTTCATCGGTGTTATTGTTTACATGAGGATTATTGTCTTCCTGTTGCACATTATCACAGGCATTAATCTGTGGTGACTCAACGGGCCTCATGTGCTTCATTATTTATCTCAACATTTTCGGATGCCATTTTCAAATACTGCCACAAAACAAGGGTTAATTAACATATCACATATTATCCATATACTCTGACCGACCAATTAAATACCAAATAAACTAAGGTAGGTTATATTAGCGAAGGAATTCCCCGTCTCTCCCCTCCTAATTTTTGTCTCACATCTTAGCCAGGGATCATATCCCTAAGCTTTAATTCCAACTGTGACGCCCCCAAAATAGGTATACATCACCCATCTTGAGTCGTCGAATACATGGTACAAATTCAAATACAACTTAATTATACAACAATCGTGTAAAATACGACAAAACATAATCTAAGAGTTTTAATAAGAATATTGTCATCTAGACAATATCCACACTCAATGGAGTCCTCATTACATTTATTGTCACAATATTTAACAGAATAGTGAGGACTACTAATGCTATCATCTGGACCGTCACTCCGTTCCCCGACTAGTCCCGACTACGTTCTAATTTCCTGAAGAGAACAATGAAAGAAATGGTGAGCTCAACTAGCCCAGTAAGAAAATATTATGACTAAGATAATGTAGAATAAATTATCATTAGTCTTCAACAATATTAAACTAATAAAATACAATAAACATCAAGTTTAACTGCAGTGGATAAGCAATCCATTAGAAGAGTCAAGTAGAGAATGATATCTACTATCTTCTATGATTTAAAATGTTTTCATCAATTTTTATCGCTAAGACTCAGCTTAATAAATAAACCACATCATCGAGTCATCCCTGCACTATGGGCCAAGGATATTCATTAAATCATCAATGGTCATGACTATACCGAATAATCCCTGGTCATAATCATACCAAAAACTATTCATCAATGCACTACAGGCTACTGAGTACTTTTACCACATCATTTATAACATTACAGGTCATGATTATACCGAATAATCCCTAGTCATAATCATACCAAGTCCATCTATGCACGTAAGCCAAAGATGACTTTCATCACAATATAAGCTTGAGGATGATGACAATGACATAATAATTCAATAAAACAAGTTCAAGAATAAATTTTAAAGATTTATAAGTTAATTTATCTTGAAATCAATTACGTCCAAATTGTCAACATGATACTGATTTGTGGAGTAAAATTTAAGAATGCTCAGAAGAATATTTCCATGAAAAGATACCGGATAAAGCAGAAATATCCAGGATATTCTACTAATTTCATGGAGTATAGAAGCAAAAACTTTAACCAAATGAGTATCATAGAATATATGAAACTGCAAATGGATTTTCACCCGCCATGTGGTAATCCACGTAGACAGATCATTTCCATAATTTAATAAGGAATGAATACGAAGGATCATCCGCCATGCATGTGATAATCCACATAAACTGGTTATTCCAACAGAATAATAAAGAATGGAATCAGGTCATGCATAATTCGCACAGGCATGATATTCCAACAAAATAATAAGGAATGGAATAACAGAAGAATTCACCATGCATACGATAGACCGCACAGATAGGTTATTCCAATAGAATAATAAATAATAGAACCAGGTGTAGCGTAATCCGTACAGACAGGATATTCCAACAGAATAATAAAGAATGGAATAACAAAGAATTCACCATGCATGCGATAGACCGCATAGATAGGTTATTCCAATAAAATAATAAAGAATGGAACCAGGTCTAGCGTAATCCGCACAGACAGGATATTCCAACATAATAATAAAGAATGGAATAACAAAGAATTCACCATGCATGCGATAGACCGCACAGACAGGTTATTCTAACAAAATAATAAAGAACAGAATAACAGAAGAATATCACCATGTATGTGATAGACCGCACAGACAGGTTATTCCAACAGAATAATAAAGAATGGAACCAGGTCTAGCGTAATCCGAACAAACATGATATTCCAATAGAATAACAGAAGAATTTCATCATATATGCGGTACTTCGCATAGACAGGTTATTCCAACATAATAATAAAGAATGGAATAACAGAAGCTCTCTTCATGAATACGAAAGAAATAATACCCCTTACCTTAGAAAGAAACTGGATACTGGAGTAGAGAGGTAGCAGACTTCTTTTCTTCTTTCTCTCTATAATTTCTATCTATAATAATTGCTCTAAAGCTTTAGCGAATTGGTGAGAAATGAAGGAAGAATGAGCTTCTATTTATAGGAAAATATAGTTTAGATAATTGCACGTTTTGGGGCTCAAAATATTACAGTACAATACCTTCAACTTTTCTTTAATTTTTAATTTAGTCCTGCAAGTATTATAAAACTTGCACCACCTCCCCTAATAGTAAATAATGTGAATCAATAGTTATAATCATGTGAAAATACGATTTACATTATAGTACCTCCATCTATACATCCATTTTTAACTTAGTAATGCAAGTATTATCAATCTTGCACCAACTCTCCTAATAGTACAAGAATATGAATCAATAGTACACACATGTGAACAAATAGTTATAATCATGTGAATTAATAGCAATTAATTGCTCATTTATTCGATTAATTACCCGACTGGTCAGTAAAACTTCCAGACATCAATTAATATCGGAATAAATGTCGATTTTCACTAACACTAATAATTCCAACACAATGGAACTATCAATTTCTTCTTTAATCAACACGAACTTATTCATCATTAATATTATAACTCACAATATTTAACAACCAGGTCGTTCCCAGGAAAGGGGGGGCTTTCCGATAAGGATTTCTCCTTATTGGCACGCAATTAGATGACCAAACGTCTCCTTGACAGAACTTCTAGACATTGTAAATATTGTAATTTAATAATATGAATAACTTTGATGTCTCAATTATTGATTTAATAATATATCATATTATGCAGATGATACTGTGATAATAATCGAATCAATAATATGAGAGATACGATTCAGCAATTATTGTAGCAATAATTGAGTATAACTGTGTGACTTCTCACGTAAGCATCAATAATCAATACCGTGTGCTAATATGCAACCACGCGTATTACTATACTTTTACTACCGGGTAGTTCAACAGTTTAACGATAAAACTTTCTCCGTTATTTTTAAAAAGATAATTATGCCATTTTCTAACTACGACAATACTTCCGTTGTGGGGTCCACCAATGATTGTGCCATCGTACGAATATTTCCTGTTAAAATGAATATTCCCCGACCAATCGAATATTATATAACCACTTGCTTACTTTGTAAAATTTCTAAATATTACCCACAACTATATCATTATATCAAATCCACACTATAATATTCAAAAATATATTTCGAGAAAATTATTCTTTATTCATAAAAGTTGGGGTCTTACACTATATATAGAGAACTCATTGTCTAGACAATGTTCTTACCCCATGGTTTGATTCACAGGAGATTGGAAGGATATAAGGGTTATAGAGGAGTTGGCCAACCACTATTTGTATAGCCATTATCACTACAAATCCTATTTCTTTGAGTTTTACTTAGAATGGAGAGTAAGACATTGTTCATGTCTTCGATATGTGACTCTCAATTTGGGACAAGCTCAGCAACAAGTTATTTAAGGCTTGGTTTGGATACTAAAATTCCCAAAATGTAATATTAATGTGTTAATGCTACAACACAATGGAAAGTTGGGGATTATTTATGTACTCACATTATATAACCCATGTACATTTTCTATTACCATGACTATTATTATCATAATAACTTAATGAAATCATTATTAATTTATCAATTGATATTATTATATGTTAATAGGGTATACATGAATTTTTACCCACACACTTCACATCATATAACAATATTATTATGCAACTCACATGAATGCAAATAACTCTTACTATATAGTCTATATATATAATATATAGACATATTAATGTGCCACCTTGTACTATATAAAATATATAGTTAACTACCATATAATAAAGGTTTACTACATTGCATGTTTGCACAAATTAATCAAGTAAACATATAATCACTTTATAAATTGTTAATCTCTTACTCATTAATTATTATTTATTCATAATAATTATTAATTAACACATTATCAATTAATTACTCAAAATTATAATTAATCAATATGTTCAACTCTTGCTACTATATTCAAATAAATTGAATATTTAATTATTAATAATCCTATCAATTCCTTGATATCAATACTCTTAGGGTTAGTCCACTAATTTAAATAAACTATTAGTGACTCCCTTTAAGCATTTCATAAATTCACATAAGCACATAAGGTTTAAATAAACTCACAAAACTAACTCATTAAAAATTAAATCACATATTTAATTATTAAGGAGTTTAAAATTCACGGTCATTACAATCAAGGAGTACTTGCGAGATGGATCTACACCCGTTGAGGCGAGCCCGGCTGAAAGAAGGTGGATCCATCGAATGACTATAAAGTTCTACCTGAGCAAAGATGCACTCTACAAAAGAGATGAAGGACAAGGTCTCCTCAGATGTCTAGACAAGGACCAAGCTCAAAGGCTCATGGCTGAAATCCATGGTGGAGTATGTGGCCCACACACGAGCGGCCCCTTACTTGTTAAAAAGATCCTCATAACAGGGCACTACTGGCCCTCGCTTAAGGCTGACTGTGATGATCACATTAAGAGATGCTATCAATGCCAAATTCATGGGAATGTTATCCACACTCCTCCTAGTGAACTCCACAATATGAGTTCACCTTGGCCCTTCTCAATGTGGGGAATGGACGTGATCGGGCCCATCGAGCCCAAAGCCAGTAATGGGCATCGGTTTATCTTTACTATGATCGACTACTTCACCAAATGGGTAGAATTAGCCTCATTCCCCAGGGTTACCAAAGAAGTCATCATTGCTTTCATCAGAAATAATGTCATTTATCGATATGGACAACCAGAGGTAATTGTGTCAGACAATGCTAAAAACCTCAACCACAAGATGATGGAGGAGTTATGCAGTAAATTCCACATCAAACACCTTAACTCCGTCATCTACCATCCAAAGATGAATGGTGTTGTTGAAGCAGCTAATAAGAACATCAAGAAGGTCATGCAAAAGGTGTCCTCCAATCACAAAGGATGGGCTGACCTCTTGCCTCTGACTCTATTAGCCTACAAAACTTTAATCACTACAAAAAAAGTCCTATCTGCGACTAATAATATCAGCGACCGCATATCCGGTCGCTGATTATAGTATTAGCGACCGCTATCTGCGATCGGGAAAAATTTTAGTCTCTACTTGATATCAGCGACCGCCTGATCGGTCGCTGATATGAATTTCTCCCCAAAAATTTGGTGCGAAACCCTGGCGCATTTTTTTGTTATGACTAAGCATTATCAGCGACCGCATGCGGTCGCTGAAAGTGGTCGCTGATTCTCTTAAACAGATTCAGGCTCAAGCGTTCGCTCGATTCAGCAGAAAGAGAAAGAAAAAAAAAGAGGGCGACAGAAGAGGGAGAAGAGGGAGAAGGGGGAGAGAAGAGGCGTTCTCTCGATTCGGTGTGTTCAATCTTCTTCAAATCAATTTAATTTTAGAGGTAAGAAATTCTTCTTCTTCTTTTTTGGGTTTAATTTTCAGTTTGTTGTTTATAATACCATACTTGGAAATTGATTCAATGATGCATAAACACATTCGATTGTTTCTGTCATTTCTAGCAGAGTTGAACTTGAAAGTGTATTATATATTGTTGTAAAGGTCCATTTAGTTTTATTACTTTTCTCATTTGCAAGTCTAGGGGAGGTCACCCATTTAGTAGAAATATTTCAAAAACCCAAAGTTCACAAATCAGATCCTCATGTTGATTATGTAATTTGTTACATAATTGTATTGGAAACTATTATTTTTGTAAGCAAATTTGGGGCTGCTTCATGCTCAAATGCTTTCTCATTTGGGATGATGAACAATTTTATGAGCATTGGGATTCCGATAAGTTCATAATTTTTGATAATATAATATGAACACATTTACACAGTAAAAATGGTATCTCATTTGAGATGAACGCATTTATCATTTTGAAGCCTATGGTCAAAATAAAAATAAAAATTCCATCCAATTCATGGTATCTCATATGGACTATTTATGAAATTATAGTCAAATCTATGCCTATATGAGAACTATACTTATGCAAGATCGTCTATGGGTAATAGTTAGGCTTTTCTTCACATTATTTATACTTATGCAAGATCGTCTATATGTGGACTCTTGGTTTATGTCTTGCGTGCCTAGAAATGACCTTATATACATGTCGTCGTGCATGTGGCTAGTCCATATTACAGGGGAGACTCTGGCGAAATTTTTTTATTGGTCGGTTAGTTGCGAACATTTATACTATTAACGAGCCTATTGGTGATCCACTAGAGCCTATTAAGGGGATGTTGGAGCTGATGGGCTGGGCTTGGGGCCGCGAGGCCACACGAGGCCACGCCAAGCTTAGCCAAGCCTCACGGGGCCAAGCCAAGCTTGGTTGTTAGGGGGCTGATATAAAGCTAGCATGAATGAAATACCTTACGTATTCACTTACGATAAACAATAAAAATAAATTTAAAACAAATTAAAATAAAATAACATGATATAATATGCTTACAAGTATACTCAAGTCATATGATTACAAGTACTAAACTATTTAAAAGCAATTTTTGTTTATTATCATTTTATATTCATATATATACATGTTTATATAACTGTCATGTTTATGTACTAAACTATTTAAATGAAACTTTTGTTTATTGTCATTTTATATTCATATATTTACATGTTTATTGTCATATATACATGTAATCAAACATGACTCATAATAACATCTTGAAATTTATAATATACAGATGGCTTCTAAAGTAGCGCAGAAAAAGCGCAGCTTGGGTAGGGGGCTTAATCATGTGCCCAAGGCCCCTACTAATCCGGATGATCGGATTCTTATTCAGATTCGCCCTCCTCCGAATATCACGTACGTCCCGCATATATCATTTATATATAAGCATTTAAGATTTCATTTATTGTATATTGGTAATGTTTTGATTGATATTATATTGGTAATGTATATGGGTCTGAATTTTTTACTGCTTTAATTTGCATTCAATCGTTATTGTTTTGGTCTTATCGTATTGAAAATTTGTATATTTCTCTTGGTTTGTGTCTTGGGTGCCTAGAAATGTCCATATATGCATGCCGTCGTGCATGTGGCTAGTCTATATTGTAGGGGAGACTCTGGCGATTTTTTTTGAAGTATTATAGTATAAGTTTGAAAAATGTTCATAAGTATTATAACTTAGATGTCAATTGCTTTAATATATGCTAATTGATGTTGTATATTATAGTGATTTTTCAAACACAGCTGTGTTTACAGAATTGGCCTACACATGTGATTACGTGGGCGAGCACACCCATCGCCCACAAGGATGCTATTTGGGCATAATTTTAGGTATGTTTTTTTAATTATGACAGATAATATTAATATAATATTCAAAGGATAATTATTTAGTAATGTTATTATTGTTGTTTTATTTGCAAAAACGGTATAGATGGGAGGACGCGCAGGCTTCAGTGATACAGATATTATTCTGGCAGAAGTGCGCGGTCCGCACCAAAGATAATTTGAATAAAGAAAGACAAAAAGCCCTTCACAATGCCGAGATTGACCATCCAGGCCAAGGAGAAGATTACATGCACGAGCATAGTCCCTGGTGGTGCACCCAGGCCATATGGGCTGAGATGTGTGCCCAATGGAGAGCTGAGAGCTGGGTGAAAAGACGAAAGACTGCCGCCAGCAACAGATCCTCGGGTGTACCCGATGGCGAAAAGGCCAAAGGAACATACAAGGGCAGTAGTATTTCACAGTTGCAGTATATCACTGCCAGGGTACGTATTTACAAGTTTTAATATGTTTACAATCATGAATTGTAGAAAATATATCACATTTTTACTTAGTAATATTATGCTATTTTTTGTATAGTCTCAGTCTCAAGGCCAGCCTATCCATTGGCTGGATGTATGTCATGGCCACCGTGATGGTCCACTCGAGGCTATCCAGATAGCGGTAATAAATTTTAACAACTTGATCTTGTTTATCAATGCTTACAGAATTAATTTATTTTTAACTATTTAATTGTTAACATGATGACAGGACAATTATAAGCGTTTATTGAATGAGCGTTATCCTAAAGGCACTCCACGTCCGCCTATTGATCAAGAGTTGTGGGAGAGGGCGTCTGTTGTGAAGAAGAACTACATTAAAGGTCAAGGATAACGACGACGCCCATCCTTGATGGCTCAGTCGCTTTTCTACCCGGTGTACGATCATCGAGCCATCCAAAATTATTCATACTCCGGTGATTTGTGAGAGAGAGATATATGTCGAGATCGCGATCTTCTGAAGAGACTGGGCGTGCATCTGGGAGCTCTGAGTGCTGAGGAGTTAGCTGAAGCAGTAGCGGCAGCAGCAGCATCACAACACGGGGATGGCGACGAGGTATAAAATCAATTTGTTGTATATATTGTCGTAATATACCAGTATTAACATAGTTAGTATATATTTGTAACTTGTTTTATTATTTTGTTAATTACAGGGTGATCAAGGAGGCGATGATGCTTGACGTACCTCCTTTAGATTAGTTTTGTAGTTATAGTATAAGCTTATACTTGTATATTCATTCTTTGGATGTTTGTATGTTACTTAAACAAGTTTTGAAATGTTATTATATTTATTCAAATCATATTAGTTTTTAATGGTTTATATACTAGTTTGGTGTATGTGTTGGTGGACGATGGATGTTTATATTGTTTTCTATGCTATTGTTAGGTATGTGTGTTGGGATAAAGCAGGTACAAAACAAGTACAGGTTTTTGGGATTTCTGCAAAACAACAAAAATCTATTTTTTATTTTTTTCCATATCAGCGACCGCATGTGGTCGCTGACTGTTATTAGCTACGGCTACATATTTGAGGCTATCAGCGACCGCATGCGATCGCTGCTACCGGTCGCTGCCACGTGGACCATGTCAGCTTTGGCCTTGGACCATGCTGACTCAGCTTAGCGACCAGATTTGTCATTTGGGTCGCTCATATCGGTCGCAGATATTTCGGTCGCTAATAGTGGTCGCTGATGTGCATCCCAGCGACCAGATTTTGTGCGACGCCTATCAGCAACCGCATGCGGTCGCTGATGGATATCTACGACCATCTGTGGTCGCTGATAAAGCTTTTTCTTGTAGTGAATGTGTACTTCCACTAGGGCAACTCCCTACTTATTAACCTATAGGATGGAAGTAATACTTCTCATAGAAGTGGAAATGGAATCCCTTAGAGTGTTGATCGACGCTCAGCTGGATGAAAACCAATGGTTACAAGACAGATATCACCAATTATCTTTAATAAACGAAAGGCGAAGTGATGCTATCTTCCATGGTCAGTTATACCAACAAAGGATCGCCAGGTCCTACAATAAAAAAGTCCGGCTACGGTAGTTTAAACAACATGACTTGGTTTTAAAGAAGATCATTGACAACCAAGATCAGTCAAAGGGAAAATTCGCTCCAAACTGGGAGGGCCCATTTATTGTCAAGGAGGTATTGACAGGAGGTGCTCTCAGATTACAAGAAATGGATGGCGACAAGTTTCCACAGCTCATCAACTCAGACACCATAAAAGTGTACTATGTCTGAAGTTACCATCAAGCAAACATCCTGGTTTTGGATCACCAGATCACCAGTCATTTTAGGTTTTCTAACCCTTATTACATACAACCCTTTCTTCATACCCATTTGCCCCATCAGGAAAACACACTCTTCAAGCCAGCAGCCTGGATTTCAGATCATCAGATCTTTCATTTCACACTCCGTACAATATCGGTTATCCCACCAGGGATTGAACCCTTCCCCTGCAGTTTGTCCTGGACATGGGATTAAACTTTTTCACACCCGCAGTTTGTCCTGAACATGGGATCAAACTTTTCCCCACAGTTTGTCCTGAACATGGGATCAAACTTTTTTGGCAGCAAATCGTCCTAAACATGGGGCGAACTACGTCGACCTAATCTCCCCAATACCTGGGAGTACGTAAGAAACCATTTTATATGGCCCAATCACAATAAAACAAAAATAACAAAAACATTTCTACACCCTTCTTTATAAACAAAAACAACAAAAACATTTCTACACCTTTCTACCCTTACACCATTCAGCGTTGAACCTCTTACACCAGGTTCGAACTATGCAGACCTGATTTCCTCTTCAATAGGAGTACGTAGGCAGCCATTTATGGTTTAGTCTTACCCTTACCAAAAAAAATACTTGTCAACGGTACTGGGATAAAACTTCAATCCACCACATTTCATCGGCATCAGACCAAAGGGATGGAATTACCTGGCCTCCCCATAAATGGGAGAGTTGGCGACCATCTAAGTTGTGGTTGATTCCTCGAAGAGCAACACCAACCCATAAGAGATGGAACTAACTGGGCTCCTCTTGAATAGGAGTACTGGCGACCATCTGTGGTGCGGTCAATCTCAGAGAAGAAAGCCACACTCCTCTCCACATCTACATACAAAAATCAGTCCCAAGACACCAAAGAAGGTAGGGATACACACAGATCAATGATCCATTCTAAAAGATCCTGCGATGTCTCAATGTCCATCCATCAAGAATAAGTTCAAAAATACATCAAGATCACAAGCCCTGAAGAAGCAGGCAAAATATCAAGCAAGTAGCAAGGCACAACTAAAAGGGAAGTAAATTAAAATATATTTCCCTGCCATATATAATGTTGTTTGATATATACAATAGCTTCAATTTGTTTCTCCAATTATGATCAATAGCTTCAATCTTCAGTTCTAATCTAATCTAGGGTTCCTAATCTACTATAATCTAAACTCATGTAATCTTCTTCTAATCCTTGTCTCCCATCATGTATTTATAGGTTACAAGTCTAATTTTTAGCTTAAGAGCAAACCCAATCCAATTTGGACTCAAAAAAGTATCAAAGTTCAACCTAAAATGCGTCAAAAACTTGTTCTGGCCCATACCCCAGTCCCAGCGGGGGTTTTCTTCACAAAAAGCCCGCCCCGACGGGGGTTTTGTGCATAGAAAGTCCCCCCCCGACGGGGGTCCTTTTTCTGCCTCAGTATTCTCTGGTAAAATGACCATAACTTTTGATCCGAGAGGAGTTACGAGGCCTGCCACCTATCAAATTGAAGCTCTCGACGAGCTCTACAACTTTCATGCTTTGATAATTGAAACATTCTATCTGGAACAAGATCAAAATCGGTCTTGACATAGATGCTATGTAAATTGCAAGCAAGAGTTGATCTTCGTTTATAAAAAGGCCATAACTCTCACATCTGAACTCCGATTAGGATGATTCAAGATGTTCTGTAAAGCTAAGAATCTAAGTTCCAAGCCAAGAACATACATCCAACTTGGTGTTAAAATCCCTGCAATCTTCCCTTCTTATATTTGCTTGCATATTTTAGTCCAAAAGATGTCCGAATTGCTTTTCCTTGCTTCTTCGTGCCAATGTTATGTCATAGCCTATAAAATAACATAAAATATAAAAAAAGTAACTAAGAAACATATGTTTAAGCAACTAATTCAAGTAATAGATACCGGATAAGTAGGTATAAAACCTACTTATCAGGAACATGTGCAGCAGGAGCAGAGTTTGCAACTTCCTCCTCCTCGTCCTTAACGTTCAGCACATCAACCCAGACAAGACGTATCACCGCCTCCGCCAAACGACGAGTCTGACTAATAACGGGGTCGAGGCACTTCAGAAGCCCTCCTCCGCACACCTGAAGTGTTCTTGCGCGAACTACTCGGCTGATCCAGATCCATATATCTGGACAACAAGTCTCCAAATCACCTCAGAAAGGGTGTGGTAAATTCTAACCTGGAGCTTTTCAAAATGCAGTTTTATGACTACATGCATGCATGAATTATTTTAACATACGTCTACAATAGAGTTAAAAATGTATGACTACCGAATGCCTACATTTTGGGAAAAACTTTCCATAGTCACCTTTATAAATAGGACTATCCACATGCACATAGGCATGACTAGGTGGCCATTCAGTATCACACCTGCCCACATTCATAAACATCCTATATGCATTAATACATCAGAGTAAAAAATTTGTAAGGGTAGCCTAATTACCAGGATTACTTTGCTTTTCCACCTTAGCTCATTTGTCCTCAAATAGGATAAAAAATAACAGAAAAAAGGTGCCAATTTGACTGTTTCAAAAGTCAACTTTTTTCACATCATTATGTTCAGCATGGTTTAATACTAATATTTGTTATGTTGAATATTTTTTATCACATCATATGAGCATGCATATTCACTACTACTTGTTTAGACGCATTTCATATCATAAGTCATTTTCCAATGGATAAAAACTGGAAAAGAAGACATGCATACGTTACCAGGACAGTGTAGAACACTTGTATGGTGATAAAATTTGAAGAAAGACGCCCGAACTTAGCAAATCTGAAGAAGAGCTCTCGGATTTCCTTCACGACGCAACGTAAAAATGACTTGTGAAAGTAACCTGCAGGTTTAAAGTACCCATGGTTGGCCACAGGTGTACCTAAGGCTCCCCTGGGTGGGGCCCACCCCTCTGGCTCGGTCCAATTCGAGTTGCAAAGGAGTTCTTACAAGCTAAAAAGCCCAAATCAAGAATAAAAATGCTACGCGATTGAGCAGAATAGCCTGAAATCCTGGTTTTCACGGGTCAATTTATGGCTTTACGTATCACTCATTGGAATTCACCCAAACACAGGGTACACTATACCAATGTTCTCAGCCATTGCAAACTACATTCGGCAATACCTCACGAAGGTCCAATGCCATTAATTCAGGATCATAGCCCTAAAACCTTTTCCCTAGTGGGTTTTCATACAATCATCCATTGATGCGCGCGTCAATGAAGGTCAAGCAGCCTTGGCATTATCCCCAACAAGGATTTCATCCGTTGATGCATATGTAAATGAAGGTCAGCCAACCTTGACAACACCGACTGTCGGCAGTAACTCCAACAGAGCAGCGAAAAGACTTGGCGGTACGAACCAGGGAAGGACATCCTCATCGGGGAAAACCGATGATGGAATATGTTATACACATCCTTAACAAGCAAAGCTCTATACCCACAGAATCTCTTGTACATGAGAGATACATCCTCAGTGTAAAGTCTGTACCAAGGATTAAAGACTTTTGTGATAACCCCAACGTCAACATCGTGGAAGCTCCTGAGAGAATTGGAATACACATCCAAGATAGTTCATCAAGGTTGTCAGTAATAATTGTTAATCCCAGTAGAAGTCAAGGGGAGTCGGCAATCATCCCACCATATTGGAGAACAATCCAATAAACTACATACATTTGCATCATGTTGTTGTACATTACATCATGATCATCTTGTTGCATTTCAAGTGTCAAGTATTCTTTATCCTATCCATGCCATTGCATTGCATGAATATGATAAAGATGGGCATCTATAGACACTCAAAATTTTCTGCATACCTGTTACTAACATTGCAGGAGGGCAGAATCGTCTTTTAGAGATAACCCTGGAGGACAGCTCGGCTCAATACCAAAAATCACACCGGAGAAGGTCGTTTCATCTCAGAGATAACCCCGAGATACTCAGTATCAGTCCCGGAAACAACACCGGGAAAGACAATGTCAACCTTGGAGATAACCCCAAGGAGTGCAGTTGCAGTTTCAGAGATAACCTCGGAGATGCTCATTTCAGCCTATGCAGTCAGCTTCAACCTCGGAGATAACCCCGAGGCACTCAGTCCCAAACTCGGAGATAACCCCAAGAGGTCAGGACCACCTCTAAGATAACCCTGTGGACATCCAGCACTTACAGCAGCCCAATCTCAGAGATAACCCTGAGCAACGACTATTTTACCAACCCAAACCGGAGATTACCCCGGTGAGGGGCAAAATTGTCATTTTACCACCTCGATCCCACATTGCGCCATCTCAACACAACATTTCAACATACATTCTACATAGCAATGTCCCACAAGAACCAAGGAGTTTCAATTTCGAGTGAATACTACGTAAGGCAGCACACCAGATAGAATTTAAAGCTTGAAGACCAAGGGCATGGTCCCATCTTCCTAACTTCTGACAACCTCTAATCCCATGTTATGGCGTAGCTCTCGATAACAGCACTACGTAAAAGGTCTTATACACCTCAATCGGAGGCTCAGATTGAAGTTCTGCAAGTTCAAGTGGATAACATTTTGCATGCGTGCACGTACTTCGAGACAGTAGGACCCACGGAGCCCGGGGCACCTCGGGCAGCTGTAGGTACATTTGCGGCTGCTGCAGGTGTACCTGCGGCTCCCCCCTCTATAAATAGAGGGCTTGGGGTGGCCATTTTGTAAGAGAAAATGGTGAGGAAGCCTGATGAATGGGTAGTATACCCATAATTCGGATATATTTAGACTTAAATTATTGCATTCTTAAGTTATTTAGTAGCATTTTTATTGTGTTTACATCTTGTTTGGCAGATTTGGAAGCTGAAAGGGCAATTATGGGAATTTCAAGCATTGAATGGCAATTTGGTAATTTCAATGAAGTCCAATACTGGCTACTGAAATTATATTATCCTCTTGGCACGGGTACTGAGCCTCTATTGGCGTTGATGGGATTAAGCGTTTGATTCATTGGTTGGACTTAATTTGTTTATTAAGGGCTAATAATAAAACCTAATTGGAGGAGGATTCTGGGGGACTATAAAAAGAAACTAATTGCTGAGTTAAGGAGCATGGGGATTTATTTGGCAGAGAGTATTGAAGGAGCTTTTCCATTGAAGATTACGAGGAGATTACTTGGAGCTTCAAGATTGGCTCTGAGTTTCTTCTTTTCTCCTTATTTTAATTTGTAATTCTTTAAGGATGATTTGTCAACAATTAATGATTCTTATTTCCGTGATGAACTAATTCTTTAATTAAGATTTCAATTGAACCTTTTATGATTATAACTTAGTTATTACGTCATTATAATTATTTATGTTGAAGTGGATTGTTTATCATGTTTTGATTTTAGTGATTAATTATTTGGCCAATAATTAGTGTGTTACTCTAGAAGGAATTGGGAGAGGAATTCTAGGGTTGGAACTAGACATGATGACATGTGACTCGATTATTTACGGTAAATAATTAGGTTTGTGAATTGAATGGAAATATCATTCACCGCATGTAATATATAAGGAATTGGGATTTGGAAAGAGTTTAATCCAATTGTTTTGCATAGGAATATAGCAAGGTTAATCTGGGTTAAATAGAAGTCAATTGATCACTTGGAAGAGGGCTTTTGGCATTTGAAAATTCTGTTAACAATCCATGAGACATAGTAATTGGGATGATTAGATAACTGATTTATAATTCATAATTGGGGATATTGAAGTCTTAATATTTACCTAACGGAAGTCATTCACTCAAGTAATAGCTTAGTTAATTGTTTATCTTAGTACAGTATCTTTAAGTGTTTAATTTTGAGTTAATAATTGGAAAATCGCAATTTCTCGTTGTTTGAATAAAATTGAATTGATATAGTATTAGTAGTTGAAATTTATTAATTAGAATTCCCTGTGGGAACGATACTCAACTTATCACTTTATTACTTGTTGACCACGTATACTTGCCCTGTCCAATTTGCTCTGTACACACCCTAAATTGAGTGCTTTCTCATTTTAAACACTTGTGAGCTTATATTGGTCATATTTTTTTACGGCGGAGCCGAGTGTTCATCTATTTAAAGCTATAGAAGTCTTCTTTGGCAGTCCACTATAAGCCTTCTTACACACTTTAAAGCATTTCTCTTCTACTTTGCACACACCGTTCTTCACATTGAGAGTCGTGTTGTGTGTGTATGCCCGAACTTTGGTCCGTGGCTTTTATTTCCTTTTTTATATATATATATATATATATATATATATATATATATATAAACTATTGTTGAACTCTGTTCGATCAGCCTGAATTTTACATCCGGAGCGTTTATTGCTTTATATATATATATATATATATATATATATATATATTACATTTCTGTCAGGCCTGGAGTTTACTTTGTGGCCATTTATTGCTTTATTTACATTCCATCCCGCCTAGAGTTTACTTCGTGGTGGTTGATCATTTTTACTACTTTATTTACATTTAGTCCCGCCTAGAGTTTACTTCATGGTGGTTGATTGTCTTTATTACTTTATTTACATTTCTGATCTCCCATGGAAGTGCTTCGTGCTGGTTGATCATGTCTATATATACATATTTACTGCTTTTATAAATTTACATTTTCAATCCCCCATGGAGGTGCTTCGTGGTGGTTGATCATATTTGTATATATATATATATATATATATATATATATATATTTACAACTTTTATATATATAACTGATTACTGCTTTCATATAAATTACGGTATCATGTGAGCCTAGGAATCATATGATCGCAGATTCAGTCTACTGAATCTAGATTCGGTTCCCGTGATGGACATTTTTAGATGTAAGCAGCTTATAAATTATTCACGGTGTTTGAATTTCCTTAGATGGCTTTCATGCCCACAAGGAGTTTGGCACTGCTTTATATATTATTTTCTCGAAAATGCTTCACATCTCAAAAATAAAAGCAATCAAACCGAACATATAATAAAATGAAAGTATCAAAGGCCTCAATTACTATTGAGCACAGGGTTTGAAAAACCTCTTTCATAAAACCTCACTGCTATATCTTGTTTAAAATTGAATTTTTATACAAATTCTAACCCTGTGTATATAGGTGCGAATGAGGCATAGCCCTACTACCAAATAACTGCACATTGACCCACACACACACACACACATTCATATAATAATTTAATTAAAAATTGGCAGTAACTGTGGTAACACGGATGTCGGGGGGGTGCCTAACACCTTCCCTCCACATAAGCAAGTCCCCGGACCCTAATGAATCTCAGTTTCACAGACTCATTTAGCAGTGTCACATCACTGGGTCAATGTGCAAACCTTTTCTCAGTTGTATTGGTACAACCATTTAAAAAACCAACTGGCGACTCTTATAGTCAAATCGTCGACGTATAATTGTCGGACCTTTTCACAACTTGTTTTTTTAAACAAATCTCACCTAACATGAGAATACCAAAAGACAAGAACAGAAGAGGGACAATAAAAATCCCAACGTCGACAATGACCTTTCATAGTTATTAAATAAATATTTTATTAAAGGTTAAACCATTCAAATAAATTGTTTAATTGGTTTGATAAATGATTAAAATGTTATTATGATATTAATAATATTAGAATAAGATATTTTTAAATAATCAATAATATTTAGATCAAGATTGAATTTAAAATATTATTAAATGATTACTAATATTAGATTAAAGCATTTATATATGATTAAGATATTATTAAATGACTAATCATATTAGATTAAAATATTATTAATGTAATTAATAATATTAGATTAAAATATTACTAAGAGATTAATAATATTATATTAGAGTATTATTAGATGATTAAAATATTATTAAATAATTAATAATATTCAAAATTAAATAAAATGTTATTAAAAGGTTAATAATATTAGTGAATGAATAAAATATTATTAAATGAATAATAATATTAATAAATAATTAAAATATTATTAAAAGGTTAATAATATTGGTAAAGTGATACAATATTATTAAATGCTTAACGATATTAGTTAATGATTAAGATATTATTAAATGATTAATAATATTAGTAAAAGAAGTAAGTGTTAAGAATATTAGAAATTGATTAAAATATTATTAAGAGGTTAACAATATTAGTAAGCGAATAAAGTATTATTAGTTGATTAATAATACTAAGAAGTAAATAAAATATTATTAAGATTAATAATATTAAATGATTTTAAGATAATTGTTATCTAATAATAATATTATCAAAGCATGATAATATTTCTAAGAATTAAATGTAATATCTAATATTTATTTATGTGATTAGATATAAGATAATGTAATGTTATACGATGACTAATTGGAAGATCAATGATAGGTGTTCCAAAGGAAAATAGATTAAACTGCTTAGCTGGATAAATTTAATTTTGTAGCAGTAGACCACAAACGAGGCAAGTTTCCTAACTCAAACTCGAGTTATTATTTTCGAAGCATGTTCCTAGATAATTATTGTTGATCCACATCCTTAATGATTATTGTTAATCGCACTTTGTGCAATCGAATTCATGTTCTATTATTATTGAACTGTGAATTTATTTAAGTTCTTTCATTCATAAACTGTTTATGAGATAGATCTATGCTAGTTGTATTATCTAGATCAAACATGTTAAATTTGTTAAATAAAATATGTTTTGAAGAGCTATTCTTAATCAATTGGATTGGTAAGAACTCTTGACTAAGAAAAAGGACAATTTTATTGAAGCATGATATTAGAAAACAGTTGTTACTCGATTATGAGTGTTTATGCATAAGTCACCGGATATAAAAGGTTGATCCCCTTGATTACCAAAACTTATTGAGAAGACCAGTTTAAATACTGACAACCTTCGTTTATGTTCATGGTTATTTCAAACCACTAAGCATCTATTATTCAATTATTTGAATATTCAATTATTGATAATTAATTCATATTCTTTCACAATCATATCCTATTATTGAACATTGAAAGCTAAATTCCTTTCTAATCATGATATATCCCACTTGTATTTAAACTTGCTAAGCAAATTAGTTGTTTACTCTTGCTATATCATAACATTTATTTCAGTTAAGCCTGAGACGTCCAAGAAGGACAATGGCAAAGGGAATGTGCAACAGTAGTTAAATGAGAAAGCTTATGTATTAGTTTACTTTAAATGATATTTGGTTATGTAAAATCTTTATTGTATTAAGGGTGCATTTAAGTGAAGGTTAATAGACCTTGGGACTATGTATAAGACTTTATTATGATAAACAATGTATGTTTATTATTCCGCGATAGACATAGAATGTGCATGTTATAGATGGATTGTGAGCACTGGACCCAAGGTTAGAGAACCTAGATTTGGGGGCGTCACATCTCTCCCAGACTTGTCACTATTGGGCCCAACACTGCTCTCCTCTATAATAACTTTCGGTTACAATGTTGATGTTTCTCCTTCATTTTCATTCAATGCCTTGTCACTCCAGAGAGTGACTGTTTTTCATTTCTCTTTGCCCTCCCTCTTGGGATTCACCTCAATGTCACTCGGCAAGGTGCCTTGGGGATGGTTACTAAGGGCAGTAGCCAACTGTCCCACTTGATTCTCTAAATTCTGAATGGAGACCTCCTAACTATTAATTCTAGTCTCGTTCTAAGCTATATATCTGGAGAGGAGATCTTCCAAGATAGGCTTCCTTTCTTGCTGAGGAGGGTGTTGGTATGACCCTTGTGGGGGTTGATTTTGAGATTTAAATACAGGAGGATTTGAATATGTTGGTCTGGGAGAAGATGTTTAAGCTTGGTTGTTGTTATTGTTGCTCTACAAGAAATTTGAGTGATTTCTCAACTTAGGATGGTAGAATGTGGGAACATTGATGTTCTGTTGCCGCCCGTAGTTGGAGACATATTGAACTGACTGAGCGCTAATGGCACACTGATCAGTCAGGTGCCTCCTAGCACACAATTCACACGGCATCGCCACACTTTGCATTATTTGAACTCCCATGACATCAATTTTTTTAGCTAGAGTTGCGACTTGTGCAGTTAAAGCTTTCACAACATCTACCTCATATACTTTTGCTACCTTCCGTGGTAATTGCCTATCAGATGGCCATTGATAGTTATTTGCAGACATAATTTCCAACAACTCATGGGCTTCATTATAATTCTTTCCCATGAATGCTCCCCCAGATGCCACATCAATACTAGATAGGGTAGAACCTGATACCCCATTGTAAAATGTCGATACTTGCAACCAATCCGGTAGGCTGTGCTGTGGGCATTTTCTAAGAAAATCCGTATACCATTCCTAAGCTTCATAAAGAGACTCGGGGTACATCTGTGTGAAAGATAGGATGTCATGTCTAAGTTTGGCAATCTTTGCGGGCGGGAAAAACTTTGACACAAATTTTTGAGCTAAGTCAATCTATGTGGTTATGGAGCCCACTGGGAGTGAATGTAACCAACTCTTGGCCTTGTCCCGAAGAATGAATGGAAACAATTTGAGTCTGATAGCATCATCAGAAGCTCCATTACATTTGAAAGTGTCAAAAATTTCCACGAAGTTGATCAAATGATCATTAGGATCATCATTCGGCATCCCTCCTAATTGCACATTATTCTGGATCATTTGAATCCTGCCCGGCTTATTTTTAAAGTCATTTACTTAAATTGCGGACCTTTGTATTCTTGCTTAAAGATCCGTGACGCGTGGCATAACATAATCCTGCAGAGATTTTTGAATTTCCTCGACCATAATAACTGGATTTGGACTATCCCGAGCTCTTTCTCTTCTCAGCCTTTGAAAAGTTTTGTCTACCTCAGGATCAAGAGGTATTAAATTCTGATTCTGACGAGGTGGCATACACAATTAAGAGCATCTGAGAAGAAGTTTAAACAGAAAAATCAGTTCAAATTAAAATCATTTTGAATTAGTATTAATATTGAAAAACAAATAATACTAAGTTCCCCAATAGTGGCTATGACAACCTGAAAAATCGGATTGTCCAGAAATTAAATTTAAAGAATTAGTTGTTAATAAAATGAATTTTTATTAATAATATTTTGTGTTATGTGTTTATTAATTGTTCTAGAACCTAGGATGATTATAAAATGGGAGGATTCTTGCTGTAAGCTAGACTGAACGAGTAAGAATTTTCAAGACAAAAATAAAAAATTTCTGGGAACAAAAATATTACTGAGAAAAAAGACAAAAAAGACGAAATAGACACTATTCACATGATAAAATCTAAGGATTAGGGTTTGAATAACCTAAGCTTTTTGAGAGATCGGTATGTCGAAATGGCATTCCGTCGAAAGATTTGACGATAATATGTCGTGAAAAGTTATGTTAGTAGATAAAAGTTTTTCTCAAAAAATGTGTAAAAATTGGACGAAATAAAAATGATAAAAAGTATTGTTATGTATTTTTCATTCGTATACCTACGTTTTAGGAAAACGTGATGGAAAACACTATTCATCAAAAAGTGTTTTTCAGCTTTTGGAATTTCTAAAGAATGCATAAAAGTAAATCAGTAGAGGAAAGACGAAATATCCAAAAATATTTGGATTCTGAGAATTGCAATTTTTTAAACTATCGGACGAATCTCGAAAGACGAGACAACGGAGCTTCCAGGAGAAGCTTCGTGAATAGTAAGGATGTGTGAATAGTAAGGCAATTTGGCCAAATGACCAAAATACCCCTAGCCTTGGTTTTCTATATAAACCAAGCTTAAGTTCATTTGTTTGGTTAATGAAAAAATAACCAACACTTGAGAAAGAAAGAGAGAGAGAGAGATTTCGAAAGGGGAAGAAGAAATAAAGGAAGAGGAAAAGCTAGCCCGAGAGTAAACTTTGTCCAACGGAAGAAGATTAAAGAAGAAAGGTAATCTAAAACCTAACTCTAATCTAAATTTTCTTTAAAGTTCTTATATGGAAATCATATAGCTTAAAGAAAATAGAACTAAAAGATGTTAAGAATAATTTTTATATGGTTTAAATCATAAAAAAAATAAAGAAATAAGTATTTGAAGTTTAGTTATAAAAATTTCTTAAAAGCTTTCATAGGAACTATGATTTGCTTGATGAATTTGAACAATCCGAATGAATCATATGAATGATTCAGTGAAATAAGTAAAGATTGGTGTTTCATAACATAAAATTCCAAGAAAATGTAAAATTGTAATCAAAATATCGATTAAAAATGAAGAACATGAAGAACACGCGAAGAACGTGAAGAATATTGTTGATGAACAAATTGAAAACCATCATAATTATAATTTGTTGTTGATGGAAAAGTTTAAAACCATCACGTATAAGTTAGATACTTATTGCTTGGTTAGGATTTAGAAAAACATTCATTAAGAAAGGATTGAACTTAGCTATAACGAAGTTATGGCAAAATTTTGTAAAAGACGAGTGAAAAGTAAAAAGTAAGCTAATTAACCCTAATTAGTAAGGTTTCATAATAATGATGAAAAAAATTGAAAACGTGAGTCGTGGACTCAAGAACGAACGAATTCCGAGTTCGGATGACTGAATTACGAACGAACGAACGAAGAACGTTAATAACGTAAAACAAACAAGCGATGAAATGTGAGCTAACAGAAAGCCTCGTTAATGGATTTAGAATGAAATTCTATCCTAAGGAAATCTGCGTAAGTAAGATAAGGAAGAAAATGGCTTTGGAACGACCTCGTTCCGAGTTATAACGAAGAAGTTGTAACGACCCCAAAATTCATACAATTTAATTATTAACTTCGGTCGTTAATAACACATCTACCTTCTGATTTTACATTATTATTCGATGTTAAACTTTATATAATGCGGAATAATTTAAACTTTTATGTCTTCTTACTTTAATTCCCTGAATCAAAACCTTTATCATCTACATATCTTTGAATCAATCTTATTTTATGATCTGCTTTATCAATGTTATTATAAATAAAATTTTACATTTCAATCCGATAACCTTTACATATCAGATAACTCTAACATTAGCTTTACAACTCAACATAAAACTATACATCATAAAACATTTAGTACATCTCATGAATCTTAATCATGGTATAAAGAAATAACAACTATTGCTAAAAATATTAATCTTCGTGTATTATTTTTGATCCACGTCATTCAAGTATCACACAGTATTACCTTCAATCCTTAACCTACAAAAATGGTTATTTGCAAGGTTGAGCTCGACAGCCCAGCAAAATCTAACAGTTTTCATGCATCACATAACACATAATAACATGCTCAACATATATCTCATAAACATTGGACTAACATAACATACATGTTACAGTTCATATAACAAGTATAAAGATTGAGTTCCTTACTCAATTAGCATACTTTACTCAATCAATGTAGTCATAAGTTGACTTTTACATTTCATACATTCAACATATATATAACACATCATGCTCTTTCCAATAAAGATTTAAAACAATCAAGTTCATATAGCTAATAGGAACTGAAAGACTTGCCTTGATCGTTGTTTACCAATAACAGTTTAACAGGTTACAGTTATCTGCACTTCATGTGCCCTACACAATTATATAATCATACACATCAACTATTAGTCACATAGCAATGCATAGTAGTTGTAATGTAAACTTTACCCTGTGTCTCATAACCCTTCCTATCATAAATACACAATGTTCAATTTGATTGTGTTAACTTTCGACTTATATCTCATTATATTTTATATTTGAAGTTCATTCAAGTGTTTAAGTCTTGCTAGGACTACTTATTGGTTTTATATTAACATTATTCAATATCTTATAATTTCATTTGATTTAAAACATTTTTTACATTCATTATCACTTATCACTGCGTTTCGACGTTTATTCATCACACGCCCAATTTGGCTCTCTTGTGTGTGCTTAGTATGCTTATACAACTTATTTAATATATCATTTATTAATGTTAAGCATCATTATACTTCATAATATTCATGTTATATAACTTAGAACAACATCTATTATCGTCGACATCACTATACTTGTGTATGTGCATGTCTGACGCCCTCCGTTTGCCTCCGAATACGCATTAGTCACAAAGATGACCATTTTGACTATTGTTCCCGACCTTAAATTTAACAACTTAAAGAATAAAGGTCGTAGGTATATTCGTCCTCGTTCCGGATCATCTTGAATCAACTCAATCGAAGTTCGTATGAAAAGGTTATGCCTATTTTACTAAAATAGGTCAAAACAGTCACACCTGACATAGTTTGGGCATAGCTGCGCCCAATTAAGCCTTGAGCAACTATGCCCTAGAGCAGCATTGCACCCCAAATGACTTAGAAAAGCAGGACTGAAGCTGCAGCGTTAAACGGACTCAAGCTCTTCACTATATTTTTGACCCTTTTTCTCCTACTAATCTTCATAACTTGAGTTATACACATCCAAAATAGTCCGTTTTCGATTATATGGATTCGTAATTCATAGAACTACAACATACTAGAATTCTAACAATTTATAAAAACATTAACCAACCTAAAATTTGACCCAAAACACATGTTCATACTCTATTTTCATGTTTTAACATCTCTAGCAAATTCTATCGTCACGACTTCGTTTCTTAATCAATTGACACGATTTAAACTATGTTGTTTTCGTTTCTTCACATACTAACATAATCCAACATCAATTTATAGATTATAACACATATTAAACATGAAATTTTAACCTTTCAAAAGCCATAACATACATGTTTCATTAAGAACACAAGTTCTTCATCTTTATCATAGTTTCATGAGTTCAATTACCTAAAAATTGCTTATAGATGATATATAATATAATATATATATACCCATAAACATATACAAATTGTACTTCAACAAAAACCTAATTACAAAGACTTTAGAAAACTAAAACCAAAAATTAGAAACTTAGGAATTTACCTTTGATTCCTCTAAGCTCTAGTTAGATAATTGAAAGTCCTTATTTAATCCTCTTTTTCCTTTTGATTCTCAGAGTGTCTCTTCCCTCTTCTCAATTTTTTTCTAAACTCCATCTTTCTCTCTGTGTTTTCTCTCTTTGTCTCTATTTTGCTACACCACGTAAACAAAATAAACTGATGCCTTAATGTGGGTGTTACAACTGATGGCTTAATGTGGGTGTTACAAAGGCAAAAGGTCACAAGGCCATGTTTGGCTAGAACCATTAATGTCCTTTTAATTTATTTTAATAATTCTACTTAACATATGGTATATCTTCTTTTATCTAAATGTCACACTTTAACTATGTTGCTAAATTATTTAGCTAACTGCACTGAATAATACAATTATAATATGTATAACTATTACTCCATATATTACGAAATTATATTCATAACATCTCAACTTAAAATAAACCTTTCCATTAAAATAATTAATATTTATTCCATTAATTATTTTAATTAACTCAAATGAATCATACAATCATAATATATAATTATTTAATTCCTTTCCTCACATAAATTGTCTCAATACAATTTATTTAATCCATACATCTAATCACTACTTAAATATTAACTCAATTTATTAATCTTTAACCAATAATTATTTATAGGTATATTGGTTTTTCTTCTCTCACCATAAATTTATATTTTATTAAAATCATTCAAGGTACTAAACCTTTTCATATATTACCATGACATGTAATATATATTAAGAATACCAAATTTAAGTAGCAAAACTCATATATTAACTCACTATTTAATTAATGAATTAACTCTTTTATCCACTTTACTATAACACCACAACCAAGTAAGGTTTTAATATTCAAACAATATTATTCCATAATATAGTTTCAACTTAATTTAAATTACCCAATATTTATATAGGTTAATTTCCTTGCCACCAAATTCCTTGTCGTGACTAATTTCTTTTATTTCCTTTAATAGTTTAATCAACTATTAAATCTCATAAAAATTTTATTTTTTTTCACACCAAGACACATAATTCAAAATATATACATCTCATAATAAGAATTTTTAATTATTAAATTCTTACTTTAATAACTTTTAAAAATTCGGGTTGTCACATCTTTCCCCCCTTATAAGGATTCCGTCCTCGGAATCACCAAAACCTACCTTACTAAGGTTTTCATAAAATCTCTTTCACAATTATCATTGAATAACTTCAACACGTTAAGTTAGCAAAAAGTTTTACATATATATATATACTTCATTCACTTCTTCAACAACTTTTAGGTTTTATTACATAACCTTCAATTAAACATAGTCATATATCAAACATTATATATTCTTTAACCCATTCTTTTCCTTTTCTAAGGATTGTTATCATAAACACTCGGGATATTACATTCACCTATTCTTCTAAGAATTTCGTCCTCGAAATTTTTATTTATTAATCTTTATTTATTCAATCTATCAAAATAGATTTTTGCGTTAATACTTTATTCATTCATTCCATTTATCAAAATAGATTTTATGTTGATATCTATTTATTCATTAGGTTCTGCAACCAAATTCTTTCTCTAAGGATCTTTCTAAGATCATCATATTCCTCACCTCTTCCTCTTCTAAGAGTTTCACATTTCTCTTTTTACGAGTTTCAATTATTTCTTGAAATTATTATGGTTTTGCTTAATTTTCTCATCCTTTCCACTTTCACCTTTCAGAATAATAAGAATCTTCCATAATTGCTCAATAATTGGGAAGCGATATGAATAACAGGAATTTAAAAGATTCCAAATCATCTTTGAGGGTCATAAGACCTTGAACTACGTCCATGGTTATAAGTACTCTTTCAACTTAAACCTTAATGGTCATTAGACTATAAGGACTCCGTGCATTAGGGTGGTGTTAAGCCCTTCAATACGATGTATTGTGCATAAACATTTAAACGCTATGCGTATGTCCATAGTTATAAGTATTCTTTCAACTTAAACTTTAACCGTTATAAGACTATAGGGACTCCTCGTACTTAGGGGATCAACCCTTCGTACCATGTATTGTGTATTAAACATCTAAACGCTTCGCGTAATCCCCTATAAAAGGGTTGTTCATCTCGACTTTTCAACATCCGAATCCGCACCAAAACAATTTGGTTAGCATAACTTCTCAAAAATGCTTGAATTTCATGAACATCTTTCAATATTCGTATAAATAAATCAAATCAAATAGACTTCATATAATTTAACAATATCGAAATATATATCATATATATATATATATATATATATATATTCTCATATCTTAAAGAAATCTTTAAAATGTTTTTATGACGCCATGATACCGCACTGTATTTACAGTCCGTTTGAGGATTCCGTCATTTGGTGATTTTATCATACTACATCATACCATAGTGGGCTGACGATCCTTAGATCACATCCAACACTAAGTAATAATGCATTGATGACTCCATCGTTTTTATCATCTCTGCACCAGGTTCCATGATGCATTGATGATATAAAAATTATTTTGATATATTTCAAATCATTTTTGTCTAGCCAAAGCAATTAGCATAGACATACGAATAATAAGACTATTTTTTAAAATTCATTGGTTTCACTAGTGTGATTTGATTTTTTTTTTCAAAAAATCAAAAGTATAACCATCAAACACGAAGTCAATAAATTTCGAAAATCTAGCATAGCTAGTAGATTTGGAATACCTAATTTTCTCCATCAATTTCAATCTTTACTATAATATTCTTCCATCAATTTCAACTTATAATCCTCCTATATCCCCAATATAGTTCATCAAACTTACCGCACATTGGAAGTTCAGGAACTTGCCACAATAATATGAGTTTAAGAATTTTTCCTAGTCAGACCATAGGCGTCCATTCGTTGAGGGGTTCAAAACTTACCATATGCATTAGTTTTAAGAACCGCACTTAATCCTATTAATATCTGACTAATCTTAATAGTTTCTAACTATCAAATATACACATGAGAAAAGAATCACCTTTTTGCCACATATACATTGATAGCGCGACACCAACATTCCAATGATTATCAATGTTATAAACTGAGTGCAAGCAAAAAACCCTCGCCCATACGAAGATTTGTACAACTCAACCATCACATGAGTCCTCAATTGAAATCCCACCTAACTCTATCTTGCTTATAACTTACTCTTTTCTCTATACAAATTCCTCGTATCACTTCATCTATAACTCCTCGTGAGTTATCTCGTACAATTTCATAGTACATCATCTTCATAGCATCAAGTTATAATTATTCAAACATTGCAGTCCATCTTTCTTTTATAACTTAAACTGATCATGTCGTGATCTTATTCTATAATCATCTCCCTTAAAATTCTTTTATTAACTCGTGATCGTTTTGTTTTACGATCTTTTTTCTTTCCTTGTTCATCATACGTATCCATTTTCTATACTTGGTATACATCGAGTCTCTAACAGTTTCAATATGGTACGCTGAGTGGTTTCCCACAAACAACCAATAAACTAGGTTTCGAGTTGCTAGTTCGTATATACCTCCGCTTCAAGAAGGAATAGTTTAGCCCAGATATCATACATTAACTATTAAAGAATACGATTGTACCACACTTACATATAACTTTTTGATTCTTAACTTCTTTATCACTCTCTTCTTATAGACATTGTCTATTTATTATTACCTTACATCCTTATTATTGGAGTTGGGTAACCCCACATTCATATTCCTAATAACTCTACGAGATTCTTCTTTGAATCCTTTCACGCATGTTTTAATCCCTCCTTTATACATTTCTTAAATTATTTCTTATTGTTCAAACTCTATTTGAGCGTATTCTTTTATTATCTTCACCTCTCTTCTCTAAGGTTATAGCCTAAGGTACTCTTACCTAAGGTTTCTAACCTATCGACTTTGATACCAATCAGAATTTGATCCCAAAAAATTATATAATTTAATTATTAACTTGATCGTTAATAACACATCTACCTTTTGATTTTAAATCATTATTCGATGTTAAAATTTATATAATGCGGAATAATTTAAACTTTTATGTCTTCTTACTTTAATTCCCTGAATCAATACCTTTATCATCAACATGTCTTTGAATCAATCTTATTTTATGATCCGCTTTATCACTGTTATTATATATAAAACTTTACATTTCAATCTGATAACCTTTACATATCAGATAACTCTAACATTAGCTTTACAACTCAACATAAAACTATACATCATAAAACATTTAGTACATCTCATGAATCTTAATCATGGTATAAAGAAATAACAACTTTAGCTAAAAATATTAATCTACGTGTATTATTTCTGATCCAGGTCATTCAAGTAGCACATAGTGTTACCTTCAATCCTTAACCTGCAAAAATGGTTATTTGCAAGGTTGAGCTCGATAACCCAGCAAAATCTAACAGTTTTCATGCATCACGTAACACATAATAACATCCTCAACATATATCTCATAAACATTGGACTAACATAACATACATGTTACAGTTCATATAACAAGTATAAAGATTGAGTTCCTTACTCAATTAGCATACTTTACTCAATCAATGTAGTCATAAGTTGACTTTAACATTTAATAAATTCAACATATATATAACACATCATGCTCTTTGCAATAAAGATTTAAAACAATCAAGTTCATATAGCAAATAGGAACTAAAAGACTTGCCTTGATCGTTGTTTACCAATAACAGTTTAACAGCTTACAGTTATCTGCACTTCACGTGCCCTACACAATTATATAATCATACACATCAACTATTAGTCACATAGCAACGCGTAGTAGTTGTAATGTAAACTTTACTCTACGTCTCATAACCCTTCCTATCATAAATACACAATGTTCAATTTGATTGTGTTAACTTTCGACTTATATCTCATTATATTTTATATTTGAAGTTCATTCAAGTGTTTAAGTCTTGCTAGGACTACTTATTGGTTTTATATTAACACTATTCAATATCTTATAATATTTATTTCATTTGATTTAAAACACTTTTTACATTCATTATCACTTATCACGGCGTTTCGACGTTTATTCATCACACGCCCAATTTGGCTCTCTTGTGTGTGCTTAGTATGCGTATAAAACATATTTAATATATCATTTATTAATTTTAAGCATCATTATACTTCATAATATTCATGTTATATAACTTAGAACAACATCTATTATCGTTAACATCACTATACTTGTGTATGTGTATGTCCGACGCCCTCTGTTTGCCTCCGAATACGCATCAGTCACAAAGAATACCATTTTGACTATTGTTCCCAACCTTAAATTGAAAAACTTAAAGAATAAAGGTTGTAGGTGTATTCGTCCTCATTCTGGATCATCTTGAATAACCTCCATCAGAGTTCGTATGAAAATGTTATGCCTATTTTACTAAAATAGGTCAAAACAGTCACATCTGACATAGTTTGGGCGCAGCTGCTCCCAATTAAGCCTTGGGCACAGTGTAGCTACGCCCTAAATGACTTAGGCTACAGTAGTACTATGCTCAATTAGCGTAAAACAGGACTCAAGCTCTTGTTCTTCGCGATTTTTGACCCTTTTTCTCCTACTAATCTTCATAACTTGAGTTATACACATCCAAATTTGTCCGTTTTCGATTCTATGGATTCATAATTCACAGAACTACAACATACTAGAATTCTAACAATTTATAAAAATATTAACCAACCTATAATTTGACCCAAAACACATGTTCATACTCTATTTTCATATTTTAACATCTCTAGCGAATTCGATCGCCACGACTTCATTTCTTAATCAATTGACACGATTTAAACTATGTTGTTTTCGTTTCTTCACATACTCACATAATCCAACATCAATTTATAGATTATAACACATATTAAACATGAAAGTTTATACTTTCTAAAGCCATAACATACATGTTTCATTAAGAACACAAGTTCTTCATCTTTAGCACAGTTTCATGAGTTCAATTACCTAAAAATTGCTTATAATGATATATAATATAATATATATACCCATAAACATATACAAATTGTACTTCAACAACAACCTAATTACAAAGACTTTAGAAAACTAAAACCAAAAACTAGAAACTTAGGAATTTACCTTTGATTCCTCTAAGCTCTAGTTAGATAATTGAAAGTCCTTATTTAATCCTCTTTTTCCTTTTGATTCTCAGAGTGTCTCTTCCCTCTTCTCAATTTTTTTCTAAACTCCATCTTTCTCTCGTGTTTTCTCTCTTTGTCTATTTTGCTACACCAACGTAAACAAAATAAACCGATGCCTTAATGTGGGTGTTACAACTGATGGCTTAATGTGGGTGTTACAAAGGCAAAAGGTCACAAGGCCATGTTTGGCTAGAACCATTAATGTCCTTTTAATTTATTTTAATAATTCTACTTAACATATGGTATATCTTCTTTTATCTAAATGTCACACTTTAACTATGTTGCTAAATTATTTAGCTAACTGCACTGAATAATACAATTATAATATGTATAACTATTACTCCATATATTACGAAATTATATTCATAACATCTCAACTTAAAATAAACCTTTCCATTAAAATAATTAATATTTATTCCATTAATTATTTTAATTAACTCAAATGAATCATACAATCATAATATATAATTATTTAATTCCTTTCCTCGCATAAATTGTCTCAATACAATTTATTTAATCCATACATCTAATCACCACTTAAATATTTACTCAATTTATTATTCTCTAACCAATAATTATTTATAGGTATATTGGTTTTTCTTCTCTTACCATCAATTTATATTTTATTAACATCATTCAAGGTACTAAACATTTTCATATATTACCATGACATGTAATATATATTAAGAATACCAAATTTAAGTAGCAAAACTCATATATTAACTCACTATTTAATTAATGAATTAACTCTTTTATCCACTTTACTACAACACCACAACCAAGTAAGGTTTTATTATTCAAACAATATTATTCCATAATATAGTTTCAACTTAATTTAAATTACCCAATATTTATAGGGTTAATTTCCCTTACGACCAAATTCCTTATCGTGACTAATTTCTTTTATTTCCTTTAATAGTTTAATCAACTATTAAATCTCATAAAAATTTCATTTTTTTTCACACCAAGACACATAATTCAAAATATATACATCTCATAATAAGAATTTTTAATTATTAAATTCTTACTTTAATAACTTTTAAAAATTCGGGTTGTCACAAAAATTATATTATTTCAAAGTAAGCGTCTCAACTATATTGGAACACTTAAAGAAAAAAACTGAGTTTTTGAACTGGAGCTACAGTGCCAGTTTGAACTAGAAATGGGGAGCCACAGCATCGGCTCTGAGCAATAGTTTCTAGAGAGTGGTATTTTTGAAAGACAAGAAAACAAAGGGGACCGGAAGCTGCAGGTCTTGGGTGGCAAAGCCCAGAAATAAGCTTTTAACTACTCACTTCTTAGGGAATGTGTACGGGATGATAGTGAACATATAGTTCACATAATGTAACACTTAAACAAGTGATTTAAAACTTTATTAAAGGTTGAACAGAAAGATTTAACGATATTAAAAGACAAAGATTGTAAATTTAAAATACAAAATCGATGTCCGGGAACCGTATTCGAGTTAAGCAAACATTAGGGATTATAATGGTTTTAATTCTTTAAAAGTTGAATGAAGATGGTAACTTATAACATTTCCATGTTATAAAGTGGTAATGAGAGTCAAGTGTAAAGCGTATAAACGCTATGAACACAACATGATTGCGTTGAACGATCGGTCTTAGCATACAACGAATAGTATAGCTTAGACATCATGAGAGGATGATGAACGTAATGTTCATGTAATGAACCGCTAGGGAAAGTGATTAGAACCCTAAGGAAAGTTTGAATGGGAAATTAAAAGTTGAACAACGTGAATGCTGAATACGTAATCAACTCTCGTGAATCGTATTCGCATCGAATGAACGTTTTAAGCATACCTTGGTGGTATGACTTAGACATTGACGAAGGTAGTAAGTAAGATATGAAATTATCAAGAAAGTCATAACGAACGATAATAAGATTAATGAAAGTCCGAGTGTGAGTCGGACAGAGAATGTTAAAATGAAATGTAAACACTAAACACTTTAACCAATGTAAGGGTATTGAGTGTACGCATAAGCTAAACATGCTCAACCTACACACCATATATGGTTTGACTTGAAGACTATTGGTTAAACCTATGAACGGTGAATAAACAGAGTTAATGGCAATAACATATAACGTTATGAAACTTAGTTTATGAGTATAACTTGGATAACGCTTCGAGTCGAATGAACCGGAGGTTATAAGATATGAATAAGGTAATGTAAATGCTTAATGCTATGAACGCATAGTATTAACATTAAATGATCGTTCTTAGTATATAAAAGATTGTATGGCTTAGACGTTAATAAATAATCCTGAGGTATGGCATTTAGTTGCCAGAAAGCCATAAGGAATTGAAAATCAACTTAACGAACATTATAGTTTTAATGGTTCGGATAAGTTAAGTTTAATTTGTTATACAATCGTAATCTTTAATGGTTGACATATGGGAGCTGGGTTAAACAATTCCTTTAGAGAGCAAAGGTTAATACGAACTAACAACCGATCTATCTCGCTGTGAAAGACAGTGTAGATGAGATGAGAAACTAAATTGTTGGTTGTTTATGGAAAATCACTCAGAGTACTATATGGAATACTAGTAGAGACTCGATGTGTGCTAAGTATAGAGTTATGAATACGTATGTTAAAAGGTGATTCTTTTCACATGTGTAGATGTATATAATGAGTTAAGTCCTAGAAATGTTATAAGAAGAAGATGAGAATGTAAATCTATAATAAAAGATGATTATAAGGTTTATGACATTTTTCGTATGCCATAATGTCGAAGGAATAAAAGTAAAGTTGGTCGCATAAACATAGATTACAAGAGCGCGAGCCATAAGAAGTAAAGTTAAGTTTGAACTAATTCGTAAGTCAAATATATGACTAATTCGTGTATGTGTTATTTCCTTATTTGATATATAGGGATTGCAGTAAACAGTTTAGCGTAAACTTTAAGTTGTAGCTGTGCTTAAGGAAAGTTTTTTAACTTTATTCATAAATGAAATGAATGTTAGTTTCTTAAACTTTCTCAGATGTTGAATATGAGAAGTTTTATATATGTGCAAATGTGTGATATTTATACAAGGTGTTAGTATGTATGAGGCTTTGTGCCATAATTTTTAACACTTCGGTGTTTCTGTGCAATGAACTGTTCTATGTGAAGAAGTTATGTTTTTACATGAACCGTTATTGTTAAGTCTGTGCTAATGATTCTAGCCAGACAAAACATGTATGAAAAAAATAGAAGAATGAAAGTAGGTGTAACGCCCTGAAATCCGGTCTATTTTCACATCCGGATTTCGTACGTCACGGTTCCATCTTCCTCCAAACATACATCATTATATAACTAAATATAACAACATACATTCTCAAATCCTAGGTTCTAAAACCTTAAAACCTCATTAATTATAAATAATGATAATTACATTATTCTTTATATCTTGTACAAGTGACTTTTATCCGCCACCAAGGATACATAATCATTCATTAAACTATTCTATAGTTTAATTCTATCATTCTATATTACAAGTCTTCGCTTGATCTTCACGCTCATTCATCTAATGAATGACACTTCTTCTGGATAACGATCAGCTTGATCTTTACGGGATCCTTAAGTTCTTTCAAACATCGTATGCTGAAAATGTTTTTCATTTAAAGCAAGTGTGAGCATTCAATTGCCCAGCAAGTCATAACAGTTGAACAAACAACTTTAAGAATTTAAACATTCTTTTAAGACCTCAATAACCGAACAAAGGTTATGAAGTAGCTTGAATAATAGGAATAATCTCTATTCCTATCATTTTAAAACATTAGTCACATTCACTTTGAAATACTTTTATTCTCTACTTTCGTTCATACACATTCTGTCTAGCTAGAATCAATAGCACAAACTTAACAATAATGGTTCATGTATAAATAGAACATTCTCATATTGAACAGTTCAATCACAGAACAGTTCATGTCATAGAAACACCAAAGTGTTCACATTGTGGCATAAGGCCTCATATATTCTAACACCTTGTACAAATATCACACATTTTCACATAAACAGAACTTCTCAAGTTCAACATCTGAGAAGTTTTAGAAACTAGCATTCATTTGAAATATGAATGAAGTTAGAAAACTTGCCTTACGCACAGCTACAACTTATATTTTACGCTGAACTGCTCATTCCAATTCCTATGTAGCACATAAAGAAATAACACATGTACCAATTAGTCATATACTTGACTTACGCATTGGTTTACTTTATTTTACTTCTAAGGGTTCACGTTCTTACAAACTAAGTTTATGCGACCAACTTCCTTTACCGGTTAACGGCTTCATGACATACAGAGATGTCTTACTCGATACGTTCATCATCTTTGATGATTTGCATTCTTATCTTCTTCTTCTAACTCTCATAGGACTCAGCACACATCGTGACTCTGCTAGTAGTCCATATGGTACTCTAAGTGGTTTCCCATAAACAACCAACAAACAAGTTCCCGTCTCATCTATACTGCCCATAACAGTGAGTTAGATCGGTTGCCAGTTTTGTATATACCTTCGCTCTCTGAAGAAATTGTTTAGCCCAGCTCCCATATGTCAACCATCAAAGGTTACGATTGCACCACAATCTAACTTATCTTAACTTATCCGAACTATTAAACAATAATGTTCGTCAAGTCAATTTCTTATTCCTTATGGCTTTCTGGCAACTAAATGCCATACCTCAGGATTCATTCATTATCGTCTAAGTTATACAGTCTTTTGTATACTCAGAATCATTATTCAATATTCATTCTACGCATTTATAACGTTAACCAGTTTACATTACCTTACTCTTATCTTACAACGTCCGGTTCATTCGACTCGGAACGTCATCCAAGTTATAAACATTAACTCGGCTTCTTTTACATTATATGTACTTGTCTTTAATTCAACTTCTTCATCATTCACGGGTTTAATCATTGATCTTCATTACCTTACGGTCAAACCATACACACGGTGTAGGTTCTACCCATTTAATATTCACGTACACTTAACCTTCACGTCGGTTAAAGTGTTCAACGCTTATATTCCATTCTAATATTCTCATCCGACTCTTATTTGTCTTTCATTAATCCTTTTACCGATTGCTATGGCTTTCTTTGACGTCTAAGTCATACAACCAAAGTATAGTTAGAACGTTCGCCCCGCATGAATACGATTCACGAGGATCGCTTACGTATTCAACGTTTACTTTGTTCATCCCTTAATTTCTCATTCAACCTTTCTCAAGGTTTTAATCGCTTTCAATCATTATCCATCCCATGAACCCCATGTTCATTATTCTTTCTTAATGTAAAAGCCATACGGTTTGTTGTATGCTAAGACCGATTGTTCATCACAACAACGTTGCGTTCACAACGTCTAAACGCTTTACATTCATCTCTCATTACCATGCCATAACATCAAAATGTTATACATTACTTTCGTCACTCAACGTCTAAGGAATCACAATCATAGCAATCCCTCACGTTCGTTTATCGCGACTACGGTCCCCGAATAATGGTTCCGTAACCCGCGTCTACATTCTTTGTCTTCTAATCTCATGTAATCTTTTTGTTCAACCTTCATCAAAGGTTTAATACACTTAATTAAGTGTTACATTAGTTGAACTATATGTTCATATTTCTTTCTTGCACATCCCCCAGTAATTGAGCAGTAAAAAATCTCATTTATGGGCATTGCCCTGCACCGGCGTTGCGGTTCCGTGTACTTCCCTTTCCTTCACATTGTGGCTCCATTTAGCAGTAGCTGATGGCCTGAGCTCGCACTGTGGTGCCGACCCCCAAGGCACGACTCGCACTGCGGCGCCAAGCATGAAACCTAGAAAAATTTTCTAAGTCTTTTACAAGCTTGAGATGCTGACTTTGAAATCTCATATCTTATTCGTTATAACTCGGAACGAGGTCGTTCCAAAGCCATTTTCTTCATTATCTTATGTACTTCGATTACCCCTAGACAAAACTTCATTCTGAATCCGTTAACATGCCATTCGATTGGCTAAATATTTTCCCTTTGTTTGTTTTACGTTATTAACGCTCTTCATTCGTTCGCACGTAATTCGGTCATCCGAATTCAGAACTCATTCATTCTAGAGTCCACAACTCATGTTTTCTACATTCTCTTACATTCTTATGAAACCCTACACGTTTGGGTTCATTTACGAACTTTCTAATACTCGTTCTTCTTTTACAAAAATTTTGCCACAACTTCGTTATAGCTCAATTTTAATCCGTTCTTCATGAACGTTTCTAACATTCTGAACCAATCAATAAGCAACTAACTTATACGCGATGGTTTTAAACTTGTCCATTAACAACAATTATCCTATGATAGTTTTAAATTTGTCCATCAACAACGTTCTTCGCGTTCTTCGCGTGTTCTTCATTTTTAATCGATATTTTGATTACGATTTTACTTTTCCTTGGAATTTGAATTTATAGAACATCATTCCTTACTTATTTGACCTACTCATTCATAAGATTCATTCGAATCGCTCAAAATTCTTACGAATCTTACACTTCCTTAAGAAATTTATAAACTAAATTTCTAATTCTTATTTCTTCATTTTCTTACGATTTCAACCATATGAAACCATTCCTAACATCATCTACTTCTTATTCCATTAAGTTTTGATTTAAACATATAAACTTAAAGAAAATTATCTAGAAGTTAGGTTTTCAGATTACCTTTCTTCTTTAATCTCATTTTGTCAAATAAAGCGTGCACTCGGGCAAGCTTTTCCTCTTCCTTTTCCTCTCTTCCCCCATCCGAACTCTCTCTCTCTCTCTCTCTCTCTCAAAGTTGTAGGATTTTTCAAAATCCCAAAACAATGAAGTTAACTTCATATTTATAGATTTTCAAGGCTAGGGGTATTTTAGTCATTTTGCCCCCCTTAACCTCCTTACTATTCAAAGCTTAAGGACCAAGTTTTCTTGGTCTCCACACTTACTTAACCATTAAGTCTACTTAGCAATTAAGTTTACTTAGCCCTTAAGTTTACTTAACTCTTAAGTTTACTTACTCATTAAGTAACTTATCCTTACTATTCCACCTCCTTACTATTCACGTAGCTTCCCTTGGAAGCTTCGTGGTTCTATCTTTCGGGTTTTGTCCGACAGTATTAAAAACTACGATTCTCGGAATTCAAATATTTTTGGATATTTTGTCTATCATTTACCGATTAACTTTTACGTATTCTTCGGACTTTCGAAAAATTGAAAAACACTTTTCCACAATAAGCATTTTCCTTCACGTTTTCCCCTAACGTAGCTAAACGAGTGAAAAGTACATAACAGTACTTTTGTTGTTTTTATTTTATCTGATTTTGGCACGTTTTTTGAGAAAAACTTTTATCGGCTTACTTAACTTTTCACGATATATTATCGTCAAATCTTTCGACGGAATGTCATTTCGATAAACCGAACTCTCAGAAAGATTTAGGTTATTTAAACCCTAACCCTTAGGGTTTCGTCGGGTGAATAATGCCTATTTCGTCTTTTTCCCCGAAAATATTTTGTTCCCGAAATTTTTTTATTTTCGTCTTGAAAATTCTTACTCGTTCAGTCTAGCTTATGGCCAAAATCCTCCCGATTTATAATCATTCTAGGTTCTAGAATGATTAATAAACACATAGCACAGAATAGTATTAATAAAAATTCATTTTATTAATAACTAATTCTTTAAATCTTAAATTCTGGACAATCCGATTTTCTGGGTTGTCACAATAGGTGAAAGTAAATTTGATTAATGTTTTAAAATGATAAGAATCAGATTTATTCCTATTATTTGAGCTACTTCATAACCTTTGTTCGGTTATTGAAGTCTTAAAATAATGTTTAAATTCTTGATGTTGTTTATTCAATTGCTATAACTTGTTGAGAAATTGAATTCTCACTCTTGCTTAAAATAAAAATATTTTTAGTAAAAACAATGTTATAACGAACTTAAGGATCCCATAAAGATCAAGCTGACCGGTATCCAGACGAAGTGCCATTCAGTATAGGAATGAGCGTGAAGATTAAGCCAAGACTTTTAATGTAGAATACTTTAATTGAACTATAGATTAGTTTAATAAACTGTTATGTATCCTTGGTGGTGGATGAAAGTCACTCTTGTAAGATGTAAAAAATAATGTAATTATCATTATTTGTATTGAATGAGGTTTTAAGGTAATAAAACCTAGGATTTGAGACTGTATATTGTTATATTTAGTTATAAAATGATGTATGCTGGAATAAGATGTATTCGTGATGTACGGAATCCGAGTGTGAAGATAGACTAGATTTCTGGGCGTCACAGTGACGCCAAAAACTTGTTGTCTGATTTAACGATCAAATAAACACGCGCAAGTATACGTCGTCAAACAAGTAATACAATAATAAGCTGAGTGTGGAACCCACAGGGAAATAGTACTAAGGCTATTCAAATACTAAAATTATATCAATTCGATCTTATCTAAACAAGTAAGTAATTATGGTGTATATAAAGCAATATAATTAAAACAGTAAAAGGCGAGCAAAATTTGTATCAAATCTGACAAGCTAAGATTGCAACTCCCCTAATGCTTTGTATAATCTCCTAACTTTCCAATTATCTAACAAATCACAAGAATGGTCAAACGAGAATACTGTGTACATATAAGCCTCCTCCGATAGTCAAATGCAAATCCCCTAGCTAAATAAATCACAATATTCCTATGGTGAAAATAATTAGACTAAGAGTCATTAAGCTTTAATTCTCAATGGTCACACAAGGCAAATAAATATATTTTTATTCTATTATGCAAGATATGCCCTCATTCCTTTTGGAACGATCATAACAAGTGATATTATATTTAGCGTTAAGCATTAAAATCCTTTTTCCAATATCAATAAAACTCATATCAATTACTTAGCCAAGTAATCAATAAATAAAGTATGAAATACAATAACCCATTCAAACATGATTTATTATAATAAATAGGAGAGAAATTAGATTACACTAATCATTAGGTTACATTGCAATCCTAGAAATGGAGTTAAGTCATAACTATAGAACCAAACAACATTATCAATGTATTCAACATACTCAGATTACACAAATAAATGAAAGATTTAGAATAAGAAAACCCCTATGTAGAAGTATTCAAGCTCTAACTCTTATCTTCGCGGCGTAAAATCCAAGATAAAGGATGCACTTGATCTTTTCTCTTTGAAAACAAGCTTCTTTCTCTTCTAAGATCTCTCTAATATATTACTTGATGATCGCTGAAAACTAAGAAGGAGGCTGCTTATATCATTCAACACTTGGTTCATTTAAAACTATTGTCCGCTTTGAATCTGGGAGGTGGCTTCATTGTGCCAAGATTAAGCCTTCGACAAAGCGCCAGAATACTGGGTCAATAAGTCTGGTCAATAAGTGGCGCTACAGTGCCAGTTTGTATGGAGATAGGAAGCTGACAGGCGCCAGGCCAGACTCGAATTTGTAGAGAAATGCGCAGTCATTTAATTTGAAAGCTAGAAATCATACAGAAGGCGCCTATAATAAATCAAATCGTTTGCCCTTTTCAGCATGAAAATACCTAATAAATTACATGTGAAGCACTTTAGCGCAAAATAACATAATATATTATAAAAGAAATATAAATAAAGACGAACACGCAACATCTTAAGTATTATAGGGCCTTATTTGCGGGTATAAATCCCACTCGTCAGCCAACATCATATCACAAATTCTCCCCATTACAATTGGTTTTTGGTCATAAGCCAAATATTTCCTATCTAAGAATATTTGGTTGTGCAGTATGTGTTCCAATTTATCCGCCACAACATACAAAGATGGGACCTCAAAGGAGGTTGGGAATATATATTGGGTTTAAGTCCCCATCAATAATTAAATATCTTAAACCCTTAACAAGTGATTCATTTACGGCACGATTTGTCGACTGTCATTTTGATGAGACTATGTTCCCAACATTAGGGGGAGAAATTAAACATCTGGATAAAGATATTATATATAATGCATTGTCATTATTGAATTTTGATCCTCGTACAAAATAATGTGAACAAGAAGTTCAAAAGATACTTTGTTTGTAAGATATAGCAAATCAGCTACCAAATGCATTCACTAACTCAAAAAGAGTAACCAAATCTCATATACCAACTGTAAATGCTTCATCTTGGATTGAAGTCCCAGTAGGACAATCCACAAAAATTGTAGCAAATGAGTCTAGGGCATGCAAGAAGCGTGGTAGACCAATCGGTTCAAGAGACAAAAATCCTCGAAAAAGAAAAGTAAATAAACAAGTTGACATTATTGAGGAGAAAAATATTCATGAGGATATAGACATAGATAATCGTAAAACCCCATAAGAGGTTCAAGTACCTGAAAATAATAAAAATGCGGAGATCTCGATAAGTTATGTCTTTACAAAGAAAAGATGGAACCGAAGTGAGATAGTTGTTGACAACATTTTTTCATATAATATATCGCTTGATATTATTAATGAAAACGAGGATTTTGAGCCTAATTCTGTCGAAGAATGTAGACATAAAAATGATTGGCCAAAATGGAAAGTAATAATCCAGACAGAATTAAATTCACTTGCAAAATGTGAAGTTTTTGGACCTGTAGTCCGAACACCTGAAGAAATAAAGACTGTTGGATACAAATGGGTATTTGTGCGAAAAAGAAATGAAAAAAAAATGAAATCTTAAGATATAAGACACGACTTGTAGCACAAGGGTTTTCACAAAGACCTGGCACTGATTACGATGAAACATATTCTCCTGTGGTAGATGCAATTACATTATAGTATCTTATTAGCCTGACAACTCATGAAAAAATTAGATATGTGTCTAATGGATGTTGTTACAGCCTATTTATATGGGTCAATTGATAATGATGTTTATATGAAAATCCCAGAAGGATTTAAAATGCCTGAAGCATATAATTCAAATCTCTGGGAAGTTTACTCAATCAAGTTACAAAGGCCCCTATATGGATTAAAGCAATTAGGACGCATGTGGTATAATCTTCTTAGTGAATATTTATTGAAGGAAAGATATAATAATAACCCTAAATGCCTATGTGTTTTTATAAAGAAGTCAAAATCTAGTTTTGCCATTATTGTTATGTATGTTAATGACTTAAATATTATTGGAACTCAAGGAGAGATACCAAAGATAATAAATTATTTAAAGAAAGAATTTGATATGAAAGATTTGGGAAAAACAAAAAAATTTCTCGGCATGCAGATCGATCATTTAGTAGATTGAATTCTAATTCATCATTCAACTTACACAGAGAAGGTCCTTAAAAGATTTTATATGGATAAAGCACATCCATTGAGTACCCCAATGGTGGTTCGATCACTTGATGTGAAAAAAACCCTTTTAGACCTTGTGAGGATAATTAAGAATTACTTGTTCCTAAAGTACCATATCTTAGTATAATTGGTGCGCTAATGTATCTTGCTAATAACACACGACCTGATATAGCATTCTTTGTGAATTTGCTAGCAAGATATAGTTCTTCTCCTACCTGGAGACATTGGAATGTAGTTAAACATATTTTTCGTTATATACGAGGAACTATAGATATGAGTATATTTTATTCAAATAATGATAATCATGAATTAGTTGGATATGTTGATGCAGGATATTTATCAGATCCACATAAAGGTCGATCTTAAACATTAGTTTCCACTTCATCTAATAATGTTGAAATACTTGCAATCCATGAAGCAAGTCAAGAATGTGTGTGGCTGAGATCACTGACTCAATATATTCATTGAACAAGCGGTTTATCCTCCAACAAAGGAACTCCAACCATTCTATATGAAGACAATGTTGTATGTATAGCTCAATTAAAAGGAGGATACATCAAAGGAGATAGAACAAAACACATCTCATCAAAATTCTTTTTCACACACAACCTTGATAAGTGTGGTGACATTGATGTTCAGCAAATTCGCTAATAAGATAATCTAGCAGATTTGTTCACCAAAGCATTACGGTGACGCCCCCAAATTTAGATACATGTACCTCGAATCTAGTGCTTCATGATCTAACTCTAACAACATACTAATATCTCATACAACGAAATAATAGAATAATTTACATTGATATAATATAAATATTCTCGTCCTATGTCTCGAAACTATTACTAATACACTTCATAACTTAATACATAAAGACTTAATACATAAGGATAACATCCTAGCATAGAAGAATAAAACTACTCCGTAGCCTTGCCTTTGCCCTTGTTCTTTCCTGAGGTTCCACCTTGCTTTGTTCTAACTGAAATGTTTAAGGGAAGCAAGAATGAGCAACAAATTTTCCCAACAAGTAATATAACAATAAATATGAAGAACAAGTGTATATAAGGTTCCTAATCTCAAGGGATAAAACAAAGTAGATGTTAATGAACAAAGTAGAAGTCAATGATTGATAATTCTATCCTTTGAAGTCAATAAAAAGCCACTATGGACAGAAAAATTATTAAAGAATTCAAAGGTTTCAATAATTTCAAGTGAATGAATAGATGTCACTGAATGTCACTATGGACCAAAAATTTCTAGAAGAATCCAAAGATTTCAGCAAATCCAAGTTAATAAATATTGAATACTGAGTAGTTTCTATGGACCATGAACTTCTACAAGAATTACCAAAAATATTTTAGGTAACTCAATTTAGCTAGAATCACCGAGAAAAACCCTGGCAACCCAAACAAGTAAAATAGGTGATCAGTCTACCATACCTGGTGATATGCATAATATCCCTATGTTGTTCGCGCGAATGTCGACCCCCCGATATTGTATAGTTTCCCTTTCTATGAGGGTTGTTCATCTCAGCAGATTATAAAAGTATGCACTAAAGAAATTAGTTTGGATCGCTTTCAAATTCATAAATATTTGTCTAGCCAAATTAAATGGCATAAACGCTCTTCTCAACACATTTAGGAATAATTAATACGTTCAATGTTCGTAAAAAAATTCAAAGAATCATTTTCAAAGATGTAAGTATGATTTAAATCAAACTTCAGGGTATGAATAATAATTTTCATGAATTTAGACAACACGAAAATTATTCTATAGAATAATTTGTTTATACGATCAATAAGTGTACAAGTTCAAATATTTTATCAATATATATATATGGTTGATATAATAGCAATTAGAAACTTGCACAATATCTAAGGTTGTGTAAGTTAGGAAACATGCCTTTCGCGTAGTTATATATATATATATATATATACACACACACACACACACACACACACATTCATTAGTTATACAAGCTCAATACGTAAACCAATAATCCTATGCACCTATATATACATACATATATTTTACTCTTGCATATATACATATATACATACATTCAATTTTATATTTGATATACCATCAAACCACATAGTTGCATTTTACTCTTGCTTTTGTCTTTGAAAGTTTTATCTCAAAACTTTGTAGAAACTTGGAAAATCTTGATTCTATATTCACATTACATGATTGAATACTTAAAATACCACTTTAATCATGTATTATAGCTTAAGGTAGTATAATACCCATGCTACAAGGTTCAGATCACAATTTAAAAAAGTCAGACAACACTGGCATTGTTTCCTCCTTTTTAGTTCTAATAAAAGGACTCTAACTCATGCAAGCATACATGGGTCAACCAAAGAGATGAGTAAGAAACGAAGATCGATCCACGGAGAAAGGTTTCAAAATTAAATTATTATGCATCAATTGTATCACTATTTTTAATATGCTTAAACGAAGGCTTACAGTTTTAAATTAATCTAACTCAAATAATGAATAAAATAATACTAATGGAACAATAAATCAAATTTGGAAATAATGGGATTCTAATTTTATTTCATATTTCATCTAAATATTACCCTCATGCAAGATTATACATCTATCGTGGAAAATTAGTCAAGAGCACGAACATAGACATAACCATTTTTCAATGCATTATGACCTGCTTACATAACCTCCACATGCAATAGAAATCATGTAATCATCAATAAAACCAAAATCACTATATTTCTATGTGAAATTGCAGCAATATTGAATTGAAGCACAAGCTCTTATTTTACTACACACGGTGAAATAGTATATTTCTATCTGATTCACGAAATATGAAGCTAAAAATTTCAGCCTCATACACGCATGTTATCATGATTACAACCATACTCGCGTGTCATTTTTCAATTCCATAAAAGTACATAAAATGAATGGTGATCAAACATTCATGCAATCCAATCAATCATAATAGAAATTCCGATGATACACAAACAATCAAGAAATCAAGCCATCAATTTTAGACTACATATCAAAATCCGTTAGAATCCCATAATGGAATTTAGTTCATTTCTGAATCGAAAGCCATTATGGGATTATAGCAAAACATGGAAAATAATTAAGGCAATTGAAAGAGAAGATAGAATTGATCAAACCCAATTGCAGTTTATGTTCTAAATCGTTGATCAAATCTCCAATAATTTCTAGCAAAATGAAATGAAATATTGTTCAATGATTGTGATGAGTGAGTTTTATACCCATGAATTGCGTGCGTTTGAGCTTAATATTTTGGATTTTTTAAGTGTTTCTGTCTATTCATGCATGTTTTACGTTGTTTTGTAGGAATTGGGACAAAAGTTACTTGGATCGACGTCTGGGGTTGTTAGATTCGCGTTTTCGGCTTGCCATTTACATAACACCCACTTCAGAGCCAATTTGAGTATAATTCCGGACCTTATTTCGAAACACTTAAAGAATGAAAGTTGTAGATTTACGTCTCTTATTTCCGGAACATCTTTAATAATCAAAATTGGAGTTCGGACGAAGAAGTTATGACCATTTTCCCAAAGGATGTCAGAGCAGAAAATTTCTGAAAAAGCCCCAGCGCGGGGGCTCTCATTTCAAGCTTATTTGCAGTGTTGGGGCGCTAGGGAGCAGCTTCCCAGCGCCATGAATAGTGCCAAGGCGCTGGGGAAGGGCTTGGTCAAGCTTGGACGCGCTTTGAGGCGAATTTTTACACTTTTCTGACTCCGAATTGGATTGGGTTTCTTCCTAAGCTAAAAATTGGACTTGTAACCTATAAATACATGATGTAAGGCATAAAATAAAGGGAGATTACATAGATTAGATTAGAGATACACTCCATTAGATTAGAACATAAACCCTAGTTCTTATTAATTTTGGAGATTGAAGCAACTTGGAGACCATTGAAGAAAAAGAGCAGGAGCTTGAGGAAGATGGAGATTTGCTGACAACAGGTTTGGTCTTCACTCTAATCTTACTTTTATCTTTTAATGTTTATTCAATTGTGGATTCTTGGTTTTAATTAATTAATCATGAACTAAATTTCTTTTATTAAGACTACAAATTGAACCTTTTATGTCTATGAATTAATTACTTAATTTATTCCAATTATTTATGTCGAGGTGAATTGTTTATCATGTCTTGTGCATATTGATTAATTATTTGGCCAGTAATTACCGTGTTACTCTAGAAGGATTCGGAAGATGAAATCTAGGGTTGGAACTGGACATGATAACATGTAGGCTTAATTATTTACATGAGATGGATAATTAGGGTCATCAATTGAATAGGAATATCTATTCACTGCATGTAACAAATTGGGAATTAGAACTTAACGGGTTTGATTTAATTATTTTGCATAGGAATATCGTAGCATTAATTGAATTGAATAAAAGTTATCTGTTTACTTGGAAAAGGGCTTTTAACAACTAAAATTCCTGTTAACAATTTAGGTGGTGTAATAATTGAGTTAATTGAATAATTGGTTTATAGTTCATAATTTGGGATATTATAGTCTGAACCTTTATTTATTTGAATTCATTTATAAAGTAATTCAGTTTAATTAGTTAATTTAGTTTGCTTAATTTTAAAAATCATAAATTGCAGTTGTTTAAATAAAATTAGTTTGGTTTAGAACTAGTACTTGGAGAATTTTATTAAATAATTCATCGTGGGAACGATACTCTACTTTCACTTTATTACTTGTTGACCCGTGTATACTTGCACGTATTCATTGATTGCAAAATCGATCAACAGATTGAATTCTAAAGAAGATGTAGAAAATATTAAGTCTATGCTCAAATCCTCTTTGGAAATCCGTTCCAAACTTAGAACCCTCGTTCTCTAGTCTAAAAACTGATAAAAAAAAAAACCAATAATAATAATAAAGGTTCGGTACCTGAGAGTAGTTTAGGTGAACTCAAACACTTCAAATTTAAAATTTAAAATAAAGTCGATAACGACTTAGATGACTCACTGCGTCACATGAGGTTCCTATATAAAACCAAGCGGCGCGAAAGTGTATACGCTTTCTAGCTTCAAGAAGTTGATGTTGCATGGCGATGCTGATTTTAACTTGTTCACCATGAGGCCACACGGCTTCGTGGTCCAAAGATACTTGTTTTTTCATTGTTGTTTCTTGTTGTTCCACATGCTTGTTGCTTGCTCTTCCATCACTGCTCAGTTTCGTATCTCCACTCGTTTCACGTGCCATTCCTTCGCTATTCTCATAACACATGCCACTACTGAGCTATGCCATTTCCTGTATTTTCACACCAGAGGAGTTCTAATTATTAGTAATGCAAACTAAAACAAAATGCACTACAAACATACTAAAATGTACTCGAGATGAGCATAGTTCTCGTGAATTGATATCCAATAAGTAGGTATAAAACCTACTTATCAAATACCCCCAAACTTGAACTATTGCTTTCCCTCAAGCAATGCATACGACATTAAACAATGAAATGCAACTACGTGCTATGCAATTAGATTACGATGCAAATGAGTCTCACATTTTTCCACCTAGCATAGAATTCCAGTCCAATATGCCTCAGCGAATTATCCAGATTCAAGAATGAAATTTCAAACTAAGCCATATATATAATATCATACACTCAAATAATTTATATATGATATAAAGATGTTGTGTGTGTGTGTTGAGTTCACCAAACTTGATTAAAGCAAAGAATACACATGCTAAACTGCTCTAAACAGAAAATTATAGTCTAAATCAAGATTCATGTATACTAATGCAACAAAGACTACTATAACATATTAATACAAATTAAGGTTCAACAATGGGTTTAAACTGCTTTATTTCTAGTCACAAGGGTGATTTTCGCTCTTTCCCGCGGTGTTTATTGCTATTATTTTTTTATTATTATTTTTTCTTTTTTTTTCACATGACTGTGCAATGCCTCATTCCATTAGGCTAACAATGCTACCCCTTAGCGACAACTCCTAGACAATAAAAGACCTTAGGGTGCTAGGTGTTAAGACACCGATATGGGCGTACTTACTCATGTAACAGAGGCCCCGAAATAAGACAAGCCATGTTATTGCTTTTTTTTTCATAGCAAACCCATGTGTTCCCAAAACTTGATTATCAATGTTTTTCATAGTCTAAGTTCATTTTCCACATAATTCTATTTTTAAAACCACATTTCCTATCAAGCAATACAACACATAACTCTTATGCCTACAAGCATTAATGAACACATCAGTGCAAACCGAAAGAATCTAAATAACATCCATGGATTACATCATGTAAAACATTATATCTACGCTCATGTTATCCAAAATACTCAACAATCCTTTAAGATTCAAATTCATCATTGGCTAGACATAAATTTCACATAGCTAGAATTATGAAACATGCAACTAAACATATACTAACACAAATAATAATAACAACTAAAAACAAAAAAAAATTCTGCAATTATTAACTAACACATAAACATGCAAAATTTAAACTAACATGCAAACACTACATGCAACTACCCAATACCCCCAAACTTAAAATATTCATTGTCCCAATGAATGAAGGTATAGGGTTAGAAGAACTCCCCTATTGATCAGCTGCACCACCCTCTTTGGGTGGTGAATCCGGTGGTGGAAATGGAACGACTGTCCCAAACTGTGGCCACTCGAGCATAGTCCCCTGTTGTGCAAACGTCTCCGCTAGCGACCTCGTCAAACCCATAGAAAACGCTGTAAAATTATCATACATAGCGTCAACCTTCTGCTCCAACCTTCAGAGCTGTCGATCCCCAGTAGCAGCAGTGGCTTGGGTTGACGTGCCTGCTTCATTCGTCTTGGAGGGCTGCGATGATTGCGTAGACGATGTTGGACGAAGAATAAAACCCTTTCCTCTTGGATGCGGAGTACCCCCTTGCCAATCTTCAAATCTTACTATGGTAGCATGCGTAATGTCCTGGCTTGGGTACTGCAATTGCTCATCCGTCCACCTAACTCTTGCCTTTGCACACAAATGAGTTACTATTGAAGCATGTGGAATACTCCCCGTGGTACTTCCCCGCATGTATCTCAACATGTTCTGATTCATTAGGTAACCTATGTCGATATCCTTTCCCACAATAATCCCCCATAGTATAATTGCTCGCTCAACTGTAATCTCATGCTGATGAGAAGATGGTATGGTTTTGGCACACACAAAGAGATTCCAGGCCTTTGCATAACGATTGAGAGTGGAAGCTGGAAATGTCGTAGGGTGATTAGTGCCCGAAGTGCATGTCCACTGAGACCCTAGAATACACAAATCTGTGATAACAATGTCCAAATCTGTCTCCAAACGTTCTGCCTCCACCCAATTCGTTCATCCAGCCAGAGGGTCGGGTAAATTAAACACTTAACGAATAGCTCTCAGTCTGTAGTCCACTTGAATCCCACAAATGAAAGAAAACCCATCCATCGTTTCCCTCGAATTTGAATAAAACTCCCGCACAATAGCCATAGGTGCAGCCAATGGCGTAGAGCACACACCATGCCAACACTTTTCTCTAATCATCTGCACTAACTGACCATCCTGCGCGTCAGGCTTGAATCCTCTCTCGCGTACAAATGAATTTCCCACAATTCGATAGTATTCCACTTGAGCATCCAAGTTGACGAATTTTGAAAAATCAACATTATCCCCGCTTTGGCTGCTTACAGAGGATGATTCAGGGGTGCGAGATCGAGTACGCTTAGGACCCATTTGAAACTGAATGAGAAGAAGAGAACTTGCTTGGTAAAATCGTGAGTTATAGCTGATGAACTGAATACCCCCAAACTTATGTTGCACAAACCCACTGAAACCCTAGTTTTATCAGTGTAGATGTTGATCGTGGGTAGAAGATTTGATGCGACAATCACGTAGTGGAGATGAGACGTTACACCTTCAATTTGGAATGGTTTGGAAAGAAGGAGTCGTGCATTTAGTGGAGAACAAGGAGATATGACTCTCTGTTATTTCAAATGATGGAACATATGGGTCAAAACACGTCTTTAAAACCCATTTTTTTTTCAAAATCCGGTGCATGGCGCGGCCGCGCGTGTTTTCAATGGAGACATGGCGCGGGCGCACAATCAGTCTTTCTGCACAGACTTGCAACGCGGGCGCATGGTTTTGTACTGCTATCATAGCGCGGGCGCGCCTGGTTGCATTCTGCAATATCATTCTGCATCTCCAAATTATTAAAATAGTAATTACTCCACTCTAATACACCTGTGCAATCAACAATTATTAATATTAGATAATAATCCTTCAAAATCACACACGAACTGTTGATTACACACTAACTAATTTCACATGATAATAATTTCACACTAACTAAACTATAACATCTAATCACGCAAATGATACATCAAATAGAATTTAAAATAGAATTAAACAAGAGGTAGAGATAGAAGTAATGGGGTGCCTCCCATCCAGCGCTAAGTTATAGTCAATTAGCTTGACTATCTCTGATTCAATCACGTCGAAGAAAGAATTGAGGTGACTTTCTGTCTGTCAACCTCGCCACCAAAGTAATGCTTCAGCCGCTATCCATTCACTTTAAACGGCTTGTCCGGGGACTTATCGAACACTTCTACCGCACCATGTGGAAAAACTGTCTTCACTATGAATGGCGCTGACCACCTTGATTTGAGCTTCCCAGGATAAAGTTTAAGTCTAGAATTGAATAGCAAAACTCTTTGTCCCAGCTCAAATACTCTCTCTAAAATCTTGCGATCATACCATTTCTTCACCTTTTCCTTGTATAGTTTTGAGTTTTCATACGCTTGTAGTCTGAATTCATCCAACTCATTGAGTTGGAGTAGGCATTTCTCTCCTGCAGCTTTTAAGTCAAAATTTAGCTTCTGAATCGCCCAATATGCCTTATGCTCTAGCTCCATAGGAAGGTGACAGGCTTTGCCATAAACTACCTGAAAAGGAGACATGCCCAACGGAGTCTTGTACGCAGTCCTATATGACCAAACAGCATCAGCAAGCTTTAAGGACCAATCTTTTCTTGTGGGATTCACAACTTTTTCCAGAATTCTCTTGACTTCACGATTTAAAACTTTTGCTTGGCCATTCGTTTGAGGATGATAAGTTATAGCAATGCGATGATTCACCCCATACTTAACCAACAGAGTTGTGATTTGCCTATTACAAAAATGACTGCCTTCATCACTAATGATAGTCCTTGGAGTCCCAAACCTTGTGAAAATACTCTTCTACAAAAATTTGAGGACTACTTTGGCATCATTTGTTGGAAGAGCTGCCACTTCCACCCACTTTGACATATAATCCATTGCTAGCAAGATGTAAAGACTTCCACATAAAGAAACGAAAGGACCCATGAAATCTATCCCCCACACATCAAAAATTTCCACTTCGAGGATTGTGTTTAATGGCATTTCATTCCTTTTCGAAATGTTCCCGACTCTTTGACATCTGTCACATCTCTGGACGAAACTGTAAGCATCCTTGAAAATTGTCGGCCAGTACAATCCTGCTTGTAGCCCTCTAGCCGCTGTTCGCTCTCCACCGTAGTGACCACCATATACAGAAGCATGACAATCCTTCAAAATCCCCTCCGTCTCACTATATGGGATACACCTCCTTATCATCTGATCAGCGCATTGTTTGAACAAATATGGTTCATCCCATATAAACCATTTAACATCATGCAAGAATTTCTTTTTTGATGACCAACCAAGTCAGAAGGTACCATCTTACTCACCAAGTAGTTTGTGTAGTCTGCAAACCATGGCACTTCCCCTTTTACCACAAATAACTGCTCATCTGAAAAGGATTCATTAATCACAACCTTGTCATCTGCCTCCCTTTCTGGATTCTCGAGTCAAGATAAGTGGTCTGCCACTTGGTTCTCAGTTCCCTTTCTATCCTTGATCTCTAAATCAAACTCCTACAACAATAATATCCATCTGAACAAATGGGGCTTTGCATCCTTCTTTGCCACTAAGTGTCGAATTGCCGCTTGATCCGTGTACACTATCACCTTCGTACCAATCAGATATACTCAGAATTTATCAAAAGCATACACAACTGCCAATAATTCTTTCTTTATGGTGGTATAGTTCAACTGCATATCAATAAGGGTCTTGCTAGCATAGTATATCATGTGAAAGATATTTTCCTTCCGCTGACCCAAAACAACCCCCACAACATAATCACTGGCATCACTCATCAATTCGAATACCAAATCCCAATCTGGTGCTGTAATGACTAGTGCTGAAGTTAACTTCCCTTTCAAGTGCTCAAATGCAGACATGCAATCCTCATCAAATTTAAACTGTCCATCCTTCTCCAATAAACTGCAAAGTGGTTTAGTTATCTTGGAGAAGTCTTTAATGAATCTGTGGTAAAAGCCTGCATGTCCCAAAAAACTTCGAACACCTTTTACTGAAGTAGGTGGCGGCAAATTCTCAATAGTCTCTAATTTACCTCTGTCCACCTCAAGTCCCCTCATCGACACCTTGTGTCCCAGAATTATTCCTTCTTGTACCATGAAATGGCACTTTCCCAATTCAATACCAAATTTGTTTCAACATATCTTCTCAAAACCATCACCAAATTATCAAGACATAAATCAAAAGAATCCCCAAATACTGAGAAATCATCCATGAATACCTCCACATTCTGTTCCACCATATCTGAAAAAATAGCCATCATACATCTTTGAAAGGTGGCTAGAGCATTGCACAAACCAAAAGACATCCTTCTGAAAGCAAAAGTACCGTATGGACATGTAAAGGTTGTCTTTTATTGGTCCTCTGGAGCTATAACAATCTTATTTTAGCCTTAATATACGTCTAAAAGGCAATAATACTCATGACCCACTAGTCTATCCAACATCTGATCGATAAATGGCAGTGGAAAGTGATCTTTCCTTGTAGCTTTGTTAAGCCTGTGGTAGTCCATGTAGACTCTCCACCCCGTCACTGTTCTTGTTGGAATCAACTCATTATTCTCATTAGAAACCACGATCATACCACCCTTCTTCAGTACACATTGCACTGGGCTCACCCATGAACTATCTGAAATTGGATAAATTATGCATTCATCCAGTCATTTCAATACTTCTTTCTTGACCACTTCCTTCATGATCGGATTAAGTCTTCTTTGTTTCTCCACCGACGGCTTGCTATCATCTTCCGACAGGATCTTATGCATACAAAAAGAAGGGCTGATCCCTTTTATATTTGTTATAGTCCATCCAATAGCTGACTTGAACTCTCTGAGAACTCGTAGCAGTTTTTCTTCCTGAAAAGATGCTAGTGCAGAAGAAATAATCACAGGTAGCTTTGAATCTTTATTTAAAAATGCATACCTCAAATGGTCTGGAAGTGGTTTCAATTCAAGTTCTGGAGGTGTCTCAAGAGATGGCTTCAATTTCACTGACGTCTCTCCAGCTTTCTTCAATGGCTCAACAGGAGTTTTGAATTTTCTAAATTATGGAGTAGTATCAAGAAATTGCACAAGTTCTTCAAATTCCTCATCCTCTAATTCTGAATTTCCAGCAATAATACTTTTCAACGATTTATGATCCATCAAACTCTCTACTTCATCATTTAAGACCTTGTCCACCAAATCAACCCTGAAGCATTCTTCTTCATCTGTTGGAAATTTCATTGCCTTGGATACGTTGAAAGTGACTTCCTGATCATTAACACGCATTGTGAGCTCCCTTTTTTGAATGTGGATTAAGGTCCTTCCTATGGCTAGGAATGGTCTTCCAAGTATGATTGGTATACTCCTATCTTCTTCATAATCTAAAATGATGAAATCAGCTGGAAAGATAAATTTATCCACTTTTACCAATACATCTTCAACAATCCCCCGTGGATAAGTGATAGACCTGTCAGCAAGCTGCAATGAAATATGTGTCGGCCTTGGAGCCGGCAATCCCAACTGATTGAATACTAACAAGGGCATCAAATTAATATTTTCCCCAAGATCACACAAACATTTGTTGAAGTTCATCTTTCTGATTGTGCATGGAATTGTGAAACTGCCCAGATCCTTCAGCTTTGGAGGTAATTTGCGTTGAAGCACTGCATTGCATTCCTCTGTCAAGGCCACTGTCTCAAAATCTTCTAATCTCTTCTTCCTTGACAAGATACCCTTCATGAACTTTGCATAACTCGGCATCTATTCCAATGCCTCAGTGAAGGGTATGTTAATCTACAGCTTTTTAAAGACCTCCAAAAACTTGCTAAACTGCATGTCTTCCCTCTACTTATGCAATCTCTGTGGATAAGGAACCGGAGGGTGAACTAGTGGTATTTTATTCCCGGGCTTCTCAACTGATCTTGCTTTATTATCATCTTCCTGCTGTTGCCCAGAATCTTCATCATTTAATTTCTTAGCAGACAAATCTTCTGACTCGCACGTCCTCCCCTTGTAAACATGGCGCGGCCGCGCCATGCTAATTTCCTGCAACCTGTTTCCCAGACCTTAGTGTGATCGCCTGACATTGTTCCTTCCCTTCTCTTCTTGGATTTGCCTCTGTGGTACTTGGCAATGAACCCTGGGGTCTGTTGTTAAGCATGCTCGCCATCTGACCCATTTGAGTTTCCAGATTTTTAATAACCACTGCTTGGCTTTTAATCATCACCTCTGTGTTTGCCATGTACTTCATCATCATCTCCTCCATTTCTGATTTCTTTTCTTGCTGAGGTGCAGATGGAGTATTATGTTGTTGTTGAGAAAATCCAGGTGGATAAGGTGGTCTTGGTGTGAACTGTTGGTGAGCTGACTGTGACTGAAATTGGTTATGCAGTTGAAATTGACTCTGTTGATTTCCTTGATTATTTGACCAACTGAAGTTTGGATGGTTGCGGTTGTTGGAGTTGTATGTGTTCTGAAATTGTCCTTGATCCTTCCTATAGTTGCTCACATATTGTACAGACTCCGAACTAATAGCTTATTGGTCCGTTGAATGTGACCTTGCACAAATCTCATATACAAAGGCAACTGTCTTCACCTTGGTCTTTGTCAACGAATCAATTTTCTTCACCATGGATGCCATCTGTGCTAACAATTGAGTGATAGCATCCACTTCTAACAAACCTGCAACTTTGGGCTGTGGCATCCTGGCTGTAGGATTTTGGAAATCATTAGCTGACATTGTCTCAATGAGGTTATAGGCCTCGTCATAGCTCTTCGCCCATAAAGTTCCTCCTGCAGCTGCATCTACAATAGGCCTGGATTGCCATCCCAATCCGTTATAAAATGTGTTAATCACCATCCAATATGGCATGCCATGGTGTGGACATTTCCTTAGCATCTCTTTATATCTCTTACAGGCTTCATATAGTGATTCACCCTATTGCTGCTCAAACTGGGAGATTGTTGTCCTCATCTTTGCAGTCTTAGCCATTGGAAAAAACTTAGCTAAGAATTTTTGTGCTAGGTCATCCCATGTGGTGATAGATCCCGAAGGTAAAGAGTGAAGCCAACTTCTTGCTTTATCCCGCAATGAGAATGGAAATAGCCTTAATCTGATTGCATCCTATGTCACCCCGTTATATCTGAAAGTATCACATATTTCAATAAAGCTCAATATGTGTTCATTAGGATCATCTGTAGTAGCACCCCCAAACTGTACCGAATTCTGCACAATTTGAATAGTGCACGGCTTTATCTCGAAGGTTTTAGCTGCTATTGCTGGCCTGACTATACTTAACTGCAGTCCATTAATGTTTGGCATTGAATAGTCTCTCAAAGCCCTATGCTCCTCTCTTTGTTCTTCTCTTTGTCCTTCGGCTGCCATATTAGATGTTGTCCCCTCTAACTCTGCTTGTGTATATCTACGCGCTCTCGATTTCCAACCTCTACTGTTAATGTTGTCCTGTGCAGGTATCAACTCGAAATTGGATGATCGCGTGTGCATAAAATATATACAAGTACATGAAACAAAAACAAAAACAAAAACAAAAACAAAAACAAAAACAAAAATAGAAATCAGATAAGATTAGATTTGTCTAAGTCATACAATATAGCTTAAAACTGATGATAATAATAAATTAAACGCCTTTCCCCGGCAACGGCGCAAAAAACTTGTTGCCTCCTTTTTAGTTCTAATAAAAGGACTCTAACTCATGCAAGCATACAAGGGTCAACAAGTAGTACAGAGTAAGAACAGTATCGATCCACGGAGAAAGGTTTCAAAATTAAATTATTATGCATCAATTGTATTACTATTTTTAATATGCTTAAACGAAGGCTTACAATTTTAAATTAATCTAACTTAAATAATGAATAAAATAATACTAATGGAACAATAAATCAAATTTAGAAATAATGGGATTCTAACTTCATTTCATATTTCATCTAAATATTACCCTCATGCAAGATTATACATATATCGTGGAAAATTAGTCAAGAGCACGAACATAGACATAACCATTTTTCAATGCATTATGCCTGCTTACATAACCTCGACATGCAATAGAAATCATGTAATCATCAATAAAACCAAAATCACTATATTTCTATGTGAAATTGCAGCAATATTGAATTGAAGCACAAGCTCTTATTTTACTACACACGGTGAAACAGTATATTTCTATCTGATTCACGAAATATGAAGCTAAAAATTTTAGCCTCATACACGCATGTTATCATGATTACAACCATACTCGCGTGTCATTTTTCAATTCCATACAAGTACATAAAATGAATGGTGATCAAACATTCATACAATCCAATTAATCATAATAGAAATTCTGATGATACACAAACAATCAAGAAATAAAGCCATCAATTTTAGACTACATATCAAAATCCGTTAGAATCTCATAATGGAATTTAGTTCATTTCTGAAACGAAAGCCATTATGGGATTATAGCAGAACATGGAAAATAATTAAGGCAATTAAAAGAGAAGATAGAATTGATCAAACCCAATTGCAGTTTATGTTCCAAATCGTTGATCAAATCTCTAATAATTTCTAGCAAAATGAAATGAAATATTGTTCAATGATTGAATTCTAAAGAAGATGTAGAAAATATTAAGTTTATGCTCAAATCCTCTTTGGAAATCCGTTCCAAACCTAGAACCCTCGTTCTCTAGTCTAAAAACTGATAAAAACTAATAATAATTGCGTTTGGTACCAACCAGAGTAGTTTAGGTGAACGCAAACACTTCAAATTTCAAATTTAAAATAAAGTCAGATAACAGCTTCAGATTACTCGTGCGGCCACGTGAGGTTCCTATAAAAAACCAGTAGCGGTAGCGCCAAAGGTATACGCTTTCTAGCTTCTATAGGTTGATGTCGTATGTGCGATTTCTATCTTGTTCAAATGAAAGCTACCACACGGCTTCTGTGTCCTGCATACTTGTTTTCTGTTGTTGTTTCCTGTTGTTCCACATGCTTGTTGCTTGCTCTTCCATCACTGCTCAGTTCTGTATCTCCACTCGTTTCACGTGCCATTCCTTCGTTATTCTCATAACACATGCCACTACTGAGCTATGCCATTTCCTATATTTTCACACCAGAGGAGTTCTAATTACAAGTAATGCAAACTAAAACAAAATGCACTAAAAACATACTAAAATGTACTCGAGATGAGCATAGTTCTCGTGAATTGATATCCAATAAGTAGGTATAAAGCCTACTTATCAGGCATGCTGTGACAACCTGAGAAATTAGACAATTTATTAAAATCTTAAATGATGGATTTAAGGTCAAATAATAGACCTAGACAGAAAATAAGTGTATGCGTTTGATATTTTTGGGAAGGAACTTTGAGGATTTCAAAATTCTGTGAAGGATTTTGGTGAATTATTCAGGATTAAGTGTATATGTGTATATGCTCTGTGAATATGGTATTATATGTGTACAGTATGTGGTTAAGGGTTAAGGGTCAAGGGTTGACCAGATAAGCTATATCTGTGTCAAACCCAAATCTTATATTAAGAACGTCAACATTCAGTTAGAAAACCCTAGTGACTGATAAGAAACTCTAAAACCGGTTCTGAAACCCTAATTTTAGTTTCAGGGATTTTGAAACCCTAATTCAGAATATGAAACCCTAATTTGGGAATTTAATGGCTTAAGGGTATTGATTATAAACTTAATTAGGATAAAGCTTAATTAATTAAAAAACCCTAATCACAAAATTTGAAACCCTAATTGTTCTGTTATAAACCTTTATGTACAATTGTGGACTTAATTGCTATTTTAGCAATTTTAATTAAGATAAATTAATCCTAATTAGTAAGCTTAATTTATGATTAGAAAAATCTTAGTATAATTAGAGAATTCTAATTATAATTTACAAATGTTAATTTTTATTTCGAAAACCCTAATCTGGAAATCCTAGAAAGGTGAATTATAGAAACCTTAGGTTTTAACCTTAAGGGTCAAACCCTAAGGGTTAAACCCTGAGGATTTGATCAAATGACAACTTTGGTATTAAAATTTGAAGCAAAATAACTTTTGTGCCCTTTTTATATTTTTTTATGAGATGGAGTGCAAATCTAGCCATAATATTGAGTTGTTTACCAACTTAAGATATACACATGTGCAAATATCTATAATATCAGCCATTTTATTAGCCAATGTACAATGTATTCACTAAATATATAAGATTAAAAGAGAGAGAAAAGATCACTTTACTTTTCATTTTTGCCAACCTCTTCTCTCTCTCTATAATTCAAAATGTAGAGTGAGAGTGAGTGATTAGATAAGCCATGATCAGGTGTTAGCACTCAAGGATCAGATCATCAAGGGTCAGTTCATGAATCAAAGCTAGAAAAGGTATAAAACCCTAATTTTTAGAAAACATATGAACTTATGTTATAGGTTGTAATTTGTTGGTTAAATTGTGTAATAAGATGTCCTTTAGTGATTTGGGTTGTTAAATCCCATATCCATAACATCAAAGTGCTCGAAACTAGCATTTTTAGAGATCTGGAAAAGTTGAAAAATAAGGCCTGACTGCTTAATGTCAGATCCTCTAGATTCTTTTGTGTTAGATGTTTAGTATGTTTTATGTTATAGATTTGTTCTTTGTTGTAAGGGCTTTGATCTGGAACTTGAATCAAGCCCAGATCATGAGTAGATTGAATGTTATAAGCAGTCAATGGTCGTTGACCGACCATGACCGAACGAATTTGGGTAACCCAGATTTCCCAGGAAGCGTCTGACAACCTTTTGATGGCCTTTGATCTTCCTTCTGTTAAGCGATCTGGCCATGTTTGTGTAATATAATTGTAGACTGACATTTAGGCTTCATGCTCATGCTTATAGAACTCACAGATCATGTATAGAATCAAAGATAGGAAGGGTCAAAGTAGGGTTGACCGGCTGTTCTTGAAGATTTCGGGAAAACCCAGAAACCTTCATTTACGATTTTTCTGTCAGACATTGAATAGCCTTGATCTTGCACATGTGATGTCTTTTGGTTGATTTAGTGATACGAAGTTGTTCTATCGCATATGTATTATAATCTTATATATTTAAACCACCTAAAACATGACTAGAGACTGGATTAATTAAGACTCCAAAAGAGACCCTTGGCACTGCTTGAGTTTCTGGAAAACCCGAAAACTCAAGAACACGTCTGACAGGTATTTCTAGAGCATAGATCTTGTTGTGATGATGTAGTTTGGGCATGAAATTGATTTGTAATCGTAGTATTGCATGTATACTATAACATTAACACAATATACAACCGTGATAACGTCCAGAACATGAAAATTTATGTGGTCAAAGTAGTAACCTCGAGCACTGACATGAAGATCTAGGTTTAAGCTCAAGAACACCAAGAACACCTATAAAGACGGTTCTGTCGCTACAGGCCACTTTTAGCGACAGTTTATTTCTAAAATCAATTGTTTTATTTATTAAATAGAAAAAAATGGTTTTTAATTATTAAAAATTAATATTAAATTCCTAAAAATTATTTTAAAGTCCAAAAATTAGTTTTTAATTATTTAGAGTATATTTCATAAATATTTAATATTTTTGGAACATAAAAGGGCATTTAATTTATTTAATTATAATATTAAATAAATTATTTAAAATGATTTTAATACTTTAAAAATCATGAAAAATTATATTATGGTATAAGAAAATATTTTAAGTTATTTTTAATAAATTTTGATATTTTGTGATGAAATTCATTAAAAATTAATATTAATGGTAATTAATTTATTTAATAAATATATTAAATAAATTATGGAAAAATAGAATTAATGTTTTAAAAATTATATATAAAATGATTTAAGGGTTATAAAATATTTTAAGTTATAAAATATAACTTTTGAAATTTTGTCATGAAAATATTAATATTTTAATATTAATACCAATTATCGGATAATGAATTTAATTGTTTAAAAATCATATAAATATGATTTTAAGGTATTAAAAATACTATGATATATTATAAATATATTATAATATTATGTTATGAATTTCATTAATATTTAATATTAAATAAATATTAATGATAAAAGAATAATGCGATATTTATATAATATAAATACGATATAAATGATTGAAAAATCATGATAAATAGTAATAATTACTTGAAAATTATTACGAGCTTATGAAAAATATTTTGACTGATAATAAATTATCTAAGATATCTGTGAACCAGTTTAGACCGAGTCTTAGTGATTTTAGACTCAAGATTTGTTCGACTAGACCGTCGAGATGTTAGAATTTTTTGTCGGGCTCAAGCCAGATTGAAATAATTTGACCTGATACTAAGTCTTATGTGTGTTGTAGACTGATAGGGTTATGTGTTATGTGTTATGTGTTATGTAAGACCCCAACTTTTATGAATAAAGATAAATTTTTTATAATTATCATTTTTGAATATTATGGAATGAATTTGATATAATGTTATAGTTGTGGGTAATAGTTATAAATTTTTCAAAGTACGCAAGTTGTTATATAATATTCGATTGCTCGGGGAATATTCATTTTAACAGAAAATATTCGTATGACGGAACAATCATTGGTGGACCCCACAACGGAATTATTGTCGGAAAGCCCCCTCTTTCCTGGGAACAACCTGGTTGTCATAATTATGATTCTATAATATTATTTGTAAATAATTAATTATTGATTTATATGATAAGGAAATATTTATTTTATGTGGACATAAATGATGGAAAAGGAAATATATATTTTTATATGGATATAAATGAAGGAAATAATGTTGAAGTATTTTATTAGTATTTTGTCGAAATAAGGAACGAAATTTGGAAATTTTCAGAAAAATTAGTTTATTACTTGATTTTGTAAAATCCAAAACTCTTTGTGTATAATGAGTTAGGAGATGAGCCATATATCAAAAGAAAGCCCTGGAAGTAAGTTAACCGTAGAAATTGGAATCACCCAAAAATTCTTTGTGAATTTTTCGTGGTGATTGTTTGAATGAAACTGGTCCAAAGGACTCATAGTCCGAAAAATCAGTGTCTTAAGCTATATTGCGTGAGTTATAAATTTTAATCCGACCATTCGATCGTTGTAATTTTTGGATATGTTATACATATATAAGTTGAGTATATGTCCACAAATTTTGAACCGTTAAAAATTAATGCATGATTTGTTATGAATTTTAAGAGGTGACTGATTCAGAAATTATTTTATTTTGGTGGAGATTTATAGAATGTGGGACCCACTTTTGGTTATTGGGAAAAGTGGCTGATTTTTGGTGGGCCCCACTTGTGGTGGCTGAAGTTTTGGTCTAGCTTGGCATGCGTAAGAAAAAAAAAATAATAATAATAATATTTTATTATTTTAGTCTTCTTTGGCGTTCTAGCATTTTTCTATAAATAGGCGCTTAAGTTAGAATTGAAAATCACACCAGAAACACGTTTTCTTTCTCTCTATATTATAGGCGCTTAAGTTAGTCTTCTGTTCTTTTGAGGTAAGGGATGTTATTTTCTTCGTAAATGATATTATTTTTTTCAATATCATTATGCTGAAATATTGATATGAATTTTATTGTGGAATTTTTACTTTTTTGTGTCGGGGTTACTATTTATGTATACGACACTATTCATGTATACGTCACTATTCACAAATATGGCACTATTCACCGAAAAATAAAATTTTCTCTTCTTTGTCCCAGATGTCTATTATGGTTACTATCTTTGATTGTATCCATATTTTAGATCTTTATTCTTGAATTTTGCTCCATTATGATTTATTATGGAGTATTTTTAAACTTGAGTTATCTAAAGTACGAATCTCTAAACTTTGTCCTTTTATCTTACTGGATTCGTTCTCTAAAATGTTTTTCATCATCCTCATTCCTTAATGGTGATACTTGATGAATATCTTTGGCCTATAGTGCAAAGATGAATGATTACCTGATGAATATCTATGGCCCGTAGTGCAAAGATGAATAGGTGTTGAGATGAACATGACCAATTGGTGATACAAATGAATATCTTTGGATCGTAGTGCAAAGATGAATATTTGATTCAAGATGTATATTGATTGATGTTACAGGGATAAAATTTTGATGATGGACTTTTAAATTCATAGATGATAGTAGATTTCATTCTCTACTTAACTCTTCTAATGAATTGTTGTTTACGCTGTAGTTGTTGATCTAAAACTTGTTGTCTATTATATTCTATCAGATTTTTCCCTGTTAAAGACTAAGGATAATTTGTTTTATATTATCTTAGTCATAATATTCTTTACTGGGCTAGTTGAGCTCACCCTTTTCTTTTTTGTTCCATTTTTCTTCTTAGGAAGCGAGAACATAGCAGGAACCAGTCGGGGTATAGAGTGATGGTCCTAAATAGTTGTTTTAGCAGTCTTCACTATTTTTGTAAAATAGTGCATCAATAATTGTAATGAGGAATTTATTTGAGTGTGGATATTGTCTAGAAGACAATATTTGTATTTAAACTCACAGTATGTGTTGTCGTATTTTGCACGACAATTATAATAATAAAGTTGTAGTTGTTTTCTGTACCATGTATTTGGCGACTTAGAATGGGTGATGTATACCTATTTTGGGGGTGTCACATCTTCAGATAAATCGATATAAATTGCGTAATAGTAATCGATCGAACATACAAGTTTTTCTTAACTCTGCTTAGAGTTGTTTCATTCAGATATGCTTATGGTTAATCATTGCTGATTTCCATGTCTAAGAATAGTAGAATTGTACTTTGTACATATTGCATGCATAAGTCAGGTATGAAAGGCTTATCACCTTCATTACCATTCGGTCCAGATATATTTGTTCATGTTCAATACTTGTTCAGTCAAAAGTTTGTTCGTGTTAATTCACAACTATATTGTTGAATTATAACCAGCTTATTATTCAAATTCTTTTAATCATGATATATCCTTAAATAAATTTAAACTTGTAGGGCAACCTTCTTACTCACCCTTGCTATATCATGATAAACATTACAGATTAAGGCGAATACGTCGGATACAAGGAAAGGTTAAAGACAGTTACAGCTTTAAGTTAATGTGTGTAGCTAGATTTGTAATAGTATTGTATGATATTAATGTTATATATTAGACAAGTTATGAATTGTGTATAAGTTAAGGTTACTCGACCTTGGGGAATAGTGTGTAAAGTTTATTGTATAAACAATTTATGTTTATATCTTTCGCAATAGTTATAGAGTGATTGTACCAGATCCGATTGGTGATTTGGGACCCGGATTTGGGTCTCTCACACATGCTTGGTGTACATATTGCATTATAACCTAGATCAAAATGACAAAGATGCTTCCTTGTCAAGACCAAAGCTGAGTTTAAGATTTCTTGTTTCTAACTTACTTTTTAGCATACATGGATACTAATACATATCATATATACATGTTAGGAGGCCTTGGGCTAGTTTTGATGTCACATATGTTCAATTTAAGTTTATTTTCCCACATTATGGTTTCACTTTGAAATTTCCATCTAACGAGGCTAATTGAGTTCATATAACAAAGGACTAACTATGTTAGCCATTACACCACATAATGAGTCCAAATAAATCTTTACTACGCATACTCACATGTATTCTACTCATTTACACATAGTTAGTAAAGTCCATCATTTGAAAACTTACTCTAAAACATGCTTGAATAGTTTATATTATGCCTACCTAGATAGGTGCATATAACAGTCATGTTTAGAGGTATAAAAGATCTTACTATGATTGCACATAAGATCATAATAGTTTTCAAGAGGTTTGTGTTCAAAGCTCTTAAGGTTTCATTGGAAAATTGATACTAAACTATGTTAAGGTAACATGTTGTATGCAAGACACCCTTATCAGAAGTATAAAGAGTCTTATTTTACATGCTCAAGAGGTTAGAACTCAAAGGACACAAGGTTCATCAAGGTTTGTTTTCAAAACTTCTAAGTTCTCTTTTAAAAAAACTCATACCAAACCAAGCTAAAGCAACTCATGATATGTAAGGCAACTTGAATCACTTATATCAGACCTACTGAATACATAACCAAGTCAAATACACATGCCTAGCATGTCAAACAGAATTAAAACAAATTTACAAGGACTGGCAACCGGTGCGGCCGCTCTGGTTTGTACTGAGGGTCGCACCACTTTGGCACAAACTTAGGAATGACTCTGGTTCTGCAGAATCCCATCACACAAACCAGTTAGACCTTCACTCATGCAACTCAAACCAAACACATTCAGTCCATAACATACATACAGCCTCGGATAACATAACGATATCAATTTCCAACTCAATTAACAAGTAGTGCATGTGATGTCTAAGAATTTGCCAAATTTTGAAATCAAGAACATGTTACAGTAATGTTACCTCTTGAAGATGTGATGCAAATTTATTTCAAATTTTAGATTGCACTTCAATTTAGCAGCACTCTCACTCTATATTAGACTTATCAGAATTTCTAGCAACTTGATTATTAAAGGGGGAGCTTCTATTTATAGCAAATCCTTTGCCTAATTATTGGGTTTTGCCCTAAGTTTTAGACCAATAAGAAGAAGAAGAAGAAGAAGCCATTAGGCAAGGAAAATTTTGATGAAAAGTCTTACCTGCTCCATCTCTAGCCATTCCTGTGACGCCCCCAAATTTGGACCTCCACTTGGTCACTCGAATTCGGTTCATCACGTTCTCATGGTAAAACCATAATAACTAAAATAACACATACACAACAGAAAATCTACTTTAGAATAATATACAATGATTTATTATAATTATTCCCCCAAGTCTCATAACCTACAGTGCTTAATAGATTACATAATAATATCTAATAAAGACTTATTACATGATCATACTTAAGCTTAAACATAGTCTAAAATAGTCTTAATACATCATAATAGACTTAAACATAAAAAGGACAAACTAGTCGGTAGCCTTGCCCTTGCCCATGTCTGCTCCAGAAACACCTCCTTGTTCTTCCTAAACTGAAAGGTTTTAAATAAGCAAGGATGAGCATAAATTTCCCAGCAAGTAATATGTAACAAGGGTATAGGGTATAATATCACAAGGTTTGAAATATCAAAGGGTTATTTCTAGGATAGTTCAAAGTGTCAGAATAACATCATGAATAAGGGATATAACAATTCAATATAAATCAATAGATATATATGAATTCAACGGCTAACAAAGTATCCAACTGGATAAGCAATTTATACTGAGCAGTCACTAAGGACCATTGAGCTTTCACTAGAGTTACCAATATTAAACTGATAACCCAAAAATATCAAGTACTATAGATGATCAGTCTACAATACTTCACGTTATGCATAACACCAAAATAATATTTATTCATGTGTTGGGGTTTCCAACAATAAACACTCCCCTTACCAAAAGGGTTGTCCAACTCAGTTTTCAAGATTTTTGCACCAATCAATTGGTTTGGACAGTTTTATTATAAACATGCATATAGTTTAGCCAAATCAAATGGCATCGACTCTTTCACAAAATTCAAGGACAATACCAATTTCAACATGAATAATAGCTTTCACAACGGTTTAACAAAACAATCTAACTGTATTCAAAAGGATAAGCTTACGGTATTGGCCGAATGATATTGCACAACAATAATAATAGGGTTCGGATACTTGCTCAATAAAAGTAAGGTTCAAGGAAACTTGATCAATAATAATTAGAGTAAGTTTAGGGAACTTGCCTTAAGCGTAGTTTATCCACGTTAATAAATCAACACTTTTGAATCCTATTTATAGCGTATTATATGATCAAGATATTCATTAGCTAACACAGTTTTTAATCAAGCTTGACACGATACAAGTATGCAATAGGGTACAAAATTAGTTTATAAGTCATCATGAATCAACTACTTAGTTACTTCACAAGCAAATCAAGAATGCTCAAGGTTAAGACCTCCTGTTCATGAACTTTTCATTTCAATGCAACACGGTCTTATCGACTAGGCATCACTCATGTATATATATATATCAGTAGGTTTTAGATCACATTTAGCATCATAGGTATCACGTAGTTACTGTCCAAAAGATCTGAACTCAATATCTGGGATTCAAGACTAGTGTAGCTGTACCATGGCTAGGCCTAGGATTCCAAGATAGTCGCTACTGGCCCCCCGACACCTCGCCAAGACTCCGCCGCGCCTTTGTGGATTCTGTCCGATCTTGAACGCACAATCATACATAATGTATTTTGACATGTTAAGGTTCCTTTCATGCTTCTTAGATCAATCTAGGTTCTTTCTTGCATAACATGGTTCTAAGTTTGATCATTTCAATAATTTAAAGTCATTCAAGGTCATGAAACCACAAAGTCTAGTATGCTTGTTTTCTAAACATACAAGATAGTTATAAAAAATCATATTAGGTATGCTTGTGTGTATTCATATCACATACATGAAACTAACACCGTTTTAGTTGAAAAATAAACTTTGTTCATGCTTTTCTTGAAATGTGCTATACAAGCATGGTATGTATAGGTTTATGCTACATGAGTGAGTCTAAGGGTGCCATCAAACATGATCACAAATTTCATATTCTAGTTTTCAAGGTATCATGACAATATTCATATTCTAAACTTACTAGTGAGTCCAACTTGTTCATGTTTCTTTGCTAATCACTTAAGCATAAGCTAAAGGTTTATTCAAGCATGTCTAAGTCACATTAACATGCTTTGTAAAGTCAAAATATACAACATGTAGAAATCATGCAAGTTAGCATACTAGGCTAAGTCTTTCCTTGAAAACATTTCTATCACTAGGCTTAATATGTTTGTTCATGCTCAAGAGGACTATGTTCACTACAACATGTTCATCAATGTGTAAAATCAGTCATGTATAGCTCACTAGTTTCACAATTTGTAGAACATGATCTTTAACATAGTTGGTTTTTAAAACTTAAAGTTCGAATCTCCATTTAAACCATATGTCTCCATTAATCATGCAAGTCTATGAAAACATGCTCACATTTGGTCAACATATCCATATATACATCATACACATGCTTACATGTTAGCTTGAGTCAAAACAACTAGTTACTCATGATCAGATTTGAAAACAGATTGCTCAATTGAGTTAGTAACCATGGAATTTATACTGCGCCCAATCTAAATGTGGGTAATTGCATGCCATTACTCGGTTCATGCGCAGAGCAGATACTACTTGAATCTGCTCATCCAAATTTCAAAATTTATTCATTAAATGGATTCTAGACACTCATATATCAATTGCAACATGCTTATATGATCATATAACAATTATATGGACATTACCTAGCCTTATTAACATACAATTCCATGAATTCAAGAATTTGAACTTCAATACTAAAACTCCATTTTTTTTACAAAGAATGAAAATGGCAACAAGGAAAGAGTAGTTATACCTCTGCAATATAAAAAGAACTTGCTCCAAATGAACTTCTAAGCTCTAAGAATGCTTGTAAGCTCTCACCCTCACACATGACAATTCTCAGACAATTTCAAGCAACACCAATTGATCAACATGACTGCTATTTATAGAAGAGTTTTGGACTGGGCATTGGTGTTACACAAAACTTGAACTCATGGTGTAATGCAATGAAACAATGGTTGCTCAAGGGTGGTTTAACAACTCAATACCAACTTCATAGCTAGCAATGATCATCTAGGATTTAGCCTTGTGGAGAATACGTATTATAGCTTTGAGTTACTGTGCATTGTACTTGGTGACTTTCATTTTGGGACAAAAGGAAAGAACTCAAACAATCTAGTTATCTAGGCTTAGTTTGGTCTATTCAAATTCCCATAATGTAATCTTAATGTACAATTGTTACCATATTAGGAATTTTAGGGATAAATTATACCCTCACATCATATAGTCCATGTATAGTAAATATACACAATAAAATAATGCGATACTAATATTATTTATAAGGTAGTTCCATAATTATTCCTACCACTCATATAATCATATTTTAAATGTCTATTCACCTTCATATTGTTACATACACACTTCATGATATATTTTATACCATATAGTTTTAAATATGTTTAATTACAATGCCCCTACAATATAGTTTTATAAGACTTAATATATAGTCACATAAATGTCACCACCATACTATATAGTTATATTAGTATTATTGTTCACATACACATAACTATCAATATAATATTATTATATTAATAACTCACTTAATTATGTTAAATAAATAATCATGCTCTTCCTTAATTAATTAAAACTAATATTAATTAATCCAACCATTCATGGGTTTTCCATAATCATTACTTATCTATATAATAATAACCTATTATTAATAATTGCCAAGAAATCAATATTCCATCACAACCATTATCAATTAAATAACAATTAATAATCACATACTAACTGACCTTATTAATATCAATTAAAAATCCATAAATATACTACAACAATACTTGACAATTAATATTACTTAATTGCTCATCTCAAAATTTATTCGCCGCTTATCATTACTATTTGTATTTCCATCACCATGCCACACAAGGCTTTCAACAAGTTTACCACAAACTCCATGTATTCTCAACTATTTAATTATTTAATATAATTGAGTTATCTCATTTCATAACGTGAAATTGTTCATACTCCAATAAATATTAATATATTTATTTAATAATATGCGGAAATTCTCGGGTATTACATCATCCCCCCCTTATAAAAATTTCGTCCCGGAATTGTTACAAGGTTACACAAACAGGTGGGGATAATCCCTCATCATCCTATCTTCTAACTCCCACGTTGCCTCCTCGACATCGTTGTTATGCCAAAGTACTTTCACAGAAGAAATAACTTTATTCCTTAAGGTTTGCTCTTTCCTATCTAGAATTTGGACAGGAATTTCTTCGTATGCTAAGTTTTTCTCCACTTGAACGGGTTCGTAAGAAATCACGTGCTTGTAGTCGGGCTTGTATGGATGCAACACAGATATGTGAAACACATTATGGATGTGCTCCAATTAGTGTGGTAGTGCAACTTTATACGCTACTTCTCCCACTCACTTTAGTATCTCGAACGGTCCTATGAATCTTGGACTCAATTTTCCTTTTTTGCCGAAACGGATTTTACCCTTCCACGGAGATACCTTCAAGAATACAAAACTGCCGACTTCAAAGTCTCGGTCTTGCCGATGCAAATCTGCGTACTTTTTCTGGCGATCCTGAGCTGCTACAAGTCTGGCCCTTATCACTTTCACCACATCTGCAGTTTGTTGTACTAACTTTGGTCTGAGTATTCGTTGTTCTCCGACTTCGTCCCAACATAAAGGCGTTCTGCACTTACTTCCGTAAAGAGCTTCATACAGTGGCATGACGATACTCGCATGGTAACTATTATTATACGCAAATTAGACTAAGGGTAAGTGGTCATCCCAATTTCCCATGAAGTCTATCACACAGGTCCTAAGCATGTCCTCTAGTGTTTGTATAGTTCGCTCACTCTGTCCATCTGTCTGAGGATGATAAGCAATACTCAATCTCAACTGTGTTCCCATCCTCTCGTACAAGCTTTTCCAGAATTTTGACGTGAAACGCAGGTCTCGATCAGAAACAATCGACACCGGCACTCCATGTCGTGAAATAATTTCCTTTACGTACAGACTCGCTAATTGGTTTAAATTGTAACGGATCTTGATAGGTAGAAAATGTGTAGTCTTCGTAAGTCGATCCACGATGACCCAAATGGCATCCAAACCTTTCTGTGTGACTGGAAGTCCTACCACGAAATCCATCGTAATATGCTCCCATTTCCACTCTGGTATTTCCAACGGTTGTAGTAAACCACTCGGTCGCTGATGCTCTGCTTATACACGTTGACATGTAAGACATCTACTAACGTACTCTGCAATTTCCCGTTTCAGATTTGACCACCAAAAATGTTGCTTCAAGTCCCGGTACATCTTCGTGCCTCCCGAATGAATGGAATACGTCGTATTATGAGCCTAGTGTAAAATCTCCTCTCTTATCTCGGTCACTACTGGTACCCATACTCTCCCTTAGAATCTTAAGATACCATCTTTATCTATTTAAAATTTTTCTTCCTCTTTTTCAATGATCCTTCTTCTGATTTTCTCACACTCTCCATCTTTCTCCTGGGCTTCCTTTACTCTATCCCACAATGTCGGACAAGCTTCTATTACAAATATCTTTTCAGCAGACCTCTCGGGTCCCCTCACTTCTATTTCTAATTTCTCCATATCTCTTATTAACTCCTCCTGAGTTGTCTGTCGAAACAATTTCTCTCTTCCTTTCCTACTCAGAGCGTAGGCAACTACGTTTGCCTTCCCCAGGTGATACAGAATTTCACAATCATAATCCTTGATTAATTCTAACCACCTCCTCTGACGCATATTCAACTCCTTCTGTGTGAAGATATATTTCAGACTTTTGTGGTCCGTGTATATCTCACATTTCTCTCCGTACAAATAATGTCTCCATATCTTTAACGCAAAAACTACGGCCGCTAACTCTAGGTCATGAGTAGGGTATCATTTTTTGTAATCCTTAATTGTCGTGATGCATACGCAATAACCTTGCCATGTTGCATAAGCACACAACCAAGTCCTATATACGACGCATCACTGTACACCACAAATCTTCCCGTATCATCTGGTAATGATAATACAGGCGCCTCACTCAATCTCTTCTTCAACTCTTGAAAAGTCTCTTCACATTTGTTGGTCCATTCAAATTTCACCGTCTTCCTCGTTAAATTAGTCAACGGGGTTCCTATCTTAGAAAAATCTTGGATGAATCTTCTATAGTACCTAGCTAACCCTAAGAAACTTCTCACCTCTGTCGGAGTTCTTGGTTGTTCCCAATTACTCACTTCTTCGACCTTCTAGAGGTCTACTGAGATTCCATTCTCATCCACCACGTGGCCTAAGAATTGAACTTTCTTCATCCAAAATTCGCACTTAGAAAACTTTGCATACATATTCTCCTTTCATAGTGCTTCCAAAATAATCTTCAGGTGTTCGGCGTGTTCTTCCTCCGTCTTTGAGTAGATCAAAATATCGTCGATGAAAACTACTACGAATTTATCCAAATATGGCTTGAAAACTCGATTCATCAAGTCCATGAATGATGTCGGAGCATTAGTTAAACCGAATGACATTACCAAAAACTCGTAATGTCTATAACGGGTTCTAAACGCAGTCTTCGGTATGTCCTCATCCCGCACTTTCAGTTGGTGATATCCCGTCTGCAGGTCGATCTTCGAGAAACATTTCGCTCCTTTCAGTTGATCAAATAAGTTGTCTATCCTCGATAGCGGATATTTGTTCTTGATCGTTACTCTGTTCAATTCGCGATAATTGATACAGAGCCTCATCGATCCGTCCTTTTTCTTCACGAATAACACTGGTGCTCCCCAAGGAGACACACTCGGTCCAATGTAACCTTTATCCAATAACTCTTGAAGTTGTATCATCAGTTCCTTCATTTCTACTGGCTCCATACGATATGGAGCTTTCAAAATCGATGCCGTTCTCGGTGCTAAATCTATTACAAATTCGATTTCTCTGTCTGGTAGGAGGCCAGGTAGATCATCCGAAAACACATCCTGAAATTCACTCACTACGGGTAAATCATTAATCTCTACTCCCTTTTTCTGAGTATCCACAATGTAAGCTAAATAACCTACACATCCTTTCTTTAACAATTTTTTTGCCTGCATCATCGTAACGCAACACGATTGCTTAAGCGATGAGCTACCATAAAACACTACCTTAGACTTACCCGGAGTCTGAAGGTTCACACATTTTTTCTGACAGTCAATTACTGCTGCATGGTTATATAACCAATCCATCCCCAATATTATGTCAAATTCTCCTAGTTTAATAGGAATCAAGTCTACGCTCAGTTCATGTCCTCTAATGTTTGCAAGACAATTTCGATAAACGTATTCTATAGGGATTATTTCCTTATTCGCAACTTCTATGTTCAAAGGATCTTCTAAACGTTCTCGGGGTGTACTAAGTTTATTAGCAAATTCTTCAAGATACAAATGAACCGGTGGCACCCGAATCAAATAATACATAAGCATTTATATTATTGATTGGGATTATACCTGACACCACGTCCTTTGCAGCTATGGCGTCTTGGACGGTCATGTTAAAGGTTCGAGCGGTCAATCGGTTGGGTTGCGCAGGTCCACCAATAATCAACTTACTTCCTCCTCCTTGGCTTTTGCCAGCTCCACCGCTTCCTTTCTACGGGCAATCCTTTATCTGGTGCTCTGTTGATCCACAAGCAAAACATCCTCTGATTTTCTTCGGCTTCAGGCGGTTTGGCGATATGTACCCCTCTTGGCCGCAATTATAGCAAGTGTTCTTCCTCTTCCAGCATTCTCCCTGATGACTTCTTCCGCATTTGTTACAAGATTCGGTCCTCTTTTTAAAGTTTCCTTAGTGATTCCCACCTTGATTGTTGCTTCTGTTGTTGTTATTTTCCCATTTCCTCTTTCCGGAGTTACTCCCTCCACTGTTGCTTCCTCCACGATGCTCACTACCAGCGTTCTTATTCTTCTTCTCCTTATGATACAGACTTAAGGCCTCACTGCCACCTTTCGCAATGATTTCCTTCTCCAACAATGTCGTAAAGGAATCAATCTGGAAGACCGATACCTTATTGTACAACCACGGTTTTAACCCTTATTCAAAATGCCTCGCCTTCCTCTCCTCATCCACAACTTGGTGTTCTACAAACCGTGCTAGTTCATTGAACTTAGCTGCGTACTACGCCACCGTCATATCACCTTGTTTTAATTCTAGGAATTTTACTTCCATCCTACTCTTCATACTCTTCAGAAAATAGTTTTCGAAAAACAACCTAGTAAACCTCTCCCACGTTATCGTACCTTCCCCCGCTATCTGCTGATTGGTTTCCCACCAATAGTTCACTTCTCCCCTCATCATGTATGTGGCAAATACTGTCTTCTGGTCTTCACCCACTCGAGCTATAGTGAAGGCTTTCTCGATCTCCTTGATCCAGGTTTGTGCAACTATCGGGTCAGTGGTTCCCACGAACTCTGGGGGTCCTACACTATTAAAATCTTTGAAGGTCGTTACTGGGACAGCTTGGGGAACGGGTGGTACGGGTTCGTTTCTTCCCCTCAGAGCTTCTCCCAATAAATCTACCACTCTCTGTATCGGATCTACAGGACCTCTCTCATCAGTAACTGACTCTTCTGGGACAGTTATTCTACGTCTGGGCGGCATTTTCTGCATCACAAAATTTTCATTTTTATTATCTAGTTATAATACTTAGACATTTCTTAATAGAAAGAACTACAGGTTTATAACACATTTCTGAAATAAGATCATTTATATTCATATGCCAAAGGGTTACATTACATGTTCTTTTCTAGCATACTGCTATAAATGATAACACATATCCCCTAATATCACAAAAGATAGGGACATACTGTGACGCCCCCAAAATAGGTCCATTCCATCCAACCCATTCTGAGTCGCCAAATACATGGTACAAAAAACACTACAACTTTATTATTACAACATATATACTGTGAGTTTAAATACAATTATTGTCTTCTAGACAATATGCATACCCAAATAAATCTCCATCATAATTATTGATACATTATTTTACAAAAATGGTGAGGACTACTAAACAACTCTCTCTAGAACCTTCATTCCATACCCGACTAGTACTTTCATTTACATTCTCGCCTCCCGAGAAGAAAAATGGAACAACAAGGAAAAGGGTGAGCTCAACTAGCCCGATAAAGAAGAATATTATGACTAAGATAATATACAATAAATTATCGTTAGTCTTCAACGGGAAAAATCTAATAGAATACAATAGACAACCAGCTTTTAAATCAACAAGCTGCAGTGAAAACAACAATTCATTAGAAGAGTTAAGTAGAGAATGCAAACTACTATCTTCTATATATGAATTTAAAAGTTCATCGTCGATATTTTATCCTGTAATATCAATCAATATATATCTCGGAATCAAATATTCATCTTTGCACTACTGTGCCAAAGATATTCATCGATTGGTCATGTTCATCTAAACACTGTTCATCTTTGTACTACGGGCCAAAGATATTAATCGATCAATCATGTTCATCTTAACACTGCTCATCTGCACTTTCTGGGCCAAAGATATTCATCAAGAAATCATTCATCTTTGCACTACAAAAAGCCAAAGATATTCAATAATATCATCATTTAGGACTGGGGATGATGAAAAATATTTTAAAGGAAACGAATCTAGTGAAACAAAAGAACAAATATTAAGGATTCGTATTTTAAACAATCCAAGTTCAAAAATACTTCATAAGTAATCAGAATGGAGTAAAATTCAAGAATGATCAAAACATGGATACATTCAAAGCTAGTATCCATAGTAGATATTTTGGACAAAAAGAAGAAATTTCATTTTTCGGTGAATAGTGTCGTATTCGTGAATAGTGCCGTATACGTGAATAGTAACTCCGACATGAAAAAGTTCCAAATTTGATAAAAATTTCCAACCAATATTTCGGTATAATGATATTGAAGAAATAATATCATTTTTGAATAAAATAACATCCCTTACCTCGAAAGACAGTACTTCTAGTTGAAACACCGGATATAGGCTATGACTTGAACTTGCACCGTATAGCAATACTCAAAGTATACTCAAAATACTCACAAGAATACGCTCAATAATATAGAGAGAGAAAACTTCAATTTCTGGTGTGATTTTCAATTCTAACCTAAGCACCCTATTTATAGGAAAATGCTTAGAACACCAAGCGTAAAATTTAATAAAATATTAATATATAATTATTAAATTCTTACTTACACACTTTTTATCAATTTGAATTCAAAGATTCAACACAAGTAGCCCACCTCACAAAACTTTTAAAAACGTTTTTCTTATTTAACATAATTAAAACTTCAAAAATTAACAATTTCGGAGCTTCAGAACTTCAATAATTCATAATAAATAGCCCTTTTGTCAGAAAATTCGAATCTCAAGTCTTTTTATAGGAAATTTAATTCTCTACAACTTTGCAGAAGAAAGTGTTTCCAAATTCCAAATAAAAATTGATCGAAATCCACAAACGGGCGATTTTACAGGCTATAATCAAATTTCGGTCAATAATTGTGTCCACCAACACACAAAATATGTGTTAAACATTTAATGCCCCAAAAATAGTCTTCCTCCTCATATACTCATATATCCCATATTCATTATAAAAATATCACCGTTAATATATTATTAAAATAATATATTTAAATGAATTATTTTATCAGAAAAAGATAAAATATTAATTTTCAACAATTGTCACATTAAAAATTTTCTCCATCTATATCCACATAAAATCAATATTTTTCTCATAATATAAATCAATAATTAATTATTCATAAATAATATTACAGAATCACAAGATTGCAACCGTGTAGTTCCCAGGGAAAGAGGGGCTTTCAATAAGGATCTCTCCTTCTTTGGCGCTTAATTAGGTGACCAAACCTCTCTTTGAACGAGAACTTTCTAGACATTACCAATAATGTTATCCAATAATATTATTCAGATAATATGAATTATTGCTCAGATAATGGAAAATCTTGTGTAATGACAATTTATTGAAACAACAATAATATAAAATATCAATGCAAAGAATTATTAAATCAATAAAATAAAATATCGAATAAGTAATTACTGTAACAATTATTGAGTAGTGCCTTCTTCACGTAAGAATCAATAATTGGTGCAATACCGATATCTTCTTCTTGTTCAACAACGCCAGATAGTGTGTTTTAACCACCGGGTATTCCAACAAGATTATTGGTAATAAACTACGCCAAGTTATTTATAAACAACTTATATTTGTCGCTTTCTTCATCCAATCGCTTTTCCGTTATGGGGCCCACAAAAGATCGCACCGTCGTGCACGAATATTCGCACGACGAAGCATTTAATATTCCACGACCAAACGAATATTCCCAAACAATAATGAATATTTTATAACCACTTGTTTATTTGAAATATTTGCGTATTTTACCCATAACTATCCACATTAATCAAATCAACCCTTACTATTTCAAAATAATAAATAGAGGAAAATAAATTTCATTTATTAATAATTTGGGGTCTTACAACCTCCCTCCTTATGAAATTTTGTCCTCGAAATTGACGACGTACACGGTGTTTCAAAAGATGAGAATACCTCGCTTTCATTTCCCTTTCCAACTCCCGGTCATTTCCTCAATAGCATGGTTTCTCCACAAAAATTTAACTTGTGGTATAACCTCAGACATAGGACATGTTCTTTCTTATCCAAGATCTTGACAGTACCTCCTCGCACGTTAAGTCTTGACTATATCTCGTCTGGTTCTAACTCAATGACGTGGTTCGGTCGTCCACATATTTACGTAACATCGTCGTGAAAAGCGTTATGAACACGCGTCATACTTGGCGGTAAAAGCGAGTCTATAGGCCACGTTCCTATTCGATCGAGAATTTCAAATGGATTAATAAATCGAAGGTTTGAGCTTTCCTCACCTCACCGATTCTCGCTTTTGAAATAACAACTTCTTGTACCTCCTTCTTTAAATTCATCAACTCCGGTGTGTAGTTTGAACAGCTTTAACTTTATCGATTAAAGTCGATTATACTCATATATCATCGCGTGGGTACCTAGAGTTTTCATCTCCATCTCTATTATTTATAAATTATACGAAATTAGTTTTTGACAATATCATACTCGTACTTGTATACGATCTTCTACTCAACACGTCAGCTACCACGTTCGCTTTTCCAGGATGGCATGGTCAGAACATGTGCTGAAATGAGTCTCCTCTTGAGTTCTTCGAAGCTCTTCCCACATTCCTTGCTCCATTCAAATTTTGTATCTCTACGAGGCAGCTGCGTTAATGGAATAGCGATTAGAGAATATCCTTCAACGAATCTCCGATAATAACCAACTAAGCCTAGAAAGCTACCTATTTCGATTACCGACTTAGGTTGTTCTCAACTGTGACTCATATCCCAACCTTGGATAGCACGTTACAATGACACCTATCAGTTTACTATCGCACGAATATGGTGTCCCCTACGGAGAGTCTGGCTTTAGTGCATTCCACAAAGGAAGTCACCAAATAAAGGCTCAGGTACCAAATTCTATAGTTGAATTTTTAACTCCTGAAGTTCAATAGGAGCCATTCGATATGAGATTTTAGAAATGAGTTTTGTACCGGGTTCAAAGTCGATACAAAATTTAATATCAGGCTTTGGGAGTAAACCAAGAAATTCTTCAGGAAATACGTCAGGAAAAATCAATAACAACAGGAATATTATTCAAATCTGACGTGTCTTTATTCAAATCCATAACATGGACTAAGAAAACTTGACATCCGTAATAAACGAATGACTTCATGGCTTGATATAAAAATGTTTGACTACAATGGTTTGATTGCTTGAATTCGAATAACAGGTTGCTTAGGAATATAAAAACTAACAACCTTACGAAAGTAATCAATTTCGGCATGATGAGTAGTTAACCTTAAAATCACATCAAAAGCAAATATCTCTATAAAATAAGGTTAAGAGGTAATGTGATAGTGCCAACCTGAATCAAGCAAGATTTCTAAACAACGAATGTAATGAAAGTTTCTCCTAACGAAGTCTCCATAAATAGGTCAAAGTCTAATTTCTCCGTAGTCAAGTTCAAACGTTGAGCGCAAGCAAGAGAGATAAAAGAATGGGTAGAACTCGTATCTAGTAAGGTATAAACTTCGCAAGAATTTATAATTAACTAACCCGTGCTAACTTCGTTTGGGTTCCTCGCATTTTGACCAGTCACAACAAACGCTCTTTTCGAGAACCAGATTGACTTTGACTTTTTCAGATATCAAGATCGGTGCCAACGTCCCAACTGGACTTGATTTCGCTATAGGACAAAATTGAGCTATATGACCGTCTTTTCCATAACTAAAACATACTTTGGAAGGCTTTGAACAGTTTGACCTTATATGTCCCTCCTCTCCGCATCTGTAGCATCTAACTGGCGATCACTTTCTTCCCCTAAAATTTGTTGTTGGTGTTGACGCTGCTGCCGACGTCTTCCCGTCATCGTTAAATCTTCTCTTTTTAGATCGGACATCTCTTTCCATAATATCAACGCGTCGTATGGCTTTTTATCCATGCATCACTCATTCTCACTCGTTCGCTTATTTCTTCTTTCATTTCGATTCGACTTTATCATCTTATACTCGCCAACGAATGCTTACATTCAAGCATCACATATCGAGTAACACAAGCTTGAATCGTTGCATCCTTTTGCTCCACGATCGCTCGCAATTCTTGACAAATTTCGCTTCTTCTAACTCATGAATACGATTTTGCAATTCTACATTTTGATCATAAAATACCTCTAATAAATTCTCCTCGTGTACTTCTTCTTCCTCTTCTTCCTCACTCTCAATTTGTTACCTCTACGACTATCTAAGAGTGCAACTATCAATTCTTCACTCACCACATGGATATCTCTAATTCTTCTTCACCGACATCACATTATCACGGTTGGCAATTAGAGGTGTCTCCACGATCTCATTCACTCCATTGTTAACGTTCTCAAGGTGACCATTCTTTAAAAACTATCATAAAACAAGGGTTAATTAAATAAATTAACATATCACATAATATCCCTATACGACGACCAACCAACAAATAAGCTTAGGTAGGACACACTAAGCGAAGGATTTTACGTCTCTCCCTCCTAGTTCTATTCCCCGTTCTCCGCCGGAGATCATATCCCTAAGCTCTGATACCAACTGTAACGCCCCCAAAATAGGTCCATTCCATCCAACCCATTCTGAGTCGCCAAATACATGGTACAAAAATAACTACAACTTTATTATTACAACATATATACTGTGAGTTTAAATATAATTATTGTCTTCTAAACAATATACATACCCAAATAAATCCCCATCATAATCATTGATACATTATTTTACAAAAATGGTGAGGACTACTAAACAACTCTCTCTAGAACCTTCATTCCATACCCTGACTAGTACTCGCTACAGTCTCGCCTCCTGAGAAGAAAAATGGAACAACAAGGAAAAGGGTGAGCTCAACTAGCCCAGTAAAGAATATTATGACTAAGATAATATACAACAAATTATCGTTAATCTTCAACAGGGAAAAATCTAATAGAATACAATAGACAACCAGTTTTAAATCAACAACTGCAGCGAAAACAACAATTCATTAGAAGAGTTAAGTAGAGAATGCAAACTACTATCTTCTATATATGAATTTAAAAGTTCATCGTCGATATTTTATCCTTGTAATATCAATCAATATATATCTAGAATCAAATATTCATCTTTGCACTACAGGCCAAAGATATTCATCAGTTGGTCATGTTCATCTAAACACATGTTCATCTTTGCACTATGGGCCAAAGATATTAATCAGTCGGTCATGTTCATCTCAACACCTGTTCATCTTTGCACTACGGGCCAAGGATATTCATCAAGAAATCATTCATCTTTGCACTACAGGCCAAAGATATTCAGTAATATCATCATTTAGGACTGGGGATGATGAAAAATATTTTAAAGGAAACGAATCCAGTGAAACAAAAGAACAAATATTAAGGATTCGTATTTTAAATAATTCAAGTTCAAAAATACTTCATAAGTAATCAGAATGTAGTAAAATTCAAGAATGATCAAAACATGGATACAATCAAAGCTAGTATCCATAGTAGATATTTTGGACAAAAAGAAGAAATTTCATTTTTTGGTGAATAGTGCCGTATTCGTGAATAAAGTCTTTGATCACGTGAATAGTGTTGTATCGTGAATAGTAACTCTCAGACATGAAAAAGTTCCAAATTTGATAAAAATTTCCAACCAATATTTTCAGATAATGATATTGAAGAAATAATATCATTTTGAATAAAATAACATCCCTTACCTCGAAAAGACAAAGACTTCTAGTTGAAACAGGATATAGGCTATGACTTGAACTTGCAACCGTATAGCAATACTCAAAGTATACTCAAAATACTCACAAGAATACGCTCAATAAATAGAGAGAGAAAACTTCAATTTCGGTGTGATTTTCAATTCTAACCTAAGCACCCTATTTATAGGAAAATGCTTAGAACACCAAAGCGTAAAATTTAATAAAATATTAATATATAATTATTAAATTCTTACGCACACTTTTTATCAATTTGAATTCAAAGATTCAACACAAGTAGCCCACCTCACAAAACTTTTAAAAACGTTTTTTTCTTATTTAACATAATTAAAACTTCAAAAATTAACAATTTCGGAGCTTCAGAACTTCAATAATTCATAATAAATAGCCCTTTTGTCAGAAAATTCGAATCTCGAGTATTTTTATAGGAAATTCAATTCTCTACAACTTTGCAGAAGAAAGTTTTTCCAAATTCCAAATAAAAATTGATCGAAATCCACAAACGGGCGATTTTACAAGCTATAATCAAATTTCGGTCAATAATTGTGTCCACCAACACACAAAATATGTGTTAAACATTTAATGCCCCAAAAATACTCTTCCTCCTCATATACTCATATATCCCATATTCATTATAAAAATATCACCGTTAATATATTATTAAAATAATATATTTAAATGAATTATTTTATAAAAAAAAGATAAAATATTAATTTTCAACAATTGTCACATTAAAATTTTCTCCATCTATATCCACATAAAATCAATATTTTCCTCATCATATAAATCAATAATTAATTATTCATAAATAATATTACAGAATCTGAAGATCGCAACTGGTAGCTTCTGAGAAAGAGGGGCTTTCAATAAGGATCTCTCTCATCTGGCGCCGCAATTAGGTGACCAAACCTCTCCTTAGATGTAACTTTCTAGACATTGCCAATAATGTTATCCAATAATATTATTCAGATAATATGAATTATTGTCTCGATAATGGAAAATATTGTGTAATGACAATTTATTGAAACAACAATAATATAAAATATCAATGCAAAGAATTATTGAATCAAAAAAATAAAATATTGAATAAGTAATTACCGTAACAATTATTGAGAGTAGTGCCTTCTTACGTAAGAATCAATAATTGGTGCAATACCGTGCTACTGCTCAACAACGCAAGCGTATTAGTGTGTTTTAACCTTTGGGTATTCCAATGAAGATAATCTGTAATAACTATGCCGTTATTTATAAACAACTTATATTTGTCGTTTTCTTCATCCAATTGCTTTCCATTATGGGGGCCCAAAAAGATCTGCGTCGTCAGTATCACGAATATTCCCGACAAGATTTAATATTCCACGACCAAACGAATATTCCCAAACAATAATGAATATTTTATAACCACTTGTTTATTCGAAATATTTGCGTATTTTACCCATAACTATCCACATTAATCAAATCAACCCTTACTATTTCAAAATAATAAATAGAGGAAAATAAATTTCATTTATTAATAATTTGGGGTCTTACACATACTATCTTACTACCCCTCTAATACTTTTCGAAAATTTAGGGGTTTACCACTATCTCACATCTTACACAAAAGACTGAGATTACAACAACATTTTAACAACACAAAGATAAAACTACTACACTACTGGTCTTCATCCTCTAAACTCAATCTAACATCCTATGCTCAACGACGCTCTGATATTCCTTCTGTGTGATGTGCACCGCCATGTCTCGGCTTATGCTATGCTGAGTCTGTCCTTTCTCAGCTGGGTAATGATGTACCCCATCGATCAATCTCTTCATGGTCGTGCGAAGAGCATAGCCCATCTTGTTCATCTAACTCCTCTTGCACCGTACCTCATCCTCTAGGTCATCTGCCCTATCATTGGCTTCTTCCCACTTCTCCTCGAAGTGAATCCTATCCATCACCTCCATTTCTAACTGAGTTCAGAGAGCCTCCTTCTCCGCCCTCTCACTCAACACCTTCTGCTCTAATTCCTCCAGCTTTCGTGTCGCCTCAACATTCCTCGCCACCGCTTGGTGAAACAAAGCTCCCATCTGGATCCCTGCTTCCTTACGGTGAGCAATCTCCACCTCTATCTCCTGTATCACTAACTGCCTCTGATGGTCCTCATCCCTCAACTTCTGGAATGCAGACTCCCTCTCCCTAGCCTCAGCCTCTAGCTCCTCTACTCTATATCCCAACTCCAATATTTCCTCCTCATACTCTCCTAACATCTGATCCTCAAAAGTAGCCTCGTCGGAGTCCTCCATAGGCTCGGGCTCCTCCTCCAAAGGCTCCTCCTCAGGGTCAGACTCCACCTCTTCCTCATCGTCATCATCAAAAGGGGCTAATACTAAAATAGGTTCAACTATCAAGGGTGTCTCAAATACTTCATGGATATCACGCGGTTCCTCCTCTACTACTCGGCTAGGTCCTCCCATGTCAGTCATCCTACAATCACCAACATAAGACAACACAAACAACAACTCCATTAGAATGTTAACAAACATAAGTTCATTATATATAATGAAGTTACATTTCATAACACACTAAGTCTCTCGAGGAAAATTCTACATGAGTTTTATCTCCTTCCTAACTTCTAAGTTCCCTTAAGTTAAATTCTAAGGACACTCGCTCCTAAGGTTTATAACTAAGGCTTTGATACCAACCTGTGATGCACCCAAATTTGGACCTCCACTTGGTCACTCGAATTCGGTTCATCACGTTATCATGGTAAAACCATAATAACTAAAATAACGCATACACAACGAAAAATCTACTTTAGAATAATATACAATGATTTATTATAATTATTCCCCCGAGTCTCGCAACCTACAGTGCTTAATAGATTACATAATAATATCTAATAAAGACTTATTACATGATCATACTTAAGCTTAAACATAGTCTAAAATAGTCTTAATACATCATAATAGACTTAAACATAAAAAGGACAAGCTAGTCGGTAGCCTTGCCCTTTCCCCTGTCTACTCCAGAAACACCTACCTATTCTTCCTTAACTAAAAGGTTTTAAATAAGCAAGGATGAGCACAAATTTCCCAGCAAGTAATATGTAACAAGGGTATAAGGTATAATATCACAAGGTTTGAAATATCAAAGGGTTATTTCTAGGATAGTTCAAAGTGTCAGAATAACATCATGAATAAGGGATATAATAATTCAATATAAATCAACAGATATATATGAATTCAACGGCTAACAAAGTATCCAACTGGATAAGAAATTTATACTGAGCAGTCACTAAGGACCATTGAGCTTTCACTAGAGTTACCAATATTAAACTGATAACCCAAAAATATCAAGTACTATAGATGATCAGTCTACAATACTTCACGTTATGCATAACACCACAATAATATTTATTCATGTGTTGGGGTTTCCAACAATAAACACTCCCCTTACCAAAAGGGTTATCCAACTCAATTTTTAAGATTTTTGCACCAATCAATTGGTTTGGACAGTTTTATTATAAACATGCATATAGTTTAGCCAAATCAAATGGCATCGACTCTTTCACAAAATTCAAGGACAATACCAATTTCAACATGAATAATAGCTTTCACATGGGTTTAACAAAACAATCTAACTGTATTCAAAAGGATAAGCTTACGGTATTGGCCGAATGAATAATGCAATGATATTGCACAACAATAATAATAGGGTTCGGATACTTCCAAAACATTGAAACTAACATCGTTTTAGTTGAAAAATAGGCTTTGTTCATGCTTTTCTTGAAATGTGCTACACAAGCATGGTATGTATAGGTTTATGCTACATGAGTGAGTCTAAGGGTGTCATCAAACATGATCACAAATTTCATATTCTAGTTTTCAAGGTATCATGAAAATATTCATATTCTAAACTTACTAGTGAGTCCAACTTGTTCATGTTCCTTTGCTAATCACTTAAGCATAAGCTAAAGGTTTATTCAAGCATGTCTAAGTCACATTAACATGCTTTGTAAAGTCAAAATATACAACATGTAGAAATCATGCAAGTTAACATACTAGGCTAAGTCTTTCCTTGAAAACATTTCTATCACTAGGCTTAATAAGTTTGTTCATGCTCAAGAGGACTATGTTCACTACAACATGTTCATCAATGTGTAAAATCAGTCATGTATAGCTCACTAGTTTCACAATTTGTAGAACATGATCTTTAACATAGTTGGTTTTTAAAACTTAAAGTTCGAATCTCCATTTAAACCATATGTCTCCATTAATCATGCAAGTCTATGAAAACATGCTCACATTTGGTCAACATATCCATATATACATCATACACATGCTTACATGTTATCTTGAGTCAAAACAACTAGTTACTCATGATCAGATTTGAAAATAGATTGCTCAATTGAGTTTTATGGCCGGCAATTGCTGTATTACGCCCCAATACAAATATGGTAGCAATTGCGCCATGCACAGTTCATCTTGTGAGCAGTCTACTTTTGAATCTGTCTATCCAAATTTCAAAATTTATTCATTAAATGGATTCTAGACACTCATATATCAATTGCAACATGCTTATATGATCATATAACAATTATATGGACATTACCTAGCCTCATTAACATACAATTCCATGAATTCAAGAATTTGAACTTCAATACTAAAACTCCATTTTTTTTTTAGGAGAATGAAAATGGCAACAAGGAAAGAGTAGTTATACCTCTGCAATATAAAAAGAACTTGCTCCAAATGAACTTCTAAGCTCTAAGAATGCTTGTAAGCTCTCACCCTCACACATGACAATTCTCAGACAATTTCAAGCAACACCAATTGATCAACATGACTGCTATTTATAGAAGAGTTTTGGACTGGGCATTGGTGTTACACAAAACTTGAACTCATGGTGTAATGCAATGAAACAATGGTTGCTCAAGGGTGGTTTAACAACTCCATACCAACTTCATAGCTAGCAATGATCATCTAGGATTTAGCCTTGTGGAGAATACGTATTATAGCTTTGAGTTACTGTGCATTGTACTTGGTGACTTTCATTTTGGGACAAAAGGAAAGAACTCAGCAATCTAGTTATCTAGGCTTAGTTTGGTCTATTCAAATTCCCATAATGTAATCTTAATGTACAATTGTTACCATATTAGGAATTTTAGGGATAAATTATACCCTCACATCATATAGTCCATGTATAGTAAATATACACAATAAAATAATGCAGTCTAATATTATTGTCCGGGTAGTTCCATAATTATTCCTACCACTCATATAATCATATTTTAAATGTCTATTCACCTTCATATTGTTACATACACACTTCATGATATTTTTATACCATATAGTTTTAAATATGTTTAATTACATGCCCCCCTACAATATAGTTTTATAAGACTTAATATATAGTCACGTAAATGTCACACCATACTATATAGTTATATTAGTATTATTGTTCACATACACATAACTATCAATATAATATTATTATATTAATAACTCACTTAATTATGTTAAATAAATAATCATGCTCTTCCTTAATTAATTAAAACTAATATTAATTAATCCAACCATTCATGGGTTTTCCATAATCATTACTTATCTATATAATAATCACCTATTATTAATAATTGCCAAGAAATCAATATTCCATCACAACCATTATCAATTAAATAACAATTAATAATCACATACTAACTGACTTTATTAATATCAATTAAAAATCCATAAATATACTACAACAATACTTAACAATTAATATTACTTAATTGCTCATCTCAAAATTTATTCGCCGCTTATCATTACTATTTGTATTTCCATCACCATGCCACACAAGGCTTTCAACAAGTTTACCACAAACTCCATATATTCTCAACTATTTAATTATTTAATATAATTGAGTTATCTCATTTCATAACGTGAAATTGTTCGTACTCCAATAAATATTAATATATTTATTTAATAATATGCGGAAATTCTCGGGTATTACATCATCACCCCCTTATAAAATTTCGTCCCGGAATTATTACAAGGTTACACAAACAGGTGGGGATAATCCCTCATCATCCTATCTTCTAACTCCCACGTTGCCTCCTCGACATCGTTGTTATGCCAAAGTACTTTCACAGAAGAAATAACTTTATTCCTTAAGGTTTGCCCTTTCCTATCTAGAATTTGGACAGGAATTTCTTCGTATGCTAAGTTTTTCTCCACTTGAACGGGTTCGTAAGAAATCACGTGCTTGTAGTCGGGCTTGTATGGATGCAACACAGATATGTGAAACACATTATGGATGTGCTCCAATTCAGGTGGTAGTGCAACTTTGTACGCTACTTCTCCCACTCACTTTAGTATCTCGAACGGTCCTATGAATCTTGGACTCAATTTTCCTTTTTTGCCGAAACGGATTTTACCCTTCCACGGAGATACCTTCAAGAATACAAAACTGCCGACTTCAAAGTCTCGGTCTTGCCGATGCAAATCTGCGTACTTTTACAAGCGATCCACGAATTTGCTACAAGTCCAGCCTTATCACTTTCACCACATCTGCAGTTTGTTGTACTAACTCTGGTCCGAGTATTCGTTGTTCTCCGACTTCGTCCCAATATAAAGGCGTTCTAACTGTATTCAAAAGGATAAGCTTACGGTATTGGCCGAATGAATAATGCAATGATATTGCACAACAATAATAATAGGGTTCGGATACTTGCTCAATAAAAGTAAAGTTCAAGGAAACTTGATCAATAATAATTAGAGTAAGTTTAGGGAACTTGCCTTAAGCGTAGTTTATCCACGTTAATAAATCAACACTTTTGAATCCTATTTATAGCGTATTATATGATCAAGATATTCATTAGCTAACACAGTTTTTAATCAAGCTTGACACGATACAAGTATGCAATAGGGTACAAAATTAGTTTATAAGTCATCATGAATCAACTACTTAGTTACTTCACAAGCAAATCAAGAATGCTCAAGGTTAAGACCTCTTGTTCATGAACTTTTCATTTCAATGCAACACGGACTTATCGACTAGGCATCACTCATGTATATATATATATATCAGTAGGTTTTAGATCACATTTAGCATCATAGGTATCACGTAGTTACTGTCCAAAAGATCTGAACTCAATATCTGGGATTCCAGACTAGTGTAGCTGTACCATGGCTAGGCCTAGGACCGGCATAGCTGCGCCGTCCCCTGACCCTGCCAAGACTCAGCTGTTGCCTTGTGGGTTCTGTCCGATCTTGAACGCACAATCATACATAATTTATTTTGACATGTTAAGGTTCTTTCATGCTTCTTAGATCAATCTAGGTTCTTTCTTGCATAACATGGTTCTAAGTTTGATCATTTCAATAATTTAAAGTCATTCAAGGTCATGAAACCACAAAGTCTAGTATGCTTGTTTTCTAAACATACAAGATAGTTATAAAAAATCATATTAGGCATGCTTGTGTGTATTCATATCACATACATGAAACTAACACCGTTTTAGTTGAAAAAATAAACTTTGTTCATGCTTTTCTTGAAATGTGCTATACAAGCATGGTATGTATAGGTTTATGCTACATGAGTGAGTCTAAGGGTGTCATCAAACATGATCACAAATTTCATATTCTAGTTTTCAAGGTATCATGAAAATATTCATATTCTAAACTTACTAGTGAGTCCAACTTGTTCATGTTTCTTTGCTAATCACTTAAGCATAAGCTAAAGGTTTATTCAAGCATGTCTAAGTCACATTAACATGCTTTGTAAAGTCAAAATATACAACATGTAGAAATCATGCAAGTTAGCATACTAGGCTAAGTCTTTCCTTGAAAACATTTCTATCACTCGGCTTAATAAGTTTGTTCATGCTCAAGAGGACTATGTTCACTACAACATGTTCATCAATGTGTAAAATCAGTCATGTATAGCTCACTAGTTTCACAATTTGTAGAACATGATCTTTAACATAGTTGGTTTTTAAAACTTAAAGTTCGAATCTCCATTTAAACCATATGTCTCCATTAATCATGCAAGCCTATGAAAACATGCTCACATTTGGTCAACATATCCATATATACATCATACACATGCTTACATGTTAGCTTGAGTCAAAACAACTAGTTACTCATGATCAGATTTGAAAATAGATTGCTCAATTGAGTTTTATGGCAAGGCATTTATGCTGCGCCCAATACTAAATAATAAGCAATTGCGCCATTTTACACAATTCATCATGTGAGCAGTCTACTTTCTAACAATTGTCTATCCAAATTTCAAAATTTATTCATTAAATGGATTCTAGACACTCATATATCAATTGCAACATGCTTATATGATCATATAACAATTATATGGACATTACCTAGCCTCATTAACATACAATTCCATGAATTCAAGAATTTGAACTTCAATACTAAAACTCCATTTTTTTTACAGAGAATGAAAATGGCAACAAGGAAAGAGTAGTTATACCTCTGCAATATAAAAAGAACTTGCTCCAAATGAACTTCTAAGCTCTAAGAATGCTTGTAAGCTCTCACCCTCACACATGACAATTCTCAGACAATTTCAAGCAACACCAATTGATCAACATGACTGCTATTTATAGAAGAGTTTTGGACTGGGCATTGGTGTTACACAAAACTTGAACTCATGGTGTAATGCAATGAAACAATGGTTGCTCAAGGGTGGTTTAACAACTCCATACCAACTTCATAGCTAGCAATGATCATCTAGGATTTAGCCTTGTGGAGAATACGTATTATAGCTTTGAAGAGTTCGTGCATTGTACTTGGTGACTTTCATTTTGGGACAAAAGGAAAGAACTCAGCAATCTAGTTATCTAGGCTTAGTTTGGTCTATTCAAATTCCCATAATGTAATCTTAATGTACAATTGTTACCATATTAGGAATTTTAGGGATAAATTATACCCTCACATCATATAGTCCATGTATAGTAAATATACACAATAAAATAATGCAGTCTAATATTATTGTCCGGGTAGTTCCATAATTATTCCTACCACTCATATAATCATATTTTAAATGTCTATTCACCTTCATATTGTTACATACACACTTCATGATATTTTTATACCATATAGTTTTAAATATGTTTAATTACAATGCCCCTACAATATAGTTTTATAAGACTTAATATATAGTCACGTAAATGTCACACCATACTATATAGTTATATTAGTATTATTGTTCACATACACATAACTATCAATATAATATTATTATATTAATAACTCACTTAATTATGTTAAATAAATAATCATGCTCTTCCTTAATTAATTAAAACTAATATTAATTAATCCAACCATTCATGGGTTTTCCATAATCATTACTTATCTATATAATAATCACCTATTATTAATAATTGCCAAGAAATCAATATTCCATCACAACCATTATCAATTAAATAACAATTAATAATCACATACTAACCTGACCTTATTAATATCAATTAAAATCCATAAATATACTACAACAATACTTAACAATTAATATTACTTAATTGCTCATCTCAAAATTTATTCGCCGCTTATCATTACTATTTGTATTTCCATCACCATGCCACACAAGGCATGATTACAACCATTATCAATTAAGGATGATTACAAATTGTCCAGCAAGTAATATGCAACAAGGGTATAGGGTATAATATCACAAGGTTTGAAATATCGAAGGGTTATTTCTAAGATAGTTCAAAGTGTCAGAATAACATCATGAATAAGGGATATAACAATTCAATATAAATCAACAGATATATATGAATTCAATGGCTAACAAAGTATCCAACTGGATAAGCAATTTATACTGACCAGTCACTAAGGACCATTGAACTTTCACTAGAGTTACCAATATTAAACTGATAACCCAAAAATATCAAGTACTATAGATGACCAGTCTACAATACTTCACGTTATGCATAACACCACAATAATATTTATTCATGTGTAGGGGTTTCCAACATCAAACACTCCCCTTACCAAAAGGGTTGTCCAACTCTGTTTTCAAGATTTCCGTACCAATCAATTGGTTTGCACAGTTTTATTATAAACATGCATATAGTCTATCCAAATCAAATGGCATCGACTCTTTCAAAATATTCAAGGACAATACCAATTTCAACATGAATAATAGCTTTCACATGGGTTTAACAAAACAATCTAACTTGTATTCAAAAGGATAAGCTTACGGTATTGGCCGAATGAATAATGCAATGATATTGCACAACAATAATAATAGGGTTCGGATACTTCCAAAACATTTAAGAATATTAAACATAAGAATATAATATAAGCACTATGGGCCAAAGATGACTTCCAAAACAATATAAGCATGAGAATCATGACAATGATATAAAGAATCAATCAAATAAGATAAAGGATAAATATTAAACATTTATAATACAATTTATCCAGAGTTCAAGAATATCATACACCTGTCCATCTTTGCACTACGGGCCAAAGCTATCAAACAACAGATCATCTTTGCACTATAGGCTAAAGACAAACAACTGTAAAACCAATAACCTACAGTCCATCTATGCACTACGGGCCAAAGATGACTTCCAAACAATATAAGCATGAGAATCATGACAATGATATAAAGAATCAATCAAATAAGATAAAGGATAAATATTAAACATTTATAATATAATTTATCCAGAGTTCAAGAATATCCAAATGTTATCAATCACTTAATAATCTCATAATCTAATATCATTAATATTATAACAATATTTTAATCACTTCTTAAACTTATAAACAATTTATTTTAATTATTTACACTTTACCAAATAATGCATTTAATCATTCAAAAATGTCATACTCATAAGATTTCATCACCAATGATCAAATCCCTCATCAAAAATATGCATATACCTTATATAGGAATTCCAAGCCACAAAATCCTATTTACCAATTTTTCAAGTTCACATAACATATTTAATTCATATGTTCGTAACTAAACCATTTTTATGAAAAATACCAAATCAGTCCCAAAAATTTTTCTTTTCTGGGATTTAGCAGAATATAGTCCCATATTCAACATATATTTTTCTCAGAATTTTTAAAATTCATTTACTATTTTTCATATGGTCAAAACTGCCGAATATTTAGACATTTATCACAAACTGTACTTTTTGTCAAAAATTCCAAAATTTACAGAGTATACTCCTGTGATATATATGTACGCCCAATAAAAATTTCACCAATTTTGGAGTTAACCACAAGGAGTTATAAGGGTTTACTTTTAAAATAGTCTTTTCTCATAAAATCCATAACTCCTAATCTATACATCCAAAAATCGCCATTTTTGGACACAATCTAGAAAACTCATTAAATTATCATTTCAAATTTTTCCAGAATTTTTGAGGGTCGGAAATATTATAAAACTGCAAATGAATTTTCACCCGCCATGCTATCCACGTAGAAAGATCATTTCCACAATTTAATAAAGAATGAATATGAAGGATCATTCACCATGCATGTGGTAATCCACATAGACAGGTTATTCCAACAGAATAATAAAGAATGGAATAACAGAAGAATTCAACAAGCATGCGATAGGCCGCATGCAGAAAAGTTATTCCAAGCGAGAATAATAAAGAATGGAATAATGAAGAATTCACGGTATGTTATAGATCAAGATGCAGACGGAGTTATTCCAACAGAATAATAAAGAATGGAATAATGAAGAATTCACGGGCATGCGATAGACAAAGATGCAGACGGAGTTATTCAAACAGAATAATAAAGAAAGGAATAACAGAAGAATTCACCAGGCATGTGATAGACCGCACAGACAGGTTATTCCAACAGAATAATAAAGAATGGAATAATCTGCAGAATTCACCATGCATGCGATAGATCGCACAGATAGGTTATTCCAACAGAATAATAAAGAATGGAATAACAGAAAAATTCACCAGGCATGCGATAGACCGCACAGACAGGTTATTCCAACAGAATAATAAAGAATGGTATAACAACCCTTACGAATATTGAAAGAAAATAATTCTCTTTATGAATACAAAAGAAATAATACCCCTTACCTTAGAAGAAAACTGGATACTGGAATAGTGAGGTAGTAGACTTCTCCTCTTCTTTCTCTCTATAATTTCTCTATAATAATTGCTCTTGTGAGACTTAGTGAATTGGTGAGAAATGAAGGAAGAATGAGCTTCTATTTATAGAAAAATATAGTTTCGATAATTGTACGTTTTGGGGCTCAAAATATTATAGTATAATACCTTCCTCTTTTTCTTTATTTTTAATTTAGTCCTGCAAGTATTATCAAACTTGCAACACCTCCTCTAATAGTAAATCATGTGAATCAATAGTAAATCATGTGACTCAATAGTTCTAAATATGTGAAAAAATTAATTATAGTATAGTACCATCATCTATAACTCCATTTTTAATTTAGTCATGCAAGTATTATCAATCTTGCACCAAATCCCCTAATAGTAAATCATGTGAATCAATAGTACACACATGTGAACACATAGTTATAAGCATGTGAATTACTATCAATTAATTGCTCATTTATCCGATTAATTACCCGATTGGTCAATATAACTTCCAGACATCAATTATTATCGAAATAAATATCAATTTCCACTAACACTAATAATCTCAACACAATGGAACTATTTTTATCAACAATTTCATTTTTAAATTTTTGAAGTTTGACTTTTTTCCAAAAAAGTCAACTATTGACTTTTTTGACCAAAAAGTCAACTATTGACTTTTTGACCAAAAAGTCAACCTCGGTACATTTTGTGTTTATAGTCTATCTTTACTAATTTCATCGTTCCGGACTCAAATATCACGTCCGCATCTCCAAATTCAATTCTGAACTCAAAATTCAGTTTTTAATAACATTCATCATTAATATTATAACTCACAATATTAACAACCAGATCGTTCCCAGGAAAAAGGAGGCTTTCCGATAAGGATTTCTCCCTATTGGCGCGCAATTAGATTACCTAACCTCTCCTTGACAGAACTTCTAGACATCGTCAATATTGCAAATAATAATATGAATAACTTTGTCGTTTCAATTATTAATTTAATAAAATATTATGACACTAATTGAATAAAACTTAGTGACTTCTCACATAAGCATCAATAATCAAAGATAATGTACAATACCGTGTGCTACTATGCAACCACGCGTATTACTATACTTTTATCATCGATTATTTTATGACAACTTGTTTACTTTGAAAAATTTTCACAGATCACCCTTAACTTTAACCTTTTATCAATTTAACCATTTACTAAATAGAATAATTATAAGAAAAATTGAATACTTTCATTTCATAAAATTTGGGGTCTCACAATCTCCCCTCCTTATGAAATTTCGCCCTTGAAATTTACATACCTGGTAGTTCGAAGAGATGAGAATACCTTGCTTTCTTTTCGGATTGTACGTTCCCGGTTATTTCCTCTCTATCATGATTTTCCCATTTCTCATCTCCCGTATTTCTGATATCATTTTAGAATATAGTTTCAAAATAAGGGTTAATTGGCATATCACATATTATTCATATACTCTGACCGACCAATTAAATACCAAATAAACTTAGGTAGGTCATACTAGCGAAGGAATTCCTCGTCTCTCCCCTCCTAGTTCTTGTCTCACATCTCAGTCAGGGATCATATCCCTAAGCTTTGATCATGATCCTGCCAATCACATCATTGAATTATCCCTGCACTACGACCAAGGATATTCGTTAGTTTCACCAATGGTCATGATCATGTCATACACCTGTCCATCTTTGCACTACGGGCCAAAGCTATCAAACAACAGATCATCTTTGCACTACAGGCCAAAGACAAATAACTGTAAAACCAATAACCAACAGTCCATCTATGCACTACGGGACAAAGATGACTTCCAAAATACTATAAGCATGAGAATCATGAAAATGATATAAAGAATCAATCAAATAAGATAAAGGATTAATATTAAACATTTATAATACAATTTATCCAGAGTTCAAGAATATCATACACCTGTCCATCTTTGCACTATGGGCCAAAGCTATCAAACAACAGATCATCTTTGCACTACATGCCAAAGACAAACAACTGTAAAACCAATAACCAACAGTCCATCTATGCACTACGGGCCAAAGATGACTTTCAAAACAATATAAGCATGAGAATCATGATAATGATATAAAGAATCAATCAAATAAGATAAAGGATAAATATTAAACATTTATATTACAATTTATCCAGAGTTCAAGAATATCATACACCTGTCCATCTTTGCACTATGGGCCAAAGCTATCAAACAACAGACCATCTTTGCACTACAGGCCAAAGACAAACAACTGTAAAACCAATAACCAACAGTCCATCTATGCACTACGGGACAAAGATGACTTCCAAAATAATATAAGCATGAGAATCATGAAAATGATATAAAGAATCAATCAAATAAGATAAAGGATTAATATTAAACATTTATAATACAATTTATCCAGAGTTCAAGAATATCATACACCTGTCCATCTTTGCACTATGGGCCAAAGCTATCAAACAACAGATCATCTTTGCACTACATGCCAAAGACAAACAAATCAGAAACTAATAACCAACAATCCATCTATGCACTACGGGCCAAAGATGACTTTCAAAACAATATAAGCATGAGAATCATGATAATGATATAAAGAATCAATCAAATAAGATAAAGGATAAATATTAAACATTTATATTACAATTTATCGAGTTCAAGAATATCGGACACACATATCTATCTTTGCACTATGGGCCAAAGCTATCAAACAACAGACCATCTTTGCACTACAGGCCAAAGACAAACAACTGTAAAACCAATAACCAACAGTCCATCTATGCACTACGGGCCAAAGATGACTTCCAAACCAATATAAGCATGAGAATCATGACAATGATATAAAGAATCAATCAAATAAGATAAAGGATAAATATTAAACATTTATAATACAATTTATCCAGAGTTCAAGAATATCCAAATTTTATCAATCACTTAATAATCTCATAATCTAATATCATTAATATTATAATAATATTTTAATCACTTCTTAAACTTATAAATAATTTATTTTAATTGTTTACACTTTACCAAATAATGCATTTAATCATTCAAAAATGCCATACTCATAAGATTTCATCACCAATGATCAAATCCCTCATCAAAAATCTGCATATACCTTATATAGGATTTCCAAGCCACAAAATCCTATTTACCAATTTTTCAACTTCACATAACATATTTAATTCATATGTTCGTAACTAAACCATTTTTATGAACAATACCAAATCAGTCCCAAACATTTTTTTTCTGGGATTTAGCAGAATATAGTCCCATATTAAACATATATTTTTCTCAGAATTTTTAAAATTCATTTACTATTTTTCATATGGTCAAAACTGCCGAATATTTAGATATTTATCATAAACTGTACTTTTGTCAAAAATTCCAAAATTTACAGGGTATGCTCCTGTGATATATATGTACGCCCAATAAAAATTTCACCAATTTTGGAGTTAACCACAAGGAGTTATAAGGGTTTACTTTTAAAATAGTCTTTCCTCATAAAATCCATAACTCCTAATCTATACATCCAAAAATCGCCATTTTTGGACACAATCTAGAAAACTCATTAAATTATCATTTCAAATTTTTCCAGAATTTTTGAGGGTCAGAAATATTACAAAACTGCAAATGGATTTTCACCCGCCATGCGGTAATCCACGTAGACAGATCATTTCCACAATTTAATAAAGAATGAATACAAAGGATCATTCATCATGTATGTGGTAATCCACATAGACAGGTTATTACAACAGAATAATAAAGAATGGAATAACAGAAGAATTCAACATGCATGTGATCTACCGCACATACAGGTTATTCCAACAGAATAATAAAGAATGGAATAATAGAAGAATTCACCATGCATGCGATGGACCGCACAGACAGGTTATTCCAATAGAATAATAAAATATGGAATAACAGAAGAATTCACCAGGCATACGATAGACCGCACAAACAGGTTATTCCAACAGAATAATAAAGAATGGAATAACATAAGAATTCATCAGGCATGCGATAGACCGCACAGACAGGCTAGTCCAACAGAATAATAAAGAATGGAATAACAGAAGAATTCACCAGGAATGCGATAGACCGCATAGACAGGTTATTCCAACAGAATAATAAAGAATGCAATAATCAGCAGAATTCACCATGCATGCGATAGACCGCACAGATAGGTTATTTCAACAGAATAATAAAGAATATAATAACAGAAGAATTCACCAGGCATGCGATAGACCGCACAGACAGGTTATTCCAACAGAATAATAAAGAATGGTATAACAACCCTTACGAATATTGAAAGAAAATAATTCTCTTCATGAATACGAAAGAAATAATACCTCTTACCTTAGAAGAAAACTGGATACTGGAATAGTGAGGTAGCAGACTTCTCCTCTTCTTTCTCTCTATAATTTCTCTATAATAATTGCTCTTGTGAGACTTACTGAATTGGTGAGAAATGAAGAAAGAATGAGCTTCTATTTATAAAAAAAAAATATAGTTTCGATAATTGCACGTTTTGGGGATCGAAATATTACAGTATAATACCTTCCTCTTTTTCTTCATTTTTAATTTAGTCCTGCAAGTATTATCAAACTTGCACCACCTCCCCTAATAGTAAATCATGTGAATCAATAGTAAATCATGTGACTCAATAGTTCTAAACATGTGAAAAAATTAATTATAGTATAGTACCTTCATTTATACCTCTATTTTTAATTTAGTCATCCAAGTATTATCAATCTTGCACCAACTCCCCTAATAGTAAATCATGTGAATCAATAAAACACACATGTGAACACATAGTTATAATCATGTGAATTAATAGCAATTAATTGCTCATTTATCCGATTAGTTACCTGATTGGTCAATATAACTTCCAGATATCAATTATTATCGAAATAAATGTCGATTTCCACTAACACTAATAATCCCAACACAATGGAATTATTTTTATCAACAATTTTATTTTTGAATTTTTGAAGTTTGACTTTTTTCCGAAAAAGTCAACTATTGACTTTTTAACCAAAAAGTCAACCCCGGTAAATTTTGTGTTTATAGTCTATTTTTACTAATTTCATCGTTCCGGACTCAAATATCACGTCCGCGTCTCCAAATTCAATTCTGAACTCAAATTTAGTTTTTAATAACATTCATCATTAATATTATAACTCACAATATTAACAACCAGATCATTCCCAAGAAAGAGGGGGCTTTCCGACAAGGATTGTTTCCTATTGGTGCGCAATTAGATTACTTAACCTCTCCTTAACATAACTTCTATACATCGTCAATATTGCAAATAATAATATGAATAACTTTTACGTTTCAATTATTGATTTAATAAAATTTTATGACACTAATTGAATAAAACTGAGTGACTTCTCACGTAAGCATCAATAATCAAAAATAATGTACAATACTGTGTGCTACTATGCAACCACGCGTATTACTATACTTTTATCATCTATTATTTTATGACAACTTGTTTACTTTGAAAAATTTTAACAGATCACCCTTAACTTTAACCTTTTATCAATTTAACCATTTACTAAATAGAATAAGTATAAAAAAAATTGAATACTTTCATTTCATAAAATTCGGGGTCTCACAATACTTATACTTCAAATATATCATATGATCCATGTACATTGGGTTTGAATATAAATTAGTTGGGTACTAACAACCCATTATTTCTCATAAAACTTATTATTCTAATTATACCCAAATATCATAATGATAATTAATATCAATTAATTTTCTTCCATAATTATAATTAAACCTTTAATTGGTTCATCATGAATTATTATGTCAGACAAGGCCCATTCATCCAAACTTAGCTAAATTACATAACTCAAGCTTATCTTCAATATTGTCTTACATAATACTTATTCTCCCATTATAACATTATTCTTAATATCTCATCTTATAGTTTATGTATGCTGAAATTTATTGCATTTACTATTTATATGTTCATACAACACATATAATTGCACATAACAAATATATGATTAAAATAATAATAATAATAATAATAATAATTAGTCCATCACATTATTTAATCATCTCCATATTAATTAAATTAATGAAATACTTAGTCCACTGTTATGTCACACTAGTTATACCACATAAGCTTAATTAAGCTCATTATTATTTCCACCACATTTCTCAATTATCTATTTATTTTATACTTAATTCAATTTAAATCGAATTATCACTTTACAAGACACATTAATATATATATATATATATATATATATATATATATATATATATATTCAACATAAATATTCAAACATTCTCATTTTTAGTACTAATATTATTTATAAAATTCACGGATATTACATCCCCCCCCCCCCCCCATATAAGGATTTCGTACAAGGTCACACCAAAAGATGGGGATAGTCCTTCCTCATCTTATCTTCTAACTCCCACGTAGCCTCCTCGGTGTTGTGGTTTCGCCAAACTACTTTTACATAAGGTTTAACTTTATTTCTTAATATTTACTCTTTCCTATCAATTATATGAACATAAATTTCTTTTCATATGTCAAATTCTTTTCTACTCGAATGGGCTAATAAGATATCACATGCTTATAGTCGGACCTATATGGTCGTAACACAGAAACATGAAACACGGTGTGGATATATTCCAGTTCAGGAGGTAAATCTACCCCGCACGTCACTTTGCCTACTCTCTTCAATACTTCAAACGGTCCTATAAACCGTGAACTTAATTTTCCTTTCTTACCGAATCTTATCTTCCCCTTCAAGGAAGACACTTTCAAAAACACAAAACTACCAACTTAAAAATCTCAGCTTTGATGGTGCAAATCTGCATATTTCTTCTCTTGATCTTGAGCTACTATTAATCTGGCTCTTATTGTCGTTACAACGTCTGCCGTTTGTTGGACTAATTCGAGTCCCAAAAGTCTTCGTTCTCTGACCTCATTCCAACATCGCGATGTTCTGCACTTTCCTATGTAGAGAGCTTCGTACGGTGGCATGCCGATACTCGCATGATAATTATTATTATAAGCAAATTATACTATGGGTAAGTGATTAACCCAAACCCCCTTTAAAATTCATCACAAAAGCTCTAAGCATGTCTTTTAGCATTCATATTGTCCTCTCGCTCTGCTCGCCGGTTTGAGGATAATAATTCGTTCTTAGCCTCAACTGTGTTACCATTCCTTCTTGCAAGTTCTTTAAGAAAGTTCGACGTGAAGCGCGAATTTCGATCAAAAATAGTTGACACTAGTACTCCGTAACGTAAAATAATTTCCTTAATGTACGAATTCACTAATTAATTTAAAATCAAATTGAATCCTTATTGGTAGAAAGGGAATCGTCTTTTTCAATCGGTTAGCATACTCTGCAACTTCTCGTTTCAAATTGGACCATTAAAAGGGATGTCAAAGATCTCGATACATTTTCGCGCCTCCTAAATGAACACATTATGCCAAATTATATGACTTGTGCAAAATCTTCTCTCTTAGTTCAGTTATTTTCGGCACCCTCACTCGATCTTCTAATCTCAAAATATTATCCTTATCCATCCTGAACCTTTCTTCTTCATCTTCTGTAATCCTTACCATTCTTCATCTTTCTCCTGCAATTCTTTAACTCTATCCAATAACGTCAGACAAACTTCCATTACGGATAACTTCCTTTGGACTAACTAGGTTCCTTCACTTCTATTTCTAGTCTCTATCATTCTCTTATTAACTCCTCCTGAACTGTCAATGCAAGCAACTTCTCCTTCCCTTTTTGACTCAACGTGTCAGTTACTACGTTCGCCTTCCCTAGGTGATAAAGAATTTTGCAATCGTAATATTTCATTAATTCCAACCAACTCATTTGTTGCATGTATAACTCCTATCCTGTGAAGATATTTTTCAGACTTTTGTGGTCTGTATATATCTCACATTTCTCTCTATACTAATAATGTCTCTAAATCTTTAATGCAAAAACTACATCTACTAACTCCAAGTCATGGTTAGGGTAATGTTTCTCATAATCATTTAACTGTCATGATGCATACGCAATAATCTTGCTATGTTGCATTAGCAAACATCCAAGACCTCGGTGCGATGCATCACTATACACCACAAACCTCTCGTATCATCTGGTAAGGATAATACAGGAGCCTCCCTCAATATCTTTTTCAACTCCTTAAAACTTCTTTCGCACTTCTCCATCCAAACAAACTTCACTGCCTTCACCTTTGTAGGATCTACTAAAATTCAATCTTTGTCTATCACGTGTCGTAAAACTAAACCTTCTCTATTCAAAATTCATACTTCAAAATTTTTGTGTACATCTTCTCCCTTCTCAGCATCTCCAATACCATCTTTAGATGTTTAGTGTGTTCTTCCTTGAATTGGGTTTGGAACGTCGTCTTCGGTATGTCTTCTTTTCGCACCTTCAGCTGATGATAACTCGTTTGTAGATCTATCTTTGAAAAATACTTTGCTCACTTCAATTGATCGAAAAGGTCGTCTATTCTTGGTAACGGATATCTATTCTTAATTATCACTATGTTCAACTCTCGATAGTCGATACAAAGTCTCATTGGACCATCCTTCTTTTTAACAAACAATGTTAGTGCTCCCTAGGGAGATAAACTTAGCTGAGCATATCCCTTATCTAACAATTCTTGCAGTTGTATCATTAAATCCTTCATTTCCACCAGCACCATACGATATGGGGCTTTTAAAATTGATACAATCCCTAGTACTAAGTATATCACTAATTTAATTTTTCTGTCTGGCAGAAGACTGGACAAATAGTCTGGGAATACATCCTAAAAGTCTCTCACTAACGATACATTCTTTATTTCTACACCCTTTTTCTAAGTATATACATTATACGCTAAATAACCTACACATCCTATCCTTAATAAATTCTTGGCAAGCACCATCGTAAGACAGACACGATTGTTCTAGCGATGAGCTACCATAAAACACTACCTTAGACAGGTTTGGAGTCTGAAGGTTCACACATTTCTTCTGGAAATCAATTATCGTAGTGTGGTTATATAACCAGTCCATTCCTAATATTACATCGAATTCTCCCAATTTTATCGGAATCAAGTCTACGCTTAGTTTATATCCCTTAATCTTTGAGCAACAATTTTGGTATATAAACTCTACGGGGATTACTTCTTTATTTATAACTTCTATGTTCAAAGGATTTCCTAATCTTTCTTGGGCTAATTTAGTTGTTCACAAATTCTTAAGTTATAAGGGAACAGGTAGCACACGGATCAAATAATACATACGCACTTATATTATTAATTAGGACAGTACCTGACAATATGTCTTAGAACGCCACTGCATCCTTCACCATAACATTAGTCGTACTTGGCATCGGTTTACTTGATTAATCTGGTCCGATTATCGCCAGCTTCCTGTTATGCCTTCCTTTGTTGTCGTCTTCTTCTTTTCTTCCTTTCTTTTGGTAGTTCTTAACCTAATGCTCTGTCGACCTACAAGCAAAGCATCCTTGGATCTTCTTCGATTTTGGGAAATTCGGTGAAATATGCCCCTATTGGCCGCAGTTATAGCAAATGTCTCGTCCTTTCCATCACTTTCCTTGATGAATTTTTCCACATTTTGGCCATGCCTCATTCCTTTTCTTGAATCCTTCCTAGTGGCTTCCTGTCTGATTGTTATTTTTGTTTTCGTCCTATTTCTCTTATTTGAGTTTCCCTCCTTGTTTGTTTCCTTCTGACAATTACATATATGACGTCCTATAGACACATACGTAAAATAATCTTTGACCTTTTTCTGCTTAGGGAAATTAGGAGAAATATGTCCCTCTTCCCCACAATCATTACACATCTTTTCCTTTCAAACACGCTCCAACGTGGTTCTTTCTATATTTCTTATAGGCTTCTATCTTCTATTCCATGGTTGTCCTTCTTCTCTTACATATCTAGCCTTATTCCACTTCCTCTTGAAATTCTTACTGCTACCACTACTACTCTCGTCCACCCAATATTCTTTTGTTTTGTTTGAAATATTAACGTCTCCTTTTGTAGTCAAACTAATTTCTTTTCCTACCTCTGTAATTTTCATCTGTCTCTTTCAAAAATCATTTATTCCTTCTTCTAAAGCACCAACTATTAGATTCATCCATTGTTTTAAGGGTTCTTCATTCAATTCTCTATCTCCATTCTCCATTGTTTAATGAGTCCCTTCTCCTTGGGGTATCGACATTTCTGTATAGAAATAAAATAGTATTATTATTTCCTTGTTAAACATCTAATCCTTCTTAAGATGTATTAATTATGATACTATACTCTCCCTTATTACTATTAACAAAATCTGGTCCTCGTAAACACGTTTAATAAATATATTATATTAAAGTATGTCATGCAAGAACATATAACATCACATAGCATTCAGCTACGCTCATTACATACCCCTCTCGGGTACTATTAAGGTTGGGGTTATAAAGATACTTCCCACACTATCCCTAAGATTGGAATTAACAACTGTTCCACGTCTATAGATATCTATCACATCATTCGTGACACTTATTCCAATAAACTACCTAACTACTCTTCTTCCACTATGTCTGCATCAACTAGTTACTAATTTGAAGTTCTTGAACTTTTGCCTCCAACTATTGTATCTTATTCTTCATTTTTGAGTTTTAAGTTACTAAGTTTCTCACACATGTCCCAATCCTGAGAGAAACCTTCTATTATGAACTCCTGCTCCAGCTCCGACTCCACCTCTGACTTCATCTCCTCTTAGGTTAGGGCTACTGCCGGAATAGGCTCAATTACAAGGGGTGTCTCAGACACTACATTTATGTCATGTGGTTCCTCCTCCATGGTCCTAATAGGTTTACCTATATTTGACATCCATAATCACAAAACCAATAAACTTTATTAGTATCTTCAAATAAAACATAATTTCATTGTATGGAATGAAAATATATTTCACAACGCTACCACCTAACTACAAAAACTATACATGAGTGTTATCTCCTTCTATTCCCTAAATCCCTTCTAAGGTTATAGCCTAAGGACTATCGCTCCTAAGGTTTATAACCTACAACTTTGATATCAACTTGTGACACTCCCAAATTCAGATACTTGCACCTCAAATCTGGAGCTTCACGATCTAACTCTAATAACACACTAATATCTCATACAACGAAATAATAGAATAATTTACATTGATATAATATAAATATTCTCATCCCAAGTCTCGAAACTATTACTAATACACTTCATAACTTAATCAAAAACATAACTTAATACATAACATTAACTAAGTCTTAATACATAAGGATAACATCCTAGCATAGAAGAACAAAACTACTCCGCAGTCTTGCCTTTGACCTTGTTCTTTCCTGAGGTTCCACCTTACTTTGTCCTAACTGAAATGTTTAAGGAAAGCAAGAATGAGCAACAAATTTGCCCAACAAGTAATATAACAATAAATGTGAACAGGTGTATGTATATAAGGTTCCTAATCCCAAGGGATAAAATGATAAATAATAGCTCAGGAATTTAAATAAAAATGTCGTGAACAAAGTAGATGTCAATGATTGCCAATTATATCCTTTGAAGTCAATAAAAAACCATTATGAATAGAAAAATTATTAAAGAATTCAAAGGTTTCAACAATTTCAAGTGAATGAATAAATGTCACTGAATGTTACTATGGACCAAAAATTCTAAAAAAATCCAAAGATTGCACCAAATTCCAAGTTAATAAATATTGAATAGTGAGTAATCGCTATAGACCACAAACTTCTACAAGAATTATCAAAAATATTTCTGGTAACCAAATTCTACTAGAACCACCGGGAAAACTCCTTGCAACCCAAACAAGTATAATAGGTGATCGACCTCTCAGTACACAGTGTTATGCATAACATCCAGCATGTTGTTTCATGCATGAATCGGTTGTGGACGCCCCAAAATAGGTATACATCACCCATCTTGGGTCGCCAAATACATGGTACTGGATACAAATACAAACTTAATTATACAACATGAGGTGAGAGTTTTTACATGAATATTATCTTCTAGACAATATCCAAACTCAAATGGAGTCATCATTACATTTATTGTCACACTATTTTATAGAATAGTAAAGACTACTATAACACCATCTCGGACCATCACTCTGTTCCCCAACTAGTTCCGGCTATGTTCTCATTGCCTGAAGAGAACAATGGAAGTAAAAGGGTGAACTCAACTAGCCCCGTGGAAGTAGTTGTTACAAAACCACTTGAATGTGACGAGGCTCTGCCTCTCTAGACATCTGAGATCCTTCCTCCCTAGCCTGACTGGATTCTCTGACATTAGTCATCCTGACAACAAAATTTAAGTTTTAATTATTAATCATTACTACTCGACACTCACGAGCACATAGGTTGTAATCACATAAGCACATAAGTGTTTTATTACTTCTTCCTTAAAACTCGATAAGAGTTTATCACCACTATCTTTTCAAAGGTTACTTCCTAAGGCTTTTCCCCCACCTAAGGTTCATAACCTAAGGCTTTGATACCAACTTGTGATGCCCCCAAATTCGAGTACTTCATTCTCTCAAGATTTGGTGTTCACTCAATCAAAACATTCATTTCTAACTAACTACCCAATTAAAATAAAATTGACTAATAAACCTTCCCATAAAGGATTACATAAATAAAAATCTCCCAGGTTGTTTAACCTTTAAATACAATCATTCAAATGCGGAAAATAAATAAATTTCATTACAATCATTCCAAACTAAAGTCTGATTATAAGATATCAACATGATTACAAGTCTTCAATCCTTGTTCATCTTTCCCTTCCCCTTACTGGTGCTAGGTACATCGACCTTCTCAACTTTAGCTGTAAGGTTTATATAAGCAAGAGTGAGCAAACAAAGCTCACTTGAAATAATAATGAATAAACTTTACAACAATTGCCAAATAATAGACTCAATAGAACTGAACAATATGTTCTATCAACATTCTGAAATATATAACTGAGGGTCCTAAGACTACGAACTATGTCCATAGTTATAAGTAATCTTTCAACTTAAACTTTAACAGTCATAAGACTATAGGGACTCCACGTACTTAGGGGGATCAGCCCTTTGTACAATGTATTGTGCACAAACATTTCAACGCTAAGCGTAAACCCCTAATAATAAGGTTGTTCATCTCAGTATTTAGAGTACAAGTCCGCACCAAAGTAATTTTGGTTTGGATACATTTTAAAGGTAATTTAGAATTCAACAGTCACCAACTAAGGATTAGTTGAATAAAAAGATAATAACTCTATGTTACGGAATAAACCATAATTGAATCAACATTGTATACTAGGTTCATTCTTTAGGTATAATCTAATAGCATAAGTATTGAATAATATCACATACCTTACCTTGAACAACATTAAGCTAAGGTTAAAATCTTAGAATTAAATCTTAAGCATGCACCATAAGAAATAACTTGAATGATAAAACTTGTTCATCAGAATGAAGATTATTGCATGCTAAAATAACAAGTTTAGGTGTAGAAAAACTTGCATAATGTGATGACAGAACTAACTCAACGAAAGGGTAGAGTTAGAAAAATTGAATAATGTAACCGAATAGAAACAATAACTTGCTCAATAATAAACAAACTAGCTCAACGAAAGTGTAGGCTAGCACATTGTAACAATAGATTTAGAGAACTTGCAAAATCGTAAATAAACTAACTCAACGAAAGTGTGGGGATAGAAAACTTACCTTGCTTGTAGGCTAAACCATAACAATTCAATTCACAATATCCTAATCATATGCCATTACGAAACAATTAGCCACTACTCATAATACATATCTATTTCATGTATGGTTTGATGTTTAATCACATAATCAAGTTATATCGATTTAAATAATAAAAACACTCGTTAAGTGTTAATTGTATGCTCATTAATAGAACTATAATATCATAATAACAAATTTACATGTTAAACAATCATCATATTGCATTACATTAACAACTACAGACTTTTGTGCAAGACAAAAGTCATTTTCGAATCTTTCAGAAGCCCATGTGCCATGATTACTGATTCATGTGGAGTCGTGTCATACCAACAAGAAGATCGTTCGCGTAATATTTAGCAAGGACTACACCAGGAAGTGGCATTGCGGTGCTATTTTTGGCGTTGTGGCATGGGAATTGGGGCTGAAGCGCTGAACTTAGCGCTGAGGCTCCAAGCTTACAGAACACAAACGAATAACAGAACAAGGCTACTGTGTATTAATTTCTAACACCAATTAACATTCGTAATCCATGTAAAGTACACATAAATATTATGTAACGACCCCAAATTCGGGTATATTCCAACCCGACAGATGGTGCTATACTATACTAACATTCATACATTCATTCAATTGAAAGCCTCAAAAGAATGAATATCTCTTCTATATTATTAAAATAATATTTATAGTGTCCCAAGTTCTAAACCCATTACAAAAGTTCTTTGTCATAATATCAATAACATTACAACATTAGACCTATTCTATTACATAGACAGCTTAACGATCTGCCTTAGCTTTTCCTTTATCCTTATTTGATCCTTCGGGACGTTCAGTCTTAGCTGCATTCATATTGTTCAAGCAAGAGTGAGCATAACTAGCTCAGTAAGTATGAAAATTTCAATAACAACATGCTTGACACAGAAGAATCGTATATCTTCAATAACTGAACAATAGTTATGAAGTACTATTGATGATTCAAAATAGCACTTCATCTTTCTTTCAAAATATTTTACAATAACAACAACATTCAGTAAAACATTCACTCCGGTCAGAGACCTTGAGCATATCATTCTTCTTTGAAAAGGACAACCCGGAACTAATTCCGTAAGCCCGGTATTACTTACGAATACTTCTAGGTGATTAGCCTATTGTACTCTATGTTGATCAACACTACATCCATTAAACGTATGTACGTTTAATTGTGGCAACCTCACGTGCCTGTTGTTTACCGACAAAACATTTGTTTAACATTTTCGTCTTCTTTTGAAAACCATAACAAGTAGTTGATAAAAGATAATAACATTTGATAATAGATGAAAAGATTATCAATAATCCACTCAATATATCAAGTCTAGCCAAAAGAATTGGCTTTAACTTCATTGTACATCAATTCATGCGTAAGGATACATGAACTTCAAAAACTTGTTCAGATTGAACTGAGACAAGAGTTAGAATACTTGCCTTTAATGTCTGCTATGGTATAATTACTTTATGTTCGAGTCTTTCAAGTCTCTACAATACATGATCACATCATGCCTCACATTAGGTCATATATAATCAAGTATGTATATGACTATGTCTTACCCTTCATCTCAATCTAATTCCGTATTAGATTCATTTACTATTGATTCCAGTTTATCAGTAAACTTGCATTCACATTTGATTAGGTTATCTCAACCTTTATACTACATCCTTAAGGTTTAACAAAGTTTTATCAATGTTACTTTACGTTCCTTAAAGTGTGTTTACTTTGAAATCAATCACCTTCCTTTCTTTGTACTTATAAACATTCATCACCATCTTTGTTCTAAGGCTGGTACTGCGACGCCAGTCATAATCTTATATCTTGCGCTACTGCGCGAGTTAACAGTGGAGAGGTCCCGGACTTGGCACTGCGGCGCGAGTCCTTACTCGATTGGACGTACACTGGCTGGCTCACTGCGATGAAGTCATGGCTCTGTTTCATGCCATCTGCTGGGCGCCATCATTTATACTATGGTTCGCGCTGCGATGCGAGTTTCCAGTATGCTAAGATACTATTATTATACTACTGCGGTATACTCAATTGGTTTAGGGTTTGGCCATGGGCCAACTCTGTGCACCAGAAAAAAATTTCAAACTTTGAATTTTGTGAACTTTTCGGATGCATAATTTCTTCGTTATAAGTCCGAATTCGCTCATTCAAAAGCCTACGGTTCACAAATTACGTACTCTATGCGTTCATGCAAGAATTTTATCTATTTGACTTCGTTTGCTAAAAATTCTCCTATTGGTTTATTTTTAACGTAAACAATAAACGTTCGTGAATGTTCAACGCTCGTTTCTTCGTTATAAGTCAGAATTCGGTCATTTTTGAGTCCGCAACTCTAGAATGCCAAATATGACTTGTCTCCATCAAAAACCAATGTTTCCAAGTTCAAACACAAAATTTGACTTCTAATCCGGGAATTTCACGAATTCGACGATTATCGTCCAATCGTGCAATTTTCGGTAAATCTTCATTACTTATGATTTGTTCATTACTTCAAATGCCTTGAATTTATTCTATGACCATATCAACATACTTAATACAACAACTTATTTTTATTGTTGGATTTTGACTTATTCTTTCATGAGCTTATAACTTATTAAAGTATAAATTACTTTTAGCTTCAATATTCATAACTTATGAAAGTTAATGTCTTTTAATCATCATACTTATATTTTCTTAACATATAATATCATTCATGTTTACATGATACAAATCCATATAAACCCTTGACTTATCATACTAACATTCAAGGTTAACTTATAACAAGTTCATAACTTCTATAAGTTCAAATAACTTAATTCCAACTTATGTGGCTTAGGTTCATTGCTTACTCATTCTTCTTACTTCTTAACATTCATGTTCCTTAATCCAACTTTTCTTATCACCTATCATGATAGAGATAAAAGATAATTTGGAGAAGAAGTCTTACTTTTGAAATCCTTGCAAAGTAGCTTCTTCTACTTGCTTATGGAAGTAACTTATTTGTAGTTTAATCTCCCTAACACTTAGGCACTTTGTAATAGTTTGGATTGTTTGAACAAGTGTTAAATGACTTGCAAACCTTTTCTATTTATAGAACTCACAAGGTTAGGGTAATTTAGTCATTAAATCACCCACCTTCTTAAGCCACCTCCTTACTATTCATTACTTGCTTAGCACAAATCCTATCCTTTGCTTGGTCATTACTCCTAACACTTGGTCATTACATTAACTTGGTCACCACATTAACTTGGTCACTACACATAAAACTTGGTTACCAAGAGTAACCATATTAATATGGTTTGCCCCATGGTTTAATCAACCCATTGGATTCTATCTTGGGCTTAACTTAACTTAACCTTTGGGCTTTGCATTAACAAACACTAACTTGTTTATTAATTCAATAGTTGGGCCTCACACTTAATTCACTTGGGCTTGTACAAAATCCTAACCAATCTTTACAAGTCCAATATACATATAATTTATGTATCATTCTCGTATTTAACTAGTATATAAATTTATTATATACGATATTCCATCATTCATAAAAACTCGAATAATACTTCGTATTATACTCATTTTCATTACCTTGTACAATACATAAGTATCATACAATTATTACTTACATAATAATACTTCGCTTTCCTTAATGTTCATAACTTAAGTCCATAATCGAAATATTACGTTTTCCATAACTAGATTATTATTATTACATAATCCGTCTTACCTTGATATTCTATCATTACGTATTTCTCGGAAATTCAAAAATAATTACCGAGCAAATACCGATGAATAGTGTTTTTTAGAAAATTTCTCGAAAAACTTTTATTTTCGTCTTGGAAATTCAAACACTTTAATTCCATCACATAGCTAAAATACTACGACATTCCAACATCAATAGGTTATAGAATGACAACCATCTTGATATCACATAAAATATAATATTATTATTATTTTATTTAATAAAATCATTTTAAAATAGAATCCGAATTTCTCGGTCGTTACATATTACCAAGCATACATATACCAATTTAAAATAATTAAACAAAAATTTTAGAAAACTTAAATCCTTGAAAGCAGTGTTTTTACACCAATAAAACTCCATTTTTGATATTTCTTGACACAGTGAACACTGTAATCATAATGATATACTAATTTGATTCCTTTGAACTAAGTTCTCTTTATTTCATACCCAATTCACAGTTCAATTTTTTTACAATTCGTATACACTTTAACCATCAAATTTGTTACTGTCATAAGCCATGTATAAGAACATACACTGAAAAACAGTTTCCCTTTTTTAAAAAAAAATTAACATACAATTCTTTGTCTAAACATAAACTTATAGCATTACAACTACTTCCAATTGCAACAATTCAGTTATAAAGCAAAATTCAAAAAATAGAATTCATAGAACATAAAATTGAAACTCACGCCGTTAAAATACATATATATATATATATATATTTACTGTAAAAACCAATTTCTTCCTTTTTGATCGTAATTCATACAATCACATACATTTATATGATCATCATACAATCACCTATATATATATATATATATATATATATATATATATATATAGTTATAACATTACATATACACATAATTTCATAATCAACTATAAAATATGAATTACAAGAGATTATACTATAACATAGTGAACCTCCAGAACAAGAACACGGAGAATAAAGAATTATACTATAAAACATATATGTTAAGATTATGTAACATACCTTTAATTTGCTCAGACAATCCTTTTTAATCACTGAGAATAGCTTGAAGAACTCGGAACTTTCTCTTGTTTTTCTCTCTCAGACTCTCTCTCAAACCTTTGACAATATTACACTATACGTAAAATAAAAATCAAACCAACGTACGATTTTAAAACGTCTAAAAACCTACGTCTACTAATTTCCCTTAATAAATTATCGGTTACCAGAAATTATTATATATTATTTATATTTTGTTTATTTAATTTATATTATTATAATTCAAAATTCAAAAGAAATCCAAAAGATATAAGGTTTCGTTTGGCAGAACTCTTTAAAAATTAAAGACTTAATATATTTAAGCCTTGTTTGGCAAAACTAAATTAAACTTCTTTAATTTATTTTAATAACTCCTTTATAGTATAGTTATTTGTCACACTTTATTTAATTAAGTTTTCATACTTAATTTAATTAATTCTAATAACAATTTATTAGATTAATTCACCCCATAAATCAATACGGCATAACTATAATTTTCTTTATAATTGTAATTTTATTTAATCAACTAACACATCATTTTAATTACAAATTCAAATTAAAATATTATTATAATAATTTATTTAATCATTACAAACTCTCTAACTTAATTATTAAATTAAATTAGAATACTATCTTTGTGACGCCCCCAAAATAGGTATACATCACCTATTCTGAGTCGCCAAATACTTGGTACAGAATACAAATACAATCTTAAATATACAACATGAGCTGTGAGTTTTAATACAAATATTGTCTTCTAGACAGTATTCAAACTCAAAATAAGTCCTTAATACATTTATTAACACACTATTTCATAGAATAGTGAGGACTACTAATGCTATCATCTGGACCGTCACTCCGTTCCCCGACTAGTCCCTGCTACGTCCTCATTTCCTGAAAAGAGAACAATGAAAGTAAAAGGGTGAGCTCAACTAGCCCAGTAAGAAATATTATGACTAAGATAATGCAAAATAAATTATTATTAGCCTTCAATAGTGTTAAACTGATAAAATATAACAAACATCAAGTTTAACTGCAGCGGAACAAGCAATCCATTAAAAGAGTCACGTGGAGAATAAAATCTATTATCTTCTATGTTTTAAAAGGTTTTTCATCATTTTTATCGCTGAGACTCAGCTTAATAAATAATCCACATCATTCCTGCACTACGGCCAAGGATATTCATTAGTATCACAACCACAAATTATCCATGCACTACGGGCCAAGGATATTCGTGTATTCATCAATGATCATGATCATGCCAACAACACAGACAGGTTATTCCAATAGAATAATAAATAACAAAACCAGGTCATGCGTAAATGCACAGACAGGATATTCCAACAGAATAATAAATAATGGAACCAGGTCATGCGTAAACGCAGGCATGGGATATTCAACGAGTAATAATAAATAACGGAATCAGTCATGCGTAAAGCGCATGCATGTGATGTTCCAACAGAATAATAAAGAATGGAATAACAGAAGAATTTCACCATGTATGCGGTACCTCGCATAGACAGGTTATTCCAACATAATAGTAAAGAATGGAATAACAGAAGAATTTCACCGAGTATAGGGTAATCCGTGTATTCAGGTTATTCCAACAGAATAATAAAGAATGGAATAACAGAAGTTCTCTTCATGAATACAAAAGAAATAGTACCCCTTACCTTAGAAGAAACTGGATATAGGAGTAGTGAAGTAGCAGAATACTTTTCTTCTTTCTCTCTATAGTTTCTCTCTCTAGAGTTTCAGTGAATTCATAAGAAATAATGAAGGAATGAGCTTCTATTTATAGGAGAATGGACTTAATAGTAACTAATTCATGAACGGTCCAGATTGATTTACTTTTAAACGGATGGTCCATATTAAATTACTATGCAGTATTAATAAAATATTCTAATAAAACGAAAACTTTTAAATAGAATATAATATATATATATATATATATATATATATATATATATATATATATATACATGTTCATTGTGAATTCACGGGAGGTATTCCCGTGATCAACCCCCTTGTTAAATTTTCAGACTTATATATATATATATATATATATATATATATATAATAGTACACCTTCTCGTGGCAAACTTGATTCCCACCCAAAATCAATTTATAATAAAACAACCAACATTAACTACCAAACATTCCACTTTTCCACCAAAATTCTACTTTTCCACCAAAATCCATTATCATATATATATATATATATATATATATATATATATATATATATATAAAGGTACTTCCTTCCTTCCTACGCCTACTCTCTCCCCCCCCCCCCCACCCCCACCCCCCCATTTTTCAATCCATGCGACATGTTTCATATATATATAATACATATGTATATATATATATATATATATAAAACAAAAACTGAGATAACTTTTCACCGATAATTTTAAAAATGGGTAAATGGGAGTTCATATAATTTCAACAAGTACTTCATAAAATTTCCTCAATATTTTTAACAACATTTATCATTATTATTATAATTCACAATATTAATCGATCAGGTCATTCCCAGGATATAGGGGGCTTTCTAATAAGGATTTTTCCCTATTGGCGCGCAATTAGATGACCAAACCTCTCCTTGACAGAACTTCTAGACATCGTTAATATTGTAAATAATAATATTAATAACTTTATCATCTCAATTATTGATTTAATAATATATAAAATATCGACAATAGTTGAATCAAATAATGTGAGATACTATGCAATAATTACTGTAGCAATAATTGAACAAAACTAAGTGTCTTCTCACGTAAGCATTAATAATCAATATCGTGTGCTACTATGCAACCACGCGTATTACTGTACTTTTAACACCGGGTGTTTCAACAGTTAACGATAAAACTTCCGTCGCTATATCATAAAAATATTTTTGTCGTTTTCTCAATCCGACAATAATTCCGTTGTGGGGTCCACCAATGATTGTGCCGTCGTACGAATATTTCCTGTTAAAACAAATATTCCCCGACCAATCGAATATTATATAACAACTTGCGTACTTTGCAAAATTTATAAATATTACCCACAACTATAACATTATATCAAATTCACTCCATAATATTCAAAAATGATATTTGTAGAAAATTCATCTTTATTCATAAAAGTTGGGGTCTTACAATCTCATAATAATTAATTTCCTTAATTATTTACTTAACAAATAATTAACCAAATCGAATCAAATTTGAACAATTATTTAATCAACAATAAACACATCTATTAAATATTTATATAATTCAATAAATATTTTAAAATTCCAAATTAAAATTCTGGATTGTTACATGATTCCCTCCTTACAAGGATTTCTGTCCCCAGAATCATAATTCAAACAAATCATCGTTACATTCTTCCCTATTTACAAAGATTTTGTCCCCAGAATCGAAGACACAGATTAAACAAATAACTCAGGGTAATCTTTCATCATTTCATCTTCGAGTTTCCACGTTGCTTCTTCAGCATTGTGGTTCCTCCAAATCAAATTCACAGAAGGTATAACTTTATTCCTGAGCACCTGTTCTTTCCTGTCGACTATCTGGATAGGAACCTCTTCATACGACAAGTCTTTATCAAACTACAATGGTTCGTACTCGATCACGTGCTTGTAATCGGGTTTATACGGTCGTAATACCGAAACATGAAAAACATTGTGAACGTTTACCAACTCTGGAGGTAGAGCTACCTCATAAGCCACTTCTCTAACTCTTCATAGCACTTCAAAGGGTCCGATAAACCTTGGGCTTAGCTTTCCCTTTTTACCGAAATGAATTTTCCCCTTCCAAGGAGAAACTTTGAGGAATACAAATTTCCTACGTCGAATGAACGATCTTGTCTGTGTTGATCAGCATACTTCTTCTGTCTGTCTTGAACTGCTACCAATCTTGTCCTGATGAGTTTGACAACCTCAGCAGTTTGTTGTACCAGTTCCAGTCCTAACAGTTGGCGTTCATCGACCTCATCCCAACACAGTGGAGTTCTGCACTTTCTGTCGTATAATACTTCATATGGCGGCATATCGATGCTCGCGTAGTAACTGTTGTTGTAGGAAAATTCCACCAACGATAAATGTTCTTCCCAGCTCCCTTTGAAATCCATGATGCATGCTCTCAGCATATCTTCCAATGTCTGGATTGTTCGTTCGCTTTGGCCATCTGTTTGTGGATGATAAGCCGTACTCATTCGCAACTGTGTTCCCATACATTCTTGTAGTCTTTTCCAGAAGTTTGACCTAAATTATAGATCTCTATCTGACACAATTGACACTGGCACTCCATGTCTCAAAATGATCTCTTTCACGTACAACTTTGCCAACTAATCAAGATGGAATCTAATCTTTATTGGCAAAAAGTGTGACAATTTTGTCAGTCTGTCCACTATCACCCAAATTGCATCGCATCCTCTCTGAGCAGTTGGAAGACCCACCAAAAAATCCATTGTGATGTGTTCCCACTTCCATTCCGGTATTTCCAACGGTTGAAGTAACCCACTTAGTCTTTGATGCTCGGCCTTGACTCTTTGACATGTTAAGCATTTCGCAACACATTATGCGACATCTCTTTTCATGTTTGGCCACCAAAAGTGTCGTCGTAAGTCTTGATACATCTTCGTACTTCCCGGATGTATCGAATATCTTGAGTTAAGAACTTCGGTCAACATTTCTTCTTTAATATCTGGTACAGCTGGAACCCAGATTCTTTCCTCGAATCGTAGTAGTCCTTCGGTATCGATCTTGTATTTCACAACACTACCCTCAACCACTTTCCCTTTGATTTTCCGACATTCCTCATCTTGTATTTGAGCATTCTTAACTTTGTCAACCAAAGTTGAACTAGCTTCCATTTGGAACAATCTTTCATCGGTTTCTTTTGGAAATTTAATTTCCAACTCTAGTCTTACCATTGCAGAAATAAGCACCTCCTAAGTGGTTATCAGCATTAACTTTTCCCAACCTTTCCTGCTTAAAGCATATGCAACCACATTCACTTTGCCTGGATGATAAAAGATCTCATAATCGTAATCTCTTATCAATTCCATCCATCTCCTTTGACGCATGTTCAGGTCCTTCTGAGTGAAAATATACTTCAGACTCTTATGGTCTGTGTAGATCTCACATTTTTCTCCATAGAGATAGTGTCTCCATATTTTTAGAGCAAATACCATTGCAGCCAACTCTAAATCATGAGTAGGATATCCTTTCTCATAGTCCTTCAATTGTCTTGATGCATAAGCAATAACTTTGTCGTTCTGCATAAGAACACAACCCAATCCTTTGTGTGAGGCATCACTATATACCACAAAGTTTCCTGTATTATCTGGTAATGACAACGGGGGTGCCACACTTAACTTCTTTTCAATTCTTGAAAACTTTCTTCACACTTCTCGCCCAAACAAATTTCTGACTTTCCTTGTCAAATTTGTTAACGGAGTGGCAATCTTGGAAAAATCCTGAATAAACAGTCTATAATAGCCGGCCAGTCCCAAGAAACTCCTCACCTCCGAAGTTGTTCTTGGTTGTTCCCAGTTGATTACTGTGACGCCCCCAAAACAGGTATACATCACCCATCTTGAGTCACCAAAAAATACACTGCTGACAACTCCATTTATACAACTGTCGTGCAGAAAATGACCACAGTTAAACTGTGAGTTTTAATACAAATATATATAACTCTCGTGGTTTCTTGACCACAAGACCTTACAATGGTACCTTACATCAAGGTACAGTCAATAAATGTTTTAGAAATTAAAATCTTTGGAAAATACTCAAGGAAACCTTCATACATGGGAGGCCATGTGTCTAGGTTATGATAGATATCATATGTCCACAGAATTATCCTTGGTTGACCCAATAGTCCCCAAAGAAAAACAAGAAGATTGCTATCATCTTCTTTCCAATGGTGAGTCTTCTCTTGACTTACAATTATCTCAATTGTCTCCAATTGAGAATCATATTTCAAACAAACTCCAAGATTATATAGTTAGTGCTCATAGATATACTCAGCAAGTGGATGTGCACAACCCTGTCTTATAATAACATGAAGTTGTCTGTCATTAGACATCTTGTATGATAGTGGCAAAAATGCCCTTCAAAAGTTGGGTTCACCTCACCCTATTTGGTTCACCAAAATCAACGGTTAAAATGACGTATAAAATACGACACACTTATCAATAATTCTCAATAAAATTACTTCCATACTGTTTTAAAGGAAACCTCAACAACTATAGACCACCGTTCTAATCCCCTGTTACCCCCGCTTGACCAAGCTACACTCTTAATACCTGAAAGGAATTGTGAAGTAAAATGGTGATCACAAATAGCCCAGTAAAGAATATTATGACTAAAGATAATTAACATCATCAATACCCTTCGACAGTGATAAATCAGAGATTTAGAACATATGGTAGGTGATAAAACTTTTCAACCATAGTTGCGGTGAACGAGTAATCCATTAGAAGAGTCAAATAGACCATAAAGTCTATTATCTTCTCCACGTTAAAATCCACCAACAATGTTTTATCCACAGTAACATCGGATCAACAATTCTCGCCCACAATCGGTGAATAACTCATATTCATAATTGTGGTTCTAAATTCCTCTTCGCACCCAGGACAAAGATAATTTTCATCACCTGTCTTTACCTGAAACATTAAAGACCATGGTTGTACCAAATCACAATTCCTGTCCATAATCATACTAATAAATTCATCTTTCCACTACGGGCCAAAGATATTCATTAACAGTTCATCTTTTTACTCCAGGCCAAAGACATGCAACTGTATTTTAGAAGAATAAAGTAGAGCATGATATCTACTATCTTCTACGAATTAAAAGTTTTTCATCAACTTTATCGCTGAGACTCAGCTTAATAAATAAACCACATCATCGAATCATCCCTGCACTATAGGCCAAGAATATTCATTTGTATCATGACCACGAATTATCCATGCACTACAGGCCAAGGATAATCGTGTTTTCATCAACGGTAATGATCATGCCATAAAAATTCCTCTTTGCACCCTTGGCCGAAGAGAACCCATGGTCATAATCATACCAAAAATTGTCCATCAATGCACTACGGGCCAATGAGGACTTTTATCACATCATATGTAACATTACGATCATGATTATACCGAATAATTCCTGGTCATAATCATACCAAGTCCATCTATGCACGTAAGCCACAGATGAATTTCATCACAATATAAGCATGAGGATGATGACAATAATATAAGCATTAATCAAACAAAAACAAGGATAAATATTAAAGACTTTAAATTTATCCAGAGTTTAAAAATATCCCTATGTTATCAATCACATAATAATCTCATAATCTAATATCATTAATATTATAACAATATTTTAATCATTTCTTAAACTTATAAATAATTTATTTTACTTGTTTACACTTTACCAAATAATGCATTTAATCAATCAAAAATGTCATACTCATAAGATTTCATCACCAATGATCAAATTCCTTATCAAAAATCTGCATATACCTTATATAGGATTTCCAAGCCATAAAATCCTATTTACCAATTTTTCAACTTCACAAAACATATTTAATTCATTTGTTAATAACTAAACCATTTTCATGAAAAATTCCAAATCAGTCCCAAACATTTTTCTTTTATGGAATTTAGCAGAATATAGTCCCATATTGAACATATATTTTTCTCAGAATTTTTAAAATTTATTTACTATTTTTCATATGGCCAAAACTATCGAATATTTAGACATTTATCATAAACTGTACTTTTGTCCAAAAATTCCGAAATTTACAGGGTATACTCCTGTGATATACATGTACTCCCAATAAAAATTTCACCAATTTTGGAGTTAACCACAAGGAGTTATAAGGGTTTGCTTTTAAAATAGTCTTTTCTCATAAAATTCATAACTCCTAATCTATACATCAAAAAATCGCCATTTTTGGACACAATCTAGAAAACTCATCAAATTATCATTTCAAATTTTTCCAGAATTTTTGAGAGTTAGAAAAATTACGAAACTGCAAATGGATTTTCACCCTCCATGCGGTTAATCCACGTAGACAGATCATTTCCACAATTTAATAAAGAATGAATACGAAGGATCATTCGCCATGCATGTGGTAATCCACATAGACAGGTTGTTCTAACAGAATAATAAAGAATGGAATAATAAAAGAATTCACCATGCATGCGGTAGTCCGCGTAGACAGGTTATTCCAACAAAATAATAAAGAATGGAATAACAGAAGAATTCACCAGGCATGCGATAGACCGAACAGACAGGTTATTCCTACAGAATAATAACGAATGGTATAACAACCCTTACGAATATTGAAAGAAATAACTCTCTTCATGAATACGAAAGAAATAATACCCCTTACTTTAGAAGAAGACTGGATACCGGAATAGTGAAGTAGTAGACTACTCTTCTGCTTTCTCTCTATAGCTTCTCTCTCTATAATTGTTCTTGTGAGTCTTAGTGAATTGGTGAGAATAAAGGAAGAATGAGCTTCTATTTATCGGAAAATATAGTTTCGATAATTGCACGTTTTGGGGCTCGAAATATTACAGTATAGTACCTTCATCTATACCTCCATTTTTAATTTAGTCATGCAAGTATTATCAAACTTGCACCACCTTCCCTAATAGTATATCTTTTGAATCAATAGTACAATCATGTGACTCAATAGTTCTATACATGTGAAAAAAATAATTACAGTATAGTACCTTCATCTATACCTCCATTTTTAATTTAATCATGCAAGTATTATCAATCTTGCACCACCTCCCCTAATAGTACATTCATGTGAATCAATAGTACACACATGTGAACAAATAGTTATAAGCATGTGAATTAATAGCAAGTAATTGCTCATTTATCCGATTAATTACCCGATTGGTCAATATAACCTCCAGAAATCAATTATTATCAAAATAAATGTCGATTTCCACTAACACTAATAATCCCAACACAATGGAAATATTTTTATCAACAATTTCATTTTTGAAACTTTGAAGTTTGACTTTTTCCAAAAAAGTCAACTGTTGACTTTTTGACCAAAAAGTCAACCCCGGTAAATTTTGTGTTTATAGTCTATTTTTACTAATTTCAACGTTCCGGACTCAAATATCACGTTCGCGTCTCCAAATTAAACTCCGAACTCAAATTCGATTTTTAATAACATTTATCATTAATATTATAGCTCATAATATTAATAACCAGATCGTTCCCAGGAAAGAGGAGGCTTTCCGATAAGGATTTCTCCCTATTAGCGCGCAATTAGATGACCAAACCTCTCCTCGACAGAACTTCTAGACATCGTCAATATTGCAAATAATAATATGAATAACTTTGTCGTCTCAATTATTGATTTAATAATATAAAATATTATGCGAGAGATAACATGACAATAATTGAATCAATAATATGAGAGATATGATGATCACGAATTCTTGTAGCAATAACTGAGTATAACTGAGTGACTTCTCACATAAGCATCAATAATCAATACTGTGTGCTACTATGCAACCACGCATATTACTGTACCTTTATCACCGATTATTTTATGACAAATTACTTACTTTGAAAAATTTTCAATTATCACCCTTAACTTTAACCTTTTATCAATTTAACCATTTACTAAATAGAATAATAATTATAAAAATTGAATACTTTCATTTCATAAAATTTGGGGTCTTAAAATTACAACTTCAACTTTTGATGGATCCACTGAAATCCCATCTTTGTCAATCACATGCCCAAGGAATTGTACACGTTCTAGCCAAAACTCACACTTAGAGAATTTCGCGTACAACTTTTCCTTTCTTAGTGTTTCCAGCGTCAGACGTAAGTGTTCCACGTGTTCTTCTTGAGTTTTGGAGTACACCAAAATATCATCGATAAATACCACCACAAACTTGTCTAAAAATGGTTTAAACAACCCATTCATCAAGTCCATGAACGCTGCAGGGGCGTTTGTTAAACCAAAAGACATCACCAAAAATTCGTAATGTCTATACCGAGTTCGGAATGTCGTCTTCGGTATATCCTCCTTCCTTACTTTCAGTTGATAATACCCACTTCTCAAATCTATTTTTGAGAAATATCTAGCACCCTTCAACTGATCAAACAAGTCATCTATTCGTGGTAACGGATATTTATTCTTAATAGTGACTTTGTTTAACTCCCTATAATCAATGCAAAGATGCATTGACCCATCCTTCTTCTTCACAAATAACACTGGTGCTCCCCATGGTGACATACTCGGCTGAATGTACTTCTTGTCTAACAACTCCTGCAACTGTACCATCAGTTCCTTCATCTCTACCGGAGCCATTCTGTACGGGGCCTTCGATATTGGAGCGGTTCCTGGCACTAAGTCGATCACAAATTCAATCTCTCGATCAGGCAGATGTCCTGGCAAATCCTCCGGAAACACATCTACAAATTCCCTAACCACGGGTATCTCTTCCAGTTTCACCCCCTTCTTTTGAGTATCGACTATGTAAGCTAAATAACCCACACAGCCTTAACTCAACAACTTCTTGGCCTGCATAATCGTCAGACATTTCATTTGTCTAGGCAATTTTCTACCATAGAAAACTACCTTTAACGGAGTCATAAGGTTTACACATTTCTTTTGGCAATCAATTATCGCTCCATAATTGAACAGCCAATCCATTCCCAAAATTAAATCAAACTCCCCAAGTCTAATCGAAATTAAATCTACCCTCATGATATTCCCCTTAATATTCACCCTACAGTTCTTGTATACGAAACTAACAGGGATTACTTCCTTATTCACAATTTCTATGTTTAAAGGAAATTTCAACTCTTCACAAGGTATTTCTAACTTCTTAGCAAATTCATCAGATATAAATGAGCAAGTAGCACCCGAATCAAATAATACATAAGCATCAATATCATTGATTGGGATAATACTTGACACAACATCTTTTGATTACACTGCATCCTGCATAGTCATGTTGAAGGTTCTGGCTGTGGGTCTGTTGGATGACGTTGGTCCCGCAATGGTCAATGTGCCTCCACTACTACCTCCCTTGTTTCACGTCGTCTCTTCAGCTTTCTTTTTAGGGCACTCACGAGCAAAATGATCCTTTGACCCGCACGTGTAGCAAACATTCTTCTTGGGTTGACTGTAATTTGGGGCAATATGACCCTCCTGGCCACAGTTAAAGCATACATGCTTCCCCCTTAATCACACACCCACGTGAAACTTCCCACACATAGCACATGCTTCGAACTTCTTCTGCTGATTACCCTACTGGTTTCCTGAACCCACATTTCAATTCCATTTCCTCTTCAGGTTATTGCTACCATTTCCACTATTACCACCAGCATTTTTAACTTCGCCCTCAATCTTCTCTTTCTCTGCTCTTGATTGTGCTTTGTTACAGCCTCGCCTCCACTCTCAGCGAGAATTTCCTTCTCAAGCACCGCTATGAATGTTTTCAGCTGGAACATAGAGACCCTACTATACAACCAGGGTTTCAGTCCCTGTTCAAATCTCCTAGCCTTGCGCTCATCCGTGTTGACTTGATATGGCACAAACCTCGCTAGCTCGTTGAATTTCGCAGCATATTCCGATACCGTTATTAATCCCTACTTCAGTTCCAGAAACTGCACCTCCATCTGATTCTTCGAACTCTTTGGGAAATAAGTCTCAAAGAATATCTCCTTAAATCTATCCCAAGTCATCACCCCTTTTCCTCCTCAAGTTTTATTGGCCTTCCACCAATAACTAGCCTCTGCTTTCAACATAAATGTTGCAAAAGTAGTCTTCTGATCCTCCCCTACTCTCGTAACATCAAATACTTTCTCTATCTCCATGATCCAGGTCTGTGCCTCAACTGGATTCATGGACCCACAGAATTTTTGTGGTCCAACCGCCTTGAAATCCTTAAACGTTGTACCTTAGTTCTGAGGTTGATTCTGCAAAGCACCCATCAGTAACGTCACTAGCTGCTGAACTGGGTTATCTTCTACATTGTTATTGTTGGTTCCCTCAGTGGTTCTCTGTCGTGGTTGATGTCTTGGAGGAATTTCTGTTAAAATACACTCATTAGACTATTACTCAATTTCTTTAAGTATTTTCTACTTAATTTGTACCCATAAAAGATTATCACGTAACACATAACACTTTGAATAAAATAATAACTTTTATTCATTCATAATCTCTTAGGAAACATAAGGGTCATAACATCACTAATATTTACATTACTTTCCTAAACTACTAAAGTTCCAGGATAACATCATCATCATATCCCATAGGTTACATAACACTTGGGATTTACATTTTATTTATCATATCATAAATCACATATCAAGTACATTCCCTACGATGTCCTACTAAGATATTGTGTAGCCTTATGACGCTCTTCCTCCATAATTCAGAACATTGTTCGGCGATCTAATATGTATGATGGCAGCATCTCGAACTGAATTGCATAACCCATTACCCGATCTTGAGCTCGATTAATCACGGTGTTGAATACGTTATTCATCTCTTCCATCTTGATCCTCTTTGTTTGTGCCTCTCTCTTTGCTATCCTGGCTCATTGATAAGCTTCTTCGTACGCGTCTTCAGCTCTTGCCCTCTTAGTAGATTCTTCATGTAGCTTGCTCTTCAGTTCTACGATCTCCTCGGTCAGTTGTTCATTCACTCCTTCAGTGTGGACCAGCTTCTCTTCGACATTAGTCAGACTATCATCTCGATCCTGGATCTCATCGTCCTTCTGTACCATCAAAGTCTGTTGTTCAGATACTATCTCTTGCAACTTCTCGACTGTATCCTGAAGTTCCGTATTGTGGTCGTAGACTTCATCGTACATAGGAGTGGCTATCGAGTTCAGTGAAATCTCTTCCTCCTTGTCCTCGTTATCCTCATTCTCTTGTGGCAGCTCAACGGGATCCTCCTCATCCGTTTCCATATCGTCATCCTCCTCTTCAACCACTATGACCAACGGGGCAGACTCCCGTGGAAGTAGTTGTTCCCAAATCACTTGAATGTCACGAGGCTCCGCCTCTCTAGATATCTGAGGTCCTTCCTCCCTAGCCTGACTGGATTCTCCGACATTAGTCATCCTGACAATAAAATTTTAAGTTTTAATTATTAATCATTACTACTCGACACTCACGAGCACATAGGTTGTAATCACATAAGCACATAAGTGTTTTATTACTTCTTCTTTAAAACTCGATAAGAGTTTATCACCACTATCTTTTCAAAGGTTACTTTCTAAGGCTTTTCCCACACCTAAGGTTCATAACCTAAGGCTTTGATACCAACTTGTGACGCCCCCAAATCCGAGTACTTCATTATCTCAAGATTTGGTGTTCACTTAATCAAAACATTCATTTCTAACTAACTACCCGATCAAAATAAAATTGAGTAATAAACCTTCCCATAAAGGATTACATAAATAAAAATCTCCCAGGTTGTCTAACCTTTAAATATAATCATTCAAATGTAGAAAATAAATAAACATCATTACAATCATTCCAAACTAAAGTCTGATTATAAGATATCAACATGATTACAAGTCTTCAATCCTTGTTCATCTTTCCCTTCCCCTTACTGGTGCTAGGTACATCGACCTACTCAACTTTAGCTGTAAGGTTTATATAAGCAAGAGTGAGCAAACAAATCTCACTTGAAATAATAATGAATAAACTTTACAACAATTGCCAAATAATAGACTCAATAGAACTGAACAATATGTTCTATCAACATTTTGAAATATATAACTGAGGGTCCTAAGACCACGAACTATGTCCATAGTTATGAGTAATCTTTCAACTTAAACTTTAACAGTCATAAGACTATAGGGACTCCACGTACTTAGGGGGATCAGCCCTTCGTACAATGTATTATGCACAAACATTTCAACGCTAAGCGTAAACCCCTAATAATAAGGTTGTTCATCTCAGTATTTAGAGTACAAGTCTGCACCAAAGTAAGTTTGGTTTGGATACGTTTTCAAGGTAATTTAGAATTCAACGGTCATCAACTAAGGATTAGTTGAATAAAAAGATAATAACACTATGTTACGGAATAAACCATAATTGAATCAACATTGTATATTAGGTTCATTCTTTAGGAATAATCTAATAGCATAAGTATTGAATAATATCACATACCTTACCTTGAACAACATTAAGCTAAGGTTAAAATCTTAGAATTAAATCTTAAGCATGCACCATAAGCAATAACTTGAATGATAAAACTTGTTCATCAGAATGAAGATTATTGCATGCTAAAATAACAAGTTTAGGTGTAGAAAAACTTGCATAATGTGATGACAGAACTAACTCAACGAAAGGGTAGAGTTAGAAAACTTGTATAATGTAACCGAATAGAAACAATAACTTGCTCAATAATAAACAAAATAGCTCAACGAAAGTGTAGGCTAGCACAATGTAACAATAGATTTAGAGAACTTGCAAAATCGTAAATAAACTAACTCAACGAAAGTGTGGGGATAGAAAACTTGCCTTGCTTGTAGGCTAAACCATAACAATTCAATTCACAATATCCTAATCATATGCCATTAGGACACAATTAGCCACTACTCATAATACATATCTATTTCATGTATGGTTTGATGTTTAATCACATAATCAAGTTACATCGATTAAAATAATAACAACACTCATTAAGTGTTAATTGTATGCTCATTAATAGTACTATAATATTATAATAACAAATTTACATGTTAAACAATCATCATATTGCATTCCATTAACAACTACAGACTTTTGTGCAAGACAAAAGTTATTTGAATCTTTTGCAAGCAAGGGCGTATGGTATTTACGATTTGGAAGGCATATATTGCAACACGGTTCGATCTTTCTTGCCGCGAGGACTACGCTTGAAGTGGTTTGCTTGGCGTGAGATAAGTATTATGCGCTTATCTTTAGTATTACTGTGGCACGGGAATTGGGGCTAAGGTGCTGAACTTAGCATTGAGGCTCCAAGCTTACAGAAGACAAATGAATAACAGAACAAGGATACTATGTCTTAATTTCTAACACCAAATTACATGCGTAATTCATGTAAAGTACACATAAATATTACCAAGCATACATATACCAGTTTAAAACAATTAAACAAAAATTTTAGAAAATTTAAATCCATGAAAGCACTGTTTTTAAACCAACAAAACTCAATTTTTGATATTTCTTGACATAGTGAACACTGTAATCATAATGATACACTAATTTGATTCCTTTGAACTAAGTTCTCTTTATTTCATACCCAATTAACAATTCACAGTTCAATTTTTTTACAATTCGTATACACTTTAACCATCAAATTTGTTACTGTCATAAGCCATGTATAAGAACATAAACTGAAAAACAGTTTCCCTTTCTTTTAAACGAAATTAACATACAATTCTTTGTCTAAACATAAACCTCTAGCATTACAACTACTTCCAATTGCAACAATTCAGTTGTAAAGCAAAATTCAAAAAATAGAATTCATAGAACATAAAATTGAACTCACGCCGTTAAAAACCAATTTCTTCCTTTTTGATCATAATTCATACAATCACATACATGTATATGCTCATCATACAATCACCTATATATATCTATATATATAGTTAAAACATTACATATACACATAATTTCATAATCAATTATAAAAATATGAATTACAGAGATTATACTATAAACACAGTGAACCTCCAGAACAAGAACACGGAGAATAACGAATTATACTATAAAACATATATGTTAAGATTATGTAACATACCTTTAATTTGCTCAGACAATCCTTGTTAATCACTGAGAATAGCTTGAAGAACTCGGAACTTTCTTTTGTTTTTTCTTCTCAGACCCTCTCTCAAACCTCTGACGCTCTTTTTTTATTTTTTTTTTAGACTTAAACCAATTACACTATACGTAAAATAAAAATCAAACCAACGTACGATTTTAAAACGTCTAAAAACCTACGTCTACTAATTGCCCTTAATAAATTATCGGTTACCAAAAATTATTATATATTATTTATATTTTGTTTATTTAATTTATATTATTATAATTCAAAATTCAAAAGAAATCCAAAAGACATAAGGTTTCGTTTGGCAGAACTCTTTAAAAATTAAAGACTTAATATATTTAAGCCTTGTTTGGCAAAACTAAATTAAACTCCTTTAATTTATTTTAATAACTCCTTTATAGTATAGTTATTTATCACACTTTATTTAATTAAGTTTTCATACTTAATTTAATTAATTCTAATAACAATTTATTAGATTAATTCACCCTATAAATCAATACAAAGATAACTATAATTTTCTTTATAATTGTAATTTTATTTAATCAACTAACACGTCATTTTAATTACAAATTCAAATTAAAATATTATTATAATAATTTATTTAATCATTACAAATTCTCTAACTTAATTATTAAATTAAATTAGAAAACTATCTCATAATTTTTAATTTCCTTAATTATATACTTAACAAATAATTAACCAAATCGAATTAAATTTGAATAATTATTTATTCAACAATAAACACATCCATTAAATATTTATATAATTCAATAAATATTTTAAAATTATAAATTAAAATTTTGGATTGTTACAGTCATAATCATACCAATCAACAGTTCATCTATGCACGTAAGCTAAAGATGACTTTCATCACAATATAAGCATGAGGATGATGACAATGATATAAGAATTCAATTAAAAGAAAGCAATTAGGTGACCAAACCTCTCCTCGAAAGAACATTCTAGACATCGTCAATATTACAAATAATAATATGAATAACTTTGTCGTCTCAATTATTGATTTAATAATATAAAATATTAATACTATGACAATAATTGAATCAAATAACGTGAGATACTATGCAGCATATACTGTAGCAATAATTGAGTATAACTGCCGTGTGCTACTATGCAACCACGCATATTACTGTACTTTTACCACTAGGTAGTTCAACAGTTTAACGATAAAATTTTCGCCGTTATTTTTATAAAAGATTTTTCTATCATTTTCTAACTACAACAATACTTTTGTTATGGGGTCCACCAATGATTGTACCGTCGTACGAATATTCCTTGTTAAAACGAATATTCCCCAACCAATCGAATATTCCCCGACACAACGAATATTTTATATCAACTTGCTTACTTTGCAAAATTTTTAAATATCACCCTTAACTTTAACCTTTTATCAATTTAACCATTTACTAAATAAAATAATAATTATAAAAAAATTGAATACTTTCATTTCATAAAATTCGGGGTCTTACAATCTCCCCTCCTTATGAAATTTTGCCCTCAAAATCTACGTACGTACCTGGTATGCCGAAGAGATGAAGATACCTCGTCAAATTCTAACTCTTGAGGTATAACCTTTGAGCATAGAATATGTTCCTTCTTATCCAAGATTTTAACAGGTACCTCTTCATACGTTAAATCTTCCGCTATGTCGTCCGGTTCTAATTCAATAATGTGGTTCGGGTCGTCCACATATTTACGTAACATCGATATGTGAAAAACGTTAGGAACACGCGACATACTTGGTGGTAAAGCAAGTCTATAGGCCATAGTTCCTACTCGGTTAAGGATTTCAAATAGACCAATAAAATCGAAGGTTGAGATTTCCTCTCTTCGTCAATTCTTGCTTCTAGAATAAGGCCTTCTTGCACCTTCTTCTTCACATTCATCAGCTCTGAGTCTGTAGCTTGAGTAGCTTTAACTTTATCAATTAAAGTTGGTTTTACTCGTATATTCGTCATCATCACATGGGTCCCTAGAGTCTTTAACTTTATCTCCATCATTTATAAGTCATACGAAATGGGTCTTTGTGTTAACTACGTCACACTCGTAACCGCATACGATCTTCTACTCAACTCGTCAACTATCACGTTTGCTCGTCCACGATGGTATTGAATGGTATGTTCGTAATCTGTAACAGCTCGAGCTAACATCTTCGGCGCATAATACATTCATTTTGGATGAAGAAGTATTTGAGGGTTTTGTACGGGGTTTAAGGTCGATACAAAATTTGATTTCACGCTCTGGGGGTAGGCCAGGAACTTCTTCAGGGAATACGTCAGGAAATTTATTAACAATAGAAATATCATTCAAGACTAACGTATTTTTGTTTAAATCCGTGACATGGGCTAAGAAAGCTTGACATCCATTTTTCAATAAACGAATAGCTTTATGGCTTGATATGACAGTAATTGACTTTAATGGTTTGGTTGCTTGAATTCGCATAATAGGTTGGTTAGGAATATGAAAGCTAACAACCTTACGAAAATAATCAATTTTAGCATGATGAGTGGTTAACAAGTCGATTCCTAAAATCACATCGAATGCATGTATTTTCAAAGAGATAAGATCGACAGGTAACGTGCGGTTACCTATTTAAATCAAACAAGACTTATAAACAGTGGATGTAATGAAGGTTTCTCCCAATGGAGTTTTAACAGATAAATCAAAGTCTAATTTCTCCAGAGTCAAATTTAAACGTTGAGCGCAAGTAGGAGAAATAAAATTATGGGTAGAACCGGTATCAAATAAGGTATAGACTTCGCTAGAGTTTATGATTAGCTTACCCTTGATCACCTTGTTCGGATTCCTCGCTTTTTGAGAGGTTACGACAAATGCTCTCCCTTGAACTACCGATTTTATCTTGTCTGGGACGACCTTTGATGCCTCCATCCCAGCTGGACTTGACTTTGGTGCACGAAAAAATTGGGCTAGGTGACCTTCTGTTCTAAAATTGTAACATGATTTGGACTGTTGCGTACAGTTTGGACTTATGTGTCCCTCCCCTCCACATTTGTAACATACGACCAGCGGTCGTTCTTCTTCCTTAACAACAGGTGTTTGTGCTGGCATCTTTCCATCATTATTGAATCTCCTCTTCTTGAAATTTCCACTTCTATTATCTTATCTTGGCCATGATTACCACCGAAGAATGTTTATTCCCTTCACGTTTGTTGTCACCGCTTCGATGACTGCTACCACTGGTATTATCGACTTGTCGGCTGCTCTCTCTTGGTTGGGTTGACTCATTATCGCGCTTTAATAACTGAGCCCTATTTACAACATCTGAATACAAACACAATTTGTGAGAAATGAAGTATTGACGTATTTCGGGTCTTAAACCTCGCAGAAACATCCGCATCATATGCTCCTCATTATCTACCAAATGAGATACAAACTGGGATAACTCGGCAAACTTAGCCTCGTACTGCGACACGGTTATATTGTTTTGCTCCAACTTGATAAACTCCACCTCCTTCATGTGACGAATACTTTCGGGAAAGTACTTGTCGTTGAACAGTTCTTGGAACTTTTCCCAAGAAATTTTGAGTGCGGCAAGCTGAGTACGTTTTACTAATTCCCACCAGTAATCTGCCTCTCCTCTCAACATCAAGGAAACCTTTTTGCTCCTCGGAGCATCCCAAGACATCAAATATCTTGGTGATCTGCTTTATCCACGTCTCCGCCTTAAGTGGTTTTGGTTCTCCCAAAAACTCTGGTGGTCCTTGCTAAGCTCCTTGAACTACTTAGCAGTGACCACCTGTGAGTTGCCAGTGTTTCCACCTGCATTTTGAACAGGAGCCGCTCTCGCCTGATGTTGCATGAATTGCATAAAGTCTTTGAACATCCCATCGTTCATCATTTGATCGGTGTTGTTGTTTACCTGAGGATTATTGTCTTCTTGGTTCACATTATCCTGGGTATTGATCATTGGTGACTCAACGGTCTCATGTGCTTCATTGCTTATCTCGACATTTTCAGATGCCATTTTCAAACACTGCCACAAAACAAGGATTAATTAACATGCCACATATTATCCCTATACTCTAACCGATAAATTAAATACCAAATAAACTTAGGTAGGTCATACTAGCGAAGGAATTCCCCGTCTCTCCCCTCCTAGTTCTTGTCTCACATCTCAGCCAGGGATCATATCCCTAAGCTTTGATACCAACTATGACGCCCCCAAAATAGGTATACATCACCCATCTTGGGTCGCCAAATACATGGTACTGAATACAAATACAAACTTAATTATACAACATGAGCTGAGAGTTTTTACATGAATATCGTCTTCTAGACAATATCCAAACTCAAATGGAGTCCTCATTACATTTATTGTCACACTATTTTATAGAATATTGAGGACTACTATAACACCATCTCGGACTATCACTCTGTTCCCCGACTAGTTCCAGCTACATTCTCATTTCCTGAAGAGAACAATGGAAGTAAAAGGGTGAGCTCAACTAGCCCAGTAAAAAATGTTATGACTAAGATAATGCAGAATAAGTTATTATTAGCCTTCAACAATGTTAAACTAATAGAATATAATAGACAACAAATTTAACTACAGCGGAACAAGCAATCCATTAGAAGAGTCAAGTAGAGCATGATATATACTATCTTCTATGATTTAAAAAGTTTATCATTAACTTTATCGCTAGGACTCAGCTTAATAAATAAATCACATCATCGAATCATCCCTGTACTATGGGCCAAGGATATTCATTAGTATCACGTCCATAAATTATTCTTGTACTACGGGCCAAGAATATTCGTATAATCATCAATGGTTATGATCATACCAAATTATCCCTAGTCATAATCATACCAATCAACAGTCCATTTATGCACGTAAGCCAAAGATGACTCTCATCACAATATAAGCATGAGGATAATGACAATGATATAAGAATTCAATTAAAAGAAAGCAAAGGATAAATTTTTAAAGATTTATAACTTAATTTATCCTGAATTCAATAATGTCCAAATTGTCAATATGATACTGCTTTGTGGAGTAAAATTCAAGAATAATATACATGTATCAAAAATAATTTGAACAAAAAATAAATAAATTTTTCGGTGAATAGTACCCTGTGAATAGTACCCTATGAATAGTACTTCAGGAATAGTACCCCGTGAATAGTACCCCGACATGAAAAGTGCCCCGAATACCCGAGTGAACAATATTTGAGTGAATAGTAATCGGGTGAATTGTAACTCGTGAATAGTACCTCCGGCATGAAAAATGCCCCGAATACCCGAGTGAATAATATTCTAGTGAATAGTAATTGGGTGAATAGTAACTCGTGAATAGTACCCCGGGTGAAAATATTGATATTTAATAAGAAAGTTTAGATCAATATTCCAATGAAACGATACTGGATGACGCGCAAAACTCAAGAATATTCCACTAATTTCAAGGAGTTTAGATTTAAGAATATGAAAAGAAATAACATACAAAACTGCAAATGGATTTTCACCTGTCATACGGTACGTAATCCGCGTAGACAGGTTATTGCGACATATTAAAAGATGAATATAAAAAATAGTATTCCTTATGAATACGAAAGAAATAATACCCCTTACCTTAGCAGAAGACTGGATACTGCAATAGTGAAGTAGCAGAATACTCTTCTTCTTGCTCTCTATAGTTTCTCCCTCTATAGTGTCTCTTGTGAATCTCAGTGAATTGGTGAGAATGAAAGAAGAATTAAGCTTCTATTTATAGGAGAATGGACTAAATAGTAATCGATTCATGAACGGTCAGATTGATTTACTATTAGAGCAGACAGTTCATATTGATTACTATTAAAACCCAACAACCCATTTCGTCAGATTGATTTACTTTTAAAACCACCACTGATGATCCAGATTGATTTACTTTTAAAACTACCACCGACGGTCCAGATTGATTTACTATTAAAAGCACCATCAATGGTCCAGATTGATTTACTATTAAAATCACCATCAATGGTTTACTATTAGAACCACCATCAATGATCTAGATTGATTAACTATTAAAACCACCATCAATGGTCCAGATTGGTTATATATTAAAACCACCATTGACGGTCCATAAAATTAGTAAATCTTCTCATAGAATACTAAGTCAAACTTACAACAAACGCCTCAAAACAATCCCTATATTTATATCAAAAATTGAATAAATATTTATCACAAATTATTTATCTTTAATAAACACATTTTTAATCTATTAACAATTATTCATCATTAATATTATAACTCACAAAATTTAACAACCAGATCATTCCCAGGAAAGAGGGGCTTTCCGATAAGAATTTCTCCCTATTGGCGCGCAATTAGGTGACCAAACCTCTCCTTAACAGAACATTCTAGACATCGTCAATATTACAAATAATAGTATGAATAACTTTGTCGTCTCAATTATTGATTTAATAATATAAATTATTAATACTGTGACAATAATTGAATCAAATAACGTGAGATACTATGCAGTAATTATTGTAGCAATAATTGAGTATAACTGAGTGACTTCTCGGGTAAGCATCAATAATCAATACCGTGTGCTACTCTTGCAACCATGCGTATTCTCGTTTTTTACCACCGGGTAGTTCAACAGGTTTAACGGTAAAACTTTCGCCGTTATTTTTATAAAAGATATTTTGTCGTTTTCTAACTACGACAATACTTCCGTTATGGGGTCCACTAATGATTGTCTTGCCGTCGTCATTTAATATTCCCTTTTAAAACGAATATTCCCGAAACACAATGAATATTTTATATCAACTTGCTTACTTTTGCAAAATTTTCAAATATCACCCTTAACTTTAACCTTTTATCAATTTAACCATTTACTAAATAAAATAATAATTATAAGAAAATTGAATATGTTGGAAGAATGCATATCTTGATTTGATGTTTAAAGTAAATGATCATGATTATATGTAAAGTCCTTAAAAGAATATATGTACAAAGACTTAGTGATAGATCAAATTTGTTAGGTTGATCTTAGCTTTTAAGTGTTCTTCATTCTATAAACAAATGTATAGATAAAGAGATCAAAGATGTTAGGTTGATCTATCGTGAAAGCGTATAGATAGGCTTCAGCGGGGAATCGTAGTCTATCAAGTTGATCAGCAGATTACAAAAGCAAGGCAAGATCGTAGAGCTTAGAAGATCGTAGTGTATTTGCCTTGAAGGACCTCTTGAGAGAAATCGTAGAAGTGGTCAGGACGTTTTGCGAAGCTAACTTTCGAGAGATCGTAGTGTGCTCTCGGAAGCGTTGAGTCTGCAAGGCGAGCAAGTGATGATCGTCGTGTGAAAAGATCGTAGTGTGCAAATCCTTGCGAGAAATCGTAGTGTTCTCTTAAGAGCAAACACCAATATGACAAGACACTACGATATGGATAGTAGAGTGTCATCGCCTTGTGTCGGAAGCATCGAGTCCTAACTTTTGTTTGAAGACAAATTCCAACAAATGAGGAATGGGTTTTGAGCGTTGAAGCACTCACGGTCCCAAGCGGTACAAAAGATATCCTTAGTATTGATCAAAAAGGCGTATTCAAGAAGCTAAGAAAAGGACCATTGGCGAGAGAAAAACACCTTTTCAGGTGTTAGGTGAGAAAGCTATCGATGTGTCAGTGGGCCAGAGTGAAATTCAGAAGATGTGCAGAAAAGTCTCCATCAAAGTTCAGAAAGGTCAAACGCATTTAATGCTTCTTCAAAAGGCTTTTAGCGGATAGATTTCAAGATCATATATATCTGAGAACACAGACGGATGAGAAAAATAAGCAAGTAGTTTAAAAAAAAAAGCGTGAAAGAACACTCAACGCTCAACTCTACGATCGAGAAAGAAGAAAGCTTGCTCGATTACTCGATTCTTTCGAACAAGTGCTTAATAGCAACTGAGTAGCACCAATCACGATCTCAACAACAACCCATCAACTGAAGTGAGAAGTTCCAAGTTTGAAGGACTTGAAGAGTTCTAAGTGAGCTGTAAAGAACCAAGTCTGCTGGACTTGAAGAGTTCAAAGTGAACTAAGAAGTGCCTAGGCTCTTTGATGCAGAAGGAATCTGTGAGATTCAAGAAGTGTAATGAGACATCCTTAGTGGATTCCCTACTCGAGGAGTAGAAGAGTGGATTAGGAGCTTTAAGTGCTCTTGAACCACTTAAAAGCAGTTGTCTTTATAACTTCTATAAGCTGCTATAAGCTTTATAACTATCATAGCTTGTCTTACTCTCATTAATTCAAAAGATATCTAAAGAAGGTTTACTATATACTCATTCCATTTGTGCATTAATCACAATCATTCTAAACCGTTTAAAAGAAAAGTTTTTAAATATCTATTCAACCCCCTTACAGATATATATCTATTGTGCCTCAAAGGAACTAACAATTGGTATCGAGCGGGTTCTATATAATATGACCTACAAAGCTTGAGTAGATCGATGGCACACTTACCAAGCGAATCAAAAAGGCTGGAGGAGGCGTGAAGCCACCTATGTGCAACAAAGATAAATTAAGCTAAGCTGGAAGGTTAGGATGCAAGCTTACATGGATTCAATAGATGAAGATCTATTTGAAGCTATTTCAAAATGGGCCCTACGTTCCTACAAAGCTTGCACTGACTACGGATGATCCAAGCAGTCTGGATCGAGGTTAAAGGAGAATGGACGAGAGAGAGCGAGAGAGAGAGTTATCGACTTGAAAAAAAGGCAAGAACATCTATTTCAATCATTAGAAGATGATCTATTTGAAAGCGTGGTCATTTTGCCAAAGCAACAAAAGGAGGTTTGGGAAGCACTACTCATTATGCATGAAGGAGCGAAGAAGTCGGAGAAAACAAACAATCTCTCTGACTCAACAATATGAGATGTTTGCTCACGTTCGAGGAGAGAAGCGTCAACGCCACATCTGAGAGATTCAATATTTTGCTCGACTCTCTACGAGCCTATGGAAAGATCTATCAAACAAAGATCGATCATAAAGTTCATGAGAGCTTTACCAAGCAAGTGGGATGCCAAAACCCTTTGCCATAAGAGAATCAAAGAATCTACATGAAATGATTATTCAGCGGTTATATGGCAACCTCCTCTCGCGTCTGTTGGGGTGACAATGAAAGCGAAAGCGTTTATGCGAAGGAAGAAAGAAGGATAAAGGTGTTGCTCTCAAAGTAAGCAAAAACACCTCCAAAGTCGACCTTTGAAGTTGATTACGACTACGATGAAGATGATGATGAGGACTTTGCAATCTTTGGTTAAAAGACTAAGAAGATTCATGCGACAAAGGCAAACCGGCAAGCAAAAGAAAGTTAGCAACTTCAATGATCCGGGGAACAAATGAATGACCTATCTTACAATTGCAAGAAACTGGTCACTTCATTGCCAAGCAACAAACCTCTTAGAGAAGAACTCGAGAAGAAATCACATGCAAAGAAGGAATACAAAGGCAACAAAAGGGCGAAAAAAAAAGACAAAGGCCTTGTATTTGGAGGATCGTGGGGTGACTCGATAATGACTCGACTCGAGAATCTAGAGGCGATGAAGATCCTCAAAAGGCTAATCTACTTTGATGGCCAAAAATGCGAGGACAAAGCAGAACTCAACATACATGAAGTAAGTATCGATGAGGTATTTGACTTGACTCTCGATGTAGATATTGATGACCTTAGAGCTGCATTACGGCATAACATCGATCTGCATCAATACATGAAGTGGTTTAGAGTTACGTCTAAAGACTATTCACTTCTTCAAAAGGAGAAAGAAAAAGTTCAAGAGAGGCTGGAGCTTGACCCTTCTCGATCTTGATTCTCTCTCCAAGTTTGAAGGTGAGAATAAGCTCTTGAGGCGAGCAAATGAGCTCGGTGCACAAAGAGAGTCTAGTCTAACCTCTAAGATTGAGGATCTAGAAAAAGGCGGTCTCTACATGGAATAAATCCTCTTCATCCATGGACTCCTTAATCTCTAAGCGGAGAAGTGTCTACGATAGAAACGGGGTTAGGCTTTGGGAATCTACCTCGAGTCGTGTGTGGAAAAAGCAAAGGAAACTAGCTTTGGTAATGCTTGCTTGGGGTTTGATGAGGCATTATATTTGTGAAATCCTCACGGAAGGATGAGCTGTCAAACCACCTTGGTGATTCAATTCATATTCCCGAGTAAGGGATCTCATCTTTGGTCTAGGTTTGAGAGAAAAAGAAGAGTAATCTAGCTACTACTCATTGACCTCGAAGGATCGTGAGTCAATAAAATCAACTCTCTGAACCAACGAGGAAGATCTGGTAGAAGTAAGATACACTCCTCACAAATAATGAAACAAGAGAACACATGGAAAAGGAAATATCGACTAGCAGGAGGATGACCAATAACCCACAAAAGTCTAAATGGAGGAAGAACTTTCACACACACACACACACAAACATGCTTCATATCATAAATGTTTTGTGTCTTTCTGAGAGTTAGCCACAAAGTTGCAAAGTGTTATTATAATTCCATGCATGTGAGACCCAAAATCAAGCGATTTGGGTCCCCAAAGTACTAACATAGTAGGACCCATGCAAGTATGGGTACCAAAATGAAGGTTTAATGTTACCTCGGAAAAAAAGCTCCACGAACTCAACTTTGGTATATCGGATAGTGGATGTTCAAGACACATGGTGGGAACAAAGCCCTTCTATCTAACTACATAGAAGGAGGGTCCCTCGGTCATCTTTGGAGATAATGGCTCTGCAGCAAGACAAGAGGCTATGGCTCAATTTGGAAATAGTGCGGTATCCTTGACAAAGTGGCTATGTGGAAGGACTACAACACAATCTTCTAAGCATTACTGACTCTGCGACAAGGGTCATCAAGTAACATTTCTCAACAATCAATGTCATGTCAGAGACACGAAGACATCTGTGTAAAGCTAGCTTAGGAATAAAGAAGGAAATGTACACTACACGGTAAATCTTGGAAAAGCGAGCTCGGGGCGAGACAATATGCTTTTACGGCTAAAGCATACGAAGAAATGAAATGGTGGTATATGGCGAAAGGCTATCTCATCTCAACTTCAAAAAGCATGTCCAAATTAGCTTCAAAAGATCTAGTTGCGAGGCCTACCCAAGTTCAACTTCATTAAAGAAAGGTCGTGCGATGCTGTCGACTTGGAAAGCAGGACGGAAGCACTTTCAAAAGCAAAAGCTGTCAATTCAATTGACAAGCCTTTGCTTTTGCTACACATGGATCTTTTGGGCCAATTCAACTACGAGCCTTGGAGGAAAGAGATACTCTCTGGTCGTAGTCGATGACTTCTGATTTACATGGGTGTTCTTTCTAACCTCAAAAGATGAGACAAGTTCGGTGATCAAAATGTTCAAGCTTGTGATGAGCGAGAAAAGAGAGAAAATCAAGGCTATAAGGGGTGATCATGGTAGAGAATTGATTTCGAGAAATGGACCGATTACGCACGAGAAAATGGCATTAGTCACAACTTCTCGACTCCACGAACTCCTCAACAAAATGGAGTTCTTTGAGAGAAAAAACGAGGACATTAATAGAATTTGGAAGGACTCTCTAGCTAATGACTCATCTGCTGAGTACTTCTGGGAAGAAGCGGTCAACACTGCATGTTATACTCAGAACAGATCACTCATACACTCTACGATTAAGAAGACTCCTTATGAACTTTGGAAAGGAAGAAAGCCAAGTGTCAGCTACTTTCATGTGTTCGGTTGTGCATGCTACATACTCAACAATGGAAAGCAGTACTTGACAAAGTTTCAACCAAAATCAGACGAAGGAATCTTTCTTGGATATGCCACAGACAGCAAGGCCTACAGAGTGTTCAACAAAAACACACTGAGTGTTGAAGTCTCGATTCACATCATCTTTGATGAAACAGACTTAGACAAAACAATGCCTCGAGATCTGCGACTAACGGTTCGAGACACTCTGAGCGAGGCGTCGAGCTCAACACTACGATTGTAGTACGAGACGGTGAAATCGTTGAACAAGGGAATGAGATCGTAGAGAGAGCCTATGCGGACAACGAACCTCCACATCATAGAAGAAGAAATAGATCTTGAAGATCTAAGACAAGAAGGCATAGGCGATGATGTCCCAGCGGAGAAGCGGATGGGCGAGAGATCACACTCAAGATCTAATCATTGGAATCCGAATCTGAGAGTCAAAACAAGAGTTGTTACTCAAAATGAATGCTTCTATTTAAGCTTCCTATCTCAAATAGAACTAAAGAAGATAGAGGATGCTATGGAAGACTCCAGCTGGATAGAGGCCATGCAAGAAGAACTTAATCGATTCGAGAGAAGCAAAGTATGGAGATTGGTTCCAAGACCAAAGAACCATCCTATAATTAGAACCAAGTGGGTTTCTGAAACAAGATGGATGAAGATGGAGTCATCACCGGGAATAAAAGCAAGACTAGTGGCCAAGGGCTACTCTCGGGGAAGAAGGCATTGACTACGATGAGACATTTACACTGTTGCGGGTGGAAGCCATCGAGAATATTTCTTGCCTTTCTTTGCTCACATGAAGTTCAAGGTCTTTCGGATGGATGTCAAGAGTGCATTTTTGAATGGAGAACTTCAAGAAGAAGTTTATGTAGAAGCGACCTCGGGTTTCATCAATACATCTCTTTCTAATTATGTCTTTAGATTAGACAAAGCCTTATATGGTCTTAAACAAGCACCTAGAGCATGGTATGAAACAACGACTAACTTTCTTATTGAAAATGGATTCACTTTAGAGGTAGAGTAGATACCACACTATTTCGTAGAAAGCATAAAGATAAAGTCTATTAGTTCAAATATATGTTGATGATATTATCTTTGGGTCTCTTGATGAAAAGTTATCGAGAGATTCTCAAGCTTATGCGAGCAAGTTTGAAATGAGCATGATGGGTGAAATTTGAACTTTTTCCTTGAATTTGCAAGTAAAAAAGCGGTGATGAAGGAATCTTTATCAACCAAGCCAAGTACATTAAAGACTTACTTAAGAAGTATGGCATGGAATCGACCTCTCCATGAAAACCCCAATTGCTCCTGCAACTAAGCTTGACAAAGATGAAAAAGGTAAAAGTATTGATATAACTCAATCTGAGGAGGTATGATAGGCTCTCTTTTATATCTAGCGCGATGAGACCGGATATAATGTTTGCTGACATGCATTTTGTGCTAGATTTCGAGGCTAGTCTAAAGAATCTCATTTAAGCTTCTTTGTAAAGAGGATTTTCGGGTATCTCAAAAGGTACACCCACTTGGGGCTTTGGTATCAAGGAGTCCTCATTTGAGCTAACGAGGATACCACAGATCTTGATTTTTTGAAATTTGCAAAATTGATAGAAAAAGTACCGATGCTTTTGTCGATTGCTAGGAAGCAGACTTGTGTCTGGTTTAGCAAAAAGCAAAATTCGATGTGTCTACTTCAAGCTGCGGAAATTTGAATACATTCTTTGCTGAGCGATTGTTGTGCTTTCGAGATCTTATGGATGAAAAATCAACTAGCAGATTATGGGTTTGAATTTAAATCCATTCCTATTCCTTTGTGATAACACAAGTGCAATTGCTATAACTCATAATCTGTCATGCATTCTAGAACTAAGCATATAGAAATAAGGTATCACTTCATTAGGGATCATGTGCAAAATGGAACTATATCTTTACAATATATCCCTCTTGAAAATCAACTTGATGTCTTTACAAAGCCTCTAGATGAATCCAGTTTAACAAGTTAATAAGTGAGCTAGGCATGCTTAACTTACTGACCATGAAAAATATGCTCTAGTATGTGCTAACCATACGAGGTTTAAAGGCTATGTTTGAAATCATAGACATGATCAAAGGAAGACCACGATCGTAGAACCAAAGTAATAAATACAATGACAGCGATCGCGATGAAGACTCCACGATCGCGGTGCGAGACTCAGCGATAGCGAATTACATCAAAACCAAAGGAGCACCCTATGATAATCAAGTATCAAACAAGGCAATCTCTCTGATAAGTACCTCAGGGACAAACCTAACCCTTGATTCATTCAAAGAGGTTGGCCCTTTCTGAGCTACCTTAAACTGAGAAGAATGCTAAGTCAAAAAGGTTCATCACGAGAACTTGATCAGACTCTACGATTGCTAGTCGAGACTCAGCGATTGCGATTCGGACTCTACGATTGTAGCTCGAGACCACGACGGCGCTATCTGAGACTCGATGATGGTAGAATAGACTAAAGCGATTCAAGGACCATCTCAGCGATCGTAGTCCTCTTGAAGAATACATTAGCTCGAGAAGGGTTAAGGGCAATTGATACAATCCTTCTCTGTCAGATTCGTAGAGCCAAGCAAAATTCGACACCTGTCCCACTAAGCAAAATAGAGAGAGGGAAGTTACAAGTACAAATTAAAATCATCTTTTGAAATCTAAAGTTCAAAAGATCATCTCTCTCTTCTCTCTCTCAGCGAAACCCTAAATCGATATAAGCTCGGTCGGTCTCACTTCTGCAAAAGAAATCAATGGCGACTTCGGTGTTATCTCATTCTGAGACTCTGTTTTTTGTGAGTTTAAATCAATTTGAACCTCAATTTCACAAGGCGTTGTAAGCTCTTGAAGAAAGCGAGGTCTCGAAGAAGCCTTGAGTGCGGACACATTGATCTACCCAAAAAGTGGTAAAAAGAATTCTACAATAGCAGGGGTATTTGAAAACAACACCATCTTTGTGAAAGTTAGGGGCGTCCAAATCGGACTAAAAATTTGAGGACATCAATCTAGCCCTAGGCCTCAAATCTGAAAGGTATCCGTCCTTAGATGGCATAGACTTCCATAAGGGTCTCAAGAAGATGCATCACAAGAAATCACCCTCTGTCGAAGGATCAAGAAGAAGGAGTTTCCACAGAGGTGAGTTTCTAGGTGATATTGTTGGAAAATGTATATGTTGTAAGAGCTCGGTCATGACTCTGTGAATGAGGTACAACTCAAACTCATGAGCTTGCCATATGTTATAAAATACAACTTAACTATGGGGCTCTATTACTTGAATGGATTGGGAAGTGGTTAATCGGCTCGAAAGAAAAACAAAGAGCTCACGAGAAGATGCTCTCTACGGACGATTTATAAGCATTATCCTCTGAAATTTGCTCTTGGTGACCTAATTGAGGATGATGAAGGAGAAGCTATCAATCAAATCGACGAATGACCCGACAATTATTTGAAAAGCGGAAAAGGAATCCGGTGAAAATGTGAAGATGATGTACGAATCGATTGGAAGAAGCTGGTGAAATAAAGGAATCGAGAGTGCGGGGAACATATCGGTTGAAGAAGAAAAGAAGAAGAAGAAGAAGAAGAAGAAGCTAACGGGAAGAACCCATTGCTTTAATCGAAAAAGCAAAGGGAAAAGGAAAGTGAAAAAGCGAACTACTGAGAAGAACCTCGAGGATCCCTCACCAAATAAGCCGTAGAGTCCTCGGACATTGAGACTCTAAGGATCCTAAGAAGGAAAGCAACAATGATGTGAGGCGAAGAAGAAGATAGAGCAACCATATCTAAATTTCTTTGAAAAAGAATAAAATCAACCACAAGACCAAAAGGCCATCAATCTCTTGATCGTAGAGTCTCTGCCGATCGTAGAGACCGGACAAACAAAAGAAGTAGGCATTGCAACAAACATTTTGGGTGATAAGAAGGATAAAAGCGAAGAAAGTCCTAAAGGTTGTGGCTCGACCTAAAAAAAGCGAAGAAGAAAGCTGGTCGAGAAATATATTCTTGTCAATGAGAAAGCACTAAAGAGGAAGACAAAGAATTGGCTGCTGAAAAGGAACCAACAAATGAAAGAGAAATAGTCAAAGCTCAAAGCGGGGGAGACACGAAGATCGATGATAGAGGATACTCTATTGAGGGGGAGATCATTTGAAACTCCCATTATAGAAAGTGCCCAGTTGAGGGGAGTTATTGATAATCTGAAGATGATCACGGTGAGGGGAGGCTCATGACATCTCTATGACGAGAAGAAGAGGTTCGGGAAGAAATAAAGAAGAACTGTGCAAAGAACATCATGAGGCCATTGAGATAACGGAATCCTCAATGAAAGCGAGAAAAGAGGATGAAGGTGATGAGGTAGAGATTATAGTTGTGGGCATTGATGGGGCGGAAAAGAGCCGACTATGAACAAGCTATTTGCATATCTACCTATGATGCCTTTCCACTGAGCTCAAATTACGAACTCTTGGGATCACATATTACGGAGTTTCAAAAAGTATCAAGCCATCTCGATGCTGTGATGGATTCCCGAGGAGATTCAATTTTGCCAAGAAGCTTCTCTGCAGCAGTTCTTCCTCGAAGAACAAACTTGAGGTCTATCTATCCGACTCTTTTGAGTTAATCACTTGCCATCATCCTCATTTAATCAATTTTATGAATTCCCACGATGGTTGGAAGTGATTCTTCATCCTTGAATCAATTTCGATTCTGAGAATCCCAAAATTACATGGCGAGGAACAAATAAGATCAACTCCTAATGCTCCCACATCCTATCAACTCTACGATCAACGACTCTAGACCCATTGTAGAGTCTCCACCTCAAATCGTAGAGTCACTGACCTTAAACATCAAACCCAGGCCCCTCCATCGGATATTCCTTCCTCATCCGATAATGAATACTTCAATCTTGATCTTGCCCTCTACTCCTTGCAAGAGCAATCCAAAAACACGCCACCTCCCTCACAAATTCCTCAACTAAATGAACTCCTGTCAGAACTATCCACAAAGGCTGATTTATCAGCAATGTCTGAGAAAGTGATCGAGGAACTCGACGAGAGTCTTGAAGATCATCTTGCACTTATTCATTTGAGATTAACATCAATGATCAATCTTGTAAACAATCTTCAAGCTCCTAAGCTCTGAGCTCTCTAAAAGCGCTCAAAGAAATCATCAAAGAAATGCTTCAAAGCATAAAAAGGCAGGGGCGATATTCACTTTCTTTGCGGCTAAAAGGCATCGGGATCTTTGTCTTGATCTTCTGAAAACTCGAGAATCTCGAGAACAATCTAATGATCTGAGCATCAAAAGTCTTCAAAGCTATAGTCGAAAGAGTTTCAAGACTTCTCCATGGGTCGAAATCGTGAGGCTGAAATTATTCTCAACATTCTTCAATGACGTGAAACTCGTTACGATGTCTTGATCAAGAAAATCGTGAGGACATTGCTCAAACTCGAGTCGACTCAGCGAGCTTGTCGAGTCACTCGCCTCTCAGAAGACATTCAGAACCCTTGATCTTGACATAAAGGGGAGAATAAAGGCAAAAGGAGATCGGGGGAGGTCGGGGAGGCAAGAGAAGGAGGCGGAGGACAATTCAAACTCAAGCCTCGAGGAACCCCCTGCAAGGCAAATCACTCGTGAGACTCCACGATCCGGCCATCGGACTCAGCGATCGATCGGTGAGGAAGTTTTAATGGCTCGACCATTAAAAGTCGAGGCCAACTACCGACTCTCATGAGGTGACAACAACGAGCCTAAGAATGCCAATTGGAGATCTGCATTCATGAATAGGCATGATCACAATCTAGACTAAGCCCAAGTGAAATTTGGAAGATTTGGCGGAAGAGAAGAAAGCAAGCGAAGAGAAGAGGAGAGTGAGGAATATGCAAATCCTCCAAGAAGAAAAAGTAGAAGAAATAGAGATAAGTTGAAACTTAAACTCTTATTGATGTAAAGCTTATCTGTAATATCTACTCTTGAGGACATCAATAAATTCATGCTTATTCTCTAGAAATTCAATTTGCTTTCTTTGAAATATTAAGTCACGTTTACTTTCTTTGAAAATGCATCTAGATATTGATAATCATGACAACAAATCTCCTTGGTTATGTCGACATCAAATAGGGGAGATTGTTGGAAGAATGCATATCTTGATTTGATGTTTAAAGTAAATGATCATGATTATATGTAAAGTCCTTAAAAGAATATATGTCTGAGGACTTAGTGATAGATCAAATTTGTTAGGTTGATCTTAGCTTTTAAGTGTTCATCATTCTATAAACAAATGTATAGATAAAGAGATCAAAGATGTTAGGTTGATCTATCGTGAAGCGTATAGATGAAGCTTCAGCAGGAATCGTAGTCTATCAAAGTGATCAACAGATTATAAAAGCTAAAGCAAGATCGTAGAGCTTAGAAGATCGTAGTGTATTTGCCTTGAAGGACCTCTTGAGAGAAATCGTAGAAGTGGTCGGGGCGTTTGAAGCTAACTTTCGAGAGATCGTAGTGTGCTCTAAAAAATGTTGAGTCTGCAAGATAAGCAAGTGATGATCGTCGTGTGAAAAGATCGTAGTGTGCAAATCCTTGCGAGAAATCGTAGTGTTCTCTTGGAAGCAAGCACCAATATGACAAGACACTACGATATGGATAGTAGAGTGTCATCGCCTTGTGTCGGAAGCATCGAGCCCTAACTTTTGTTTGAAGACAAATTCAACAAATGAGGAATGGGTTTTGAGCGTTGAAGCACTCACCGGTCCCAATGGTACACAAAGATATCCTTAGTATTGATCAAAAGGAGCGTATTGAAAAGCTAAGAAAAGGACCATTAGGCGGAGAAAAACACCTTTTAGGTGTTAGGTGAGAAAAAAGCGATCGATGTGTCGGTGGGCGAGTGAAATTAGGAAGATGTGCGAGAAAAGTCTCCATCAAAGTTCGGAAAGGTCAAGCGCATTTAATGCTTCTTCAAAAAGGCTTCAGCGGATAGATTTCAAGATCACATATATCTGAACACAGACGGATGAGAAAAATAAGCAAGTATTAAAAAAAAAGCGTGAAAGAACACTCAACGCTCAACTCTACGATCGAGAAAGATAGAAAGCTTGCATTTACTCGATTCTTTCGAACAAGTGCTTAATAACATTTGAGTAGCACCAATCACGATCTCAACAACAACCCATCAATTTGAAGTGAGAAGTTCAAGTCGAAGGACTTGAAGAGTTCTAAGTGAGCTGTAAAGAACCAAGTCTGCTTTGGACTTGAAGAGTTCAAGAGTGAACTAAGAAGTGCCTAGGCTGCTTTGGTGCAGAAAGAATCTGTGAGATTTAAGAAGATTGTAATGAGACATCCTTAGTGGATTTCCTACTCAAGAGGAGTAGAAGAGTGGATTAGGAGCTTTAAGTGCTCTGAACCAACTTAAAGCATAATGATGTCTTCAAGTCTTTTATAAGCTGCTATAATTAAATTAAAGGGTCTTTATAATTTTATCTCATATTGATTTTTATTCTTACTCTCATTAAATTCAAGATATCTAAAGAAGGTTTACTTATATATACTCATTCCAAATTTGTGCATTAATCACAATCATTCTAAATATATTTAAAAAAAAGTTTTTAAATATCTATTAAATCCTTATAGGCCCCCTGGATGTTTTAAACAGATATCTATTGTGCCTCAGGAACTAACACCTCAAAAATCTATAAATAAGAGTCTTTCATTCATTTTAGTTCACCAATTCACTTGAAAAGAAAAGATTACTCTCCTTGTCTACATACTCTAAAAGCTTTCTCTCTCTTTTTAACAAAGTTCTAATTATTTAAAGAGGAAATTGGTCTAAATAATTGAGATAAGTTATTTGATTTAGTTTATTTAAATTATCTCTTACTTATTTATATTAATAGATATCTGAATATATATATATATATATATATATATATATATATTTCATCTATTTAACAAATAAAAAGTCATATTTAGACAATTAGGCTACGGAGATATTCCTCTTAAGTGAGGGAATCAGACCGTATGATTTTTTAAAGTACTAAGTGACATCTTATTGATATTATTTATATAAATATATTAAAGTAGATCCACAATTGATAGTTCAAAACAACATTGAGATATTCCTTTGAAAAGAGTGAATCATTCGAACCGGATTTGAAAATCTAAGTGATTTATCGAAAATATTTATATAAATATCAATTGTGAAACTAAAGGTTTTGTCATACTTAGACACCTAGGCTACGGAGATATTCCTCTTAATTGAGGGAATCTGACCGTACGACTCCTTAAAGTACTAAGTGACTTTATTTATAACCAGTCACATAGATAAAATATCATTATATATTTTCTAAGTTAAACAAATTTATTTATTATATCAAGTATTGCTTAACTGATTAAATCATTATACTTGATTCATTATATTATTGATCACAAGTATTTAAAATATAAATTCATTCATATAATACTTGTTAAAGAATATCTGAAACTAAATATGTTTAAATCCATAGAAACACATTCTTTATTATAAAGAATAAATAAATCTTTATAAAGGTGCATTAAATTATATATTTGCTTATACATAACCACTTTTGAGCTAAACTGAAATTGATATATTTGCTTAATCAAGAAGCATATTTAAACAATTATAAAAGTAACATAAACTTTTATAACTGAGTCAAAATTCACATCTGCTTACACAAGAAGCACATTTTTTTTATTGAACTTATATTTGATCTTTAATTGCTATCTGCTTATTTGAGAAGCGTCAATCTGTACTAAATTTCATCTACTCATTTAAGAAGCACATTGTTGTAAAATCTTTTTTAAAAAGGAAAAGGTAGAGTTAGTTTATTTTATGTACCTGTGAGAAAGACAAGTAATTCTTCAACTAAGACCAGAGTCATAGAGAGGTCAGCTGGGAGTTAGGTCTCTAGTGAACTTGTGAGGTGAAGAAGAGACGGTTGTTTCAAGACTAGATCATAGAATAGAATTGAACTCAAAAGAAGGTACAACTAAGTTTGAAGAGGGAGCTGGGAGCTTGCTTTCCAAGATAGATTAGTTGAAAATAGTTAGAAGTTTATCTATAAAACTTTATAAAGGCTTCTCCGCCTGTTGAAGGAGTTTTTATTACACGAAGTAATAAGATCTCAAGTCCTGTAGAGGAGATTGAGATTAGACGTAGCAAAATACCCTTGATGTATGCTGTGAACCAAACTAAACTTTGTGCATTGTATGATTGAATTTTTACTATCTTGTATATTAATTTCTAACACTACAAATTAATTATCTAAAAATTCAAAAAGGCCTAAGATAAACTTTTAATCTGTAATAATCTATTCAACCCCCCTTCTAGATTATTATTGGACTTTCAATTAGTATCAGAGCAGTGCTCTTTAACTAGTTTTTTGAGTAAATACAGATAAATCCTAAAGAATCACATTTGGTTGCAATAAAAAGAATTTTTTGATATCTTAAAAGAACCACAAACTTAGGTTTATGGTATCCTAAAGATCAACAATTTAACTTTGTATGTTTTTAAATTCTGACTATGCAGGACATTATGTTGATCGAAAAAGTACTAGTGGAACTTGTTAGTTTTTGGAAGGATGTTTGGTTTCTTGGTTTTCTAATAAATAAAACTCTGTATCTATTTTAACCACTGAAGCTGAATATATTGTTACTGTATGTTATTATGCACAAATATTGTGGATGAAACAGACTCTTGCAGACTGATGAGTGGGATTTATACTTGCGAATTGGACCCTTTAATACTTAAGATGTTGCATGTTCTTCATATTTTATATTGCTTTTATAGTATGTTGTTGTTATTTTGCCCTAAAGTGCTTTACAGGAGGTTTATTAGGTAATTTTCAGCTTTCAGGGGCTTAATTGTCATTTTCTCCTTTATCGGCGTTGCGTCACTGTTCTAGTCATTTCATGGCGGCTGATGCCGAGCCGATGCGGCTAAATAAGCCAATGACTGCAGTGCCCCTTTCTTGATGAAGCGGCTAAGAACGCCTTATTAATGTGTTGTCCTTAATGCCAGAGTTGCAAAGTCTGAACAAAGCCAAAGCTTGGCGCTGCAGCACCACTTCCGGATCTCAGGCAGACAACAATAGGAAATGACCTAGCTGAAGGAAATGAAAATATATATTAGGATAAGCCTCCTTCAAGGGGGAATATATCTTCATATAGAACTCTCTCTCTAAATAGCTTAGAACTTAGCATTTCTCTCTCAACTTTTATACATAAATTAGATAGATTAGGGAGATGAATGGGATTTCATGGAACTCAAGAGTAATTTAGCAACACGGATTGGAAAGCATGATTTGAAGGGATTTCTTGGAGATTGATGAATGCTTTGACAAAGTTTATTCTTCTCTATTTATTTCCTTTGATTTTGTAATCTATAAATGTTGTATATATTGCTACTGATGTTTAATTTAAAAGCTATGAACTAAATATTTGATCTTTGATTTTCTTTATCTTTTGGTTGGCACCATATGGTTTGGCTCAATATATTTATGCTTAATATTTAAGTGCTAAGGAATTAGTGATTAATTTGATCATGTATAAGAAATTGGGAAATGGATTGTAGATTTATACCTTGATATGATGGCATGTGATTATGATTTTTCTACACAAATGGACTGGATAATTTATGTATAAGATATGAATATACTTATATGCCATGTGTGACCTAATTGAGAACCTAAGCTTTAATTCTTTGTTTATGGTTAATTCATATAGGAATATGTCGAATTATTTAGCTAGGATGTTCTTTTCTGCTCCATTTCCTTTTGGGTATATCTAGAAAGGATAGGTTTATATGTACCTCGGAATAGGCGTATGAGCACTTGTGAATTCTTGGCTAAAAATCCATCGTGATCGCTAAGACCAAAAGGAGAGTTAGGATATTTAATGAACCATTACACGCCAAGTGTTTGATAGAATGCTTGGGTGGTGGGGGAAGTTAAGGTCTTAGCTTATAGTGCCTTAGATACCAGTCAATAGCCATTTAATTTCTTTTTTAATTAGAATTTAGTTGTTTAATTAATCATCTTTTATTCAACTGTTTAAATAAGACTAAAGCGATATAAAATCGGTACTTGGTAACTATTAGTAATAATTTCGTGTGGGTTCGATACTCAACTTATCATATATTACTTGTTAGACCACGTATACTTGCGCGTGTTTTATTGATTGTGAAATCGAAAAAGTACTAGTGGAACTTATCAGTTTCTAGGAGGATGTTTGGTTTCTTGGTTTTCTAATAAACAAAACTTTGTATCTATTACAACCACTGAAGCTGAATATATTGTTGTTGCACGTTATTGTGCACAAATACTGATGAAATAGACTCTTGCAGACTATAATTTAAAATTTGATTGTGTGTCAATTTTATGTAATAATACAAGCACTATTAACTTAAGCAAAAATACAATATTGCATGCTAGGTCAAAACATATAAACATTAGACATTATTTCTTACGTGATCATGTTAATAATGGTATTATCAAATTAGAACACATTGATACTGATTAAATATTGCTGATATATTCACTAAACCACTAATTTCAGATAAATTTTGTAAATTATGAATTGAATTAGGCATGTTAGATATTACTTCTTAATTTTCCTTTTATCTATGTGCTTAATTTTGTAATTATAACATAGTTTTAATATATTTACTAATTTTAATACAACTAAAATTCACAAATACTATTAATATATGGTAATATTATTTTATTTCATATATTATATAAAATTGTAGTAATATATAAAATTATAATACTTCTATATGTTCGTAGATGTTTTCATTACAACTATAAATCTATATTTATAAATTTCATTTACAAAACATTAATGTAGAAATTTTTTTACTAAAATATTTTAGTATTAACGCACATTTTTTAATTCTAATTCATTTCTTTTGAAAAACTTAAATATGTATATAATTAAATAAATTATTAGTTAATTAAATTATCAATTTATTCTTAATTTATTTATAATTTGAATGTTTATGTGAAACTTAATTTGCACCGTCCAAAAAAACACAAATCCAATGGTGGATATTGTCAAAATTCGTGTATCATGTTGTGACCCAATCAGAAACAATTACAGAAAACACAAGGACCACCATCTGGTACCGTTCGATCAACAGATAAAAGCAAATCTCAACCGTTTGATCAGCAGTCAGCTGTCAACCAAATTTTCATCATCACCACCGTTGATCAAAAGTGACGATTTATATTCCACCATTCGATCAAACTAGTAAGTCAAACTATAACTAAAAAATTAAATTTTTTATTCCATTTTCTTCATTCTCTTCTCTCTTGTCACACGATCGACGTCTTCTCTCTCTTCTTTCTGATTTTCTCTCTAACTCTCCAAACCCTAAAACTTCGTTTTTAATCAATTCGATTCATTTTTTTCACTCAAGCTTCGTTTCCATCGATTTGTTTAATTGAAAATCAAGCAAATCTTTATAAAAAAAATTTTTGCTAAGATCAGATCTAATGTTTTTTTCAAAAGCCAGATTTGTTATTTTTGACAAAATTACTAAGTAAAAGTTTTTTTATCTTCAAAACCCTAAGTTTGTGTGATTTTTTTTCAATCAAGTGTATTTTGTTAAAACTATTTTTCTTTCTCTAATATTTCGTAAACCATAAAATTCTTTAAAGTTTCTTTAAACATTTTTTTAATCTTCATCCTCAAAAATTTACTTCTACCGATTAATTTCTACTCAAATCCCATTTTATTTGGGATCAAATCTTTGGCATATGAAATGATAAGTCAATATAGATCAACAAATATATATGAATTAAAAGGCTATCAACGTATCCAACTGGATAAAACAATTTATACTGAGCAATCACTAAGGACTATTGAACATTTACTAGAATTATCTATATTAAACTGATAACTCAAATGAATCAAGTACTATAGATGATCAATCTACAATACTCTATGTTATGCATAACACTACAGTAATTTTCACTCATGTGTTGGAGTTTTCAACAACATACACTCCCCTTACCATAAAGGTTGTTCAACTTAGTTTTCAAGATTTTCGCACCAGTCAGTTGGTTTGGACAGTTTTTATAAATATGCATATAGTCTAGTCGAATCAATGACACAGACCCTTTCACAATATTCAAGAACAATACCAAGTTCAACATGAATAATAGTTTTCACGAGAGTTAAAACATACTTGTTCAATTGAACGAATAAGTAGGATCACTTGCATTCAAAGAGATAAGGTTTAGATACTTGCTTACGATATCTGTTGAATAAAGTAATGCAAGGGTTTAGGACACTTGCCTTAAAGCGTAGTTTATCCACGTTAATAAATCAACACTTTCAAATCCTATTTATAACGTATTATAAGTACAAGATGTTTATTAGCTAACACATTCGTTATTCAAGTTTAACATGATTCAAGTATGCACATATGGTACAAAATCAGCTCATAGGTTTATCATGAAATCAAGTACCTAGTTACTTTATAAGCAAATTCATAATGCTCAAGGTTAAGACCTTTTTAACCATGGACTTTACTTATACAAGGCAAATAATGTCATAATACTTAATCATCACATATATACATGTATCAGTAGGGTTTAAACCATTTTTAGCAATATAGGCATCATATAAGTTAACTGTCCAAAATCAGATTGCATGATCCCAGATTCCAAGCTGAGTGCGATTCTTATGTGGCTAAGCTTTAGAGGCCGAGTAGCTTGTACTTGTGACCCTACAGCCAAGCCAAGACTCAGTTGTTGCCTTATAGTTCCTGTCCGGCTTGAACACAACATTCATACATAATATATTATTATGCCAAAGGTCCTTCATAAGTCAATCTAGGTCCCTTCTTTCATAACATGGTTCTAAGTTGAACATTTCAACAATTTAGAGTCATTCAAGGTCATGTAACCATAAAGTCTAACATGTTTGCCTTCTAAACATACAAGGTAGTCATATAACTCATATTAGGCATGCTTATGAGTATTCATAACACATATATGTAATTAGCATCGCTTTGGTTAAAAATATGCTTCGTTTATGCTTCACTTGAATTATGATACACAAGTATGGTATATATATATTTATCTTTACATGAGTGAGTCTAAGAGTATCCCCAAACATGTTCATAAATGTGATTCTAACCCTCAAGGTAGCATGTTAATATTCATGTTCACAGTTCTTATTTTCATTAGTGAAGCTTACTAATAAGCTTAACATGTTCATGCTCCCTTACGAATCATATAAACACCAGTCAACGGGTTATTCATGCATTTATAAATCATACCAATATGCTTGCAAAGTCAGTATATGAACATGGCATACATACCTATCAAGTTCATTTCGAAAGTGCTACATTCATTTAAACCATACACTTTGTTATTCATGTATGCTAATCTAGTAAAATATGTTCACATTAGGTTAATATACTTGTGTATACACATTACACATGCTTGCAGGCTAGTTTAAGTCATAGTACTTTACTGACAACACCGATCGATTTTAAAGCAGGAAGTACAACTGAACTCGGAGGTCGGTAGCAATTTATAACTGCCTTGAAATCTAATTAAGTATAATTACTTGTACGTATGCAATTCGAGAAGCAATAGACTACATTTTATAGTCTCAGCCAACTTGATTTCCATCGATTTAAACTTGTTCTAAACCATCATTAAAGAGTCCATACGTGTAAGTAAACTTCTTAAACATCTTATAGCATGTTAATTCATCTTGATTGACATAGAAATTTAAGTAATTCCAAGAATTGAACAAGACCCATTTCAAGAACATAATTAGAAATTATACATTCTTAAGCTTGAATTGGACTCCCCGCACACTGAATATGCTTCTACAATTGCTCAGCAACTTAAAACTCTCAAACTCAGACAATTACAAACAGTAAAAATTGAAAATCAAGCTTCTATTTATAAAGGAAATATGGACTGAACATTTGCATTACACAATGTTGGAGTCCATGGTGTAATGGAAGGGAACAAAGGTTGTTAAAGAGTGGTTAGATGTTAGTTGAAGGTCATCATAACCCCCCCCCCCCCCTAATCATCAGCTAGAAAAGCTTGGAAGAAGAAAAAGAAAATAGGCCTTAGCCTTTATGTGTTACACGTGACTAATAAGTGAGGAGCAATTGGACACTAAATTTGGGACAAGCCAAATAACTCAGCATTCTTGCAACACTTATACAAATTTCTACTCATTATGATATATTTTATATACATATCATCCATACATGGGTTATATCCTATCGTTTACATAATTAATATTTCAAGGTCGTAGATGTTATGCAACATACATATAATCCATGTATATTTTATTTTAATGTATACCTACATACATACTGTCACATAGACATTTCATAATGTATTTATAACATATAGTTCCAATATATTCAATCACATTGCTTCATAATATAGTTTAATAAAACTTAATATAGGGTTATTATATATAGTATAGTCACATAAATGTCACACTACACTATATAATATAGTTGTATTTTATATTTTTAATTATTGCACACTTGCACATAACAGTCAATATAATCTTATAATATTAATAACTTACTTATTTGTCTTATGTCCAATAAATAAATTATTCACTTTCTTGATTAATTAACACCAATATTAATTAATATATTCCTCATTGATTAATGTAAATATGGATCTCTATAACAATTAATTATCTCCAACTATTCTTTGGTGATTGATTCTTGAAGTTTATCTTCTTGGAGGAGGCAATTTCTTGCGCACTAAAGCTGGTTTAGCTTCCAGACCAGTTTCAACATCCATCTCTACAACATGAATTAACTGTCATATTGGTGATATTACTAGTTTAAGAGTCTATTCCTTATATGAAATCACATAATTAAATGCAATTAATTAATATTCTTTAATAACTATCAATTAACCGATTGCCTTAACAATTCTTTCGTTAATTAATATAATCACTATTATTTTTCATCACGATGCCACATAAGGCATTTCAACGAGTTTGTTACAACTTCACATTGATCACTTTAATATAATTGAGTTAACTCGTCTCATAATATGAAATCATTTATATGCAAATAAATATTTACTCCCATTAATATATTCATAAGACATGGAAATTCTCATGTATTACAGCCTTTTTGAAAATTTTAGATACTGTTAATCAGTTCTTTTCAGTAACTAGATCTTCTTCATCCTTTTGTATGGTTAATTTTGTTAACTGTTAAGATATAAATGTTTACTTGGAAACACTAACTATTGTGTTGTCTTCGGTTTTGCTATAACAGTCTACCAACTCACATATTGCCTATATGGCCTATATGTCTTAGGACACTGAACACTGTTGGTTAAATAAATAACTATTTTTAAAATATGTTATTTATTTATTGAACAATCTAACAATTGACATGTGGTTATTTTAACATATTTTATTGAAAATCAGTCAAACTGTTCTTATCGACCCTCTTAAATATCAGATTTAAAACATCCACTTTACTATTCAAATTAAATGCTTTTCTGAAGATTATTAAAGCCAGTTACTATTCACATTATGTTCATCTTACTTGTGTATCTATATTTGCATTTACTGATAATCTTGAAAGGCTAATCTTTTTGTTTTGTGCATGTATTATCAAGTAAGTCTCTTTATGTCTTAACATTAATTAGAACATATCATTACCTTTCTTATATATATATATATATATATATATATATATATATATATATATATATACCGATATATATACGGGGGGAGGATCTAAAGCGGATCAAAAAGAATGGACCGAGGAGCAGTACTAAGCGAAAACACGCGGGTTTGAGGTTGACGCGTGTTTTTCCGACTCCAAGACCACTGAAACCAGCGTGTTTTTGCCTTGGTCCGCTCCTTGATTCGTTCTTTTGGTCCGCTTTAGATCCTCCCCGTATATATATATATATATATATATATCAATCCAGTTTACAGTATGTTACATTCATGTCTTGATTTGTTGCATGGTTTCATTACATCCTCTTTGCTTCCTGTTTCTATCTTCATCATGACTACTGTTTATTAATCTAAATGAAAGAAACTTCACTTACACTCTGAACTACATTTTTCACATAGTGTCCCTCATCTCATTACTCCTGCTGCTCAAGCTAAATATCGAATCATGAGACATAATCTTTATCTAGGATATGGAATCACTTTTAATAGTTTTCTTAATTTATTTGAAAAACTTAAAATTATTGGGTGGGATTGTTTAGTTGCATTTTCTGACAAGCATATCTGTCATATTCTCATGTCTAAATTTTATGCTCATATGGAATTTAATAAAGATTCATTTGGCATGCTCACTAGTATCACCACATGTAACACCCCCTTCCCAAAAAAGAAAGGGAGGTCACGTGCAAAGCACAACAAACCTCAAAATAAATAAACAGAGCACTAACAACCTCAAAATATTAATAGTGGTGATTCATTAATAAAGTAATAAGTACAATTCTCAAACTGAGTCAAAATAATCAAAACTTAAAATTGAATCAACCTAAATGGTCAAAGGCAAAAAATCTCATCACACTAGCCTGAATCACCCCTGCAAACTGCTTGGGAAGAAAAACACAAAGATGAGCAATTGCAAGATCACGGATCTGGATATACAAAAGATATCTGACATGATATACGAAAATAAGCGAGACAAATAATTGAACAAAGCCTCAAGTGCAACTACTGACGAAAATATAATATCCAAAGATTTGAATGAAATATATTTGAATCAACGTAATGAAATATATCTGAATCAAGCGTAATTATTGAAACCAATAAAAGAATAAAGAAATAACGAATGAAGTAACTAACTTCAATGACTTGAATCTGAACAAAAAACCAACAAAACTAATCAATAAAATAATGAAATTTGAAATAAATGGTCGGAGTTATTTTATACCGAATGAACTCAGAAATACACATTGCCACACACGTGCAAGTCAAAATAATGCCACACTGACAACCAAAATAATGCCGTGATGCAAATCACACATTGGACCGCGAATCCAAATGTATGTAAATCGGATAGGTGTGTTTGGCACAACATCACAAATCCATGAGCGAAAACTAGGGTTAACCCATACGCCTCCCACAACAAAACACCAAATGGCCCACTTCCTCAAAGTCCAAAATGGAGACGCCATGGACTAATCACATTGCCCGGAAAGTGTCACGTCTCTCGTGCGAGGCAGCGTGCTGTGGTACCCCCACAGTGGTTATAACTTTCGGTATACTCTACGGTATATTCTAACAAAAATATCATGTCACAACACATGCGACATAATACCAACAAAAGGGTTCTATATGTACATGTTGAACCGAATCAAATTATAGTCACAAGGTTTCAAAAGGAAGGTAGAATACATATGCAGCTCTCTACAATTATCAAAATAAATAATACTAAACATGATAACCTAATTCAAAAAGAGTACAAATCACGAAGTCATACGTATCAACTCTAAAATGAAACTAATATATTTATTTCACAAGAAACAATTATGTGAAATCATAATAGAATTGAAATAAGGAAACAAACAAACAAATCAAATTTAACAAAGGTATCATTTGAAAGAGTACGGAATCCGTACACGATACTTCAAACCATTTATAGCACACTCCACAAAATCTTACCCTCAAATGCCAACGATATCAAATACGTAAAGCGTTATTCATCACCTAAACATATTCACCTCAAATTAAATATAATCCAATTCAATAATTCCAAAATAATTCATAATCTATTTAATATGTCTTTAATCATCGTCTTATATCAATTATTAATACTCCAAAATTTATATTCCAAATATAACTCTTTAAGTTCCTTTAAAGTCCAACTAATTACACAAATTAATAATACTAAATGTAAGTACATTTATAAAAATATGAACACTTCTATTTGGTACGACTATAAAATATAATTACTTATAATATTAAAATTTAATTCATTCCATATAATCTTACATATTTATTTGTATAACATCTCTTGCAAATTATGCAAGTTTTCGTAAACTTTAATTACTCTTTGCTATATATATATATATATTTTATTTAAAAAAATCATCAATTTATTATTTTAGGATCTCCAAAATCAATCATGGATTACTCCTCCGATTCGATACTGATTTGAATAAAGTGATAATAATAATAAGTACATCCGCATAAGTATTACATTAATAAATAAACTCTCTCATCTTTAAAGATCGCTCTTAGTTCTTGAATTACAAAAGTACTTGCTCATGATGAAAAAAACAACATACTAAATTTAATAATTTAATATGGAACCACGTGATTAACCCCACTTTATATAATATATAATATACTTACTTATTCTTGATGAAATTTCCCACTAGTGATCAAAATCTCTAGTCTTTCTTCACTTTTAGAGACCCCTTTGTCGTTGTTCCCTTTATCTCCAAAGTAGCCACCTCTTCTTATTCAGTTTGTATAATGAAGTAATATTAGGTTTAGCTATTTATTAATTAGGTTTGCCCTAATAAACTTCTATTTGGGTTAAATTAATATTAAGGCCCAAATTTTAACCACATAATATTATCTATCACTTATTAATATTTATTAGCCCACATAATTTAAATAACTAGTTTGACCCAAATAAATGACAAGTTCCAAACAATATGTTTTAAGAATATAAATTTAATATTATTTTATTATTTTTTAGGGATATTACATTACCTCCCCTTAAAAAGGATTAGTCCAGGAATCAAAAGAATGAAAAATACCTAATTATCAAAAGATGCGGATATAAAACTCGAATAGACTCCTCTATCTCCCAAGTAGCTTCCCGCTCCGAATAATTTTACCACAAGACTTTAACAAAAGGAATTATCTTCCTCAAATTTTAATTTAATCAGTTATTTAATTATCTACTAAAAGAATTTAATTTTCCAAACAAAACAAGGAAGAAAAGAAGGAAACAAAATCATTTACCTTTTCCCATTTAAACACAATTGTATAAGATAAAATTAATTAATATTTAATTATATAAAAAAATAGGTTATTACATTTTCCCCTTAAAAATAATTAGTCCTCGAAATTCAAATAAGCTATAGAAAAATAAATAAATTTAGTTATGACGTAGCGTGCGCGCCATTTATGAGATCAGCGTGGATAAGTCATCGGTCACACAATTATCAATGTACTTGTAAAAGATTAAATACCACTAAAAGTGTCAAGTCTTGGTAAGGTTCTTCGCGTTAAATCACATGATCCCTTTGTTAGTGCGGGCCCCAGTTAATATCTTTGAGTTTCATTCTTGCAAGCGTCACGTACTCTTTGAACATAATTCAAAATCACAAACATTTTTCTTCATCTAAATCTGATTCAAATAACCAAAATATTTAAAATTATTTTTAACTCGTTAAAATATTTATATTCCACACATGACAAAGATCTAACAAATTATTTTATTTAATTTTACATAAATTCACATAAAACTCTAAAGACATGAGATAACCAAAACAACTATGCAGACCATAGTACCAACTCTCCCTAAGTCCTCAAGAGCTTCAAAATATCTCATCCTTAATTTGAACTATTCACCAAATAATATTACACCAAAGCATATACTACTAATATCTCTTTATCACCAACTTTCCTAAGTCCTTAAGAGTTTCAAAATATCATAACCTCCAATCAAATTAGTTCTCAAATATTATTACACCAAAAATATACTACTACTAAGATCTCTCCATCACCATACCAAACTCCAAATCATTATATCCTACTATCTGAATAAACAAATGATAGCTTTCAAAATCTCTTAAATATTCATCACTTAATATCTAATCATTTAATAAATCAATCATTCTCTTAGTGCAAACCTTAACCCAACAAATTCCAAAAATCTCCTCATACTATCACTCAAAATTTCATATAAGATAACTCCAATATTCTACTAGGAAATAATCGCATAAAATTCATTTACTCCAAAAAATTAATCTAATTACCTCGAATCTTTACAACAACTCAAAATTACAAGAGATCCTTTGTACTTAATAGTTTTCACTTTATCATATTATCCCACCGATTCACATACCTCAAATTATTCACAACTTAACAAAAAATCGAGAATCTAACTTAAATAAAATCCTCAATTCCAAAATCATAATAATTTGTAATTACACGAAATAACTCTAACAAATAATTCTCAATATCAAAACTCAATTTCGATATCAATTTGCTCATATCATAATCGTAAAATCATTTCTTAATTGAACAAAGTATGACATTATTCTCCTTAATGATCAAATCACCATCCTTAACTAACATTATTGCTCCAACGAATATAACAATAATAATCTTAACAAGTTAACTCGCCTTTCTCAAATCAATTACAATTTAAAGAGCTAAAAACACTTGGTCAAAATAAAGACCAACCAAACAGAGAACAAAATCAAATTAAACTCCTACGTCTACCCAATGATTTACCCACAAATCACAGGTCAAACCTAAATAGGTTTTCTACAAAAAAGAACCTAAGCTCTGATACCATCTCTGTAACACCCCCTTCCCAAAAAGGAAAGGGAGGTCACGTGCAAAGCACAACAAACCTCAAAATAAATAAACAGAGCACTAACAACCTCAAAATATTAATAGTGGTGATTCATTAATAAAGTAATAAGTACAATTCTCAAAGCGAGTCAAAATAATCAAAACTTAAAATTGAATCAACCTAAATGGTCAAAGGCAAAAATCTCATCACACTATTACTGAATCACCCCTGCAAACCTGCTTGGGAAGAAAAACCTGACATGAGCCAATTGCCCGAAGACGGATCTGAGATATACAAAAGATATACAATCGATATACGAAAATAAGCGAGACAAAATATCGAACAAAGCCTCAAGTGCAAAATCTGAGCGAAAATATAATATCCAAAGATTTGAATGAAATATATTTGAATCAACGTAATGAATATATCTCGAATCAGCGTAATTAATGAAACCAATAAAAGAATAAAGAAATAACGAATGAAGTAACTAACTCGATGACTTGAGGCTGAGCGAAACCAACAAAACTAATCAATAAAATAATAAATTTGAAATAAATGGTGGAGTTATTTTTATAAGAATGAGCTCAGAAATACACATTGCCACACAGGCAAGTCAAAATAATGCCACACAAGCAACCAAAATAATGCCACACAGGCAAATCACACATTGGACCGCGAATCCAAATGTATGCAAATCGGATAGGTGTGTTTGGCACAACATCACAAATCCGCAGAACAGAAAACTAGGGTTAACCCATACGCCTCCCACAACAAAACACCAAATGGCCACTTCCTCAAAGCCCAAAATGGAGACGCCATGGACTAATCACCACCCACGGAAAGTGTCACGTCTCTCGTGCGAGGCGGCGTGCTGTGGTACCCCACAGTGGTTATAACTCGGTATACTCTACGGTATATTCTAACAAAAATATCATGTCACAACACATGCGACATAATACCAACAAAAGGGTTCTATATGTACATGTTGAACCAAATCAAATTATAGTCACAAGGTTTCAAAAGGAAGGTAGCAACATGTACCGCTCTACAATTATCAAAATAAATAATACTAAACATGATAACCTAATTCAAAGAGTACAAATACGAGTCATACGTATCAACTCTAAAATGAAACTAATATATTTATTTCACAAGAAACAATTATGTGAAATCATAATAGAATTGAAATAAGGAAACAAACAAACAAATCAAATTTAACAAAGGTATCATTTGAAAAGTACAGAATCCGTGCACGATACTTCCAAACCATTTATAGCACACACTCCACAAAATCTTACCCTCAAATGCCAACGATATCAAAATCTGAAAGCGTTATTCATCACCTAAACATATTCACCTCAAATTAAATATAATCCAATTCAATAATTCCAAAATAATTCATAATCTATTTAATATGTCTTTAATCATCGTCTTATATCAATTATTAATACTCCAAAATTTATATTCCAAATATAACTCTTTAAGTTCCTTCCGTCCGAACTAATTACACAAATTAATAATACTAAATGTAAGTACATTTATAAAAATATGAACACTTCTATTTGATGCGACTATAAAATATAATTACTTATAATATTAAAATTTAATTCATTCCATATAATCTTACATATATTATTTGTATAACATCTCTTGCAAATTATGCAAGTTTTCGTAAACTTTAATTACTACTGCTATATATATATATATTTTATTTAAAAAAAATCATCAATTTATTATTTTAGGATCTCCAAAATCAATCACAGACTACTCCTCAGATTCAATCGATTGAATAAAGTGATAATAATAATAAGTACATCCGCATAAGTATTACATTAATAAATAAACTCTCTCATCTTTAAAGATCGCTCTTAGTTCTTGAATTACAAAAGTACTTGCTCATGATGAAAAAACAACATACTAAATTTAATAATTTAATATGGAACCACGTGATTAACCCCACTTTATATAATATATAATATACTTACTTATTCTTGATGAAATTTCCCCCTTTAGTGATCAAAATCTCTAGTCTTTCTTCACAAGAGACCCTTTGTCGTTGTTCCTTTATCTCCAAAGTAGCCACCTCTTCTTATTAGGTTTGTATAATGAAGTAATATTAGGTTTAGCTATTTATTAATTAGGTTTGCCCTAATAAACTTCTATTTGGGTTAAATTAATATTAAGGCCCAAATTTTAACCACATAATATTATCTATCACTTATTAATATTTATTAGCCCACATAATTTAAATAACTAGTTTGACCCAAATAAATGACAAGTTCCAAACAATATGTTTTAAGAATATAAATTTAATATTATTTTATTATTTTTTTCGGGATATTACACCACATGCATTAAAGGTCAAGCATATATCATTGATTAACAATTTCTGGTCAATGCAATTCAACTTCATCCCTCCACATTAGAGTTACCAAGAGTTAATTCTTATCTCCATCCTCCTAGAATTTCTATTGATGGATGTATGCTTTTCAAACATAATTTGTTTGTTGTCACTGACCAAATGGTATCTTCTTTGTTGTTTGACTTTCCTTGTAAAGTTGGCTAAGAATTCCTAACTGCTGAGTGTCAATTTTTGGGAAAAATTCTTATGCACAACTTCATGCTTATTAGGGAAGACAGAAAACTACTTCCTTTTGACTTGGAGATCATCAAATTTGTTTTGAATGAATGCACGCCTTATAATTTGGCTTATTTCCTATTAACTTCCTTTGAGTTCTGTTTCCACAATAACTATCTGGGATATGATCTTTTACTCACTCATTTGTTCAAAAATTTAGAAATTAATGTCTCACAACATCAGTCTCAACTGGTCCCCACTAGTAATATTGTTTCACATCTAAATCTTCCACCTTTATCACTGATTGTTTTTAAGCCTTTTAATCATGAGGTCATAGAGTCTAACATCAATATGGCCATCAAAATAGACTCTCTCTCAATAGCATGAACCAACTTTTGTTGCATAACCAAGGTCTTATGCAGGAAAAAATGAAAGATATGCAATTGCCTTTGCATTCTATTAAAAATATGGTCTATTTTATGATGGAGAACAATAGACTGTCAATAGATCGATATCAGTTCATTGCAAGTACCAGTTTTGAACCAGTTGATCCCTTTCCATAACCTTTTCAAGATGTTAATGTTCCAGTCACTACTCAGCACTTCTCTCCTCTTAACCTGGATGAAATCTAACTATTTGCAATGCATGTAATATTACTAACTATTTTGGAGGATTGTAACTAATACTAAATACTATTGCAACTACTAGAATAACTTATGATAGTTTTATATATGCTATAACTATTATTAACTCTTTTGCAGGAACAATAGACTAACATTTTTCTGCAGGTAAAAATTTTTCTCCCCGTCATTTTTTATGATGACAAAGGGGGAGAAGAAAAATATTATATAAACTGCTATATATATAACTGTTATATATAACTACTATGGAATGTTATATAAATTGTTATATAAACTGTTATATATAACTGCTATTAAACTGTTATGCAATGTTATATAAATTATATAAACTGTTATATATAACTGCTATGATAAAAAAAATTGAGAGAGTGAGCTTCATAGTTTTAGGGGGAGTCCTTTAAAAGAAATTATTTTTATAATTGTCATTATCAAAAAGGAAGAGATTGATAGGTCTCCAAGTCTTTTTGTTTATTTTGATGATAACAATTATTGGAAATTAAATTCAATTAAAAGTATAGAATCCTCTCAATAGGTTTTATAATTTAATCTTTTAATTATTTTATTTTAATTTAAAGTATTTTATAAATTTTATTGAATTGATTTTTATTGACCTTTATAATTCAAATATCAAGTGTTAAATAAATTAATTCATAAAATAAAATTCTCTAAGGTAAGGAGATCCCATTTTCTTTTAAAATAAATTCACATACACAAAGGGGCAAAAATCTTTCTAAAATTGCATGCATATATATATATATGTGTGTGTGTGTGTGTGTGAATATCTAATATTTAATAAATAATAAGGAATAAATCCTTATAGGACATATGCTTGAAAATTACATGCTGGATGTTTTAACTATAAGACACTCTTTATGGGACATAATTTTTGGACAAAAACCGAGCATGTACTGGCACATTAAAGCCATCTCGTTTTACTTTTCATGGGTCCACACGTTTTTGGCATAAATGAACAAAAGATTGTTATCTTGAGGACTGCTTATTCCTCTCTCCGTCTTTAATTATTTGATGTTTTAGAGATGGATACAAGAATTAAAATAATAATTAAAAAATATTAAATATAGTACTCAATTATCTATAATATCCTTAAATTTTTTGTTGGAATAAGAAAATTTTTACTGAGATAAAAATAGGCAGAGTAATGAGAGGTAATTTTGAAAAAAATATTATTAGTTCTCTTAAATTTGAACAAATATCAAATAATTAGAGACAAATAAAAAAATTCTAAAACTTCAAATAATTAAGGGCAGAGGGAGTATTCATTTTGTCATATGATAATTTAATAGTCATTTAATGATCAAAATTGGTTTACAATTACATAGGCGAAAATTTGAATTCATCAGCTTTGCAAACGCTGGCAATCCGTGTCTATCGAGCTTCATCCGGACCATTTATTTCATAAAAACAAATCATAACCATTGATTTCTAAAATAATTTTGAAAATTATCATTTTGCCCCCAACCTCAAAAATCTATAAATAAGGGAGTCTTTCATTCATTTTGGTTCACCAATTCACTTGAAAAGAAAAATTTACTCTCATTGCCTACATCCTCTCTCTAAAAGCTTTCTATCTCTTCTTAACAAATTTTTGATTATTTGAATAGAAAATTGGTCTAAGTAATTGTGATAACTTATTTGATTTAGTTTATTTGAATTATCTCTTACTTATTTATATTTATAGATATACGAATATAAATTGTTATACACAATATATATATATATATATATATATATATATTTCAACTATTTATCAAATAAAAAGTCATACTTAGACACCTAGGCTATAGAGATATTCATTTTAAGTGAGGGAATCAGACCGTACGATGCCTTAAAGTACTAAGTGGTCTTTTATTGATATTATTTATAAAAATATCGTAAAGTAGATCTACACTTGATAGTTCAAAACAACATTGAGATATTCCTCTGAAAAGAGTGAATCATCCCAACCGGATTTGAAAATCTAAATGATCTATAAAAAATATTTATATAAATATCAATTGTGAAACTATAAATTTTGTCATACTTAGACACCTAGGCTACGAAGATATTCCTCTAAAGTGAGGGAATCGGACCGTACGATTCCTTAAAGTACTAAGTGACTTTATTTATAACTAGTCACATAATAGATAAAATATCATTATATATTTTTTTAGTTGAACAAATTTATTTGTTATATCAAGTATTGCTTAATTGATTAAATCATTATACTTGATAATTATTGTTTAACTAATTTATTCATTATCTTATTGATCAAAAGTATTTAAAATATAAATTCATTCATATAATACTTGTTAGAGAATATCTAAAATTAAATTTATTTAAATCCATAGAAACACATTCTTTGTTATAAAGAATAAAAATATCTTTATAAAGGTGCATTAAATTATATATGTGTTTATACGGAAGCACTTTTGAGCTAAACTGAAATTGATATATTTGCTTAATCAAGAAGCATATTCAAACAATTATAAAAGTTACATAAACTTTTATAACTGAGTCAAAATTCACATCTACTTACACAAGAAGCACATTTTTTTATTGAACTTATATTTGATCTTTAATTGTTATCTGCTTATTTGAGAAGCATCAATCTGTACTAAAATTTATCTACTCATTTAAGAAGCACATTGTTGTAAAATCTTTTGAAAAAAAGAAAAAGGTAGAGTTAGTTTATTTTATGTACCTATAAGAAAGACGAGTAATTATTCGACCAAGACCAGAGTCTTAGAGAGATCAGTTGGGAGTTAGGTCTCTAGTGAACTTGCGAGGTGAGGAAGATGTTGTTGTTTCAAGACCAGATCATAGAATAGAACTGAACTCAAAAGAAGGTATAACTAAGCTTGAAGAGGGAGCTGGGAGCTTACTGTCCAAGATAGATTAGTTAAAAATAGTTGAAAAATTATCTATAAAAATGTATGTTGTGAACCAAACAAATCTTTGTGCATTGTGTGATTGAATTTTTACTATCTTGCATATTAATTTCTAACACTTCAAATTAATTATCTAAAAATTCAACAAGGCCTAAGATAAAATTTTAATCTATAATAATCTATTCAACCCCCCTTCTAGATTATTATTGTACTTTCACATACATTCAGTTATATATTTGATATACCATCAAACCACATAGTTGCATTTTACTCTTGCTTTTGTCTTTGAAAGTTTTATCTAGAAACTTGTTAAATCTTGATTCTATATTGACATTACATGATTGAATACTTAAAATACCACTTTAATCATGTATTAGAGCTTAAGTTAGTATCATACGCATGCTACAAGGTTCAAATCCCAACTTATAAAAGTCAGACATCACTAGCGTCTTGTTGTGGTTTGTCTTTGCGTTATGGCTTAGAGTGGGCGCGGTGCAGCTACTCCTGTCAAGACTAGAGCTGAGCTTGAGATTTCTTGTTTCCAACTTACTTTCTAGCATACATGGATACTAATACATATCATATACACATGTTACGAGGTCTTGGGCTAGGTTTGATGTCTCTTGTGTTCAATTTAAGTTTATTTTCCCACGTTATGGTTTCACTTTGAAATTTCCTTCTACCAAGGCTAATTGGGTTCATGTAACAAAGGACTAACTATGTTAGACATTTCACAACATAATGAGGCTAAATAAATCTTTACTACGCATGTTCACATGTATTCTACTCATTTACACATAGTTAGTAAAGTCCATCATTTGAAAACTTACTCTAAAACATGCTTGAATAGTTTATATCATGCCTACCTAGATGGGTGCATATAACAGTCATGTTTAGAGGCATAAAAGATCTTATTATGCTTGCACATAAGGTCAGAATAGTTTTCAAGAGGTTTATGTTTAAAGCTCCTAAGGTTTCATTGGAAAATTGATACTAAACTATGTTAAGGTAACATGTTGTATGCAAGTCACCCTAGAGTTACATATCAGAAGTATAAAGAGTCTTATTTTACATGCTAAAGAGGTCACAAGGTTCATCAAGGTTTGTTTTCAAAACTTCTAAGTTCTCTTTTAAAAAAACTCATACCAAACCAAGCTAAAGCAACTCATGATATGTAAGGCAACTTGAATCACTTATATCAGACCTATTGTATACATAACCAAGTCAAATACACCTGCACGGCGGGCAACTGGCTCGGGCGCTTTGATTTGTACTAAGGAAGTGGCACAGCGCACCACTTCGACATAGACTCAGAAATGACTCTGCTTCTGTAGAGTCCCAGCACACAAACCAGTTAGACCTTCACTCATGTAACTCAGACCAAACACAGTTAGTCCATAACATACATACAACCTCAGATAACATAATGGTATCAATTTCTAACTCAATTAACAAGTAGTGCATATGATTTATAAGAATTTGCCAAATTTTGAAATCAAGAACATGTTACAGTAATATTACCTCTTGAAGTTGTGATGCAAATTTGTTTCAAATTTCAGATTGCACTTCAATTTAGCATCACTCTTACTCTATATTATATTTATCAGAATTTCTAGCAACTTGATTATTGAAGGGGGAGCTTCTATTTATAGCAAAGCCTTTGCCCAATTGTTAGGTTTTACCCTAAGTTTTAAACCAACAAGAAGAAGAAGAAGAAGCCATTGGGCAAAGAAAATTTTGATGAGAGGTCTTACCTGCTCCATCTCTAGCCATTCTTCTAGCCATCATTCTCAATCTTGATTTTCAGCAAGGTAGGTGATATGCCATTGGTCTATACACGGCTAAACCAATTAATTTTGTGACTATGGATATGGGACAAGCTCTATTACCCTTTACTTACCAGCAAAATGGGTCTCCTTTTACTAAGGTTAATTCCTTTTTGGACTCACAAAGCCAATTTAATGACCTAATAATATTACTTTATGTTAAGTTATGGGCACATATACACCTATATATATTCACACCCACATATATGTAAGTATAATTATACTTCAAATATATCATATGATTCATGTACATTAGGTTTGAATATAAATTAGTTGGGTACTAACAACCCATTATTTTTTGTAAAACTTATTATTCTAATTATACCCAAATATCATAATATCAATTAATTCTTTTCCATAATTCTAATTTAACCTTTAATTGGTCCATCATGAATTATTATGTCACACAAGGCTCGTTTCTTCCAAACTTAGCTAAATTACATAACTTAGACTTCTCTTTAATATAGTCTTACATAATACTTATTCTCACATTATAACATTATTCTTAATATCCCATTTTATAGTTTGTGCATGATGAAATTTATTGCATTTACTATTTATATGTTCACACAACACATATAATTTCATATAACAAATAAATGATTAAAATAATAATAATAATAATAATAATAATAATAATAATAATAATAATAATAATAATTAGTAAATCACATTATTTAATCATCTCCATATTAATTAGATTAATGAATTACTTAGTCCACTGTTATGCCACACTAGGTATACCACATAATCTTAATAAAGCTCATTATTATTTCCATCACATTTCACAGTTATCTTATACTTAATTCAATTTAAATCGAATTATAACTTTACAAGACACACATAAATATATATACATATATATATATATATGTGTGTGTGTGTGTGTGTGTGTGTGTATTCAACATAAATATTCAAACATTCTCATTTTTAGCACTAATATTATTTATAAAATTCATGTATATTACAATTACTAACTATAAAGTTTGAAGGATTGTGTCACAGTATTGGAATGCGACAGCTGAAGGACTTAAGGATACATTCATGAGGCGGAGCTAATACGCGTTTCACTCTTTTTTCCTTAACCAAGATTTTTTCCCCCCATTGAATTTTTCCTGGTAAGATTTTAATGAAGCAGTTTTCAATGCGCATGGCTACACAATAGACGTCCAAGGGGGAGTGTTATAAAATTATAATATATGGATGTCTAGATTCATTTATCCCATCTTTATTGTAATGATCTTTGAGTTTAAGTAACTCCTATGACCTTTGAGTTTTGAAACCTCCAAATATTGATGTTCATTTACCTATAAATAATTGTATTGTAAAGAGAATGATAAATTTCCTTATGTGGCCTCTACTATTTATGTAATTATTGGGCTTATATATTGTATTAATTTAATCATTTTATTTATGGGTTTGATCATTAATTATGTGGCCTATAAATAATATTATTGATAGTACTTGGCATAATGAGCCCTAGGGTTTCATAATCTTGATGGAAGATTTTGACCCTTAGCTATTCTATAAATAAAATAGTTAGGGTTTGGTCTCAATTGTCATCTCAATAATTTTATACACACCTATACATCTATCCTAAGATTGAGAGAGGCAATTGAAAACTTTCACCCTTAAGCACAGTGGAAGCGTGATACATACAAGATGGTATCTCTCAATTCATGTAAGTACCTAATTGATTAATTAATTTTATTTTATGTAATAGCACGTTCCGATATAATTATTTAATATCTGGTATCAGAGTTGTGGTTACACTATTGCATGGAATAAATTAATTATGTTGTTATGCTAGAATTTTTTTTCATCAATTTTCCATATTCTCTTTATTGGTATAATATAGAACTATTCAGTATGTTAAGGAATTTTTGAATAGAAATAAGTTTTTAAGAAAAGTAATTTGTACTATGATTCGTAAAGTGATTATGATTCCTCATGGCTTTCGAAAATTAACGATTATGTTTCCGCTGCGTTGTATTCATGAAATCAAACGTGAATGCTTATGATAATATTATGTTAGAATATACAAATTCTTGTCTTAATATACATGATTGTATATAAATTAAGTATTATTTATATATGTTGAACATGAATTCATGCTTTATGAATATTGGCTTATCTACTTATGTTGATAGTTGTTTTCTTTATCATGCCAAATTAATATTTGATTCATATCATGACAATATGTATTTAGTTTGAAATTTATGTGAATATTTTATAATCAATTCATGTTCATAATTATATATTTTAATTTAAGATTCTAGAATATGATATGATATATTATTAGGGTTTTTAAGTTGTTATATGTAAATTATAAATAATATTAATTTTCAAACTTGATTAATATATTGTTTTAAATAAAATTAATTTTGATCATAATAATTTACATGTATGTGTGACTCTTTTATTATTAAAATTAATAATCAGCCCAACGGAGGATTATTAATTGAAACAATTAAAGATTAAGAAAAGTTACATAATGTTACATTTAATAAATAAAGATTTTAATTTTACCCAACGAAAAAATTAGAATTAAAATTTATTAAACGAAATTTTATTGCATAAGTAACATGTTTGTTTCATTTCTGCCCAACGGTGATGCGTGGATAAATGTGTTTTGCATTATATTATGGGGATGTTATTAGCAAATTATTAATTGGACCAACGAAAGATTGATAATTATGCATTAATGTTGGTCAGAAAACTGATCACTAAACACGCACAAGTATACGCGATCTAACAAGTAATACAGTGATAAGGAAAGTGTCGAACCCACGAGGAACTATCACTAATATTTACCAAGTACCGACTTTGTATCGCTAAAGTCTTATTCGAACAACAATAAATGAAAGTGTGATTAATATAAGCATACTAATTATCAAAGCAAGTAAATGGATAACGAATGGTAATAGAAGGAGTTACAAGCTAAGGTTACAACTTCACCCCACTCAGGCATTCTGTTGAACACCTGGCGTGCTATGTTTCATCAAACTAGCTACCCTTCTCTCTCTGGTCTTAATGGTCACGACAATTTGTCGATCGAGAACACACAAGTGCTCATACACCTCTGTCGAGGTATGCACAAACATATCCTTTCCAGATCCACTTGTTAGGGAATAGAACAGAAAAGAACGCCTGAGCTAGATATAATCCTACATATGTCTATGTGAATTGATCAGAACAAGGATTTAAGCATAAGTTCTCAAATAAGTCGCATGTGGCGCACAGATATATATCTATTCTATGCACAACTTATGCAGTCGAAACCCATAATGACATGCCAATATATTCAAGTGTAAATCTACAATCCTTCTGTCGATATCATGTAAATTACCAAAATCATCACTAATGTCTTAGCGAGAATCATTAAACATAAATATATCGAACAAAATCATATGGTGCCAACCAAAGAGATAAGACAATCAATTTAAATAACAAAGGGTTCCATTATAACCTTAGAGCAAATACTCAGTTCATAGCTATTGAGCAAAATATAAGTAGCAATAAAAGACAACATTTATGGATTACAAAATTAGAGACAATAAATAGATAAGAAGAAACTCTGTCAAAGCCCTTCAATCTCTACGCATTCCGCTCAAATCAAGCTTTCCAATCCGTGTCGCTCATTGCTCGTGTTGCTCCAAGGACATTCCAAACTTCTCCCTAATCTATATTTACAAAGGTTTATCTAAAAATAAGAAAATACAGAAGAAAAACTAAACTAAGCTATTCTCTGGTGTGTTGTCTGATCTCAGATCTATCTGAGTATATCTTATGCAGAGGCTTCTTGCTCTTTTTATATCAGTCTTCACTTATTTTGCTAGGTCAAACCAAGACCTCTCTGCTGAGCACTTAGGAGGTGGCCTTGTGGCTGAACAAATAAGTTGTGGTTGGTATTTGTATTTCATATTAGTATGAAATACACGGAGAGTCCAAGAAGGGTCAATGGTATTTGCTTGTTGATGATGGTGACATCGGCGAGGGACGAGGAGGAGGTGGCCATGGCTGAACATAAGACTTAGCTCTGCATCTTGCATGGCGCAGTATATGTAAATTGGCCATTTTGTCCCTGAAAGTAAGGAAAAGACATAATAAACCCTGCATTGTATCAGTTAAGCGCAATAACACTATAATCATATAAATCTTATATAAAATCTATGAATTCAGGCAATTATTTAAGTCATAAAGTATCTGATTCGCGGGTATAAATCCCACTCATCAATCGACATCTTATTAAAATCTATTTTTTGGTGTTGTAAATAGATTTTATGTAATTAACTGTTTTCCCTACAGTTAGTTTTATTATGATTAATTATTAATTATTATTGTACATTGTGGATTTCTTTTAGTTTTTTGTAAGCATGCTTATGAGCTTGATTATGTTTCAGAATTGACTCCAACTAGTATTTCTGGGTATTTTCTCTAGAATTGAAACCTTGAATGGAACTAATTTTACTACTTGAAAAGAGCAAGTGAAAATTGTTCTCGGCGATACGGATTTGGACCATGCATTACGAGTGTATCATCCTGCTCCACTTACAGCTACTAGCTCAATTGTGCAAATGGATATTTATGAAAAGTGGGAGAGATCCAACCTCATGTCCCTTATGATTATGAAAAATTCTATCACGACTGTCTTAGATGAGCCATTCCTAACTCTGAGAATGTTAAAGAGTACTTAACTTCAGTTGAGGAACAATTTAAGGATTCTTCTAAAACTCATGCAAGTACCCTTATTTTGAAGATGTTTACTAGCAGGTCTGATGGGGTTAGTGGAGTGCGTGAACACATTATGATGATGAACGACATGTGTAAGACCCCAACTTTTAATAAATAAAATTGAATTTTCTCTATTCATTATCTTGAAATAATAAGGAGTTAATTTGATATAATGCTTTGGTTATGGGTGAAATGTGCAAATTTTACAAAATAAGCTAGTGGTTATAAAATATTCATTGTTGTCAGGGAATATTCGTTTGGTCGTGGAATATTCTTGCTGTCGGGGAATATTCGTAAGACTAACGGAAAACAGTCGGATAAAGAAAATGACAAGTTTAAGTTTTTATAAATAACGACGTAATTGTTACCGTTAACACTATTTGATTACCTGATGGTTAAAATATAATTATACGCGAGGTTACACAGTAGCACACGGTATTGCACAGTATTTTTGAATTATTGATTCTTATGTAAGAAGGCACTACTTAATAATTATTACAGTAATTACTGTTCACTATTTTATTTTATTGATTCAATAATTGCTACGTTGATATTTTATATTATTGTTGTTTCAATAATTGTCACTGCACAGTATTTCCCATTATCCGATCAATAATTCATATTATTTGAATAATATTATTAGATAGCATTATTGGCAATGTCTATAAAGTTACATCGAGGAAAGGGGTTAGGTCATCTAATTGCTTGATGAGGAGGAGAATCCTTATCGAAAAAGCCCCACTTTCACCGGAAAGCGGCTGGTTGTCATTATTGTGATTCTGTAATATTATTTATGAATAATTAATTATTGATTTATATGATAGGGAAATATTTATTTTATGTGGATATAAATGAATGATATATTTATTTTATGTAGATATAAATGGAGGAATTTTTTAGAAAAGTGACAATTGTTGAAAATTGATATTTTATCTTTTTGATAAAATAATTCATTCAAATATATTATTATAATATTACATTATAATAGTATAATGTGATAATATAATAGTATAATTTTTATAATTTAAATGGTAATATTATTATATTTTTTGGCATGTGAATTAAATGGAGTAAAGATGATCAAATTGAATTAGTTTTCAAATTGAATTTGAATTCTTTTATTTTCTTCAAAAACATGTCATAAATGGGGTGGGTGAGCAAAGTTGGAAAAGCTTGATTCAAGTTAGGTGTGCTGGGAGAAAAAATCACCCGTATGAAAGATTTGTCAGGAATGGTGGGCTAACATTTCCCTATAAATAGGGTGCTTAGTTAGAAATGAAAATCACACCAGAAATATAAGTTTTCTCTCTATATATTATCGATCGTATTATTGTGAGTATTTTTCTTGAGTATAAGAATACTTTGAGCGTAGTTTTTCTGCAAGATTTTCTTAGAATAATATCTGATATTCCAGGCAAATCTAGTTTCTACTAAGGTAAAGGATATTATTTTATTACTTCTATAATTCCTGAAATGATTAGAAATTTCGTTTCATCTAATATCATTTCATAGGAATATTGGTCTGAACTTTTCATCAAATTTAGAACTTTTCATGACTGGGTACTGTTCATGGGCAATGTTCATACGGTACTGTTCACGATTACTATTCATGGGCACTGTTCACGGTTACTATTCATATGGTACTGTTCACGGGTACTGTTCACAAAAGAATTTTTTTTCTTTTTTCACCTTCCAAGTTATCTGTTGTAACCCTTATTCTTGAAATTTAATCCATGTTTTGATCTTTATTCTTGAATTTTACTCCATTATGGTTTATTATGGAGTATTTTTAAACTTGAATTATCTAAAGTACGAATCTCTAATCTTTGTCCTTTTGTCTCACGGGATTCGTTCTCTAAAATGTTTTTCATCATCCCCAGTCTTTAATAGTGATACTTGATGAATATCTTTGGCCTGTAGTGCAAAGATGAATGATTACCTGATGAATATCTTTGGCCCGTAGTGCAAAGATGAACAGGTGTTGAGATGAACATGACCAACTGGTGATACAAATGAATATCTTTGGCCCGTAGTGTAAAGATGAATGTTTGATGCAAGATGTATATTGATTGATGTTACAGGGATAAAATATTGATGATGGACTTTTAAATTCATAGATGATAGTAGATTTCATTCTCTACATAACTCTTCTAATGAATTGTTATTTTCGCTGCAAATATTGATTTAAAATATTTTATCTGATTTGTTGAAGGCTAGCGATAAATTGTTGTTCTTTATCTTAGTCATAATATTCTTTACTGGGCTAGTTGAGCTCACCCTTTTCCTTTTTGTTCCATTTTTCTTCTCAGGAGGTGAGAATATAGCAGGATCTAGCCGGGGTATGGAGTGATGGTTCTAGAAAGTTATTTTAGCAGTCCTCACTATTTTTGTAAAATAGTGTATCAATAATTGTAATGAGGACTTATTTGAGTGTGGATGTTGTCTAGAAGACAATATTTGTATTTAAACTCACAGTATGTGTTGTCGTATTTTGCACGACAATTGTAATACTAAAGTTGTAGTTGTTTTCTGTACCATGTATTTGGCGACTTAGAATGGGTGATGTATACCTATTTTGGGGGCATCACAGTTGGTATCAGAGCTTAGGGATATGGTCTCTGGCGGAGATCGGGGAATAGAACTAGGAGGGGAGAGACGAGTAAATTCTTCGCTAGTGTGTCCTACCTAAGCTTATTTGTTGGTCGGTCATAATATAGGGATATTATGTGATATATTAATTTATTTAATTAACCCTTGTTTTATGGCTGTTTTTAAGAATGGCAGCTGAGAACGTTAATAATGGAGTGTATGAGACCGTGGAACAACCTTCAATCACCAACTAGGAGAACGTGCAACAGGAAGACAATATTCCTCCTGTAAACAACACTACCGAGCAAACGATGAATGATGGGATGTTTAGAAGCTTTTTGCAGTTCATACAAAATCAGACGAGGGAGACTCGTGTACAAAATACGGGTGGAAATGATAGCAATGCGCGGTTTGTCACAGCCAAGCAGTTAAAGGATTTGGGACCACCAGAATTCTGGGGAAAGCCGAATATGATTAAGGAGGAAACGTGGGTCAAGCAAATTACCAAGATATTCGATGTCTTGGGATGGACGGAAGAACAGAAGGTTCCATTCGCCACCTTTATGTTCCGTGGTGAGGCAGATTGCTAGTGGGAATCTGTGAAGCGTACCCAGCCAGCCGCACTCAACATATCTTGGGAAAGATTTCAGAAACTGTTCAATGACAAGTACTTTCCTGAAAGTATTTGTCATATGAAGGAGGTAGAGTTTATTAGTGGAGCGAACAACATGGCGATATCCTGAAATGCGGCGAAGTTCACGGAGTTTTCCAAGTTTACACCTCATTTGGTAGAGAATGAGGAACGTATGACGCGGTTGTTTCTGAGAGGTCTAAAACCCGAGATTCGTCAATACCTTATCTCTCAAAATTTTCTCTGTATTCGAGATGTTGTCAGCGAGGATCAATTATTAGGCGAGATAGTGAATATGTTTTAGCAGGGGACCACAACCGTGGTCATTTCGGTGACAAATGATCATTGGGCGATGATAACTTGGTGAGGAGGAAAATTACGGACAAAGGCGGTAACCACTCCGGTGGTAATCGTGGCCATGATAATAGGAGAGGTGAGTCAAGTGGAAATTTCAAAAAGACGAGATTCAACAATGATAGAAAGACATCAATGACAACACCAAAGACCAACAACAAATTCTAGGGGAGAGAAGCGATCGCCGGTTAGATGCTCTGAGATCACGAAGAGGAGGGACATATAAGTCTAAATTGTTCACAGCCTTCCAAGGTGTGTTTCAGTTATGGAAAAGACGGTCATATAGCCCAGTTTTTTCAGGTAGCGAAATCAAGTCCAGTTGGGACGGCGACACCAAAGGTGACTACGGACAAAACAAAGTCGGTGGTTCAAAGGAGGACGTTTGTCGTGACTGGCCAAAATGCGAGAAACCCGAACGAGGTGATCATGGGTAAGCTAATCTTGAACTCTTGCAAAGTTTATACCTTACTAGATACCGATTCTACCCATTCTTTTATCTCTCCTGCTTGTGCTCAACGTTTAAACTTGACTCCAGAGAAATTAGACTTTGACTTATCTGTGCAGACTTCGTTAGAAGAAACTTTCATTACATCCACTATTTATAAATCTTGCTTGATCCAAGTTGGCACCATCACATTACTTGTTGATCTTATCTCTTTAAAGATACTTGCATTTGACGTGATTTTAGGGATTGATTGGTTAACTACTCATTATGCCAAAATTGATTGTTTTTGTAAGGTTGTTAGTTTTCATATTCCTAACCAATCTGTTATGCGAATTCAAGCAACCAAACCACTAAAGTCAATCACTTTCATATCAAGCCATAAAGCCATTCGTTTATTAAAAAACGGATGTCAAGCTTTCTTAGCCCATGTTATGGACTTGAACAAAAACACGTCAGATTTGAATAATATTTCTGTTGTTAGTGATTTTCCTGATGTATTTCCTGAAGAACTTCCCGGTCTACCCCCAGAACGTGAAGTTGAATTCTTTATTGACCTTGAACCTGGTACAAAGCCCATTTCTAAAACCCCATATCGAATGGCCCCTATTTCTAAAGACTGACTTCAGAACTCGATACGGGCATTATGAATTCTTAGTTATATCTTTTGGATTTACTAATGCTCCTGCTGCTTCCATGGATATGATGAACCGAGTATTCAAGGAATATTTGGATTAGTTCGATGTTGTCTTTATTGATGACATCCTCATCTATTCCAAAAAGCCGTGAAGATCATGAGCACCATTTGAAGCTGGTACTTCAAAGGCTTCGTGACAACAAGCTATATGCCAAGCTGAAGAAATACGAGTTCTGGCTTAAGAAAGTAGCATTCCTTGGGCACGTGGTTTCAAAACATGGAGTATCTGTTGACTTGATGAAGATTGAAGCAATACAAAGTTGGGACCAACCGAAGTTGGTGACCGAAGTACGTAGCTTTCTGGGCTTAGCTGGTTATTATCGGAGACTCATGGAAGGATTTTTTTGAATTGCTACTCCGTTAACTCAGCTGACTCGAAAAGATACAAAATTCGTATGGAGTGAGTAATGCGAGAAGAGTTTCCAAGAGCTCAAGAGGAGACTCATTTCGGCAGCTATTCTAACAATACCATCTAGTTCAAATGGATTTGTTATCTACAACGATGCTTCAGGCAAAGGGTTAGGATGTGTTATCATGCAACATGGGAAAGTCATAGCCTATGCCTCGAGACAACTCAAAGAATATGAGAGGAATTATCCTACTCATGATATGAGTTGGCAGCAGTCGTTTTTGCGTTAAAAATCTGGAGACACTACCTGTATGGGGAGAAAGTGGAGATTTATACGGATCATAAAAGCCTCAAATATTTCTTCACCCAAAAGGAACTCAACATACGGCAACGACGTTGGCTCGAGCTGTTGAAAGATTATGACCATAGCATTCAATATCATCCTGGAAAAGAAAACGTTGTAGCTGATGCATTAAGTAAAAGATCGTATACGGGTACGAGTGCGATGTTGTTAACACAAAGACCCATTTTGTATGACTTACAAAGGATGGAGATAGAGTTAAAGGCTCCAAGTATCCACGTGATGATATCAAACATACAAGTAGAACCGATTTTAATCGATAAAGTTAAAGTTGCTCAAACTACAGACATGGAGCTGATGCGTATGAAGAAGAAAGTGTAAGAAGGTGCTATTCCGGAAGCAAGAATCGATGAAGAAGGAATACTTAGAGTCAACTCCAGACTTTGTGTTCCTAACGACTCTAACTTGAAGCATAGAATCATGATGGAGGCACACAACAAACCATTTGCAATCCATCCTGGGAGTAACAAAATGTATCATGATCTTCGACATACATTTTGGTGGAGCAATATGAAGAGAGAGATCGTGGAGTTTATCTGGAGGTGTTTAACTTGTCAATGTGTAAAAGCAGAGCATCAATGTGACGCCCCCAAAATAGGTATACATCACCCATCTTGAGTCACCAAATATTGTCTTCTGGACAATATCCACTCTCAGAATAAGTCCTCATTACAATTATTATCACACTATTTTATAGAATAGTGAGGACTACTAATGCTATCATCTGGACCATCACTCCGTTCCCCGACTAGTCCCTGCTATGTTCTCATTTCCTGAAGAGAACAGTGAAAGAAAGGGTGAGCTCAACTAGCCCAGTAAGAAATATTATGACTACGATAATGCAGGATAAATTATCATTAGCCTTCAACAATGTTAAACTGATAAAATACAATAGACAACAAGTTTAACTGCAGCGGAATAAGCAATCCATTAAAAGAGTCAAGTAGAGAATAATATCTACTATCTTTTATGATTTAAAAAGTTTTCATCACTTTTATCACGAGAGACTCGACAATAAATAATCCACATCATCCCTGCACTACGGCCAAGGATATTCATTAGTATCACGACCACAAATTATCCATGCACTACGGGCCAAGGATATTCGTGTATTCATCAATGGTCATGATCATGCCATAAAACAATTCATCTTTTCACCCTTGGCCGAAGAGAATCCATAGCCATAATCATACCAAAAACTATCCATCAATGCACTACGGGCCAATGAAGACTTTTTCCACATCATTTGTAATATTACGGTCATGATTATACCGAATAATCCCTGGTCATAATCATACCAAGTCCATTTATGCAATACAGGCCACAAATGACTTTCAACATAATATAAACATGAGGATGATGACAATGATATAAGAATTCAATAAAACAAGTTCAAGAATTAATTTATCCAGGAACTAATAACATCCAAATTGTCAACATGATACTTCTTTGTAAAGTAAAATTCATGAATGCTCAGAAGAATATTTTCATGAAAAGATACTGGATGAAGCACAAATATCAAGGATATTCCACTAATTTCATGGAGTATAGAAGTCAAAACTTTAACCAACTGAGTATAATAAAGAATGGAATAACAAAAGAAATCACCATGCATGCGGTACTTCGCATAGATAGGTTATTCCAACGAATAATAAATAATGGAACCGAGTCCGTAAAAACGCCTTACAGTGAGGATATTAAATGAGAATAATAAATACGGAATAATAAATAATGGAACCAGTCCAGAACGTGATAAGCGCGCACGATGTGAGGATATTCAATGAGAATAATAAATACGGAATAATAAATAATGGAACCAGGTAAGGCGTAAACACATAGACAGGATATTCCGACAGAATAATAAATACGGAATAATAAATAATGGAACCAGTCCGTAAGTAAAATGCATGCGAGATAGGATATTCCAATGAATAATAAAGAGGCGGAACGAAGTCGAGGCAAAATTCATGACAAGCGAGGATATTCCAACAGAATAATAAAGAATGGAATAATAGAAGAATTTCACCAAGTATAGGGTAACCCGCGTATACAGGTTATTCCAACAGAATAATAAATAATGGAATAACAGAAGAATTTCACTAAGTATAGGATAGCCCGCATATACAGGTTATTCCAACAGAATAATAAATAATGGAATAACAGAAGAATTTCACCAAGTATAGGGTAGCCCGCGTATCTGAGTTATTCAACGAGAATAATAAATAATGGAACTAGGTCAAATGCGTAAGCATGCAGACGAGGATATTCCGGCGCAGAATAATAAAGAACGGAATAATAGAATAATTTCACCATGTATGTGGTACTTCGCATAAACAGGTTATTCCAACATAATAATAAGGAATGGAATAACAGAAGAATTTCACCAAGTATAGGGTAGCCCTCTTATACAGGTTATTCCAACAGAATAATAAAGAATGAAATAACAGAAGTTCTCTTCATGAATACAAAAGAAATAATATCCCTTACTATAATAATAATATCCCTTACGAGTACAACAAATAATATCCCTTACCTTATAAAGAAGAAACTGGATATAGAAGTAGTGAAGTAGCAGAATACTCTTCTTCTTTCTCTCTATAATTTTTCTCTCTAGAGTTTCAGTGAATTCGTAAGAAATAATGAAGGAATGAGCTTCTATTTATAGGAGAATGAATTGAATAGTAACTAATTCATGAACGGTCCAGATTGATTTACCTTTAAACGGACGGTCCATATTAAAACTTAAAGCAACGGTCCATACTGATTCACTATTAAATCTTTAAACCAACGATCCATATTGATTTACTATTAAAACTTTAAACCAGCGATCCATATTGATTTACTATTATAAATTCAACCAACGGTCTGAAAAATTAGCACATCTCCTCATGGAATAATATTGTACCAAAAAATAATTTGGACCGAAAAGAAATATATTGTTCGGGTGAATAGTGTGACGCCCCCAAATCCGGGTATCTTCTAACCCGACAGATGGTGCTACACGGTACTCATAACTGTACATTCATTCTATTGAAACGACATCAAAATGTGTGAATCAACGACATTCTTATTACATTAATAATATTACATCCCGTTCCCAGGTTCTAAAACCATTACATTCTTTGTTCATCGTTCTATAATATATACAAATTCGTCTTGCCTCTATCCTTGTCAGATCCCTCAGATTAGTTTGGTCCTAGCTGCATTCATATGGTTCAAGCAAGAATGAGCATAACAAGCTCAGCAAGTACAACAATTTCTTTTAAATAACATGCTTGAATCATAGGAATCGTATATCTTCAATAACTGGATAATAGTTATGAAGTACTATCAATAATTCAAAATAGCATTCTTTTCCTTCAAAATGTTTTACAATAACAATATTCAATAAAACATCAATTCTGGCTCAAGACCATGAGCATTTCATAATTTCTTTGAAAAGGACAACCCGGCACTAAGTCCGTAAGTCCGGCATAGCTTACGAGCACTTCTGGGTGATCAGCCCATAGTACTTTATGTTGATCAACACTACATCCATTAAACATATGTACGTTTAAGTTTTGGCAACCTCGCGTGCCCATCGAATAATCAATGAAAATACATTTGTTTATTCAAACTCAGGCTTACCTTGAATCCGTTCCAAACAATTGGCATAGGATAGAATTAACAATTCTATATTTGAAAGACTTGTAAATAAATCAATCAACTCTTCAAGATTAGTTTAGCCGAGATAAAACTGACATTGACCCTTTAGTAAAATAGTTCATGCATTTCATAACATGAATCACAGAAAACTTGACTAACACAAAGGTTAGACAAGCGTTTTAAGAAAAACTTGCCTTCAAATATCTGCTATAGTATAATAACTTTTCCTTTCAGTCTTTACGGTCTCTACAATACATAACCACATAACATACCACATTAGGTCATGAATGAATATACATGATTCCTAATGAATCTTACCCTTCATCTCAATCTAAATCCTGACTTAGATTGTTATTATTGGTTCCGGCTTATTGTTATCTTTTACATTATTCTTACCAACTTCTTTCTCTTCTATGTCTTACGTAGATTTATTTTGTTAATCTAACTCGTTTCGAGTTAATCATCCTTCCTCACGGCTTACTAACATCCTTACGTTATTAATCGAAACTTGATCGTCGTTAGTTAAGTACACTTTATTGCATACCGTTTACGTTTACGTATTACTTAACAACCTTTAGTTGTCACTCTTAACGTTATAGTTCTTATCATTATTGAATACGGTTCACGTTCCTTATATTTTTACGTTAAATCGTTTAACTACTCATTAAACAACATTAAATTCTTAAAGTCATCACTATAATAGTGATTTAGGAAAGGTCTTATCATTATTCATTAAGTAATTACATAATCCATAATCGGTATTTATGAAACCATTGGATTCATAATCGACTTGGTCAACAAATTTCTGATCGACAGCACATTACGTTGCTCTCATTACGTTCACCTTCAATTGATTATTAACCTTTAATCATCATACATTAAGTGTATAACAATGCCTTAACAATGTTATATTAACACCTTAGTTCATTATCTACGAGTTATCTTTCATTCTATACTTGTAAACATTCCTGTCTGTTAAAACCCTAGGACTGGCGCCGCGGCGCCACCATTAACTCTGCATGTCGCGCCACGGCATGAGTTAGCGATATCTTAGTTCGACCTCGTATGCGCACATGGTACGCTGAGCTTTAAAGGCTATGAGTCGTACATACGGACTCTGTGTTCAACAAATTTTGCAGATTTGAAAATTTTACGAACTTCCCGGGCACATAACTTCTTCGTTATAAGTTTGAATTGGTCCGTTCAAAAGTCTACGGTTCACAAATTTCATACTCTACGCGTTCATGCAAGAATTTTATCTATTTAACTTCGTTTGCTAAAATTTAACCTATTAGTCCATTTTTAACAAAAACGATAAACGTTCGTGAACGTTCAACGCTCGTTTCTTCGTTCTAAGTCAGAATTCGGTCATTTTTGATTCTGCAACTCTATAATGCCAAATATGACTTGTCTCCATTGAAAACTAATGTTTCCAAGCTCAATATCAAAATTCGACTCCCATTCCGAGGTTTTCACGAATTCGACGATTATCGTCTAATCGTGTGAATTCCGGCATAACTTCTTTACTAACGATTTGATCATTGTTCTAAATGAATTCTAACCATCATATTAGCATCTTGGCATACATACCTCATTAACTTATTTACATGATAAGTTCTTACTTATTCTTCATTAGTCTATAACTTATAAAAGTATAACTACTTATGATTTTACTTCACATGACTTAACATGGTCTAAATCCTTTTAACCATCATTCTTGCTTCTTATTATCAAACAACCTTATTATTTTAACATAAACAAGTTCCTACAAGTTCTTCCTTGTTTCATAACTTATATGATTACGAATAGCTTATCCATGACTTATACGGCTTAAGTCCATTGATTAATCATTCCTATCATTCCTTAACATGCATATTCTACCACTACCCACCTCTCTAACAATGGAAGAGAAAGAAATTCATGGTTAAAGTTCTTACCCTTGATAATCACTTGACTAAGCTTTGTTCTTCTTCTTACTTCTTGAAAATCTCACAATAAAAGTTTAACTTACAAGTGCTTATTCCCTCTAACCAATAAGTTGCTCTCTAAGAGAAGTTGTTGGATGAAAATTTAACAAGGAAAAATGAAATCCAAGCTTGCTATTTATAGGACTTGCTAGGTTAGGGTATAATGGTCATTAATCCCCTCCACCTCCTTAATCACCTCCTTACTATTCCAAGCTTAAGCACTAAGTTAACTTGGCCTCCACACACTTTGCTTGACCACCACAACACTTAGCCTTTAAGTTAACTTGGTTGCCACACATAAGCATTTTACTTGCTCATCACACATAAGCACTTTACTTATCACACATAAGCACTTTGCTTATCACACATAAGCACTTTGCTTAGCCTTTAAGTTACTTAACTTACTCTTTGCTTAACACTTAAATCTACTTGGTCATTACATAACTTATCCATTGCTTAGCCACCAAGTACTTTACTTGGCCACCACTTTGGGTCATCCATGGGTTGCCCCATGGGTATAAACCATCCAATAACCCATTCTTACTTTGGGCTTTTAGCTTAACTAATCTTAACTTATACATTGCTCCTTACATCACTTTGGGCTTTAACATTATCTTGCATTGGGCTTACACATCTCTACACTTGGGCCTTAACAATTCTTATTGGACTTTACAATTTCTTACACAATTCTACAAATTCAATACATATGGCTTAAAGCCTTAGAACGTATAATTCACGTATTAATCTCGTATTCTAACTCGTATACTTATTCACATACGACATACCATCATTCATTCATACTCGTATAACACCTCGTATTATACTCGTATTCATTATCTCGTACAATACTTACATATAATACAATCATTTCTTTAATTCATTAATCGCATTTAAATTCCTTCTCGGAATTCACTTTCCCTAACCGTTAGGTTTTAAGTCCGCAGGCGAAAAACTGCATTTGCAATAACTAAAATATTATTGGATATTCCATCTCACCTCGATATTCTATCATTACGTATTTCTCGAAAATTCAAAAATAATTCCCGAGCAGAAATGCGTGAATAGTGTTTTTCGGAAAATTTCTCGGAAAGCTTTTATTTTCGTCTTGGAAATTCAAACACTTTAATTCTACCACGTAGTCAAAATACTACTACATTCCGCTATGTTCAGGTCATATATGACCTTTAAATAGCTTACTCCCATAATTAATTAATTAAATTCATTTTAATCCACATAATAAAAATAAAAAATTTAATCCTCAAAAATCCAAATTTTCTGGGGCGTTACAAATAGTAACTTGTAAATAGTAACTCGTGAATAGTAACTCGTGAAAAGTAACTCATGAATAGTAACTCGTGAATAGTACTCCGACACAAAAAGTGTCCCGAATACCCGATTGAACAATATAACCTCCAAACATCAATTATCATCGGAATAGATGTCGATTTCTACTCACAATATTTAACAATCAGGTTGTTCCCAGGAAAGAGGGGGCTTTCCAATAAGGATTTCTCCCTATTGGCGCGCAATTAGGTGACCAAACCTCTCCTTGACAGAACTTCTAGACATTGTAAATATTGTAATTTAATAATATGAACAACTTTGTCGTCTCAATTATTGATTTAATAATATAACATATTGTGCAGATGATATTGTGACAATAATCGAATCAATAATATGAGAGATATTATGCAGCAATTACTGTAGCAATAATTGAGTATAACTGAGTGACTTATCTCGTAAGCATTAATAACCAATACCGTGTGCTACTATGCAACCACAGCGACATCGTACTTTTACTACTAGGGTAGTTCAGCTTTTTAACGGTAAACACTCCGCCGTTATTTTTATAAAAGATAATTACGTCATTTTCTTACTACGACAATGCTTCCATTGTGGGGTCCACCAATGATTGTGCCGTCGTACGAATATTCCCTGTTAAAACGAATATTCTCCGACCAATCGAATATTATATAACCGCTTGCTTACTTTGCAAAATTTGTAAATATTACCTACAACTATAACATTATATTATATCCACACCATAATATTAAAAAAATATTTCGAGAAATTTAAATCTTTATTCATAAAGTCAGGGGTCTTACAATCAAGTACCAAAGGGTCCATTGCAACCACTTGAGATTCCAAAATGGAAGTGGAAACACATTACTATGGATTTCGTTACGGGTCTTCCCAAAGTTTCTCAAGGCATAGATGCAATTTGGGTTATTGTTGATAGATTAACCAAGTCTGCTCATTTCTTGCTTATACGTGAGACTTATTCCCTTGAACATCTTGCTCGTATGTACGTAAATGAGATTGTGAGATTGCATGGCATGCCAGTATCCATAGTTTTGGATCGTGACCCAAGATTCACTTCACGATTTTGGGTTAGCTTACAGAAAGCTATGGGCACGGATTTATGATTCAGTTCGGCATACCATCCTCAAACGGACGGGCAATCAGAAAGGACTATTCAAACTCTTGAAGATCTATTAAGACTTTGTGTCCTAGATTTCAAAGGAAGTTGGGATAGGTACTTACCATTGGTGGAATTCTCCTACAATAACAGTTATCAAGCAAGTATAGGCATGGCTCCATTCGAGGCGTTGTATGGACGAAAGTGTCATTCTCCAGTATGTTGGGACGAGGTGGGTGAATCAACGTTGTTGGGACTAGAATTAGTACGCATAACTACAGAAAAGATTCAAATGATCCGGCAACGTATACAGACCTCACAAGATCGACAAAAGAGTTATGTTGATCTTCATCGAAAGGACGTGGAATTTAATATTGGAGATCATGTATTATTATGTATTGCTCCATGGAAGGGAGTTACAAGATTCGGGAAGAGAGGAAAGCTCAATCCACGATTTGTTGGTCCATTTGAGATTCTTGACCGAATAGGAAATGTGGCCTATAGACTCGCATTACCTCCAAGCATGTCTCGTGTTCATAATGTTTTTCATATATCTATACTTTGTAAATATGTGAAAGTCCCAAACCACATTATTGCGTTAGAACCAAATGAGATAGCCGAAGATTTAACGTACGAGGAGGTACCTGTCAAGATCTTGGATATGAAAGAGCATGTCCTACGAACAAAGGTTATACCACAAGTCAAGGTTTTGTGGAGGAACCATGCTATTGATGAAATGACCTGGGAGTTGGAATCGGAAATGAAAGCGAGGTACCCTCACCTTTTCGAAACACCAGATATGTACATCAATTTCGAGGATGAAATTTCATTAGGAGGGGAGGTTGTAAGACCCCAACTTTTTAATAAATAAAATTGAATTTCCTCTATTCATTATCTTGAAATAATAAGGAGTTAATTTGATATAATGCTTTGGTTATGGGTGAAATATGCAAATTTTGCAAAATAAGCAAGTGGTTATAAAATATTCATTGTTGTCGGGGAATATTCGTTTGGTCGTGGAATATTCTTGTTTGTCGGGGAATATTAAATTTACATTAGACGCATGACCATTTATTGGGCCCCATAACGGAAAAAAGTCGGATGAAGAAAAACGACAAGTTTAAGTTTTTATAAATAATGGCGTAATTATTACTGCTAATTAATTGTTGGATTACTTGGTGGTTAAAATATATAATACGTGGTTGCAAAAGTAGCACACGATGTATTGCACAATATTTTTGAATTATTAATTCTTACGTAAGAAGGCTTTACTCAATAATTGTTACGATAATTCTTTGTTCAATATTTTATTTTATTGATTCAATAATTGCTACGTTGATATTTTATATTATTGTTGTTTCAATAATTGTCACTGCACAGTATTTCTCATTATCCGATCAATAATTCATATTATTTGAATAATATTATTAGATAGCATTATTGGCAATGTCTAGAAAGTTCTGTCGAGGAAAGGGGTTAGGTCATCTAATTGCACGCCAGTAAGGAGAAATCCTTATCGAAAAGCCCCCACTTTCTTGGGAACGGCCTGGTTGTCATTATTGTGATTCTGTAATATTATTTATGAATAATTAATTATTGATTTATATGATAGGGAAATATTTATTTTATGTGGATATAAAGGAAGGATATATTTATTTTATGTGGATATAAATGGAGGAATTTTTTAGAAAAGTGACAATTGTTGAAAATTGATATTTTATCTTTTCTGATAAAATAATTTATTCAAATATATTATTATAATATTACATTATAATAGCATAATGTGATAATATAATAGTATAATTTTATAATTTAAATGGTAATATTATTATATTTTTGGCATGTGAATTAAATGGAGTAAAGATGATCAAATTGAATTAGTTTTCAAATTGAATTTGAATTCTTTTATTTTCTTCAAAAACATGTGATAAATGGGGTGGGTAAGCTAAGTTGGAAAAGCTTGATTCAAGTTAGGTGTACTGGGAGAAAAAAATCACCCGTATGAAAGATTTGTCAGGAATGGTGGGCTAACATTTCCCTATAAATAGAGTGCATAGTTAGAAATAAAAATCACACCAGAAACATAAGTTTTCTCTCTATATATTATCGAGCGTATTATTGTGAGTATTTTTCTTGAGTATAAGAATACTTTGAGCGTAGTTTTTCTGCAAGATTTTCTCAGAATAATATCCAATATTCCAGGAAAATCCAGTTTCTACTAAGGTAAAGGATATTATTTTATTGCTTTTATAATTCCTGAAATGATTAGAAATTTTGCTTCATCTAATATCATTTCATAGAAATATTGGTCTGAACTTTTTATCAAATTTGGAAATTTTCATGACTGGGTACTATTCATGGGCACTTTATTCATATGGATCTTCATTCATGATTCTTTGTTCATGGGCAGCATTCACGATTCATTGTTCATATGGTATTATTCACGGTCTTATTCACAAAAAAAAATCTCCTTCCAAGTTATCTGTTGTGACCCTTATTCTTAAAATTTAATCCATGTTTTGATCTTCATTCTTGAATTTTACTCCATTATGGTTTATTATGGAGTATTTTTAAACTTGAATTATCTAAAGTACGAATTTCTAATCTTTGTCCTTTTCTCTCATGGGATTTGTTCTCTAAAATGTTTTTCATCATCCTCAGTCTTAAATGGTGATACTTGATGAATATCTTTGGCCTATAGTGCAAAGATGAATGATTATTTGATGAATATCTTTGGCCCGTATTGCAAACATGAACAGGTGTTGAGATGAACATGACCAACTGGTGATACAAATGAATATCTTTGGCCCATAGTGCAAAGATGAATGTTTGATGCAAGATGTATATTGATTGATGTTACAGAAATAAAATATTGATGATGAACTTTTAAATTCATAGATGATATTAGATTATATTCTCTACTTAACTTTTCTAATGAATTGTTATTTCCGCTGCGAATATTAATTTTATTCTCTACTTAACTTTTCTAATGAATTGTTATTTCCGCTGCGAATATTAATTTAAAACTGGTTGTCCATTATATTTTATTTGATTTGTTGAAGGCTAGCAATAAATTGTTGTTCTTTATCTTAGTCATAATATTCTTTACTGGGCTAGTTGAGCTCACCCTTTTCCTTTTTGTTCCATTTTTCTTCTCAGGAGGTGAGAATATAACAGGATCTAGCCGGGGTATGGAGTGATGGTTCTAGAAAGTTATTTTAGCAGTCCTCACTATTTTTGTAAAATAGTGTATCAATAATTGTAATGAGGACTTATTTGAGTGTGGATATTGTCTAGAAGACAATATTTGTATTCAAACTCACAGTATGTGTTGTCGTATTTTGCACGACAATTGTAATAATAAAGTTGTAGTTATTTTCTGTACCATGTATTTGGCGACTCAGAATGGGTGATGTATACCTATTTTGGGGGAGTCACAACATGGCCTTTAAATTAAAGGGTATGGACATGGCAATTTCTGAGGGTTTTCTTATTCACTTCATTATAACTTCTCTTCCTGCACAATTTGATCCATTTAAGATCAATTATAACACGCAGAAGGAAAAGTGGAAGATGAGCAAGTTAATCGCCATGTGCGTCCAAGAGGAAGAAAGACTTAAGGTTTAAAAACCTAATGTTGCTCATTTGACTATCATTAGATCCCATAAGAAGAACGCTTATAAAAATGGCAAAGGTTTTAAGAATAAGGATAAACCAATTTCTACCAAAACAAATAAGGCAAATTATTCAGGTAACAACTTTGAGGCAGGACCTAAATGTCGCTTCTCTAAGAAGTAAGGACAAATTCAAAAAGAATGCCCTAAGTTCAGAGAATGGCTTGAAAAGAAAGGGATTCCTTTCAAAGAAGACACTCCAAAAGGGGGAAAGAACCATTAAAGTTGACAATGGAGAGTTTATACAAGTTGAAGCTGTAGGAACTCTTCCTTTAGTTTTGGAGAGTGGTTTCACCTTGTATCTATATGATACTCTTTATGTTACCAGTATGACACAGAATTTAATTTTTATATCTAAACTTGACGTTGACGATTTTTCGTTTAAGTTAGGAATAATAAAATAATTATTTATCATTACTCTCATGTTATTGGTTCTGGCTCTCTAGAGGGAAACCTCTATAAGATAAATTTAGATAATGTCTTTACTGAATCCTTGTTAACAATGAATTTGATATAACGTACCTCTAAAAGTGGAAATAAAAGAAAACTAGATAATGAGATTTCTTCAAAATTATGGCATCAACGCTTAGGCCATATTCCAAAAGAAAGAATTCAAAGTCTTATAAAGGATGGAATTCTTCATTCACTATTTTTCTTATCTTGACCGAAAAATTAAAGTAGTGAGACCAAATAGAGGCGGAGAGTATTATGGTAAACACTTTGATACAGGTCATAATCTTGGTCCATTTGCCTTATTTTGTCAAGAAAATGGCATCTTTACTCAGTATACAATGCCTGGTACACCATAGCAGAATGGTGTAGCCAAGAGGTGAAATCGTACCCTTATGGATATAGTACATAGTATGTTATGAAATTTTAGCTTACCTATATTTTTGTGGACTGGGACATTAAAGACATCTGTTCATATTTTAAACTGGATTCCTAGCAAATCTGTCCTTAGCACTCCTTATGAAATTTGGACAGGTAGAAAACCTAGTTTAAAATACTTACGGGTATGGGGCTGTCCAACCGAGGCTAAGATTATAATTCACAAATAAAGATACTTGACTCTAAAACCATTAGTAGCCATTTCATTGGATATCCTGAAAGATCTGTGTTTTCGATTTTATTGTCCCTCACATACCACTAAAATTGTTGAGACTAGGCATGTAGAATTTTTAGAGAATGGTGATTTAAGTGGGAGTGGTGAGCCTAAAAAAATTGATCTTGAAGAAAACAGGATTTATCTGTCTAACCTGTACTTCAAGAGGGTGAGGCACAACAACCTCCATTGGAGGCGAATGATGCCCTTAAGATAGCTAAGCCACCACCTAATGTTGAACCCCGCATTATTGAAAATTATATTCCTGAGATTCTGAAACCTTTACGTAGGTCCGAAAGGCCTAGAAAGCCTGTTAATTTTGATGATTTTATAACATATCTTAATGAGAATGATTATGATTCAAGTAACACTAATGATCCTATCTCCTATACAGAGGCCATTGCGAGTGCTCAATCAACTTAATGGCTTGAAGCCATGAATGATGACTTAAAATCAATGGAGCTTAATAATGTTTGGGATCTTGAAGAATTATCAAAAGGTGTTAAACTTGTTGGTTGCAAGTGGATCTATAAGACCAAATTAGATCCTAAAGGGAACGTTGAAAGATATAAAGCTCGATTGGTTGCTAAGGGTTTCACTCAAAAGGAAGGTATGGATTATAATAAAACTTTCTCTGCAGTATCCAAGAAAGATTCATTTAGAATATTCATGGCTCTAGTTACTCATTATGATTTAGAGTTACATCAGATGGATGTTAAAAATGCATTCCTTAATGGTAACTTGCATGAGAATGTCTATATGACGCAACCAAAAGGTTTTCTGGTTAAAGGCAAGGAGCATATGGCATGTAGACTTAAGAAGTTCATTTATGGGTAAAAACAGGCTTCTCAACAACGGTATCTTAAGTTTTACGAGGTGATGAGTAATTTTGATTTTCAGAAAAATATAGTGGCTCAATGCATTTACTTGAAGGTCAGTGGGAGTAAATTTGTTATTCTTGTTTTGTATGTTGATGATATACTACTTTCAAGTACTAACTTAAACATGTTGTATGAGACCAAACGTTTCCTTTCTGAAAATATTAATATGAAGGATCTCGGTGAAGCCTCTTATGTTATAGGTATTGAAATTCATCGAGATAGGTCTCACGGGATATTAGGATTGTCCCAAAGAGCTTATATTGACAAAGTTCTTAACAAATACAATATGCAAAATCACTCCCCTATTGTCGCTCCTGTTGTTAAGGGTGACACATTTGGCTCATATCAATGTCCTAAACTTGAACGTGATCAAATGAATCTTATTCCCTATACTTCTGTGGTTGGGAGTCTTATGTATGCTCAAGTTTGTGCACGTCCAGATATATCGTATATAACTAGCATGCTTGGACGTTACTAGTCAAATCCAGGTTTAGATCATTGAAAAGTAGCCAAAAAAGTTTTACGCTACTTACAGGGTACTAAGGATTTTATTCTTACAATCAGAAAAACAAATAACCTTAAAGTTGTTGGTTATTCTGATTCTGATTTTGCTAAGTGTAAAGACAAAAGAAATCTAGAATAATGTACATCTTTATGCTTTCAGGAGGCCCTATTTTGTGGAGAACTCATAAGCAGGAGTTAACTACCACTTCCACGATGGCATAATATGTGGCTTTTTATCATGCTACTTGTCACGCCGTATTATGAATAATCTTATTTCAGGACTTAAGGGTGTAGATTCCATTTCAAGGTCATTGAAAGTATTTTGTGATAATGATTCTGCTGTTAGTTTTTTAAACAACACCATTTCGAGTGGTGTTGGACTATACCTCGACACTAAGTACTTATTTGTCAGGGAAAGAGTTGAAAATCAAAGCGTTGTCATTAAGTATATTAGTACGCACGATATGTTAACGGATCCACTTACAAAAGACTTACCACCCAAGCTCTTTTTAGAGCTTGTTGTCGGCATGGGTTTAACTGGTAGTCTTAATTAGTGAGTTATTTTGATGTAAGACAATAATTTTGAGCTCTTTGTTTTGAACTTCACATTATGTTTAAGGTTTGCTATTCTCTTTATTGTGCATACTTGAGAATTTATGAGCAAACAATTATGTTTTAGACCATATGAATGAGTTTAATCTATTACCACTTATGTAAACTTTATTCATACATGTTATACTTAATGTTAATCCTTTTTCTAATAAAATTACTAATTGTGTAACTAATGGGGATCTTGTGTTAATAGTGACACAAAGATTGTATTAATTCGCATTGGTGTTTTTATTTGAACAAGATGTGGATATTAAATTAATACTTGGCCAAATCAATGATTGTAAGCGTTATGTTTTGTATATAAATAGTATTTCGGCCAAGTGGGAGAATGTTAAAATATTTTATTTTCTTATGTGGCCTCTACTATTTATGTAATTATTGTGCTTACATATTGTATTAATTTAATTATTTTATTTATGGGTTTGATAATTAATTATGTTGCTTGTAAATAATATTACTAATAGTACTTGGCATAATGGGCCCTAGGGTTTCATAATCTTGATGGACGATTTTGACCCTTAGCTATTTTATAAATAAAACAGTTAAGGTTTGGTCTCAATTGTCATCTCAAGAATTTTATACACACCTATACATCCATCCTAAGATTGAGAGAGGCAATTGAAGACTTTCACCCTTCAGCGCGGTGAAAGCGTGATACATACAAGATGGCTTCTCTTAATTCATGTAAGTACCTAATTGATTAATTGATTTTATTCTATGTAATAGCACGTTCCAATATAATTATTTAATATGATGTACATAAAAATACAATGAGAATGCTCTCTCTTTTCCTCTAATCATCTTTGTTCTTAATATTAGTATTCTTTTATAATAATGTTACATTTTTATAGTTACTCTTCCTCTTTATTAAACCTATTCAAGGAATATATGTATTTATATATATTCCACACATTTTTACAATATTCAAAAAATTAAATTTAGACTTTAATAATAATTTCATTTATAATTACAAAAATTTATTACAAGGGTTTTGGAATATTACAGTACATCATAGTTCAAACTGCTATTCATGAGGATAAGGTTCGAAGACCCCTTTTTAGGTATCTTTCAAAAAAAGGACGAACGCGCGAGGCTTTTTAAGTTCACCGTCAAATCCTATGACACAACGTTTGTAGTAATCAATACCTTATATATGAAGGCAGCAAAGGCGATCCTTTTAATTGGAAAACTCATCTTCCAATTGAAAAATTCACTGAGTCAACCCTTAATTAATTAAGAGTTAACTCTGTGATAACTCACCCATATACAGAATCGTCCCGATGTCTTGAGATTTTCACCTCCTCTTCCATCAGTTGATTAACAATTTGGTGCGTCTTGAAACAAAACTGACGGTTTCTCTTCAGATTGTTCCTCCTATTCCTATTTCTCTTCCCCTTCTTCTTCTTTCAGTTTCTTCCCTTTTGTGTTCATATACTGCCATGTCATGCCATGCCGAACCCAAATGAAATGCTGTTAGGGAGAGAAAGAGATAGAGAACAGATGACCAAGAACTCAAATCTAGAAATCCGTCCTTCTAACTCCGAATCTCAGGTTAATTAATCTATGGTTTTTATTTTAAATTCCTAAAGTTTTCTCTCTCCTCACCTAATTCAATTCTTGAGTTGCAGGTTTTGGATTCCTTTTATTCTCTATTAATTCTTTCGGGTATGTATTCTTTTTCCCCTAAATTTCATTTCAAGAAATATTTTTTCTTTAATTTATATTTGGTTTCTAAAATCTCTGTAACCAATCAAATGTTTGTGAAAACCTAATTTTTTGTGAAAAAATTCCAACTTTTTTTTAATTTTTTGTTATTTATTGGTTAATCAGAACCCTTGATCTAAAAAATTGATTTTCAAGCTACAAGTAAGAATCTCCAGAGCTAAATACTGGAGATGGTTTAAAAGGTTGTGGAGTTTAAGAGGAAATGATTCCCATAAAGAGGGGTCTTATGTTGAACATAGCTTTAAAGAGAAAGAAGAGATTTTGAGGGGTCTTATGCTGTCCTAAGGGTTATTTAAATTTTATTTCTCAATATCAAGTAAATGACCAAGGAAGTTTGTAATTGCAATGACTGACAGCTTTAGTTTCATATTGAGCACGATGGAACATTAGCTCTGCATATTGCTTTATGCATTTTGTCCTTGGTATATTGGTAGAAATTTCAACTATCAATAAAGTAAATAAAATAAATAAAATAAAAAATTGGATGGAAATTCAGTTTTACTAAATATCCTCACCTGAGTTCGGCAGGATGAAGTCTCAGATGTTCAATGACCACAATCTACTTATTTGAATTAGACTGAGATAAATAAGGCCTAGAAATATAAAACTTAATTTCAATCCATCATTTCCCTTAGATTTTTTTTCTTTCATGGGAATCCTTTTGGATTCCGCTTGATTGTATTTAATTGTATTCACTCGACAGAATCAAATCAAGGCGAGAGGAGCTACATGAAACCAAGTCATTGTGGAGGACAGGAGTTGTATATGAATCTATTTTTCAAAAACATATGGCTAATAGAAAAGACTTTGTAGTTTGTAGAGAATTCACGTTTGGCATGGTCAGTGTTTTTGTCATTGTTACTTTAGGATATTTTTTTATCTTATCATATTTCTTTTATATATACTGCATTTATTTATAGATAAAGGTTTCAGTTTATTATTTTATCTCTGCTAGTGTATTGTATAATTTAGAAAATAGACCTTTTCCATTTAGTACAGTATATGAGTGTTAATAACAAGCGTATTGCTTTCATAGTGCCAGTAAAGGTTGGTTAAATCCACCACTACGTTTCTGTTGGTGTATTGCTTTTACAGTGCTAGAAACTGTTTATAGGGTTTGTGGTCTACCGTGTTCGTGTCAAACAAGGTGGTCGAAAGAGGCCCTTTTCCAATGGTATTTGTGCATCTACTATTCAGTTCAGTTTCAGTTTACTGTTGGCAAATGTATTGAACATTACTTAGGCATATTGGATTTCTTCTTGATTCTAGAGATTGTGCAAAAGAGGTTTCTTTGGCTTTTATATATATTGGGAAAGAATAATTCTTTTTATTGGTTTCCTAAATGTTTTATTTTACTTTATTTAGGTCTTCAGCAATCCTAGAGTGGATGATGTCCCGCAGCATGGGTAAACAAAGCATTTCTTTGTTCTATAGTTTTGTACCTCTAGCTTCCTAATCTTCTTGATTGGTGAAGCTTTAGCCCTGGTGTTGTGACAATAAGAATTGGTCAGTTTGTGTGATTTTCTTGCAAACTTAAATAATGAAAAAGGGGTTTGATGATAAAACTAGATAATTTTCCTAACTAGCATTGTGTTGTCCAAGTATTATGCATAATTATGGAAGATATGGTAAAAGATAATCTATATGATTGTTTTTATATCATTTTGGGCTGATGGAGTGGCTTTATATAATAACTTTGCATGTTATCACAAATCTAATAATGGATATGCAATAAGATTTGAACTGCCGGTAAAATACAGCCAAGCTATTTATTTAGTAAAAATAGAACCCTTTTAACTTCACCCCTTTACTGGGACACTAACGATGATGATGACTGTATTACACTGTTTGTCTCCTTAACAATTATAGGTTTAACTATATAAGCTTTAAAGGGAAGGAAGGATGGATTGCGGCAAAACCTGCAATTCTACTGCACACTTCAGGTGGTGAAGATAGCTGGGAAAGTATACCTTTAAGTGCTGAACTTCCTGGTGATATGGTAGGCCTATATGAGCTTACACATTTATCTTTGTTCTCAGTATTTACTTTGCCAAATTTATCTATAGTGCTTTTTAGCATGTCAAATCATTCTATTTTCGATTGTAGATCTACTCAATTACATTCGGATTCAAGGTTTCCCTACCTACCTTTTTCTATTTTTTTTATACAAATATGTGGGCTACCTGTGAGTAAAAAATTACATGCTTTTGCATAGTTCTTCGTCTCTAATTTGTTAGCAGAAAGCTCTTTGTGTGTACTGACTTAGCGCACTTTAAATGTTTGAAATAATGCCACATAGAGTTTGTTCTAAATGCCACATAATTATGAATCTGCAAGTCTGTATTCTTTGTTGAATTTTTTTAATACTTTATTTATTTCAATTATGTCAATATAAAGCCTAATTGGATGAGAAGCTTCGTGCATGCTGGAAATCTGAGGAAGAATTGGTGGAAATGCTTGATAAAATATTTGTTTTGATCATATTTATACAGGTAAGTTGAATGCATTTAAATGGAAAGGAAGTAATCTCTTGCGTTATTGGATCAGGAAGTTGGTTGTCATCAGATTAATAATTTAAGTCATCATTTATATATAGTTTTGATTCAGGGTATGGATGTATTTGAAGTCTTCTATAAGATGGACCTTGCTAAAAGACTACTGTTACGAAAGAGAACTTATATTGACGATTTCTAAAGTAAAGGATGTGAAAAATATTAAACTTAATGGCTATTTTTCTTACAAAAGAAGAAAAAGGCATGATTATTTGTAAAAAGAATTTTCTTTTACAATTAAAAACGGAGTGTGACAATCAGTTTACTAATAAATTTGAGTGGATGTTCAAAGTACGTATCTCTCTATCAATTCTTTTTTCTAATATTGACTGATCTCAATATTTAATCTGAAATTGTGGGCTATGACCTGGTACATGAATGGTATAGTCTCAGTCCCTTTTTGACATAAATATTTGGCAAATTATTAAATCTATTATTCAAACTAGCCCGTGCATTGCACGGGCTATCAACTAGTTATAATAGTAAGAGTAAGTTAATTTAAATTATTTTTTATAATCATCATATATGTAAAATAATTATGAAATTCAGAATAATTTTCTGTAAAAAGTAAATATGTGTTTCCCACAGGATATTTAACTAGTAATAAGAAAAGAGAAAATATTCTTCTCCTAAAATTTTGAAACGGTTCGGATGAATAGAATGATGAGTTGAAAAAAGAGATTAAAAGGAAATCAATGATTTTCATTTCTTTTAACTATTTTACTCAATGGTTACTGCACAATTCTTTGTACATATCATCCAACATGTTAAAATTTTAAATTTTTGATAAATTTTAATTTAATCAAGCACTATTAATTATGAATAAGAAGAGCATAACCAAGAGCCGAATCTGAATTTGTCTATTATCGTGTGAAATTTCTTTGCATGAATATCTAAGGGTAATTGATATTTTTCACAAGTAAAATTAATAGTTATTCAAGTTCTCCTCATATAAATAATAAATAGATCTCACACTTATAGGAGAAATAGAACTTATAAAAATATCAAATTTATTTATAAAAATAACAATTCGTATTAAAATTATAAATTTTGTACATAACACACCAAATTTTGATAACTATCAATACCTTGTCAATACTAGTAGCAAATAAATTATTTACTTCTCAATTGAATTAGATTAATTTGGTTAATCGAGTTAACTTAAACTAAGTTAATAAATTATTATTCATTGAACTTGCATTAATGAATTGTTTATTGAAGTTTTATTTTTCATTCAATTCACTTTCTCTCATTACCATATTAATTTGTTCTCTTTCTTTTTCCTTTCTTATTAGGTAGCAAAACCCAAAACTAAGGAGGGTGTATTCAATAAAAACTAAAATATATATTTTTAAGTTACAGACTTTTGTAAAATTTGTGAATTTTTTAATGACTTTTAAAATTACTTTTAAAGACTCCATGAAATAAGTGACAGACTTTTTACCAAGAGTTTGATAGACTTTTGTATATTTCTAATATTTCTTGTACCTTATATTAATTGTTAAAAAGTCAACAAAGATCTTATATTTAGATGAAATAAGTGCGATATTAAATAATATTAAAATATTTTGACCATGTCACAACCTAATTTGAAATAAAAGGCATTGTTGAATTTGAATTATTAGATCATACTCAGTCTATTACAAGAAAATGTAATATTCATAATTTTTATGTTTCATAAAAAAAGTAATTTTCTACTAACAATAATATAAAATAACAATTTCGATTTTAAAATTATTCATTGTCGTTTTCCTATCAAGTCATTATTACTAAACTAATAATTTGTAATTTTCAACAAATAACAAAATTAACAAATTTATTACTTTTGAAAATAAACATAAAATAAAATATCTCCTTAATACTTACAAATATAATAAATGAGATTTTTTTATGGAAGTGAAGAAATATCAAATTATGTTAAAATATTTGTTATCTTCATTTATATCATTGGTTCTATTTGAAACCCTTAACGATACTCTCCTTTTAACCATTCCTTCCTTTTCTCTCTCCTCACCTCATATATATAATAACTCTGTCTCCTTTTAAGATTTTTATTTTGAGAGGATTGAGGTAAAGAGAGAGAAAGTGAGAAAGATATATATATATATATATATATATATATATATATTGTTTTCTTTTATCTTCTTTAATTATTTGATCTCCTCTATCTCTTTCTCTTTCTCCTTTCTCTTTTGTTTATCTTCTCCCTTTTTTAAATATTTGAAAGTCTTTAGAGATTAGGTCAGACTTTGGATATGAGTATCTCTTCTTCTAATGTCTGTCAAACTCTACCATTTGATAAAAATAAGAAAAATCTATGACTTTTTGAATACCAAAATACTTTTATAGAATTTATAAAAGTCTCAATTCAATACCACTTGACTTTTAAAAAAATTATAAAAGTTGTAATTGAATATCAGTAAACTTTTATAAACTCTTTAAATGTCTTGATTGAATACATCCAAACTTTTAATGTCTTTAAAAGTCTTTAAATATTTTAATTGAATACATCATCCTAATTTTAACAACTTTCAACTTCATTAATATGTAATTTCATAACTTTAATAGTATGAATTGAATAATAAAAAAAATTATTCACATTTTTAAATTCATGTAAGTACATATTTTTCTCAATACTACTTATTCACTATAAAAAAATACATATACTTGATATTACTTATCAAAATAGTCACACAAACATGTTATATATATATATGGATAAAAGAGATAACTACTCCTTCAATTTCTTTAATTCTTTTCTCTTCATAAAATTAATTTGTCATTACGATGTAATTTATCACCATCACTTTGTATGCGTAAGATGGAATTCTACAAAAATAATCAATATAAATTCTTCACTTTTTTTTATTTTTTTTTAATACGTACGAGTTTAATTTATTCAATTTTGAGAAATGTAGTTGATATATACTTTTAAGATTAACAAAAATACCTCTAAAAATTTGACATTTAATAGAGATTTAATAAGACACAGTACAAATAAATCTTATAAAAACTATTTTAGAAACTAGTTTGTTCCTCTTACGTAGAGGTGGCAAACGGCAAGGTGGGTCCGGATCGAGAAGCAGGCGGTAGTAGGACCAAAAAACCCGAGGTTTTGATTTGGTAGAAAATGTTAGGCCCATGTGACCAAGTTAGGCTTCCTACCATGGCTTTTTTCCCTATTTTTTTTTATAAAATTTTGCTACACCAAAAATAGTAATAATAATAAATATTAAAAATAATAAAATAATTTATAATAAACAATAATTCTAATTACCTATATTAACTACATACCTCAATCAATTAAAATTTTAATAGTATTATAAATTACTTTCAAAGTATATAATCAAATTTGATTTTTTAAAATTATACTTTAAAATTAATATAATTTATTTAACTTTTAAAAATGCATTCATGACTCCACAAATATTGTTTCAAGAGATATCTAATTGATTTTCAAGATTTACACGGTTGGAACTTGGAGATGCCAATATTTTAGTAGTTTGAATATTTAAATTGATTTTCAGAAGATTTGCATGACATGATTTTAGGCATTACCCAATATCTCATTATTAACAGTCACATCAATTAAGAAATTTCAAACTACAATTATTATTTACTACAACTATAATAATTAAAAATATATTTTTATATTGAAGATTGCATTAAAAATAAATAGTTGTTGTAGCTCAATTGGTTTGAACTCTTATTTATTTACTTACAAGTCTTATGTTCAATCCTCATAACCCACAAGTAGCAACATTTTGTTTTTTTTTAAAAAAAATAAATTCACGGGCAGCGGGCCGGGCTGGGCCAAAAACGGCCCAGATTTTATGGGCTAAAAAATCATGGCCCAAAGCCCGGCCAAGTGGCGGGCGGGTAAACCCACCATGGGCCTGAAGCCATCTTTGCCAGATCTACTCTTACGGACCATAAACTTGTGTATATAAAAGCAGGGAAGGAGATCAATTGAATGACCATCCGACTTACTCTCAATTAAAATGAGTTTACTCGTTTTAATTGATGAGTTAATTCGAACGATTATTATTATATTTAATATTATAACTAATCATTATAATTAATTTCCTTTGAATTATGGAGAAAGAATATGAAAATTTTCTTCTTGAAATACTAAAAGTTTTATATAATTTTAATCAAGCAATACCTTGTATATAAAAACAGGGAAGAGATCAATTGAATGATCATCGGAGTTAACTCTCAATTAAAATGAGTTAACTCACATGGTTATTATTATATTTAATATCGTAACTAATAATTACAATTAATATATCCTAAATTATGGAGAAAGAATATGAAAATGAAATACTAATAGTTATATTCAATTTTAATCAAATAAATATAATTATTTTCTCTCAAATTGTTGATATAAAATATGAAAAGTTCATTCCTGACAATTAATTTGTAGTTTCCAGTCGCACAATAATACAAGTAATTAAATTCTTTTTAATTGTGATAGAATATGTTGATCTAAAATATTAACATTATATTTGTATTATGTCAATTAAAAATCTCTGTCAATAAAAATTATCAAATAATTATAAAAAAGTGATACAGATTGACACGTGTCTCACACGAGCTATCAAACTTGTGTTAATAATCACTTATCACTACTTTGCTTTTAAAAAAATAATTTTTCTTTCTTTCATTTTTTTTTCTAATCAAAACTTATTTTTCTTATCTTAATTTATTTGTTTCCCTTTTCTTTTTCCTTTTTTGAATAACAAAAGTGTTGTCTTGATATGAAATAATTTGACTTTAATTTTGATTACTCATCCCACAAAACAGAGTCCAATTTGTCAATTTTTCTCATAAAACAATATATTTTTTAATTGTTACAAGTATAAAATGACATATTACACTTAACAATTTTATTATCATTCATCACTTATAAACTTATCACTTATATTTGTAAACAATTATCTTTAGAGTAAAACCTAAGATAAGTTATCTTATATCACTTTTAATATATCATTATTTGATCGTCAACTGACCATACGACTATAATGAGCATATAAAATTATGAGATTGTATAAAATTTAATTTAATTTGAAGTTATAGATCAACAACTTTATAACAATAGAACTTATTAAATTTTAGGGCAAAGGTCCAAAAATACCCTTGACGTTTACCCCGATGTCCCATTTACACCTTGAACTTTTTTTTTCTTTTTTAAAAGTACACTTAACGTTGTAAAACGTAACTCAACAATGCCCCTCCCGTTAAAAAAATTCCAGCTGGACAAACGGACGTTAGTAACGACCAACACATGGCAAAATAAAATGTAATAATCTTTTTTTATTATTTTCTCTTTCTTCTTTAACTTTTTTTCTCTCTTTCTTTCTCCCCGTCCCTTTTTCTTCTCTCTCTCTTTTCTTCTTCCTCTGTTCCAAAAATAACAAAACTAAAATGCATTAATCATAACAATCAGCACATACCCATTACAGAAACAACTCAGCAACAACTCATAGAAGTCGAGAAAATCCAAAAAGATTGGATTTGTAAAGAAAAACAAAACGTGATTCACAATCAAATGAACCCACAAGCAAATCTTTTGCAAACGGACTTCTCAATACTGCTTGCACATTCATTAACTTCCGTATTGGTGAAGATTTGCTTGACTTAGAACTGTTGTGTGCGAGAATAGAAAGCTGTTTGAGGACTTGGACAAAATTTTATTCCTGATTGAGAGGGTACTTGGCCATTTGAATGCATAAAAACTCCCTTAGCTGTTAAAACAAGGTCTCCGGCTTCCACTAAGCTACTTGAATCAGAATTATCAGAATTATCAGAATCATCAATAGAATGCTTGATGGAATAAAAGAAGCAACTAAATAACTCCACATGCTTCAAGAAAGAATCTATTCCAATAATCTGAGCCTGAATTCCAATAATCCATAAATGACAAATTACAACACAAAGCTATGCATATGCATCCAGTAGGTAGGGTAATAGAAAATTCAATACTTCTTTGTGGTTACAGAGAAATAAGCATAACATCATCCCTCTTCGAATCAGAAATTACTACTAAATTTTCACAAACATCAAATAATATTCCTTGTACGAGAGAATAGCAACACTTTACGAATTCAGTGATTGATTGTCGCGTAAATTAATGTCAACAAATTACAAGTCTCACTAAGCATTTCAAAATAGACTTTCAATTTCTGGCCCCACATTGGCTTCAGTAAGTAAAGAGAAGATCAAATCCAATATTGTTAAACAGTAATCATTCAAATATTCTCCCGTCTTAACTTTCAACATTCAGCCTTGCACTCGTTCCATTCAAAGCACAATTTTGGAATAGATTCCTTCAAGCAGCAACCAAATCGACAGTAAAGAAGAAACTAAATAAACAAATAAAAGAAAATTAATCCCTTTTGATTACCTGATTAGAGAATGCAAATGAGGAAGCAATCTTTCATGACTATTCAGAAGATTCGAAAGATGGAATTTCAGCCCCAATACCCACTTGAAGAAAATGAAAGTAATTTTGGTTTAAGCCCAACTTTTTTTTCTCTTTGTTTTTTTTGGGTCTTTTCCAGATCCGATCGAAAAAGATGGAGTTTTGAGATTTGAGTTATAATTCCTCTTTGTTAACGCTTCGATTTTATACCGATTGAAATCACCAAAACAATGAAAGCCAAAATAGCGCCAACGGTTTGATGGAGTAATTGTTGTGAAATCAAACTCACGAAATACACTCACATAAACATAAATAAAGAAATATAAAGCATGAACACAAGAATTTACGTGGAAACCCAATTGGGAAAAAACCACGGGGAGAGAGAGTAATCCACTATATTAATATTGGGAGTACAAGATGTGTATATGGAGAGTACAAGTTGTTGTGTTCTATGATATTCTCCCCTCAAACCCTAGCTTGTAGCCATATATATAGAAGCCACCTCCACCCGTATCCTACTAGGAGAAGGACTCCTTATCCCTCCAAATAAGGAAACACAATCCTATTTTAATAAGGACTCTTCCATTGTCATAATAAATACATATGGGCCATCATCAGATCCGGACCATTAAATAGACTGGGTCGCACCATGGCTAGACCCAAATAATCACATCCCAACATTGCCCCCCAGTCTCTTATTTATAAGGAAATTATAAATGAGAGACTATACAAGTTTATCCCAACAAAAACGACCATATTTGCCGAAGACAAAATATCACTCATGAACTTCATGTGCCGAACTAAAATTGTTAGAGAACCAACCTTATACCAACCGAACCAACCTTATCACAACCGAATATAGAGAACCAATCTTATACCAACCAAAGATATAAAGAACCAACCTTATCCCAACCGAACCAACCTTATCCCAACCGAACCAACCTTATCACTACCGAAAATATAAAGAACCAACCTTATACCAACCGAACCAACCTTATCACAACCGAACCAACCTTATCACAACCGAATCAACCTTATACCAACCGAACCAACCTTATCACTACCGAAGATATAAAGAACAAACCTTATACCAAACGAACCAACCTTATCCCAACCGAACCAACCTTATCCCAACCGAACCAACCTTATCACTACCGAAGATATAAAGAACCAACCTTATACCAACCGAACCAACCTTATCACAACCGAATATAGAGAACCAACCTTATTACTACTGCATCCAATTAGAAGTAGGAGTCCTAATTAAACCTCCTTACCCCACCCTTGCCCCCAGTCTCTTATTTATAAGGAACTTATTTATAAGAGACTATTCAAAAAGGCTCCATGTGATTTTTATCCTCGGGACTTTTATCTTCGGGACTTTTATCCTCGGGATTTATATCCTTGGGACTTTTATCCTCGGGACTTTTATCCTCAGATTTTATATCCTCGGGACTTTTATCCTTGGGATTTATATCCTCGAGACTTTTATCCTCGGGACTTTTATCCTTGGAACTTTTATCCTCGGGACTTTTATATCCTCGGGACTTTTATCCTCGCGATTTATATCCTCGGGATTTATATCTTTGGGATTTTTATCCTCGGGACTTTTATCCTCGGGACTTTTATCCTCAGGATTTATATCCTCAGGATTTTTATCCTCAGGACTTTTATCCTCGGGACTTATATCCTCGGGATTTTTATCGTCGAGATTTATATCCTCGGGATTTTTATCCTCGGGACTTATATCCGCTGGATTTTTATCCTCGGGATTTTATCCTCGGGATTTTTATCCTCGGGATTTTTATCCGCTGAATTTTTATCCGTTGGATTTTTATCCTTGGGATTTTATCCTCGGGATTTTTATCCTTTCGGGAGATCAAAGCCTTCCCGAAGGACGTTTGTCCGACCTTATAACCCCTGCAACCTTATGCTGCCATAATATCCGTAGAATGTTCATCCTTTCGGGAGATCAAAGCCTTCCCGAAGGGCGTTTGTCCGACCTTATAACCCCTGCAACCTTATGCCGCCATAATATCCATAGAATATTCATCCTTTCGGGAGATCAAAGCCTCCCCGAAGGACGTTTGTCCGACCTTATAACCCCTGCAACCTTATGCCGCCATAATATCCATCCCGACCCCTATGGGAGGCTTTGATCAGACTCTATATCTGCCGAAAGTAAATAGTCGAAGATATGATGAAGCCGATGTGATATAGTCCGAGGCAAACTGCAATTATTTGAAGAGGATTGTTGTTGTCCGAAGTGAGTTGTTGTCCAAAGTGTCACAAGTAAACATCTTGAATAGTCGGAGCTCATACAAGATGCATGTATTTTGCCCCCAGTCGATTTAGCCCGAATAAATAAAGAAGCCTGAATCAAATATCAAATTTATATCTTGCCCAAAAATATTTTCTCCAACTAATTTGTTTTTCGATCAATTTCACCTAATAGCACCTTTGGTGGCATTATATAACGCACCCGTCCATTCAAATTCCTCAGAATGTGTTCCAAAAAACCAATTAACAAATTCTTCGGTTCGAGCTTGTCAACTACAAAATCAATCATCGACCCACAGCTCAACTGGATCAACTTAATCCCTTTGTCTATGTTGGGATTGCTTCTGAACTTTTCCACCCCATATAAGCTCTGCACTTTCTTGATGACCTGCTTGATTTCGTGAACTAGAACATATCAAAAATCACCACCGAAACTGAGATTTATGTGTGGAGAATTTGGTGCAGCTCTGTGTCTGCACTATTAAATAGTCTTGCCTCTTTAAAGGACTCCCTAATTGCTCGAATCACTGCTTCCACTGTCTCTAAAAACTCTGCCGTCTCAGGCTTATCCAGAATCGGTTCCCCCACTTCTCCTCATATGAGCAAACCAAACTTTCAATTTCTCGAACAATATCCTCCGGCTGTCGTTTTACAGTAAGTTTAGTTAGACCGAGTAGATCAATCAACACTAAGTTCACGACATTCGGTGAGTAGATGCTGAGATTAGGCAGAGAAATTTGTTTCGTCTTTTCAGTCACTCTGTCAATTTTTTCCTCAATTTCTTTCGTAATCACAGCCTCAACTTCTTACCTCGTCCATCATCCACCTAGTCAAATTAGGTTGTGGTAAAATAAATATATTTCCCTTGTAAAATAAACTAGCAGTAGTGGGTAACTATCCTTCTTAAATTCGATTGGTCGTGGTAAAATAAATATATTGCCCTTGTGGACCCATATGACGGTTGATCCAGCAAAGCAAGGGTCCCAAGTTTGACTCGCAATCAGCCTGAGTGAGAGATGGGTGGGCTCTGCTTCTGTGGGTTTAGTAAACCGGCCACCACACCCATTTCCTTTAAATTATACTTCTTCATTGGAAATTACACGAGCATGACCCTAGGCATATAAGTATACAAGGCATCGATGGTGCGTTAATACTTAATAGGCATGAAGAGTACTTTATAACCATGTTGCTCAGGATGTCCATCCTATATAAATTAGCATACATAATAGGTATACATGTAAAGTGATGTTAAAATTTTAACTAGCGTGAACAGATTAATTACTAACAGGAGGCTCAACGCATATTGAACATATATTTTGTAAATTTGATAAAAGAAAATAACTTAGCTTTATGTGTTGACTCTCCTTCTTGATGAATCGGTGATTTTAAATAATATTAAAACTTTCCCACAGACGGTGCCAATGTTAACGTCTGATTTTGTACGCCCGATGAAATCACCCAAAAAGGCGGGCCAAAACAGCGCCAACGATTGATTATATTATTGTGAAAGATCAAATCCACGAAATACACACATACAAATATAATATAAATAAAGAGAGATAAAAGTATGAACACAAAGAATTACGTGGAAACCCAATTGGGAAAAAACCACGAGGAGAGGGAGAAATCCACAATAATAATGAGGGATTACAAATTGTGTATTGTATCTCCTAATGTATGTTGTAATCTCATGATATGAGTCGTATCGTGATATGTGATCCTCTTCCTCAAACCCTAGCTTGTAGCCGTATATATAGAAGTCATCTTCCCGAATCTAACTAGGAGAAGGACTCCTTATCCCTCCAAATAAGGAAACACAATCCTATTCAAGTAAGGACTCACCCATTAATAAATACATATGGGTCGGACCATTAAATAGATTGGGCTACACCATGACCAAGCCCAAATAATCACATCCCAACATTGTCCCACAGTCTCTTATTTATAAGGAACTTATAATAAGAGAGTATACAAGTAGATTGGACCGCACCATGGCTAGACCCAAGTAATCACATCCTAGCATTGCCCCCCAGTCTCTTATTTATAAGGAACTTATAATAAGAGAGTATACAAATAGATAAAGAACCAACCTTATGACAACCGAAGGCCAAAGAACCAACCTAATGACAACCAAAGGCAAAAGAACCAACCTTATCACAACCGAAGGCCAAAGAACTAACCTTATCACAACCTAAGACCAAAGAACCAACCTTATCACAACCGAAGGCCAAAGAACCAACCTTATGACAACCGAAGGCCAAAGAACCAACCTTATGACAACCGAAGGCCAAAGAACCAACCTTATGACAACCGAAGGCCATAGAACCAACCTTGTCACAACCGAAGGCCAAAGAACTAACCTTATCACAACCGAATAATGTTATCCGTTCGGGAGAACGTCAATCCGTCCCAAAGGATGTTTTCCGTTTGGGAGGTAATCTGTCCCGAAGGATGTTGTCCGAAGAGAAATTGCCGAAGGGATTGCCAAAGTGGTCCGAAGGTATCGTAACCCTAATGTTGGGATGTGATTATTTGGGTCTAGCCATGGTGCGACCCAGTCTATTTAATGGTCCGGATATGATGATGGCCCATATGTATTTATTATGACAATGGAAGAGTCCTTATTAAAATAGGATTGTGTTTTCTTATTTGGAGGGATAAGGAGTCCTTCTCCTAGTAGGATACGGGTGGAGGTGGCTTCTATATATATGGCTACAAGCTAGGGTTTGAGGGGAGAATATCATAGAACACAACAACTTGTACTCTCCATATACACATCTTGTACTCTCAATATTAATATAGTGGATTACTCTCTCTCCCCGTGGTTTTTTTCCAATTGGGTTTCCACGTAAATTCTTGTGTTCATGCTTTATATTTCTTTATTTATGTTTATGTGAGTGTATTTCGTTAGTTTGATTTCTCAAAAATTACTCCATCAAACCGTTGGCGCTTATTTTGGCTTCTTTGTTTTGGTGATTTCGTCAAAGTGCATAAAATCAGCGTTAACATTGGGCGTCTGTGGGAATCGAGGCACTTGTTCTAAAGTGTCGATCAAAATCGCTAAGATCAATCTGTGGCGTTAAATTTGTTACCCATCCTAGAAATCAAAGATAAGTTTCAAATTATATCGTACAGTTGATAATATTTTATTTTCACGTCATATGGCTTGACGTCTAGAATTCATGTAGTCTTATTTATGTATCGCGTACATATTTAAGTTCCTTTATCTAGAGTGATACATCACACTAAATGCAATAATATATTGTTACATTATTTGAAATTATTATATATTAATGTCGATAATTCCTCGGTTGGGTCAAAGATTAATACACGGGTTCATGCCAATATTCTTTGTGTTGTGATTATTAGGTGGGGTTAAAGTATATCATCACCATTGCCGATACTACTTTACCCAAAAGGAGTACATATTATGTCTAACCTTTCATATAGAATATACCTCATGATTTTAGGGGTGTGTATTTGAAGTAACATGATTAATGTTATAAAATCCATTCCTTTTATGCATATTAATGCCTCATCGCTACCTTTTGTGCTCATACCTAGGGACATACCCAGAAATTACTTTTCAATAAAGGTGATGGCAAAAGAACTATACATGATGCATGGCTCGGATTCTTTAAATCAACCAGAGTTGAAAAAGGAGCATGCTGTTGAAGTGGTCAACAATCTAGGAGAGGCTCGCTTTCATAATATGAATTAAGAGAATCCACTTACGGGTTTTTCAATTCGTGGGTCTCAAAATCAAATGGGTGGGAGGCAAATTGATCCAGAACTCATCGGAGCCAATTGATGGAAAAAGCGAGCAAGCGTAAAACCCCAAGAAGAATAACCCGCATCAATCAGAATAAACAACCTTGGCGTGGATGATATATTTGTATACACAAAGCATGGACAGATGGCATCTCTCTTCTCTCGAACCGTCCAAACTCTCTTATATTTGCATTCACGAACCACAACAATGAGACTTTCGGATGGCTCTCAATTTGTAGTGGGGAGTTGTACTCATGCTCATTGATCATAGCAGCACTTTAACATTGGATGAGGAATGTGACACCCCCAAAATAGGTCTACATCCCCCATTCTGAGTTGTCAATACACTATGATGTAAACAACTACAACTTTATTATTACAATAGTAAAACTGTGAGTTTAAATACAGATATTGCCATCTAGACAATATCCACATACAAATAAATCCTCATCATAATTATTGATACATTATTTTACAACAATGGTGAGGACTACTAAACAACTCTCCCTAGAACTTTCATTCCATACCAGGACTGCACTTGCTATATTCTCGCCTCCCGAGAAGAAAAATGGAACAAAAAGGAAAAGGGTGAGCTCGACTAGCCCAAAGAAAGAATATTATGAGTAAGATAATATACAACAAAATTATCGTTAGTCTTCAACAGGGAAAAATATAATAGAATACAATAGACAACAAGTTTTAAATCAATATTCGCAATGAAATAATAATTCATTAGAAGAGTTAAGTAGAGAATGCAAACTACTATCTTCTATGTATGAATTTTAAAGTTCATCGCTCTATTTTATCCTCTGTAACATCAATCAATATATATCGGGATCAAATATTCATCCTTGCACTACATGCCAAGGACATTCACCGATTGGTCATGTTCATCTAAACACTGTTCATCTTTGCACTCACGGGCCAAAGATATTCATCAAAAATCATTCATCTTTGCACTACTACGGCCAAAGATATTCATCGAAATCATTCATCTTTGACTCATGGCCAAAGATATTCATCATAAATCATTCATCTTTGCACTACAGGCCAAAGATATTCAATAATATCATCATTTAAGACTGAGGATGATGAAAAATATTTTTAAAAAAAACGAATCCAGTGAATCAAAATGACAAGGATTAAGGATTAAGGATTCGTACTTTGTTTTATCCATGTCCAAAAATACCTCAAAAATAATCATAGTGGCGTAAAATTCAAGAATGATCAAAACATGGATACAATCAAAGCTAGTATCCACAATAGATATTTTGGACGAAAAGAAAAATTTTCATTTTTCGATGAATAGTCTTAAATATTAAGTGAATAGTCTTGAGATACGTGAATAAGTCTTGCAGTATCACGTGAATAGTAACCGACACCAAAAGTTCCAAATTTGATAAAAACTTTGGACCAATATTTCAAAGATAATGATATTGAAGAAATAATATCATTACGAAAAAAAATAATATCCCTTACCTCGAAAAGATCAAGATTTAAGCGGAATCTTTGGATATAGACTATATCTTGAACTTTCACCGTATAGCAATACTCAAAGTATACTCAAAATACTCACAAGAATACATTTCGATAATATAGAGAGAAAACTTGATTTACGGTGTGATTTTCAATTCTAACCTAAGCACCTATTTATAGGAAATCGCTTAGAACACCAAAGCAGAAAATTTAATAAAATATTAATATTTATAAAAATATTATACGTATTCTTTGAAATCTGAATCTCAGCAATTCACACATGCCAAGCTTCTAGAAGAAAATAAAAAAACGTTTTTCTAATTTAAAATAATTTAAACTTCCAAAAATTAATTATTTTGAACTTGAACTTCAATAATTCACAATAAATAGCCCTTTTATCAGAAAATTTGAATCTCATGAGTTTTTATAGGAAATCCAATTCTCTACAACTTTGCAGAAGAAAGTTTTCTAAATTCCCAACAGAAATTGACCGAAATCCATAAACGGGTAATTTTAGAGGCTATAATCAAATTTCGAATAATAAATGGGGTCCAATACATGTTTAACATGTTTTAAACATTTATTGCAACAAAAATACTCTTCCTCCTCTCAGATACTCATATATCCCACATTCGTTGTAAAAATATCACCATTATTATATTATTAAAATATAATAATATATATTTAAATGAATTATTTTATCGAAAAAGATAAAATTTCAATTTTTAACAATTGTCACATTAAAAATTTTCTCCATCTATATCCACATAAAATCAATATTTTCCTCATCATATGAATCAATAATTAATTATTCACAAATAATATTACGTAATCACAATATTGACAACCGTGCAGGGTTCAGGAAAGAGGGCTTTCAATAAGAATTTCTCCTTCTTTGGCGCGCAATTAGGTGACCAAACCTCTCCTTAGATGTAACTTTCTAGACATTGCCAATAATGTTATCTAATAATATTATTCAGATAATATGAATTATTGTTTCGACAATGAAAAAATCTTGTGTAATGACAATTATTAAAACAACAAAGAATATAAAATATCAACGCAAAGCAATTATTGAATCAATAAAATAAAACCTTTAAGAATTAATTATCGTAACCATTATTGAGTAGTGCCTTCTTATGTAAGAGTCAATAATTGGTGCAATACCGCATCTACCGCAACAACGCCAGCGTATTCTTGTGTTTTAACCACCGGGTATTCAACAAATGTAACGCAGAATAACTACGCCCGTTATTTTTAAACAAGCATATATTTGTCATTTTCTTCCTCCAATAAGCTTTTTCGTTATGGGGCCCACACATGGTCGCTACCAGTGCATGCGAATATTCCCACGACGCATTGAATATTCCACGACCAAACGAATATTCCCTAACAACAATGAATATTTTATAACCACTTGCTTATTTTGAAATATTTACGTATTTTACCCATAACTATCCACATTAATCACATCAACCCTTACTATTTCAAAATAATAATTAGAGGAAATTAAATTTCATTTATTAATTATTTGGGATCTTACAACCTCCCCTCCTTATGAAATTTCGTCCTCGAAATTGACGTACGTACCTGGTGTTTCGAAAAGATGAGGATACCTCGCTTTCATTTCCGTTTCCAACTCCCAGGTCATTTCCTCTATAGCATGGTTTCTCCACAAGACTTTAACTTGTGGTATGACCTTCGTATCGTAGGACATGCTCCTTCCTATCCAAGATCTTGACAGTACTTCCTCATACGTTAAGTCTTGGCTATCTCGTCCGGGTTCTAACTCAATAACGTGATTGGTCTTTCACATATTTACGAAGTACAGATATGTGAAACACATTATGAACACGAGACATACTTGGAGGTAACGCGAGTCTATAGGCTACATTTCCTACTCGGTCAAGAATTTGAAATGGACCAATAAATCGTGGATTGAGCTTTCCTCTCTTCCCGAATCTTGTAACTCCCTTCCATGGGGCAACACGCAACAATACATGATCCCCTATACTAAATTCCACATCCTTTCGATGAAGATCCGCATAACTCTTTTGTCGATCTTGTGTCGTTTGTATACGTTGTCGAATCATTTGGATCTTTTCGGTAGTCATACATACTAACTCGGGTCCCAACAATGTTGCTTCACCCACCTCATCCCAACATATTGAGAAGCGACACTTTTTCGTCCATATAATGCTTGAATGGGGCCACACCTATACTTGCTCGATAAGCTGTTGTTGTAGGAGAATTCCACCAATGGTAAATACTTATCCCAAGCGCCTTGAAGTCTAGGACACAAAGTCTTAATAAATCTTCAAGAGTTTGAATAGTCCTCTCGATTGTCGTCGTCTGTTTGAGGATAGTATGTCGAATCGAATCTTAAATCCGTATCCATAGCTTTTTGCAAGCTAACCCAAAATCTTGAAGTGAATCTTGGGTCACGATCCAAACTATGGATCTTGGCATGCCATGCAATCTCACAATCTCATTTACGTACATTTGAGAAAGACGTTCAAGGAATAAGTCTCCGTGTCGGCAAGAAATGAAAGCAAGACTTGGTTAATCTATCAACAATAACCCAAATAGCATTTATGCCTTGAGAAACCGTGGGAAGTCCCGTGAACGAAATCCATGGTAATGTGTTCCCACTTCCATTTCGGAATCTCAAGTGGTTGCAATGGTCCCTTAGGCACTTGATGCTCTGCTTTACACGTTGACAAGTTAAACATGTTGAGATAAACTTTGCAATCTCTTTCTTCATATTGTTCCACCAAAATGTATGTCGAAGATCACGATACATTTTAGTACTTCCGGATGGATTGCAAATGGTGTATTGTGTGCCTCCATCATAATCTTGTACTTCAAATCGTAATCGTTAGGAACACAAAGTGCTGGTGGACTCAAGTATTCCTTCTTCATCAATTCTCGCTTAGGAATAGCTCCTTCTTGTACTTTCTTCTTCATATGCATCCTCAAGATTCGGTGGCTTGAAAGCAACCTTACTTTTTCTATTAAAGTTGGCTCTATCGATATTTGACATCATCGCACTCATTCCCCGCATATGATCTTCTACTCAATGCGTCGACTACTACGTTTCGCTTTTCCGGGATGGTATTGAATAGTGTGGTCGTAGTCTTTCAATAGCTCGAGCCAACGTCACGCCAGCATGTTAAGTTCTTTTGAGTGAAGAAATATTTAAGGCTTTTATGGTCCGAATATATCTCCACTTTCTCTCCATATAGATAGTGCCTCCCGGATCTTTAAGCGGCGAAAACGATCATCACGCTAACTCTAGATCATGAGTAGGATAATTCCTCTCATATTCTTTAAGTTGTCGCGAGGCATAGGCTATGACTTTCCCACGTTGCATGAGAACACATCCTAACCTTTTGCTCAAGAAGCATCATTGTAGATAACAAATCCATCCGAACCAGATGGTATTGTTGTAACAGTCTTAGAAATAAGTCTCCTTTTAAGCTCTTGGAAACTCTTCTCGCATTCTTCGCTCCAAACGAATTTTGTATCCTTCCGAGAGTTAGATGAGTTATCTGAGTAGGCGATTCGAGAAAACCCTTCCACGAATCTCCGATAATAACCAAACTAAGCCAAAAAGCTACGTACTTGATTACCACCGACTTCGGTTGCTCCCAACTTTGTATTGCTTCAATCTTCACGTCAACAGATACTCCATGTTTTGACACCACATGCCCAAGAAATGCTACTTCCTCAAGCCGAACTCGCATTTCTTTAACTTGGCATAAAGCTTGTTTTCACGAAGCCTTTGGAGTACCGACTTCAAATGGTGCTCATGATCTTCACGGCTTTTGGAATATATGAGGATGTCATCAATAAAGACAACAACGAACCGATCCAAATACTCTTTGAATACTCGGTTCATCATATCCATGAAAGCCGCAGGAGCATTAGTCAATCAAGAAAGACATAACTAAGAATTCATAATGCCTGCATCGAGTTCTAAAGCGTCTTTGGAATATCCTCGGTTCTAATCTTCAAATTTGATGATATCCGTAAGCTAAGATCGATTTTTGAAAAGAATTGTGCTCCTTTGAATGGTCAAACAAGTCATCAATACGAGGTAGAGGATACCTATTCTTGATAGTGACATGGTTCAATTCCCGATAGTCAATACAAAGTCGCATACTCCGTCTTTCTTCTTTACAATAAAAAGCAGAGCACCCCAAGGAGATGTACTAGGGCCGAATGAAACCAATGTCCAACAACTCCGTAGTTGGACCTTTAACTCTCAAGTTCAATAGAGCCATTCGATATGGGGTTTTAGAAATGGGCTTTGTACAAAGTTCAAGGTCAATAAAGAATTCAACTTCACGCTACGGGGGTAGACCAGGGAAGTTCTTCAGAAATACGTCGGGAAAGTTAATAACAACAGAATATTATTCAATTTTGACGTGTCTTTATTCAAATCCATAACATGGGCTAAGAAAGCTTGACATCCGCTTTTTAATAAAGCGAATAGCTTTATGATTAGATATGATGTTGATTGATTTTAATGGTTTAGTTGCTTGAATTGAACAACAGAGTTGTTTAGGAATATGAAAGCTAACAACCTTATTGAAAACAATCAATTTTGGCATGATGAGTAGTTAACCAATCAATCCCTAAAATCACATCAAAAGCAAGTATCTTTAAAGAGATAAGGTCAACAAGTAAGATAAGGGTGCCAACATGGATTAGACAAGATTTATAAGCGATGGATGTGATGAAAGTTTCTCCTAACGGAGTTTCCACAGATAGGTCAAAGTCTAATTTCTCCCGAGTCAAGTTTAAACGTTGAGCACAAGTAGGAGAGATAAATGAATGGGTAGCACTTAGATATCTAGTAAAGTATAAACTTCACAAGAATTTATAAATAGCTTACCGTGATTACCTCGTTTGGGTTCCTCGCATTTTGACCGATCACAACAAACGCTTCTTCCGAGAACAGATTGACTTTGACTTTTTCTCGGGACGATCTTTTTTGAGTCACCGTCCCCATTGAACTAGGTTTCGCTACTGCACAATCTCGAGCGATATGTCCTTCCTTTCCACAATTATAGCATACAGGAATTGTTGTAGGCGGTTTGATCGATATGTCCCCCTCTTTCCGCATTTATAGCATATATGACCGGTGGTCGTTCTCCTCCCTTGGAACCGATTCTTTGGCACCGCTGCGTCTTCACATGGTCGTTGTTGAATCTCCTCTTTTAAAATCTCCTCCGACTCGCTTCTTCTATTTTCATGGCCATGATTACCACCAGAGTGGTTACCATTTTTGTCCGCTTTTTTCTTTCTCCCTTTGGTTATTGTTGTTTTTGTTGATCGCTATCTCCAGTATGATCCTGATTGTGGTACCTCGGTTGGCCGTGCACTCGTTATCTCGCTCTAACAATTGAGCCTCATTAACAACATCCGAATAGAGAGAAAATTTATGAGAGATGAGATATCGGCGTATGCCGGGTTTCAAACCTCTCGTAAACATCCGCGTCATCGTTCCTCATTCTCCACCAAATGAGGTGAAACTGGATAACTCGCAAACTTCGCCTCGTCTTGAGACACCGTCATGTTGTTCTCGCTCCGGTCTAATAAACTCCACTTCCTTCATATAGATGAACACTTTCGAGGAAAGTATTTGTCATTAAATAGTTCTCAAACGTCTCCCAAGACATGCTTTGAAAGTAATTTGGATGGGTACGCTTCATGAGACTCCACCAAGTGATCCGCTTCGCCACGGAACATAAAGGTGGCGAATGGAACCTTCTGTTCTCTGTGCATCCCAAGACATCGAATATCTTGGTAATTTGCTTGACCCATGTTTTACGCCATGATCGGATCGGCTTTCCCTTAAATTCGGTGGTCCCAACTCTTTGGGCGTCTTTTGTGACAACCCGTGAATTGCTATCATTTCCTCCTATGTTTTGAACACGAGTCTCCTCGTTCGATTTTGCATGAAGCGCAAAAAGCTTCTAAATATCCCCCGTTCATTATCTGCTCAGTGGTGTTGTTCACATGAGGAACATTGTCAGCCTGTTGCACGTTCTCCTCGTTGGTGAGTACAGGCGTCTCCACGGTCTCATTTCCATTGTTAATATTCTCAGTCGACATTCTCAAATCTTGTCATAAAACAAGGGTTAATTAAGGAAATCAATATATCACATAATATCCTATATCTTGACCAACTATCAAATAAGCTTAGGTAGGACACACTAGCGAAGGATTTACTACGTCTCTCCCTCCTAGTTCTATTCCCCGATCTCCATGGAGATCATATCCTAAGCTACGATACCAAGTGTGACACCCCAAAATAGGTCTACATCCCCATTACGAGTTGTCATATACAGTGCATGTAAACAACTACAACTTTATTATTACAATAGTAAAAGCGTGAGTTTAAATCTGAGATATTGCCATCTAGACAATATCCACATACAAATAAATCCTCATCATAATTATTGATACATTATTTTACAACAATGGTGAGGACTACTAAACAACTCTCCTAGAACTTTCATTCCATACCCAGACTCGTACTTGCTATATTCTCGCCTCCCGAGAAGAAAAATGGAACAAAAAGGAAAAGGGTGAGCTCGACTAGCCGATAAAGAATATTATGACTAAGATAATATACAACAAAATTATCGTTAGTCTTCACGAGGAAAAATATAATAGAATACAATAGACAACAAGTTTTAAATCAATATTCGCAATGAAATAATAATTCATTAGAAGAGTTAAGTAGAGAATGCAAACTACTATCTTCTATGTATGAATTTTAAAGTTCATCGTCTATTTTATCCCCGTAACATCAATCAATATATATCCGGGATCAAATATTCATCCTTGCACTACATGCCAAGGACATTCACCGATTGGTCATGTTCATCTAAACACACATTCATCTTTGCACTACGGCCAAAGATATTCATCAAAATCATTCATCTTTGCACTACGGGCCAAAGATATTCATCGAAATCATTCATCTTTGACCATCGCCAAAGATATTCATCATAAATCATTCATCTTTGCACTTCTGAGCCAAAGATATTCAATAATATCATCATTTAAGGCGAGGATGATGAAAAATATTTTTAAAAAAAGCGAATCCAATTGAATCAAAATGACAAGGATTAAGGATTAAGGATTCAGTACTTTGTTTTTATCCATGTCCAAAAATACCTCAAAAATAATCATAGTGGCGTAAAATTCAAGAATGATCAAAACATGGATACAATCAAAGCTAGTATCCACAATAGATATTTTGGACGAAAAGAAAAATTTTCATTTTTAGATGAATAGTCACAGATATTCGTGAATAATAGTCAGTATCGTGAATAGTCTTAGTATCGTGAATAGTAACCGACACCAAAAGTTCCAAATTTGATAAAAACTTTGGACCAATATTTCAAAGATAATGATATTGAAGAAATAATATCATTACGAAAAAAAATAATATCCCTTACCTCGAAAGATCAAGATTTAACCTGGAATATCGGATATAGACTATATCTTGAACTTTCACCGTATAGCAATACTCAAAGTATACTCAAAATACTCACAAGAATACGCCGATAATATAGAGAGAAAACTTCAGTTTCGGTGTGATTTTCAATTCTAACCCTAAGCACCTATTTATAGGAAATTGCTTAACACAAAAGCAGTAAAATTTAATAAAATATTAATATTTATAAAAATATTATACGTATTCTTTGAAATCTGAATCTCAAGCAATTCACACATGCCAAGCTTCTAGAAGAAAATAAAAAACGTTTTCTAATTTAAAATAATTTAAACTTCCAAAATTAATTATTTTGAACTTGAACTTCAATAATTCACAATAAATAGCCTTTTATCAGAAAATTCGAATCTCGCGAGTTTTTATAGGAAATCCAATTCTCTACAACTTTGCAGTAAGAAAGTTTTTCTAAATTCCCAACAGAAATTGACCGAAATCCATAAACGGGTAATTTAGAGGCTATAATCAAATTTCGACTAATAAATGGGGTCCACAGAGCATGTTTAACATGTTTTAAACATTTATTGCAACAAAAATACTCTTCCTCCTCGTATACTCATATATCCCACATTCGTTGTAAAAATATCACCATTATTATATTATTAAAATATAATAATATATATTTAAATGAATTATTTTATCAGAAAAAGATAAAATTTCAATTTTTAACAATTGTCACATTAAAAATTTTCTCCATCTATATCCACATAAAATCAATATTTTCCTCATCATATGAATCAATAATTAATTATTCACAAATAATATTACGAGTAATCACAATATCGACAACCCGGCAGGTTCAGGAAAGAGGGGCTTTCCAATAAGAATTTCTCCTTACTAGCGCGCAATTAGGTGACCAAACCTCTCCTTAGACAGAACTTTCTAGACATTGCCAATAATGTTATCTAATAATATTATTAGAGATAATATGAATTATTGTTTCGACAATGAAAATCTTTGTGTAATGACAATTATTAAAACAACAACAATATAAAATATCAACGCAAAGCAATTATTGAATCAATAAAATAAAACCTTTGAATAAATAATTATCGTAACCATTATTGAGTAGTGCCTTCTTATGTAAGAGTCAATAATTAGTGCAATACTGGTGTGCTACCGTCTGCAACAACGCGTAGACATCGTGTTTTAACCACCGGGTATTCCAATGATTATAACCAGAATAACTACGCTAGTTATTTTTAAAAGCGATATATTTGTCATTTTCTTCCTCCAATCACTTTTCGTTATGGGGCCCACACATGGTCGCTACTGGGTTGCATTTAATATTCCGACAAGATCTGAATATTCCACGACCAAACGAATATTCCCGAAACAACAATGAATATTTTATAACCACTTGCTTATTTTGAAATATTTTGCGTATTTTACCCATAACTATCCACATTAATCACATCAACCCTTACTATTTCAAAATAATAATTAGAGGAAATTAAATTTCATTTATTAATTATTTGGGATCTTACAAGGAAGAACAAGAAGAGGGTGCCATCAAGCTTCAGAAATATGATTCCTGCTATTGGAAGAATTGACCCCCACACACAGATAATTGAAAAGTTGGATCATCACGCCACCCGAGGATTGAATCTTACGAGGATCAAATCTCGAGGATTGAATCCCGAGGATCGAATCATACGAGGATCGAATCCCGAGGATTGAATCCTGAGGATCGAATCTTACGAGGATCGAATCCCGAGGATCGAATCTTATGAGGACCGAATCCTGAGGATTGAATCCCGAGGATCGAATCTTACGAAGATCAAATCCGATGATCGAATCTTACCAGGATCGAATCCCGAAAATCGAATCCCTGAGGATCGAAATCCCGAGGATAAAATCCTACAGCAATTAAATTCCTGAGGATAAAAAATCCCGAGGATAAAAATCCTTTAAATAAGTATCATAACAGTTCAATAGTTCTACCAACATGACAGTTGGAGGGTATGGTGGACTTTTTGTATACTCTCTTATTTATAAGTTCCTTATAAATAAGAGACTGGGGGGCAAGGGTTACGATACCTTCGGACCACTTCGGCAATCCCTTCGGCAATTTCTCTTCCGACAACATCCTTCGGGACGGATTACCTCCCAAACAGAAAACATCCTTCGGGACGGATTGACGTTCTCCCGAACGGATAACATTATTCGGTTGTGATAAGGTTAGTTCTTTGGCCTTCGGTTGTGACAAGGTTGGTTCTTTGGCCTTCGGTTGTCATAAGGTTGGTTCTTTGGCCTTCGGTTGTGATAAGGTTGGTTCTTTGGTCTTAGGTTGTGATAAGGTTAGTTCTTTGGCCTTCGGTTGTGATAAGGTTGGTTCTTTTGCCTTCGGTTGTCATAAGGTTGGTTCTTTATCTATTTGTATACTCTCTTATTATAAGTTCATTATAAATAAGAGAGGCTGGGGCAATGCTTAGGATGTGATTACTTGGGTTACAGCCATAGTGCGGTCCAATCTATTTGTATACTCTCTTATTATAAGTTCCTTATAAAAATAAGAGGCGTGGGACAATGTTGGGATGTGATTATTTGGGCTTGGTCATGGTGTAGCCCAATCTATTTAATGGTCCGACCCATATGTATTTATTAATGGGTGAGTCCTTACTTAAATAGGATTGTGTTTCCTTATTTGGAGGGATAAGGAGTTCTTCTCCTAGTTAGATTCTGGGGAAGATGACTTCTATATATACGGCTACAAGCTAGGGTTTGAGGAAGAGGATCACATATCACGATACGACTCATATCATGAGATTACAACATACATTAGGAGATACAATACACAATTTGTAATCCCTCATTATTATAGTGGATTTCTCCCTCTCCCCGTGGTTTTTTTCCAATTGGGTTTCCACGTAATTCTTTGTGTTCATATTTTTATCTCTCTTTATTTATATTATATTTGTATGTGTGTATTTCGTGGATTTGATCTTTCACAACAATATAATCAATCGTTGGCGCTGTTTTGGCCCTCCTTTTTGGGTGATTTCATCGGGCGTACAAAATCAGACGTTAACACTCTTGATTGATTTGTCTGTGTGGAATTCGTTGTTTAATGGGTAAAAAAAGAGGGAACAGAGGAAGAAGAAAGGGGAGAAAAAAAAGGTAGAAGAAAGAGAAAATAATAAAAAAAGATTATTACATTTTATTTTGCCACGTGTCAGTTGTTACTAATGTCCGTTTGTTCAGCTAGAATTTTTTTAACGGGAGGGGCATTGTTGAATTACGTTTTACAACGTTAAGTGTACTTTTGGGGAAAAAAAAGTTCAGGGTGTAAGTGAGACATCGGAATATATTTTTGGACCTTTGCCCTTAAATTTTAAGTTGTCGAAATATATACTTATATACATATTATTTATACTATTATAAAAATGATATTTCAATGTCTCATATCAAACGAAAATTTATATAATCTCATTTTTTTCGCATACTGATTACATTGGTACGGTCAAATTATTAAGTTGACGATCAAATAATGTTATATTAAAAGTGATACAAGAGAACTTATCCTAAGTCAATATGCTTTTTACTCTTATTTTTAATATGAAATATTTACGAGTATTATAAAGGAGCTATTTTTGTAAATCGATGATGGAGCATTAAAATGTCCTAATTTTTCAAAAGTTAAAATGAAATTTATTAGTAACATTATTATAATTTATTTTTATTTTTATTTTTATTTTTATTTCAGGGGGAACAAAGGGCAGAGAACCAAAAGTAGGCCTGAAACTTTTATTTGTGTGTTTGGTACCTGATCCAGATGCAAGAAAGGAATACAAGTATCGAGTGATAGCTTCGTAAATTCTTTAATGGAAGACTAGAAGAAAGAATCAAGATCGTATCCAGAAACCCTAGGATTCCAAAACTTTATCATTTATAGGTACGAATCATTTTCTCATCGGTCGACTATTATTATAATATATATGCGTGTCGGTGATTGTGTGAATAAATTGTGGTTGACTAGGAATAACATATGGTGATGGCATAAACTGCTATAAATTTTCTGTGAAATAGCTGAAATTGATTACTCTGCTATTGGAATTAGATTTGATCTAGACTTATTTCGCAACTTCATTATAGAAAGTAACTGAAAATGTCTTGAATAAATCAATTTTGGCAAATTTTCTCAGAAGAGTTTTAATGAAAATCCCTCTATTTTTTAAGGAGAAACTGAGCTAGCTTTAGTGATCAAATGCTAATTTTACCCTACATAAATCTTTGCGAGGAAGAGGATGATTTCTTAATTGCATTATATTAGATACTATTACATGATAATTTCTTTAAGTTGCAAAATGAAAAATCCTATAAGATAATTGTCTTGCCATCTTGCAATTCATATTGATTATGGATGGTTATACAATGTATAAGTGTACAACAATGTGATACACAAAGTATAACCCACAAACAAAGATTTAACAATTATCTTTTGATCCTTAATTCTTATCTTTTGGTCTGTAATATTTTAATCGTGCTAGTGTTATTAGATGGTTAGCAATCGGGCAATCTTTGAGGCATCCTCATCAGATTCGGAGGCACAATAGTTATCTAGAAGGGGGTTGAATAGATATTTAAAAATTTTCGTTTTACTTTGTCAATTTTGATAATGATTTAAAACAATTTTGATAATGATTTAAATACGGTGGAATTAAGGTTTGTTTGATCTCCCTTTTAGATATAGTGAGTTAATGAGAGTGAGAGTTATACTTGAGTTATAATGAGTTATAGCAGATTATAGCAAGAATGAAATAGACACATGATTTTAAGTGGTTGAGAGCACTTAAAGCTCTAGTCCACTCTTCTACTCCTCGGTAGGAAATCCACTAAGGATGTCTTTTACACTTTTACGAATCTCACAGATTCCTACAGACCAATGATCTCTAGGAACTTCTTAGTTCACTCTTGAACTCTTCAAGTCCAATGAGACTTGGCTCTTCACAGTTCACTTAGAACTCTTCAAGTCCTTCTGACTTGGAACTCTTACTTCAGTTGATTGGTAGTTGTTGAGTTCTTGGTTGGTGCTACTCAGTTGCCGTTAAGCTCTTGTTCGAAAGAACTGAGTAACTGTGCAAGCTTTCTCTTTTTCTCAGATCGTAGAGTTGAGCGTTGAGTATTCTTTTTTTTTGTTCAATTGCTTGCTTGCTTCTATCATCTGCAGATGTCTTGCATATATGTGATCTTTGAAATCTGCCCGTTGAATCCATCCGTTGAAGCATTTAATGCATTTGACGTTTCTGAACTTTGATGGAACTTTTACGCATATCTTGAAATGCATTACGGCCCTTGACATAGCATATGGGACTGCTTTCTCACCTAACTTTTGAAAAGGTGTTTTCCTCATCCATGGTCCTTTCCTTAGCTTCTTTAATCGTCTTTTTGTTGCATACTAAGGATATTTTCATGCCATTGGGAATTTGGTGATTACTTCAACGTTTGTAACCCATTCCACATTTGTTAAGATTTTATCTTTGAACAAATGATCGGGGCCCATAACCCGACACTGACCGGATGATACTCTACGATTCTTATCGTGGTGTCTTGCCACCTTGGTGCTTAATGCTGACCAAGCGAGAACACTCTGATTTCTCTTAAAGAAATTTGGCACCTCTCGATCTTCACTTGCTTCTTGCGGACTCTACGTTTCGAGAGAGCACTGCTGCGATCTACGAGAGTTGGCCGACAAGCGTCTGGACCACACTACGATCTACGAGTTGGCTTTGGCAAACATTTGGACCTACGATCTACGGTTCTTGACAAACATTTGGAGGCCCTTCGATCTGGAGAGGCCCTTCATACGAGACACTACGATCCTTGATACTCTACGATTCTGCCTTGGCTTCTGCAAGTTCTTGATCAGCTCAATAGACTGCGATTTTATTGAAGCCTATCTATTACATTTTATAGATCATCCTAACATCTTTGATCTCTTTATCTATACATTCATTTACAGAATGATAAACATTAAAAGCTTAGATCAACCTAACAATTTGATCTATCACTAAGTCCTTGTACATACATTCCTAGAAGGACTTTACATATAATCATGAGCATTTACTTTAAACATCAAATCACAATATGCACTCTTCCAACAATCTCCCCCTATTTGATGTTGACATAACCAAGGAGATTTGTTGTCATGATTATCAAATTCTATATATGCGATTCTTGACAAAGTAAATATGACTTAATATTATTTGGTGAAGCATTTGAAATTTCTAGAGAATAAGCATGAATTTATTGATGTTTGAAGATAGATATTACATTTAAGTTTGACTACATCAATAAAATTAAAATTCAACTTATCTCTATTTCTTGACCTTTTTCCTCGTGGAGGATTTGCATACTCCTCGACTCTCTCCTTTTCACCTTGCTTCGTCTCTCTGGCTAGATCTTCCAGCTCACTTGGACTTAGTCTTGGATTGTGATCATGCCTATTCATGAATCACGAGGATCTCAATTGGCATTCTTAGGCTGTGGTGGTCACTTCTTGTGAAAGTGGGGAGTTGGCCCTCGACTCCTTAATGGTTGAGCCATGATGATTGGCTCATGATCAGATCGTTGAGTATGATGGCCAGATCGTGGAGTCTGTTGGTGATACTGCCTTGGAGGAGGATTCCTGGAAGATTGAGCAGAAAAGGTGCCTCTGCCTCTGCCTCTGCCTTGATCTCCTTTCCCTTTATTCTCCCCCTTTATGTCAGCATCAAGGGTTCGAATGTCTTCTGAGAGGCGAGTCATTCCTTGGACAAGCTCGTTGAGTTGACTTTGAGTTTGAGCAATGTCCTCTCGATTTTCTTTGATCAGAGCATCAGATCGAGCTTCCCTTTGTTGAAGGACGACTAGAATATTGTCAGTTTGCTGTCCTTGGTTGACGTAAAATTGTTGGAATTCTTTTACGGCAGTTTGCAGATTGAGGAAGCTCTCCATCATAAGTTTATTCTGAGCTTCTTGAGTGGACTGTAAGACAAGAACAACATCCCTGTGTCTTTTGGCTGCGAGAAAGTGGATGTCATCCCTGTCCTTTATGCTCTTAATCATTTCCTTGATGATCTCCTTAAGCTTTTTAGTGAGCTCAGAGCTTAGGGTGCTTGGGAGACTATTTGCAGCACTGATCATTGTTGTTAATCTCATTTGAATGAGTTCAGTGTGTTCTTCAAGACTATCATCGATTTCCTTGATCACTTTCTTGGACATTTCTGACAAATCGGTTTTGGTGGGCAGTTCTGAAAGAAGTTCATTGAGTTGGGGAATTTGTGAAGGAGGGGGTGTTCTCTTGTATTGATCTTGTAATGAGTAGAGGGCAAGATCAAGGTTGAAGTATTCATTTTGTGGATGAGGAGGAATATCGGATGGAGGGGCTGTGTTTGGGTGTATGCAGGTAGGTGGCTCTCTGATTTGAGTGAGGGACTCTGATGGGGCTAGAGTCGATGTCGTAGAGATGAGAGGAGTTGGGATCGATATGAAGTTGGGCATATTTGGTTCATCGATTACAAAATTTTGAGATTACATTTGGGAATTGAGTTAGTGGATTAAGAACTACTTCAACCCGACTTGGAAATTCATAAAATTAATTTGAAGAAGGATAGTGGATAGTGATTAACTCTGAACAAGATTGGGATAGATAATACCTCATGTACCATTCTTGAAGAGGGACCATTTGTGATCATTTGTTTGGCAAAGTTGAAGTTGCACGGAAATCCATGAGCTAGCACGAGAGAATTTGGATATTCTTTGAAGCTCAAAACATGTGATTAGGGAGTTTAGAATTTGAGCTTGATGAAAAGGCATCATGGGTAGATAGGAGAACATTTGCGCTCGTAGTTAGCTTTTCGATACCCATTAATGCCCTGACTATGATCTCGACCTCATCATCTTCGTCCTCTTCTCTGTCTTCGTTCGAAAAGATTCCACTATTTTGATGGCTTCATTTTGTTGTTCTTGCTCTGGTTCTCCCTTATTTTTTTTGAGGAACAACTTCTTACATCATGGGGATATCATGAGGCTCCCCCTCAACATGATCATCCTTTTGTGGGACTAGTAGCTCCCCCCTCATTTGGAATATTTTCTAGGGTGATAACCCGGTATCTCCCCCTCGACTTGAGCTTTGTCCTTTTGGCTTTCTTTGGATAGTTCCTTTTCGGTGACCATCTTTTGTCTTCCTCTTTGAGTACCCTTTCATTGACAAGGATGTACTTCTTAACCAATTTTGTCTTGGTTTTTCTAGGTTTGCCACGACCTCGGGACTTCCTTGAGCTTGACTCTCTCATCTGTTGGTCGGCCGAGAAGTCTCAGTGCACAACTTCCTTACAGGAGAAGCATCGATCTGGTTTCTTGATCGGTAGAGACTCTACGATCGAGGAGAGACAGATGGTTTCTTGGATTTGTGACTTTTTTGTTCTTCTTGGTGATTTGTGAGATGGTGGCTCTGTCTTCATCTGCCTCGACTCTTTGTTCTTTTCTTCTTAGGATTCTCGAGCCTCGATGTGAGGAGGACTCGGCGGGTTTATCGATGGTAGATCCTTGGGGTTCTTACGCCATTCGAGCCTTTAGCTTTCTCTTGCCCTTGCTTTTTTTCGACGAGAGGCGGTGGGTTCTTCCTTATTAGTTTCTTCTTCATCTTCTTGATCTCTAACAACAATGACATATTCCTGGAATCCACGACTCCTTTGCATCGGTTGTCCTTCCTTTGGACTCGGACATCATTCGTACATTTTTAATTTGGATTTCTTTTCCGGTTCTCGAGCGATTCTTTGGGTCATTCTTACATTTGGATTGATTGATTCTCCTTCATCATCCTCTATCTTATCGCCCAAAGCGGATTTGTAGGATAATCTTGATGAATCGCCCGTAGAGCATCTTCCTAGAGCTCTTTGACTTCTTGGCGAGAATCCACTTCCCAATCCATTCAAGCAATGAGGGCTCCATAGTTAAGTTGTATCCCCACAATGATGGTTGTCATGAGCTTGAGTTGTGCCGTTTCTGAGAATCGGGCTTTGAGCTCTTGCGGCATATGCATTTTCCAACAATGTCGACCAAAAATTCGTACCTCTGAGGAAACTCCTTTTCTTGTATCCTTTTGACGGTGGGAATTTCTTGTGGCGCATCCTTTTAAGTCCCTCATGGAAATCTATGCCATCTATGAGCGAAAACCCTTGATTTGAAACCTAGGGCTAGGTTGATATCCTCGACCTTGACTTGATTTCCCGTCCACGACTTTTCGTAGTGATGACGTCGTTTTGAACACACCATTTTTGTAGAATTCTTTTACTAGCTTTGGGTAGATCGATGTGGTAGTACCCAGAGCCTCTTGAGACCGACCTTCTTTATTAATAATGAGTTTTGTGAAATTTGGGTTAATTTATTTTGAACTCGTGAAAAAAAGCAGTCTGTAGCGAGAGATGGCGTTGGAGGTTGCCATTGATTTCTTTGCAAGGAGTATGGTTATTGAACTTTCTTACGATTTAGGGTTTTTATTTGTGTAGCGAAAAGAGAGATGAGCTTTTGAACTTGATTTCAAAAAAGGCGTTTTCAATTTGTACTTGTAACTTCCCTCTCTCCATTTTGCTTAGTGGGGGCGGTGTCGAATTCTGCTTGGCTCTCTGGATTTGGTGAGGAGGATTATCTTGATTTGCCCTTTAACTTCGAGCTAATGTGTCCTTAGGAGGACTACGATCGTTGAGGTGTAGCCTGTTGATTGGTAGTCCTTTGCATTCGTTGTTTGCTTTCTTGTAATCGTCTTTTAATCAATTGATTAGTCTCGAACTTCGATCGTCGAGTACGAACTTCTGATCGTCGAGTGTCATGAGTCCTTGCGATGTACTTTTGACTTGGCATTCTTCTCGGTTTAAGGTAGCTCAGGAAGGGCTAACCTCATGGAATGAATCAAGGGTTAGGTTTGTCCCTGAGGTGCTTATCAGAGAGATTGCTTTGTTTTGTTGGACTTTTGTCATCACAGGAGGCTCCTTTTGTTATTCCTTTATTGAGTGTGTCTTTGCGAGTTTGAGTGCACTTTTTGCGATCGTTGTCTTTTCATGTCTTTGCTGACTCTACGATCGTGGACTTCCTTTTATCATGTCTCATGATTTTGAACATAGCCTTTTTATATCTGCATGGTTAGCACAAACTAGAGCATAGATTTCATGGTTGTAAATTAAGCATGCCTAGCTCACTTATTAATTTGTTGAACTGGATTCATCTAAAGGTTTTGTAAAGACATCGACAAGTTGATTTTCGGTAGGGATATATTGTAAGGATATGGTTCCATTTTGCACATGATCCCTAATGAAATGATACCTTATTTCTATATGCTTAGTCCTAGAATGCATAGCGAGGATTATGAGTTATTGCTATGGCACTTGTGTTATCACGGTGAGCAGGTATGGATTTGAATTCAAACCCATAGTCGCTGGTGATTTTTCATCCATAGGATTTGAGCACACTTGTTGCCGGTGACAATGTATTAAACCTGCGGTTGAGGTGAATCTTGAGTTTTGTTTCTTCTTTGAACCGGGACACTGATACATTTCCTATAATTGGCGAGGTGCCTTTGGTACTCTTTCTATCTATTTTGCGACCTAAAAATCGGCATCATGTAGCTTTGTTAGTTCAAATGAGGACTCCTTGGGGTACCAAAGCCCCAGTGAGGTGTACCTTTGAGATACTGAAAATCCTCTTCTGATGATTAAATGTGATTCTTTAGGATTAGCTTTGAAATCTAGCACATATGCATGTTGCAAACATTATATACAGTCTCTTTGGAGTTAGATATAAAGAGAGCCTATCATACCTCGGTATTGAGTTATATCAATACTTTTACCTTTTTCATCTTTGTCGAAGCTTGGTTTGCGGGGAGAAATTGGGGTTTTCATGGGAGAGGCTGATTCCATGCCATACTTCTTAAGTAAATCTTTAATGTACTTGGCTTGGTTTATGAAGATTCCTTCATCAGTTTGCTTTACTTGCAGTCCAAGGAAGAAATTCAGCTCACCCATCATGCTCATTTCAAACTTGCTCTGCATAAGCTTGGAGAATCTCTTGCATAACTTTTCATCAGTAGATCCAAAAATAATGTCATCAACGTATATTTGAACTAATAAGACTTTGTCTTTATGCTTTCTAAGAAATAGTGTGGTATCTACTCTACCTCTAGTGAACCCATTTTCAATAAGAAAGTTAGTTAGTGTTTCATACCATGCTCTAGGTGCTTGTTTAAGACCATATAGGGCTTTGTCTAATCTATAGACATAATTAGAGAGAGATGGATTGATGAAACCTGGAGGTTGCTCTACGTAGACTTCTTCTTGAAGTTCACCATTCAAGAATGCACTTTTGACATCCATCTGAAAGACCTTGAATTTCATGTGAGCAGCAAAGGCAAGAAATATTCTGATGGCTTCTAGTCTGGCAACAGGTGCAAATGTCTCATCATAGTCAATGCCTTCTTCCTGAGAGTAGCCCTTGGCCACTAGTCTTGCCTTATTCCTGGTTATTACTCCATCTTCATCCATCTTGTTTACGAAGACCCACTTGGTTCCAATGACGAGGATGATTCTTTGGTCTTGGTACCAATCTCCATACTTTGCTTCTCTTTGAATTGATTAAGTTCTTCTGCATGGCTTCTATCCATTTGGAGTCTTCCAGGCATCCTCTATCTTTTTAGGTTCCATTTGTGTGGGAAGCTTAGATAGAAACATTCATTTTGGGTGGCGGCTCTTGTTTTGACTCTTGCACTTGGATCCCCAATGATTAAGTCTTGAGTGTGATCTCTTGCCCATCTGCTTCTGTTGGGACATCGTCTGATGCCTTCTTATGCGAGGTCTTCAAGATCTATATCTTCTTCTTCTTGGTGTGGAGGTTAGATTTGTCTTGCATAGGCCTCTCTACGATCTCATTTCCTTGCTTTCAGCGATTTCCTTATCTGGAACTACATTTGTAGTGTTGAGCTCGACGACCTCGTTCAGTAGTGTATACGAAGCTATCGGTCGTAGTGTCTTGCAAGCCTTATTTTGTGTCTAAAGTCTGTCTCATCAAAGATGATGTGAATCGAGACTTCAACACTTAGTGTCTTCTTGTTGAACACTCTGTAGGCTTTCTTTATGCATGGCATATCAAGAAAGATTCCTTAAATCGACTTGAAATTTGAAACTTTGTCAAATCTTGCTTTCCATTGTTAAGAATGTAGCATACATAATGAATACATGAAAGTAGGCGACACTTGGCTTTCTTCCTTTCCACAGTTCATAGGGGGTCTTCTTAATCGTAGAGTGTATGGTGATCATTACGAGTGTAGCATGCGGTGTTGTGACTTACCCGAAGTATTGATTGGCGAGATGGATTTCTTTGCTAGTAGAGTTCTTCGACCTCTATTAACGTCTTGTTCTTTCTTTTCGGCTACTCCATTTTGTTGAGGAGTTCGTGGGTGAGAAGTTATGGTGATGCCATTATGCATGTGAGAATTGGTCCATTTACGAGAAGTCGAATTCTCTGCCATGATCCTCCTTATGGCCTTGATTTTCTCTCCCTTTCTCGTTCATCACTAATGCTGAACATCTTGATCGGTTGGGAGCTTGTTTCATCCTTTGAGGTTAGAAAGAATACCCGTATGTGAATCTGGTGTAATCGTCGACTATGACGGTGAGTATCTCTTTCCTCTCGAGGCTCGTTGTTGGAATTGGCCCAAATAGATCCATGTGGAGCAAGCTGAGGGGCTTGTCAATTGAGTTGGCGGTTTTTGCTTTTGAATGAGCTTTGAGTACGCTTTCAGTAGCAGCAGGCATTACTGCGACCTTTCTTTTTGAAAATTTGAACTTAGGTAAGCACTGCAACTAGATCTTTTGAGGCTAGTTTGGACATGCTCTTGAAGTTGAGATGAGGCGGTCTTGATGCCATAACCAGCTCATTTCTTGGATGCTTTAGCGAGAAAGCATATTGTCTCGTCTCGAGCTTAGTTGACCAAGATTTCTTGTGTAGACATTTCCCTCTCTCTTGTTAGGTTAACTTTCTGATGAGATGTCTTGGTCTCGGACTTGACATTGATTGTTGAGGAATGTTACTTGATGACCCTTGTCGCGTGAGTTGGCTAATGCTTAGAAGATTGTGTTGTAGTCCTTCCACATAGGCCACTTTCTTTGAAGGATCTTGCACCATTTTCGGTGAGCCATATCCTCTTGTCTTGCAGAGCCGTTGTCTCCAAAGATGGTGAGAGGACCCTCCTTCTCTATGTAGTTAGATAGAAGGGCTTTGTTCCCGGTCATGTGCCTTGAGCATCCTTTGTCCGAGATACGAGGTTGTGATCGTGGAGCTCTTTTCTGTGGTAACATTAAACCTTCATTTTGGTACCCATACTTGCATGGGTCCTACTTTTTATTAGTACCCTTGGGGACCCAATCTGCTTGATTTTGGGTCTCATATGCATGGAATTAAAATGGCACTTTTTGACCTTGTGGTGACTTTATAGCACACAAAACATCTAATATGATGCATGTGTTTGTGTGTGTGAAATTCTTCCTCCATTTGGACTTTTGTGGATCTTTAGTCATTCTTACATTAAGGTGATTTTCCTTCTTCCATGTGTCCTTGTGTTTCATGATTTGTGAGGAGTGTACCTTACCTCTCTTGTACCTTCCTAGTTGGTTCGTAGAGTTGGTCTTACTTGACTCTACGATCCTTGAGGTTGGTGAGTAGTGGTTTGGGTTACTCTTCTCTTTTAAAAAACCAGAGCCCGACATGGGATCCTTACTTCTTGGAATATGGATTGAATCGGTGAAGCGAGTTTGGTGGCTCTCATTACGTGAGGATTTCACAAATATAATGCCTCTACTAAAACTTGAAGCATTACTAGTGCTAGTTTCCTTTACTTTTTTCCACACATGGCTCTGAAAGGTGATTCCCCAAGCCCAAACACATTTTTATCGAGAGATACTTCTTCTGCGGCTAGAGATTAGGAGTCCATGGATGAAGAGGATTTATTCCATGTAGAGATTGTCTTTTCTAGTTCCTCAATTTTAGAGGTTAGACTTGACTCTCTTTTTGCATTGAGCTCATTAGTGCATTTTAAGAGCTTATTCTCGACTTCAAACTTGGAGAGAGAATCGGTACTTAGAAGAAGGTTATTTCGAGTTCTTCTTGAACTTTTCTTTCTCCTTTTGAAGAAGTGAATAATCCTTAGTAGAACTCTAAACCATTTCATGTATTGATCACGATCGGATGTTATGCCATGCGGTGCAGTTCTTAAGTCATCAATGTCTACATCGGAGAGTTGAAGTCAAATACCTCATCTATACTTACTTCATGTATGTTGGAGTTACATTTGTCCTTTGCGTTCTTGGCCATCGAGAAAAAAGATTTGCCATTTGAGGATCTTCATCATCTCAGATTAGGAGTTGAGTCATTATACGAGTCACTCCACGATCCTCCGACTTCTAAGGCCTTTGTCTTTCTTACGAGGCCTTTTGTTGCCTTTGTATTCCTTCTTTGAATGTGATTTCTTCTTTAGTTCTTCTCTCTGAGAGGTTTGTTGCGATTAGCAATGAAGTGGCGGGTTTCTTGCAATTGTAGCATAGATCATTCATTTGTTTCTGGCTTCTTTGTAATTCTTTGACTTTCTTTGGCTTCTTTGGTTTTGCCTTGCGCATGAACCTTACGAGTCTCTTCACCGACATTGCAAAGTCCTCATCATCATCTTCATCATAGTCGAGTCGACTTGGTGTTGACTTTGGAGGTGTTTTCGGTTGCTTTGAAAGCAACACCTTTATCCTTCTTTCTTCCTTGCCGGATAGAGTTTACGCTTTCGTTGAGTCGACTCGATTCGTATGTAAGAAGGTTGCCATATAAGCTGTTGAGCAGTCATTTCATGTAGATTCTTTGACTCTCTAATGGCGGTGGTTTTGGCATCCCACTTGCTTGGTAAGGCTCTCATGAACTTTATGATTAGATCTTTGTTTGGATAGATCTTTCCATAGGCTCGTAGAGAGTTGAAGCGCGAACATTAAATCTCTCGTAGGTGGCGGTGGCGTTTTCTCTCCTGAGCGTGTGGCAAACATCTCATATTCTTTGAGTCGAGAGGATTGTTTGTTTTTCTCGACTTCTTACATTCCTTCATGCATGATGAGCAATGCTTCCCAAACCTCCTTTCTTTGTTTTTTCTTTGTTGACCACGTTTTTGAGCAGATCATCTTCTAAGGATTGGAATAAGATGTTCTTGGCCTTTTTATCGAGTTGAACGACTCTCTTCTCGTTTTTACATCCATTCTCCTTTGACCTTGATCGTATTACATTTGGATAAATGCGTGGTTGGTGCAAGCTTTGTAGGAGCGTAGGGCCCATTACGAATAGTTTCAAATAGATCTTCATCTATTGAATCCATGTATGCTTGCATCGAACTTTCGGTTGGAGAACTTGTCTTTGTTGCACATGGGTGGCTTCTTTGCCTCCTCCGAGTCTTTGATTAAGCTTGGTAAGTGTGCCATTGGATCTACTTAAGCTTTGTAGGCTATAGAATAGAACACCTTTGATACCAATTGTTAGTTCAGGGAGCCTGATAGTTATCTAGAAAGGGGGTTGAATAGATATTTAAAAATTTTTCATTTTACTTTGTCAATTTTGATAATGATTTAAACACAGTGGAATTAAGGTTTGTTTGATCTCCCTTTTAGATATAGTGAGTTAATGAGAGTGAGGCAGTTATACTTGATTATGATTATAGCAGTTATAGCAAGAATGAAATGAAAGACACGGCGGTTTTAAGTGGTTGAGCACTTAAAGCTCTGAGTCCACTCTTCTACTCCTCGGTAGGAAATCCACTAAGGATGTCTTTTACACTTTACGATCTCTCAGATTCCTTCTAGACCAATGATCTAGGAACTTCTTAGTTCACTCTTGAACTCTTCAAGTCAATGAGACTTGGCTCTTTCAGATTCACTTAGAACTCTTCAAGTCTTACGACTTGGAACTCTTACTTGATTGATTGGTAGTTGTTGAGTTCTTGGTGGTTGGTCTTGCTTTCGATTGCCGATTAAGCTCTTGTTTGAAAAGAAGCGGAGTAGCTTGTGCAAGCTTTCTCTTTTTCTCGGATCGTAGAGTTGGCGTTGAGTATTCTTTCTTTTTGTTCAATTGCTTGCTTGCTTCTATCATCTGCGGATGTCTTGCATATATGTGATCTTTGAAATCTGCCGTTGAATCCATCAGTTGAAGCATTTAATGCATTTGGCGTTTACGAACTTTGATGGAGACTTTTACGCATATCTTTAAAATGCATTACGGCCCCTTGACATAGTGATTTGCTTTCTCACCTAAACACTGAAAAGGTGTTTTCCTCTATCCATGGTCCTTTCCTTAGCTTCTTCAATCGTCTTTTTGTTGCATACTAAGGATATTTTCATGCCATTGGGGATTTGGTGATTACTTCAACGTTTGTAACCCATTCCACATTTGTTAAGATTTTATCTTTGAACAAATGATCGGGGCCCCTAACTTACGACGACTGACCGGATGATACTCTACGATTCTTATCGTGGTGTCTTGCCACCTTGGTGCTTAATGCAACCAAGCGAGAACACTCTGATTTCTCTTAAAATTTGGCACACTCGATCTTCACTTGCTTGTCTTGCGGACTCTACGTTTACGAGAGAGCTGCTGCGATCTACGAGTTGGCCCGGCAAACGTCTGGACCACACTACGATCTACGAGTTGGTTGGCTTAGGCAAGCGTTGGACTCACGATCTACAGGTTGGCCGGTAAGCGTTTGGACCACCTCGACGATCTGGGAGGCCCTTCAAGGCAGACATACTACGATCCTCGATACTCTACGATTCCGCCTTGGCTTCTGCAAGTTCTTGATCAGCTCAATAGACTGCGATTTTATTGAAGCCTATCTATTACATTTTATAGATCATCCTAACATCTGTGATCTCTTTATCTATACATTCATTTACAGAATGATAAACATTAAAAGCTTAGATCAACCTAACAATTTGATCTATCACTAAGTCCTTGTACATACATTCCTAGAAGGACTTTACATATAATCATGAGCATTTACTTTAAACATCAAATCGTCAACTTCAATAACATGAACTTTTAACACCTGTAACTTGCCCGCTTATGCGACTCCCTGTTGGGTCTAAAATAATTTGCTTTGACAACTGGAACTAAAGGTGTTCTTTCTAGATAATAGGTCCTTTTAGAGTAATTTTAATATATATTGCATCAGAGCTGATCAGAAACTCCCTGAGGTTTGAGTTGTTTTACTGATTCAAACACACTGTTAATAGTGTCCCTGATTGATAAAAAAAATGGTCCTGCTGTTTAGGGTTTAATATTGGTTGGGAATTGGGAAAAAAATGGGAAAGAAGAGATGAAGGCGCACAAATCAACTATGCACAAAATTCTTGTATTGTTTCTATGTGCCTTCAAAGAGCAAGTTACAAATAAGAACCTATTAAACTTTCTTAAACTAAATATATCTCTAATATGAAAACTATGAGAGTTACAAGTCAATTAGTCAAATAAACTAAATTATATTAAATTTAGAAAATTCTACTTTTGGACTCTTAGGCATGGACTTCCAAAGCATTTTGTATTGGTCCAGGCACGTTTTGTGGCTCCTCCTGCATCAGTTACTTTGATGGGGATGGAATTTAGGGTTTGTAATTGGTATGGAATTGGGAAAAGAATTGGAGAAAAAGAGAAAACAGAATGCATGCAATAAAATATGCTCAAAATTCTTGAATTAATTCTCTGACTATATGTGCCTATTATAAAAACCTATTAAACATTCTTTTTCTATGTACAATTCTGATATGATAAATACTAAAACTTACCAATGACGGGGAAGTACATAATATATAATTCTACTCAGTTGGGCTTTTTGGCATGGGATTCCAAACCTTTTGTGATGCGAAACAGAAGAATAGGACCAAAAGAGTTAATTATTATTTAGGGATAAATATTTTGGTGATTAATGTAATTATATTACTTATTAAGTAGAATATTCTAGAAGTTTTAATTATAGAAGTAGATTTTAGTTAGGAGAGTATTACCTTTTTAAATTATTTTTTTGATCGTCAAGTCTAGTTTCTCTATTAAAGTGTTAGGTTTAGTAGACAAAAAAAATCTAAAAGGAGGGTTGAATAGATCAATGGATCTTTTAAAATTTCTTCTTAAAGTTTTACCAGATATTATTAATCACACAAATAACATTGTAGCGGAATAAGTTTCGAAAAGATTATGAAAGTTGCTTGGTTAAGAGTTTAGTGAACGTAGAGTGAAACCACAAAATAATTGTTGAAAAGTAAAGATAGAAAATAAAAATACTATGATTTTAAGAGATTCGGATAAAAAAAGTCTCCTAATTATCTCTTCTACTTTAAGAGTAGGAATGAACCACTAAGGATGCAGATTACACAAAGTTGAAGTTCACACATAACTTTTACAAGTGATTCACACAGAATATCTAAGTGACTAAGACTTGTTACACTTGATCACTAAGATTAGTAGGTATCACCAAGTGTGTACAAGAGTTTTGAGGTGCTGCTAAGTGTTTGTATAAACTCAGAATCTATAGAATTTATAGACTTAGCAGCTAGAAATTTGTATCTCAGATCGTAGCATTGAAGAGCTTGTCATTTCTTAGGGAACTTGGATCAATGTTTTAGTAGTCATCTAATGTTGTGGATGTAATCATTTTATAGCAAGCCTTTGAAATCTGCCCGCTGGATTGTTACCGTTGCTCAAATCCTTCAGAAACATCTGGTGTTCTCTAATTTTATAGTGCAGATAGTGATGCATGTCCAGGAATTAAGCAATTGTTGAAAAGGCTGTCTTGTTTCCTTTGTTCCTATATGCTTACTTCAACGGAAAGATCAAACTTGGGATTAGGAGTTCAATTTAGGTGACCCCGTCATTGCTTGTTAGACCCTTTGATTTTACGATTTGAGCTAACCAATCTTTTCACAGAATTGTAGTGTTGGTCTTACATCGTTTAGTGCGCACTAAACGATTTGAACTTTACGATCCTTCAGTTGCTTCGCTTAGTGACTATCGTAAAGTAGTATGTTCTATGTTCGATAGTCAACTAAATGATCTTAGGGTCCCTTTGTTTGTCTTCCAGCTTTATGTTATTCAGACTAAACTCTTGAGCGACTTCTAACTCAATGATTTTCAATAGAGTTAGAACTAAACGATCAATGAATATCACTGAAAGAATCCCTATACAATAGTTATACGTGCAATATAGTAGAGTGGATCTACCTTACATTTTAATTTTTAGATCCTTAACTAAGTCTTTTTACATCAAATTTCATTCTTTTCAAGGACTGTACAAAAGCTATCTTTACAAATATACATTAAGTCATCATCAAATCAAAATAGAGTAAGCTTAATCAACATAATCAACAAGCATGTACTAACATAAAGCATTGTAGTCTTTATTTATTTTTAGATTATTGAATATGAATTTATTTGAGAAAAACTTTGTTCTTCTTTGGTGTGTTTCTGTACTGTTTTATTTTGTGGGGATAGGTACACTTATTATTTTCATTTTGTCCTAAATCTTTTTGAGCCTAGCACTCAAATGGAGTATCCAACCAGGACACAAGTACTTGAGTCTGACATAGGTAGTCGTCAATTTTGCCAATCTCAACACCCATAACCTTATCCGAATGTCGAGTGTCTGACAAGGTCACAAGGGTATTTCATTGTACACTTTGCATTTCTCTTACAACTCATGCAAATATCTTAACATGAACATATGGTCCAAGCCCTACACCTCAACAATGTCACCGTTACCGTGATGAGATATTTGATCCACTATGTAATAACATCATGAGATCATCCTTGGAAGTTCTTCAGTAAGTTGTCATACCAAGGAAGCAATAGGTATAATTTGAAGATACACACACACACACACACACACACACACACACACATATATATATATATATATATATATATAGGGAAATGATCCATATCAAGTATTTGCTATAGATGAAAATTGGGCAAATAGCATCATAGCTGTCTATTCCAATAATCAAGCGCTGGGATTAAAATTGAGATACTTCCTGTCTGTCAGACGAAGTAGCGGATTGTGAGAAATAATTTTGTGACTAAGTTGCCCTCATCACTTCCGCTAGTTGAACTAGCGGAGGGGTAATATCAGATCCAAGGATTTTCAAGTTAGCGAAAATAACCATAGAGTTCCAACAAGCTAATACAAAATGACCAAGGGTTAGTATAATCTATGGTGGGAGCTGTCAAACTATGAAAAATCGGAATGGAAGGAGAGCATTGGAGCCATTAATGGGACATGATGCAAATTGAGCAGGCTTGCACATAGTTTGGTCGTTCTCATCTACTCTCAAGTTTGTCCAGCTCTTCCCATCCCCAGATCCCTGATAGGGGTCTTAGAAATATAACTGTTACTTTGTCATCATGTATACTTCATGTCCAACTTCAGAAACTAAATAGGAAAAATATAAACCCATGCGGCTGCCAGTTAGCCCCCATTAGCTGCGATTTCATAGCCTAAACCCCTGCGACTGCTGCGTGCGACTGGTGCGAGTAAACCCATGCGACTGCTGATTTCTGGCACTGCGATTTCTGCTGCCCCTGCGACTGCTGCGATTTCTGGCCCTGCGATTTCTGCTGCCACTAATCTACGTCCGATCTACGTCCTATAGTTCTGCTGCGATTTAAGAGCATAAAAACCTGCTGCGATTCATCATCTGCTGCGATGAGTAGTAAACCCTCTCTACTTCGTTGAAAATCAAACCCTGCTTGCTTGTTTGACCTGTAACTGTGTGCTTGTTTGCTTGGGGGTAAATTGGGCAGGGAAAATTTTTTAAACCATCCGCTAGACCGTCAGGCGGATGGGCTTTAATATTTTTCACCTTCCGCCACTTTGTCTGGCGAACGGGCAATGTTAGTACTAAATTCCAGCGTTTGATTTATGGAATGAACGGCTATGATGCTATTTGCCCAATTTTCATCCATAGCAAATACTTGCTATGGATCATTTCCCATATATATATATATATATATATATATATTTCATGGGAAAGTTCTTTCATGACCAAGATACACTCTTCGAACATAGGATCCAATTGAAGAACCTTAAGTCCACCATCTGAATTTTTCATGGATTCTCTCAACACAATTGGTACACCAATTTTTGATATAGATTTACCTCCCCAAATTTTTTATGGTCTTCCTCCATTTCATCAAAGACATCTGTTGGGGATCGCCACCCTTGTGCGCGGCATTGCATGAGACATTTGATGCGCCACAGTAGCTCGATGTTATCCTTAAATCTACCCTTCAGATCTTACCACTGAACTTACCTTCCGCGCTTTTCAAATTTCCGATTCTATGGGATGTTAGTTTTCAATCTCATTGTTTGAATAGGTGAGAAGTATTAGACTTTCATCCCATTTTTTGCGGATTAGTGTGTGTATTATATATCAACAATCCTGATAACCCCGTAGTAGCTAAAAGTTTACTACTACTTGCTCATGTGCCAGAATTTTTCCTTTCCGATAATTTTTAAATCAAACCGTTACCTGCCATATATCTTATGACAAGTTAATTATAAGAACCAATTGAATGGTAATGAATACCGACCTCTGCTTGAATCTTACTTTAAATTTCAATGTATTTTAAAAAAAGAAAAAAATGATGCCATTTTGATGCTGAGTATGACCTAGTGAACATTACCTCCTTGTGTTTATTTGGATCGTCCTGCTAGGAAATATTAGAGCTTAAACATATTGTAGATGTAATTCATGTTGTTAGTTGAATAAATCGAATAAATGATGTTTAAATACTCGCTTAAGATTGATCCACTTCTTTATATCCACATCTTCCGGACAAGCTCTTCATCTTTTTCTCGTTATGCATATTGGTCTTTGCTTAAGGTAAGTGACCCAATTATATGTTCATTACAGTGAATCCCCTCTACGTTGAGGCAAATTAATAATGGCAGACTTACCGCGTTATGTGATAGCCTGCTTGCAGACTGGGAAACTTGCTTCCCTGGCTATTTTGGTCTCTGGTGGGATAGTATTACAAATATTGGTTAGTCAAATACTCTCTTGATTAGTTGCCTTTAGACAATTGTATGGATTACTGTTCAATCCTGTATCAATATTCATTGTGATTTTACTTTTCCCTTGTGTTGCAGGCATGTGCGTTGTACCATAATTGGTGGCCTATGCTAACAGGTAATTTATTTTTTCTTTTTGCGCTTAAATTTATCATTCGACTCTAGCTTATATTGCAGTTTGTTATTGTAACAAACTGCCTTCTTTTCATTTCAATAACTTGCAAATATTTGCTAGGTGTTCCCAAATTTATTGTTGATGGGTTCCGTTGTCAGAGTTTGAATGAAGATAAATCCTATTCTTGCAATTGCAAAGATTATTGTTAATAGGAGATTGGTCAGTTCCTCTAAGAAAACGATGTTGGAAATTGATATTGCTTACAATCATGGTTCAAAGGCGTGGATGCGACCATGTTTTGGGAGTTAATTCTTTGACTCAACGTTAGGCTAGTTAGGAGGAGCTTCAAATTCTTTTTAAAAATTATGAGATTTTTTATAGGATAAGAACAAAAGATGAATCAATTAAGTTCACAAAAAACAATAAATAGTACACATAATATTATTCAAGTGATACAACAGACATCTCGTTGATGTTTTTAATGGTACATTGTATAAAAATTGAACACTAAATCTTAAAAGTACATCTCTGTTTTTGTGTTGGGTACGTTTTGTATGTAAATATATTATTTAATAATTAGTTTTCTAACATTTAACAATCTCATAACTTAATAGGAATTAATTTGCTTTAATTAATATTTTAATATATATATAATTATATATATATTATATAAATATATTCGTATCAGTAATTTTGGAAATTATGAGAATATATGAGAAATATTATACATATAAATATGTAATGAACATTTATATTTATACTTTGTAGTAATTATATTTACAAGATCATTTTATTATTACAATTGATTTACACAAGTATATAATTAAAACTATAAATCTTGATAATATAAAGGAAAATAAAAATAATAATAACAAAAGAAGATCAAATGAAACAACATACATATTTAGAAATTATTGGAGTAGAAGTGGTTTGTATTTATCAACTATTTATAATATTGCAATGATTAATTAACTGTTATTTTAGCTTTATTAATAATTTTGCGATATATTACCTTTTTCTTTTTTAAAATAATAACATACATCTTTATCTATTCCGTGCCTTGCACGGTTTTATACTAGTTTAATGAATTAATAATTCCTGCCAAATTATACTTTAGGCATATTCTAAGTTATTAACAAATAACAATACAAACCAAATTTAATGAATTAATAAGTCATGTTAAGCGTATTCTAATTTATTAATAAATATCAATACAAGCCCAATTTAATGAATTAATAAGTCATATCAATTCTAAATTATATTAATTAAAAACTAAACTAATAAAATTAGTTAAATTTAACAAGTTACACTGATTTAACTAATAAAATTAAATAAACCAATCAAGCTCTAATTAAATACATTAATTAAATTAAACTCCTAAAAAATTACACAAAATAAATAAATAAATAAAATTTAATAAAACAAACAATTAACTAACCCAAGATGGTCCTTTTATTATGTAACCAACTCATCTAATTTATATGCAATACAAACTCAATTTAATCAATTAATAAGTCTTCACAAACTTTTAAGCATATAACTTATATGAATATATATTTACAATCTGTATAAACCCAACTGCCCAAAGGCAAAAACGTACTTAGAGTTCGCGAACAGACAAGAGAGTAGAAGAGTTGGACTGTTGGAGACGAGGACGCCAAATTCGAAGGAGAGGCGAAATTGATCGGGAATCTCAACTCACAAGGGTAAAGGGAGAGGGAATTGATCGGAGCAAGAGGAGTGGGTGCTCAAAACCCTTCAAGTTGAGGAGTATATTAAAATTTTTTTGGAGGATTGGGACAGAATCCATCAAATCGGACAGCCATGCATACCTTCAATTATCGCCGGAAAGTTCCGAGACTTTTGGCTTTGCAGTAATATTGCAGCAACTTTGCAGAAGGTTTGTTCTTTTTCTTGTCAATTTCCCCCTTTACAGAGAATTTGCTTTTTTTTTTTTTTTTTTGGGGGGGGGGTTTCGCACGCTACACCACGCTTTTTCGGTTAGGTTCAGTCTGTTCTGTTCCGTTATGCTGAGTTACCGAAAACTCATCAAAATTCTCCCTTTACGTTGTTTTTCATAGATTTGACGTATCGTGTCTAGGTTTCTGATCGGTGCTGGCCGAAACCCAGACGGTAAGCCCAGTTTTCTGCAAAACAGCCGAATCTTCGAACCGTGCTCACAATACTACTTTCAATTAATGGAATTTTTTACCAGAAAATTACTCTAAGAAAACTATAAGTTGGTGATTTCAGTCTTCTTGTTTTTTTATTTTTCAATACGTGGCATCAGTTTCACTAAAGAATAATATACCTATTAGTGCTGCTTATTGCATCAATAGTGCTTGTTTAATTGAATAATTTTATATTTTTAATCATAAACCTTTTATCTTCCAGGTTCAATAAAATTAGTGAATTTCAATAAATTTAGTCGTATTAATTTTCAGGCAGCCAGCTAATTTGGGGCTAACAAGCAACTACACATTTTGTTTCAAGACCCTAGATGTAATGATCTACTCTGTGAGGCCATAACGGCTCAAATCTTCCATGAACCAACTACATTCACCTTGTTCAGTTCTTAGTTCTTACTCTCCCTCACATGATTTTCGGGAAAAGAGTTCTATATTTCTTCAACCTCATTTTTCTAGTTATAATTGCTCAGCATTGTCAAAATGGGAGGCAATATGGAAAGACGAAAGATTATGAACCCCTTCACCCCACAAATGTTGTTTTAAATTAAATTTGATGCTGTAATAATTTTATCTTTGTTTGTTGCGTGACGAGCTTAATATTTCCCAATTAAAGTATCAAGATAATCCAATATCCACAAAAGTGAGCTATTTATCTCCAGTGGACCGACTTCTTCCTGTTTGTTGTATATGGGCGTTGCCATTGTTCTGTATCTGCTGATTATTTGTATAATCATTTTGGGTCTAACAATATTGTTCTCGCTCTTACCTGTTCCAGTGTTAATGTATGTGCTTCTTCCCATGCCTTTGCTGTTCTTTGCGGGATCTGATACCTCCTCTCTTTATTCTGAATCTGGAAACAGGTTTACCCTTTTCTTGTGATTAGAGGATTAAGAGCGAATTCATGAAAGTGTCCTCTAAGTTGCCACCAGATTTCAATTTGGCCCTTTAAGTTGCATAAATTTCAATTGAATCCTTCACCTCAAGTGACCAATTTGATTCAATTGAGTCCTTCATGACAAAATCTCAATTGAGTCGAAGACAATGTCTGGAGTCGATTAAATCAAATTGGCCACTTGAAGGAGTCAATTGAGACTTTTGCAACTTAAAGAGTCAAAGTGAAATTGGTTGACAACTTTGGGGGACACTTTTGCAGATTGGCCAATTTTTTTGCGATAAGTTATTCTTTGACTTTGAAAATGATACTTGCTTTCATTCCATTAAAATGAAACAGCTGGGTGGATGCTACTAAGTTTTTGACTGGAACATCAGCAGTTGGCAGCATTGCCATTCCAATTATCTTAAAGCATGCTGGCGTTATTTGTTGGGGTGCTCTTGTGATGGAGCTCTCATCCTTATTCGTATTCGTGTTAGCCATATTGTGTTTTATTGGTATGAATGATGATGATGAAATATACAGAATGCTCTGAGAATGTGGCACCCTAGGGGCTCCCCACTCTAATTGTGTAAAAGGGTTATTAAAATAAGTCATGGTTAACTTTAAACCTCGTGGTTTACATTGCTTACTTATTCTACTGGATTTTGTGGAGCCTGCTTGTGTTTTATGTAACTTACGATTTATGTACTGAATAATAATATTCAACCACCCCTACCTATACTGTCCATAGGGCCACAAAAGCAAGAGGGGTGGGGGATTGTAAATGTTTTGTTTTTTGTTTTTGTTTTTCGTGAGCCCTGTTTGTGCTCTGTTGTTACTGAAAATGTTGTTTCATTGTTTGGATAATATTATTTGTTAATATTCCGAGTGCCTTTGCTGCAGTATATATATTCCTAGACATTTTGTTGTATGAACAGCCTGGAAAGATTGACACTATGTTTTCTTAGTTGCCATCATTGTATTGTATTGCCTGTTTTCGTCTCTAGACTTGCCAATTGTTTGACTTCATTTAATGGTAGGACTGCATGATGTTCGATTTTGTCTATATACTCCTTACGTTTGATTTTTTAAAGTTAAATATTTTCAAAATCAAAATTGACATAAATTATTATAATTTTAGTGAATACAACGACTATTGTAAAATGTCTAAAAAATACTACTTATTGTAATTTTTTTTGTTTTATAATTTTAAATAAATTATATTAATTTTGAATTTAAAAATGTTAAAATTTGACTTTTGAAAGTTTTTATAATTTTGAAAGGAGGTAGTATATTCCGAGTATTATGTTTAAGACTGGTATGTTATGATGATACTCTTTCAGTATTGTATGGATTAAAACTGGTATGTTTTGATGATACTCTTTCAGTATTGTATGGATTAAAACTGGTATATTTTGATGATTCTCTGTAAATTAATTGTGCATGTTTTGATTGGAAAAAATCCGAACATAAGATTATTCTATTCATAAATGGTTAAGCTTGATAACTTGTAATCTTTGGGGAAATATTCTTTTTTACTGCTGTGTATTGTTTGCTTTTTAAGTTAATTATTTTATAAAAAATTATAATAGTTTTGTAGTCGACACATAATGATTATCATGGGCGGATCCAGGGCGGGGGTGCCCCCACTCTACTATTATTAATATATTTACAAATTTTAAGGTATAGTGAAACAAAATAAATAGAGTATTATAGTTATATTAGTATACTATTATTATGTTATTGAAAAAAATAATATACTACTATATTGTTAAAATAAAATACTACTATAAAAATTTAAGTATTTTATTATCTTGATCAATTTACTTTTCTTGAATACCAAGAAGGTAAAATTAAAAACAAAGGAGTTACAGTTACTAAAACTTGTGAAAGATTTTGGTTAGAGTTTCTATAACTTATCCGATTTTTTCAAGAAAAAAAATAGTGCCTAGTAAATATTCCTATATTATGCAGATGGGTGCTCTCATTTAATTAGTAGTAGTAGTATAAAATTCGAGATCAACATCATTATATTTATTTTCTCCCAATAATGTTGTCAACTATTGTGGAACAATCCACCTGTTACTTAATCAAATTTAAACATTTTAAAATATATTAAAATGTTTATCTATCATATTAACAAGATAATATCATATATTTTTTTTCCAGTAACATAATAAGTAGTGTACTAATATAATTGTGTTAGTTCCCAGTAGGCACACAATATATCTAGAAGGGGGGGTTGAATAGATCCTTTTAATTTTTAAATACTTTTTCCTTTTATTTTGTATTGCTAATGAATTAGCATATGACAAACATAAGAATCTTTTCAAGCACAGCGGAATAAGTAAAAGATCTCTTTCATTGATATATTCATAATCATAAAGACATTGTTCTTAGAGTTAGTTAAGTGATAAGCAGTTAATACATTCATAGTAGTTAAGAAGGGCAACACCCTGAATCACTAAGATTCCTTCAAGGCTAATGAATAAGTAAAAGATCTAGAAGGGGGGTTGAATAGATCCTTTTAATTTTTAAATACTTTTTCCTTTTATTTTGTATTGCTAATGAATTAGCATATGACAAACATAAGAATCTTTTCAAGCACAACGGAATAAGTAAAAGATCTCCTTCATTGATATATTCATAATCATAAAGACATTGTTCTTAGAGTTAGTTAAGTGGTAAGCAGTTAATACATTCATAGTAGTTAAGAAGGGCAACACCCTGAATCACTAAGATTCCTTCAAGGCCAGCAGCCTTGGAACTTCAGTTCACTAAGAACTCTTTAAGGCCAGCAGCCTTTGAACTCCTTTAGTTCCCTAGGAACTCTTCAAGCCCAGCAGGCTTGGAACTTCATTTAGTCCCTCCGGACAAGGACCCCTCAGGCCATGGCTTCTTGTTGATGTTTGTTGGAGGTGCTGCTAAGATGTCTTTTAAGCTCTTCATCTCTGAATGCTTAGTAGCTTGACGTGATCATCCTTGAGGTGCAGTTGAGTGTTGCATGATGCTCAGCTTCTTCAGATACTCAACCTCTTCTGATGATCCCTTGTTGAACTGCAGTGAAGATCATTCTTCTTAATACTTGATGGTTGCACATGATGAGTTTCTAAGATGACTGTAGAGGCTCTTACATTGGGTACTTAGAAACTTTCTCATGCTTGACATCATGATGACGTTGGTGATCTTCTTCCTTGATACTTGATGTCTTCTCATGATGGACTTGCTAAGATGACTGTCAGCTCTCCTCTCTAGTACTTAGAGTCTTCCCATGATAGACATCAAGATGACATTGATGCTCTTCTTTCTCTTGGCAGTTCAGAACACTCTTCTTGTAGTAGAACTCTCACTTTTACATTGTAGAACTCTCACTTCTACTTCTTTCTCTGTTCATCTCCAAGTGTTCTTGGTGGATCGTAGAGTGAACTTTTGGACCTTCATTGGTGTGACACCCCTAAATTCGGGTACTTCATTACCACAAGATTTGGTGTTCACTTAATAAAAACATTCATGTCTAACTACCCAATCATAATAAAATTAGATAATAAACCTTCCCATTAAAGGATTACATTAATAAAAATCTCCCAGGTTATCTAACCTTTAAATACAAACATTCATACGTGAAAAATTAAATAACTTCATTACAATAATTCAAATAAAGTCCGATAATAAAATATCAACTTATTAGAAGTCTTCAATACTTGTTCATATTTCCTTTCCCTTTACTGGTGCTAGGTACGTCGACCTTCTCTACTTTAGCTGTAATAGTTATATAAGCAAGAGTGAGCAAACAAGGCTCACTTGAAATAATAATAAATAAAACTTTACAATCACTGCCAAATAACAGTCACAATGGAACTGAACAAAATGCTTTATCAATGATAATCAGAATCATGAAATATTTAACTGAGGGTCATAAGACCACGAACTATGTCCATAGTTATAAGTAATCTTTCAACTTAAACTTTAACAGTCATAAGACTATAAGGACTCCTCGTAGTTAGGGGGATCAACCCTTCGTACAATGTATTGTGCACAAACATTTCAACGCTAAGCGTAAATTATCCCCTAATAATTGGGTTGTTCATCTCAGTATTTAGAGTACAAGTCCGCACCAAAGTAAGTTTGGTTTGGATACATTTCAAGGTAATTTAGGTTTAACGAACATCAACTAAGGATTAGTTGAATAAAAAGTTCATAACGTTATGCTATGGAGTAAATCATAACTGAATCAACATTGTATATTAAGTTTATGCTTTAGGAATAATCTAAGAGCATAATCATTGAATAACTATAACATACCTTGCTTGAACAATATTAAGCCAAGGTTATTTAGAATTGAGTACTAAACATGCATAACAAATAGCAAATTGAACGATAAAAACTGTTCAACATTAGTATATCAGAATATATAAACTTGCATGCTAAATAACAAGTTAAATACAAGAATAACTTGCTCAATATCAAAATAAAGTTTAGAAAACTTGCATCATCATAAACAAACTAGATACAAGAAACTTGCGTAATTACAATTGAGATAGGATAAGTAAACTTGTACAATAATAACAATAGAACTAGCTCAACAAAAGTGTAGAGTTAGAAAACTTGCCTTGAGTAAAAGCTAAATCGTAACAACTCGAATCACAATACCCTATATATATATATGTCATCATGACATAATTAGTCACTACCAACACTCTATATATAAATAAGTATATACATCATGTAAGGTTTGATCTTTAATCACGTAATCAAATTACATTAGTAATAAAACTCGTTAGCTAATAATAATATGATCATTCCTAGTATAGAAATACTGAAATCATATCTTAATAGTCCTTTTATTAAATCATAATAACTTTTTCAGACTTTGTGTAACTAAAACACATTGTTTGACCATTCTCTAACTTTCATGCATGCATTTCCACAATTTACATCGTGGTAAAAGATGCGGCATATGAAGTCAGTGAGCCAATACTTGTGTCTTTAAGACATAACAAGGCCAAGGTCGTGAGACTTGTACTATGAGAATATGCTGCATAATAATAATTCTGATATTTCATGACCAACTTCAAAGAAACAAAGAAAAATAAAGCCAATTTTGGCCTACAAGCTACTTTTTAACAACTGAATTAACACATAATACACATACAGACTTCACACAAACATAATTTAAGGACTCTTAACATGATTTTACCTAAGGGTGTAAACGAGTCGAACCAGAGCGAACAGAGAGCTACTCGAATTCGACTCGAAATGATAAATTCGTACTCGAATTCGGCTTGAATTCGAATTATATTTGAAAAATCTTACTTAGATTAGACTCGACTCGAATATTTATTACTCGAATTCGATTTGACTTTACTCGAATATTTTTGCAAACTACTCGCGAACTTTAAATTCAAGCTCGAATTCGAGTCTCCACATAATAACTAGTTTTATAATAAATATAATTATAAATTGAATTTGTTATTTTACTTAAAAATGAGAAAATATATTTATTATTACACTTTACAAATATAAAATCACAATTAAAATTAAAAACAAAACAAAATAATAACTAATTATCCTAATTTGATTTAAATTTGTATATATTATAAGAGAATGTATCGAACATCTAATCGAATATGTATTAAGCAGAGTATGTATCGAATCACAATAAAAATTTGAGTAGTTTGAATCTAAAGCGAGTTTAGTATAACCTTGCTTTCGAGATTCTACTCATATTTTTATTCGAACTATTTTTAATGCTCAGATTTGGATCATATTATTAACGAATCCGAGTCTCGCTCGTATTTTTTCGAGTCGAGCCCGAATCGAGCCTGAACTGCGTTGGCTCGTTTACAGCCTTAATTTTACCATATAAAAATATAAACATCGAATTTAAAACATCTAATTTCACTGTTTTTGATAAAACTTCACTTTTTGACATTCTCAGTGAAAATCATCATTGTGATTTTGTTTGTTAACCAAAATAGTTAATTCAAAATACATTGTTTATGTTTATTCATCCTCTTTCAAATTCAATAGTCAATTTATATATTATACATAGAATTAAACCTCAATTTTATTTTAACTAAATCATTTTCATATATATTCATACCAATTCACTGTAATATGGTTTTATTCATAAATAATTACATAACATGAATTAATTCATCTATAAGCTTATGAAAACAACTTTTTAACCACCAATTTATCATATAAAACTATATATAACAAATAATTCATCATCTACAAAGATTTTACAGAGAATTTTGGAAGAGAATAAAGCTATAACTTAAAAAAAATAAAAAGTAAGATGATACCTTAGTTTTAGAAGATGATGGCTTTCCCTTTTTGATCAACAAGCTTTCTTTTTCCCCAATTCTTCTCTCAAACCTCTCTAGAATTCTCTCAAGTTTTCTCTCAATTTCTCTTCTTTTTCTTCTTCTGAGTTCTTTCTTCCTAACTCTAACTTACGTACTAACAATATAACGTATAATAATAATATAGGTATTAATTATATAATATAATTATAACTTTAACTGACATCAGTTATATTTTTATTTGAAAATCAAAAGCCATAAGGCTTGTTTGGCTAACCACTTAAAATTTAATCAATTAATCCTTATGCCTTGTTTGGTAAAACACATTAAAATTAAAGACTTAATATGCATTAAGCCTTATTTGGCAAAACTGAATTAAACATCTTTAATTTATTTTAATAACTCCTTTATAGTAAGGTTATTTGTCACACTTTCATTTAATTGAATTTTCAATAATCAATTTAATTAATTCTAATAACAATTTATTAAATTACCTTAACACATACATCAACACAACATAATTATAAATTTCTTTATAATTATAATTTTATTTAATCAACTAAATATTAAAATATTATCTCATGATGATCAATTTTCTTAACTCGTTAATTATTTATTCAACAAATAAATAATCAAATCAAATCAAATTAAGCAAATATTTATTCTACAATAAATACATTAATTAAATATTTATATAATTCCATAAATATTTAAAATTACAATTTAAATTTTTGGATTGTTACATCTTTTCCTCCTTACAAGGATTCTGTCCCCAGAATCACAACTTAAGCAAATCATTCGTCACATTCTTCCCTCCTTACAAAGATTCTGTCCCTAGAATCGAAGACACAGATTAAACAAATAACTCAGGTTAATCTTTCATCATTTTATCTTCGAGTTCCCACATAGCTTCTTTCGCATTGTGATTCCTCCATATTACCTTCACAGAAGGTATCACCTTATTCCTGAGCACTTGTTCTTTCCTGTCGACTATCTGGATAGGAACCTCTCCATAAGACAAGTCTTTATCGAACTGTAAAGGTTCGTACTCTATCACATGCTTGTAATCGGGTTTATACGGGCGTAAAACCAAAACATGAAAAACATTATGAACGTGTTCTCACTCTGGAGGTAGAGCTACCTCATAAGCCACTTCTCCTACTCTTCGTAATACTTCGAAGGGTCCAATAAACCTCAGGCTTAGCTTTCCCTTTTTACCAAAATGAATTTTCCCCTTCCAAGGAAAAACTTTTAAGAACACGAAATTTCCTACATTGAATTCACGATCTTGTCTGTGTTGATCAACATACTTCTTCTGTCTGTCTTAAGGAACTACCAATCTTGTCCTGATGAGTTTAACAACCTCAGTAGTTTGCTACATCAGTTTCGGTCCTAACAATTGACGTTCACTAACTTCATCCCAACACAGTGGAGTTCTGCACTTTCTGCCGTACAATGCTTCATAAGGCGGCATGCCGATGCTTGCGTGGTAACTGTTGTTGTAGGCAAATTCCACCAATGGTAAATGTTCATCCCATCTCCCTTTGAAATCCATGATGCATGCTCTCAGTATATCTTCCAACGTTTAGATTGTTCATTCGCTTTGGCCATCTGTTTATGGATGATATGTCGTAATCATTCTCAACTGTGTTCCCATGTATTCTTGTAGTTTCTTCCAGAAGTTTGATGTGAACCTCGGATCTCTATCTGACACAATTGACACTGGAACTCCATGTCTCGAAACGATTTCTTTAACGTACAACTTTGCTAACTGATCAAGAATGAATCTAATCTTTATTAGAAAAAAGTGTGCTGATTTCGTTAGTCTGTCCACTATCACCCAAATCGCATCGTATCCTCTCTGAGTAGTTGGAAGACCCACCACAAAATCCATTGTGATGTGTTCCCACTTCTATTCCGGTATTTCCAACGGTTGATGTAATCCGCTAGGTCGTTGATGCTCGGCCTTGACTCTTTGACATGTCAAGCATTTCGCAACACATTCTACAACATCTCTTTTCATGTTTGGCCACCAAAAGTGTCGTCGTAAATCTTGATACATCTTCGTACTTCCCGGGTGTATCGAATATCTTGAGTTATGAGCTTCGGTCAAGATTTCTTCTTTAATATCTCAAATCACTTTGGAACCTGATTCTTCCTCGAATCTTAGTAACCCTTCAGTATCGATCTTGTATTTCACTTCACCACTCTCAACCATTTTCTCTTTGATCTTTCCACATTCTTCATCTTGTAGTTGAGCATTCTTCACCTTGTCAACCAAAGTTGAACTAGCTTCCATCTGGAACAATCTTTCATCGATTTCTTTTGGAAATTTAATTTCCAACTCTAGTCTTGCCATTGCTGAAATGAGCTCCTTCTGGTTGGTTAACAACATCAACTTCTCCCGACCTTTCATGCTTAAAGCATCTGCAACAACATTCGCTTTGCCTGGATGATAAAAGATCTCACAATCGTAATCTTTTATCAATTCCATCCATCTCCTTTGACGCATGTTCAGGTCCTTCTAAGTGAAAATATACTTTAGACTCTTATGGTCTGTGTATATCTCACATTTTTCTCTATAGAGATAGTGCCTCCATATCTTTAGAGCAAATACCACTGCAGTGAACTCTAAATCATGAGTCGGATATCCTTTCTCACAGTCCTTTGCCATTCTATATAAGAACACAACCCAATCCTTTGTGTGAGGCATCACTATACACCACAAAATTTCCTGTATTATCTGGTAATGACAACACATGTGCCACACTTAACTTCTTTTTCATGTCTTGAAAACATTCTTCACACTTCTCCGTCCAAACAAATTTTACAGCTTTCCTTGTCAAATTTGTTAACGGAGTGGCAATCTTGGAAAAATCCTGGATAAACTGCCTATAAAACCGACCAGTCCCAAGAAACTCCTCACCTCCGAAGGTGTTCTTGGTTGTTCCCAATTGATTACAGCTTTAACTTTTGATGGATCCACTAAAATCCCATCTTTGTCAATCACATGTCCAAGGAATTGTACACGTTCTAGCCAAAACTCACACTTAGAGAATTTCGCGTACAATTTTTCCTTTCTTAGTGTCTCCAGCGTCAAACGTAAATGTTCCACGTGTTCTTCTTGAGATTTGGAGTACACCAGGATGTCATCAATGAATACCACCACAAACTTATCTAGGAATGGTTTAAACACCATGTTCATCAAATTCATTACATTCGTAATGTCCATACTGAGTTCGGAATGCCGTCTTTTGTACATCCTCCTTCCTTACTTTCAGTTGATGTTACCCACTTCTCAAATCTATTTTTGAAAAATATCTAGCACCCTTCAACTGATCAAACAAGTCATCTATTCTTGGAAATGGATATTTATTCTTAATAGTGACTTTGTTTAATTCCCTATAATCAATGCAAAGACGAATTGACCCATCCTTCTTCACGAATAACACTGGTGCTCCCCACGGTGACTGATGAGTGGGATTTATACCCGCGAATCAGACCCTTTGTAGCTTAAGTTGTTGCCTGTTTTCATTCTTTTAGTTAGCTTTTATATATATTTTATTGTTATTTCGTTTAAGTTCTCTACAGGCAGGTTCTGCAGATTGTTTCCAGCTTTCTTGGTCATTTTTGCTATATTAGCGCTGTAGCGCCAGTGTCATACTTGGAGCCCGTGCTGAAGCGCCGTGCAACTTTGGCAGCTACTGGAAAGTGGCGCCCTAGCGCCGGCCATTTCTCGAGCCTACTGTAAAGTGGCGCCCTGGCACCAATGGTAGTATAATGATCCACGCTGCAACACCGAATGTAGCTAAAAGCTATTAAGCCCGGTGCCCAGTGCTGAGAGTAGCCAAATTTCAAGACTCGCGCCCGGCTTATATACTAAGACCCCAGCCTGTGCCTCCCCACTGCTAGCGCAAAGACTGTTCCTTCAGATGAAGTTGCAGCCGGCATAATGACTCTTTTCTTCAAGCCATACATGGGCGCCAATAACGCCACTTTTCAAGCTTATGCTCGCACCGCAGCGCGAGCTCCGGTGCCCAAACTGTAAAGAGTCTTTAATGACCTAGAAGAAAGAGGGGTCCAGTATATATAGAAATAGAAGCCGCCTGCATCAGGGATCAAAGAATATCAGAGATATTTAGAGAGAACATATAGCTTAGACTAGGATTTATTTTTGTCTTTTTATTTCTAAAAGAGAAAGAAGCTGTGCAATAGAAGGACATTTATTGCATCTGACACAGAACTCAGAGATTTACACGTGAAGAGAAGATTTGGTGGAAGAACACTTCAACACAGGGGTTTTCTTATTCCAAATCTCCCATTTATTTGTGTTTGTCTAATAATGTGTAATGTATTAAAAATGCGTGTTAGTACCATGGTTATGAACTAACTCCATTTTTAGGATTACAATGTAACCTTTTGTTTAGCTTAATTAACTTTCTCTCCTATTTTATATAATGAATCATTTTGGAATGGGTTGTTGTATTTCTTATTTAATGACTGATTGCTTGATAAAGATATTGGTATTGATAGTAATGGAAATTGACAAATGGAAATTATTATGTATCTTTAAATACAAGAACACCTGTTATGACCATGCCAATGGAATGTGTGAATAATATGCTAATAGGATAGACATATCCCTATTTTCCTTGTGTGGCCTTGAGACTTAGCTTAATGACCTTGACCTAGTTATTTTCACCAATAGACATATTGTGATTTCTCTGGTTAGGGATGTGCATTTGACCTTCGGCAAAAGCTTATGCAGATTTACTATTCTCGGTCGACCATTCCTTGATTCATTTATAATTTGGAGAGTTAGGAGATTAGGCGGCTTATTAGGGGAGTTGTAATCTTTTCTTGACTTCCTTGCACAACCACTTCTCTCATTCTTTCAGTTTTTAATCATATAGATTAACCAACCACTTGTTTTTACTTGTTTAGATAAGATTAGCAACGATTTTGCCTTAGTAATTGTTTTCTTTTAAGACTTTGTCCTCGTGGGTTCGACACTCTACTTTCATTTATTACTTGTGGACTGCGTATGCTTGCACGCAATTTGGCAATAGCTAAATCGACCAACAAGTTTTTGGCACCGTTGCCGGGGACTTAGAATTAATTGTTTTTCAATATTAAAACTAAGTCATTACGATCTTACTTTAAACTGATTCTTCTGTTTAACTCTCTTTTCAGGTAGTCTTCATTGTTTATGCCACCTCGGAAGGGATGAAATATAATACCTATCGATCCCGAGGTTGATAGAACATTTAGATGACTGCGGAGAGAAAAATCCGAGGACACACCCGAGGACATACCTGCTCCTATCATAATGGTTGAGGAACTTCAGAAATCTCTGAGGGAGTACGCTATGCCTCACATTGACGATCTCCAGGCGAGCATTCTAAGGCCCGCCATCCAAGCTAATAATTTTGAGATCAAGCCGGGCACCATTCAAATGTGCACCAACATTCAGTTTGGGGGACTATCGAATGATGATCCCAATGATCACTTAATCAATTTTGTGGAGATTTGTGACACATTTAAATGCAACGGAGTGTCTGATGATGCCATCAGACTCCAGTTGTTTCCATTTACATTAAGGGACAAGGCCAAGAGCTGGCTTCATTCATTACCGTCAGGCTCCATTACCACATGGGCTGACTTGGCTCAAAAATTTGTGGCAAAGTTTTTTCCACCCGTTAAAACAGCCAGGCTCAGGCATGATATCACGTCTTTTGTCCAGTTCGAATCAGAATCCTTATACGACTCGTGGGAGCGGTTTAAAGATCTTCTGAGGAAATGTCCGAACCATGGATTGCTAGAATGGCTTCCTATCCAGACCTTCTACAATGGGCTATCCGGATCAACTTGTTCGAGTATTGATGCCACGTCTGGAGGGGCCTTCATGGCCAAACATCACACAGCGGGGTATGAGCTAGTGGAGACAATGACGGCCAATAATTACCAATGGCCAAATGATAGGCAAGCCCCTAGAAGAGCAGCGGGGGTATATGAAGTTGACTCTTTCACATCGTTAGCGGCTCAGGTAGCAGCGCTAACGAAATGTCTCGACACCATGGGACCTTCAGTGGTTCAGAATGTGCATAGTGTTGTAGTTCAGTGTGAGTTATGTCAAGGGAGCCACCCTACTGATCAGTGTGCGATAAGCCCTAAGTCAGTTCAATTCGTTTCCAATTATGGGCGGCAACAAAACACCAATCTTCCTACTCATTACCACCTGGGTTTGAGAAATCATCCCAACTTCTCATGGGGCAACAACAACAACAACAACAACAACCCCAATCAACCATAACCTTCATCTACCAGGCCGAATTATGCTAACCCTCCTGGATTCCAATCTCAAAATCAGTTTACCCCATAGCCGCAAAGCACTCATAATTAGTTCCACCATCCACCACCTCAACAGGAGAGGAAGCCCAGTTTAGAAGATCTCCTGTCAAGGTACATTGCCCAAAATGAAACTAGAAGTAACAATCAAGAAGCCTCCATTAGGAATCTTGAAGTACAGATGGGACAATTGGCCACTGCTCTAAACAGTCATCCACAAGGCACATTACCTAGTGACACTGATGTCAACCCGAAACGAGAAGGCAAGGAACAATGTAAAGCAATGACACTTAGAAGTGGGAGAACCACTAAGGAACAAAGTGGAGAGAGTGCTCCAGTGGAAGAAGTAGTGACTGAAAAGGAACCTCCAGTGAAGGAGAATACTGAGACATTTGGGGGTGAAGAAAGTGATCAAGATAGCCCTCCAACACCATCTCCTCCAATGAGTATGGTAAATCAGCCTGTCCCTTAGTTGCCTTTCCCCCAACGGTTGCAGAAACAGAAGCTGGACTAGCAGTTTTCCAAATTCTTGGAGGTGTTCAAGAGGCTGCACATAAATATCCCATTTGCGGAGGCATTGGAGGGAATGCCTAGTTATGTCAAGTTTATTAAGGACATCTTATCCAAGAAACGCAAAATGGGGGACTATAAAACAGTGGTACTGACAGAGGAGTGTAGTGCCATCCTTCAAAATAAGTTTCCACCGAAGCTAAAAGATCCGGGAAGTTTTACAATTCTGTGCACTATTGGGGAACAATTTATCGGGAAGGCTATGTGTGATCTAGGGGCTAGCATCAACTTGATGCCCCTCTCTATTTATAAGAAGTTGGGCCTCAATGAAGCAAAACCTACAAGCGTCACCTTGAAATTGGCTGATAGGTCTCTAACGTACCCGAAGGGGATTGTAGAGGATGTGCTTGTTAAGGTTGACAAGTTCATATTCCCAGCGGATTTTATAGTCCTAGATTTTAAAGAGGACAAGGAGGTCCTGATAATATTGGGCAGGCCATTCTTGGCGACTGGGAGGACCCTGATCGATGTACAGAAAGGGGAGTTAACAATGAGGGTACAGGATCAAGAAGTGACGTTCAATGTCTTCAGATCAATGAAGTATCCTAATACCCTTGAGGATTGCTTCCAGATTAGTACAATTGATAATTCAGTGAAGGGAGTATTCTTAGAAACTTGCATTCAAGACCCTTAGGAAGCTACATTAACTGGGGCCAGTACTACAGAAGAGCCCACACATATGGAATGTGCCAAGTGGCTAGATGAACCCCAAAGATTTAAGCAATTCCACCGACAGTTTGAGTCTTTGAATGATAATAAGGCATCTACTTCCAAGGCTCAGCCGTCGATCATAGAGCCTCCTGTCCTAGAGCTTAAGCCTTTGCCCAATCACCTGAGGTATGCTTACTTAGGGAATTCATCTTCTTTACCTGTGATAATTTCTGCTTCTCTAACTAAGTGTCAGGAAGAAAAGTTACTGCTTGTGCTCAAGCAATACAAAACGGCCCTGGGGTGGTCAATTGCTGATATAAAAGGGATCAACCTGACTCTATGCATGCAAAAAATTCTGCTGGACGAAGGGTCGAAGCTATGTATAGAGCATCAGAGGCGGCTAAATCCCATTATGAAAGAGGTCGTCCGGAAGGAGATCATTTAATTGTTAGATGCAGGCATTATCTACCCCATCTCCGATAGCCCTTGGGTACTCAGGGTACAATCAGATTTCAATTGCTCCTGAAGATCAGGAGAAGACGACGTTCACATGTCCGTATGGGACCTTTGCCTTCCGGAAAATATCTTTCGGGTTATGTAATGCTCCCGCAACATTTCAGCGATGTATGATGTCGATAATCTCTGATATGGTTGAAAAGACCCTAGAGGTCTTCATGGACGACTTCTCAGTATTTGGGAGCTCGTTTGATAATTGCTTGACAAATTTGACTGCCGTTCTCCAAAGATGTGTCGAAACTAACCTGGTGTTGAATTGGGAGAAGTGTCACTTCATGGTTGAGGAAGGCATTATTTTGGGTCATCGGGTTTTTATTGTCGGAATTGAGGTTGATAAGGCAAAGATAGATGTGATCAAAAACCTTGCACCGCCCACCTCAGTGAAAGGGGAAAGGAGTTTCCTCGGGCACACCGGGTTCTACAGAAGGTTTATCCAGGACTTCTCTCGGATTACCAAATCGTTGTGCACTCTATTGGAAAAGGACATGCCTTTCCAATTTAATGAAGCTTGCCTGGGTGCTTTTGAGTTGTTAAAGAAAAGACTTGTCTCGGCTCCTATTGTTGTAGCCCCTGACTGGACCGTCCCTTTTGAGCTAATGTGCGATGCAAGTGATTTTATAATCAGGGCAGTGTTGGGCCAGAGAAGGGAGAAGGTCTTCCACACCATATACTATGCCAGCAAGACATTAACTGATGCTCAGTTGAATTATACCAGCACTGAGAAGGAGCTGCTGGTAGTAGTCTATGCTTTTGATAAGTTCCGTTCCTACCTTATTGGAACGAAGGTGATTGTATACATCGATCACTCGGCAATCAAGTATTTGATTGAAAAGAAGGATGCTAAGCCGAGATTGATAAGGTGGGTTCTGCTTCTCCAGGAGTTTGATTTCGAAATCCGAGATAAGAAGGGGACATAAAATCAGGTTGCCGATCACTTATCTAGGTTGGAAAACACCATGCACTCGGGAGATGCTGACAAAGCCATAAATGACTTCTTCCTAGATGAACAACTCTTTGTTGTCAACAGTAAAGTTTCGTGGTATGCGAACTTTGCCAATTGCGTTGCTTGCCAAGTGCTTCCCCATAACCTGAGCTATCAACAAAGGAAGAAATTCCTAAAAGATGCCAAGCAATATCTGTGGGATGAGCCTTTCTTGTTCAAGCAGTGCTCTGAGAAGATTCTGCGAAGATGCTTACCGGATGAAGAAATTGAAGGTGTGCTACATCAATGCCACTCTTCAAACTATGGAGGTCATTTTGGAGGTCAACGAACTGTAGCAAAAGTGCTTCAGTCGGGATTTTATTGGCCCACCCTATTCAAGGATGCACACACATATGTGTCGCACTGCGATAGATGCCAAAGGGTGGGCACTATATCGAGACGACATGAACTACCACTGCAGAATATTCTGGAGGTAGAATTATTTGATATATGGGGCATCGACTTCATGGGTCCATTCCCGTCCTCCTTCAACAATCTCTATATCCTTGTGGCAGTGGATTATGTCTCAAAGTGGGTGGAAGTAGTTGCCTTGCCGACGAATGATGCTAAGGTAGTGCTTTAGTTCCTTAAGAAGAATATTTTCACCCGTTTTGGCATGCCTCGGGCTATCATTAACGATAAAGGGTCGCATTTTTGTAACAAATACTTTGAAGCCCTTCTAGCTAAGTATGGGGTGACCCATAAGATTGCCACTGCCTACCACCCACAGACCAGCGGCCAAGCTGAAATTTCAAATCGAGAGGTGAAACAAATCTTAGAGAAGATTTTCAACCCAAATCGTAAGGACTGGTCTAAGAAGCTCGACGATGCATTATGGGCTTACCGTATAGCTTACAAAACACCTATCGGAATGTTTCCGTATAGGCTTGTCTATGGTAAGGCATGTCATCTCCCAGTAGAATTGGAGCACAATGCTTATTGGGCTATTCAGAAGCTCAACTTTGATCTTGAGGCAGCCGGCGAGAAGCGGCTCTTGAAACTAAATGAATCAAATAAGTTTCGTCTGCAGGCATATGAAAACGCTAAGTTGTACAAGGAGAAGACTAAGAGGTGGCACGACAAGAAAATCCTCGAGAGACACTTTGAACCGGGCCAGAAGGTCGGTTCTTCTCTTCAATTCCCGTCTGAAGTTATTTCCAGAGAAACTAAAGTCCCGATGGTCGGGCCCATTCACAGTTGCTAAGGTTTATCCATATGGGGCAATAGAGGTTGAGGACCCCAATTTTGACACGACTTTCAAAGTTAATGGGCAGAGATTAAAACACTACTGGGGCAGCGAGGTCGATCAGCAGAACACCTCCATTATATTGGGAGACCCGGTGTAAGACGGGAAAATAGTCAAGCCGATGACTCTAAATTAAGCGCTTGATGGGAGGCATCCCCATCTCAGTATCAAACAAATTATTTTTATCTTTATTAACTTAAGTGTCATTGTGGTTGTCTAGTTACTGTCTGTAGTTTTTAGTATAGCTGTAGTCTGCATAGTATGTTAGTATGTGTATAAGGTTTTCAGTAGTTAGGATTGTCATCACTGTCTGTGTTCTATATAGTGCATGTGGTTTGTATAGTGCATGTTGTTAGTAACTGTTTCAGGGTTGTCCTTAGTTAGAACTTGTCTATAATGTGTTAATTGCAGATTTAGATTTTGACCTGTGCTGGATTGCATTTGTATCAGAAGTTTAGGCTCTGCGTTGCGGCGCCAATGTTTATACTGGCATTCGCGCCGCAGCGCCATATTCACGCTGCAGCCTCAACTTCCGAACTGCAGCGTCGACAAGGTCTTAATATACTACAAACTTGTGCCCCAACGCCGAGCATCACTTATACGTTCGCATCGCGGCGCCATCTTCTGCTCAATCACACTGCAAACTCGCGCCCCAGCGCCGAGCAACACTCATAGGTTCGCGCCGTAACGCCAAAACTAGCTCAAACACACTGCAAACTCGTACCCCAGCGCCAAGTATCATTCATAGGTTCGTGCCGCGACGCCAAAGAGGGTTTTTCACCGCGCCATGGTGCCATGCACGGTGCCCTAACGCCACAAGCGAATCTCACTGGTATATGAGGCGTTCTTCTCTTTCCTCTCATATCAATTGCAGCCATTCTTTCTTAAAGGGTTCGGTTTCTCCTCCTCGAGCAGTTAGACAAACTCAACAGTCATGACCATTCAATTGCCAACCCTTTGAATTTCGATCGTTCACTAATCGTCGGCCGTTTATTACCGTTCGGGCGCCCAACCGTCTTCACGGTTCATCTTTTTACTGTTGCTTTGCGTCTTTGTCTTTAAAAGCCAAGCAAAGGTACGATATTTTGTTATACTCTTGGGCTTAAGAAAAATTCCTTACAGAGCATACCTTCAGTTTTTATTGCAAATTAGCCATGGCTTCTAAGCGCCCTAAAACTAGCATTGGCCCCCCTCCTCCATCCTCTTCCCGAAACTAGATTACACCTTGGGACCCTGTAAAATTCCCATCAGAAGAGGCATATAAGCGCTACACACACAATTTCAAGTTGCTTAGTCTGGTGCTTGGGCGAGGCCTTAGGCCTGATGAAAAATTGGATGTCTAGATGAATGCTATGATTAATGCCATGAAATGGGTGCATTTCACTAAATCGCCAGAATCTGCTGTGGTTGCAGCGGTAAAGGAGTTCTATGCTAATGCCATTCCAGATGGCCCGCCGGCAGCACCAGTGAGGGGGAAATTGATCCCATTCGATAGCAAGGCTATCAATGAAGTTTATGGGACTCCCAATTTTGACAAGCGGGATTATAGGGAGAATGGGATTTGGAGTTACCAAACTAATGAGCTTATTAGCAAACTCTGTAATCCCAAAACGGTGTGGAAAATAAATGAGTACACTGGTGAAAGAACGTTGTTTCCCCAGCAGGCGCTTAGCCGTTATGGTAAGGCATGGTATGCCTTTATCTGTGCAAATATCCAGCCTACGCGTCATGTGAGTGATGTCACTCGGGAGAGGGCGACGCTGCTCTATGCCATTGTTATGGGGTTGAAGGTGGATGTTGGAGTCTTGATCAATGAGTCCATCAAAAAGGCCATAAAGAGTAAAGTCATGTCTGAACTCCCCCACCCGTCTCTTATTATCCGTCTATGCAAAAGGGCAGGTGTTCAGTGGGAGGCAGAAGATGTCACCCTGCCGCCAATGTCCGTCATTGATCATCAACTCATTAGTCGCTATGCTGTCTGGGAAGGCGCACCATCGCATCCCCGAGGAGAAGAATTTTTACCAGCGCTTCAGCCGCCGCCATCAGATAATCCACAACCATCCACTGAGGCAGGAACCTCCACTCAGGTGCTAGTTCCCCCTTCTATTGAAGCAATTGATTCTGGGGCCCTTGCACAAATTATGAACAGCCTAAACTTTTTGCACTTCAAGGTAGACACGATCGCCCAGTGGCAGAGCTAATTCCACCACTACCATGCTGAGTTCGCAGATACACTAGCCAATATTCATGATTCTTAGGGGGGCGAAGACGCGGACTTCATGCCATTCCCATTTCCAGAGCCTCCAATCTATGCACCGTATCCGCCGTAATTTCCACCGCCTGCTGAAGAGGCCCGCGCGAATGAGCCAGTCAACGTGGAGGACAATGATGGAGAGGATGATGATCTTGAATTGTTCGGTGCTGATGAAGACTTTAGTCGTGATGGTGATGACGGCGGGGATGCTGCTGATGTTTGATGTTGCAGTCTAGAGGCCAGTGAGGACACGGGCCAAAGTACAAGTGTGGGGGAGACTTCCTTTTATTTATTTATATATATGAATTGTGTTTGTCTTTAAATATTTGAATTGCTGTTTAATTATGTTGGTGTGAGGATTTAAGCGTATGATTTGGGCTTGATAGCCCCAGACTCATGGTTTAATTTTATTTTATATATTGTGATTATTATTGTGGTAAAGCAGTTGGTTTTTGGATGCATGTCTTTACTTAGTAGTATGTTAAGTTCCATATTAATGCTTGTGGTTATATATGAATATCTTGACTAAGCCAGATATTGTTTTGCCTAAAGCCTCACTTTTTGGGTTTTACACTGATTAATTGGTATACTTGATGCCATGTGTTATGGCTTTGCCCTATGTTGAAAAGGGTACTTTATAGTTTATAGTTTTTGCCTATTACATTTTGTTTAACTCTAGCCTCGAGTCTATAACTGTCTATATGCTGGGTTAGGGTAGTTTAGCTGTGAGACCCCGAATTTTATGAAATGAAAGTATTCAATTTTCTTATAATTATTCTATTTAGTAAATGGTTAAATTGATAAAAGGTTAAAGTTAACGGTGATATGTGAAAATTTTTCAAAGTAAACAAGTTGTCATAAAATAATCGGTGATAAAAGTATAGTAATACGCGTGGTTGCATAGTAGCACACGGTATTGATTATTGATGCTTACGTAAGAAGTCACTCAGTTTTATTCAATTATTGCTACAGTAATTGCTGCATAATATCTCACGTTATTTGATTCAATTATTGTCAATATTTTATATATTATTAAATCAATAATTAAGATGATAAGTTATTCATATTATTATTTGCATAATTAACAATGTCTAGAAGTTCTGTCAAGGAGAGGTTTGGTCACCTAATTGCGCGCCAATAAGGAGAAATCCTTATCGGAAAGCCCCCTCTTTCCTGAGAACGATCTGGTTGTTAATATTGCGAGTTATAATAATAATGAATGAATGTTATTAAAAATCAAATTTGAGTTCAGAGTTGAATTTGGAGATGCGGACGTGATATTTGAGTCCGGAATGATAAAATTAGTAAAAATAGACTATAAACACAAAATTTGCCGGGGTTAACTTTTTGGTCAAAAAAGTCAATAGTTGACTTTTTTGAAAAAAGTCAAACTTCGAAAATTCAAAAATGAAATTGTTGGTAAAAATATTTCTATTATGTTGGGATTGTTAGTGTTAGTGGAAATCAACATTTATTTCGATAATAATTGATGTCTGGAGGTTATATTGACCAATCGAGTAATTAACCGGATAAACGAGCAATTAATTGCTATTAATTCACATGCTTCTAACTATGTGTTTACATGTGTATACTATTGATTCACATGATTTACTATTAGGGGAGTTGGTGCAAGATTGATAATACTTGCATGACTAAATTAAAAATGGAGGTATAGATAAAAGTATTATACTGTAATTAATTTTTTCACATGTTTAGAACTATTGAGTCACATGATTTAATATTGATTCACATGATTTACTATTAGGGGAGGTGGTGCAAGTTTGATAATACTTGCAGGACTAAATTAAAAATGAAAAAAAGAGGAAGGTATTATACTGTAATATTTCGAGCCCCAAAACGTGCAATTATTGAAACTATATTTTCCTATAAATAGAAGCTCATTCCTTCATTATTTTTCACCAATTCACTAAAGCTATAGAGCAATTATTATAGAGAGAAATTATAGAGAGAAAGAAGAAGAAAAGTACGCTACCTCACTATTCCAAAGATCCAGCTTTTCTTAAGGTAAGGGTATTATTTCTTTCGTATTCATGAAGAGAGCTTCTGTTATTCCATTCTTTATTATTATGTTGAAATAACATGTCTATGCGAAGTACCACATACATGGTGAAATTCTTCTATTATTCCATTCATTATTATTATGTTGGAATAACCTGTCTATGCGAAGTACCGCATACATGGTGAAATTCTTATGTTATTCCATTCTTTATTATTCTGTTGGAATATCCTGTCTGTGCATATTACACATGACCTAGTTCCATTATTTATTATTCTGTTGGAATAACTGTGTATGGTCTATCGCATGCGTACAGTGAATTTCGTTGTTATTCCATTCTTTATTATTACGTTAGAATATCCATCTCGCGGATTATGCGGGACTGGTTCCATTCTTTATTATTCTATTGGAATATCACATGCAAGTGCGGATTACGCATGACACGGTTCCATTCTTTATTATTCATTGGAATAACTCGCATACATCTAAATACCGCATACATGGTGAAATTCTTACATTATTCCATTCTTTATTATTATGTTGGAATAACTTTGTCACATCAAGTACCTATACATGGTGAAATTCTTCTATTATTCCATTCTTTATTATTCTATTGGAATAACCTGTCTATGTGGATTTACCACATGCATGGTGAATGATCCTTCGTATTCATTCCTTATTAAATTGTGAAAATGATCTGTCTATGTAGATTACCGCATGGCGGGCGAAAATCCATTTGTAGTTTCATATATTCTCTTATACTTAGTTGGTTAAAGTTTTGGCTTATATACTCCATGAAATTTGTGAAATATCCTTGATATTTGCGCTTCATCCAGTATCTTTTCATGGAAATATTCTTCTAAGCATTCTTGAATTTTACTCCACAAAGCAGTATCATGTTGATAATTTGGACGTTATTGATTTCCAGATAAATTAAATTATAAATCTTTAAAATTTATCCTTGAACTTGTTTTATTGAATTATTATGTCATTGTCATCATCATCATGCTTATATTGTGATTAAAGTCATCTTTGGCTTACGTGCATAGATGGACTTGGTATGATTATGACCAGGGATTATTCAGTATAATCACGACCATAATGTAATGAATGATGTGGTAAAAGTCCTCATTGTCCTGTAGTTCATTGATGGACAGTTGTTGGTATGATTATGACCAGGGATTATTCGGTATAATTAGGACCATTGATGATTACATGAATATCCTTGGCCCGTAGTGCAGGGATGATTCGATGATGTGGTTTATTTATTAAGCTGAGTCTCAGCGATAAAGTTGATGAATTTTTTTTTTAAATCATAGAAGATAGTAGGTTTTATGCTCTACTTGACTCTTCTAATGGATTGCTTATTCCACTGCAGTTGTTGATCTAAAACTTGTTGTCTATTGTATTCTATCAGTTGTTATACTGTTGAAGGCTAAAGATAATTTATTCTGCATTATCTTAGTTATAATATTTCTTACTGGGCTAGTTGAGCTCACCTTTCTTTCTTTCATATTCTTCGTGAAATGAGAATATAAATTTGGGACTAGTCGGGAAATGGAGTGATGGTCCAAGAGATGGTGGCTATAGTAGTCCTCACTATTTTTATAAAATAATGTGATAATAATTGTAATGCGGACTCCATTGAGAGTGGATATTGTCTAGAAGGAAATATTCTTGTTTAAACTCTCAGCTATGTTTTGTCGTATTTTGCACGACACTTGTATAATTAAGTTTGTATTTGATTTATATACCATGTATCTGGCGACCCAAGATGGGTGATGTATACCTGTTTTGGGGGTGTCACATTAGCGTTAAGTTTTGTTTGTGGCCTTTGATGAGCGTCAAGTAATTATATCATTTTCTTAGACTAGTGGCAAACCTATGTGAATTAGGAACATGTATTTTAGATAAATCGAGACTCTCTTGGATCCATCCTTTTAGCGAGCACTGACCTATTATCTCTCTAGTTATTTGTCCAGTTTCTGGTTGTCTTTTTACTGTGTTGAAAATATTTTGCATTATTATATACTCTGTTGATTTCAAGAATGAAAGACTCAGAAGCTTTAGCACTTTCGGCTCTTTAGTTCTATGTAAAAAAAAGCCTATTATAATAACAGTCTTACGGTGGGTTGAGATGGAGCGTGGAAACGCACTCGCCCATAAACGCAGGCTCGTAAAATCTATTTTGGACTTATGTTGTTTACGTGGCCTTTGTGCTTGAGTTATTATATTCTTAGGGGTGTTCTACACCTAGTGCCCTAAAGTCTTCCGACTTGGGAGTCATTGATCAAAAGCTTGCTAATGAGTACTCTGTTTTGCCTAAAAGTAATCAAGTACTGTCTAAGTCGGAATTTACTTCACTATTCTAGAACTTATGAGCCTTTCATGTTTTTGCATCTTGTCTTAATACTTGTTATGTATGTGAGTTGCATAGTTGCCTATTGGTTATCACGGTCGACTTTATGATCTTAATTTGGGTTATGGCTAGTTTAGATATGTGGTCTTCACACACACACAGAATGGATCTATTACAGTCTCATGTTTATTTTTAGACTTTAAGCCCTCGTTCGCATGCGTTTTTGCCCTATTCTTAAAGGATGTTTATGATTTTGCTTAGAGGCCATATTCTTAGTTGTTAGTATTAGTCTTCATTCGTATCTTGCACTAATGGGTATAGATGTCTGATAGTTTGCTTGAGGACAATCAAAAGTTAAGTTTGGGGGTGTTTGATGAGTGGGATTTATACCCGCGAATCAGACCCTTTGTGGCTTAAGTTGTTGCCTGTTTTCATTCTTTTAGTTATCTTTTATATATATTTTATTGTTATTTCATTTAAGTTCTCTTCAGGCAGGCTTTGAAGATTGTTTCCAGCTTTCTTGGTCATTTTTGTTGTCTTTGGCCAAGAAGACTTTCGATTGTCATACTTGGAGCCGTCTTGTGCAGCCGTGCAACTTTGGCGACCTCTTGGAAAGTGGCTTTTGACTCCATACTTGGCGCCCAAATATTGGACATTGCTTTCGAGCCTATTATAAAGTGGCTACTCAAATAATGGTGAGTATAATGATCCAAGAACGGCCGGATGTAGCTAAAAGCTCTTTGAAGCGGTGCCTGGCGCCCGGGAGTTAGCGCTCTAGCCCTAAGACTCGCGCCCCGGCGCCATATACGGCGCCCTAGCGCCTCCCCACTTCACGCCCCTTGCGTTCCCTTCAGATGAAGCGCAGTGAGCGCGACTCCCGCTTTCTTCCGACCACACGTGGTAATAATATTTCCACTTGTCGAAAGCTTATTACAAGGCGCGCGATGCGAGCTCCGGTGCCCAAACAGTAAGGAGTCTTTAATGACCTAGAAGAAAGAGGGTCCAGTATATATAGAAAGAGAAGCCGCCTGCATCAAGGATCGAAGAATATCAGTGATATTCAGAGAGAACAGATAGCTTAGACTAGGATTTATTTATGTGTTTTTATTTCTAGAAGAGAAAGAAGCTGTGCAATAGAAGGACATTTGTTGCATCCGACACAGAACTCAGAGCTTTACACGTGAAGAGAAGATTTGGTGGAAGAACACTTCAACACATGGGTTTTCTTATTCCAAATCTCCCATTTATTTGTGTTTGTCAGATAATGTGTAATGTATTGAAAATTCGTGTTAGTACCATGGTTATGAACTAACTCCATTTTTAGGATTGCAATGTAACCTTTTGTTTAGCTTAATTAACTTTCTCTCCTATTTTATATAATGAATCATTTTGGAATGGGTTGTTGTATTTCTTATTTAATGACTGATTGCTTGATAAAGATATTGGTATTGATAGTAATGGAAATTGACAAATGGACATTATTATCTATCTTTAAATACAACAATACCTGTTATGACCATGCCAATGGAATGTGTGCATAATATGCTAATAGGATAGACATATCCCTATTTGCCTTGTGTGGCCTTGAGACTAAGCTTAATGACCTTAACCTAGTTATTTTCACCAATAGACATATTGTGATTTATCTGGTTAGGGATGTGCATTTGACCTTCGACAAAAGCTTATGCAGATTTACTATTCTCGGTAGACCATTCCTTGATTCGTTTATAATTTGGAGAGTTAGGAGATTAGGCGGCTTATTAGGGGAGTTGTAATCCTATCTTGACTTCCTAGCACAACCACTTCTCTCATTCTTTCAGTTTTTAATCATATAGATTAACCAACCACTTGTTTTTACTTGTTTAGATAAGATTAGTAACGACTTTGCCTTAGTAATTGTTTTCTTTTAAGACTTTGTCCTCGTGGGTTCGACACTCTGTAGGGATTTCGGCACAAGAACGCAACGGAAATAAAATAATTCAAAGCAATTTCCGAAACCCAAAAACAGGATCCATGCGAAAAACAATTAACTCAGTTGTTTAGAGATTATACCGAATATGAAAAACGAGAATTTGAAATTGATGCACTCGAATCCTTAACGCAATTCCTCACAAAACTACGTCTCTATCGTATCCACACGAACACCGCACGAACCGTCGAACGATTCTGCAATAAGAGGGACTTGCGGTACTAGCCACCAAAGGAACCTTTATGAAACTGTATGTTTTCTCTCTAGTCTCTCTCTAAGAGCGGCTAGGGTATATAGTAGCTGCTATATATCCTATATATAGTAGTTAAAAGGAATTAATCAAAACCTAATTTCATAAAATCCGAATATATATATATATAACTTAATTAAGTCTTACTTAATTAATATACATATATATAAACTTTCCTTTTAATTTAAATTCGTTATTTAAATACTATTAATCATATTAATATATTTAAATCCTTAAAATTTAAATTTATTCACTTTTAAATTACGTTCTATGTGTGTGACCCTATAGTCTATTATCACGTTGGCAATAATTTTAAAATCATATTATAAAATTATAAGCAATGGAGGCATCTAGTAATGCATCTTTCGCTACCCAAGTAATAATAAGATCGATGATTCGATGCAACCTTTTAGTGACCAATGTTTCAATGTAATTTAATCCTTTTAACCTTAATATCCTAGATTAAACTCGAGTCATGGAATGTGTCATACTCTTCATAATTTAATCTGAGTTTTTCTTGATCAATGAGTAGATTATATGAAACAAATCACTATTTGAGCATGGCCATGCATTTCATAGTCCTACTCAATCAAGAGGCCTATGGATATCACCCCTAATAAATAGGAGGGTTAAATTCCATCTAGATCACTCATATTCCTCACACGATTCATGATGTACCCAATAATCACCTTTATAGTCCACCTATTAAAGGTGACATTTGATGATATCAAAGTACATAAATTCCGTGTAGTAATATAGTGATTTTGGTCGGAGGACCATTACATCATTGTCACTATGAGAATTGCTAATGACACTTCGCATAATGCTCCACATAGAATTCTCATGGTGGGTCTGTCCAGTACACCGTTCTCTAATATGTACCTATGCATTGACTTAATATCTCATATATTTATGACTAATGAGATTTGGTCATCAAATCGATCCACATACTAGTCTCGATGCATCATTGTTGTCCCATCAACAATGATACTCGACTAGGGACATTTAAGAATAATGATACTAATTATAATTATATAATCTCATGTTCAAGTCACATACTTGAAACTATATAATTTGTATCACTATTCTAAGGATTTTTATTATGTTAACATTTATATAACGCAGTAAATAAAACCATAATAAAATCATTCATTTATTCAATCAAATATAATATCAAAACGTTAAGCAATTATATCAAATAATTGGCCTCTAGGGCATAAACTCTAACACACTCTACTTTCATATATTACTTGTGGACCGCGTATGCTTGTGCGTGATTTAGCAATAGCTAAATCAACCAACAGTGACACACTCAGCTAAATGTACTTCTTGTCTAACAGCTCTTGCAATTGTACCATCAGTTTCTTTATGTCTAACGGAGCCATTCTGTACAGGGCCTTCGATATTGGAGCGGTTCCTGGCGCTAAGTTGATCACAAATTCAATCTCTCGATCAGGCAGAAGTCCTGGCAAATACTCCGAAAACACATCCACGAATTCCCTAACCACTGATATCTCTTCCAGTTTCACCCCTTTCCTCTGAGTATCGACTATGTAAGCTAAATAACCCACACAACCTTGACTTAACAACTTCTTGTCCTGCATAATCGTCAGACATCTCGCATGTCTAGGCGATCTACTACCAAAGAAAACTACCTTTGATGGGGTCATAAGGTTTACACATTTTTTTGGCAATCAATTATCGCTCCATAATTTAACAACCAATCCATTCCCAAAATAACATCAAACTCTCTCAGTTTTATTGGAATTAAATCTACCATCAAAACATTTCCCTTAATGTTCACCCTACAATTCTTGTATACGAACCTAACAAGAATCACTTCCCTATTCGCAATTTCTATGTTTAAAGGGAAATTCAATTCTTCACTAGGTAATCCTAACCTCTTAACAAATTCATCAGATATAAATGAGCAAGTAGCACCCGAATCAAATAATACATAAGAATCAATATCATTGATTGGGATAATACCTGACATCACATCTTTCGATTAAACAACATCCTGCACAGTCATGTTGAAGGTTCTGGCTATGGGTCTGTTGGATGACGTTGGTCCCGCAATGGTCAATGTACCTCCACTGCTACCTCCCTTGTTTTTCGTCGTCTCTTCAACTTTCTTCTTAGGGCACTCACGAGCAAAATGATCCTTTGACCTGCACGTGTAGCAAACATTCTTCTTGGGTTGACTGCAATTTGGGGCAATGTGACCCTCCTGGCCATAGTTAAAGCATACACGCTTCCCCCTTATGCACACACCCACGTGAAACTTCCCTCACGTAGCACATGCTTCGAACTTCTTTTTTTGCTGATTACCCTGCTGGTTTCCTGAACCCACATTTCCATTCCATTTCCTCTTCAGGTTATTGATACCATTTCCACCGTTACCACCACCATTCTTACCTTCGCCCTCATTCTTCTTCTTTCTCTGCTCTTGGTTGTGCTTTATTTATACCGCCTCCACTCTCGGTGAGAATTGCCTTCTCAGCCTTCGCAATGAATGTCTTCAACTAAAAGCAGGAGGCCCTCATCTGACAACCGTGGTTTGATCCCTGTTTCAAATCTCCTAGCCTTGCGCTCATCCGTGTTGACTTGATATGGCGCAAACCTCGCTAGCTCGTTAAATTTTGCGGTATATTCCGACACCGTCATTGATCCATGCTTCAGTTCTAGAAACTGCACCTCCATCTGATTCTTCGAACTCTCCGGGAAATAGGTCTCAAAGAATATCTCCTTAAACCTATCCCATGTCATCACCCCTTGTCCTCCTCGAGTTTTATTGGCTTGCCACACATAACTAGCCTCTGCTTTCAACATAAATGTTGCAAAAGCAATCTTCTGATTCTCATATACTCGAGCTACGTCAAATACTTTCTCTATCTCCATGATCCATGTTTGAGCCTCAACTGTATTCATGGACCCACGGAATTCTGGTGGTCCAACCGTCTTGAAGTCCTTAAATGTCACAGTTTGATTCCGCGGTTGATTCTGTAATGCACCCGTCAGTAACATCACTAGCTGCTGAACTGGATTAGCCTCAGAATTGTTGTTATTGATAGATCCGTCAGGGGTTCTTTGTCGGGGTTGACGTCTTGGAGGCATTTTCTATTAAAATACACTCATTAGACTAATACTCAATTTCTTTAAGTATTTCTACTTAATTTACACACCATAAAAGATTATCACGTAACACATAACACTTTGAATAAAATAATAATTTTTATTCATTCATAATCTTTTTGAAAACATAATAACAATAGCATCACTGCTATTTACATTACTTTCCTGAACTACTAGAGTTCCAGGATAACATCATCATCATATCCCATAGGTTACATAACACTTGGGACTTATATTTTATTGATCATATCATAAATCACATATCAAGTACATTCCCTACAATGTCCTACTAAGATACTGCGTAGCCTTACGACGCTCTTCCTCCATAATTCAGAACATTATTCGGCGATCTAATATGTAAGATGGCAGCGTCTCGAACTGAATCGGATAACCCATGACCCGATCTTGAGCTCGATTAATCACGGTGTTGAATACGTTATTCATCTCTTCCATCTTGATCCTCTTTGCTTGTGCCTCTCTCTTTGCTATCTTGGCTCGTTGATAAGCTTCTTCGTACGCGTCTTCAGCTCTTGCCCTTTTAGTAGATTCTTTTTTCAGCTTGTTCTTCAGTTCTGCGATTTCCTTTGTCAATTGCTTGTTTTCTCCTTCGATGTGGATCAGCTTCTCTTCGATATTATTCAAGCATTCATCTTGATACTGGATCTCGTTGTCCTTCTGCGTCATTGCGAACTGCTGTTCAGCTACTATCTCTTGCAACTCCTCGACGCTATCCTGAAGTTCCACATTGCGGTTGTATACTTCGTCGTACATACGGGCGACAATCGAGTTAAGTGGAAGCTCTTCTTCCTCGTCATCCTCATCCTTATTCAACATTGGTAGCTTAACGGGGTCCTTCTCGTCCGTCTCTATCTCATCATCCTCATCAGGTAACCTCTCCTGCTCAACCACTGTGACCAACAGAGTTGTTTCCCATGGCAGTAGTTATTCCCATACCACCTGAATATCTCGAGGCTCCTCCTCTCTAGGCATCTGGAATCCTTCCTCCCTAACCTGACTGGATTCTCCTACATTAGTCATCCTGACAACAAAATTTTAAGTTTTATTACTAGTCATTACTACCGACACTCACGAGCACATAAGTTGTAATCACATAAGCACATAAGTGTTTTATTACTTCTTCCTTAAAATTCGATAAGAGTTTATCATCATTATCTTTTCAAAGGTTACTTCCTAAGGCGTTTCCCCACCTAAGGTTCATAACCTAACGCTTTGATACCAACTAGACCTGGCAAACGAGCCTAAAGCCCGCGGGCCAGGCCAGCCCGCCCGCCAAAAAGCGGGCTTTGGGACGTATTTTTTTGGCCCACAGAAACCCTGGCCTTTTTGGCCCGGCCCGTTGAAAGCCCGACCTAACCCGTTCAAGTTAAGCCCAAAAAAATAGGCATAAAACACCCTCGGTCGTGGTAGGCACTGCCCGCCCAAGAAAACCAAGACTTTGGGCTTGCATTTTTCTACGCCAAAACACAGGCCATTTTATCCGGTCCGTCGAGGTCGGCTGACCCATTTGACAGGTGTAATACTAACTTGTGACACCACCAAATTCGGGTACTTCATTACCACAAGATTTGGTGTTCATTTAATAAAAACATTCATGTCTAACTACCCAATCATAATAAAATTAGATAATAAACCTTCCCATTAAAGGATTACATTAATAAAAATCTCCCAGGTTATCTAACCTTTAAATACAAACATTCATATACGGAAAATTAAATAAATTCATTAAAATAATTCAAATAAAGTCCGACAATAAAATATCAACTTATTACAAGTCTTCAATACTTGTTCATCTTTCCTTTCCCTTTACTAGTGCTAGGTAGGTCGACCTTCTCTACCTTAGCTGTAATAGTTATATTAGCAAGAGTGAGCAAACAAGGCTCACTTGAAATGATAATAAATAAAACTTTACAACCACTGCCAAATAATAGGCACAATGGAACTGAACAAAATGCTTTATCAATGATAATCAGAATCATGAAATATTTAACTGAGGGTCATAAGACCACGAACTATGTCCATAGTTATAAGTAATCTTTCAACTTAAACTTTAACAGTCATAAGACTATAAGGACTCCTCGTAGTTAGGGGGATCAGCCCTTCGTACAATGTATTGTGCACAAACATTTCAACGCTAAGCGTAAATTATCCCCTAATAATAGGGTTTTTCATCTCAGTATTTAGAGTACAAGTCTGCACCAAAGTAAGTTTGGTTTGGATACATTTCAAGGTAATTTAGGTTTAACGAATATCAACTAAGGATTAGTTGAATAAAAAGTTCATAACGTTATGCTATGGAGTAAATCATAACTGAATCAACATTGTATATTAAGTTTATGCTTTAGGAATAATCTAAGAGCATAATCACTGAATAACTATAACATACCTTGCTTGAACAATATTAAGCCAAGGTTATTTAGAATTGAGTACTAAGCATGCATAACAAATAACAAATTGAACGATAAAAACTGTTCAACATTAGTATATCAGAATATATAAACTTGCATGCTAAATAACAAGTTAAATACAAGAATAACTTGCTCAATATCAAAATAAAGTTTAGAAAACTTGCATCATCATAAACAAACTAGATACAAGAAACTTGCGTAATTACAATTGAGATAGGATAAGTAAACTTGTACAATAATAACAATAGAACTAGCTCAACAAAAGTGTAGAGTTAGAAAACTTGCCTTGAGTAAAAGCTAAATCGTAACAACTCGAATCACAATACCCTATATATATATATGTCATCATGACATAATTAGTCACTACCAACACTCTATATATAAATAAGTATATACATCATGTAAGGTTTGATCTTTAATCACGTAATCAAATTACATTAGTAATAAAACTCATTAGCTAATAATAATATGATCATTCTTAGTATAGAAATACTGAAATCATATCTTAACAGTCCTTTTATTAAATCATAACAACTTTTTCAGACTTAGTGTAACTAAAACACACTGTCTGACCATTCTGCTAACTTTCAATTTGCATACCACATTTTACATTGTGGTAGGTGTTCTTATACATATGTAACAGTCATGCTATGAGTCACAGCAAATACTTGGCCATTGCTTATTTGAGGACTTATCTTCATGAGGTCATGCGTTGTGGTCTTAATTACTGATACTCATGACCAACTTCGGGAAACAATAAAAATAAAGCCAATTTTGGCCTACATGCTACTTTCTAACAACTGAATTAACACATAATACACATACAATCTTCACACAAACATAATTTAAGGACTCTTAACATGATTTTACCCATATAACAATATAAACATCGAATTTAAATCATCTAATTTTACTGTTTTTGATAAAACTTCACTTTTTGACATTCTCAGTGAAAATCATCACTGTGATTTTGTTTGTTAACCAAAACAATTAATTCAAAATACCTTATTTATGTTTATTCATCCTCTTTCAAATTCAATAGTCAATTTATATATTATACAGAGAATTAAACCTCAATTTTATTTTAACTAAGCCATATTTATATATATTCATACCAATTCACTGTAATATGCTTTTATTCACAAATAATTACATAATATGAATTAATTCATCTATTGTAATAACCCGATATTTTTCTATATAACTAAATCAAAAATTTTGCGTATAATTTTTTTTATTTTTAAGGTGGGAATACGTGCAAGGTAAAGTATATGTATTTATGTGATAAATAAAATTTATTTATTACATGAATAATTTTAAATAATTTTATTAGAATTATCGACCATTATAAATTATATTTTTATAATTAATTTTGTAGTAAAAATATTTTTTTTATTTTCTATGAAAATATGATTATTATATTCTTTAATAATATATGAATGATTATTAGAATTATTATAATAATTATTTTATTATATGATTTTAGTTGATTATTAAGTTAATTATTTTAACTTAATTAATAATGTTATATATGCCTGATAAATTAGATATGGAATCCAAACCCTAATGTTGGATTTTGATCAAGGAATGAGAATGATAATTTAATATTATTTTATTTCTCTGCTATAAATATGTACTGTATATTTGTGGATCTATAATGGTTGGTCAATTATGGAGTATAATGTCAAAACCCTAGCATTAAATTCTGAAACCCTAATTTAAAACTCAAATTAGAGTTCAAGATTTTTGTAATTGCGTTAAGGTAATTAATGATATATATTATAAATATTAATCTTAATTAGGAAAAACCCTAATTGTTAGAAACCCTAATTTCTAACTTAGGAACCCTAACTTCGAAATTATAAACCTTATTTAGTATTTAGAAACCCTAATCACTAAATTAGAACCATAATTGCTAATGTATGCAGCTAAATGTTAATTAGAGAAACCCTAATTATTAATTTTAAACCCTAATTACAAATTTTTAACCCTAATTATAAATTGTTAACCCTAATTATCAAATTGGGCCCTAATTGCTAATTTAGCAATCTTAATGTTAATTAGTGAATATTTAATCCTAATCTTTCATGTTTTATATAATTAGAAAATCTAAGTTAATTATGAAACCCTAATTGTCCATTTTAGAAACCAAATTTTTTACATTTTTTAAACCCTAAATAAAAAGCCTAGAAAATTAATTTTTTTGAACATTAGGGTTAAACTCTAAGTAAAAATTAGAACCTTGCCATTAAAATTGCTAGTCAATTGACTATTTTACCCCTTTTTGCATAATTGAAGATAACTTGTGTATCTAGCCATACATGTAGTGGTTGAACTACTCCAACAACTCCATGTGCTCAAAATAATCAGCAAACAAGTTATATATCATCAGCCAAGTTCATTTCATCAATCTATAAATAGAATTAGAGAGAGAAAAGTGCTCTTATTTGTTCATTTGATCACAACACTCAACCAAAACCCTCTCAGCCCAAACCTCCGAAATTCCCTTGCTAGATCAGTTACAAACCAAGCCCTACTATCAACCATAACAAATCAGGAACCTAGAATCAAGAATTGGTTCATAAAGGTATAAAACCTAAACTAAAAATCTGATCCTTGATCCTTTGTTAAATGTTGTGTTTTAATGTTAAAACATGTTGTTTATAGTGTATAATAATGATCTGGGTTGATAGATGCTAGATCCATAACATCTATAGGCTCAGATTTGATGTTTTTGCAAATCTGGAAAAAGTTGAAAAAGTGGTCTGACAATGAATGTCAGACCTCATAGATCCTTATATGTTATGTGTTTTTGTTGTTTAAAGGTTTGATCATATAGTATGTTATGAGATCTGTAATCTGGAACTTGATTCAAGGTCAGAGCATGAACAGATTGCATGATATGGGTGGGCAAACCCCATTGACCGACCATGACTGGACAAAATCTGGGTAACCCAGATCTTGCCCATAACGGTCTGACAAGAAGTTCATGGCCTTTGATCTTACTAGTTATTGTTTGTTTGTTGTTTTTGTTGCATCCAGGTTGTAGTCTGGTATATGGACTACATGTTTATGCCTTAAAATCTCCTAAACATTAAATTGAGTGATTATAGTGGACGGTCAAACCAGGCAGGTCGAACATGTTCTCTGTTTTCTGGGTAACCTAGAAAACATATGAACATGTCGTTTGACATGGTTTGACCGGATCATAACTGTTAAATCTGTTGTTGTTACATCGCTTTTATGTTATAAATCTACTCTCTTACATGCTGGCTACACACTGAAAGCGTTAAATCACAAAAATGTTACAAGAACAACAAGTTGTGGAAGCCCAAAGTAGGCCTCACGAACTGTTCTTCATTTTTGGGTAACCCAGAAAGTGAAGAACAACTCTGATAGCTACTTTAGGCCTTTAGATCTTTCATTTGATACCTGTTATGACCCTGTTTGTTGTTGAATCTTGTAGTATTACATTATTTCTACAAACTTTGATCCATAGATAGACCAGAAACATCTTGATCTGATTATTACGTTGGTCAAAGTAGTAACCTTGTCTACTGGCTATGAATTTTTGGATTTCATCAAGAACATGAAGAACACCTATAGTAACGGTTCTGTCGCTATAGGCAGTCTTTAGTGACACTTTATTTCTAAAATTATTATTTTTATTAAATAAATAAAAAAATAGTTTTTAATTATTAAAAATACATAATAAATTTCTAAAAATTATTTTAAAGCCTAAAAATAGGTTTTTAATAATTTTGAATATATTTCATAAATATTTAGTATTTTTGGAATATTAATGATCTTTAATTTATTTAATTATAATATTAAATAAATTATTTAAAAATGATTTTAGTACATGAAAAATCATTTAAAAATATATTATGGTATAAGAAAATATTTGAAGTTATTTTCATAACTTTTAATATTATGTGATGAATTTCATTAATTAATTAATATTAATGGTAATTAATTTATTTAATAAATACATTAAATAAATTATGGAAAAATAGAATTAATGATTTAAAATCATATAAAATTATTGAAGTGTTATGAAAGTATTTTAAGTTATAAAATATAACTTTTAATATTTAAAGGATTTTTCATTATTAATTTAATATTAATGATATTAATTATATTAAATAAATAGTTTAAAAATGATTTTATTAATCATTTAAAAAGGATATAAATGAATTAAAAATATTTTAAGTTATAAAAATGACTTTTAATATTTTGATAATTAATGCATTAATATTTAATTATTAATGTTAATTATTTAAAAATGATTTTAATTATTTTAAAAATCATTTAAGGGTAATATTAATACTTCAAAAATATTTTAAGTTATTATAAATAACTTCAATATTTTGGTAATGGTTTCATTAATAGTTGGGTTAAGTTCAGATCACCACCTGGGGTTTGGGCGCTTTCCCACTTGACCACCTGTAGTCAGTAAAGCTACATTTAAACTCCCGACTTTTTGAGTTCAAGTGAAAACGTCACCTTTTCTATCCAACTTAACCATGCGTGTATGTCAAACGCCAAAAGCACGTGAAAAGGGACTGTAAGAGTTAAAAAAAAGCTAGTAAATGTCTAAAATATCCCCTTCTTCTTCCTCTCTTCTCCTCTTATTCTCCCTTCAACCTTCAAACCCACCAACACTCTCAAAGGCATCACCGATTAAATCCAAAAATGGGTGGGCCAAGCAGTGATGGGAGGGTGTCGGAGGTTAGAGATGAGGAAGCACATTTGTGACGCCCCCAAAATAGGTCCACCCGACCCATTCTGAGTCGCCAGATATCACTCTATAAAAATAAAATACAAACTTCATTTATACAACTGTTGAACTGTCCTGCAGAGTACGACAACACATAAGCTGTGAGTTTTAATACAATATTATCTCGTAGATAGTATCCAAACTCAAATTGTTACAATGCCATATAAAATACAGCAGCAAATATTTTAAGACCCCAAAGAAGAACGAGAAGATTACTATCATATTCATTCTAATGAGGTGCACTTTTGACGCTTTCAAAGTCGGATTCTTATCACCCTATTGTTGTTCGCCAAAATCAATTATTAAGTGACGTATAAAATACGACACACATCTTAGGTACTCAATACAATTATCTGTTGTATGTCATGCCATTTTATAATGTATTGAGAAACTTCGACAGTCTCGGACCATCACACTATTTCCTGTTATCCCCGCTTCTAACCCAAATTTATACTCTTATTACCCGAAAGGAATTGTGAAGCAAGCGGTGAGCACAAATAGCCCAATAAAGAATATCATGACTAAAGATAATTAAATTATCAATAGCCTTCGTCAATAATAAATCGTAGATTTAGAACATATGGTAGATGATAAAACTTTTCAACCATAGTTGCGTGAACGAGCAATCCATTAGAAAAGTCAAATAGACCATCGTGTCTATTATCTTCTCCATGTTAAAAGTCCACCAATAATGTTTTATCCTCGTAACATCAATCAACAATTTCGCCCACAATCATATAAATAACTCATAATCATAATTGTGATTCTAAATTCCTCTTCGCACCGGACGAAGATAATTTTTTCATCACAGGTCCCACTGAAACATCAAAAATCATGGTTATACCAAATCACAATTCTTGTTCATAATCATACTAATAAATTCATCTTTGCACTCTAGGCCAAAGATATTCATTAACAATTCATCTTTTTGCTCTATAGGCCAAAGACATACAATCATTATATTATAGAAGAGTCAAGTAGAGCATGATATCTACTATCTTCTACTTAATTAAAAGTGTATTATCAATATGTTATCGCCGAGACTCGATTTTAATAATTAATCCACATCATCGAATCATCCCTCGTACTACGGCCAAGGATATTCATTAGTATTACAACCACGAATTATGCATGCACTACGGGCCAAGGATATTCGTGTTTTCAATTACGGTCATGATTATAACGAATAATCCCTGATCATAATCATACCAAGTCCATCTATGCACTACGAGCCAAAGATGACTTTTACCACATCATTTGTAACATAACGGTCATGATTATACAGAATAATCCCTGGTCATAATCATACCAAGTCCATCTATGCACGTAAGCCACAGATGACTTTCAACACAATATAAGCATGATGATCATGACAATGATATAAAGAATCAATCAAATGAGATAAAGGATAAATATTAAATATTTATTATATAATTTATCTAGGGTTCAAGAATATCCCAATGTTATCAATCACTTAATAATCTCATAATCTAATATCATTAATATTATAATAATATTTTAATCATTTCTTAAACTTATAAACAATTTATTTTAATTGTTTACACTTTACCAAATAATGCATTTAATCATTCAAAAATACCATACTCATAAGATTTCATCACCAATGATCAAATCCCTCATCAAAAATCTGCATATACCTTATATAGGATTTTCAAGCCATAAAATCCTATTTACCAATTTTTCAACTTCACATAACTTATTTAACTCATATGTTCGTAACTAAACCATTTTCATGAAAAATTACCAAATCAACTTATTATTTTTCTATCCTTTTTCCAAACATATATACATATATTTCATACACAACAAATATTTTTTTATAATTTTTCAACTCCCTTAAGTATTTTTCAAAAATCAATTTCTAATTAATTCTTTAAGAAATTAGCTACCTCCCAAATCTTGGCAGGATCTTACACATGTTAATGTGAGCTTCCAGTTTAAATTTCATGGTCATCGGAGTTATAGAACTCCGGTTATAGCATTTTTCGTCAGAAAAACTTAAATATTGAAATAGTCATAACTTGCTCATTTTAAGTCAGAATGAGCTCATTTTTGGACAGGAGGTACTTTATACCATATATTTCCATGTCCCAAAAGGCTGGAATTTTTCTCACAAATTAAGTAGCCGAAATAGCCCTTACAAAATTTTGGGCAGTAGCTTTTTCTTCTTTTTTACTTTTTCGTGCTTTGTTAAAAATAGTCCATACAAAAATCTACAACCCCTCTTTCAGTGATTCCACTTGGAGATGTTAGAAAACTTATCATAATATCCTTTCAAATTTTTCCATAATTTTTGAATGTCCGAAAAATTACGAAACTGCAAATGGATTTTAACCCGCCATGCGGTAATCCACGTAAACATATCATTTCCACAATTTAATAAGGAATGAATACGAAGGATCATTCACCAAGCATGCGGTAGTTCACACAGACAAGTTATTCCAACAGAATAATAGATAATGGAACTAGGTCATGCGTAAACGCACAGATAAGATATTCCGACAGAATTATAAAGAATGGAATAATAGAAGACTTCACCAGGCATGCGATAGACCGCACATACAGGTTATTCCAACAGAATAATAAAGAATGGAACCAGGTCATGCGTAATCCGCACAAACAGGATATTCCAACAAAATAATAAAGAATGGAATGACAACAGAATTCACCAGGAATGCGATAGACCGCACAAACAGGTTATTCCAACAGAATAATAAAGAATGGAACCAGGTCATGTGTAATCCGCACAGACATGATATTCCAACAGAATAATAAAGAATGGAATAACAACAGAATTCACCAGGCATACGATAGACCGCTGGCAGCGGAGTTATTCCAAAGCGAATAATAAAGAATAGAACCTGGTCATGCGTAATCAGATGCAGACGAGGATATTCCAAATGTAATAATAAAGAATGGAATAATAACAGAATTCACCAGGCATGCGATAGATCACATAGACAAGTTATTCCAACAGAATAATAAAGAATGGAATAATAGAAGAATTTCACCATGCATGCGGTACTTCGCATAGACAGGTTATTCCAACATAATAATAAAGAATGGAATAACAACCCTTACGAGTATTGAAAGAAAATAACTCTCTTCATGAATACGAAAGATAATACCCCTTACTATAATAATAATATCCCTTACCTTAGAAGAAATTAGATATTTGAATAGTGAGGTAGCAGACTTCTCTTCTTCTTTCTCTGTATAATTTCTCTCTATAATAATTGCTCTAAAGCTTTAGTGAATTGGTGAGAAATGAAGGAAGAATGAGCTTCTATTTATAGGAAAATATAGTTTCGATAATTGCACGTTTTGGGGCTCAAAATATTACAGTACAATACCTTCAACTTTTCTTTCATTTTTAATTTAGTCATTCAAGTATTATCAAACTTTCACCACCTCCCCTAATAGTAAATCATGTGAATCAATAGTACAATCATGTGACTCAATAGTTATAATCATGTGGAAATACGAATTACAGTATAGTACCTCCATCTATACCTCCATTTTTAACTTAGTCATGCAAGTATTATCAATCTTGCACCAACTCCCCTAATAGTAAATGAATGTGAATCAATAGTACACACATGTGAACAAATAGTTATAATCATGTGAATCAATAGCAATTAATTGCTCATTTATCCGGTTAATTACCCGATTGATCAATATAACCTCCAAACATCAATTATTATCGAAATAAATGTCGATTTCCACTAACACTAACAATTCCAACACAATGTAAATATTTTTCTCAAAAATTTCATTTTTGAAATTTCGAAGTTCGACTTTTTTTCGAAAAAGACAACTGTTGACTTTTTTGACCAAAAAGTCAACCCCGACAAATTTTGTGTTTATAGTCTATTTCTACTAATTTCATCGTTCCGGACTCAAATATCACGTCCGCGTCTCCAAATTTAACTCCGAACTCAAATTCTATTTATAATAACATTCATCATTAATATTATAACTCATAATATTTAACAACTAGGTCGTTCCTAGGAAAGAGAGGGCTTTCCGATAAGGATTTCTCTTTATTGGCGCGCAATTAGGTGACCAAACCTCTCATTGACATAATTTCTAGACATTGTCAATATTAAAAATAATAATATGAATAACTTTGTAATCTCAATTATTGATTTAATAATATATAAAATATTATGCAGGTGATACTGTGACAATAATTGAATCAATAATATGAGAGATATGATGTAGCAATTACTGTAGCAATAATTGAGTATAACTGAGTGACTTTCTTACTTAAGCATCAATAATCAATACTGTGTGCTACTATGCAACGAAGCGTATTACTGTACTTTTGTCACCGATTATTTTATGAAAACTTTCTTACTTTGAAATTTTTTCAAATATCACCCTTAACTTTAAACTTTTATCAATTTAACTATTTATCAAAATAGAAAAATTGAATACTTTTATTTTATAAATTTCGGGATCTCACAACATGAATGAGATTAGAAATTAGCAACAGAATCTAACAATATAAATAAACCAGATCCGAAACATCAAGAGTTATATCTGCGATTTCTCAGCATACTCTCTTCTATCTCTATATATTTCTCTCTGGTATAACAGTTATATCTGCGATTTCTGGAGGAATTTGGGCGAAAGTTTAGATTTTTACAATTAATCGGAGGTTACGAAAATTGGGTTGTGATTTTTTTTTTTGGAAAACGAGAAATGGAAAGAGATGTGGGGATTTGGGGGAAGATGTTACTGGGGAAGAAAAGAGAGAGGGAAGAAATTAGAAGGGATAGTGGTGATTTTTACGTGGATGTATAGTGAGGAGAAACATGTCAAAAGCTATGTTGACCTCTATGCCTCTCTCGATTGGAATTCTCTTGTTTGCCATTCCCAATTCCTCAATATGTATGTTCCCATTCCGATTCCGATTCTTTCTTTTCGTTTTATAATTTTTTTTATTCTTATTACTGTTAATCTTTTGTATTATATCTTGTATGGGTTTTGTTGAGATTGAGCAAAGTACACAAAAAATGTTATTTTTTTAAATTAAAAAAAGAAGAGAAACTTCTTTTGGTTTAGTTTTTTTACTATAATTACTATTGGTGAAGCTCTCTTGGTCAAAGTCACTGGTTAGAAAGTGGTTCAATATCAAGAGCTAAAATAAGGAATTTTAGGCAGATGAAGATGTAGATGGGGGTGGGTATCTAATTTCAATATCTCTATCTATCATCTTCTAAATTTGGTTTTGAAGTTAGTATCTAATTTGGTTATGCTGAGGAGTTTGGATAGAGAAATTAAAGAAATTGGGAACGGGGATGATGAGAAGGAAGGTGGAAGCTTTCAATGTATATATGGAGGGTAATTAAGTCTTTAGCCAACTCAACTAACGGAGTTAAGACGGAAAGCATTTATTCACTTCAACTCAAAAAGTCGAGAGTTTAAATGTAGTTTTACTGATTACATGTGGTTAAGTGGGAAAGACCCCAAACCCTAGGTGGTGATCTTAACTTAACCCTTAATAGTTTAATATTAATTAAATATTAATGATAATAGAATTATTTAATATTTAAATCATTTAAAAATGATTTCGGTGTTTGAAAAATCATGATAAATTATAATAATTGTTTAAAAATTATTATAAGTCATTTAAAAATAATTTGACCAATATTTAAGTTATATTGAACTTTGGTACAGAGTCTTAGACTCGATAATTACCCGATAAAGCCGTCGGTATACTGAAATATTTCAGAAATTGATCTGGACTTAGATAACTTGATTGGATATGTGTTTGTTTGTGATTCAATGACAATTAAAATTATGTGGCAATGTGATTAGGTAATGTGTTGACTGCAAATAGTAGTACTATGTGTTATGATATATTATTCTAATCGAATAAATGATCTTATTAATGACATGGCTTGATATAAAAGATAAAACTAAGTTGCATAACTGTAAGCAGCATAACAGGCAAGTATCCTATTTTTGCATTTACTTTATGCAATGGACATGCGTAAGCAAACATCTGAACTATTCTTTTTCATTGTTGAAATATCTTAACCTTTGAATATACCTATGCAATGATTCTATATAAGCAAGTTATTAAATTATAATATGTTGTACAAGTTTCTTAATTCTGTTATTTTTGATCAAGATGTATATTATGTTCGTTAATTTCTAAAAATAGTTATATAAGTGACCCCACTTGGATAATCATTATATTTTATCACATGTTAATACATACTTATTGGTTTCCAGTATGTATACATTGACTTAAAAGCAGTCTAAGCTATTTGATTCACCTAGACACATTATTGAACAAGATAGAATTATATTGTATCCAACCGAATTATTTTGGTTCAGATTCTAGACTAGTATGAACATCCCAAATATGGAAAACTTTTATGCGCCTAAGGCGGATGTGCTGGACAAAAATATCGTTCTTGTATGTAGTATTGATCAATACAGGGCATAACGGGCTGATCACCCCCGTGCTTGTAAGTTATAACGATTTACAGATGAAGTTCTGTTTAACCTTTTTGAAAATAGAAAATAATGTTCATAGTCTGTCAACTGATCCTCATTTATAGTCAGTACGTAGTTTCAAAAATTTAAAATTAAAATGATATGTTGTTTATTATTGGTTCAGCTTACTTCACAACTGTTGATTCGTTGTAGAAGTATCGTTCAAAGAAAACATTTAATCCTTTTAGCTAACTGTTATTGATTGCTATTACTTGCTGGGCACTCAAATGCTCATCCTTGCTTAATTTAAATGTTTTCAGCTAAGTGTGAACAACCTGAAGGCTCTGCTAAGAGCAAGGGAAAAGAAAAGGTTGCTGAATGAATTCAATGCTATCTTATGTAATAGTTTGATATTATTAAGACAATGATATATATTATCTATCATGTTATGTAATGAATGTATTAAAGGTTACGTACTTGGGAATAGACTCTGATATTTATGTAAATTAAGTTGGGTATTTATATTATTGTTATTATTATTAGTATTATTCCGCTCATAGAAATGGTATCGTGAAGCACCAAGTTCGGGTTTCAAGTACCTGAATTTGGGAGCGTCACATCTATAAACTTATAAAAATAACTTTTTAACCATCAATTTATCATATAAAACTATATATAACAAATAATTCATCCTCTACAAAGATTTTATAGAGGATTTTGGAAGAGAATAAAGCTATAACTTTAAAAAAATAAAAGAGTAAGATCATACCTTAGTTTTAGAAGATGATGGCTTTCCCTTTTTGATCAACAAGCTTTCTTTTCCTCCAATTCTTCTCTCAAACCTCTCTAAAATTCTCTCAAGTTCTATCTCAATTTCTCTTCTTTTTCTTCTTCTGAGTTCTTTCTTCCTAACTCTAACTTACGTACTAACAATATAACGTATAATAATAATATAGGTATTAATTATATAATATAATTATAACTTTAACTGACATCAGTTATATTTTTATTTGAAAATCAAAAGCCATAAGGCTTGTTTGGCTAACCACTTAAAATTTAATCAATTAATCCTTATGCCTTGTTTGGTAAAACACATTTAAATTAAAGACTTAATATGCATTAAGCCTTGTTTGGCAAAACTGAATTAAACTCCTTTAATTTATTTTAATAAATCCTTTATAGTAAGGTTATTTGTCACACTTTTATTTAATTAAATTTTCAATAATCAATTTAATTAATTATAATAATAATTTATTAAATTACCTTAACACATACATTAACACAACATAATTATAAATTTCTTTATAATTATAATTTTATTTAATCAACTAAATATTAAAATATTATCTCATGATGATCAATTTCCTTAACTTGTTAATTATTTATTCAACAAATAAATAATCAAATCAAATCAAATTAAGCAAATATTTATTCTATAATAAATATATTAGTTAAATATTTATATAATTCCATAAATATTTAAAATTATAATTTAAATTTTTGGATTGTTACATCCTTCCCTCCTTACAAGGATTCTGTCCCCAGAATCACTACTCAAGCAAATCATTCGTCACAATTGGTCACTCACTATTTTAAGTTATTTTGATCAGTCCACCATCTCTCCAATCTCAGCAACTTCAACAACTTTTGATCTTTGAAGGTCTTGTTGATTTATACTCCTTCACAACCTTCCCGTTGTAATGTAGCCGTTGGGAGCTATTTGAATTGCTTCGCAGATCTTGAGTTATTTGATGTAGACTGCAGATGTGACATGACATCCCTTTTCCGACTTTACGACACTTGACCTCTTGTTTCACCTACTACCCCGCCGGAGATGTCACTTTGATGCCTCGGGCAGGTAGTCTTCTTTATTTCTCCTTTCTGACTTCTCGATTAGAATGTTAGGATCTGTCCTTTTGCATCGATGCTCTCAACTAGCAATGTTCGAATATCAGTCTTCAGATTGAACCGTTGCCAATGCTTCAATCTTCAGATGACCGAACTCTATGATTCTGATGTAGATGTTCTTGGACCTGATCGTAGTATCTTGTTGAATGTTGCTCATTGACAAGTTGAGACAACACTACGATCTTGAAGAGTATTCACTTGATCTTCAATGTAGAACACCTCTTCCTTCTCTTGTGCAGTGCTTTAATGCTTTTGTTTGCTTCGACTGATCTCAGACACTGATGGCTTATTCCTTGTTCTGGTCTCTTCTGAGTAGCAAGACACCTAAGATTTGTGGCATGCCCAGCTCACTTTCTCTTTGTGATCTCCTGTTCATTTATTATCAATGGACTGACCCATGCTTAATCACTTTAGCCTTGTTCTTCAGAAGTTGGCCAGTATCTCTGTTAAACTATATCAGTTCTTTCTTTTCTTGACAAACACTATGATCCTAGTTGACCCCAAGATCGTTGTTTTCTATTCATTTGACAGCTACTGCACTTGCTGACTTTTCCTTAGTCAGTCACTTTTACTGAAGTCTTATTTTGATCTCCTTGTAGAAGACTTCATCTTGAATGGCTTTCCAACCCAATTTTGATGCTGATTGGGTTGGTGCTTAGACCTTCTGTCAGCTTGCAAACCATTCGTTGAGTTCACTCTGGTTCCCTTCAGGTGGAATATATCTTTGTAGCTTAGACCAGAGGCTTCATACTTTGGATATTCTGGAAGTGCTCATTTGTTTAAAATCGTGTTTGCTCTACGATTCTGCCTTGGCGTTGTGAGCACATCTGTTGAAGTCTCATTTCTACACTCTACGATTGACTTTCTGTGCAAGACATACCTCGACTTGAGATCGAGATCTTGACACTCTATGATTTTTTTGTCGTTGTGCTTGTTGTCTTCATCGATCTTTCTTGACTCACGATCTCTCCGCCTCGTCGATCGATCAAGAGACTCTACGACTACTGTGTGTGTAGTCTACGATTCTTGACTTGGCTTCGACATCAGTAGACAATATGACTCCGAGTGTAGTCTATAATTCTTGACTTGGCTTTGGCAGATGCTCGGTCGGCTCATAGACAGTCTGTCTCTATGATTCTGAACATGACATCCTCAGTAGACTATGGCTCCGAGGATATTCTTCTCGACACACTACGATCCTTCCTCATCTCTCCTGGCTGTCTACGAACTCCGAGATCTACTATCTTGTAGACTACGATTCTGCCTTGATAGCTCTCGAGTTTTCCTTGACTCTCCTGGCAGACTACGATTTCTGGTGCAGTGCTCGATGATTAGACAAGTCTATCTATTACATTTTTAAGATCAACCTAACAAGTTTGATCTTTCTATATTTATAGTCCTTGTACATCATTTCTTTTTAAGAACTTTACAAAGCTGTTTTGCTTATGTAGGATTAACCTAACATATTTGATCAATTCATTCTAAGTCCTTGTACATATGTTCCTATTATCTATCAAAGGACTTTGCAACTTTTCTTAATGCAAGCATACTTGCATATCCATTCATTTATATCATAATCAAATCATACATAAATAGGAATATCATTCACATGCTTATTCCTAACAATCTCTCCCTATTTGATTATGACAAAAACAATAAGTGCATATGCATGTCATGAATGATTCTTATATACAGTGAGCCACTGTATTTCTAAAACAGATAATCATGAATGTAATTTAATAATATATGGAATTTTATAAGCTATGACACTTTTACATCCTGGATCCAGAACATACCTAATGGTTAGAGATATACCTCTTTGGCTCCATATGTGTTTTCAGGATGTCTTGCTAATCAGCTACTCATCTGCTTGATCTTCTTGCTCCTGCTCCCCCTGGGATGTTGACTTCATTTATTTTTCATTTTCTGGCTCCCCCTCAAACTTTGCATTCATGGGATCATCATCCTTTGGCTCCCCCTCAGATGATGACTCTTCTTCTTCTTCTGCTGCTGCTGTCTTCTTCATCTCCTTCTTTTTTGACTTCATTCTTTTTGCCTTACTCCTCCTTGAGTGCCTTTTTCCATGCCTCTTTTTCTCCCCCTTTTTGTCATTAAACACTTGTGAGAGCTGTTCCATGTTGGACTTAAGCTGCTCCATCAGATAAGAGGAGTTACCAACTTCAATCTTGAGTTCTTGTTGACTCAGCTCAAGTTGCATGGAGAAAGACTGATTCAGGTTGTCAATCTTGTCAGAGAGAACTTGAATTTGCTCTTCATTGGCCTTCTGTGCTCGTAGAGCTTCTGCCTTCTGATCATGTATGGCATTCAGATAAATTTGATCTCTCTCTTTGATTCAGAGAGATACATCAGACATAATGGCTTTAAGTCTGCCTTGAGATGAATTATCTCCTGCTGCTTTCAACATCTTTGATTCTTCATTGATTTGAGATATCTTCTCAACCAGCTCATCAGAATTCTTTAATAGCTCCTTCTCCATAGAAATTTGGTCATCGGATTGGGTATCCTCTTGTTGAACACTAGATTGGGCTCTACGATTTTCATCTTTGGACAGATTTTCGAAAGCGTTGAGAATCTGAACAATCATTGATTACCAATCGCTATTGGAGGATGACGGAATGTCGAGTAACAGTGCTTGGACAGAGAGAGGCTTCTCATTTTGGACTTGATCATTTTCAATGGTAGAGTGAAGGGACTCTACGGTCATTAACTTGGCCATGATCCTTCTGCCATCAGAACCTACTCTATGATCATAGGGAATGTAGTGATTGCCAACATGTCGGTAGACTTTGTTGTGAGACTGGTCTTTAATCATCATGGTTGCAAACTTCTTTACCCTTGGGAAGTTACGTGACACCGAACTCAGATTTGGAAGCGAGAGTAGTAGCACCACCAAGTAGCTTTCATCTTTATCAGTATATGCTTTTAACCAAGGTATCCACGGGAAGAACCATCTCATCAGAAGATCTTCAGAATTATACAATATTGTTGTGTAATCTAATTCCATATTTTTCCAGTTGTTAAGCACCTCATCTGTTGTCATTCTTACAACTCTGAGTTGTTCGTTTCCATGGCTTATCCATCTTGCTGGTGGTACAACTGGTGGTTCATCAAAGACTTCCACCACTATCCTTCTGCAAATTCTTGCTGGAGAGAGGACTGGATAGTCAGTTGGTTCCTCTGACTCTTGATTTACAGAACTAGAATCTTTTTCCATTTCTTCACCTTTTGAGCTTGAGTCATGCTGACTTCTTTCATCTGATTCATCAGAGAATTCTTCATGCTAGTTTTCATCATTAGTTCCTTCTTCATCATCTTCTCCCTCGGAGTCAGGCTCATCATCACTGACTTCAATAATTGCAGTAGAGTGTTCATCTTGCTTTCTTGCAATTGATCTAGCCAGCAGTCTGTTGCTCTTTCTTTTCTTTGGAGGTTCAGCCATAGGAGAGATAGACAATTCTTCTTCTTCAAAATGTGAAGCCTCTGAATCATTAGATAAGCTTCCTTGATATTTATCGTCAGAAGGGGCAGGTCTGTGACAACCTGAGAATTTAGACAATTTTATAAAATCTTAAAAGATTGAATAGAGGTTAAATAATACACCTAGACAGAAAATAAGTGTATGTATTTGACATTTTTGGGAATGAATTTTGTGAATTTAAAAACTTTTGGTGAGGGTTTACAGTGTTAAGAGTATTTGTGTATATGGTCATATGTGTGTACAGTATGTGGTTAAGGGTCAAGGGTTAACCGGAATAATTATATTAGTCACAAACCCTAATAATATATTAAGAACCTCGATGTTCAGTTAAAAAATCCTAACGATTGATAAGAAAACCTATTATCGACTATGGAAACCCTAATTTCTGTTCTGGGAATCTAAAAACCTAATTCAGAATATTAAAACCCTAATTGTTCAACTGGAAACCCTAATGTACAATTATGGAACCTAAATGCTAAATTAGCAATTTTAATTAAGGAAATACTAAACTCAATTAGCAAGCTTGAATGTGATTAGGAAATTTTAATGTAATTAGGAAATCCTAATTATAATTTAGAAATCTTAATTTTCTATTTTTTAAACTTAATTAGAAAAGCCTAGAATATAAATTTGTGTAACCTTAGAGTTAAACGCTAAGGGTCAAACCCTAAGGGTTAAAACCTAATGGTTGTGAGAAGTTACCAAGTTGCCATTCCCTTTATTAGACAAATGACCAAGCTACCCTTTTTAATATTTTAATGAGGTGGAGAGTAGATCTAGCCCTAGTAAGTGGTTGGTGACCAACCCAAGCTAGCCATGTGCCTATATCTCACAAATATCAGATTTCATTGCCACTTAGCATCAATTGTGACCATAGATTAAAAATCTAAGAGATTTAAAAGTAAGACAAAGCTTACTTTATTTTTCATTTGAGCCAAGTCCATTCTCTCTCTCCCATCCGAAATTTTAGAGTGAAAGTGAGTGAGAAACAAAACCAATGTCAGCCTTTAGCTTGCCAAGAACAAACATCAATGTCAGAATCAAGATCAAGCTCAAAAAGGAGGTATAAAACCCTAATTTGAAGATCCATGTGTTTTATATTAGATGTTATGATTAAGTGTTTAAATATGTTGTTTGTAGTATATATTAGGGATCTGGGTTGTAATATCACAGATCCATAAAACTTAGATGCTCAAAATTAAAGATTTCAAAAATCTAGAAAACTGGAAAAATATGGTTTGACAACCGAATGTCAGACCCCATAGATCTTTACCTGTTTATAGTTTTGGTTGTTTAAATGTTTGTACTTGTAGCATGTTGTAAGGTCTTTAATCTGAAACTTGAAGTAAGCCCATATCATTTTTATATTGAAAGATATGATCGGTCAAATTGTGTTGACCGAGCACGAAAATTTGAATCTGGGCAACCCAGAATTTTTCTAGGTGGTCTGACAAAATTTTTAAAGCCCCTGATCTTGCTGTATGTTAATGTTTTGGCCACGTTATTGTTTTGTTGTTGTAGCCTGACATGAAGACTTCATGTTGAAACCTTTAGATCACTTAGATCCATAACAGAATAGAAGATTTGGCTGGTCAAACAACCGTTGACCATCAGCCGGATGAATAATCTGGAAAATCCAGATTTGTTCAAGAACCATTTTTTGTCAGACTTTGACTCGCCTTGATTTCTTAAAACGTGTTGTTGTTAAACTGAGATCATGACATGTAAATGTTCCTTGTCACGTGTACCTTAATAACACTGATTCGTTGAGCAGAACACTAAGAAAATTTAACCACAAAGTGGTACTTAAAAGCGTCTGGGTTTACGGGTTACCGGAAACCCGAGATGAGAACTCGACAAGATCTTTGAGAGCCCAGATCTCTCTAATTAGATATAAGATGGCCATGTTGTTTGTTTAAGGTTATAGTATTGCATCAATACTATAATATGAACACTTAATCAAACCTAGATACCTCCAGATCTATGAATTACAGTTGGTCAAACCTATCACCATGTCCACTGACATGAAAACTCAAGAACACTCAAGAACGCCTATAGCGACGGTTCTATCGCTATAGGGCCCTTTAGTGACACTTATTTTTTGGAAATTAATTATTTTAATAAATAATTATAGAAAAATAGTTTTTAATTATTAAAAATACATAATAAACTCCTAAAAATTATTTTAAAGCACGAAAATTAGTTTTAATTATTTTGAATATATTTCATAAATATTTAGTATTTTTGGAATATTAATGGTATTTAATTTATTTAATTATAATATCAAATAAATTACTTAAAAATAATTTTAATACTTAAAAAATCTTTAAAATTATATTATGGTATAAGAAAATATTTTAAGTTATTTTTAATGACTTTTAATATTTTGTGATGAATTTCATTAATAAATTATTAGTAATGGTAGTTAATTTATTTAATAGATCTATTAAATAAATTATGAAAAAATAGAATTAATGCTTTAAAAATTATATAAAAATAATTTAAGTGTTATAAAAATATTTTAAGTTTTAATATATAACTTTTGATATTTTGTCGTGAAAAAATATTAATATTTTAATATTAGTGGTAGATAATGAATAATGGTTTTAATTAATTTAAAATCATTTAATGGTAATAATAAAGTATTAAAAATACTTTGAGATATTATAAATATATTATAATATTATGTTAAGGATTTCATTAATATTTAATATTAAATAACAATTAATAATAATGGAATTTAGTAGTATTTAATGCATATAAATATGATATTATTGATTGAAAATCGTAATAAATGGTAATAATTATCTGAAAATTATTATGTGCCTATGAAAATTATTTTGACTGATTAATAAATTACCTAAGATAATTTTTAAGTGTTTAGGCAGAGTTTAATTGAACTTAAACTCGATTTTTGTCCGATTAGGCAATCGGGATGTCGGAATAGTACCAAACTCAATTCAGAATGCAATAGTTTAATTTGATACTAGGTCTTTTGTGCTGTATAGACTGATATGATTATGTGATAAGGTTTTTAGGTTATTTTATACTGTGATAATATTATTCTAATATTTGAAGATCGGTATTATCTATATTAGGTCTTCGGATAAAGCTAAGTTATATTTAAATGTAGAATTCAGAATCAACTAAACAAAAAGTTTTTTTTTCTTAACTCTACTAAGAGTTGTTTCATTCAGATATGCTTATGGTTAATCATTGCTGATTGCCATTGTAGAATTGTACTCTGTATATATTGTATGTATAAGTCAGGTATGAAAGGCTGATCACCTTCATTACCGTTCAGTTCAGATATATTTGTTCATGTTTAATACTTGTTCACTCAAAAGTTTGTTCGTGCTAATTCACAACTACATTGTTGAATTATAACTAGCTTATTATTCAGACTCTTTCAATCATGATATATCCTTAAATAAAATTTAAACCTGCTGAGCAACCTTCATGCTCACCCTTGCTATATCATGATAAAACATTGTAGATTAAGGCGAATGCGTCGGATACAAGGAAAGGTTAAAGATAGTTCACTTGGGTTTACATGTGTAGATAGATTTGTAACAATAATGTATGATAAAATCTTTGTATGTCAGATAGGATAATGAATTATGTATAAGTTATGGTTACTCGACCTTGGGATTAGTATATAATGTTTAATGTATAAACAATTTATGTTTATATCTTTCGCAATAGTTAGAACTAGTGTACCAGATCCGTGGTGATTTAGGACCCGGATTTGGGGGCGCTACATTTGTTATCAGAGTTGTTGGTTATAAACCTAGGGTAGAGTTACCTTAGACTAATAACCACATCGATTAGGATAAGATCTAACTCACATAGAGTTAATGTGTCGGTAAGATTCAAAGACGAATCTCGACAAGTTATAAAGATTTGGAGTTCCTTAACTCCGATAATAAAGGTGAACATTAGTAATGAATAGATAGAGTCTAAAAGACTAAAAGTACTGGGATAGGAGATCGTAAAACAAAATGATCATAAATCATAATAATACGATGAGATCACCCCGTGATCTGATAAGGTTATAGTATGGAGAATGATCAAGCAAATGATTGAAGGTTTACAGCAAGATTGCTGTGTGACAGTTGTACTATGAATTAGTAAAGATTTAGTAAAGGATTATGAATACGGATTAAATGAAATTCGTATTGAGAAAGGAGTTAGTATTAGGTGGGGATTTCAATTGAGGACTCATGTCGGCAGCTGAGTTGTATGATTCCTTGTACGGGCGGGGAATTGTACTTGGCGTAAAAACCACTTAGTTTCTGGAACTGATAATCATTGAAATGTTTGTGTCGCGTTATTTGCTATATGCATGTTAAGAGGGTGATTCCTTTCTCATGTGTATAACAAATAGATAGGTTATAGGTAGAGAATACAAGGTTAAGTACGAGTTCTTAAAACTCATACTTATGTTACATTCGTGACTCATGGTTATATGAAATGTTTATGAACCCCTCAGTGAATGGACGTTAAAGATCTGACTAGGACAAGTTCTTAAACTCATATGATTGTGGAAAGTTCCTGAACCCATAAGTGTGGTAAGTTTGACAAACTGGGTAGAACTAAGTGTGAATGGAGTATTGAGGATAATAGGAATAAATAGACTGTTTAAGAAAATGATTATTAGTGGAGATATAAGTTTTCCAAAACTCATAGCTATGCTAGACTTCAAAATTTTGACATCAAGCTAAATACGCACTATGTTCTTTTTTTTTTTTAAAATGTAGAGTCGTAATCATTTTTGAAACGGTTTAAAGTATAGTCTATGCTACTTATTTCGGCTAAACGCAAATGATTTAAAATATCAAAATATATTTTATTTATCACTCATGTACCATGTAACTTGGTGCAGAGATGATAAAAAGTTGATAGAGTTATAAATACAGGAATATATAGTGTAAATTCGATCTAAAAATCATTGTTCCACTATTGTATGATGTGTTATGACGAAGTCATACAATGACGACATCCTCAAACGGGCTGTTAATACAGTACGACATCATGACGTCATTCTCAAAAATATTTTCAAGAATTTAATTTGACAACGGGGATTGGCTACACCTAAATAATTCGATTGAATTGAATTATTGATATGAGTCTACGTTATTCGGTTCAGCTAGACTAATGTTACGAAAACTCTAAGCGCTCATTGAAAGAAATTTCCCGAACCAAATTGTTTTGGTGCGGAATCTAATAAGACTGAGGTAGAATTTTGTGCCTATGGCAGTGACGAGAAACAGATAAAATCAGTACTTGGCTAGTACAGGGCATATCGGGCTAATCACCCTTTGTGCCCGTAAGTTATGACGGTTTACGGATGAATTTCCACAAAAACCTTTGCGAAAATGACAGACAAATAGTCTATATGACTCCTCAGCACAATTTGAAAATTTTTACCCTTGTGAGTGGTGTATTGGGTAGAATGTAATGATGTGTGTGAATGGTGTAAGCAGTATGGTGTAAGGTGTAAGTTGAATTTCAGGGACGAAATTCGTAGAAGAAGGGGTGAATGTGACAACCCGAGAATTTAGACAATTTTATAAAATATTAAAAGATTGAATAGAGGCTAAATAATAGACCTAGACAGAAAATAAGTGTATGTATTTGACATTTTTGGGAATGAATTTTGTGAATTTAAAAACTTTTGGTGAGGGTTTACAGTGTTAAAAGTATTTGTGTATATGGTCATATGTGTGTACAGTATATGGTTAAGGGTCAAGGGTTGACCAGATAAATTATATCAGTCACAAACCCTAATAATATATTAAGAACCTCGATGTTTAGTTAAAAACCCTAACGATTGATGATATACTACGAAACCCTATGGAAATCCTAATCGGGATATTAAAACCCTAATTGGGAATCTAAAACATTAATTGTTATTTAATATTTAAAGCCCTAATTGTTCAACTGAAAACCCTAATGTACAATTATGGAACATAAATGCTAAATTAGCAATTTTAATTAAGGAAATACTAACCTCAATTAGCAAGCTTGAATGTGATTAGGAAATTTTTATGTAATTAGGAAATCCTAATTATAATTTAGAAATCTTAATTTTCTATTTTTAAAACTTAATTAGAAAAGCCTAGAATATAAATTTATGTAACCTTAAGGTCAAACCCTAAGGGTTAAAACCTAATGGTTGTGAGAAGTTACCAAGTTGCCATTCACTTTATTAGACAAATGACCAAACTACCATTTTTAATATTTTAATGAGGTTGAGGGTAGATCTAGCCCTAGTAAGTGGTTGGTGACCAACCCAAGCTAGTCATGTGCCTATATCTCACAAATATCAGATTTCATTGCCACTTAGCATCAATTGTGACCACAGATTAAAAATCTAAGAGATTTAAATGTAAGACAAAGATTACCTTATTTTTCATTTGAGCCAAGTCCATTCTCTCTCTCCCATCCGAAATTTTAGAGTGAAAGTGAGTGAGAAACAAAACCAATGTCAGCCTTTAGCTTGCCAAGAACAAACATCAAGGTCAAAATCAAGATCAAGCTCAAAAAGCAGGTATAAAACCCTAATTTGAAGATCCATGTGTTTTATGTTAGATGTTATGATTAAGTGTTTAAATATGTTATTTGTAGTATATATTAGGGATCTGGGTTGTAATATCACAGATCCATAACACTTAGATGATCGAAATTAAAGATTTCAAAAATTTGGAAAACTGGAAAAATGTGGTCTGACAACCGAATGTCAGACCCCATAGATCTTTACCTGTTTATAGTTTTGGTTGTTTAACTGTTTGTACTTGTAGTATGTTGTAAGGTGTTTAATCTGAAACTTGAAGCAAGTCCATATCATTTTTATATTGAAAGATATGATCGGTCAAAGTGCGTTGACTGAGCACGAAAATTTGAATCTGGGCAACCCAGAATTTTTCCAGGTGGTTTGACAAGATTTTTAAAGCCCCTGATCTTGCTTTATGTTAATGTTTTGGTCACGTTATTGTTTTGTTGTTGTAGTTTGACATGAAGACTTCATGTTAAAACCTTTAGATCACTTAGATCCATAACCGAATAGAAGATTTGGCCGGTCAAACAACTGTTGACCATCAGCCGGATGAATAATCTGGAAAATCCAGATTTGTTCAAGAACCATTTTTTGTCAGACTTTGACTAGCCTTGATTTCTTAAAACGTGTTGTTGTTAAACTGAGATCATGACATGTAAATGTTCCTTGTCACGTGTACCTTAATAACCTTTATAACACATTAACGATTCGACATCAAGATTAAAACTAAGAAAATTTAACCACAAAGTGGTACCCATAACGTCTGGGTTTTCGGGTTACCCAAGATTTTGAGAGATTAGATCTCTCGATTAAGATATTTGAGAAATTGGTTTGTGGATCTCTAATTAGATATAAGATGGCCAGTGTTGTTTGTTTAAGGTTATAGTATTGCATCAATCCTATAATATGAACACGTAATCAAACCTAGATACCTCCGGATCTATGAATTACAGTTGGTGACACTTAGTGACACTTATTTTACGGAAATTAATTATTTTAATAAATAATTATAGAAAAATAATTATAAATTCTTAAAAATTATTTTCAAGCCTAAAAATTAGTTTTTAATTATTTTGAATATATTTCATAAATATTTAGTATTTTGGAATATTAATGGTACTTAATTTATTTAATTATAATATTAAATAAATTACTTAAAATGATTTTAATACTTGAAAAATTATTTAAAATTATATTATGGTATAAGAAAATATTTTAAGTTATTTTTAATGAATTTTAATATTTTGTGATGAATTTCATTAATAAATTATTATTAATGGTAGTTAATTTATTTAATAGATCTATTAAATAAATTATGGAAAAATAGAATTAATGCTTTAAAAATTATATAAAAATAATTTAAGTGTTATAAAAAACATTTTAAGTTATAAAATATAACTTTTGATATTTTGTCATGAAAAATATTAATATTTTAATATTAATGGAAAATAATGAATAATGGTTTTAATTAATTTAAAATCATTTAATGGTAATAATAAAGTATTAAAAATACTTTGAGATATTATAAATATATTATAATATTATGTTAAGGATTTCATTAATATTTAATATTAAATAAATATTAATGATAATGGAATTTAGTAGTATTTAATGCATATAAATATGATATTATTGATTGAAAATCATAATAAATGGTAATAATTATCTGAAAATTATTATGGTCCTATAAAAATTATTTTGACTGATTAATAAATCATCTAAGATAATTGTTAAGTGTTTAGGGAGAGTTTAATTGAATTTAAACTCGATTTTTGTCCGATTAGGCAATCAAGATGTCGGAATAGTATCGAACTCAACTTAGACTACAATAGTTTGATTTGATACTAGGTCTTATGTGTTGTATAGACTGATAGGATTATGTGGTAATGTGTTTAGGTTATTTTATACTGTGATAATATTATTCTAATATTTAAAGATCGGTATTATCTATATTAGGTCTTCAAATAAAGCTAAGTTATATTTCGTAATGGTAATCAACGAAACATGCAAGTTTTTCTTAACTCTACTAAGAGTTGTTTTATTCAGATTTGCTTATGGTTAATCATTGCTGATTGCCATTGTAGAATTGTACTATGTACATATTGCATGTATAAGTCAAGTATGAAAGGTTGATCACCTTCATTATCGTTCGGTTCAGATATATTTTTTCATGTTTAATACTTGTTCAGTCAAAAGTTTGTTTGTGCTAATTCACAACTACATTGTTGAATTATATCCAGCTTATTATTCAGACTTTTTCAATCATGATATATCCTTAAATAAAATTTAAACCTGCTAAGCAACCTTCATGCTCACCCTTGCTATATCATGATAAAACATTGCAGATTAAGGCGAATGCGTCGGATACAAGGAAAGGTTAAAGACAATATCAGCTTTAGTTTACATGTGTAGGTAGATTGGTAACAATAATGTATGATAAAATCTTTGTATGTCAAATAGGATAATGAATTGTGTATAAGTTATGGTTACTCGACCTTGGGATTAGTATATAATATTTAATGTATAAACAATTTATGTTTATATCTTCCGCAATAGTTAAAACTAGTGTACCAGATCCGTGATGATTTAGGACCCGGATTTGGGGACTCTACAAGGTCCTTCTTTTTCAAACTCAACATCTTTGGAGCTTGTTAGAGCATTTGCAGTAGGAGATACTGTTGTGTTAACTTGCAACCTTTCTTCATCAACAGAGTGGATCCTCTGAGAGTTAGCCGTAGGGATTATACATTCTTCTTCATTATTAGAGTCTTCTTTTCCTGTCATTGATCCAGCTTCACCTTCATTGCTGGATTTGTTCTTTGGGGACCCAATTTTGAGTTTATCAGTTCCCTTCTCTTCTTCTGACTCTACGTTCTTTTCTTTGTTAGATGAACTTTTTAGGGAAGATGGGGTTTGCTTTTTTACCACTTTAGCTTTTTTTCTGGATGGCCCTTGAAGCAATCTGTTACTTTTCCTCTTTGTGGTCTCTGCAGTTGGGACCTTTTCATCTTCATCCTTGTCTTCTTCAGAGAGACTCCTTGGTAGGGACTCAGTTTTCTTCACACCCTTGGATTTCTTACTTGCTGGTGTGGTTGCTATTAGTACAGATTCACCAGATTTAGAGCTTTCCATCTCTTTTGCTTTCCTCTTCTTCGTAGAGTTCTTTCTGCTGCTCCTAGTTGTTTTTAACCTCCAGTTTTCCTTTGGGTTTTTTTATAGTTCACAAATAGTTATAGAGACATTACTTTGTGAACATTTAGAGGTTCTCCTTCATCATCCTTGATTTTGCTTCCCAATTTCTTCTTTAGCACAATGCTCAATAGTCTTCCATGGAACACTTTTGTGAGGGGTTTGTTTGTAGACTTCTTCGTCTCAGCCTTTTCCACCCATTTGGAGATTTGATCGAACAAGATAGCTCCAAAGTTTATTTACTTCTTCAGAACTATTGCAGACATAATCTTTAGTTGTTGATCAAGCATAGTGTCATGTTCAGTGTTCTTGCATAGTATACATTTGCCCACTATCTCAGCAAGGAACTCGAACTCTTCTGGAAACTCCTTTTTCTTCATGTCCTTTAGACAAGGGTTTCTTTGGTACCCCATAATTTTCTTCGCTTGTTCAGTATTGATCTCATCAAGGATTTTCAGTCCTCGGTCAGGAAAGCCTAAGCATTGATTGATATCAGATGATTTCAGCTTTAGAGACTGACCTTTGACTTTTGTAGAAAGAGTTCCAGAATTTATGGATACGTTTAAGTAAAACTCCTTAACCAGTGCAGTATATACTCGAGTGCTTGCCTCAAGACATTATGAGAATCCAGCTATCTTTACAAGTTCAAGAATGTCTTTGAACTTCTTTTCAGATTTCTCGACAACTTGGTTCCTAGCTGAATGCTAGTGATTACTTGCCAATCTGCCATTTGAAGAGTTTAAAGAATATGGGTATTTGATTTAGAGTCTTTTGAGAGATCGATGAATGTGATTTGGATAATGCTCTGGAGATTTAATGGATTCTGGCTTAGAAAAGGATTCTAGGGTTTGAAGCTGGGAGGGAGAGAGGTTTGATAATTTTTGATAACTGTTTGCAGATTTTGAATTTGTCTTTATGGCAGTCCCTTCTGACTCTGCATACGTTGTGATGTGTGATAAGTGGGTTTTAAACCTACTTATTGGATATCAATTTACGCGAATTATGCCCATCTCAAGTACATTTCAGTCTATTTTAGTTGCATTTCATGTTATTTTGCATTGCATGTACTTAAAACTCCTTTTGGTGAATAAGTGCAGGAATCGGCCTAATTTGGTGGTACTAGAGGGCACGAAGCTAATAGACGCATGATGTAAGACAAAAGATGGGATATGCATAGCATGAAGGTATAATGGAGCAAGGAGACCAAGCATGGAAGGAATGAGTAGCAGGACAAAGCGATAGGAGCAACAACATTGCAGAACCAGAATCCACAGAATGTGAGCCGCGCAGTCGCATGGCATACTAGGCCTTAGGGCGCACACCCAGCTGTGAGAGGCCATTTGGACATCCCGACTTTCTTGCAAGTCTCGGCATGATGAGACCATTCAAGAGTGGCTTTCATGACATGTGCGATAACTAGGCTCTTGAGTTGTCTTATTTTAATTTTTAATTAAAATGATTGTAAGGGGTTTTTAACGATATCTGACTGGGGTCAGACATAACTTTCGATACATTTGGATAATTTTTGACGTATTTTTCATCGTAGTAACTAGGGTTTACACGTGAGAGAGATTCCAACGAAGAACGAAGCCAAAACTCCATCTTCTCTAATTCTTCTTGGGATTCTCCATCATTGTGGATTATTATTATTGTTTTTTCTGGATTTATATAAGGATTTGAACGTAGACATTAGTTTACAATCTACAATTGGGTTTGATCATTCTATCTTTCATCTTTTAATTGTTTGTTTGATAATCATGTTTAGCGTTGATCCCATAATGGCTTTTGGTTCAGTCATGAACTAAACTCCATTATGGGATTCTAACGAATTTTAATATGTAGTTTGGTTGCATGCTTGATTGCTAGGGTTGTTTTACATATCATATGGTAATTCTATTATGGTTATTTTACACGTATGAATGCTTAATCACCATTCTTTTCAGTATTTGCATGGAATTGACAATGAACATGCGAGTATGGATTGTAGTCATAATAGCATACATATATGGGGCAGTTGTATATGGCTTGCGTATTTCGTGAATGAGATAGACATATACTTATTCACTGTATGAGCTAGAATAATGGCTTGTGTTTCAATTCAGTATGATTGAAATTTCACATAGACATATAGTGATTTTGGTCATATTGTTGATTACATAGAATCTATCATCTGTGGATGCTGTGTGAGTAGGTCCTAGTTCATTGAAAAATGGCTATGACTCTATTAGTGCTCTTGGATATTTGCCTGTGATATGTGAACACTTCTTGCATGATAGTGGTGATTAGATGAAATATTAAATGAAGTTAGGATCCCATTATTTTCAGATTTGATTTATTCCATTAATATTCTTATTTTAGTTGTTATTTGCAATTAGTTTAATTCACCAATTATAGTCGTTAGTCTAAGCATATGAATATAGTGATTTAATTGATGCATAACAGTTTAAATTTGACATCTTTCTCTGTGGGATCGATACTTTACTTACTCTGTATTACTTGTTGATGCATGTATGCTTGTATGAGTTAGAGCTCTTTTGTCGTAACTGAAAAAGATGCAACAAGTTTTTGGCGCCGTTGCCTGGGAAAGGCATTTAGTTTAAATAATTATCATCAATTTTAAGCTATTTTGTAGACTTAGACATATCTATTCTCATTTCATCTCTATTTTTGTTTTATTTGTGATTTCAGGTACTTGTAGATTTTTATGCACACAAGATCTTCCAATTTCGAATTAACACCAGTACAGGATAACATTAACGAGAGAGGTTGGAAAACAAGTGTGCGGAGAAATTTATAAGCTCAGTTAGAAAGTATAACATTTAGCATGGCAGAAGAACAAAGGATTGAGCAAAGAGAAGAGCATCGGGCTCTACGAGAATATTCCATGCCGAATATAAATGGGCTCTGATCTAGCATAGTCGAATGGCGATAGCGACCAACACCTTTGAGATTAAGCGGGCACTATTCGGATGGTGCGAGAACTTCGGTTCGATTTGGGAGTCTTTGCCCACGGATGATCCGAATGAACATTTATTGAGCTTCATCGAGATTTGTGATACATTCTGATATAACGGTGTGACGGAGGATGCTATCAGACTGCGGTTGTTCCCATTCTCATTGAGGGATAAGGCGAGGAGTTGGCTTCATTCTTTGCCGTCAGGGTCAATCACTACATGAGAGGACTTAGCGCAGAAATTCTTATCCAAGTTCTTCCTAATGGCTAAGATTGCAAAGATGAGGACAGCTATATGTCAGTTTGAGCAACAATAGGGAGAGTCCTTATATGAAGCATGGGAGAGATATAAAGAGATGCTAAGGAAGTGTCCGCATCATGGTATGCCGGATTGGATGGTAATCAATACTTTCTACAATGGATTAGGATGGCAATCGAGACCGATTATAGATGTAGCTGCTGGAGGGGCATTTTGGGCAAAAAGCTATGACGAGGCCTATACCCTTATTGAGACTATGACAGCTAATGATTTCCAGAATCCTACATCATGGATGCCACAACCCAAGGTAGCAGGTGTGTTGGAGGTAGATCTTTATTCTGCGGTTAATCGGCCACAGATGGCGACTATGGCAAAGAAGATAGACACTTTGGTAAAGCGGGGATGAAATCGAGTTGCCTTCATTTTGTGAAATTTGTGCGGGGTCACACTCCACGGATCAATGTGCCATCAGCTCAGAGTCGATGCAGTATGTGAGCAACTACAGGAAAGACCAAGGTCAATTTCAGAACACATACCACCCCAACAACCGAAATCATCCAAACTTTAGCTGGTCGATTAATCAAGGAAATCAACAAAGTCAGTTTCAGCCGAATCATCAATTCCAGTCACAGCCAGCTCAGCCATAGTATACACCGAAACCACCATTTCCATTGGGATTCTCTCAGCAACAACATCACACTCCAGCTGCACCACAACCAGAAAAAAAATCAGAAATGGAGGAGATGATGTTGAAATACATGGCAAACACTAAAGTTATGATCAAAAGCCAAGCAATGGCTATCAAGAATCTGGAGACTCAGATGGGAAGATGGCGAACATGCTTAATAACAGGCCCCAAGGTTCCTTGCCCAATAATACAGAGACAAATCCCAAAAGAGACGGGAAGGAGCAGTGTCAAGCGATCGCATTGAGATATGGGAAAGATTTGACAGTCTTTGCAAGTCGCATATGCGCATGAGTTATAAAAGGAAGCAGCATGCACATGATGAAAGAAAGTGTCTTGAAGAGAAGGAAAATCTGGAAAAGTCTGAGGTGCAAAAGGGAGAAAAAGATACCACAGGTTCAGAGGAAAAGCCTAAGAGATCAGTGCCACCAATTCACCCTCAAGTACTGTATTCGTAAAGATTAACTAAACAGAGGGAGGATAAATAGTTTAGCAAGTTCTTGGAGGTATTCAAAAAGCTGCAGATCAACATACCGTTCACCGAGGTATTGAAACAAATGCCAAGCTACGCAAAGTTCATGGAAGGTATATTGTCAAGGAAGAGAAGACTAGATGAGTTTGAGACGGTAGCCTTGACAGAGGAATGCAGTTCAGTGCTTTAGCAGAAATTACCTCCAAAGTTGAAAGATTCGGGCAGCTTTACAATTCCATGCACAATTGGAAAGATGAACTTCAGTAAGTGTTTATGTGATCTTGGGGCAAGCATAAATTTGATGCCCTTGTCAGTGTTTAACCAGTTGGGATTGCCAGCTCCAAAGTCGACAAACATATCATTACAGCTAGCTGATAGATCCATTACATATCCACGGGGAATTGTTGAAGATGTGTTGGTTAAGGTGGACAAGTTTATTTTTCATGCTGACTTCATCATTTTAGACTACGAGGAGGACAAAAGCATACCAATAATACTGGGGAGACCATTCTTAGCCACAGGCAGGACTTTGATAGATGTGCAAAAAGGTGAACTCACTATGCGTGTTAAGGATCAGGAGGTCACCTTCAACGTCTTTAAAGCAATAAAGTTACCAACGGATGAAGAAGAATGCTTCCTGGTTAACTTGGTGGATTGGGGCCTAAAGGATGAGGCACAGAAACCAGGGAATTATGGGCCGTTGAGGTGTGTAACGGGTGAAAATTCAGAGTTGAAGGTAGAGCCATGGACGAAAGCTAAAGTCATCAAATTTCGGGGTGCGGTGGACAATAAGAAAGGCACCTCAATTCTTGATGTGACGTGAGATTCAGAGACAATCAAGCTAATTGACTATAACTTAGCGCTGGATGGGAGGCAACCCATTATTTCTATCTTATTTGACTTTTTACTTATTCATTTTAGATTATTTTAGTTAGTTATATCTAATTCATTTTTAATAGGATATCAGATTTTCATGCTTGAGTGTGTCACAAGAATTGCTTTGTGAATATTTTCAAGATGCTAGCATTATGAGGCCACTAATTCATGCCTTAACAATGTGCATTCATGTCTGTGTAGGAACCATCATTGGAAAGCATCACTGATAGACAGAGTGGAATTGAACTTTAGCATTGCAAATATCGATGTCGTCATGTGCCCTTGCACTTTCTAGGCATGATACAAACTTCTTGCGCGCGCATCAAGTCGATAAGGACAACAGCACATTCTGCAAGTCTCGCTTGCATGGCCAACCTAGATAAAAATTAGCGGCCGCAATTGATGCTTCGGATAAGACAGATCTGAAGATTTAAAAAATGAGTTGTGGACCATTTGGACTCTCATTTGAAATAATAACAGATGTGAAATCCTCTCACTCTCCATAACTCACATCTCTATCTCTCTATCAGTTACAAATTGAAGCCGTACATCTCTCAATCACATCTCCACAATTCTCTCCACATTCAAATCTCAACCCACGCTCTCATCCATTATATAAAGCTAGGGTTCCTAATTTGGGTTTGCAGAATCAAGTTTGGGGGCAATCAATTCGTAAGCTTTTCTTCATTTCCAGTCGAACTCATCTGCACTATCTCTCTCAAAGCATATGGGTCCAAAAAGAGCTCGTGTAGCTTCATCTTCTTCTTCGTCCTCCTCTGGCAGTCAAGGAGAGGATGTGGTTGATCACACTAAGTTCTTGGATTTAGTAGCCCAACAGGAGTATTACCGAATTGTGGCGAAGACGTTCATCAAGGAGCGCGGTTTCAAACCGGAGGAGCAAGATGGCCAGTTATGTGCCATGATTTGCGAAAGGGGATGGGTTAGATTCACTGCCACTCCCACGCCCATTCCGATGAGCATAGTCTGAGAGTTTTACGCCAATGCCAAAGTCACCATGGACGATATCGGTATGGTTTGAGGTGTCGAGGTAGATTACAGATCTGCCGCCATCGGAAACATTTTCAGACTCACCGAGAGACCACTAACGGGGGCTGCCAATTGGATCACAGGGGCACATCTGGAAACAGACTTGGAGCTTGTTATTGCGGAGTTGTGCGTGCCAGGCACGAAGTGGACTTACAAAGTCGGCACGACCCAACCTCACATATTCCCAGCAGCCGCACTGAATCAATATGCCAAGGCATGGAATTTGTTTATATGTGCCAAGCTATTGCCTTCATCTCATCAGCATGAGATCACGACGGAAAGGGCCATAATTTTGTGGGGTATAATCACGGGCAAGTATATTGACGTGGGACATTTGATTCATCAAAATATTATGAAGTATCTGAAGGGAAATACCACGGGGAACATTCCACACGCATCAGTGGTAGCCATGTTATGTGCGCATCAGGGGTGCAACTGCGGCAATGAAAAAAATGTAATATCCAAGCTAAGACATCACCCATGCCACCATTACAAAATTTGAGGACTGGGCAGGTGGTAAGCCATACCCGCGCGGACGAGGATTCATTCTCCAGCCCACATTTCCAGAGCCATCCCAGCAGCCCCCTCAGACTGATGAGGCGGGCCCATCCACCCGAGCACACACTATTCCTAGCGATTGACAGCTCCGAAGGTTGGAGCAAAAAGTCGACGCCATGTATGACAACTTTGGAACGTTTGCTATGGGACTCACAAGGGCCTTGGCGAGCCTTTGCATGACAAGGAACAACACTCGAATGGTCCCAGTTTGGGATAGCAGTTCCTTATCCACCACCAGATTCACCACCCGAGGAGGGTGGTTCAGCCGATCATTAGGGGAGTTTTTCTGTACCCTTTACCTTCATTCAATGGGGCATTGAATATTATAAGTTTGGGGATATTGGGGAGTAGTATAGTATCATGTAGTTAGTTTTTGCATGTTTAGTTAAAATGTTGCATGTTTAGTTTAATAATTTAGTTGTTTTTGGTGTTATTGTTCTATTGATAGAAATTTTTTGTTTTAGTTAATTTGCATGTCTCACAAAATTCTTGCTTTATAGAAATTCTTGCCTAATGATGATGATAGTGAATTGTGAAGGATTTTAGAGTATATTGGATAACATGAGCGTAGTTATAATGTTTTACGATGGAATTCATGTTGTTATTTAAATGCTTTTCGGTTTACGGATGTGTTCACAATCACTTGTAGGCATAAGAGTTATGTGTTGCATTGCTTGTTGGAAAATGTAGTTTTAAAAAGAGAAATATGTGGAATAGGCATGTAAACTTGACAAACATTGACATTCAAACTTTAGGAAAACATGGGTATCTATGAATATAAAAAAAATGAATAGCAATAACGTGGCTAGTCTTATTTTGGGGCCACAGCTACTTGAGTAGAAATGCCTTAGGGGATTGTCTCTACACTTAGCGTCCTAAGGTCTTTCATGAGTGCAGGAGTCGTTGGTTGAAAGCTTCGCTAAGGGGTAGCAGTGTTGCCTAATGGAATAAGGCATTGCGCGGTCGTGTAAAAAAAAAAAAAAAACAAGCATAATAATAAACCTTTGCGGGAAAGAGCAAAAAATTGCCCTCGTGAGTAGCAATAAAGCAATTAAGCCCATTGTTGAACTTTAGTTTGTTTGGATATGTTGAAACAGTTTGCGTTGTATAAGTATACATGATTCTCAATTTAGGCTATAATTTTCTGTCTCGAGCATGTTAGCATATATATTCTTTGCCTGAATCAAGTTTTGGTGAACATTACACACACACACATCATCTCTATAACATGTATGAATTATCTGAGTGTATGATGTTATGACCATCGTTTAGGTTAAACTTGTATTCCTGAATCTGGATAATTCGCTGAGGCATTTTGGCTTAAATTCTGTTTAAGTTGGAATGATGTGAGACTAGTTTGCATAGTAGTGTAGCGGTATAGTAATGCTTTTGCATTTTTCTTTGTTATTTTGCATGCATTGCTTGAGGGCAAGCAATAGTTCAAGTTTGAGGGTATTTGATAAGTGGGTTTTATACCTAGTTATTGGATAGCAATTTACGTGAATTATGCCCATCTCAAGTACACTTCAGTCTGTTTTAGTTGTATTACATGTTATTTTGCATTGTATGTACTTAAAACTCCTTTTGGTGAATAAGTGAAGGAATCAGCCTAATTTGGTGGTACTAGAGGCCACGAAGCTAATGGACGCATGAGGTAAGGCAAAAGCTGGGATATGAATAGCATGAAGGTATAATGGAGCAAGGAGACCAAGCATGGAAGGAATGAGTAGCAGGACAAAGCGACATCAACATGAATAACATTGAGAACGAACGAGAATCCGGGACAGAGGTGAGCACGCGTGAGCGAGCGGCATACTAGGTCTCGAGGTGGCGCGCCGTCTTGAGGCCCATTAGACATCGACTTCTTTAAGTAAGCGCCGCGCATGTGCGAGGAACATCTTGGAGGAGGCTTGCATCTTGCATGCGCGATAGGCTGAGGCTATTTGAGTTGTCTTATTTTAATTTTTAATTAAAATGATTGTAAGGGGTTTTTAACGATATCTGACTGGGGTCAGACATAAATTTTGGTACATTTGGATAATTTTTGACGTATTTTTCATCGTAGTAACTAGGGTTTACACGTGAGAGAGATTCCAACGAAGAATGAAGCCAAAACTCCATCTTCTCTAATTCTTCTTGGGATTCTCCATCATTGTGGATTATTATTATTGTATTTTCTGGATTTATATAAGGATTTGAACGTAGACATTGGCTTACAATCTATAATTGGGTTTGATCATTCTATCTTTCATCTTTCAATTGTTTGTTTGATAATCATGTTTAGCGTTTATCCCATAATGGCTTTTGGTTCAGTCATGAACTAAACTCCATTATGGGATTCTAACGAATTTTAATATGTAGTTTGGTTGCATGCTTGATTTCTAGGGTTGTTTTACATATCATATGGTAATTCTATTATGGTTGTTTTACACGTATGAATGCTTAATCACCATTCTTTTCAGTATTTGCATGGAATTGACAATGAACATGCGAGTATGGATTGTAGTCATAATAGCATACATATATGGGGCAGTTGTATATGGCTTGCGTATTTCGTGAATGAGATAGACATATACTTATTCACCGTATGAGCTAGAATAATGGCTTGTGCTTCAATTCAGTATGATTGCAATTTCACATAGACATATAGTGATTTTGGTCATATTGTTGATTATATAGAATCTATCATCTGTGGATTCTGTGTGAGTAGGTCCCAGTGCATTGAAAAATGGCTATGACTCTATTAGTGCTCTTGGCTATTTGCCTGTGATATGTGAACACTTCTTGCATGATAGTGGTGATTAGATGAAATATTAAATGAAGTTAGGATCCCATTATTTCCAGATTTGATTTATTCCATTAATATTCTTATTTTCGTTGTTATTTGTAATTAGTTTAATTCACCAATTATAGTCGTTAGTCTAAGCATATGAATATAGTGATTTAATTGATGCATAACAGTTTAATTTGACATCTTTCTCTGCGGGATCGATACTTTACTTACTCTGTATTACTTGTTGACGCATGCATGCTTGCATGAGTTAGAGCTCTTTTGTCGTAACTGAAAAAGAGTCAACAATGTGTCAACTAGCCATTAGTTACTTGAGTTGTAACTCCCATAACATTTTCAGCTTTTATATTCCTGCTTGCATGAGTTGTTGACCTTTTGGTTAGTAGAGTATCCTGCTTTGAGTTAGCTATGGACTCTACGTTTTCCTTTTGTTGACTCAACGATCTTCTTTAGAGAGATCTTTTGCGGTGGATGGTTTTGGCACTAATCCTCATCTTGAAACTGCATAGCTTGATCACTGATGTACCCCAAGCTAGTTTGGGCACTTAAGTTCTGATGTGCATTTGCATGATGTCTTTCCAAACTGGGTTCGTATTTATCTCCACACGATCTGAGTAGTTGAGCAAGTATCCAATTCTTCCAAGCTCCTTATGAGCTAGGGTATCCTCTGGTAAGACTGCGATCATCGAGTCTGCTTGTACGATCATTGAGGTTGCTCCACGATCGTTGAGTTCTCTTCAATCTTTACTCTACGATCATTAACTGTCTTGGTCCTTGAGATGAACTTTACTAAGCATTCCTTTTGGGTTAAGGTAGCTCAGGAAGGGCCAACCTCTTAGAGTGAACTAAGGGTCAGGTTTGTCCTTGAGGCGCTTTCTAGATGAAAAACTTTTAGAAGTATTTTGTACTGCTATCTCATTTGACCTTTTCTGCTGGGGAGATCCTCTACCACCTTTAGACATTTGCATTGGTTGTAATCGTGGTTTCCTTCAGCTCTTACACTACGATTAGATGTTTGATCATACGATCTTCACAATTTTGAGTTGGGTGGTTGACTGGTTATCAGTAGTACATTTTGAGACGTTTTTACTGACTATGGATCTTCATTTGGTTCATCAGCCACAAAGTTTTGGGACTTTGTAACTGGTACATTACTTCATAGTATATCTCTAATGTTTTAATGCTGCTGTTCTGCTAGCAGATCACTGCTCCCCAATAGTTGATACTGTCTTCTTAGAGAGACATAAGTTCTTCTTCTTCATGTGTAGCAGAAGGCAGCCATGCATATCTCATTCTGGCTGAAGTCATCAAATCTTCTTGTGTCGTAGAAATGAGTATCTTCAGGGTTGATCATTCTACGATCCTTTGACAGCATTACAAATGTAGTCTTCCTTGACAGCTTGTACTTAGAGTTCTGCTCCCGTAATGAGTTCCTCATGTTTGATGCTCCATGATCCTCTGAGGTGAGCTTCCTTGAGGATTCTTTTCTTATGACATGTTTTTCATGATTGAGCATATAAGACCCTTTCCATCTTTGATTGAGTTGCCTGCTTCCATATAAGGAATAGAAGCCATGTGAGCTTCATTTAGATTGGCTCAGCAGGTCTTCAAGGGTAGACTTTGACATATAGGAATTTTATCAGAATCATTTCTGAACAGTCTTAAGCCTTCTACTGGTTGAATCTTTCTTGACTGAAGTCCTTTGCTTCAGCATTCCTTAGTTTGGCCAGATAGACCAGGTACCTGCAGGTTAGTTAAATTTCTATTTTTGGTACCAATGGTTAAATGGGTCCTGCTAGGTCAGTTTTCAAAATCCCTGTTCCTCATATACTTGAAATTTCATCATATTGATCACCAACATTCATATTCATGCATGTATCCAATTTAGATATGACATTTTAGGATGCATGATGATGAGTGTGTGTAAGATTAATCAATTTAATAAGACACACTTTTTCTTTGATGGTTTCATCATTTGTTTGGTTATGTTCACAAAGTGAGAATCAACTCTAACACTTATTTGTATCTGGTGGTTGATTCATGGAGGTGATCAGTTTCTACGAATCTTTAAGATACTCTTATAGAACTGATCATACTCTATGGGTTATCAAAAACTTAGAACATAGGTTTATACATACATACTAACCCATCAGCAAAGATGTCTCCACTTAAAATTAATTAAACCATGGTAAGCTTATGACCTATTTCAAACTTCTTTTAAGATGTTATCTTCAACCTAAAACTTGGATGGAGAAAAAGTTTGTTAGCATTTGAGTTTCCAACTTCAGTGTACTTTCTCTCTTCTCCTTTTTAGGTAGAGTATTGCCTCTTGATAGAATGCAGTTATAGTGCATAAGGTGATGCAATATGATGTACACATTTATACTGATGAGGAACCATACCTTTACATTGTCAATTTCTTGACAGTTATTTATCTTGATATACTGAGGTTAGGCATTGATGTGCATACTTTCTCTTTTACTTCGGACAACTTGTTTCTCCAGTTGTCCTTTGATCAATCAGTCATAGTCTTGAAGATGTAGGCTCAGAGAATCTTGACATCTTTAGTTCTTTGACAACCTTGAGTCCTCAAGGTTCACATCCAGCTATTGGTTGGCCAAATATAGATTTGAGAGATTCTTCTTTCTTCTCTGAATGAGTACTTCTTAGCACATGTGTCTTTTTCATCTTTCAGTCTGGTGGATGCTTGACTATTTGCTATTGATGCCTCTTGAGCTCCCATATCTGCTTTTCAGACTACACGATTGATTTTGGACATGGATTGGTTTTACTGCTATAGCATTTAAGAACATGGACCAATCTGAGCACCTTCAGGTGTATATACACATTTACCTGTACACAATATTTATAACTTGTGAGCTCATCTGCATTTACAAGTGACTTACAACTAAACTAAGTTTAGAACAATTTTTGTGCCTAGGATCAGACTCAAAGCGATTAGCTTTTAAATATAGCATGAGAACCTGTTCTGATACTAATTGTTAGTTCCTAGTAGGCACACAATAGATCTAGAAGGGGGGTTTGAATAGATCCTTTTAATTTTCAAATACTTTTCCCTTTTATTTTGTATTGCTAATGAATTAGCATATGACAAACATAAGAATCTTTTCAAGCACATCGGAATAAGTAAAAGATCCCCTTTATTGATATATTCATAATCATAAAGATATTGTTCTTAGAGTTAGTTAAGTGGTAAGCAGTTAATACATTCATAGCAGTTAAGAACATAATGTAAATGACATAATGTAAAAGACACAAGGGATTTTAAGTGGTTCAGAGACTCAAGCTCCTAATCCACTCTTCTACTTTTAACTAGCAGGATTTCCACTAAGGAAGGGAAGCACCCTGAATCACTAAGATTCCTTCAAGGCCAACAGCCTTGGAACTTCAGTTCACTAAGAACTCTTCAAGGCCAGCAGCCTTAGAACTCCTTTAGTTCCCTAGAAACTCTTCAAGCCCAGCAGGCTTGGAACTTCATTTAGTCCCTTTGGACAAGGATCCCTCAGGCCCTGGCTTCTTGTTGATGTTTGCTGGAGGTGCTGCTAAGATGTCTTTTAAGCTCTTCATCTCTGAATGCTTAGCAGCTTGACGTGATCATCCTTGAGGTGCAGTTGAGTGTTGCATGATGCTCAACTTCTTCATATACTCAACCTCTTCTGATGATCCCTTGTTGAACTGCAGTGAAGATCATTCTTCTTAATACTTGATGGCTGCACATGATGAGTTTCTAAGATGACTGTAGGCTCTTCTGTTAGGTACTTAGAAACTTTCTCATGTTTGACATCATGATGACGTTGATGATCTTCTTCCTTGATACTTGATGTCTTCTCATGATGGACTTGCTAGGATGACTGTAAGCTCTTCTCTCTGGTACTTAAAGTCTTCCCATGATAGACATCAAGATGACATTGATGCTCTTCTTTCTCTTAGCAGTTCAAAACACTCTTCTTGTAGTAGAACTCTCACTTCTACTTCTTTCTCTGTTCATCTCCAGGTGTTCTTGGTGGATCGTAGAGTGAGCTTTTGGACCTTCATTGGTCACTCACTATTTTATGTTATTTTGATCAGTCCACCATCTCAACAATCTCAGCAACTTCAGCAACTTTTGATCTTTGAAGCTCTTGTTGATTTATACTCCTTCACAACCTTCCCGTTGTAATGTAGCCGTTGGGAGCTATTTGAATTGCTTCGCAGATCTTGAGTTATTTGATGTAGACTGCAGATGTGACATGTCATCCCATTTTCTGACTTTCTGACACTTCACTCTACTGTTTCACCTACCCCATCAGAGATGTCACTTTGATGCCTCGGGCAGGTAGTCTTCTTTATTTCTCCTTTCTGACTTCTCTATTAGAACGTCAGGATCTATCGTTTTGCATCGATGGTCTCAACTAGCAATGTTCGAATATCAGTCTTCAGATTGAACCATTGCCAATGCTTTAATCTTCAGATGACCGAACTCTACTATTCTGATGCAGATGTTCTTAGACCTGATCGTAGTGTCTTGTTGAATGTTGCTCATTGACAGGTTGAGACAACACTACGATCTTGAATAGTATTCATTTGATCTTCAATGTAGAACACCTCTTCCTTCTCTTGTGTAGTGCTTCAAAACTTTTGTTTGCTTCGACTAATCGCAGACACTGATGGATTGTTCCTTGTTCTGGCCTCTTCTGAACAGCAAGACACCTCAGATTTGTGGCATGCCCAGCTCGCTTTCTCCTTGTGATCTTCGGTTCACTTATCATCAATGGATTGACCCATGCTTAATCACTTTAGCCTTGTTCTTCAGAAGTTGGCCAGTATCTCTGTTAAACTATATCAGTTCCTTCTTTGCTTGGCAAACACTTCGATCCTGGTTGACACCAAGATCATTGTTTTCGCATTCATTTGATGACATCGTGACTTGCGACTTTTCCTTAGTCAGTCACTTTTACTGAAGTCTTCTTTTGATCTCCTTATAGAAGACTTCATCTTGAATGGCTTTCCAACCTAATCTGGATGCTGATTGGGTTGGTGCTTAGATCTTCTGTCAGCTTGCAAACCATTCGTTGAGTGCACTCTGGTTCCCTTCAGGTGGAATATATCTTTGCAGTTTAGATCAGAGGCTTCATACTTTGGATATTCTGGGAGTGTTCATTTGTTGATAATCATGTTTGCTCTACAATTTTGCCTTGGCGTTGTGATCACATCTGTTGAAGTCTTAGTTCTACACTCTACAATTCAGCTTCGGCTGTGCAGACACTACGACTCCGAGATCAGATCTTTACACTCTACGATTTTTGTCGTTGTGCTTGTTGTCTTCATCTGATCTTGGTCGACTACGATCTCTTCCTCTGATACGATCATTAGACTCTACGACTCTATGTGTAGTCTACGATTCTTGACTTAGCTTCGACATCAGTAGAATCTACGACTCCGAGTGTAGTCTACAATTCTTGACTTGACTTTGGTAGATGCTCGGTCGGCTCATATACCGGTTGTCTCTACGATTCTGAACATGACATCCTCAGCAGACTATGGCTCCGCGGATGTTCTTCTCGACACACTACGATCCTTCCTCGTCTCTCTCCTGGCGGTCTCTGAACTTAACTCGAGATCTACTATCTTGCAGACTACGATTCTGCCTTGATAGCTCTCGAGTTTTCCTTGACTCTCCTGGCAGACTACAATTTCTGGTGCAGTGTTCGACGACCAGACAAGACTATCTATTACATTTTAAGATCAACCTAACAAGCATGATTTTTCTATATTTATAGTCCTTGTACATCATTTCTTTTTAAGAACTTTACAAAGCTGTTTTGCTTATGTAGGATCAACCTAACATATTTGATCAATTCATTCTAAGTCCTTGAACATATGTTCCTATTATCTATCAAATGACTTTACAGCTTTTCTTAATGCAAGGATACTTGCATATTCATTCATTTATATCATAATCAAATCATACATAAATAGGAATATCATTCACATGCTTATTCCTAACAAATTGTAGTACTCTACTTATTTTTTTTCACTAAGCCTTAAAATATATGAATATATTAATGTTATTGATATGATATTTTTGTAACTATTAAAAATGAGGATATTATGCAACAATTTTAATTAATAAAACCTCGAAAAATGTTATTGTAAACAGTATTAGAGAATTATTTAATTTTTTGATTCATTTTATTAAATTTTTATTCTTAAATTTTTTTTTTTGAATTTGACCCCACTGAACTTTCAGGCTGAAAAGTTGAGACAAAATCATGTTGGTGGGATAAAAAGTTGAGAGCGTTTTCTCTAACATTTGGGTTAAAACACAATTTTATTATTTATTAAAACAATAAATAGTGCATGTATGATATAGAAAAAATAAACTATACCACAACCTCAAGTGGTGATAAAATGCAAATATAAATAATCTTATATTTACATTATTAGCATATTATTTTAGTAAAAAGAATATGCAATCCTTAAATATACACACATATATATATATATATATGTATTATAGTTCAACAAAATATATATATACAAAAATGCAAATGGATCTTCACCCGACATGCGATAGTTCGCATAGACATGTTATTCCAATAGAATAATAAAGAATGGAATAACAGAAGAATTTCACAATGTATGCAGTATTCCACATATACATGTTATTCCAATAGAATAATAAAGAATGGAATAACAGAAGAATTTCACCAAGTATGCGGTATTCCGCATATACAGGTTATTCCAACAGAATAATAAAGAATGGGATAACAAAAGAATTTCACCAGGTATACGGTATTTTGCATATACAGGTTATTCCCACAATTTAATAAGTGGTAAAAAGGTTCCCACCAAGTCTTGTAAGATTAACAAGGATAGATGGTACCATTGTAAATAACAGAATTTAAAGATGGACAATAAAACATAAATATAACTTGACAGTTAAAGAATATAATAGGTGGCAAAGCCAAGCCAATTGTAAGAATAACATTATACTATTGGTGGCATAGCCCAACCGGTAATATAATAATAAATTGCAAGAATTTAAGGGCAATTATAAGAATAAAATTATATTATTGGTGGCATAGCCTAACCGGTAGTATAATAATAAATTGCAAGAATTTAAAGGCAATTATAAGAATAAAATTATATTATTGGTGGCATAGCCAAACCGGTAAAATAATAATAAATTACAAGAATTTAAATTTTACCGTCTCAGTTGGTTAGAGCTTCGTGCTGATAACGTGTTATAAAACTTTAGCAAAGTGTATAAAAATACTCTTATAATTGCTGCATAAATTTAGAGAGAATAAGCAAGAGAAAAAAGAGAGAAATTCTTCAGAGAATTATTATTCCTTTTCTTTAGTCTGCATTCCCTTTATATAGGAAAGGAAAAGGAGTCACGGGGGATGATGTGCAAAAGAAGAGAAGGGGAAAGTCACGGGGGGGGGGAGAAGGAGAAGAAGAAAGTTTCCTCCTGAGGAGGGAATCACGTTCATAACAATAATCATATTAAACAAAAAATTTATGTTCAACTTATAGTTGAACAAACCAACTATCTAGAAATAAAAAACTAAAGTAAATATAAACTCACAATTTTGAGCTTTTCCTCTTTCAATGAAGGATGCGACAGTCAAAATGTTCCAAAAAAAACAAAAAAAAACAAAACAAAGTATAGAAGTCAATAAGCGAAACTTTGGCGGCAAGTAGAAGTCGTCAAAGCTTTTCCATTCACTACTTAGTACACACTACTTGATTCATTTCACATTCAAAACCCCTTCATTATCAATAATAATAAGAAATGGCTGCTATTATTTCCATGGCAGAAATCGAAAACAACAGCTAGAAAACTTAGACTCAACCTTTCTTCCCTAAACTTTGACTCTATTTCCCTCTATTCGGGAGCGTTTTACCGACCTCCATGTGGGCCGAATGCCTGACATTAGAAGGGGTTTATAAGCCCAATGGACTGAAGCCCTCGGAGATGTTGAAGGTGTTCGGGTTCGGTGTCCGAGTCCTTTAGGCTGGATCCCTATTGTGTTGTATGATGTTTGGGGTCGGGTCTTCGAGTCTCTTGGGCCGAAGCTCAGACCAGATGGTGAGTTCGGTTGGGTTGGGCCTGTACAGTGGGCTGTCCTGCGTATAAAGTCTAGATTTCTAACCATGTTTGAATAAGGTAACTCTAAAGGTAGTGTTTGGATTGGATTCCACTTCCACCTTTTAAGGAGATTGTGTTGGACCCAAATATTGGTAACTGCCATGTTTAGGAGTCCTAAACCGACTCAAAAAGGGATTCTAAGGTATGAGAACACTATAAATACAAGGCTTGGGTTCCAATTAAGAGGTAATACTTTCTTTGAGCACTAAACACTAAAGCCTCCATTGTTAAACCTTGTGAATGGCATGTACTTATTTTCACACTGGAGCTATCCCCCAGCGGCACAAGCCATCAAGCTTCGTGTGTGATCTGTTATTGTGTACGTTCAAGCGCGTGGATTCTGTGATTGGACGTGCCGGTTAAACTTGGCGTTAACATTGGCGCTAGAAGGAGGGCTTTAGTGCTTTCTGCAATCACGGTAAACTTTTCTGGTTAAAGACCATGGCAAGCAGGGATATGGGTGCTTCTAACCAGGAAAAGGTAAAAACACACCAGACCACCGAGGTGAGAGGGTCGGTCAGAGACAGACTGGGTTCCAGAATTCATGGGGATCTAGAGGAACCGGCCTCTTCCCTCTGGCATAAACTCTTCCACGACAGACAACACACGCCCAATCAGGTTAGTCATGTCGATGAGAACCATTCTCGAGCACATGAGGGGCAAGGAAGAGACCGAGGTGAGTGCAGCTAAGACCAGCAGGAGTTTATTCTGAAGAAGAAGATGCAACACAATAAAGACGCCATAGTGGCCTTGCGTCTTCAGCAGGAAGAGCTCGATGAGCAGATGGCAAAAATGGCTGGAGAGCAGGAAGCATCCTCAAAAAGGCGTAGGCTTCGGAGCTGATCCTGGTCACCTCGTAGGGGAGAGGCGGACAGAGAAAAGAGTAGGCCCAAAAGCAGCTCCCGAGACGACAGAAGCCGAAGAAGAAGCCATTCAGTAGATCGAAGATCGGAACATCTGGGTAGATCGGGACAGAGGAGAAGGGACGCGTCTCCTGAATACGAAAGGGACAGACCTAGATCGTCTCCTCTTAAAGAGGAGTCCGACCCCCTTGCTCGAAGAGTGGCAGAGTTGGAGAAATTGCTGGCGGTAAAGAGTTTAGTGGGAACACCTTCGGCTTGCATAGGATCACCCTTCTCACCCGAAATAAATTATTTCATCCCCGACCCTAAAAAGAAGATGCCCCCGATGGAAACATATGATGGGCTGGGAGATCCCTACAACCATTCAGATGGGTACGATAGATTGATGACGTATTACAGGCATTCGGACGCTACTAAGTGCCACATGTTCGCGATAACTTTGAAAAAGAGTGCCCGACAATGGATGAGAACCTTGGCGCCGGGATCAATTAATTCATGGAGCGACCTTCGGGAGAAGTTTTATGCTCGGTTCGGGAGTAACAGAAGATGATGAAAGCTTACTGCTTCCCTCATGCAGGTTAGGTAGAAGTCGGATGAAAGCCTAGGCCAATATAGAAAGTAGTATGCACACAAGCCAATCATGTTTGATGATAAAGCATATACTTTGTAACAATCTTATTCATTTATTAATAAAAAATATTAATTTATTAAAGGCTTTTAATTATCTACATGATGTTGTTTTATAATATGTGATAAACCCATAGTTTTAAGCAATGTTTTTAGAATAATGATGATGATCATTCTAATGAGATCTAAATTCTTAAAAAGCTTAAAACTAAAATAGTTCCCAATCGTTGGATTACTAAATTGGGGATTAGTGAATCCGGATAGATTGGTACATATGTTGATTGCTCATTGGATGAGGATGATTGATCTCATGATCATTTGTGTAGAGACACTAAAACAAGTATGTAGGTGCTTATTAGAGAATAAGTTCACTGAACATGGCTCGCTAAGGAATACCTAATGGAGTTTTACTTGTCTGTCAATAGGAATTCATGTTGTGATAGTAGTACAAGTGATCCTTGGACTTGAGATCATCATAGTATCTTGTGTATGATGAGTTATACTTTGACTAATTCTTTAAGACCCTTAGGGTAAATCAAAGGGTATGCTTGGGTATAATAAGTTGTACATGGAGATAATGTATGATCAATAAAGAATCTATCACTTCTAGTAAAAGAAGAAAAATGTCCTATGTGATTCGATAAATGACAACCCAGTGGTCCTTGGCCAAGGCAGAATGAAATTATAAAGGAGTTTCTAATTTGCATTATTTGGAGTTGTGCATTTAAGAGTTGAAATACATATAATTAAATAAAATAAGACTTGACAGTAATTCTATGTCTTATATTTAATTGGGACATTGTATGGTGGAAAGATTGAATTGTACGATAACTATTTACTCAAAGGTTCTTTTATGATTAATGTTGAATTCTGTATTATCTGGAAAGTCATTAATCGCTAGGGAGGCTTATCCCTATTGTAGAATAAATATTATTTATTTAAATAAATTAATAGTTTAATTTATTTATTTAAATAAGATTAGAATTGTTCTAATTGATTTATTCACAACTGGTTTAATATGGAGAACCTAAAGGGTCACACCATAAAAGGAAAAATAATTATTTAAGAAGTAAATGGCATAATCGTAATAATAAGTTAAGTATATTTAATTTAATCTATGGTGATAGAATAAGTAATGCACTAATGCACTAATTCACCGGATCCCATCAGAACTCCGAAGTTAAGCGTTCTTGGGCGAGAGCAGTAGTAGGATGGGTGACCCCCTAGGAAGTCCTAGTGTTGCATGCGCACATCTATAAATAAGAAGAGTCTTATTATGGGTGACGAGGTTGTTGATTTTTTCACAACAGACGTAATTCCAATTGTTGGAGACTACATTCTTTTTCTATAGAGATAGAAAACTAGGGTTTAGCCAACCACCCTTCTTCTTGAATCTTTCTTCTTCCTTGGTGGATCACCTCTAGAGGCCAAACATTTGGGTGGCTAACGTTGATCAAAGGAAGGAACCAAACCCGATGCATTCAAGTTGAATGCGAAAGGATTTGGAGGTGAACTTGTACCCGAGGAAGTTCAAATCTTCAAGGGTATGATTCTTGTTCTTTATCTTTTCGTTTAAATAATAATTATGCATAAAGGATGATCTGGGTATATGGTTTGTAAAATTTTAAAACTCTGATTTTTCACGTTTCTGCTTATTTTATGCAATTTGATTGCGTTCATGAATATTACAAACCTAACAGTGGCATTAAAGCCAAACCTTTATGCAAATTATTAATTATTTTAATTTGATATGTATATTGATTTGTGTTTAGAATAATTTAATTGGGCATAATTTTGTTGTATAAAATTTATTAAAAAAACAAAAATCGTAAAACAGCTTTTCCGTATTTCGCGTGGCCACATACTAAATATATATATATGAATTATTAATCTCTTCTATTTCCTGTTGCTTTACAATTTGGTTACCAGGAGAACATGATTCATTAGTCACTATATATTACATATATTAGTCACTATTATATGCGATTTTTTGAATCCCGTGTGCCGATTATTATTATATATATATATATATATATATTGTAAACACTTAAAATTTTCTCGCACGCTTCATTATCGACATTGCGGGGAGGGCGATTCGTCTTCAGAGATAACCACGAAGGCGGCTAACATCCATTAGGATACTATCGAAGTTCAGCCCAACCCGGAACACAAACCGAGAACATCAGTTCCAACCTGAAACACACACCAAGAACATCAGTTCCAACCTGGAACACACATCGGGAATGTCATTTCTAATCTCGGAGATAACCCCGAGGTATGCAGATCAAAAGACCAGCAACAACACCGGAGAGGGCGGTTACTGTCTCATTGATGAACTTTGTGACATTCGGCCCCAATCCCCGGAACCAACTTTGGGAGTAGCGACTCCATACTTGGTGATAGCCCCAAGGAATGCTTTTGCAATTCCGACGATAACTCCGGAATTGTTTGTTTCAAACACATGCGATCAGCTTCAAGCTCATACCTCCTGCCGAGGCACTCATACCTCAGACCCGGAGCTAACAATGGGAAAATAGGCACACCCACAAATGACAGTGAGGAATACAAACAAGTAGTCCAATCTCGAATGTAACCCTGAACAACGTCTGCTTTCCACTCAAACCGGCGATAACCCCGGTGAGGAGTCAAAACATCATCTTATCGCCTCAACGTTTTCTCTCACAAGATGATATCACGACATACCAACAAGTAGTCCAATCTCAGATGTAACCCTAAGCAACGTCTACTTTCAATTCAAATCGGCGATAACCCCGGCGAAGAGTCAAACATCATCTTGCCTCTTCAACACCTGCGGGTCGTCTCAATACTTCATACATACATACATCCAAAAATGTCCCACAAGAACCGAGGAGTAGCAATCCCGAGTGACTATTACGCGTGGCAGCTTTGGATAGAATTTGAAGCTTGAAGACCATGGGCATAGACCCCTCTTCCTAACTTCGTACAACCTCTAATCCATGTCATTGCGTAACTCTCGACACAAGCGGTCCGAAGAAGGTCAGATATACCTCATTCGGATGCTCAAGTTCTGCAAGTTCGAGTGGATATTATAGTGCATGAGTGCACGTACTTTGAGACAACGGGACCCGCGAGGCTCGGATGCACCACGACGCACCGCAGTACAATCATGGTACGCCGCAGTGTACTACTGCTACCATCGCCTATAAATATGAGCCTTTGGGGTGACCATTTGAAGAAGAGAATGAGAGGAAAAGCGAGGAAGCCACATGCCCATTTTACTCTGTATACACATCTTTTGAGTGTTTCCTCATCTTTAAACACTTGTTAGCTCACATATAGCTATCTTTTATCCAAGCAGAGCCGAGTGTTTATCCATTTAAAGTCATAGAAGTCTACATTGGCGCAATTCACCGTAAGCCTTCACACATTATATAAAGCCTTCTTCTCATATTATATTGTAATGCATCGTTATACACATTGAGAGTCGTGTTGTGTGCGTTGCCTGAGATTTTGGTCCATGGTTTTCATCTCTGTATGTATATATATACTTATATATGTATATATTTCATATATGGACTAACATTATCGAGTTATGCCTCGATTGAGCCTGAACTTGATGCCCGAGCGTTTATCTGCTTTTGTATATATATATATATATATATATATATATATATATATATATATATGTCTCGAGCGTTTATCTCGTTGTTGTTGTCGGATATATCGATGAGCCTAAATTTTACATCTGGAGTATTTACTCACTTATATATATATATATATATATATATATATATATATATATACTTATATATATAATTATTGTCGGACATATCCGATGAGCCTGAATTTTACATCTGGTGCATTTACTCGCTTATATATATATATATATATATATAATTGTTGTCGAACATATTCGATGAGCCTGGATTTACATCCGGTACGTTTACTGCTTTTATATATATATCTATATATATATATATTTACATTTCTGTCAGGCCTGGAGTTTACTTCGTGGCCTTTTACAGCTTTATTTATATTTCGTCATGCCTGGAGTTTACTTCGTGGCAGTTGATCGCTTTTATAGCTTTATTTATATTTTGTCCTGCCTGGAGTTTACTTCATAGTAGTTGATCGCTTTTACAACTTTATTTACATTTCGTCCTGCCTGGAGTTTACTTCGTGGCAGTTGATCGCTTTTACAACTTTAATTACATTTCATCCCACCTGGAGTTTACTTCGTGGTGGTTGATCATGTCCATATATATATATATATATATATATATATATATATATATATATATATATTTACCGCTTTTATATATTTACATTTCCAATCCCCCATGGAGTTGCTTCGTGGTGGTTGTGTAATAACCCGAGATTTCCTAAATAAAATAAATAAGAAATTTTGCGTATAATTTTTTTTTTATTTATTTAATGACGAGAATAAGTGTCTAGTAATGTGAACGATAAATATGAATATATTTATTACTTGAAAAATTAGAAATAATTTTGGAATTATTAATTACTACAAATTATATTTTTATGGTAATTAATTTACAGAAGGAAATGTTTTTATTAATTATTTTCCATGATAACATGATTGGAAATAATATATGAAGTGATAATTAGAACTTATATAATATATATTTTATTATATGAATTGTTCGAATATTTAAATCAAGTATTTTAACTTGATATGCGAAAGAGAAGTCGGATATGAGATCCAAACCACGAATTGGGATTGTGATCAAGAGATGAGAATAATAATATTATATTATTGTTATAATGATTTTACTGAAGACAATAATTATGTAACACGTGTATGTGTGATGATAATATTGAGAAAATGATCACCAATTAGGTCATAGCATATTACCGTCTTTGTGAAACCCTAATTATTAAACTTAGTTATGAGAGAAATGACCGAGTAGTGACTATGTATATGAAGTTTCATGTGTATATGAAGGTTCTTTGTGTATAAGATGTCGGTAATTAGAAGAAAACCCTAATTACTGTTGTTTGTCGATAATTAGGACAAACCCTAATTATTACAACCCTAATCGGTTGAAGTTAGAGATTGTAATGACTGTGTTAGAACATACACAGATAATTAGAGAATCCTAATGGTCAATTAGAAACCCTAATTGATGGCGTTAAGAAACCCTAATTAGAAAATCCTAATTTCTATAGAAAACCCTAATTTAAAATTATTGGGTTTAATTACGATGTTATTGTATAAATGTTTTTATTTACCAAAGGATAGAAAGTAATTGGTAAATGATAAGAATTACCATCTAGTGATTAAATATTACATTTAATTGTTATGTACAAGAATGCCCATGAAATTATATGCGAAATTACCAAAATGCCCTTTTGGTTTATTAGTGTATTATTAGTAGCATTGTTGCTAGAATCTTTGCAAAAGCTAGCCAACCACCACCTTCTAGAATTCCCTCATGCTACTATACCATTACACCTCAATTATACAACCAAATTGAGCATCCAAAGCATTTGAATTATTCTATAAATAGATTGGAGAGAGTTAGCATTTTTTGTACACTAAAATTCATCCAACTCTCTTCCTTAAGCTTCTCTCTCTAAAACCCTTAATTATTGTAGCATATCGGTCCCTAAACAAAGCCCAACCATCACAAACAACAAATCGAAGCATCAAGAAGCGTAAATCAAAAAAATCAAGCTTCAAAAAGGTAGGAAATCCTAAATTCTAGAAATCCTTCGATTCGATGTTAATTGATGCAATTGATTGTTTAAAGTAGTGTAATAGAGAGTCTATTAATGTTCGGGTTGTAAATCATGAACCCATAACATCAAAGTGCACGAATTTGAAGATTTGAGCAAGTTGGAAAACCAAGATTCGTGATTTTTGGGCAAATGTTAAGACTTATATCTCGTGATTATTTCATTGTTTTTGTTGTTTAAAAGTTGTTAGGTGTAGCTTGTTATGTGGTCTTTAAACTTCAAAAGGAATCAGGTCTATATCTATTTTAGATCGGGATTTATAAGCGGTCAAAGTGGGTTGACTTAAGCATTGACCATTTGTTTTTCAAACCCGGAAAATATTCTAAGTGTCCAGAATATTTTTTTGGAAAATGTCGTGCCTTATATCTCGGTCATATTTAATTTTTTTTTGTGTTGTAAAGGTTGATATGTGTAGCTTGTTATGTGGTATTTAACCTCCAAAAAGAATCAGTCCATATATATTACGGATTAAGAGTTATTTAAGGTCAAAGTGGGTTGACTTAAGATTGACGAAAATTCAGGCAACCCCTGAATTTTCTAAGTGTTAATTTTTTCGACAAGATTTGACCATACTTTAGATGCTTTATTTCTTGTTGTTATGATGATATTAAGTGTTAGAGTTGTAGTCCCACATGTTGTCTACACACTAATGGAATTGATAGATCACAAAAAAGGTACACGATCATCAAGTTATAGAGGTCCAAAGTAGGCACCTCGAATCGTTCTTCGTGAAGAATAGCTTTGGTAGCTACTTTGATGGCTGATTTATCCCAGATCTCGATGTTTGTTTAGATGTTATGATTGTTGGATCTTGTAGTCTTGTATTTCCTCTACAAGACCCAATTTATAGATTGTCCAAATTCGTTAAGATGAGAGAGTTATTCACGGTCAAAGTAGGCCACCGGTTCTCGCCTTTATGAAGATCTGGGTAGGCTCAAGAACACCTATAGCGATACTTACGTCACTATAGGGGCCTTTAGCGACGATTTTAATTATTTTAATTTACGATTTTCCAGAAAAATGATTTAAAAATTGGAAAAATTAGTTTTAATTATTAAAAATACTAAATAAATTATGAAAAATTATTTTAAAGTCTGAAAAATAGTTTTTAATTATTTTGAGTATATTTCATAAATATTTAATATTTTTGAAATATAAAGGTATTTATTTATTTAATTATAATATTAAATAAATGATTTAAAAATAGTTTTAATTCATGAAAAATCATGAAAAATTATTTTATGGTATAAGAAAATATTTTGAGTTATTTTCCATGACTTTTAATATTTTGTGATGAATTTCATTAATTAATTATATATTAATGATATTAAAGTTATTTAATGATTATATTAAATAATTTAGTTTAAAAATGATTTTAATATTATAAAAATCATTTTAAATGAAATTAAGGTATTTAAAAATATTTTAAGTTATAAAATATAACTTTTAATATTTAAAGGATAATTTCATTAATAATTTAATATTAATGATATTAAGATAATATTAATGATATTTAGTTTATTTAATAATTATTATTAAATAAATAGTTTAAAATGGTTTTATTTATTTAAAAATCATTTAAAGAGGATATTAAGGATTTAAAAATATTTTAAGTTATAATTAATGACTTTTAATATTTGGATGAATAGTACATTAATATTTATATATTAATGGTGATTATTTAAAAATGATTTTAATTGTTTTAAAATCATTTAAGGGTAATATAAATGTTTTAAAAATAGTTTGAGTTATTATAAATAACTTTTATATTTTAGCAATGGTTTCATTAATAATTTAATATTAATTAATTATTAATGATAATAGAATTGTTTGATGTTTAAATCATTTAATTATGATTAGATGTTTGAAAGTTTTAATAAACCAAACTAGTTGACTTGAGAACCGATTATGAAGTTCGAATTTGAAGAAGAACACCTATATAATAACAGCTTATATCACTATAGGCGGTGAGTGATGATTTGAATTATTTTAAATTTTTCAATTTCGGAAAATTGAAAATGATTAAAAATAAAATGTTTGATATTTCTGAGATGTTGAGGTATAGAATAAGAGTCTTAGACTCAAGATTTATTCCGATAAAGTCATCAAGATGCAGCAAACAAATGTCGAGAATCTATAATAGAAAGAAAAGGCTCTTTGTAAGAACATGGATGAGATATTTGAAAAATGTATAAAAGTATAGAATAGAAAGTATGATCACCGCGATTATGTGATGACGTGATTAGACTATGTCTTCAATTGTAATAGAGCGGTACTATGTGTTATGATATATTGTTCTAATCGAACGAATGATCCGATTATTGATAGGTTGTGATAAAGAGATAAAACCTAAGTTGAGATTTGTAATCAAAGAAATCGTGCAAGTTTCCTACCCGCATTTTCTTTTTATGCAATGGACATGAGTAAGAAGTTTTAATTGTTTATTCTGCATGTACATTATATACGCTTTGATTATCAACATGTTAGCTCGAGATATATATTACGTTAAGTTGATTTCTAAATGGTTATACAAGTGTCCCCACTTGGATAATCATGGCATTTATTCACATGTTGATACACTTTTTCAATTACCCGTATACATATATGTTGAATTACATATTATTGTTGAGCAAGATTAAAACCTGGGTTTGGAACCGTGCATGTATGAACATCCCGATAATGGGAAAATTTTTGCGCGCTTTACGGACAAAAGGTGAGCGATGAATTTCGTTCAAGTTATGTAGTATTGATCAATACGAGGTACAACGAGGTGATCACCCTCCGTGCAGTAAGTTATGATTTTTCATGGATGAATTTCGCTAAACCTTTTCGAAAATGAAAAACAATGTTCATAGTATGTTTCTTAAACCCTATTCATGGTAGAGCCAGAGCCAAATTTAAATAATTTGGAAGAGAGTTGTTATGTGAATCTTTTATCAAGATGATTACTTCACAACTTTCGATTAGATTGTAGAAGTGTTATGGAAAGAGAATAGTTATATTCTTCGACTTATATATATAATTGTTATTACTTCTTTGGGCACTCAAATGCTCATCCTTGCTTAAACTAAATGTTTTTTCGATTCGTCGATCGACACGAAGGCTCGCACACGAACAAGGGAAAAGAAAAAGTCATTCGAATGAGATTTAGTATGAGTTAATGGTTATAGTTAGTAAGACAATGGAATCTATTGTCGTATTGTAAGGAATGTATTTGAAGGTCACGCACTGGGAAGTAAACTTTGATGTATGTAAATTAAGTTGAATGTATTATTATTTAGTATTATTCAAAACTTAAAGAAATGGTATCGTGGAGAACCGAGTTAGGGTTGTAAGTAATGCGGATTTGGGGTCGTCACGTGAGTTGATCATGTTTATATATATATATTTGACTTTTATATATATAATTGCTTAATGCTTTCCATACAAAATTGCAAGATTATCATGTGAGCCTAGGAATCATGTGATCACAGATTGATCTCTTGAATCTAGATTTGATTCTATGAAGGACATTTTTTTCAGTAAGTAAAACTTGTACATTATTTTACGATGTCTCGAATTTCCTTGGATGGGTCATCATGCCCATGAGGAGTTCGGCTGCATCTTGTATATTATTTTCTCGAGAATGCTTCGCATCTCGAAAATAAAAGCAAACAAGCTGAACATTTAATAATAAAATGGAAGTATCAAAGGCCTCAATTACTGTTGAGCACAGGTTTTGAAAAACCTCTTATACAAAACGTCATTTCTATATCTTGTTTAAAACTAAATTTTCCTATAAATTCAAACCCTATGTATATAGGTGCGAACGAAGTAAAACACTACTTCCAAATAATTGCACATTGATCCATACACACACGCACACACATATTCATACAACAGTTTCTTTGAAAAGTGGTGGTACCGTAGTAACACGGATGTTAGGGGGTGCCTAACACCTTCCCTCCGCATAATCAAGCCCCTGGACCCAAAATGAATCTCGGTTTCATAGACCCATCTAGCAGTGTCAAAACACTGGGTCAATGTGCAAACCTTTTCGGTTGCGTTGGTGCAACCAGTTAAATACACCAACTGGCGACTCTTAAAGTCAAATCGTCGACATTATACATGTTAGACCTTTTTCACTTGTTTTTTCAAACAAATCTCACATTAACATGAGAAAACCAAATAACAAGTAACGAAAAGGGACACTCAAAAATCCCGACGTCGACAGGTGGCGACTCTGCTGGGGACTCCAGTAAGAGGGCTTAAGCCGCTATTACAAGCTTTTCAAAATTGTTATATGCTTGTGTGTGAATGTTGCATTTTCATTTCTGATGAATGTGTACGAATGCATTTTTATTTACTGCATTGCTAAATATCTATCTGTAATATCAGTGCTTCGTACATGTCATCATTTTACATAAAAGGTGAGACAAATTGTATGTGAATGTATGTTGTGTGGTTCCTCCATCAGGAGGCTATCCTGTCGGTGTTTGATTACTTGAGTCGCAGGAAGAATAATTCCAGCGAGGCTTAGGAAAGGAACCACCCAGATTCGCTTCAGTTGAAAGACCAGATTAACTTCCCGTCAAGTAAATTGCGATGATCTGGGAACCTTCATGCCAAAAAGTCGCGAGAGTGACCCTAAGATAGGTCAACCTTTGATAAACCAAACACGGAGGAAAGTCTCTTCATACTTTCCATTTTCAATTACTTGTAAAAGCATTTACTTGTAATTTTATTCCATGTTCATCCATATGTAATGGAAAATATGAAGAATATCTGTGCATGCATGTTATCAATTAACAACTGATTTTGCAGGAAAAAAATTCCTAAAACGGACATGTTATGATAACATTTACATTAACCTAAGAATAAACTACACAAGTCTTTTGTAGGGAAGCAATTGGGCCTGTTGCCCGCTCAAAATCCAAAAAGGCCACAGGCCTACAGCCACTCATGTCTTCTTTTGACTAGTCTAATGCTGTTTCTAGAGAAGAATTTGACGGATTGAGTAAACAAATTACAGATTTGGCTGTTCTACTGAAAGAATTGTACCAGTCCACTCAGGGTACGAATTTACCTACACATATAGAATCCTCTACACAAAGAGGAGTTCAAGGTCTGGAAAAGACAATTCCAAAACCTCAGTTGGATACGACCAACAAAGACCCTCAAAACACCCATCTCAAAGGAGATCCAGACACCAGTGATATCAGGAAGAGGGTCCTTCAAATGGAGGAAACTATTCATGTTCTCAAAGGGATTGGAACACATGGCAGTGTTTCATATGCAGACCTTTGCATATTTCCTAGTGTTCATTATCTAGAGAAATTCAAGACCCCTGATTTTAAGAAATATGACGGATTAGGAGAACTCGGATCTTATGCAGAAAATGAAAAGCTCAGAATTTAGCTGTTTCAGAAAAGTCTGACTGGAGAAGCCCGTTCATGGTATACCAGATTAGACAACTCAAAGATCCATAGCTGGGAAGAGCTGGCTCACGCCTTCCTCACTTAATACGATTTTTAATCTTAGATGGCTCCTGACCGGTATCAAATCACCAAGGTCAAGAAACAGTCTAATGAGTCATTTAGAGAGTACGCTCAAAGGTGAAGGCGCCTTGCTACTCAAGTTATTCCTTCCATGATAGAATCAAAAATGGTCATGACTTTCATAGATGTACAGGAAGCTCCTTTCTATGAAAGATTTATAGCTGGTATTGGCAAACCATTCTCTGAAATGATCAAGTCCGGTAAAATTCAAGACCTAGCCGCTCTTAAAGCTGTTGCTAAGCACATCCAGTCCGGATCTTATGGAAACAACCCCCGAAGGGTCCATAAGAAGAAAGAGGAAGATGTTTCCTTGATACTACAAGGACAAAAAGGCAATCAAAGCATGCCTATGCAGAGGAGAAACTACTCCCCTTTTCCAGCACAATCTTCAAACCCTCCATTTCCTAAAAGTGGAGAAGTAAAGAGACCTCGAACGTTCACACCCTTAGGGGACTCGCTCGAGAATATTCTTGCTCTTCTTCATTTCGCTTTCGTAAAAAATTTACATCTTCTTCCACCAGCCAACCCTAATGGGAGGGGCTTTAATGCTACTCGGAAGTGTGCTTATCATGCCGGAGCACCTGGACATGATACTCAAGATTGTTGGGCCTTGAAACACAAGATTCAAGATCAAATAGACAACGGTGAGATCGTGGTCACTAAACTAGATCAACCTCATGTGCAAGACAACCCTCTTCCTCAACACAAAGAAGAAGAGGTCAACATGATCAGTTGGAGCACTGGACAAGGTTCCAATTCTAATGGCGAATCATCCCAACCCATCAAAGACGGTGTTGATAAATGGGATTATGCAAAGTTCCAGTTTACCATGGAACAAAAGATGAAAGCTCTTTGCAAACAAATTGAGCAATTGGCAAAACTGGTGACCCACCAGCATCAAGTCACACGCCAATTAATCAGGCAGGAGCATGCCTATCTCCTTCCTTTTGTTATGAATGCTTCCTTACCACCTTCAGAAAGCGAAGATATGGAGGATAAGGTTGCAAAGAGAGCAAATGCTAAAGCCCGCCGGGATTTTGCCAATCAGAGGGAATTTACCTATATGGGCCAATCTATTGAGGAGATACTGCAGATGTTGATCAACGAAGAAAGAATTACCTTTCTTCTCCCTCTAATCAATCCCCGTTCAGGACGGTTTAATTCTGATGAAGTGTGTCAATATCATTCACAATCTCGCGGTCACAACACAGAAGAATGCTGGGCACTCCGCCATCTCATTCAGAATCTTATTGATAGCGGTGTCCTGCAAATAGTAGATGATTACACTGTGCAACTCAAGGATGGGAATGCATGTCCTACCAAATAGAAGGGATCGATGTGATTATATCGAAGTGGATGATGAGATCACAAAGTATTTCCCATACAACCAATTCAACTCAAAGGAGTCGACAATCCTTTGAAAGTGGTCGCACCAAAGAAAATTTCTTTATCTCTTAGGAGACCACAATATCACGTTGTCACTTACACAAAGTTCCATGGAATTATGGAGAAGCTGAAGGATCCACGTCTTATACTACTGCTACAGTGTCGAAGGAAAATCCACTGTATCTTCCTCAACGGGTTATTAAACCTACTTGCAAAGCAAAGGGGAAGTTGCCCATGGAAAAGATTGAAAAATTCCTCCGTACTATGGGCCACAATGAAGCCAAAGTAGTTTTAAGCTTGTGAGAATCTCCACGCCAGATTTCAATACTGGACTTGGTTTTCTCTTCTGAGGATTATTGGAAGATCTTACTAAAGTTTTTGGAAGAAGCCTACTTGCCAAAATCAATGGATGTGGAAAAATTTTAACATTTGGTTGATCACATTTTCAACAACAATGTGATATCCTTCGCTGATGATGACATACCTCTCGAAGGGACTGGTCATTGCAAGCCTCTGCATATTACAGTTTTGTCTTACGGGTACATGCTAGTTGGAGTTTTGATAGATGGAGGCTCATCTCTAAATATATGTCCTTATGCCACCTTGGTGAAGATGAATATCAATCTCAAGCGGATCCAAAGCAGCCATACGGTCATCAGAGCTTTTGATGGATCCCGACAAAATTTCGTTGGAAAGATTGAATTGCCAATTGAGATTGGTCCAAATACATTCAATGTATGTTTCCACGTCCTCAAGATAGACTCAGGATACAACCTGTTATTGGGGAGGCCATGGATACACATGCTAGAAATTTATTTCCCTCACCTTACATCAACAACTCAAATACATTATCAACAACGGTCTAGTCCATCATCGGCGAGCCTGAATGTCCCGAACAAGGAACTCTACCAATTATCAGCTTCAATTCAGAAGTTGAATCGACCAGTTTCCATACTCTGGAAGTGAGTAACACGCAATACCATTCTATTGGAGCGCTTACTGCGTACTCCAAGATTTACGACGAGGTTATGTTACCACTCAAGAAATGATGTTATTGGGTCATCAACCTGGACAAGGGCTTGGTAAAGATAAGCAGGGTATTAAGCACCCTATCCAAATGTCCAGTCAAATTGGAACAGTCGGGCTTGATCAAACCACTTCTTTCAATATTAGAACCTTAGACAACCCTAAGCTAATCCAAATTGGTTCAGACCTTACCACAAATCAGCGGAATGACATGGTTGCACTATTAACCCAATTCCAGGATGTGTTTGCATGGTCTCATGAAGACATGGTGGGTTTTTTCACTGACATTGTTCTTCATCGCCTTCTCATTAAAGAAGGATTCAAGCCAGTTAGGCAAAAGCTCAGGCGATTGAAACCTGAGTGGAGTTTAAAGGTTAAAGAAGAAATTGTGAAACAATTTCAAGCTGGCATTATCATGGTGTCTACATATCCGGAGTGGATATCCAACATTGTTCCCATGCCTAAACCAGGGGAAAAGGTGCGAGTTTGCGTGGATTATCGGGATTTGAACAAAGCTTGCCTTAAAGATAGCTTTCTCGTGCCCTTTATCCACATTCTAATTGACAATACTGCTTAATACGACATGTACTCCTTTGCTGATTGCTTTATGGGGTACCATCAAATTATGGTCACTGAGGAAGATCGTGAGAAAACTGCTTTCATCACGCCTTGGGGAACTTTTTACTACAGACGGTTGTCATTTGGCCTTATCAATGCCGGGGCAACCTATCAGCGAGCTATGATGGCTCTTTTCCATGACTTAATGCATAAAGAGATAGAGATCTACGTGGATGACATCATTGTCAAATCCCGAAAGGAGGAAGACCACTTAGACCATCTCAGAAAACTTTTCAACAGGTTGCGTAAGTATAACTTGAAGTTGAATCCCGCTAAGTGCGCCTTTGGTGTTAAGTCAGGCAAGTTGCTAGGTTTCCTAGTCAGCCACAAAGGTATTGAACTAGATCCTACCAAAATCCAGGCCATCAAGGAAATGCCCATTCCTCAGACAAAGAAGGAAATACGGGGATTTTTGGGAAGGATCAACGTCATTAGCAGATTCATTTCTCAACTCACAGCAACCTGTGAGCCAATCTTCAAGTTGTTAAGGAAGAACTCCTCCATGAAATAGAATGATGAGTGTTAGAAAGCCTTCCTCACAATCAAAGAGCAACTGATTAACGCTCCTGTTTTGGTACTTCCCAGGGATGATGTTCCCCTGTTCATGTACCTCTCCATAAATGACAATGCCATGGGCTGTATGCTGGGGCAAAAAGACGATAGAGGCCAAGAATGAGCTATCTATTACCTCAACAAAAGATTCAGCATCAGTGAACACAAGTACACTCTGATTGAGAAGACTTGTTGTGCTTTAGCATGGGCTTCCATGAGGTTACAACATTACCTCCATGGTCACACAACCCATCTCATATCCCGAATGGATCCTCTCAAGTATGTTTTCAGTAAGCCCATACTGAATTGTCGACGGTCCAGATGGCAGTTGATCCTACAGCAATTTGACATCGTCTACGTGATGCAAAAGTCAGTCAAAGGTCATGGAATTGCGGATCAACTGGCCGCCGCACCTGTAGGGGACTACAAACCCTTGGAAACATACTTTCCCGATGAAGGGATAATGACCGTTCAGCTACAACATCAGTACGATATATGCCGTACATGGAAAATGCATTTTGATGGAGTTGTTAACGCAGAAGGTTCTGGAGCTGGAGCAGTTCTAATATCCGTTACGGGGGAGCAGTATCCCGTCGCCGTCAAATTACAGTTTGTCAGCAACAACAACACAGCTGAGTATGAAGGCTGTATCATGGGGCTAAAACTTACCCGTTCAATGGGCATCAGGCGATTAACTATCTTTGGGGATTCCGAATTGGTAATCAGACAATCCACAGGAATATATCAAACCAAAGAATTACATTTGCTGCCTTACGATCGGCAAGTTTTACAGATGGCTTTGGAGTTCGAAGAAGTCTCTTTTCTACACATTCCTCGTAATAGGAATGATTTTGCAGATGCATTAACAATGTTGGCCTCCTTGGTTTACATACCTAACAAGGAAAACATGCCAAGCATCACGTTTACTCTGCAAAAAGCCCCAGTCTATGGGAATTATGTTGGAGAAGTATTGGATGAGCTACCTCCCATCCACAATCCTTGGTATCACCACATCAAGGAATATCTGCGAGATGGATCTACACCCGCTGAGGCGAGCCTAACTGAGAAGAGGCGGATTCATCGACTTACTATGAAATTCTACCTGAGCGGAGATGCACTCTACAAAAGAGATGCTAGATTAGGTCTCCTCAGATGTCTAGATAAAGACCAAGCTCAAAGACTCATGGATGAGATCCATGGTGGAGTATGTGGACCTCACATGAGGGGACCCCTACTTGTCAAGAAGATCCTCAAAACGGGGCATTATTGGCTTACACTCAAAGCTGACTGTGATGATCACGTCAAGAGGTGCTATCAATGCCAGATTCATGGGAATGTTATCCATGCCCCTCCAAGGGAACTCCATAATATGAGTTCGCCATGGCCCTTCTCAATGTGGGGAATGGACGTGATCAGGCCCATCGAGCCCAAAGCCAGTAATGGACATCGATTTATATTCACCATGATCGACTACTTCACTAAATGGGTAGAAGCAGCCTCCTTCCCCAGGGTTACTAAAGAAGTCATCATTGATTTCATCAAAAATAATGTTGTTTGTCGATATGGACAACTAGAGGTCATTGTGTCAGACAATGCTAAGAACCTCAACAACAAAATGATGGAGGAGTTATGCAGAAAATTCCACATCAAACACCTCAATTCCGTCATCTACCATCCAAAGATGAATGGTGCTGTTGAAGCGGCTAATAAAAACATCAAAAAGATCATGCAGAAAATGTAAAAACATCAAAAAGATCATGCAGAAAATGTCCGCCAATCACAAAGGATGGCTTGACCTCTTGCCTCTGACTTTGTTAGCCTACAGAACTTCTATGCGTGCTTCCACTGGGGCAACCCCCTACTCATTAGTCTATGGGATGGAAGCAGTGCTCCCCATAGAGGTGGAAATGGAATCCCTCAGAGTATTGATGGATGCTCAGTTGGATGAAGACCAATGGGTACAAGACAGGTATCACCAATTATCTCTAATAGATGAAAGGCGATCCGTGACTATCTTCCATGGTCAGTTATATCAGCAAAGGATCGCACGATCCTACAACAGAAAAGTCTGACTAAGGCAATTCAAACAACATGACTTGGTTTTGAAGAAGATCATTGACAACCAAGATCAATCTATAAGGGAAAATTCCCTCCTAACTGGGAAGGCCCATTTGTTGTCAAGGAAGTATTGACAGGAGGTGCTCTCAGATTGCAGAAAATGGATGGCGATGAATTTCCATAGCTTATCAACTTGGACACCGTGAAACGGTACTATGTCTGAAGTTACCATCAAACAAACATCCTGGTTTTGATTATCAAATCACCAGTCATTCCGGTTTTGAACCCTTTCCTTTTTGCATAATCTTCTGCCCCTCAGGGAAATATACACTTCAAACCAGCAGCCTAGTATCACTTCATTTCAAACCTTCCATACAATATCGGTTATCCTAAGGACGAGATTTAACCTTTCACAATTTCGGTTATCCTGAAGATGGGATTGAACCTTTCACACTTTCAGTTTATCCTGAAGACGGGATTAAACTTTTCTACGCCTGCAATTTATCCTGAAGACGGGATTAAACTTTTCTACGCTTGCAGTTTATCCCGAGGACGGATCAAACTTTTTCCACACTTGCGGTTTATCCCCATTATGGGATTAAACTTTCTTCTCCCCGCAAATATAGCCTGCGCATACGGGATTCACTTTTTCTTCACCGCGATTTGTCTTGAGGGCTTAACCACGTCGACTGATCTCCCTGATACCCGGGGGTACGTAGGAAACCATATTCTATATGGCTCGGTCGCAATAAAGAAAAACAACAACAACATTTTTGCCCTTTCTATACCAAAATAATAAAAACATTTCTACACCCATCTGCTTTTCACATTCAGCGTTGAACCTCTTACATCAGGTTCAAACTATGCAGACTTGATCTCCTCTTCAATAGGAGTACGTAGGCAGCCATTTATGGTTCAGTCTAACCCCTACCAGAACAAAAATTCTTGTCACACGGTACTGGGATCAACCTTCAATTCACCACATTTCATCGGTTTCAGATCAAAGGGATGGAATTACCCAACCTCTTCTCACAGATTGAAGATTCGGTGACCATCTAAGCTGCGATCGTGTCTCAAAGAGCAATACCAACCCATAAGAGATGGAATTAACCAGGCTTCTCACAAATAGAAGTACTGACGACCATCTGTACTGCGATCAATCTCAGAGAGGAAGAAACTACCCTCCTCTCCACTTTTCCATACAGATACAAGTCCCAAGACACCAAAGATGGTAAGGATTTACAGAAATCAATGATAAGTTCTGAGAGATCTTGCGACGTCTCAATGTCCATCTATCAAGGATAAGTTCAGAATGCATCAAGATCACAAGGCCCTGAAGAAACAGGCAAATATCAAGAAAGTATCAAGGCATAACTAAAAGGGAAGTGAATTAAAATATATTTCCCTGCCATACATAATCTTCGCTTTGATATATACATATGTACTGTACATGACAAAATGGTTAAGCTAATGCATGCGAGGAAAATATAAAGCTATCTACAGATCTCGTATGTATGCGGACTATCGATCTAACATAGCATCCTCTCTAAAGATAGAGGTAGTGCCGCAAAGCCCCGCCCAAGGGTATCTACACAAGCTAGCAGATCGAGGCTAAGCTGCATGGTGGCATAATGCTCATCAATGTAAGCACTCATGTCGGCAAGACCGATCATATCCGGGATCTAATCAAGTACTATCTCGCAATGGCCATATCCCTAGCAGATATAAGGCGGCATCCGCCTCGCAATCAATGCATCCTCGGTCGATCTAGCCTCATCCCTCTCTAACAAAGCGGCAGATCTCTCTCATCAAAAGTCACAACATTGCGGCCTAGCCCGATCTCTCTCATAGGTCATCGATGTAAGCTCGCTCCAAATGATGTCTTCAAATCGAGTAATAGTGGCACTTTCGGGGTGGGAGAATCCATCACAAATCTTTGGAAGCCCAATGATCAAATCACCGATGGGAATAATAGCCTCCTCTATAGGCTCCTCATCATCGTAATCAATCCTCGTGATTGTGGATATCGCCGCAACCGATGCGACTGCTCTCCATCCATGCGGAATACTGCAGAACAACTAGATGATCGACAAAACTCGGCCCGACCCAACGATCCCAACAGACATACAACCTGGATCTGTCCTCTGCTGATAAAGGGTGTGAAGTGAAGCGTTGACTCACTGCCCCCTCATATGGATGAAAATCCTGAAACTAGTTAAACTGACACATAATGGCCAATGGGTAGTAAGTGATCATGCCCCTTAAACTAGCTAGAGGGAGATAATCTATGCTTGGAGCATGAGTAATGAAGCTGTAGGGTGAGCTAACCCCTAAACACGGTAATATAGCAAATGGATCTCTAATCCCTGCCAGAAAAGTTGACCACGATGCAGCATCTGTACACTCTGTAGGCTTGAAGGAGTACGACATGGCTATATCATGGGTGAAACAAAACCCCTGCTGTCTGAATGTGCCAATCAGTCCCAAGTGTGACATAAACCACACATACAGCATGACCGAAGCTACCAGAACACTCCTCGCCGGATAAGTGCAAAGAAGATGTAGTCGACCTCGAGTCTCGCAATGATCATCGGTACAATGGTATGACCCTCCCTGAGAGCTCTCACTACCATAATGATGCCGATATCTAGCTCATCCATGTACCGCAGCATGAAGACGTATGACAATACGCATAGAAGCAGTACATCTACTCTGGCTGAACGCCAATGGTCCTTCGGTGTGGTGAAATCCCCGGAATGCCATGCATAGCTATCCTCAGAGCCAAACCTGTCAAACAGGAAACGCTGGGATATCACGTGGTCGAATGTAATCTCATCTTGGACCACTCTACGTCTCAATCTGGTGAGGGTTATGAACTGTCTGCTCATGTCTCCGATAGCCATATACACGCAAGGTCTGTCCAGCGACAGTATCATCAACCGTGTATACTCCTCCAAAGTAGGAGTCAACTCCTGGGTCCCAAATCGAAAAACCTGCCTCTCCGATACCCAGTGCTTTAGCATACCCTCTACAAATCCTGTGGGAACCTGAAACATCAATAGGGTCATAGTATGCTACAATAAATCATCTACGATCACCATGTTTGATGGTGATATACTATCATACCATGAACGCATACCAGATACCATAAAAAAATGGTGGGGGTATGATCAATGTGGCTAATTATCGAAGAAGACATCTGTACGGGCCGTGTTATAAGACCATCCAGGGGTCAATGTTGAATATCTCTGGACATACATACATATGCATAACATAATAACATGCATGATACAATAGATGGCAATATGATATAGGGAATGGAAAACTGTACATACATTCCTAAGTATATCATCATCTAATACATCTTTGTACAGCTAAAATAGAGGAAAATGGGGCAAAGCTACCCAACATCTAACAGAGGCCTATCAAAAGACATAGCGAGAATGGGGCGAAGCTACCCAGCAGCTAACAGAGTCCTATCAAAAGAGATAACGAGAAATACATCAGAAAAAGTCAAGAGTGTCGATGTCTACATCATCGATACTGTCCACTTGATGTAACTCCTCCTGAGTCACTGGATCTCTATCTATAAGGATGTCAGGCCGATACCATGGAGGATCTACACCGGTAAAGCCATATGGGTCACCTGAGGGGCCAGCGCCAGAGCTGGAAGGATTAAAAGTATCTGCCTCTGAAGGATCTCTGCCCAAATGCCAAATGAAAAGATGTGATCGGTCCAGCTGCCGAGTCAATCTGTCAATCTGTGTCACATGAGTCGGATCTCTGACACAGGCTAGCCAATCCGTCATCATCACAGATCCTGGAACCATATCCCCCATAAACTGTGTGGCGCGGGTCTGAGCTCCAATAGTACGAGGGATCCACCAATACTGGAACATCTCCTGAGACCAGGGGCCCTCTGATAATGTAAAATCGTCAATCCCCATCAATGGGATGTCAATGACGGGTGACTGCAAAACAGGCCAATAACGCCTGGCAGGAGGCAAGATCGGCATAAGGATCTCTCCTGTAGTGCTCCTAATAGCACGTTCTCCTAAATAGAGCTCCCATCTTTCATCTGTGAAGAGAGGAATCCTGCGGGTGGAAATGACGTACTCTACTCCAATCGGGTACCCATCCTCAAAACCAACTCCCAAATTCTCTCCAGAGTAGGGAATCCATGTGATGACATCGGCTGTCAACAACTCCAGCTGTAGGCGATAATGAGTGAAACCCTCAGCAACAGGGACCTCCGCCAATATGGAATGATGCCATCTCCGTCCTCGTGGATCGATATCTAAACCTAACACACTCATAGGACGCAAACAGGGAAGCCTCTCATAGGCCCAAAACTGCCAATATAAAGGCAAACATCTGCTATCAGTCAACACTCTTAACCTATACATGGGAAAAGACAAGAGAAACACTCACCAGCAGAAATGGGTAGAATCCTAACCACGCCTTGGTCAAGCCCTGCGATCGCATGCGCATTCCCCTGAGGAAATAGGCAAAGGTGTAGGAACCCCAATCATAATCTCCTATATGGTCCACGTGTCGAGTGGCGCTGATCAAAGAGAAGGACACCGTAGAAGAGTTATCTGCAATGAAGCAGCCCCTAATGATCATCAGGAACAATCACCGAAGAATACGATCCCTGACTCTCACATCATCGGGTATGGGCTCACTAAACAGCCCGCTCATAACATCTACGCTCAAAGGACCCGTACGAACAGTCCTGCCCTTGAGCGCCTCCGCTGGAACTCCCAACAAGGATCTGACAGAATTAGGGGTAATATCCGCCGTGCAAGGCACTGGATCCCCTCCAAACTCCATACCTATGATAAACCGCCAATCCATCGGCGTCATCATCACCTCACAGTCCAACAAATAGAGTGACTGAGTCTGGTGAAACCACCGCTCAGAAAATGCCCTGAGGTAACCCCAGGGATAGCGACGGGGTAGAATAGAGAAGAACATCCCAAATCCCCAACCATGGACGATCGCTCTGTAGTCATCATGCAAAGCCTGATACATAGAGTGGATGCTAAACCAGTTCCCTCAAGGCTGTGTGAAGCCGAGAACCTACATCAAATGCAGATCAACATCAGAATCCTTGACTCCTCATCAATAGGAAATAAGGAAGATTAAAGATTTAACTTCATACCTCATTTGCGTGTAGGTATACTAAAGGATGCCTACTCAAGTCACCTAGAAGATCTGGGTTAGCCACTTGAATACCTGGCAATTCTCTACGGGGAACACGTATAGCAGGAGCAGGAACCTCGATTGGTACATCCTCCTCCTCATCCTCAACATTCAGCACTTAAACCCGAATAGGACGTATTACCGTCTCCACTAAACAACGAGGCTGTCTGACAGAACGGCGTTGAGGCTCTTCAGAAGCTCTCCTCCGTACACCAGAGGTGGTCCTGTGGGAACTACTCGGCTGATCCGGATCCATAATATCTGGACAACAAGTCTCTAAATCACCTCAGAAAGGATGTGGTAATTTCATACCTGGAGCTTTTCAAAATGCATTATTTTAACATACATCTATAGTAGAGTTAAAAAATGCATGACTACCCAATACCTACATTTTGGGAAAATTTTGTCATAGCCCCCTTTGTAAATGGGACTATCCACATGCATATAGGCATGACTAGGTGGCCAGTAGCATACCTATACATAGTCATATACATCCTACATGCATTATCACATCACAGTAAAAAAAATCTGTAAGTGTAGTCTAATTACCAGGATTATTTTATTTTTATGCCTTTACTCATTTGTCCTCAGATAGGATAAGAAATGACAGTAAAAGGTGCCAATTTGACTGTTTCAAAAGTCAAATTTTTTCACATCATTATGTTCAACATGGTTTAATACTAACTTTTGTTATGTTGAATATTTTTTATCAAGTCATATCAGCATGCATATTCACTACTATGTGTCTAAATGCATTTCATGTGATAAGTCATTTTCCAACGGATAGAAACTGGAAAACAAATACATGCATATGTTACCAGGATAGTGAAGAATACTTGTACGATGGAAGAATATGTAGAAAGTTGCTCGAACTCAGCAAATCTGAAGAAGAGCTCTCAGATTTCCTTCGCTGCGCAACTTGAAAATGACTTATGAAAGCAACCATTGGCCTATACATAGGCACGGTTGGCCGCAGGCTCATCTGCGGCTCCTGCAGATGTACCTACGACACTTCTATATGGGTCCCACACCTCCGGCTCTCTCCAGTTAGAGTTGCAAAGGAGGTCTCACAAGCTGAAAAGGCCAAATTAGGAATAAAAATGCTACGCGATTGAGCGGAATAGCCTGAAATCCTGGTTTTCTTTCACGAGTTAAACTCTCGTCGTCTCAATGGTATTCGCCTGAATGCAGGGTATACTATACCAATGAGCTCAGCTTTCATAGATCATGCTCGGCAATACCCCACAAAGGTCCGATGCCATTATTTGTAGGGTCACAACCCTAAACATCCCCGGCGGGGGTTACAACGCAAAACCATGAAATTCTAAACCTCCCCGGCAGGGATTACAACGCCAAAGTTACAAACTAATAAAGTATCCCCGACGGGGGTCACAACGCACATCTTTCAAGCATCTACGTATCCCCGGCAGGGGTCACAACGCACATCTTTCAAGCATCTACGTATCCCCAGCGGGGGTCACAGCGCACATCTTTCAAGCATCTACGTGATCCCCGTCGGGGGTTACAATGCAATACAACCATTGATACACACATCAATGAAGGTCAAGCAACCTTAACGTCATGTCAACCGATGGCAAGTAAACCCATCGAAGAAACTCATCTACATATCCCCAGCGGGGATTATAACGCAATGCTACCATTGACACATACATCAATGAAGGTCAAACAACCTTGACAATGCACCCAGCAGGGAACTATCCGGTGATACACACATTAACGAAGGTTCGCCGCAACCACGACAACGATAAACCTGCTGGCGAAGAATTCGGATGTAATGATGAAATATGTTATACATATCCTCAAACAGACAAAGCCTTATCCCCAAAGATCTCTTACACACAAGAGGTACCTCTATGGAATATAAGCCAGTGTCTAGGATTCAAGACTTTGGTGATAGCCCCAACATCAACATCCTTGGAGACTTGGATCGCATGTCCAAGCCATCACTGATTGTCATCCCAATAGGATTACCTGATAATCATGCATCATACATTTTCATCATGTTGCTGCATATAGCATCATGTTTATCTTGCTTGCATTTTAAGTATCTATGATTCTTTATCCTATCCATGCCTTGTATTGCATGAATATGATAAAGAGGGGCATCTGTAGACACTCAAAATTTTGCACGCTCACATCGACATTGCATAGAGGGCGATTCATCTTTCAGAGATAACCCTGGAAGACAGCTGACATCCATTCCGAATACTACTGGAAGTTCAGTTCCAACCCAGAACACAAATCGAGAACATCAGTTCCAAACTGGAATACACACTAGGAACATCAGTTCCAACCTGGAACACACACCGGGAATGTCATTTCCAATCTCGGAGATAACCCCGAGGTATACTGATCAAAAGATCGGCAACAACACCGGAGAGGACAGTTCTGTCTCGGCGATAACACTGTGACATTCAGTTCTAGTCCCAGAACCAACATTGGGAGTAGCGACTCCATCCTTGGTGATAGCCCCAAGGGATGCTTTTGCAGTTCCGGCGATAACTCTGGAATTGTTTGTTTCAAACACATGCGATCAACTTCAAGCTCATACCTCTTGCCGAGGCACTCATACCTCAGACCCGGAGCTAACAACGGGCAGACAGGCACACCCACAGATGACAGTGAGGCATATAAACAAGCAGTCTAATCTCGGATGTAACCCTGAGCAACGTCTACTTTTCGCTCAAACCGGCGATAACCCCGGTGAGGAGTTAAAACGTCATCTTACCGCCTCAATGTTTTCTCTCACAAGATGATATCGCGACATACCAACAAGTAGTCCATTCTTAGATGTAACCCTGAGCAACGTCTACTTTCAACTCAAACCGGCGATAACTCCGGCGAAGAGTCAAACATCATCTTTCCTCTTCAACACCTGCGCGTCGTCTCAACACTTCATACATACAAACATCCAACAATGTCCCACAAAAACCAAGGAGTAACAATCCCGAGTGACTATTACGCGTGGCAGTACTTTGGATAGAATTTGAAGCTTGAATACCATGGGCATAAACCCCTCTTCTTGACTTCGTACAACCTCTAATCCATGTCATTGCGTAACTCTCGACACAAGTGTCTGAAGAAGGTCAGATATACCTCGTTCGGATGCTCAAATTAAAGTTCTGCAAGTTCAAGCGGACATTACAGTGCATAAGTACACGTACTTCGAGACGACAGGACCCGTAAGGCTCGGATACACCACAACCAGCCACAGGTACAACCGCGGCTACTGCATGTGTACCTGCGACCATCAATCTATAAATATGAGCCTTGGGGTCAGCCATTTGAAGAAGAGAGGGAGAGGAAAAGGCGAGGAAGCCCTGTCCATTTTACTCTGTATACACATCTTTTGAGTGTTTCCTCATCTTTAAACACTTGTTAGCTCACATATAGCTATCTTTTATCAAAGTGAGAGGTGAGTGTTTATCCATTTAAAGTCATAGAAGTCTACATTGGAAGCCCACTGTAAGCCTTCTCACATTATATAAAGCCTTCTTCTCATATTAGCACACACTGTTATACACATTGAGAGTCGTGTTGTGTGTGTTTGCCCAGACTTCGGTCCGTGGTTTTCATTTATGTCTGTATATATATACTTACATATGTATATATTTCATATATGGACTAACATTATCGACTTATGCCTCGATTGAGCCTAGACTTCGGTCTGGAGAGTTTATCTGCTTTTGTATATATATATATATATATACTTATATATATATATATATATATACTTATATATATAATTGTTGTCAAACATATCTTATGAGCCTGGATTTTACATCCGAAGCATTTACTCTCTTATATATATATATATATTTACATTTCTGTCAGGCTTGGAGTTTACTTCGTGGTGGTTGATCATGTCCATATATATATATATATATATATATATATATATATATTTACCGCTTTTATATATTTACATTTCTGATCCCCCATGGAGTTGCTTCATGGTGGTTGATCATGTCTGTATATATATATTTGCAGCTTTTATATATATACCTGCTTACTACTTTCCATACAAATTGCAGTATCATGTGAGCCTAGGAATCATGTGATCACAGATTTAGTCTACTGAATCTAGATTCGGTTCCCACGATGGACATTTTTCAGCTGTAAGTAGCTTGTACATTATTTTACAGTGTCTGAATTTCCTTGGATGGTTGTCATGCCCATGAGGAGTTCTAAGACTCATGATATTATTTTCTCGAGAATGCTTCGCATCTTGAAAATAAAAGCAAACAAGTTAGAACATTTAATAATAAAATGGAAGTATCAAAGGCCTCAATTACTATTGAGCACAGGGTTTGAAAAACCTCTTTTACAAAACGTCATTGTTATATCTTGTTTAAAACTGAATTTTCCTATCAATTCAAACCCTATGTATATAGGTGCGAACGAGGTACAACACTCCTTCCAAATAATTGCACATTGATCCACACACACACACACACATTCATATAACAGTTTCTTTGAAAAGTGGCGGTCACCGTGGTAACACGGATCTCGGGGGGTGCCTAACACCTTCCCTCTGCATAATCAACCCCCTGGACCCAAAATGAATCTCGGTTTCATAGACCCGTCTAGCAGTGTCAAAACACTGGGTCAATGTGCAAACCTTTTCGGTTGCGTTGGTGCAACCAGTTAAATATACCAACTAGCGACTCTTAAAGTCAAATCGTCGACATTATACATGTCAGACCTTTTTCACTTGTTTTTTCAAACAAATCTCACATTAACATGAGAACACCAAAGAACAAGTAACGAAAAGGGACACTCAAAAATCTGACGTATATACATATATATATACTAACCATAGGAAGCAACACATTTTAGTGATTACTTGTTAAATATATATATATATATATATATATATATATATATATATATATATGAAAAATTATATATTATATATATAGTAATGCTGACGGGATCCCGATACATTAGATTGCATGATTACGTGAATCTTCAAGGAGATCTTGAATTGCAAATTATAATATATATATATATATATATATATATATAATATTCTTAATTATTTTATAATTAAATTAAAAAGTTTATTTTAATTATAAAATTGGATTTCATGCTAACTAATTAGAGTTGGAATTGGATTCCATGCGAACTAATTAGAGTTGAAATTGGATTCTATGTTTTCTAAAATAAAGGAGTTTATTTGTGAATAAGAAAGTGAATCTTTGTTTCCTTAAATAAAGGAGTTTATTTAGATATAAAATAAGATTTCATATTATTCAAAATAAAGGAGTTTATTTGTGAATAGGAAAGAAAATTCGTGTTTCCTTTGATAAAGGAGTTTATTTTTACTTGGAATTGGATTCCATAATTAATTAAAATAAAAGAAGTTTTTTTTATTAAAGATTTTGATTAAAATAAAATAGTTTATTTTATTCAAAATTAGATAAATTAAATTAAAAGAGGTTTATTTTGATTTAAATTTGGATTAAAATAAAGGAGTTTATTTTGATTCAAAATTAGATTTTATACTAACTAAATTTGTTCATTAAATGATATTAATATATATATTGAATGTTTATTATTCATGAGATGAATTTATTTATTGATACATATGTAGATGTGTATGATAATAAATGGGATTGATTATGGACTATTGACCAATGTGAATGGATTTTATTTTAGTTGGATGCATGAATGTATGAGTTTTATTAAATGGGGTCTGCGTACCTCGTCTTCTCTAATTTTTTCTTAATATAAATTCTATCTCCCTCCTATGTACTTCCCCTTGACTGCTGATCAAGGTTTCTATTTATTTTAAATAGTTTTGTAATAGGAATATTTCACCATGTATGAGGTACTTCGCATAGACAGGTTATTCCAACATAATAATAAAGAATGGAATAACAGAAGAATTTCACCATGTATGCGGTACTTCACATAGACAGGTAAGCATCAATAATCAATACCGTGTGCTACTATGTAACCACGCGTATTACTATACTCTTATCACCGATTATTTTATGACAACTTGTTTACTTTGAAATTTTTTAATATATCACTCTTAACTTTAACCTTTTATCAATTTAACCATTTACTAAATAGAATAATTATAAGAAAATTGAATACTTTCATTTCATAAAATTCGGGGTCTCACAGGCTAGGTCTTGAATTTTACCTGACTTCAATCCCATCTCAACCATCTCTCCGTGTTTGATTATTTCAGAGAATGGTTTGCCAATACCAACTAAGACTCTCTCATAGAAAGGAGCTTCTCAGATATCTATGAAGGTCATGACCATTTTGAATTAAATCATGGAAGGAATAACTTGAGCAGCAAAGCGCCTCCACCTTTGAGCATACTCTCTAAAAGACTCATTAGACTATTTCTTGACCTTGGTAATCTGATACCGATCAGGAGCCATCTGAGATTGAAAACTATATTGAGTGAGGAAGGCATGAGCTAGCTCCTCCCAGCTATAGATCTTGGAGTTGTCTAATCTGGTATACCATGAACGGGCTTCTCCAGTCAGACTCTTTTGGAACAGCTGCATTCTGAGCTTTTCATTTTCCGAATAAGATCCAAGTTCTCCAATGAACACTTTCAAATGTGTATAAGGATCCCCTAATCCGTCATACTTTTCAAAATCAGGGGTTTTGAATTTCTCCGGATAATGAACACCAGGGAATATGCAAAGGTCAGCATATGAGACACTTCCATGTGTTCCAATCCCTTTGAGAACACGAATAGTTTCCTCCATTTGGAGGACCTTCTTCCTGATATCATTGGTGTCTGGATCTCCTTTGAGATGGATGTTTTCAGGGTCTTTGTTGGTTGTATGCAACTGAGGTTCTGGAATTGTTTTTTCCAAACCATGAGCTCCTCCTTGTGTAGAGGATTTTGTATGTGTAGGCATCTTTGTACCCTTAGTAAACTGATGCAGTTCTTTAAGCAGAATAGCCAGATCTGTGATTTGTTTACTCAATCCATTAAATTCTTCTCGAGAAACAGGATTAGACTGGTCAGAAGAAGACATGATTGGTTGTAGGCTTGTGGCCTTTTTGGATTTTGAACGGGTAACAGGCCCAATGATTTCCCTACAAAAATCTTGTGTAGTTTAGTTTTAGGGATAATGTAAATGTTATCATAATGTGTCCATTTTAGGAATATTGTCCTGCAAAAATGGGTGTTAATTGATAACATGTATGCACAAATAATCTTCATGTTTTCCATTACATAAGGATGAACATGGAAAAAAATTACAAGTAAATGCTTTTACAAGTAATTGAAAATGGAAAGCATGAAGAGACTTTCCTCCGTGTTTGGTTTATCAGAGGTTGACCTATCTTAGGGTTACTCTCGTAGCTTTTTGGCATGAAGGTTCCCAGATCATCGCAATCTACTTGACGGGAAGTTAATCCAGTCTTTCAACTGGAGCGAATCTGGGTGGTGCCTTTCCTGAGCCTCGTTAAAATTAGTCTTCCTACGAGTCCAATAATCAAACACCGACAGGATAGCCTCCTAGTGGAGTAACCACACAACATACATTCACATACAACGTGTCTCACCGTTTATGAAAATGATGACATGCGCGAAGCACTAATATCACAGATAGATATTTTGCAGTGCAGTAAGTAAAATGCATTCGTACACATTCATCATAAATGTAAATGAAACATTCACACACAAGCATATAACAGTTTTAAAAAGCTTGTAATAGCGGCTTAAGCCCTCTTACTGGAGTCCCCAGCAGAGTCGCCACTTGTCGACGTCGGGATTTATAGTTGTCTTTTTTTGTTACTTGTTCTTTGGTGTTCTCATGTTAATGTGAGATTTGTTTGAAAAAACAAGTGAAAAAGGTCCGACATGTGTAATGTCGACGATTTGACTTTAAGAGTCACCAGTTGGTGTTTTTAACTGGTTTCACCAACACAACCGAAAAGGTTTGCACATTGACCCGGTGATATGACACTGCTAAACGGGTCTGTGAAACCGAGATTCATTTGGGTTCGAGGGCTTGATTATGCGGAGGGAAGGTGTTAGGCAGCCCCTGACATCCGTGTTGCCACGGTAACCGCCACTTTTTAAGTAACTGTTATATGAATATGTGTGTGGATCAATGTGCAATTATTTGAAAGTAGTGCGAGGCCTCGTTTGCACCTATATATAAAGGGTTTGAATTTATAAAAAAATCAGTTTTAAGCAAGATATAGCAATGAAATTTCATACTTCCATTTTATTATTAAAATGTCCGACTTGTTTGCTTTTATTTTTGAGATGCGAGGCATCTTCGAGAAAATAATATACAACAGTGTCGAACTCCTTATGGGCATGATAGCCATCCAAGGAAATTCAGACACCGTAAATAATGTACAAGCTGCTTACAACTAAAAATGTCCATCACGGGAACTGAATCTAGATTCAAAGGACTGAATCTATGATCACATGATTCCTAGGCTCACATGATACTGCAGTTTGTATGGAAAGTGGTAAGCAGTTATATATATAAAAGCTGTAAATATATATATATATATATATATATATATGTGCATGATCAACCACCACAAAGTAAATTTATTGGGGATCGAAAATGTAAATATATAAAAGCGGTAAATATATATATATGGACATGATCAACCACCACGAAGCGACTCCATGGGGGATCAGAAAAGTAAATAAAGTAGTAAATGACGATCAACTGCCACAAAGTAAACTCCAGGCGGGACTAAATGTAAATAAAGCAGTAAAGACGATCAACCGCCACAAAGTAAACTCCAGGCGAGACTAAATGTAAATAAATCAGTAAAAGGCCTCGAAGTAAACTCCAGGCCTGACAGAAATGTAAATATATATATATATATATAAAAGCAATAAACGCTCCAGATATAAAATCCAAGATCATCATATATATTCCACAATAATTATATATATATATATATATATATATATAAACGCTCCTGACATAAGTCTAGGCTCATCAGATATGCAAATAAACGCTCCAGACATAAGTCTAGGCTCAATCGAGGCATAACTCGATAATGTTAGTCCATATATAAATATATATACATGTATAAGTATATATATACAGACAGAAATGAAAACCACGGACCAAAGTCTGGGCATACACACAGAACACGACTCTCAATGTGTAGAATAGTGTGTGCAAAGATGAAGAGAAAGGCTTTATAGAGTGTGAGAAGGCTTACAGTGGGCTGCCAATGCAGACTTCTATGACTCCATATGAATAAACACTCAACTCCCGTGGGATAAAAATGTAGCTATATGTGGGCTAACAGGTGTTCAAAAAGAGCAAGCACTCAATATGGGTGTGTACAGAGCAAATTGGACAGGGCTTCCTCGCCTTTTCTTTTTTTTTTAAATGGCCACCCCAAGCCCTCTATTTATAGAGGGGGGAGCTGCAGGTGTACCTACGGTAGCCGTAGATTCACCTGCGGTTGCCCGGGGTGCCCCGGGTTCCGTGGGTCCCGTCGTCTCAAAGTACGTGCACTCGTGCACTGTAATGTCCGCTCGAACTTGTAGAACTTCAATCTGAGCATCCAAACAAGGTATATACAACCTTCTTCGGACTGCTTGTGTCGAGAGTTAAGCAATGACATGGATTAGAGGTTGCACGAAGTCATGAAGAGGGGACCATGCACATGGTCTTCAAGCTTCAAATTCTATCTGCTGTGCTGCCACGCGTAATAGTCACTCGGGATTGGAACTCCATGGTTCTTGTAGGACATTGTTGTATGTATGTATATATGTATGAAGTGTTAAGATGACGAGCATGTGTTGAGATGGCAAAATGACGTTTTGACTCCTCACTGGGGTTATCACCGGTTTGAGTTAAAAGCAGGTGTTGCTCAGGGTTACATCTGAGATTGGACTGCTGCAAGTGTTTTAATGCCGCAAGGTCATCTGTGAGAATGCCTGTCTACCCGGTGTTAGCTTCGGGTCTGAGGTATGAGTGCCTCGACAGGAGGTCTGATTGAAGCTGATCGCATGCACTTGAAACAAGCATTTCTGGAGTTATCGCCGGAACTGCAATAGCATTCCTTGGGGTTATCGCCAAGGACAAAACTCGGGGTTATCTCCGAGGTTTGAAATGATCCTTTCGGTGTGTGTTTCGATGTTTGGAAATGATGTTCCTGGTGTGTGTTCCGGGTTTTGAAATGATGTTCCTGGTGTGTGTTCCGGAGTTTAGACTGAACTTCCGGTAGTATCCGAAATGTATGTGAGTTGTCTTCTAGGGTTATCTCCGAAAGATGAATCTGCCCTCCTGCAATGTCAGTAACAGGTGTGCAGAAAATTTCGAGTGTCTACAATTCTTTTTCTTAGTCTTGAGTCCTTACCAAATCAATTGGTGAAGAACAACTTTTAAAACATATTTAATTTAACATATTTAAACATACTTGATCTAGCTGATACAATTAGCATATATCCATATCTGAAACAGTTTATGAATGAAAGAACTTTAACTAATTCACAATTCAATAATAATAGAGCAGGAATTTAATTGCAACAAGTGCGAGTATCAATAACTAGTATAGATGTTAATAATCAATGATAATTATTCACTAACATGCTTTGAAAATAATAACTCGAGTTTAAGTTAGAGAACTTGCCTCGATTGCGATCTACTGCTACGCAATTTAATTTAATCTCTTTATTGTAAAGACTTATCATTGTTAAGATTGATCTTTCAATCAGCATATGATACTTTATATCATAATACAACTACTTTATCAGCAAATTAGCTAACACTTAACCACATAATCAATTACCTTAAAACATCATTATTATTAACATCATTTGATAATATTTTAATCACTATATCATATACATTATGATTTAACACTTTAATGTTTTATATTATAAGTTCTTCTTTATAATCCAGTAAGCCGAATACTAATACTATAATTTGGATTATTCAAACATATCAATCCAACAACCTGGATTGACTAATCCAGCATCCTGGATTGACCAATCCAGCAAACTGGATTCAAACTAATCTCCAATTTAGTAAACTATTTTCCAATCCAGCAAATTAGATTCATCTGACTTCCAATCCAACAACCTGGACTTACTAATCATTCAATCTAGTAGCCTGGATTCAAACTGTATTCCCTTCCTACCCTTTTCAGTTTCCATTCAGCACCTTGAATATTCAATTCAGCAAGCTGAATTACCCTCTTCATGAAAATACCAAATCAGCTTATTATTTTTCTATCATTTGGCTAAACATATATACATATATTCCATATACAAAAAGAATTTTTCTGTAATTTTTTAACTCCCTTTAGTATTTTTCAAAAATCTGTTTTTAGTTTGTAGCTTAAGAAATTAGCTCTATCATGCTAAACTCCAGAAATTTCCAACTCTTGGCATAAGCTTACACGCATTAGCGTGGACCTCCAATTTAAATTTCGTGGCCATCGCAGTTATAGAACTCCGGTTATAACGGTTTTCATTAGAAAAACCCAAATATTGAAATGACCATAACTTGGCCAATTTAAGTCGGAATGAGCTCATTTTTGGACATGAGCTACTTTATCTCATATATTTTCATGTCCCAAAAGGCCAGAATTTATTTCAAAAATTAAATGGCCAAAAATTCCCCTACAAGTTTTTGGACAGTTTGTTTTGCGTATTTTTGATTTTTGCCTACTTTGCCTATTTTAGAGAACTTGCCTCGTGCGTAGGCTAAACGATTACTACTCCCGTTCTCCACAAGTCTTACACACATACCATATGTGTTCACGACATTCATTAGTTACATTAATACTAACCTTATAGATTTAGTTTCCTCTTTTAATACAACTTGTTAACTTGGTTTAAATTCTACTCATTATCATCATTCACATATACAGGACTGAAATCTAAAATCTTAAGTTTAAACAACACCATATCATCTCATGGACATCATTTTTTTAACGTGATTTAACCAGTTACAAAATATAGCAGTTATAAGGTCACAACCTTTTCTAATTTATTTTTATAATTCTCTTATTATATTGTCCATTAGTCACATTTTCACTTAATTATTTAATATAAACTCTACTTTATATAACAAATCATTACCCTTCTAATTTAATTACATAATTAAATTAGAATATTTTCATTCCTCACTATTATTACACTCAAATAAATTATTCCATAATAATTTCCATCGAATATTTATTTTATTCCATAAATATTTCAACTAAAATATTTATTTTATTTGATAAATATTTTAATAATAATTTTCATCAAATATTTATTTTATTCCATAAATATTGTGACAACTCGAATTTTTATAAATTATTAAAATAAAATTTAATAATTAAAATTAAGTATTATGATGTGTATATATTTTGAATTATGTGTTATGATGTGAAGAAAGTAACTTTTTTATGAGATTTAATAATTGATTAAACTATTAAAGGAAATGAAATAAATTAGTCATGATAAGGAATTTGGTGGCAAGGGAAATTAACCCTATAAATATTGGGTAATTTAAATTAAGTTGTAACTATATTATGAAATAATATTATTTGAATATTTAAACCTTATTTGGTAGTGGTGTTGTAGTAAAGTGGATAAAAGGGTTAATTCACTTAATTAAAATAATGAGTCAATATATGAGTTTTGTTAATTAAATTTGGTATTCTTAATATATATATTACATGTAGTGGTAATTTATGAAAAGGTTAAGTATCTTGAATGATGTTAATTGATGGTGAGAGAAGAAATACCAATATACATATAAATAATTATTGGTTATAGATTAATAAATTGAATTAATAATTAAGTGGTGATTAGATGTATAGATTAAATAAATTGTAATTGAGACAATTTATGCAAGAAAAAGGAATGAAATTATTATATATAATAATTATATAATTCATTTGAGTTAACTAAAATAATTAGTGGAATAAATATTAACTATTTTAATGGAAATATTTATTTTATTAGAGATGTTTATTTTAGTTACAAAGGTAATTTCATAATTTATAGTGTAGTAATTATACATGTTATAATTGTGTAATTACTTATTGTAGCTAAATAGTTTAACAATAAAATGAAGTGTGACATATGTATAGTAAAGGAGTTGTTAAAATAATTGGATTGGAGATTATTTGAGTTAGCCAGACATGGCCTAGACTCTTTGTGTTTTATAACTGCGAAAATTTTGTATTTGTTTTAACTGATAACCCAACTTAAAGTCACGTATTCATTAGTTGGGGGTTACGCTCAGTATTTTCCTAAAGTGAAGAGTTAAAAAACAGAGATGAGGAGAAGAGGAGAAGAAGAGAAGAAGAGAAGAAGAGAAGAAGAGAGAAAGAGAGAAAGAGAGAGGGAAAGAGAAGAAGTTCTCTATAAATTGAGAGAAGGAATTTGTGAGAATATTGGAAGGAAGAAACAAGAAGATTGTTCAAAATTTTATAGCTAATCAAAGGTAATAGTGTAGCTTTGAGTTTTTAGTATTATATTTCTTGAGTTTCTTTGAAAAGTTGGATTTCTATGGTTAGATTGTTAAGAGATTGATCATATATGTTAATTAGTATGTATAATTTGTTATATGTAATCTATAACAGGTTTTCATGTAATCAAATTAGTGAAAACAAGTGTTAGAAGAAGAAATTTGGTTTATGGCTTAGTATATGTATTTTGGTCTATTTTAAGGATTAAATTGATGGTTAGATCATGTATATAATCTGAAATTAATAATAGATGTGGTTAGTATGTTGACAAACAAAAAGAATGCAAGTTGAATTAATCAATTTGGTTAAGAAACGAATTCGTAGTGAATGAATTCGCTAAACATGTTAAAATATGAAAGTTTAGTATGAACATGAGTTTTGGGTCAAGATTTAGGCTAGTTGGTGTTTCTGTAAATTGTTATAATTCTAGTATGTTGTAGCTCTATGAATTACGAATCCATAGAATCAAAAATGGACTAATTTGGAAATGTATAACTCAATTATGAAGATTAGAAGGAGAAAAGGGTCAAAAATCGCAAGAATAGTAAACTATAAGTCCGATTACGCTAAGCGCAGCCTTTACTGCGTGTTCTAAGTGTTTTGGGGCACAATGCTTTCACAAAGACAAATATTTGTGTCCAAGGCTTAATTGGGTGCAGCTGCACTCTAGGTTTGTTCGGTGCGACTGTTTTGACCTCCTGTAGTAAAATAGCCATAACGTTTCCATACGAACTCCGATTGAGGAGATTCAAGATGATCCGAAAGAAGGAAGAATAGACCTACAACTTTTGTTCTTTAAGTTGTTTGATTTAAGGTCAGGAACATGCGTCACAATGGCCATCTTTGGGACTGTTCTGTTTTCAGAGACAATCGGAGGGCGTCGGGCATGCACGTATGCAAGTGTAGTGCTTCTGACGATAAAAGATGTTGTTCTAAGTTATAAAACATGAATGTTAGTAAATAGAATGATGGTTAACATTAATAAGTGATGTGTTAGATAAGTTGTATAGGCATACTAAACATACACAAGAGAGGCAAATCGGGCATGTGACGAATAAATGTCAAAACATCGTGACAAGTGTTAATGAACGTAAAAAGTGTTTTAAGACAAATGAAATTAATATTATAAGATATGGATTGGGTTTAATATAAAACCAATAATGATTCCTATCAAGACTTAAACACTTAAATGAATTTTGAGTATTATTAAAAAGAAATATATTGAGATATAAGTCAAAAGTTAACACAATCAAATTGAATATTTTGTATTGATTAACAGGAAGGGTTATGAGATATAGATTAAAGTTTATATTACAACTGCTATGCATTGCTATGTGACTAATAGTTATGTGCATGATTATATAATTGTGTAGGGCACGTAAAGTGCAGATAGCTATAAGCTATTAAACTATTATTGGTAAACAACGATCAAGGCAAGTCTTTCAGTTCCTATTTGCTATATATGTGAACTTGATGATGAACTATTTTAAATCTTTTTTGCAAAGAGCATGATATGTTATATATATTGAAAGTATGAAAAGTTAAAGTCAACTTATGACTACGTTGATTGAATAATGAATGTTGATTGAGTAAGGAACTCAATCTTTATACTTGTTATTTGAACTGCAGTATGTATGTTATGTTAGTCCAATGTTTATGAGATGTATGTTGAGCATGTTATTATATGCTATGTGATTCATGAAAACTGTTAGATTTTTTTGGGTTGTCGAGCTCAACCTTGAAATTAACCACTTTTGCAGGTTAAGGATTCAAGGTAACGCTGTGTGCTACTTGAAAGACATGAATCAGATGTAACACATGAAGATTTATATGTTTTAGTTAAAGATTGTTATTTCTTTGAACCATGATTAAGGTTCATGAGATGTACTCAATGTTTTATGATGTATATTTTATGTTGAGTTGTAAAGTTAGAATTTGAGCTATCCGATGTATAAAGGATATTGATATGATATGTAAGTATATATATATATATATATATATAATAACTCTGATGAAGCGAATCATAAATTAAACTTGATTCAGAGATATGAAAATGATAAAGGTTTTGATTCAGGGAATTAAAGTAAGAAGACATAAAAGTTTTAATTATTCCGCATTTTATTAAGTTTAACATAAATAATGATGTAAAATCAGAAGTTAGACGTATTATTAACGACCGAAGTCGATAGTTGAATTGTATGGATTTTGGGGTCGTTACAGTTGGTATCAAAGCTGATAGGTTAGAAACCTTAGGTAAGAGTACCTTAGGCTATAACCTTAGAGAAGAGATGTGAAGATGATAAAGAATAAGCTCAGATAGAGTTTGAACAATAAGAAGTAATTTAAGAAATTTATAAAGAAGGGATTAAAACATGCGTGAAAGGATTCAAAGAAGAATCTCGCAGAGTTATAAGGAATATGAATGTGGGGTTACCCAACTCCAATAATAAGGATGCAAGGTGATAATAGATAGACAATGTCTATAATAAGAGAATGATAAATAATTTAAGAATAAAAAGTTGTATTTAAGTATGGTATAATCGTACTCATTAATAGTTGATGTGTGACACCCCCAAATATGGATACTTCATTTCCACCAGATTTGGTGTTCACTTGATAAAAACATTCATGTCTAACTACCCAAACATAAAAAAATTAATAATAAACCTTCCCATTAAAGGATTACATCAATAAGTTCAATAAAATCTCCCAGGTTATCTAACCTTTACATACAAACATCATGTGCGGAAAATTAAGTATCTACATCACAAGATTTAAAATAAAGTCCAACAATATAAAAGCTAACAGATTTACAAGTCTTCAATACTTGTTTATCTTCCCTTTCCCTTTACTGGTTGTAGGTTCCTCGACCTTCTCAACTTTAGCTGTAATATTTATATAAGCAAGAGTGAGAAAACAATGCTCACTTGAAATGACAATGAATAACATCATATCAACTGCCAAATGATTAGACTCAATAGAAATAAATAAGGTACTTCATCAATAATAATCAGGAACAGAATTTGAAATATATATAACTGAGGGTCAAAAGACCACGAACTATGTCCATAGTTATAAGTAGTCTTTCAACTTAAACTTTAACAGTCATAAGACTATAGGGACTCCTCGTACTTAGGGGGATCAACCCTTCGTACAATATATTGTGCACAAACATTTCAACGTCATGCATAAATTATCCCCTGTAATAGAGTTATTCATCTCAGTATTTAGAATACAAGTCCGCACCAAAGTTAGTTTGGTTTGGATAAGTTTCAAGGTAATTTAGAGTTTAACGAACATCAACTAAGGATTAGTTGAATAAAATGCAGTAACAATGCTCTATGTAAAAAGTAATAAATGAATCAACATTTCATAGTAAGGTCATGCTTTAGGAATGAACTAAAAGCATAAGCATTGAATAACATAACATACCTTGCTTGAAAAATATTAAGCTAAGGTTAAAATCTTATTTAGAATTGAGTATTGAGCATACATATCAAATATTAAATTGAACGATAAAACTTGTTCAACATTAGTGTATCAGAATTTAGAAACTTGCATGCTAAATAACAAGTTAAAGATTAGAAAAATTGGCTCAATATCAAGAGGTAAGGTTTATGAGCTTGCACAATATAAGTAGAGTTAAGAAACTTGCACAAAGAAAGTTTAAGGTTAGAAAACTTGCCTTGCGTGTAAGCTAAACCGTAACAGTTTAATTCACAATATCCTAAACACATGTCATTATGACACAATTAGTCACTACAGATACTCTGTATACAAATAAGTATCTATTTCATGTATGGTTTGATTTTTAACCACATAGTCAAGTTACATTAGTAATCAAAACTCGTTAAATGTTAATTATAGGCTCATTCTTAGTAGTATGATACAACAATTAACAAAAGTCACATTCTAACAGTCATAATATTGCAACGTATCAATAATTACAAACTCTATGTAAAAGAAAATAATTTTCTAGCCATTCTGCTAACCTACTGCGAGAAGTTAGCTTATATCTGGGTTGGTGTCATGGACAGCGTTTGTTTGCTTATTGCACATGAGAGTCACAAAGCCAGAAGTGGTGATGTGGCGCGAGGTTGGCATCAGGGCTGATTTTATGTCATACATGAAGTCTTGGCACTACTGCTACCGAGGCTTGTATACTGGGTGTTAATTACAATGTTGAGCAAGAAGAACAAAAAATAAAGTTAATTTTGATTGTTTAATAACTTCTAGCACCTAAATTAACACGTATAACTTACATAAATTACACATAAATGTTACCCATCATATACATACTAATTTCAAAAACAACTAAACCACAATTTTAGAAAAATTAAATCGTTGAATGCCATGTTTTAAACCAAAACTCCATTTTTGACATTGTTTGACAAAATTAACACTGTAACCATAATTATACCCCAAATTAATTCATTCGAACTACTTTCTCTTTATTTCTTAACATATTAACATATTCAAGGTTCAATTTATCTATTAGTTCACAATCAAATATAAATTTTTGTACTCCTACAAGCCATGTTCATACATATATTCACTGTAAAATCATTTTCTTTCTTTTTGAACGTAAATTATACATACACACACACACACACACACATATATATATATATATATATATACATATATATATGCTAGTTATAACATCACAATTGCATATCCACATAATTTCTTAACCAATTATAAAAATTTGGATTACAGGCAATTTTGTAAACAACTTGATACTACAAGGTGAAACTCGAGAATACAAAAACTCAGGAATTATGTCGAAAAATATATATATATATATATATATATATATATATATATATATATATATATCATATTAAGGTTATAGAAAAATACCTTCAATTGCTTGAGCAATCCTTGCTAACCACAGATAATTATTTGAAAGTCTCAGGAATCCTCTCTTAATTCTCTCTCAAACTCTCTCAATTTTGATGAAAACTCTTAATCCAATCCTTTTTATGTAACATAGGATAAAGCCAACTCTCACTTAAGTGTAAGACAAATAAACTGATAGGCAAGCCATAATACGTATACTAAATATAATAGTTACAAAAATGTAAATGTATATAGGTTATAAATATATTTTATTTATTATTTGATTTATTATAATTTAAATTCAAAATTTAAAAGCCATAAGGCTATGTTTGGCAAAAATTCTTTAAAATTTAAAGACATAATATCCTTAAGCCTTGTTTGGCAAAACGAAATTAAACTCTTTTAATTTATTTTAATAACCCATTTATAGCATAGTTTATTGTCACACTTTTAATACCAAATTAAATTAAAAACATTATAATAATCCATTTATTCCCTATCACCTCTCTAACTTAATTATTAAATTAAATTAGAATATTATCTCATAATAATTAATTTCTTCACTCATTAATTATTTATTTTAAAAATAATTAATCAAATCAAATCAAATTAAATAAATATTTATTCAACAATAAACACATCAATTAAATATTTATATAATTCAACAAATATTTAAAATTATAATTTAAAATTCCGGTGTAGACACTAAAACTTTTCTGCACACCTGTTACTAACATTGCAGGAGGGCATATTCGTCTTTCAGAGATAACCCTGGAAGACAGCTCATATCCTTTCCGGATACCACCAGAAGTTCAGTCTCAACCTCGGAACACACACCGGGAGTATCAGTTCCAACCTCGAAGATAACCCCGAGTTTCAACCTTGGAGATAACCCCAAGGAATGCCATTGTAGTTCCGGCGATAACCCCGAAAATACTTGTTTCAAATGCATGCAATCAGCTTCAACCTCGAAACTCCCGCCGAGGCACTCATTTGAAAGACTCAGAGATAACACCAAGAAGACATGCAAACTTAAAGATGACCTTAAAGAATTCAAACACTTGCAACATTCCAATCTCAGAGATAACCCTGAGCAACGTCTGCTTTATCAACCCAAACCAAAGATAACCCCGGTGAGGGGAAAAATCACAATCTTTCCACCTCGACCACACATTTTGCCGTCTCAACATCTCATACATACATTTCTACACAACAATGTCCCACAAGATCCAAGGAGTTCCAATCCCGAGTGACTATTACGCAGGGCAGCACACTGGATAGAATTTGAAGCTTGAAGACCATGGGCATGGTCCCCTCTTCCTGACTTCGTACAACCTCCAATCCCATGTCATTGCGTAACTCTCGAAAATGGCAGACCAAAAATGGTCTTGTACACCTCAATCGGATGCTCGGATTGAAGTTCTACAAGTTCAAGTGGACATTATAGTGTACGAGTGCACGTACTTTGAGATGATGGGACCCGCAGAGCCCCGGGCAGCCGCAGGTACACCTGCGGCCACTAGCTCTATAAATATAGAGCTTGGGGTGGCCATTTTAAGAAAGGAAAAGGCGAGGAAGCCCTGCAAATTTGCTCTATACACACCCCATATTGAGTGCTTTCTCATTTTAAACACCTGTTAGCTCACATATAGCTATATTTTTACCGGCGGGAGCTAAGTGTTCATCCACTTAGAGTCATAGAAGTCTTCTTTGGCAACCCACTATAAGCCTTCTTACACATTATAAAGCCTTTCTCTTCATCTTTGCACACGTTATTCTTCACATTAAGAGTCGTGTTATGTGTGTATGCTTGGACATCGGTCCGTGTTTTTAATTTTTGTCTGTAAATATACTTATATATGTATATATTTATATATTTGGACTAACATTATCGAGTTATGCCTCGATTGAGCCTAAACTTATGTCTGGAGCGTTTATTTGCTTTTATATACATATATATATATATATATATATATATATATATATAAACTGCCTAAAGTTCATATCTGTCAAGATAATATGTGTTTTGAAACATTATTTGTTTTAATCCGTAATCTTATAGATAAGAACATCTTGGGATTACCGTTTATATATTTACTATACCTTTTTACTACCAGTAATGAAGGATTAAGTTGTAAACATTTAGGAAAAAGAATAACATTTAAATTTCTTATTAAACCTAAAGAAAGAGATTTGAGATTTATTCAAGAAGAATCTATTTCCAAATCATTAAATTTATTAAATTGTAAATCCACCCATTTGAATTTCTTAAAAGAAGAAATTAAGTACAAATGAATTGAAGAACAACTGCAGAATAAAGAAGTTCAAGAAAAAATAGAAGAGTTAAGAACTTATTTAAAAGACAACCTTTGTTCTGATTCTCCTAATGCCTTTTGGCATCAGAAGAAGAATGTAGTAAGGCTTCCTTATGCTAAGGAATTCAAAGAACACTTGATTCCTACTAAGGCCAGGCCGATACAAATGAATCATGGACAAATGGAGTTATGTAAAAAAGAGATTAATGATCTTCTTAGTAAAGGTTTAATTAAGCCTAGTAAATCCCCATGGTCATGTCCCGCCTTTTATGTCAACAATGAAGCAGAAAAGGAGAGAGGTGTTCCCCATCTAGTAATCAATTACAAGCCATTAAACAAAGTCTTAAAATGGACTAGGTACCCTTTACCTAACAAAGACGACCTCATTAATAGATTAAACAATGCCACTATTTTCAGTAAATTTGACCTCAAATCTGGTTTCTGGCAAGTTGCCATTCACCTCGATGATAGGTACAAAATAGCATTTACTACCCCATTTGGTCACTATGAATGGAATGTCCAGGCATTTGGCCTAAAAAATGCCCCCAGTGAATTTCAGAATATTCTCAATGATATTTTGAACCCTTTCAGTCATTTTATTGTCGTCTACATTGATGATATTCTCATTTGTTCCAATTCTATTGAAGAACACATTAAACATTTGAAATCGTTCTTCAAAACATTTAAAGATAACGGACTTGTCCTTTCCCCTTCCAAATGCAGCTTGTTTCAAGATAAAGTTCGGTTTCTTGGTTTAAATATTTATCGCAGACTCATACAGCCTATTGACAGAGCTATTCAATTCGCTAACAGATTCCCAGATAAAATTACCAATAAAACCTAACTACAGAGGTTTCTGGGCTCGCTCAATTATATTAGCAAGTTCTATAAAAACCTTAGGAAGATTTGCAAACCTCTCTTTTAGCGTTTGCAAGACAATCCTCCCCCTTGGACTGACATTCACACTTCTGTCGTCCAACAAGTTAAAAAATATGTTAAGGCATTGCCCTGCCTTGGTATTTCTAATGATTCTGCATTCAAAATTGTTGAAACTGATGCCTCAGACATTGGATTCGGAGGTATTCTCAAACAAAAATTAACACTCAATTCTCCCGAACAAATTGTTCGTTTTTATTCCAGTGCATGGAATAGTACACAGTTAAATTACAGCACTATTAAAAAAGAAATACTTTCTTTAGTATTATGTATTAACAAATTTCAAAGTGACTTATTAAATCAAAAGTTTTTTGGTTCGCTGCAAATCAGCACAATATGTTTTAGAAAAAGATGTTGAAAACATAGCCTCTAAACATTCCTTTGCTAGATGGCAAGCCCTATTGAGTATTTTTGATTTTGAGATTGAATATATTAAAGGCAGTAACAATTCAATTCCTGATTTTCTCACTCGGGAATTCATCAATACAGGTACTGTTCAACCAAAATGAGTATTCGAAGAACATCATCCTCTCGTGGCCCGGGTCGCCCTACTGGCCCAAGTAACCAACCAAGAGGAACTTTGGTTCCTCATCCAGTTAACCCAGTTTATTAATCCAACAAATTCACAGTCCTTGGGACACTTCCCAAGCCTTACAGTTTAGCCTTGACTAGTAAACCAGAACCTGTTGACCCTTTTTAGAATAAGGCCTCCTCTTCAGTTCCCAGTCATCCTCCTTCTGAGCACATGCTTAAATGGGAAAATTACCTATTTTATATTGAACCCCAAATGAAACCCAAAGATGACCCCATTAAGCTTGCCTCCCAGTTCTTCCCCTCTGGCTGGCACTTCACTCCCCTTTCTCCTTATAAATCCCTTATGTATTATAAGGATATCCTCATTGAAACAGAGTCAGTCAACATTAAACCCATTTATGCTAATAATGATAAGTCAAAAGTACTTTATCATTCTCTATATATTAAACAGTTCATTCAGTTATCTAATTGGGGAAAACATCCCTCCGATCTTATGCAGCTCTCTAGTCAGGATAACTCTTACTGTTATCACGATTATATTGAAGCTTGGTATAAGGTCTTCCTTCACCAAAATGAGTCACACAGTCATTCATGGTTTATTCAGTTAGACCATAAATTCAAATGTCAAATCCCTTATTGGTTCGTTCTCTGGTGGTCTAGACTTGGTTCTACTTATGACATCCTTCCCAATCTTTCAAAAGTTTAACTCAGTCATTTTTGTAACCATAGTAAAAACAATCTGAAATATGACGGTATCCCTGTCATTCTTCAGTTTGTAAGTAAATATAAGATTCCCTGGATTCTTAAATGGCAATATGATGTTCAATCTCCCACTAAAGTAACCGACGCTAAAGATAAAAAATTTACTTATTTGGTCTCTTGTACCACCGTCGATCCACTCCCTCGTCTTTCCCGACTATTTTTCATCAAATGGTGGGATAAGTTCGACATTAATAGAATTGTTGGTCAGGTTCAAGCAGAATTTCCTGTTGTTCCTCCTCCAATTTTATAAGTTTCGGCTATTCCGGCCAATGAACCATCTAGTAAACCAAAAGAGTCTAAGTCAAAAGGGTCTAGAGTTAGTCCCACTGGTTCAGCATGTTCCCATGGCATTTCCAATATCAAAAACTGTTCCAGTAAAGAATTAAAGTTAATTTCTCAAGCATTGAATGAAAGAATTGATGAATTACATGAAAAAGCCTCTGCATGTTATTCATCCTACTTCAAGAATGCTTCTACCAGTAAATTCGAGGATGATGATGACCCCTATGGCACCATCGACCTACAGGATGCTCAGGAGCCATTTGCCTAACTTCCCAGTCACATGCACCTGCTCCCAGTCACATGCACCTTCTCCTACAGCCAGTTAGTCAAAAGATGCTCTCCACCAAAGTTAGCCCCTCGGTCACACGCGCATGCCCTCGCTTTTATCAAAAGCATCCACTCGATCAAAAATGTTTTAACAACTTTTTTCAAAAGTTGCCAAAAGCATCCGTGAATAGTAAAAAAAAGTCAGCACTGTTTTACTGTTCATCAATAGTAATTTTTGTCTATAATCATTTACTTTTGTAATAGTAACTTTGTATTACTTCTTTCCTTATTCTATAAAAGGAATCTGAACTTAGTTATTGAGGCAGACTTAAAAAGACTCTGAGTTCCTTCTCAGACGAATCTTTAGCCTCTACTACTGTTAACCTCTCTTAACCCCTTCTTCTACTCTTCTCAATGTTCTGAGTAAATTTGTAAGTCACTTTAATTTTCAGTTTTGTAAATATTTTCAGTTATCAATAAAATTATTCATGTTTTAGTAATTAACTTGTGTTGTTTATATGCGCCATTCTCTTTTATCATGTTTTCTCTTTTATCATCTCTTATATATATATATATATATATATATATATATATAAGTAAGAACGCTTCTGGATGTAAAATCTAGCTCATCCCAACAACAGTATATATATATATATATATATATATATATATATATATATATATATATATGAACTGTCATTTGGGACTTCGCTCGATGAGCCCGGATTTTATATCCTGTGTTTATCGCTATATATATATATATATCGACAAATCATTGAAATGATAAACCAAGTAGGATTGAGAAACATCATATGCGTTTATCGCTTTTATATATATATATATATATATATATATATATATATATATATATTTACATTTTGTCAAGCTCGGAGTTTACTCGTGGCCTTTTTTTACCGCTTTTATTTACATTCCGTCCTGCCTAGAGTTTACTTCGTGGCGGTTGATCGTGTTAACTGCTTTATTTACATTTAGTCCCACCTGGAGTTTACTCTTCGTGGCGGTTGATCGCATTTATTGCTTTATTTACATTTCTGATCCCCCATAGAGGTGCTTCTTGGTGGTTGATCATGTCTCTATATATATATTTACCACTTTTATATATTTACATTTACGATCCCCCATGGAGGTGCTTCATGGTGGTTGATCATGTTTGTATATATATATATATATATAACTGCTTACGGCTTTTCATATAAACTGCGGCATCATGTGAGCCTAGGAATCATGTGATCACAGATTCAATCTACAAAAAACATGCATCATGCATTTGCATCATGTTGCTGCACATGACATCATATTTATCTTATTGCATTTCAAGTGTCTAGGATTCTTTATCATATCCATGCCTTCCATTGCATGAATATGATAAATAAGGGCATCTGTAGACACTCGAAATTTTCTGCACACTTGTTACTAACATTGCAGTAGGGCAGATTTGTCTTTCAGAGATAACCCTGGAAGACAGCTCATATCTATTTAGGATTCCACCAGAAGTTCAGTCTCAACCCCGGAACACACACCGGGAGTATCAGTTCCAACCTCGAAGATAACCCCGAGTTTCATCCTTGGAGATAACCCCAAGGAATGTCATTGCAGTTCCGGCGATAACCTCGAAAATGCTTGTTTCAAATGCATGCAATCAGTTTCAACCTCGGAACTCCCGCCAAGGCACTCATTCCAAAGACTCATAAATAACACCGAGAATACAGGCACACTTAAAGATGACCTTGAGGAATTCAAACACTTGCAGCATTCCAATCTCAGAGATAACCCTGAACAACGTCTACTTTATCAACCTAAACCAGAGATAACCCCAGTGAGGGGCAAAATAGTCATCTTGCCACCTCAACCCTACATTGCACCGTCTTAACATCTCATACACATATTTCTACACAACAATGTCCCATAAGAGCCAAGGAGTTCCAATCCTGAGTGACTATTACGCAGGGCAGCACACCGAATAAAATTTGAAGCTTATAGACCATGGGCATGGTCCCCTCTTCCTGACTTCGTACAACCTCTAATCACATGTCATTGTGTAACTCTCGACAACGGCGGTCGGGAAAAGGTCTTGTACACCTCAATCGGATGCTCAGATTGAAGTTCTGTAAGTTCAAGTGGACATCACAATGCATGAGTGCATATACTTCTAGACGGTGGGACCCGCGGAGCCTGGGGCACCCCCGAAAGCAACCAGAGGTACATTCATATGGCCAGTAGTAGACTATGGCCACCAGCTCTATAAATATAGAGCTTAGGGTGGCCATTTTAAGAAAGGAAAAGGCGAGGAAGCCCTGTCAAATTTGCTCTGTACAAACCCCATATTGAGTGTTTTCTCATTTTAAACACCTGTTAGCTCACATATAGCTATACTTTTACCGGCAGGAGCAGAGTGTTCATCCGCTTAAAGTCATAGAAGTCTTCTTTGGCAACCCACTGTAAGCCTTCTTACACATTATAAAGCCTTTCTCTTCATCTTTACACACATTATTCTTCACATTGAGAGTCATGTTGTGTGTGTATGCCTCGACTTTGGTCCATGGTTTTCATTTCTATATGTATATATATATACTTATATATGTATATATTTATATATATGGACTAACATTATCGAGTTATGCCTCGATTGAGCCTAGACTTATGTCTGGAGCGTTTATTTGCTTATATATATATATGAACTGTTGTCGGATTATGTCCGATGAGCCTGGATTTTACATATATATATAATCCTTATCTTAAGCTCACCCCTTATCTAACTCTTCGAGCTCACTTTCGTTAGGACGGACTCGGGTGATAGTTCTATTATATAACCGCCGCCTCATACTTTTTTTGTGACGCTATATGTTGTCCGTCGCTAAAAGTATAGACGATGGTTATATGACCGAACCGTCGCCGGGTCCGTCGCTAAAGGGGGGTGAGCTTAGGTGAGTTGGATAAGGGGTGAGCTTAAGATCCGGACCGTATATATATATCTATATATATATATGAACTGTTGTCGGACTCTGTTCGATGAGCCTGGATTTTTTATCCGATGCGTTTACGGCTTGAATATATATATAGCGACAAATCGCTGAAATGATAAACTGAGCCGGGATTGAGAAACATCGTGTGCGTTTACCGCTTTTATATATCTATATATATTTACATATCTGTTAGGCCTGGAGTTTACTTCATGGCCTTTTACTGCTTTATTTACATTACGTCGCTTTGGAGTTTACTTCGTGGCGGTTGATCGTTTTTACTACTTTATTTACATTTAGTCCCACCTGGAGTTTACTTCGTGGCGGTTGATCGCATTTATTGCTTTATTTATATTTTTGATCCCCCATGGAGGTGCTTCGTGGTGGTTGATCATGTCTATTTATATATATATATATATATATATATATATATATATATATATATATATATCGCTTTTATATATTTACATTTACGATCCCCGTGGAGGTGCTTCGTGGTGGTTGATGATGTTTGTATATATATATTTATAGCTTTTATATATATATAACTGTTTACTGCTTTTCATATAAACTACGGCATCATGTGAGCCTAGGAATCATGTGATCACAGATTCAGTCTACTGAATCTAGATTCGGTTCTCGTGATGGACTTTTTTAGCTGTAAGCAGCTTGTAAATTATTCACGGTGTAAGCATCTTTCATGACCATGAGGAGTTCGGCACTGCTATATATTATTTTCTCGAAGATGCTTCACATCTCGAAAATAAATGCAATCAAGCAGAACATTTAATAATAAAATGGAAGTATGAAAAGGTCTCAATTATTATTGATCACAGGGTTTAAAAAACCTCTTTTACAAAACTTCACTAATATATCATGTTTAAAACTGAATTTTTATATAAATTCAAACCCTTTGTATATAGGTGTTAACGAGACCTTGAACTACTTCCAAATAACAGCATATTGACCCACACACACACACACACATTCATATAACAGTTTCTTGAAAAGTGGCGGTCACCGTGGTAACACGGATGTCACGGGGTGCCTAACACCTTCCCTCCGCATAATCAAGCCCCCTAACCCAAATGAATCTCGGTTTCACAGACCCGTTTAAATAGTGTCACATCAATGGGTTAATGTACAAACCTTTTCTCGGTTGTGTTGGTGCAACCAATTAAAAACACCAACTGGCGACTCTTACAGTCAAATCGTCGACATATACATGTCAGACCTTTTCACTTGTTTATTCAAACAAATCTCACATAACATTAGAACACCAAAGAATAAGAACAAAAAAGGGACAAATAAAAATCCCGACGTCGACAGGTGGCGACTCTGCTGGGGACACCAGTAAGAGGGCTTAAGCCGCTACTACAAGCTTTTTAAAACTATTATATGCTTGTGTGAATGTTATATTTATATTTTTTGATGAATGTGTACGAATGCATGATTACTTACTGCACTGCAAAATATCTATCTGTGATATTAGTGTTTCGCACATGTTATCATTTTCATAAACGGTGAGACACGTTGTATGTGAATGTATGTTGTGTGGTTCCTCCACTAGGAGGTTATGCTGTCGGTGTTTGATTACTGGACTTGTAGGGAGACTAATTCCAACGAGGCTTAGGAAAGGCACCACCCAGATTCGCTCCAGTTGAAATACTGGATTAACTTCCCGTCAAGTAGATTGCGATGATCTGGGAACCTTCATTCCAAAAAGCCGCGAGAGTAACCTAAGATAGGTCAACCTCTAATAAACCAAATGCAGAGGAAAGTTTCTTAATGCTTTCCATTCTCAATTACTTGTAAAAGTATTTACTTGTAAATATCATTTCATGTCAAATCCATCGTAATGGAAAATATGAAGAAATATGTGCACATGCATATTTGAAATTATCATGTTATCCTGTATAACAAAATAGCTAACATCCATTTTACAGGATAATATTCCTAACACTGATACTTCACATAGCATGTAAACCTTTACATTATCCCTCAGACTAAACTACATAAGCTTTTTATAGGGAAACAATTGGGCCTGTTACCTGCTCAAAATCCAAAAACGCCACGAGCCTACAGCCAATCATGTCTTCTTCTGACCAGTCTAATCCCATTTCTCGAGAAGAATTTGATGGATTAAGTAAAAAAATTACAGATTTAGTTGTTCTTCTTAAAGAATTGCATCAATCTACTTAGGGCCCAAAGATGCCTACACATACAGAATCCTCTACACAAGGAGGAATTCAAGGTTTGGATAAAACAAATCCAGAACCTCAGTTGGATACAACCAACAAAGACCCTGAAAACACCCATCTCAAAGGAGATCCAGACACCGGTGATATCAGGAAGAAGGTCTTTCGAATGGAAGAAACCATCCATTCTCTCAAGGGGATTAGAGCACATGGGAGTGTTTCATATGCTGACCTTTGCATATTCCCTGGTGTTCATTATCCAGAGAAATTTAAAACCCCTGACTTTGAAAAGTATGATGGATTAGGGGATCCTTACACACATTTGAAGGTGTTCATTAGAGAACTTGGATCTTACACAGAAAACGAGAAGCTCAGAATGCATCTATTTCAGAAGAGTCTGACTGGAGAAGCCCGTTCATGGTATACCAGATTAGACAACTCAAAGATCCATAGCTGGGAAGAGCTAGCTCAGGCCTTCCTTACACACAGCTTCCAGTCTCAGATGGCTCCGGACCGATATCAGATTACCAAGGTCAAGAAACAGTCCAATGAGTCTTTTAGAGAGTATACTCAAAGGTGGAGGCGCCTTGCTGCTCAAGTTATTCCCTTTATGACGGAATCAGAAATGGTCATAACCTTCATAGACATATAAGAAACTCATTTCTATGAGAGAGTCTTAGCTAGTATCTGTAAACCATTTTCTGAAATGATCAAACATGGAGAGATGGCTGAGATGGGGTTGAAGCCAGGAAAGATTCAAGACCTAACCGTTCTTAAGGCAGTTACTGAGGACATCCAGTCCGGAACTTATGGAAACCACCCCCAAAGGGTCCATAAAAGAAAGAGGAAGATGTTTCCTTGATACTACAAGGTCAAAAAGGCAATCAGAATATGCCTATATACAGAGGAGAAACTACTCTCCTTTTCAAGCACAGTCTTCAAACCCTCTATTGCCTAAAGGTAGAGAAGGAAAGCGCCCTCAAATGTTCACACCCTTAGGGGACTCGCTCGAGAATATTCTTACTCTTCTGACTACTCAAAAGAAAATCACGCATCTTCTTCCACTAGCCAACCCTAATGGGAGGGGTTTCAATGCTACTCAGAAGTGTGCTTATCATTCCAGGGCACCTGGACATGATACTCAAGATTTTTGGGCCTTGAAACACAAGATCCAAGATTTAATAGACAACGGTGAGATCGTGGTTACCAAAATAGATCAACCTCATGTTCAAGACAACCCTCTTCCTCAACATAAAGAAGAAGAGATCAATATGATTAGTTGGAGCAGTGGACAGAGTTCCAATTTTAATGATGAATCATCCCAGACCATCAAAGATGGTGTTGATAGATGGGATTATGCAAAGTTCCAATTTGCTATGGAATAAAAGATGAAAGCTCTTTGTAAGTTGAACAATTGGCAAAACTGCTGATCTATCAGCATCAAGTCACACACCAGTTAGTCAGCCAGAAGCATGCCTGTCTCCTTCCTTTGGTTATGAATGCTCCATCATCACCTTCAGAAAATGAAGCACTGGAGGACAAGGTTGCAAAGAGAGAAAGTGCTAAAGCCCGTCGGGATTTTGCCAATAGAAGGAAATTTACATACCTGAGCCAACCTATGGAGGAGATATTTCAGATGCTAATCAACGAAGGAAGAATCACCTCCCTTCTACCTCCAATTAATCCTTATTCAAGATGGTTCAATTCTGATGGAGAATGTCAATATCATTCACATTCTCACGATCACAGCATAGAAGAATGTTGGGCACTCCTCCACCTTATTCAGAATCTAATTGACAGCGGTGTCCTGCAATTGACAGACGATGACACTGTGCTACTCGAGAGTGGGAATACCTGTCCTACTAAATGGAAGGGGATAGTAGCAGTTATATCCACAAAGACTGATGAGACTGTCGGGCCATTTCCCATACAAGCAATTCAACTCAAAGGTAGTGATAATCCTTTGAAAGTGGTTGTACCAGAGCCAATTTGCTTACCATTCAGACCACAGTATCCTGTTATTAGCTTACAAAAAGTCCCATGGAATTATGGAGAAGCTAAAGGGTCCACGTCTCATATTACTGCTACAGTGTCGAAGGAAAATCCACTGTATCTTCCTCAAAGGGTGATGAAGCCTACCATAAAAGCAAAGGGGAAGATTCTCATATAGAAGATTGAGAAATTCCTCCGCATTATGGGCCATACTGAAGCCAAGGTGGTTTTAAGCTTAAGAGAAGCTCCACATCAAATCTTAATACTGGACTTGGTTTTCTCTGTCGAGGATCACAGGAAGATCTTACTGAAGGTTTTGGAAGAAGCCTACTTACCGAAATCAATGGATGTGAAAAAATTTTAACATCTGGTTGATCGCATTTTTTACAACAATGTGATAGCTTTCACTGATGACGACATATCGCCCGAAGGGACCTGTCATTGCAAGCCATTCCACATTGCAATTTTGTCCTCTAGGTATATGTTAGCTGAAGTTTTGATAAACGGAGGGCCGTCTCTGAATATCTATCCTTATGCCACTTTGGCGAAGATGAACGTCAATCTCAAACGGATCCGAAGTAGCCATACGGTTATCAAAGCTTTTGATGGATCCCGATAAAATTCTGTCGGAGAGATTGAGCTGCCAATTGAGATTGGTCCCCATACATTTTATGTATCTTTTCACGTCCTCAAGATAGATTCAGGATACAACTTGCTATTAGGGAGACCGTGGATCCACATGGCTGGAGTCGTCCCTTCTACACTTCATTAATAACGTAAATACATTGTCAACAATACAAGGAAACATACCACTCATCGCCTTCAATTCGGAAGTTGAGCTACCCGATTTTCATACTTTGGAAGTGAGCAACACGCAATACCATCCTATTGGAGCGCCACTTCCCGTACCCAAGATTTCTTTCGAAGTGATGGAAGCTACACAAGAAATGATATCATTGGGTCATCAGCCTGGACAAGGGTTGGGCAAAGATCACCAGGGTATTAAGCACCCTATTCAAGTGCGATCAAATAAGAGCAAATTTGGATTAGGCTATTCGCTAGCTAGCTCCACGAGAATCCTCATAAGCACAAACAGATTCCTTCCGTTACATGGCGATACAGTCTCCGATAAAGGTGCCAACCCATGTTATGGCTATGTTATTTCCCAAACTAGTACCGATTAAAGCAAAAGAAGTGTTGATTATCCCAAAGTGGAAGAGAGGGAACGGAAACGTAAACAAGCCATCACCCTGATGATGTTAGGCATACGCATCATTGTCCATGATGAGCATACAAATAGATACACCCCAGACGATGATTGCCTAGATGTTATGGTCATCATTCGGGAGAAGGAGGACGACGACAAATTTCTCCATCATCAAGATCCATCGAGGACTTTACCTCGACAATTAGAGTAGATGTGAGAGCCCCAAATCCGAGTCCGAAATCACCGCGGATTCGGTTCTATCATTCTACAACTATTTGCGGAAGATATAAACATAAATTGTTTATACAGTACACTTTACACACTATTCCCCAAAATTGAGTAACCTTAAATTATACACAAATCATAAAATATCTATCACATAACATTATTATCCAACTATACTATTACAAACTAGCCACACATTTTATCCCAAGCTGAACTTGGCATTAATCTTTTTCATGTATTCGAACGCATTCGCCTTATCTGCAATGTTTATCATGATATAGCAAGGGTTAGCATGAAAGTTGCCCAACAAGTTTAAATACAATTTAAAGAAATATCATGATTGAAAGAGTCTGAATAATAAGTGGCTATAATTCATCAATATAATTGAGAACTAGACGAACAAACTTTTTGGTGAACAAGTATTGAACATGAACAAATATATCTGGACCAACTGGTAATGAAGGTGATCGACCTTTCATACCGACTTATACATGCAATATGTAAAAGTACAATTATCCACATGGCAATCAAACAATGATTAACCATAAGCATATCTCGAATAAAACAACTCTTAGTAGAGTTAAGTAAAACTTACTCGAACTGGCATTGATTCTCGCTACGCAATTTATAACGCTTTATTCAAGACCTAATATTAGTAATATAGATCTCCAATATTAGAATAATATCATCATAATATAATACTATTATATATATATATATATATATATATATATATAATATACACACATACACACATAATCCTATCGGTCACACAATACACATAAAACTTAGCATCAAGTCATAAGACTTATTTAAGTGCGATTTGAAACTTGAAACCACAATAATCTATCATCCCAAGGGTCTAGTGGGACAAATATCGAGTTTAAGTTCAATTAAACTCTCTAAACACTAAACAATATCTTAGATAATCATATTATCGATCAAAACAATTTTCATAGACTTGTAATAATTTTAGGATAATTAATATCATTTATCAACATTTTTCAATCATTAAAACCGTATTTAAATGAATTAAATACCACATAATTCCTTAATCATTAATATTATTTATTATAAATATTAATGAAAATCATAACATAATATTATAATATAATTATAATATATCAAAGTATTTTTAATACTTTAAAAATCATATTTATATGATTTTTAAACACTTAAATTCATTATCCGATAATTGCTTTTAATATTAAAATATTAATATTTTCATGTCAAAATATCAAAAGTTATATTTTATAACTTAAAATATTTTTATAACACTTAAAAATTAAATCATTTTTATATGATTTTTAAATCATTAATTATAATTTTCCATAATTTATTTAATATATTTATTAAATAAATTAATTATCATTAATAATAAATTATTAAAGAAATTCATCACAAAATATTAAAAGTCATCAAAAATAACTTAAAATATTTTCTAATATCATAATATAATTTTTCATTTTGAATTAAAACCTATTTTTAAATAATTTATTTAATATTATAATTAAATAAATAAATACCTTTTATATTCCAAAAATATTAAATATTTTTGAAATATACTCAAAATAATTAAAAACTATTTTTTAGGATTTTAAAATAATTTTTCATAATTTATTATGTATTTTTAATAATTATAAACCATTTTATCTATTTATTAATTAAAATAATTAATTTTTAGAAAATAAAATGTCGCTATAGGGACATTAGGAGACTAATCCGTCGCTAATGGTGTTCTTGAACGTTTTCTTCACAAACCTAGAACACCATATGTCGTTGTTCGAGATAGTTTGGTTTGACCATCATGATAGATTCATGTTCTTGAGGTTTTTCGAGTTTCAGAAGAATGTAGTAATTGTAGTAGTAATGTAGTACTACAACCCTAAGCAAATTACATGGCCAAAACATGAACAATCTATGAGATCTAAAGCTACAAAATCATGTCGAGAGTTGTTTCTTCATTTCGGGTTTTCCGTAAATGAAGAACGATTCGAAATCACTACTTTTGGTCAGATTGAATCTACTGCGTTCCCGATTTGGTTAGTGTGATTTAAAGGTTTCATCTTGTAGATCTCATGTCGAGGTACCATAATATATCAACAAGAGTTGATCTAACAACAATATATAAAAGAAATCATGGTGGTCAAAGTATATATCATGTACATGCTCAAGAACAAACTGGGTTTTCAGATTGTTCATCAGCGATTCGATCGGCGGTGGTTTGACCATTAATTTCACGATCATTATGAGATCTGGGTGATCTAAAGGTTTTAGTATGTACACCACATGTCCTACTACAAGGATCAATCAACAGCATAGCCATAACATCAAATAACAGCAAGATTAAGGGCCTGGAAAATCTTGTCGAACAACATAGAAAATTTTTGGGTTGCCCAGATCGACTTTTTTTCGTGGATCGGTCAACGACCTTTGATCGCTTATATATTGTTCGATCTACACATGATATGGACTTGATTCAAGGTCTAGATTGAAGTCCTTACAACATACTACAAGTATAAACTCTTACAACACATAAACAATTAACAAGAAAGGATCTAGAGGTTCTGACATTAGGCTGTCAGGCCTTAAATTTCCAAATTTCTAGATTTGAGAAATCTTTAAATTCGAGCATCACAATGATATGGATCTGAGTTTTGTCAACCCAGATCATCAAATGACACTCTATAACATAACTTTTAACAACAAACAACTTCATCTAACATAAGATCTAAGGATTTCTAAGTTAGGGTTTTTATACCTTTTTCTAACTTTAATCATGAATCTGACTTTGATGATCTGATCTTGCCAAGTTAGAGACTGATATAGACTTATCATATCTCACTTTCTCACTCTTAATTTCGGATTTGGAAGAGAGAGAAAGGGTTTGAGAGAATGAGAAGTAAAGTGACATTTTCTCTCTCTTTGATCTATATAATAGATATGATTCAAGATATTTGCTAGCAAGTTGTGGCTGATATTTGGACACACATCTAGGTCTAGAGTTAGAGTAGTGTACCATCTCATTTTAGGGCTAGATCTACAAGCAATCTACTAAATAATGCAATAAGGGTAAACTAGTCATTTCCATACCATTTTATTTCTAGAATTGTCATTTGTTGCAAACCCTTAGGGTTTAACCCTTAGGGTTAAAACCTAAGCTTTCCATAATTCATATTTTAGGATTTCTAAATTAAGGTTTTCAAAAAAATGAAAATTAACATCTTTAAATTATAATTAGATTTTCTTAATTACAGTATAATTTCCTAATCACATAAGGGCTAACACAAATTAGGATTAATATTTCCTAATTAAGATTGCTAATTTAGCAATTTAAATCCATAATTGTATATTAGGGTTCTCACGGGGATAATTAGGGTTTGATAATTAGGGTTTAAAAATTTAAAATTAGGGTTTGCTAATTAATTAAGCTTTACCCTAATTAATATTATAATTAATAATACTTAAGCAATATAATCATCCTTTAAGTTCCCAGATTAGGGTTTCAAATACCCGAAATTTGAAATTAGAGTTCCCAGATTAGATATTATTAGGGCTTTCTAATAAGCAATTAGGGTTTCAAGTAATTCGTTAGGGTTTTCCTAATAAATTATAATTAATGACGTTAAACCTTATACACAACATTTAAATTCCGTAATTAGGGTTTTAAATTTTAAATTAGTTTTTTGGATTCTAAGCCGAAATTAGGGTTTCAGAACCGATTTTAGGGTTTCTTATCAAACGTTAGGATTTTCTTACTGAACGTTGACGTTCTTAATAATATTAGGGTTTGACACTGATAAAATTTATCTGGTCAACCCTTGACCCTTAACCACATATTCTGAACACATATAATACCATATACACAGAACGTATTCACATATACACTCAATCCTGAATAATTCTCCAAAATCCTACACAGAATTTTGAAATCCTCAAAATTCCATCCCAAAAATATCAAACGCATACACTTATTTTCTGTCTAGGTATATTATTTGACCTTAAATTCATCATTTAAGATTTTAATAAATTGTCTAATTTCTCGGGTTGTCACATTCACCCCTTCTTCAAAAAATTTCGTCCCCGAAATTTACCTTACTCCTTACTCCTTACTCCTTATACCATACACTATACACCATACACCAATCATACACATCATCACATGCTACCCAATACACCACTCACATGAGTAAAAGTTTTCAAATTGTTCGAGGGGTCATATAGATATGAACACCTAGTTTTAACGGTATTCCTACCGCAAAACTTTACATTACTTGGTAGGTTTACAATCACAAAGAAGGTAAACTACATTGCTGCTAGTACTTTAGGTGATTAGCATATATCGTGCTCTTTACATCATGCATAACATTATTAATTATGTTTATCGAATATTTACGCTATTAGATTGGATTATTTATCCAAACAACATAGTTCACCTCGGTCTTATCATAGGATTCCGCACCAAAACAATTTGGTTCGGAAATTTCTTTCAATGAACACTTAGAGTTTTCATAAACATTAGTCTAATTTGAATCGAATAAGCGTAGACTCACATCAATAATTCAATTCAATCGAATTATTTAGGTGTAGCCAAACCTCATTGGCAAATTAAAATTTTGAAAACATTTTTGAGAATGACGTCATGATGCCGCATCAGATATTAATGATCCATTTGAGGATGTCGTCATTGTATGACTTTGTCATAACACATCATACCATAGTGGAACAACGATTTTAGGTCAAATTCACACTAAGTATTCTGTATTTACAACTCCATCACCTTTTTATCATCTCGCACTTTTGTGTTTCATGGTACATAAGTGATAATTAAAATAAATTTTGATATTTCAAATCATTTGCGTCTAATGAAATAAGTAGCATAGACTATATTTTAAACCGTTTCAAAAATGGTTACGAGTCTACAATATTTTTTTAAAAAAAGCACATAGTGCGATTTAGCTTGATGTCAAAATTTCGAAGTCTAGCATAGCTAGGAATTTTGGAAAACTTATGTCTCCACTAATAATCATTTGCTTAACAATCTATCTATTCCTATAATCCTCAATTCTCCATTCACACATAACTATACCCAGTTCATCAAACCACACTTATGAGTTCATAAATTGCCACAATCATATGAGTTTAAGAACTTGTCCTAGTCAGACTTTTGGCGTCCATTCGCTGAGGGGTTCATAAACATTTCATATAACTATGAGTCAAGAATGTCACATAAGTATGAGTTTTAAGAACTCGTACTTAACCCTATATTCTCTACCTATGACCTATCTATCTGTTATACACATGAGAAAGGAATCACCCTCTTAACATGCATATAGCAAATAGCGCGACACAAACATTTCAATGATTATCAGTACCAGAAACTAAGTGGTTTTTACACCAAGTACAATTCCCCGCCCACACAAGGAATCATACAACTCAGCTGCCGACATGAGTCCTCAATTGAAATCCCCACCTAATCTTAACTCCCTTCTCAATACGAATTTCATTCAAATCAGTATTCATAATCCTTTTACGAATCATACCAATTCATAGTACAACCACACACAACATCTTCTTGTGTAAACTTTTCAATCATTAGATTGATTCTTTTCCATATTATAACCTTATCGGATCACGGGGTGATCTCATTGTATATATTACGATTCATTTCTATATCTTGATCGTTTTGTTTTACGATCTCCTATCCCTGAACTTTTAGTCTTCTAGACTCTATCTATTCACCATTACTATTCACTTTTATGATCAGAGTTAGGGAACCCTGTATCTTAACAACTCGTAGAGATTCGTCTTTGAATCCTACCGACCAACTAACTTTATATGAGTTAGATCTTATCCTAATCATTGCGGTTATTGGTCTCAGGTATTCCTACCTAAGCTTCATAACCAACAGCTTTGATACCAACTGTGAGAGCCCCAAATCAGGGTACGAAATCACCGCGGATTCGGTTCAATCATTCTACAACTATTTACGGAAGATATAAACATAAATTGTTTATACAGTACACTTTATACACTATTCTCCAAAATCGAGTAAACTTAACTTATACACAAATCATAAACTATCTATCACATAACATTATTATCCAACTATACTATTACAAACTAGCAGCACATTTTATCCCAAATTTGAACTTGGCATTAACCTTTTTCTCAGATCCGAACGCATTCGCTTTTATTCGCAATGTTTATCATGATATAGCAAGGGTGAGCATGAAAGTTGCCCAACAAGTTTAAATACAATTTAAGGATATATCATGATTGAAAGAGTCTCGAATAATAAGTAGCTATAATTCATCAATATAATTGAGAACTAGCACGAACAAATTTTTTGGTGAACAAGTATTGAACATGAACAAATATATCCGGACCAACTGGTAATGAAGGTGATCGACCTTTTCATACGACTTATACATGCAATAATACAAAGTACAATTATCCATGGCAATAATCAAGAATGATTAACCATAAGTATATCTGAATGAAACAACTCTTAGTAGAGTTAAGTAAAACTTACTGAACCATTGATTATGCGCTTACGCAATTTATAACGCTTTATCAGAAGACCTAATATTAGTAATATAGATCTCCAATATTAGAATAATATCATCACAATATAATACTATATATATATATATATATATATATATAACTAAACACATACACATAATCCTATAGAATACCCTACACATACACATAAAACTTAGCATCAAGTTAAACTATTTAAACTATTTAAATTCGAGTTGAAACCGACACAATTCTATCATCCCGACGGTCTAATGGGACAAATATCGAGTTTAAGTTCAATTAAACTCTGCCTAAACACTAAACAATATCTTAGATAATCATATTATCAGTCAAAACAATTTTCATAGACTTGTAATAATTTTCAGATAATTATTACCATTTATCAACATTTTTCAATCATTAAAATCGTATTTAAATGAATTAAATACCACATAATTCTTAATCATTAATATTCAATATTTATTATTAATGAAAATCATAACATAATATTATAATATAATTATAATATATCAAAGTATTTTTAATACTTTAAAATCATAATTATATGATTTTAAACACTTAAATTCATTATCCGATAATTGCTTTTAATATTAAAATATTAATATTTTCATGTCAAAATATCAAAAGTTATATTTTATAACTTCAAATATTTTTATAACACTTAAATCATTTTTATATGATTTTTAAATCATTAATTCTATTTTCCATAATTTATTTAATATATTTATTAAATAAATTAATTACCATTAATAATAAATTATTAAAGAAATTCATCACAAAATATTAAAAGTCATCAAAAATAACTTAAAATATTTTCTAACATCATAATATAATTTTTCATGATTTTTCATGAATTAAAACTATTTTTAAATAATTTATTTAATATTATAATTAAATAAATAAATACCTTTTATATTCCAAAAATATTAAATATTTTTGAAATATACTCAAAATAATTAAAAACTATTTTTAGGACTTTTAAAATAATTTTTCATAATTTATTATGTATTTTTAATAATTATAAACCATTTTTATCTATTTATTAATTAAAATAATTAATTTTCAAAATAAATTGTCGCTATAGGGACATTTAGACGAATCTAATCCATTAATGGTGTTCTTGAATCGTTCTTCATCAAACCCGAACACCATGTATCGTTGTTCGAGATAGGTGGTTTGACCATCAATAGATTCATGTTCTTGAGGTTTTCGGGGCTCAGAATGTAGTAATGTTGTAGTAGTAATGTAGTACTACAACCCTAAGCAAATTACATGCCAAACAAAACATGAATCTACTGCAAGATCTAAGCTACAAAATCACTGTCGAGGACACATTCTTCATTTCGGGTTTTAAAGAAATGAAGAACAATCGAGGGTCATACTTTGGTCAGATTGAATCTACACGTTCCCGATTTGGTTAGTGTGATTTAAAGGTTTCATTGTAGATCTCATGTCGAGGTACCATAATATATCAACAGTTGATCTAACAACAACATATAAAAGAAATTATGGTTTGGTCAAAGTATATGTCAGTACATGCTTCAAGAACAAACTGGGTTTTCCAGATTGTTCATCAAGCAGTTCGGTCAACGGTGGTTTGACCATTAATTTCTACGATCCTGTTACAGATCTGGGTGATCTAAAGGTTTTAGTATGTACACAACATGTCCTACTACAAGGATCAATCAACAACATAGCCATAATATCAAATAACAGCAAGATTAAGGGCTTGGAAAATCTTGTCAGACAACATAGAAAATTTTTGGGTTGCCCAGATTCAACATTTCGTGACTGGTCAACGACCTTTGACTGCTTATATCATTCGATCTACACATGATATGGACTTGATTCAAGGTCTAGATTGAAGTCCTTACAACATACTACAAGTATAAACTCTTACAACACATAAACAATTAACAAGAAAGGATCTAGAGGTTCTGACATTAGGCTGTCAGGCCTTAAATTTCCAGATTTCTAGATTTGAGAAATCTTTAAATTCGAGCATCACAATGATATGGATCTGAGTTTTTTCAACCCAGATCATCAAATGACACTCTATAACATAACTTTTAACAACAAACAACTTCATCTAACATAAGATCTAAGGATTTCTAAGTTAGGGTTTTTATACCTTTTTCTAACTTTAATCATGAATCTGACTTTGATGATCTGATCTTGCCAAGTTAGAGACTGATATAGACTTATCATATCTCACTTTCTCACTCTTAATTTCGGATTTGGAAGAGAGAAAGGGTTTGAGAGAATGAGAAGTAAAGTGACATTTTCTCTCTCTTTGATCTATATAATAGATATGATTCAAGATATTTGCTAACAAGTTGTGGCTGATATTTGGACACACATCTAGGTCTAGAGTTAGAGTAGTGTACCATCTCATTTTAGGGCTAGATCTACAAGCAATCTACTAAATAATGCAATAAGGGTAAACTAGTCATTTCCATACCATTTTATTTCTAGAATTGTCATTTGTTGCAGACCCTTAGGGTTTAACCCTCAGGGTTAAAACCTAAGCTTTTCATAATTCACATTTTAGGATTTCTAAATTAGGGTTTTTCAAAAATGAAAATTAACATCTTTAAATATAATTAGAGTTTCTTAATTACAGTATACTTTCCTAATCACATAAGAGCTAACACAAATTAGGATTAATATTTCCTAATTAAGATTGCTAATTTAGCAATTTAAATCCATAATTGTATATTAGGTTTCCTGACAGGATAATTAGGGTTTAAAAATTTAAAATTAAGGTTTGCTAATTAATTAAGCTTTACCCTAATTAATATTATAATTAATAATACTTAAGCAATATAATCATCCTTTAAGTTCCCAGATTAGGGTTTCAAATACCCAAATTTGAAATTAGAGTTCCAGATTAGATATTAGGGCTTTCTAATAAGCAATTAGGGTTTCAAGTAATTCGTTAGGGTTTTCCTAATAAATTATAATTAATGACGTTAAACCTTATACACAACATTTAAATTCCGAATTAGGGTTTTAAATTTTTGAATTAGGGTTTTGATTCTAACTGAAATTAGGGTTTCAAAAACCAATTTCTAGGGTTTTTTATCGAACGTTAGGGTTTTCGATAAAATTTAATTGAACGTTGACGTTTATATAATATTAGGGTAACATTTCACATATCGATCCGAAAAATTTATCTACGAATTTTGTCTTAAAAACCAAAAATATTGACGATACACCTCTCAGGTCTATTATTTGACCACATATTACGAACACATATAATACCATATTCACGAACATATTCACATATACACTTAATCTTGAATAATTCACCTAAATCCTTCTTCATGTAATTTTGAAATCCTCAAAATTCCATCCCAAAAATATCAAACGCATACACTTATTTTCAATCTGAACCTTAGAAAACCCTAAGTCATTATTTGACCTTAAATCAATCATTTAAGATTTTAATAATTTGTCTAATTTCTCATTAAAGGGTTGTCCATGTGCCTAAACCAGGAGGGAAGATGCGAGTTTGCATGGATTACCAGGATTTGAACAAAGCTTGCGTTAAAGATAGCTTTCACGTACCCTTTATCCGCATTCTCATTGCCAATACTGCTCAATACGGCATGTACTCCTTTGCTGATTGCTTTGCGGGGTACCATCAAATTATGGTCATTGAGGAGGATCGTGAAAAAACTGCTTTCATCATGCCTTGGGGAACCTTTTGTTATAGACGGTTGTCATTTGGCCTCATCAATGTCGGAGCAACCTATCAGCGAGCTATGATGGCTCTTTTCCACGATTTAATGCATAAGGAGATAGAGATCTACGTGGATGACATCATTGTCAAGTCCGGAAGGGAGGAAGACCACCTAGACCATCTTAGAAAGCTCTTCAACAGGTTGCGTAAGTAAAACTTGATGTTGAATCCAGCCAAGTGCGCCTTTCGTGTTAAATCAGGTAAGTTACTAGGATTCCTAGTCAGCCACAAAGGGATTGAGCTGGATCCCACCAAAATCCAAGCCATCACTGAAATTCCCATTCCTCAGATAGAGAAAGAAATACGGGGGTTTTTGGGAAGAATCAACTTCATTAGCAGGTTCATCTCTCAACTCACAGCAACCTGTGAATCCATTTTCAAGTTATTAAGGAAGAACTCCTCCATGAAATGGAACGATAAGTGTCAGAAAGCCTTCCTTACAATCAAAGAACAGTTTGTTAGTGCTCCTATTTTGGTACCTCCAGGGATGATGTTCCCCTGTTCATGTACCTGTCCATTAATGACAATGCCATGGGCTGCATGCTGGACAAAAAGATGATAGAGGCCAAGAACGAGCTATTTATTACCTCAACAAAAGATTCAACATCAGTGAACACAAGTACACTCTTATTGAGAAGACTTGTTGTGCTTTAGCATGGGCTTCCATGAGGTTACAGCATTACCTCCATGGTCACACAACCCATATCATATCCCGCCTGGATCCTCTCAAGTACGTGTTCAGTAAACCCATGTTAAATTGTCGGCTGTCCAGATGGCAGTTGATCCTACAGCAATTTGACATTGTCTACGTGTCTCAAAAGTCTATCAAAGGTCAAGGAATTGCGGATCAACTGGCCGCCGCACCTGCATGGGACTTCAAACCCTTGGAAACATACTTCCCCGATGAAGGGGTAATGGCAGTTCAGCAACACCATCAGTACGATACATGTCATACGTGGAAAATGTATTTTGATGGAGCCGTTAATACGAAGGTTACGAGCTGGAGCAGTTCTAGTATCCCAGACGGAAGCGAGATCCCATCGCCGTTAAATTGCAGTTTGACAGCACCAACAACACCGCTGAGTATGAAGGTTGTATCATGGGGCTAAAACTTGCCCGTTCAATGGGCACAAGGCGGTTAACTGTCTTTGGGATTCTGAGTTGGTAATCAAACAATCCACGGGAATCTATCAAACCAAAGAACTACATTTGTTTCCTTACCATCGACAAGTTTTATAGATAGCTTTGGAGTTCTAAGAAATATCATTTCTACACATTCCTCATAATAGGAATAATTTTGCGGATGCGCTAGCAACATTGGCCTCATTGATTCACATACCTGACAAGGAAAATATGCCAAGCATCACATTTTCCTTGCAAAAGGCCCCAGTCTATGGGAACTATGTTGGAGAAGTATCGGATGAACTACCTCCCATCCACAACCCTTGGTATCAGCACATCAAGGAGTACTTACGAGATGGATCTACACCCGCTGAGGCGAGCCCAACTGAAAGAAAGTGGATCCATTGACTTGCTATGAAATTCTACCTGAGCGGAGATGCACTCTACAAGAAAGATGCAGGATTAGGTCTCCTCAGATGTCTGGACAAGGACTAAGCTCAAAGGCTCATGGATGAGATCTATGGTGGAGTATGTGGCCCACACATGAGCGGACCCCTACTTGTTCAGAAAATCCTCAGAACAGGGCATTACTGGCTTACGCTCAAAGCTGACTGTGATGATCACGTCAAGAGGTGCTATCAATGCTAAATTCATGGAAATACCATCCACGCCCCTCCAAGGGAACTCCACAACATGAGCTCGCCTTGGCCCTTCTCAATGTGGGGAATGGACGTGATCGGGCCCATCGAGCCCAAAGCAAGTAATGGACATCGGTTCATATTCACCATGATTGACTACTTCACCAAATGGGTAGAAGAAGCCTCCTTCCCCAGGGTTACTAAAGAAGTCATCATTGATTTAATCCGAAACAATATCATTTGTCATTATGGACAATCAGAGGTCATTGTGTCAGATAATGCTAAGAACCTCAACAACAAAATGATGGAGGAGCTATGTAGTAAATTCCACATCAAACACCTTAACCCTGTCATCTACAGTCCAAAGATGAATGGTGCTATTGAAGCGGCTAATAAAAACATCAAGAAAATCATGCAAAAAAATGTCCGCCAACCACAAGGGATGGCCTGACTTGTTTCCTCTGACTTTATTAGCCTACAATACTTCAATGCGTACTTCCACTGGGGTAACCCCCTACTCATTAATCTATGGGATAGAAGCAGTGCTCCCCATAGAGGTGGAAATGGAATCCCTCAGAGTGTTAATAGATGCTCAGTTAGATGAAGACCAATGGGTATAAGACATGTATCACCAATTGTCTCTAATAGACGAAAGGCGAACCGCGGCTATCTTCCATGGTCAGTTATATCAGCAAAGGATCGCCAGATCCTACAACAGGAAAGTCCAGCTACGGCATTTTAAATAGCACGACTTGGTTTTGAAGAAGATCATTGACAACCAAGATCAATCCAAGAGAAAATTCACTCCTAACTGGGAAGGCTCGTTTGTTGTCAAGGAGGTATTGACAGGAGGTGCTCTCAGACTATAGGAAATGGACAGCGATGAATTTCCATAACTCATCAACTCGGACACCGTGAAATAGTACTATGTCTAAGGTTATCATCAAGCAAACATCCTGGTTTTGGATCGTCAAATCACCAGTCATTTCAAGTTCTTTAACCCTCATTACATACAGTCTTTCCTTTTTATCTATATGCCCCTCAGGGAAAAACACATTTTTCAAACCAGCAGTCTGGTTTCACTTCATATAACTCCGATCATCCCATCAGGGATTGAACCTTTCATACCTGCAGTTTATCCTGAAGATGGGATTAAACTTTTCACACCTGCAGTTTGTCCCAAGCATGGGATCAAACTTTAATTTCCCCGCAGTTCATTCTGCACATGGGATTCAACTTCTTCGATCACAAATCGTCCTGAGGGGCGAACTACGTCGACATGATCTCCCTGATACTCGGGAGTACGTAGGCAACCATATTTTATATGGCCCGGTCGCAATAAAAAATAACAAAAACATTTCTACCCTTTCTCTACAAAAACAAAAACAACAAAAATATTCCTACACCCTTTCACATTCAGCGTTGAACCTCTTACACCAGGTTCAAACTACGCAGACCTGATCTCCTCTTCAATAGGAGTACGTAGGCAGCCATTTATAGTTCGGTCTAACCCCCTACCAGAACAAAAATACTTGTCACACGGTACTGGGATCAAACCTCAATCCACAAAATTTCATCAGCTTCAGACTAAAGGGATGGAACTACCTAACCTCTCCTCACAAATAGGAGATTTGGCGACCATCTAAACTGCGGTTGCGCCTCAAAGAGCAACACCAATCCATAAGAGATGGAACTAACTGGGCTCCTCCTAAATAGGAGTACTGGCGACCATCTGTGGTGCAGTCAATCTCAGAGAGGAAATGCCACACTCCTCTCTACATCTACATACAGAAACTAGTCCCAAGATACCAAAGATGGTAGGGATACACACAGATCAATGATTCATTCTGAAAGATCCTACGACGTCTCAATATCCACACATCAAGGATGAGTTTAGAATATATCAAGATCACAAGCCCTGAAGAAATAGGAAAATATCAAGCAAGTATTAAGGCACAACTAAAAGGGAAGTGAATCAAAATATATTTTCCTACCATTTATAATACTGTTTGATATATACAATATGTGTTGTACATGACAAAATGGCTAAGCTAGTCTGTACAGGAAAATACAAGTCTATCTACGGATCTGTATGTATGTTGACTATCAGATCTAACATAGCATCCCTCTCCGAAGAAGGAGGTAACGCTGCAAGCTCCTTCCCAATGGTATCTACTCGAACTAGCAGATCTGAGGCTAACTGCATGGTGGCATGATGCTCATCAATGTATGCACTCATATCGGCAAGGATGTCAATCGTAAGGGATCTCACTGAAGTACTGTCTGTGATGGCCACATCCCGGGCAGATAGAGCAGCATCTCGCTCTATAATCAATGCATCTCTGGCTGATCTGGCCTCGTCTCTCTCTAATAAAGTTACGTCTCTCCCATCAAGAGCTATCAACATCAAGGCCCTAGCCTGATCTCTCTCAAAGGTCATCAGATGAAGACTCTACTCAAGATACTATGTTGAATGTTGAATCATAGTAGCACTCATAGTGGGAGAATCCATCACAACTGCTGGCAACCCAGAAGTCAAATCCTCCTCGATGGGAATATCAGTCTCCTCCATAGGCTCCCCATCATCAGAATGAATCCCCTACACTGTGGATACTGCCATAGTCAATGTGGTCTCTGTCTCCATCCATGCAGAATACTCTGCAGAACAACCCGGACGGCTGACGGAAAACTCAGCTATCTCATGCTGATCCCAACAGGCATACAACCTAGATCTATCCTCTGCTGATAAATGGCGAGAAGCCAAGCGCTGACTCAATGTCCCCTCAATATGATAAAAGTCCTAGAACTAGTCAAACTGACGCATCACGACCAGCGGGTGATAAGTAATCATCCCCCTCAAGCCAGCCAGAGGGAGATAATCCTTGCCCGAAGCATGAGTAATGAAGCTGTAGGGTGAGTTGAGCCCTGTACATAGCAATATATCGAATGGATCTCCGATCCCTGCTAGAAAAGTTGACCAAGATGCAGCATCTATACACTCCGTAGGCTGAAAGGAGTATGACATAGTTATCTCATGAGTAAAACAATACCCGTGTCGCCTGAAAGTGACAATCGGTCTCAAGTGTGACATAAACCACACATACAACATAACCAAGCTGCCTGTAAACATTCCCGTCGGATAAGTGCAGCAGTATGTGGCTGACCTCAGAGTCTCTGCTATAATCATCGGTACAATGGTGTGACCATCCCTGGGAGCTCTCACTGCCATGATAACTCTTATATCTAACTCATCCATGCACCGTGGCATGTAGATATACGACAATATGCACAATAGCAGTACAGCCACTCTGGCCAAACGCCAATGATCCTCTGGTGTGGTGAAATCCTCGGAATGCCATGTGTTAGTTCCCAGTAGGCACAATATAGATCTAGAAGGGGGGGGGTTGAATAGATCCTTAGAATTTCAAAATAGTTTTACTCTATTAAGTTGTATTGCTCATTGAGTAGCTTATGACAAACTTAAGAATCTTTTCAAGCACAGCGGAATAAATGAAAGATCCCCTTCATTGATATATTCATAATCACACATACATTGTTCGTAGAGTTACTTCAGTAGTAAGCAGTTAAAACATACATAGCAGTTATAGCAGTTAAGGTACATAATGTAAATGACATAAAGTAAAAGACACAAGGGGTTTTAAGTGGTTTAGAGACTTAAGCTCCTAATCCACTCTATTAATTTTAACTAGCTGGATTTCCACTAAGGAAGGGCAGCACCCTGAATCACTAAGATTCCTTCAAGGCCAGCAGCCTTGGGACTTCAGTTCACTAAGAACTCTTCAAGGCCAACAGCCTTGGAACTTCATTTAGTCCCTTCGGACAAGGACCCCTTAGGCCCTTGCTTCTTGTTGTTGTAGTTGTTGTTGTTAGTGGTGCTGAGCTGCTAAGATATCATTAAGCTCTAAGAATCTTTTGTTCTTAGCAGCTTGGTGTGGTCCTCTTTGCGTTCAGCTTCAAGTCTGGACCACATCTTCCTTGGTGAAGCTGATCTCTTCTCTTTTTAGCTCATCTTCATCTGATGTCAACTGTGCACCATCACCATCTGGGTTTGCTAAGTCTATGTGCTTTTAGTAGTCTTTGTCTGGCACTTAGCAATCCCTGAACCCTTCTTGAATACTTTGCAGACATGGTTCTGCACTTGTTAAGTTTCAGCTTTTGATTCATGGTGAATCGTAGAGTGGCTCTTTTGATCTTCTTTGTACTCAGCCACTTTCCTGAATGTTATCTTCTTGGCCTTCTCAGCTCTCAGCTTGGCTGCAATCTTCAGTGGCATTCTCATCTTTATTGAGTGAAGCTTCGATCTATTTGATTCCTTCTTTAAAGCTGCTTCACTTCCACCTTGATAGTCTCACTGTCACTGAGACTTGTTCTAATGATCTTCGGTGGAACTCGTAGAGTCAACAGTAGCATTCACCAACTCAACGATTTTGCAACTACACAATTATTAGCAACTCTTGATCTTTGAAGCTCTGTTGATTTATACTGCTTCCCAATCTTCCCGTTGGAAAGTAGCCATTGAAAGCTATTTAAATTTCTTCGCAAATCTCGAGTTATTTGGTACAGACTGCAGATGTGACATGACATATTTTTCTGACTTTCTAACACTGCAGTCTGCTGTTTCACCAACCCTGTCAGATATGTCACTTTAATGTCTTGTGCAGGTCGAAGACTTTATTTCCTTCTTCTGATTTCTCGATCAGAGGTTGTCCTTGCATCGATGCTCTCAATAAGCACTTGTCCGAACATTACCCTTCAGATTGAATCGTTTTCAATGCTTCAGTCTTCAGTTATTCGGACTCTACGATTCTGATGCATACCTTCTTGGACTTGATCGTAGTGTCTTATTTGACTTGCTTTTTGATGTGTAGAATTAACACTACGATCTTGAAGAGTGTTCATTAGATCTCTAATGTGGAACACATCTTCCTTCTCTTGTGCAGTGCTTTGATACTTCTGTTTACCTTGACTGTTCTCAGATACTGGTGGCTCGATTCCTTGCACTGGCCTTTTCTGATCATTAATGGACTGACCCAATGCTTAATCACTTTAGCCTTGTTATTCAGAGGCTGACCAGTATCTCAGTGTGTACTCCATCAGTTCCTTTTTCATTTAGCAAACACTACGATCTTGGTTGCTTCCAAGACGTTATCGTCTTTCTACTTGACAGCTACTGCATGCGCTGACTTTTCTTGGTCAGTTATAGAAGTCTTCTTCTAATCTCCTTGTGGAAGACTTCATCTCGAATGGCTTCACAACTCAATCTTGATGCTGATTGAATTGGTGCTTAGATCTTCTGTTAGCTTGCATACCATTCGTTGAGAGCTCTCTGGTTTCCTTCAGGTGGGACATATCTATGCAGTGCCAACCAAAGGCTTCATTCCTTTGGATATTCTGGGAGTTCTCATTCGTTGATAATCATATTTTCTCTACGATTCTACCTTTGCATTGTGAGCACATCTGTTGAGGTCTTAGTTCTGCACTCTACAATTCAGCTTTGGCTGTGCAGACACTACGACTCCGAGATCATATCTTGACACTTTAAGATTTCTGTCGTTGTGCTTGTTGTCTTCATCTGATCTTTCTCGACTACGATCTCTACCTCAGGTATGATTAGTAGACTCTACGACTCTGAGTGTAGTCTACGATTCTTGACTTAGCTTTGGCAGATACTCGGTCGGCTCGTAAGCAAGCTGTCTCTATGATTCTGAACATGACTTCCTTAGCAGAGTACGGCCCTAAGAAAGTTCTCCTCGACACACTACGATCCTTTCTCGTCTCTCCGGGAAGTCTACGAACTCCGAGATCTACTATCTTGCAGACTACGATTTTGCCTCGATATCTCTCGAGTTTTCCTTGACTCTCCTGGTAGACTACGATTTTTGGTGTAGTGCTCGACGATCAGACAAGCCTATCTATTACATCATAAGATCAACCTAACATGCTTGATCTTTCTATATTTATAGTCCTTGTACATCATTTCTTTTTAAGGACTTTACAAAGCTATTTTGCTTATGTAGGATCAACCTAACACATTTGATCAATTCATTCTAAGTCCTTGTACATATGTTTCTATTATCTATCAAAGGACTTTATAGCTTTTCTTAATGCAAGCATACTTGCATATTCATTCATGTATATATATATATATATATATATATATATATATATATATATATCATAATCAAATCATATATAAATAGGAATATCGTCCACATCTTTATTCCTGACAATATCCCCTTATTTTATTATGACAAAAACAATAAGTGCATATGCATGTTATGAATGAATCTTATATACAGTGAGCAGCTGTATTTCTAAAATAGATAATCATGAATGTCATTTATACTGATGTAGAATTTAATATACTGACATTTTATATCCTGGATCCAGAACATACCTAACTAGTTAGAGATGTACCTCTTTGGTTCCATATATGCTTCCAGGATGTCTGTTGACCCACTATTCATCTGTTTGATTCCTTTGCTCCCCCTGGGATGTGGAGCTATTCAATTCTTCTTCTTCTAGTTCTGGCTCTGACTCCCCCTTAGATGATGATTCAGCTTCCCCTGGAGTTTTCGTCTTCTTTTCTTTCCTTTTGCTCTCCCTACTCTTTCTAGAGTGCCTCCTCTTGTTCTTCCCTTTTCTATACCTCTTTTTCTCCCCCTTTTTGTCATTAATCATTTGAGAGGGCTGCTCCATGTTAGACATAAGCTGCTCTACCATGTAAGAGGAGTTTCCAAATTCATTCTTGATTTCTTGTTGACTTAGCTCAAGTTGCATAGAAAAAGATTGATTCATGTTGTCAATCCTGTTAGAGACGATTTTGAGTTTCTCTTCATTTGCCTCTTGTGCTCGTAGAGCTGTAGCTTTTTGATCATATAGGATTGTGATCTCTCTCTTTGATTTTGAGAGATATATCAGCCATAGTTTCTTAGAGTCTATCTTCTGTTGTTGTTAACTGTTTTGACTCTTCATTCATTAGAAATATCTTCTCAGCCAGCTCAGCAGAATTTCTCAACAGCTCCTGCTCCACAGGATTTTGGTCATCTGATCTGGTAGCTTCTTGTTGAGCACTAGCTTGGACTCTACGATTTTCATCCTTGGATAGATTGTGGAAAGTGTTGACAATTTGAGAAATCATTGAGTACCAACAGATATTGGAAGATGAAGGGATGTTAGATATCTGAGCTTGGGCAGATGGAGACTTCTCAATTTGAGTTTGAACATCATTAATGGTAGAGTAAACAGACTCTACGATTATTTCTTTGGTCATAGTCCTTCTGCCTTCAGTGTCAACTCTATGATCATAGGGAATATAGTGATTTTCAGCATGTCGATAGATCTTATAGTAGGGCTTGTCGTTGATCATCATGGTTGCAAACTTCTTAACCCTGGGGAAATTTTGTGACACTAGTTCCAAATTTGGAAACTGAGAGTAGCACCAGCTAAAGTAACTTTCATCTCTATCAGTGTGTGCCTTTAACCATGGCATCCATGGGAAGAACCACCTCATCAGAAGATCTTCAGAGTTGTACAGTATAGTTGTGCAATCTAACTCCATATTTTTCCAGTTATGGAGAACTTCATCTGTAGTCATCCTTACAACTCGAAGTTGTTCATTTCCCTGATTTATCCATCTTACTGGTGGTTCTGCTGGTGGCTCATCAAAGACTTCCACTACAATTCTTCTGGTAATTCTGGATGGAGAGAGAACAGGGTAATATTCTGGTTCCTCTGATTCCTGAAGTACAGAATCAAACTCTTTCCCTATTTCTTCCCTCTTTGATCCAGAATCTTGTTGACTTCCTTCATCAAATTCTTCAGTGAAGTCTTCTTGATGAATTTCATTTTTAGAACCTTCTTCAGCAGTATCTTCCTTAGATTCATCACTAATTCCATCTTCATCATTTTCTTCATCAGATTCAGTTTCATCATCACTTAATTCAATGACTTCATTAGAGTGATCACTTCTCCTTTTGGAAGCAAATTGAGCTATCAATCGGTGGCTCCTCCTTCTTCCTAGAAGTTCAGCTATAGGAGAGTCAGACTCTTCTTCCTTTTCAGACTCTGAAGCTTTTGGATCATCGGGCAGACTTTCTTGATTCTCATCATTGATGAGGGCATGTCCTTCTTCTTCAGAATCATCTTCATTTATATCACCAGATAGGCTAGCTTGATGGTTAGCAACAGTAGGGGCATGTATTTCCTTTCTGATCTCATCATCTTTTGAATCATAATGAGAGCTTATTTGAACATTTGTACTTGGAGATTCAGATGGGTCATTTTATAGCTTTTCTTCATTGTTAGATTCTGCATTTTCTTCCATGAATACTGCCTCAGCTTTATTGCTGGATTCGTTCTTTGGAGACAGATTGTTGGGGCTTTCAGTTTCCCCCTCTTTCCCTGTCTCTACGTTCTCGTCTTTTGAAGATAGGCTTTCTTGGGGAACTGGGGATGGCCTGTTCATCACCTTTGCTTTCTTTCTGGGTGGCCCTTGAAGTAATCTGTTACTTCTTCTCTTTGTGATTTTTGCAGTTGAGTCCTTTTCTTCCACTTCTTCCAAATTGTCAATTAAGAGACTTCTTGGTGGAGCCTCAGTTTTCCTCACACCTTTGGATTTCCTTCTGACTGGTGTGATTTTTGTTGGTACAGAGTTATCAGACTCAGAGTTTTCTACCTCCTTTGCCTTCCTCTTCTTTGCAGATGATTTGTTGTTGCTTCCAGTTGTCAGCCTCCTATTTTCTTTAGGGTTCTTCTTCCAATTCACAAACAGTTGTGGAGACATTATTTTGTGCACATTCAGAGGTTCCCCCTCATTATCCTTGATCTTGCTCCTTAACTTCTTCTTCATTATTATACTTAATAGTCTTCCATGGAACACTTTTGTAAGTGGTTTGTCTGTGGATTTCTTCAACTCAGCTTTTTCTATCCATTTGGAGATTTGATCGAGCAGGATAACTCCAAAGTTGATTTTCTTCTTTAGAACTATGGCAGACATAATTTTCAACTGCTGGTCAAGTACAGTGTCGTGTGCAGTATCTTTGCACAATATGCATTTTCCCACTATCTCAGCAAGGAATTCAAATTCCTCAGGAAATTCCTTCTTCTTCATATCCTTCAGACTAGGGTTTCTTTGATATCGCATAAGCCTCTTGCCTTCTTCAATGTCGACTTCATCCAGATTTATCAGACCTTGATTTGGAAATCCTAGACATTGATTGATGTTTGATGCTCTTATCTTTAGACTAAATCCTCTTACCTTAGTAGTCAAAAGCCCGGAGTTCGTTGAAGCATTTAAGTAGAACTGCTTTACTAGTTCTGTATAAACTGGAGTGTTGGCCTCCAGGCACTCAGAGAACCCAGCTTCCTTTACAAGTTCAAGTATGTCTTTGAACTTTGTCTCTGATTCTTCAAACTTTGTAAAGCCGAGTTGAATACCCATTATAACTTTCCATTCTGCCATTTTAGGAGTTCAAGGTATATGGTATGTGGTTCGGAGAGATTTAGCTGAGTGTGTTTTGGGCTCTGGAAGTTTGATTGGTTTGGCTTCGAAGAGGATTCTAGGGTTTGAAAAAGGGAGGGAGAGAGAGGTTCAATGAGTTCTGGTAACTGTTTGTAGATTTTGAATTTGTCTTTATGACAGTTCCTTCTCACACTGCATATGTTATGACGTGTCAAATAGCCATTAGTTGCACGACGCCCAGTAATGAGCTGTAACTCCCCAATAACTTTTCAGTTAGATGTCTCTTTTAGAAGAGTAGACGTTTGATTGACGTGGATTGACCTTTGACCTTTTGAGTTCGTAGAGTAGCATGATAGAACAGCTATTGACTCTATAATTTCCTTTGTTGGCTCAATGATTAATTCTCTGAAGGATGTTACAGTGGATGGTTTTGACATTACTTCTTATTTTGAACCTCCATGGCTCATCCACTGTTGTGCTTTAGGAAGCCTTGGGCATTTTCCTTCAGCAGTACCTCTTTTCAACCAGCCTTCAAACTTATGTCCTCATAATTTGAATGGTTGAGCAATTTTCCTATTTTTCCAACTCCTTGTAAGTTAGGAGTAGCCTCTTTATAGGACTACGATCATCGAGTTTGCTTCTACAATTGCTAAGATTGTACTATGATCGTGGAGTTCTCTTCAACCTCTACTCTACGATCATTGACTGACTTGGTCCTTGAGATGAACATGATTAAGCAATTCTTCTGGGATAAGGTAGCTCAGGAAGGGCCAACCTCTTAGAGTGAGCTAAGGGTCAAGTTTGTCCCTGAGGCGCTTTCCAGATGAAAAACTTTAGAAGTGATTTTCACTAATATCTCATTTGACCTTTTCTGTTGGTGAGGTCCTTTATCAAATTCAGACAATTTCATTTGCTGTAATTGTGGTGTCCTTTTGCTATTTCACTACGATCAAATGTTTGATTGTAGGCTCTCCATGATTTTGAGTTGGGTGGCTGAAAGATTATCAGTAGTACATTTTGAAATGTTCTTACTGACTATGGATCTTTATTTGGTTCATCAGCCATAAAGTTTTGGGAATCTGTAACTGGTACACTGCTTCATAGTATATCTCAGTATTATTGTTTCTTAACAGATCACTGCTCCCCATGGTTGAAGCTATCTTTTCAGTGAGGTATGATTCCCCTGTAAATCTCCTTCTGACTGAAGTCGTTAAATCTTCAGGGTTGATCATTCTACGATCTTTTGATAGTACTACGAACTTAGTCTTCCTTATCAGCTTGTGCTTGTGGAGTTCTGCTCCCGGACTATGTTCCTAATGTTTGATGCTCGATAGTCCTCATGTGTGAGCTTCCTTGAGAACAAGTTTTGCTTGCTAGAGCATCTAAGACCCTTTTTCATCTCTGGTTGAGTGGCATGCTTTCATATGAAGGTTTGCAGCCATTTGAGCTTTATTTAGATTAGCTCAGTAGGTCTTCAAGGACGGGCTTTGACATGTAGGAGTTTTGTCAGAATTATTTCTGAATAGTCCTAAACCTTCTACTGGATGACTCTTCTTGACTGAAGTCTTTTGTTTTAGCATTCCTTAGTGTGGTCAGATAGACCAAGTGCCTATAGGTTATTCATTTCTAATTTTTGGTACCCATGGTCAAATGGGTCCTGCTAGGTTAGTTTACCAAACCCTTGTTCCTCATATTTGAGTAATCATCATGTTGACCACCATCAGTCGCATTCATGCATATACTTCATTTAGATAATATATTTTGAGATGCATGGTGGTGAATGTGAGAGAAATCTGTTATTTTAATAAAACACTCTTTTCCTTGATGGTTTTATCATATGCTAAGTTATGATCACAGAGTTTAAATGTTCACAGAGTGAGAATCAGCTCTACGATTTATTAGCATCTGGTTGATTCATGGAGGTGATCAGTTTCTATGAATCTTCAAGATTCTCTTGTAGATCCGATCATATTCTGTATGTCATTAAACACTTAGACCATAGGATCTACAAAGCACATTAACTCATCAGCAAAGATTTCTTCACATTTAATCGACCTGTGAGGCTCTTAAAACCATTTCAGGTCTCTTTCAAGTTATCATCTTCAACCTAAAACTTGGATGGAGAGAAAGTTTATAGACATTTGAGTTTCCATCATTAGTGTACTTTCTCTCTTCACCTTTTTAGATAGATTAAGAATATTTGAAGGAAAACTGTTATAGTTCATGAGTAAGGTGCAAATATGATGTTCATATCTATGTTAACGAGGAATCGTACCTTTTTACTGTTGATTTCTTAACAGTCATTTATCTTAGATATACTGAGTTTAGGCATTGATGTGCATGTTTTCTCATTTTCTTTCGATGTACCAATTGCTCGGTTGATCTTGATCAATCGATTCGTGGTCTTGAAGATACAAGCTAAGAGAGTGTTAGCATCTCTAATTCTTTGACATCCTTGAGTTCTCTAGCCTGGTCTTCAGACAACAAGATTGACATCGAGCAAGGATTGGTCTTGTTGATATGATAATCAACGACATGGACCAATCTGAGCAGCTTCAGGTGTATATGCACATTTACATGTACACAATATATCCAACGTGTGAGCTCATCTGCATATAACAAGTGACTTACTACTAAACTAAGTTTAGAACAATGTTTGTGCCTAGGATCAGACTCAAAGCGATTAGTTTTGAATGTAGCATGAGAACCTGCTCTGATACCAATTGTTAGCTCCCAGTAGGCACAATATAGATCTAGAAAGGGGGGGTTGAATAGATCCTTAGAATTTCAAAAAACTTTTACTCTATTAAGTTGTATTGCTCATTGAGTAGCTCATGACAAACTTAAGAATCTTTTCAAGCACAGTGAAATAAGTGAAAGATCCCCTTCATTGATATATTCATAATCACACATATTGTAAGACCCCAAATTTTTATAAATAAAATCAAATTTCCTCTAATTATTATTCTTGATTAATAAGGTGGTAATTTGATTAATGTGAATTAATTATGGGTAAAATCATAAATTTTACAAAATAAGCAAGTGGTTATAAAATATTCATTGTTATTTGGGAATATTCGTTTGGTCGTGGAATATTAAATGCTTTGTCGGGGAATATTAAATGCGATGGGCGTGACCATGTGTGGGCCCCATAACGGAAAAGCGATTGGAGGAAGAAAGCGACAAATATAAATTGTTTAAAAATAACGGGCGTAGTTATTACCAATTAACAATCGTTGAATTACGGTGGTTAAAATACTGATGTCTGGCGTGGTTGTCTGATAGCTTTACGGTATTGCGCAGTGATTGTTGAATTATTGATTCTTACGTGAAAGGCACTACTCAATAATTATTACGGTAGTTCTTTGTTCAATATTTTATTGATTCAATAATTGTTGTGTTCTTTAGTTTATATTATTATTGTTTCAATAATTGTCCTTTGCATGATATTTTCTATTATCGGATCAATAATTCATATTATTTGAATAATATTATCGAGATAACATTATTGGCAATATCTAGAAAGTTACATACAGGAGAGGTTTGGTCACCTAATTGCGCCCGAAGGAGAAATCTTTATTGAAAGCCCCCTCTTTGACGGAACCGCTGGTTGTTAGTAATGTGATTCTATAATATTATTTGTGAATAATTAATTATTGATTTATATGATATTGATTTTATGTGGATATAGATGGAGAAAATTTTAATGTGACAATTGTTGAAAATTAATATTTTATCTTTTTACGATAAAATAATTCATTTAAATATATTATTTTAATAATATATTAACGGTGATATTTTTATAATGAATGTGGGATATATGAGTATATGAGGAGGTAGAGTATTTTGTGGCATTAAATGTTTAACATATGTTTTGTGTGTCGAGTGGACACAATTCTTGACCAAAAAATTGATTATAGATCGTAAAATCATTTCATTTATGGATTTTGGATAATTTGCATTTGGAATTTGGAAAATCTTCCTTACGTAAAGTTGTAAAGAATTGAATTTCCTATAAAAATTTGCGAGATTGAATTTTTACGACAAAAGGCTATTTATCATGAATTATTGAAGTTAGGAGTTCAAATAATTGATTTTTGGAGGTTTTAATTATTTTTTTATAAGAAAAACGTTTTTGTGGTTGTTGGCACATGGGTGGCTGATGTTTTTGACCAAAGAAGGCATGCTAGAGTTTTCAAAACATGTGGGTAGGAATTTTGAATAAATAATAATATATTTTATTAATTTAGTCTCCTTTGGCGTTCTAACATTTTTCTATAAATAGAGGGCTAAGTTAGAATTGAAAATCACACTAGAAACTAAGTTTTCTCTCTTTCTCTCTCTATATTATCGAGCGTATTCTTGTGAGTATACTTTGAGTGTTGCTATATGGTGCGAGTTTTCACAAGACTATATCCAGAAAATCTGATCGGAAATACGGTTATTTTGAGGTAAAGGATGTTATTTCTTTCGCAAATGATATTATTTTCTTCAATATCATTATGCCAAAATATTGGTTGAACTTTTTATCAAATTTGGAACTTTTTCTTGTCGGGGTTACTATTCATGAGTTACTATTCATGAGTTCATGAGTTACTATTCACGAGTTACTATTCATGAGTTACTATTCACGAGTTACTATTCACTAGTACTATTCACGAAGCGTGAAGATGTTTTTTTTTGTGAAATTTCTATCTTTTTGTGTCGGGGTTACTATTCACGTATACGGCACTATTCACGTATACGACACTATTCACGAATACGGCACTATTCACCGAAAAATGAAAAATTTTCTTCTTGTCCAAGATGTCTATTTTGGCTACTATCTTTGATTGTATCCATGTTTTGATCGTTATTTTTGAGTTACGCTTCAAAAATCGTTTATTATGAAGTATTATCGATCTTGGATAAAGCTGTTATATTTAATCCCTAATATTTGTCCTTCTATCTCACTTTGGATTCGTTCTTAAAAATATTTTTCATCATCACTCGGTCCTTAATGGTGATACTTGATGAATATCTTTATTCGTAGTGCAAAGATGAGCGATTAATCGATGAATATCTTTGGCCTGTAGTGCAAAGATGAACAGGTGTTGAGATGAACATGACCAACTGGTGATTTAAATGAATATCTTTGGCCTGTAGTGCAAAGATGAATATTGATTGTTGTTACAAGGATAAAATATTGATGATGGAATATTAAATCTTAGAAGACAGTAGAATTCATTCTCTGCGTGACTCTTCTAATGGATTGTTGTTTCCGCTGCATTTGTTGATCTAAAACTTGTTGTCTATTGTATTCTATTAGATTTTTCCCTGTTGAAGACTAACGATAATTTGTTGTATATTATCTTAGTCATAATATTCTTTACTGGGCTAGTTGAGCTCACCCTTTTCCTTGTTGTTCCATTTTCTTCTCAGGAGGTGAGAACATAGCAGGATTGAGTCGGGGTATGGAATGAAGGTTCTAAAGAGAGTTGTTTAGTAGTCCTCACCATTTTTGTAAAATAATGTATCAATAATTATGATGGGGATTTATTTGTGTGTGGATATTGTCTAGGCGGCAATATCGTATTTAAACTCATTAAAGTATGTATTGTCGTATTTCACGACATTTGTATTATTGAAGTTGTAGTTATTTACGTACCATGTATTTGGCGACTCATAATGGGTTGGGTGGAATGGACCTATTTTGGGGCGTCACGGTTGGTATCGAGCTTAGGGATATGATCTCTCGGCGGAGATCGGGGAATAGAACTAGGAGGGAGGCAGTAAATCCTTCGTTAGTGTGTCCTACCTAAGCTTATTTGTTGGTCGAGTCATAATATAGGGATATTATGTGACATGTTAATTTGTTTAATTAACCCTTGTTTTATGATGAGTATTTGAGAATGTCTCACGAGAATATTAAATGATGGAGTAAATGAGACCAAGGAGACGCCTGCAGTACTCACCAACGAGGAGAACGTGCAACAGTGGCAATGTTCCTCCCTGTGAACAACGCCATCGAAAGCGAGATGATGAACGACGGATGTTTAGAAGCTTTTTGCAGTTCATGCAAAATCAGACGAGGAGACTCGTGTACAAAATCTGGTGGAAATGATATAATGTAGCGGTTTGTCACTACCAAACAATTCAAAGAGTTGGGACAACCGATTTCCATGGAAAGGCGGATCCGATCAAAGCGTAAACGTGGGTCAAGCAAATTACCAAGATATTTGATGTCTTGGGATGCACGGAGGAACGAAGGTTCCATTCGCCACCTTTATGTTTTCGTGGTGAAGCGATTCTTGGTGGGAATCGTGAAGCGTACTGACCGGATGCACTCAACATGTCTTGGGAAAGATTTCGTAAACTGTTCAATAACAAGTACTTTCAGAAAGTATTCATCATATGAAGGAGGTAGAGTTTATTAGACTCGAGCGAGAACAACATGGCGGTGTCTCGAAGACGAGGCAAAGTTCGCAGAGTTATCCGGGTTTGCACCTCATTTGGTGGAGAATGAGGAGCGAATGACGCGTATGTTTCGAGAGGTCTAAACCCGAGATTCGTCAATACCTTATCTCTCATAAGTTTTCTCGTATTAGGATGTTGTCAATGAGGCTCAATTATTAGAGCGAGATAGTGAGTATACTCAATAGAGGGACCACTGACGAGAGGTAGTCATCGAACGATGATAACCAATGAGGAGGAAAGAATACGGACAAAGGCGGTAACCACTCGGTGGTAATCGTGGCCATGAAAATAGAAAAAGCGAGTCGGGAGGAGATTTTAAAAGAGGAGATTCAACAACGACCATGTGAAGGCGTCGGCGCCCAATGTAACTAGTTCAAGGAGGAGAAAGACCACCGTCAGACAGTATGTTACAAAAATGGGAAGGAGGGACATATCATTAAACCATCCACAACATTCCAAGGTATGTTACAACTGTGGAAAGGAAGGCCACATCGCTCGAGATTGTACTATAAGCGAAACCAAGTTTAGCGGAAGTGGTGATTCCAAGGTATCGTCGGGATAAGTCGAAATCACGGTTCTTGGAAGAGCGTTTGTCGTGGACCGGTAAAAATCGGGAACCCGAACGAAGTTATACAGGTTAGTTAATTATAAATTCTTGCGAAGTTTATACCTTACTAGATCTAGGTTCTACCCATTCTTTTATCTCTCTTGCTTTGCGCTCAACGTTTGAACTTGACTACGGAGAAATTAGACTTTGACCTATTTATGGAGACTCCATTAGAGAAACTTTCATTACATCCGTTGTTTAGAAATCTTGCTTGATTCAGTTGGCACCATCACATTACTGTTGACCTTATTTCTTTAAAGATACTTGCTTTTGATGTGATTTTAGGGATTGATTGGTTAACTACTCATCATGCCAAAATTGATTGCTTTCGTAAGGTTGTTAGTTTTCATATTCCTAAGCAACCTGTTATTCGAATTCAAGCAATCAAACCATTGTAGTCAAACATTTTTATATCAAGCCATGAAGTCATTCGTTTATTACGGATGTCAAGTTTTCTTAGTCCATGTTATGGATTTGAATAAAGACACGTCAGATTTGAATAATATTCCTGTTGTTATTGATTTTTTCTGACGTATTTCCTGAAGAATTTCTTGGCTTACTCCCAAAGCCTGATATTAAATATTGTATCGACTTTGAATCCCAGATAAAACCCATTTCTAAAATCTCATATCGAATGGCTCTATTGAACTTCGAGGAGTTAAAACCCAAGTACAAGAGTTAGTACCCGAGCCTTTATTTGGTGACTTCCTTTGTGGAATACACCGAAGCCAGACTCTCCGTAGGGGACGCCATATTCGTGCAGTAGTAAACTGATAGGTGTCATTGTGACGTGTTATCCAAGATTGGGATATGAGTTACAGTTAGGAGCAACCTAAGTCAGTAATCGAAATACGTAGCTTTCTAAGCTTAGTTGGTTATTATCGGAGATTCGTGGAAAGATTTTCTCAAATCGCTAGTCCATTAACTCAGCTGACTCGTAGAGATACAAAATTCGAATGGAGCATGGAATGTGGGAAGAGCTTGAAGAACTTAAGAAGAGACTCATTTTAAGCACATGTTACGACCATACCATCCTCGGAAAAGTTTAACGTGGTAGGCGGCGTGTTGAGTAAAAGATCATATCTGCACGAGTACGATATTGTCAAAGACTCATTTCAGTATAACTTACAAATATTAGAGATGGAGATGAAAACTCTAGGTATCCACGTGATGATATCTGAGTATAATCGACTTTTATCGATAAAGTTAAAATCGCTCAAAGCTACAATTCGGAGATGATGAATTTGAAGAAGGAGGTGCAAGAAGTTGTTATTTCAAAAGCGAGAATCGGTGAGGTGAGGAAAGCTCAAACCTTCGATTTATTAATCCATTTGAAATTCTCGATCGAATAGGAGGCGTGGCCTATAGACTCGTTTTTACCGCCAAGTATGACGCGTGTTCATAACGTTTTTCACGTATCGATGTTATGTAAATATGTGGACGACCCGAACCACGTCATTAAGTTAGAACCAGACGAGATAGTCGAAGACTTAACATACGAGGAGGTACATGTCAAGATTTTGGATAGGAAGAAGCATGTGCTACGTACGAAGGTCATACCACAAGTTAAAGTTTTGTGGAGAAACCATGCTATTGAGAAAATGACCTGGGAGTTGGAAACGGAAATGAAAGCGAGGTATCTTCATCTTTTCGAAACACTAGGTACGTACGTCAATTTCAAGGACGAAATTTCATAAGGAGGGGAGGTTGTAAGACCCCAAATTTTTATAAATAAAATCAAATTTTCTCTAATTATTATTCTTGATTAATAAGGTGGTAATTTGATTAATGTGGTTAGTTATGGGTAAAATCATAAATTTTACAAAATAAGCAAGTGGTTATAAAATATTCATTGTTGTTAGGGAATATTCGTTTGGTCGTGGAATATTCAGATCTTTTTGGGAATATTAAATGCGATGCTAAATGACCATGTGTGGGCCCCATAACTAGAAAGCGATTGGAGGAAGAAAAACGACAAATATAAGTTGTTAAAAATAACGGCGTAGTTGTTACAGAATTAACAATCGTTGAATTACTCGGTGGTTAAAATACGATGTCTGGCGTGGTTATGCTGATGCACCACGGTATTGCATGCAAAGATTGTTGAATTATTGATTCTTACGTAAGAAGGCACTACTCAATAATTATTACAGTGATTTCTTGTTTAATATTTTATTGATTCAATAATTGTTGCGTTGCTAGTTTATATTATTATTGTTCAATAATTGTCACTGCACAGTATTTTCTATTATCAGATCAATAATTCATATTATTTGAATAATATTATCGAGATAACATTATTGGCAATGTCTAGAAAGTTACATCTTCAAGGAGAGGTTTGGTCACCTAATTGCGGCGCCGATAAGGAGAAATCTTTATTGGAAAGCCCCTCTTTCCTGGGCTGCTTTTGGTTGTTAGTAATGTGATTCTATAATATTATTTGTGAATAATTAATTATTGATTTATATGATATTGATTTTATGTGGATATAGATGGAGAAAATTTTTAATGTGACAATTGTTGAAAATTAATATTTTATCTTTTTTCGATAAAATAATTCATTTAAATATATTATTTTAATAATATATTAACGGTGATATTTTTATAATGAATGTGGGGATATATGAGTATATGACGAGGTAGAGTATTTTGTGGCATTAAATGTTTAACATATGTTTTGTGTGTCGGTGGACACAATTCTTGACCAAAAAAATTTATTATAGATCGTAAAATCGCTCATTTATGGATTTTGGATAATTTCTATTTGGAATTTGGAAAATCTTCATACAGTAAAGTTGTAGAGAATTGAATTTCCTATAAAATCCATGAGATTCAATTTTTCGACAAAAAGGCTATTTATTATGAATTATTGAAGTTAGGAGTTCCAAAATAATTGATTTTTGGAAGTTTTAATTATTTTTATAAGAAAAACGTTTTTTGTGGTTGTTGGCACATGGGTGGTGATGTTTTTGACCAAAGAAGGCATGCTAGAGTTTTCAAAACATGTGGGTAGGAATTTTGAATAAATAATAATATATTTTATTAATTTAGTCTCCTTTGGCGTTCTAACATTTTCCTATAAATAGAGGGCTAAGTTAGAATTGAAAATCACACGTGAAACTAAGTTTTTCTCTTCTCTCTCTATATTATCGGCGTATTCTTTTGAGTATACTTTGAGTGTTCTTTATCTGGTGCGAGTTTACATCAACACTATCTGAAAATACAAATGAAATACGGTTATTTTGAGGTAAAGGATGTTATTTCTTTCGCAAATGATATTATTTTCTTCAATATCATTATGCCAAAATATTGGTTGAACTTTTTATCAAATTTGGAACTTTTTCATGTCGGGGTTACTATTCATGAGTTACTATTCATGAGTTACTATTCACGAGTTACTATTCACGAGTACTATTCACGAAGCGTGAAGATATTTTTTTGTGAAATTTCTATCTTTTTTGTGTGGGAGTTCTTATTCACGATATCGGCCACTATTCACGATATCTGACCTTATTCACGAATACGGCACTATTCGCCGAAAAATGAAAAATTTTCTTCTTGTCCAAGATGTCTATTTTGGCTACTATCTTTGATTGTATCCATGTTTTGATCGTTATTTTTGAGTTCTGCTTCAAAATCGTTTATTATGAAGTATTATCGATCTTGGATAAAGCTGTTGTACGAATCCTAATATTTGTCCTTCTATCTCTTTGGATTCGTTCTAAAAATATTTTCATCATCCTCGGTCCTTAATGGTGATATACTTGATGAATATCTTTGGCTGTAGTGCAAAGATGAGCGATTAATCGATGAATATCTTTGGCTTTGTAGTGCAAAGATGAGCAGTGTTGAGATGAACATGACCCACCTGGTGATTTAAATGAATATCTTTGGCCTGTAGTGCAAAGATGAATATTGATTGTTGTTACAAGGATAAAATATTGATGATGGAATATTAAATCTTAGAAGACAGTAGAATTCATTCTCTGCGTGACTCTTCTAATGGATTGTTGTTTCCGCTGCATTTGTTGATCTAAAACTTGTTGTCTATTGTATTCTATTAGATTTTTCCTGTTGAAGACTAACGATAATTTGTTGTATATTATCTTAGTCATAATATTATTCTTTTGGGCTAGTTGAGCTCACCCTTTTCCTTGTTGTTCCATTTTCTTCTCAGGAGGTGAGAACATAGCAGGATCGAGTCAGGGTATGGATTGAAGGTTCTAAAGAGAGTTGTTTAGTAGTCCTCACCATTTTTGTAAAATAATGTATCAATAATTATGATGGGATTTATTTGCGTGTGGATATTGTCTAGACGGCAATATCTGTATTTAAACTCACAGTATGTATTGTCGTATTTCACACGACATTTGTATTATTGAAGTTGTAGTTATTTCTGTACCATGTATTTGGCGACTCATAATGGGTTGGGTGGAATGGACCTATTTTGGGGGCGCACACATATATTAATGGCGACCCCAAATCCAGTACTTGAAACCGAACTCGATTCTCCACAATACCATTTCTTTAAAAAGTGAATAATACTAAATAATAATACATTCGAACTTAATTTACATACATCAAAGTTTACTTCCCACACGACGTGACCTTCAAAATACATTCCTTACAATATACGACAATAGATTCCATTGTCTTACTAACTATAACCATTAACTCATACTAATTCTCATTGAACGACTTTTCTTTCCCTTTATGCGTGCCTGAACCTTCAGGTTGCTCATACGTAACTGAAAACATTTAATTTAAGCAAGGATGAGCATTTGAGTGCCCAGCAAGTAATAGCAATTATATATATAAGCTGAAAGAATATAAGTATTCTCTTTACATAACACTTCTACAACGAATTAAAAGTTGTGAAGTAATCTGTACTGATAAAAAATTCACATAACAACTCTCTTTCAAATTCTTTAAATTTGGCTCTGGCTCTACCCATGAATAGGGTTTAAGAAACATACTATGAACATTGTTTTTCATTTTCGAAAAGGTTTAGCAGAAATTCATCCGCAAACCGCTCTAGCTTACGGGTACGGAGGGTGATCAGCCCTGTTGTACCCTGTATTGATCAATACTACATAACTCTGAACGAAATTCATCGCTTTATTTTGTCGCCTCAAGTAAAAAATCTTCCCATATAGGGATGTTCATACATGCACGGTTCCAAACCAAGAAGGTTTTAATCTTGCTCAACAATAATATGTAATTCAACATATATATATACGGGTAATTGACAAAGGTGTATCAACATGTGAATAACTGCCATGATTATCCAAGTGGGGACACTTGTATAACCATTTAGAAATCAACTTAACAGAATGTATATCTGAGCTAACATGTTGATAATCAAAGCGTACATAATCTGTACAGGAATAGAAAAAGAATTCTGAAACTTCTTACTCATGTCCATTGCATAAAGGAAATGCAAAGGTAAGATACTTTCTTGATTTGCTGATTACAAATCTCAACTTAGGTTTTATCTCTTTATCACAACCTATCAATAATCAGATCATTCGTTCGATTAGAACAATATATCATAACACATAGTACTGTCTATTACAGTCAGCAGATAGTCTAATCACGTCATCACATAATCGCAGTGATCATACTTTTAGTTCATATTCTATGCTTGAAATATTTTTATACGTTTTTCAAATATCTCATCCATGTTCTTACAGTAGCCTTTTCTTTCTTTTATAATGTCTGACATTTGTCGGCGTACAAACAGCTTTATCGGGTAATTACTGAGTCTAAGACTCTTATTCTGTATCTCAACATCAGTCATTTTATTTTTAAATGACTTAAAATAATTTTAAAGCATTTATAATAATTTATCATGCATTTTCAGACATCAGAATCATTATTAAATGATTTAAACATCAAACAATTCTATTATCATTAATAATTAATTAATATTAAACAATTAATGAAGCCATTGCCAAACTATAAAAGTTATTTATAATAACTCAAACTATTTTTAAAACATTTATATTACCCTTAAATGATTTTTAAAATAATTAAAATCATTTTAAATAATTACCATTAATATTTAAATATTAATGTACTATTTATCCAAATATTAAAAGTCATTAATTATAACTTAAAATATTTTTAAATCCTTAATATCCTCTTTAAATAATTTTAAATAAATAAAACCATTTTTAAACTATTTATTTAATATAAATATTAAATAAACTTAATATCACAAATCATTAACTAAATATCATTAATATATAATTATTAATGAAACTATCTTCTAAATATTAAAAGTTATATTTTATAACTCAAAATATCTTTAAATACTTTATTTTCATTTAAAATGATTTTTAAAATATTAAAATCATTTTTAAACTAATTATTTAATATAATCAATAAATAACTTTAATATCATTAATATTAATTAATTAATGAAATTCATCACAAAATATTAAAAGTCACGGAAAATAACTTAAAATATTTTTTCATACCATAATATAATTTTTCATGATTTTTCATGAATTAAAACTATTTTTAAATAATTTATTTAATATTATAATTAAATAAATAAATACTTTTTTATATTCCAAAAATATTAAATATTTATGAAATATACTCAAAATAATTAAAAACTATTTTCGGACTTTAAAATAATTTTTCAGAATTTATTAAGTTTTTTTAAAATAATTTTATACATTAACATCGTAATTAAACCCGATAATTTTAAATTAGGGTTTTTGATTGAAAAATTAGGATTTTCTAATTAGGGTTTCTTAACGCCATCAATTAGGGTTTCTAATTGACCATTAGGGTTCTCTAATTATCTGTGTGTGTTACTAACACGATTCGTTACTTGATTTCTAACTTTAACCGATTAAGGTTATAATAATTAGGGTTTGTCCTAATTATCGACGAAAAATAGTAATTAGGGTTCCTTCTAATTACTGAACATTCTTATATACAAGAAACTTCATATACACAAATACTACTCAATCATTTCTCATAAGCGAGTTTAATAATTAGGGTTTCACAAAGACAAGATCTTGTGTTTATGACCTAATCAATCGTCATTTTCAATATTATGCATGTCTGCATACACGGTACATAATTATTGCATTGTAAAATCATTATAACAATAATATAATATTATTATTCTCATCTCTTGTTCACAATCCCAATTCGGGGTTTGGATCTCATATATCGACTTCTCTTTCTTTACACAACATCAATAATCAAGTTAAAACAATTAACTTAAATATTACGAACAATTCATATAATAAAATATTTATTATATAAATCTAATTATCACTTCATATATTATTTCCAATCATGATTTCGTGGAAATAATTAATAAAACATTTCGCTACGTAAATTAATTACCATAACAATATAATTTGTGGTAATTGATTATTTCAAAATTATTTCTAATTTTTAAAGAAATAAATATATTAGTATTTATCGTTCACTTATTCTCGTCATTAAATAAAAAAAAATTATACGCAAATTTTCTTATTTATTTTATTTAGGAAATCTCGAGTTATTACATATATTGTTCGTAGAGTTACTTCAGTAGTAAGCAGTTAAAACATACATAACAGTTATAGCAGTTAAGGTACATAATGTAAATGACATAAAGTAAAAGATACAAGGGGTTTTAAGTGGTTCGGAGACTCAAGCTCCTAATCCACTCTTCTTCTTTTAACTAGCGAGATTTCCACTAAGGAAGGCAACACCCTAAATCACTAAGATTCCTTGAGGCCAGTGACCTTGGGACTTGATTCACTAAGAACTCTTGAGGCCGAAGCCTTGGAACTTCATTTAGTCCTTCTGGACAAGGACCCTCGAGCCACGGCTTCTTGTTGTTGTAGTTGTTGTTGTTGGTGGTCTTTGAAATTTGCTAAGATATCATTAAGCTCTGAGCATCTTTTGTTCTTAGCAGCTTGGTGTGGTCCTCTTTGCGTTCAGCTTCAAGTCTGGACCATATCTTCCTTAGTGCAGCTGATCTCTTCTCTTTTCTGCTCATCTTCATCTGATGTCAGCTGTGCACCATCACCATCTAGGTTTGCTAAGTCACTGTGCTTTTAGTAGTCTTTGTCTGCAACTTAGCAATCCCTGAACCCTTCTTGAATACTTTGCAGACATGGTTTACGCACTTGTTCGATTCAAACTTTCGATTCATGGTGATTCGTAGAGTGGCTCTTTTGATCTTCTTTGTACTCAGCCACTTTTCTGAATGCTATCTTCTTGGCCTTCTCGGCTCTCAGCTTGGCTGCCATCTTCAGTGGCATTCTCATCTTTGTTGAGTGAAGCTTCGATCTGTTTGATTCCTTCTTCAAAGCTGCTTCACTTCCACCTTGATAGTCTCACTGTCACTAAGACTTGTTCTATTGATCTTTGGTGGAACTCGTAGAGTCAAAAATAGCATTCACCAACTCAACGATTCTGCAACTACACAATCATCAGCAACTCTTGATCTTTGAAGCTCTGTTGATTTATACTGCTTCCCAATCTTCTCTTTGGAAAGTAGCCATTGAAAGCTATTCAAATTTCTTCGCAGATCTCGAGTTAGTTGGTGCAGACTGTAGATGTGACATGACATCTGTTTTTGACTTTCTGACACTGCAGTCTGCTGTTTCACCAACCCTGTCAGATATATCACTTTAATATCTTGGGCAGGTCGAAGACTTTATTTCCTTCTTCTGATTTCTCGATCAGAGGTTGTCCTTGCATCGATGCTAAAAATAAGCACTTGTCCGAACATTACCCTTCAGATTGAACCGTTGCCAATGCTTCAGTCTTCAGTTATTCGGACTCTACGATTCTGATGCATACCTTCTTGGACTTGATCGTAGTGTCTTGTTTGACTTGATTTTTGATGTGTATAATTAACACTACGATCTTGAAGAATGTTCATTAGATCTCCAATGTGGAACACCTCTTCCTTCTCTAGTGCAGTGCTTCGATACTTCTATTTGCCTCGACTGTTCTCAGATACTGATGGCTCGATTCCTTTCACTGGCCTTTTCTAAATAACAAGACACTTCAGATTTGTGGCGTGTCCAGCTCGCTTTATCCTTGTGATCTCCCGTTCACTTATCATTAATGGACTGACCCAATGCTTAATCACTTTAGCCTTGTTAATCAAAGGCTGACCAGTATCTCAGTGTGTACTCCATCAGTTCCTTTTTCATTTAGCAAACACTACGATCTTGGTTGCTTCCAAGACGTTGTCGTCTTTCTACTTGGCGACCATCGCACATACCGACTTTTCTTGGTCGATTCTAAGTCTTCTTCTAATCTCCTTGTAGAAGACTTCATCTCAAATGGCTTCACAACTCAATCTTGATGTTGATTGAGTTGGTGCTTAGATCTTTTGTTAGCTTGCATGCCATTCGTTGAGAGCTCTCTGGTTTCCTTCAGGTGGGACATATCTATGCAGTGCCAACCAAAGGCTTCATTCCTTTGGATATTCTGGGAGTTCTCATTCGTTGATAATCATATTTTCTTTACGATTCTACCTTTGCATTGTGAGCACATCTGTTGAGGTCTTAGTTACTCAAGACTCTACAATTCAAACTTTTGGTACGTGCGGACACTACGACTCGAGATCATATCTTGACACTTTAAGATTTCTGTCGTTGTGCTTGTTGTCTTCATCTGATCTTTCTCGACTACGATCTCTACCTTAGGTATGATTAGTAGACTCTACGACTCTGAGTGTAGTCTACGATTCTTGACTTAGCTTTGGCAGATACTCGGTCGGCTCGTAAGCAAGCTGTCTCTTCAATTCTGAACATGACTTCCTTAGCAGACTACGGCCCTAAGAAAGTTCTCCTCGACACACTACGATCCTTTCTCGTCTCTCCAGGAAGTCTACGAACTCCGAGATCTACTAACTTGCAGACTACGATTCTGCCTCGGTATCTCTCGAGTTTTCCTTGACTCTCTGGCAGACTACGATTTTTGGTGCAAAGGTGCTTTCGACGATCGAGACAATGCTCTATCTATTACATCATAAGATCAACCTAACATGCTTGATCTTTCTATATTTATAGTCCTTGTACATCATTTCTTTTTAAGGATTTTACAAAGATGTTTTGCTTATGTAGGATCAACCTAACACATTTGATCAATTCATTCTAAGTCCTTGTACATATGTTTCTATTATTTATCAAAGGACTTTACAGCTTTTCTTAATGCAAGCATACTTGCATATTCATTCATATATATATCATAATCAAATCATATATAAATAGGAATATCGTTCACATCTTTATTCCTAACACCATGTATAACTATCTTCCGAGCCAAATCTATCAAATAGAAAACACTGGGATATCACATGGCCGGATGTGATCTCATCCTGCACAACTCTCCACCTCAGCCAGGTAAGAGTCATAAATTGTCAGCTCATGTGCCGATGGCCATATGCGTGCAGGGTCTGTCCAATGTCAGCGCTGTCAACAGTGCATACTCCTCCAGAATAGGAGTCAACTCATGGATGCCAAACCGGAAGACCTGTCTCTCTGGTATCCAATGTTCCAGCATACCCTCTACAAATCATGTGGGAACCTGAAACATCAAGAGGGTCATAGTATGCTGCAACAGCTGATCTACAGTCACCCTATTTGATGGTGACATAATATCATCCCACGATCGCATACAAGATGCAACCAATACTAGTGGGGTATGATCAATGCGGCTAGCTGTCGAAGAAGACATCTTTGTGGGCCATATCATAAGATCATCCAGGGGTCAATGTTGAATATCTCTGGATATACATACATATGCATAGCATAGTAACATGCATGGTACAATAGATGGCAATATGATATAGGGAATGGAAAAATGTACATACATTCCTAAGTATATCATCATCTAATACATCATCTTTGTACAGCTAAAAATATAGGGAAATGGGGCACTGATGCCGAACAACTAACAGCGGCCTACCAAAAGATATATCAAGAATAGGTCCCACCCTTTCGGCTCAGTTCAATTCGAGTTGCAAAGGCGGTCTCACAAGCTAAAAGGGTCAAATCAAGAATAAAAATGCTACGCGACTGAGCAGAATAGCATGGAATCTTGGTTGTCACAAGTCAAATTATGGCTTTATATATCACTCATTGGTATTCGTCTAAATACAAGGTACACTATACCGATGATCTCAGCTTTTGCAAATCATACTCGGCAATGCCTCACACAGGTCTGATGCCGCCAAATACAGGGTCATAACCCTAAAAGGTTCCCCGGCGGGGGTTATAATGTAGATTTCATTCATTGATAAGGATCTCCGGCGGGAGTTATAACTCATTCTCATCCATTGATGTACATGTCAATGAAGGTCAAGCAACCTTGACGTCATCTCAGCCGATGGCAAGTAAACCCATCGAAGCATCGGAAACTATTTGATGATTGGTACCCATACCCACATATCCCTGGCGGGGGTCACAACGCGTATCTATCCGTTGATACACACATCAATGAAGGTCAAGCAGCCTTGACAGTTTGCCCAACAAGGATCTATCCGGTGATACACACATTAATGAAGGTCAGGCAGCCCTGACTATATATACTATTGGCAGTAACTCCAACAGGAACGCGGTATATGCTGGTGACACAAACCAGAGAAGACCATCCTCATCGGAGAGGACCGATGATGGAATATGTTATACACATCCTCAAACAGACAAAGCTTTATCCCCACAGATCTCTTGCACATGAGAGGCACATCTTCATAGTAAAGTCTGTATCAAGGATTCAGGACTTTGGTGATAACCCCAACATCAACATCTTGGAAGACTTGGATCACACATCTAAGACATCACTGATTGTCATCCCCGGCAGGATTAATAGGGAATCGACAATCATCCCATCATGTTGGAAAATAATCCAACAAAAAACATGCATCATGCATTTGCATCATGTTGCTGCACATAACATCATGTTTATCTTGTTGCATTTCAAGTGTCTATGATTCTTTATCCTATCCATGGCTTGCATTGCATGAATATGATAAAGAGGGGCATCTGTAGACACTCAAAATTTTTCGCACACATTGTTACTAACATTGCGGGAGAGGCGATTCGTCTTCGAGAGATAACCACGGAAGAGGCGGCTCATATCCATTAGGATATCATAGGAAGTTCGGGTCTCAACCGGAATACACACCAAGAGTATCAGTTCCAACCTTAGAGATAACCCCGAGTTTCATCCTTGGAGATAACCCTAAGGAATGTCGTTGCGATTCCGGCGATAACCCCGGAAATGCTTGTTTCAAATGCATGCAATCAGCTTCAACCTCGGAACTCCCGCCGAGGCACTCATTCCAAAGACTCGGAGATAACACCAAGAAGACAGGCACACTTAAAGAGGACCTTGAGGAATTCAAACACTTGCAGCATTCCAATCTCAGAGATAACCCTGAGCAACGTCTGCTTTATCAACCCAAACCAGAGATAACCCCGGTGAGGGGCAAAATCATCATCTTGCCACCTCAACCCCACATTGCGTCGTCTCAACATCTCATACATACATTTCTACACAACAATGTCCCACAAGAGCCAAGGAGTTCCAATCCTGAGTGACTATTACGCAAGGCAGCACACTAGATATAATTTGAAGCTTGAAGACCATGGGCATGGTCCCCTCTTCTTGACTTCGTACAACCTCTAATCACATGTCATTGCGTAACTCTCGACAACGGCGGTCCGAAAAAGGTCTTGTACACCTCAATCGGATGCTCGGATTGAAGTTTTGCAAGTTCGAGCGGACATCACACTGCATGAGTGCACGTACTTTGAGACGATGGGACCCGCAGAGCCCGGGGAACCCCGGGTAGCCACAGGTGCATCTACGACTGCTACAGGTACACCTGCGGCCACCAGCTCTATAAATATAGAGCTTGGGGTGGCCATTTTAAGAAAGGAAAAGGCAAGGAAGCCCTGTCAAATTTGCTCTGTACACACCCCATATTGAGTGTTTTCTCATTTTAAACACATGTTAGCTCACATATAGCTATATTTTTACCGGCAGGAGCTAAGTGTTCATCCACTTAGAGTTATAGAAGTCTTCTTTGGCAGCCCACTGTAAGCCTTCTTACACATTATAAAGCCTTTCTCTTCATATTTGCACACATTATTCTTCACATTGAGAGTCGTGTTGTATGTGTATGCCTAGACTTTGGTCCGTGGTTTTCATTTCTGTCTGTATATATATACTTATATATGTATATATTTATATATATGGACTAACATTATCGAGTTATGGCTCAATTGAGCCTAGACTTATGTTTGGAGCGTTTATTTGCTTATATATATATATATATATGAACTGTTGTCGGACTCTGTTCGATGAGCCTGAATTTTATATCCGGTGTGTTTATTGCTTTTATATATATATATATATAGCGATAAATCACTATAATGATAAACCGAGCCGGGATTGAGAAACATCCTGTGCGTTTACCACTTTTATATATATATATATATATATATATATATACATTTCTGTCAGGCCTAAAGTTTACTTCATGGCTTTTTACTGCTTTATTTACATTTCGTCCTATCTGGAGTTTACTTCGTAGCGGTTGATCGTTTTTACTGCTTTATTTACATTTAGTTCCGCCTGGAGTTTACTTCGTGGCGGTTGATCGCATTTATTTCTTTATTTACATTTCTGATCCCCCATGGAGGTGTTTCGTGGTGGTTGATCATGTCTCTATATATATATATTTACCGCTTTTATATATTTACATTTATGATCCCCCATGGAGGTGCTTCGTGGTGGTTGATCATGTTTGTATATATATATATATTTACAGCTTTTATATATATATATATAACTACTTACTACTTTTTATATAAACTACGACATCATGTGATCACAGATTCAATCTACTGAATCTAGATTCGATTTTCGTGATGGACATTTTCAGCTATAAGCAGCTTGTAAATTATTCACGGTGTTTGAATTTCCTTAGATGGCTTTCATGCCCATGAGGAGTTCGGCACTGCTATATATTATTTTTTCAAACATGCTTCACATCTCGAAAATAAAAGCAATCAAGCCAAACATTTAATAATAAAATGGAAGTATGAAAAGGTCTCAATTACTATTGAGCACAGGATTTGAAAAACCTCTTTTACAAAACTTCACTACTATATCATGTTTAAAACTGAATTTTTATATAAATTCAAACCCTCTGTATATAGGTGCGAACGAGGCCTCGCACTATTTCCAAATAATAGCACATTGACCCACACATACACACACATTCATATAATAGTTTCTTGAAAAGTGGTGGTCACCGTGGTAACACGGATGTCGGGGGGTGCCTAACACCTTCCCTCCGCATAATCAAGCCCCCGAACCCAAATGAATCTCTTGGTTTCATTGATCTGCTTAAACATGTTGTTACATCACTGGGTTAATGTGCAAACCTTTTCTCGGTTGCGTTGGTGCAACCAATTAAAAACACCAACTAGCGACGCTTACAGTCAAATCATCGATATATACATGTCGGACCTTTTTCACTTGTTTTTTCAAAAAAATCTCACATAACATGAGAACACCAAAGAACAAGAACAGAAAAGGGACAAATAAAAATCCCAACGTCGACATCCGAATTGTTACATCCTTCCCTCCTTACAAGGATTCTGTCCCTAGAATCACAACTCAACTAAATCATTCGTCACATTCTTCCCTCCTTACAAGATTCTTTCCCCAGAATCGAAGACACAGATTAAACAAATAACTTAGGGTAATTCTTCATCATTTCAGCTTCGATTTCCCACGTAGCCTCTTTGACATTGTGGTTCCTCCATATTACCTTCACGGAAGGTATCACTTTATTCCTGAGCACTTGTTCTTTCTTGTCAACTATCTGGATAGGAACCTCTTAATAAGACAAGTATTTATCAAACTATAATGGTTCATACTCGATCACATACTTGTAATCGAGTTTATACGGTCGTAATACCGAAACATGAAAAACATTATGATCGTGTTCCAACTCTGGAGGTAGAGCTACCTCATAAGCCACTTCTCCTATTCTTCGCAGCACTTCAAAGGGTCTAATAAACCTCGGACTTAGATTTCCCTTTTTACCAAAATGAATTTTTCCTTTCTAAGGATAAACTTTTAAGAACACGAAATTTCCTACGTCGAATTCACGATCTTGTCTGTGTTGATCAGCATACTTCTTCTGTCTTTCTTGAGCAGCTACCAATCTTGTCCTGATGAGTTTAACAACCTCAGTAGTTTGTTGTACTAGTTCCGGTCCTAACAGTTGGCATTCACCGACTTCATACCAACACAGTGGAGTTCCGTACTTCCTGCCATATAATGCTTCGTAAGGCGGCATGCCGATGCTTGTGTGGAAACTGTTGTTGTAGGCGAATTCCACCAATGGTAAATATTCATCCCAACTCCCTTTGAAATCCACGATGCATGCTCTAAGCATATCTTCCAACGTCTGGATTGTTCATTTGCTTTGGCCATCTGTTTGCGGATGATATGACGTACTCATTTTTAACTGTGTTCCCATGCATTCTTGTAGTCTCTTCGAGAAGTTTGACATGAATTGTGGATCTCTATCTGACATAATTGACACTGGAACTCCATGTCTCGAAACGATTTCTTTAACGTACAACTTTGCCAACTGATCAAGATTGAATCTAATCTTTATTAGCAAAAAGTGTGTTGATTTTGTCAGTCTGTCCACTATCACCTAAATCGCATCGTATCCTCTCTGAGTAGTTGGAAGACCCACCACAAAATCCATTGTGATGTGTTCCCACTTCCACTCTGGTATTTCCAACGGTTGAAGTAATCTGCTTGGCCTCTGGTGTTCTGCATTTACTCTTTGACATGTCAAGCATCTCGCAACACATTCTGCGATATCTCTTTTCATGTTTGGCCACCAAAAGTGTCGTCGTAAATCTTGATACATCCTCGTACTTCCAGGGTGAATCGAATATCTTGAGTTATGAGCTTCGGTCAAGATTTCATCTTTAATATCTGGTACTACTTGAACCCAAATTCTTCCCTCGAATCTTACTAGCCCTTCGGTATCGATCTTGTATTTCACTTCACTACCCTTAACCACTTTCTCTTTGATTTTTACACATTCTTCATTTTGTAGTTGAGCATTCTTTACCTTGTCCACCAAAGTTGGACTAGCTTCTATTTGGAATAGTCGTTCAGCGGATTCTTTTGGAAATTTTATTTCTAACTCTAGCTTTGTCATTGCTGAAATAAGCTCCTCTTGTGTGGTTATCAACATCAACTTTTCCCGACCTTTCCTACTTAAAGCATCTGCAACCACATTCTCTTTTGCTTGGATGATAAAAGATCTCACAATCGTAATCTTTTATCAATCCAATCCATCTCCTTTAACGCATGTTCAGGTCCTTCTGAGTGAAAATATACTTCAGACTCTTATGGTCTGTGTAGATCTCACATTTTTCTCCATAGAGATAGTGTCTCCATATCTTTAGAGCAAATACCACCGCAGCCAACTCTAAATCATGAGTCGGATACCCTTTCTCGTATTCCTTCAATTGTCTTGATGCATACGCAATGACTTTGCCATTTTGCATAAGCACACACCCTAGTCTTTTATGTGATGCATCACTGTACACCACAAAGTTTTCTATATTATCTGGTAATGATAACACAGGTGCCACACTTAACTTCTTTTTCAAGTCTTGAAAACTCTCTTCACACTTCTCCGTCCAAACAAATTTTACAGCTTTCCTTGTCAAATTTGTTAACGGAGTGGCAATCTTGGAAAAGTCCTGAATAAACCGTCTATAATAGCCGACCAATCCCAAGAAACTCCTCACCTCTGAAGGTGTTCTTGGTTGTTCCCAATTAATTACGGCTTCAACTTTTGATGGATCCACTGAAATCCCATCTTTGTCAATCACATGCCCAAGAAATTGTACACGTTCTAGCCAGAATTCACACTTAGAGAATTTTGCGTATAACTTTTCCTTTCTTAGTGTCTCCAACGTCAAACCTAAATGTTCCACGTGTTCTTTTTGAGATTTGGAGTACACCAAAATATCATCGATAAATACCACCACAAACTTGTCTAAAAATGGTTTAAACACCCTATTCATCAAATCCATGAATGCAGCAGGGGAATTTGTCAATCCAAAAGACATCACCAGAAACTCGTAATGTTCATACCGAGTTCTGAATGTTGTCTTTGGTACATCCTCCTTCCTTAATTTCAATTGGTGATACCCACTTCTCAAATCTATTTTTGAGAAGTATCTAGAACCCTTCAATTGATCAAACAAGTCATCTATTCTTGGCAATGGATATTTATTCTTAATAGTGACTTTGTTTAATTCCCTATAATCAATGCAAAGACACATTGGCCCATCCTTCTTCTTCATGAATAACATCGGTGCTCCCCAGGGTGACACACTCGACTGAATGTACTTCTTGTCTAATAGATCCTGCAATTGTACCATCGGTTCTTTCATTTCTACCAGAGCCATCATGTATAAGGCCTTCGATATCAGAGCGGTTCCTGGCGCTAAGTTGATCACGAACTCAATCTCTTGGTCAGGAAAAAGTCCTGGCAAATCCTCCGAAAACACATCTACAAATTCCCTAACCACTGGTATCTCTTCCAGATTCACCCCCTTCCTCTGAGTATCTACTATGTAAGCTAAATACCTCACACAGCCTTAACTCAACAACTTCTTGGCCTGCATAATCGTCAGACATCTCGCATGTCTAGGCAATTTACTACCATAGAAAACTACCTTTGACAGAGTCATAAGGTTTACACATTTCTTTTGGCAATCAATTATTGCTCCATAATTGAACAGCCAATCCATTCCCAAAATAACATCAAACTCTCCAAGTTTTATTAGAATTAAATCTACTGTCATAACATTCCCCTTAATGTTCACCCTACAATTCTTGTATAAGAACCTAACAGGAATCACCTTCCTATTTGCAATTTCTATGTTTAAAGGGAAATTCAATTCTTCACTAGGCAATCCTAACCTCTTAGCAAATTCATCAGATATAAATGAGCAAGTAGTACCCGAATCAAATAATACATAAGCATCAATATTATTGATTGGGATAATACCTGACACAACATCTTTTGATTGTACTGCATCCTGCACAGTCATGTTGAAGGTTCTGGCTGTGCGTCTGTTTGATGGCGTTGGTCCAGCAATGGTCACTGTGCCTCCACTGCTACCTCTCTTATTTCTCGTTGTCTCTTCAACTTTCTTCTTAGGGCACTCACGAGCAAAATGATCCTTTGACTCTCACATGTAGCAAACATTCTTCTTAGGTTGATTGCAATTTAGGGCAATGTGACCCTCCTGGCCACAATTAAAGCATACACGCTTCCCCCTTAAATACACACCTGCGTGAAACTTCCCACATGTAGCACATGCTTCGAACTTCTTCTTCTGCTGGTTACCCTGCCAGTTTCCAGCACCCACATTTCCATTCCATTTTCTCTCCAGGTTATTGTTACCATATCTACCACTCCCACCACTATTCTTACCTTCACCCTCATTCTTCTTCTTTCTCTATTCTTGATTGTACTTTGTCACAGCCTTGCCTCCACCCTCAGCGAGAATTGCCTTCTCAAGCAATCACCGTGAATGTCTTCAATTTGGAACAGGAGACCCTCTCAGACAACCAAGGTTTCAAATCCTCTGTTCAAACCTCCTCACCTCAAGGCTTAATCAGATTGACTTGATATGGTGCAAACCTCACCAATTCGTTAAATTTTATGGCATACTCCGATATCATCATTGTTCCCTGCTTCAGTTCTAGAAACTGTACCTCCATCTGATTCTTAGAACTTTCTGGGAAATAAGTCTCGAAGAATATCTCCTTAAACCTATCCCAAGTCATCACCCCTTGCCCTCCTCGAGTTTTATTGGCTTGCCACCAATAACTAGCCTTTGCTTTCAACATAAATGTTGCAAAAGCAGTCTTCTGATTTTCCCCTACTCTAGCTACATCAAACACTTTCTCTATTTCCATGATCCAGGTCTGAGCCTCAACTGGATTCATGGACCCACAGAATTCTGATGGTCCAACTGCCTTGAAGTCCTTAAATGTCACTGCTTGATTCTGTGGTTGATTCTATAACGTACCTGTTAGTAACGTCACTAACTGTTGAACGGGGTTAGCTTCCACGTTGTTATTGTTGGTAGATCCCTCAGGGGTTCTTTGTCATGGCTGACGTCTTCTTGAAGGCATTTTCTGTTAAAATACACTCATTAGATTATTACTCAATTCCTTTAAGTATTTTCTACTTAATTTTCACACCATAAAAGATTATCACATAACATATAACACTTTGAATAAAATAATAACTTTTATTCATTCATAATCTTTTAGAAAACATAAGAACAATAGCATCACTGCTATTTACATTACTTTCCTGAACTACTAAAGTTCCCGGATAACATCATCATCATATCCCATAGGTTACGTAACACTTGGGATTTACATATTATTTATCATATCATTAATCACATATCAAGTACATTTATGACGACCTACTAAAATGCTGCATAGCCTTATGACACTCTTCTTCCATAATACGGAACATTGTTCGGCGATCTAATATGTACGATGGCAGCGTCTCGAACTGAATCGGATAACCCATGACCCGATCTTGAGCTCGATTGATCACAGTGTTGAAAACACTATTCATCTCTTCCATCTTGATCTTCTTCACTTGTACATCTCTCTCTGCTACTCTGGCTCGTTTAGAAGCTTCTTCATATGCGTCTTCGGCTCTTGCCCTCTTAGTAGACTCTTCCTTCAGCTTGTTCTTCAGTTCTGCGATCTCCTCTGTTAGTTGCTCATTTCCTCCTTCAGTGTGGACCAGCTTCCCTTCAACATTACTCAGACGTTCCTCTAGATCATGGATCTCGTTGTCCTTCTGCACCATTGAGGTCTGTTGTTCAGCTGCTATCTCTCTCAACTCCTCAACGCTATCCTGAAGGTCCACATTGCGATCAGATACTTAAATCGTACATACATACGGCAAAGAATCGAGTTTAGTGGAATCTCTTCCTCCTCGTCCTCCTCATCCTCATTCGACTGTGGCAGCTCCTCTGGGTCCTCCTCGTCCATCTCTATCTCATCATCCTCATCAGGTAACCCCTCCTGCTCAACCACTGTGACCAACAGAGATGTTTTCCATAGCAGTAGTTGTTCCCAAACCACCTGAATATCTTAAGGCTCCTCCTCTCTAGGCATCTGGGATTCTTCCTCTCTAGCCTGATTGGATTCTCCTACATTAGTCATCCTGACAACAAAATTTTTAAGTTTTAATTACTAATCCTCATTACTGAACACTCACGAGCACATAGCTTGTATTCATATAAGCACATAAGTGTTTTATTACTTCTTCCTTAAAACTCGAAAAGAGTTTATCACCACTATCTTTTCAAAGGTTACTTCCTAAGGCTTTTCCCCACCTAAGGTTCATAACCTAAGGCTTTGATACCAACGTGTGACACCCCCAAATCTGGGTACTTCATTTTCACCAGATTTGGTGTTCACTTCATAAAAACATTCATATCTAACTATCCAAACATAACAAAATTAATAATAAACCTTCCTATTAAAGGATTACATCAATAAGTTCAATAAAATCTCCCAGGTTATCTAACCTTTACATACAAACATCATGTGCGGAAAATTAAGTATCTACATCACAAGATTTAAAATAAAGTCCAACAATATAAAAGCTAACAGATTTACAAGTCTTTAATACTTGCTTAAGGGTCAAAAGACCACGAACTATGTCCATAGTTATAAGTATTCTTTCAACTTAAACTTTAACAGTCATAAGACTATAGGGACTCCTCGTACTTAGGGGGATCAGCCCTTCGTACAATGTATTGTGCACAAGAATTTCAACGTTATGCGTAAATTATCCCCTGTAATAGGGTTGTTCATCTCAGTATTTAGAATACAAGTCCGCACCAAAGTAAGTTTGGTTTGGATAAGTTTCAAGATAATTTAGAGTTTAACGAACATCAACTAAGAATTAGTTGAATAAAATGTAGTAACAATGCTCTATGTAATAAGTCATAAATGAATCAACATTGCATAGTAAGGTCATGCTTTGGGAATGAACTAAAAGCATAAGCATTGAAAAACATAACATACCTTGCTTGAACAATATTAAGCTAAGGTTAAAATCTTATTTAGAATTGAGTATTGAGCATGCATTTCAAATATTAAATTGAACGATAAAACTTGTTCAATATTAGTGTATCAGAATTTAGAAACTTGCATGCCAAATAACAATTTAAAGATTAGAAAAACTGGCTCAATATCAAGAGGTAAGGTTTAGGAGCTTGCACAATATAAGTACAGTTAAGAAACTTGCACAAAGAAAGTTTAGGGTTAGAAAACTTCCCTTGTGTGTAAGCTAAACCATAACAGTTAGATTCACAATATCCTAAACACATGTCATTATGACACAATTAGTCACTACAGATACTTTGTATACAAATAAGTATCTATTTCATGTATGGTTTGATTTTAACCACATAGTCAAGTTACATTAGTAATCAAAACTCGTTAAATGTTAATTATAGGCTCATTCTTAGTACTATGATACAACAATTAACAAAAGTCATATTCTAACAGTCATAATACTGCAACGTATCAACAATTACAGACTCTGTGTAAAAGAAAATAATTTTTTGGCCATTCTGCTAACCAAACATTACGGTACATACGATTTATATTTGGTCAAGGCCATGACGACACCGGTATTTGCACATGAGTCAGTCAGCTGAGAAGTGGTGTTGTGGCGCGAGGTTGGCGTTGTGGCGCTAATTTTGGTGCTACACATGAGTCTTGGTGCCATGACTGTAGAGAGCTTAGCGATGGCGTCTTCAATTACGATGTTGAGCACGAAGAACAAAAACAAAGCTAATTTTGACTGTTTAATAACTTCTAGCACCTAAATTAACATGTATAACTTGCATAAATTACACATAAATGTTACCAATCATATATATACTGATTTCAAAACAACTAAACCATAATTTTAGAAAAAATAAATCCTTAAATGTTATGTTTTAAACCAAAACTCCATTTTTTGACATTGTTTGACAAAATTAACACTGTAACCATAATTATACACCAAATTAATTCATTCGAACTACTTTCTCTTCATTTCTTAACATATTATCATATTCAAGGTCCAATTTATGTATTAGTTCACAATCAAATATAAATTTTGGTACTCCTACAAGCCATGTTCATTTATACTCACTGTAAAACTATTTTCCATAAATTAGCATACAATCACACATATATATATATATATATGTTAGTTATAACATCACAATTGCATATCCACATAATTTCTTAACCAATTATAAAAATTTGGATTACAGACAATTTTGTAAACAACTTTATACTACAGTGAAACTCCAGAACACAAAAACTTAGGAATTATGCCGTAAAACATATATCTATACATATCATATTAAGGTTATAGAAAAATACCTTCAATTGCTTGAGCAATCTTTGCTAACCACAGATAATTGTTTGAAAGTCTCAGGAATCCTTCTTAATTCTCTCTCAAACTCTCTCAATTTTGATGAAAACTCTTAAGCCAGTCCTTTTTACGTAACATAGGATAAAGCCAACTCTCACTTAAGTGTAAGACAAATAAACTGATACGCTAGCCATAATAAGTATACTAAATATAACAGTTACAAAAATGTAAACATATATAGGTTATAAATATATTTTATTTATTATTTGATTATTTTATTTATTATAATTCAAATTCAAAATTTAAAAGCCATAAGGCTATATTTGGCAAAAACTCTTTAAAATGTAAAGACTTAATATCCTTAAGCCTTGTTTGGCAAAACTAAATTAAACTCCTTTAATGTATTTTAATAACCCATTTATAGCATAGTTTATTGTCACACTTTTATTACCAAATTAAATTAAAAACATTTTAATAATCCATTTATTCCCTATCAACTCTCTAACTTAATTATTAAATTAAATTAGAATATTATCTCATAATAATTAATTTTCTTCACTCATTAATTATTTATTTAACAAATAATTAATCAAATCAAATCAAATTAAACAAGTATTTATTCAATAATAGACACATCAATTAAATATTTATATAATTAAATAAATATTTAAAATTACAATTTAAAATTCCGGATTGTTACATGATGTATGATATCTGGGCTAAACGATTCATTCATAGAGCAGAGGTATATACAAACTAGCAAATCGAAACCTAGTTTATTGGTTGTTTATGGGAAACCACTCAGCGAACCATATTGAAACTATTAGAGACTCGATGTGTACCAAGTACAGAAAATGGATACGTATGATGAAAATGTGGAACTTGAATGAAATGTTGAGCAATGTAAATGAAGTTAGAAATTCTTAAAGGAAGAATTGTTATATAAACAAGAAAATTCAAAGAAGAATCTTGAAGAGATATAAAGATAAGAAATGGGAGTTACCTAACTCCAATAGCTAAGATAACGAATAATGATGAATAGACAAAGTCTGTAAGATTAAAAGCATAAATGAAATCATAAATGGTGAAAAAAGGAAAGAAAGAGGATCGTAAAACAAAACGATCACGAGTTAAGAAAAGAATTTTAAGGGAGACAATTATAGAATAAGATCACGACGTGATCTGTTTAAGTTATAAAAGAAAGATGGTCTGTAATGTTTGAATAATTATAGCTTGATGCTATGAAGATAATGTACTATGATATAATAAGAGATAAACTCACGAGGAGTTATAGATAATGTGATACGAGAAATTCGTATTAAGCAAGTTAAGGGGAAGTTAAGAATAAGTTAAGAGTAAGGTAATGTTAGGTGGGATTTCATTTGAGGACTCATATGGTGACTAAGTTGTATAAACCTTTGTATAGGCAGAGATTTGTGCATGTACTTGGTTTATCACATTGATAATCATTTGAATGTCGGTGTCGCGCTATCAATGTGTATGTGGTGGAAAGGTGATTCTTTTCTCATGTGTATATTTGATAGTTAGAGGCTTTTAAGATTAGGTTAGATGATATTAAGATTATGTATGATTCTTAAACTAATGCATATGGTAAGTTCGTGACTCATAATCATATGGTATGTTTTAAACTCCTCAGCGAATGGACGCCTATGGTCTGACTAGGATAAGTTCTTAAACTCATATTATTATGGCAAGTTCCTAAACTTCTAATGTGTGGTAATTTTGATGAACTATACTGGGGGTATAGGAAGATTGTAAGTTAAAATACAAGAATATTTAGTGTAAGAGCATTGGTGGTGCTAGAAATAAAAAGAATTAGTTAGTAATGAGGTAATGGAGTAAAGATTGAAGTTGATGAAGAAAATTAGATATTCCAAATCTTCTAGCTTTGCTAGATTTTTGAAATTTATTGACTTCGTGCTGATGTTTGCACTTCTATTTTTCTTAAAAACATTGGATCAAATGATAGAACCAATGAGTTTTAAAAACAATATCGTTATTCGTATGTCTATGCTAATTATTTTGGCTAGACAAAAATAATTTAAAATTATCAAAATGTATTTTGTTTTTTCGTAGTCATTAAGGCATCGCTAAATATGATGCTGATTTGACAAACGAGGAAGTTATCAATGCAATTGAACCTAGTGTTGGATGTGATCATAAGATCGTCAGCCCACTATGGTATGATGTAGCATGACAAAGTCATATAATGATTGAATCCTCAATGTACTATCGAGATAGTAAGGTATTATGTCATCATAAAAGGATTTTTGGTTTTCTTTAAACTAAGAAAGATATGACATATGAATTGGATAAAACTATTTCGATTGATGTTCAAGTTGTTGTTAGAAGTCTATAATATTTGATTCAGCTAGACAAATATTGAAAGATGTTTATGCAGTTCAAGTGTTTCTTGAGAAGTTATGCCAAACCAAATTATTTTGTTGCGGATTCAGGTGTTGAAAAGCTGAGGTGAACAACCCTTTTATAGTGGAGTACGCAGAAGCGTTTAGATGTTTATGCACAATATATGGTACGAAGGGTTAATCACCCTAAGTACGGGAGTCCCTATAGTCTAATGACTGTTTAGTTTTAAGTTGAAAGAAATACTTATAACCTTGGACATATTGCATAATACTTCGTATGAAGGGCTTAACACCCTAAGTACGGGAGTCCCTACAGTCTAATGATTGTTTAGGTTTAAGTTGAAAGAAATACTTATAACCCTGGATGAAGTTCAAGGTCTTGTGACCCCTCAGCATGATTTGAGAATCTTTTAAATTTCTGAGTTATTCATACTGCTTCCCAATTATTGACCAATTGTGGAAGATTCTTGTTATTCTAAAAGGTGAATGTGATAAGGATGATATTCCTTAGAAAGAAGTAAGTCATAGAATGCGACACTGAATGATGAATATATTAAATAAGTGAGAAAAGAAATTTTGAAAGGAGACGGAGATGAGTTATCAAAAAATAATATAAAACTTTTAATAGAAAAGTTAATAATTGTAGAAAGATCTTTGTGGAAAGAAAATGATTATAGAACCCTATGAATGAATAAAAGATTAACGCAAAATCTATTTTGATAGATTAAATGAATGAAGATTAATAAATAAAATTTTGAGGACGGACTTCTTAGAAAAAAGGGTGAATGTAATATTCCGAGTGTTTATGAGTTGAGTATATGATAACGATCCTTAGAAAAGGAAATGAATGGGTTAAAGAATATATAATACTCAAAATATAATTGAGTTCAAGTGAAAGTTATGAAATAAAACCAAGAATATGTTGAAGAAATGAATGTAGTAGGAAATATAAAACCTATATTAAGGTAATGTGTTGAAGTTATTCAACGATAAATTTTTAAGGTTTTTTTAAAGAGATTTGATGAAAACCTGAGTAAGGTAGGGTTTTGGTGATTCCAAGGACGGAATCCTTATAAAGGAGGAAGGATGTGACAACCCGAATTTTCATAAATTATTAAAATAAGAATTTAATAATTAAAATTCTTAATATGAGGTGTATATATTTTGAATTATGTGTTTTAGTGTGAAGAAATTAATTTTTTATGAGATTTAATAATTGATTAAACTATTAAAGGAAATAAAATAAATTAGTCATGATAAGGAATCTGGTGGCAAGGGAAATTAACCCTATAAATATTGGGTAATTTAAATTAAGTTGAAACTATATTATAAAATAATATTGTTTGAATATTTAAACCTTACTTGGTAGTGGTGTTGTAGTACAGTGGATAAAAGGGTTAATTCACTTAATTAAAATAGTGAGTTAATATATGAGTTTTGCTAATTAAATTTGGTATTCTTAATATATATATTATATGTCATGGTAATATATGAAAAGGTTTAGTATCTTGAATGATGTTAATTGATGGTGAGAGAAGAAATACCATTATACATATAAATAATTATTAGTTAGAAATTAATAAATTAAATTAATAATTAAGTGGTGATTAGATGTATGGATTAAATAAATTGTCTTTGAGATAATTTATGCAAGAAAAGAAATGAAATGATTATATATAATAATTATATAATTCATTTGAGTTAACTAAAATAATTAGTGGAATAAATATTAACTATTTTAATGGAAATATTTATTTTATTAGAGATGTTTATTTTAGTTACAAAGGTAATTTCATAATTTATAGTGTAGTAATTATACATGTTATAATTGTGTAATTACTTAATGTGGCTAAATAGTTTAACAATAAAATGAAGTGTGACATATGTATCATATAGTAAAGGAGTTGTTAAAATAATTGGATTGGAGATTATTTGAGTTAGCCAAACATGGCCTGGACTCTTTGTATTTTATAACTGCTAAAATTTTGTTTTTGTTTTAACTGATAACCCAACTTAAAGTCACGTATTCATTAGTTGGGGGTTACGCTCAGTATTCTTCTAAAGCTAAGAGTTAGAAAACAGAGAAGAAGAAAAGAAGAGAAGAAGAGAGAATGAGAGAAAGAGATAAAAATAGAAATTGAGAGGGAAAGAGAAGAAGTTCTCTGTAAATTGAGAGAAGGAATTTGTGAGAATTATGGAAGGAAGAAACAAGAAGATTGTTCAAAATTTTATAGCTAATCAAAGGTAATAATCTAGCTTTGAGTTTTTAGTATTATACTTCTTGAGTTTCTTTGAAAAGTTAGATTTTTATGGTTAGAATGTTAAGAGATTGATCATATATGTTAACTAGTATGTATAATTTGTTTTATGTAATCTATAACAAGTTTTCATGTAATCAAATTCGTGGAAACAAGTGTTAGAAGAAGAAATTTGGTTTATGACTTAGTATATGTATTTTGGTCTATTTTAAGGCTTAAATAGATGGTTAGATCATGTATATAATCTAAAATTGATAATAGATGTGGTTAGTACATTGAAAAATGAAAAGAACACAAGTTGAATAAATCAATTTGGTTAAGAAACGATTTCGTAGTGAATGAATTCGCTAAATTGTTGGGCTTCGGCACAGAAACGCACAGCAGAAATTAAAATTTTAAAGCAATTTCCGAAACCCTAAAACAGGATCCATGCGAAAAATCAATTAATTCAGAGGTTTAGAGATTATACCAAATATGAAAAACGAGAATCTGAAACCGACTGCGCCTCGAATCTCCAACGCAATACAAATCGATTGCGCCTACTAAGTATCCACATAACGCCTAACGCCACACCTAACCGGTCGAACAATTCTGCAATAAGAAGGACTTGCGGTACTAGCCACCAAAAGGAATGGATTTTCTGAAACTGTTTTCTCTCTAGTCTCTCTCTCTCTAAGAGCGGCTAGGGTTTTTCAATTATGATATCACCCTAAGTAGCTACTATATATCATATATATAGTGGTTAAAAGGAATTAATCAAATCAAAACCTAATTTCATAAAATCCGAATTTATATATATATATATATATATATATATATCTCTCTTAATTAAGTCTTACTTAATTAATATACATATATACAAATTATCCTTTTAATTTAAATTCGTGATTTAAATACTATTAATCATATTAATATATTTAAATCCTTAAAATTTAAATTAATTCCCTTTTAAATAACGTTCTATGTGTGTGATAGGTTATTATTACGTTGGCAATAATTTTAAAATCATATTATAAAATTATAAACAGTGAGCGGCATCTAGTAATGCATCACTGCTACCCAAGTAATAATAAGATCGATGATTCGATGCAACCTTTTCGTGACCAATGTTTCAATGTAATTTAATCCTTTTAACCTTAATATCCTAGATTAAACTCGAGTCATGGAATGTGTCATACTCTTCATAATTTAATCTGAGTTTTCTTGATCAATGAGTAGACTATATGAAACAAATCACTATTTGAGCATGGCCATGCATTTCATAGTCCTACTCAATCAAGAGGCCTATAGATATCACCCATAATATATAGGATGGTTAAATTCCATCTAGATCACTCATATTTCTCACACGATTAATGATGAACCCAATAATCACCTTTATAGTCCACCCTATTAAAGGTGACATTTGATGATATCAAAGTACATAAATTCTTGTGTAGTAATATAGCGATTTCGTGCTTGGAGGACCATTACATCATCATCACTATGAGAATTGCTAATGACACTTCGCATAATACTCCATATAGAATTCTCTCATGGTGGGTCATCCGAAGACATCGTTTCTAACATGTACCTATGCATTGACTTAATATCTCATATATTTATGACCAATGAGATTTGGTCATCAGTCAATCCACATACTAGTCTCAATGCATCATTGTTGTCCCATCAACAATGATACTCGACTAGGGACATTTAAGACACTGATACTAATGGTAATATATAATCTCATGTTCAAATCACATACTTGAAACTATATAATTTGTATCACTATTCTAAGGAATTTTATTATGTTAACAATTATATTACGCAAATAAATAAAACCATAATAAAATCATATATTTATTCAATCAAATGTAATATCAAAACGTTAAGCAATTATATCAAATAATTGTCCTCTCAGGGCATAAACTCTAACAGCCTCCCACTTGCACTAGAGCCAATCACTCATGTATCTAATACCCATGGAACTAGTGTGACCGTGCTTCTCGTCGCTGCACAAAGCCTTCGTTAGTGGATCTCGCAACATTATCATCATCGTGGCACTCTTCCTATATGTACATCTCTCTATCAATGATTTCACGGATGAGATGGTACCGCCTAAGTATATGCTTGGATCGTTGGTGAGATCGGGTTCCTTAGCTTTGCGCAATGGCTCCATTATTATCACAAGATAGAGCAACCGGATCAACAATGGTTGGAACAACACCAAGTTCAATGATGAACTTTTTAATCCATACTGACCTCCTTGCATTTCGCGACAGAAGCAAAACAATATACTCACCTCATTGTAGAATCACCATCGCTCTTGCTTGAACTTTTCCAAATTAACAACACCACCATTAAGGCAAAACACAAAACCTGACTGAGACTTATAGTCATCATTGTCAGTCTGGAAACTAGCATCTGTGTAACCCTTTACTGTTAGTTCGTCTTCACCTCCATATACCAAGAATGAATCCTTAGTCCTTTTCAGGTACTTGAGGATATTCTTGACTGCTGTCCAGTGACCTTCACCTGGATTCGACTGGTATCTGCTCATCATACTCAAAGCATACGAGACATCCGGACGAGTATATATCATTGCATACATGATAGATCCAATTGCCAAAGCATAAGGGATCTTTCTCATACGCTCCTCATCATCTTGTGATTTAGGATATTGGGCCTTAGAGATCTTTACACCATGAGTCACGGGTAAGTTTCCTCTTTTCACCTCTTGCATGCTGAACCGTTTCAACACTTTATCAATATATGTACTTTGACTTAGTTGAGCATTTTCTTGATCTATCTCTATAGATCTTGATACCTAAAATGTAAAAGATCGCCCAAATCTTTCATGGAGAAACATTTTCCTAACCATGTTTTTACAGCCTGTAAAGAAGGAATGTCATTCCCAATAATTAATATGTCATCAACATATAATACTAGGAATACAATGTGACTCCCACTAACCTTCTTATATACACAAGGTTCATCTTCATTTTTAATAAAGCCAAATTCTTTGACTGCTTCATCAAATCGAAGATTCCAATTTCGAGAGGCTTGCTTCAATCCATAAATGGATCGTTGCAGTTTACATACCTTTTCAGCATCCTTTAGAGTGACAAAACCCTCAAGTTGTGTCATATACACATCCTCAAGGAGATTTGCGTTAAGGAAAAGCGGTTTGACATCCATATGCCGATTTCGTAATCATAAAAAGTCGTGCATGATAGCAAGTAAGATCCCGATGGATTTAACCATTGCCACTTTGGAGAGAAGGTTTCATCATAGTCAACACCTTGAATTTGTTTGAAACCTTTTGCTACCAAATCGGCCTTTATAGGTTTGTACATTACCATCCCATGATCGGTTTTCTTCTTGAAAACCCACTTGCACCGATTGGTTTTACCCTTCTTGGTGGATCAACCAGAGTCCATACTTGGTTAGTATACATGGAGTCCATCTTAGATTTCATGGCTTCAAGCCATTTCTCGAATCTGGTCCATTCATAGCTTCTTGGTAGAAGCAGGCTCATCTTGATCTATGAGCATCACATCGCCGCTTTTGAGTCACAAGATATCCATAATATCTCTCGTGCTCTTGGCGTGTCCTACCAGATCTCTGAATGACTTGTGTAATTTTGAGCGGAGTTCACTTTCCACATTTTTTGGGGTTCCCGCTCATGTTCCAACTCAGTTCAATGATATTTTGTGGTTCTCGAATTTCTTGAGTTCTACTTTCCTCCCATTGTTTCCTTTAGAGACAAATTCTCTTTCTAGAAAAATACCGATTCGAGCAATAACCACTTTGTTCTCAGAAGGTTTGTAGAAATAATACCCTTTTGTTTCCTTTGGGTATCCCACAAAATTACATTTGTCAGATTTGGGTCCGAGCTTGTCAGAATCTAGACATTTTACGAACGCCTCGCAACCCCAAATCTTCATGAACGACATACTAGGACGTTTCCCAGTCCACATTTCATATGGTGTCTTTCGAACCGTCTTTGTAGGAACACTGCTAGTGTGAATGCAAATTGCCTCTAGGGCATGACCCCGAAGCTTATGGAAGATCTCAGATAACTCATCATTGATCGTACCATGTCCAACAAGGTTCGATTCCTCCTCTCGAGATACACCATTCCATTGCAATGTTCCGGTGGAGTGAGTCTGTGATATAATACCACACTCCTTTAGAAGGTCATCAAAGTCTTGGCTTAAGTATTCACCTCCTCGATCGGATCAAGGGCTTTTATGCTTTTGCCAAATTGGTTTGAACTTCATTCTTGAATTCCTTGAACTTTTCAAAGGATTGGATTTGTGTCTCATAAGATACACATATCCATATCTACTAAAGTCGTCAATAAATGTAATGAAGTAATAAAACCTACCTCTTGCTAATCTAACTCATGGGTCCACATACATCACTATGTATAAGTCCCAATACATCGCTAGCAATTGCTCATCGTGTCCGGTGAAAGGGCTTTAGTCATCTTGCTCGATAAACAAGACTCGCATTTCTCATATGATTCAAAATCAAATGAATCCAAGAACCCATCTTTATGGAGTTTGGATATCGTTTCTCATTTATATGGCCTAAACGACAAAGGTTAAAAATATGTCGGATTTGAATCATTTGATTTAAATCGTTTTGTATTTATGTTATAGATAGGCATTTCTAAATCAAGAATATAGAGACCGTTAAACAATTGTGCAACACCATAACAAATATCATTTAAGTAAAACAAACAACGATTGTTCTTTATTATAAATGAAAACCTTTCTTGTCCAAACAAGAAACAGAAATAATGTTTTTGCTTATAGCAGGCACAAAATAACAATCTTCTAATTCTAAAACTAGCCCAGTGGGCAAAGATAAATGATAATTTATTACGGCCAGTGCAGCAACTTTTGCTCTATGTCCAACTCGTAGGTCAACCTCTCCTTTCGCTAAAGTTCTACTCCTTCGGAGCCCCTGCACATTAACACAAATGTGAGAACCACATCCAGTATCCAATACCCATGATGTAGAAGTAGACAAGTTGACTTCTATAACATATATACCTGAATCAGAAGTCGTACTTCCTTTTCTTTTCTTCACTTCTTCCAGATAAGCATGACAGTTCCTTTTCCAATGTCCAGGTTTTCCACAGAAGTGACATTCACCTTCTTTAGCAACCCCACCTTTAGGTTTTAAAGCCTGTTTGGTTTTGGAATTGGGTTTGGCAAAAGATTTAGATCCTATCTTCTTCTTGCCTTTCCAATTTTCCTTAGCATTCCCCTTTTACACCATCATTATGGGAGCGGGTCCTGCCTTTTTCATGTTGTTCTCGGCAGTTCTTAACATGCTCAACAACTCAGTAAGGGGTTTCTCAATTTCATTCATAAGATAGTTCATAACAAATTGAGAGTAGCTGTTGTTCAAAGATTGCAAAACAAGGTCGGGTTTGGGCTTAGGAGTGATTGGAAAACCCAACCTATCAAGGTACTCAATATACCCAATCATTTTCAAAGACATGTGGACCAACTGGATCACGTTCACCCATTTTGCAGTGATACAACGCCTTGCTTGTATCATACCTCTCCTGTCGAGCATGCCCTTTGAACAATTTCTTGAGATGCTCGATCATCTCATAAGCATCCATCAACTCATGTTGCTTCTAAAGCTCAGCGTTCATGGTTGCTAAAGCATGACACAACTCACATCCGAGCATCATCTTGATGCTTCTTGTAAGCATTGTGCTCGCGACATGGTGCAAAGGATACCGGTGTCGCAGAATGGGCCCATCAAGGACATATAGCTTACGCTCTTGTTTGAGGACAATCCTCAAGTTCCTATGCCAGTCAAGGAAATTAATTCCACTTAGCTTGTCCTTTTCAAGGACTGATCGTAATGAAAGACTATTTGTGTTGTTGTTATTTGCCATTTGATATCTACAATTTATAAGTGCAACAATAATAAGTCAAATTACAGAGTTGATATTATATAATTGATAATAGTACATTCAAAATATACCTCCCACTATTTTATTCAAATTAATAGCCCTCACCATTAATTCGGAAAGCATTTTCTATTAAATCTTTCTAGTGAGCCAAGATCCATATTTCATTATGCCTTAAGTTAGCTTTGGCTATTCTCTCAAAACATAATTATTTAGGTAGACAACCCTTTGTCAATTATATCATATATAACTCTCGGATAGTTTGGTAAACAACATTTGTTTCTAGTCCATCTAATGGTACCAACCAAACTCTATGCCTCTAAGTCCACAATCCTATTGAGATAACTTAGTTAAGTCAGCCCAATGATTTTAATAGTTTGGATATCACAATTATCCTATCGCATCTTACCTAGATAAATAGGGTACTTTGCTTTGGCAAACCTACATCTATTGATCAAGGTCTTGATGAGTGTTATTCATTGGAAGGCATCGATTTAGACTTAATAATTTAATGAGGGATTTTATTAATTTAGATCTCACCAATTTTAATCTTATTAAGCATGCACATTATTAATCATATCATATCGCATACAAGCATAAATAAAGTGCAAAATTAAATGTGTCACGCTTATGGCCCAATCCATCGTCAATCTTTTTCAAGTTAATGAAAGATTGAAGGTCAATCTTAGGTGGTAAAAGATCTTAAAATAAATAGCTTCCTTGGATCTTCCTCTAGATGCGCCTCCTCTCCATCATCATCTTTCCATTGTGTTCTCCATTTTGACATCTTCATCAATTACTGATTATTACATGACATAAAGAAACCTCGAAAGTTACATTCAGGGGATTTAGATGAGAAGAGAATATTACATTAGAATTTATAGAAAGGCACGACACATGCAAGCCGTATTTCAAAACCAAAAACCACTAACCTATGGGTCAAAAGGCCATAATCAGGCACCATGCATATCACAATAAGCACATAACAATTTATATATAATTAAAGAAAACTATATATAAAATATAGGGGACACGACCATAATCAAGGCCACTGACGGGGGGTCCAAGGGGGTCTCTTCCAAGCGGTGGTCCCATTGATCGTACATTTTAATCATATTAAAACGAATAACAAATCATAATGACAAATCGTAATCATACATTTTAATCCACCAAAACACCCATAATAACAAATCATATATGTCCAGCGGTTCGATTTAATCATATTAAAAGCGAATAACAAAGACACCTTAATTTATCATATATTTCAGGTTTCGATTAATCATATTAAAACGATTCTTCATGCTTCTAATCCGATTAGAATAGTTATATTGTTATTCCACCGATTAAAGATACGATTAAAAGATTATCATATATATTACCGTAATACACATACAATGTAATATATATTCAATTTTATATCGGTAAACATGCATCATCATCATATATCATATATATCGAATACAATTAAAACACGTAATCTGAATTAATCTTTTCGCAAGTAGCTCGATACCACCGCTTCAAGCCCGACACGTAAACACATAGCGGAAATTAAAATTTTAAAGCAATTTTCAAACCCCAAAAACAGGATCCATGCGAAAAAATCAATTAATTTCAGAGGTTTAGAGATTATACCAGATATGAAAACGAGAATCAAACCGATGCGCCTCGAATCTCCAACGCCTTAATACAAACCGATCAAGCGCTCTACTGTGAGATTCCACACACTAACGCCGCACGCAACCGTCGAACAATTTCGCAATAAGAAGGACTTCACAGATTAGCCACCAAAAGGAATAGATTTTTCAAATCTGCTTTTCTCTAGTCTCTCTCTAAGAGGCGGCTAGGGTTTTTCAATTATGATATCACCCTAAGTAGTAGCTGCTATATATCATATATATATAGTAGTTAAAAGGAATTAATCAAATCAAAACCTAATTTCATAAAATCCTAATTTATATATATATATATATATATATATATATATATATATATATATATATATATATATATATCTTAATTAAGTCTTACTTAATTAATATACATATATACAAATTATCCTTTTAATTTAAATTCGTGATTTAAATACTATTAATCATATTAATATATTTAAATCCTTAAAATTTAAATTAATTCCCTTTAAATAACGCTTACATGTGTGTGACCTTATAGGTTATTATTACGTTGGCAATAATTTTAAAATCATATTATAAAATTATAAATAAAGTGAAATGGCATCTAGTAATGCATCATCGCTACCCAAGTAATAATAAGATCGATGATTCGATGCAACCTTTTCGTGACCAATGTTTCAATGTAATTTAATCCTTTTAACCTTAATATCCTAGATTAAACTCGAGTCATGGAATGTGTCATACTCTTCATAATTTAATCTCGAGTTTTCTTGATCAATGAGTAGACTATATGAAACAAATCACTATTTGAGCATGGCCATGCATTTCATAGTCCTACTCAATCAAGAGGCCTATGGATATCACCCATAATATATAGGATGGTTAAATTCCATCTAGATCACTCATATTTCTCACACGATTAATGATGAACCCAATAATCACCTTTATAGTCCACCCTATTAAAGGTGACATTTGATGATATCAAAGTACATAAATTCTCGTGTAGTAATATAGCGATTTCGTGTCGGAGGACCATTACATCATTTTCACTATGAGAATTGCTAATGACACTTCGCATAATGCTCCATATAGAATTCTCATGGTGGGTCCGCATCCAAGACATCGTTTCTCAACATGTACCTATGCATCGACTTAATATCTCATATATTTATGACCAATGAGATTTGGTCATCAATAATCCACATACTAGTCTCAATGCATCATTGTTGTCCCATCAACAATGATACTCGACTAAGGACATTTAAGAACACTAATACTAATGGTAATATATAATCTCATGTTCAAGTCACATACTTGAAACTATATAATTTGTATCACTATTCTAAGGAATTTTATTATGTTAACAATTATATTACGCAGTAAATAAAACCATAATAAAATCATATATTTACTCAATCAAATATAATATCAAAACGTTAAGCAATTATATCAAATAATTAGCCTCTAGGGCATAAACTCTAACATAAACATGTTAAAACATGAAAGTTTAGTATAAACATGAGTTTTAGGTCAAGATTTAGGATAGTTAGTGGTTCTTTTAAACTGTTATAATTCTAGTATATTATAGCTCTATGAATTACGAATCCATAGAATTGAAAATGGTCTAATTTGGATATCTATAACTCAAGTTATGAAGATTAGAAGGAGAAAAGGGTCAAAAATTGCAAGAACAATGAACTCAGAAGTCCAGGATTCTTCTAGCAGCAATTATTATTGTGTGCCCCAAGCATTTTGGGGTATAGCTGCCCTTTAGGGCACAGCTGCGCTGTGTCCAAGGCTTAATTGGGTGCAACGGCACTCTAGGTTTGTCTGGTATGACTATTTTGACCTCCTATAGTAAAATAGCAATAACGTTTTCATACAAACTCCGATTGAGGACATTCAAGATGATCTGGAACAAGGAAGAATAGACCTACAACTTTCATTCTTTAAATTTTTTGATTTGAGGTCGCAAATAGGGGTCAAAATGGTCATCTTTGGGACAATTGTGTTTTTAGAGATAATCGGAGGGCGTCGGGCATGCACGTATGCAAGTGTAGTGCTTCTGACGATAAAAGATGTTATTCTAAGTTATAAAACATGAATGTTAGTAAATAGAATGATGCTTAACATTAATAAGTGATGTATTAGATAAGTTGTATAGGCATACTAAGCATACACAAGAGAGACAAATCAGGCGTGTGACGAATAAACGTTTAAACGTTGTGACAAGTGTTAATGAACGTAAAAAGTGTTTTAAGACAAATGAAATTAATATTATAAGATATAGAATGGGGTTAATATAAAACCAATAATGATTCCTAGCAAGACTTAAACACTTAAATGAATTTTGAGTTTTATTAAAAAGAAATATAGTGAGATATAAGTCGAAAGTTAACACAATCAAATTGACATTTTGTATTGATTAACAAGAAGGGTTATGAGATATAGAGTAAAGTTTATATTGCAACTGCTATGCATTGCTATGTGACTAATAGTTATGTGCATGATTATATAATTGTGTAGGGCACGTGAAGTGCAGATAGCTGTAAGTTGTTAAACTATTATTGGTAAACAACGATCAAGGCAAGTCTTTTAGTTCCTATTTGTTATGTGAACTTGATGATGAACTATTTTAAATCGTTGTTGCAAAGAGCATGATGTGTTATATATATATTGAAAGTATGAAATGTTAAAGCCAACTTATGACTACGTTGATTGAATAATGAATGTTAATTGAGCAAGGAACTCAATCTTTATACTTGTTATATGAACTGCAGCATATATGTTATGTTAGTCCAATGTATATGAGATGTATGTTGAGCATGTTATTATGTGCTATGTGATGCATGAAAACTGTTAGATTTTGTTGGCCTGTCGAGCTCAACCTTGCAAATAACCACTTTTGCAGGTTAAGGATTCAAGGTAACGCTATGTGCTACTTAAAAGATATGAATCAGATGTAATACATGAAGATTTATATATTTTAGTTAAAGATTGTTATTTTTTTAAACCATGATTAAGGTTCATAAGATGTACTCAATGTTTTATGATGTATATTGTATGTTGAGTTGTAAAGTTAAAGTTTGAGCTATCCGATGTATAAAGGATATCGATTTGATATGTAAGTGTATATATATATATAATAACTCTGATGAAGCGAATCATAAATTAAACTTGATTTAGAGATATGTAAATGATAAAGGTTTAGATTCAAGGAATTAAAGTAAGAAGACAAAAAAGATTTAATTATTCCGCATTTTATTAAGTTAAACATCGAATAATGATGTAAAATCAGAAGTTAGACGTATTATTAACGACCGAAGTCGATAGTTGAATTGTATGAATTTTGGGGTCGTTACAAATATTTCAACTAAAATATTTATTTTATTTGATAAATATTTTAATAATAATTTTTTATTATTTTTTCTTATTTATTTTTTTTTTTTTTATCTTTTGCCCGCCGGAGCGGGGTAATTTAGCTTGGTAATTCTCGTCGAGACGGGTTACCCAAACTTAGTTTCTGCAGTTCGCGAAGAACACATAACAAGACCAATTTTGGCCAAAATATCACACAAGTTCAACCATATGTTCTAAACTTGCAATTCGTGAATAACACAGAACCAGACCAATTTAGGCCAAAACTTCACATATACAACGAAAATAATTTCACCCATATATTCTAAACTTAACAGAAACATTTAATGATATTCTTAGCACACTTTTAACATCTTGAGTCACATAAACAACAAGATTTAAAGCCATAATTTTCATATTCTTGCTATTTTTCAAAATATTGTCAAATTTCATGAAATCACAAATCACATATTCCTATAACACCAAATTAGTTCGTTTAGGTTTTGTTCTTTTCATTTTTACATGTATAAACATAATCAATTATCAATTCACCGATTAACATACAATTAAGGTGTCGATTTTTGTACTTATGGGCCACATTCAAACATTATTTCTCTGTAACCTTCAATATTTCAACTTAATCTTAATTTCATGGATTAATTACTCTAAAACACATATAAATCATATATAATTGAACTATACATGTTAATAGACATATACAACATCATAGATTTAACAATTAGCCATGAAAATTTAATTACAGAAAAATAAAAGCTAATTTTTATGAAAATTTTCTAAGTACGTAAATTAAAAGTTGGGTTAAGGAATTACCCTTAATTTCTCTGTTATGATGGTAAGAATTCCTCCTATAATTCTTCAAATCTCCTTCCCCAAATTCAATTCTCTCAAACTCTCTCCCTTTTTTCTCTCTGAACTCTCTCTGAGTTTCTTAGACTTAGGCCTCAGGAAAAATGCGTAAATGAAAATAATAAACTGATATAAGTGCGCATACTGGCGCAGTTATGGTCGATTAATCCGTAGTGGGTTAACTGGCCAACTTCCTTTTAGGCCATGTTTGGCTATCTTATTGTTAGTTTCCGAAAGCACAATAGTTATCTAGAAGGGGGGGTTGAATAGATATTAAAAACTTTTCTTTATTTAAAAACTGTTTTGATAAATCTTTTAAGCACAGCGGAACTATTGATTCTTTAAAATCCCTTTTAGATAGCGGATTAAAGAGAGAAAGGAAATTATCGCAGTTATAGCAGTTATAAAGACACAATTGTTTTTAAGTGGTTCGGAGCACTCAAAGCTCCTAGTCCACTCTTCTACTCCTTGGGTAGGAAATCCACTAAGGATGTCTTGTACACTTTCTGAATCTCACAGATTCCTTCTAGACCAGCAGTCTAGGCACTTCTAAGTTCACTTTTGAACACTTCAAGTCCAGTAGACTTGGCTCTTCACAGTTCACTTAGAACTCTTCAAGTCCTTCTGACTTTGAACTTCTTACTTCAGTAGATTGATGATTGTTGAGTTGTGATTGAGGCTACTCAGTTGCAGTTAAGCACTTGTTCGAAAGAACTGAGTAGCTAAGCAAGTTTTCCCTTTTTCTCAGATCGTAGTTAAGCATTTAGAGTTCTTGTGCGTTCTGTTCAATACTTGCTTAACTTCTCTCATCTGTCTTTGATCTGTATATATGTGTACCTGAAATCTATCCGTTGAAGTTATCTGATGAGCCATTAAATGCGTTTGACATTTCTGAGCTTTGATGGAGACTCTTCTGCACATCTTCTGAATTGCACTCTGGCCCATTGACACAGCAGACTGCTTTCTCACCTAACACCTCAAAAGGTGTTTTCCTCTGCCCAATGGTCCTTTTCTTAACTTCTTGAATACGTTTCTTTTGATCAATACTAAGGATATTTTTTGTACGTTGGGACTGGTGAGAGCTTCAACGTTCAAAACCCATTCCATATTTGTTGGAGTCTATCTTCAAATGAACGATAGGGCTTGATGTTTCTGACACAAGGCATATGTCACTCTACTATCAATATTGTAGTGTCTTGTCATATTGGTGCTCGTACTTAAGAGATCACTACGATTTCTCACTACGATCTGTTAACACTATGATCTTTGCTTGCTCGCCTTGCAGACTCTGCGTTTCCGAGAGCACCCTACGATCTCTGAGTTAGCTCGGTAAACGTCTGGACCAATCTACGATTCCTGGAGAGGCCCTTCAAGGCAGATACACTACGATTATCTCAAATTTCTACGATCCTCGCCTTTAGCTTCGTGATTACGTTGATCGATGAATGAGAGACTACTAGCCTATCTATTTCTTTTCTAGCCATAGATCAACCTAATGATTTGATCTCCTTATCTATATAAGTAAACATTAAAAAGGCTAAGATCAACCTAACAATTTTGATCTATCACTAAGTCCTTGTACATATATTCTTTGAAGGACTTTACATAATCATGAGCTTTTCATAAAACATCAAATCATTAATATGCATTCTTCCAACAATCTCCCCTATTTGATGTTGACATAACCAAGGAGATTTGTTGTCATGATTATAAAGTTTTATATGCGATTCTGAGAAAGTAAACATGACTTAGTATTTCAGTTGAGCAAATTTGAAATTTCTATAGAATAAGCATGAATTTATTGATGTATGGAGACAGATATTACATTTCAGATTGACTACATCGATACAATTTGAAATTCAACTTATCTCTATTTCTTTGGCCTTTTTCTTCTTGGAGGATTTGCATATTCCTCAGCTCTCCTCTTTCTGCTTGCTTCATCTCTTCTGGCCAGATCTTCCAGCTCACTTAGGCTTAGCCTTGGATTATGATCATGCCTATTCATGAATACAGGATCTCCAATTGGCATTCGTAGGCCTGTTGTTGTCACCGTATGAGAGCTGGTAGTTGGCCCTTGACTCCTTAATGGTTGAGCCATTAAAATTTCCTGCTGATCAGATCATTGAGTCTGATGGCTGGATCATGGAGTTTGCTGAGTGATTTGCCTTGGCCTTGATTGGAAGTGTCCATTGCCTCTGCCTTTTCCTCCCTGATCTCCTTTCCCTTTATTCTCCCCCTTTATGTCAGCATCAAGGGTTCGAATGTCTGCTGAGAGGCAAGTGACTCCTTGGACAAGCTCATTAAGTTGACTCTGAGTTTGAGCAATGTCCTCACAATTCTCTTGGATCAAGGCATCAGAACGAGTTTCTCGTCGTTGAAGAATGTCGAGGACAGTCTCAGTCTGCTTCATTTGGCCCATGGAGAAATCTTGAAATTCTTTGACTGCAGTTTGAAGACTTTTGATGCTCTGTATCATCGGATTGTTCTGAGATTCTTGTGTTTTTTGTAATATTAAGACAGCATCCCGATGCCTTTTAGCTGCAAGAAAGTGAATGTCGTCCCTGTCTTTTATGCTTTGAAGCATTTCTTTGTTGATCTCTTTGAGTGTTTTAGACAACTCGGAGCTTAGGGAGGTTGGAAGATTGTTTACAGCATTGATCATTGATGTCAATCTCAGCTGTATAAGTGTAGTATGATCTTTAAGACTCTCGTCTAGTTCTTTGATTACTTTCTCAGACATGGCTGACAAATCAGCCTTTGTGGATAGTTCTAACAGGATTTCATCTAGATTTGGAATTTGTGAGGGAGGTGATGTACTCTTGAATTGATCTTGCAGTGAGTAGAGAGCAAGTTCGAGATTGAAGCATTCATTTCTAGATGAGGAGGGAATATCTGAAGGAGGAGCTTGGGTTTCAATGTTGAAGCTTAGTGACTCTACAATTTGTGGTGGATACTCTACCAAGGGGCTAGAGTCAGTGATCGTAGAGGTGGTAGGTTGTGGGAGTAATAGGGAGTGGCTCTTATTTGGTTCCTCAGTTTCAGAATTTTGAGATTCTGCAACTGGAAATTGATTTAGTAGATGAAGAATCGCTTCCAACCATTGCGGGAATTCATAAAATTGATTAAATGAGGATGATGGCAAGTGATTATTTCTGAAAAGAGTTGGGATAGATAGTACCTCAAGTGTGTTCTCTGAGGAAGAACTGTTGGTGAGAAGCTTCTTGGAAAAATTAAATTTTCCTGGGAATCCATTTGCGAGGACTGAGATAGCTGGATACTCTTTGAAACTCCAGAACATGTGATCCCAAGAGTTCAGAATTTGAGCTCGGTGGAAGGGCATCATAGGAAGATATGCAAATAGTTGCTCATAGTTGGCTCTTCTGTGCCCATCAATGCCTACAGCTATGATCTCAATCTCATCATCTTCTTCTCTGTTTTCACTGGAGGATTCCATTATGTCAATTGCTTCAGGATGTTCTTGCACTGGTTCTTCATTATCTCCTCCAGGAATTTCTTTTTCTGCTATTGAGGTGTCATGATCCTCCCCCTCAGCTTGATCATTCTTTTGAAATGTCAATAGCTCCCCCTCAACTGGAGCATCCTTTGGCAGGAGATCTTCGGGCATCTCCCCCTCAACAGGAGTATCTACTATCATCAGATCTTTTGGTGTCTCCCCCTCATCTGGTTCCTTTTCAGCAGACAGTTCATTGTCTTCCCTCTTTAGAGCTTTCTCATTGACAAGAATATACTTCTTGACCAATTTCCTTCTTGGCTTTTTAGGCCGTGCCACAGCCTCAGGACTTTCTTCAATTTTGTCCTTCAGATCAGCCAATACATTTGATGCAGCTGCTTCCTTGTTTGATCTAAGCTCTACAATCGGAGGAGACTCTACGATCGAAGAGGCTGATGGCTTTTTGCTCTTGTGGCTGATCTTGCTCATCTTCAAAGAAATTTGAGATATAGTTGCTTCTATCTTCTCCGCCTCAATTTTGATGTTCCTTTCTTCTCAGGATCCTTAGAGTCTCAATATCTGAGGACTCTACGAACTTGTTGGTGGTGTATCCTTGAGGTTCTTCTGTAGTTCTAGCTTTCTTTTTCCCTTTGCTTTTTCTGATTAAAGCAATGGGTTCTCCTTGATTAGCTTCTTCTTCTTCCTCAGTTTCTTTGACAATAGACATATTCCCTGGCACTCCTGTTTCCTTTATTTCACCAATTCGACCACTGGATTCAGACATCATCTTCACATTTTCAGTTGGATTTCTTTTCCAGTTTTCAAACAACTACTGAGTCATTCGTCGATTTGGATTTATGGCTTCTCCTTCATCATCCTTAATTAGGTCACCAAGAGCAGCCTGTAGGATAATGCTGATAAATCGTCCGTAGAACATCTTCTGTGAGCTCTTTGTTTTCTTTAAGCTGATTAACCATTTTCCAATCCACTCAAGTAATAGAGCCCCATAGTTGAGTTGTATTTTGTAACATATGGCAGTCATGAGTTTGAGTTGTACCTCATTCAAAGAGTCATGACCTGAGCTCTTACAGCATATGCATTTTCCAATAATATCAGCTAAAAACTCATACCTCTGTGGAAACTCCTTCATTTTGTATCCTTTGACAGAGGGTGATTTCTTGTGATGCATCTTCTTGAGACCTTTATGGAAGTCTATTCCATCTAAGGATGGATACCCTTCAGATTTGAGCCCTAGGGCTAAATTGATATCTTCAGCTTTTAGCCTAATTTAGACGTTCCTTACTTTTTCCGTGATAGTGTTGTTTTCAAATACCCCATTATTGTAGAACTCTTTTACCAGCTTTGGATAGATCAATGTGTCCGTACCCAAGGCTTCTTCGAGACCTGCCTTCTTCAGTAGTGACAATGTCTTATGAAATTGGGGTTCAGCTGTTTTAAACTCGTGGAAACAGAGTCTGTAGCCGGAGAAAACACTGGAAGCTTCCATTGATTTCTTTATAGGAAGTGAGACTGACTGAGCTTGCTACTGATTTTAGGGTTTCTTCTTGAGAGAGGAAGAGAGAGATGGTCTTTTGAACTTCAGATTTCAAACAGACGATTTTAATTTGTACTTGAAACTTCCCTCTCTCTATTTTGCGTAGTGGGACAGGTGTCGAATTTTGCTTGGCTCTACGAATTTTGACAGAGAGGGATTGTACTGAATTACCCTTAACTTCTTCTAGGATGATATATTCTTTAGTGGGACTACGATCGTTGAGATGGTCCTTGGAGTCGTCGAGTCTGTGTAGCAATCGTCGTGTCTGAGCTGTAAACGTAGAGTCTGAACTGCGACCATTGAGTCTGACTAGCAATTGTAGGGTCTAATCAAGTTCTCGTTGTGAGCCTTTGGTTTAGCTTTCTACTTGATTTAAGGTAGCTCAGGAAGGGCCAACCTCTTGAATGAAACGAGGGTTAGGTTTGTCCCTGAGGCATTTATCAGGGAGAATGCTTAGATTTATGCTTGATCATCATTGGGTGCTCCTTTGGTTTTGTTGTTGTAGCTCAGTTATCATTGAGTTTGTACTACGATCGTTGATTCTGTTCAGCGTTCGTCGAATTTTAGGTACTTTGGCTCTACGATCGTGGACTTCCCTTGATCATGTCTTTGATTTCGAACATAGCCTTTAAATCTGTATGGTTAGCACAAACTAAAGCACAATATTTCATGTTTGCAAGTTAAGCATGCCTAGTTCACTTATCAATTTGTTGAATCTGGATTCATCTAGAGGCTTTGTAAAAACATCAGCAAGTTGATTTTCAGTAGGGATGTATTGTAAAGATATTATTCCATTTTGTACATGATCCCTAATGAAGTGATACCTTATTTCTATATGCTTAGTCCTAGAATGCGTGATAGGATTATGAGTTATAGCAATTGCACTTGTGTTATCACAATGAATAGGTATGGATTTGAATTCAAACCCATAATCTGCTAGCTGATTTTTCATCTATAGGATTCGAGCACAAAGAATCGCCGTGACAATTTATTCAAACCTGCAGGTTGAGGTAGATATCTTGAGTTTTGCTTCTTGCTAAACCAGACACAAGTCTCATTACCTAGTAGTTGACAAGTGCTATCTTTGGTACTTTTTTCTATCTATTTTAAATTTCGCAAAATCAAAGATCTATATAACATGTTAGCTCAAATGAGGATTCCTTGGGATACCAAAGCCCCAAGTGAGGTGTACCTTTGAGGTACCTGAAAATCCTCTTTACAGCAATTAAATGAGATTCTTTAGGACAAGCCTGAAATCTAGCACAAATGCATGTTGCAAACATTATATCTCGGTTCATCTTGGCAAGAAGATATAAAAGAGAGCCTATCATACCTCTATATTGAGTTATATCAATACTTTTACCTTTTTCATCTTTGTTCAGCTTGGTTGCGAGGAGCAATTGGGGTTTTCATGGGAGGTTTGATTCCATGCCATACTTCTTGAGTAAGTCTTTAATGTACTTGGCTTGGTTTATGAAAATTCCTTCATCACCGCTTTTACTTGCAGATCCAAGAAAGAAGTCAAATTTCACCCATCATGCTCATTTTGAATTTGCTCTGCATAATCTTGGAGAATCTCTTGCATAACTTTTCATCCGTAGAACCAAAGATAATATCATCAACATAGATTTGAACTAATATGACCTTATCTTTATGCTTTCTATGAAATAATGTGGTATCTACTCTTCCTCTAGTAAATCCATTTTCAATAAGAAAGTTAGTCAGTGTTTCATACCATGCTCTAGGTGCTTGTTTAAGACCATATAAGGCTTTGTCTAATCTAAAAACATAATTAGAAAGAGATGGATTGATAAAACTTGGAGGCTGCTCTACATAGACTTCTTCTTGAAGTTCACCATTCAAGAATGCACTTTTAACATCCATCTGGAAGACTTTGAACTTCATGTGAGCAGCAAAAGCAAGGAATATTCTAATTTCTTCGAGTCTGGCAACGGGTGCGAATGTCTCATCATAGTCAATGCCTTCTTCCTAAGAGTAGCCCTTGGCTACTATTCTGGCCTTATTCCTGGTTATCACCCCATCTTCGTCCATCTTGTTTCTGAAGACCCACTTGGTTCCAATTACAGGATGGTTCTTTGGTCTTGGAACCAATCTCCAAACTTTGCTTCTCTCGAACTGATTAAGTTCTTCCTACATCGCTTCTATCCAGCTGGAATCTTCCATAGCATCCTCTATCTTCTTTGGTTCTATTTGAGATAGGAAGCTTAGATAGAAGCATTCATTTTGAGTAGCAGCTCTTGTTCTGACTTTTGCATTTGGATCTCCAATGATTAGATCTTAAGTGTGATCTTTTGTCCATCTTCTTCCTGTTGGAACATCCGTTCTTATGCCTTCTTGTCTTAGATCCTCAAGATCTATTTCTTCTTCTTGATGTGGAGGCACATTGTCTGGCACAGGCCTCTCTACGATCTCATTTCCTTGCTCAACGATTTCGCTGTCTGGTACTACGATCGTAGTATTGAGCTTGATGACTTCGTTCGTAGTGTCTTCACTGTTGATCGTAGTGTCTTGGAGCACTATTTTGTCTAAGTTTGTTTCCTCAAAGATGATGTGAATCGAGACTTCTACACTTAGTGTCTTCTTATTGAACACTATGTAAGCCTTGCTGTCTGTGGCATATCCAAGAAAGATTCCTTGGTCTGATTTCGATTGAAACTTTGTCAAGTACTGCTTTCCATTGTTGAGTATGTAGCATGCACTATGACGCTCCCAAAAATAGGTATTCATCACCCATCTTGAGTCGCCAAATACATGGTACAAAATTTAAATACAACTTAATAATATAATTGTCGTGTAAAATATGACAAAACATAATCTAAGAGTTTTAATACGTATATTATCATCTAGACAGTATACAAACTCAAAGGAGTTCTCATTACATTTATTGTCACACTATTTAATAGAATAGTGAGGACTACTAATGCTATCTTCTGGACCATCACTCCTTTCCCCGACTCGTCCCAGCTATATTCTCATTTCCTGAAGAGAACAGTGAAAAAAAGGGTGAGCTCAACTAGCCCAGTAAGAAATATTATGACTATGATAATGCAAAATAAATTATCAATAGTCTTCAACAATGTTAAACTGATAAAATACAATAGACATCAAGTTTAACCTGCACGGAATAAGCAATCCATTAGAAGAGTCAAGTAGAGAATAAAACCTACTATCTTCTATGATTTAAAAATGTTTTCATCAACTTTTATCGCCGAGAGACAATTTTAATAAATAAACCACACCTTCTAATCATCCCCGTATTACGGGCCAAAGATATTCATTAAATCAAAGAATGGTAATGACTATACCGAAAAATCCCTAGTCATAATCAAACCAAGTCCATCTCTGCACGTAAGCCAAAGATATACAACTATAAAACCAACAACCAACAGTCCATCTTTGCACGTAAGCCAAAGATATACAATTCAATAATCCACAGTCCATCTTTGCATGTAAGCCAAGATAACTTTTATTACCATATAAGCATGAGGATGATGACAATGATATAAACATTAATCAACTGCAAACAAGGATAAATATTAAAGACTTTAAATTTATCCAAATATTATCAACCACTCATAATCTAATAATATTAATATCATAACAATATTTTAATCACTTCTTAAACTTATAAACAATTTATTTCAATTGTTTACACTTACCAAATAATGCATTTAGTTATTCAAAAATGCTATACTCATAAGATTTCATCACCAATGATCAAATCCCTTATCAAAAATCTTCATATACCTTATATAGGATTTCCAAGCTACAAAATCCTATTTTCCAACTTTGTTACTTCACATAAGATATTTAACTCATATGTTCGTAACTAAACCATTTTCATGAAAAATACCAAATCAGTTCCAAAAATATTTCTTTTCTGAGATTTAGCAGAATATAGTCCCATAATGAACATATATTTTTCTCGGAATTTTTTAAAATTCATTTACTATTTTTCAAAAATTAATTTCTAATTAATTCTTTAAGAAATTAGTTACCTCAAGGTTAACTCCAAAAATTCCCAAATCTTGACAGGATCTTACACATGTTAATGTGAGCCTCCAGTTTAAATTTCATGGTCATCGGAGTTATAAAACTCCGGTTATAGCATTTTTTGTCAAAAAAATCTAAATATTGAAATGGTCATAACTTACTCATTTTAAGTCAGAATGAGCTCATTTTTGGACAGGAGGTACCTTATACCATATACTTTCATGTCCCAAAAGGCCAAAAGTTTTCTCACAAATTAAGTGGCCGAAACAGCCCTTCTAAAAATCTGGACAGTAGCATTTCGGTAATTTCCAGCTTTTGACTCCTTTACTAAAATCAGTCCACACGAAAATCTACAACACCTTTTCCAGTGATTCCACTTGGAGATGCTACAAAACTCATAGATCTAACTCTAGAACTTGACCACACTCAAAAATTCAAAATATAATAGGAGATATGGTCAATTGAATTTCATGTTCCATTTTCACCAAAATTTGATTTTCAACCATTTGTGATTTCTAAGAAACTTTCATGTTTTCACATAATAACCAACATAACTCATCATAACACTTACTAATACTTCATATACCCATGATTTTCATCAGTCCAATGCTTTTATTATGACTCTCATCATAATCAACGTAACCAGATCATTTTCACAATTTAATAAGGAATGAATATAATGGATCATTCACCATGCATGTGGTAATCCACATGTATGTGCTATTCCAATGTAATAATAAAGAATGGAATAATGAATGATTCACCATGCATGCGATAGAGACCGTCATGCATAAAAGTTATTCCCCAATGAATAATAAATAATGGAACCAGTCCGCCAGAACGCACGCACGTGATATTCCGGCTGTAATAATAAATGCGAATAATGAATAATGGAACCAGTCCCAGTAAACGCGCATGCATGTGATATATCCGATAGGATAATAAATGCGGATAATAAATAATGGAACTGAGTCCTGCGTAAACGCATGCATGTGATATATTACGGCGAATAATAAATAATGGAATAACAATGAATTTCACCATGTATGCAGATTCAGATAAACAAAGTTATTCCAATGAATAATAAAGAACGGAACCAGTCGGTAGAAATTTGCAAGCGATGGATATTCTAATGTAATAATAAAGAATGGAATAATAGAAGAATTTCACCATGTATGCGGTGATTTGATAAATAGGTTATTCCAACATAATAATAAGGAATGGAATAATAGAAGAATTTCACCATGTATCCAAAGATTTGCATAGATGCAAAAGTTATTCCAACATAATAATAAGGAATGGAATAATAGAAGAATTTCACCATGTATATGCGGTATCAGATAGACAAAGTTATTCCAATATAATAATAAGGAATGGAATAATAGAAGAATTTCACCATGTATGTAGTACTTCGCATAGAAAGGTTATTCTAACATAATAATAAGGAATGGAATAATAGAAGAATTTCACCATGTATACAGTACTTCGCATAGACAGGTTATTCCAATATAATAATAAGGAATGGAATAACAACTCTTACGAGTATTGAAAGAAAGTAATTCTCTTCATTAATATGAAAGAATAATACCCCTTACCTTAGAAGAAACTGGATATTGGAATAGAAAGGTAGCAGACTTCTCTTCTTCTTTCTCTCTATAGATTTTCTCTCTATAGCTTCTCTCTATAATTTCTCTCTATAATTTCTCTCTCTAGAGTTTCAGTGAATTCGTAAGAAATAATGAAGGAATGAGCTTTTATTTATAGGAGAATGGACTGAATAGTAACTAATTCATGAACAGTCCAGATTGATTTACTTTTAAACGGATGGTCCATATTAAAACTAAAAGCAATGATCCATACTGATTCACTATTAAAACTTTAAACCAGTGGTCCATACTAATTCACTATTAAAACTTTAAACCAGCGGTCCATACTGATTCACTATTAAAACTTTAAACCAACGATCCATATTGATTTACTATTATAATTTCAACCAACGGTCTAAAAAATTAGCACATCTCCTAATGGAATAATATTGTACCCAAAAATGATTTGGACCAAAAAGAAATATATTTTGTTCAGGTGAATAGTATCCCATGAATAGTAACTCATGAATAGTAACTCATGAATAGTAACTCATGAATAGTAACTCATGAATAGTACTCTGACACAAAAAGTGCCCTGAATACCCGATTGAATAATATAACCTCCACACATAAATTATTATCGAAATAAATGTCAACTTCCACTAACACCAATAATCCCAACACAATGGAACTATCAAATTCATCTTTAATCCACACGAACTTATTTATCATTAATATTATAACTCACAATATTTAACAACCAGGTTGTTCCCAAGAAAGAGAGAGCTTTCCAATAAGGATTTCTCCCTATTGGCGCGCAATTAGGTGACCAAACCTCTCCTTGATAGAACTTCTAGACATTGTAAATATTGCAATTTAATAATATGAACAACTTTGTCATCTCAATTATTGATTTAATAGTATATCATATAACGCAGATGATATTGTGACAATAATCGAATCAATAATATGAGAGATATGATGTAGCAATTACTGTAGCAATAATTGAATATAACTGAGTGACTTATCACGTAAGCATCAATAACCAATACCGTGTGCTACTATGCAACCACGCCAGATATCTTATTACTTTTACTACCAAGTAGTTCAACGGTTTTAACGGTAAAACTTACATCGTTATTTTCATCAAAAAAATTTTTATCGTTTTCTCAATCAAACAATAATTCCGTTGTAGGGTCCACCAATGATTGTCTTGTTATATCTGAATATTCCCCTGTTAAAACGAATATTCTCTGACCAATCGATTATTATATAACAACTTACATACTTTGTAAAATTTATAAATATTACCCACAACTATAACGTTATCTCAAACCCACACCAAAATTTTGAAAAAAATATTTTGAGAAAATTAAATCTTTATTCGTAAAATTTGGGGTCTCACATGCACACCCAAAGACATGAAAGTAGCTGACACTAGGTTTTCTTCCTTTTCATAGTTCATAGGGAGTCTTCTTAATCGTAGAGTGTATGAGTGATCTGTTCTGAGTATAACATGCAGTGTTGACTACTTCTTCCCAGAAGTACTCAGGCAGATGAGCTACTGCTAGTATAGTCCTTTCAGCCTCTATTAGTGTTCTGTTCTTTCTCTCAGCAACTCCATTTTGTTGAGGAGTTCGTGGAGCTAAGAAGTTGTGACTGATGCCATTGTCAGAACAGAATTGATCCATTTCTGAGAAGTCGAATTCTCTACCATGATCACTTCTTATAGCCTTGATCTTTTCTCCTTTCTCGTTCATCACAAGCTTGAACATTTTGATCAGCTGGGAGCCTGTCTCATCTTTTGAGGTTAGAAAGAACACCCATGTAAATCTAGTGAAGTCGTCGACTATGACTAGAGAGTATCTCTTTCCTCCAAGGCTTGTTGTTGGAATTGGTCCAAACAGATCCAAGTGTAGCAGCTGCAAAGGCTTGTCAATTGAGTTGACAGTTTTGCTCTTGAATGTGCTTCTAGTCTGCTTCCCAAGTTGACAGGCATTGCAAGGCCTTTCTTTAACGAAGTTGAACTTTGGTAGACCTGCAACTAGATCTTTTGATGCTAATTAGGACATACTTTTAAAGTTGAGATGAGATAATCTTTGATGCCATAGCCAGCTCATTTTTTTAGATGTTTTAGCCAGAAATCATATTGTCTCGTCTGAGCTTAGTTGACCAAGATTTACTATTTAGACATTTCCTTCTCTTGTCCTGGTTAGCTTTACTGCAGACGTCTTCAGGTCTCGGACTTGACATTGATTGTTGAGGAATGTTACTTGATGACCCTTGTCACAGAGTTAGCTAATGCTTAGAAGGTTGTGCTGTAGTCCTTCCACATAGGCCACTCTGCTGAATGATACTGCACCATTTCTGGCTGAGCCATAGCCTCTTGTCTTGCCAGAGCTATTATCTCCAAAGATGACCGAGGGACCCTCCTTCTCTATGTAGTTAGACAGAAGAGCTTTTTTCCCAGTCATGTGTCTTGAACATCCACTATCCAGATACCAGGTTGTGTTTGTGGAGCTCCTTTCCAGAGGTAACATTAAGCCTTCGTTTTGGTACCCATACTTACGTGGGTCCTACTATGTTAGTACCCTTGGGGACCCAAATCTGCTTGATTTTGGGTCTCACATGCATGGAATCATAATGGCAATTAGTAGCCTTGTGGCCAACTCTGTGGCATACAAAGCATTTGATATGATGCATGTTAGTATATGTGTGAAAGTTCTTCCTCCACTTAGACTTTTGTGGGTTATTGGTCATCCTCCTGCTAGGCTGATATTCCCTTTTCCATGTGTTCTCTTGTTTCATTGATTGAGAGGAGTATATCTTACTTTTACTGTATCTTCCTGGTTGGTTCGTAAAGTTGATTTTATTAGACTCTACGATCCTTCGAGGTTGATGAGTAGTAGCTAGATTACTTTTCTCTTTTTTGAACCCTAGACCAGCATGAGATCCCTTACTTCTGGGAATATGAATTGAATTAGCCGGGTAGGGTTTGATAGGTTCATCCTTTTATGAGGATTTCACAAATATAATGCCTCTACTGAAATCTGAGACATTATCAGTGCTAATTTCCTTTGCTTTTTCCACATATGACTTAGAGGTAGATTCCCCAAACCCTAACCCTGTTCTATCAGAGGCACTTCTCTGGTTAGAGATTAAGGAATCCATGGATGAAGAGGATTTATTCCAGGTAGAGACTGTCTTTTCTAGATCCTCAATTTTGGAGGTTAGATTAGACTCTCTTTGAGCACTGAGTTCATTTGCCTGTCTCAAAAGCTCATTCTCAGCTTCAAACTTGGAGAGAGAATCAGTACTTAGAAGGGTTGTTTCCAGTTCCTCTTGAACCTTTTCTTTCTCCTTTTGAAGAAGTGAATAGTCTTTAGACAGAACTCTAAACCACTTCATGTATTGATGCAGATCAGATGTTATGCCATGTAATGCAGTTCTAAGGTCATCAATATCTACATCAGGAGAGTTGAAGTCGAATACCTCATCGATACTTACTTCATGTATATTGGAGTTCTGCTTATCCCTTTCACTTTTGGCCATCAAGTAGAGATTTGCTATTTGAGGATCTTCATCATCCCCAGATTCAGGAGTTAAGTCATTGTCTGAGTCACTCCACGATCCTCCAGCTACAAGACCTTTGTCTTTCTTTACTGGTCTTTTGTTGCCTTTGTATTCCTTCTTTGCATGTGTCTTCTTTTTGAGTTCTTCTCTGAGAGGTTTGTTGCAGTTGGCAATGAAGTGACCAGGTTTCTTGTAGTTATAGCATAGGTCATTTATTTGCTCCTGGCTGCCGTAGTTGCCAACTTTCTTTGGTTTGTTAGTTCTTCCTTGTCTCATGAATCTTCTTAGTCTTTTAACTAGCATTGCAAAGTCCCCATCATCATCTTCATCGTAGTCAGAATCAACTTCAGTGTTGATTTTGGAGGTGTTTTCAGTTACCTTGAGAGCAACACCTTTGTCCTTCTTTCTTCCTTCAGATAACGTTTCAGCTCATTATGTCAACTCCAGTTCGTACGTGAGGAGGTTGCCATATAACTGTTGAACAGTCATTTCATGTAGATTCTTTGATTTAAAGCTCTCATGAACTTTATGATCAGATCTTTATTTGGATAGACCTTTCCATAGGCTCGTAGAGAATTGAGCAGAATATTGAATCTCTCGTATGTAGCAGTGACGTTTTCTCCTTGAACATGGGCAAACATCTCATATTGTTGAGTCAATAGAGATTGTTTGTTTTCTCTGACTTCTTCTGTTCCTTTATTCATAATGAGTAGTGCTTCCCAAACCTCCTTTGTTGTTTTGCAGTTGACCACGGTTTCAAATAGATAATCTTCTAATGATTGAAATAAGATATTTCTGGCCTTTTTGTCAAACTGGACAGCTCTCTTCTCGTTCTCTGTCCATTCTCCTTTGACTTTGATCTGTACTCTATTTGGATCATCTGTAGTTGGTGCAAGCTTTGTAGGAATATAGGGCCCATTTTGAATAGTGTCAAATAGATCTTCATCTATTGAATCCATGTAAGCATGCATCCTAACCTTCCAGTTAGCAAATTTATCTTTGTTGCACATGGGTGGCTTTCTGCCTCCTCCAGTCTTTGATTCGCTTGGTAAGTGTGCCATTGGATCTACTCAAGCTTTGTAGGTTGTATTATAGAACCTGCTTTAATACCAATTGTTAGTTTCCGAAAGCACAATAGTTATCTAGAAGGGGGGTTGAATAGATATTAAAAACTTTTCTTTGTTTAAAAACTGTTTTGATAAATCTTTTAAGCACAGCGGAACTATTGATTCTTTAAAATCCCTTTTAGATAGCGGATTAAAGAGAGAAAGGAAATTATCGCAGTTATAGCAGTTATAGCAGTTATAAAGACACAATTATTTTTAAGTGGTTCGGAGCACTCAAAGCTCCTAGTCCACTCTTCTACTCCTTGGGTAGGAAATCCACTAAGGATGTCTTGTACACTTTCTGAATCTCACAGATTCCTTCTAGACCAGCAGTCTAGGCACTTCTAAGTTCACTTTTGAACACTTCAAGTCCAGTAGACTTGGCTCTTCACAGTTCACTTAGAACTCTTCAAGTCCTTCTGACTTGGAACTTCTTACTTCAGTAGATTGATGATTGTTGAGTTGTGATTGAGGCTACTCAGTTGCAGTTAAGCACTTGTTCGAAAGAACTGAGTAGCTAAGCAAGTTTTCCCTTTTTCTCAGATTGTAGAGTTCAGCATTTAGAGTTCTTGTGTATTTTGTTCAATACTTGCTTAACTTCTCTCATCTGTCTTTGATCTGTATATATGTGCTCTTGAAATCTATCTATTGAAGTTATCTGATGAGCCATTAAATGCATTTGACATTTCTGAGCTTTGATGGAGACTCTTCTGCACATCTTCTGAATTTCACTGCGGTCCAATCGACACGCAGATCGCTTTCTCACCTAACACCTCAAAAGGTGTTTTCCTGCCGCCCAATGGTCCTTTTCTTAGCTTCTTGAATACGTTTCTTTTGATCAATACTAAGGATATCTTTTGTACGTTGGGACTGGTGAGAGCTTCAACGTTCAAAACCCATTCCATATTTGTTGGAGTCTATCTTTAAATGAACGATAGGTCTTGATGTTTCTGACATAAGGCATATGTCACTCTACTATCAATAACGTTGTGTCTTGTCATATTGGTGCTCGTACTTAAGAGATCACTACGATTTCTCACTACGATCTGTTAACACTACGATCTTCGCTTGCTCGCCTTGCAGACTCTGTGTTTCCGAGAGCACCCTACGATCTCTGAGTTAGCTCGGCAAATGTCTGGACCACTCTACGATTTCTGGAGAGGCCCTTCAAGGCAGATACACTACGATCATCTCAGCTCTGCGATCCTGCCTTAGCTTCTACATTCTGTTGAACAAATGAATAGACTACTAGCCTATCAATTTCTTTCTAGCCATAGATCAACCTAACAGATTTGATCTCCTTATCTATATAAGTAAACATTAAAAAGGCTAAGATCAACCTAACAATTTTGATCTATCACTAAGTCCTTGTACATATATTCTTTGAAGGACTTTACATAATCATGAGCTTTTTCATAAAACATCAAATCACAATATGCATTCTTCCAACACTTATTAATACTCTTTTCCATTAATTTAATTAAACTCTTATTATATAGTTTAATAATGTCACACCCATTTAAGTAATTAATTAAATATCTTGTTTAATTTAATTAAATAAAATAGAATAATTTCACATTAAATCACATAGTCACATAATTAATTTCTCATTTATTAATTATGTCAAATCATTAAATCTCTAATTAATTATTAAATTAATTAGAATAACATTAAGCTTATTAAATAATTTATTTAATCCAATACGCTCAATTAAATACATACTTTTGAATAATAAATTCTCCACATTAATTTAATCAATGTATCACATATAATTAAATTAATCTACCACAATTTCATCAATTAATTATTTAATCCACTAATTAAATCATCAAAAAATATTTATTTAATTCAATAAATATTCAAATTAAATTACAAAAATATCGTTTGTCACAGAGAAATTCCTAGAAATTTTCATAGATGATTTTTCCATATTTGGGTCTACATTTCATGAGTGCGTTTACCACCTTGACTTAGTTCTAAGGAGATGTAAGGAAACAAATTTAATCCTAAATTGGGAAAAATGTCATTTCATGGTAAAAAAAAAAAAAGAATTGTTCTTGGTCACATCATATCTGAAAGGGGAATTGAAGTAGATAAAGCCAAAATCGACCTCATTGCCAATCTTTCACTACCTGGGACAGTCAAAGAAATTCGTTCTTTCCTAGGACATGCAGGCTTTTATAGGCGATTCATTAAAGATTTAAGTAAGAAAATAAGACCCTTAACCAATCTTCTAGGTAAAGTCGCAAAATTTGAATTTAATAAAAAATGTCTTCAATCCTTTGAACAACTCAAAAAGGAGTTGACTTTAGCTCTTATCATCAAATCAACCGATTAGAGACAATCATTTGAGTTAATGTGTGATGCATCTGACTATGCAGTTGGTGCTGTTCTAGAGCAAAGAATCAACAAGATTCCCCATGTCATATACTATGCTAGTAGGACTTTGAATGATGCAGAATTGAACTATTCAACTACTGAAAAAGAACTTCTAGATGTAGTTTTTGCCCTAGAAAAGTTTCGATATTATCTTATTGGGTCTAAAATAATTGTTTACACTGACCATGCTGCTCTCAAACATCTTCTTTCCAAAAAAGATTCAAAAGCACGTTTAATTCGTTGGGTCTTATTGCTCCAAGAATTTGACCTGGAGATACGAGACAAAAAAGGGTCTAAAAACATTGTAGCTGATCATTTATCACGTTTAGTAGTGGAGTCCAACTCTGACCTCCCCTTAAATGAATCTTTCCCAGATGAGTAGTTTTTCTCCATATCTGCTACACCTTGATTTGCTGATATTGTGAATTACCTAGTGACTAGTGAGCTTCCTTCCCATTGGTCCAAACAAGACCGATCCAAGTTTCTTTCACAAGTTAAACACTTTTATTGGGATGACCCCTATTTGTTCAAATATTGTCCTGATCAAATCATTAGAAGGTGTGTACCCGACCACGAGTTTAAAAGTGTTCTATCATTTTGTCATGACCAAGCTTGTGGAGAACATTTTGGAGGCAAAAAGACGGCCGCCGAAGTTCGCCAATGTGGTTTTTATTGGCCTAGTCTATTCAAGGATGCCACATCATTTTGTGCAATAGGTGTCAACAATTAGGGAGGATCACTAGGAGGAATATGATGCCAATGTAACTCATTCTGGTCATTGAATTGTTTGATGTGTGGGGAATCGATTTCATGGGCCCATTTCAAAATTCTTTTAGAAATATGTACATTTTACTTGCATTGGATTACGTGTCTAAGTGGGTAGAAGCTATACCAACCAAGACCAATGACAACAAGGTTGTTGTCAAATTTTTGAAAGAGAACATTCTCTCGCTTTGGTACCCCTAGGGCCATAATCAGTGATCAAGGAAAACATTTTCGTAATCAGCCTTTTGCATCCTTGCTAAAAAAAAGTATTCCATCACCCAAAAGCTTGCAACATCATATCACCCTCAAACAAGTGGTCAGGTAGAAGTCTCAAATAGGCAAATAAAATAAATCTTGGAAAAACGGTGAGTTCTAATAGAAAAGATTGGTCTCTAAAATTGTTAGATGCATTGTGGGCTTACCGTACTGCCTTTAAGACTAATTTAGGAATGTCACCGTATAGGATTGTGTTTGGAAAAGCTTGTCACTTACCTGTTGAACTTGAACATTGTGCTTTGTGGGCCATAAAATAGTTGAATTTTGATATGTCCACTGGTGGGAGTCATAGACAATTGCAATTAGCTGAGTTAGATGAGATTAGGAATGAAGCTTATGAATATGCTAAAATTTACAAGGAAAGAACAAAAGTGTTTCATGATAAATCGATTTTGAGAAAATCATTTTCACCTATTCAAAAAGTACTCTTGTATAATTCTAGGCTACATTTATTTCTTGGCAAATTGTGTTCTAGATGGGATGGACCTTTTTGTAGTGAAGGTAGTTTACTCTCATGGGGCAGTCGATATTGAAAATCCAAATAATGGAGAAATTTTCAAAGTGAATGGTCAACGACTCAAACCCTTTTTGGAAATACTGACCGAACCAGAGGAGGTGGTATACCTTGTTGACCCACCTGATTCAGCATGACTGGAACTGAACTTGTATTTGTAAGTTTGTACGTATATTTTTCTTTTGTACAATATTATCATCCGGTTTTTGCCCCATCGTACAAGGTATAAATCTTTCATATCTTTGTTCTCTATTTTTTATTTGCACATTGAGGACAATGCATGATTTAGGTATGGGGGGAGTTTCTTTGTATTATTGTATTTGATTTATTTTTTCTTTTTAGGAAAATATAGTAAAAAAAACACAACAAAAAAAAAAAAATTGTTTGACTTTCTATTGATTGAATTAATTTTAATAAGTGTTTGTGGAGCAAAACTCATGAGTAAGATTAAAAGATTTAGAACTGTTGAACTTTTGATTAGATACGAAATCTTAGTTCGAAACACCATCTAGATTAAAATTGATTTCATAAGCATTTTTACACTACACATTTACACTAACTCTTAGTTGTGGTTATAAACTATGATTCGAGCAATTTCAAATAAAAAAATAACGAAATTGAAAAAAAACAAAAGTTGAAAAAAGTTGAAAAAAAAGAAAAAAGAAAAAAAGAAGAAATAAATAACTACTTCAATGTCCATTAAACGAAATAACTGGGTATCCAAGCCTCAGGAAGCATCGATATTCACGCTGAAAATGTGATGGATAAAAGCAGCTTGACTAGTCTAGTTTTGTGGTCATTGTTACTCGAGTTAGTAAGCCCTTAGGGGTGTCTCTACACCTACTACCCTAAAGTCAACTGGTTTGGGAGTCATTGATCCAACACTCTACATGGATAACTCTGAAAAGCCTAAGAAAACGAGACATTGCACAAGTCAAGAAAGAAGAAAAAAAATGATTTTGCTTGATTTTCACGGTCAAAATCTTTACTAAGAGGTACATCATATGCACATGCATGCATTACATGGAATTGATTTTTTGAAGGATGGTGTCTAAAATAAAGATTGAGTATTTTTGATAAAATAAATGTGTGATTTTGAATTTAGTCTTGCTTATGTATAATGTTCATGGATATTTAGAAGTTTTCTTACAATTTCATACCTTGTTGAACTCAAAAATATTTTTGAATTTTGTGAGTATATTCACTACAAACCCTCACGAGACACAACTCATCCACTTGGGGTTTAAAGGCTTGTTGCACATGCTAAGTGCAATCGTGTTTCCTACGAAAATGAGATATTATAGTTTTTTTGTTTTTTTTATTTTCTTTTTATTTTACTCGAGGATGAGCAAAAGATAGGTATGGGGGTATTTGATATACATATTTTTTATATATTTTAATATTCCCATATTTATTATTTTATGTGCTTATTTTATTTAACTAATACATTTTGTTTTGTTTTGTAAGAGATAACATTTAGAGCAAATAAAGGATTTATACCTAATATTTAAAGATGAAAAAGGACTCTTAGAGGATTACCATATAGAGATGGAAGTCAAGAAGGAAAGAAGAGAATAAAGGGAATAAAATTGTCCAAGTTTAATGAACCTAAATGAGGGTTCAAAGTTATTTTTTCTATAAATAGGCATCTTGTTTTAGAGAGAAAGACACCACTTGTTATTTTTTTTTCTTTAGTTTTTCGCTGGTGTGGAAGGGAGTAAGATATTTAGAGCTTTTATCTTTTCTCTTATTCCAATCACGTGTGGTACTACTGTCAGGGAGTATTTGTAACTTTCTTTTATTGATATAATAGAAATTCTCTTTTTAATTATCGTTCTTATTTCATGCAAATAGTAGTACTAATATTATTTGTTTTTGTTTTTAATTTCATGGCTAGCTAAATTTCTAATACTTAGGATGATAATGAAATTAGGTATTTCATAATAATATTCTTTTTCCGTTCTGAAACTAATGCCTAATTATTTTCGCCTTCATGTTTTTCTTCACATAAATTGCATATGATTCTTATATTCATTGCGAGTTTTGATAAGTTATAGTTAATCTATGAATTTTTCATAACTTTTGCTTGCCCATATTAATTATATGAATCGTTATTTTTAAAGAGAAGGGAAAATAATTTGGGAATTAATTTAGGAAATAAGAAAATTATTTATTATGTTAATATTTGGTGGATTCTGATTCCTAGGTATATTTTCTCATTAATAGTTCTCGTTATTAATTAATAGTTTGCATAATTTAGTTAATAATTCTTTTCCACCATTTTTGTTTCTAATTTGCCTAAAATATTAATTAAGGATATATTAAAGAATTGATCTAGTCTATGTGGTTCGGCCTGCACTTGCCAAATCTACAATAGATGTTGTGCACTTGCAATACATAATTTTAACTCATCAACTAGTTTCTTTTCTCTCCTTTTGATCCACTTTCTAACACTCAAATATGTTAGATCTAAACATGTAACACTATAAATCATATAGACCTATAGTCTTTAAGTTGAAAAACACAAACTCCTTATCCCATTAAACAACCAAAAGAAATGAAAATAAAAACTTTATAATTAGAGTTTATACCTTGATTTTTGGGATACTCTTCATTCTCTTCCAAAGTATGATCTAATCTAGGTTGCATAGAAGATCAAAGATCAACCTTCTTCTTCTTCCTCTCCAACCGAATTCTCTCTCTCTCTCTCTCTCTCTCTCTCTCTCTCACTTTGTGTTAGTAAAGAAAAAAATGAAATGAAAGAGAGATAGAACTTAGACTTTTGTTTGTAGTAAAATGTGTATATATATATATATATATATATATATATATATATATATATATATATATATATATATTCCCACACTAGCTTTCTCTCAACCACTTAAGCTTGCTTGCAAGAATGGTGAAAATATGTGGCTTAATTCCTTGGTAACACATAAGAGAGTTGCTCACCTAATAAAGTAAAATAATTATAACATTCATCTCCCCTCCTTTTCCTTCCTTTATGGCCGGCCATGTGGCCTATTATCCTCCAAATTTTATTTTCTTTTTAATGCTTATTTAGTATATCAAAAGTCCAAAATATGCCTCTTTAATTGGGCTACAAGTTTGGCCACCATATTTAATCTATTTGGGCTCTCAATTTAATTCTTTGGGCCATAAAAATTAACATATTCTAATACTTTCCATTTAATCTTATCATAATTAGTTAATTAGGGTTTTCATTCCACACATTTGGAATTTAAATCATTACTCTTGTACATTAAATTTTACAACTCAATTAAACTTGCTTAAATTAAGTTATAAAATTAATAAATTGAGATAGTAAAAATATATCTCTTAAATTAGTATAATCTTAAATATTATTATTCTCCCACACCATAACCCTTGGGTTATTCAAATATCAATACCTAATGTATAATTAGGTTATGAAACATTTCCTTTTAATTTCTTTTTATCAAATAAATAAACACATATTTATTTTACTACCTAATCATTCCACACACATCACAAAGTTTTCGATATTATTAATATTTGATTAATATATCTATTTACAAAGTGACTTGGAATTCTTGGCTATTATATTATTAATATTAATAAGTTGGTTAATTAAATTTTAATATTAATATACTATTTAGTTTATTTAATATTCATAAATTAATTAATTAAAATTTAATATTAACATAGTAGTTGGACTTTGGACGTTGGGGAACAAAAATTAGAATTTGGATGGATGATGATTCGATGAATTGGAATTTGGATTTAATCAAAAGGTCAAAAAAAGGGTTCTTTACAATAGTATACAACAATTAGAAATTAATTACAAGAGTAGTGCATCAACAAAATAATTATAAAATAGTGCAACACAATAACCACGCCATATTATTTAATTGCCCAAAAATAAAAAAACCCTTAAATCAAAGAGAAATCTTCTCCTATAGTATGCGACAGTTACCAACCAAAACAAACATTCAAAATACACGAGAAAAAAGAAGAATCAAGAGAAGAAGCAAAGAAGAAAGTCAGATCCTCCGATCCTCTGCCGCCGCCTCTCTCCTCCCCTTTTTCCCAGTTTCTTCTGTTGAGGCATCCGTTCACGTTGTTCAGTATGAGCTCTCTGCATCTAGGAAGAGAAAGAATGAAACTGTATCAAATTGTGATGTTTTGCACCAATCCTTTCAAAGTCCAGTATCAAATCGTGATGTTTTGCACCAATCCTTTTCAAACTTTGATATTGTTGGTGTTGCTGTTGCAACTTCTGTTGGTGTTACTTCCCATATATCTTGTGTTGGAGACTGTAATTATATTGTATTTTTTTATGACTATTTAGTTACCCACAAAAATAAAAATAGTTACTTTTGTATGAAGGTTTGGCTACCAACTGCACCTTTTTATTGATGTAAGGTAACCGAGATTGTGTTACACAATATTGAATAATATTTTGCATTTTTTTTAAAACCACATGACTACTCTCTGATTCCATCATGGTTTAACAAAATAAAGAAAACAAATACATGTAACACTTGATAATTGTTCTGAAATTTTTTATGACTATTTGGTTACCCATAAAAACTAAAATGGTTACTTTTGTATGAAGGTTTGGCTACCAACTGCACCTTTTTATTGATGTAAGGTAACCGAGATTGTGTTACACAATATTAAATAATATTTTGCATTTTTTTTCTTCTTACATTAAGTAAGAGGAAAACCACATGTCTACTCTCTGATTTCATCATAGTTTAACAAGATAAAGAAAACAAATACATGTAACACTTGGTAACTGTTCTGAATTTTTTTATGACTATTTGATTTTCCACATAAACTAAAATGGTTATCTTTGTATGAAAGTTTGGTTATCAATTGCACCATATACAGAATGTACAACTACTCGAGTTTGGCATGCAATTCAAATTATCACAGCGGAGAGAAACAACCGGGAACAGTTACATAATTACAAAATTGATTTGTCACATCAGCAACCCATTAAAACACCCAACTAAATTAAAGGGATATCAAATGCACTAATTTTGTAAATAAAATATTAAAAATATATTAATTCTGTAAATATTTTTTGAATGCACTTTTGTTGTAATTTTTTTTAAAATGTACTAAAAAGTGTAATTATTCCAAAAAAAAAAAAAGGAAGAAAAAGTAGCAACTGTTGTCTGCTAAGTGGCCAAGTGCTAAGGCCTAGTGGCCTACCGCCTAAAATATAATAGCACTTCTAAGGGCTAACTGGCTAAGGCAGTAATAACATTTCTATGGCCTAACTGGCTAAGGCAGTAAGGCAGCGCACGGCCAGGCCCCAAGCCGCCAAGGCGCCAAGCCGCCCGCCTCCCCCTCCCCTCCCCTCCCCTCCCGGGCCCCAGTCACTGGCTCACTGACCCAGGACCCCGCCCCCCCCCCCCCGCCCCCCGCCCCCCCAGACCCCAACCACTGCCCTAGCGGCCCAGACCCCATGCCACATGCCCACATGTACAATTTTTTTATAAAAAAATAAGTGCAGACCAGATCAGACCAACTTGGGTCTGCCCCAAGGCTTGGCCGGGTTTGGCCTACAAGCCTCATCAAATCATAATTTGGTAGTATAGGTTTGGTCTAGCCTGACCTAAAGGTTCAAAAGTTAAGATCTGTCTTGGCCTGGTCAACGATCAAAGTCTGACAAGTTCAGGCCAGTCTGACAGGCCCAGGCCGGCCTGTTGTGCAACACAAGTCGTAGTAGTTCTCAATACATTAAAAAATAGTGTGACAATATTTGTACTGAAAACTTAAGTACATGTGTTGTTGTATGCTCAAAGAATTGTAATAATTGATTTTAGCGACTCAAATTAGGTGATATAGATCTGAATTTAAAGGAAATGGGGAAGGGTTTTTACATAAATAATGTTAATATCATATAAAAAAAAGTTACATAATGCTCACATACTGCAGGTCTCACATGTCAGGTGGAGGCTCACAGTATATGTGTGTATATGTGAGTATTATGCGACCCTTTTTATGTAATAATAACATTATTATTTTTACATTTTGCAGTTTGTGGCTCGAGTCATGCCCAAATGCTTGATCAGGGATTCGCTTGCCAACTAGGACACTGCTCTGTTCACATTTGTGATTGACTTCATCCTTTTTTAATAGTTTCAGTTTACGATGACATTATTTTGTACTTTATATGGATTCAATACAGAGTTGTACTTGTCAAGCCAGAATGGGTACAGGCAACTGCCATCAAGTTCTTACATCAAGGATGGTGATGATAATTATAGCTACAGCCTTTTGAAGTCGTTACAATTTAATAGAAACAAATAGGAAACAATCAAACAGCTCAGTTTTTTTCATGTCGCTGGCACCTTACTCAAAACTAAAATTTCAGCAAAACCATATAGGCCTAGATCATTCACCATAATTATTTAAAGCACTTAATGATTATAGGCCTTTTGATGTATGATTTTGATAGTGTCAACTGACATAACAATGTTTATTACTTCGGTCTTCATGATCAACAAGGCCTTTGCGGTTTATGTTTTTTTTACTGTCAAACGAATAAACTTTATATGTGCTTTATTTTGAAGGCTTTGTACGTGCGTTAAATTAAGGTGGTTTGACTCAAAAGTTATAAAATGAATAAATTTGGAATGTGCCTACAAGATGACTGCTTATATTAATATTATAATAAGATCAATGTGTGATATGGCCAAATCTATCCACAACTCGTATGCTATTCATCCATTTGCTCGGAAACCAAACAGAGAAGGCATCAAGAAGTTGTCCAACGTTAAAAAAGAATCCCTCACTTGCCACCAAAACTATCTAATCTTAGTAAATACTCTGTTAGGTCTTCATAAAAGGAAATGTGTATGCGCATTTTAAAGGATAATGATGGTACAAAAGAGCTAAAGTTAAGGCAGACAATATCAATGACATTACATAAATAAATACAAACAAGGGTAAGAATATGATACATATAGCAGTGTCACTCTACTTGTCCTCACTTCTAATTAACTATTCGGACACACCTTACTCATCGCCCATAGCTAACTCCAGCGCATAGTCATCCCTTTCCTGAAAGAAAACAGATTGAAAATTGTAAATAAAACAAGATAAAGTAAAATTATAAACCTGTTACAATCTCTTTATTAATCACTTCATCTTTTCACCTTTACTAATTATTTTTTGGATAAATGAATTTGTTTCAACTTTAATGAACAAATTGACTTACAATAGGTCCTCGGGCAAAATATCTTCCAAATTGAAGCCAGTATACCTGCAGTAATATTGATATCATATTCCCATGACCTAAACGAACAAGAGATAAAACTGAACTATAAACAGAATTTCAGCATGAAGTTTTTAAGAACAGGCGACGGTGGTGTGGCAGTCGCATACTGACAATTGATAGACATCAATAATCCTACAATTTGCATTCATGGGAAGCTAATTTGCCATGATATTCTGTGTGCGGTGTTACAGATATAATTTCTTGTATAATTACTAATACACACAGACATAGAGAATATTGGCAATGGATGATAAATATAGAGAAGTGAGGAAGTCTTTGATCCTTAAAATATTTGATTCAACTCACTTGCTTCAAAATGACTCGCATACAAGACTATTTATAGGGGTCCTAAGACACTTCTAGAGCCACTATAATAATTACTACATGACCAAATATATGTACATGAATTTAACCATACATGTTCCAATACAGTTCTAAATACATTCATGTACATACATGTATCATGAACTTAGACATTACTCATTCATATACTAATACTAATTAAGATAATTCATGAACAATCTAGAATCAATTTGGTTTAGTTTGCTAACAAAACCTCCCGTAAACCAAATTTATTCTTCACTCTGAGCTTAGCGATTTGCCTTTTGAATACTTCTCCAGTAACGGGCTTTATAAAAATATCAGCTAGTTGCTCATTTACAATACTTGATATTAATAATTCCATCATTCACAAGTTCCCTTAAGAAATGATATCGAATGCTAATATGCTTTGTCTTTCCATGAAGAACTGAATTTTTGGTAATTGAAATTGTTGAAGTGTTATCATAAAACAAAGTTGGATCAACTTCTTGTTTTTGCTTGAGATACTTCAAAATTCCTTCTAACCAAACTAGATGACATCCCGCATGTCCAGCAACTATATATTCAGCTTCAGTTGTTGAAAGAGCAACAATTGGTCATTTCTTTGAACTCATGTAAATAATCGCGCTCCAATATTGAAAACATAGTCTGAAGTACTTTTGCTATCATAAATACTACCTCCAAAATCATTGTTGTGTATCCAGTAAGATTAATTGGAACTCCAGCTTCATAGAAAATTCCATAATCAACTGTGCATTTCACATATCGCAAAATTCTTTTTGTTGCTTCCCAATGTTCTGAGTGAGGCTTCTCCATTAACCTGCTAATCATACTAACAACAAACATAAATCTAGTCTTGTAGCAGTTAAATACATCAAATTTCCAACCAAACTCCTATAAATAGTTGGATCCACAAGTTTTCCTTCTTCTTTCTTACTTAACTTAAGCCCAGTAATACATGGTGTTGAAATAGGATTAGCATTCTCCATCTTGATTTTTTTTAAAATTCCCTTGCATATCTCCCTTGGGAAATAAAAATTTCATTACCAGATTGATTAACTTCAATGCCCAAAAAATGATGCAACTCTCCCAAATCAGTAATGTCAAACTCTTGTTTCATTGAAGTTTTGAAATCATTCAGCATCACCATATCATTGCCCGTAAAAATGAGATGATCAACATAGAGACTTACCACCATAAATCTTCCTTTTGAAGAATCAATTTTGGTGTTTAAGGTATGCTCTTGAGGACACTTTTGAAAGTCATTCTTCTCAAAGTACGAATTAATGCGGCTATACCAAGCCCCTTGGTGACTGCCTCACACCATATAAAACCTTTTTTAACTTGTAAACTTTATCTTCTTCACCTTTCTTCACGAAGCCAGTGTTAGAGTTTATGCCCTAAAGGCCAATTATTTGATATAATTGCTTAACATTTTGATATTATATTTGATTGAATAAATGAATGATTTTATTATGGTTTTATTTACTGCATTATATAAATGTTAACATAATAAAATTCCTTAGAATAGTGATATAAATTATATAGTTTCAAGTATGTGACTTGAACATGAGATTATATAATAACAATTAGTATCATTGCTCTTAAATGTCCCTAGTCAAGTATCATTGTTGATGGGACAACAATGATGCATTGAGACTAGTATGTGGATTGACTGATGACCAAATCTCATTGGTCATAAATATATGAGATATCGAGTCAATGCATAGGTACATATTAGAGAACGATGTACTGGACATACCCACCGTGAGAATTCTACGTGGAGCATTATGCAAAGTGTCATTAGTGATTCTCATAATGACAATGATGTAATAATCGTCCGACCTGAAATCACTATATTACTACACGGGAATTTATGTACTTTGATATCATCAAAGGTCACCTTTAATAGGATAGACTATAAAGGTGATTATTGGGTACATCATGAATCGTGTGAGGAATATGAGTGATCTAGATGGAATTTAACCCTCCTATATATTAGGGGTGATATTCATAGGCTTCTTGATTGAGTAGGACTATGAAATGCATGACCATGCTCAAATAGTGATTTGTTTCATATAGTCTACTCATTGATCAAGAAAACTCAGATTAAATTATGAAGAGTATGACACATTCCATGACTCGAGTTTAATCTAGGATGTCAAAGTTAAAAGGATTAAATTACATTGTAACATTGGTCACGAAAAGGTTGCATCGAATCATCGATCTTATTATTACTTGGGTAGCAGTGATGCATTACTAGATGCCGCTCACTGTTTATAATTTTATAATATGATTTTAAAATTATTGCCAACATAATAATAACCTATAGGATCACACACATAGAACGTAATTAAAAGGGAATTAATTTAAATTGAAAGGATTTAAATATATTAATATGATTGATAGTTAAATTACGAATTTAAAGTAATAGGATAATTTGTATATATATGTATATTTAGTAAGTAAGACTTAATTAATATATAATATATATAAATTTGGATTTTAGGTTTTTAATAAGATTAGGTTTTGATTAATCCTTTTTTGACTGCTATATTAGATAATATATCAGCCAATTTAGAGAGAGAGAATCATAAACCAAAACCCTAGCCGCTCTTAGAGAGAGACTAGAGAGAAAATCGAAAAATCCTGTTCCTTTGGTGGCTAGTACCGCAGCTCCCTTTGTAGAATCGTGCGACGGTTCAGGTGCGTTCGTGTGGATACTATAGAGACGTAGTTTCGTGAGGAATTGCTTTGAAGATTCGAAGCGTTTCAGAAGCGATTTATATTCCGCTGTGCGTTGCTTTGTTGTGCCGAAATCCCAATAGCCAGGTGGCTGGTCGACATAGATCTCTTCCTCAAGAAACCCATTTAGAAATACCGATTTGACATCCATTTGGAACAACTTCCAATTGCTTTGAGCTGCAAGTGATATAATTAAACAAGCAGTATCAAGTCTTGAAACAGGTGCAAATACCTCATTAAAATCTTCTCCTTCCTTTTGTGCATACTCCTTTGCAACGAGCCTCACTTTGTACTTATTGACAAAGCCATATGAATTTAACTTAGTCTTGAAAACCCATTTAACTCCAATTGGTCTTTTGTTTGTTAGTAAACTGACGAGCTCCCAGGTACCATTACTTTCAATAGCTATAATTTCTTCCTTCATGGATTGTTTCCATTTTTCTTCTTTTGTTGCATCTTCATGGGAGATCGGATCTTCTCCTGCAAAGAAAGCAAAGAAAATAGCTCTTGCATCAACTGGCTCTGTAGTATCATAAATCTCCTAAAAAGTCCTTCTATTGATTCCTTTCGGGCTGCTACTAGAAGACTTTCCTGTCAAAGAAGGTGGAGCATTAGTTGGGTTCAAGGATGGAGCATCTTTACTTAGCATGCGCCTACAACCTTCCAAATCCTCCACGAGCAATGGTGCCTCATCTGCAGTGTTTATTTCAGCATCATTGAAAAATGATTTTTCATCAAATTTTACATCCCTCCTAATAACAATTTTCTTTGTTCTTGGATTAGACGGCTTGTAGGCTTTTGACCTTTGACTATATCCAACAAAAATATATTTTTCTACCATGTCATTAAGTTTTGTTCTTATTGCATCTGGTACATGAGCAAAAGCTACACTTCCAAAAATTTTGAAGTGTTGGACATTTGGTTTTCTTCCATACCAAGCTTCATAAGGAGTGCAGTTTTTTAAATTTTTTGTTGGTGACCTGATGATCAAATAAACTGCACAAGAAACAGCTTCTACTCAAAATTGGTGTGACAACATTTTTCTTTTCAGCATGCACTGAACCATGTCCATGATTGTACGAGTTTTCCTTTCACAAACACCACTTTGTTGTGGCGTATAGCGAACTGTCAATTTATGCCTTATGCCATTAACTTTACAAAAATGTTGAAAATCATTTGAAAGATATTTCGATCCTTCTCAATGTCTTTAAGTGACAACCAGAAAAGTTTTCAACTTCTGCTTTAAAATTTTTAAAAGCTTAAAAAATTTCAAATTTTTCAGGAAGAAAATAAATCCACACTTTTCTTATGTAATCATTGTACACTTGAAATTTTGTTTTCCTGTTACTAATTAGGAAGGAGGGCAAAAGCGTCTTTTTCACACTCCAGAGATAACTCTGGAGGACCACAACATCAAATCTAACCACAGAGACATCCCTGTGAAATATCAAATCAACATCGGAGATAACCCTGTGAAAAGACATAATCAACATCAGTCAAACCCCGGAAATAACCCTGAGGAAAGAAGGCTACAGTACATCAAGTCTGGAGACAACCCCCGGAAGGGTAAAATGGTCATTTTGACAAGTCAACTTCAACAAACCTAATACAGCTGCAAATAGGGTCACAAAGAGCTATTGCAACACTTCCGAAGCATAAAACTATAAAAACAAATTTCAATGAATTTCTGCGAAACCCGAAGACGTCATTTCGGTCATGGACCCATCTTCCCGGATTCGGAAAAAGGCAAGCCTTATGTCATTGCGTAGCTCTCGGAAAGAGCTTTCCGGAATGGTATGGCACACCTCCATCGGACTCCCGGATTGAAAGTATGAAAGATCGAGATAGCGCGTTGATCCGAGTGCACGCACGTGCCGAGACCACGGAGTTAACGGGCCTGACCACCCGGGCCACCAGTAGTAGACCACAATATCTCCTGCAGACCCGCGACTATTTTGGTCTATAAATAAGACCCCCATCAACTATAAAATGTAAGAAAAAAAGGAAAAAATAGAGAAAACTCTGTCCATTTCAGCCCTTAACCCCTATAATATTCCAAACTTCAATATTCTTCTTTCTAAACACTTGTATACATATATATTACGACATATCAAATTTTAACCGGTGGAAACTGAGTTTTCAAGCTCCAAAAGCTAGTCCTCAAGCCTTCTTTGCAAAGACACCGTAAGATTTTTTCAGATTTGAACCTTTCTACTACCTTATATATATATATATATATATATATATATATATATATATATATATATATATTTACATTTACCAGATTTGGCTGAATTCTAAATTCGTGGCCTTTTATTGCTTTAATATATATAATCACATATATATATATATATATTTACCAGTCTGGCCTGGATTGCTAATTCGTCGCCATTTTACTGCTTTATTATATATATAATCATATACTCCCTCCGTCCCATAGTTATAGGCTGATTTCTTTTGGCACATAGTTTAAGAAAATCAGTTTAAGTTAATTTTTAACACAAATTTTCCACATATACCCCTTAATATAGAATTAATGAATAAATTAATTACTCCTTATCACATTGAAACTCTTAACTTCATTGATTGTTGGTACAATTGCCTTTTATACACAAAATATGTTAAACTAGTAAAGCCTAAAAAGTTGAATTCTTTTATTGAGAATACAACATTAAATGTGGTGATAAAAATAATGACATCAAGGTTGTTTCTTCAAAAAAGAGTAATAGTTGAATATTTATTATAAGGACATAAAAGTAAAATAATGAACCAACTAAATTTTATAAATAGTAAGTAGCCTATATATTGGGACATCTCAAAATGGAAAATCAACCTATAACTATGGGATGAGGGAGTATATATATATATATATATATATATATATATATATATATATATATATATATATATATATATATATTTATTTAGATTCGATTACTGAATTCTAAATTCGTGGCCTTTTTATCTTTTATATATATATATAACTATATATTTATTTACATTCAATAAATCATGCCCTCGAATTCTAAATTCGCGGCTTTTTATAGTTTTAATATATATATAAAATATATATATATATATATATATATATATATATTAATTGTTTACTGTGTTTAAATATCTGTTTTAACTGTTCATTCAATGTAAATCCATAATATTTAAATTTGTGGACTAGATTTATCTAAATCTAGCCATATCTAACTTTTAACCAGTTCAAAAGTTGTAAAACTGGAACCGTTGAGCTAGAATGGCTAAGATTTATTTAAATCTAGTTTTCTTTCTAGTATTTTTGTAAATATTAAGCAACCACGTGACCCTAGATCTGTATCTAGAGGGAACGGGAAGCTTGACTACGCGCAGACAGGGATTTGATTGATGAATCCTTTGTTTTGCGTCGTTTAGATTAAATATCTGTTTTATTCCAGTATCCTCGCTAGGTAGGATATTCATATGATATTATATGAGCCTAGGACCCACGGGATCTAAGATCCAACTGACGGATCTAGATCTGGTTCCCATGATAAATCTTTTTTCAGTTGTACAGCTAGCTTGTAAATTATTTATGGTGTTTAGACATCCTTCGATGGCTTTCATGCCCATAAAGAGCCCGACACTTATATATATATTATTTTGTCGAAGATGTTTCGCATCTTGAGAATAAAAATCAAATCAAGCCGAATAGGGAATAAAATGGAAGTATCAAAGGCCTCAATTACCATGTGAACATAAGGGTTTGAAACCCTGTTTTCAAAACATCATTGCTATATATATTGCTTAAAATTGAACTTTTATACAAATCAAACCTTTTGTATATAGGTGCAAACGAGGCATAACACTACTTCCAAATGATGCACTTAGGCCCAATAAACACACACTTCAAATAAATTAGGGAATTGAAAAGACGCGGTAACCGTGTTTTCACGGAAGTCAGGGGGTGCCTAACACCTGCCCCCCGCTTAATCAAGCCCCCGAACTCTATGAATCTCCGTTTCCAAGGCTTGTTAAACAGAGTTCAACAATTGGACCTTTGTGTAAACCTTTTCAAATTCAGTTGAGTTGGTACAACCATTTTAAAACTACCAACTGGCGACTCTGAATTTTTAAATCGTCGATATTTTGTGTCGGACTCTTTTCAAACTCGCCCTTTCAAATAAAATTTTACACATAGAAAACATAAAGGGTAAAAAGAGGAATTCCAAAAATAGAAAATTTTTTCCGACGTCAACAGGTGGCGACTTCGCTGGGGACAGTAGAGGGCTTAAGCCGCATTTCAAACTTTTCAAAAAAACCCTTCTTATCTACTTGTGTGTGAATGTTGTCTTTACATTGAATGGATGTGAATGAATGCTTTATTTACTGCACTTTAGTGCCTCGCACGAACTCTGCGTTTTGTATTAGTGCCTCGCACAATGTCATCATTTCATACGGTGAGATACGATGTATGTGAATGTATGTTGTGTGATTCCTCCACCAGGAGGCAAATCCGTCGGTGTTTGATTACTGGACTCAACAGAGAATAATCCTGCAAGGCTCAGGAAAGGCACCATTTAGATCCGCTCCAATTGAAAGATTGGATTAACTTCTCATCTAGTAAATTGCGATGATCTGGGGACCTTCATGCCGAAAAAGCCGCGAGAGTAGCCTAAGATAGGTCGGCCTCTGATAAACCAAACGCGAAGGGGAGTCTCTTCATGCCTTTCCCTTTTCAATTCCATATAAATTTCGATTCAATGTAAATTTCAATTCCATGTAAATGTAAAGAAAAGAAAAAAAAATGTAAATATCATTTCTATTCCCTGTCAATGTTATTATTGTACAGATATTAAATCCTGCCATGCTATCCTGTCAGCAAAATGACTAGCATTTGTTTTGCAAGAAAATATTAAAAATCATAAAAACCCAAGACGATGTTTCAATACATGTTAATGCTTATCAAGACTAAACTACCTACTCTTCTTGTAGGTAAGAGTGGTCTCATTACCAGATCAAAATATAAGAAGGCATAAAGCCTATCCACCGACATGGCTGAAAATGCCAAACACGAATCCGGTTCCGTATCTCGAAAGGAGTTTGAGGGACTTAAGAATCAAATAGCAGAGTTGGCTATCCTCTTAAAAGAATAAAGTAAAAGCACTCAGGGCCAGACAACGCCCAATTAACCAAAGTCCTCCTCATAGGGTGGCAATCAAAGTGCTGACAAAAAGGGGAAGTACAGATAGCTGAACATCATTCCAATAAAGGAACCAACAAAACCCCTGAAATTACCAACCTCAGGGAAGACCGGGAAACTGGGGATATAAGAAAAAAAGTCCAACAAATGAAGGAAACCATCTGATCAATTAAAGGGACTGGAAACCTTGGAAGTGTCACCTATTCAGATCTCTGCATATTCCCAGGGGCTCAATATCTTGACAAATTTCAAGTCCCGGAGTTTGAAAAGTACAGTGGGGCGGGCGATCCCTATACGCACCTAAAAGTATACATTGGCAAACTAGGGTCTTATGCAGAGGATGAAAAGCTCAGAATGCAGTTATTCCAAAAAAGTCTAACCAGAGAGGCTAGAGCCTGGTATGCTCGACTTGACAATGCAAAAATCCACAATTGGGAAGAGTTAACCCACGCCTTCCTAAATCAGTACAGTTTTTAGTCACAAATGGCATCGGATCGATACCAAGTAACTAAAGTTAAGAAGCAAAACAATGAGTCTTTCCGAGAATACGCTCAGAGATGGGAGACGTCTGGTAGCACAGGTCAGCCCGCCTATGTCAGAAACTGAAACGGTAATGACTTTCATAGACATCCAAGAGGCACCTTACTATGAGAGGATTCTAATTGGAATAGGAAAGTCATTCTCAGAGATGATCAAACACGGCGAAATGGCAGAGATGGACTTGAAAGCAGGCAAGATTAAAGACTTCACTGCCTTAGAAGCAATCGTCGAGCATATACAAACTGACAACTATGTGAGCGATCCCAAGAGGGTACCCGATAAAGGCAATGCAAATGTATCCCTCGTTTTACAGGGGCAAACTAGGAGACCAACATATAGTCCCCCCATTAAGAAGAAGCAAGGCAATCTGCCATTTCAACAACAGGCTGCATTCAACCAATGCCAGGACAGAAAGAGAAAATTTGAAAGAACAGAAAATCGGGTGTTCACTCCACTGGGCGATTCCCTTGAAAATGTATTGGTGATGTTAATGGATCACAAGAAAATTACCAAACTAACTCCACCTCTAGATCCATGAAGCAAAAGATACAATCTAAGCCAGAGATGTGACTACCACTCAAGATCTTCGGGACACGATACACAAGATTGTTGGTCCTTAAAGCATAAAATTCAAAATCTGATCGAAAGTGACAGTATATTGTGGTCCAACGACCTGGCCAGCAAAGTGTCAACACAACCTTCTATTGCAGCATGATACGGAGGGAGTAAACATGATTGGGTCAGGAAGCGCTGAAATGCGTCCAAATCACAAGTACATACGAATGATGGAGGAATACCCCCAAAGGAACAGAACAAATGTCCTAGAGTGGGAAAATTCGGAAGAATATAGGAAAGTAAATCAAAAATTGGAAACAATCCAGCATCAAGTAACTCAGTTGGCTAATCTGATAGGGCGCCAACATCATGTTACAAGGTAACTTTTCAATCAATTATCAGAAAGCCAAGAGAAAAGAAAAGTTAACCGGAATTCAAGCCTATATCCCTCCAGGATGAGCCAGCTAAATGAAGAAGATCAAAGCAGGCTGAAAGGACAAGAAAAGTGGAATGACAAAATTACTAGAAAATCTCGGCAGCAGAAATATCGCTCGGGGGAATGTGAATTCTCAAAGAAGAAAGATCAAACCTCCAAAAAATTCACCCATCTGAACAAATCAAATGAAGAGATGCTACACTTTCTAATAAGTAATGGAAAGATTACTGAGTTGTTGCTTCCTGTAAATCCCAAGATGAAAAGTTATGATTCCACCAAGATATGTCTCTACCATTCTAACTCACCTGGACATGCAACTGAGGAATGTTGGTCTCTAAAGCATAAAATTCAGGATCTCATTGAAAATGGAGAGCTAAGGATAGAAGTCCCCATGACCAGAAAAAGGCGAAAGGGAAATGAAGAGCTTAAGATGTCCACTTGAGACGGACAGTTCAAAGGAATTGATGTCTATGAGCTCCAATCCTGGCAGAACACAAGGTGAACCCGTCATAATGAGGGAAGTAACAGAGGAAACAAGACAGCCCCCTAAGGAAATTCCTCCACAACTGTCAAACATCTTTTTGCCCAAAGTCAGCAACCACATTCCTGATTTTACCCTCGTGGATGATGAGGAGGAAATACTGATCCTTCCCAGTGTAGAAAAATTCAAAAAGGAAAGTTCCTTGCAAGAAATACAACAGTTCGAGGGAGATTTGGGTTAAATGCTTTCTAGGTCACTGTACTATAGGTCGACTTACAAATGAATCACTGAACTTTTTTTTCTTACAGTCAACTCACTGAACTTGTATTTACTAACAAAAAGTTTTTAATTCCGTTAAGATTGTTGACTTTGGACGGAATTTGACACATATGCTGATGACGTATAAAAAATTTCTGATGTGGCATATATCAGTCCTATGTGGTTTTCATTATGTGAAAATGGAGAAAAATTTACAAATGTAATAATATAAATTAGAAAAGTTAGTAAAAAAATAAGAAAATAAATGAAAAATATATTCAATTATTTTGTAATTAATATCAAATGAATTTTTATTTAATTCTTTACAAATATAATAATATAAATTAGAAAAGTTTATCAAAAATAAGAAAATAAATGAAATATATATTTAATTATTTTGTAATTAATATCAAATGAATTTTATTTAATTCTTTACAAATGACATGATTTTTTTATTTAATTCTCTCAAATGACATGATTTTTATTTTTTTATTTTATGTCGAATCGAGTCATGACGAGTCAAGTGGAGTCATTGACTCATTATATATATAATGACTGATTAGATGATAAGATGAGGATTATTCATACCAGGTGGATACAAGAAGTTGATAAGTAATGTGAAATTTCTTCGAGACGCTTCAATGCATCGAGGCATCGATCTTCCTCCCAGAACGACTCAAGATCGCCATTAAGCGTGGATGAGATCACCGCTTTCTTCACCGCTTGAACAACTCAATTAGGTCCGACTCCATTAATGATACCTATATGTTTTCCAAAAGCCCCAAAAGATTTTGTCGATAAGAAACCAATAGATTGTGGGCTTTCTTTGTTTGATTAGTAGGGGGTACGGATTTTGTATGTTCTGAAATTGGGGGTTATGATCTGGAGAGGAGAATATGCTCGGGGCCTCAGGTTTGGAGTTTCAGATCTTGATGGATGCATGTGTTTGGGGTTTTTGGATGATGGATCTGTTCGTCGGAATCTGGGTTCGATATGGGTCCTTATTTCCGGTGGTTTCCTTTCCTTCGCGGATGGTGTTGGTTTCCTAAACAAGATTTCATGTTATGTTATTCCATTATTCTATCATAATCCAGTTTTAGGATCCATGTTTACTGTCGATGATGGTCCGATTTTGATCTTTTTAGATGGTTCGATTGGGTCATTTCTTTGTTATGTTGATTTCTTTCTATCCTAGCTCGGTTTTTCATTTCCCTTCTTGACTGGGATTTGATTATGTAAAGCATGGCCAGATTTGGGGATAATGTTTGATTTAACTTTATGTATGCTTATTATTGTTCTCTCGATTTTGGTTTTGTGTATGTGGGAGATCTTGCAGTTATCATGGTGATCTCAACAGTAGCTTGTGGTTGTCCATCCTCGATTCATTCACTTGACCTGCCTCGTGACTCGATTGTCGACATAAAATAAAAAATAAAAATCATGTCAATTGAGAGAATTAAATTAAAAAATCATGTCATTTATAAAGAATTAAATAAAAATTCATTTGATATTAATCATAAAATAATTGAATATATTTTTCATTTATTTTCTTATTTTTGACAAACTTTTCTAATTTATATTATTATATTTGTAAAGAATTAAATAAAATTCATTTGATATTAATCATAAAATAATTGAATATATTTTTCATTTATTTTCTTATTTTTTGACAAACTTTTCTAATTTATATTATTAAATTTGTAAAGAATTAAATAAAAATTCATTAGATATTAATTACAAAATAATAGAATATATATTTCATTTATTTATTTTTTTTTTGACAAATTTTTCTAATTTAATTATTATATTTGTAAAGAATTAAATAAAATTCATTTGATATTAATTACAAAATAATTGAATATATATTTCATTTATTTTCTTATTTTTTTGACAAACTTTTCTAATTTATATTATTACATTTGTAAATTTTCCTCCATTTTCACATAATGAAAGCCACATAGAACTGATACATGCCACATCAAAAAAATTTTACACGTCATCAGCTTATGTGTCAAATTCCGTCCAAAGTCAACAATCTTAACGGAATTATAAACTTTTTGTTAGTAAATACAAGTTCAATGAATTGACTGTAAGAAAAAAAAAATTAGTGACCCATTTGTAAGTCGACCTATAGTACAGTGACCTAGAAAACATTTAACCCAGGGAGATTTCATAGTCAAATCCTCTCAAACCCATGAAAAAGATGAAGGAACAGATGAAGATAAAGGTGATAAGGTTTTCAGGGAAGCAACCCATAAAGGAATCAAGAGTTCATCTCTTTTTGCGATGGGTCCAGTTTAAGCATCCTTGAGGGATGTGTTAAATCAGGAGGCGATCAAGTTATGGCAGTAATTGAAGATATTCATGGCCAAGAGGTAACCTCTATCGCGAGCCTTGAAGACAACATAACCACTGACAATTGAACTATCAGGCCTCAGCTAGCTAAGAAGATGTAGATCCAGATGATAAACTTGTGAGTTCCAGGAGATGTTGGGACGATATCACTTTCTTCGCATTATACCTTTTATTTTTCATTCATGTAAATATTGAAAAAAATCAAAAAAATCCAAACTCAAAACCATTCAAGCAAAACTTGAACTACGAAAGACCTGATCTCCCCCATCAATGGGAGTACGTAGGCAGCCATCTCGGGTGCGGTCTAACCCTCAAAAGAAACATCCAAAATTCCAACCCCAAACATAAACCCAAATACCCGTCTCAAGACACCAAATCAAACCTGAAAAGCCTACATCCAAGAAAAACCCTCAAAGTCAGCGACCCGTGTTGAGAAGACCCAACGTCACCTCAATGTCATTCCATCAAATCTGGCACAAGTCCCGGAAAAGAAGAAACAACGATACATGAAGACAACCAGCAACAGGGATGAAATGGCCATCATCATCATAAGATGCAACTCAGCAGTACATGGGCAACCATCATGGCAAAGTCTATCTCATACCTGACGACCTATTCCCCCAGATCAAGACAACAAATCAAACCTTACAGATCAAATCAAACTCGGGTGAAGTCATCACCAACCAAGCTGAGATCTTTGGGCCAATTTAGTGGAGTCCGAAGGCCTCTCGACATCAATCATCAAAGTAGAAACAACAACACAACGATATATCAAGCATGATCATCAGCAAGGACCTTCAACGAGCCGACACCCTCAATCACAAGTCTTCATCAAATCAGAAGAAAATCATCAAGGCCAATTGCGCCAACAAGTCAGAAACAATGATTGAGAGCATCCAAGCATCAAAGCCCAAATCCACTACCTGTTCACCATATGGTCCAGAGGTAAAAGCCTCTTGAGATCTCGGCATCTTATCAGCCCATCTGTCAAAACGACTATCCTAGACGACAAGCAAGGCTGAGGCAATTTTAAAATCAGCGACAACCCGATATTAGGACCATTACATCGAACAAGACTAAGGCAATGTCGGAAACAGGGACAACTCAACACTGGGGCATTCATCGACCATCCTAAAAAGGGAAATGCACCAGTTGACATCATCAACACGGTCCATCATCATCAGAGCTTCCCTCATATCATCTCACTGGCGATCCGGTATGATCATGTGGTCTTTTCCAATCATACTTTTCTCATAATAAATAATTCACATGTGAGGTATGACTCTTTCATCTCTTTATGTGCTTTCAGTCTCCATTTACATGCATTAGCGATAATATGCATGTTAAATATTCTTAGAAAAAGGTTTTAAAAGAGAAAACTTTTGCATAACTTGTTATGAATGGGATTAATTCTGATAAACTTCCGTGAAGCAAGATCACGGGAACGATTAGAGAATTAAGACTATTCAACCTTTTTAATTGGGCACAACATCCTAGTTCAAAGTGCTTTTTGGAACAGACTTGACCTTATATGCATGTCTGCACTTTGCGATTTCCCTGACTCTTAGTTGTGGGGTATGAAGTTATGGCAAAAATAATGTCAATTAATGAAAAGATAAAAGATACAAGATAGGTCGCCAGCCTAATGTCTCGAATCGTGGCCTAGGTTGCTCGAGTTATTAAGCCTAAGGGGTGTCTTTACACCTGGTGCCCTAAAGCCATCTGGTTTGGGAGTCATCAGCCCAATGCTCGTTACATGGGTAACTTAGCGCCTAAGAAAACGAGCATTGAAAAAAGAAAAGGCAAAACCTGAGCAGATCCGAATCGTGGTCTAGGTTACTCAAGCAATTAAGCCTAAGGGGTGCCTTTACACCTAGTGCCCTAAAGTCGTCTGGTTTGGGAGTCACTAGCCTAACACTCGCTACATGAGTAATTTAGAGCCTAAGAAAACGGACCTTGCACAAGCTCAGGCGAGAAGCAAATAGAGTGACCGCTTGACTTGGCTCGAAGTGTGGCCTTTGTTACGCGAGCCAATAAACCCGAAGGGGTGTCTTAACACCTAGTTCCCTAAAGTCGTTAGGTTTGGGAGTTATTGGTCCAAAACTCATTAAATGGGTAACTCTGAATAGACTAAGAAACGAGACAAGTGAAGCGAAAGAAAAAATATATAAAATTTGGAATCATCTAAAAGTCATGGAAATGAAACCCCTGCTAAGAGTTGCGTCACTCATAGTGCGTGTGTCATATAAAATCAATTTTGCGAAGAATAACGTCTAGAGCGAAGATGAAGTATCTCTGATATAGGGAGATAAGTCTTTTGAATCTAATCCTACCCATGAACAATGACCATGGATGCTTCAAAATTTCCTTGCGATTTCATAAGTCATTCAATTTCATAAACTTTTACTTCAAATTCCTTATTCACAAAAGTGTACTAATCCTGACGATCGAGCCGTCAAGCTTTTGGTGCATTTTGTTCTTTTGATATGCAGGATATTGCTCAGTCGCGATTTGGTCAACAAAGCGAGTTTCTTATATGAATCTCCGGCAACAACATGCAAAAGGACTGGGGCATTTCCGATTCCAGGAAAGGGAAGGAGTTTAAGGCGGAATCAAGCCTCTCATCAAAAGAAAGGGGAGAACTCTTGAAAGAAATCATGGCGACATAAGCTTGCCCCTACAAAAGAAGAGGAAAATTCTCAAAAAAGTCCTTAACTCTAAAGCAGAAGCCCAACGACAAAAGGTCTAGTGAATGAAATCTACATCGTCAAACATGTCAACTTGCGCCAAGTCCTCACAAGTAGAGGCCTCTACACCGAAGTTCAAATTTGGGCAATAAAAGAATGGGTCGCACCCTCTAGGGATGTCAGCGACACCCAGATCATCAGTCCACCCGGGTCGCGAATAAAAAGCACAAGGAAATGGGGCACAAGCATCTAACAGTTAAAAGAAACTCCAAATCGCCTCAAAAAGGGTGAGATATGTTTCTACATCTAGTCAAGTCAATTAAGCATGTGCATCAACCTAGGACAATAGACTCCTAAGATCATCACATCATGCACGATTTGCACATGTGCAACCTCGCTATATCAGCACACATCTCCATTAAAAAGTTAAGCATGCATCCCCAGTAGAGTCAAATATGCATACACATTAAATGCCTAGACTTGAGAAAAAAAATTTAACTATTGAAAACTACCGTTCTAGTAGGCATCGAGACAGTCCGGTGATGAAAGCCTTTGTAAACTACCGTTCGAGTAGGCATCGAGACATTTCGGTGATGTAAGCCTTTGCAAACTACCGTTCGAGTAGGCATCGAGGCATTTCAGTGATGTAAGCATTTGTAAACTACTGTTCGAGTAGGCATCGAGACAGTCCAGTGATCAACCGTGGTCAACTACCAACAGGGTAGGGTAGGCACCGTTGTCAACTGCCAACAGGGTAGACACCGTTGTCAACTACCAACAGGGTAGGCATCGTTGTTAACTGCCAGTAGGGTAGGCACCGTTGTAAAATACCAGCGTATATATTGGGAAGATCTGGTGATTTCAGAACGTCATCTCCAGCAGAGATGTAGAAAACATCTCAATTTATCTTCATCAAACAAGCATCGGCAACACCGACAAAAAACCAAACCATTGGAGTCAACACCAGCATAGGCATCGGTAATAACCGGTAATGGTAAAGCGATTTGCGATGTGCGAAGTGCAATTTGTGATTTGCGAAATACAATGTACGAGTTGCAAAGTGCAATTGGCCAAATGCGATGTGCGATTTGCGAAAGCATTTTAACATTCATTGCATTGCCATTTGCATCATTAAATATACCTTGTTATATTTCAAGTGTCTAGTAATCTTTATCATGATCATTCCATTACATTGCATAAACATGATAAAGAGGGGCATCTGTAAACACTCGAAATTTCGTTTTCCAGTTACTAACTATGCAAGAGGGCAAAAACGTCTTTTTTACACTCCAGACCACAACATCAAATCTAACCACGGAGACATCCCCATGGAATATCAAATCAACCTCGAAGACAACCCTGAGAAAATACAGTCAACAACAGTCAAACCCTAGAAATAACCCTGAGGAAAGACAGCTGCAGCACATCAAGTCTGGTGACAACCACCGAAAGGGCAAAATGGTCATTTTGACAAGTCAACTTCAACAAATCTAATATGTTGCAAATAGGTCATTGAAGAGCCATCAAAGACTTCGCCAAGCGCAACTCATAAAAAAAAGCTCGATGGATCGCCTACGAAGACAGAAGATGTCATTTTGATTCATAGACCCATCATGCCGGATTCGAAAAAGGGCAAGCCCAATGTTATTGCGTAACTCTCGGAAATAGCTTTCCGGAATAGTATGGCACGCCTCCATCGAACTCCCAGATTGAAAGTTATGAAGGTTCGAGCAGACGGTAGCGTTGATCCAGAGTGCACGACTTGAGCAGACGGGACCATGAGGCCGGCCCACCGAGACATTGCTGGAGTAGACTCACGATTTGTCATGGGTAGACCAGCTATTTTGATCTATAAATAAGACCCCCATCAGCCATAAAATGTAAGAAAAAAAGGAAAAAAGAGAGAAAACTATATCTATTTCAACTCTTAACTTCAATACTCTTATTTCTAAACACTTGTATACATATATATTACGACATATCAAATTTTAACCGGTAGAAACTGAGTTTTCAAGCTCCAAAAGCGGTCTGAAGCCTTCTTTGCAGCACACTGTAAGATTTTTTCATATTTGAAGCTTTCTACTACCTTAATATATATATATATATATATATATATATATATATATATATATACATAATATATATATATATATATATATATCTCATGGATTAGTTATGCCCGGATTATCGATCGGTGGCTTTTCTCTCTTTAATATATATATATATATAGAGTGACTTAAAATGAAACAGTTGAGCCTCTAATCACTATCTGTGGCTTTTACTTGCTTTCATATATATATATATATATATATATATATATATATATATATATATATATCTGTCTGGCCTGGATTCTAAATTTGTGGCCTTTTTACTGCTTTCATATATATATAAATATATATATATATATATATATATATATATTTACATTTACGATTTGGCTTCGGATTCTAAATTGTGGACCTTTTCGCTTTAATATATATATAATCATATATATATATATATATATATATATATATATATATATATATACTAGTCTAGCCTGGATTGCTAATTCGTGGCCTTTTTACTGCTTTATTATATATATATTTATATTTACCAGTTTGGCCTGTATTCTAAATTGTGGCCTTTTTACTCCTTTAATAAATATATATATATATATATATATATATATTTACATTCAACAGTCATGTTTGGGTTCTAAATTGGCTTTGTACGCTTTTAATATATAAATATATATATATATATATATATATATATATATATATATAAATTTTAATTTACATCGTGTTTAAATATATGTTTTAACTATTCATTCAATGTAAATCCATAATATTTAAATCAGTAGACTAGATTTATCTAAATCTAGCCATATCTAACTTTTACCCGGTTCAAAAGTTGTAAAACTGGAACCGTTGAGCTAGAATGGCTAAGATTTATTTAAATCTAGTTTTCTTTCTAGTTTTTTTGTAAATATTAAGCAACCACGTGACCTTAGATCTGTATCTACAGGAAATGGGAAGCTTGGCTACACGCAGACAGGGATTTAACTGATAAATCCTTTGTTTTGCGTCGTTTAAATTAAATATCCATTTTATTCCAGTATCCTCGTTAGGCAGGATATTCATATGATATTATGTGAGCCTAGGAGCCACGGGATCTAAGATCCAGCTGACGGATCTAGATTTGGTTACCATGATGGACATTTTTCAGTTGTACAGCTAGCTTGTAAATTATTTATTGTGTTTGGACATCAAAGCCCATAAGGAGTCCGACACTTATATGTATATTATTTTGTCGAAGATGTTTCGCATCTCGAGAATAAAAATCAAATCAAGCCGAATACAGAAAAAAATGGAAGTATCAAAGACCTCAATTACTATGTGAGCATAAGAGTTTGAAAACTCATTTTCAAAACATCATTGCTATATATATTGCTTAAAATTGAACTTTTATACAAATCAAACCCTTTGTATATAGGTGCAAACGAGGCATAACACTACTTCCAAATAATGCACTTAGGCCCAATAAACACACACTCTTCAAATAAATTAGGGAATTGAAAAGACGTGATAACCGTGTTTTCACTGAAGTCGGGGGTGCTTAACACCTTCCCCCCGCTTAATCAAACTCCCGAACTCTATGAATCTCGGTTTCCAAGGCCTGTTAAACAGAGTCCAACAATTGGACCTTTGTGTAAACTTTTTCAAATTGATTGAGAGTTGGTACAACCATTTCAAAACTACCAATGGCGACTCTGAATTTTAAATAAATCGACATTTTGTGTCAAGACTCTTTTAAAACTCGCTCTTTCAAATAAAATTCAACACATAGAAAACATAAAGGTAAAAAAGAAGAATTCCAAAAAGGGAAATTTTTTCCGGCGTCGACAATCATCGATAAAGGAGATGAAATATCATTACCTCAAATCCAAATTCTTTTTTGTTAGAAGGTGAAAACCAACATTCATTAATTTCTTAACCAAGCCTATGAGAATGAAAACATTCAATATAGCTTTTTCTTCCTCTTTGATTAATATCACGACCTCCTCCTCTTTGAGAATTATTTGAATACTCATTTGACTCTTCCTTAAAATAATTATTGTTACTGGTGAGCCTCTTCCATTGTCATGAAAGTTAGACTCTGTGTTTCCATGGAAGCCTAGTGTTTCCATGGAAGCCTAGTTCCACATCCACGACCTCGACCAAGGCCACGGTCGCGACCATAAGGAGCACCTCGGCCTCTCGTAATTTCAGACTTGAGAGCTTGATCATTAGAAGATGGATTTCTTTGATTAACACGGAACTCGTGCGCCTTTAAAGAAGCCTGCAAATCTTCCAAAGAAAGTTTTGACACATCTTTGGACTCTTCGATAGCTACCACAATAAAATCAAACTTTTGTAGCTTCGAAGAATTTTCGCAACTACTTTTTGGTCTTGTAAAACTTCTCCATTGGTTAACAATTGAAGTGACTCTTGAAAAAATAATCAGATAGTGCATTTGCATTTGCAACTTCTCAAATTATAAAGCATAAAAATTAGAGTCGTACCTTTTTACATTTTCTTCACCTTTATATATATTGCAAAATATCTCAAGCTTCCTTTGAAGTTTCGCCTTGAAATTCTCTCAAAAATAGGTCTTTCAATTGCTTGATAAATTTGGAAGAGCGCTTGCTATCCTTCTCCTTTTATCATTTAGGGTTGTTTTTACGGCTTGTGACAAACTCTCTTGACTTACGGTTCTTCATAGCCATCTTCAACAATGCTCCACAGCTTTTAGGACTTCAATAATACCTTCATAGTGTGGTCCAATAATCATAGTCTTCTCAGTTGAAGCGAGAAATTAGAGAGACTAGATTGTTTGAATTTGCCATCACAATGTTTCTTTGAAAATCAAACAAAGATTAAAAATACCTTGTGTTGGATGAGGCTGATCGGATGCTAGAGGTTGAACAACTGGCAAGGCTATTCCTTTACAATCCGTACAAAGTGATTATTGGGTCACCAAATTTGAAAGCTAACCATGTAGCATGCACCTGTTGGAACTACACCATATGGGACTCCGGTTCGAGTAATAGATATTGGTGTCACACACGTGCCCAAAGATGTATTGAAATGTATCTGCAAGAGATCAGCCCTCAGTACACAGCAGTCATACAGTTTGCCCAAACAATTGAAATAACTTTAGCAATGAGGTTGCTCAATTTCTAGTGGGGGCTACCATTCCAGAATACATTCTGAATCTTCCTAATGAAGTCACAAGCAGATACCAATTTATTGGCAATGGAGGATAAATATGAGAAGTGAGGAAGAGAGTTTGATCCTTAAAATATTTGATTCAACTCACTTGCTTCAAAATGACTCACAGACAAGACTATTTATAGGGCTCCTAAGACACTTCTAGAGTCACTATAATAATTACTACATGACCAAATACATGTACATGAATCTAACCATACATGTTTCAAGACACTTCTAAATACATTCATGTACATGCATGTATCATGAACTTAGACATTACCCATTCATGTACTAATACTAATTAAGATAATTCATGAACAATCTAGAATCAATTTGGTTTAGTTCGCTAACAGAGAATATAAGAAAATAAACACTTCAATGAAACGTTACACCAGCTCTCCAAACTACAAGACCACAACGCAACCAAGATGATTTTATTCCTTGTTTAGCTAAAAACAGCTTATATGCTATTTGATTCCAGAAAAGTGACCAGCCTTAGTGACTCAGAAAGAGTATCCCTACCATCCAGGTGAAAGGGAAATAGCATGATAATCTACTTTTCGTAATGGGATTTTATCGAAATTGAGTCACAACTGAAATTTCCTATTCCATGTCATCCTCATGGAATAGGAAATTTATCCACCAGCAAGAGATTATACTCAGATCAATCAGAACCGGTCAAAGAAGTTCAAACTGATATGCTATTTCGGTTACAAATGAGTATTGTAATTCATGTATTTTAGTTTTGCAAAAAGTGAACAACGATAGTTATACAATTACCTCATCCTCATCTTGTGTTTCAACTTCAATATCGGACGACGGAAACCCCACACAAAGAAGTGCGTAACCCTACAATTTAGAGAAATATCTATCATCTCCAAAAGAATTTTAAGCTATAAAAGAAAAAAAATCACAATTGAACTTTAAAAATAAGTTAATGGTTTATGCTAGTGATTTGATTATAAGATCCTACCAAAAAAATCAGCAAACCATGCTTCTGTACAACAAGGTGCTATTTTCATTGGCATTAACTCCCCAGCTTTCGAGGTTCAGGGGGGAACATTCGGTGCATGAGACAGGGAGGGGGTTAAGGTTACTTGAAATGCAACTAAAAGAACTAATTGGCAAACTGAAAATAAATACACGACTTAAATGATTATTTACTTCATTATGTACATTTCCAAATTGTGACAAAAGTTAAGACCAAGTTCCGGAGCCATTTATCTAGTAGAAATTTATAGGCTTTTACACTCTTTCCTATATCGAACGTACAGTTGACCTGATCATTCAATGATGTCACTTTCCTCACAGATGCTGTTATTATATCATTCTGACCCTATTACAAGGCTCATTATTGTGACGGTGTAGGTATGTGGCTCTCTAATTTATGGCGCCTTTTCTATAGTACCAGTTTATAAAACCATCTTCTCCAAGTAGATGAAAGATTTAGGTACAGTGAAAGCACATACTCATTCAGGAAAGCATAAAATAATGGGCAAGAACTGAGAAGCTAACTGTGAAAGAGCCTTTTTGCACCAAGCTAAGGAATGCAAACCTCGGGATGTCAAGCTTGATATTTATCGGTGTTGCACAAAATGAAAAATAAACACCAATAATAATAAAATCACCATTTTCTTATTAATACGAGACATTTAAGTTTACAGTTTTCCAAAAGAATCAATGGACCTTCAAATGGAAATGCATTAAACGACACTAAAAAGGGATTGAAGGTATGTAAGATCCAAGTGGAACCAAAATAATATCAAGCCTCGATTACTGTGAAGTATGTGAAAAAGCACTCAAAATACTATTTAATCTATGGTTAAATAACGGCATTCAATTATTTGTAGGAAGATAAGCTAGTTATACACCAAGTGACTTAGACATGCCTTGGATTTTAACTCCGCAGATATCCCTAATGCTTCAGGCTGTCTAATTTCTCCAGATTTTATACGAACAGCACAACTGGTACAACAACCTGCAATATAAAATCTTCCAGTTAGATAAAGTATAGGACATGTACCCACCATAAACGAGACGAAAGATGGCAGAAGTAGAAGCTTCCAGTTAGACAAAGTTTAGGCTTAACAAACTACCAAAGCATCTTTCTGTTAGTGATAGCTTATGGATAGTAATGATAACAACTCAATCAAGAGAGTGAATGAAACCTTCTCAAAATTACAGAGGTGGACTTGTTAAGCCATATCTTCCTTATTAATCACAATAAATGGAAATTTGAAAGGGCTTAACAGTTTGCAGATAATTGTGTTCATAGGCATAATTATTTTAATGGAAAATTGACAATAAGCCAACTGCAAAACGATATGTCAGTGGCGTGAACAAATACTACAAAATCACGCTCAGTTCCTTAACAGAACTCATCCAATTAGGTTGAATGCCCTGATACAGCAAAAAAAATCTACACAGTCTATGATGACTTGAACTAGGATTTAGAAAATAAATTTGAGAAAAAAATGCACATTAACCAACTGTAATTTACCCAAAATCCCACCTGACCACCCAATGTCCTAAAACTTGCAAAACAACCACCTATGTTTTTTAGCTAAGTGACGCATATAGTAATACTGAGTGTTTTTTCATGTGTCATCAATTGATCGGCTGTGTACTTATCTCAAAACCACAGACGCATGTAACTTTTAAGACCACACATGGTCAAGTAGGATTTGGGTAAATCATAGCATGTACTTTGTGCTTTCCTCTTAATTGTTCTTGAAGTAGACCCAGACCCACAAGATGGACTCTTATCTGTTGTAGACTTGTAGTACAGCTGACATAATGTTTGTGCATTATAATGCAACTTACTGGGTGCTTTAGTAGATACATGACCTGAGAGATGCGCCTTGCAACCGCTATGGACACAACACTTCAGTCTGCTTGAAAGGAAACCACCTCTTCTACAGAATATTCACACTACAAAATCCTACTAACACCTCTGCCTAACAAGAACTTAGATTTTGCACCATCCGTTAGGAATATTAAGAATACAACTCAAGCTAACAACTACAAGTGTCTTTTGTGGAAATCTAATACACCCATTTTATGACTCACTGTGCAGTTCAGACTCCAACTACTAGTGTCTGCGTAAATTTTAATATCTTTGTTGTCCTTCCTTTTTCAACCTCATACAAATTGCATTGTAACCTTAAATCCTAAAAACTCAGAATCTATTCAAATAAACATGTTTCATTCATGAAAGTAATGTATTATAAGGCCTTTCAAACAATTAATTATGTTTCTCTAGGAACAGTGGTATATAAAAACATCACTGCACAATTTTACTCCAACTTATCCACATTGAAATTTCTAAAACCTACTCCTCCCTCCATTCGGATCAACGTTGACTTTTTGAAGTAAATTTGAGATATTTGCAAATCCAATATTGATATTAATTCTTCTAATTTTAGACAATATAAGTACAAAAACCATAAACTACATAAAAAAATACTACTACTAATTACAATATTTGTTGCTTTCAAAGTAAAATAAATCACACCAATTTTAAATTACAACTTTGAAAAGTCAAACTTTATCATATACTAGTAGTTCGGAACTGAACCAGTATAACAAAATTACAAACGGAACATATAGCATAAATTTGGGGAATATAGAAGAACAATACCATGCCTGCAAGCGAAAGGGAGAGAAATATCTTGAGATTCAGCAGTGTGTAATATGTATTGATCCTGTATTTCAATGTATTAACACAACTAATTACTCTATAAATTAGCTGATAAAATTATGCATATATGAGTGTTATTTTTTTGTTTGAATAAAATTACCTCTGGAACTACAAATTCGTGAACCAGACCTCGTTGCCTATCGTGTACGGTGACTTTGTGGCTTGGAACTGATTGCGAGTAATTACGGTTTACGCTAGGGGTTCCTACCGTCGTTTGAAGCTCCGATGTTATTTTCCAGCTAAATTTCAACGAATTCGACGGGTAATTAGTAGCATTAAGCGACTGGAGTTGCCGGAATAGTACTGGTTTCCGGTGAATTGAAGTGCAGATATTACAGCGAGCTTGGAGATCCATAGGATGTCCCTCTCTATTATTTTTGGAGATTCCACTACCGGATAACGGAAATGGACGTCATTCAGCATTTTTTTTACTGATTAATTAATAAATATCATACAGTAAATCTTATCTGGCGTACTTTTTTATTTTATATTTCCATGTATATATATATATATATATATATATATATATATATATATATATATATATATATATATATATATATATATATATATATTGAGTTTTTAATTAAAAAATTAATTATTAAATGTAGATTACCATTTTACTGTGATTATAAATAAAAGTAATGTAGGAACTATAAAATAAATTCTCAAACTGTTTTCTGTCCATCTAAAATAAAAAAAATAAATAAAGTAACATTACTCTTCTGTAAATTACAAGTGAAATAAGTGTGCAACATTTGGATTGGACTAGTATGTAAAAAATATTTTCAAAAATTATACTCCTTCCATATTATAAAAGGCTATAGTATGAATTAATACTCTAAATTTTTAAATTTTTTTCCACTTTGGAGATTGTCCTTTTAATTTATTTTTTTCAATTAGAGTATTAAACTTTTAATTTTTTCTGATTACGTCTAATTGATAGTAACACGTTAGAAATTGACAAGTGAGTTTCATACCTACGAATTGGATGCTTATTCGGACTTAAACAGTGCTTAATCAGTTTATTTTAGTATCGTTTTATGTATTTGTGCTTGTTTTGTGTGCAAGTTTTAGTATGTGTTAGCTAAAGGCATGATGGTGGCAATGTGTCAGGAATCAACATTCAATTGCAAGGAAATCAGCAAGATACTTAGCATAGCCCACCGAGTATGCCCTTTTATTAAAGCAAACACCGTCGGTGAAGCGGGGTGTACATGTTTGAGATTTAACACACTCGCGAGGCGGGGTTCTAAGCCTAAATAGCTGCGCCAAGAAAGTGGGAGTGTGGATAAGAAAGAGGAGTTCTGATAGCCTGATGGACTTTGGATACGATTGGGACTGTAAAGAATACGTATCTAGCTGCGATTACAGAGACTTAAGCTATACAATTTCATCCATTCAACAAGCAACCACTCAATTACAACTTTCAAGCCCTAATTTGAGAAGATTATGGAGGAACAAAGCAAAGGAGCAAGGAACTCGAAGATTATAGATTAGAGATTAGAGTGAAGAGAAGTGTGGTTCTATTACTATTCTTGTTCTTTAATTTCAGTTTTGTAATTGAGATGATGATTTCTTTAATCTATTCAGTGTTTATTTCATTAGTTATGAACTAATTCAACTTATTAAGCCTACAATGGATCTTTAAGTGTAACATGGATTATTATGCAATTTCGATTCAGTAAAGCTATTTTTCAGTTCATCTATTATGATTTGTGCATAATTTATGAGTTGCTTGATCACCAATTCTATGTGGACTTGTATGAATTCGAGAGATGAAATATGAGTTTAGACTTGGTCATAATAGCATATGTTTATGATTTCTGTGTTTGATGAAATTCATGATGTATGTTTAGAATAGAGATATCCCTATGCATCACATGTAATCATATGAGAACTTGGGATTTAAACCTTCTTTAATTGTAATTCACATAGAGATATAGTGAATTAGTTAATTAGGGTGTTTGGCTTAATTATATCATATGTGGATTTAAGTTGATATGGGTTTAGTGCATCGAGATGATTAATTCTACTTTTGTGTTCTTGATTAATAAACTGGAATAGTTAATTGGATTAAAGAGAAGTATGATAATCTGAGTGAAGCATAAAGTGAAGTTGTAGACTTAATTCTCCATTATCTGAGTAAAATGTGTGGTTGTTAGTTGATGTTTATTTTGTTTATTAGTTTTTCATTATTTTTATCAATTAATTCAGTTAGTTTAATAAAATTAAAATAATACAAAGCTGGTAATTGTTAGATTAAAATTGAATTATGTCTATGTGGGAACGATACTTAACTTATCATTATATTACTTGTTGATCATGTATACTTGCGTGATGTGCTTAATTAGATTACACCCAACAAGTTTTTGGCGTCGTTGCCGGGGACTAGATATTTAATTTTAGGGAAAAGGGTCAAAAAAGCCCTCGATGTTTACCCCGATGTCCCACTTGCACCCTAAACTAATTTTTTTTCCAAAAGTACCCTTAACGTTACATTTTGGGTCATTTGTGCCCCTCGCTTTAATGAGAATACAAGCGGTGTTAAAAATCGATGACGTAAGCGAGCTTAATTATAAAATATATTTTAAATAAAACAATATATATCATTTAATCAAAACAAAAATGCTAAAATTCAAAATAAAAAAAAGCATAACATATTTACAAAAAATTTTAAAATGATTTGTTTAAAAAAAACATAATTTTTAAAAAATAGATTTTTTTTTAAAAGCGGAACTTTTTAAAAGCATTTTTTTAAAAAATATAGAATTTTTAAAAATAGCTTTTAAAAAAAACATAATTTTTAAAAAATAGAATTTTTTAAAACAAACTTTTTAAAAAATGAAAGCAATTTTTTTAAAAAAATAGAATTTGCTTAAAAACAACCTTTTTAGAAAAGCGAAAAGAGATTTTTTTAAAAAAAATAGATTTTTTTAAAAAAATAGATTTTTTTAAAATAAACTTTAAAAAAACGGAACTTTTTAAAAGCGCTTTTTTTAAAAAAATAGAATTTTTAAAAACGACTTTTTAAAAAAAACAGAATTTTTTAGTATTTTTAGTATTATTTTTTAATTAGTATTTTAGAATTATTTTTTAATTAGTATTTTAGTACTAAAATACTAATTAAAAAAATACTAAAATACTAAAAAAATCAAATTAAAAAATACTAAAATACTAACATTCTGCTTTTTAAAAATTCTATTTTTAAAAAGACTTTTTTAAAAATTCTATTATACTAAAATTCTGTTTTTTTAAAAAAACTGTTTTTAAAAGAGTTCCCTTTTTTAAAAAAAAATGTTTTTTAAAAAATCTAATTTTTAAAAAAAATCTGCTTTTAAAAAAGTTACGTTTTTTTTAAAAGTTTGTTTTTAAAAAAAATTCTATTTTTTAAAAAAATCTGTTTTTTAAAAAAATCTGTTTTTTTAAAAATCTTTTTTTTAAAAATAATTTGTTTTTTAAAAATTCTGTTTTTTTTTTAAAAAAGCTGTTTTTAAAAATTCTATTTTTTTTAAAAAAAAACTGTTTTTAAAAAAGTTTCGTTTTTTTAAAGTTTGTTTTAAAAAAAATCTATTTTTTTTAAAAAAAACATTTTGTTTTTAAAAAAGGTTGTTTTTAAGCAAATTCTATTTTTTAAAAAAAATCTGCTTTCATTTTTTTAAAAGAGTTTGTTTTTAAAAAAATCTATTTTTTTTTTAAAAAATTGTTTTTAAAAAATTATGTTTTTTTTAAAAGCTATTTTAAAAAAATTCTATATTTTTTTTAAAAAAAACTGCTTTTAAAAAAGTTCCGTTTTTTTTAAAAAGTTTGTTTTTTAAAAAATTCTATTTTTTTAAAAATTATGTTTTTTTTAAACAAATCATTTTAAATATTTTTTGTAAATATGTTATGCTTTTTTTATTTTGAATTTTAGTATTTTTTGTTTTGATTAAATGATATATATTGTTTTATTTAAAATATATTTTATAATTAAGCCTGCCACGTCATCAGATTTTAACACCGTTTGTATTACGTTAATGGCGAGGCACAAAGCGACCCAAAAATGTAACGTTAAGGGTACTTTTGGAAAAAAAATTAGTTTAGGGTGCAAGTGGGACATCGGGGTAAACATCAGGGGCTTTTTTGACCCTTTTCCCTTTAATTTTATTACTTTCAATATCAATTTAATTAGATCAGTTTTAGTTAAGCAATTTTCTTTTTTGTTTTTGTGTTATTTCTTGTTTAAGATTCTCTTACTTAGTGCATGCAAACTCGGTCAAAGAAACCAGATTTACTTCCTTACGAGGACAACATCGAAAGAAGGTTTCAAAGGTTGAGTAAGTGGATTAAAGAAACTAGGGAGAATTTTGATAAACAAGAGAATATGTTACACCCAGGGTTACTGAAAGCACTTAGGAACTAAACTACACCCAGGGTTACTGAAATTCAGTCTAGCATCACCAGGCCTGCAATTACAGCGAACAACTTTGAGATCAAGCCTGGGATGATTCAGATGATACAGAATTCAGTATAGTTTGGGGGATTGGCTAATGATGATCCAAATGAGCACCTGGTTAGCTTTCTGGAGATTTGTGATACCTTTAAGTACAATGGGGTATCTGATGACGCAGTGAGGCTACGTCTGTTTCTTTTCACACTGCGAGACAAAGGCGAAGAGCTGGTTACATTCACTACCGCCAGGGTCAATCACTACTTGGGATGACCTAGCTCAGAAGTTTTTAGCCAAATTCTTCCCACCAGCGAAGACTGCTAAGATGAGGAATGAGATTACAATGTTTAAACAATAGCATGGGGAATCTCTGTATGAAGATTGGGAAAAGTATAAGGAAGTGTTCGCATCACGGATTGCCCAAGTGGCTGCAAATGAACACCTTCTACAACGGGCTGAACAATAATTTGAGGACGAGTATAGATACAACGTCAGGGGGAGCTTTTATGGCTAAAAGATTTGAGGAATCGCATGATTTGATTGAGACTATGACAGCTAACAACTACCAAAGGCCCATAGCAAGAATGACACAACCAAACGTAGCTGGAGTGTTAGAGGTAGATGGAGTGACGGCTTTAGCGGCTCAGATTTCAGCGCTGTCAAAGAAAATGGATTCCCTCACGGGAGTACAGGTTCAGCAGGTGGCATATGTGTGTAAATTATGTGCAAGGGAACATCCGACAGAGCAATGTGCTATCAATCCAGCAACATTTTAGTTTATAGGTAATTATAGTAGACCTCCGAATCCATACCAGAATGCCTACAATCCGGGGTTAAGGAACCGTCTGAACTTTTCGTGGAGTAACAACCAAAATCAGCAAGCTCCACCACCATCTTATCCCCCCAGTTTCCAAAATCAGCATCAACAGTCAGCTCCACATCAAGAGAAAAAGTCAGATTTGGAAGAGCTATTGTTGAAATACATATCCGGTAATGAGGCAGCTATGAAAACACAAGCGGCGGCGATTAAGAACTTGGAAAATCAGATGGGACAGCTTGCATTGGCATTGAATAACAAACCTCAAGGGACTGAAAAGAATCTAAGGGGAAATCATGAACAGTGTCAAGCAATCACCTTACAAAGTGGAAAACATCTTGAGGGACAAAGTGTAGAAAATTTACCAAAGAAAGATGTGAAAGAAAGTGAAGAAAAGTTGATTGAAGAGAAACAGGGTGAAGACATGCAAGTGGATAAGAATCAGGTAGATATTGAACCCCTTGTCTATTCTCCAGCACCATTTCAGTAGAGAGTTCAAAAGCAAAAGTTAGACAAACAGTTCTCAAAGTTTTTAGAAATCTTTAAGAAGTTACATATTAATATTCCATTCGCAGAAGCCCTAGAATAGATGTCGAGCTATGCAAAGTTTATGAAGGGTATTTTGTCAAGGAAGAAGAAGTTGGAAGATTATGAGACTGTTGCATTGACGGAGGAATGTAGTGCGGTATTGTAGAGGAAGTTGCCTCCAAAGTTGAAGGATCCGGGGAGTTTCACCATTCCTTGCACGATTGGGAACATGGCCTTCAACAAATGTTTGTGTGATTTGGGTGCGAGCGTGAATCTCATGACATTATCTGTGTACACTCAGTTGGGTTTACCGGCACCTAAATCTACAAACATCTCATTATAGTTGGCAGACAGATCAGTTACTTATTCGAGGGGGATTGTTGAAGATATTCTAGTAAAGGTGGATAAATTTATATTTCCAGCAGATTTCATCATTCTGGATTATGAAGAGGACAAGAACATTCCTATTATCTTAGGGGGCCATTCTTGGCAACTGGGAGGACTCTTATTGATGTTCAGAAAGGAGAGTTAACGATGAGAGTACAAGACCAAGAAGTGAATTTCAATGTGTTCAAAGCCATGAGATTCCCTACAGATGAGGAAGAGTGTTTCAGAATGGATGTGATCGAAAAGATGGTTAATGAAGACTTGATTCAAGGTTTAGACAGGGATCCTTTAGAAAACACTTTGATGGGAGATGCCGACTTAGATGATCCAGAATTTGTGGACTATTTGCATATGTTGGATGCATTGCCTAAAGTGAGTAGATTCAAGGTGCCATTCGAGCCATTACATACTGAAGAGAAAGTATCAGCACGAATGAAACCCTCACTTGAGGAACCACCCACTCTTGAGCTAAAGTCTCTTCCTAAACACCTCAGGTATGTGTTTTTGGGTAATTCTGATTCTTTACCTGTTATTATTGCATCTGCACTTAACAATTTGCAGGAAAGCAAGTTGCTGAGGGTACTTCGAGAGTACAAGTCTGCAATAGGATAGACAATTACTGACATTAAGGGAATAAGCCCTTCATTCTGTATGCTAAAGATACTCTTGGAAGAGGAGGCAAAATCGATAGTGGAACAACAAAGAAGGCTCAATCCAATCATGAAAGAAGTTGTGAAGAAAGAGATTTTGAAATGGATAGATGCTGGGATAATCTACCCTATTTCAGACAGTTCATGGGTGATCCCAGTTCAGTATGTCCCGAAGAAAGGTGGGATGACGGTTGTGACTAATGATGATAATGAATTGATACCGACTAGGACAGTGACCAGATGGAGGGTATACATGGATTACAGGAAGCTTAACAAGGCAAACCGGAAGGATCACTTTCATTTACCTTTTATTGATCAGATGTTGGACCGTTTAGCTAGACATGAGTACTATTGCTTTTTGGATGGGTATTCAGGGTATAATCAAATAGTGATTACATCGGAAGATCAAGAGAAGACTACATTCACATGCCCATATGGAACCTTTGCTTTCAGGAGGATGTCATTCGAGCTGTGCAATGCACCGGTAACCTTTCAAAGATGTATGATGGCTATATTTTCAGACATGGTGGAGCACAATGTTGAATTTTTTATGGACGACTTTTTAGTATATGGGAATACTTTTGACAGTTATCTTGAGAATCTGGTTACGGTATTGAAACGTTGCATGGAAACCAATCTTGTGCTGAACTGGGAAAAATGTCATTTCATGATCGAAGAAGGAATCATTCTTGGGCACAAAGTCTCTGCGAAAGGGTTGGAAGACCGGGCAAAGTTGGAAACAATTGAGAATCTTCCACCTCCAACCTCAGTTAAAGGAATTCAGAGTTTTCTTAGGCATGCTGGATTCTACCGCCGGTTTATCAAAGATTTCTCAAAGATTGCAAAGCCACTATGTAGTCTATTAGAGAAAGAGGCAATTTTCAGATTTGATGAAGAATATTTAACGGCTTTTGAACAGTTGAAGAAGAAGTTGACAACAGCTCCCATAATCATAACATCGGATTGGACGATGCCGTTTAAATTGATGTGTGATGTTAGCGATTATGCGGTAGGGGTCATTTTGGGACAACGCTGAGACAAGATATTTTATGCTATATACTATACAAGTAAAACCCTCACGGATGCTTAATTGAACTACACAACTACCGAGAAGGAGTTACTTGCGGTCGTGTATGCCTTTGACAAATTTTGCTCATATTTGATAGGAACAAAGGTTGTTGTATACACGGACCATTCAGCGATTCGATATCTAATTTCCAAGAAAGATGCAAAGCCTAGGCTTATCTGATGGATTCTACTCCTTCAAGAGTTCGATTTAGAAATCAAGGATAGGAAGGGGACAGAAAATCAAGTAGCTAATCATCTTTCGAGGTTGGAAAATCCAGACAGGGACAAGGCAAATAAATGTTTGATCAACGAGTCATTTCTAGACGAACAGTTGTTTGGGATAAATTCAGAATTTCCATGGTATGCGGATTTTTCTAACTACTTGGTGAGCAAGATCCTTCCTCTAGACTTGACACGTCAACAGAAAAAGAAATTCCTACATGATGTCAAGTGGTACATGTGGGATAAGCCCTATCTCTTCAGACAATATGCGGATAAGATGTTTCGTCGATGCGTGCCCCACAGTGAAGTTAAAAACATCTTGCATGCATGCCACACATCTATATATGGGGGACACTATGGTAGTGAGCGAAAAGCAGTAAAGTTTCTTCAGGCAGGATTCTACTGGCCAACTATGTTCAAAGATGCCCACCAGTTTGTAAAAAGCAGTGATAGATGTCAAAGAGTGGGTAATATTTTAAAAAGGAATGAGATGTTGCTCAATACAATCTTAGAAGTTGAAATTTCGATGTATAGGGGATTGACTTTATGGGACCTTTTCCGCCTTCATACAATAATCTATACATCTTGCTAGCTGTGGACTATATGTTGAAGTGGGTTGAAGCTATAGCACTCCCAACGAATGATGCCAAAGTTGTTTTGAAATTCCTTCAGAAAAACATCTTCACGAGATTTGACACGTCGAGAGCAATTATAAGTGAGGAGGAAAGTCACTTATGTAATAAGTTCTTTGCTCTCTTGGCAAAAAATGGGGTTAATCACAGGATTGCAACGGATTATCATCCCCAAACGAGTGGCCAAACTGAAGTTTCAAATAGAGAGGTGAAATGAATTTTAGAGAAAGTGGTGAATCCGAACAGAAAAGACTGATTTCTGAAATTAGATGACGCTCCATGGGCTTATCGAACAACATACAAGACACCAATTGGTATGTCTCCATATCAACTTATTTATGGGAAAGCGTGTCACCTCCCGGTTGAACTCCAACACAAAGCATACTAGGCCATTCAGAAGTTGAATTTTGATCAAAAAGCTGCGGGTGAGAAAAGACTGTTGCAACTTAATGAGCTAGTTGAGTTTCGTTTACAAGCCTACAAAAACTCTAAGTTGTATAAAGAAAAGGTCAAGAAGTGGCACGATCAGAAGATTTTGAACAGGAAGTTTGAACCGGGCTAAGTTGTGTTATTTTATAACTCTCGACTAAGATTATTTCCCGGGAAACTCAAATCACGATGGTCGGGGCCATTCACTATCAAAACAGTCTTTCCACATGGCACCGTTGAACTCTATAGTCGAAATCCACTGGAAACATTCAAAGTCAACAACGGAAAGCGCTTGCCGTCTTGCGATCACTCTTCCACGCGCTTACGACATGAGGAGTAGTCGGTGAAAGACTTAAAAACAAGCGCTCATTGGGAGGTAACCCAATTTTTTTGTTTATTAAAGTATTTAGTTTCATAGTGTAATTCAGTAACTTAGTAGTAGTGTTAGTATTCAATAGTTCAATTTTTTTGTAATTCATAGGTTAGTAGTTAAGTAGCTTGTTATTGTGTGGTTACTTAATACATTCCTGCTCAATTTGTCTACAATTAACTTAAATCATGGGTTTTAATGGTTTTCAGGGACAAAGGGGGAAGTTGTACCTGTGTGCAGGTCAGAAAACTGAATAAGAAAAAACTTTGGCAGAACAAAGACCTTGCCCCGGCGGGGGTATTATAGGCCTGAAATGCCCACCCCGACTAGGGGGCTCTCAGTATCTGCCCTCCCCGGCGGGCTTTTGAAGGTAAAAAGACCCCGCCTTGGCGGGGGTACGGGACTCAAAATTTTTTTAAAGAGGCTCTTCTGCAGATTGTGCCCCCACTTTCATCTACCAAACCCGAAAACCATCACTCCTCAAACCCCACGAAATCCCTCCATAATCTCCCACTTCACATCAAATCCGTCATCTACTGCTATCCTATATAAAACTAACTCCAACTTCATACATTCCACATCAAATTCTCAGATTACACTACTACAAAACAGTAAATAGACAACGCGAAAAAAACGTTGTGGTTTTAGTCAGAAAAACGTCATGGTTAAGGGTGTTATCTATTTGACACCCTTACACAACGTTTTTAAAATGTTATAGTTAAGCACAATACACAACGTTTTTTAGGAAAAAACGTTGTAGATTTGTTTTTCAAAAATTAGCAGATGCTTAAAAACGTTGTAGAAGGTATGATTCCACAACGTTTTTTGGATAAAAATGTTTTTGTTTAGTATATCAGACAACGTTTAGGCACATTTACATAACGTTTTTAAAATGTTGTAGATTAAAAAGAAAAAAGAAAAAAGAAAAAAAAAGGTTGTGGTTCACCTACATTACCAATGCACCTGCAATATGCTAATGTCATGATATATAGCTAAAAGGAGCACAAGGAGTAATGCAACTTCCAACACTTGAATAGAACAACAGTGCTCAAAATCCAATAAAAAGATAATATTTTGTCCAATCCCAGACTTCCAAACCATAATATCAAATTTTAAAAAAACATCCAACAACAAGTAAATGACAATGCTATGTTTCACTTGAGCAACAAAATTGCATAACCACTCCAACAAGAATTACACAAACAAGTTGGGCCTAGATGCCTTGTATGTTATCTTCAGCTTTCTAGTTGGTGGCCTAACCTTCTTAAACACCAATGAGAACTTGATTTTGGAGTTGTGCAACTGCTTGGTGCTCTCCCTCTCTGCAGAGACCTTGGCAAGGATGGTAGTTGTCTTAATGATCTGGATGCAGTGATGGCGGACTATGTGGCGAGAAGCCATTTCAGTGTACATCTGCTCAACAGCACCATTCAAAGTGGTGTCATCGTACTCCTTGTACATGTTGTGATATCCAGTCCTACTCTGGTATCGCAGCCAAATGCCGTAGTTCTTGATTGTGGTAGAGTTCTTCTCAAAAATCTACAACAAAAGCAAAAAGTTGTCCTTGTTAGAAAAGCATGCAACTAGAAAAGCAAAATTTTCAACAGATGTGAGGAGAGAACACTGACCCAAATTTATAGAACATAGTGCAGGTGCTAACTTAACAAGTACTTTCAAACCATCATCAGATAAGTCAAGGATCTCACACAATCCTGTGCTCTATATAAAAATTCAGCACCTGCAAGAAGTTTTCTGTTAAGAAATTGAGTTTTGTCCTCTAGAGAACTATCTTTCTTCTAAATTCTCAATTGAAAGGCAAAAATAGAGAAGGATATTGAAGCCACAACAAATAAATAAATGAATCAAAAACTTTATAATTAATGAGTATGACAACACAAGGTATATTGCAAGAATCCTATTCCAATTTCTGGTCGTTGGTAATTCTAATATGCTAATTACACACAAACACAGATATACAACATGTAAACATTTATGATGTCCCTATAACATAAACACAGCTGAACAATGAGAGACACAAATAACCGATCAAGTTGGCAAAGATATGAAAGCAAAGTTGATAGATTCAGGGCATTTACTCAATACTCGCTACTGAGTATGTCAAACTTAGTGTTGGAATCAAACTTTCTTTTCTTATTTGCTGTATAGTTAACCCCCATCAACTCTAATTGAGTGACAAAGGTGACTAGATACCTTCTTGAGAATTTCTGTAATAGTTTACATGACATGTATATTGGAGCATACCCATGTTCATGAATCTTGTTTGGTCATATGACTCATATCCCATAGTTGTTATTTTCATATTAGAAGGTTGACATAAACCTTAACTTCTTTACATAGAAGCAGAATTTCATAGATGAAAAAGGAGAATTATAAGAGAGAATAACCAGGAGCTCTTACATAATAGAAGAAAAGTAGTACATCACTGCAAAAGCACTTATAAAGGGGGAACCAATTGAAGTGCGAGAATTAGAATCAAAGGCCTTTTATACCTAGAGCTATGATACAATGATAAGTCACCAATTGCTATGCTAGTTTATACTATCAAAATCCTTAATATAATACATTGATAAATTAATGGCGTGTACAACAACATTTTAAACACACTTTTTTGACTTTCAATTTCATAAGCAGGACTAATATAGTCAATTTGAACAACATAATGTATCAGTAGGTGGAATAGCATGACACTGCCTTTTCTGGCAGCATTTTGAATTTATCCAGCTACTTCCTTAGATTGATTAGAAAGTTTTATTGTTGTTGGTCAAGGTAAAAAGAATTTTTTTGAAACATTTTATTTACTGCCATTTTGCTATTATAATATTGCTTCACACTTACTCCAAAATCCATATAAGCTAGGAATTGCTTCCGCATTAGCAGAACCTCCAGAATTAAATGAGGGTGCTCATGGAGGGAAGAGCATCTTTGCTGCCATGGCACTACCAAAATAGGAAATATAGAATGACCATCAAATTATAAAAATATAGAGAATGGACAAAGACATTACCGCAACTTCCACATTTGCAGGAGACTCGTCATTTGGACTTGAAAGCATTGATATAATACTCAAAACTATACTCTCCACCTGCAAAAGAAAAACCTTATTACCCACACACAAAATCATTATTTAATAACATGCAAATTATTGCTTTTGCAATGCAAAATTAAATTCATTCCCAATAACAGATTACCAATAAATATCAAAAATAATAGAACGACAAAGAAATGGGCAACAAACATAAGCACAAGCATCACAGTAAAATTGATTATGTTAACAGAATTGTAAGCAATGAACAAGAAACAACTTAAAGGAGAACTCTAAACCTACTTGTCATTGTACAGGGAAATGGAAGGATTCTCATAAAGCAGTGCCTTATCAAGAGATATAATCCCTTTGAGAGATTCTGCCTTATCCTCATAATAAAGGAGCTGCTTTGTATCAGGACCAATCGCCATAATCAGCTCATCAGTTCTAAGTCTAGATTGGTGAGTGATTGGAGAAGGCTTTGACTGTTTTATAACCATGGTCATTACAGCATTGCTATCCTTTCTACGTCTCTCCTTATGCTCTTCAAGTGCCTCAGTAAGTGACATGTTGCTCACAGTATCTCCACTAATAAGAATAAAATCTCCATGTATCTTCACATGCAACAGAGTAAAAATATATAGTTAGAATAATTCGCACAAATAATTATAATGAGAGAAAGATAATGAGAGAAAGATAAGAGTGCAGGAAGCTGTTTTAATACATGCACTGATTTGACACACAGATAAGGGTAACATCTTAATAAAACTTTTCTTTTCATTGCTAGTTATGTAGTCTCCTATTGATTGACCTCAAAATTTGACCAAAAAAACCCTTAAAAATCTCATAATCAATCCTGCATTGTTCAAATGTTCGCTCACATGATAACAGTTCACAGTTTTCCACTTTTCTCTCTATGATTGCACAGACTTTTCCCCCATTGTTCTTCTCTGATTCTACATTAATTTACAAAGGATTAAGAAGGGCATGTATCAAAAAGGCAAGGAAATCCCAAAACTTCATTAGAAAGAAATAAAACCATAATCAATCCCACAAGCTCTATCAAGCTTAAGTTTTTGTTTGCCATTTCATATTTCATGAATTAATAATTATCTAATTTATTAGGACTGAAACTAAATTCAAAATGAATGTTACTTAGATCCACAATTATCCAACAAAATTTTTACAAATTATAGAGAACTAAACCAGCCCTTATCTTCAACTGCAACCAATAACCATACCCATACCACAATAAAAATGACTACAAAACCTCAAATTCATACAAAGTTTAAAATTACAAGAAAATAAAACCCACAAATTTAAAACATCCAGAAGCAAAGAATATCAAGCATAAATTCCAAACACAGTAAAAATATGTATACACGAACAAATACAAAAACACATACCTCAGAAAAAAATGGTGCTAAATCGGTTCAAATCTCAACAAAACAAGCAAGACCCTTTATAGGAATAGAAGATCAAAGATGGAAACCAACAATTTAAGTGACAATAAAATACTCCGATGGAAATTGGAATGTGTGTTGATGATGGAGGAATTAGGGGTTACCTAACATGATGTTGTACTCAGTCTTCCTACTGTCTGAATCCAACCCAATGGGTCCAACAGCCTCAGACCATCCGGCCAAGATGTTTACTCCAGTCCCAATCACATCTGGCTTCAAGATCTGCGGCGTCACCACATTGGGCCCCCTCGAGCTAAACGCCGCTACCACCGACGACGGCCATACGCCCAAAATTGTCCCACCAAAACTTAACACCACTGTCGCTTTCGCTTCTTTCTTCACGTACTGCCTTATCACGTCCCCCATTTTCCTCCCACCCGCCACCAAGAAAAGAGGGGCTGAGATGTGAGGGGCCGAAAAGAGAGAAACAATTCCTTATCAGTTGAGAAGAAAACCCAATTTTCTAGGGTTACGACCAATAACGATGGGAAGAAAAGAGCATGGCTGAGAAATCCAACTAGAAAGAAAAAGATTAGAGTTGCAGATTGGAAAGGGAAGAGGTTGCTGCGTTTGGGCGGGCATGTCTGAATCGGAGATAGCAGAGAAAAAATGATAGTCGGGGCCATTGTGAAAGCACTGATAAATAGTATCTTTTTAATTTTAAGTTTTCACTTGAGCGCCTTTTTTTTTGCTCCGTGTTTTTGTAGACAGATAACGTTTTAAGAAAAAAACGTTATCTAGTTTAAAATCAAAATATGTTCATTTAAATAGATAACGTTTTTTTATATATATTTATAATATTTTATTAAAAAACGTTATAAAAAAAATATAAAAAATGTTATGGTTTAAGTGTTGTCTGTTTGATACTTTGTACTAGTGTTATCAAACACAAAACCTAGGGTTTCTCATCAGTTTCAGTTTTGAAGCAAAGAAAGAGGGGAAAAGCTCTGCAATTGGTAGTCCACCACCTCAATCTCATCACAGAGTGAAGAAATCAGTGTGGGTAAGCATCTAAGTCAGTTTTTCATCATATTTGGCAATTGTTCTTCAATTTGGGACAATATGGGTCAATGTGCATGCCAAGTGTTTGAGGAATTATACAAGTGAAAGTTTGTGGGGATTGTGCATTGTATTGTGATACAATGGCACCGAAAACACAGGTTAAACGTCAACGAGGCGAAGGATCCTCACCACCAACATGCAGCTTTGACAAATGAAAATTTGTCAGTGCCCTAACATCTGACAAATATGAGTACTTTACACCGAAGGCGTTGACACCAGAGAGAGGGTTAAGACTGGATTCTTTCGATGGGAAAATGAGGCGACAAATTAATGAATAAGGTTGGGACACATTCACAGACTAACCAGACCCGGGCGCAGTAACAGAGGTGAAGGAGTTTTACACTAATGTAGAGGATAAAGCACCTTTTGTTGCATTTGTTCATGGCAAATAAGTTCCATTCGGTCCAGAGGCTATCAATGAATACAACAATGTGGTCGCCCCAACTGTCTGCCAATATGCCCAACTAAGAGATATCAACCCCAATTATGATTAGATACTTATTGAGATATCAAAGCCGGGAACAACATGGGTGAAAAGGAAGAAAGGAGGAACCCTTTTCATGAGTAAGGATTTAAGTTTTTATGGTAAGATTTGGTATGCATTCCTGTGCGCAAAACTATTTCCATCCACACACACAAGTGAGGTGACTAAAGAAAAGGTTTTACTCCTGTATGCCATTGTGAAAGACTTTGATATTGACGTTGATGCCATCATTAGTTTCTCAATCAGACGTTGCTTGCGTGGGCCATTATCTGGGGGGTTGCCACACCCTTCCCTTATATGTGGACTGTGTCGACAGTAAGGAGTTCGATGGTCAGCAGATGAGCTCGTGCATCAGCCACTCCAGATGCTAAACTCACATCTGATTGCTCGATACTCAGTCTACGCTGTAGGAGATTCACATCCTATAGGGCTAGAATTTATATTTCCCGATGCTCTTGAGGAGGAGGAGGCCGAAGATACCTTTGAGGATAATGAATTTAAAGCTGATGAGATGTCTGAGGGAGCTGAGGAGGCTGAAAGGGGTCATCGGTCTACCAAATATATGTTCAACACTCAGTTTAGAAGCATGCAGAGACATATTGATGAGAGAGACAGACAAGAGGATAAGAGTTGAAGAGAATTGTAGCACGACAAGATCATGCCTTTGCCACGCAAAATGCTTTCAATGCTTTATTGGCAAAGGCATTTGCCAGAATGAATCCAACTGCTGCTGACCAGTTCCAAATTCCGACTCCACAACCGTTACCAACCTATCCACCATCAGATCCTGACGTTGAGGAGATGCCACCACCCCCGGCTTAGCCGATACAGCGAAGTCCTTATGTGCTTTATGGATATATTTTAACAATGAGGGCATTATTTCTATTAAGTTTGGGGGAGTCTTAGTTATCTATTTATTGTTTAGTTATGTTTATGTTACATATGTCATATGTTAGTTTGCATGTGTTAGTTAGTTAGTTTTGCATTTATTAGTTCATGCTAATTCATGTTTGCATTACATGTTAGTTGCATCATTAGTATAGTGTAGTTATGATTTTATATTTTAGTAGTTTAATTGTGTATATAATAGTTTCTGTTTCTGTTGAGTTATCTAAAAATAATAATCAAAAATCTCAAAAATATTAGTTAGTTTATTATTTTTATGTCGCATTTAGTTCATATTTGCATGATTCCAGCTTTTAGATGGTTAAAGTTTGTTTGATGCCAATGATGAGATTGGAATTGCATAGATAAGATTAGTATTGACTTTCAAGGATTTGATGTAATTTCTTATCATGATCTAAATCTTTATTTGTTTGAAACTGATATAATCAGGATAGCACCATAATAATGACTATGTTAACTGATTGAGTTTAAATTTACACATAATTGATTTCTTAAGGATAATGTTAGTTTGAATGAAAGAAAGTCATGAATAAGTGGTGATGGCTAAGATTAGACAGAAACCTGAGTTTTGGGAAAAAACTTGGGATATATTTTTTTAAAAAAAAGAATGAAAAAAAAGGAAAGGAAAAAAAAAGAATGAATAAACACTGTGGCTAGTCTAGTTCTGTGGCCTTTGTTACTTGAGTAAGTAAGCCCGATGGGATGTCTCTACACCCAGCGCCCTAAAGCCTTAGGGTTGAGGAGTCGTTGGTCAAAATCTCGCTAATGGGTAGCACTGAAAAGCCTAAAAGGACTAGACATTGCATAGTCATGAGTAAAATAAAAAGTGAAAAATGGGAAAAAGAGCGAAAAGCCCCCGTAAGGGAATAAGAAAGCAAAAATATTCCATTCTGACTCCTAAACGTGGTATCTGTTTGGTTTTAGTCGGATCTTGCTTATTTTTGGATTTTTTAACTTTCAGCTGTTTGATTCCTTTAAAGAGGCGTATTATGTGTTTTATTTAATTTTCTGTCAGTTAACATGGTTGTTGAGCACACACGCACTATATCCGTCATAACAGGGAAAGATTTGGTGATTGATGTGAGGTTGTTAATTTATCTTGGAAAGATGTACTGACATGTCTATTGTAGTTTCTCTGAGGCAATTTAAATAGATTATGTTCTATCTGATAGCTGGATTCTTAGGCATGTAGTTAGCTGCATTTGTAAGACCCCAACTTTTATGAATAAAGATTTAATTTTCTCTAAATATCATTTTGAATAATAAGGTGTGGATTTGATATAATGTTATAGTTGTGGTAATATTTACAAATTTTGTAAAGTAAGCAAGTTGTCATAAAATATTCGTTTAGTCGGGGAATATTCATTTTATCAAGGAATATTCATTTTATCAGGGAGTATTCGTACGACACAATCATTGGTGGACCCCACAACAGAATTACTGTCAGATTTAGAAAGTAACAGAAATAACCTTTTTATAAAAATAACGACAAGACTTTTACTGTTAAACTATTAAAATACCTGGCGATAAAAGTACAGTAATACGCGTGGTTGCACAGTAGCACACAGTATTGCACAATATCTTTTATTATTGATGCTTACGTGAGAAGTCACTCAGTTTTATTCAATTATTGCAATAGTAGTTGATGCATAGTATCTCATATTATTGATTCAATTATTGTCATAGTATCAGCTGCAAAATATTTTATATTATTAAATCAATAAATGAGACGACAAAATTATTCATATTATTATTTTCATTATTGACAATGTCTAGAAAGTTCTGTCGAGAAAAGGGGTTTGGTCATCTAATTGCGCGCCAATAAGGAGAAGTTCTTATTGGAAAGCCCCCTCTTTCCTGGGAATGATCTAGTTGTTAATATTCTGAGTTATAATATTATTGATGAATAATTGTTGAAAGATTAAAAATGTGGTTAGTCAAGTGATTTGTGATAAATAAAAGGGGTTTGTCATGAAGTTTTTTTTATATAAATTTGGCTTATTACATGGACCCCTACTTACTCATTTTTCAAAATCATCGGTAGAAAGTTATCTCAGTTTTTGTTTTATATTCCATAGTACTGTATAGTGTTGTATAGTACTGCATAATGTTGCATAGTACTGCATAGTATTTGCATAGTACTGCATAGTGTTGCATAGTACTATATAGTGTTTGCATAGTGTTGCATAGTAACAATCACGTGAAATCAGCCAAATTTTTTCTGTGCCCGTGATTTTCCTCCTGTGCAGTCAATGATTTTTCTTTTTAAATAGTACCCTGCCATTCTCCTATAAATAGGATGCTTAGTTTAGAAATGAAAATCACACTAGAATCAGATAATTCTTCTTCTATATTGAGCGTATTTCTTCTGAGTTTAAGGAAGCTTTGAGTGTAGAAAATAGTACAAGTTTTTTTCAAGAATATCTCCGCTATACCAGTCGAAATTACTCTTCACTAAGGTAAGGGATATTATTTTGTTCAATATTCGTAAAAAATAATATTTTTTCCATACTTTGTAGTATGTAAGTAATATTATTTCGTTTCATATTTCTAAATCTACACTTATTTTGATAAGTATTGCTTCTATACTCCTTGAAATTAGTAGAATATCCTTGAAATTTGCGCTTCATCCAGTATCATTTCACTGAAATTTTTTCTAGACATTCTTGTTAAATTTTAATTTTTTCATATCGGAGTACTATTCATGGGTACTATTCATACATATGACACTATTCATACATACGCTACTATTCATACGGTACTATTCATGAAGTACTATTCACGGGGTACTATTCATGAAGTACTATTCACGACAAAAATTGAGTTCTTTTCTGTCCAAATTATTTTTGATACATGAATATCATTCTTGAATTTTACTCTACAAAGTAGTTATCATGTTGACAATTTGGACATTCTTAAACTCTGGATAAATTAAAAATCTTTAATATTTATCCTTGATCTTATTTGATTGATTCTTATATCATTGTCATCATCATCATGCTTATATTGTAATGAAAGTCATCTTTGGCTTGTAGTGCATAGATGAACTGTTGATTGGTATGATTATGACCCAAAATTATGTATCGGTATAATCATAACCTGTAATGTTACAAATGATGTGGTAAAAGTCCTCATTGCCCCGTAGTGCATTGATGGACAGTTGTTTGGCATAATCATGACCACTAGTGATAATAACGAATATCCTTGGCCCGTAGTGCATGGATAATTCGTATATGTGATACTAACAAATATCCTTGGCCCATAGTGCATGGATAATTCGATGATGTGGATTATTTATTGAGTTGTGTTACAGAGATTAAATATTGATGATGAACTTTTAAATCATAGAAGATAGTAGACATCATGCTATACTTGACTCTTCTAATGGATTGCTTGTTCTGTTGCAGTTAAACTTGTTGTCTATTGTATTCTATCAGTTTTTACACTGTTGAACGCTAAGGATAATTTATTCTACATTATCTTAGTCATAATATTCTTTACTGGGCTAGTTGAGCTCACCCTTTTCTTTCATTGTTCTTTTCAGGAAATGAGAATATAGCTGAGACTAGTAGAGGAATGGAGTGATGGTCCAAGATGATGGCTATAGTAGTCCTCACTATTCTATAAAATAGTGTGATAATAATTATAATAAGGGCCATTTGAGTTTGAATATTTTCTACGAGACAAATTCGTGTTAAAACTCCCAGCTTATGTTTTGTCGTATTTTGCACGGCTGTTGTATAAATTAAGTTTGTATTTAAATTATGTACCATGTATTTGGCGACTCAGAATGGTTTGTGTATACTTATTTTGGGGGCGTCATAGCATTGCATTGCATTCTGTTGTGCTCGAGGACAAACACGATTTAAGTTTGAGGGAATTTGATGAGTGAGTTTCATACCTACGAATCGGATGCCTATTCAGACTTAAACAATGCTTAATCCGTTTATTTTGGTATCGTTTTATGTGTTTATGTTTATGTTTTAATATGTGTTAAGTAAGGCATGATGGTGGCAATGTGGCAGGAATCAGCATGCAATTGAAAGGAAATCAAAGAAGATACTCGAGATAGTTGGCCAATGAAATGCCCTTTTTGTAATACTCCGAATTTTATGAAATGAAAGTATTTAATTTTCTTATAATTATTATTCTATTTAATAAATGGTTTAATTGATAAAAGGTTAAAGTTAAGGGTGATATATGAATTTTTTTACAAAGTAAGCAAGTTGATATAAAATATTCGTTGTGTCGGGGAATATTCGTTTGGTCGGAGAATATTCTTTTTGTCAGAAAATATTCGTTCGACGACACAATCATTGGTGGACCCCACAACAGAAGTATTGTCATAGTTAGAAAACGGCAGAAATATCTTTTATAAAAATAATGGCGAAAGTTTTACCGTTAAACTGTTGAACTACCCAGTGGTAAAAATACGATGTACGCGTGATTGCATAAGTATACTACGGTATTGATTATTGATGTTTATGTAAGAAGCCACTAAGTTTACTCAATTATTACTACAAGAATTGCTTTGACAAGTATCTCACGTTATTTGATTCAATTATTGTCACAAAGATTATCGTGCATAATATTTTATATTATTAAATTAATAATTGAGACAACAAAGTTATTCATATTATTATTTGCAATATTGACGATGTCTAGAAAGTTCTGTCAAGGAGAGGTTTGGTCACCTAATTACGCGCCAATAGGGAGAAATCCTTATCGAAAAGCCCCCTCTTTCCTGGGAATGATCTGATTTTTAAATATTGTGAGTTATAATATTAATGATGAATAATTGTTGAAGTATTAAGAATGTGTTTATTGAAAATAAGTGATTTACAAAAGTTAGAAGGGAATAATGCAAACTTGGAAAATTGTATGGGTACCAAAGTGTAATAAGTTAAATCAATATGGACCATTGGTGGTGGTTTTAATAGTAAATCAATCTGGACCGTCGATGGTGGTTTTAATAGTAAATCAATCTGGACCATCGATGGTGGTTTTAATAGTAAATCAATCTGGACCGTCGGTGGTGGTTTTAAAAGTAAATCAATCTAGACCGTTGGTGGTGTTTTTAAAAGTAAATCAATCTGGACCGTCGGTGGTGGTTTTAAAAGTAAATCAATCTGGACCGTCGGTTGTGGTTTTAATAGTAATCAATATGGACCGTCCATTCTAATAGTAAATCAATCTGGACCGTTCATGAATTAGTTACTATTTAATCATTTCTCTTATAAATAGAAGCTTAATTCTTCTTTCATTCTCACAAATTCACTGAGACTCACAAGAGAAACTATAGAAAGAGAAACTATAGAGAGCAAGAAGAAGAGTATTCTGCTACTTCACCATTGCAGTATCCGGCCTTCTACTAAGGTAAGGGATATTATTTGTTGTATTCGTAAGGGAATACCTCAGCTACAGGGACCTCCGACAGTATGGAATGATGCCCTCTCCGTCCTCGTGGATAGGTGTCTAAACCTAACACGCTCACAGGACGCAAACATGGAAGCCTCTCATAGGCCCAAAACTGCCAACACAAAGGCAAACATCTACTGCCAGTCAACGCTTTTAACCTGTACATGGGAGAAGACAAGAGAAACACTCACCAATAGAAACGGGTAGAATCCTAACCAAGCCTCGGTCAAGCCCTGCGATCGCATGCACATTCCCCTGAGGAAGTAGGCAAAGGTGTAGGAACCCCAATCATAGTCTCCTAAATGGTCCACGTGTCAAGTGGCGCTAATCAAAGCGAAGGACACCGTAGAAGAGTTATCTGCTATGAAGCAGCCCCTAATGATCATCAAGAACAATCGTCGGAGAATACGATCCTGGACTCTCACATCATCGGGTATAGGCTCACTCAAAAGCCCGCTCATAGCATCTACACTCAAAGGACCAGACGTCATACCTCGCCTTGAAGCGCCCATAGAAAACTCTTAACAAGGATCCGACGGCGAAGAGGGGTAATATCCAGACAAGGAACCTGGATCCCTCCAAATTCCATACCTGTGATAAACCGCCAATCCATCGGCGTCATCATCACCTCACAGTCCAGCAAATGGAGTGACTGAGTCTAGTGAAACCACCGCTCAGACAATGCCCTTAGGTAACCCCAGGGACAGAGACTAGGAAGAATGGAAAAGAATGTCCCGAATCTCCAGCCATGTACAATCTCTCTATAGTCATCATGCAAAGCCTGATACATAAAGTGGATGCTGAACCAGTTCCCTCGAGGCTGTGTAAAGCTGGGAACCTACATCAAATGCAGATCAACATCAGAACCCTTTGCTCCTCATCAATAGGAAACAAGGAAGATTAAGATCTAACTTCATACCTCATTTGCGTGCAGGTAGACTGAAGGATGCCGACTCAAGTCACCTAGAAGATCTGGGTTCGCCACTTGAATACCTGGCAAATCCCTACGAGGAACACGTGCAGCAGGAGCAGGAACCTCAATCGGTACATCCTCCTCGTTCTCGACATCCGGCACTTCAACCCGGATAGGACGTATCACCGCCTCCACCAAACGATGATGTTGTCTAACAGAACGGGGTTGAGGTACTTCAGAAGCCCTCCTCCGTACACCAGAAGTGGTCCTGCGGGAACTACTCGGCTGATCCAGATCCATAATATCTGGACAACAAGTCTCCAAATCACCTCAGAAAGGGTGTGGTAAATTCTTTCCCGGAGCTTTTTAAAATGCATTTTATGATTACATGCATGCATGCATTGTTTTAACATACATCTACAGTAGAGTTAAGAATGCATGACTACCCAATGCCTACGTTTTGGAAAATTTTTGCCATAGCCCCCTTTGTAAATGGGACTATCCACATGCACATAGGCATGACTAGGTGGCCATTCAGTAACACACCTACCAACAGTCATATACATCCTAAATGCATTTAATACATTGTAGTACAAAATCCGTAAGTGTAGTTTAATTACCAGGATTATTTTACTTTTCTACCTTTACTCATTTGTCCTCAAATAAGATAAGAAATTACTGTAAAAAGTATCAATTTGACTATTTCAAAAGTTAAATTTTTTCACATCATTATGTTCAGCATGGTTTAATACTAAACATTTACTATGTTAAATATTTTTTATCATATCATATCATATTAGCATGCATATTCACTACTATGTGTCTAAATGCATTTAATGTGATAAGTCATTTTCCAACGGATAAAAACTGGAAAAGAATACATGCATATGTTATCAGGACAGTGAAGAATGCTTGTACGGTGGTAACATATGTAGAAAGTTGCCCAAACTCAACAGGTCTGAAGAGAAGCTCTCAGATTTCCTTTGTCGCGCAGCTTGAAAATGACTTATGAAAGCAACCATAGGAATACATACCTACTATTGGTCGCAGTCCACTTCATGGCTCATCGCAGTGTACTGCAGACACCTATGTGGGCCCCATACCTCCGGCCGCTCCGCTTAGAGTTGCAAAGGAGGTCTCATGTCGAAAAGGCCAAATCAGAATAAAACGCTACGCGATCGAGCTAATAACTTTGAAATCTCGGTTTTCATGGGCCACAATCTGGTCCCACATCTCATTCATTGGTATTCACCTGCATACAAGGTATACTATACCAATGGCCTCAACTTTTACAAATCATGCTCGGCAATACCTCACAAAGGTCCGATGTCATTAGTGCAGGGTCACAACCCTAGAAGTATCCCCGGCGGGTGTTACAACGCCGAAGTTATGAAATTATAAAGTATCCCCGGTGGGGGTTACAACGCCGAAGTTATGAAATTATAAAGTATCCCCGGCGGGGGTTACAACGCCGAAGTTATAACATTATAAAGTATCCCCGGCGGGGGTTACAACGCCGAAGTTATAAATCATCCAGGTATCCTTGGCGGGGGTTACAACGCAATTCAACCGTTGATGCACGAATCAATGAAGGTCAAGCAGCCTTGACGTTATCTCAGCCGATGGCAAGTAAACCCATCGAAGCAACCTTCCCCAGCAAGGGTCACAATACGATGCAACCATTGATACATACATCAATGAAGGTCAAACAGCCTTGACAATGCACCCAACAGGGATCCATCCGGTGATACACACATTAACGGAAGTTAGGCAACCCTGGCAGATACATACTGTTGGTAGTAACTCTGACAGGATGATGGGATATATTATACACATCCTCAAACAAACAAAGCTTTTTTCCCACAGATCTCTTGTACACAAGAGGTACCTCTATAGAGTAGAAGTCTGTGTGTAGGATTCAAGACTTTGGTGATAGCCCCAACGTCAAGCATCCTTGAAGACTTGGATCGCATGTCCAAGGCATCACTGATTGTCATCTCTACAGGATTAAATGACAATCATTCATTAATGCATAATACATTTGCATCATGTTGTTGCATATAACATCATGTTTATCTTGTTGCATTTCAAGTGTTTAGGATTCTTTATCCTATCCATGTCTTGCATTGCATGAATATGATAAAGAGGGGCATCTGTAGACACTCAAAATTTTTGCACACATTTACATCGACATTGTAGAGGGCGATTCGTCTTCGGAGATAACCCCGGAAGACGGCTTTCACATCCATTCCTTGGATACTACAGGAAGTTGGGCCTCAACTTTAACACACACCGGGAACATCATTTCCAAACTTTGAACACACACTAGAAGGATCATTTCCAACCTCGAAGATAACCCCGAGTTTCGTCCTTGGAGATAACCCCAAGGAATGCTGTTGTAGTTCCGGCGATAACTCCGGAAATGCTTGTTTCAAGTGCATGCGATCAGCTTCAATCAGACCTCCTGCCGAGGCACTTATACCTTAGACCCAGAGCTAACACCGGGCAGACAGGCATTCTCACAGATGACCTTGCGACATTAAAACACTTGCAACAGTCCAATCTCAGATGTAACCCTGAGCAACGTTTGCTTTCAACTCAAACTGGTGATAACCCTGGTGAGGAGTCAAAACGTCATCTTGCCACCTCAACACATGCGCGTCGTCTCAACACTTCATACATACATACATACAATAATGTCCTACAAGAACCAAGGAGTTCCAATCCCGAGTGACTATTACCGTGGCAGCACACCGGATAGAATTTGAAGCTTGAAGACCATGGGCATGGTCCCCTCTTCCTGACTTTGTACAACCTCTAATCCATGTTATTGTGTAACTCTCGACACAAGCAGTTCGAAGAAGGTCATATATACCTTGTTCGAATACTCGGATTGAAGTTCTACAAGTTCGAGTGGACATTACAGTGCACGAGTGTACATACTTCGAGACGACGGGACCCATGAGAACACTGGGGCACCCAGGGCAAACAGTAGGTGATGGTGGTCGCCTGCAGTACACCTCTGACTCCCCCTCTATAAATAGAGGGTTTGGGGTGGCCATTTGAAAAAGATTTACGAGGAAGCCCTGTCCAATTTGCTTTATACACACCTATATTGAGTGCTTGCTCTTTTTAAACACCTGTTAGCCCACATATAGCTACATTTTTATCCGGCGGGAGCTGAGTGTTTATCCATATAGAGTCATAGAAGTCTGCATTGGCAGCCCACTGTAAGCCTTCTCACACTCTATAAAGCCTTTTTCTTCATCTTTGCACACACTATTCTACACATTAAGAGTCGTGTTGTGTGCGTATGCCCGGACTTCGGTCCGTGGTCCCCTCTTCTTGACTTCGTACAACCTCTAATCCATGTCATTGCGTAACTCTCGATATAAGCAGTCCAAAGAAGGTCGTATATACCTTGTTCGGATGCTCGAATTGAAGTTCTGCAAGTTCGAGTGGACATTACAGTGCACAAGTGTACGTACTTCGAGACGATGGAACTCGCGAAACCCGGGGCACCCCGGGCAGCCGCAGGTGCATTTGTGACTGCCACAGCTACACCTGCGGCTCCCCCCTCTATAAATTGAGGGCTTGGAGTGGCCATTTAAAAAAGAAAATGCGAGGAAGCCCTGTCCAATTTGCTCTGTACACACCCATATGGAGTGCTTGCTCTTTTTAAACACCTGTTAGCCCACATATAGCTACATTTTTATCCGGTGGGAGCTGAGTGTTTATCCATATAGAGTCATAGAAGTCTGTATTGGCAGCCCACTATAAGCCTTCTCACACTCTATAAAGCCTTTCTCTTCATCTTTGCACACACTATTCTACACATTGAGAGTCGTGTTGTGTGCGTATGCCCGGACTTCGGTCCGTGGTTTTCATTTCTGTCTGTATATATATACTTATATGTATATATTTATATATGGACTAACATTATCGAGTTATGCCTCGATTGAGCCTAGACTTATGTCTGGAGCGTTTATTTGCTTATATATATATACTTATATATATAATTGTTGTCAGACATATCTGATGAGCCTAAACTTATGTCTGGAGCGTTTACCTGCTTATATATATATATATATACTTATATATAACTGTTGTCAGACATATCTGATGAGCCTGGATTTTACATCCGATGCGTTTACTGCTTTTATATATGTATATATATATATATATAATTATTTACGGACATATCCGATGAGCCTGGATTTTATATCCAGAGCGTTTACTGCATTTATATATATATATATTTACATTTTTGTCAGGCCTGGAGTTTACTTTGAGGCCTTTTACTGCTTTATTTACATTTAGTCCCGCTTGTAGTTTACTTCGTGGCGGTTGATCGTCTTTACTACTTTATTTACATTTAGTCCCGCCTGGAGTTTACTTCACGGCGATCGTCATTTACTGATTTATTTACTTTTTTGATCCCCCATGGAGTCGCTTTGTGGTGGTTGATCATGTCCATTATATATATATATTTACTGCTTTTATATATTTACATTTCTGATCCCCCATAAATTTACTTCGTGGTGGTTGATCACGCACACACATATATATATATATATATATATATATATATATATATTTACAACTTTTATATATATAATCGCCATCGCTTTCTATACAAACCGCAGATCATGTGAGCCTAGGAATTATGTGATCGCTGATTGATCTCATCGAATCTAGATTTGATTCCGTGATGGACATTTTCAAATTGTGGCGGCTTGTACATTATTTACTTGTCGAATTTCCTTGGATGGCTCATGCCCATAAGGAGTTCTAAGATCTCAGATATTATTTTCTCAAGATGCCTCGATCTCGAAAATAAAAGCAAACAAGCCCGACCATTTTAATAATAAACGGAAGTATAAAAAGGTCTCAATTCTATTGAGCACGGGTTTGAAAAACCTCTTTACAAAACTTCATTGCTATATCTTGCTTAAAACCGATTTTTTTTATAAATTCAAACCCTTTGTATATAGGTGCAAACGAGGCCTCGCACTACTTTCAAATAATTGCACATTGATCCACACACACACACACACATTCATATAACAGTTTCTTAAAACGTGGCGGTCACCGTGGAAACACGGATGTTAGGGGGTGCCTAACACCTTCTCTCCGCATAATCAAGCCCCCGAATCCAAATGAATTTCGGTTTCACAGACCCGTTTAGCAGTGTCATATCACTGGGTCAATGTGCAAACCTTTTGATTTATTACGTTGGTGCAACCGATTAAAAAACACCAACTGGCGACTCTTAAAGTCAAATCGTCGACATTACACATGTCAGACCTTTTTCACTTGTTTTTTCAAACAAATCTCACATTAACACGAGAACACCAAAAAATAAGTAACGAAAAGGGAAAACTAAAAATCCTGACGTCAACAGGTGGCGACTCTGCTGGGGACTCCAATAAGAGGGCTTAAGCCGCTATTACAAGCTTTTTAAAACTGTTATATGCTTATGTGTGAATGTTGCATTTATATTTATGATGAATGTGTACGAATGCATTTTACTTACTGCACTGCAAAATATCTATCTGTGATATTAGTGCTTCGTACATGTCATCATTTTCATAAACGGTGAGACATGTTGTATGTGAATGTATGTTGTATGGTTCCTCCACCAGGAGGCTATCCTATCGGTGTTTGATTACTGGACTCGTAGGAAGACTAATTCCAACGAGGCTCAGGAAAGGCACCACCCAGATTCGCTCCAGTTGAAAGACTGGATTAACTTCCCGTCAAATAGATTGCGATAATCTGGGAACCTTCATACCAAAAAGCCGCGAGAGTAACCCTAAAATAGGTCAACCTCTGATAAACCAAAAGCGGAGGAAAGTCTCTTCATGCTTTCCATTTTCAATTACTTGTAAAAGCATTTACTTGTAATTTTATTTCATGTTCATCCTTATGTAATGGAAAAGATGAAGATTATTTGTGCATACATGTTATCAATTAACACCCGTTTTTGCAGGACAATATTCTTAAAACGGGCACATTATGATAACATTTACATTATCCCTAAAACTAAACTACACAAGTTTTTTGTAAGGAAATCATTGGGCCTGTTACCCGTTCAAAATCCAAGAAGGCCACGAGCCTACAGCCAATCATGTCTTCTTCTGACCAGTCTAATCCTGTTTCTCGAGAAGAATTTGTGGATTGAGTAAACAAATCACAGATCCGGGTCGTTTCATTAAAGAACTGCATCGATCACTCGAGGTACAAAGATGCCTACACATACAGAATCCTCTACAAAAGGAGGAGCTCATGGTTTGGAAAAAACAATTCCAGAACCTTAGTTGGATACAACCAATAAAGTCCCTGAAAACACCCATTTCAAAGGATATCCAGACATCGGTGATATTAGGAAGAAGGTCCTCTAAATGGAGGAAACTATCCGTGTTCTCAAAGGGATTGGAACATATGGAAGTGTTTCATATGCTGATCTTTGCATATTTCTTGGTGTTCATTATCCAGAGAAATTTAAAACCCTTGATTTTGAAAAGTATGACGGATTAGGGGATCCTTATACACATTTGAAAGTGTTCATTGGAGAACTTGGATCTTATGTGGAAAATGAAAAGCTCAGAATGTAGCTGTTCCAGAAGAGTCTGGCTGGAGAAGCCCGTTCATGGTATACTAGATTAGACAACTCCAAGATCCATAGCTGGGAGGAGCTAGCTCATGCCTTCCTCACTCAATACAGTTTTCAATCTCAAATGGCTCCTGATCGGTATCAGATTACCAAGGTCAAGAAACAGTCTAATGAGTCTTTCAGAGAGTATGCTCAAAGGTAGATGCGCCTTGCTGCTCAAGTTATTCCTTCCATAACGGATTCAGAAATGGTTATGACCTTCATAGATATACAGGAAGCTCCTTTCTATGAGAGAGTCTTAGCTGGTATTGGCAAACCATTCTCTGAAATGATCAAACACGGAGAGATGGCTGAGATGGGATTGAAGTCAGGTAAAATTCAAGACCTAGCCGCTCTTTAAGGCGATTCTTTGAAAGCACATCCGGCCGGATCTTATGGAAACAACTGCTGGAGGGTCCATAAAAAGAAAGAGGAGGATGTTTCCTTGATACTACAAGGTCAGAAAGGCAATCAGAACATGCCTATACAGAGGAGAAACTACTCCCCTTTCCAAGCACAGTCTTCAAACCCTCCATTGCCTAAAAGTAGAGAAGTAAAGCACCCTCGAACATTCACACCCTTAGGGGACTCACTCGAGAATATTCTTGCTCTTCTGACTACTGAGAAGAAAATTACACGTCTTCTTCCACCAGCCAACCCTAATGGCAGGGGTTTCAAAGCTACTCGGAAGTGTGCTTATCATGCCGGAGCACCTGGACATGATACTCAAGATTGTTGGGCCTTGAAACACAAGATCCAAGATTTAATAGACAACGGTGAGATCGTGGTCACCAAACCAGATCAACCTCATGTGCAAGACAACCCTCTTCCTCAACACAAAGAAGAAGAGGTTAACATGATCAGTTGGAGCACTGGACAGAGTTCCAGTTTCAATGGTGAATCATCCCAGACCATCAAAGACGGTGTTGACAGATGGGATTATGCAAACTTCCAATTTGCTATGGAACAAAAGATGAAAGATCTTTGCAATCAAATTGAGCAATTGGTAGAACTGGTGACACACCAGCATTAAGTCACACGCCAATTAATCAGCCAGGAGCATGCCTATCTCCTTCCTTTTGTTATGAATGCTCCACCACCACCTTCAGAAAGCGAAGCTATGGAGGAAAAGGTTGCAAAGAGAGCAAATGCTAAAGCCCTTCGGGATTTTGCCAATCAGAGGGAATTTACCTATCTAGGCCAATCTATGGAGGATATATTTCAAATGCTGATCAATGAAGGAAGAATTACCTCCCTTCTACCTCCAATCAATCCTCGTTCAAGACGGTTCAACTCCAATGGAGTATGTCAATATCATTCACATTCTCGCGGTCACAGCACAGAAGAATGCTGGGCACTCTGCCATCTCATTCAGAATCTTATTGATAGCGGTGTCCTGTTGCTGGTAGACAACGACACTATACAACTTGAGAGTGGGAATACATGTCCTACCAAATGGAAGGGATCAATAACAGTTATATCCGCTGAGGATGATGAGTCTGTCAAATCATTTCTCATACAAATAATTCAACTCAAAGGAGCTAACAATCCTTTGAAAGTGGCTGCACCTGAGACAATTTCTTTGCCTTGAGGATCATTAATATCTCGTTGTAAACCACACAAAGTTCCATGGAATTATGGAGAAGCTGAAGGATCCACGTCTCATACTACTGCTACAGTGTTGAAGGAAAATCCATTGTATCTTCCTTAGAGGGTGATAAAACCTACCTTTAAAGCAAAGGGGAAGATTCCCATGGAGAAGATTGAAAAATTCCTTCGCACTTTGGGCCATAATAAAGCCAAGGTGATTTTAAGCTTAAGAGAAGCTCCACATCAGATATAAACTTGACTTGGTTTTCTTTTCTGAGGATCACCGGAAGGTCTTATTGAAGGTTTTGGAAGAAGCCTAATTACCGAAATTAGTGGATGTGGAAAAATTTCAACATATGGTTGATCAAATTTTCAACAACAATATGATATCCTTCACTGATGATGACATACCGCCCGAAGGAACCGGTCATTGCAAGCCATTACACATTGCAGTTTTGTCCTCCGGGTATATGCTAGCTGGAGTTTTGATAGATGGAGGTTCGTCTCTAAATATCTATCCTTATGCCACCTTGGTAAAGATGAATGTCAATCTCAAATGGATCCAAAGCAGCCATACGGTTATCAAAGCTTTTGATGGATCCCGACGAAATTCTGTTGGAAAGATTGAGCTGTCAATTGAGATTGGTCCTAATACATTCAATGTATCCTTCCACGTCCTCAGGATAGATTCAGGATACAACCTGCTGTTGGGGAGACCATGGATTCACATGGCTGGAGCCGTTCCCTCCACACTACATCAACAACTCAAATACATTGTCAACAATAGTCTAGTCACTATCAATGCTGAGCCGGAATGTCCTGAACAAGGAGATCTACCAATCATCAATTTTAACTCAGAAGTTGAGCCGACCAGTTTTCATACTTTGGAAGTGAGTAACATACAATACCAACCTATTGGAGCACCACTTCTGTGACCAAGATTTCTACGAAAGTTATGCTTACCACTCAAGAAATGATGTCATTGGGTCATCAGCCTGGACAAGGGCTTGGTAAAAATCAGCAGGGTATTAAGCACCCTATTCAAGTGTCCAGTCAAATTGGAACAGCCGGACTAGGCTATTCTGCTAGTTCTAGTCATAGGAATCCTCATAAGCATAAACAGGTTCCCCAAGCTTCCGCCACACGGTGATTTTTGCCATCTGCACCGCATGAGCTGATACAGTCTCTAGTAAAGGTGCCAACCCATGTTATGGCTATGCTGTTTCCCAAACTAGTACCAATCACTACTAGAAAAACAAGAATACGTGACGGAATTTTGTGACAGTTTTTAAAAACAATCACAAAAGATAGTAATTTGTGATGGACTTTTTAAGCAATCACAGAATAATAGTATATATGATGGCTCTTAGTGATGACTAATCTTGCCATCAATGTATTATAATTGTGATGGCCATGTCAATCACACCAATTTTTTTACGCAAAATAAATTTTTTTATGACACACTAAGTCATCACTTATAGATATACCCTTTTCGTGATTGCATTTAAGCTATCACTAATATTTTAATGTAAGAAATAATCAAAATAATTTTTTATGACGGTCGTGACAATCATTAAAAAAGATAGATTTTTGTGACAACTTTTATTTGCAATTACAAAAAAGAAGGTATTTTGTGATGGAATTTTTAAGTCATCACAAAACAATAAAATATATGATGGCTCCTAGCGATGATTAATTTTACCATCATTATAGAGCATTTGTGACTGCCATTACAATCACCAAATCTTATGTGGAAGTAATTTTGTTTAGTAAGTCAACTCACATATGTTTCCTTTTATATTTTGTTTTAAAATTATAATCATGATCTGGACTTTGGTGTAGTGGTAATACTCGTTATTTAGTTTGCAAATGGGAGAGGGTCGAATCCTACAAGTATCATTTGATACATTAATTAATATAGATACAGTTAATATAGTGAAATAAATTATACGTAAATAGAGATTCACGTTCTTACATTTGATCCCTAAAGTCTTGTTTTTTTTGTGATGACTTTGACAATCACAATAGATTACATGTTAATGTGATTGTATTAATCATCACAAAAGCACTAAGCGTTTGCGTGATTGCCAAAATTGTCACGTAAAACCTTTCATGATGGGCATATACAAGACATCCATTGTGATGTTTAAAGCCATCACGTAAACCTTTCGTGATGGTTTTCCTACTTTTTGTGATGGATTTTGGCCATCACAAATGACCATTTTTTAGTAGTGAATCAAAGCAAAAGAGGTGCTGATTCTTGATCCTGAAATGGAAGAAAAGGAGTGGAAATGTAAACATGACATCGCCTTGATGATGCAGGCATACACATCATTGTCCATGATGAACATACAAATAGATATACCCCAGACGATGATTGCCCAGATGTCATGGTTATCATTCAGGAGAAGGAGGACAATGACAATCCCTCCATCATTGTAGTCCATCAGGACTTTGCCCTCGACAATTAGAGCAGCACTCCATGCATTGGTCGACGAGGGTAAAATGGGCAGAAAATCCCTCTGCCTTGTAGATAACTTTAATTGCTTACTTTTCTATATAGTATTAGCAGTTTTTTTATCAAGTGCATGCTAACACTTTTGTATGATTAAACAGTTTCATATATTAAGTGAAAGCATATTTTGGTTTCAGGACTCTGAATTTAGATATACCTGTACTTGCTGATGAGGTGCCTTCTCTCCACAAGGGTTGTAATTTTGATGCAAAGTTGGACTCAGACTTGATGGAAATACAAGAGGACATTGAGACACCTCAAGAGATTAAGGAATGGGTCGCAGACAAACCTAAACCCAACCTTGACCAAACCACTTCTTTCAATCTTGGAACCTTAGAAAACCCTAAGCTAATCCAGATTGGTTCAGACCTCACCCCAAACCAACGGAATGACATGGTTGCATTATTAACCCAATTCCAGGATGTGTTTGCATGGTCTCATGAAGATATGGTGGGTTTGTCCACTGACATTGTTCTTCATCGCCTTCCCATTAAAGAAGGATTCAAGACAGTCAGACAAAAACTCAGGCGATTGAAACCTGAGTGGAGTTTAAAGGTTAAAGAAGAAATTGTGAAACAATTTCAAGCTGGCATTATCATGGTGCCTACATATCCGGAGTGGATATCCAACATTGTTCCCGTGCCTAAACCCGGAGGAAAGGTGCGAGTTTGCGTGGATTACCGGGATTTGAACAAAGCTTGCCTTAAAGATAGCTTTCCCGTGCCCTTTATCTACATACTTATTGACAATACTACTCAATACGGCATGTACTCCTTTGCGTATTGCTTTGCGGGGTACCATCAGATTATGGTTGCTGAGGAAGATCATGAGAAAACTGCTTTCATCACGCCTTGGGGAACCTTTTGCTACAAACGGTTGTCATTCGGCCTCATCAATTCCGGGGCAACCTACCAGCGAGCTATGATGGCTCTTTTCCATGATTTAATGCACAAGGAGATAGAGATCTCTGTGGATGACATCATTGTCAACTCCCGAAGGGAGGAAGACCACTTAGACCATCTCAGAAAGCTATTTAACAAGTTGCGTAAGTACAACTTGAAGTTGAATCCAGCCAAGTGCGCCTTTGGTGTTAAGGCAGACAAGTTGCTAGGTTTCTTAGTCAGCCACAAAGGGATTGAACTGGATCCTACCAAAATCCAGGCCATCAAGGAAATGCCCATTCCTTAAATAGAGAAGGAAATACTGGGATTTTTGGGAAGAATCAACTTCATTAGCAGGTTTATCTCTTAACTCAACAACCTGTGAGCCCATCTTCAAGTTGTTAAGGAAGAACTCCTCCATGAAATGGAACGATGAGTGTCAAAAAGCCTTCCTTACCATTAAAGAGCAGCTGGTTAACGCTCTTATTTTGGTACCACCTAGGGATGATGTTCCCCTATTCATGTACATGTCCATTAATGAAAATGCCATGGGCTGCATGCTGGGGCAAAAAGACGATAGAGGCTAAGAACGAGCTATCTATTACCTCAGCAAAAGATTCAGCAGTAGTGAACACAAGTATATTTTGATTGAGAAAACTTGTTGTGCTTTAGCATGGGCTTCCATGAGGTTACAACATTACCTCCATAGTCACACAAACCATCTCATATCCCGCGTGGATCCTCTCAAGTATGTGTTCAGTAAGCCCATACTGAATTGTCGACTGTCCAGATGGCAGTTGATCCTACAACAATTTGATATCATCTACGTGACGTAAAAGTCTGTCAAAGGTCAAGGAATTGCAGATCAACTGGCCGCCGCACCTGCAGGGGATTACAAACCCTTAGAAACATACTTCCCCGATGAAGGGGTAATGGTAGTTTAGCAATACCATCAGTACGATGCATGCCATACATGGAAAATGTATTTTGATGGGAGTGATTAACACGAAGGCTCTGAGTGGAGCAGTTCTAATATCCGTGCGGGAGCGATATCCGTCGTAGTCAAATTCTGATTTGTCGCCAAGACCAACAACACAACTGAGTATGAAGGCTGTATCATGGGGATAAAACTTGCCCGTTCAATGGGCATCAGGCGGTTAACTGTCTTTGGAGATTCCAAATTGGTAATCAAATAATCCACATGAATCTATCAAACCAAAGAATTACATTTTCTGCCTTACCATCGGCAAGTTTTACAGATGGCTTTGGAGTTCGAAGAAATCTCCTTTCTATACATTCCTCATAATAGGAATGATTTTGCGGATGCGCTAGCAATGTTGGCCTCCTTGATTCACATACCTGACAAGGAAAACATGCCAAGCATCACATTTGCCCTGTAAAAGGCCTCAGCTTATGGGAACTATGTTGGAGAAGTATCGGATGAGCTACCTCCCATCCACAACCCTTGGTACACATCAAGGAGTATCTGCAAGATGGATCTACACCCGCTGAGGCGAGCCTAACTGAGAAAAGGCGGATCCATTGACTTGCTATGAAATTCTACCTAAGCGGAGATGCACTCTACAAAAGAGATGCAGGACTAGGTCTCCTCATATGTCTGGACAAAGACCAAGCTCAGAGGCTCATGGATGAGATCCGTGGTGGAGTATGTGGCCCACACATGAGCGGCCCCTTACTTGTCAAGAAGATCCTCAAAACAGGGCATTATTAGCTTACACTCAAAGCTGACTGTGATGATCACGTCAAGAGGTGCTATTAATGCCAGATTCATGGGAATGCTATCCACGCCCCTCCAAGGGAACTCCACAATATGAGTTCGCCATGGCCCTTCTCAATGTGGGGAATTGACGTGATCGGGCCCATCGAGCCCAAAGCCAGTAATGAACATCGATTTATATTCACCATGATCGACTACTTCACCAAATGGGTAGAAGCAGCCTCCTTCCCCAGGGTTACCAAAGAAGTCATCATTGCTTTCATCAGAAACAATGTAGTCTGTCGATATGGACAACCAGAGGACATTGTGTCAGACAATGCTAAGAACCTCAACAACAAAATGATGGAGGAGTTATGCAGTAAATTCCACATCAAACACCTTAACTCCATCATCTACCGTCCAAAGATGAATGGTGTTGTTGAAGCTGCTAATAAAAACATCAAAAAGATCATTCAAAAAATGTCCGCCAATCACAAAGGATGGCTTGACCTCTTGCCTCTGACTTTATTAGCCTACAGAACTTCAATGCGTACTTCCATTGGGGAAACCCCCTACTCATTAGCCTATGGGGTGGAAGCAGTGCTCCGCATAAAGGTGGAAATGGAATCCCTCAGAGTATTGATGGATGCTCAGTTGGACGAAGACCAATGGGTACAAGACATGTATTACCAATTATCTCTAATAGATGAAAGGCGAACTGCGACTATTTCCATGGTCAGTTATATCAGCAAAGGATCACATGATCCTACAACAGAAAAGTCCGGCTATGACAGTTCAAACAACATGACTTAGTTTTGAAAAAGATCATTGACAACCAAGATTAGTCTAAGGGAAAATTAGCTCCTAACTGGGAAGGCCCATTTGTTGTCAAGGAGGTATTGACAAGAGGTGCTCTCAGACTACAGGAAATGGATGGCGATGAATTTCCACAATCAACTCGGACACCGTAAAATGGTACTATGTCTGAAGTTACCATCAAACAAACATCCTGGTATTGATCATCCATTCACCAGTCATTAAGGTTTTGAACCCTCTCTTTTTACAAACTCTTTTGCCCCTCAGGGAAACATACACTTCAAACCAGCAACCTGGTTTCACCTCATTTCAAACCTTTTATACAATTTCGGTTATCCTGAAGACGGGATTGAACCTTTCACACCTGCAGTTTATCCTGAAGACGGGATTAAAATTTTTCCACACTTGCAGTTTGTCCCCATCATGGGATCAAACTTTCTTCTCCCCGCAGTATAGCCTGCACATGGGATTCACACTTTTCTTTGGCTGCGATTCATCCTAATGGGCGAACTACGTCGACCTGATCTCCCTGATACATAGGAGTACATAGGCAACCATATTCTATATGGCCTGGTCGCAATAAACAAAAAATAACAAAAACATTTCTACCCTTTCTCTACAAAAACAAAAATAACAAAAATACTTCTACACCCTTCTTCATCAATAAAGCTTCTACAACCATCTGCCTTTCATATTCAGTGTTGAACCTTTTACACCAGGTTCAAACTACACAGACTTGATCTCCTCTTCAATAGGAGTACGTAGGCAGCCATTTATGGTTCAGTCTAACCCCTACCAGAACAAAAATGCTTGTCACACGGTACTGGGATCAACCTTCAATCTACCACATTTCATCGGCTTCAGACCAAGGGGATGGAATTACCCAACCTCTCCTCACAAATAGGAGATTCGGTGACCATTTAAGCTGTGGTTATGCCTCAAAGAGCAACACCAATCCATAAGAGATGGAATTAACTAGGCTTCTCACAAATAGAAGTACTGGCGACCATCTATGGTGCGGTCAATCTCAGTGCGGAAAAGCCACCCTCCTCTCCACATTTCCATACAGATACCAGTCCCAAGACACCAAAGATGGTAGGGATACACATAGATCAATGATCAATTCTGAGAGATCCTGCGATGGCTCAATGTCCATATGTCAAGGATAAGTTCAAAATGCATCAAAATCAAAGGCCCTGAAGAAACAGGCAAATATCAAGCAAGTATAAAGACACAACTGAAAGGGAAGTAAATCAAAATATATTTCTCTGCCATATATAATACTGTTTGATATATATACATCTGTTCTATACATGACAAAATGGCTAAGCTAGTCTGTGCAGGAATGTACAAAGCTATCAACGGATCTGTGTGTATGCGGACTATCGGATCTAACATAGCATCCCTCTCTAAAGACGGAGGTAAAGCTGCAAGCTCCTGCTCAATGGCATCTACACGAGCTAGCAGATCAGAGGCTAACTGCATGGTGACATGATGCTCATCTATGTATGCACTCATATCAGCAAAGATTCCAGTCGTATGGGATCTAACTGAAGTATTGTCTGCAATGGCCACATCCCTAGCAGATAGGGCGACATCCCACTCTACAATCAATTCATCCCTGGCTGATCTAGCCTCATCCCTCTCTAACAGAGCGGCGACTCTCCCATCAAGAGCTGTCAACATCGCGGTCCTAGCCTGATCTCTATCATAGGTCATCAGATGTAGGCTCTGCTCTAAATGCTGTGCTGAATACTGAGTAATAGTGGCACTCGGGGTGGGAGAATCCATCACAAATGCTGGCAGCCCATCAGTCAAGTCCTCCTCGATGGGAATGTCAGCCTCCTCTATAGGCTCCTTATCATCGGAATCAATATCCTGCACTGTGGATACTACCATAGCCGATGCAGTCTCTATCTCTATCCATGCTGAATACTCTGCAGAATAACCCGGATGACTGACAGAAAACTCATCTAGTTCTCACTGATCCCAACAGGCATACAACCTAGATCTGTCCGCTGATGATAAGTGGCGAGAAGTGAAGTGCTGAATCACCGCCCCCTCATATGGGTGGAAATCCTGAAACTGGTCAAACTGACACATCACGGCCAGTGGGTGGTAGGTGATCATCCCTTTCAAACCAGCTAGAGGTAGATAATCCATGCCCAGAGCATGAGTAATGAAGCTGTAGGGTGAGCTAATGTGACACCCCCAAATCTGGTACTTCCATTTCCATAGGATTTGGTGTTCACTATACAAACATCATCTATCTATCTACCCATAAATAAAATGCAAACCATGCAATAGAATAAATAAATAATAAATCTCTCCCCCTTATGGGGTTACATCAACTGAATAATAAATAAATCCCAGGTTACTCTAACCTTAAATCATCTATGCGGAAAACATAAACAAATAAGTCTTAAGTAACATCAAGTCTAACTATTATTACATAATCACATAAATAAATAGTCTTCATTACTTGCTAAGCTTGCCCTTGCCCTTACTAGTGGAAGGTTCGTCTGCTATTTCGTTCTTAACTGCAATGTTATTATTATGCAAGAGTGAGCACGATTTCCCATAAGTATAACAATATAACAATGAATAATAACATGCGAGAGAAATAATAACTTCGGATATAAAAGCTCAACTTTTGAATCAAGAATGAATAACAAGAATCAAAAGAATTTCTGAGGGTCATAAGACCTTGAACTATGTCCTAGGTTGTCAAGTATTTTTACTTGAAACCTTTAATGATCATAAGACCATGGACTCTCCTTCTCGCATTTTTAGGGGATCGATACTTAGTACCATCATCATGCACAATATCTTAACGCTAAAGCGTAAATAATCCCCTATACAGGGTTGTTCATCTCAGTTTGACATTCGAGTCCGCACCAAAGGAAGTTTGGTTTGGATAATTCATCAAGGGCTTCTGAAATTTAGAACGCTCATCAACTATGGACTAGTTGAATCAATAAGGGTTCACTAGTCTAACAAGGTTTAACAGTAAATGAATATTTAACTTGATTAACATCTCAAAAGGTATACAATAGAATAATTATTGTATAACAACATCATGCTTGAAGATTAATAAACTTTAATATATAAGACATGCTTGATCAATAAAAATGAGAACTTGCTCAATATCGAAAGATGAATTAATCAACTTATATAACGATAATAAGTAGGGTTAGGAAACTTGCTCAACGAAAGTTTAGGGTAAGAAACTTGCTCAACGTAAATGTAGAGTTAGAAAACTTGCTCAATGTAACAAGATAAGGTTTAGAAACTTGCCTCGTGCGTAGATTACACTTAAACAAACTCGTTCTTTGAATTAAATCCTACATACCAATTACGTTCACAATACCAGTCAATAATAACGTACTAACATCATAACTTTACTCTTTGTTTAACTCGAATTCATGACTATACTTAGTCAATTATTACACTTAGTGTAAAATTAAGACTTCACGAAAAATAAACTAATTATGTATTCGATCATTCAATCCACACGTAATTGTGTTATGAACATGTTAATAATTCATTTCAACATCTCATTATATGTCTAACAAGTCTTTATAATCATTAGACTAAGTTGCTATCACATTTCCATACTTGTACACTTTTAAAAACTCATTTCGATTATTTCGCTAAGTGGTACATGACGCCACTTTTTTATCTTGGTATTGGCGTTATGGCCGCCGAAGGCGTCTTGTATTGAAGACATGGATATCATGGCTTGTGGTGGTGGCATGCACATGAGAGTTCGTTTCGAGTTGGTGAGTTGGTATGGCTGAAACTCCAGATTTTGATTCTCAATTCGCGAAGAACACAGAGTTCAACGAATTCAACACATCTTTGACACTAATTCCACCAAATTAAACATACCCACATGTTATAATTCGTACATAATCAATACCCAACATATATAGAGTGATTTTAACCCATAAAAACATAACATAATTAAAGCATGCAAATTGGATTGTTCTTGATGTTCTTGAAGTTATTGAACAAAAACATGGATTTTAATGCTACGGATTCGTTATAAAGCCAAATCCAACCATTCAAGTTATATTTTGTTCAATTTAACATGCATAATCATATTAATGCGTGAATTTTGCAAAATAAATTATATTTGATATATAAAAATCATGTATAAGGCCATATGGCCATATAACATACTTTGAAATCTTTTACTGTATAATTTTATGAAACTGAAGATATGAAAACCCATATAATATATATAAAACATGCTAACATACTCGAATCATTACATATATCCCTAACATCTTAACCCAATTTACAGAAATTACAGAACGCAAGGAAGCCAATTTTCATGAAACTTAAAAGACGTAAAAATATAATAATTTGGTTGAAGAGATTACCCAAGCGTAGAGTGTAATTTGTAGAAGATGAATTCCCTCTCAACTCTCTATCAATCACACACTAAAATTTCTCAAACTCTCTCCGAAATTCTCGGCTCTCAGGACTTAGAAAATAATAACAAGGAGAAGACGCGTCGATATAATAGGAGAGAAAAGCGACGATAAGTGGTCAATTACTCCCTAACATGGGTAAACTACCCTTAACTTCCACCAAGGCCATGTTTGGCTAACATAAAGGGTTTTAAAACCATTTAATTTAATAAAGCTTTATTATATAGTTTAAGTAATGTCACACCCATTATAAAATAAATCTAATATCTTATTTAATTTATTTAAATAAAATATAATAATTTCTCAATAATGCACAGATCCATAATTAAATTTCTCATTAAATAATAATATCAAATTATTAAATCTCTAATTAATAATTAAATTAATTAAAATAACATGAAGCTTATTAAATACTTCTTTTAATTCAATAAGCTCACATAATCACATACTTCGAATAATAAAAATTCTCCACATTAAATTAATAAATGTAACACATATAATTAAATTAATCTATCACAACTTCATCAATTAATTAATTAATCTAGTAATTAATTCATCAAAAAATATTTATTCAATCAAATAAATATTCAAAATTAATTTACAAAATCTCGGTTGTCACAGCTAAGCCCTGTACACGGCAATATAGCAAACAGATCTCCAATCCCTGCCAGGAAAGCTGACCAAAATGCAACATCTGTACACTCCATAGGCTGAAAGGAGTACGACATGGCTATATCATGGGTGAAACAATATCCATGCCGTTTGAATGTGCCAATCGGTCTCAAGTGTGATATAAACCACACATACAGCATGACCGAGCTGCCTGTGAACACTCCTGCCGGATAAGTGCAGCAATATGTGGCTGACATCAAAAGTCTCTGCCATAATCATCGATATAATAGTGTGACCCTCCCTGAGAGCTCTCACTGCCATAATGACGCCAATGTCCAACTCATCCATGTACTGTGGCATGTAGACATATGATAATACGCACAGTAGCAGTACATCTACTCTGGCTAAACGCCAATGATCCTCTGGTGTGGTGAAATTCCCGGAATGCCGTGCATAACTATCCTCAGAGCCAAATCTGTCAAACAAAAAATGCTGGGATATCACGTGGCCGGATGTAATCTCATCCTGCACCACTCTACGCCTCAATCCGGCGAGGGTCATGAACTGTCTACTAATGTCTCCGATCGTCATGTGCATGCAAGGTCTGTCCAACGGCAGCATCGTCAACCGTGCATACTCCTCCAGAGTAGGAGTCAACTCCTGGGTCCCAAATCAGAAAACCTATCTCTCCGGTACCTAATGCTCTAACATACCCTCCACAAATCCTGTGGGAACCTGAAACATCAACAGGGTCATAATATGCTGCAACAAATCATCTACGGTCACCCTGTTTGGTGGTGACATACTATCATACCATTAGCGCATACCAGATGCCACCAAAAATGGTGGGGTATGATCAATGACTAGCTAACCGTCAAGAAGACATCATGACGGGCCGTGTCATAAGACCATCTAGGGGTTAATGCTGAATATCTCTGGACATACATACATATGCATAACATAATAATATGCATGATACAATAGATGACAATATGATATAGGGAATGGAAAACTATACATACATTCCTAAGTATATCATCATCTAATACATCTTTGTACAACTAAAATACAGGGAAATGGGGCGAAGCTACCCAACATCTCAACAAAGGCTTATCAAAAGATATAGCGGGAATGGGGCGAAGCTACCCAGCAGCTAACAGAGGCCTATCAAAAGAGATAACGAGAAATATACATCAGAAGAAGTCAATGGTATCGATGTCTACATCATCGATCCTGTCCACCTGATGTAACTCCTCCCGAGTCACCGGATCTCTATCTACTGGGGATGTCGGGGCTTATACAAGGAGGATCCAGACTTGCAAAACCATATGGGTCATCTGAGGGGCCAGGGCCAGAGCTGGAAGGATCAAAAGTATCTGCCTCTGAAGGATCTCTGCCCAAATGCCGAATAAAGAAATGCACCTGGTCCAACTGCTGGGTCAAACTGTCAATTTGTGTCACATGAGTCGGATCTCTGACACAGGCTAGCCAATCCGTTATCATCACGGATCCTGGAACCATATCCACCAATGCTGGAACATCTCCTGAGTGCAGGGACCCTCTGACAGTGTGAAACCATCAATCCCCAACAATGGGATGTCAATGATGGGTGACTGCGAAATAGGCCAATAACGCCTGGCAGGAGGCAAGATCGGCATGCGAATCTCTCCTGTAGTGCTCCTGATATCATGCTCTCCTATATAGAGCTCCCATCCTCCATCTGTGAAGAGAGGAATCCTACGGGTGGAAATAACATACTCAACTCCAGTTGGGTATCCATCCTCAAATCCAACACTCAAGTGTTCCCGTAATAGGAAACCATGTGTGATGACATCCATTGTCAACAACTCCAAAACAGAAGCGGTAATGGGTGAAACCCTTAGATACAAGGACCTCTGCCAGTATGGAATGATGCCATCTCCGTCCTCGTGGATAGGTGTCTAAACCTAACATGCTCACATGACGCAAACATGAAAGCCTCTAATAGGCCCAAAACTGCCAACACAAAGGCAAACATCTGCTGTCAGTCAATGCTCTTAACCTGTACATGGGAAAAGACAAGAGAAACACTAACAGCAGAAACGGGTAAAATCCTAACCAAGCCTCGGTCAAGCCCTGCGATTGCATACACATTCTCCTGAGGAAGTAAGCAAAGGTGTAGGAACCCCAATCATAGTCTCCTATATGTTCCACGTGTCTAGTGGCGCTGATTAAAGTGAAGGACACCGTAGAAGAGTTATCTGCTATGAAGCAGCCCCTAATGATCACCAGGAACAATCGCCGGAGAATGCGATCCTTGACTCTCACATCATCGAGTATAGGCTCACTCAATAGCCCGCTTATAACATCTATACTCAAAGGACCTGTACGTACAGTCCTGCCTTTGAGCGCCTTCGCCGGAACTCCCAACAAGGATCTGACGGCAGTAGGGGTAATATCCACCGTACAAGGCATTGGATCCCCTCCAAACTCCATACATGTGATAAACTGCCAATCCATCGACGTCATCATCACCTCACAGTCCAGCAAATTTAGTGACTGAGTCTGGTGAAACCATCGCTCAGACAATGCCCTGAGGTAACCCCAAGGACAAAGATGGGGAAGAATGGAAAAGAACGTCCCGAATCCCCAGCCATGTACAATCTCTCTATAGTCATCATGCAAAGCCCGATACATAGAGTGGATGCTGAACCAGTTCCCTCAAGGCTGTGTAAAGCTGGGAACCTACATCAAATGCAGATCAACATCAGAACCCTTTGCTCCTCATCAATAGGAAACAAGGAAGATTAAGATCTAAATTCATACCTCGTTTGCGTGCAGGTAAACTGAAGAATGCCGACTCAAGTCACCCAGAAGATCTGGGTTTGCCACTTGAATACCTTGCAAATCCCTATGGGGAACACGTGCAGTAGGAGCAGGAACCTCAATCGGTACATCCTCCTCCTCATCCTCGACATCCGGCACTTCAACTCGGATAGGACGTATCACCGCCTCCACCAAACGACGATGCTGTCTAACAGAACGGGATCGAGGTACTTTAGAAGCCCTCCTCCGTACACCAGAAGTGGTCCTGCGGGAACTACTCGGCTGATCCGGATCCATAATATGTTGACAACAAGTCTACAAATCACCTCAAAAAGGGTGTGGTAAATTTTTACCTAGAGCTTTTTAAAATGCATTTTATGATTACATGCATGCATGCATTGTTTTAACATACATCTATAGTAGAGTTAAGATTGCATGACTACCCAATGCCTACGTTTTGGAAAATTTTTGCCATAGCCCCCTTTGTAAATGGGACTATCCACATACACATAGGAATGACTAGGTGACCATTCAGTAGCACACCTACCAACAGTCATATACATCTTAAATGCATTTAATACATTGTAGTAAAAAATTCGTAAGTGTAGTTTAATTACCAGGATTATTTTACTTTTCTACCTTTACTCATTTGTCCTCAAATAGGATAAGAAATGACTATAAAAGGTATCAATTTGACTGTTTTAAAAGTTAAATTTTTTCACATCATTATGTTTAGCATGGTTTAATACTAAATATTTACTATGTTGAATATTTTTTATCATATCATATCAGCATGCATATTCACTACTATGTGTCTAAATACATTTCATGTGATAAGTCATTTTCCAACGGATAGAAACTGGAAAATAATACATGCATATGTTATCAGGACAGTGAAGAACGCTTGTACGGTGGCAGAATATGCCAAAAGTTGCCCGAACTCAACAGGTCTGAAGAGAAGCTCTCAGATTTTCTTCGTCGCGCAGCTTGAAAATGACTTATGAAAGCAACCCGCAGGGAATACATACCTACGGTTACACATGAGGTCACGTCATGTATTTGTAGGTGTACCACAAAGACCCCTATATGGGCCCCATACCTCCGGTTCGCTCCAGTTAGAGTTACAAAGGAGGTCTCACAAGCTGAAAAGGCCAAATTAGGAATAAAAACGCTACGCGATTGAGCGGAATAGCCTGAAATCCTGGTTTTCATGGGCCACAATATGGTCCCACATCTCATTCATTGGTATTCACTTGCATACAAGGTATATTATACCAATGGCCTCAGCTTTTACAAATCATGCTCGGTAATACCTCATAAAGGTCCGATGCCGTTAATGCAGGGTCACAACCCTAGAAGTATCCCCGGCGGGGGTTACAACGCCAAAGTTATGAAATTATAAAGTATCCCAAATTGGTTATTCTGACCAAGTTATGAAATTATAAAGTATCCCCGGTGGGGGTTACAACGCCGAAGTTATGAAATTATAAAGTATTCCCGGTGGGGGTTACAACGCCAAAGTTATGAAATTATAAAGTATCCCCGGCGGGGGTTACAACGCCGAAGTTATGACATTATAAAGTATCCCCGGTGGGGGTTACAACGCCAAAGTTACAAATCATCCACGTATCCCTGGTAGGGGTTACAATGCAATTCAACCGTTGATGCACAAATCAATGAAGGTCAAGCAGCCTTGACGTTATCTCATCCGATGGTAAGTAAACCCATCGAAGCAACCTTCCCCAGCAAGGGTCACAATGCGGTACAACCATTGATACATACATCAATAAAGGTCAAGCAGCCTTGACAATGCACCCAACAGGGATCCATCTGGTGATACACACATTAACGGAAGTCAGGAAACCCTGGCAGATACATACTGTTGGCAGTAACTCTGACAGGATGATGGGATATGTTATACACATCCTCAAACAGACAAAGCTTTTTCCCCACAGATCTCTTGTACATAAGAGGTACCTCTATGGAGTAGAAGTCTGTGTCTAGGATTCAAGACTTTGGTGATAGCCCCAATGTCAAGCATCCTTGAAGACTTGGATCGCATGTCCAAGACATCACTGATTGTCATCTCTACAAGATTAAATGACAATCATTCATTCATGCATCATACATTTACATCATGTTGCTGTATATAGCATCATGTTTATCTTGTTGCATTTCAAGTGTCTAGGATTCTTTATCCTATCCATGCCTTGCATTGCATGAATATGATAAAGAGGGGCATCTCAGACACTCGAAATTTCTGCACTTTATGCATCGACATTGCAGGAGGGCAGATTCATCTTTCGGAGATAACCCTGGAAGACAGCTCACATCCATTCCGGATACTACTGGAAGTTCAGTCTCAACCCCGGAACACACACCGGGAACATCATTTCCAAACTTCGGAACACACACCGGAAGGATCATTTCCAACCTCGAAGATAACCCCGAGTTTCATCCTTGGCGATAACACCAAGGAATGCTGTTGTAGTTTCGGCGATAACTTCGAAAATGCTTGTTTTAAGTGCATGCGATCAGCTTCAATCAGACCTCCTACCGAGGCACTCATACCTCAAACCCGGAGCTAACACCGGGCAGACAAGCATTCTCACAGATGACCTTGCTCTGTACACACCCATATTGAGTGCTTGCTCTTTTTAAACACCTGTTAGCCCACATATAGCTACATTTTTATCTGGCGGGATCTGAGTGTTTATCCATATAGAGTCATAGAAGTCTGCATTGGCAGCCCACTGTAAGCCTTTTCACACTCTATAAAGTCTTTCTCTTCATCTTTGCACTCACTATTCTACACATTGAGATTCGTGTTGTGTGCGTATGATGCCTTGATTTCTATTCGTGTTTTTATTTTTGTCTGTATATATATACTTATATATGTATATATTTATATATGGACTAACATTATCGAGTTATGCCTCGATTGAGCCTAGACTTATGTTTGAAGCGTTTATTTGCTTATATATATATATACTTATATATATAATTATTGTCAGACATATCTGATGAGCCTAGAATTATGTCTGGAGCGTTTACCTGCTTTTATATATATATATATACTTATATATAACTGTTGTCAGACATATCTGATGAGCCTGGATTTTACATCAGGTGCGTTTACTGCTTATATATATATATATATATATTTACATTTCTATCAGGCCTGGAGTTTACTTCGAGGCCTTTTACTATTTTATTTACATTTAGTCCCGCCTAGAGTTTACTTCGTGGCGGTTGATCGTCTTTACTACTTTATTTACATTTAGTCCCGTCTGGAGCTTACTTCGTGGTGGTTGATCGTCATTTACTGCTTTATTTACTTTTTTGATCCCCCATGGAGTCGCTTCGTGGTGGTTGATCATGTCCATATATATATATATATATTTACCGCTTTTATATATTTATATTTCCGATCTCCCATGAATTTACTTCGTGGTGGTTGATCATGCACACACACACACACACACACACATATATATTTATAGCTTTTATATATGTAACTGCTTACTACTTTCCATACAAACTGTAGTATCATGTGAGCCTAGGAATCATGTGATCACAGATTCAGTCTACTGAATCTAGATTTGGTTCCCGTGATGGACATTTTTAGCTATAAGTAGCTTGTACATTATTTACGGTGTCTGAATTTCCTTGGATGGCAATCATGCCCATAAGGAGTTCAGCACTGCTGTATATTAGTTTCTAGAAGATGCCTCGCATCTCGAAAATAAAAGCAAACAAGCCGGACATTTTAGTAATAAAATGGAAGTATGAAAAGGTCTCAATTCCTATTGAGCACAGGGTTTGAAAAACCTCTTTTACAAAACTTCATTGTTATATCTTGCTTAAAACTGAATTTTTTATAAATTCAAACCCTTTGTATATAGGTACGAACGAGGCCTCGCACTATTTTCAAATAATTACACATTGATCCACACACACACACACACACACATTCATATAACAGTTTATTAAAAAGTGGCGGTCACCGTGGCAACACGGATGTTGGGGGGTGCCTAACACCTTCCCTTCGCATAATCAAGCCCCCGAACCCAAATGAATCTCGGTTTCACAGACCCATTTAGTAGTGTCATATCACTGGGCCAATGTGAAAATCTTTTCGGTTGCGTTAGTGCAACCAGTTAAAAACACCAACTGGTGACTCTTAAAGTCAAATCATCGATATTACACATGTCGAACCTTTTTCACTTATTTTTTCAAATAAATCTCACATTAACATGAAAACACCAAAAAACAAGTAACGAAAAGGGATAACTAAAAATCCCGACGTCGACAACATGTGAAAATCCATTTGCAGTTTCGTGTGTTATTTCTTTTCATAGTTTTAAATCTAAACTTACTATAGTAAGTATTGCTTCTATAATCCTTGAAATTAGTAGAATATCCTTGAATTTTGCGCTTTATCCAGTATCGTTTTATTGGAATATTGATCTGAACTTTCTTATTAAATATCAATATTTTCACCTGAGGTACTATTCACGGGTTACTATTCACTCAAATATTATTTATTTGGATATTCGGGGTACTATTCACGAGTTACTATTCACGGATTACTATTCACCCATTACTATTTACTCAAATATTGTTCACACGGGTATTTGGGGCACTTTTCATGTTGGAGTAATATTCACGGGGTACTATTCTCGAAGTAATATTCACAGGGTACTATTCACCAAAAAATTTATTTCTTTTCTATCCAAATTATTTTGATACATAGATATTATTCTTGAATTTTACTCCACAAAGGAGTATCATGTTGAAAATTTGGACATTATTGAATTCTGGATAAATTAAATTATAAATCTTTAAAAATTTATCCTTTGCTTTCTTTTAATTGAATTCTTATATCATTGTCATCATCCTCATGCTTATATTGTGATGGAAGTCATCTTTGGCCCGTAGTGCAAAGATGGATTATTGATTATATATTTTACAGTTGTATATCTTTGGCTTACGTGCAAAGATGGACTATTGATTATTGGTTTTAAAGTTATATATCTTTGTCTTACGTGCAAAGACGAATTGTTGATTGATAGCTTTGGTCCGTAGTGCAAAGATGGACAGATGTATGACATGATCATGACCACTAATGATACTAACGAATATCCTTGGCCCGTAGTGCATGGATAATTTGATAATGTGATTGGCAGGATCATGACCATTAGTTAACAGTTGTATGTCTTTGGCCGTAGTGCACTGACAGATAATTGATTGGTATGATCATGATCATTGGTTTTATAGTTGAATATCTTTGGCCCGTAGTGCAAAGATAGACAACTGATTGGTATGATCATTGTTATTACATTTGAATATCTTTAGCCTTTGGGGTAAGGATGTTGAGTAAACGTTCTATTAAGCCTTTGTGGCAAGGAAAAACTGTTGATTTGCATGATTATAAATATGAAATGCGAGTTTAACTATAATCTTTAGTGGTTCAGGTGAAGACAAGTGATGAAAGTTCTCTTTGTCTTGGGTACAACAAAGAACTGTTGATGAGTATTGCAGGAATGAAATATTAACGATGGACTTTTAATTTGGAGAAGATAGTAGACATTATGTTCTACTTGACTCTTCTAATAGATTGTTGATTCCGCTGCAATTATGGTTGAAAACTTTTATTATCTGCCATATGTTCTAAATCTCTGATTTATCCTGATGAAGTCTATTGATAAATTAATTATCTTAGCCATGATATTCTTTTCTGGGCTATTTGTGCTCACCCTTTTGCTTCACAATTCCTTTCAGGTAATAAGAGTGTAGCTAGGTCGAGCGGGGATAACAGGGGAATAGTGTGATGGTCTGAGATTGTCGAAGTTTCTTAATACATTATAAAACGGCATGACATACAATATATAATTGTATTGAGGACCTAAGATGTGTGTGTCATATTTTATACGTCACTTAATAATTGATTTTGGTGAACAAAAATAGGGTGATGAGAACTCGACTTTGAATGCGTCAAAAATGCACCTCATTAGAATGAACAGGATAGTAATCTTCTCGTTCTTCTTTAAGGTCTTGAAATATTTGTTGTTGTATTTTATATGGCATTATAATAATTTGAGTTTGGATACTGTCTACGAGACAATATTGTATTAAAACTCATAGCTTATGTGTTGTATTTTGCACGACAGTTCAACAGTTGTATAAATGAAGTTTGTATTTGAATTCTATAGTGTGATATCTGGCGACTCAGAATGGGTCGTGTGGACCTATTTTGGGGGCATCACAGTTGGTATCAGAGCTTAGGGATATGATCCCTGGCTAAGATGTGAGACAAGAACTAGGAGGGGAGAGACGGGGAATTCCTTCACTAGTATGACCTACCTAAGCTTATTTGGCATTTAATTGGTCGGTCAGAGTATAGGGATAATATGTGACTTGTCAAATAATCCTTGTTTTGTGGCAGTATTTGAAAATGGCATCTGAAAATATAGAGATAAGCAATGAAGCACATGAGACCGTTGAGTCACCAACGATCAATACCCAAGATAATGTGCAACAGGAAGACAATAGTCCTCAGGTAAACAATAACACCGATCAAATAATGAACGGTGGGATGTTCAAAGGCTTCATGCAATTCATGCAACATCAGGTGAGAGCGGCTCCTATTCAAAATGCAGGTGGAAACATTGGCAACTCTCGGTTGGTCACCGCTAAGCAGTTCAAGGAGCTGGGACCACCGGAGTTTTTGGGAGAGCCAGAACCACTTAAGGTGGAGACGTGGATAAAACAGATCACCAAGATATTCGAAGTCTTGGGATGCTCCGAGGAGCAAAAGGTTCCCTTTGCCACCTTCATGTTGAGAGGAGAAGCAAATTACTGGTGGGAATCAGTAAAGCGTACTCAGCCTGCCGCACTCAAAATGTCTTGGGAAAAGTTCAAAGAACTGTTCAACGACAAGTACTTTCCCGAAAGTATTCGTTATATGAAGGAGGTGGAGCTTATCAAGTTGGAGCAAAATAATATGACCATGTCGCAGTACGAGGCTAAGTTTGCCGAGTTATCTCGGTTCACATCCCATTTGGTTAATAATGAGGAGAAAATGACACGAATGTTTCTACGAGGTTTGAGACCCAAAATACGTCAATACCTCATTTATCACAAACTGTGTTTGTATTCAGATGTTGTAAATAGGGCTCAGTTATTGGAGCGCGATAATGAGTCAACCCAACCAAGAGAGAGTAGCCGGCAAGTTGATAATACCAGTGGTAGCAGTTATAGAAGCAGTGACAACAAACGTGGAGGGAATCAACATGCCAGAAATGGTAACCACTTTAGTGGTAATCATGACCAAGATAATAGAAGAAATGATTCAAGTGAAAATTTTAAGAAGAGAAGATTTAACGATGACGGGAAGACGTCGGCACCAACAACAACAAATTCTAGGGGAGGAGAACGACCGCCAGTTAGATGCTACAGATGCGGAGATGAGGGACATATAAGTTCAAACTGTCCACAACCTTCCAAGGTATGTTTTAGTTATGGAAAAGACGATCACATAACTCAATTTTGTCCTGTAGCGAAATCAAGTCCAGCTGGGATGGTGGCACCAAAGGCAGATATAGACAAAACAAAGTCGGCGATTTCAGGAAGAGCATTTTTCGTGACTTCTTAAAAGCTTAGTAACTTAACGGTTAGCACTCAAGTTAGTTAATTATAAATTCTTGCGAAGTCTATACCTTATTAGATACCGGTTTTACCTACTCTTTTATTTCTCCTACTTACGCTTAACGTTTAAATTTAACTCTGGACAAATTAGACTTTGACTTATTGGTTGAAACTCCGTTAGGAGAAACCTTTGTTACCTCCACTGTTTATAAATCTTGTTTGATTCAAATCAACACTTTCACATTACCTGTCAATCTTATCTCTTTGAAAATACTTGCATTCGATGTGATTTTAGGAATTGGTTGGTTAACTACCCATCATGCTAAAATTGATTATTTTTGTAAGGTTGTTAGCTTTCATATTCCTAACTATCATATTATAGGAATTCAAAAAACCAAACCACTAAAGTCAATCACTGTCATCTCAAGCCATAAAGCTATTCGTTTATTGAAAAACGGATGTCAAGCTTTCTTAGCTCATGTCACGGATTTAAACAAAAATACGTCAGATTTGAATGATATTACTATTGTTAATAAATTTCCTGATGTATTCCCTAAAGAACTTCCTAGCCTACCCTTAGAGCGTGAAATTGAATTTTGTATCGACCTTGAACCCGATACAAAACTCTCAAATATTTCTTCTCCTAAAACGAACATAACATGCGTCGAAGATGGTGGCTCAAGCTATTGAAGATTACTACCATACCATTCAATATCATAGTGGAAGAGCGAACGTGGTACCTGACGAGTTGAGTGGAAGATCATATGCGTTTACGAGTGCGATATTGTTAACACAAAGACCCATCTCGTACGACTTACAAAAGATAGAGATAGAGTTAAAGACTCCAAGAATCTACGTGAAGATAGCGAATGAACCAACTTTAATTGATAAATTTAAAGCCGCTCAAGCTACAGACTTAGAGCTGATGAATGTGAAGAAGAAGGTTCAAGATTCTAGAAGCAAGAATTGACGAAGAGAGGAAATCTCAACCCTCAATTTTATTGGTCTATTTGAAATCCTTGACCGAGTAGGAACTGTGGCCTATAGACTTGATTTACCGCCAAGTATGTCGCGTGTTCATAACGTTTTTCATGTATCGATGATACATAAATATATGAACGACCCGAACCACATTATTGAATTAGAACTAGACGAGATAGCGGAAGATTTAACGTATGAGGAGATACCTGTTAAAATCTTGGATAAGAAGAAGCATATTCTACTCTCAAAGGTTATACCTCAAAGAGTTAGAATCTGACGAGATATCCTCATCTCTTCGGCATACTAGGTACGTACGTAAATTTCGAGGGCAAAATTTTATAAGGAAGAGAGATTGTAAGACCCCAAATTTTATGAAATGAAAGTATTTAATTTTCTTATAATTATTATTCTATTTAATAAATGGTTTAATTGATAAAAGGTTAAAGTTAATGGTGATATGTGAAAACTTTTACAAAGTAAGCAAGTTGATATAAAATATTCGTTGTGTCGGGGAATATTCATTTGGTCGGAAAATATTCTTTTTGTCAGGAAATATTCGTTTGACGACACAATCATTAGTGGACCCCAGAATGGAAGTATTATCGTAGTTAGAAAATGACAGAAATATCTTTTATAAAAATAACGGCGAAAGTTTTACCGTTAAACTGTTGAACTACCCAGTGGTAAAAGTACAGTAATACGTGTGGTTGCATAGTAACATACTGTATTGATTATTGATGCTTACGTAAGAAGCCACTCATTTTACTCAATTATTGCTACAGTAATTTCTGCATAGTATCTCACGTTATTTGATTCAATTATTGCCACAGTGTCATCTGCATAATATTTTATATTATTAAATCAATAATTGAGACAACAAAGTTATTCATATTATTATTTTCAATATTGACGATGTCTAGAAAGTTCTATCGAGGAGAGGTTTGGTCACCTAATTACGCGCCAATAGGGATAAATCCTTATCGAAAAGCCCCCTCTTTCCTGGGAATGATCCGGTTGTTAAATATTATGAGTTATAATATTAATAATGAATAATTGTTGAAGTATTAAGAATGTGTTTATTGAAAATAAGTGATTTACAAAAGTTAGAGGGGAATAATGCAAACTTGGAAAATTTTATGGGTACGAAAGTGTAAGAAATTAAATCAATCTGGACCATTGGTGGTGGTTTTAATAGTAAATCAATCTGGACCGTCAATGGTGATTTTAATAGTAAATCAATCTGGACCATCGATGGTGGTTTGAATAGTAAATCAATCTGGATCGTCGGTGGTGGTTTTAAAAGTAAATCAATTTGGACCATCGGTGGTGGTTTTAAAAGTAAATCAATCTGGACCGTCGGTGGTGGTTTTAAAAGTAAATCAATCTAGACCATCGGTTGTGGTTTTAATAGTAATCAATATGGACCGTCCATTCTAATAGTAAATTAATCTGGACCGTTCATTAATTAGTTACTATTTAGTCATTTATCCTATAAATAGAAGCTTAATTCTTCTTTCATTCTCACCAATTCACTGAGACTCACAAGAGAAACTATAGAGAGAGAAACTATAGAGAGCAAGAAGAAGAGTATTCTGCTACTTCACTATTGTAGTATCTAGCCTTCTACTAAGGTAAGGGATATTATTTGTTGTATTCGTAAGGGATATTATTTGTTGTATTCGTAAGGGATGTTATTTTCGTTTGGTAAGGGATGTTATTTTCGTTTGGTAAGGGGTATTATTTCTTTCGTATTCATAAGGAATACTATTTTTTCGAATTCATCCTTTAATATGTTGGAATAACCTGTCTACCCGGATTACGTACCGTATGACAAGTGAAAATCTATTTGCAGTTTCGTATGTTATTTTTTTTCACAATTTTAAATCTAAACTTACTATGGTAAGTATTGCTTCTATAATATTTGAAATTAGTGGAATATCCTTGAATTTTGCGCTTCATCCAGTATCGTTTTATTGGAATATTGATTTGAACTTTCTTATTAAATATCAATATTTTCACATGGGGTACTATTCACGGGTTACTGTTCACTCAAATATTGTTCACTTGGGTATTCGGGGCACTTTTCATGCCGGGATACTATTCACGAGTTACTATTCATAGGTTACTATTCACCCAATTACTATTCACTCAAATATTGTTCACTCGGGTATTTAGGGAACTTTTCATGTCGGGGTACTATTCACGGGGTACTATTCACCAAAAAATTTATTTCTTTTCTGTCCAAATTATTTTGATACATGGATATTATTCTTGAATTTTACTCTACAAAGCAGTATCATGTTGAAAATTTGGACATTATTGAATTCTGGATAAATTAAATTATAAATCTTTAAAAATTTATCATTTGCTTTCTTTTAATTGAATTCTTATATCATTGTCATCATCCTCATGCTTATATTGTGATGGAAGTCATCTTTGGCCCGTAGTGAAAAGATGGATTATTGATTATTTATTTTACAGTTGTATATCTTTGGCTTACGTACACAGATGGACTATTGATTATTGGTTTTCTGATTATATATCTTTCGCTTACGTGCAAAATTTAATCTGTTGATTGATAGCTTTGGCCCGTAGTGCAAAGATGGACAGGTGTATGACATGATCATGCCCACTGGTGATACTAACGAATATCCTTGGCCCGTAGTGTATGGATAATTCGATAATATGATTGGCAAGATCATGACCATTAGTTAACAGTTGTATGTCTTTGGCCATAGTGCACTGACATATAATTGATTGGTATGATCATGATCATTGGTTTTATAGTTAAATATCTTTGGCCTGTTGTGCAAAGATAGACAACTGATTGGTATGATCATTGTTATTACATTTGAATATCTTTAGCCTTTGGGGTAAGGATGTTGAGTAAACGTTCTATTAAGCCTTTGTGGCAAGGAAAAACTGTTGATTTACATGATTATAAATGAATGAATTGCGAGTTTAACTATAATCTTTAGTGGTTCGGTGAAGGCGGTGATGAAAGTTCTCTTTGTCTTGGGTACAAAAAGAAGCTGTTGATGAGTATTACAGGAATGAAATATTAACGATGGACTTTTAATTTGGAGGAGATATTAGACATTATGTTCTACTTGACTCTTCTAATGGATTGTTGATTTCGCTGCAATTATGGTTGAAAACTTTTATTATCTACCATATGTTCTAAATCTCTGATTTATTTTGATGAAGGCTATTGATAAATTAATTATCTTAGCCATGATATTCTTTACTGGGCTATTTGTGCTCACCCTTTTGCTTCACAATTCCTTTCAGGTAATAAGAGTGTAGCTGGGTCGAGCGGGGATAACAGGAGAATAGTGTGATGGTCTGAAACTGTCGAAGTTTCTCAATACATTATAAAATGGCATGACTTGCAATATATAATTGTATTGAGGACCTAAGATGTGTGTGTCATATTTTATACGTCACTTAATAATTGATTTTGGTAAACAACAATAGGGTGATGAAAACCCGACTTTGAAAGCGTCAAAAGTGCACCTCATTAGAATGAACAGGATAGTAATCTTCTCGTTCTTCTTTAAGGTCTTGAAATATTTGTTGCTGTATTTTATATGGCATTATAATAATTTGAGTTTGGATACTGTCTATGAGTCAATATTGTATTAAAACTCACAGCTTATGTGTTGTCGTATTTTGCACGACAGTTCAACAGTTGTATAAATGAAGTTTGTATTTGAATTCGGTAGTGTGATATCTGGCGACTCAAAATGGGTCGTGTGGACCTATTGTGAGATCCCGAATTTTATGAAATGAAAGTATTCAATTTTCTTATAATTATTATTTTATTTAGTAAATGGTTAAATTGATAAAATGTTAAAGTTAAGGGAAAGTAAGAAAGTTTTCATAAAATAATCGGTGATAAAAGTACAGTAATACGCTTGGTTGCATAGTAGTACACGATATTGATTATTGATCATAACTCAGTTATACTCAATTATTGCTACAGTAATTGTTGCAACATATCTCTCATATTATTGATTCAATTATTGTCACAGTATCATCTGCATAATATGTTATATTATTAAATTAATAATTGAGATGACAAAGTTATTCATATTATTATTTGCAATATTGACAATGTCTAGAAGTTTTGTCAAGGAGAGGTTTGGTCACCTAATTGCGCACTAATAAGGAGAAATCCTTATCGGAAAGCCCCCTCTTTCCTGGGAATGACCTAGTTGTTAAATATTGTGAGTTATAATATTAATGATGAATAAGTTCGTGTTGATTAAAGATGAAATTGATAATTCCATTGTGTGGGAATTATTAGTGTTAGTGAAAATCGACATTTATTTCGATAATAATTGATGTCTGTAGGTTATATTGACCAATCGGGTAATTAACCAGATAAATTAGCAATTAATTGATATTGATTCACATGATTATAACTATTTGTTCACATGTGTGTACTATTGATTCACATTCATTTACTATTAGGAGAGTTGGTGCAAGATTGATAATACTTGTATGACTAAGTTAAAAATAGAGGTATAGATGGAGGTACTATATTGTAATTCGTATTTTCACATGTCTAGAACTATTGAGTCACATGATTTACTGTTGATTCACATGATTTACTATTAGGGGAGGTGGTGCAAGTTTGATAATACTTGCAGGACTAAATTAAAAATGAAGGAAAAGATGAAGGTATTGTACTGTAATATTTCGAGCCCCAAAACGTACAATTATCGAAACTATATTTTCCTATAAATAGAAGCTCATTCTTCCTTCATTTCTCACCAATTCACTAAAGCTATAAAACAATTATAATAGAGAGAAATTATAGAGAGAAAGAAGAAGAGAAGTCTGCTACCTCACTATTCCAGTATCCAGTCTTCTTTTGAGGTAAGGGGTATTATTCTTTCGTATTCATGAAGAGAGTTATTTTCTTTCAATACTCATAAGGGTTGTTATTCCATTCTTTATTATTATGTTGGAATAATATGTCTATCAAGTACCGCATACATGGTGAAATTCTTACGTTATTCCATTCTTTATTATTACATTGGAATAACTTCGTCTGCATCTGATGGTCTATCGCATGCACAGTGAATTGTTGTAATTCAATTCTTTATTATTCATTGGAATATCCTATCGTGTGGATTATGCATGACCTGGTTCCGTTCTTTATTATTCTGTTGGAATATCCCGTCTGTAAGGATTACACATGATTCGGTTCCGTTCTTTATTATTATTACGTTGGAATATCCTGTTTGTCCCAAATCTATATACGCTTACATTACACGCAAGTATACGTGGTCAACAAGTAATAAATTGATAAGTACTAGTATCGTATCATTCACTCCACAGAGACTAACTAGCAATAATCTTAACTTACAATTACCAATTTTCTATTAATCCTAATTTTATTAAACAATTCAACTCAATGATTAATAATTAAAGAATCTAAATTAAAGAATAATTAAAACTATCACAAAAACAATCACAAATATCAAAATCTTGAATTTCAAACAATTAATGGAGAATTAGACTTATGATTTCACTTATGACCTTAAGCTTCACTCGATGTTAACACCTTTATTCCAATTCAATTCACTATACCAGTTTATTAATCAAGAACACAAACGTAGTATTAACCACCTCTCGATGCACTAATACCATATTAACTTAAAACCACAATTAAGATAGAAACAAGTTAAACACCTTAATTAACTAAATCACTATATCTCTATGTGAATTACAATTAAAGAAGGTTTAAGAATAAGTTCTCTATCCGATTACATGCGATGTCAAGCATATCTCTACCTTAACATTCATCAAGATTCTGCTATTCACAAAATTCATGAACACATGCTATACCAACTAGGTCTAGATTTGAATATTCCCTCTCGATTCCATACAAATGCACAAAGAATTGTTGATCAGGCAATTCATAAATTCAAGCTCAAATCAATATAGATAAACTAGAAATAGATTATTGAAATGGAAATCAAAGTTTACAAAATCATCGTTTCACTTAAAGATCCATCATAAGCCTAAAAAATGAATTAGTTCATCATAAACGAAATAAATACTGAATAAATCATAGAAAACATTCTTTCAATTACAAATAATAGCCTAAGACGAAGAATATTAAAAAACACCCTTCTCGTAGCCTAGAATCGCAATCGTCTCAAAATCTCTCCTCAAATACTCCTCCAAGCTTGCTATGAAAAAAAAACGAGATTAATCTTTGTAATATGCCTTGTGTGTTGTTGAATTTGTTGTTAATTGAGTAGTAGATGTCCAACACACAAGTCCCAAATAAAAATTCCTTCAATTAGAGTTCCATATGCTGCAAAATGCTAGAAACCAACTCCCATCAAAGTTCAATCAACAACAGAGTCTACTTCAATCGAGACACCCCCTTTCTGGGGGGGTTCATGCTTATATAAGCCCGCTTCGTGGCATCCTTTTGTCAATCGATATTGAAGACCCCCCGCCACGGGTGGGTTTATAGTATAAATAAATATGCTACTCGCTCGCTAAATTTTGGGCCTCTATTTCGCTAAAAGATTTCAATTGATTCATTTCAACTTCAAAATTTCTTCCAACTTTGTACCAATTGACTTCATATCATCCCAAATAACTCCAAATACACGTTAAATGCCACAACAACCATCCTACACATAAAATAACATAAAACAAGTAAAATGAACATGATCACAAGAATTTAGCAACAAATACGCATGAAATGGACATTGATTCAGATATAAAATCCACTTATCAAAATCCCCAAACTTAAACCGTAGCTAGTCCTCGAGCACAAAACAACTACATGCAATGCAATGCAATGAGATGAAATGAATATGATCTAACTTATATGCTTTCAATCCAACAATATCGCAGTAATCAAGATTATCTTAACTACCAAATAAAAACAAACAACTATACAATATCAACCACCAAAAACCAATCTACAATTCCATTTTAATCCTCAAATCTTAAACCATCATCACTGGTATAATGTACGTGTGTGATCAACATCCATGATAACTGATATGGACTCAAATTCAATACATAATCAATCTCTTAGAAGGAATCATACAGTGCAAACTTAAAAATTTCAAAAATAGATAGTTCCAACTAACACTAAACAATCACTAAACTCGGGGGTCCAAGCGGGGTACTTATACTTATTCATATATATATATATATATATATATTTTTTATTTACACGGGGCTTTTTTTTTTCTTTTCCCGCTTTTATTTTTTCATTATTTTTTTTTTTTATATATACATACACATGATCGTGCAATGTCTCATCCCATTAGGTCGATAAAGGCATACCCCTTAGCGAAGCTTTCAACCAACGACTTCTGCACTATAAAAGACCTTAGGCGCTAGGTGTAAAGACAATCCCCAATGCATTTTGCTCAAGTAACAAAGGCCCCAAACAAGACTAGTCATATATATATATATTTTTTTTTTTATAGATAAAGCTTATATACCCCACATATCATCCCCCAAACTTAGGTTCTTGCCTAATTTTCGCCTTTTACATCGCTCTATCCTTGTCATTTTCTCATTTACTCTAGCATTATCCTTTAGAGACTATTTATGTATCAATTTGAATCGACCAACCAACAACAATGTTATTATTCGTGCTAACCTTTTATACCAGCTTTCAAACAAGCTCAAGATTCGATTCATAATAGAAATTGTATCACGCTTCTAATAATCAACATCAGTATTTGTTAACTTATTATCAATCTCATCATCGCCCACAAATAATATGAACTACAACATTGATGGACTTACGCAAACACAATATTTAACTAACTAATTTTTTTTTTTAGATATCAAAATGCACTATTTACAAACTAAAACAATGCAATGACAAACATTAACCTAAGCTACTATGTATGCACCTAAGCTATCATGCAATACTAAAATTAATATGCAATACTAAAATTTAAATGACAAAATGCAACCTAAGTACTACATATGCATGCAAACATGTATTTAAATCCCCCAAACTTAAGTAATACAATGTCCTCATTGGATGAATAATCAAAATAAGTACGTGAGGACTTCCTACTATCGCTTAAGTCCGAGGAGGTGGTTGTTGTTCTTCTTCGTCGTAATCACTGGTGGAAACCTCGGCATTGGCATGGGTCATTGATATGGAAATTGGGCCACGGGTTGAAGCTTTCAAGGGTTGTGTTGAGAGGAGGCAAAAGATGCATTCATAGCATCAAACATGTGATCTTGCCTCATTGCCAATCGCCTCATTTCCCGACGTGTCGCTTTGTTGTGCGCATTCATTTGATTTTGGAAATCAAGGAACTGAGGACTGGATATGGCCTCTACCGCCGCAGGTACCTTCTACCCCTTGATCTCCCATGGCTTCATCATCATCCCCGATGTCTCTCGTAGCATCAACATCGCCTTCCGAATCCGATGGAAAAATAAAACCTGCACCACGCGGATGTGACTCGCCTCGCCCATATACGTAATACCGCGCTATCATTCTAGAATCAAGCAACGCGAAAGCGACATTTGTGTGGGCTCGCTCATCGTCGACCATCTAACCCCCTCACATTGCGACACAACCCACAAATGAGTGATGGGTGTGGCAAGTCGCCCCAAAAAATTTCCACGTAAAACACCGCGGATGGAGAAACAAATAATGGCCCCGACGCCGATAATGAAAATTGCACAAACGGCGCATAACAAGAACGCTTTTCTTTGGTGACGTCCGAGGTATGTTGGGATGGAAGAAATTTTGTGCATAGAATGCGTACCAAATTTTTCCATACCCGCTAAGGTCCTTGCTATGGAACACGGTGCCTCCCTTCCGACCTTTCATCCAAGATGTTCCCGGCTTTGTCATCTCCGTGATTATAGCATCATAGTCCGGATCAGAATTTCGTAGATGAGCATAATGGCAAAGTGGCGAGGTACCCGCATTTGGTAGTAGGTGTTGATTGCATTTAAGATCGAATGGAACCAACCGAACCTCGCACAAAATGCATGGAATGGTTCTTTGTCCTCGCCGCTTGCATATAATTCCTCGACAATGTTGACCACAAATGGGTTCCGCTTCTTCCGTGAATTTTGTCCACCCCTTTTGATAAATTTGAGGCATCATCTCCCCATCGTTAGATCCGTGGTACAACCCCCGCCCTGTAAGGGCTTTGGTGAGCATGTAGTCATACCGGCTTACGGGCATGGCAAGACTCATGTAATTTTCTAACGATCAAGGTGCGGGTTGGTTGAGATGGCCTTGAACTCTCCCTTTCTTTGGCGTTTAGAAGATGATTATGAAGCCATGATATTTCTCTCTAGTGCTTGACTTGCCTTAGCTCTCCCCAAACTTTTCAATTTGATCCTCTCTAGCTCTCAAGTATCCTCTATGAATGCTCTATATCAATTGTTTGAGAGAGATGATGATATGAGATGTAGTGATATATATAGAGAGGGGAAGAATGGCTACTATTGGTGGAGTGAAGAGGTGGGGTAATTAATGGAGTTAAGGAAGTAGTGGGAAGTAGAAGTGGTGGTAGTGGGTGGTGGTTATGATGGGTTTTGAAGTAGGGAAGTGGGGAAGTGGTGTATTATTGGGAAGAGGGAGAAGTCTCACGGTAACTTAGTAAGTTGGTTGATTTTCAGACCCCGGCTGGGGGGGGTATTGTAGCTTGGAATGCTCGCCTACGGGCTAGCATCGCTAACTAAGTTTTGGGACCCCACCCCAACGGGGGGGTTGTAGTGTTTTTGAGGCCCTCTTGGCCAAGCTTGCTTATTGTCAACATTTTTGAGACCCCGCTTCACGGGGTTAGTAGTATAAAAGGGCTCACCTGGCGGGCTATGCTACCGTTCGATTTCTCTTGTTTTCTCACTTTTGCTTCATCAGTACTCACTTAATGCTCCATTTTCCATCCCGCAAGATATAAAACATGAGAATTAGTGAGTTATTAATAAGATGATGTATTATGGAGAGATTAACTAGACTTTTATTGTATGCTACTACCTAGTAATTTAATAAAAACTATATTTTAACAAATATGAATGGAAAATATGATAAAGAAACTAAAGATTGGGTTGCTCCCAATTAGCGCTTGATTTTAAGTCGCTCAAACCGACTACTTCCTCGCTTCATATGTTGTGTTTGGCCAATGTGATGGCGATCACGCTTCTGTTGGCTTCTCCACCCCAATAATGCTTTAAACGGTGTCCGCTGACTTTGAACGATCTAGTGGATCATGATCGTAGAGTTCAATCGCGCCATGAGAGAAAACCCGCTTGATAGTGAATGGTCCCCACCATCTCGATTTAAGCTTTTCCGGGAACAATCGCACCGTGAGTTGAATAATAGGACCGATTGACCTTACTCAATGTTCGATGCATAATTTTCTCGGTCGTGCCATCTTTTTACCTTTTCTTTGTATAGTTTGAATTTCATAGGCGTGAAGGCAAAATTCATCGAGTTCATTCAATTGAAGTAGTCTCTTTCTCCCTACAACCGCTTGATCAAAATCGAATTTTTTTGAACCACCTAATATGCCTTATGTCAGTAGCTCGACCGGTAAGTGACATGCCTTCCCAGCATAAAGAGTTGATATGGTGACATCCCGATTGGTGTCTTGTATGCAAATCCCAGATGCCCATAATGCATCATCCAATCTAAGCGACCAATCTTTTTCGACTCGGATTCACCACTTTTCTAATATCTTCTTAACTTCTCTCTATTTGATACCTCAAGATGTCCATTGTTTCGAGGGTGATACGTTGTAGCTACCTTTTGTGGTTGACCCCATACTTGGCCAAAAGAGTCAGAAAAGACTTATTGCGTAAGTGACTACCTTCATCATCGATAATTGCTCTTGGTGTGCCAAACCTCGTGAAAATATTTTTTCAGAGGAATTTGAGGACCACTTGGCATCGTTTGATGGTAATGTCGCAGCTTCAACCCACTTCGATACGTAATCCATCGCGAGTAAAAATATACCGATTGTTCAAAGACGAAGGAATGGCCCCATGAAATCGATACCCCATACATCAAAGATTTCCACTTCAAGAATCATTTCAGAAGGCATCTCATTCGCTTTTGAAATGTTGCCCACCCTTTGGCACCTATCGCATTGTTTGACAAAATGGTGGACATCCTTGAATAATGTAGGCCAATAAAAACCCGATTGCAACACCTTCGCTGTTTTCCTCTCACTCCCATAATGTCCGCCATACGCAGATGAGTGACACTCATGCGTAATGTTCTTCACTTCACTATAGGGGACGACCGTCTAATCATTTTTTCACAAGACCGCTTGAACAAATACGGTTCATCCCATATGTACCATTTCACGCCATGAAGAAATTTTTTTTGTTGTTGTCTTGTGAGGTCGTGGTAGAATGTTGCTCACAAGAAAATTTGCATAATCCCCATACCAAGGAATCTCTCGCAGTAAATCCCAAACAGCTTGCTCATCCGGGAATGATTCATTAATTTCACATTTATCTTCTTTTTGCTTTCCTTGTTTTTCAAATTTTAGACAAGTGATCTCGCTACTTGATTCTCCGTCCCCTTCCTATCCTTTATTTCTAAGTCAAACTCTTGAAGTAGGAGAATCCATCTGATAAGGCGTGGCTTAGCATCCTTTTTCGCTATTAGGTATCGAATCGCCGCATGGTCCGTGTAGACTATCACCTTAGTCCCCATCAAGTAAGCCCTAAATTTGTCAAACGCATACACCATCGCAAGCAATTCCTTTTTCGTGGTTGTGTAATTCATTTGAGTCTCTCGTAAGTGTTTTGCTTGCATAGTATATGGCGTGAAACACCTTGTCTCGTCGTTGGCCCAAAATGCCCCAACCGCAGTAGTCACTTGATCACACATAAGCTCGAATGGCATGCTCCAATCCATGCGACTATCACGGGTCAGAAGTCAATTTTTTCTTCAATAATTCAAACGTTGACTTGCATTCTTCATCAAAATCGAAAATAGCATCCTTCTCTAAAAGATTGCATAGAGGTTTTGCAATTTTAGAGAAGTCTTTTATGAACCTCCCTGTAGAACCCAAAGATGTCCCAAGAAAACTCCTAATACCCTTAATCGAGCTCTATGGAGGCAGGTTTTTCGATAGTTTCCATTTTGCTTTATCAACCTCCAACTTGAGCCGATACCTTATGGGCCCAAAATTATGCCCTCTTCAACCATGAAGTGGCATTTTTCCCAATCGAGTACGAGGTTCAGATCCTTACATCGCCGCGCAACACCATGACCAGATTCTTTAAGCAAATATCAAGTTGTCCCCCATAGATCAAAAAAGTCATCCATGAAGACTTCAACATTTTTCTCCACCATATCTCAAAAAATGGCCATCATACACCATTGAAAGTTGCAGTGCATCAGATAACCCGAATGACATCCTCCTCGAATGCAAATGTGCCGTAAGGGCACGTGAATGTCATCTTTTTCGATCCTCCTGAGAGCGATGACTATCTGGTTATAGCCCGAGTATCCATCCAACAAACAGTAATACTCATTTCCTGCCAATCTATCCAACATTTGATCAATAAAGGGAAGTGGGAAATGGTCTTTTTGGGTTGCCTTGTTCAATTTTCTATAATCCATGCAAACCCTCCAACCTATCATCGTTTCTAGTTGGTATTAACTCGTTGTCCTCATTTCGCACCACCATCATTCCTCCTTTTTCTAAGCACGCATCGGATCGGACTAACCCATTTATCGTCAAAAAATCGGGTAGATGATACCAAGATCCAACCACTTCAAAATTTCTTTCTTCACAACTTCCTTCATAATAGGGTTAAGTCGTCGTTGTTGCTCCACCGCTGGTTTTGCTTCATCTTCCATCAAAATCTTTGTGCATGCAAAATGAAGGGCTAATTCCCTTTATGTCCGCGATTGTCCACCCAATAGCCGATTTGTGTTCCTAAGCACCTCAACAACTTTTCTCTTCCGTAATTGCTATGCAAAATAAATAATAATGTAAAGAATTTGAATTGCCTAAATACGCATACCGAGGTGTTTAGGAGAGGCTTAAGTTCCAACTTTGGTGGCTCTTCCAATGATGGTTTCAAGTTTTTCATGGCTATTTACCTCCTCCGTGTGCAATGGTTCAAACGGTGTTCAAACTGGAAACTCGTGGCAATGAGTCTAGCATTTGTAAGTAATCCACCAATTCGGATCGTCAAACTCTTCATCCCCAATAAAGTTGTTTCTAACGGATCGTGACCAAACTCTTGCTCATATCTTCACCGATGATTTGCTCAATTAAATCCATTCAAAACATTCTTCCTCATCCGTAGGGAATTTCATGGCCTTGAACACATTAAATTTTATTTCTCGATCTTGGACCCTCATAGTGAGTTCTCCTTTTGTACATCTATGAGTGTCCTACCGTGGGCCAAAAATGGTCTCCCTAGGATAATTGGGATGTTCTTGTCCTCCTCAAAATCCGTAATGATAAAGTCCATGGGGAATATAAACTTATCCACCTTCACTAAAATGTCCTCTACTATGCCTCCTTGATATGTGATCGACCTATCCGCCAACCGTAATGAAATATTGTAGGTCTCTCAATGCGGCAAACCCAATTTGTGTATACCGACAATGGCATAAGGTTTACACTCGCCTTCAAATCACATAAACACTTGCTAAAATGCATATTCCCGATCGTGCATGGGATAGTGAAACTCCCCGGTCCTTGAAGTTTTGGTGGTAATTTCTGTTGTAATACTGCACTACACTCCTCTGTTAGTGCAACTGCCTCAAAATCTTCCCATTTCTTCTTCCTCGATGTAATCCCTTTCATAAATTTTTCATGTAGCTCTCAACATTTGCTCTAGTGGCTTTCAAATGGTATGTTGATCTCAAGTTTCTTGAACACTTCCAAAAACTTTTGCAAATTGCTTGTCTAATTTCGCTTTTGGACCCTTCATTTAAATGGTGGTGGTGGATAAACAATTGGCTTATTGTTCAACTTTGTTTCCTCACTCGCTTATCCTCACCCTTGCTTCCTTCAACCACGCTATTATCATCAACTTTTTTCATCCTGAGTCGTCAATTTTTTCGCATTAGTACCCTCAAGATGTTTTCCACTCCTCAATGTAATTGCTCGACATCGCTCATGGTTACCCTTCGATTTTCTCTCAGATCACTTGGTAGGGTCCTTGTGGCTCGTTATTTAGTGCTAAGGCAAATTTGCCCCATCCGATTTTCCAAGTTCTTGATGGCTATTGCTTGAGTTTTCATCGTTCATTTCATTACTAGTTATATATTTCGACACCAATTCCTCAAAATCGATTTTCTTTCCGATGTTGAACCGTTGTTGGTGATTCGAAAACCTGGGGATATGACCGTCGTGGAGCTTGATGTTGTTGATTATTGCTCCACGAGAAATTCGGATGATTCCTATTTCCTCGATTGTATGTGTTCTCGATATGTATTCTCATGGAATTCTATTATAATTGCCCATAAACCGCATATATGTCGGATTTATCGCGCATTGATCCATTGGTGCTCTCCCGCACAACTCACATATAATCGCCACTTGTTGTGCTTGTTGAGCCTGTGCCCCGCCATAGAATCCAACTTCTTTGAAAGTGCGTAAATCTGTGCTTCAGATAGTCACACACCATCCACTTCTAAAACCCCCCACCGCTTTTCTGTCATGTCATTCTCAGTAGTGGGCCATCGGTAGTTATTAGCCGCCATGGTTTCAATCAAATCATACGCTTCCTCGTAACTCTTGGCCATGAATGCTCCGCCCGACGCTGCATCAATACTCGTTCTGAGATTCCCATGTAGTCCGTTGTAAAAGGTGTTCATTTGCAGCCTGGGCATTTTTCGAGCAATTTTTTGTATCTCTCCCATGCCTCATATAACGACTCCCCATGTTGTTTTTCAAACATTGTTATCTCGCTCCTCATCTTTGTAAGTTTTCACGGTGGAAAGAATTTGGCGAGGAATTTCGAGCTAAGTCCTCCCATGTAGTTATCGATCCAAGCAGTAGAGAATGTAACCAACTCTTCGCCTTTGTCCCATAAAGTGAATGGGAACAAGTGAAGTCTAACCGCATCATCCGACACCCCATCAGTACCTAAAGGTGTCGCAAATCTCCGTAAAGTCGACTAGATGTTCATTCGGATCGCCATTTGCCAACCCCCAAATCGAATCAATTTCAATCATTTGAATCGCTCCCAGCTTGATTTCAAATGTGTTAGCAGCTATCATGGGCCCGGTGATGCTTGATCATAGCTCACCACCTTGGTGTGGCAAAGTCCCTTAACGCTTTTCTCGATCTTCTACCGCCATTTCCTCTTCTTTCTCGATGATGTTTCAAATTTTGCCTCGCTTCCTTGATCCACTTACTTAACCTCTCAAACCTTTTCTCGATGTCGCCCTCAAAAGGCAAAGAAGTCCGGATTTTTGGACCGAGTTTGCATAAACCGCTTCAAACACCTAAAATAGAAGGAACAAAACAAAAATAAAAAATGTCTAAGTAAACTCGATTAATTAAACCGATATTGTAAAACTATTAAGATTTATACTAAATAGTCCCCAAGAATCTGCGCGCTTAAAAACTTGTTGGGTAAAATCTATATACGCACAACACGCAAGTATATACGGTCAACAAGTAATAGAGTGATGAGTAGAGTATCGCTCCCACAGAGACTAACTAGCAATAATCTTAACTTGCAATTACCAATTTTCTATTAATCCTAATTTTATTAAACCAATCAACTCAATAATTAAAATTAATGACTCTAAATTAAAGAATAATTGAACTATCACAAATCAATCACAAATATCAAAATCTGGAATTTCAATCAATTAATGGAGAATTAGACTTATGATTTCACCTTAAGCTTCACTCTAATATTAACACCTTTATTCCAATTCAATTCACTATACCAGTTTATTAATCAAGAACACAAACGTAGTATTAACCACCTCTCGATGCACTAATACCATATTAACTTAAAACCACAATTAAGATAGAAACAAGTTAAACACCTTAATTAACTAAATCACTATATCTCTATGTGAATTACAATTAAAGAAGGTTTAAGAATAAGTTCTCTATCCGATTACATGCGATGTCAAGCATATCTCTACCTTAACATTCATCAAGATTCTGCTATTCACAAAATTCATGAACACATGCTATACCAACTAGGTCTAGATTTGAATATTCTCTCTCGATTCCATACAAATGCACAAAGAATTGTTGATCAGGCAATTCATAAATTCAAGCTCAAATCAATATAGATAAACTAGAAATAGATTATTGAAATGGAAATCAAAGTTTACAAAATCATCGTTTCACTTAAAGATCCATCATAAGCCTAAAAAATGAATTAGTTCATCATAAACGAAATAAATACTGAATAAATCATAGAAAACATTCTTTCAATTACAAATAATAGCCTAAGACGAAGAATATTAAAAAACACCCTTCTCGTAGCCTAGAATCGCAATCGTCTCGAAAATCTTGTCGAAATACTCCTCCACGTTTGCTATGAAAAACTGATATTAATCTTTGTTTTATGCCTTGTGTGTTGTTGAATGCGTTGTTAATTGAGTAATAGATGTCCAACACACAAGTCCCAGCCGAAAATTCCCTTCAATTAGAGTTCATATGCTACCCAAATGCTAGAAACCAACTCCCATCAAAGTTCAAAGCAACAACAGAGTCTACTTCAATCGAGACCTCATTTCCTAAAGGGGGTACATGCTTTATATATAGCCCGCCTAACGGCACCTTTCTGTCAATCGATATATGAAGACCCCCCTCAAATGGGGTTTAAAGTTAAATACGTACCATTTTCGGTGGGCCTCTATTTTGCCAAAAGATTTGCTGCACTTCAAGATTTCTTCCAACTTTGCACCAATTGACTCCAAATCATCCCAATAGCTCCAAATGTACTTTAAATGCCACAACAACCATCCTACACATAAAATAACATAAAACAAGTAAAAATGAACATGATCACAAGAATTTAGCAACAATTAAGCATGAAATGGACATCGATTCACAGATATAAAATCCACTTATCGCATCTTATTCTCAAGTACTATTCACGGGTACTATTCAATTCGAAAAATATATTTCTTTTCCGTCCAAATTATTTTTGATGCATGAATATTATTCTTGAATTTACTCTACAAAGCAAAGATCATGTTGACAATTTGACGTTATTGATTTCTCGGATAAATTAAATTATAAATCTTTAAAATTTATCCTGAACTTGTTTTTATTGAATTATTATGTCATTATCATCATCCACATGCTTATATTGTGATGAAAGTCATCTTTAGCTTACGTGCATAGATGTACTTGGTATGATTATGACTAGGATTATTTCGGTATATTCATGACCGTAGTAATGTAACGTAATGATGTGGAAAAATTCCTCATCGCCCGTAGTGCATTGATGGATGATTATGGGTATGATTATGACCAGGATTATTTAAGTATAGTCATGACCGATGATGATTACATGAATATCCTTGGCGTAGTAGTGCATGGATGATACGATGATGTGGTTTATTTATTGTTTGAGTCTCAAATGATAAAGTTGATGAAAAACTTTTTAAATCATAGAATATATAGTAGATTTTATGCTCTACTTGACTCTTCTAATGAATTGCTTATTCATGCAAATATTGTTGATCTAAAACTTATTGTCTATTATATTTTATCGGTTGTTATATCGTTGATGGCTAAAGATAATTTATTCTCGCATTATCTTAGTCATAATATTTCTTCGGGCTAGTTGAGCTCACCCTTTCTTTCACCGTTTTCTTCTGTGAAATGAGAATATAGCCGGGATGAGTCTGGGGAACAGTATTGACTATTCGGATGGTTGTTTTAGTAGTCCTCACTATTCTATAAAATAGTGTGACAATAAATGTAATGAGGACTCTATTTGAGAGTGGATATTGTCTAGATAACAATATTCTTATTGAAACTCTCAGCTATGTTTTGTCGTATTGTACACGACTGTTGTATAATTAAGTTTGTATTTGATTTATGTACCATATATTTGGCGACTCAAGATGGGTGATGTATACCTATTTTGGGGGGGCCACAAGGATTGGTACCAAAGCTTAGGATATGATCCCCGGGTGAGGTGTGAGGCTAGAACTGGAGGAGGAGAGATTGTAATTCCTTCGCTAAAGTATGACCTACCTAAGTTTATTTGTTATTTAATTGGGCTCACGTAATATAGGGGTATTATGTGGTATGTCAATTAGCCCTTATTTTGAAACTATATTCTAGAATGATATCTAAAATACAGGAGATGAGAAATGGGAAAATCACGATAGAGAGGAAATAACCGAAAAGTTACAATCCGAAAATAAAGCAAGGTATTCTCATCTCTTTGAACTACCAGGTACGTAAATTTTGAGGGCAAAATTTCATAAGGAGGGGAGATTGTAAGATCCCGAATTTTATGAAATGAAAATTCAATTTTCTTATAATTATTATTTTATTTAGTAAATGGTTAAATTGATAAAAGGTTAAAGTTAAGGGTGATATTTGAAAATTTTTCAAAGTAAGAAAGTTTTCATAAAATAATCGGTGATAAAAGTATAGTAATACGCTTGGTTGCATAGTAGTACACGATATTGATTATTGATGCTTACGTAAGAAGTCACTCAGTTATACTCAATTATTGCTACAGTAATTGCTGAATCATATCTCTCATATTATTGATTCAATTATTGTCACAGTATCATCTCCAAAATATGTTATATTATTAAATTAATAATTGAGATGGTAAAGTTATTCATATTATTATTTATAATATTGACGATGTCTAAAGTTCTATCAAGGAGAGGTTTGGTCACCTAATTGTGCGCCAATAAGGAGAAATCCTTATCGGAAAGCCCCCTCTTTCCTGGGAAAGACCTGGTTGTTAAATATTGTGAGTTATAATATTAATGATGAATAAGTTCATGTTGATTAAATATGAAATTGATAATTTCATTGTGTGGGAATTATTAGTGTTTGTAAAAATCGACATTTATTTCGATAATAATTGATGTCTGGAGGTTATATTGACCAATCGGGTAATTAATCGGATAAATGAGCAATTAATTGCTATTAATTCACATGATTATAACTATTTGTTCACATATGTGTACTATTGATTCACATTCATTTACTATTAGGGGAGTTGGTGCAAGATTGATAATACTTGCATAACTAAGTTAAAAATGGAGGTATAGATGGAGGTACTATACTGTAATTCGTATTTTCACATGTCTAGAACTATTGAGTCACATGATTTACTATTAGAGGAGGTGGTGCAAGTTTGATAATACTTGCAGGACTAAATTAAAAATGAAGAAAAAGATGAAGGTATTGTATTGTAATATTTCGAGCCCCAAAACGTGCAATTATCGAAACTATATTTTCCTATAAATAGAAGCTCATTCTTCCTTCTTTTTTCACCAATTAACTAAAGCTATAGATCAATTATTATAGAGAGAAATTATAGAGAGAAAGAAGAAGAGAAGTCTGCTACCTCACTATTCCAAAGTATCCAGTCTTCTTTTGAGGTAATGGGTATTATTCTTTCGTATTCATGAAGAGAGTTATTTTCTTTCAATACTCATAAGGGGTCATTATTCCATTCTTTATTATTATGTTGGAATAACTCATACATGCAAAGTACCGCATACATGATAAAATTCTTTCGTTATTCCATTCTTTATTATTACATTGGAATAACATGTTTGTCTTGATCTATCGCATGCCTCGTGAATTTGTTATGGTTCCATTCTTTATTATTCTCATTGGAATAACTCCGTAAAAATAGCCTATCGCATGCTCGGTGAATTCTTCCGTTATTCCATTCTTTATTATTCTATTGGAATAACTCCGTCATGTGAATTATCAGATGCATGGTGAATGATCCTTCAGATTCATTCTTTATTAAATTGTGGAAATGATCATCGTCGACGTGGATTACCGCACGGCGGTGAAAATCCATTTGTTGTTTCGTATATTCTATTATACTCGTATGAGATATCATTTCTTTTGTACTCGCCATGGAATATCATTTTCTTTGGTATTTTTTTTTACGAGTTACTATTCACTCAAGTTACTATTCACTGGTTACTATTCACTCTAGTATTATTCACTCCTGTATATTTGGGTACTTTTCATCTTCGGAGTACTATTCACGAGTTAGTATTCACCCGATTACTATTCACTATATTATCATTCACTCGGGTATTCGGGACACTTTTTGTGCCGGAGTACTATTCACGAGTTACTATTCATGGGTTACTATTCACCCAATTACTATTCACTCTAGTATCATTCACTCAGGTATTCGAGACACTTTTTGTGACGGGGTACTATTCACCCGAAAAATATATTTCTTTTCTATCCAAATTATTTTTGGTACATGAATATTATTCTTGAATTTTACTCTACAAAGCAGTATCATGTTGACAATTTGGACGTTATTGATTTCTGGATAAATTAAATTATAAATCTTTAAAATTTATCCTTGAACTTGTTTTATTGAATTATTATGTCATTGTCATCATCCAAATGCTAATATTGTGATGAAAGTCATCTTTAGCTTACGTGCATAGATGTACTTGGTATGATTATGACTAGGGATTATTCAGTATATTCATGACCGTAATGTAACGAATGATGTGGAAAAATTCCTCATTGGCCCGTAGTGCATTGATGGACAGTTATGGGTATGATTATGACCAGGGATTATTCGGTATAGTCATGACCAGTGATGATTGCATGAATATCCTTGGCCCGTAGTGCATGGATGATTCGATGATGTGGTTTATTTATTTAAAAATTTGAGTCTCGTGATAAAGTTGATGAAAAACTTTTAAATCATAGAAGATAGTAGATTTTATGCTCTACTTGAATCTTCTAATGAATTGCTTATTCATTGTAGATTGTTGATCTAAAACTTGTTGTCTATTATATTCTATCGGTTGTTATCTTTGTTGAAGGCTAAGGATAAATTATTACGCATTATCTTAGTCATAATATTTCTTCTTTGGGCTAGTTGAGCTCACCCCTTTCTTTCCTTTGTTCTCTTGAGGAAATGAGAATATATATTGGGGACGAGTCGGGGAACGGATTAACGGTCCAGATGGTTGTTTTAGTAGTTCTCACTATTCTATAAAATAGTGTGACAATAAATGTAATGAGGACTCTATTTAAGAGTGGATATTGTCTAGATGACAATATTCTTATTGAAACTCTCAGCTATGTTTTGTTGTATTGTACACGACTGTTGTATAATTAAGTTTGTATTTGATTTATATACCATGTATTTGGCGACTCAAGATGGGTGATGTATACCTGTTTTGGGGGCGTCACACCTATTTTGGGGGCGTCACACTTTTACAAAGCAAACACCATTTGAAGTGGGTTCCTAAGTTTAAATACTTCACCAAAGGGTACATGGATAAGAAAGAGGAGTTCTGATGCAATTCTACTACTGTGACGCCCCCAAAATAGGTATACATCACCCATCTTGAGTCGCCAAATATATGGTACAAAATATAAATAAAAACTTAATTATACAACTGTCATGTAAAATACGACAAAACATAAGCTGAGAGTTTTAAAACGAATATTGTCTTCTAGACAATATCCACACTCATTGGAGTCCTCATTACAATTATTATCACACTATTTCATAGAATAGTGAGGACTACTAAAGCCACTTATCCTGGACCATCACACCATTCCCCGACTCGTCCCAGCTATATTCTCATTTCCTGAAGAGAACAATGAAAGAAAAGGGTGAGCTCAACTAGCCCAGTAAGAAATATTATGACTAAGATAATGCAGAATAAATTATCCTTAGCCTTCAACAGTATAACAACTGATAGAATACAATAGACAACAAGTTTTAGATCAACAACTGCAACGGAATAAGAAATTCATTATAAGAGTCAAGTAGAGCATGATATCTACTATCTTCTATGTTTTAAAAAGTTTTTCATCAACTTTATTGCTGAGACTCAGCTTAATAAATAAACCACATCATCGAATCATCCTTGCACTACGGGCCAAGGATATTCATGTAATCATCAATGGGCATGATTATACCGAATAATCTCTGGTCATAATCATACCAATAACTATCCATCAATGCACTACGGGCCAATGAGGACTTTTACCACATCATTTATAACATTACGGGTCATGATTATACCGAATGATCCTTAGTCATAATCATACCAATCAACAGTCCATCTATGCATGTAAGCCAAAGATAACTTTCATCACAATATAAGCATAAGGATGATGATAATGACATAAGAATTCAATTAAAAGAAAGAAAAGGATAAATTTTTAAAGATGTATAATTTAATTTATCCAGAATTCAATAATGATCAAATTGTCAACATGATACTGCTTTATGGAGTAAAATTCAAGAATGATATTGTATCAAAAATGATTTGGACCGAAAAGAAATTAATTTTTGTCATGAATAGTACTCCGGGTGAATAGTACTCAGGTGAATAGTACCCCGTGAATAGTACTTTAGGAATAGTACCCCGTGAATAGTGTGACGCCCCTAAAATAGGTATACATCACCCATCTTGAGTCATCAGAAAATATATTATTGACAACTTCATTTATACAACTGTCGTACAAAATACAACGACAGGTATACTATGAGTTTTAATACAAATGTATGTAACTCTCATGGTGCCTCAACCACAACCTTACAATGGTACTTTACTTAAAAGAACAGTCAAAAACTGTTTTAGAAATTAAAATCTTTGGGAAGTGCTCAATGAAACCTTCGTACATAGGAGGCCATGAATCTAAGTTATGATAGATATCATATATCCAGAGAATTATCCTTGGTTAACCCAATAGACCCCAAAGAAAAACGAGAAGATTACTATCATGTTCCTTCTAATGGTGAGTCTTCTCTTGACATACAACTATCTCCACTGTCTCCAAGTGAAAATTATATTTCAAATAAACTCCAAGATCATATAGGTAGTGCTCGTAGATATACTCAGCAAGTGGATGTGCACAACCCTGTCTTATGATAACACGAGGTTGTATGTCATTAGACATCTTGTATGATAGTGGCAAAACACCCTTCCAAAGTTGGATTTACCTCACCCTATTCGGTTCACCAAAATTAAATATCAAATGACGTATACAATACGACACACTTATCTAACGTTCTCAATAAAATTATTTCCATACTATTTAGGGAGAACCTCAACAGCTATAGACCACCGTTATATTCCCCTGTTATCTCCGCTCGACTCGACAACACTCTTATTACCTGAAAGGAATTGTAAAGAAAAAGGGTGAGCACAACTAGCCCAGTAAAGAATATCATAACTAAAGATAATTAAATTATTAATAGCTTTCGTCAATAATAAATCAGAGAATTAGAACATATGGTAGATGATAAAACTTTTTAACCATAGTTGCAAATGAACGAGCAATCCATTAAAGAGTCAAATAGACCATCGTGTCTATTATCTTTCCATGTTAAAAGTCCACCAATAATGTTTTATCCTCGTAACATCAATCAACAATTTTCGCCCACAATCATATGAATAACTCATAATCATAATTGTGATTTCAATTCCTTTTTCGCATCCGTGATCTAAGATAAATTTCATCACCTATCTTCACCAAACATCAAAAATCATGGTTATACCAAATCACAATTCTAACTCATAATCATACTAATAAATTCATCTTTGCACTATGGCCAAAGATATACAATCAGATAACTAATAACTAATAGGTTCATCTTTGCACTACAGCCAAAGATATACAATCAGAAACTAATAACCAACAAATCCATCTTTGCACTATGTGCCAAAGATATACAATCTATAAAACCAATAATGCCGAGACTCAACTTAATAATAGTATCACGACCATTTAATTATTCATGCACTACGGCCAAGGATATTCATGTTTTCAATTACGGTTATGATTATACCGAATAATCCTCGGTCATAATCATACCAAGTCCATCTATGCACTACGGGCCAAAGATGACTTTTACCACATCATTTTTAACATTACGGTCATGATTATACCGAATAATCCCTGCTCATAATCATACCAAGTCCATCTATGCACGTAAGTCATAGATGACTTTCAACACAATATAAGCATGAGGATCATGACAACGATATAAAGAATCAATCAAATGAGATAAAGGATAAATATTAAACATTTATAATATAAATTATCCAGGGTTCAAGAATATCCCAATGTTATCAATCACTTAATAATCTCATAATCTAATATCATTAATATTATAACAATATTTTAATTATTTCTTAAACTTATAAACAATTTATTTCAATTGTTTACACTTTACCAAATACTGCTTTTAATCATTCAAAAATGTCATACTCATAAGATTTCATCACCAATGATCAAATCCCTTATCAAAAATCCGCATATATCCTATATAGGATTCCCAAGCCATAAAAATCCTATTTACCAATTTTCAACTTCACATAACATATTTAACTCATATACTCACAACTAGTGCATTTTCATGAAAAATACCAAATCAATCCCAAAAATATTTCTTTTCTGGGATTTAGTAGAATATAGTCCCATATTGAACATATATTTTTCTCAGAATTTTTAAAATTCATTTACTATTTTTCATAAATTAATTTCTAATTAATTCCTTAAGAAATTAGCTACCTCAAGTATAACTCCAGAAATTCCCAAATCTTGGCAGGATCTTACACATGTTAACGTGATCTTCCAGTTTAAATTTTATGGTCATTGGAGTTGTAGAACTCTGATTATAGCATTTTTCGTCGAAAAAACCTAAATATTGAAATGGTCATAACTTGCTCATTTTAAGTCGAAATGAGCTCATTTTTGGACAGGAGGTACTTTATACGATATATTTTCATGTCCCAAAAGGCCCAAATTTTCCTCACAAATTAAGTGGCTGAAATAGCCCTTTTAAACTTCTGGGCAGTAGTTTTTTTGGTGTTTTGCAGTTTTTGACTCCTTTCCTAAAATCAGTCCACACGAAAATTTACAATATTTTTTCCAGTGATTCCACTTGGATAAGTTAGAAAACTCATAGATCTAACTCTAAAATTTGACCAAACTCAAAAATTCGAAATATAATAGGAGATATGGTCAATTGAATTTTATATTTCATTTTCACCAAAATTTGATTTTCAACCCTTTGTGATTTCTACGAAACTTTCATGTTTTCACATAATAACCAACATAACTTATCATAACACTTACTAATACTACATATACCCATGACTTTCATCAGTCCAATACTTTTATTATGACTTTCATCATAATGAACAGTCCAATGCTTATATTATAACTTTCATTATAATCCACGTAAATGCAGATCATTTCCACAATTTAATAAGGAATGAATACAAAGAATCATTCACCATGCATGTGGTAATACATATAGACAAAAGTTATTCCAATGAATAATAAATAATGGAACGAAGTCATGCATAAACGCATTTATGTGATATTCCACAAAATAATAAAGAATGGAATAACAATGAAATTCACCACGCATGCGATAGATCAAGACAAACAAAGTTATTCTAACGTAATAATAAATAATGGAACCAAAGTCATGTGTAAACGCACGCATGTGATATTCCAAATGTAATAATAAAGAATGGAACCAGGTCATGCGTAAATGCATAGATAAGATATTCCGACAGAATAATAAAGAATGGAATAATAGAAGAATTTCACCATGTATGCGGATTCAAGATGTATAAAAGTTATTCCAACATAATAATAAAGATTGGAATAGCAGAAGAATTTCACCATGTATACGGTAGTCCGCGTATACAGGTTATTCCAACAGAATAATAAGGAATGGAATAACAATAGCTTTCTTTATGAATACGAAAGAAATAATACCTTACGAGTACAACAAATAATATCCCTTACCTTAGAACAAACTGGATATAGGAGTAGTGAAGTAGCAGAATACTTTTCTTCTTTTTCTCTATAGTTTCTCTCTCTAGAATTTCAGTGAATTCGTAAGAAATAATGAAGGAATGAGCTTCTATTTATAGGAGAATGGACTGAATAGTAACTAATTCCTGAACGGTCCAGATTAATTTACTTTTAAACGGACGGTCCAGATTGGTTTACTATAAAATATTCTAATAAAACAAAATCTTTTAAATAAAATATAATATATTCTATTTATAATCTAATAAAACGAATAACTTTATAAAAGTATTCTGTTTTATATAAAAAGATTTTACTATACAAACATTATGCAGGCACTAAGCAAACACTATGCATAATAAAATATAATATATTTTAATTATTGTCTAATAAATCAAATAACTTTATAAACGTATTCTATTTTATATAAAAAGATTTTACTATGCAAAATACTATGCATAATAGAATATAATATATTCTATTTATAGTCTAATAAAATGAATAACTTTATAAAAGTATTCTGCTTTTATATAAAAGCTTTTCTGCTTTTATTACATTAATAATACTAATAAAACAAAACTTCATCATCATTATTATAATTCACACTATTAATCGACTGTGTCGCTCCTGTGAAAGAGGGGCTTAATAAGGATTTCTCCCTATCAGGCGTGCAATTAGGTGACCAAACCTCTCATTAAGCGTAACTTCTAGACATCGTTAATATTGCAAATAATAATATTAATAACTTTGTTATCTCAATTATTGATTTAATAATATATAAAATATCGACAATAATTGAATCAAACTGAGTGACTTCTCACGTAAGCATTAATAATCAATACCGTGTGCTACTATGCGACCACGCATATTTTACCACCGATTATTTTATGACAACTTGCTTACTTTGAAAAATTTTCAAATGTCACCCTTAACTTTAAACTTTTATCAATTTAACTATTCACCAAAATAGAAAAATTGAATACTTTTATTTCATAAAATTTGGGGTCTCACAAATAGTACTTTATGAATAGTACTCATGAATAGTACTTCATGAATAGTACTTTGTGAATAATACTCTGTGAATAGTACTTTATGAATACTACCGTATAAATGAATAGTAATCATGGACAGTACTCCGGCATGAAAATCTTAAAATTTAACAAGAATGTACAGAAAATATCCTTATGAAACGATACTAGATGAAGCGCAAATATCAAGGATATTCTACTAATTTCACAAATTATAGAAGCAATACTTTAACAAAATGAGGGTATAATCAAGAATACGAGACGAAATAATATTACTCACATACTACAGAGTATGGAAGAAAATATTATTCCTATGAATACTGAACAAAATAATATCCCTTACCACTGTTGAACGAAAATAATATTCCAACGAATATTGAACGAAAATAATATTCCTTACGAATATTGAACGAAAATAATATTCTTTATGAATATTGATAAAAAAATATTCATACGAATACGAAAAATAATATCTCTTCTGAATATGAAATAAATAATACCCTTACCTCAGAAGAAGACTGGATACTGGAATAATGAAGTAGCAGACTTCGCTTCTTCTTTTTCTATATAGCTTCTCTTTCTATAGCTTCTATCTCTATAATTGCTCTTGTGAGACTTAGTGAATTAGTGAGAATGAAAGAAGAATGAGCTTCTATTTATAGGAAAATATAGTTTCAATAATTGCATGTTTTGGGGCTTGAAATATTACAGTATAATACCTTCATCTTTTTCTTCATTTTTAATTTAGTCCTGCAAGTATTATCAAACTTGCACCACCTCCCCTAATAGTATATCATGTGAATCAATAGTACAATCATGTGACTCAATAATTCTATACATGTGAAAAAATAATTACAGTATAGTACCTTCATCTATACATCCATTTTTAATTTAGTCATGCAAGTATTATCAATCTTGCACCACCTCCCCTAATAGTACATACATGTGAATCAATAGTACACACATGTGAACACATAGTTATAAGGATGTGAATTAATAGCAATTAATTGCTCATTTATCCGATTAATTACCCGATTGGTCAATATAACCTCCAGACATCCATTATTATCGAAATAGATGTCGATTTCCACTAACACTAATAATCCCAACACAATGAAAATATCAATTTCATCTTTAATCAATACGAACTTATTCATCATTAATATTATAACTCATAATATTTAACAACCAGATCAATCCCAGGAAAGAGGGGGCTTTCCTATAAGGATTTCTCCCTATTGGCGCGCAATTAGGTGACCAAACCTCTCCTCGACAGAACTTTCTAGACTTTGTCAATATTGCAAATAATAATATGAATAACTTTGTCGTCTCAATTATTAATTTAATAATATAAAATATTATGCAGATGATACTGTGACAACAATTGAATCAATAATATGAGAGATATGATGCATCAATTATTGTAGCAATAATTGAGTATAACTGAGTGACTTCTCACGTAAACATCAATAATCAATATCGTGTGCTACTATGCAACCACGCATATTACTGTACTTTTACCACCGGGTATTTCAACAGTTTAACGATAAAACTTTCACCGTTATTTTTATAAAAAGATAATTCTGTCATTTTCTAACTCCGACAGTTATTCCGTTGTGGGGTCCACCAATGATGGTGTCGTCGTACAGATATTCCCTGATAAAAAGAATATCCCCCGACCAAACGAATATTCCCTGACACAACGAATATTTTATATCAACTTACTTACTTTGCAAAATTTTCACATATCACCCTTAACTTTAACCCTTTCTCAATTTAACCATTTAGTAAAAAAAAATAATTATAAGAAAATTGAATACTTTCATTTCATAAAATTCGGGATCTCACAATCTCCCCTCCTTATGAAATTTCTCCCTCGAAATTTACGTACCTGGTAGTTCGAAGATATGAGAATACTTTGTTTTTTTTTTCGGATTGTACCTTCCCGGTTATTTCCTCTCTATCATGATTTTTCCATTTCTCATCTCCTGTATTTCAGATATCATTCTAGAATATAGTTTTAAAATAAGGGTTAATTAACATGCCATATATTATCCCTATATTCTGACCGACCAATTAAATAACAAATAACTTAGGTAGATCATATTAGCGAAGGATTAACCCGTCTCTCCCCTCCTAGTTCTAGTCTCACATCTCAGCCAGGGACCATATCCCTAAGCTTTGATACCAACTGTGACGCCCCCAAAATAGGTATACATCACCCATCTTGAGTTGCCAAATATATGGTACAGAATACAAATAAAAACTTAATTATACAACTGTCGTGTAAAATACGACAAAACATAAGCTGAGAGTTTTAAAACGAATATTGTCTTCTAGAAAATATCTACACTCATTGGAGTCCTCATTACAATTATTATCACATTATTTCATAGAATAGTGAGGAATACTAAAGCCACTTATCCTAGACCATCACCCCATTCCCCGACTCGTCCCAACTATATTCTCATTTCCTGAAGAGAACAATGAAAGAAAAGGGTGAGCTCAACTAGCCCAGTAAAAAATATTATGACTAAGATAATGCAGAATAAACTATCCTTAGCCTTCAATAGTATACCAACTGATAGAATACAATAGACAACAAGTTTTAGATCAACAACTGCAGCGGAAGAAGCAATTCATTAGAAGAGTTAAGTAGAGCATGATATCTACTATCTTCTATGTTTTAAAAAGTTTTTCATCAACTTTATTGCTGAGACTCAGTTTAATAAATAAACCACATCATCGAATCATCCCTGCACTACGGGCCAAGGATATTCATGTAATCATCAATGGTCATGTTTATACCGAATAATCCCTGGTCATAATCATACCAATAACTATCCATCAATGCACTACGGGCCAATGAGGACTTTTACCACATCATTTATAACATTACGGGTCATGATTATACCGAATGATCCTTAGTCATAATCATACCAATCAACAGTCCATCTATGCATGTAAGCCAAAGATAACTTTCATCACAATATAAGCATAAGGATGATGACAATGACATAAGAATTCAATTAAAAGAAAGAAAAGGATAAATTTTTAAAGATGTATAATTTAATTTATCCGGAATTCAATAATAATCAAAGTGTCAACATGATACTGCTTTGTGGAATAAAATTCAAGAATGATATTGTATCAAAAATGATTTGGACCGAAAAGAAATCAATTTTTGTCATGAATAGTACTTTGGTTGAATAGTACTCGGGTGAATAATACCCTATGAATAGTACTTCGAGAATAGTACCTTGTGAATAGTACTTTATGAATAGTACTCATGAATAGTACTTTGTGAATAGTACCCCGTGAATAGCACTTTATGAATAGTACCGTATAAATGAGGATACTGTATGAATAGTACTTTGTGAATAGTACCCCGTGAGCACTTTATAAATAGTACCGTATAATAATATGAATAACTTTGTCGTCTCAATTATTGATTTAATAATATAAAATATTATGCAGATGATAGTGTGACAACAATTGAATCAATAATATGAGAGATATGATGCAACAATTATTATAGCAATAATTGAGTATAACTGAGTGACTTCTCACGTAAGCATCAATAACCAATATCGTGTGTTACTATGCTACCACGCGTATTACTGTACTTTTACCACCAGGTATTTCAACAGTTTAACGGTAAAACTTTCTCCGTTATTTTTATAAAAAGATAATTCTGTCATTTTCTAACTCCAACAGTTATTCCATTGTGGGGTCCACCAATGATGGTGTCGTCGTACGGATATTCCCTGACAAAAAGAATATCCCCCGACCAAACGAATATTCCCCAACACAACGAATATTTTATATCAACTTACTTACTTTGCAAAATTTTCACATATCACCCTTAACTTTAACCCTTTCTAGATTGAACCATTTACTAAATAAAATAATAATTATAAGAAAATTGAATATTTTTATTTTATAAAATTCGGGATCTCACAACTACTTTCGTGGCATAGCCTGATGGACTTTGGATACGATTAGTGTAAGACCCCAACTTTTATGAATAAAGAATAATTTTCTCGAAATATATTTTTTAATATTATGGTGTGGATTTGATATAATGTTATAGTTGTGGGTAATATTTACAAATTTTGCAAAGTAAGCAAGTGGTTATATAATATTCAATTGGTCGGGGAATATTCGTTTTAACAGGAAATATTCGTACGACGGCACAATCATTGGTGGACCCCACAACAAAAGTATTGTCGTAGTTAGAAAAGACATAATTATCTTTTTATAAAAATAACGGCGGAAGTTTTACCGTTAAACTGTTGAACTACCCTAGAGTAAAAGTACAAAGAATACGCTGGTGGTTGCATAAGTAGCACACCAGATTGATTATCGATGCTTACGTGAGAAGTCACTCGCTTATACTCAATTATCAACTACAAAGAATTGCCGTGATCATATCTCTCATATTATTGATTCAATTATTGTCACAGTATCATCTGCATAATATGATATATTATTAAATCAATAATTGAGACAACAAAGTTATTTATATTATTAAATTTCAATATTTATAATGTCTAGAAGTTCTATCAAGTAGAGGTTTGGTCATCTAATTGAGCGCCAATAAGGAGAAATCCTTATCGGAAAGCCCCCTCTTTCCTGGGAACGACCTGATTGTTAAATATTGTGAGTTATAATATTAATGATGAATAAGTTTGTGTTGATTAAAGATGAAATTGATGGTTCCATTGTGTTGGAATTATTAGTGTTAGTGGAAATCGACATTTATTTCGATATTAATTGATGTCTGGAAGTTATACTGACCAGTCGGGTAATTAACCGGATAAATGAGCAATTAATTGCTATTAATTCACATGATTATAACTATTTGTTCACATGTGTGTACTATTGATTCACATTCTTGTAGTATTAGGGGAGTTGGTGCAAGATTGATAATACTTGCATGACTAAGTTATAGATGGAGGTACTATACTGTAATTCATATTTTCACATGATTATAACTATTTATTCACATGATTGAACTATTGATTCACATTATTTACTATTAGGGGAGGTGGTGCAAGTTTGATAATACTTGCAGGACTAAATTAAAAATGTAAGAAAAGTTAAAGGTATTGTACTGTAATATTTTGAGTCCCAAAATGTGCAATTATCGAAACTATATTTTTCTATAAATAGAAGCTCATTCTTCCTTCATTTCTCACCAATTCACTAAAGCTTTAGAGCAATTATTATAGAGAGAAATTATAAAGAGAAGTCTGCTACCTCTCTACTCCAGTATCTAGTTTCTTTCTAAGGTAAGGGGTATTATTTCTTTCGTATTCATGAAGAGAGCTTCTGTTATTCCATTCTTTATTATTATGTTGGAATAACCTGTCTATGCAAAGTACCTCATACATGGTGAAATTTTTCTGTTATTCCATTCTTTATTATTATGTTGGAATAACCTGTCTATGCGAAGTACCGTATACATGGTGAAATTCTTTTGTTATTCCATTCTTTATTATTCTGTTGGAATATCCTGTCTGTGCGGATTACGCTAGACCTGGTTCCATTCTTTATTATTCTGTTGGAATAACCTGTCTGTGTGGTCTATCGCATGCATGGTGAATTCTTTGTTATTCCATTCTTTATTATTCTGTTGAAATATCCTGTCTGTGCGGATTACGTTAGACCTGTTTCCATTCTTTATTATTCTGTTGGAATAACCTGTTTGTGCGGTCTATCGCATGCATGGTGAATTCTTCTGTTATTCCATTCCTTATTATTTTGTTGGAATATCATGTCTGTGCGAATTACGCATGACCTGGTTCCATTCTTTATTATTCTGTTGGAATAACCTGTCTATGTGGATTATCACATGCATGGTGAATGATCCTTCGTATTCATTCCTTATTAAATTGTGGAAATGATCTGTCTACGTGGATTACCGCATGGCGGGTGAAAATCCATTTGCGCTTCATATATTCTATGATACTCATTTGGTTAAAGTTTTGGCTTCTATACTCCATGAAATTAGTAGAATATCCCGGATATTTTTGCGCTTCATACAAGATCTTTTCATGGAAATATTCTTCCGAACATTCTTGAATTTTACTCCACAAAGCAAAGATCATGTTGACAATTTGGACGTAATTGATTTCAAGATAAATTAACTTATAAATCTTTAAAATTTATTCTTGAACTTGTTTTATTGAATTATTATGTCATTGTCATTATCCTTATGCTTATATTGTGATGAAAGTCATCTTTGACTTACGTGCATAGATGGACTTGGTATAATTATGACCAAGGATTATTCGGAATAATCATGACCTGTAATGTTATAAATGATGTGGTAAAAGTCCTCAGTAGCCTGTAGTGCATTGATGGACATTTTTTGGTATGATTATGACCAAGGATTATTCGGTATAGTCATGACCATTGATGATTTAATGAATATCCTTGGCCCGTAGTGCAGGGATGACTCGATGATGTGGTTTATTTATAAAGCTGAGTCTCAGCGATAAAAATTGATAAAAACATTCTAAATTATAGAAGATAGTAGATATCATGCTCTACTTGACTTTTCTAATGGATTGCTTATTCTGCTGCAGTTAAACTTGATGTCTATTGTATTTTATCAGTTTAACATTGTTGAAGACTAATGATAATTTATTCTACATTATCTTAGTCATAATATTTCTTACTGGGCTAGTTGAGCTCGCCCTTTCTTTCACTGTTCTCTTCAGGAAATGAGAACGTAGCCGGGACTAGTCGGGGAACTGAGTGACGGTCCAGATGATAGCATTAGTAGTCCTCACTATTCTGTTAAATAGTGTGACAATAAATGTAATGAGGACTCCATTGAGTGTGGATATTGTATAGATGACAATATTCTTATTAAAACTCTTAAATTATGTTTTGTCATATTTTACATGACTGTTGTATAATTAAGTTGTATTTGAATTTTGTACCATGTATTTGGCGACTCAAGATGGGTGATGTATACCTATTTTGGGGGCGTATGATCCCTGGCTGAGATGTGAGATAAGAACTAGGAGGGGAGATGACCTACCTAAGTTTATTTGGTATTTAATTGGTCGGACAGAGTATAGGGATAATATGTGATATGTTAATTAACCCTTGTTTTGTGGCAGTATTTGAAAATGGCATCCGAAAATGTTGAGATAAACAATGAAGCACATGAGACCGCTGAGTCACCACAGATTAATGCCTGTGATAATGTGCAACAGAAGACAATAATCCTCATGTAAAAATAACAATGAAATGGTGAACGATGGGATGTTCAGAGGCTTTATGCAATTCATGCAACATCAAAGTAAAGCGGCTCCATCCAAAATGTAGGTGGAAACACCGACAACTCTTGACGGTCACCGCTTAAGCGCTTCAAGGAGCTGGGACCACCGGAGTTTTTTGGAGAGCCAAAACCACTTAAGGCGAGACGTGGATAAAGCATATCAACAAGATATTTGATGTCTTGGGATGCTCCGAGAGAAAAAGGTTCCTTTGCCACCTTCATGTTCAGTAGCAGAGAGCGAGGCAGACATGGTGGGAATCTATAAAGCGTACTCAACCTGCCGCACTCAAAATGTCTTAGGAGAAGTTCTAAGAGTTGTTCAATGACAAGTACTTTCCTGAAAGTATTCATCATATGAAGGAGGTAGAGTTCATCAAGCTTAAGAAAAACAATATGACTGTGGCGCAGTACGAAGCTAAGTTTGCCGAGTTGTCTCAGTTTGCGTCCCACTTGGTTAATAATGAGGAGAGAATGATGCGGATATTTCTAAGAGGTTTGAAACCCGAGATACGTCAATACCTAATTTCTCAAAAACTATGTTTGTATTCAGATGTTGTGAATAGGGCTCAGTTATTGGAGCGCGATAATGAGTCAACCCAACCAAGAGAGAGCAACCGACAAGTCGATAATACCAGTGGTAGCAGTCATCGAAGCGGTGACAACAAATGTGGAGGGAATTAACATGCCAGAAATGATAATCACTTCGGTGGTAATCATGGCCATGATAATAAGAGTGGACATTTCAAGAAGAGGATATTCAACAAGGATGGAAAGACGCCAAAGACCATCATCACCGTTGTTAAGGAAGGAGAACGACCACCCGTCAGATAAGTTACAAATGTGGAGGAAAGGACACATAAGTCCAAACTGCACGATGCAGTCCAAAGCGTGTTATAATTATGGAAAAGAAGGTCACCTAGCCCGATTTTGTCGTGCACCACAGTCAAGTCTAGCTAGGATGGAGGCATCAAAGGGTGTCCCAGACAAGACAAAACCGGTAGTTCAAGGGAGAGCGTTTGTTGTAACCTCCCAAAAAGCGAGGAATCTGAACGAGGTGATCACGGGTAAGCTAATCATAAACTCTAGAGAAGTTTATGCTTTATTTGATACCGGTTCTACTCATTCCTTTATTTCTCCTACTTGTGCTCAACGTTTAAATTTGACTCCGGAGAAATTAGACTTTGACTTATCTGTTGAAACTCCATTGGGAGAAACCTTCATTACATCCACGGTTTATAAGTCTTGTTTGATTCAAATCAGAACAGACGTTACCGTCGATCTTATTTCCTTGAAAATACTTGCATTTGATGTGATTTTAGGGATTGATTGGTTAACTACTCATCATGCTAAAATCGATTATTTTCGTAAGGTTGTTAGCTTTCATATTCCTAACCAACCTATTATGCGAATTCAAGCAACCAAACCACTAAAATCAATCATTGTCATATCAAGTCATAAAGCTATTCGTTTATTGAAAAACAGATGTCAAGCTTTTTTAGCCCATGTCACGGATTTAAATAACGATACGTCAGATTTGAATGATATTTCTATTGTTAATAAATTTCCTGATGTATTCCTTGAAGAACTTCCTAGCCTACCCCCAGAGCATGAAATTGAATTTTGTGTTGACCTTGAATCCGGTACAAAACCCATTTTCAAAGCCCCATGTCGAATGGCTCCTATTGAACTTCAGGAGTTAAAAACCAAACTACAAGAATTGTTAGACATCGGTTTCATTCGTCCTAGTACGTCTCATTGGGGTGCTTCTATTCTATTCATAAAGAAGAAAGATGGAAGTATGCGACTTTGTATTGATTATCGGGAGTTAAATCATGTCACCATAAAAAATAAGTACCCGTTGCCTCGCATTGATGACCTGTTTGACCAGTTACAAGGAGCTAAATTCTTTTCAAAGATTGATCTTTGTTTCGGATATCATCAGTTGAAAATTAAAACTGATGACATTCCAAAGACTGCTTTCAGAACTCGGTACGGCATTATGAATTCCTAGTCATGCCTTTTGGATTGACTAATTCTCCTGCTGCCTTCATAGATATGATGAACCGAGTATTCAAGGAATATTTGGATCACTTTGTGGTCGTCTTTATTGATGACATCCTCATATGCTCCAAAACCCGCGAAGACCATGAGCAACATTTGAGGCTGATACTCCAAAAGCTTCGTGAAAACAAGCTTTATGCCAAGTTGAAGAAATACGAGTTCGCTTCGAGGAAGTTGCATTCCTTGGGCACGTGATATCAAATCATGGAATATCTGTGACCGCAAAGATTGAAGCAATTCAAAGTCGGGAGCAACCTAAGTCAATGATCAAATACGAGTTTTTTCTGGTAGCCGGGTTATTATCGGAGATTCAGTAGAAGGGTTTTCTCGAATCGCTACTCCATTAACTCACCGACTCAAAAGATAAAAATTTGGTTGGAGCGAGGAATGTGAAATGAGTTTTCAAGAACTCAAGAGGAGACTCATTTCAAAGACTGCTTCTAACAATACCATCCGCTTAGAGGATTTGTTATCTACAAAGTGATGCTTCGTGCAAAGGGTTAAGATGTGTTCTCATGCAACATGGGAAAGTCATAGCCTTTATGCCTCTCGATAACTCAAAGAATATGAGAGGAATTATCCTACTCATGATCTAGAGTCAGGCAAAGCAAATGTTTTTTTGCGCTTAAGATTTGGAGGCATTAATTGTATGGAGAGAAGGTGGAGATCTATACGGATCATAAAAGCCTCAAATATTTCTTCACTCAAAAGGAACTCAACATGCAAGCAACGACGATGGCTTGAGTTATTGAAAGATTATGATCATACCATCCAATACCATCCCGAAAAGCGAACGTAAGTAGTCGACGATCGAAAGTAGAAGATCATATGCGGCACGAAAGTGCAATATTGTCAACGCAAAGACCCATTTTGTATGACTTGGAAAGGATGGAAAAGAGTTAAAGACTCAAGGACCCATGTGATGATGGCGTAATATACGAGTGGAACCGACTTTAATCGATAAAGTTAAAGTCGCTTTCAAACTACGCACTTGGAGTCGATGCGTATGAAGAAGAAAGTGCAAGAAGGAGCTATTCCAGAAGCAAGAATCGATGAAGAAGGAATACTTCGAGTCAACTCTAGACTTTGTGTTCCTAACGATTCTGACTTGAAGTATAAAATCATGATGGAGGCGCACAACACACCATTTGCAATCCATCCTGGGAGTACCAAAATGTATCGTGATCTTCAACATATATTTTGGTAGAGCAATATGAAGAGAGAGATAGTGGGGTTTATCTCAAGGTGTCTAACTTGTCAACGAGTCAAGGCAGAGCATCAAATGCCAAAAGGTCCATTGCAACCACTTGAAATTCCAGAATTAAAGTGGGAGCACATTACCATGGATTTCGTTACTGGTCTTCCCAAGGTTTCTCAAGGCATAGATGCGATTTGGGTCATTGTTGATAGATTGGCCAAGTCTGCTCATTTCTTACCGATACGAAAAACTTTTACACTTGAATGTCTTGCTAGTATGTACATAAACGAGATTGGAAGATTGCATGGTATGCCAGTATCCATAGTTTCTGATTGAGACCCAAGATTCACTTTAAGATTTTGGGTTAGTTTGCAAAAAGCTATGGGCACGGATTTACGATTTAGTTCGGCATATTATCCTCAAACGGATGGGCAGTTGGAAAGGACTATTCAAACTCTTGAAGATTTATTAAGACTCTGTGTCCTTGACTTTAAGGAAAGTTGGGACAAGTTCTTACCATTGGTGGAGTTTTCCTACAACAATAGTTATCAAACAAGTATTGGCATGGCTCCATTTGAGGCGTTACATGGAAGAAAGTGTCATTCTCCAGTATACTGGGATGGGGTGGGTGAAGAAACGTTGTTGGGACCAGATTTGGTACATATGACTATGGAAAAGATTCAAACGATCTGACAACGTATAAAAACCTCACAAGATCGACAAAAGAGTTATGTTGATCTTCATCGAAAAGACGTGGAATTCAATATTGGAGATCATATGTTGTTACGTGTTGCTCCATGGAAAGGAGTTATAAGATTTGGAAAGAGAGGAAAGCTCAATCCTCGATTCATTGGCCCATTTTTAATCCTCGATCGAGTAGGAACTGTGGCCTATAGACTCGCCTTACCGCCAAGTATGTCTCGTGTTCATAACGTTTTTCACATATCTATGTTACGTAAATATGTGAAAGACCCGAACCACATTATTGAATTAGAACCAGACGGGATAGAGAAAGATTTAACATATAAAAAGGTACCTGTTGAAATCTTGGATAAGAAAGATCATATTCTACGCTCTAAAGTTATACCTCAAGTCAAAGTTTTGTGGAGAAACCACGATGTGGAGGAAATGACCTGGGAGTTAGAATCTTAGATGAAATCAAGGTATCATCACCTCTTCGACATATCAGGTACGCACCCTAATTTCGAGGACGAAATTTCATAAGAAGGGGAGGTTGTAAGACCCCAACTTTTATGAATAAAGAATAATTTTCTCGAAATATATTTTTTAATATTATGGTGTGGATTTGATATAATGTTATAGTCAGGTAATATTTACAAATTTTGCAAAAAGTAAGCAAGTGGTTATATAATATTCAATTGGTGGGGAATATTCATTTTAACAGGAATATTCGCACGACAAGACAATCATTGGTGGACCCCACAACAAAAGTATTGTCGTAGTTAGAAAATGACATAATTATCTTTTTATAAAATAATATGAAAAGTTTTACCGTTAAACCGTTGAACTACCGGTAGTAGTAAAAGTACAAAGAATACGCTGTGGTTGCATAGTAGCACACCAGTATTGATTATTGATGCTTACGTGAGAAGTCACTCGCTTATACTCAATTATTGCTACAAGAATTCACGATCATATCTCTCATATTATTGATTCAATTATTGTCACAGTATCATCTGCATAATATGATATATTATTAAATCAATAATTGAGACAACAAAGTTATTTATATTATTAAATTGCAATATTTATAATGTCTAGAAGTTCTGTCAAGGAGAGGTTTGGTCATCTAATTGAGCGCCAATAAGGAGAAATCCTTATCGGAAAGCCCCCTCTTTCCTGGGAACGACCTGGTTGTTAAATATTGTGAGTTATAATATTAATGATGAATAAGTTCGTGTTGATTAAAGATGAAATTGATGGTTCCATTGTGTTGGAATTATTAGTGTTAGTGGAAATCAACATTTATTTTGATATTAATTGATGTTTGGAAGTTATACTGACCAGTCGGGTAATTAACCGGATAAATGAGCAATTAATAGCTATTAATTCACATGATTATAACTATTTGTTCACATGTGTGTACTATTGATTCACATTCTTGTACTATTAGGGGAGTTGGTGCAAGATTGATAATACTTGCATAACTAAGTTAAAAATGGAGGTATAGATGGAGGTACTATACTATAATTCGTATTTTCACATGATTATAACTATTGATTCACATGATTGAACTATTGATTCACATTATTTACTATTAAGGGAGGTGGTGCAAGTTTGATAATACTTGCAGGACTAAATTAAAAATGAAAAAAAAGTTGAAGGTATTGTACTGTAATATTTCGAGCCCCAAAAAGTGCAATTATCGAGACTATATTTTCCTATAAATAGAAGCTCATTCTTCCTTCATTTCTCACCAATTCACTAAAGCTTTAGAGCAATTATTATAGAGAGAAACTATAGAGAGAAAGAAGAAGAGAAGTCTGCTACCTCTACTCCAAAGATCCAGCTTTTTTTTAAGGTAAGGGTATTATTTCTTTCAGATTCATGAAGAGAGCTCGTTATTCCATTCTTTATTATTATGTTGGAATAACCTGTCTATGCGAAGAACCGCATACATGGTGAAATTCTTATGTTATTCCATTCTTTATTATTATGTTGGAATAACCTGTCTATGCAAAATACCGCATACATGGTGAAATTCTTCTGTTATTCCATTCTTTATTATTCTGTTTGAATATTCTGTGCATGCGTATGCGATAACGGACTCGGTTCCATTCTTTATTATTCATTGGAATAACTCGTCTGCATGTGGTCTATCGCATGTATGGTGAATTCTTTTTTATTCCATTCTTTATTATTCTGTTGGAATATCCTATCTGTGCGGATTACGCTAGACCTGGTTCCATTCTTTATTATTCTGTTGGAATAACCTGTCTGTATGGTCTATCGCATGCATGGTGAATTCTTCTGTTATTCCATTCCTTATTATTTTGTTGAAATATCATGTCTGTGCAGATTACACATGACTTGGTTCCATTCTTCATTATTCTGTTAGAATAACCTGTCTATGTGGATTGTCACATGCATGGTGAATGATCCTTTCGTATTCATTCCTTATTAAATTGTGGAAATGATCCGCTCACGCGGATTACCGCATGGCGGTGAAAATCCATTTGCGCTTCATATATTTTATGATACTCATTTGGTTAAAGTTTTAGCTTCTATACTCCATGAAATTAGTAGAATATCCTCGGATATTTGCGCTTCATCCAAAGATCTTTTCATGGAAATATTCTTCGAGCATTCTTGAATTTTACTCCACAAAGCAAAGATCATGTTGACAATTTGGACGAATTGATTTCAAGATATATTAACTTATAAATCTTTAAAATTTATTCTTAAACTTGTTTTATTGAATTATTACGTCATTGTCATCATCCTCATGCTTATATTGTGATGAAAGTCATATTTAGATTACGTGCATAGATGGACTTGGTATGATTATGACTGTGGATTATTCTAAGATAATCATGAACTGTAATTTTATAAATGATGTGGTAAAAGTCCTCAAGAGCTTTGAAAGTGCATTGATGAACAATTTTTGGTATGATTATAACCTGTGGATTATTCGGTATAGTCATGACCATTGATGATTTAATGAATATCCTGGCCCGTAGTGCAGGGGATGACTCGATGATGTGGTTTATTTATTGTCGAGTCTCAAATGATAAAAATTGATAAAAACATTTTAAATCATAGAAGATAGTAGATATCATGCTCTACTTGACTCTTCTAATGGATTGCTTATTCACCGCAGCTTAAACTTGATGTCTATTGTATTTTATCAGTTTAACATTGTTGAAGACTAATGATAATTTATTCTGCATTATCTTAGTCATAATAGTTCTTATTGGGCTAGTTGAGCTCACCCTTTCTTTCACTGTTCTCTTCAGGAAATGAGAACGTAACCGGGACTAGTCGGGGAACGGAGTGACTGTCCAGATGATAGCATTAGTAGTCCTCACTATTCTGTTAAATAGTGTGACAATAAATATAATGAGGACTCCATTAAGTGTGGATATTGTCTAGATGACAATATTCTTATTAAAACTCATAGATTATGTTTTGTCGTATTTTACACGACTGTTGTATAATTGTGTTGTATTTGAATTTTGTACCATGTATTTGGCGACTCAAGATGGGTGATGTATACCTATTTTGGGGGCGTCACAATTAGAACTGGAAAGAGTACGTATCTAGCTGCGATTACAGAGACTTAAGCTATACAATTTCATCCACTCAATAAGTAATCTCTCAATTACAACTTTCAAGCCCTAATTTGAGAAGATTTTGGAGGAATAGAGCAAAGAAGCAAGGAATTCGAAGATTACAGATTGGAGTGAAGAGAAGAATGGTTCTATTACTATTCTTGTTCTTTAATTTCAGTTTTGTAATTGAGATGATGGTTTTTTTAATCTATTCAGTATTTTTTTCATTATTTATGAACTAATTCAACTTATTAAGCCCACAATGGATCTTTAAGTGTAACAAGGATTATTATGCTTTGATTTCAATTCAATAAAGCTATTTTTCAATTTATCTATTATGATTTGTGCATAATTTATGAGTTGCTTGATCACCAATTCTATGTGGACTTGTATGAATTCGAGAGATGAAATATGAGTTTAGACTTAGTCATAATAGCATGTGTTTGTGATTTTTGCGTTTGATGAAATTCATGATGTATGTTTAAAATAGAGATATACTTATGCATCGCATGTAATCATATGAGAACTTGGGATTTAAACCTTCTTTAATTGTAATTCACATAGAGATATAGTGAATTAGTTAATTTGGGTGTTTGGCTTAATTCTATCATTTATGGATTTAAGTTGATATGGGTTTAGTGCATCGAGAGATGGCTCATTCTACTTTTGTGTTCTTGATTAATGAACTGGAATAGTTAATTGGATTAAAGAGAAGTATGATAATCTGAGTGAAGTATAAAGTGAAGTTGTTGGCTTAATTCTCCATTATTTGAGTAAAATTTGTGGTTGTTAGTTGATGTTTATTTTGTTTATTAGTTTTTCATTATTCTTATCAATTAATTCACTTAGTTTAATAAAATTAAAATAATACAAAGCTGGTAATTGTTAGATTAAAATTGAATTATGTCTCTGTGGGAATGATACTTAACTTATCATTATATTACCTGTTGATCACGTATACTTGCATGCTGTGCTTAATTAGATTACAGCCAACAGAAATTGATGACATGTGGCTAAAAAATTACTTATGTGTAACATTGAGTCTCAATTTAACATTTATTCTATTAATTTTCTATACCAAAAATGGTAAATATAAGACCATTATTTTTTTTAAAGGAAAATTTAATACATTACAAACTCATCTTAAAAAAAATCATCAATAATCAGTATAATGATAAATATTTTAAAATGTATAAATGTACTACTAATTAAAATCTTGTTATTTAATAATCATTAATAATCAATATAATGTGAAATTTAAGTAGGCACACTTAGAAGGGGGGGTTGAATAAGTGTGGGAACAAACGGTGTCAAACTTTTGATTCAATAAAAATTCTTTTGGATATTCAATGCAGGAGGCTGGATTCTAAATCCTTATAGATTAAAAAGTTAAGACAAGATGATGAGTTGATGTAAGACTTTCTAAAATGCTTAATTTAGAGACTTAGCATTTTTCAGAATGTGATTATGTGAAAACAATTTGCTAAATTAGTTTTGTAAATTTATAGATATAGAATGCAGCCTACTGGATAGATAGACGAATGATGAGATAATTTAGCACAATAAGCAATTACATGAACACAAGGAATTTTTACATGGTTCAGCCCCTATCCTCTATTCTAGTAGCCTAATCCACGTCCAATACCAACTAGTATTGGAGACTCTCTTTATTAATTAACTTTGTTTACGATTAAACCTCTTTACAAGACAAGTTTCATAACCTTTGAGTACTTATACTCCCCGAGCACCTATGCACCCTTAAGCACCTATGCTTCCTTGAACTTGCTTGCAAACCCCTAATCCAACCCGGATTAGAATCCTTAGACTAACGACTTAGTCTACCACATATTTAGAGAATTAATCAAATATGTGATAACAAAATAATCTATGATCAAAGCAATAATTATATCAACAATTCAAGGCTCAACTAATATGCAATGATCAATATGAAACATAAAGATATCACCGATTTAAGCTCACGAGACTTAGTTGAAAATATAGTCAATTTAATTACCCAGCAGCTTGTATGCTTGTACTCAAAATAATAAAATATCTTTCAAGTATATTAGTGCAAAGATTAATCGCAATGAATAAAGAATAGAAGAGATATCACCAATTTGATGTTCTCAAAGTAGCTGAAAATATAGTCAGTAGAATTGCCCAGCATCTTGTATGCTTGCACTTGAAATAATAGCTTATAAGTATATTAGTGCAAGGATAGAATTCAGTGTTCTCACCTAGCATACCAATGTCTCCATGCATTTTATAGCCTTAATATATTACCGTTGCACTCCAATCAATTTAATCCCTTTAGAAAAACATTATGTTTTAGAGTTGATTTGGGCAATCCTTAATGGCATCAATTAAGGGCAGGATATAATCTTGTTAGTATAAATCATGAAGTGGCGTTAATTAGGAGAATACTATATCACCAAAATCCCTTCCATTTATGCAATCAGTTATACTAACTAATTTGGATATTTAAAGAAGGATTTTATAAGAAAACTCAATATCTTAAAATCCCAAAGATTCTGCCTCCTTATAAAGATATTAAGATCAAGCTATCCCTTTTATATTCATGAATTGCTAGTTGCCCATTTTCAAAGAAATCAGTTCTGATATTCTAGTTGTTGGCCAATTAGAAACGTTGGAGCTAGAGAGAATATAGATAAATCAATTTTACTAGATTGATGATATGCTAGACCATAACTTGATTTATTTATATGAAGAGGATCAAGAACTTTCACCCCACGGACATATGTGAAAGATTTCCTTTGGATGAGCATATCAATTTGGACAACTTTATCAGCACTAAAAAAACTTATTATATAGAAAGAAAGTATTTGAATATTCCATACTCCTTCAATTACTTTGTTCCATAATTAATTACTTTCATGATTTATGGCAAACCCAATATTGGAAAATCTATATCCCAAGATTTATGGAAACAATCTTGATTATAGATAATGATCTTTTTAAAACTCATTTGCTAATCAACTCCAACAATTATGGGAAGTATCAATATTAAAAATATATTTCCAAATTTTGAAATCCCAATTTATTTAGATTTGCCATCACTAATTAGCTTTCCAAAAATTACTCCAATTAATTGATCCATGCTAATTGATTCTAAAGATATGAATATTTATTTGCTTAATCAATTTTATGGAAAGTTAAATCAATTAATAAATCATGGAAAAAAATAATGAATAACTCAATCTCAAGATATATGGTATAGATTTATATAAAGAATCAAAATCTATTTTAAATTAATTCCTTTAATTATGGGAATGTTTCAAAATTAGTTTTTCAAAAATTACTCCAATTATTGATCCATGATAATTGATTATGAAGATATGAAAATTTGATTTGCTTAATCAATTTTAAGGAAAGTTCAATCAATTAATAAATCATGAAAAACATAATGAATAACTCAATCCCAAGATATGTGGTATAGATTTATTAAATCCATAAATTATGGGAAGGCTTCAAAATTAGCTTTTCAAAAATTACTCCAATTTAATTAATATTTGATCCTTATTAATTTTGAAAGCTTACCTAAATATTTTCATAATTAATCTTTAATTAATTAATCATTTTAATTTATTCCACAATTAATTAATGATGCAATGCAATGCAAATCCTAGAGCCTTGATTGAGAAATAATTAAAGCTAGGATCTTACATTTATTTCCTAATGACTCAAGCAATTCTTCAAGCCTTCATGTCTTCAATCCTTTAATAAATCAAAGCTTCAAGAATTCTTTTAATATCCTGTAAATGCATGAGTAAACATTTTAGTACAATAGGAAAGTCATCATCAAAACCTAAGGTTGGAATATGACCAAGTCAATATAATGACATTTTTATCATTTTTGGTATAAAGAATTAAGACCTAATTATAGATTAATTGTGACAAACCAAAAATTTATAAGATCTTGAATGATTAAATTAAACGTTAAAGAATAAAACCTATACTTGAAATAGAGGAATAATTAAAAAAAAAATTGAGGAAAACCTATATGGTTTGAAATTTTTAAGCAATGCAAACAAATTAAATGTGAATGAAAGAAATGAGAAGATAGACAGTAAAAGTGAGAAAATATGGGTTACAAAAAAATTCAAAATCTTAGAATGGATTTAAATGTATACTTGGAGTTATATTAAGAATAAGGTATTATGATACCTTTAAATTTTATGTGAATTAAATAATGAAAGAGATTATGTAATAATGTATGAGGAAAAGTTATTAAGGAAATAAATTTCAAATGAAGAGATATTATAAGTATAAAGTGAATGTGTATATGTATAAGTACATATATACTTAGTGATGTGCTATATATATTTTAGCAAGAAAAATGATTAATTAAATTAATCATACAAGAATATTAGGTCACATTAATTATTTATCCATGTATTAAATACTTTGTGACTTGTGTGGAATATGTATGTGTTTAAATAAATATGTATATATATTTATTATATAAAGAGAAATAAAAAAAAACAAGTCTAATTGGGTTATAAAATTTAATGTACATGAGTAATTATTTAAATCCCAAAGGAGTGGAGTGGACCATGCAAATTCATTTGGCCCAATTATTTTAATTAGAGAGCCCAAACAACTAAGTGGAATCCCAAGTCTTGGTTCAACTAATAATGAGACATGTGTTAGTAAAATAACTATGATTAGGAACTAACCATACTTGAGTTAAATGTAGAAAATTATGGGAAATGACTTTATTGCCCCAAAAAAAATTGTTAATGACTTTTGTGCCCTAGGAAGGAAATTGCTAGGAAGTTTCCTAGTAATGATGAAATGACTATTTTACCCCAAGAGAAAATTATTAATAACTATAGTGTCTTTGTAGGAAATTTTCTATTGAATGATTAAATGATCAAATTGCCTTTGAAGAATCTCACTAATGACCTTTGTATCCTAGAGGGAAATTTCTAGGAAGTTTCCTAGCAAATGGCCAAATAACCATTATACCCTTGATAAAAATTACTAATAACGAATATGTCCTAGAAGAAATTTTCTAGGAATTTTCCTAGATATGGTGGAATGATCATTTTGCCCTTTTCTAGTGATGGCGTAATGACTATTTTGCACTTGATAGTGGCTAACTAATTGGCCCAATTAGTGTAGAGACTTTTAAGTCATTTTATTAAGTAAATAAAGCAATTAAAATAAATCAAAATTGGGGAATTTTTTTTTTTTGGGGGGGGGGGGATGTACCTAGTAACATAAGAAGAAGAAATAAGCACATGTGATTTTTATTTTTCAAAGATTTGGGGGATTTGAAAGGATTTGCTAAGATTTGCTAGACATGGAAGAGATTTAAGCGCATGGGAGATTTGGAAGGATTTGCTAAGATTTTGTAAGATATTGGAGAGATATTGTGTAGATATATATGATTGTATGTATATTATTTTCTAGCTATAAATAGCTTCCACCACTTTTGTAAAAAAAGTTTACTTTATTTTCTAAATAAGCTAAAAGAAGGAAAATAGAAAGAAAGAGAGAGAAGATAAGGGGTTCAGATGTTAAGGAGAGGAAAGGAGTGGAGTTTTTCTTCCATGTCATCAAGCTTCACCCACCTAGCAAGAAGAAGAGGAAAAACCTTAAAGGTATAAAAGTCTTAAAAAACTCAAACCTAAGTTAGTTTGTGTTTTCATTGTATTTGTTCTTGATAAAATAATGAACTTATGATCTTAAACTCAAAAGTAGTAGATCTACATGTTTTATATTATTTCATGTCTAGATCTTGTCATTTTAATTGATGAAAAGCTTGAAAACCAAAGATACACAAAACTAATTTTTGACCATAAAAACCATAGAAATAAGCCCACTTTGAGGCTTTACCTGTGACACCCCCAAAATAGGTCTACATCCCCCATTCTGAGTTGTCAATACACGGTACAGAAACAACTACAACTTTATTATTACAATAGTAAAACTGTGAGTTTAAATACAGATATTGTCATCTAGACAATATCCACATACAAATAAATCCTCATCATAATTATTGATACATTATTTTACAACAATGGTGAGGACTACTAAACAACTCTCCCTAGAACTTTCATTTCATACCCGACTTCGTACTTTGCTATATTCTCGCCTCCACGAGAAGAAAAATGGAACAAAAAGGAAAAGGGTGAGCTCGATTAGCCCCGATAAAGAATATTATGACTAAGATAATATACAACAAAATTATCGTTAGTCTTCAACGAGGGAAAAATATAATAGAATACAATAGACAACAAGTTTAAAATCAATATTCGCAATGAAATAATAATTCATTAGAAGAGTTAAGTAGAGAATGCAAACTACTATCTTCTATGTATGAATTTTAAAGTTCATCGCCTATTTTATCCTCGTAACATCAATCAATATATATACGGGATCAAATATTCATCCTTGCACTACAAAGCCAAGGACATTCACCGATTGGTCATGTTCATCTAAACACTGTTCATCTTTGCACTACGGCCAAAGATATTCATCAAAAATCATTCATCTTTTACTCACGGGCCAAAGATATTCATCGAAATCATTCATCTTTGCACTCTTGGCCAAAGATATTCATCATAAATCATTCATCTTTGCACTATAAGCCAAAGATATTCAATAATATCATCATTTAAGACCGAGGATGATGAAAATATTTTTAAAAAAAACGAATCCGATTGAATCAAAATGACAAGGATTAAGGATTAAGGATTAGTACTTTATTTTATCCATGTCCAAAAATACCTCAAAAATAATCATAGTGGCGTAAAATTCAAGAATGATCAAAACATGGATACAATCAAAGCTAGTATCCACAATAGATATTTTGGACGAAAAGAAAAATTTTCATTTTTAGATGAATAGTCTTTGTATTAAGTGAATAAGTCAGATATCGTGAATAAAGGTCAGTATCGTGAGTAGTAACCGACACCAAAAGTTCCAAATTTGATAAAAACTTCAGACCAATATTTCAGCATAATGATATTGAAGAAATAATATCATTACAAAAAAAAAATAATATCCCTTACCTCGAAAGATCAGTACTTCTAACTGGAATACTGGATATAGACTATATCTTGAACTTTCACCGTATAGCAATACTCAAAGTATACTCAAAATACTCACAAGAATACGTCGATAATATAGAGAGAAAACTTGAGTTTACGGTGTGATTTTCAATTCTAACCTAAGCACCTATTTATAGGAAATTGCTTAGAACACCAAAGTAGAAAATAAAATATTAATATTTATAAAAATATTATACGTATTCTTTGAAATCTGAATCTCAGCAATTCACACATGCCAAGCTTCTAGAAGAAAATAAAAAAACGTTTTTCTAATTTAAAATAATTTAAACTTCCAAAAATTAATTATTTTGAGACTTGAACTTCAATAATTCACAATAAATAGCCCTTTTATCGAAAAATTGAATCTTGCGATTTTTATAGGAAATCCAATTCTCTACAACTTTGCGTAAGAAAGTTTTTCTAAATTCCCAACGAGAAATTGGACCGAAATCCATAAGCGGGTAATTTTAGAGGCTATAATCAAATTTCGATCAATAAATGGGGTCCATGAGCATGTTTAACATGTTTTAAACATTTATTACAACAAAAATACTCTTCCTCCTCGTATACTCATATATCCCACATTCGTTGTAAAAATATCACCATTATTATATTATTAAAATATAATAATATATATTTAAATGAATTATTTTATCGAAAAAGATAAAATTTCAATTTTTAACAATTGTCACATTAAAATTTTCTCCATCTATATCCACATAAAATCAATATTTTCCTCATCATATGAATCAATAATTAATTATTCACAAATAATATTACGAGAATCACAATATTGACAACCAGGCGGTTCGAGAAAAAGAGGGGCTTTCAATAAGAATTTCTCCTTCTTGGCGCAATTAGGTGACCAAACCTCTCCTTAGACAGAACTTTCTAGACATTGCCAATAATGTTATCTAATAATATTATTCGAGATAATATGAATTATTGTTTCGACAATGAAAATCTCGTGTAATGACAATTATTAAAACAATGACAATATAAAATATCAACGCACAATTATTGAATCAATAAAATAAAACCTTTGAGCAGTAAAGAATTATCGTAACCATTATTGAGTAGTGTCTTCTTATGTAAGAGTCAATAATTGGTGCAATACTGCGTGCTACTTCGGGCAACAACGGCAGCGTATTCTTGTGTTTTAACCAAGGGTATTCCAACGAAGGTAAATCTGCGGTAATAACTACGTAGTTATTTTTAAACAAACATATATTTGTCATTTTCTTCCTCCAATCGCTTTTTCGTTATGGGGCCCACACATCAATTACTGTCAGTCGTACGAATATTCTCCGAAGCATTTAATATTCCACGACCAAACGAATATTCCCAAACAACAATGAATATTTTATAACCACTTGCTTATTTTGAAATATTTGCGTGATTTTACCCATAACTATCCACATTAATCACATCAACCCTTACTATTTCAAAATAATAATTAGAGGAAATTAAATTTCATTTATTAATTATTTGGGATCTTACATTACCAATTGAAATCTACAAAACAAAATTGTGTTCCGTCAAAGAGGTATGTTAGATATATGAGATATCTGTTAAACCCAAGTGGTAATACTCAAGAATATTAAACGAGCAAGTTGTGGCATACGTTTTTCCAAAACTGTCCAAACAGCAACAAAAATTTGGAAAATAGAAAATTTTTCCTGGCTAGTTTCTTGTAGGGGCTGTTTCGTATACTTTTTTTGCTTTAAAAATTCTGGAAAACTTTGATATGATAACATGATGAGTTATGAAGGTCCTATCCAAATATGGCTATTTTTGGATGTGTAGAATGAAAGTTATGGATTTTACAAAAAGTACTATTTTAAAAGTAAAGTTGAATAACTCTTTGTGGTTAACTTTAAAAATTGTGAACTTTTTACATAAGTACATGTATATGATAAGAACATACCCTAACAGTTTTAGAATTTTTGGACAAGATTTCAATTTATGAAAAATGTTGTAAAATTTGGCTGTTTTGGACTACTTAAAAATAGTAAATGAATTTCAAAAATTCTAGGAAAAATATATGTTCATAAGGGAGCTATAATCTGTCAATGCTCATAAAAGAAATATTTTTGGAACAATTTTGGTAGTTTTCAAGAAAATAGTTGAATTAGGGATAAATGTGAATAATGAGTAATGTAATGTTAAAAAGGGTAAAAATATAAATTTTTGGACCAAAGACCCATCAGATTTTTAGAGGGAAGTTTAGTCATTTTTTATAAAATGTTATAATTATGGCATTTTAGGTTTATTAAATAAATGAATTAGTAAATGGTAAACAATTAAAATCAATTGTTTATAAGTTTAATTAATGATTAAAATATTATTAAAGGATTAATAATATTATATTATAATATTATTAAGTAGTTAATAATATTTAGAATTAAAATATTATTAAAAGATTAATAATATTAGATTAAAGTTAAATTAAAATATTATTAAATGATCAATAATATTAGATTAATGTTAAATTAAAATATTATTAAATGATTAATAATATAAGATTAATTTTAAATTAAAATATTATTAAATAATTAATAATATTATATAATGAGTGGAATATTATTAAATGATTAATGATATTAAGAAGTGAGTTGAATACTATTAAATGATTAAAATATTAGTAAATGATTAATAATATTTGTAAATAAATAAAATATTCTTAAATGATTAATAATAATTGGAAATGATTAAGATATTATGAAGTGATTATTATTAAATTAATAAAATATTATTAAGTAATTAATAATATTAGACAGAAGTTTTAAGATGATGAAGTAAAGTAATTTAAAATATTATCAAAAGACGATAATATTATTAAGTTAAGGATTTATCTAATATTTGACTATGTGGCTAAGTGTTAGATAATTTATTTTAAGAATAGTTATATTTTGAGATGAGATATGATATGCTGATTGAAAGATCAATCTTATAAATGATAGGTCTTTCATAAGAGATTAAATTAGACTGTTTAGTAGTAATCGACGGTCAAGGCAAGTCTCCTAACTCAAATTTGAGTTATTATATTTCAAGCATGCTAGTGGATTAATTATTGATAATTATTCCACATCTTTGATTATTGATTCGCACTTAGTGAATGTTGTATATGTTTATCAAGTCTGAAAGGTTGATCACCTTCATTATCATGAGGTTCAGTTAAATTTTTCATGCTCATTGTTGACCACCGAGCATTATTGATTCAATCATTCAATTATTGAAATTTTAATTTATGTTTTTTCACAATTATTATACCTTGTTAAAAACTTGAAAGCATATTCCTTATCAATCATGATATATCCATTTTATATTTAAACTTGCTAAGCAACGTAGTTGCTCACTCTTGCTATATCATGATAACATTTTTAGATTAAGGCGAATGTTCGAGGAAAGACAGAGACAAGGGCAAAGTATAAGAGTAGCATATTATGCACGTTTAACTACTAAGTTATTCGATGCAAATTATAGATGTAAACCTTGTGAGTTATTAAAGGTATGTATCAAGATAAATGTTGTAGACCTTGAAAAATGATATAGAATTATTGAAAAATGAACAATGTATGTATGAATATTCCGCAATAGTTATAGAATAGATATAACGAGGATGTATCGTGACGCACCAGGTCTGAGGTTCCAGGAACCCGGATTTGGGGGCGCTACATTAATACCCTGAACTTTAAGTTTATTTCATAATCATCAATTGTAAGATCCTAACTTTTATGAATAAAGATTTAATTTTCTCTAAATATTATTTTGAATACTAAGGTGTTGATTTGATATAATGATATAGTTATGGGTGATATGTGAAAATTTTGCAAAGTAAGCAAGTGGTCATTAAATATTCGTTTGTTCAGGGAATATTCTTTTTGTCGGGGAATATTCTACGACGACACAATCATTGGTGGACCACATAACGGAATAACTGTCAGATATTGAAAGTGACAGAAATAACCTTTGTATAAAATAACGGTAAGACTTTTACCGTTAAAATGTTGAAATACCCGGTGATAAAAGTATAGTAATACGCGTTGTTGCACAGTAGCACACGATATTGCACAGTATATCTGATTATTGATGCTTACGTAAGAAGTGTTTCATTCAATAATTGCCACAGTAGTTGTTGCATAGTATCTCATATTATTGATTCAATTATTGTCACAGTATCATCTGCACAATATTTTATATTATTAAATCAATAATTAAGACGACATAGTTATTCATATTATTATTTGCATTAATGACAATATCTAGAAAGTTCTGTCGAGGAAAGGGGTTTGGTTATTTAATTGCGCGCCAGTAAGGAGAAATCCTTATCGGAAAGCCCCCTCTTTCCTGAAAACGATCTGGTTGTCAATATTGCGAGTTATAATATTAAATGATGAATAATTGTTGAAAGATTAAAATGTGTTGATTAAAGATAAGTGATTTATGGTAAATATTTATTCAATTTTTGATATAAATAGAGGGATTTGTCATGAGGCGTTTGTAAGTTTGGTTTATTATTCCTTGGGGAGATGTGCTAATTTTTCAGACCATCGGTTGAAGTTATAATAATAAATCAATATGGACTGTTGGTTGAAGTTATAATAGTAAATCAGTATGGACCGTCGGTTGAAGTTTCAATATAGTAAATCAATATGGACCGTCCGTTTAATAGTAAATCAATCTGGACTGTTCGTGAATCAGTTACTACTTAGTCCATTCTCTTATAAATAGAAGCTCATTACTTCATTATTTCTTAAAAATTTACTAAAACTATAGAGAGAGAAACTATCGAGAAAAAAGAAGAAGAGTATTCTGCTACTTCACTATTGCAGTATCCAATCTCCTACTAAAGTATATTATTTTTTGTATTCATAAGGGATATTATTTTTTGTATTCATATGGGGTAATATTTCTTTCTTATTCGTAAAGGATGTTATTTAGTACTTCATACTCATAAGGGTTGTCATTATATTCCTTATTAATCTGCGGGAGTAACCTGTCTACGCGGATTACTGCATGCATGGTAAATAACCCTTCGTATTCATTCTTTATTAATTTAAGAGAGTAACATGTCTACGTGGATTACCGCATGCATGGTGAATAACCCTTCGTATTCATTCTTTATTAATCGATTAGGAGTAACTTTCTCTCACGAATTATCGCATGTGGTGAGAATCCATTTTGATTCAGATATTTTTTTTATACTCGTATGAGATATCATTTCTTTTGTACTCATCAAGGGATATCGTCTTCTTTCATATTTCTCCATTTATGGTATGAATTTATTGTTTGTTTTCATAACCTTATTATTAAATGGTGAAAACCCTTGAAATTAGTAGAATATTCTTAATAGTTTGTGCTTCATCTAGTATCATTCCACTATTGGTCTGAACTTTCTTATTAAAAGACGGGATACTATTTATGTCGGGGTACTATTCATTTGGAATACTATTCATTCAGAATACTATTCATTTGGGGAACTTTTCATTCAAATACTATTCATTCGGGGTACTTTTCATTCGAATACTATTCATTCGGGGTACTATTTACGACTAAATTGATTTCTTTTCTGTCCAAATTATTTTTGATACATGTGTAAGACCCCAATTTTTTATGAATAAAGATTTAATTGTCTCTAAATATTATTTTGAATAATAAGGTGTTAATTTGATATAATGCTATAGTTCTGGGTGATAAGTGCAAATTTTGCAAAGTAAGCAAGTTGTAAAAAAATATTCATTTTGTCGGGGAATATTCTTTTTGTCGGAGAATATCCGTACGACGGCACAATCATTGGTGGATCCCATAACGGAATGATTGTTAGATATAGAAAGCGACATAAATAACCTTTTCATAAAAATAACGACAAAACTTTTACAGTTAATTGTTGAAATACTGGTGATAAAAGAACAGTAATACTCGTTGTTGCACAGTAGCACACGGTATTACACAGTATCTCAGATTATTGATGCTTACGTAAGAAGTCACTCAGTTTTATTCAATTATTGCAACAGTAGTTGCTGCATAGTATCTCATATTATTGATTCAATTATTGTCACAGTATCATCTGCACAATATTGTATATTATTAAATTAATAATTAAGAAAACACAGTTATTCATATTATTATTTGCATTATTGACAATGTCTAGAAAGTTCTGTCGAGGAAATGGGTTAGGTTATTTAATTACGCGCCACTAAGGAGAAATCCTTATCGGAAAGCCCCCTCTTTCCTGGGAACGATCTGGTTGTCAATATTGTGAGTTATAATATTAATGATGAAGAATTGTTGAAAGATTAAAAATGTGTTTATTGAAGATAAGTGATTTATGGTAAATATTTATTCAACTTTTGATATAAATAGAGGGGTTTGTCAGGAGGCATTTGTTGTAAGTTTGGCTTATTATTCCATGGGGAGATGTGCTAATTTTTTAAACTGTCGGTTGAGGTTTTAATATTAAATCAATATGGACTGTCAGCTGAGGTTTTAATAGTAAGTCAATATGGATCGTCGGTTGAGGTTTTAATAGTAAATCAATATGGACCGTCCATTTTAATAGTAAATCAATCTGGACCGTCCGTGAATCAGTTACTATTTAGTCCATTCTCCTATAAATAAAAGCTCATTTCTTCATTCTTTATTACGAATTAACTGAAACTATAGAGAGAGAAACTATAGAGAGTAAGAAGAAGAGTATTTTGCTACTTCATTATTGAAGTATCCAATCTCCTACTAAGGTAAATGATATTATTTTTCGTATTCATTCTTTATTAATCTGTAGGAGTAACCTGTCTACGTGGATTACCGCATCCATGGTGAATAACCCTTCGTATTCATTCTTTATTAATTTGTGGGAGTAACTTGTCTACGCGGATTACCACATGCATGGTGAATATAACAGTGATTGACTTTAGTGCTTTGGTTGCTTAAATTCGCATAACAGGTTGGTTAGGAATATGAAAGCTAACAACCTTACGAAAATAATCAATTTTGGCATGATGAGTAGTTAACCAATCGATTCCTAAAATCACATCAAGGGCAAGTATTTTCAAAGAGATAAGATCGACAGGTAATGTGAAAGTGTCGATTTGAATCAACAAGATTTATTAACAGTGGAGGTAACAAAGGTTTCTACTAACGAAGCTTTAACCAATAAGTCAAAGTCTAACTTCTCTAGGGTCAAATTTAAACGTTGAACGCAAGCAAGAGAGATAAAAGAATGTGTAGAACCGGTATCTAATAAGGTATGGACTTCGCAAGAATTTATAATTAACTAACCCGTGCTAACTTCGTTCGGGTTACTCGCTTTTTGAGAAGTCACGAAAAATGCTCTTCCTGAAACCACCGACTTTGTTTTGTCCGTATCCGCCTTTGGTGCCACCGTCCCAGCTGGACTTGATTTCGCTACAGAACAAAATCGAGCTATGTGACTGTCTTTTCCACAACTAAAACATACCTTGGAAGGCTGTGAACAATTTGGACTTATGTGCCCCTCCTCTCCGCATCTGTAGCATCTAATTGGCGGTCGTTCTCCTCCCCTAGAATTTGTTGTTGGTGTTGGTGCTGCTGCCAACGTCTTCCCATCATCGTTAAATCTTTTCTTCTTGAATTTTCCACTTCTATTATCTTAGCCATGATTACCACCGAAGTGGTTACCATTCTTGGCATGATAATTTCTATGGTTATCATTGTTCCGATGGTCGTTGCCACCGGTATGATTATTATCGTGTTGTTGGTCGTTGCCTTTTGGTTGTGCTGACTCATTATCGCGCTCAATAATCGAGCCCTATTCACAACATCTGAATATAAACAAAGTTTGTGAGAAATGAGGTATTGACGTATATCGGGTTTCAAACCTCTTAGAAACATTCGCGTCATTCGCTCCTCATAATCGACCAAATGGAATGGAAACTGGGATAACTCTGCAAATTTAGCCTCATATTGCGACACGGTCGTATTGTGTTGCTCCAACTTGATGAATTCCACATCCTTCATGTGACGAATACTTTCGGGAAAGTACTTGTCGTTGAACAACTCTTGGAACTTCTCCCAAGACATCTTGAGTGCGTCAGGCTGGGTACGCTTTATAGATTCCCACCAATAATCTGCCTCTTCATGCAACATAAAGGTGGCAAAGGGAACCTTTTGCTCCTCTGAGCATTCCAAGACATCAAATATCTTGGTGATCTGCTTTATCCACGTCTCCGCCTTAAGTGGTTTTGGCTCTCTAAAAACTCCGGTGGTCCCAGCTCCTTGAACTGTTTAGCGGTGACCATTCGAGAGTTTCTAGTGATTCTCCCTGCATTTTGAACAGGAGCCGCTCTCGCCTGATGTTGCATGAATTGCATAAAGCCTCTAAACATCCCATCGTTCACCATTTCATCGGTGTTATTGTTTACCTGAGGATTATTGTCTTCCTGTTGCACATTATCCTGGGTATTGATCGTTGGTGACTTAACGGTCTCATGTGCTTCATTGCTTATCTCAACATTTTCAGATGTTATTTTCAAATAATGTCACAAAACAAGGGTTAATTAACATATCACATATTATCCCTATACTCTGATCGACCAATTAAATACCAAATAAACTTAGGTAGGTCATACTAGCGAAAAGAATTTCCGCTCTCCCTCCCTAGTTCTTGTCTCACATCTCAGCCATGGATCATATCCCTAATCTTTGATACCAACTGTGACGCCCCCAAAACAGGTATACATCACCCATCTTGAGTCGCCAAATACATGGTACAGAAATCAAATACAAACTTTTTTAATACAACTGTCGTGTAAAAATACGACAAAACATAGCTCAGTTTTTAAAACGAATATTATCTTCTAGACAATATCCACACTCAATGAAGTCCTCATTACAATTATTATCACACTATTTCACAGAATAGTGAGGATTATTACAGCCACTTATCCTGGACCATCACTCCATTTCTCGACTCGTCCCAGCTATATTCTCCTTTCCTGAAGAGAACAATGAAAGCAAAAGGGTGAGCTCAACTAGCCCAGTAAGAAATATTATGACTAAGATAATGCAAAATAAATTATCCTTAGCCTTCAACAGTATAAAACTGATAGAATATAATAGACAACAAGTTTTAGATCAACAACTGCAGCGGAATAAGCAATCCATTAGAAGAGTCAAGTAGAGCATGATATCTACTATCTTCTATGATTTAAAAAGGTTTTCATCAACTTTATCGCTAAGACTCAGCTTAATAAATAAACCACATCATCGAATCATCCCTGCACTACGGGCCAAGGATATTCATGTAATCATCAATGGTCATGATTATACCGAATAATCCATGGTCATAATAATAGCAACAATTGTCCATCAATGCACTACGGGCCAATGAGGACTTTTACCACATCATCTGTAACATTACGGGTCATGATTATACCGAATGATCCCTGGTCATAATCATACCAATCAACAGTCTATCTATGCACGTAAGCCAAAGATGACTTTCATCACAATATAAGCATGAGAATGATGACAATGATATAAGCATTAATCAAACGAAATCAAATCAAACGAATTCAAGGATAAATATTAAAGACTTTAAATTTATCCAGAGTTTAAAAATATCCAAATTGTCAACATGATACTTCTTTGTAGATTAAAATTCAAGAATAATATTCATGTACCAAAAATAATTTGGACAGAAAAGAAATATATATTTTTTTGTTAAATAGTAGCCCGTGAATAGTACCCTGTAAAAAGTACTTCGGGAATAGTACCCCGACATAAAAAGTACCCCAAATACCCGAGTGAATAATATTCGGGTGAATAGTAATTGGGTGAATAGTAATTCGTGAATAGTAACTCATGAATAGTACTCCGGCATGAAAAGTGCCCCGAATACCCGAGTGAATAATATTTGAGTGAATAGTAACTGGGTAAATAGTAACCCATAAATAGTAACTCATGAATAGTATTCCGTCATGAAAAGATCAATAATTATCAAGAAAGCTCAGAATAATATTTTCATGAAAAGATACTGGATGAATCGCAAATATCAAGGATATTCTACTAATTTCATGGAGTATAGAAGTCAAAACTTCAACAGAATGAGTGTATAATCAGGAATACGAGATGAAATAATATTACTCACATACTACAGAGTATGGAAGAAAATTTTTATTTCAAGCGAATATTGAACAAAAATAACATCTCTTGAACGAAAAATAATATTTCAACGAATATTTAACGAAGATAATATTCATACGAATATTGAACGAAGATAATATTATTTATGAATATTGAACGAAAATAATATTCATACGAATATGAAAAATATTATCTCTTCAGAATATTAAATAAATAATACCCCTTACCTCAGAAGAAGACTGGATACTGGAGTAGTGAAGTAGCACACTACTCTTCTTCTTTCTCCCTATAGCTTCTCTCTCTATAGCTTCTCTCTCTATAATTGCTCTTGTGAGACTTAGTGAATTGGTGAGAATAAAGGAAGAATGAAATTCTATTTATAGAAAAATATAGTTTCGATAATTGCACGTTTTGGGGCTCGAAATATTGCAGTACAATACCTTAATCTTTTCCTTCATTTTTAATTTAGTCCTTCAAGTATTATCAAACATGCACCACCTCCCCTAATAGTACATCATGTGAATCAATAGTTCAATCATGTGAATCAATAGTTCTATACATGTGAAAATACGAATTACAGTATAGTACCTCCATCTATACCTCCATTTTTAACTTAGTCATGCAAGTATTATCAATCTTGCACCACCTCCCCTAATAGTACATGCATGTGAATCAATAGTACACACATGTGAACAAATAGTTATAAGCATGTGAATTAATAGCAATTAATTACTCATTTATCCGATTAATTACCCGATTGGACAATATAACTTCTAGACATCAATTATTATCGAAATAAATGTCGATTTCCACTAACACTAATAATCCCAACACAATGGAACTATCAATTTCATCTTTAATCAACACGAACTTATTCATCATTAATTTTATAACTCACAATATTTAACAACCAGGTCATTCCCAGGAAAGAGGGGGCTTTCCGATAAGGATTTCTCCTTATTGGCGCGAAATTAGGAGACCAAACCTCTCCTTTACAGAATTTCTAGACATTGTCAATATTACAAATAATAATATGAATAACTTTGTCGTCTCAATTATTGATTTAATAATATAAAATATTATGCAGATGATACTGTGACAATAATTGAATCAATAATATGAGAGATATGATGCAGCAATTACTGTAGCAATCATTGAGTATAAGTGAGTGACTTCTTATGTAAGCATCAATAATCAATACCGTGTGCTACTATGCAACCACGCGTATTATTGTACTTTTACTACCGGGTAGTTCAACAGTTTAACGGTAAAACTTTTGCCGTTATTTTTATAAAAAGATAATTCTGTCGTTTTCTAAATACGACAATACTTCCGTTGTGGGGTCCACTAATGATTGTGCCGTCGTACGAATATTCCCTATTAAAATGAATATTCTCCGACCAATCGAATATTATATAACCACTTGCTTACTTTGTAAAATTTGTAAATAATACCTACAACTATAACATTATATCAAATCCACACCATAATATTCAAAAATATATTTCAAGAAAAATTAATCTTTATTCATAAAAGTTGGGGTCTTACGCTCATTCTTTATTTGTGGAAAAGATCTGTCTACGCGGATTACCGCATGACGGATGAAAATCCATATGCAGTTTCGTATATTATTTCTTTTCATATTCCTAAATCTAAACTTACTATGGTAAGTATTGATTCTATAATTCCTGAAATTAGTATAATATCCTTACTTTTGCGCTTCATCTAGTATCGTTTCATTGGAATATTGGTCTGAACTTTCTTATTAAATTTCAATATTTTTATTCGGGGTACTATTCATGGGATACTATTCACTCGGGGTACCATTCACGGGGTACTATTCACTCGGGTACCATTCACTCGGGGTACTATTGACGACAAAATTTATTTCTTTTCTGTCTAAATTATTTTTGATACATGAATATCATTCTTGAACTCTATATAAATTGAATTATAAATATTTAATATTTATCCTTGATCTCAGTTGTTTGATTCCTTATATCATTGTCATCATCCTCATGCCTATAATGTGATGAAAGTCATCTTTGGCCCGTAGTGCATAGATGGACTGTTGATTGGTATGATTATGACCAGGATATGTGTATTGATATAATCATGACCTGTAATGTTACAGACAAATGATGAGGTAAAAGTCCTCTTTGGCCCGTAGTGCATAGATGGACAGTTGTTTGGCATGATCATGACCACTGGTGATACTAATGAATATCTTTGGCCTGTAGTGCATGGATAATTCATTGATTTGAAATATTTATTGATTGATGTTACAGGGATAAAATATTGATAATAGACTTTTAAATTATAGAAGATAGTAGACATCATTCTCTACTTGATTCTTCTAATGGATTGCTATTTCCGCTGCAGTTGTTGATCTAAAACTTGTTGTCTATTGTATTCTATCAGATTTTCCCCTGTTCAGGACTAAGAATAATTTGTTCTACATTATCTTAGTCATAATATTCTTTACTGGGCTAGTTGAGCTCATCCTTTTCCTTTTGGTTCCATTGTTCTTCTCAGGAGGCGAGAATGTAGCTGGAATTAGTCGGGGAGTCGAGTAATGATCCAAGATGGTTATTTTAAGAATCCTCACTATTTTGTAAAATAGTGTGACAATAATTTTAATGAGGATTTTATTTAAGTTTGGATATTATTTACGAGATAATATTTGTATTAAAACTCACAACGTATGTTTTGTCGTATTTTACAGGACAATTAATAGTTGTATAAATGAAATTTGTATTTGAATTATGTACCATGTATTTGGCAACTCAGAATGGGTCGTCACAACATAAAGATCATTCTTGAATTTTATTCCACAATTAGTGATCATGTTGACAATTTGGATTTTTTTGAACTCTGGATAAATTAAATTATAAATCTCTAATATTTATCCTTGATCTCACTTGATTGATTCTTTATATCATTGTCATCATCCTCATGCTTATATTGTGCTGAAAGTCATCTTTGGCCCGTAGTGCATAGATGGACTGTTGATTGGTATGATTATGACCAGGAATTGTGTATTGGTATAATCATGACCTCTAATGTTACAGACAAAGGTTGTGGTGAAAGTCCCCTTTGGCCCATAATGCATAGATGAACAGGTGTTTGACATGATCATGACCATTGGTGATACAAACGATTATCTTTGGCCCTTAGTGCATAGATAATTCATTGATTGGAAATAGTTATTGATTGGTTTTAGAGGGATAAAATATTGATGATGGACTTTTAAATCATAGAAGATTGTAGACATCATTCTCTACTTGACTCTTCTAATGGATTATTATTTCTGCTGTAGTTGTTGATCTAAAACTTGTTGTCTATTGTATTCTATCAGATTTTTTCTGTTGAGGACTAAGGATAATTTGTTCTGCATTATCTTAGTTATAATATTCTTTACTGGGCTAGTTGAGCTCACCCTTTTCCTTTTGGTTCCATTGTTCTTCTCAGGAGGCGAAAATGTAGTTGGGACTAGTCGGGGAGTGGAGTAATGGTCCGAGATAGTTACTATAGAAGTCTTCACTATGTTGTGAAATAGTGTGATAATAATTATAATAAAGACTTAATTTGAGTTTGGATATTGTCTACGAGACAATATTTGTATAAAAACTCATAATTTATTTGTTGTCGTATTTTGCACGACAGTTCAATAGCTGTATAAATGAAGTTTGTATTTTAATTCTGTACCATGTATTTGGCAACTCAGAATGGGTTGTGTGGAACTATTTTGGGGGCGTCACAGTTGGTATCAGAGCTTAGGGATATGGTCTCTGGCGGAGATCTGAGGTTAGAACTAGGAGGGGAGAGACGAGTAAAACCTTCGCTAGTGTGTCCTACCTAAGCTTATTTGTTATTTAATTGGTCGTTCGGAATATAGGGATAATATGTGGCATGTCAATTTCTTTAATTAACCATTAATTTGTGGCAATAGTTAAGAATGATATCTGAAAATCAAAAGATGGACTCATATAGAGTTTTAAGTGATGAATTGAGGAAATTTATTTAAAGAATAAATATTGGAGTATAATATCCTATTGTAACAAAGATGTTTGGGGAGTACTAATTAAGTTTTTGAACTTAATTGTAGGATGTCAGGCGAAGAAGAAATTATAGATATCTATGTGGTGAGTGAAGAATTAATAGTTGCACTCGAGCTAGTTGTAGAGGTAGCAGCTGAGAGTAAGGAAGAAGAGGAACTTGAGGAGGATTTATTAGGAGAATTGTATGATCGAAATATAGAACTGCAGGATCGTATTCGTGAGTTAGAAAAGTAGGGTGAAAACGGCAAGCGGTCGTGGAACAAAGGGATGTAACAATTCAAGATTTTGTTACCTGATATGCAAAGCTTGAATAGAAGCTCTCTTTGGCAGAGTATATGATGATAGAGCTGGAATCTGAGAATGCAAATGTCAAATATCAACTGAAAGAAGAAACAACTAAACGAGTGAGAATAGAGGATTCATGGGTAAAAGTCGAACGACGCGCTGATATTGTAGAAAGAGATGTGCGATCCAAGAAGGCAAAAATAGATGATATGTATTTCTCTTTTTGGACAGCAATTGGGAGAACCCAACATCGAGTTTGGAATTACCTTGTACAAAGCGATCAACCCCAATTCGATATGGATCGGAGATTAATGATTCAGATCATGGATCAGAAGTACGACGAAGCAGTTGAGGGTGGAATGTGCCCTATAGCGAAGTCAAGTCCAGCTAGGACGGTGACACCAAAGGCTGTTTTGGACAAGTCAAAGTTGGTGGTTCAAGGGAGAACGTTTGTCGTGACTTCCTAAAAAGCAAGGAACCCGAACAAAGTTATTACGGGTAAGATAATCATAAACTCTTGCGAAGTCTCTATACCTTATTAGATACTGGTTCTACTCATTCTTTTATTTCACCTACTTGTGCTCAACGTTTGAACTTGACTCCGGAGAAATTAGACTTTGAATTATCTGTTGAAACACTGTTGGGAGAAACCTTTATTACATCCACCATTTATAAATCTTATTTGATTCAAATCGATACCCTGACATTACCTGTTGATCTCATCTCTTTGAAAATACTTGCATTTGATGTGATTTTAGGGATTAATTGGTTAACTACTCATCATGCTAAAATTGATTATTTTTGTAAGGTCGTTAGTTTTCATATTCCTAACCAACCTGTTATGTGAATTCAAGCAATCAAACCACTAAAGTCAATCACTGTCATCTCAAACCATAAAGTCGTTCGTTTATTGAAAAATAGATGTCAAGCTTTCTTAGCCCATGTCACCGATTTAAATACAAATACGTCAGATTTGAGTGATACTTCTGTTTTTAATAAATTCCTTAACGTATCTCCCTAAAAACTTTCTGGCCTACCCCGAGAGCATGAAATCAAATTTTGTATTGACCTTGAACCCGATACAAAATTCATTTCCAAAACCCCATATCGAATGATTCCTATTGAACTTCATGAGTTAAAAATTCAACTACAGGAGTTGGTACCCGAGCCTCTATCTGGTGACTTCCTTTGTGGAATGCACCATTACAAAAAAATAAGGCTTTAGCAACAACCGATTTTTGTTGCTAAAGGTGCCAAATTTCGTTGCAAAGGGTTTTGGGTAACGACTTTTCTTTGTCGTTCGTCTTTCGTCACTTGAATGAGTGTTGCTAATTGTTCAAGAACGATTTTTTTTTTTTTTCGTTGCAAAAATACATTTTGCAACGAAATTTGGCTTTCGTACAGAGACATCGATCCTTTAGCAACAAAATGTATTGTTGCAGAATAACTAAAATTTTATTACTAAAAATCCCATTTCGTTGCAAAAAGCACTCGCTAATGGCAACGAAATGAACTCTTTTTGGCAACGACCATACATTTTCGTTTGGGTAAATTGACACCATTTTGCAAACGACATTTTTGTTGCGAAGAAATTATGGAAATTGTTGCGTAAGCTTGCTTTCGATTGCGAATGTAAACTTTTTAGCAACGATTTTCGTTCTTCGATTATATTATTTGGCAACAACATTATGCTGAATCAGCAACAAAAATGTTTGTTACTGGTTATTTTTCAATAGCAACGAAAGTCGTCGATTAGCAACGACATTATATGTTGCCTTCTTTATATGTATAGCGAAAGTTGATATGATTTGCAACGATAAAAAATATTGCCTTTTATGTTAGTATTAGCAACAATATCCTCTCCGTTGTTATTAGGTTAATTTTTCGTTGCCAAATATTATATTTTTAATGCCATTAGCAACGAAAATTTGTTGCTAAATGTATAAAAAATTGTTGCTATATTAAAACTTGTTCAATGCTTTGGTAACGAATTATATAGTTGCCAAATCAAAATTTAACATTCTTTTTGTGTACCTGACTGGCTCAATGTCCCCATAGAAAATAATGACAAAATACAAAAAACTAAAATATTATTAACTTAATAAAATCATCCACTACATAATCATTCATTATCTTTACAATTAACCATCTAAAGCTACCACAGTTCTTCAATCAAAGTATATATCAACATATATAGAGATAGTACACTTCATAATTTCGTCCCTTGTCTTCCGTAAACGTAGCATGAAAATTTGATACCCAGTATTGTAAGGCAAGTCGTAGAAACAATCTTCCTGCACATATTTAAAAATAATAGCAAAGTCAGAAAAATAAAGCAAATAGGTCACCAGAGGCACTTAGTGCCAAAATCAATACACAAAGACAATAGAGTTGTTGCGTGGTACTAATGTACACCGTATTGCTCATAAGTAGAAAAAGACAATAAAGTTGTTACGTGGTACTAATATACACTGTAAATTAGGATACTTGTGTATATAAGCCAATATAATTGAGAAGAATGATACATTCCACTTTATCAAATGCAGATAAATAATGACCTAGGAGGAAGTTGGACACAACCACCACAATAGAAATTAGGTTGATCATACACCTTTCAAGAGGAATGTTGAAAATTTTGCCACCAATAGTGAAGGCAACGCTAGGCATGGAAGAAATCTTGGCGTAGTCAACACCTGATTGTCCCATTGGGCTAGGAAGACCATCACAAAACTGCAATTTTTTCAGAACTCTCGTCAACATAAACCATAAAAAATTACTAACAAATAATAATCAATAAAGACTATTCAGCTCATTTACTCATTTTTCCTCCTATGTTTTGGTTGAAATAGAAGTATAATTGTATTAGGAGTATATAAAAAGACTTAAACAAGAAGGTTTATATATATATAGTATACCTCATTAACATAGTTTAGAATACGATCTTGCATCTAGTTTTGCCTAAGCTAATTTTGCATCCACACCACTGCCATTTCACAAGAAGAGCACATAGCATCACCAAATCCTTTTTCATATAATTCCTTTTTTGTTATTGGTAATGAATGTGCTAATTAAAATAGGACCTTATTCATATAATTCCTTTTTTGTTATTGGTAATGAATGTGCATTACAGTAAATACCAAAAAAGAAAGCAAAACCGGAGTAGAATTGACAAACTCTAATAGTAAAATAATTCACTGATAGTCCTTTTAAAAGATTTTCATCAGTTACGTAGCATACTATTAGAGCTTTCTTTTCTTGGATAACTAGCATAATGTTAGAACTTCTAATTTAACACTAAATAATACCTCCCAAACTCGTACCTGAGTCTGGCCATCATCCCCAGTCACGATGTTTCCAACTATTCGAAGTGCAGGAATGAGCACCGAAGGTGATCGATGACTGAAACACCAGTATACAAAATGAAATTAGACATAGATTTGTAAGAAAAGAAAATGGCTCAAATAAGGAATAGAAAAGACAAAGTGCCACATACAGGAGGAGCTCAACAAGACGTTGACAGACGCCCCCTTCAATAACAGCTTGAATTTTGTCGTTTGTACCATCAGAAAAATATGAGTGCCCAGCATGCATCTGTAAGCACCTCCTCATCATTTGAATGAACAAGGCGCTGGAGGGCAGGAAGTGCTAACCTCGTCTGCCAAAATAATATGAAATTTTTTGATTATGCTCGAGCAATACTAGATAAATGGATTTTTAAAAGTCAAAAAGCTAAAAAATGTAGACCAATAAACAACCTGCTCAAAGGGAGGTTGTGGCTTACCCCGACAAAAATTTGATAGAGTCCAGGTGGCATTTCTTAGCATTGAAAGCTTGGCATGTTCATTCAACTGAGCCAACAAAGGTATCAAAGCCCCATTTTCGAGGACAAGATCACGACAACGAGGGGAGTTACCAGCCACATTGCCCAATGCCCACACAGCCTGCAAATTCAAAGAGGATTCAGTAAAACAACTGCCCGATTTGTAATTCCAATTGAGTAGGAATTAGGAAAGTGTAAATTTAAGTATGGGTTATTTTTTGAAAAGTTTACCTAGGACATCATCACTACGAGAGCCGAGAAGCTTCACAAAGATTGGAACAGCCCCGTGGTCTATAACCACTTTCGTATTTTCAGAAGTTCCGGAAGAAATATTAGTGAGTGCCCAAGCAGCCTTAAACTGTAAGACAGTGCAAAATATTAATCACGAAAGTGATAAAATTACAAGTACAAAACTACATAAATAACACAGCATCACAGCTTCAAACCTGGAGTTGGGGGAAATCTTCCCTCGCAAGAAACTCAACAAAATGTGGAACAACCCCAGACTGTATAACTTCCTCAATCGGAGGGCTTCGTTCTATTAATCAAAATTCAAGGATATTATTAGAAAAAATAACAAAAAACAACCACAAAATCTCATATTCTTATACCTATAGAAAGCAATTTACGAAATTGAGTATTAGCCTCCAGCTGCAAATTATTGTCACTTGACCACACCCCAGCAACCATAGAAGGAAGACTTTCTAACTGAAATTTCATCAACAATTATGTAAGAGACTAAAACAGCGGGAACTTGGTTAGTTTAACGTACTAACACAAACGTGGGGATTAGATAATGTTATAATGCCGACAAAACCTCTTGGAGAAACAATAAGTAATATTGTTAGCTTGGAGAAACAATAAGTAATATTGTTAGTCAGTGCCGCCAAATCAGCTCCAACAAACCCTGGAGTGGACCTAGCTATTTTTAAAAGATCAAAATCACCTTCAAGTTTAAGCGTGCTTGTAAGCACCGAAAGAATCTCAACCCTTGCATTGTCATCTGGAACACCTAAAATAATCTCAGGATCAAATCTTCCAGGCCTTCTTAATGCAGAGTCAACAGCATCAGGCCTATTAGTAGCTCCGATTACTAAAACATAGCCAGGTCTGCAATCAGAACCTTCTGAAATTGCACCTTTCTCAGATGGTCGTACAAGTCTATGTGATTCATCCATACAAGTCATTAATTGTGTCACAATGCGACGCTCCATCTCCCTCTGTAGATTTTCCCTTTTTGAAGCAATCGCATCAATCTCATCAATGAAAACAATAGATGGTGCAGTCCTGTATGCTTTAGAGAATAGCTCCCTAATGTTCTCTTCTGATGCACCTGAAAATTTAACCGTGTGAACATTAGAGGATCAGCACATGGAGAGTTGGAATACAATGTATAGTTATGTGCATCCAAATAATTTGCAAAAATGAGATTCCTTCTTTTCTCCATTTAAATTAGCACATTTTAAAAAGAAAAATAACATTGGAAAACAATAATCAACATTTGGCACTAAGAAATTTCTTCAAGAACATCAATTGCAGCCAAATTATCAAGAATACATAAAGCATAGTGTAAAAGCTAAAATAATTTTCTGAAACCACAAATTTTAAAGGTTTTAACCACTTGATGGAATGAGGTAGCTCAACTTCATCTCCTTAATCTCCTTCATCTTATCTATAACTGTACTTATTTTACTTTAAGAAAATATCCCGATAATGCAAAAAGTTTTAAATTAAGAGTATACTATGAAAGAAGTTGTGTCTAACAACCGCAGACACATCCGGACAACCCGACCCTAACTTTAAGTAACCAACCATGCTATCCCCTATCACATACGAATTTTTACTGGTAGCTTGAAAAGTAGCACAAGAGAGAAAAATTGGATGTATCACGGATATTCAAAATAGCCCCTATAGGGTTAATAAATAAAGGACTCAATTTGGTCTTTCATTGCATCATTCAAAATAGCCCCTTTAGCAGGACAGGTCACTTAAAGAGTATAAACTACTGTGCATCCATATTTAGCATTTCAAAATATGGATTACCAAAATAAGATATTGATAAGACCATAAAAATATTATCATTACAACTCCTAAATGCAAGTTTAATCAGCCAAATTGCAAACAATACGAATATGAATTCAATCATTTGCAAGCTAACGACAAAAATAAAACAAAGATTAATATACCCAATACACCAGAGACCAATTCAGTAGCTGAAATCTTGTAAAATGGAACCCCAGTCTCATTCGCAATGGCATGTGCAAGCTTAGTCTTTCCACACCCCGGAGGACCGTGCAACAAAATTCCAGACATTGGCTTCACTCCAAGCATCTGAGGCAACTGCGGATGATACAATGGAACAATCACCTCCATTTTCAATTCCTCCAGCACTCCATTCATCCAACCTAAGTCCCTAAACCTCGGCCCATCTTTCCCCTTCACCTCACCCTCACCATTACTAAAACCCTTTTCTTTCCCCAATTTTATCCCCACTCCTTCATTTCTCCCTCAATGGTCAAAATTGATCTTCTTAGTTACCTTATTATTCATAATCTCCAATTCTACATTCTTTTCCTCTAAATCCTTCGATTTCGCTAAATTTGTTACATTTTTTGAAGCGCTATAACTCGAACGCAGCATAGATTTCATCAAATCAAACTCCGGCTCAAATTTCTCACTGAAAATTGCATCTTCCGATGTAGAATTGAACCATCCTCTTCTTCATCGGATGAAGTTGACGTGGAAACTGAAGATGATGAATTTTTGCCTCTTTGCCTACTTAAAATATACTGATTTTCCATATTTTGTAATCTCTCTTCACTTGGAAGGATTCTCCTCACTCTCTTACGAGCGGGAGTGGGAGTCCGATCATCGTCGTCAACGTTGGATGTAGATGGACGGTCGAGATTGGTTGATTTGGTATTGTAGGAGAGAATTCGACCTAGGATTTGTTGAACGTGTCTGTTGATTTGGTATTGTAGGAGAGAATTCTGGCGGCTGTATTGCAGAAAAGCTGACCGGAGGTGATCGACGATTTGGTCGACGGTGGTGAAATTGTTCTTATAGGATTGTTCTATATGACCGCGAAGGATTCTTTTGAAACCACCCCCACCGCCGCCGACTGGTCTTCTTCTTCCTATGCCCTTCAAAGTATGAATTTCAAAGTAAAGTTTATTAATAAATGAATGTTAATTTTATTATTTTTAATAAATATAATGATTAATGTTTTAAATTATAATTTGAGTACATTTTTATTATTATATTTCAATAATATAATAATTGTGATATTTTTACAATAAATGTGTGATATATGAATAAATGAGGAGGAAAGTATTTTTATTATAATAAACGCTAAAAACATGTTAAACATGTTGGTGGGGCATAAATTTTGATCGAAATTTGATTATACTCTAAAATCGTCCGTATATGGATTTCGGTCAATTTATGTTTGGAATTTAGAAAAACTTAAAGCTACAAAGTTGTAGATAATTAAATTTTCTATGGAATGGACATAAGATTTGAATTTTTCTGATAAAAGGATTATTTATTATGAATTATTGAAGTTCCAGAATAATTGATTTTTGAAGTTTTAAATATTTTTTTAAAGAAAAACGTTTTTATTATGTTGGTGGGCCCCACTTGTATTGAAAATGTGCTAAGTTCATAATTCTAAGGTGGGCGTAGAAAAATTTTAATAAATATTAATTTAGAATTAATGAACTATACCAATCTATTAGACTAATATAATTTATTATTTTTAGGGGTATACATTCTCATTTTAATATTCGTAAATTTTGTAATTAGAACTCTATTTTTTAAAGGAATCAGAATTATTTATAGAGTTTATGAATAATTGTATAATGTTATAAAGTATTAATAAATGAAATTATGAGTGTGAACGTAGAAAATAAAATCAATAATTAATAATATTTTTTATTAAAATTTGTTATTTCGTATATATTTGAGGTAAAACAAGGAAATACACCTTTGTAATTAGCAAAATATATATATATATATATATATATATATATATATATATATATATATATATATACACACACACACACACACACACAAAATAGAAACTCTTACATGATGTATTTGATAATTATTTCATATATTTAATTAGAATAAGTAGATACATCTATATGATTAATAAATAAATAATGATAGATAATAAAATATGAATTGTGGAGAATACTAAAATGTTACTCCTTCGTTCCAAAAAAAAGTTTCATTGAGTATGTTTTTATTAATTTATGAGATCCTAAAATTCAAATTATAATGTAATTTTATTTAATTGTTGAAAATATAATTTTATTTTAAATAATAATTTTATGTTATAACATTGAAATTGTTTACGGTATAACATTGAAAATAGGTTGTAACATATCAAACATAAATACAAAGTGCAATTACTGAGAGCAACTTTTATCCAAAGACTTTCAAAGAAAAAAGTTTCAAAATCTGCTATCCAATTGATTTAGAACCTCCAACATAGTGCGACGTAGTTCACTATCACCGTTACCACCTCCAGATTCCATACAAGCATTTCTAATACTAACTAATACTAATCATTTAAATAATACTCCATCTGTCCCATAATAAACGTCCTAATTTGACTATCATGGTTAAATTGTTAATTTTTAGAATTATTTATTAAAAATATTTATATAGAATTTTCAATCTACCGAGTTAACTCTTTTTAATTAATTAAGAGTTGAAACAGTGAGTTTTACAATTTAAAGGAACCCCTTTGCTGCTTTTATATAAAAGTTTTGAAGAATTGATAAGAATTAAAGGGTTGATACAAATATCTATTTAGCATTTATGCTCTATTGCACAAAAGAGTGCCACTTTTTTTTCACTGCCAATGTATGAAATTTTAAAGTTTAATGTAATGTAAAATTATTTACTTTATAGTTTATTAAAAAAATAATTGATATTGTAAGTTACTTAAAAAATGTTATTAAAAGTAAATTTACTATTATAAAAAAATTAATCTATTTATATATAATACAATTTATATTCACTGTAATTAATTTTAAAAAACTTATTTTAATAAAATAGTGACTAATTTTATCTCTCGCAAAAAATCTCTCACCAATAATATATAGCGAGTAATAATTTCTTCATTAATAATATTCTTCTTCGCAAATTTTTATCAAAAATTGGCGCTAAACATCCTTTTATCATCTCAATTTCGCGAAGGAAAAAAAATCTAAATTGTGAAGGATGTTTCATTCATAATAACTATATTGTCACTAATTTGTTTTTCTTTCATTGTTTCCTCGCTAGAAAACTCCTTATGTGAAGGAATGAATTCCTTCACAAATTTTCCTTCACTACATCCCTATTTTTCATATATTAAAATATAAAATAAAAATAATAAAATGAGGGGGAGAGGGAGAGGGAGGGGTGGGGGGAGGCGGAAGGGGGGGGAGGTTCAAGATATTTTCACATTTGTTTTAAATATTTTTACATGAGTATACAATGAAATTCATCCTTATGTGAAGAAAAATCATGTGAAAATATCAAAATTCATATAAAATAATACTCTCTTTTAATCAAATATATGGTCCATATATAAAATAATTAATAATTTTTAAGTCAATTTATAAGTGTATTAAATTTTACTTAAAATAGTAATTTTATTTTTTGTAAAGAAAGAAATACATTTCACATAAAATATAAAATAAACTTACCTAACACCTTGTTGGTTTTTAAAATTAAGTAAATGAGAAAAAGCTTAGAAAATTAATAAAAAAACTAATTCCAACATAAATATTATTTTAATTTTATTAAAATAATTCCAACATAAATATTTTAGGGAAAAAACTAAAAATATTACTAACATTTTATCGGTCCATAAAATTAAAACAAAAGATTATAACAACTTTCATTAAATTGGTTACTAATTTATTAAAGAAAAATCAAAAGCATAATCATACATAACAAAATTTGGTGAGAAAATGCAATTAAAAACATCATTTAGCACTACTTCTGACTAATTTAGCCACAATTTTTTGTCTGAATCATTTACACACATTTAGAGTTTAAAAAAATATAAAACAAATAGATTCGAACATGTGACCTATCATTTGGAACTTTGGTCATTTGACCGATGTAGCAACACAAATTATCTATTAATATCTTGCAAGAATTAATATTTATATCAAAAATATGAGATTTCTCCCATATATTCATTTTCTTTTCCTTCACTTACATACCATTAATATAATCTAGGAAGATATATAATAATAATAATAATAATAATAATAATAATAACAATAATAATAATAATAATAGTAATAGTACTAATAATAATAATAATAACAATAACAATAACAACAACAACATCAACAACAACAATAATAATAATAATAAAAATAAAAATAATAGAAATAATAATAATAATAAATAAAAATAAAATAGAAGTTATTTACAAAGTTACTTATAAAAATAAAAGTTCATTGGTTTTCAATGTATACATAAAAGTTACTTCATGCATACGTAACATATGATCCATATATATATATGGTTATACGTTTTATAATTTGTACACCAATTTATGCATGAAATACAAATATATTATCTTATAATAATAACACACTAATTTGTCATTTTATTCTGTGATAAATAAGATCGTTAGTATGGAAAGAACTGTTTGACTTCTTTTTTTCCTCTTTTTGTTCACAAGCGCTAATTATTATATCAATTCTTTTTTTTACAAAATAAAAAAAAAGTAAATTTTCGGGAAACAATAGCATTAATTATTCCTTATTTTAAAATGTCCAATATTAAAAAACTAATTAATTAACTTGGCTATTAATTTACGTTATAATCTTCTATATATTGATCATGTATGATCATCGATATGTCTTATAATTATTTCATTATCAATTTCCATCAAAAAAGTGTTCGATTGCCCATTAATTATTTGCTGCAGAAGAAGAAGATAATTGAAAAGAATAACTTATACTATATTCCAAGGCAAAATAAATAAATTAAAGAACAGGTAAGATAAATATCATAATTTTGTAAGTATTTGACATATATAAGCAGAAATTATAGTGTTATTATTATTATTATTATTATTATTGTTGTTGTTGTTGTTGTTGTTGTTGTTGTTATTGTTATTGTTATTATTTTTATTATTATTGTTATTAGTACTATTATTATTGTTGTTGTTGTTGTTATTATTATTATTATTATTGTTGTTGTTGTTGTTGTTGTTATTATTATTATTATTATTATTATTATTATTATTATATAACTTCCTGAGATTATATTAATGGTATGTAGTGAAGGAGAAGAAAGGAATATATGGGGGAAATCTCATGTTTTGATATAAATATTAATCCTTGCAAGATATTAATAGATAACTTGTGTTGCTCTAGCGGTCAAATGACCAAAGTTCCAAATGATAGGTCATAGGTTCGAATATGTTCTGCATTTGGACATAATTTTTAAATACTAAATACGAATATTTTTTGACAATTCTCCGAATACCGAATATGGTCTTACAAAAACATGCTTATTGGGATTATCTTAATTTAAGGCAAAATTTTAATAGTCGTTGCAAAAAGTTATATAAAATATGCAAAGAAAATAAAAATTGTTGCCAATGAATGTGGTCCATATTAGACAACGAAATATAGCAACAAAAAAAATTTCGTTGCCTACGATGAGGAGAAATCAAGTGGTTAAAAATTTTGCAACAAATTTTTAACGAATTTTATTTCCAAATTTTGCTACGACTTATGAATTTCGTTGCAAAAAGTGAAAGCCTGACACAATCTGCAACGAAGGACAAGTTTCGTTGCTAAACATACACTTTTAGCAACGACTTATAAAGTCATTGCCTGAGAAATTATTGCTAAAGCCCCATTTTTAGCAACAAAAAAACTTTTGTTGCCCACGATGACAGGAAATCAAGTGGCAGAAAATTTTGCAACGAATTTCTAACGAACTTTTTTCCCGCCAATGAATTAGCAACGAAATTTTGCAACGACTTATGAATTTCGTTGCAAAAAGTGAAAGCCTGACACAATCTGCAACGAAGGACAAATTTCATTTCTAAACATATACTTTTAGCAACGACTTATAAAGTCGTTACCCGAAAAATCGTTGTTAAAGGCCCATTTTTTTGTAGTGCACCAAAGCCAGACTCTCCGTAAGGGACGCCGTATTTGTGCAGTGACAAACTGATTGGTGCCATCCAAGGTTGGGATATGAGTCACAGTTGGGAGCAACCTAAGTCAGTAATCGAAATACGTAGCTTTCTAGGCTTAGTTGGTTATTATTGAAGATTCGTGGAAGGATTTTCTCGAATCGCCACTCCATTAACTCAGCTAACTCGAAAAGATACAAAATTCAAATAGAGTGAGGAATGTGAGAAGAGTTTCCAAGAACTCAAGAGGAGACTCATTTCAGCACCTGTTCAGACAATACCATCAGGTTTGAAGGGATTTGTCATCTACTTCGATGCTTCAGGTAGAGGTTTAGGATGTGTTCTCATGCAACATGGAAAAGTCATAGCCTATGCCTCTCGACAACTCAAAGAATATGAGAGGAATTGTGATAACCCGAGATTTCGAATAATCCAAAATTTTTGAATAATTTTTTTTTTAATATTGACTGTTAATATTGTACTGAGTATCTGTGAAACGAGTCTCGAGAATTAGTCAATTTGTGTATTGACTGAGAAATTAAAGTAGAGTTGTGCTTAACAGCTTTAGAAACCCTAACCCTAATTTTTTGATAGGGATTCGATAGAAAATATAATTAAAATAATTATATTAATAAGTACGTGTTTGTACTGTATAGAAATATTGATCAATGATTGATCGGATGAGGTTTTAAATTAATAAACCCTAACAAGAGATTAAAAACCCTAACGCACAGTTAGAAACCCTAATCGAAAGTCGAAAAACCCTAATTTTATATCCGGGATTCCTAAACCATAATTAGAAAACTCTAATCCTAATTGGTAAGCTTGATGTGTTTATTAAACGTTGATGTGATTAGGAAACCCTAATTTAATTAGGAAACCCTAATTATAAATTAGGAATTTTAAGTTTTCTAATTAAAACCCAAATTAGAAAACAATCCTAGAAACTAATGTTTTAAAATCTAAGGATTAGAACCTTAGGGTTAAACCCTAAGGGTTTGGGCAATTGACAATCAAGCCATTAAAATTACGAGGACAATGACCAAAATACCCTTTTTACATTTTTAATGAGTTAACTTGTAAAAATTGCAAAACCTTTAGTTGGTGACCAACTAAAAAGCGACCATTCAGATTTAAATCTCAAAGAAACCCGACCTCCAATCGATGACAGAAAGATCAGATCATTCATTGCACCAATTTATTATATAACTTATAAGAGAGAGAAAGTAACTAAACTTGGTCAATTTCTTTTCAAAGCTCTCACAACTCTCTCTCACACAAGACTTCCAAAATTCTTTTGTAGATCAGTCACATAAACACCTCTTAGATCACCCAAGAACAGATTGGAAAGCAAGAATCAAAGATTGAGCTAGAAAGGTATAAAAACCCTAACCTATTTTGATCTTACATGCTAAGAAAAATTTTGTGTTTAAGTGTTTAATCAGGTGTTATATGATGTTTTTAGATGATCTATGTTGATCCATCATGGATTCATAGCATCAAAGTGCCTTAAAATGATGATTTTTCAAAACTGATCTTGAGCTTGAAAAGTAGTCTGACAACGAAACGTAAGGGGCTTTAAATCTTTGTCTGTTAAAGATTTTTGTTGTTTTAAATTTGTTATATGTAGCTTGTCATGTTTTCTTTGATCTGGAAGTGAAATCATAGACATTTGATGTCTATATTTTGAGATAGAAATGGTCAAAACTCGTTGATCGGGCATGACCGAAGCTTTCTGGGTAACCTAGAAAGTGTAAGATCAGCGTCTGACAATGTTTTGTTAGCTCGAGATTTGTTAGGTTTTATATTGTTTGATGTTGTTGTTATGTACATGTTGTAGCTGGTAATATGGACTTTTGAACCGTGCCTTTGTATCTCTTAAACATCAAGCAGATCGGATGTAGTGGATGGTCAAAGTAGACCATCCAGTAACATTTCATGTTTTCTGGAATTTCTAGAAAATTTATGAACCATTTTTCGGACAGCATTTGACCAAGTTGAATCTGGAGATTATGATGTTTGTGGACTGAGATAATGGTATATAAATGTTGTATGGCATGAGTACTATAGGTTTAAACCTTTATAACACCAATACAATGACCAAAACTAAGCTAAAATCGAACCATAAAGTGGTACCTCGCGACTGTTTGAGTTTCTGGGTTACCTAGAAAACCAAGATGATGTCTGACAGCTACTTTGGGGCGTTGATCTTGCAGGTAGACTAAGTTATGAACTAAATTATTATTGATACTTGTAGTGTTACATAAACACTACAAGGTCGAGTTTTAAGCAAGCCCAGAACATGAATGTACATAGAATTACAACCGGTCAAACCGAGACCCTTGAGCTCTAACTGTCAGTGTTCTTGAAGCTCAAGAACACCAACAGCGACGCTTTGTGTCGCTATAACCTATAGCGACGGTTTTATTAATTTTAATTTCTGATTTTCCAGAAATTAATTAAAAAAAATAGAAATAAATTATAAAAATTACCAAAAATGGTTTTAAAAATTATTTTAAATTATGAAAAATAATTTCTAACTATTTGGGGTATTTTTCATTAATATTTATAATTATTTAAATATTAATGATATTTAATTTATTTAATTAGTATATTATTATAAATTAGAGAAAAATAATTTATTATTATGAAAAATCATTTTAAATAAGAATAAAGTGTTTAAAAAAATTTTGAGTTATAAAATATAACTTTTAATGTTTTTAGAGAATTTTAATTAATAATTTAATATTAATGATATTAGATTTATTTAATTATTAAATTAAATAAAGAAGTTAAAAATCATTTTATTGATTTAAAAATCATTTTAAATGAGAATAAAGTGTTAGAAAATATTTTGAATTATAAAATATAATTTTCAATATTTTTGGAGAATTTTCATTAATAAATTAATATTAATGATATTAGATTTATTTAATTTTATATTAAATAATTGAATTAAAAATGATTTTATTGATTTAAAATCATTTAAAAATGAGAAAATAATTTAAAAATATTTTAAGTTATAATTAATGACTTTTAATATTTGGATGATAATTTCATTAATATTATTAATGGTGATGATTTAAAATGATTTTAATTATTTTAAAATTATTTAAGTAGAATATTGATAATTTAAAAATAATTTAAGTTATTAATAATAACTTTAATATTTTGACAAGTATGTTATTAATATTTTTATATTATTAAATATTAATAAGATTATTTGATAATTAAATCATTTAAAAATGATTCTAGTGTTTGAAAAATTATTATAAATTATAATAATAATTTATAAATTATTAAAAGCTTAGAAAATTTTTATTAATGATATTTGACTTATCTAAAATAATATTGAAGCTTAGAGACCGAATTTAATGGACAATAAATGTGTTAATTGTCAGATATGATGACTAGAACACCGAGAATAGACCAAAGTCCAACCAGACTGAACTAGTTAAACTTGATAAGTGTTTATATAGGTTATAAACACTGATGTGACTATGTGGTAATGTGTTTAGGAGAAGGTTTGACTGTAAATTACAGTGATATGTGTTGTGAATTATTGTGCTAATTGTGAGACCGATATTATTGGTTATAGGTCTTACGAACGCAGATAAGTATTTTGTGTAGCTGTAATTAGCGGAGAAGGCAAGTTTCCTAACTCAATCTTGAGTTAATACTTTTTAAATATTATAGTGGTTAATTATTGTTAATTATACCACGTCCAAGAATTTATTGTTGATTATTCGCAGTTAGTGCATGTTTAATAATTCAAATTGATTATTGATTCTGAAATATACTCGGATAATAACTATTGTTGGATATCTACATCCGTAGAAGTTAGTATTGATAGTACAGATAATTCTTGTTTATTGTCGAATTATGTTGAGAAATGTCTTAGCTAATTATTCTGGCTAGACGAACATTTGTTAGAACTTGATAGGTTCGAGAAGAGAATTCAATCATTATTGACAGATCGATGCCAATTATTTCGGCTAGATCGAGAAGTGACTAACTATTGAAATCATAGTATTTCGTTGTTAAATCAAATCTTGATTCTGAGACTGAGAAGAACAACCTTTTATATAAAGGGAACATTTTATTTGTCGTATATTCGGCCTTTGCGCGCGATTAAGTATTATGCATAATATAGGGTACAAGGAGTTGGCCGCTCTAAGTACTTGCAGAGGGGTATGATTTAATATTTATGGTTATCTGATACACCTGGGTATATCAAAGTATAACTTTGATAGTTACTCGAGAAGAGAAGTTCAAGATCCAATGGATCGCTGAGCATAAATCTGTAAAACATTCCACTTTATTATTTCGTAGAATTAATTCTTGATTATTCATTTGAATATCGTAGAAAACCTTGAAAGCGTTGTACTCTTTCATTATCAGATTATTGTTTCATAGAATGCGAGAAAACTTGTTATTTATTCCTATACATTTACCATATGTCTTAACTTGCGGGGCAAACTTGTTGCTCACCCTTGCTATATATATAATTTTTCAGCTAGGGACGAAGTGGCAGAAGGTGATGTGAAGAAGAATAAAGGTAAGAGCATAGTGATAAATTAGTTATGATTAGCATATTTATTATGTTGTATTGTAAACCCTTTTTGTATATCTAAGGGGTATGTTTGTAATGTTAAGGTTAGCGGACCTGGGATTAATGTATTAACAACATATGTTAATGTGGCATGTATTACTTTTCATATATGAATGGGTAGTTAGATGCTATTATATTGTGGATCATGAACACCAAACTCGGGGGTTAGGTAACCTGGATTTGGGAGTGTCACAGGTTAGTATCAAAGTTGTAGGTTATAAACCTTAAGTGGGGTGGGGAAAACCCTAGGATTATAACCATAAGCGAGATAGAGAATACTCATTTAGAGTACTAAGTGAGAGATTGCCGAAGTGTATCGATAGTGAGATATGTAGATACATAGTGTGAGAAGTTTGTACTGGTGAAGTACTAATCAAGTTGTTTAAACTGATTGTAGGATGTCGGGAGAAGATAAAATGAGTACGGAGATGTCAGTGGCTGTCGTACTAGTTCCAGTAGCCGAGGTGCCAGCGCAAAGCGAGTCAGTAGAGGAGGTGGGAAAAGATGAACCTATGATCAATCTCGGGAGTGATCATGATGATTATCCCGAGATGTATCTAAGTGGTGATGAGGAGGCTGAGTCTGAAGAAGCTAAGGTGGAGTTAAAGAATAAGATCAAAGTTGGAGAACAAGATCAACTATCTTCAGAAGTCCAGGAACTCCGGAGTAAAGTATTTCTCTTGGAGGAGTTGTGGAAGATGGAGCGAGCGTTACGTGAAATGACTGAAGAACGGAACGAGCAGAAGGCGCAGGTGGAGAGGATGAAGACTGAAGGTGGTGGATCTTCTGAAGGAACTAGAATAAGAGAAAGAGGGACAAAGACAACGATAATTCTGAAAATTCAAACCCGAAGAAGAAGCAAGTCTGCAACAAGTGTGGAAAGACTCACGTGGGAGAATGCATGATGTGGAAGAACGTGTGCTTCAACTGTAAGTAGGAAGGACATATTTCTCTACATTGTCCTAAGCCAAATATGAGGAAGTGTTTCTCATGTGGTAGAACGGGTCACGGATTCAACAAGTGTCCCAACAAGAAGAAGACTGGTGAAGGGAGTGGACGGTAGACAACTTAGATGTAAGTCATAGTATCTTTTGGTAAAAGGTTATGATATTAACTATTGTAATATCGAGAATGATGTGTGAACATATGTAAATATATATGTTTGTATGAATGAAATCTTTATTTTCTATATGAATATAAGATTAAGATTAATTAGTGAGTTCTTAAAACTCATACTTATGGTAAGTTCATGACGCATGATTATATGAAATGTTCTGAACCCCTCAGCGAATGGACGCCAAAGGTCTGACTAGGATAAGTTCATACACTCATATAATTGTGGCAAGTTACTGAATTCTTAAGTGTGGTAAGTTTGATGAACTGGAAATAGTGATGTGAAAATGGAAAATGGCAACTTTTTGTGTAAAGTTGGAGAATTTTAACTTTTTGTGTAAAGTTGAGTATGTAAATCCTAAAATTATTTTTTTTAAAAAGGATAGTAATATGTGCTAAGTATTAAATGTACTATGTGCTATTTGAATAAATATGCGATTATATGAGAACTATGTGTTGAATTCTTATTGTGTTAAGAATGTGTGTAGAGAAAGAAAATTAATGTAAGATTTTTATTTATATCAAATCATGCCGCCTAGACGACAGAATCGAAATCAAAGAGAAGAACAGTCGATAAATAATGAAGGAGGTCAAGCTGACTCGATGCAAAACTTTACAAATATGATAGCCGAAGCTATGGGGAATAGAACTCCCGCAGCAAGAGGAAGAGTGAGGAATCAGCCAGCCGACAGATTGGCAAATTTCAAAGACTTTAAAGCGGTAGGACCGCCTGAATTCAAGGGAACCACTGATCCGATTGAAGCCCAAACAATGGTGAAGGAGATGGAGAAAGCATTCGTTATCGCCAAGGTAGCAGAGGAGCAAAAGACGGCTTTTGCAACATACTTGATGAAGGGAGAAGCTAATTACTGGTGGGAGACTAATTAGGCGAGAGCTGGTACAACCATAGTAACTTGGACCAGATTCAAGGAATTGTTCTTTGAGAACTATTTCTCATCGAGTATGCAAGCTCGAATGGAAGTTAAGTTCTTAGAACTAAAGCAGGAGAATATGTCGGTTTCGAAGTATGCTGCCAAATTCAACGAGTTAACGAGATTTGTATCTCATCAGGTGGACACAGAAGCAAGAAAAGCGAGAAGGTTTGAGAATAGACTGAAGCCAGGGATATTCAACAAGGTAGCGATATTGCAGATCAATACGTTCGCGGCTTTATTGGAGAAAGCTTTAATTGCTGAAGGAGGGATCGAAGCTGCATCTCGATTTCATCAAGAGAAGAAGAAGAAGACAAGTGATGGAGGAAGCAGTGGTGGTAGTAACCCTAACAAAAGAAAGTGGAGCGAGGATACCCAGACGGGTAATAAGTTCGAAGAGAAGAAGAAGGTAGGAGGACCATGTGCGACTTGTGGGAAGAACCATTCGGGAGTTTGTCTGAAGAAGAAAGGAGTTTGCTATAACTGCGGGAAAGAGGGCCACATGTCACCTAATTATCCCAGTCCGAAGAAAATACAAGGTTGTTATGCGTGTGGATCAACGGATCATCTGGTTCGGAACTGTCCTAAGAGGAATGCGGAGAAGGAAAGTGTCAACAAGGGACCCGGTGGTGGAACCTTGGCAATTCGAGGACCTGCACAGCTAGGAAGATCAACAGCCCGTACATTCAACATGGCGGCATAGGATACGGTGGCTGCTCAGGAAGTGGTGACAGGTAACGATTTCATTTAGAAATTTAATTACGCGAGAATTATGAGTAAGATATTTCTGTGAACTGTTTTCTTTTATAGATTCAAGTCACAGGTTAGAATTTGAGACACAAATTAGTATTGTGTTGATAAAAATGAATTGATGTTACAACCTTAAAATATTGTAGAGAATAAGAAAGCGGTGATTCTGAGGACGGAATCCTTTTAAGGAGGGGTGAATGTGATAACCCGGGATTTCGAATAATCCAATTTTTTTGATTTTTTTTTAATATTGACTGTTAATATTGTATTGAGTATCTGTGATACGAGTCTCGAGAATTAGTTAATTTGTGTATTGACTGAGAAATTAGAGTAGAGTTGTGCTTAACAGCTTTAGAAACCCTAACCGTAATTTTTTGATAGGGATTTGATAGAAAATATAATTAAAATAAGTATATTAATAAGTACGTGTTTGTACTGTATAGAAATATTGATCAATAATTGATCGGATGAGGTTTAAAATTAATAAACCCTAATAAGAGATTAGAAACCCTAATCTCAGGATTAGAAACCCTAACGCACAGTTAAAAACCAAAATTGAAAGCTGGGAAACCCTAATTTCATATCCGAGATTCCTAAACCCTAATCCTAATTGGTAAGCTTGATGTGTTTATTAAATGTTGATGTGATTAGGAAACCCTAATTTAATTAGGAAACCCTAATTGTAAATTAGGAATTTTAAGTTTTCTAATTAAAACCCAAATTAGAAAACAATTCTAGAAACTAAAGTTTTAAAACCTAAGGATTAGAACCTTAGGGTTAAACCCTAAGGGTTTGGGCAATTGACAATCAAGCCATTAAAATTACGAGGACAATGACCAAAATACCCTTTTTATATTTTTAATGAGTTAACTTGTAAAAATTGCAAAACCTTTAGTTGGTGACCAACTAAAGGCAGCCATTTCACTTTAAATCTTAGCAAACCAGGCTCCAATTGACAGCAAGATCAGATCATTCATTGCCTCAATTTATTATATAACTTATAAGAGAGAGAAAGTAACTAAACTTGGTCAATTTCTTTTCAAAGCTCTCACCAACTCTCTCTCACACAAGACCTCCGAAATTCTTTAGTAGATCATTCACATAAACACCTCTTAGATCACCCAAGAATAGATTGGAAAGCAAGAATCAAAGATTGAGCTAGAAAGGTATAAAAACCCTAACCTATTTTGATCTTACATGCTAAGAAAAATTTTGTGTTTAAGTGTTTAATCAGGTGTTATATGATGTTTTTAGATGATCTATGTTGATCCATCATGGATTCATAGCATCAAAGTGCCTTAAAATGATGATTTTTCAACGAAATGTCAGGGGCTTTAAATCTTTGTCTGTTAAAGATTTTTGTTGTTTTAAAGTTGTTATATGTAGCTTGTCATGTTGTCCTTAATCTGGAAGTGAAATCACAGACATTTGATGTCTATATTTCGAGATATAAACGGTCAAAACCCGTTGACCGGGCATGACCGAAGCTTTCTGGGTAACCTAGAAAGTGTAAGATCAGCGTCTGACAATGCTTTGTTAGCTCGAGATCTGTTAGGTTTTTTATTATTTGATGTTGTTGTTATATACATGTTGTAGCTGGTAATATGGACTTTTGAACCGTGCCTTTGTATCTCTTAAACATCAAGCAGATCAGATGTAGTGGATGGTCAAAGTAGACCATCCGGTAACATTTCATGTTTTCTGGAATTTCCAGAAAATTTATGAACCATTTTTCTTATAGCATTTGACCAAGTTGAATCTGGAGATTATGATGTTTGTGGACTGAGATAATGGTATATAAATGTTGTATGGCATGAGTAATATAGGTTTAAACCTTTATAACACCAATACAATGACCAGAACAAAGCTAAAATCGAACCACAAAGTGGTACCTCGCGACTGTCTGGGTTTTTGGGTTACCCAGAAAACCCAGATGATGTCTGACAGCTACTTTGGGGCGTTGGATCTTGCTGGTAGACTAAGTTATGAACTAAATTATTGTTGATACTTGTAGTGTTACATAAACACTGCAAGGTCGAGTTTTAAGCAAGCCCAGAACATGAATGTACAGAGAATTACAATAGAATTCAAACCGGAGACCCTTGAAAGATCGATCGTCGGTGTTCTTGAAGCTCAAGAACACCAACAGCGACGCTTTGTGTCGCTATAGCCTATAGCAACGGTTTTATTAATTTTAATTTCTAATTTTCCAGAAATTAATTAAAAAATAGAACTAAATTATAAAAATTGCCAAAAATGGTTTTAAAAATTATTTTAAATTATGAAAAATAATTTTTTGACTATTTGGGGTATTTTCATTAATATTTATAATTATTTGAATATTAATGATATATAATTTATTTAATTAGTGTATTAAATAAATTAGAAAAAATGATTTATTATTATGAAAAATCATTTTAAATAAGAATAAAGTGTTTAAAAATATTTTGAGTTATAAAATGTAACTTTTAATGTTTTTAGAGAATTTTCATTAATAATTTAATATTAATGATATTAGATTTATTTAATTATTAAATTAAATAAATAAGTTAAAAATGATTTTATTGATTTAAAAATCATTTTAAATGAGAATAAAGTGTTAGAAAATATTTTGAATTATAAAATATAATTTTCAATATTTTGGAGAATTTTCATTAATAAATTAATATTAATGATATTAGATTTATTTAATTATTATATTAAATAAATGAATTAAAAATGATTTTATTGATTTAAAAATCATTTAAAAATGAGAAAAATGATTTAAAAATATTTTAAGTTATAATTAATGACTTTTAATATTTGGATGATAATTTCATTAATATTATTAATGGTGATGATTTAAAATAATTTTAATTATTTTAAAAATCATTTAAGTAGAATATTGATAATCTAAAAATATTTTAAGTTATTAATAATAACTTTAATATTTTGAAAAGTATGTTATTAATATTTTTTATATTGTTAAATATTAATAAGATTATTTGATAATTAAATCATTTAAAATGATTCCAATGTTTGAAAAATTATTATAAATTATAATAATTGTTTATAAATTATTTAAAGCTTCCGAAAAATATTATTAATGATATTTGACTTATCTAAAATAATATTGAAACTTAGAGACCGAATTTAATTGACAATAAATGTGTTAATTATTGAATAGGGTGACCGTAACATTTAGAGAGAATGTAATAGAAGTCCAACCGAATTCTAACTTGTTAGACTTGATAAGTGTTTATATAGGTTATAAACACTGATGTGACTATGTGGTAATGTGTTTAGGAGAAGGTTTGACTATAAATTATAGTGATACGTGTTGTGAATTATTGTGCTTATTATGAGACTGATATTATTGGTTATAGGTCTTACGAACGCAGATAAGTATTTTGTGTAGCTGTAATCAGCGGAGAAGGCAAGTTTCCTAACTCAATCTTAAGTTAATACTTTTTAAATATTATAGTGGTTAATTATTGTTAATTATACCACGTCCAAGAATTTATTATTGATTATTCGCAATTAGTGCATGTTTAATAATTCAAATTGAATTACAGATTCTGAAATATACTCGGATAATAACTATTGTTGGATATCTACATCCGTAGAAGTTAGTATTGATAGTACAGATAATTCTTGTTTATTGTTGAATTATGTTGAGAAATGTTTTAGCTAATTATTCTGGCTAGACGAACATTTCTTAGAACTTGATAGGTTCGAGAAGAGAATTCAATCATTATTGACAGATCGATGCCAATTATTTCGGCTAGATCGAGAAGTGACTAAATATTGAAATCATAGTATTTCGTTGTTAAATCAAATCTTGATTATGAGACTGAGAAGAACAACCTTTTATATAAAGGGAACATTTTATTGGTCGTATATTTGGCCTTTGCGCGCGATTAAGTATTATGCATAATATACGGTACAAGGAGTTGGCCACTCTAAGTACTTGCAGAGGGGTATGATTTAATCTTTATGGTTATCTGATACACCTGGGTATATCAAAGTATAACTTTGATAATTACTTGAGAAGAGAAGTTCAAGATCCAATGGATCGCTCAGCATAAATCTAGAAAACATTCAACTTTGCTATTTCGTAGAATTAATTCTTGATTCTTTATTTGAATATCGTAGAAAATCCTTGAAAGCGTTGTACTCTTTCATTATCAGGTTATTGTTGCAAAGAATGCGAGAATACTTGTTATTTATTCCTTTACATTTACCGTATGTCTTAACTTGTGGGGCAAACTTGTTGCTCACCCTTTCTATATATAAAATTTTTCAGCTAGGGACGAAGTGGCATAAGGTGCTGTGAAGAAGAATAAAGGCAAGAACATAGTGATAAATTAGTTATGATTAGCATATTTATTATGTTGTATTGTAAACCCTTTTTTTATATCTAAGGGGTATGTTTGTAATGTTAAGGTTAGCGGACCTGGGATTAATGTATTAACAACATATGTTAACGTGGTATGCATTACTATTCATATACGAATGGAAAGTTAGATGCTATTATATTGTGGATCGTGAACACCAAACTCGGGGGTCAGGTAACCCGTATTTGGGGGTGTCACAGGAGGAATTATCTTACTCACGATCTAGAGTTGGCAATAATCTTTTTTGCGCTAAAGATCTGGAGACACTACCTGTATGGGGAGAAAGTGGAGATCTACATAGACCGTAAAAGCATCAAATATTTCTTTCCCAAAAAGGAACTCAACATGTGACAACGACGTTGGCTCGAGCTGTTGAAAGATTACGACCATACTATTCAATACCATCCTAAAAAAATGAATGTGGTAGCTAATGCGTTGAGTAGAAGATCGTATGCAGGTACAAATGCGATATTGTAAACATAAAGACCCATTTTGTATGACTTACAAAGGATGGAGATAGAGTTAAAGACTCCAAGGACCCATCGTTCATCATTTGATCGGTGTTATTATTTACCTGAGGATTATTGTCTTCTTGTTGCACATTATCCTGGGTATTGATCGTTTGTGACTCAACGGTCTCATGTGCTTCATTGCTGATCTCAATATTTTCAGATGCCATTTTCAAACACTGTCACAAAACAAGGGTTAATTAACATATCACATATTATCCCTATACTCTGACCGACCAATTAAATACCAAATAAACTTAGGTAGGTCATACTAGCGAAGGAAGTCCCCGTCTCTCCCCTCCTAGTTCTTATCTCACATCTCAGCCAGGGATCATATCCCTAAGCTTTGATACCAACTGTGACGCCCCCAAAATAGGTATACATCACCCATCTTGAGTCGCCAGATTCATGGTACATAAATTCAAATACAACTTAATTATACAACAGTCGTGTAAAATACATCAAAACATAGCTAAGAGTTTAAACATGTCATTTAGACAATATCTACACTCAATGGTGTCCTCATTACAATTATTATCACATTATTCCGTAGAATAGTGAGGACTACTAAATCCATTTATCCTGGACCATCACTCCATTCCCGACTCGTCCCAAATTATATTCTCATTTTCAAGAGAAACAATGAAAGAAAAGGTGAGCTTAACTAGCCCAAGAAGAAATATTATGACTAAGATAATGCGAATAAATTATCCTTAGCCTTAAACAAAGATATAACAACCGATAGAATATAATAGACAACAAGTTTTAGATCAACAATGTAGTAGCGGAATAAGCAATCCATTAGAAGAGTCAAGTAGAGCATAAAATCTACTATATTCTATGATTTAAAAAGTTTTTCATCAACTTTATCGCTGAGACTCAACTTAATAAATAAATCATATCATCGATTCTTCCCTACACTATGAACCAAGGATATTCATTAAATCATCAATGGTCATGACTATACCGAATAATCCCTAGTCAAAATCATACCAAAAACTGTCCATCAATGCACTACAGGCCACTGAGGACTTTCACCACATCATTCGTCACATTACGGTCATGATTATACCGAATAATCCCTGGTCATAATCATACCAAGTCCATCTATGCACGTAAGCCAAAGATGACTTTCATTACAATATAAGCATGAGGATGATAACAATGACATAATAATTAAATAAAACAAGTTCAAGGATAAATTTTAAAGATTTATAAGTTAATTTATCCAGAAATCAATAACGTCCAAATTGTCAACATGATACTGCTTTGTGAAGTAAAATTCAAGAATAATATTCATTTACCAAAAACAATTTGGACAGAAAAGAAATATATTTTTCGGGTGAATAGTATCCCGTGAATAGTACTTTGGGAATAGTATCCCGTGAATAGTACCTCAACACGAAAAGTGCCTCAAATACTCGAGTGAATGATACTAGAGTGAATAGTAATCGGGTGAATAGTAACCCATGAATAGTAACTCGTAAAAGAAAAATACCAAAGAAAATGATATTCCATGACGAATACAAAAGAAATGATATCTCATACTAGTATAATAGAATATACAAAACTGCAAATGGATTTTCACCCGCCATGTGGTAATCCACGTAGACAGATCATTTCCACAATTTAATAAGGAATGAATACAAAGGATCATTCACCATGCATGCAGTAATCCACATAGGCAAAGTTATTCCAATGAATAATAAAGAATGGAATAATGAAGAATTCACCATGCATGCGATGAACCGCATGCAGAAAAGTTATTCTCAACAAAATAATAAAGAATGGAACCGGTCGTGCCAGAATTCGCACAAATAGGATATTCCAATGAGAATAATAAAGAATGGAACCGGTCATATACGTAATCCGCATGCATGTGATATTCCAATAGAATAATAAAGAATGGAATAACAACAGAATTCACCAGGCATGCGATAGACCGCACAGACAGGTTATTCCAATAGAATAATAAAGAATGGAGTAACAGAAGAATTTCACCATGTATGCGGTACTTCGCATAGACAGGTTATTCTAACATAATAATAAAGAATGGAATAACAACCCTTATGAGTATTGAAGGAAAATAACTCTCTTCATGAATACGAAAGAATAATACCCCTTACCTCAAAAGAAGACTGGATACTGGAATAGTGAGGTAGCAGACTTCTCTTCTTCTTTCTCTCTATAATTTCTCTCTATAATATATAATTGCTCTATAGCTTTAGTGAATTGGTGAGAATGAAGGAAGAATGAACTTTTATTTATAGGAAAATATAGTTTCGATAATTGCACATTTTAGTGCTCGAAATATTACAGTATAACACCTTCCTCTTTTTCTTCATTTTTAATTTAGTCCTGCAAGTTTTATCAAACTTGCACCACCTCACCTAATAGTAAATCATGTGAATCAATAGTAAATCGTGTGAATCAATAGTTCTAGATATATGAAAATACGAATTTCAGTATAGTACCTCCATCTATACCTCTATTTTTAACTTAGTCATGCAAGTATTATCAATCTTGCACCAACTCCCCTAATAGTAAATGAATGTGAATCAATAGTACACACATGTGAACAAATAGTTATAATCGTGTGAATCATTAGCAATTAATTGCTCATTTATCCGGTTAATTACCCAATTGGTCAATATAACCTCTAGACATTAATTATTTTCGAAATAAATGTCAATTTTCACTAACACTAATAATTCCAACACAATGAAACTATCAATTTCATCTTTAATCAACACGAACTTATTCATCATTAATATTATAAATCACAATATTTAACAACGTGTCATTCCTGTGAAAGGGGCTTTCCGATAAGGATTTCTCCTTATTGTTGGCAGCAATTAGGTGACAAAACCTCTCCTCGATGTAACTTCTAGACATTGTCGATAATTGCAAATAATAATATGAATAACTTTGTCGTCTCAATTATTGATTTAATAATATAACAAATTATGCAGATGATACTGTGACAATAATTGAATCAATAATATGAGAGATATGATGCAGCAATTACTGTAGCAATAATTGAGTATAACTGAGTGAATTCTTACGTAAGCATCAATAATCAATACCGTGTGTTACTGTACTTTTACTACCGGGTATTTCAACAGTTTTAACGGTAACACTTTCGCCGTTATTTTTATAAAAAGATAATTCTATCATTTTCTAACTACGACAATACTTCTGTTGTGGGGTCCACCAATGATTGTGCCGTCGTACGGATATTCCCCGACAAAAAGAATATTCCCCAAAAAATCGAATATTATAAAACAACTTGCATACTTTGCAAAATTTATAAATATTACCCACAACTATAACATTATATCAAATCCACACCATAATATTCAAAAAAAATATTTCGAGAAATTTAAATCTTTATTCATAAAATTTGGGGTCTCACACTCGTGATGATGTTGAATATATGAGTAGAACCGACTTTAATCAATAAAGTTAAAGTTTCTTAAACTACAGACCCAGAGCTGATGAATATGAAGAAGAATATGCAAGAAGGTGTTATTCTATAAGCAAAAATCGACGAAGAGAGGAAATCTCAACCCTCGATTTATTAGTCCAATTGAAATCCTCGACCGAGTAGGAACTGTGGTCTATAGACTCGCCTTACCGCCAAGTATATCTCGTGTTCATAACATTTTTCATATATCTATATTACGTAAATGTTGATGAGTGAGTTTTATACCTACGAATCAGGTTCCTATTTGGACTTAAACAGTGTTTATTCTTTCTATTTTAGTATAGTTTTACGTGTTTGTGTTTGCTTTATTTACAGGTTTCATTATGTGTTAGCTTTGGTACAATGGTGGCAATGTGACAGAAATCAGCATGGAAAAGTAAGGAAACAGTAAACAGAAGCTTGGTACCCCACCGGGTCGGGCAGTTTATAAAGAATTACCCCGTTGGGGCGGGGATACATGTGGCAAAAGAAGTTAGCACCCCACTGGGGCGGGGGTTCTCAAGGCTAAATATCCCGTTAGGGTGGGGGTACACAGACAGAAGGGAAGTGTTTTACTGTGATTCTAACACTGTTGTGGCGTGGACTAAACGAGTTTGGCTTCGATTGGGACTGGATTGTGGACATTTCTAATAGATATTACAGGGACTTGGACAATTAATTCATACATTCAACAAGACAAGAATTAATTGCAACTTTTGAAGCCCTAATTTGGAGAAGATCGTGGAGAAGCAAGGATCATGAATATTTCATAACTGAGTGCAGAGAAGGGTTGTTCTATACTATTCTTTGTCTTTTATTTCAGTTTCTATAATTGGGATGATGTATTCTTTAATCTATTCAGTTTTTAATTCATTCGTTATAAACTAAATGTCTTATTAAGCTTGCAATGAATCTTTGAGTGGAATGATGATTATCATGCTTTTATTTCAGTTCAATAAAGTTATCTTTACAGTTCATCTATTGTGATTTGTGCTTAACTTATGAATTGCTTGATCACCAATTCTTTGTGGATTTGTATGGACTCGAGAGATGAGATATGAATCTAGAATTAGTCATAATAGCATGTGTTCTTGATTTCTGCATTTTGATAGAATTCTTAATGTATGTTTAGGATAGAGATATACCTAACATCGTATGTAATCGTGTAAGAAATTGGAATTTAAACCGTCTTTAAATGTAATTCACATAGAGATATAGTGAATTAATTAATTAACGTGTTTGGCTTAATTCTATCATTTGTGGATTTAAGTTGATATGGTGTTAGGCATTGAGAGATGGCTAATTCTACTTTTGTGTTCTTGATTAATGAACTGAGATAGTTAATTAAATTGAAAAGAAGTGTGATAATAAGAGTGAAGCTTAAAGTAAAATTGTAGGCTATATTCTCTATTATTTGATTAAAATTTGTGGTAGCAAGTTGAATTGATTTGTTTTGATTTCTAGTTTATTAGTTTTCATTGTTTTCAATCATAAAATTAATTAGTTTAATAAAATTGAAATAATACAAAGCTGGTAATTGTTAGATTAAAATTAGTACTTGTCTCTGTGGGAACGATACTTGACTTACCATTATATTACATGTTGATCACGTATACTTGCGTGTTGTGCGTAACTAGATTTTACCCAACAAGTTTTTGGCGTCGTTACCGGGGAAACTTTTTTATTTTATTACTTACAATATAAGTTTAATTAGTTCAATTTTAGTTAAACAATTTTTCTTTTTGTTTTTACGATTTTTTATTTCAGGTTCTCTTACTTAGTGCATGCAAACTCGGTCAAAGAAACCAGATTTGCTTCTTTACGAGGACGACATCGAATGAAGGTTTCAAAGGCTTAGTAAGTGGATTAAGGAAACTAGAGAGAATTTTGATAAGCAAGAGAGTATGGCTGTTGTGACACCCCTAAATTCGGGTACTTCATTCCCACAGGATTTGGTGCTCACTATCAAAAATAATTACATCTAACTACCCATAATAAAGGATAAAGACATAAAATAACTTATACAATAATCTTTCCCCCTTAAAGGGTTACATCATCTTAAAAACAATCCCAGGTAATCTAACCTTAAATTATTACATAAGTCTGCAGAATACATCACAAAATAAAATAAGTCTTATAACATAATTCACTTAAATAAATTCTCATAAATCTTCAACATTTGGACATCTTGCCCTTTCCTTTACTGGTAGATGGCTCATCGACTTTCTCAACTTTAGCTGCAATGTTAAATGCAAGAGTGAGCAAACAATTGCTCACTGATATAGAGAGTAATAATGATAACAACATGAGAATGAACAACGAATGCTGAACAATGGTGAACTTGTTCTACGATTCAAAAATAGAAAACAAGTTCGAATTTAATATCTGAGGGTCTTAAGACCACGAACTATGTCCTCAGTAATTAGGTATTATTACCTCAACCTTAACAGTCATTTAGACTATATAGACCCTTCTTTACGTACTTAGGGGGATCAACCCTTTGTACCATATATTGTGCACAAACATCTAAACGTTACACGTACAAAATCCCCTATGTTAGGGTTGTTCGTCTCAGTTTGACTTTAGGATTTCCGCACTAAAGAAAGTTAGTTTGGAACTAGCTTATCAGTGGTTCTAGAATTTTAGAACACTATTCAATTATAGATTAGTTCATTCAATAAGAGTGTGCTTGCTATTTGAAGGTTTAATGCGACAATATAGAATTGAACAAGGTTATTTAAGTCTAAGATTGAATAACAACAATATACATTTGGATAGGCATGGTATATATATATACAAGGTCTTACATTCAAAAGAGTTAGAACAATCTCGTTTGAATCAATAAATTTAAACAGTATATGCTTTGAATAGCAATAACAAGAAATAGGAAATTGAAACTCGCTCGATGTAACGAACTAGGTTACAAGAGCTTATACAATCATACACAAGATAGAATCAATAGGCTTGCTCAACTTTAATATAGGATTTTCATAATGATAATTTAGGACTAGAAATCTTGCTTGACAATAACAAAATAACGGAATTATGGAACTTGCATTCATTATAAAGAGAATGAAGTTAGGGAACTTGCCTCGTGTGTAAGCTACACAAATATAATAAACGTTTGCCAATTACCCTACATATACCATTAGAACCACAATATCAATTAGTTATATTAACATTAACTTAATGGGTTCACTTCTCATTTTAGTCAAGTCTATAATTTTTAACTTAAAACATGATTATCCCACTCATTCACTTAACACTAAACTGAATTCTCAATTATATTATAGTATCCAACATGGTGGTTATAGAACAACACCAATTCTAATAACATCACATTCCAAACTCTCATAACTTACTAATTCATAATCCATAGTCTCAACTCTGTGATTACAATATGTTATTGCATCTTATAACATGTTTTAGGTTCCTCAACAATCATTAGAATAAGTTAAGTTAGCATTCCCAAAGTTATGTTGTTAACAGTTCGATTTAGATTGGATTCTGCTAGACCACCACAATGCTTGGTAGTGTCATGGTTAGCTTAGAGTCCCCATACGCACACATGTATCAAGACTCCTCGCGCGCTAGAGGCAATGCTACCAGTGTCTGGTACACCGTAATTAGTTTTACAAAGAACGTGAATTCAAGCTCGCTTCTAATCAAAAGTTCTAATTTCTTCCAATTCCACAGTAATTCATTAAACCCAATAGCTATAAACTTACTACAACATTGCTAAGCATATACATAACACTTCTAACAACAAAACAACCAAAATTTTAAGGATTAAAACCTTATTTTTGTTGTTTTCTTCATTTTTAACACATTTAGTGAATTGATTCATCAAATCCTCGTTTCTTAACCAAATTACGCCATTATTGTTGGGTAAAATCTATATACGCACAACACGCAAGTATACGTGATCAACAAGTAATAGAGTGATAAGTAGAGTATCGTTCCCACAGAGACTAACTAGCAATAATCTTAACTTACAATTACCAATTTCCTATTAACCCTAATTTTATTAAACAAATCACCTCAGTAATTATAACTAATGATTCTAAATTAAAGAATAATTAAACTAACACAAAGTAATCACGAATATCAAAATCTGGAATTTCAAACAATTAATGGAGAATTAGACTTATGATTTCACCCTAAGCTTCACTCTGATTTTAACACCTTTATTCCAATTCAATGCACTATCCCAGTTTATTAATCAAGAACACGAAAGTAGTATTAACCACCTCTCGATGCACTAATACCGTATTAACGTCAATCCACAATTAAGATAGAAATCCGTTAAACACCTTAATCAACTAACCCACTATATCTCTATGTGAATTACAATTGAATAAGGTTTAAGAATAAGTTCTCTATCCAATTACATGCGATGTTAAGCATATCTCTACCTTAACATTCATCAAGATTAAGCTATTCACAAAATCATGAACACATGCTATACTAACTAGGTCTAAAATTGAATATCCTCTCTCGAATCCATCCAATTCCACAAAGAATTGTTGATCAGGAAATTTATAGATTCAAGCACAAATCAATATAGATAAACTGGAGATAGATTATTAAATTGGAATTCAAAGTTTACAAAATCATTGATTCACTCAAGGATCCATCACAAGCCTAAAAAGTGAATTAGTTCATGCTAAACGAAATAAATACTGAATAAATCATAGAAATCATCCTTCCAATTACAAATAATAGTCTAACACGAAGAATATTGAAAAACACCCTTCACGTAGACTAGAATCGCAATCGTCTTGAAAATCTCCCGAAATACTCCTCCACACTTGCTCTCAAAAACTCAGCTTAGAATCTTCGTGATATCTCCTCCGTCTTGTTCAAGTTGTTCTTGATAGAGTACTAGATATCTAGCATACAAGCTCCAGTCGAAATTTTTATCAATTAGAGTTTCATTGTCATTCAAGTTGCTAGAAGCCATGCCTAATAAGAAATTTGCTCAAAATAGGACACTCCAGAACCGACACCCCTCGCCCCAGCGGGGGTTCATACACTAATTAGGCCTGCCCCGGTGGGCCCCCTTTCTGTTAACTCGACTTAAGACCCCCCCTCCCCGACGGGGGTACACAATACAAATTAGCATGCCTTGGGCATCCTTTTCGTTAATCGGAGATTAAGACCCCAGCCCTTGGGTGTATAATAATAAAAGAGCCCTTGCGTTCTGTTTTTCCGCTAAATGACTTGGTGAATTCCACAAGTTCTTCCAAGTTTGCTCTAATTTACTTCAAATCATGCCAAATAGTTCCAAATGTACATTGAATGCTACAACCACCATCCTACACATGAAATAACATAAAACAAGTAAAAATGAACATAATCGCGAAGGTTTAGCAACAATTAAGCATGGAATGAATATTGAATCGCGTATATAAAATCCACTTATCAATTATACATACATTGTTTTCGTTTCTTGATGTACTAACACAATCTAACATAAATTTGTAGATTATAGCAAGTATTGAACATCAAATTTTGGACTTACTAAGCCATTTTTCATGAACATACACTGTTATTTCAATTCTCTTCCTGAAACCCAATTTTCACGTATTTAATCATCACGCAACACTCATATATAATGATTAACAGATTATAAACCATACAAATATATATATATATATATATATATATATATATATATATATCCAACATAACTATCAATAGAAATTTCAAAAATAAAATTTAAAATTAGAGTATGTTATACCTTGAATCTTTGTTTGTTGGGAAGAGAATTGTTTTTCCTTGATACTCCAACTCCTTCTTGTTAGTAAAATTTACATGGAATTTCTCTCTTCCTCACAAACTCTCTCCATTTCTGCTCTTAGTCCTTAGAAGAATACGTGAAATAAGAAATAACCCAACTGAGCGCTTAAACACTGATAATCGTGGTTATCAGTTTATTAAGCCAAACGTCTTTGGCTGTTACATTAACCAAAAGCCACAAGGCTTTGTTTGGTTATACATAATTTCCCATACTAGTTTATTTTTATAATATTCATATTATATTGTTACTTTTGTCACACTTATTTTAGTTAATTTAAATGACTTATAATGGTAATTATAATAATTATAATTATAATTTTCATTATAATTATACTTTATATTTGATAAATTGTTATATATTTAATTTAATTATTAAATTAGACTTAAACATTACTTTATTTAATTTACTTATTTTCTTAAATATTAAACAATTCATTTAATTTAATCATTTCATTAAATTAAATCTTCAAATAAAAATTACCATTATTCAATTTCATTAACATTAATCAATTTAGTTACTAAATTCTTGCATCACAATTCCATTAACTATTTATTTTTCTCAATAAATAAGTTATTCAAAATATTTATTTAATTCAATAAATATTTATATTAAACAAAAAATTCCTCGATCGTTATATCCTTCCCTCCTTAAAAGGATTTTGTCCCCAGAATCACAACTCAATAAATTTATTCGTTACAGCTGTAGAGGATCAGAAAGCACCGAGGGACTATACTACTCCCAGAATCACTGAAATTCAGTCAAGCATTAATAGGCTTGCGATTACAGCGAATAACTTTGAGATCAAGCCTGGGACGATTCAAATAATACAGAATTCAGTATAGTTTGGGGGATTAGCTAATAATGATCCGAACGAGCACCTAGTTATCTTTCTAGAGATTTGCGATACCTTCAAGTACAATGGGGTATCTGATGATGAAGTTAGGTTACGGTTGTTTCCGTTCACATTGCGGGACAAGGCGAAGAGTTAGTTACACTCACTACCGCCAGGGTCAATTACTACTTTAAATACAAATACATTTATACCAACTCGACATGATATCAGTTTAAATACAAATACATATACCAACCCCGACTTCACAATTGCACCTTATATAAAGGTACAACCAAAAAACTGCTTTTAGAAATTAAAATCTTTGGAAAGTGCTCAAGGAAACCTTCGTACATGGGAGGCCATGAATCTAAGTTATGATAGATATCATATGTCCAGAGAATTATCCTTGGTTGACCTAATAGACCCCAAAGAAAAATGAGAAGATTACTATCATGTTCCTTCCAATGGTGAGTCTTCTCGACATATAACTATCTCCACCTGCCTCCAAGTGAAAATTATATTTCAAATAAACTCCAAGATCATATAGGTAGTGCTCGTAGATATACTCAAAGAAGTGGATGTGCACAACCTCGCCTTTATGATAACACGAGGTTGTATGTCATTAGACATCTTGTATGATAGTGACAAAACACCTTCCAAAGTTGGGTTCGCTTTCACCCTATTTGGTTCACCAAAATTAAATATCAAATGACGATACAATACGACACACTTATCTAAAGTTCTCAATAAAATTATTTCCATACTATTTTAGGAGAACCTCAAATTTATAGACCACCGCTCTATTCCCTCTGTTATCCCCGCCGACTCAAATACACTCTTATTACCCTAAAGGAATTGTGAAGCAAAAGGGTGAGCACAACTAGCCCAAAGAAAGAATATCATAACTAAAGATAATTAAATTATCAATAGCTTTTATCAATAATAAATCGTAGATTTAGAACATATGGTAGATGATAAAACTTTTCAACCATAGTTGCAAATGAACGAGCAATCCATTAAAGAGTCAAATAGACCATCGTGTCTATTATCTCTCCATGTTAAAAGTCCACCAATAATGTTTTATCCCTCGTAACATCAATCAACAATTCCTCGCCCACAATCATATGAATAACTCATAATCATAATTGTGATTCTCAATTCCTTTTTCGCACCTGTGACGTAAGATAATTTTCATCACCTATCTTCACCCAAACATCAAAAATCATGGTTATACCAAATCACAATCCCCTCGCTCATAATCATACTAATAAATTCATCTTTGCACTACTACCAAAGATATTCATTAACAATTCATCTTTGCACTATGTGCCAAAGACATACAATCGTATTTTTAGAAGAGTCAAGTAGAGCATGATATCTACTATCTTCTATTTTAATTTAAAAGTTTATTATCAATATTTTATCACGAGACTCAAACTTAATAAATAATCCACATCATCGAATCACCCCGCACTACGGCCAAGGATATTCATTAATATCACATCCATGAATTATCCATGCACTACTACCAAGGATATTCATTATTATCACATCCATGAATTAATATTTCATTGTCGAGACTCAAATTTCAATAATTAATCCACATCATCAATTCATCCCCGCACTATAGGCCAAGGATATTCTTTTAGTATCACGCACCACTTAATTATCCATGCACCACACGGCCAAAGATAATCGTGTTTTCATCAACTGGCCCCGATCATGCCATAAAACAATTCATCTTTGCACCCTGGTCAAGAGAATCCATAGCCATAATCATACCAAAAATCGCCCATCAATGCACTACTACTAATGAGGACTTTTTTCACATCATTTGTAATATTACTACCATGATTATACCGAATAATCCTCGGTCATAATCATACCAAGTCCATCTATGCACTACAAAGCCACATAGATGACTTTCAACATAATATATATAATGAGGATGATGACAATGATATAAGTATTAATCAACGAAAACAAGGATAAATATTAAAGACTTTAAATTTATCCAAATATTATCAACCACTCATAATCTAATATTATTAATATCATAACAATATTTTAATCACTTCTTAAACTTATAAACAATTTATTTCAATTGTTTACACTTTACCAAATAATGCATTTAATCATTCAAAAATGTTATACTCATAAGATTTCATCACCAATGATTAAATCCTCATCAAAAAATCAGATATACCTTTATATAGGATTTTCAAGCCATAAAATCCTATTTTCCAACTTTGTTACTTCACATAACATATTTAACTCATATGTTCAGAATTAAACCATTTTCATGAAAAATACCAAATCAGTCCCAAAAATATTTCTTTTTCGGGATTTAGTAGTAATATAGTCCCATAATGAATATATATTTTTCTCTAAATTTTAAAATTCATTTACTATTTTTCAAAAATCAATTTCTAATTAATTCCTTAAGAAATTAGCTACCTCAAGTTTAACTCCGTAAATTCCCAAATCTTGGCAGTGATCTTACACATGTTAACGTGAGCTTCCAGTTTAAATTTCATGGTCATCTGAGTTATAGAACTCCTATTATAGCATTTTTTTTAAAAACCTAAATATTGAAATGGTCATAACTTGCTCATTTTAAGTCTGAATGAGCTCATTTTTGGACAGAGGTACTTTATACCATATACTTTCATGTCCCAAAAGGCCGAATTTTTCTCACAAATTAAGTGGCCGAAAATGCTCTTTTAAAATTTCGGCAAAGAATTTTTTTCCATTTTTCACTTTTTTGTTTTTTGCTAAAATCAGTCCACATTAAAATCTACAACACCTTTTCCAAAGTGATTCCACTTGGATAAGTTAGTAAACTCATAGATCTAACTCTAGAACTTGACCACACTCAAAAAAATTCAAAAATATATATAGAGATATGGTCAATTGAATTTCATGTTCCATTTTCACCAAAAACTGATTTTTCAACCCTTTGTGATTTCTAAGAAACTTTCATGTTTTCACATAATAACCAACATAACTCATCATAACACTTACTAATACTTCATATACCCATGATTTTCATCATCCAATGCTTTTTTATTATGACTCTCATCATAATCAACGAATTCAGATCATTTCCACAATTTAATAAGGAATGAATATAAAGGATCATTCACCATGCATGTGGTAATCCACATGTATAAGTTATTCCAATGTAATAATAAAGAATGGAATAATAAAAGGATTCACCATGCATAATGATAGAAGCATCATGTAATAAAAGTTATTATTCAAATGTAATAATAAATGAACCAGTCCCCAGAACGCATGCATATGATATATTCCAATGTAATAATAAAAATAATAATAAAACGGAACCAGTCGCAAAAACGCATGCATGTGATATTCCAAATGTAATAATAAAGAATGGAATAACAATGTAAATCACCATGCATGTAATATTACGAGTTATAAACCGTATTATAATGTAATAATACAAATAATAAATGTCATAATAAATAATGGAAATGATGTTCCAATGATAATAATAAAGAATGGAATAACAATAAGAATTTCACCATGATGCAGATAGATAAACAAAAGTTATTCCAACATAATAATAAAGAATGGAATAGAAGAATTTCACCAAGTATAGGGTAGTTCCAGATATAAAAGTTATTCCAATGTAATAATAAAGAATGGAATAATGTAAGTTCTCTTCATGAATAAAAAGAAATAATACCCCCTTACAACAAATAGTACAACAAATAATATCCCTTACCTTTGAAAGAAGAGTATTCGAATGGTAGGCGAGGATATACTTGAAGAAAACTTGCACTACGCTCAAAGCTTTCTTAAACTCTAAAGAAATACGCCAAGATTATTATAGAAGAAGAATTCTCTATAGTTTTCTCTCTCTAGAGTTTCAAAGTGAATTCGTAAGAAATAATGAAGGAATGAGCTTCTATTTATGTAAGAATGGATCGCATAGTAACTAATTCATGAACGGTCCAGATTGATTTACTTTTTAAACGACGACATATTCCAATTGATTTACAATAAAATATAATATATTCTATTTATAATCTAATAAAACGAATAACTTTATAAAAGTATTCTTTTTATATAAAAAGATTTTACTATGCAAACACTATGCAGCACTATGTAAACTATGCAAACAAATACTATGCATAATAAAATATAATATATTCTAATTATTGTCTAATAAAATGTATAACTTTATAAAAGTATTCTCGCTTTTATATAAAAAGATTTTACTATTAGCCTAATAAAACGAATAATAACTTTATAAAAGTATTCTGCTTTTTTATATAAAAGTTTTTCTATTTTATTACATTAATAATACTAATAAAACAAAACTTCATCATCACTTACTTTGAAAAAAATTTTCAAATGTCACCTTAACTTTAAACTTTTATCAATTTAACTATTCACCAAAATAGAAAAATTGAATACTTTTATTTCATAAAATTTGGGGTCTCACAATCTCCCTCCTTATGAAATTTTGCCTCTAAATTTTTACGCATTCGGTATTTCAAGAGATGAGAATACCTTGCTTTTTTTTTGATTGTACCTTCCCTGTTATTTCTTCTCAGATCATGATTTTCCCATTGCTCATCTCTCTCGTGTTTCAGATATCATTCTAGAATATACTTCAAAACAAAGGTTAATCGACATATCATAATTTGTCAACTTATCAAGTAAACAATTTCACTTAGGTAAGTCACACACTAGCTAAAGTATATTACCTGCCCTCCCTCCTAGTTCTAGACTCATATCTCCGCCAAATAACCATATCCCTAAGCTCGATACCAAATGTGACGCCCCAAAATAGTATACATCACCCATCTTGAGTCGCCGTAAAATACACTATAAAAATCATTTACAACTTCATTTATTTATACAACTGCTGGCAAAAATAATACATTTACATGTATAATCGTGAGTTTAAATATAAATACATATACCAACTCGACTCATGTCACAATTGCACCTTACATAAAGGTACAACCAAAAAACTGTTTTAGAAATTAAAATCTTTGGAAAGTGCTCAAGGAAACCTTCGTACATGGAGGAGGCCATGAATCTAAGTTATGATAGATATCATATGTCCAAGAGAATTATCCTTGGTCAATCTAATAGACCCCAAAGAAAAACGAGAAGATTACTATCATGTTCCTTCCAATGGTGAGTCTTCTCGACATATAACTATCTCCACCTGCTCCAAGTGAAAATTATATTTCAAATAAACTCCAAGATCATATAGTAGTGCTCAGAGATATACTCAAAGAAGTGGATGTGCACAACCCTCGTCTTTATGATAACACGAGGTTGTATGTCATTAGACATCTTGTATGATAGTGACAAAACACCTTCCAAAGTTGGGTTCGCTTTCACCCTATATTTGGTTCACCAAAATTAAATATCAAATGACGATACAATAATACATACACACTTATCTAAAGTTCTCAATAAAATTATTTCCATACTATTTAGGAGAACCTCAAAAAGCCTATAGACCACCGCTCTATTCCCCTCGTTATCCCCGCCGACTCAAAATACACACTTATTATTACCTAAAGGAATTGTGAAGCAAAAAAGGGTGAGCACAACTAGCCCAATAAAGAATATCATAACTAAAGATAATTAAATTATCAATAGCTTTTGTCAATAATAAATCGTAGATTTAGAACATATGGTAGATGATAAAACTTTTCAACCATAGTTGCAAAATGAACGAGCAATCCATTAAAGAGTCAAATAGACCATCGTGTCTATTATCTTCCATGTTAAAAGTCCACCAATAATGTTTTATCCTCGTAACATCAATCAACAATTCTTGTCCACAATCATATGAATAACTCATAATCATAATTGTGATTCTCAATTCTTTTCGCACCTGTGACTAAGATAATTTTCATCACCTATCTTCACCCAAACATCAAAAATCATGGTTATACCAAATCACAATCCCTCGCCATAATCATACTAATAAATTCATCTTTGCACTACTACCAAAGATATTCATTAACAATTCATCTTTGCACACTAAAAAGCCAAAGATATAAATCAGTATTTTTTAAGAGTCAAGTAGAGCATGATATCTACTATCTTCTACTTAATTTAAAAGTTTATTATCAATATTTTATCACCGAGACTCAAATTTTAATAAATAATCCACATCATCGAATCACCCCCCGCACTACGCCAAGGATATTCATTAATATCACATCCATGAATTATCCATGCACTACTACCAAGGATATTCATTATTATCACATCCATGAATTAATATTTCATTGTCGAGACTCATTTCAATAATTAATCCACATCATCAATTCATCCCCGCACTATAGGCCAAGGATATTCTTTTTAGATCACCACCACTTAATTATCCATGCACTACGGCCAAAGATAATCGTGTTTTCATCAACTATTCCCCGATCATGCCATAAAACAATTCATTTGCACCTCGTCAAGAGAATCCATAGCCATAATCATACCAAAAATCATTCCATCAATGCACTACTACTAATGAGGACTTTTTTCACATCATTTGTAACATTACTACCATGATTATACCTAATAATCCTCGGTCATAATCATACCAAGTCCATCTATGCACTATGTGCCATGTATGACTTTCAACATAATATATACATGAGGATGATGACAATGATATAAGTATTAATCAACGAAAACAAGGATAAATATTAAAGACTTTAAATTTATCCAAATATTATCAACCACTCATAATCTAATATTATTAATATCATAACAATATTTTAATCACTTCTTAAACTTATAAACAATTTATTTCAATTGTTTACACTTTACCAAATAATGCATTTAATCATTCAAAATGCCATACTCATAAGATTTCATCACCAATGATTAAATCCTCATCAAAAAATATGATATACCTTATATAGGATTTCCAAGCCATAAAATCCTATTTTCCAACTTTGTTACTTCACATAACATATTTAACTCATATGTTCAGAATTAAACTATTTTCATGAAAAATACCAAATCAGTCCCAAAAATATTTCTTTTTCGGGATTTAGCGTAATATAGTCCCATAATGAAATATATATTTTTTTTAATTTTTAAAATTCATTTACTATTTTTCAAAAATCAATTTCTAATTAATTCCTTAAGAAATTAGCTACCTCAAGTTTAACTCCTAGTAAATTCCCAAATCTTAAGGTGATCTTACACATGTTAACGTGAGCTTCCAGCTTTAAATTTCATGGTCATCTGAGTTATAGAACTCCAAGTTATAGCATTTTTCATTAAAAAAACCTAAATATTGAAATGGTCATAACTTGCTCATTTTAAGTTGAATGAGCTCATTTTTGGACAGAGGTACTTTATACCATATATACTTTCATGTCCCAAAAGGCCCGAATTTTTCTCACAAATTAAGTGGCCAAAAATGCCCTTAAAAAATTCGCAAGATTTATTTTTCCTTTTTTTTCTTTTTCGACTCCTTTTGCTAAAAATCAGTCCACATAAAAATCTACAACACCTTTTCCAAGTGATTCCACTTGGATAAGTTAGGAAACTCATAGATCTAACTCTAGAACTTGACCACACTCAAAAATTCAAATATAATAGAGATATGGTCAATTGAATTTCATGTTCCATTTTCACCAAAATCGATTTTCAACCCTTTGTGATTTCTAAGAAACTTTCATGTTTTCACATAATAACCAACATAACTCATCATAACACTTACTAATACTACATATACCCATGATTTTCATCATCCAATGCTTTTATTATGACTCTCATCATAATCAACGTAAAATGATCATTTCCACAATTTAATAAGGAATGAATATAAAGGATCATTCACCATGCATGTGGTAATCCACATGTACAAAGTTATTCCAATGTAATAATAAAGAATGGAATAATAATGATTCACCATGCATGCGATATAGATCGCATGCATGTGTTATTCAAATGTAATAATAAATAATGGAATCTAGTCCCACAGAACGCAAACAAAATGTGATATAATGTAAATAATAAAGAACGAACCAGTCAAAGTAAATTGCAAGACGCATGATATTCCAACATGTAATAATAAAGAATGGAATAACAATGTAAGTCACCAATGCATAAAATAAAATCAAATAATAATAAATAATGGAATCAGTCGCATGAAACGCACGTATGTGATAATGTAATAATAAATAATGGAACCAGTCAGCGTAAATTGCAATGCATGTGATGATATTCCAATGTAATAATAAAGAATGGAATAATAGAAGAATTTCACCATGTATGCAGATTCATATAAAAAAGTTATTCCAACATAATAATAAAGAATGGAATAATAGTAAGAATTTCACCAAGTATAGGTAGTCCTCAGAGATAAAAGTTATTCCAAAATAATAATAAAGAATGGAATAACAAGTTCTCTTCATTAATACAAAAGAAATAATACCCTTTACTAGTACAACAAATAATATCCCTTACCTTGAAAGAAGAGTATATTCAATCGGGTAGGTGAGGATATATACTCAAGAAAAACTTGCACTACGCTCAAAGCTTTCTTAAACTCTAAAGAAATACGCCAAGATTATAGAAGAAGAACTCTCTCTATAGTTTTCTCTCTAGAGTTTCAAATGAATTCGTAAGAAATAATGAAGGAATGAGCTTCTATTTATGTAAGAATGGATCTAATAAGAAACCAATCCATGAACTATCCAGTATTGATTTACTTTTAAACGGACTATCCAGATTGATTTACAATAAAATATAATATATTCTATTTATAATCTAATAAAACTAATAACTTTATAAAAGTATTCTCGTTTTTATATAAAAAAGATTTTACTATGCAAACACTATGCAGTACTACTATGCAAACACTATGCATAATAAAATATAATATATTCTAATTATTGTCTAATAAAAAAATGTATAACTTTATAAAAGTATTCTTTTTTATATAAAAAGATTTTACTATTAGCCTAATAAAAAATAATAACTTTATAAAAGTATTCTATTTTATATAAAACTTCATTTTTTATTTTATTACATTAATAATACTAATAAAACAAAACTTCATCATCACTTACTTTGAAAAAATCGATTTTTCAAATGTCACCCTTAACTTTAAACTTTTATCAATTTAACTATTCACCAAAATAGAAAAATTGAATACTTTTATTTCATAAAACGGAGTGATTCTACCAGGAAAGTTGGGTTTAAAGGAAACAAAGCCAACAAATATCGATCTACAACTTGCAGATAGATCAATAACTTATACATTGGGGATAGTAGAAGATGTGTTGGTAAAAGTTGACACATTGATTTTTCCAGCTGACTTTGTGGTGTTAGATTTCGAAGAAGATAAGAATATCCCAATCATCTTGGGATGACCATTCTCATAATCGATTTAACGCTAATCGACGTGCCTAATGGAGAACTGACCATGAAGGTGTTCGATCAGGTAGTGAAATTTAAAGTGTTCAAAGAGATTCCAATTCCTAATGACAAGGAAGAGAGTGATTTGATTGAGGCAGCTACACATGATAAACATAAGGATTATAGAGAGGTTGGTGGTCTAAAAGCGTTGATTGAGGATATGAAGTCAACTTCACTCCCAGATATGCAGTTGAATGGGCATGCAATAAAGCATTGTTATTTATGTGCGATAAACAAACTGCATACTGAAAATATCCCAACCGATCCAGGCTATACACAGGGAGTAGTCAAGCTGAAAGACTTAAAAAAACATGCGCTCATTGGGAGGCAACCCAATTTTCTTGTCATTTATAGTATTTTAGTTTTATGTTGCTTAATTCGTAGTTTAGTAATAATTTTAGTAGTTCATAGTTCAATTATGTGTAATTCTTAGGTAATTAGTTAGTCAGTATAGTAATTTTCAACATTCTTGTTCAAAATCCATGTACTTATCTTATAATTTTGGTTTTCATGGTTTTTAGGTACTAATGATGAGTCAGGTATGCATGCGGGTAAAATTTCATCAAAATCTGAATCTTCAGAAAATACCCTTTCAATGTGCCTATTCACCGCTTAACACACATACACTTGGGGGTCCTCCATATATGCTATCCCCAGCGGGCCTTGTAAACCAAAATACCCCATTTTGGTGTATACGGATTCCAGAACTTAACAGATTACAGTAGAACGTGGCTACACCACTTTTATTACTCAAAACCAAAACCCATCACTCCTAAATAGGTAGTATACAACCCATTTCGAGTCGCCAAATATATATACAACCCATTAAAAAATTTAAATACAAACTTAAAATACAAACTTATACAATACGACAAAAAATAGTCGAGAGTTTTAACACTAATATTGTCTCGTAGACAATATCCAAACTCAAATGGAGTCCTCATTACAATTATTATCACACTATTTTATAGAATAATGAGTGAGGACTACTATAGCCACCATCATCTGGACCATCACTCCATTCCCTCGACTAGTCTAGTCCCGCTATATTCTCATTTCCTCAAGAGAACAATGAAAGAAAAGGGTGAGCTCAACTAGCCCAAAGAAAGAATATTATGACTAAGATAATGCGTAATAAATTATCGTTAGCCTTCAAAAAGTGTTAAACCGATAGAATACAATAGACAACAAGTTTAACTCGCAAAGCTGAACAAGCAATCCATTAGAAGAGTCAAGTAGAGTATGATATCTACTATCTTCTATGATTTAAAAGTTCATCATCAATATTTTATTTTATTTCAGAACATACTCAATAAATAATCCACATCATCGAAATTATCCATGCACTACGGGCCAAGGATATTCATTAGTATCACATCCATGAATTATCCATGCACTACGGCCAAGGATATTCATTATTATCACCAATGGTCATGATCATGCCAACAATCGGTCCATCAATGCACTACGGGCCAATGAGGACTTTTACCACATCATTTTAAATTACACATCATTTGTAATGATTATACCGATACATAATTCCTGGTCATAATAATCATACCAATCAACAAATTCCATCTATGCACTACGGGCCAAAGATGACTTTCATCACAATATAAGTATGAGGATGATGACAATGATATAAGAATCAATCAAATGAAATCAAGGATAAATATTAAAGATTTATTTAATTTATCCGTAGTTCAAAAATGTCCAAATTGTCAACATGATAATCGCTTTCAGGAGTAAAATTCAAGAATAATATTCATGTATCAAAAATAATTTGGATGAAAAAGAAATCATTTTTTTGTCATGAATAGTACCCCAGTGAATAGTACCCCTTGAATGAATAGTACTCGTGAATAGTATTTGTGAATAGTACCCCATGAATAGACCCCGACATGAAAAGATTAAAATTTAACAAGAATGTTTAAAAAAAATATTCTTGTGAAACGATACTAGATGAAGCGCAAATTTCAAGGATATTCTACTAATTTCAAGGAGTATAGAATAATAATACTTATCAAATGAGTGTAGAATTAGAATATGAAACTAAATAATATTACTTATACATATATAGAGTATGGAAGAAAATATTATTTCTTACTTAATATTGAACAAAAATAATATCCCTTACCTTAAAAGGAGAGTATTTTTCGATCGGTATAATGTGGATATTCTTGAAGAAAACTTATACTATTTTCTACACTCAAAGCTTCCTTAAACAAAAAAAAGAAATACGCTCAATATTATAGAAGAAGAATTTCGATTCGTGTGATTTTCATTTCTAAACTAAGCATCCTATTTATAGGAGAATGGCATGATACTATACTATTTAGAAAAATAATGGACGAATAAAAAAAAAAATAAATTCATCATTAAAAATATTTTAAAAAATTTCTTGATTTTATCAACGCAATTAATTAAATACTAAACAAATACTATAATATATAATAAAATAAAAAATAATATATATATATATATATAAAATATATATATATATATATATATATATATAATATATATATATATATATATATATATATATATATATATATATATATATATATATATATATATATAATAACAAAACCGAGATAACTTTTCACCGACGATTTTGAAAAAAATGGGTAAGTGGGGGTCCATATAATAAGCCAAATTTACAACAAATACTTCATAAAAACCCTCTATTTATCTCAATTCACTTGGCTTCACTAAAACACATTTTTAATAACATTTATTCATCATTAATATTATAACTCACAATATTAACAACCAGATCATTCCCAAGAAAGAGGGGCTTTTTCGATAAGGACTTCTCCTTCGGGCGCGCAATTAGGTGACCAACCCCTTTTCTCGATGTAACTTTCTAGACATCATCAATAATGCAAATAATAATATGAATAACTTTCTTTGTCATCTCAATTATTGATTTAATAATATAAAATATATAAAATATTGTGACAATAATTGAATCAATAATATGAGATACTATGCAAACAATTATTGTGGCAATAATTGAATAAAACCGAAAGACTTTCACACGAAGCATCAATAATCAAAGATATTATACAATACCGTGTGCTACTATGCAACCACGCCAGACATCGTATTTTTTATCACCGGGTATTTCAACAGTTTAAACTGTAAAAACTTTTGTCGTTATTTTTATAAAAGTTATTTTGTCGCATTTTCTAACTCCGATAATAATTTCATTGGGGTCCACCAATGATTGTGTCGTCGCATTTAATATTCCCCGATAAAACGAATATTTCCCACCAAAACTAATATTTTATGACAACTTGCTTACTTTGCAAAAAAATTTGTAAATATTACCCACAACTATAACATTATATCAAATCCACACCTTATTATTCAAAATGATATTTAGAGAAAATAAATCTTTATTCATAAAAGTTGGGGTCTTACAACCTCCCCTTCTTATGAAATTTCATCCTCGAAATTGGTGTACGTACTGTATGTCAAGAGGTGAGGATACCTTGATTTCATTTCAGATTCTAACTCCTGTGTCATTTCCTCAACATCGTGGTTTCTCCACAAAACTTTTGACTTGAGGTATAACCTTGAGCGTAGAATATGTTCCTTCTTATCCAAGATTTTAACAGTAGTACCTCTTCATACGTTAAATCTTCCGCTATCTCGTTCGGGTTCTAATTCAATAATGTGGTTCGGTCTTCCACATATTTACGTAACATAGATATGTGAAAACGTTATGAACACGAGACATACTTGGCAAGTAAGGCGTAGTCTATAGCCACAGCTCCTACTCGATCGAGGATTTCAAATGGGCCAATGAATCGAGGATCGAGCTTTTCTCTTTCCAAATCTCGTAACTCCTTTCCATGGAGCAACACGTAATAAACACATGATCTCCAACATTGAATTCCACGCCCCTTCGATGAAGATCAACATAACTCTTTTGTCGATCTTGTGAGGTTTTTATACGCTATCGGATCATTTGAATCTTTTTCGTTGTCATGCTGTATCAATTCCTGGTCCCAACAACGTTGCTTCACCCACCTCATCCCAAAGATAATCGAGAACGACACTTTCGCCCATACAACGCCTCGAATGGAGCCATGCCTATACTTGCTTGATAACTATTGTTGTAGGAGAATTCCACTAATGGCAAGAACTTGTCCCAACTTCCTTTGAAGTCAAGGACACAGTAGTCTTAATAGATCTTCAAGAGTTTGAATAGTCCTCTCGACGATCGCTCATCCGCTTGAGGATGATATGCCGAATCAATCGTAAACTGCGCGCCATAGCTTTTTTGCAAACTAACCCAAAATCGTGAAGTGAATCTTGGGTCTCGATCGTAAACTATGGATACGGCATACCATGCAAGTCTTTTACAATCTCATTTATGTATATATACGAGCAAGACGCTCAAGTGAATAAGTTTCTCAGATAGGTAAGAAATGAGCAGACTTGGTTAATCTATCAACAATGACCCAAATTGCATCTATGCCTTGAGAAACCTTGGGAAGACCAAAGAATAAAATCCATGGTAATGTGCTCCCACTTCCATTCGGAATTTCAAGTGGTTGCAATGGACCTTTTGGCACTTGATGCTCCGCTTTGACACGCTGACAAGTTAAACACCTTGAGATAAACTCCGCTATCTCTCTCTTCATATTGCTCCACCAAAATGTATGTCAAGATCACGATACATTTTGGTACTCCCAAGATGGATGCAAAATGGTGTGTGTGTGCGCTCCATCATGATTTTATACTTCAAATCAGAGTCGTTAGAACACAAAGTCCGGAGTCGACTCAAGTATTCCTTCTTCATCGATTCTTGCTTCCGAATACACCTTCTTGTACTTTTTCTTCCTCATACGATCATCACCTGTGTCCGTAGTTTGAAAACTTTAACTTTATCGATTAAAGTCGGGTTCTACTCGTGATATTTGACATCATCACGCGGGTCCCCTCGGAGTCTTTAACTCTATCTCCATCCTTTGTAAGTCATACAAATGGGGCCTTTATATTGACAATATCGCACTCTGCATCTCAAGATATGATCTTCTACTCAACGCGCCAGCCTACCACGCTCGCTTTTCCCAGATGGTATTGAATGGTATGATCGTAATCTTTCAAAACTCGAGCCAAACGTCATTGCCGCATGTTGAGTTCCTTTTGGGTGAAGAAATATTTGAGGCTTTTATGATCCCAGATAGATCTCCACTTTCTCCCCATATGTGTGTAATGCCCTCCATTTTTTAAGCGTTAAAAACGATCGCCGCTAACTCTAGATCATGAGTAGGATAATTTCTCTCATATATTTTTGAGTTGTCGTGAGGCATAGGCTATGACTTTCCCATGTTGCATGAGAACACATCCTAAACCTCGCCTCAAGCATCATCAGAGATGACAAATCCCTCCGAACCAGATGGTATTGTCGTAAAAAAAAATAAATGAGTCTCCTCTCGAGTTCTTGAAAACTCTTCTCACATTCCTCGCTCCAACCAAATTTTGTATCTTTTCGAGTCACCGAAGTTAATGGAGTAGCGATTCGAGAAAATCCTTCCATTAATCTCCGATAATAACCACCTAAGCCCAAAAAGCTACGCATTTTGGTTATCGACGACTTAGGTTGCTCCCACTTTTGTATTGCTTCAATCAATCTTGCCTGGTCAACAGATATTCCATGATTTGATATCACGCGCCCAAGGAATGCTACTTCCTCAAGCCGTAACTCACATTTCTTCAACTTGGCATATAACTTGTTTTCACGAAGCTTTTGGAGTATCACCTCAAGTGTTGCTTCATGATCTTCACGGCTTTTGGAGTATATGAGGATGTCATCAATAAAGACAACCACAAAATGATCCAAATATTCCTTGAATACTTGATTCATCATATCCATGAAGGCAAAATAGAGCATTAGTCAATCCAAAAGACATGACTAGAATTGTAATGCCCGCATCGAAGTTCTCGAAAAGTAGTCTTTTGAATGTCATCGCTTTTAATCTTTAATCGATGATATCCTAACGAAGATCGATCTTTGAAAAAAATTTGGCACCTTGCAATCGGGTCAAACAGTCATCAATGCGAGGCAACTGGGTACTATTTTTGATGGTGATGATATGATTCAACTCCCGATAATCAATGCAAAGTCGATACTCCCATCTTTCTTCTTTTTAATGTAACAGAGAGCACCCCAAGGAGACGATTTAGATGAATGAAACCGATGTCTAACAAAATTCTCGCAGTTGGGTTTTTAACTCCAAGTTCAATAGAGCCATTCGATATGGGGTTTTGGAAATGGGTTTTGTACCGGTTCAAGGTCAATACAAAATTCGATTTCACGCTTCGGGGGTAGGCCAAGAAGTTCTTCGTGGAATACGTCAGAAATTTATTAACAATAGAAATATCATTCAAATCGATGTATTTTTGTTTAAATCTGATGACATGGGCTAAGAAAGCTTGACATCCATTTTTTTTCAATAAACGAATGGCTTTATGGCTTGATATGATGTTGATCGATTTTAGTGGGTTGGTTGCTTGAATTTGCATAATAGGTTGGTTAGAATATGAAAGCTAACAACCTTATTTAAAAATAATCAATTTTAGCATGATGAGTAGTTAACCAATCAATCCCTAAAATCACATCAAATGCAAGTATTTTCAAAGAGATAAGATCGACAGTAATGTGAGGGTGCCGATTTGAATCAAACAAGATTTATAAACAGTGGATGTAATGAAGGTTTCTCCCAACGGAGTTTCAACAGATAAGTCAAAGTCTAATTTCTCCGGAGTTAAATTTAAATATTGAGCACAAGTAGGAGAAATAAAAGAATGGGTAGAACCGATATCAAATAAGGTATAGACTTCGCAAGAGTTTATGATTAGCTTACCCGTGATAACTTCATTCGGGTTCCTCGCTTTTTGGGAGGTCACGACAAACGCTCTCCCTTGAACTACCGGCTTTGACTTGTCTGGGACAGCCTTTGGTGTCTCCATCCCAATTGGACTTGACTTCACTACACGACAAAATCGAGCTAGGTGACCTTCTCTTCCGCAATTGTAACACGCTTTGGGTTGTTGTGCACAGTTTGGACTGATGTGTCCCTCCCTCCGCATTTGTAGGATACGACCGGTGGTCCGTTCTCCTTCCTTGAAAATGGGTGTGGTGTCATTGCTTTTCCATCATTATTGAACCTTCTTCTTGAAATTTCCACTTCTATTATCTTGGCCATGATTACCATCAAGTGGTTACCATTTTCGCATGTTGATTTCTCCACGTTTGTTGTCACCGCTTCGATGATCGCTACCACCGGTATTATCATTTTTTTTTACCGCTATCTCTTGGTTGGTTGACTCATTATCGCGCTCCAATAATCGAGCCCTATTCACAACATCTGAATACAAGCAAAGTTTGTGAGAAATGAGGTATTGACGTATTTCGGGTTTCAAACCTCGTAGAAACATTCGCGTCATACGCTCCTCATTATCTACCAAATGGGATGCAAACCGGGATAACTCACAAACTTAGCCTCAGATCGCGATACATGGCCATATTGTTTTGCTCCAACTTGATGAATTCTACCTCCTTCATGTGATTAATACTTTTGGGAAAGTACTTGTCGTTGAACAATTTTGAACTTCTCCCAAGACATCTTTAGTGCGAAAAGTCGAGTACGCTTTTATAGATTCCCACCAATAATCCGCCTCTCCTCGCAACATGAAGGTGGCAAGGGAACCTTTTTCCTCCTGAGCATCCCAAGACATCAAATATCTTGGTGATCCGCTTAATCCACATCTCTCGCCTTTAAGTGGTTCTCGCTTTCCCAAAAACTCGTGGTCCCAACTCCTTGAATTGCTTAGCGGTGACCATCCGTGAGTTGCCGTTGTTTCCACCGCATTTTGAACAGAGTCTCTCTCTCTCACCGATGTTGCATGAATTGCAGTAAAGCTCCTAAACATCCCATCGCTCATCATTTGGTCTTTGTTGTTGTTTACATGAGGATTATTGCCTTCCCCGATGCACATTATCCTCGTTATCGATCATGGTGACTCAACTGGTCTCATGTGCTCCATTGCTTATCTCAACATTTTCAGATGTCATTTTCAAACACCGCCACAAAACAAGGGGGTTAATTGACATGCCACATATTATCCCTATATTCTCGATCGACCAATTAAATAACAAATAAGCTTAGGTAGGTCATACTAGCGTAAGGATTTACCGCCTCCCTCCTAGTTCTAGCCTCAAATCTCAAACCAGGATCATATCCCTAAGCTGATGATACCAACCGTGACGCCCCCAAAATAGGTATACACAACCCATTCTCGAGTCGCCAAATACATGGTACATGTAATTTAAATACAAACTTAATTATACAATAATATGTAAAATACGACAAAACATAGTCGAGAGTTTTAACACTAATATTGTCTCAGTAGACAATATCCAAACTCAAATGGAGTCCTCATTATAATTATTATCACACTATTTTATAAAATAGTGAGGACTACTATAGCCACCATCTCGACCATCACTCCATTCCCCGACTAGTCCCAAAACTATATTCTCATTTCTCAAGAGAACAATGAAAGAAAAGGGTGAGCTCAACTAGCCCAAGAAAGAATATTATGACTAAGATAATGCGTAATAAATTATCGTTAGCCTTCAACAGTGTTAAACTGATAGAATACAATAGACAACAAGTTTAATACAAATGAACAAGCAATCCATTGTAAGAGTCAAGTAGAGCATGATATCTACTATCTTCTATGATTTAAAAGTTCATCATCAATATTTTATCGCTCAGTAACATAAAAACTCAATAAATAATCCACATCATCGAATTATCCATGCACTACTGCCAAGGATATTCATCACATCCATTAATTATCCACATCCGCCAAATTATATCATGCACTACGCCAAGGATATTCGTTATTATCATCATATTATCACCAATGGTCATGATCATGCCAACAATTGTCCATCAATGCACTACGGGCCAATGAGGACTTTTACCACATCATTTGTAATATTACAGGTCATGATTATACCGATACATAATTTCTGGTCATAATCATACCAATCAACAAATCCATCTATGCACTACACGGCCAAAGATGACTTTCATCACAATATAAGCATGAGGATGATGACAATGATATAAGACATCAATCAAACGTAAATCAAGGATAAATATTAAAGATTTATAATTCAATTTATCCAGAGTTCAAAAATGTCCAAATTGTCAACATGATAACCGCCAGGAGTAAAATTCAAGAATAATATTCATGTATCAAAATAATTTCAGTAAAAAAATAATTTTTTGAAAAAAAAATCATTTTTTGTCGTGAATAAGACTTCGTGAAAGTGAATAGTAGACTGTATGAATAGTACGTGAATAAAGAATAGTAAAAAACAAAAAAGATTAAAATTTAACAAGAATGTTCAAAAAATATTTTTGTGAAAAGATACTAGATGAAAACACAAATTTCAAGGATATTCTACTAATTTCAAGGAGTATAGAAGCAATACTTAACAAAATGAGTGTAGAATTAGGAATATGAAACTAAATAATATTACTTATATACTACGTAGTATGGAAGAAAATATTATTTTTACTTAATATTGAACAAAAAATAATATCCCTTACCTTAAAAGGAGAGTATTTCGATCGGTATAGGGGGGATATTTCTTGAAGAAAACTTATACTATTTTCTACACTCAAAGCTTCCTTAAACTCTAAAAAAGAAATACGCTCAATATTATAGAAGAAGAATTCTCCGATTCTCGTGTGATTTTCATTTCTAAACTAAGCATCCTATTTTGGAGAGAATGGAAGGATACTATTTGAAAAAATCAGAAAATGCAAAAAAAAAAATCACGAAATGAAAAATTCAATGAATGAAAATCAAATTAATGCTAACTATGCAAAAAATTTCTAAAAAAAAATATATATAAATATATATTTACTAACAAAACTAATAATATAATTATATATAATATAATATATTATATAAATATAATATATATAATAAAAATATATATATATATATATATATATATATATATATATATATATATATATATATATATATATATATATATATATAAGTAATAAAATAAAATTGAGATAACTTTCTACCGACGATTTTGAAAAATGGGTAAGTGGGGGTTCATGCAATAAGCCAAATTTACAACAATAACTTCATAAAAAAACCCTCTATTTATCTCAATTCACTTGGCTTCACTAAACACATTTTTAACAACATTTATTTATCATTAATATTATAACTCGCAATATTAACAACCAGATCATTCTCAGGAAAGAGGAGGTTTTCCGATAAGGACTTCTCCTTATTGGCGTGTAATTAGGTGACCAAACCCTTTCCTCGACAAAACTTTCTAGACATTGTCAATAATGCAAATAATAATATGAATAACTTTGTCGTCTCAATTATTGATTTAATAATATAAAATATATGATGATGATATCGTGACAATAATTGAATCAATAATATGAGATACTACGCAAGAATTATCGTGGCAATAATTGAATAAAACCGAGTGACTTCTCACGTAAGCATCAATAATCAAAGATATTGTATAATACCGTGTGCTACTATGCAACCACGCCAGACATCGTATTTTTTATCACCGGTATTTCAACAATAGTTAACTATAAAACTTTTTTGCCGTTATTTTTATAAAAGTTATTTATGTCATTTTCTAACTCCGACAATAAATTCGCTGTGGGGTCCACCAATGATTGTGCCATCATATTTAATATTCCCCGATAAAATGAATATTCCCCACCAAACTAATATTTTATGACAACTTGCTTACTTTGCAAAATTTATAAATATTACCCACAACTATAACATTATATCAAATCCACACCTTATTATTCAAAATGATATTTAGAGAAAATTAAATCTTTATTCATAAAAGTTGGGGTCTTATCATCTTTGGATTGTGTAGACAATCCAGGGTTAGATGATCAGGCGATGAGCCCGTGCAGCAGCCTCTCCAGCTACTTGATTTGAGAATGATTGCTAGATATTCAGTACGGGCTGGAGGTGAGTCGCATCCTCGAGGGTTAGGTTTTATATTTCCTGATGCTCCTGAGGAGGAGGAGGTAGAGGATACTTCTGAGGATGACAAGTTGAAGGCCGACGAGATGTCTAGTGAGGAGAGGCTGCGAGGGGTAGTAGGTCTACCAAGTACATGTTCAGTACCCAGTTTCCCAGCCTACAGAGACACATTGATGATCTCGATATACAAGAAGATAGGAAGCTGAAGAGACTTGAAGTGAGACAAGAAAATGCCTTTGCCACACAGAACGCCTTCAATGCTTCGTTGGCAGAGGCATTTGCCAGATTGAATCCAGTTGTTGTGGACTAATTTCAGTTCATAGTCCCACAGCCATTGCCACAGTATCCACCTTCTGATTCTGATGTGGAGGAGATGCCACTGCCACCACCATAGGCTTAGCATGCTACAGGGAAGTCCTCTTATACTTTGCTGCAGTATTTTCACAATGAGGACATTGTGTATATTAAGTTTAGGGGAGTATTAGTTATTTGTTTAATGTCTTAGTTTTGTTTTTATGTCAAATGTGTGGAAGACCCAAACCATATTATTGAATTAGAACCAGACGAGATAGTCGAAGATTTAACGTATGAGGAGGTATATGTCAAGATCTTGGATAAGAAAGAGGTATATGACAAAATTTAACGTATGAGGAGGTACGCTCAAAGGTTATACCTCAAGTCAAAATTTTATGGAGAAACCATGATATTAAGGAAATGACCTGGGAGTTAGAATCTAAAATAAAATAAGGTATCCTCACCTCTTCGATATACCAGGTATGTACATCAATTTCGAGGACAAAATTTCATAAGGAGGGGAGGTTGTAAGACCCTAACTTTTATGAATAAAGATTTAATTTTCTCTAAATATTATTTTGAATAGTAAGGTGTTGATTTGATATAATGTTATAGTTATGGGTGATATGTGCAAAATTTGTAAAGTAAGCAAGTGGTCATAAAATATTCATTTGGTCGGGGAATATTCTTTTTGTCGGGGAATATTCGTACGATGACGCAATCATTGGTGGACCATATAACGGAATAACTATCGGATATAGAAATTGACAGAAATAACATTTTCATAAAAATAATGGTAAGACTTTTACCGTTAAACTGTTGAAATACCTGGTGATAAAAGTATAGTAATACGCGTTGTTGCACAAGAAAGAAGACAATACCAGATCGCATAAATATCTCCGATTATTGATGTTTACGTAAGAAGTCACCTGGTTTCATTCAATAATTGTCACAATAGTTATCGTGATAAGATCTCATATTATTGATTCAATTATTGTTATGAAGATCATCGCATAATATTTTATATTATTAAATCAATAATTGAGATTTATACGCTTATTCATATTATTATTTGCAATATTGACAATGTCTAGAAAGTTCTGTCGAGGAAAGAGGTTTGGTTATTTAATTGCGCGTCAGTAAGGAGAAATCCTTATCGGAAAGCCCCCTCTTTCCTGGGAACGATTTTGTTGTCAATATTGTGACTTATAATATTAAATGATGAATAATTGTTGAAAGATTAAAAATGTGTTGATTAAAGATAAGTGATTTGTGGTAAATATTTATTCAATTTTTGATATAAATAGAGGGATTTGTCATGAGGCATTTGTTGTAAGTTTGGCTTATTATTCCATGGGGAGATGTGCTAATTTTTCAGACCATCGGTTGAAGTTATAATAATAAATCAATATGGACCGTTGGTTGAAGTTATAATAGTAAATTAATATGGACCGTTGGTTGAAGTTTTAAAAGTAAATCAATATGGACCGTCCGTTTAATAGTAAATCAATCTGGATCATTCGTGAATTAGTTACTATTTAATCCATTCTCCTATAAATAGAAGCTCTTTACTTCATTCTTTCTTACGAATTCACTAAAACTATAGAGAGAGAAACTATATAGAGAAAGAAGAATAGTATTCTGCTGCTTCACTATTGCAGTATCCAATCTCCTACTAAGGTAAGGGATATTATTTTTTCGTATTCGTAAGGGATATTATTTTTCTTATTCGTAAGGAGTATTATTTTTTTCGTATTCGTAAAGGATTTTATTTACTTCATAGTCATAAGGGTTGTCATTTTATTCCTTATTAATCTGCAGGGTAACCTGCTCACAATGGACACCGCATGTATATAGTAAATAACCCTTCAGATTCATTCTTTATTAATCATGGAGTAACTCTGCTCACGCGGATTACCGCGATGCATGGTGAATAACCCTTCAGATTCATTCTTTATTAATCTCATGGAGTAACTGTCTCACGCTGGATTATAAAGATGTATGGTGAATAACCCTTCGTATTCATTCATTATTAATCTACGAGAGTAACCTGTCTATGCAGATTACTGCATGCATGGTGAATAATCTTTCGTATTCATTATTTATTAAATTGTGGAAATGATATGTCTACGCGGATTACCGCATGACGGGTGAAAATCCATTTGCAGTTTCATATATTCTTTTATACTCATATGAGATATCATTTCTTTTGTACTCATAAAGGGATATCGTCTTCTTTTAAATTTCTCCATTTATGGTACGAATTTATTGTTTGTTTCCATAACCTTATTATTAAATGGTGAAAACCTTTGAAATTAGTGGAATATTCTTAATAATTTGTGCTTCATCTAGTATCATTCCACTATTGGTTTGAACTTTCTTATTAAATGACGGGATACTATTTATGTCGGGGTACTATTCATTTGGGATACTATTCATTCGAGGTACTTTTTATTTGAGTACTATTCATTCGGGGTACTATTTACGACAAAATTGATTTCTTTTCTGTCCAAAATATTTTTGATACATGAATATCATTCTTAAAATTACTCCACAATTAGTGATCATGTTGGTAATTTGGATAGTCTTGAACTCTGGATAAATTAAATTATAAATATCTAATATTTATCCTTGATCTCACTTGATTGATTCTTTATATCATTGTCATCATCCTCATGCTTATATTGTGGTGAAAGTCATCTTTGGTCCGTAATATATAGATGGACTATTGATTAGTATGATTATGACAAGGAATTGTGTATTGGTATAATCATGACCTGTAATGTTATAGACAAAGGTTGTGGTGAAAGTCTTCTTTGGCCCGTAGTGCATAGATGGACATGTCTTTGACATGATCATGACCACTGGTGATACAAACGATTATCTTTGGCCCGTAGTGCATAGATAATTCGTTGATTAGAAATAATTATTGATTGGTTTTACAGAGATAAAATATTGATGATGGACTTTTAAATCATAGAAGATAGTAGACATCATTCTCTACTTGACTGTTCTAATGCATTGCTATTTTCGCTGCTGTTGTTGATCTAAAACTTGTTGTCTATTGTATTCTATCAGATTTTGCCCTGTTGAGGACTAAGGATAATTTGTTCTACATTATCTTAGTCATAATATTTTTTACTAGGCTAGTTGAGCTCACCCTTTTCCTTTTGGTTCCATTGTTCTTCTCAAGAGGCGAGAATGGGGCTGGGACTAGTCAGAGAGTGGAGTAATAGTCCGAGATAGTTACTATAGAAGTCTTCACTATGTTGTGAAATAGTGTAATAATAATTGTAATGAAGACTTAATTTGAGTTTGAATATTGTCTACGAGACAATATTTGTATTAAAATTCACAGTTTATGTGTTGTATTTTGCACGACAGTTCAATAGTTGTATAAATAAAGTTTGTATTTGGATTCTGTACCATATATTTGACAACTCAGAATGGGTTGTGTGGACCTATTTTGGGGGCGTCATATCAATAATCAATATAATTAAATTTTTTATACCAAAAGGGTACAATAGTCATTAAATTAACTTTAGAAAAATTATAATGGTCTTATATTTACCTTTTTTGGTACAAAAAATTAATTAAATAAATGTTAAAATGAGACTCAATATAAGTATTTTTTTAGTCACGTGTCGCTGTCATGTTATCAATTTTTTGACATGACACTATCAATTAGACGTAATCAGAAAAAATTAAAAGTTTAATCCTTTAATTGAAAAGACAATTTCCAAAGTGGGCAAAAAACTAAAAATTTAGGGTATTAATCCATATATTAGGCCCTTATAAAATTGAGTCATTAAGCTTTGATTAAGATTAATTTGTATAATTTTAAATTTTAAATTACAATACTTAAACTATTTTAATTTCTAAATAATAATATCATATTTAGTAAACTAAAAATTTATAAATTGTTTAAATAAAAAGATCAATAAAAAATAATTTATATGTCGATAAATTTATGAAAAAGTAAATTACGACTTACATAAAATTATAACATATAATAAATTAAGGTAAGATTATTTCTTATTTTAATATAAATTTATGTAACAAGACTCGATGTCAAATAAATATTTTTGGTGGCACTGATGGAGACACGGAGTAAAGATTTTTTTTTTAAAAAAAGGGGTATACACTGACACACATGCCATTGTAATCCTCCTAACAGAGTGTTATATATATTTAAAATGGACAAAAAAAAAAAAAAAAAATTTTAATTAAATTTTTTGTATAATTTTTATGTCAAAAATAATGAATTTGGACAAAAGATAAGGGTTTGTTCGACAATAACTTATTTTATAATGACTTATAAATTGAAATTTTAAATGACTTATAAGTTATTTTAAGTTGTGATTTATAAATAAAAATATTTGACATTATTTTAACTTATGAGTTAAAATAAGTTGTGACAGTGTTTGGTCAATAACTTACAAGTTATAATAAGTTGTTAAAATTACTAAAATGAAAGCAAAACAATATTTATATTTGGTCAAACTTACTTATAAGTCATTTTTCGAGAAGTAAGAAATTGTTACTTCTCAAATATGTCTTATAAGTCATTTATAAGTTAAAAAATAAAGTTTCACACGAACACTTCAAGAGCAAAAAAACTTACTTATAAATTGGTTTGACAAAACATGCATGCCCTAAATAACATAAGATCATTTTTTATAATTTCCATTACACTATCTAGATTATAAATATGATAAAACTAATATAAGAGTAATTTAGTAACTTAAATATAAAACATAATATTTTATCTTTATAAATCCAACAACATTAAAAAAATATATACAAATTTCTATTATTTTATTTTTTATTATAAATTAAAACTTCTACTAAACTCAGAAACAGCATAAAAGTCATTGAGCTCTACCGTTGAATAGTAGAGCCATTTTGTTGACTGGAAAACTCTGCCCGGAATCTCCTTATCAGCTTCTTACATTTTATTCTCCGGTACAAATTCATTAGTATATTTTATATTTCATTTGAATATCGATTAAAAGCCCTAGATCTGATCTGACAAAGTTTCGTCGATAATCTGAATTTGGATCCACCGGATCTCAGCGATGCCGGTGTCTGCTTCCGCTATATACTTCTTAAATCTCCGAGGCGATGTCCTTATCAATCGCCTATATCGAGATGATGTTGGGTCAGCTCCTCCTTCTTTCTCTCTATTTAATTTTCGTATAATTGACTTTTTTATGTAAAGAATAAGCCGTGTAATCGGCATAAAGTGCATTACTGTTGAAATTTTTTTATTGTGTAACTAAAGAACGAGAATGAGAACTAGTTGAAACTAATAAATCAATTGTGGTTCGGTTTGTGATTGGTGAATACTGCGAGTTTGTTAAATTTGCATATTGATGTGTTAAAATTATGTACTGTAAGTGCACATTGTCGAATTGAAGAACTGACAAGTAGATTAATTTTAATATTTCCTTAATATCTATTTTAGGCGAATTAGAAATAAAGATTGAGGATTAATTAACTAGAATATAACAACTAATAATGAGAAAATAATTTAGGAATCCGAATCCATTAAATAATAAACACAACATATAATTCAATCTCTTCTATTTTTATAACTCAACTATTTTAATCTCCCTCCTCTTTAATTTAGTAATTTTACAATTAACGTGAGCAAGCATAGAATATGAAAATAATTAACTATAACCTATCAAAACTTCTTTGAACAAGCATGAATTATGAAAAACTCATATCTTAACAATAATCTATCAAAACCTCTTAATTAATTTAAAATCACATAAAAACTATAAAACGAAGGTATTTCAATAACGAAACATGAAGACGAAATCAATTAAACATAAAAGCATAAATAATAGAAGAGATGAAAAATATTATCATGAATAATTATTTAATTTCATCTTCATCCTAGATTAAAGAAATTAGCTAGACATAAAAAATAATTAAACTAACTAAATAAAGAAAAGAAGAAGATTAAAAATAAATAAGAAAACTCCCTTTAATTAACGATCATCCAACGAGTATACAATGGAGAAGTAATTTAATCTACTTCTAACCTAAACTAATACGATACCTAATACTCCCTTCTCTTTAAAACAAGAGACCTATTTATAGAGAATAACTTTGAACTCTAATTTAGATTCATTGAATTTGGACACTTTTATTCCTTTTTCTATGTAGGTTTCAACTTCCTAGTGACAATTAACTTTTTAAAGAGATCTTCTAGATAGACTTTCCTTTCTCTTGTTGGATTTGACTTGCACACCAAGATTGTTCCACCTCTTTCCTTCTCCTTGTAGGATTCTTCTTCGATATTCCTCACATGAATAAGAGCATTAAATATCGCTTGATCACCAAGATTTTGACTTTATTGCAACAAATATTAAATCTTATAAAATAAAATAAAACATTAATTTAATAAATTAGTATAATTAAAAGGAGAAAATTGGGGATAATAAAATGTATGAATTATGTGTCTATCAAATACCCCCATACCTAGCTTTTGCTTGTCCTCGAGTAAAATAAAAATAAAAAAAAAACAAAAATTATAGTATCGCATTTTCGTAGGAAACACGATGTGCAACAATCCTTTAAATCTCAAGGTTACCCCAAGTGGACGAGTTGTGTCTCGTGAGGGTTTGCAGTGAATATACCCACAAAATTCAAAAAAATATTTTTGAGTTCGACAAATTATGAAATTGAAAGAAAATTTCTAAATATCAATGAGCATTATACATAAGCAAGATTAAATTAAAAATCACACTTTCACCTTATCAAAAATACCCGATCTTTATTTTAGACATCATTCTTCATTAAATCAATTTCATGTGATGCATGCAAGTGTCTGTGATGTAACTCTTAATAGGGATTTTTACCATGAAAATCAAGCAAGCTCATTTTTCTTTTTCTTTCTTTCTTTTTCTTCTTTTTTTCCATTTTTTTTTCAATTTTGATTCTTAACTTGTGCAATGTCTCGTTTTCTTAGGCTTTTCAGAGTTAATCATGAAACGAGGGTTGGACCAATGACTCCCAAACCAATTGGCTTTAGGGCACTAGGTGTATAGACACCCCTAAGGGTTTACTAACTTGAGTAACAAAGGCCACAAAATTAGACTAGTCAAGCTGCTTTTATCCATCACACTTTTCAGCGTGAATATCGATACTTCCCGATGTTTGGATACCCAATTTTTTCGTTCAATGGACATTGAAGCAATTATTTATTTCTTTATTTTTCAACTTTTTTCCAACTTTTCTTTTCTATTTTTTTGAAATTATTTGAATCATAGTTTATACCCCACAACTAAGAATTAGTGCAAACGTGAAGTGCAAAAATGCTTGTGAAATCAATTTTAATCTAGATTGTGTTTCGAACTAAGATTTCATATCTTATCAAAAATTCAAGAGTTTTAAATCTTTCAATGTTACTCATGAGGTTTACTCTACAAACACTTATTAGAATTAATTCAATCCATAAAAAATCAAACAAAATACAAACTCCCCCCATACCTAAATCATGCATTGTCCTCGATGTATGCAAATGAAAAATAGAGAACAAAGATATGAAAGAATTATACCTTGTATGTGGGGTTTTTATTCTGCAAGAAAATGCGGTGAGAAAGAAAACAAATGTACATATCTACAAATTTCATAAATTCTAAAAATAATTAAACTAACTAAAATAAAGAAAAAAAGAAGATTAAAAATAAATTAGAAAACTCCTTTTAATTAACGATCATCCAACGAACGTACAATGAATACATAATTTAATCTACTTCTACTCTTAACCTAAACTAATACAATACCTAATATTTTCTCTCTAAAACAAGAGACCTATTTATAGGGAAAATAACTTTGAACCCTAATACACTTTTGTTCCCTTTCCTTGTAGGTTTCAACTTCCTAGTGGCAATCAACTTCTCAAAGAGATCTTCTAAATATACTTTTCTTTCTCTTGTTGAATTTGACTTGCACACCAAGATTGTTCCACCTCTTTCCTTCTCCTTGCAGGATTCTTCTTGGATATTCTTTACATGAATAAGAGCATTAAATATCGTTTGATCATCAAGATTTTGGCTTTATTGCAACAAATATTAAATTCTACAAAATAAAATAAAACATATTAATTTAATAAACTAATATAATTAAAAGGACAAAATTAGGGATAATAAAATGTATGAATTACGTGAATATTAAATACCCCCATACCTAGCTTTTGCTCAGTAAAATAAAAATAAAATAAAACAAAAAATAAAATAAAAAAATTTATACTACCCCCCCAGGTAGAGAGACGATGAACACTTAGTATTGTGCAAAACGAGCCTTTAAACCTCGAGGTTACATAAACAAGATTGGACTTTCAGTCAAAAATGGTCTCGTGAGGGTTTGCAATGAATATCCCACAAAATTTTGTAAAAAATATTTATGGGTTCAACAAATTATGAAATGAAATAAAACTTCACCCTATAAATATCAATGGACATTATACATAAACAAGATTAAATTATGCTTACTTCTAAAATCACAGTGCACTTTCACCTTTTATCAAAATACTCGATCTTCATTTTAGACACCATCCTTCATTAAATCAATTTCATTCATCAACCGAAGCTCTCGTGGGGCTTGTTTAAGCTCGTAGAGTGCTTTCTTCAACTTGTACACTTTGCTCTCTCCACCCTTCACCTCATAACCCGTGTATCGTTCCACAAACACCTCCTCACCGATCTCACCATAAAAAAGCACTTTTAACATCGAGTTGGTATACTTTCCACCTTCTTCGATTAGTTGAAAGTGCAAGTATTAGTCGAAAAGTATCCCAACGAGTTACCAGAGCAAATACCTCAGTGTAGTCGATACCGGCTTGCTGTGTGTATCCCTTTGCTACAAGTCGAGCCTTGTATTTATCCACCTCTCCTTTCTCGTTCAACTTGGTCTTGAAAACCCATTTAACACTTATCTTCTTTGCTCCTCTTGGCAACTCAGTTAGTTCCCAAGTACCATTCCTCTCTATAGCTTGAATATCTCGGTCCATAGCTTCTCCAAGTTGAACTCTTAGCAGCCTTCTTCAAACGTTGTTGGATCATTTGAAGCCGAACATGGCAAGCAGATCTCCATAACTAGTTTTTGCACGTATATGATGATGAGGTGAACTCCCACCCCCACAAGACGCAAAACAACAACTCGATGCCATAGGTTTGTTGTTGAATCATCTCAAGATGCTTGAAAGCAAGTCGGTCCGAACATTAGTAGGCATAGAGGCAAGCAACACAAACATTCGATTTGCAGACATTTGTTTGCAGAATTAGCCCCTTCATTGGATGATAGATTTTACACATTACTTTGAATCAAAATAGCCAAGTTTTTCTCCTGAAGTTGTCCAATGCTAAGCAAATTATTCTTGAGCTCAGGAATGTAAAATACCTCAGTGATCACCTGAGTTCTGCCTACAACTTGTATTTTGACATTTCCTTTCCCCATGACAACCATCTTCGAGTCGTTTCCAAGCTTTACTGAGTGCCTGAAGGATTGATCGAGCTCAATGAACCACTGCTTGTCTCCACTCATGTAGTTGCTACATCCCGAGTCCAAGAACCACACATTTTCTCTTTTCAAATTGTGTCTCAATGTATGAGTAACATCTCTTGATCTTCATCTAACTCCGCATACTTAGCATAATGGGCATAGCTAGGACATTCGTACTGAATATGTCCCAACTTGTGACATCTCCAGCACTCCACAGTAGCTTTATTGAAAGCTCTTCCTCGACCCCTTCCTCTTCCTCTAAAATTTCCACGACCTCTACCTCTTCCACCGAACATGTCTTCCTCCTTTCGCTTCGCACTCTATCACCTCGTGACTTTCAAAGCTTGTTCTTCTACACCGCTTGCTTCTTACGAAACTTCGCTCATGGACCAATAACGAGCTTTTAGAACTCATCCACCGAAGACTATCAATGTCTTTCGACTCCTCTATAGAGCATACAATGTAATTGAACCTTTACAGTGTAAAAGTAAGATTTTCTCAACTATCTTCACATCTTGCATGTCTTCTCCTGCTCCTCATATCATTTGCTACCAAAGATCACTCCGAGAAGTAATCATTTCACTCACTACTTTTCATCTCCAAGACTTCAAATTTCATGAGCGTCTCAGAGTTGGGCTCGTTGAACTCGAACATTTCCCGATATTTTCTCTTCATGGAGTCCCATAGCTGCTTAGAGGTGTCTTTCTGAATGATTGTTTTGAGAATGGATTTGCTAATCGAATGGAAATCATAGTCTCCATCAAATTTGGGAATGCTCAGAAATTATTTCCTTCACCATCTCTCCCTCTTTCTTTCCTCACAATGTTTCACTCAAACACTCTTTTTCTCTCAATATTTCACGCTCACTACTTCACAAATCAGGCCTCGTTGTGGGGCTTTGATACCACCGATAAACTGAAAACAGAGAACTCGGTTTGTAGTATTATTCATCAACATAAAAGAGGGATTTTTACTAATTTCACCCTATAATTTAGGGCTTATTCAACAAACACGTAAAATGACTAAATCAACAGTTGACCAAGTTTTCCAACAACATGTGTGTGATGTAACCTTAATAGGATTTTTACCATGAAAATCAAGCAAACTCATTTTTCTCTCTTTTTTTTTTCTTTTTTTTTGTAATTTTTTTCTTAACTTGTGCAATGTCTCATTTTCTTAGGCTTTTCAAAGTTACCCATGTAACGAACGTTGGACCAATGACTCCCAAACCAATTAGATTTAGGGCACTAGGTGTAAAGACACCCCTAATGATTTACTAACTCGAGTAACAAAAGCCACAAAATTAGACTACTCAAGCTGTTTTTATCCATCACACTTTTCAGCGTGAATATCGATGCTTCCTTATTTCGTTCAATGGACATTAAAGCAATTATTTATTTCTTTTTTCAATTTTTTTTCTTTCAATTTTTTCTTTTTTTTTTCTTGAAATTACTCAATAATGGTTTATACCCCACAACTAAGAATTAGTGCAAACGTGAAGTGCAAAAATGTTTGTGAAATCAATTTTAATTCAGATGGTGTTTCGAACTAAGATTTCGTATTTTTTCAAAGATTCAAGAGTTCTAAATCTTTCAATCTTACTCATGAGTTTTGCTCAATAAACGCTTATTAGAATTAATTCAATCAATAAAAAGTCAAAAACAAAATTTTTAATTTGTCCATTTTTTTTTGTTTTTTCTAACACTATTTTCCTAAAAAAAAAAATCTAATACAACAATACAAACTCCTCCATACCTAAATCATGCATTGTCTTCAATGTATACAAATGAAAAATAGAGAACAAAGATATGAAAGAATTATACCTTGTACGTGGGGTTTTTATTCTGCAATAAAATGCGGTGAGAAAGAAAACAAATGTACATATTTACAAATTTCATAAATTTTAAAAATTTTGTGACCATACATGAATGATACAAATGGATAAGTGAGTGAACTTTTCATTATTTTCAGGAGGTCTAGGAAATTGAAAATAGTCAGAATTTTTATCACAGTTATGCTTAAAATTTACCTCAAGAAAACTTTCACTAACATGTTCAAATGATGGAAGAATTGGTTCAAATACATATTTTAGTTTAGTTGACTTATTTGTAGTGGATCTCAACAGCTCATTGACCTTATATAAATATTCAGATTCATTCCAATTTTGGTCAAGGTGATTTAAGAAAAAATCAATTGGATCCTTTTCAATCATGAGTCTATTTTCAATTATTTCTTGGGTCATTGACAACTCTTGTATCATGTTTACTTTAATGGGTTGGTCCAAAAAATCATTAAGTAATTTTTTAGGAATAAGTCTTTCAGGTATGAAACTTTAGGTTTATATACTTTTGCAACCGACTAATTAAATGCAACATGATCAATTTTAGGCATAGACTCATAATTTTTAGACTTCTCAAATTCGCTCGACTCAAATTGTGTAGAATTGAATATAAAATTTTCACTTTTCTCATCATTTCGACAAACATCAAGATTTTCAAAATTAACCTCAGAGTTACTAGAAAATTCACCCACCTCTTGTTCATTTATTATGGTGGCTAATATATTCATTTGAATTTCTAGACTAGATATAACTTGATCCATGCTAAATTGATTTTGATTTTTCATTAAAACTTTCATAGTTTTCTCTAATGCACCAAGTCTTTCCTCTTCTTCATTTGAAAATTCTTGTGGATATTGAGGTTTTGGATCTGAATATAGATATAGATATGGATATGGATGTGGATGTGGATATGGATATGAACTTAGATAAGAATTTTCATGAGTTGGAAAAAAATGATTTACTTGGTGTGCATTAAAATTTTCATAGGGTTTTTGGTTCCAAACAAAATTATTATTCTAACTATAATAAGAATCTATTTTTCCACAAATCACAAAACAAATAGACAACTAACCACGAAAGTCACAAAAAAAATATAATAAAAATAAAAAAATAAAAATCCTAATTCTACGGTTAACCTAAATAAAATCTAGACAGCTCCTAATTGTTCCAAATTACACCGCAAGGTCCACCAAATTTGAAATTAATCACAACACTAGCCAGGTAAGTGTAAGAAAGGTGGGAGTCTCTTCGTGGGTACGGTAACTAATTGAATAACCACACATCCTTTAGGCGTTTGCCTTTTGAACCACTTGCCTAGACATCAGTAGTTTGATTAATTTAAAATTTAGCCTCCTCTTGGAGTCCCTTGTCGTAATTGAGCTCGAAATTCCCAAGGGCCAACGTCTACTTGATTTTATTAAGGCAAGGTTATGCAAAATGAATGAGTGGTTTGTGGGCTAAGGAAGGGTGATGAAATCCCCACCTTATCTTGTTACAGGTTGACCTTAATGTTAGATTAAACATGAAAATACACAAATTAAATGTCCTAAAACTATGTGAATTATATGAAAGGAGAAATTTTGACGTACCTCAATCTTCCAGCAATCACCATAATTTATATTTGAGAAAAAAATAAAAATAAAAACCTAACAGGATGTGCTCTACGTGAGTGAATGCATGAATGCGACAATTTAAAAAATATTAAAAAAAACTAAACTACTATTTTATTATTTTTGTATAAAATAATATGGAGATACGAAGTACCGAAGAAAGCGCAACAACAAAATCTTTATCTTTTCGCTCATTCGATCCGCTTCAATAATCTTGAAAAAAATTAGAGTTAAAATTAATTCGAATAAATAAAAATTAGGGAATAAAAAATTAAGTCTAATCTCCGGCAACGGCGCTAAAAACTTGATGTGTTAAAATTATGTACTGCAAGGGCACAATGTCGAATTGAAGAACTGGCAAGTACATGTCGAATCCACATAGATTAGATTAATTTTAATATTTCCTTAATATCTATTTTAGGCGAATTAGAAATAAAGATTGAGAATTAATTAACTAGAATATGAAAACTAATAATGAGGAAACAATTTAGGAATCCGAATCTATTAAATATTAAACTCAACATATAATTCAATCTGTTCTATTTTTATAACTCAACTATGATTTTGATCTCCCTTCCCTTTAATTTAGTAATTTTACAATTAACGTGGGCAAGCATAGACTATGAAAAGGATTAACTATAACCCATCAAAACTTCTTTGAACAAGCATGAATTATGAAAAACTCATATCTTAACAATAATATATCAAAACCTCTTAATTAATTTAAAATCACATAAGAACTATAAAACGAAGGTATTTCAATAACGAAACATGAAGGCGAAATTAATTAAACATAAAAGCATAAATAATAAAAAAGAAAAATATTATCATGAATAATTATTTAATTTCATCTTCATCCTAGATTAAAGAAATTAGCTAGACATAAAAAATAATTAAACTAACTAAAATAAAGAAAAGAAGAAGATTAAAAATAAATAAGAAAACTCCTTTTAATTAACGATCATCCAACGAACGTACAATGGAGAAGTAATTTAATCTATTCCTAACCTATACTAATACAATACCTAATACTCCCTCCTCTTTAAAACAAGAGACCTATTTATAAGGAAAATAGCTTTGAATCTTAATTTAGATTCATTAGACTTAAGACACTTTTATTCATTTTCCATGTAGGTTTTAACTTTCTAGTGACAATTAACTTCTCAAAGAGATCTTCCAGATAGACTTTCCTTTCTTTTGTTGGATTTGACTTGCACACCAAGATTGTTCTACCTCTTTCCTTCTTCTTGCAGAATTCTTCTTGGATATTCCTTACATGAATAAAAGCATTAAATATCGCTTGATCACTAAGATTTTGACTTTATTGCAACAAATATTAAATCCTACAAAATAAAATAAAACATATTAATTTAATAAACCAATATAATTAAAAGGACAAAATTAGGGATAATAAAATGTATGAATTATGTGTCTATCACATATGTTTGTATATTGTTCTCAAAACCTTTATGTAATTTCTTTTCCTTTCCTGTTAAAGGGAAATAGAGAAAAGACATTGTAAAAAAGATGAAATTCTTAAGGGAGGAAGTTCTTTTGAAGCATTCATTTTTATTTTTATTTTGTATTCACTCCTTAAAGAATTTTAAATTTATTGAAATGTTAATGCTGGTTTAGGTTGGATATGTTTGTTATTGTAATGCTATCTGAAGTCTGCTGCCAGTATCAGTTTAACCTAGTTTTATAAGTTTTGCAGGTAGTGTATTGTGATTAAGAAAAAGAATGTAATTTTTGTAATTTTAGTTATAATTTTTGCAGGTAGTGTAGTTTTGTAATTTTTGTCGTTTAGTACTTTTATTATTCCCCAAATAATATTTGGGTTTTTAGTATGTTTTTAAATAGTGATGTAATTTATGTAAGTCATTTATTAGTACATGACATTATAGTGATATTGAAGTTGATTATTTTATTCATCTAGTAGAGGTATCCCAAATAATATTAGGTATTTTATCCATCTTGGTGTTGAGTCATTTAGAATTGATACCATAGGTTGTTAAGGTATTTTATCCATCTTGGTGTTGATACGTGGAATTGATACCATAGTTGTTAAGGCGCCACAACGATTTGCGGTAGCTAATCGCAAGGACTTTAGGCGACATGACACGCCATACATTCGTATGGCGACAAGTAGTTTACAATGTGCAATTTATATATTATTTATTATTTATTTTACTTAACAAGTATATTGACAATAAAATTTTATATACATTAAAACTCAAAACATAACACTATGGAATAACATTAAAGGCATAATTATGTAAATACCTAGCAATAACAATCCAAAAACAATATATATAAATTTTCTAACCACACCAGCATCCAAGCAGTATTATATGTATTTTATCCATCTTGGTGTTGATACGTGAAATTGATACCATAGTTGTTAAGGCGCCACAAATAAAACATGACGGTAAGAGCTAACTCGCTCATACTTTTAGATTTATTAAAGCGACCGCCATGACATTCAGTATATGGCGACAAGTCGTTTTATAATGTGCAATTTATATATTATTTATTTTACTTAACAAGTATATTGACAATAAAATTTTATATACATTAAAACTCAAAACATAACACTATGAAATAATATTAAATATATATATATATAAATACCTTAAAATAACAATTAAAAAACAATATATATAAATTTTCTAACCACACCAATATATAAATGTTATATATATATATATATATATATATATATATATAAATAATTTAATAAATTTATATAAATAATTTATTTATTTACTAAATGAATTTAATAAATTTATGTATTAAATAATACCCATACCCATGGAGACCAAGTCACTCGACCAGCCGAATAGTCGTCCAATTAAATCCTAGTTTATTTTTCATTAATCCTTCACCCTAAATCTGTCCTGCATCAAATACTGGTGCATCCATTATATTCAAGAACCTTAAGATGTAGCCGAGCATTACACCAAAACTGCAGATTTAAATATGCTGCATGTGACAATCTTTTTAGCCTTATATGCAATTGGATTAGGTGATTGTTTTGCCAACATGACTTGATCTTTTTACTCATCTCATTATCCAGTTTAGTTCTTTTTGCAAATGTCGATATCCTTTTGTCACTATGGTGTCTTTCAGTTCCAGCAGAAGGGGTTGTTTGATAAGCTCTTAATGGGACTGAATGGGCTAAAATCTGAATGGACAAGTCATTCAGATTGTTTGGGACAGATAAAGATCTGAATTGGTCAGATTTAATCTGACCGAATAAGCAAAAAAAAATCCAAACTGAATCGCTCGCAGAGATATCTGAATAAACTTCTCACATAAATGTCCTTTAATAATATAAGTAATTACATTCAATATCCTATTTCATTTTGTCTTCTCCAGTTATCCTTTTGGAAGGTATGATCTCTCTTTTCGATCTCTCTTCTTCAGCTACTTCTTTTCTGTCTTCTTTCTTGTTCAATTGAACATTTATCAACATCCAAACCATCCCCATCTCATCAACAAATTACTCTGAGAGCCTGTTCGGGAATGACTTATAAGTTAAAATATAAGTTGACTTGTAAGTTACTAAGTTGTTTTAAGTTCTGACTTATAAGTAAAATCGTTCAACATTAATTTGACTTATAAGTCAGAAATCAAGTTAAAACAAGTTATGAAGGTGTTCGGCTCATAATGATTTATAAGTTAAAATAAATGTAAAGATTACTAAAAAGGACATTAATAAAAAGATGGGCAAAATAGAAGAGGGAAAAAAATAGACATTACATTTGGTCAAACTAACTTTTTTTAAAATGACTTGTAAGTCATTTTTAAATAAGTCACAAATAGTTATTTTTTTTTACTTAAAACTCAAATTATAAGTCAAAAAATAAGTGGCTTACAAATACTTTAATAGTGAAAAACAACTTATAAATTGGTTTGACCAACTTATAAGTTGTTCCCGAATAGGGCGTAAGTTTGTGCTCGTGTGTATAAATGTTGTACTAGGTTACAAACAAAGAAGGATGAGGATAGAAGGGTTGTAGAGATTCAATTGATTGCAAAGCCAAATCAATAATAGATATCCTAGACTCTTTTGTTGATGATAATTGTTTAACTCTAAATAAGAACATAGTTGTTTTGGCGTCGCCAAGGAGTGGTCGCCTAGTTGCATCAAAGAAAGTCGTGTGCTTAAAAGTACTAGTCGTTGCCTTCGCGACGGAGTACTAATAGCTAAGTTGCGATGACTTTCCTTTTAATTTTACAACCCGCCTAGTTATTCATACTTGCCGAAACAAAACAGTTTTAAGCCGCGATAAGCCATCGACAACATCAGAACAATGAAAGGAGAGAGACTAAAGATGTCTGCTAAAGCCGCCGCCGCCGCATGCAAAAATAAAATCTAAGTATCAATGTTTTTTTCGTATTTTCTTTGCAGACTCTTCCCCATTAATGTACAAAGAGAAATAAAACTCTATTCTTATCATCTAGGCAAATTGTCATTGAAGTCCCCTATAGTTTGATAATTTATTAAGTTCAACCTTTAAGTTTTGTACTTTACAAATTTTACCCTGTTTGTGTATGTCTTTCATGTAGGTCTTTGTAATTTTTTTATTTTAAAAAAACACACAGGTGTTGCATGTTTTTTTACAGGTAACTTACATGTGTTGATATAATTCCGTTTTTAATGTTACTCAGTAAATATGTTTGAGTTTTAATTTATATAAAATCTCATTGTTCAATGTTCTTTTAAAATAACATTGTGAACGACTTGTTGCCATTCACCATCGTCTAGATGTCCTGGCAGTCAGATACTGTCGTGCCTCGTTGAGGTGCCGTGACAACTATGAATAAGAAGCAAAAGAGAAAAAAATCATTGAACTGCAATTTGTAATTTCTTAATTTACACGGTAAACGTCTCTTCTTATTCCATGGTCCTCTTATTTTTGAAAATAATTATAATAATTAACTCTTGTTAATTTTTGGATGGATAATATGAAATATTACACTTTGATCTTTTGTGCCAAGAAAGCTAAGAAAAGGATATCGTTATTTCATTTTAGCTATTTTTTTTTCAAATAAATGGAGTATCTTAATAAAATATGAATATATATGTGTATATTATAGATATTCCTTTCCTTTATCAAAGTTGTAATAATTACTAAATAAATACATTCTAAAATATAAGATCCATATTAATTTTTATAATTCAAAATTATTATGAATATTTGTATTTATTTTGTAAACAATATATTGATCTTATTTTGGAACGGAGGGAATAATTCATTTTAGTGTAATTTTTTGAAATAAATGAAAAAACGAAGTTCAAATTTGATATTCTATTGTGTTAAATTATTAATTTCTTTAAAATATTTCAGAGGGTTAAAATGGAAAAATACAGTCATCCAAATGTTTCAAATTGATCAATTATCAAACGACTTTTTTTACTCAACATTCAGTTTCAGACATATATTCTACTTTAATATGTTCTATTAACTCATTCATATCTCATACTTTTCTTATACAACCATGATATTTTTGTAGTCAGTTTTACCTAATTGTCCACCCCAAGTTCTATGTTAATGAAGAGTAGGTATAGTTCTGTTTATGGATATGGATCACAAGGGTTCTCTTTTAGGTGGTGGTTGGTTCACCGAATAGGTTTGCCACATGATGTAATGGGCCTTTGTAATGTGAAAGGGCCATAATGATATCAAAATTGATATTACAATTTTTTTTGGTTTGTGCTTGGAAATTGTGCAGCAATGATAATATAGTACCAGACATATTCTGCTGTCTTATGCGTCAAGATATTGTTTGTTTTTGTTTCATCTTATAAATGTTTGCTGTATTTCTGTCGTTTATATTTGTCAGCTAGCACATTCCTGTAAACCCCCTTTTCTTGTATTTTTTTACTGCCATTTGAATTAATGTTTGATGAATTCCAGTTAATAAGAATTTATTTGTCTTAATTTTTGTATATCAGTGGAAATATGGTGGACGCCTTCCGCATGCACATAATGCAGACGAAAGAACTTGGTACATGCCCTGTGCAGCAGATTGGAGGTTGCTCTTTCTTTTACATGAGAATTAGCAATGTCTACATTGTGATTGTTGTCAGCAGCAATGCAAATGTAGCTTGTGCCTTCAAGTTTGTTGTTGAGGTAGTGAGCATATTAGTGCTGCTTTAGCAGCTTAATTAATTTTATTTCTTTCTTGAATTAGAAATGCATCTTTATATCCTTACATTGATAATTCTTGAAATGACAATTTATGACTCATTATGGGATCGGTGAGCAAGGGAACCAAACTGATAACGCCAGGATTTTGGCAATTCGGCTGATACTTTGAACCATGGTACGACTAGTTTGTAGTGTGATCAAGTCACAGTTTTAGTGAACTTGCTTGTCAGTATTGCCAGATTGAGAATTATTTATTGAAAAAGGGTACAATTCCTTTCATTTCCTTGTTTGGTTTTCAGTTGGTAATGGATGCATAGATGACTTCAAGAGGATATCTAGGTGGGATGCTCCGCTTTCTTTAGTTTTTCATAGTCTGTATGCCTTGTGTCTGAGCACAGCACAATTCTTCCATTTCTAGCCTTTATATTTGGGAGAACGACAGTTTATCGGAATTTCCACATGCACACACGTATATATATAAATTATTGGGAACAGATGAAGTTTATCTTCTTAATCAACATTTATTTCTTAGTCCTTGGCTGGAGGGGTTGATGATGTAGAACAAGATAAGAAGAAGGAATAAGGTATACCTATCTCCGCAGAGAATCGGTAAAAAAACACACACAAAAGCACACAACTTCAATCTCAAATCAATATATTCAATAATCTAAAAATAATGAAGTATTACAATGCTTAAATAGAAAACTCAATACTTGGGGACTAAGTGAAAACCCTAATTTAGAAAGGAAGCAATCTCCTAACTAAAATCTACTATCATAATAAACTCTCCTAATTGAAATCTACTACTACAATTAAACCTCTCCTAATGAAAAGCTATTACTATAATATCCTACTAAATAATTTCATTAATAACTCAACATTATTCTTTAAATAACAATACAAAATCAATAATAAACTTATTGAATTTCTTCTTCTGTACCGCATCAGTTGGCATTTGATCCCTCTGAAATCTTCACTTGTTAATCTTTTTTCATATACTAGGTTATATGTTGCAGGAGGGAACCAGTGGACAATTATATATCATTGTAGTTGACGAACCTAGAAAGCACTAGAACCCTAGAATCCACTAGGGGAAAAAATTTCAGGAATCCACTAAAGAGTGGAAAAACCCAACGATCAATTTAATCAATCAACAGATGTCTTACAAGGGAATAATGTTAACGCTCATTTTGTCTCAGAAGCTTGAATCATGATTAAATGGACTTGAACCTTGCACAAAGAGAGAATACACTTGGCTTACTTGTGTAAGAGTTAATACAAGAATGAGTAGGTTAACAATGGAGCTATTTATATAGTTCGACATTTCATGGGTGAAGGACACATGTCATACACTTATTCTCTTTCCATCCACTTACTCATTCCTTTTGCATGGCAATAAATGCTAGTGACTAAGAGAATGTTTAGTGTGTTTTCTTAGTCTTAAGCCTTTAAGACAAGTGTCAAATCTGTGGACACTTGTCCACACAAGATCTAATATATAAAGCCGGAGGGCAACTTCGGTGTAAACAAAATTTTGAAGCTTTTTGGCTTTTTCAAAAATGCCCTTTGACTTTTATGTTAATTCCTATTTTGTCTTTTTATATAATTTTTTTTTATCTTTCTATTTAGTCCTTCAAATTTTATAAAATTCCTATGTTACTCCACATAATTTATACATGCAACGTGTGTGTCACCGAGTACTAGTGCTTATAAATCACTTTCATAGTTATCTTGACAGGTGTCAATTAGTGACAACTTCAACAAATATTGAAAAGACATTCTCTAGCTGAGGCTAGTTTGTGCCAAAGTGTATTCCAGGAGTTTCATCCGAAAACAGCTTCAGCATCTGTAAGCTTCAATCATGTGTATATCTTTGGCTCCTGTTTCATGTGTACACTATTATTGTCCCCCACTCCCTTATTTTACTTCTAGTAAGATGGGGGTGTAGAAAAATAGTATTTGATTGAAGCAAAAGCTTTGAATTTGAACAGTTACTTAAGACGTTTCAAATTCGCCGAAGATCGTTAAATCATCAGTTGACGTGCACGTCTTTTTAGGAGACGTGTCTGATGACAACTACCATTTCGCCTATAATAATGACTCGTGCCCTAGGTTTTGAGCTATATTTAATGGGTGATGCGTGCATGTGGTGGCGGTTCAAATTTCTTTTGATTTTGACTGTTAATAAGGATAAATACGGACCATTGGGTTGAAAAACTAACCCTATGAATAGAAGAAAGGGAAATCAATATCTACTTTCTGGCCATTTGTTTGATCGTCTTGAGAGCTCTAGGGATTGTACGATTTCCAGTGATCTCCTCACGAAGTGTTTCTTCATTATTTGTTGAAGATGTCAATAATTGACACCTGTTAAGATAACTATGAAAGTGATTTATAAGCATTTGTGTGGACAAGTGTCCACAAATTTAACACTCGTCTTAAAGGCTTAACACTTAAGAAAACCCTCACTAACATTTATTGTCATGCAAAAGGAATGAGTAAGTGGATGAAAAGAGAATAAGTGGATGACACGTGTCCTTCGCCCATGAATTGCCAAACATTATAAATAACTTCATGCAAAGATGATCAAAGTAATGCAACTTTACACACTTATCTCTCTGCCTTCCATTGTTAACCTACTCATCCTTGTATTAATTTTTACATCAGAGCTATCACTTGGCAGTACTTCGCCGTTAAGCTCGAGTGTATTCTCATCTGAAACAGGAGCCGAAAATATACATGTGGCTAACGCTTACAAATGCTGAAGCTGCCTTCGGATGAAACTCCTGAAGTACGTTTCGGCATAACCTAGCCTCATCCAGAGAATGCCTCTTCAGTATTTGTTGAAATTGTCATTAATTGACACCTGTCAAGATAACTATGAAAGTGATTTATAAGCATCTTGTGTGGACAAGTCCACAGATTTGACACTTGTCTTAAAGGCTTAACACTAGGAAATCCCACCAAACATTCTCTTAGCCACTAGCATTTATTGCCATGCAAAAGGAATGAGCAAGTGGATGGAAAGAGAATAAGTGGATGGCACGTGTCTTTCGTACATACCGAATTCTATAAATAGCTCCATGTAAAGGTGACCAAAATAATGCAACTTTATACACTAAACTCTTTACCTGCCATTGTTAACCTACTCATCCCTATACTAATTTTTACACCGGAGCCCAGCGGCACCTTGCTTGCGACATCAAGCTCAAGTGTATTCTCATCTTAAGTAGGAGTCGAAGATATACACGTGGCTAAAGCTTACAGATGCTGACACAACTCAAAACCCGGGGTAGTTTCAGGGAAAATGGCAGTTGTCATCACTAAAAAGACATTCACGTCTACTGACGGTATAACGTCTTCAACAAATTTAAAATGTCCGAGTATTGAAGACCCTTTTACAATAAGGTGTATTGCAACTCAAAAGGAAAGTAAACTGGAAAATTAAGTGCATAATTTAAATCTCTAAAATTAAGCCTAAAGTCTTCCCAATTGATATACTAACATAAAATCCCTTATTAGATCCTAAAAACCTAACAACTAAATCTGAAAACCATAAATTAGATTTGTTAAATATAATAGAACATAATATCTTGCTCCATGATTAGCGTCTGGTGCATCATTTTCCTCAACTTCTTATATTTGGAAGGCAAAGGTTTACTAAGAAATGAAGGCTTTTTCGTAGTCTTTGACCCTTGGTCGACTCAAACTAATAAGTAATAACATGCCTCAAATGCATAGGCCTTTCAAATCTTTATCTACAGATGTGTGTTATGTGTGAGGCTCATACTCATCTATTAGTTGGCTCATACTCACTATTAGCTCACTATCCGATGGCTTGGTGTTGTGGAGTTATTGGTTTTATGAGTTGAATTTTTGAAGATCTTCTCTTATACAGATTTATGGTTTTTGGCAGTAGAAATGATACTAGGATTGTTTGGAGATGTGCTTGATTTGCCATTTTGTCGGGTTGGATTGAGAGGGATGGTAGAGGTCCAGTAATCAATGTCTATTTATATTGGGATAGTCTTTTTTTGTCTCTCTTTTTGTTTCTCTTTGGGCTCATGAATTACAATCTTTTCTAGGAATTTCTTTATCTGGATCTATTGTCGCGGTGCTTTGCTTTCGTCAATGTTTTTCCACTCATTTTCTTTACATTATTTTGGTTTTCTCTTTATTGGACTTCTTGTCCTCCACGTGCGTGCATTGTAATTTCTTTTATCCCCATCAGTAAATTTTCTTTCTGTATTCTTTTATTTGTTCCTTGAAAACATTCTAGATTCTTGATGATTTTTATTACATGGTTGATGGTTTTTAGACAAAATCTTCCTTGCCTTTTAACTGTATGTATTTGGTCATTTCGGTCCCAATGCAGAGTATTTAGTATTTGCATCCTTGCTGTCTTTTCTATTTGGGATTTGTGAAATGAACACTATAATATGCAACTAAGTGATGTATTTGATATATTGACGAGTATCAGAAATCTGTTTTTATATATTTGGCTTATTATTATTATTGTTATTTTTGGGTTGAAAAATTTCTAATCTTTGTAACTAACCGTTCCATGTTATGGATGCATGACGTTTCAAATCTGGTTTGGTCCTTCAGAATGCATTTTGCTTATTCTGTGTTCGTATTGAGACCAAGTAATTTTTCTCTGTTGCATATCAATAAACTAAGAAACGACCAAGAATCCATCTTTATTAGTATTGAGACATGTGTAAGTTACGGTTTGTGCAGGCAGTTGCGTTGTTCAAATCTTACTTTGGTGGGGCTTTTGATGAGGATGCTATTCGCAACAATTTTGTTTTGATCTACGAGCTGTTGGATGGTAAGCCTATTGGAGAACATTTTATCATGTTGGATTGTATATTTTCACTTTAACCTATGTATCTATATATATATATATATGTTCTCTCTTGATTAATTGTGGATATTGCACGTTTTGGGGGTTTAAGGTTCATGCTTTGAGTAGTATGCAGAGAAATTAAAAACTTTTGAGATTGGTGGAGTACATCCTGTCTAAGCTGATGATCACATCATAGTATCTATCAAAAGTCAATCCTTCTAGAAGGATTTACTGTAGCGGCACATGGATGGCCGTACCATTATAAATAGAGAAATTGTGCTATTTAGGATGTCCTCCAAATCTGACAAATAAATAACCTATTAACTTGCAAAAGGACGAAGTAGTTGTGAAGAAGGAAGATCCACGGATAGTGATTTTTAGGAGTTCAAACCTTGTAGTTGTATTCTAGGTTATTTTTGAAGAGGAAAAGGCAATTATTGGTGCTGAGGTATCATTTGGGCAGCATCACACTTGATAACTCTTGAACAGGGATACTTTTAGAAAAAAAGAAACTCTTGAAAGAGGGGTAGCGGATCTATAGGATAATTAACATTGACTCTTAGTACATTGAGAAATAAACTTATGTTCACAGCCTTTTAAATTGGTAAAAAACCAGGTTTTTGTGTAATGGAGACTGACCAATATGAGCCCTAACTCTAGTCACACCCCTCTCATCCCTTAACACGGAGCTGCAAAGTTCAAATCCCATCAGGTAGTTAATTGACAATAGCATAAGTATCTTGTTTCATATCCCATAAGGGTCCAGTTGCCCAAGGACCTTCTTTCATAACTCCACAAGGGTTCCACCATTCCACTCTTATGGGGTCATTTGGTCAAGGTTAGGTTCTATGTCCTCATCCCCCACCTTGATAATAAATAAATAACAAAACAAAATAGTAGATTGCTCAGGCATTAACATAATTGTGTTTGTAAGTTTTAAGGAGAGAAAAGAAAAGAGGAGAGAAATTGAGGGAAGAGATTAAAAGTATCTTGTTTGTGAGTTTCTTGAGAGAAGTACAGAGAATGAGAGAAATTTAAAACAAATTTCCTAATGTGGCCAGCCAACTAAGCGCCTTGTGCGTGTAGCGTAACCTTGTTGAAATGTGCTTGTCACGACTTTGTGGTTAGAAATAACTCAACCAAATTTAATTATATGTCAAACAGTTTTAACTATATCTTTTTAGATGCTATTCCTAGTGTATCACGTTGGGATAAATTTATTTTGTATTAGCTAAGAGATTCAAAGAAACCTACCCTTACCGTACCGTACTCTGTACCATGAACAGTAATGTTTTTCGTTCCCAATTTCGTTCTATGTTCCATATCCAACCACAATCTAGGTAACATTGGTTGACACAGCTACACAGGAATGTATTAGTTCTCTACTATTGTTCATTGCCTCTTGTTAAGCATATGAAAAACTTGCACATAAGGAATAAAGCACACAAGGAATAAATGAATCACAACCTACACGGTTTTCATGCAGTAGTAGCCCGTAGGTAACATATGGCTCAAGTGTTGATATTTACAATCATATTGCAGAAATTATGGATTTTGGTTATCCTCAAAATCTTTCCCCAGAAATTTTGAAGCTTTACATAACCCAGGAAGGTGTACGTTCGCCATTCTCATCCAAGGTAGATTTGTATTTGTTTTGATTGTGTATTAATCTGTTTTGTTACTTACCTTTGAACATATGCGGAAGATTCTTCTGACTTGTTTATGCATTATTCCAAATATGAACTAAATAGCCTGCAGATAAACCTGTCCCCAATGCAACTTTGCAAGTGACTGGTGCTGTTGGTTGGCGAAGAGAGGGTCTTGTATATAAAAAGAATGAGGTGATCTTTCTTGATTTACCCCCTACCTAACTTATCTTCAGTGAGTATTGCGTTTAGCTCGATTATAATATTCTTTTGTTAACAGGTGTTTCTTGATATTGTGGAGAGTGTTAACCTTCTTATGTCTTCAAAAGGTAATTTTTTTCTGAAGCATCTTTTGTGATGTGTACGTGTAATATTCACTATACAATTTGGCTAGTGTAGGCAGTGTATTGCGTTGCGATGTAACTGGGAAGGTTCTTATGAAGTGCTTCCTTTCTGGAATGCCTGATCTGAAGTTGGGCTTAAATGATAAAATTGGCCTTGAGAAAGAGTCACAACTTAAATCGCGTCCTACCAAGAGGTAGCTTTTATTTGGCACATTGGTCTTCTGCATGATGCTGTTTTTGATCATGCATCCATTTGTATCTTGCATTTTTTCAGCATAACATTATTTCCTTAGAGATTTCTTTATTCATTATTATGAGACATTTTCTCTGTAATAGTACTTATCACAGAAACCTAAAGCAAAATTTCTCGATCAGGATGAGTTATCTCTGTGTTTTAGAAAATCAGCTATTTTTTATTTTTTTTTTTGCATTAAACCCTTCAAAAATTCTAGTCCTCCTAGCTTCTGCATGTTCTTCACTTTTTCTACAATTTGTTACAGAACTATTGATATGTGGTCTGAATAGGCCTCTACCAAGTCCAAGTGGAGTGCTGATTATATATTTCATCAGACAACAATTAGATTCTTGTTATACAATTTGTACAGAACCATTGATATGACTGGCATCTGGCATGTTCCTTCGTTCATAAGCTTCTAATTAACAACACTTCTGTAGGAGTAGAGCTGATAATTTTCTTATAAAGCATCTGAACCTGAAGTATTTAGTATATCCTGTGGTTTCTGTATTGAACTTGTTGAAAAATGTTGATGGTATATCTACATATTAATTATCAAAGGGAGAAAAAGAAGAAGAAAGAAGAGATTCTATATTTGCAAGTTAAGTTTACTGCAAAGCAGCGAAAATAGGCACCATATATGTGCAATTGCCTTATTATGTTGTCTAAGAACTAAACACCAGCTGTTGGCCTGATTGTTTAGATTGTCTTTTTGTTATTATTTGATAAACTATGGTTTGATATCATGTTTGATTTGTAAATTTTTCAAACTGATATCTTAATTCTATTATACGGTTATGGTAATTGTTACAATAATTTGTAATAATCCTATAGTTTGAAATCATCAGAAACTTGTTAGGCGTGCTTCTTTCAGTTATTTTTGCTTTTTAAAGTGCTTCTTTCAGTTATTTTTACTTTTTAAAGTGAAAGTAATTACATTTTTATTCCCTATATGAACTAAACTATCTCAGCTCCACATGTGATATTTCATTTGAGCCCCTGCACAAAGGATCCTTGTGCTTGCTTCTTTAACCTAGCTCTTTGCTATTCTACATTTTGCAGTGGGAAAACTATTGAACTCGACGATGTTACTTTCCATCAATGCGTAAATTTAACAAGGTTCAACTCAGAAAAGACTGTCAGTTTTGTGCCCCCGGATGGTGAATTCGAGCTGATGAAGTAAAGCTCAGATTACTTTCTAATTGCATGTGATTTTTGCTTTTAGTATATAATTTTATTTACTGTGTATAGAATATAGAGTAACATTGAAGCATGTGCTATTATGTACTACTGTTGTCCTGTAAATAATTTCACATTTAAGATACTTCAACATATACATATGTACTTGCACTTACTGGTGGTCCCATCGAGTATGTTTGCTTAGTCTGCATGCACAAGAATTTCCCTTGAGAAGGATCAATCATCAATGTACTTCGAATCCTTCAGAATGTTCTCAAATTAGTTTGGGTCTGATTTTTTATTTTGTTTGCGTGTGTATAGTATGACAAGTGCTACCTTTTTTAACATGTGAGGAGTATTACACTCCTGGCCAATATTACTCTTGCAGTACGTCTTGTTACACAAGTACATGCATGTTAAAAAGTGTCATCACTTTATTTTGTGTTACTGTGCATACTCATTTTTATCTTCTGTGTCTTCACTGTAGGTATCGCATAACTGAGGGTGTGAATCTTCCTTTTCGAGTTTTGCCCACTATTAAGGAATTGGGTCGAACACGCATGGAAGTAAATGTCAAGGTCTGCATTCATATTTTTATGTATGCATGGAAAAAGATATTGATTGTTATGGCTTATCTTATTACTACTAATTTTCAGGTAAAGAGTGTTTTTGGTGCTAAAATGTTTGCTCTTGGAGTTGTCATCAAGATTCCAGTACCAAAACAAACAGCAAAAACAAGTTTCCAAGTGACGTCAGGTCGAGCAAAGTACAATGCCTCTACTGACTGCTTGATCTGGAAGTAAGTATGAGTATGTTTGTCATATTTTGGCATTTAGACTTAACTGCCTCCTTAGAAAACTATCATGCAAAAACAACAGCAACGACGCATGCAACTCTTTAACTTTTTCTCTGTAGAGCTATTGAGATGTATTAAGCTTCATCAATTACATAATATAGGCCTTTGTGTATCGACCTATAATTTCTTTACTCGCTTTATTAGGACAATTATTAAGAATATTTTGCCAACCGTATGTGTACCCAGATGTGGACCCACCTTTATACGAATTCAATTGTCTTTATGCCGGTGTGTAGTACAGATTAGAGTCATTTTGTCTTGTTGATATTTTCGGTTGACGATTGGGTAGTTATCATTCTTCACCCGTACTACAATGATACCAAGTATATCACGCTACAGGACATGTACAATGAATACGTTGACGTTGCAGTATGTGTAGTATTTGCTATTGTACTTTTATAAATGTCAAATATATTACCCGTTATTAACCAACTACTTTGTACATGAAGGTACGTGTTTGCGAATTAGTAATCTGATGCGTGAGTGGCTCGATATAGGATATATTGGTAATCCTGTAATCGATCGTGGTGATTTCGGTGGTAATCCTATTGTGCGGTGTAAGACATAAGATCGATACATCATAACACATCAGATTGTGGCATTTTAGTTGCAAGTAAGTCGACTATTTCATTAGGGTCAATGTTGATATTCGTAAAGAGAATTGGTCCTTTGAAGATGTAACTGTCTTTCAATACCGAATTGCGTAGAACTCTTCAAAAATGTAGCAAGATTACTTCTGGATGTTAACATATAAAAAATGTTGTAGCTTTCATCTCATGTACACGATTTGAGTGTAATTGTTATGTGAATAAGAATATCCATTTGCATACATTTTCTATATGTCAACCTCCGGAAGTACTCTTGCTACATTTTTGGAGAGTTCATAATTCGATGATTATCTGATCGTAGAGTTCTAACTACATCTTTTTAGGACCGATTCTCTCTTGCAGTAAGACAAATCGTATATCAACATCATCAATTCTAATCTAAATAGTCGATATAGTTATATACATTGTATACTAAAATGCCACAATCCCGATGGTAATGTCAGACGGCATTTTTACATTTTTGGAGAGTTCGGTCTTCGCATCGAACTTAACGTAAATAGTCGATATACTTGCATACTAAAAGGATTTACAGTTGGGCCACTCACGCATCAAATTACCAATTCACAAACACAATGGTATCAATTGTACCAATTCATGTACAAAGTAGTTGGTTAATAACGAGTAATATATTTGACATTTATAAAAGTACAATAGCAAATAGTACACATATCGCAACGTATTCTTTGTACATGTCCTGTAGCGTGATATACTTGGTATCATTGCAGTACGGGTCAAGGATGATAACTACCCAATCGTCAACCGAGAATATAAACAAGACAAAATGACTTTGATTTGTACTACACACTGGTATGAAGATATAATTGCATTCGTGTAAAGGTGGGCTCACATGTGGATACACATATCGTGTAAAGGTTGGCAAAAACTCGCTGCATGATTCTCTTCAGTGGGGGACACAGTTCTTCCCCTGAAGAATGACCCCATGAAAGCAAATTGGGACCACCTTTTTATTCCCCGTGACCTGTAGTACTCCTCTCTATCCCGCAGTAACAACATATACGCGTCCATGACATGCTCGAAAATCTATTGATTAGACTGGAATGCATTGGTGTAACGTATACCACTGTCGCAGATGTGACACACGATATATTTTTGAATTCACCACCACGTTTCCAATCAGATGTGCATTTATGAACGTTACCTTGTGCTCCCTCAGTTTTTTGGTTGGGCACCCTTTCCGTCCATGAGAGATGTGCGCTCCCACTTCTTGTACCTGATATTAATAATAATATTAATATATATTATTATTATTATTACTAATTGTTGTAATATCAATCTTAATATGACTAATTTTAGTAATATTAATATTATCGTTTCAAGTACCTTAAGTTCACCAGCTCCAATGAAGTCAGAAACACCCACAAAGGTTTGGGTTGTTGGGATGTAACTCTCCTCATAGGCTTGGGTGGTGGGTATGTAGCTCTCCTCATACGCTTGGGTTGTGAGAACGTAGCTCTCCTCATAGACTTGGTCGGTGAGAATGTAGCTCTCTTGTACTGGATAATCAGTTTTCTTCCCAAGCTCTTGTTGAATTGTGATTGGAATCCAAATTTAGTGGGACCCCCTGCTGATGTATCTTTTTCCCTCTTACGTCAAAGTTGTATATGCTGTACTAGTGATCCCAATTTTGTTTTTGCATAACATACTATGGAGGCATCGGAGTAAATGTAAAACACTTATCAAGTAATTATTTTGTACTCTCAACTTGTCATGTAAGATGAACATAAACAAATATTAGTAACAATAAATAATATCAATAAAGGTAATATGTAGATACTACAATGTCAAAAAATTAAACCAACTGATAACATGGTAATACGGTGATGTTGGTTGTAAACGGCCCGAGGCTCATAAGAACGGTCTAGGTCCCTTTCCCGTCGAGGTGATGCCGTTTCTTACGTGTTATTTTTCCATACCAGTCCATGTATTCATCTAGTGTCACATAATTAAAAATTTCATACTGTTGTCCGTCGAGATGATCCATGTATGCCTCCCAAAGCAAGATGTACTATCCTCTCAAGATCATGCAATAATTGACCGCAAATCTATATTCTTTGACTTTTCTAAGGACTTAGTGGTTTTTGGCCGGAGAAAGTATGCCTTGCAGGAACTCAAACTTTCTCATCACACGGTTCGGCATCTGGAATTCCACAATATCAAAGTGGATCAAAGGGACCCTACCAGATCCCAACAACCTCCCTTCAAAATTAAATCCAATGAGATGTAAGGTCGCTAAACCACCTCCTCCCATGTAGGCTGAACATCTAACTCCCCTCGGTAAAATGACAAATGGTGATGGGGATTCTCTCGTCTACCAGAGTAACTGTGGGCAATGTTCTAAAAGGCGGGCGGCCAGGGGGGGCCTAGGCGGAATTTTTTATTTTAAGACAATTTTAATATTTCATCTTACATTTATCCAAACAATAATATAAAGCAAAACAATCTATAATAAAGATAATAAAGCTCTTTGCTTAAAGTTTAAAAACATCCATATTGCTAATATGAAAGTTCTAACACAAACATGTAATTGTTCAAAGTTCAAACATATTTTTAACGTATTAGTTTTATTCATAAACAAGATTGTTATTAAATAATAAAATTTAAAATTTCAAGAATTTAATTCAATATTAAACTTAAGAAACTAAACATAAATTTAAGAATTATATTGAATTAAACTAAATATTACAAATGTATAATCATTTATTTAATTTGAAGTTGGTAAAAGTTCAAAAAATTATAATTATAATAAAATTATCCATTTTGACTTGATATTGTTCACTTTTTGTTCTGATTTGATATGCTACAACCTGTATTATGAATATTATAAATCATTAGAAAAATAAATATATCAATATCTGGTTTGGGTAATTATTAAAAAAAAAAAAAACTCTCCACCTAGACCCCGCCTAATTTCTTATAAAGATTTTTTTGCCGCTTTGGGCCTAGGTGAGGCGTTAGGCAGGGAGGCTTGGCGCCTAGGCAAGGCACCAAGGGGGGCCTAGCACCTAGGCGGGGCGCCAAGAGGGGGTCTAGCACCTAGGTGGGGCGCCAAGAGGGGGCCTAGGCGGGGATTTTTAGAACACTGACTGTGGGTTCCAGAATATGCCCATGCTATGGCCTTAGGTAACCTTAAGTTTGATTGTGGCCAAGGGTTTGTCCTTCCAATATTTAGACGCTCATAGGCTCAAATTTGTAATAGTGTTACACAACCATTAATATATTTAACTTCTTTCCTATTTGCAGTATAGTCCTATACAAATATCCCAGCACTGCTGTCCCCAAGAGTAGGTAACTTAATCTTCAACATTGGCAATAAAATACATATATTTTGGTGAACAATATTCTTAGACCTATTTGGGAATAATATTGCCCCACACAACCACAAAATGTAGGCCTTAGTGTATCGACCTACAATTTCTTTACTCGTTTTATCAGGACAATTATTAAAATGTTCGTGCAGACACACTAATGAAACTTCACTTTATTTTTTTGACCCAACATATTCAGTAACTAATTCATCTCCAAAACAATCCCTAAAATAAGGCAACGGTGTGTCAAATGGGAGACTAGTTAATGGTTTGCCCACCACCACAACCCAAAAATAAAGTGGACATCTTCTAACGTTATTGTTATTTCTCCACAATTTAGATGAAAGGAATTGGTCTTCTGCCGCCATCTCTCCACCAAGGCAGATCTGAGACCAATATCAGTTTGGTGTACAACTCCTGGGAATTTAAAAATCCCAATCTCACATTTAACTAGAAGAATTTTTTCGTATTTTTGTCAAGTTCCATTGATTATATTTTTATTTTGTAAATTGACTGGAGCCTAGTTTTCTCTTATTTTTCCCTTTATATACGTCATCTGAGGCATGGTTTTGTCATCTGAGGCATGGTTTTGTTGATTATGAAGAACACTTTGGTCAATTGGTCCATAATTTCAAGTTTTCAACTATCCATCTTTTACTTAAAAAAACATAAATCCATCATTAATATTAATAATAATAATAAACAACAATAATAATAATAATAAAAATAATATTATTATTATTATTAAAAAATAATAATAACAACAACAACAATAATAATAATAATAATAATTGTTATTACTATTATTAAATAATAACAATAATAATATTAATAACAACAACAATAATAATACTACTAAATAATAACAATAATAACTAATATTAATATGATTACTATTATTATTAAAAATAAAAATATTAATAACAATAATAATAATAGTAATACTAAATAATAACTAATATTAATATTATTACTATTATTATTAAATAATAATAATATTAATAACAATAATAATAATAATAATAATAAACAATGACAATATATATTTATTTAAAAAAAACAGTAAAAAAATCTTACAAATTTATTTGTGTAGATCTAACAAAATGTAGTGTGCAAAGTTCTTTTCTCTTTATGTTTCCTTTCTCCTTTCTCTCTTCTTTCCCCCTCCTTCCCCTTCTTTCTCTCCTTACCCCTTCTGTTTATGTTGGTTGCTGTGAATGTGAAAATTGTAGTGAAAATAAATGGGAAAAGGAAAGGCTGAATAAAATGTTGAACCCAGCTGCTACAACTTGTAGCGGCGTGAACTTTCAAATTTCCAACTGCAATGCCAATTCCCGAGGTACATGTCAGTTACTTTTCCAGTGTACTTTTATTCCCGAGGAGGTAAAAATGTCCAACCGCTACAAGCTATAGCGGCACACACTCTTACCTAGCCGCTACAACTTGTAACGGCACACACTATACGAAAATAAATTTCCTTCTGAAAAAGTATCTGACCAATTTGATCAAGTGGAACCCTTTAGTGAATTAGTTTGAGCAGATGGGGCCCAATAGTAAAATAGTTGCCGGTACAAGTTGTTTATGCCGCTACCACAAGTTGTAGCGGCTGGGTATTTTTTTTAAATCTCAACCTTTAATAATATTGATCAACGATGGAGATGATGGTTACTGGAATAGTAACCCTAACAACCGGTTGCCATGGATTGAAACCCTATATATATATATATATTTATATATATATAGGATAACAAAACTGAGCTATACGCAGGCTAGTAAGCAAGTAAAAATGGTCTTAGAGTAAGTGCGAGATTTGTAAAGGGAAGATACAATCCAAATGGGGCATACATCTTTTATGTGAAAGAATTATCAAGGGTAATCTCATCTCTTCCTATCTAGAGTAGAAGAATGAGTAATTCTAAAGACACAAACTATTTTAAAAACATTTACAAACTGCTGATGTGACATACTCCACCTCAGTTTTTTATGTGGGGCCGAAGACTACATTGAAGTAATTTGTTAATCAATATGCTGAGGTGGAGTATGCCACATCAGCAGTTTGTATAATGTTTGTATAATAGTTTGTGTCTGTAGCATTACTCTAGAAGAATTGTAGGCACGGTCAAACATTTTGTACTGCAATCAACAACTGGATACATGTTCAAATATCTATGAATGTGAAGGCAGTGTGTATTAAGTTTCCTTTATTTTTGGTGTGTTATGGAGTACCCTCTTTCATAAGAGGATATTACTGCATATTCTTATTATTTCAGCAGTAGCTATTAGTGTCCGACTCGGTCAATGTTTAACTTTTGGTTTGTTAATTTTTGTGGAATTTTATGGAACTTTGCAGGATAAGGAAATTTCCTGGTCAAACCGAGCCTACCTTGAGTGCTGAAGTAGAGTTAATTTCCACGATTGCAGAAAAGAAGTCTTGGACTAGGCCACCTATTCAAATGGAATTCCAGGTTTGCAACTGTTGCTGCAGTACTTTTAAAGTGTTTTGTTTTGATTTTATTATGGAAATTAATGGTCTGCTTTGTCGTTTTCATCATAATATTGGTAAATACTTATCATTGTGTCCCATAATATAAATTTCCTTATGGAAGTTAAAATTTTGCTTACATTTCATCAAACGTAATAATGATACTTGTCTTCATTGATATTTCACTAAATATAATAAAGAATGTTTGGAATATAATGAGCGTCAGTAGCTCAGCTTCTCAAATGGAATGCTTGAACATCCCAAAAGGCTCCCTGCCGTCTGAAACTTGAATAAAAATATGGTTCAGAGTACTATTTGACAAATTTTGGTTATTTTTACCCAACATTAGTCCAGGCCCTCCATGGTTTTTGTACTTCTGGAAACTTATCAAAAAAAAATAAAAATAAATAATATTATCTTCTAGAAATTTGTCCCCACAAAAGGTTGGTGCCTATTTAAGATGATGGATCTTTTACATCACATCTCTCTTAATATTGCTAAATGAGGCATTATTATCAGCTAGGTTCTTTTGTTAAACCACCGCCCAAACACATCCATCAGTGTGCTACAATGGCTTGGTAGTTTTTTTTGGCAAAAATAGAAGAACAAGAGAACTTGAGATAAATAATTAGCGAAACAAAGCATAACCCTTATCAACATGTTTTAAAGTCCATGGCAAATTTCAAAATGTTTTTTTAGGTATTAATGTCACATGTATATCCACTCTATTTTGTACTAGGGAGAGAATGACAACCTTTTTTTTCCAGGTACCTATGTTCACAGCATCCGGACTACGTGTCCGTTTCCTCAAGGTATATACATTGAACTTATTTGTCTGCAAACGGTTTTCTTTACTAAAGAACTGCAGCTGAACTATATGGACTGTGCAGGTATGGGAGAAGAGCGGGTACAATACAGTTGAATGGGTTCGTTATATTACCAAAGCTGGTTCTTACGAGATTAGGTGCTAGACTGCTAGGGAACATAGAAATATTGATATGGAATTTTTCTGTAAATGAGTTGAGGAACATAAGGAATTCGTAGCATAGCTTTGCCTTGGTGATATGGTATGAATGGCCTTTGTTACTGAAAAAAGATGCAATTTATCTTGCTGCTTGTATCATACTATCATTCTGAATTCTAGTTGTTTCTGGTAGGATTATGTCGATAATATCATTTGGAGTGAAAAATTGGTTTGATATTTGTTTTGTAAAGGCTAGTCCTTCATTAGGGCTGGGAGAGTGAGCAATGTTAATTACCATGGTATTATAACATTCTGCTATATTAATAATTTGCTACTTCAGCATAGCTGTGAAAATTACTTCTCAACTCTGGTGTAGAACCATATCAATATGGTCTGATGATAGTAAAGGACTGCTTCACTTTTAGCTCTTTAATCATTCTCCATTACTTTCTTGTGTTTTTTTTGGAAAAATGATATTTCGGTAAATTTAAAACATTTAATGCATATAATATTAAGTATGTACTACGTCATTTGAGCTGCTGGCAGACTTTTAAATAACATTGTGGCCTTGTGGGGGTGACGAGCAAATCTACTTGCTGTCGGTCGTAATTTAATAGGAGAGGGAGTAGTCTTAATCAAGGTTTTTAAATCCGGACCGGACATCGAATCGGAAAAGTTACTGGGTGGATGGGTTATTGGTCCAACCAGTGGTCGGATCGTTATTGACCCAGTGACGTCATTAATATGTAATAACTAATAAATAATTAATTATATTAATTATTATTATATATTGTATATAATATTTAGTAAATATGTAAAATTAATCAATTTATCTACAAAAAAAAAAATTAAACATCTCTAAGATACATTCAAATTTCGAAACTCAACCACAAGTTCAAGTGTTTGATTAAATGAATGCAAAAATATGTAAAATACCAAACAAAGTCTCAACTAAATCATTAAAATAAAATAAAATTCGTAATATTTTTTTTTTAATCTTTAAGGAGAGAACCGGTCAAACTCGTGAACCTGGTCCTTTGGTTCTTTGGGTCAACTAGGTTTAACCACCGATGCTCACCGGTTCGAGCAGTTTTGAGCGAAGTGGTTTAGTGGTCCAAACCGGATAGATTGAGTGAACCGGTTAGGTTTTTTCGAGTTCGACCAAGATTGATCCAATCTCAGGTTTGAAAACCTTGGTCTTAATTTAATGAGTAGGGACAGGTTTTGGGGACAGGAATATTGGACCGGTTGAATTTTTATTTTTATTTTTATTTTATTTTTTTGTGATTCAAAAAATGTATATTATTTATTTCAATTGAAATTTTTACGTATATGTATCTAAATTACAGCTAAAAACACTGTATTCTATAAAAATTTCAATTGAAATAAATATTATATATTTTTTGAGAGGAAAAAAAAAATCAACCGGTCCAATATTCCTGTCCATAAAACCTGTCTGCCAAGACATTTCCTAATTTAATATTTTATCCCTTTCAAAATTAGAGATACAATTTGACGTTTTAAAATTAGAGATATAATTTGACTTTTGAGGTTAGATGACGGTATACTAAATTTTAAAATTGGTATGACTAATAAAAATTTAGAATCAAATATATTTTGTTATTAATGGTTTTTATTACATACTAAACAATTATAATAATTATATCAATTAAAATTAAATAAATTCATATTAATTTAAAATTTAATAGATCGTCGTTTGACCGTCAAATTGTATATCTAATTTTGGAAAGTTGAAATATGTATTGGGTCAACTATATTTATTTATATTTTGTTGGGTTGGATAATTATTTTATGGATTAATTACATATTTTAGTAGATTTTTAAAAATAATGGTGCATCCATAAAATAATTACAAAAATAATACACTTTTCCATATTTATTTACAATATTAGTGCAATTAGGATTTCTTAATTTAGGGGATTAATATTGATGAGCTGACATGGCAAATCTCCTTTATCTCTTCCCGTTAATTATTATTTTCTTATTCAAACATAACAGACCCATTATTGATCTCTATTCTTATTTCTCTCTTTTTTTTCTTCATCCTCTTTTCTCCTACTATAAACTAAAGTGGCGGCGGTTTGCCATCGTCTAAGCAGCAGCGCTTATGGTGTTGTAATCCGGTGATGAAGCCGGGACCGGTGTCTATGGATCACGTGCTATTGGCTTTGAGAGAGACCAAAGAGGAGAGAGGCTAGGATTAGGAGTCTGTTTAGTTTTTTTGATGGGGCAAATGTGGGGAATTTAGATTACACGTAGATCGAGGTGGGGCTATTAGCTTTTAGCCTGAAAAGCTCTCTACCTTCCCTGTTGCATTTACGTAGCTTTTATTTCTTAATTTGGGTTAATTTTCTTTGTAAAGCTTTTATTCATCTATTATCTGCATCTAGGACATGGACATACTTAAAAAGTCAAAAGGCTCGCGTTTCTTTTAGTGCTCTGTGTAATGGTCAATCTGGGTTTTAATATTGTAGAATTGTTGTTCTTCATGTCATGCCATTGTGTATTACCCTTAAATACTCTTTCTAGATTTACTAAATCACAAATTGCATTCTCTAGTTTACTAATTCACCTCCACACCTGCAGTTTTTTCATAGTGTAGTTGGTAACCAAACTGTCATACCAAGGTAACCAATCCACACCTCCATACCAAGGTAACCAAACCTTCATACCAAGGTAACCAAACCTCCATACCAAGGTAACCAATCCACGCCTGCAGTTTTTTCATAGTGCAGTTGGTAACCAAACTTTCATCTCAAGGTTACCAAACCTGCAGTTTTTTCATAGTGCAGTTGGTAACCAAACTTTCATCTCAAGGTTACCAAACCTGCAGTTTTTTCATAGTGCAGTTGGTAACCAAACTTTCATACCAAGGTTACCAATCCACCTCCATGCCTTCAGTTTTTCATAGTGCAGTTGGTAACCAAACCTCCATACCAAGGTAACCAAACCACACCTGCAATTTTTTCATAGTGCAGTTGGTAACCAAATTTTCATACCAAGGTTACCAAACCTGTATACCAAGGTTACCAATCCACCTCCACACCTGCAGTTTTTTCATAGTGCAGTTGGTAACCAAACTTTCATATCAAGGTAACCAAACTGTCATACCAAGGTAACCAATCCACCTCCACACCTTCAATTTTTTCATAGTGTAGTTGGTAATCAAACCTTCACACCAAGGTAACCAAACATTCATACCAAGGTAATAAAACCTTCATACCAAGGTAACCAAACCACATCCACACCTGCAGTTTTTTCATAGTGCAGTAATTGGTAGCCAAACATTCATACCAAGGTAACCAATTCAGTATTATTAGGTTACCAATTTATTTTGAATGTGATGCAGTTGGTAGCCAAACCTTTATGCAGTGGGTAGCCAAACCTTCATACCAAGGTAACCAATTCGGTTTTATTAAGTTACCAATTTATTTTGAATGTGATGCAGTTGGTAGCCAAACCTTCATGCAATTGGTTGCCAAATTTTCAGACCAAGGTAACTAATTCATACTGCAGGTGTTGATGTAGATTGGTTACCTTAGTATAAAGGTTTGGTTACCTTGGTATAAAAGTTTGGTTACCTTGGTATGAAGGATTGGTTATCAACATTACATTACACATCACTCTCTTATCTCTCTCTTTCCTATTCAGAAAACAAAATTTGTTTATAAAACTAGAACTGAAGGTGTTCTAGTGCTATTATTAAGTAGCTAGCTAGCTTATTACATGATGACACCAATTATGCCTTTATCTCTGCCCATGTCATGAACTCTAATTGCTCTCTGGTGCCATGGTATGACTAATGATCTTCTCCTCTGCAGTATCTCAAGAATTTCTTTTTATTATCAAAAAATGGTTGCTCCCGCCACCACCGCCCCAGCCTCCACCTCCACCGTCTCTGTAACCACCACCTGAGCCACCACCGCCACCTCTGCCACCGCCACTATAAGACCCCGATTTTTTTTTATAAAATTGAATTTCCTCTATTTATTATCTTGAAATAATAAGGAGTTAATTTGATATAATATTTTGGTTAGGGTGAAATGTGCAAATTTTGCAAAATAAGCAAGTGGTTATAAAATATTCATTTTGTCGGGGAATATTCGTTTGGTAGTGGAATATTCTTGCTGTCGGAGAATATTTGTACGACGGTGCAACCATTTGTGGGCCCCATAACGAAAAACGGTAGGATGAAGAAAATGACAAACTTGAGTTTTTATAAATAACGGCGTAATCGTTACCGTTAACACTATTGGAATACCCGGTGGTTAAAATATAGAAATACGCGTGGTTGCATAAAGAATGGCACGCGGTATTATTGCAGATATTTTTAAATTATTGATTCTTACGTGAAAGGCACTACTCAATAATTGTTACGATAATTCTTGTTTAATATTTTATTTTATTGATTCAATAATTGCTACGTTGATATTTTATATTATTGTTGTTTCAATAATTGTCCTTTTACTGATTTCCCATTATCGATTTATAATTCATATTATTTGAATAATATTATTAGATAGCATTATTGACAATGTTTAGAAAGTTACATCAAGGAGAGGTTTGGTCACCTAATTGCGGCGCCGATGAGGAGAAATCCTTATCTGAAAGCCCCCTCTTCCTAGGAGCTACTGGTGTCATTATTGTGATTCTGTAATATTATTTGTGAATAATTATTTATTGATTTATATGATAAGGAAATATTTATTTGATGTGGATATAAATGATGAATTTATTTATTTTATGTGGTTATAAATGAAGGAAACTGGTCAGAAGAACTCATAATCCGAAAAATCAGTGTTCTTGAGATATATTGCGTGAGTTATAATTCTTAATCCGACCGTTGGATCGTTGTGATTTTTAGATATGTTATACATATATAAGTTGAGTATATGTCCACAAATTTTGAACCGTTAAAAATTAACGTATGATTTGTTATTAATTTTAAGAGGTGTTGAAAATCGTCCGTATGTGAATTTCGGTCATTTTCTGTTTGGAATTTGGAAAAATTTTCTTCTACAAAGTTGTAGAGAATTTGATTTCCTATGGAATGGACATAAAATTTGTATTTTTCTGATAAAAGGACTATTTATTATGAATTATTGAAGTTTCTGATTATTGTTTAAATGATAAAATATTTTAGAAATTTCTAGAATTGGTGGGCCCCACTTTTTGTTGGTGAGAAATGTGCTCAAATTTTATTTCAAATGTGGTGGGTGGGAATAGTAGTAGGTAAAGCCATCAGTAGCAGGTCAAGTCTGCTTCAGCGTGCTAGCATTTTCCTATAAATAGGTGCTTAGATTAGAATTGAAAATCGCACCAGAAATAAATTTTCTTTCTCTCTATATAATCGAGCGTATTTCTGTGAGTCTCTAGATCCTTTGAGAGTTACTATTCAGTGCAAGTTTCCTTCAGTATCATATTCGATATTCCATTCAGACATACTGTTCTTTTGAGGTAAGGGATGTTATTTTTTTTTGTAATGATGTTATTCTTTCAATATCATTATACCGAAATATTGATATGGATTTTATTGTGGAATTTCTACCTTTTTGTGTCAGGGTTACTATTCACGTATACGACACTATTCACCAAAAAATAAAAATTTTCCTTTTTGTCCAAGATGTCTTTTATGGTTACTATCTTTGATTGTATCCATGTTTTGATCTTTATTTTTGAATTCTACTTCACAATTGGTTATTATGGAGTATTGTTGAGTTTGGATAAACCGAAATACGAATCCCTAATATTTGTCCTTCTGTCTCACTGGATTCGTTCTCTAAAATGTTTTTCATCATCCTCAGTCCTTAATGGTGATACTTGATGAATATCTTTGGCCTATAGTGCAAAGATGAATGATTACCTGATGAATGTCTTTGGCTCGTAGTGCAAAGATGAACAAGTGTTGAGATGAACATGACCAACTGGTGATACAAATGAATATATTTGGCCCATAGTGCAAAGATGAATATTTGATTCAAGATGTATATTGATTGAAGTTATAGGGATAAAATATCGATGATGGTCTTTTAAATTCATAGATGATAGTAGATTTCATTCTCTACTTAACTCTTCTAATGAATTATTGTTTCCGCTGCAGTTATTGATCTAAAACTTGTTGTCTATTATATTCTATCAGATTTTTCCCTGTTAAAGACTAAGGATAATTTGTTGTATATTATCTTAGTCATAATATTCTTTATTGAGCTAGTTGAGCTCACCCTTTTCCTTTTTGTTCCATTTTTCCTTTTAGGAGGTGAGAATTTAGCAGGGACTAGCCGGGGTATGGAGTGATGATTCAAGATAGCTATTTTAGTAGTCCTCACTATTTTATAAAATAGTGCATCAATAATTGTATTGAGGACTTTATTTGAGTGTGGATATTGTCTAGAAGACAATATTTGTATTTAAACTCACAGTATGTGTTGTCGTATTTTGCACGATAATTGTAATAATAAAGTTGTAGTTGTTTTCTGTACCATATATTTGACGACTCAGAATGGGTCATGTATACCTATTTTGGAGGCATCACAACCGCCATTGCTACCTCCTCCATAGCCTTCACCGCCGCCTCTGAAGCCACCACTACCACCTCCTCCGAAGCTACCACCTCATCCGAAGCTTCCACCTCCTTCGAAGTTGCCTCCGCCACCTCCTCCAAAGTACAATTTTTGTGCAGTCTTTCCTATGGAGATTTGAATTTGAATATTTGAATTTGATTTATTATTTTGAATTTGAATTTATTTTTGTGGTTAGATCCCAGATATTTGAATTTGAATTATTAATTATGGCAGTTATTTCTCCTTAATTTTTGATTTCTTTATTAATGTGAATTGCGTTATTTTTATAATTATTTTGTGTATGTATTATTTTTGTAAATACTTTCTAGTATATTAGTGTCAAGGACCATTATTTTATATATTATGGAATTTTTGGGTTTTAGACCTATATTATAGAAGAGAAATATGAGTTTAAATTAATAACTAATTTTAACTTATATGACAAATTCATCCATGATTTAATTTTGTATATTTATTTTTTCTTTCTAAAATTTCTCACCACCTCTTTCTAAAAATATTTAATTCTCTCTTTCTCCCCCTCTCTAAAGAAGACTTTACTTTCTCAGTCTAAAAATTTACTCTCCTTCATGAAGTGAACAACAAAATTTAGATTGCTAAAATAAAAATCTGAGCACTAAACTTTAGGTATTTTTGAGTATTGACCCCCTTTCTTTTGGTCAAGACAAATTGAGTCCCTTTCTGCTCAAAAATTTGGATATTAAGCCCCTAGGTGCCACATGTGCGTTGACTTGCCTACATGTATTTAAACTCAAATTGCATCAAAAATTTGTTGATCCATGGATTTGATCTCAAAACCTCCTATTTGAAATGTTAGTCACAAAACCACTCAAGAAACAAAAACCTACTTGTTTAGTTTACCCAACAATTAAGTTATATACTTAATCAATCAATTCCTCCAATAGAAAAAAGTGAAAAAATTTTAATCTTAAGATCAATTAAGTTTATAAAATTAGAAAATAAAATAAAATATTCTAAAAAAGTATAAGAAAATAATGACATTTAAAAAAATTATAAAATTACAATTAGAAAAACTAATAAAAATTATTTACACAAATTAACAAATTAAAAAACAAATATTAATATTATTACAAATTAAATAATTACAATTAGAAAAATTAATAAAATTATTTAAACAAATTAAAAATTACTTAGAAAAACTAATAAGATTATTTAAACTCTCTCTCCTCTCTTCCCCTTTTCCCCTCCCCCGTCGTCTGTTCCCTTCTCATCTCTTTCCTCTGCGCCTAGACCGCCTCCCTCCTCTCCGTCTCTTTCCTCCACAACCGCCTCACCTTCGACCGCATCTCTAACCCTCTCTACCACTCCACGGACGCTAATTCCTCCTTCGATCCACTTCTCGTGGACTCCGATCCCGATGACCTCATCACTATCACTCATCCCACCACCACCCAACACTAACTGTGACGCCCCCAACATAGGTATACATCACCCATTCTGAGTCGCCAAATACATGGTACATAAAATAACTACAACTTTATTACAATTGTCGTGCAAAATACGACAACACATACTGTGAGTTCAAATACAACTATTGTCTTCTAGACAATATCCACACCCAAATAAAGTCCTCATTATAATTATTGATGCACTATTTTACAAAAATAGTGAGAACTGCTAAAACAACTGTCTAAGACCATCACTCTATACCCCAACTGGTTCCTGTTATGTTCTCGCTTCCTGAGAAGAAAAATAGAACAAAAGGAAAAGGGTGAGCTCAACTAGCCCAGTAAAGAATATTATGACTAAGATAATATACAACAAATTATCCTTAGTCTTCAACAGGAAAAAATCTGATAGAATATAATCGACAACAAGTTTTAGATCAACAACTGCAACGGAAACAACAATTCATTAGAAGAGTTAAGTAGAGAATGAAATCTACTATCATCTATGAATTTAAAAAGCCATCATCAATATTTTATCCCTGTAACATCAATTAATATACATCTTGAATCAAATATTCATCTTTGCACTACGGGCCAAAGATATTCATTTGTATCATCGGTTGTCATGTTCATCTCAACACTGCTCATCTTTGCACTACGGGCCAAAGATATTCATCAGTAATCATTCATCTTGCACTACTACAGCCAAAGATATTCATCAATATCGCCATTAAGGACCGAGGATGATGAAAAACATTTTAGAGAACGAATCCAGTGAGACAGAAGGACAAATATTAGGGATTCGTATTTCGGTTTATCCAAATTCAATAATACTCCATACTAACCAAGTGTGAAGTAGAATTCAAAAATAAAGATCAAAACATGGATACAATCAAAGATAGTAACATTAAAAGACATCTGGGACGAAAAAGAGAAAATTTCATTTTTCGGTGAAATAGTGTCGTATTTGTGAATAGTGCCGTATACGTGAATAGTAACCCCGACACAAAAAGGTAGAAATTTCACAATAAAATTCATAACAATATCTCAGCATAATGATATTGAAGAAAATAATATCATTTAAGAAGAAAATATCATCCCTTACCTCAAAGAAACAATACTTCAGAATGAAAGGTCGGATGTGATGCTGAATGAAACTTGTACTGAATAGCAACTCTCAAAGTATCTAAATACTCACAAAATACTCGATATATAGAGAGAAAGAGAGAAAGCTTATGTTTCGGTGTGATTTTCAATTCTAACCTAAACACCTATTTATAGGAAAATGCTAAGACGTCAAGGCAGACTTGACCACACCGATGGCTTTATCTCGCTACTATTGCCACCCACCACATTTGAAATAAAATTTGAGCACATTTCTCACCAACCAAAAGTGGGGCCCACTCAATTCTAGAATTTTTCACCAAAAATCATTTATAACATAATTTCCGAATCAACTACCACTTAAAATTCATAAAAAATCATACATTCATTTTTAACGGTTCAAAATTTGTGGACATATACTCAACTTATATATGTATAACATATCTAAAAATCACAACGATCCAACGGTTGGATTAAAAATTATAACTCACGCAATATATCTCAAGAACACTAATTTGATTTTTAATACCTTCATTCCGACAAAAATACTGATAGAACACCTCAACATTAATAGCCACATAAAATAAATATTTTTTTATCATATAAATCAATAAATAATTATTCACAAATAATATTACGTAATCACAATAATGACAACAACCAGCCGTTCTCAGAAAGAGGGGCTTTCAATAAGGATTTCTCTTCTTGCGCAGCAATTAGGTGACCAAACCTCTCCTTAGACAAAACTTTCTAGACATTGCCAATAATGCTATCTAATAATATTATTCAAATAATATGAATTATTGATCTGATAATGGGAAATATTGTGCAAAGATAATTATTGAAACAACAATAATATAAAATATCAACGCAACAATTATTGAATCAATAAAATAAAATATTGAGCAATAATTCTTGTAACAATTATTGAGTAGTGCCTTCTTACGTAAGAATCAATAATTCAAAAATCTTTATGCAATACCGTGTGCTTCATTGTGCAACCACGCCAGACATCAGTATTTTAACCACCGGTATTACAACAATGTTGTTAATCTTGCAGTAATAACTACTACCAATTATTTATAAAAATCAAACTTGTCATTTTCTTCACCCGACAATTATTCAGGTTATGAGGCCCATGAATGGTCGTGCTACTGGTCGTCTTAATATTCTCGACAACAAGAATATTCCACGACCAAACGAATATTCCCGATAAAATGAATATTTTATAACCACTTGCTTATTTTGTAAAATTTGCACATTTCACCCATAACCAAAGTATTATATCAAATTAACTCCTTATTATTTCAAGATAATAAATAGAGAAAATTTAATTTTATTCATAATAAGTTGGGGTCTTACAACCTCCCCTCCTTATGAAATTTCGTCCTTGAAATTGACGTACGTACCTGGTGTTTCAAAAAGGTGTGGGTACCTCGCTTTCATTTCTGATTCCAACTCCCAAGTCATTTCCTCAATAGCATGGTTCCTCCACAAAACCTTGACTTGTGGTATAACCTTTGTTCGTAGGATATGCTCTTTCCTATCCAATATCTTGACAGGTACCTCCTCGTACGTTAAATCTTCGGCTATCTCATCTGGTTCTAATGCAATAATGTGGTTTGGGTCTTTCACATATTTACGAAGCATAGATATATGAAAAATATTATGAACACGAGACATGCTTGGAGGTAATGCGAGTCTATAGGCCACATTTCTTATTCGGTAAAGAATCTCAAATGGACCAACAAATCGCGGATTGAGCTTTCCTCTCTTCCCAAATCTTGTAACTCCCTTCCATGGAGCAATACATAACAGTACATGATCTCCAATATTAAATTCCACGTCCTTTCGATGAAGATCAACATAACTCTTTTGTCGATCTTGTGAGGTCTTTATACGTTGCCGAATCGTTTGGATTTTTTCCGTAGTCATACGTACCAACTCTGGTCCCAACAATGTTGCTTCACCCACCTCATCCCAACATACTGGAGAGTGACACTTTCGTCCATACAAGGCTTCAAATGGAGCCATACCTATACTTGCCTGATAACTGTTGTTGTAGGAGAATTCCACCAATGGTAAATACTTATCCCAACTCCCTTTGAAGTGTAAGACATAGAGTCTTAATAGATCTTTAAGAGTTTGAATAGTCCTCTCTGATTGTTCGTCCGTTTGAGAATGGTATGCTGAACTGAATCGTAAATCCATGCCTATAGCATTTTGTATGCTAAACCAAAATTGTGAAGTGAATCTTAGGTCACGATCCAAAACTATGGATACTGGCATGCCATTCAATCTCATAATCTCATTTACGTACATACTAGCAAGACGTTCAAGGGAATAAGTCTCATGTATAGGCAAGAAATGAGCCGACTTGGTTAATCTATCAACAATAATCCAAATCGCATCTATACCTTGAGAAACCTTGGGAAGACCCGTAACGAAATCCATAGTAATGTGTTCCCACTTCTATTTTGGAATCTCAAGTGGTTGTAATGGACCCTTTGGCTCTTGATGCTCCACCTTTACACGTTGACAGGTTAAACACCTCGAGATAAAATCCGCGATCTTGTTGGGCTTCGGCACAGAAATGCACAACGGAAATTAAAATTTTAAAGCAATTTTCGAAACCCTAAAACAGGATCCATGCGAAAATCAATTAATTCAGAGGTTTAGAGATTATACCAGATATAAACAAAAAAACGAGAATCTGAAACCGACTGCGCCTCGAATCTCCAACGCAATACAAACCAATTGTGCCTCTACGGTATCCACACGAACGCCGCACGAACCGTCGAACGATTCTGCAATAAGAAGGACTTGCGGTACTAGCCACCAAAAGGAATAAATTTTTGAAACTGTTTTCTCTCTAGTCTCTCTCTAAGAGCGGCTAGGGTTTTTCAATTATGATCTCTTACCCTAAGTAGCTGCTATATATCATATATATAGTAGGTAAAAGGAATTAATCAAATCAAAACCTAATTTTATAAAATCCAAATTTATATATATATATCTCTTAATTAATTCTTACTTAATTAATATACATATATACAAATTATCCTTTTAATTTAAATTCGTAATTTAAATACTATTAATCATATTAATATATTTAAATCCTTAAAATTTAAATTAATTCCCTTTTAAATAACGTTTCTATGTGTGTGACCTTATAGGTTATTATTACGTTGGCAATAATTTTAAAATCATATTATAAAATTATAAGCAAAGTGAGCGACATCTAGTAATGCATCCTTCGCTACCCAAGTAATAATAAGATCGATGATTCGATGCAACCTTTTTGTGACCAATGTTTCAATGTAATTTAATCCTTTTAACCTTAATATCCTAGAATAAACTCGAGTCATGGAATGTGTCATACTCTTCATAATTTAATCTGAGTTTTCTTGATCAATGAGTAAACTATATGAAACAAATCACTATTTGAGCATGGCCATGCATTTCATAGTCCTACTCAATCAAGAGGCCTATGGATATCACCCATAATATATAGGATGGTTAAATTCCATCTAGATCACTCATATTTCTCACACGATTAATGATGAACCCAATAATCACCTTTATAGTCCACCCTATTAAAGGTGACATTTGATGATATCAAAGTACATAAATTCTCGTGTAGTAATATAGCGATTTCAGGTCGGAGGACCATTACATCATTGTCACTTATGAGAATTGCTAATGACACTTCGCATAATGCTCCATATAGAATTCTCATGGTGGGTCTGTCCAGTACATCGTTCTCTAACATGTACCTATGCATTGACTTAATATCTCATATATTTATGACCAATGAGATTTGGTCATCGGTCAATCCACATACTAGTCTCAATGCATCATTGTTGTCCCATCAACAATGATACTCGATTAGGGACATTTAAGAACAACGATACTAATGGTAATATATAATCTCATGTTCAAGTCACATACTTGAAACTATATAATTTGTATCACTATTCTAAGGAATTTTATTATGTTAACAATTATATTACGCGATAAATAAAACCATAATAAAATAATATATTTATTCAATCAAATATAATATCAAAACGTTAAGCAATTATATCAAATAATTGGCCTCTAGGCATAAACTCTAACAGTCTCCCACTTGCACCACTAGAGCCAATCACTCATGTATCTAATACCCATGGAACTAGTGTGACCGTCGTGATTCTACTTTGCGACAAAGCCTTGGTTAGTGGATCTCGCAACATTATCATCCGTTGGCACTCTTCCTATATGTACATCTCCTCTATCAATGATTTCACGGATGAGATGGTACCGCTTAAGTATATGCTTGGATCGTTGGTGAGATCTGGGTTCCTTAGCTTTGTGCAATGGCTCCATTATTATCACGATATAGAGCAATCGGATCAACAATGGTTGGAACAACACCAAGTTCGATGATGAACTTTTTAATCCATCTGACCTCCTTGCACGCACTAGAAGACAATAATACTCAAACCTCTGTTGTAGAATCACCATCGTCTCTTGCTTTGAACTTTTCCATTCTTGGCACCACCATTAAGGCAAAAACACAAAACTGACCGAGACTTATAGTCATCATTGTCGATCCGGAAACTAGCATCGTGTAACCCTTTCACCGCTAGTTCGTCTTCACCTCCATATACCAAGAATGAATCCTTAGTCCTTTTCGGTACTTGAGGATATTCTTGATCACCGCCCATCGATGACCTTCACCGGATTCGACTAGTATATCGCTCATCATGCTCAAAGCATACGAGACATCCCGGACAGTACATATCATTGCATACATGATAGATCCAATTCTTAGAAGCATAAGGGATCTTTTCATACGCTCCTCATCATCTTGTGATTTAGGACATTGGGCCTTAGAGATCTTTACACCATGAGTCACGGGTAAGTTTCCTCTTTTGCCTCTTGCATCTTTGAACTGTTTCAACACTTTATCAATATATGTACTTTGACTTAGGTAGAGCATTTTTCTTGATCTATCTCTATAGATCTTGATACCTAAAATGTAATGACATCGCCCAAATCTTTCATGGAGAAACATTTTCCTAACCATGTTTTTACTGACTGTAAGGAAGGAATGTCATTCCCAATAATTAATATGTCATCAACATATAATACTAGGAATACAATGTGACTCCCACTAACCTTCTTATATACACAAGGTTCATCTTCATTTTAATAAAGCCAAATTCTTTGATCGCTTCATCAAATCGAAGATTCCAACTCAGAGGCTTGCTTCAATCCATAAATGGATCGCCGCGACTTACATACCTTTCCAACATCCTTTGAGTGGCAAAACCCTCGGTTGTGTCATATACACATCCTCAAGGAGATTTCCGTTAAGGAAAGCGGTTTTGACATCCATCCGCCGATTTCGTAATCATAAAAAGGCATAATAGCAAGTAAGATCTGATGGATTTAACCATTGCCACTCGGAGAGAAGGTTTCATCATAGTCAACACCTTGAATTTGTTTGAAACCTTTTGCTACCAATCGGCCTTTATAGGTTTGTACATTACCATCCATATGGGTTTTCTTCTTGAAAACCTACTTGCACCGATTGGTTTTACCCTTTGGTGGATCAACCGAGTCCATACTTGGTTAGTATACATGGAGTCCATCTCAGATTTCATGGCTTCAAGCCATTTCTCGAATCTGGTCCATTCATAGCTTCTTGGTAGGAAGCGGCTCATCTTGATCTATGAGCATCACATCGCCGTTTTGAGTCACAAGATATCCATAATATCTCTCGGGCTCTTGGCGTGTCCTACCGAGATCTCTGAATGACTTGTGTAATTTGAGCGAGTTCACTTTCCACAATTTCTTGTGGTTCTGCTTTCATGTTCCAACTCGAGTTCAATGATATTTTGTGGTTCTCGAATTTCTTGAGTTCTACTTTCCTCCCACTGCTTCCTTTAGAGACAAATTCTCTTTCTAGAAAAATACCGAGTTCGAGCAACAACCACTTTGTTCTCGGAAGGTTTGTAGAAATAATACCCTTTTGTTTCCTTTGGGTATCCCACAAAATTACATTTGTCGATTTGGGTCCGAGCTTGTCGTAATTGGGACGCTTTTCTTTAACGCCTCGCAACCCCAAATCTTCATGAACGACATACTAGGACGCTTCCCCAATCCACATTTCATATGGTGTCTTCTCGAACCGTCTTTGTAGGAACACGGTTAAGTGTGAATGCTGTTATCTCAGGGCATGACCCCGAAGCTTATTGGAAGATCTTCATGACTCATCATTGATCGTACCATGTCCAACAAGGTTCGATTCCTCCTCTCGGATACACCATTCCATTGCGGTATTCCGGTGGAGTGAGTCGTGATATAATACCACACTCCTTTAGAAGGTCATCAAAGTCTTGGCTTAAGTATTCACCTCCTCGATCGGATCGAAGGGCTTTTATGCTTTTGCCAAATTGGTTTTGAACTTCATTCTTGAATTCCTTGAACTTTCAAAGGATTCAATTTGTGTCTCATAAGATACACATATCCATATCTACTAAAGTCATCAATAAATGTAATGAAGTAATAAAACCTACCTCTTGCTAACGAACTCATGGGTCCACATACATCACTATGTATAAGTCCCAATATATCGCTAGCCCGCTCAATCGTGTCCGATGAAACGGGCTTTAGTCATCTTGCCTAATAAACAAGACTCGCATTTCTCATATGATTCAAAATCAAATGAATCCAAGAACCCATCTTTATGGAGTTTGGATATGCGTTTCTCATTTATATGGCCTAAACGACAAAGTGTTGAGAGATATGTAGGATTTTAATCATTTGATTTAAATCGTTTTGTATTTATGTTATAGATAGGCATTTCTAAATCAAGAATATAGAGGCAGTTAAACAATTGTGCAACACCATAACAAATATCATTTAAGTAAAACAAACAATGATTGTTCTTTATTATAAATGAAAAACCTTTCTTGTCAAACAAGAAAAGAAATAATGTTTTTGCTTATAGCAGCACAAAATAACAATCTTCTAATTCTAAAACTAGCCCGGTGGGCAAAGATAAATGATAAGTTCTACGGCGGGCAAAGAACTTTTGCTCTATTTCCAACTCGAGGTCAACCTCTCCTTTCGCTTAAAGTTCTACTCCTTCTTGAGTCCACGCACATTAACACAAATGTGAGAACCACATCCAAAGATCCAATACCCATGATGTAGAAGTAGATAAGTTGACTTCTATAACATATATACTGAATCAAGTCGTACTTCCTTTTCTTTTCTTCACTTCTTCCAGATAAGCATGACAGTTCCTTTTCCGATTGTCCAAAGTTTTCCATGTAGTGACATTCACCTTCTTTAGCCACCCCACCTTTAGGTTTTAAAGCCTGTTTGGTTTTGGAATTGGGTTTGGCAAAAGATTTATATCCTATCTTCTTCTTGCCTTTCCATTTCCCTTAGCATTCCCCTTTTGCACCATCATTATGGGAGCGGGTCCGCCTTTTCATGTTGTTCTCGGCAGGTTCTTAACATGCTCAACAACAACTTCGATGGGTTTTCAATTTCATTTATAAGATAGTTCATAACAAATTGAGAGTAGTCATTGTTCAAAGATTGCAAAACAAGGTCGATTTGGGCTTAGGAGTGATTGGAAAACCCAACCTATCAAGGTACTCAATATACCCAATCATTTTCAAAGACATGTGGACCAACCGGATCACGTTCACCCATTTTGCGTTGATACAACGCCTTGCTCAGTATCATACCTCTCTGTCGAGCATGCCTTAGAACAATTTCTTGAGATGCTCGATCATCTCATACGCATCCATCAACTCGTGTTGCTCAAGCTCAAGCGGCATTGTTTCATGGTTGCTAGCATGACACAACTCACATCCAGAGCATCATCTTGATGCTTCTTGTAAGCATTATGTTCAGACGCGTGGTGCGATGATACGGTGGTGCCGCAGGAATGGGCCCATCAGGACATATAGCTTACGCTCTTGTTTGAGGACAATCCTCAAGTTCCTATGCCGATCAAGGAAATTAATTCCACTTAGCTTGTCCTTTTCAAGGTGATCGTAATGAAAGACTATTTGTGTTGTTGTTGTTTGCCATTTGATATCTACAATTTATAAGTGCAACAATAATAAGTCAAATTACAGAGTTGATATTATATAATTGATAATAGTACATTCAAAATATACCTCCCACTATTTTATTTAAATTAATAGCCCTCACCATTAATTCGAAAAGCATTTTCTATTAAATCTTTCTAGTGAGCCAAGATCCATATTTCATTATGCCTTAAGTTAGCTTTGGCTATTCTCTCAAAACATAATTATTTAGGTAGATAACCCTTTGTCAATTATATCATATATAACTCCAGGATAGTTTGGTAAACAACATTTGTTTCTAGTCCATCTAATGGTACCAACCAAACTCTATGCCTCTAAGTCCACAATCCTATTGAGATAACTTAGTTAAGTCGGGCCCAATGATTTTAATAGTTTGGATATCACAATTATCCTATCGCATCTTACCTAGATAAATAGGGTACTTTGCTTTGGCAAACCTACATCTATTGATCAAGGTCTTGATGAGTGTTATTCATTGGAAGGCATCGATTTAGACTTAATAATTTAATGAGGGATTTTATTAATTTAGATCTCACCAATTTTAATCTTGTTAAGCATGCACATTATTAATCATATCATATCACATACAAGCATAAATAAAGTACAAAATTAAATGTGTCGCGATTATGGCCCAATCCATCGTCAATGTTTTCAAGCTAATGAAAGATTGAAGGTCAATCTAAGGTGGTAAAAGATCTTCAAATAAATAACTTCCTTGGATCTTCCTCAGCACGCGCCTCTCCATCCATCATCATCTTTCCATTGTGTTCTCCATCTTGACATCTTCATCAATTCTGATTATTACATGACATAAAGAAACCTCAAGTTACATTCGAGGGGATTTAGATGAGAAGAGAATATTACATTAGAATTTATAGAAGGCACGATACATGCAAGCCAGTATTTCAAAACCAAAACCACTAACCTATGGGTCAAAAGGCCATAATCGTGCACATGCATATCACAATAAGCACATAACAATTTATATATAATTAAAGAAAACTATATATAAAATATAGGGACACGACCATCGTATATTTACATGACGGGGGGGGTCGGGGGTCTCCCGGCGGTGGTCCGGTGGACCGGTCAATGAAGTGGTTTGGGCAAATACCGAAAAAAAAAAATTTCGAACTACACATCAGATTGCGATTTTTTCCATCTGAATCTCTCAAAGCAGCTTTAATCATACATTTTAATCCACCAAAACACCCATAATAACAAATCATATATGTCCGTTTCGATTTAATCATATTAAAACGAATAACAAGACACCCGTAATTTATCATATATTTCCGATTCGATTAATCATATTAAAACGATTCTTCATGCTTCTAATCCGATTAGAATAGTTATATTGTTATTCCACCGATTAAAGATACGATTAATAAAGATCATCATATATATTACCGTAATACACATACAACGGAATATCATATATTCAATTTTATATCGGTAAACATGCATCATCATATATCATATATATTGAATACAATTAAAATACGTAATCAATTAATCTTTTCGCAAGTAGCTCGATACCTTTGTTGGGCTTTACGTAAATGCACAAATGAAATTAAAATTTTAAAGCAATTTTCGAAATCCTAAAACAGGATCCATGCGAAAATCAATTAATTCAGAGGTTTAGAGATTATACCAGATATAAACAAAAAAAACGAGAATCTGAAACCGACTGCGCCTTGAATCTCTAACGCAATACAAACCGATTGCGCCTCTACGGTATCCACACGAACGCCGCACGAACCGTCGAATGATTCTACAATAAGAAGGACTTGCGGTACTAGCCACCAAAAGGAATGGATTTTTGAAACTGTTTTCTCTCTAGTCTCTCTCTAAGAAATGGCTAGGTTTTTCAATTATGATCTCTTACCCTAAGTAGCTGCTATATATCATATATATAGTAGTTAAAAGGAATTAATCAAATCAAAATCTAATTTTATAAAATCCGAATTTATATATATATATCTCTTAATTAAGTCTTACTTAATTAATATACATATATACAAATTATCCTTTTAATTTAAATTCATGATTTAAATACTATTAATCATATTAATATATTTAAATCCTTAAAATTTAAATTAATTCCCTTTTAAATAACGTTACATGTGTGTGACTTATAGGTTATTATTACGTTGGCAATAATTTTAAAATCATATTATAAAATTATAACAAAGTGAATGGCATCTAGTAATGCATCATCGCTACCCAAGTAATAATAAGATCGATGATTCGATGCAACCTTTTTGTGACCAATGTTTCAATGTAATTTAATCCTTTTAACCTTAATATCCTAGAATAAACTCGAGTCATGGAATGTGTCATACTCTTCATAATTTAATCTGAAGTTTTCTTGATCAATGAGTAGACTATATGAAACAAATCACTATTTGAGCATGGCCATGCATTTCATAGTCCTACTCAATCAAGAGGCCTATGGATATCACCCATAATATATAGGATGGTTAAATTCCATCTAGATCACTCATATTTCTCACACGATTAATGATGAACCCAATAATCACCTTTATAGTCCACCCTATTAAAGGTGACATTTGATGATATCAAAGTACATAAATTCTCGTGTAGTAATATAGCGATTTCGTGTCGGAGGACCATTACATCATTGTCACTATGAGAATTGCTAATGACACTTCGCATAATGCTCCATATAGAATTCTCATAGTGGGTCCATCCAAAGACATCATTCTCTAACATGTACCTATGCATTGACTTAATATCTCATATATTTATGACCAATGAGATTTGGTCATCATCGATCCACATACTAGTCTCAATGCATCATTGTTGTCCCATCAACAATGATACTCGATTAGGGACATTTAAGAACACCGATACTAATGGTAATATATAATCTCATGTTCAAGTCACATACTTGAAACTATATAATTTGTATCACTATTCTAAGGAATTTTATTATGTTAACAATTATATTACGCAGTAAATAAAACCATAATAAAATCATATATTTATTCAATCAAATATAATATCAAAACATTAAGCAATTATATCAAATAATTGGCCTCTAGGGCATAAACTCTAACAGATCTCTCTCTTCATATTGCTCCACCAAAATGTATGTCGAAGATCATGATACATTTTGGTACTCCCAGGATGAATTACAAATGGTGTGTTGTGTGCCTCCATCATGATTCTATGCTTCAAGTCAAAATCGTTAGGAACGGAAAGTCTGGGGTTGACTCAAAGTATTCCTTCTTCATCGATTCTTGCTTCTGGAATAGCACCTTCTTGCACTTTCTTCTTCATACGCATCATCCCCAGGTCCGTATGTTTGATATCATCACGTGGGTACTTGGAGCCTTTAACTCTATCTCCATCCTTTGTAAGTTGTACAAAATGGGCCTTTGTGTTAACAACATTGCACTCATACTCGCATATGATCTTCTACTCAATGCGTCAGCTACACCGTTTGCTTTTCGAGGATGATATTGAATGCTATGGTCGTAATCCTTCAACAGCTCGAGCCAACGTCGTTGCCGCATGTTGAGTTCCTTTTGGGTGAAGAAATATTTGAGGCTTTTATGATCCGTATAAATCTCCACTTTCTCCCCATACAGGTAGTGTCTCCAGATTTTCAACGCAAAAATGACTGTTGCCAACTCCAGAACATGAGTAGGATAATTCCTCTCATATTCTTTGAGTTATCGCGAGGCATAAGCTATGACTTTTCCATGTTGCATGAGAACACATCCTAACCCTTTGCCTAAAGCATCGCTGTAGATAACAAATCCATCCGAACCAGATGGTATTTTTAGAACAGGTGCCGAAATGAGTCTCCTCTTGAGCTCTTGGAAACTCTTCTCGCATTCCTCGCTTTATACGAATTTTGTATCTTTCCGAGTCAGCTGAGTTAACGGAGTAGCGATTCGAGAAAATCCTTCTACGAATCTCCGATAATAACCAGCTAAGCCCAAAAAGCTACGCACTTCGGTCACTGACTTTGGTTGCTCCCAACTTTGTATTGCTTCAATCTTAACCGGGTCAACAGATACTCCACGTTTTGACACCACGTGCCCAAAGAATGCTACTTCCTTAAGCCAGAACTCACATTTCTTCAACTTGGAATATAGCTTGTTGTCACGAAGTATTTGAAGTACCTGCTTCAAATGATGCTCATGATCTTCACGGCTTTTGGAAGAGATGAGGATGTCATCAATAAAGACAACAACGAACTGATCCAAATATTCCTTGAGTACACGGTTTATCATATCCATGAAAGCAGCAGGAGCATTAGTCAATCCAAAAGACATGACCAAAAATTCATAATGCCCGTACCGAGTCCTGATGGCAGTCTTTGGAATATCCTCAGTTTTAATCTTCAATTGATGATATCCAGAACGAAGATCAATCTTTAAAAAGAATTGTGCTCCTTGCAACTTGTAAAATAGGTCATCATTGCGAGGTAGCGAATACCTATTCTTGATGGTGACATAGTTTAATTCCCGGTAGTCAATACAAAGTCGCATACTCCCGTCTTTCTTCTTTACAAATAAAATAGGAGCACCCCAAGGGGATGTACTAGGACGAATGAAACCGATGTCTAACAATTCCTATAGTTGGACTTTTAACTCCTTAAGTTCAATAGGAGCCATTCGATATGGGGTTTTAAAAATGGGATTTGTACCCGGTTCAAGATCAATAAAGAATTCAACTTCTCGTTCTAGGGGTAGACCAGGAAGTTCTTCCGAAAATACGTCACGAAATTCATTAACAACAGAAATATTATTCAAATCTGACGTGTTTTTGTTCAAGTCCATAATATGGGCTAAGAAAGCTTGACATCCAATTTTCAATAAACGAATAACTTTATGGCTTGGTATGACAGTGACTGATTTTAGTGGTTTAGTTGCTTGAATTCGTATAACAGGTTTGTTAGGAATATGAAAACTAACAACCTTACGAAAACAATCAATTTTGGCATGATGAGTGGTTAACCAATCAATCCCTAAAATCACATCAAATGCAAGTATCTTTAAAGAGATAAGATCAACAGGTAATGTGATTGTTCCAACTTGGATCAAGCAAGATTTATAAACTGTAGATGTAACGAAGGTTTCACCCAACGGAGTTTCAACAGATAAGTTAAAGTCTAATTTCTCCGGAGTCAAGTTTAAACGTTGAGCACAAGCAGGAGAGATAAAAGAATTGGTAGAACCGGTATCTAGTAAGGTATAAACTTCTCAAGAGTTTAATATTTGCTTACCCGTGATCACCTCGTTTGGGTTTCTCGCGTTTTGGCCACTCACGACAAATGCCCTTCCTTGAACTACCGACTTTGTTTTGTCCGTAGTCACCTTTGGTACCGCCGTCCCAGTTGGACTTGACTTCGCTACTGGACAAAATCGGGCTATGTGACTGTCTTTTCCTCAATTGAAACACACCTTGAAAGGCTGTGAACAGTTTGGACTTATGTGTCCCTCCTCTCCGCATCTGTAGCATATAACTGGCTGTCGTTCTCCTCCCCTAGAATTTTTTATTGGTGTTGGTGCTGCTGCTGATGTCTTCCCGTCATTGTTGAATCTCCTCTTTTTGAAATTTCCACTTGACTCACCTCTCCTATTATCATGGCCACGATTACCACCCGAGTGGTTACCACTTTTGTTCGTATTCTTCCCTCCTCGTTGGTTATCATCGCTCCGATGATTGCTATCACTGGTATGACCCTAGTTGTGGTCCCTCAGTTGAACATACTCATTATCACGCTCTAATAATTGAGCCCTATTTACAACATCTGAATATAAAGAAAATTTATGAGAGATAAGATATTGTCGAATCTCGGGTTTTAGACCTCTCAAAAACATCCGCATCATACGTTCCTCATTTTCTACCAAATGAGGTGCAAACCTGGATAACTCCGCGAACTTCGCCTCATACTAGGACACCGTCGTGTTATTCTGTTCCAGTCTAATAAACTCTACCTCCTTCATATGACGAATAATTTCAGGAAATGTACTTGTCATTGAATAGTTTCTGAAATTTTTCCCAAGACATGTTGAGTGCTTGTTTGGTCGAGTACGCTTCCTGATTCCCACCAGTAATCTGCCTCACCACGGAACATAAATATGGCGAATGGAACCTTCTGTTCCTCCGTGCAGCCCAAAACATCGAATATCTTAGTAATTTTCTTAAACCACGTTTCCGCCTTAATCGGATCGGGCTTTCAACAGAAATCTGGTGGTCCCAACTCCTTGAACTGCTTGGCTGTGACAAACTGCGCGTTGCTATCATTTCCACCCGTATTTTGTACATGAGTCTCCCTCGTCTGATTTTGCATGAACCGCAAAAAGCTTCTAAATATCTCATCATTCATCGTTTGCTCGATAGTGTTATTTACAGGAGGAATATTGCCTTCCTGTTGCACGTTCTCTTGGTTGGTAATCAAAGGTTGTTCCACAGTCTCATAGACACCATTGTTAACTTTCTCAGCTACCATTCTTAAAAACTGCCATAAAATAGGGGTTAATTAAACAAATTAACATATAACATAATATCCCTATATTATGATCGACCAACAAATAAGCTTAAGTAGGACACACTAGCGAAGGATTTACTCGTCTCTCCCCTCCTAGATCTATTCCTCGATCTCCACCAGAGACCATATCCCTAAGCTCTGATACCAACTGCGACACCCATAAAATAGGTATACATCACCCATTCTGAGTCGCCAAATACATGGTACAGAAAACAACTACAACTTTATTACAAATGTCGTGCAAATTACGACAACACATACTGTGAGTTCAAATACAACTATTGTCTTCTAGACAATATCCACACCCAAATAAAGTCCTCATTACAATTATTGATGTATTATTTTACAAAAATAGTGAGGACTGCTAAAACAACTGTCTAGGACCATCACTCTATACCCGGACTGGTTCCTGCAATGTTCTCGCTTCTTGAGAAGAAAAATAGAACAAAAGGAAAAGGGTGAGCTCAACTAGCCCAGTAAAGAATATTATGACTAAGATAATATACAACAAATTATCCTTAGTCTTCAACAAGGAAAAATCTGATAGAATATAATCGACAACAAGTTTTAGATCAACAAGCTGCAATGAAACAACAATTCATTAGAAGAGTTAAGTAGAGAATGAAATCTACTATCATCTATGAATTTAAAAGTCCATCATCAATATTTTATCCCGTAACATCAATCAATATACATCTTGAATCAAATATTCATCTTTGCACTACTGGGCCAAAGATATTCATTTGTATCACCCGGTTGGTCATGTTCATCTCAACACTGTTCATCTTTGCACTACGGGCCAAAGATATTCATCGTAATCATTCATCTTTGCACCACGGATCAAAGATATTCATTAAGTATCGCCATTAAGGGGTGAGGATGATGAAAACATTTTAGAGAACGAATCCAAATGAGGCGAGAAGGACAAATATTAGGATTCATATTTCAGTTTATCCAAATTCAATAATACTCCATACTAACCAAGTGTGAAGTAGAATTCAAAAAATAAAGATCAAAACATGGATACAATCAAAGATAGTAACCATAAAAGATATCTGGGACGAAAAAGAGAAAATTTCATTTTCTATGAATGAATAGTCAGATATCGTGAATAGTAACCCCAACACAAAAGGTAGAAATTTCAAAATAAAATTCATAACAATATCTCAGCATAATGATATTGAAGAAAATAATATCATTTAAGAAGAAAATAACATCCCTTACCTCAAAGAAACAAGATTTCGTAATGAAAGGTCGGATGTGATCTTTGAATGAAACTTGTCTTGAATAGCAACTCTCAAAGTATCTAAATACTCACAAAATACGCTCGATAATATAGAGAGAGAAAGAGAGAAAGCTTATGTTTCTGGTGTGATTTTCAATTCTAACCTAAGCACCTATTTATAGGAAAATGCTAGCACGCCGAATCAGACTTGACCTGCTACTTGGTTGCTTTACCTGCTACTATTGCCACCCACCACATTTGAAATAAAATTTGAGCACATTTCTCACCAACCAAAAGTAGGGCCCACTCAATTCTAGAATTTTCCACCAAAAATCATTTATAACATAATTTCTGAATCAGCCACCTCTTAAAATTCATAACAAATCATACATTCATTTTTAACGATTCCAAATTTGTGGACATATACTCAACTTATATATGTGTAACATATCTAAAAATCACAACGATCCAACGGTCGGATTAAAAATTATAACTCACGCAATATATCTCAAGAACACTGATTTGATTTTTAATACCTCTATTTCGACAAAAATACTGATAAAACACCTCAACATTAATAGCCACATAAAATAAATATTTTCTTATCATATAAATCAATAAATAATTATTCATAAATAATATTACAGAATCACAATAATGACAACCAGGCCGTTTCCAGGAAAGAGGGGGCTTTCCAATAAGGATTTCTCCTTACTGGCACGCAATTAGGTGACCAAACCTCTCCTTAGATAGAACTTTCCAGACATTGCCAATAATGCTATCTAATAATATTATTCAAATAATATGAATTATTGATCTGATAATGGGAAATATTGTGCAAAGATAATTATTGAAACAACAATAATATAAAATATCAACGCAGCAATTATTGAATCAATAAAATAAAATATTGAACAGTAATTGCTGTAACAATTATTGAGTAGTGCCTTCTTACGTAAGAATCAATAATTCAAAAATACTGTGCAATACCATGTGTTACTGTGCAACCACGCGTATTAATGTATTTTAACCACCGGGTATTCTAATAGTGTTAACGGTAACAACAACGTCGTTATTTATAAAAAATCAAACTTGTCGTTTTCTTCATTCGACAGTTATTCTGTTATGAGGCCCACGAATGGCTGCGTCGTCATACGAATATTCTCCGACAACAAGAATATTCCATGACCAAACGAATATTCCCCGACAAAAATGAATATTTTATAACCACTTGCTTATTTTGTAAAATTTGCACATTTCACTCATAACCAAAGTATTATATCAAATTAACTCCTTATTATTTCAAGATAATAAATAGAGAAAATTTAATTTTATTCATAATAAGTTGGGGTCTTACACTAACCACACCCAATCATCCCTCCACAATTAAAGCAGCCGTCGTGCACAACCACTACAAATCACCCATTATCCGCGATTAAAAATTCAAACATTAAACAACATTAGAAATACATATCTGGAGAAAAGGGAGAAAATTTGAAAAAAAAGTAGATTTACAGTTGGATATTTTTGTAGATTTACAGTTGGAACTATTGTATGTTTTTGAGCTTGGGCTTTTATACGTGAATATGATTTTTTGGAGGTGTATTATCTGATTTTTGTATAATTATAGTAAAAATTGTAGCATTATTTACATGAAGTCTCATATGCTGGTAATTAACTGATTTTGTTCTTCATTTTTTGGCTCTTTGATCTTTTAGTTTTTCCAGGTTTCAGATTCCTTATTCTCGTTTATGTTCGTGCTAATTTTGAATATATGGGCATTGTTTCAAATTCTTGCTAGTTTTTGATTGGATTCTAGATGCTCATTATGTTGGATGGTCACTTTATCTTTTTGGGTATCTGATTAGCTTTTATCTTTGCATCTTATTCATTTGGTCATTGTTAGGCCATGGTTATTTGGCCCTTTGGGCTGTAATGGGCCATTATTTATATGGGGTTATTTGGGCTTGAACCAGAAGTCGTTTTAGTGGGCCGAGGATGTATGGATTGTGGATCCTATTCATATTTGGATTCTATTTATGGAGGGAAGGGTTGGGTTATGGATCCACATTCTTAATTAAAGGAGGTTTGACATAATCCTATGTTAGTGAGAACCTTGATTTGATTTGGGATAAGGATTGCATGCAAGGCAGTGAGGTCACTATAAGTACAGAGCATTACATTGGATTAAGGTACATGAAAAATTACTTACCAGCACTAGAGTACTAAAAACCTCCATTGTTAACCTTACCTCAGCCTGTACTAATTCTCACATCGGAGCTATAAACAATTTGGACATTATTGAATTCTGGATAAATTAAATTATAAATCTTTAAAATTTATCCTTACTCTCATTTAATTGAATTCTTATATCATTGTCATCATCCCCATGCTTATATTGTGATGAAAGTCATATTTGGCCCGTAGTGCATAGATGGACTGTTGATTGATAGGATTATAACTAGGGATTATTCGGTATAATCATGACTTGTAATGTTACAAATGATGTGGTAAAAGTCCTCATTGGCCCGTAGTGCATTGATGGACAGTTGTTGGCATGATCATGACTATTGGTGATAACACGAATATCCTTGGCCCGTAGTGCATGCATAATTCGTGGATGTGATATAAATGAATATCCTTGGCCCGTAGTGCATGGATAATTCAGTGATGTGGATTATTTATTAATCTGAGTCTCAGTGATATATTGATGATGAACTTTTAAATCATAGAAGATAGTAGATACCATGCTCTACTTGGCTCTTCTAATGGATTGTTTGTTCTGCTGCAGTTAAACTTGTTGTCTATTGTATTATATCAGTTTAACACTGTTGAATTCTAACGATAATTTATTCTGCATTATCTTAGTCATAATATTTCTTACTAGGTTAGTTGAGCTCACCCTTTTGCTTTCATTGTTCTCTTCAGGAAATGAGAATATAGTTGGGACGAGTCGGGGAATGGAGTGATGGTCCAGGATGGTGACTATAGTAGTCCTCACTATTCTATAAAATAGTGTGATAATAAATATAATGAGGACTCCATTTGAGTTTGGATATTGTCTATGAGATAATATTCGTGTAAAAACTCTCAGCTACGCTTTTGTCGTATTGTATAAATGAAGTTTATATTTAAATTCTGTACCATGTATTTGGCGACTCGGAATGGGTGATGTATACTTATTTTAGGGGCGTCACATGAAAGCATATTACTTTCAGACCAGAGACTGAAATATGAAGCACTTTATTCAGAATCACCGAAATAAAAGTATCAAAAAAGAAAATTATGTATCGTTGTACTTATTCGACCATGGTGGACTGCATTTACACAGATGAGTTGTTGAGGGGTGATGTTTTAAACCTTTTGTAGTCTATTGAGAAAACGAAGAAGTCAAAAAGTTTGAAGGGATAGTAATCAATGGGGCCTTCTAACCATAAGGTTATTGCAACAAGGGCCTTTCGCTCCAGTGTGGAGGTAGAAGGAGAGCGGTTAATTGTGGGGGTGGTGTTTGGGTTCGGGAGTTATTTCTGTATGGGGTCTCTTAGCGGGTGGTTTGGAGGTTGGTTCTTCGGGCTCTTTTCTTTTTTCGAGTATATGTTCAAGTGTAGTTTGTTGTAGGGGTTCGGTGTCTGCGGGTTTTTAGATGGGTTCTGGTGTGGAGGTTTGGGATGGTTCGACGGAAGGTGTCTTGGAGGATGCTTTCACTTTTTCTTTTTAAGCAGAGCTATTTTCTCCTTGGTAGTCATTTCCAAAGTAATCTTTTCGGCTAGGGTTGATTTCGGCATGGGAATGACAAAGATCAGTTCTATGACGATGAGTGGTTTAGTTTGTTTGTTCGGGTGGAGGGTGTCGACGTCGGGATTTTTATTTATCCCTTTTTTGTTCTTGTTCTTTGGTGTTCTCATGTTATCTGAGATTTGTTTGAAAAAAAAGTAAAAAAGGTCCGACATGTATATGTCGACGATTTGAGTGTAAGAGTCGCCAGTTGGTGTTTTTAACTGGTTGCACCAACGCAACAGAGAAAAGGTTTGCACATTGACCCAGTGATGTGACACTACTAAACGGGTCTGTGAAAGCGAGATTTATTTGGGTTCGGGGGCTTGATTATGCGGAGGGAAAGTGTTAGGCACCCCCCGATATCCGTGTTACCACGGTGACCGCCACTTTTCAAGAAACTATTATATGAATGCGTATGCGTGTGTGTGTGTGGGTCAATGTGCTGTTTATTTGGAAGTGGTACGAGGCCTCGTTCGCACCTATATACAAAGGGTTTGAATTTGTATAAATATTCAGTTTTAAACAAGATATAACAAAGATGTTTTGTAAAAGAGGTTTTTCAAACCCTGTACTCAATAGTAATTGAGGCCTTTGATTCTTCTATTTTATTATTAAATGTTCGGCTTGGTTGCTTTTATTTTTTGAGATGCGAAACATCTTCGAAAAAATAATATATAGCAGTGCCGAACTCCTTATGGGCATGAAAGCCATCTAAGGAAATTCAAACATCGTGAATAATTTATGTCGCTTATAATGAAAATGTCCATCAGGAGAATAGAATCTAGATTCAAGTGGATGAATCTGTGATCACATGATTCCTAGGCTCACATGATGCCGCAATTTATATGAAAAGTTGTAACTAGTTATATATATAAAAGCTGTAAATATAAATATACAGACATGATCAACCACCACGAAGCACCTCCATGGGGGATCGAAAATGTAAATATATAAAAGCTATATATATATATATATATATATATATATATATAGAGTGAGAGAGAGATAGATATGATCAACCACCACGAAACACCTCCACGGGGGATCAGAAATGTAAATAAAGCAATGAATCCGATCAACTGCCACGAAGTAAACTCCAGGTGGGACAAAATGTAAATAAAGCATTAAAAACAATCAACCGCCATTTAAGTAAACTCCAAGTGGGACGGAATGTAAATAAAGCGTTAGGTAAAAGCGATCAACCGCCACTTAAGTAAACTCAAAGTGATGTAATGTAAATAAAGCAAAGAAAAGACCATGAAGTAAACTCAGTTGACAATATATATATATATATATATATATATATATATATATATATATATATATATATATATGGACTAACATTATCGAGTTATGCCTCGATTGAGCCTGGACTCACGTCCGGAGCGTTTACTTGCTTATATATATATATAAGTATATATATACAGACAAAAATGAAAACCACAGACCGAAGTCCATGCATACACACACAACACGACTCTCAATGTAAAGAAGAGTGTGTGCAAAAAGGAAGAAAGGCTTTATAATGTGTAAGAAAAGGCTTACAATGGGTCACAAAGAAGACTTCTATGACTTTAAGTGGATGAACACTCGGCCTCACGTAGATAAACATATAGCTATATGTGAGCTAACAAGTGTTTAAAATGAGAAAGCACTCAATATGGGGGGGGGGGTGTACAAAGCAAATTGGACAGGGCTTCCTCGCTTTTCTTCTTGCAAATATGGCCACCCCAAGCTCTATATTTATAGAGCTGGAGGCTATGAGTGTACTGCTGCAGCATGACTGCAGATGCACATGCGGCTGCCTGGGGTGCCCCGTGCTCCACGGGTCCTGCCGTCTTGAAGTTCGTGCACGCGTACAACGTGATGCCCGCTCGAACTTGTAGAACTTCAATTTGAGCCTCCGATTGAGGCGTGCCACACCATTCTGGAAAGTTCTTTCTGAGAGCTATGCAATGACATAGGATTTGCCCTTTTTTAATTACAGGAAGATGGGTCCATGATTGAAAAGGCATTTCTAGGTTTCCATTTTGTAGTCGTTGAGCTGTTTTGCGTAGTTTGCACTCAGAAGTTAAGATATGGTTCTCGTGGGACTTCTTTTGAAGACGTTTGATTTGGAATGAGTTGAGATTGAGGTGGCAAAATGACCATTTTTCCCCTCCTAGGGTTGTTTTTGACTTTGGCACAGTTATAGCGGTCTTTTCCCAGGGTTATCTCTGAGATTGTCATGTTGTAGACTTTAAATGTCCTCGGGGTTATTTCTGAGGTTGGCTTAACCTCCTAGGGTTATCTCCAGGCTTTGAACTTGATCTTCCGGGGTTATCTCCAGGGTTGGAATTGATTTTCCCTGGATTATCTCTGGGGTTGGAAACTGATTTCCCGGTGTTATCTCCGGGGTTGGAAACTGGATCTCCCGGGGCTATCTCCGGGGTTAGAATTCATGTTGTTGTCCTCCAGGGTTATCTCTGGAGAGTAAAACAGATTCTTTTGTCCTCCTACATAGTTAGTAACAAGAAAACAAAATTTTGAGTGTCTACAGATGCCCCTCTTTATCATGTTCATGCAATTTAATGGAATGGACATGATAAAGATTACTAGACACTTGAAATATGACAAGGTATTTTGAATGATGCAAATCGCAATGTAATGAATGTTATGATGAATGTTAAAATGCTTTCGCAAATCGTAATTCGCAAGTCGCATATCGCATTTCGCACTTCGTATTTGGCCAATCGCACTTCGCAATTCACACTTCGTAATTCGCACATCGTATTTTGCATATTACAAATCGCAAATCGCATTTCGCACATCACAAATCGCTTTACCTTTACCAGTTATTGTTGATGCCTATGCTGGTGTTGACTCCAACGGTTTGGCTTTTTATCAGTGTTGCTGATGATTGTTTGATGAAGATATATTGAGATGTTTTCTATATCTCTGTTGGGGATGAAGTTCTGAAATCATCGGACCTTCCCGATGCATACGCTGATAGTTTACAACGGTGCCTATCCTGCTAGTTTTCTACGCTGACATTGCCAAACTATTTTGGTTTCCACTCGAACTGTGGTATACAAAGCTTTCATCGCTGAAATGGCTCGATATTATGCAGAATTGATGCCAATGGTTTAGAATACCGGTTCTTCCAATACCTTCACTGAAGTAATATTCAACGGCTTAATTCACCAAATTCCGCCTGATGTTACGCTGGATTGATGACAACCAACTGATGTCTACGACAGAATTTTGCTCCAATCTAGACATTTAATGTGCGTATATTTAAATCTACAGGAGATGCATGCTAAATGTTGATGGAGATGTACGCTGATGTAACGCTTTTGCACATGTGCAGATCATACATGATGTGATGACCTAGATTTGTCCTTAGGAGTCTATTGTCCTAGGTTGATGCACATTTTAAAGTGTCTGGAGTAGAAACTTAGCTCACCCTTTCTGAGGAGATTTGGAGTTTTTTTTCGTTGTTGGGGTGCTTGTGCCCCATTCTCTTGAGCTTTTGATTCGCAACCCGACTGAACTAATGATCTAAATACTGCTGACATCCCTGGAGGGTACAACCCGTTCTTTCGCTACCCAGATTTGAACTTCGGTGTAGAGGCCTCGACTCGTGAGGACTTGACACAGGTTGACACATTTGATGGTGAGGATTTCATTTGCTAGACCTTTCGTTATTGGCCTTCTGCTCTTGAGTTAAGGACTTTTTTGAAAAATTTCCCCTTCTTCTGTAGGGGCAAGCTTACGTCGCCATGATTTCCTTCAGGAGTTCTCTCATTTCTTTTGATGAGAAGCTTGATCTCTCCTTAAACTCCTTCCATTTCTTGGAATTGGAAAATGCCCTAGTCCTTTCGCATGTTGTTGTCGGGGATTTATATGGGAAACTCTCTTTGTTGACCAAGTCGCGAGTGAGCAATATCCTGCACATCAAAATAGCAAAATGTATGAAAAGCTTGACGGTTTGGCCGTCAGGATTAGTATACTCTTGTGAATAAGGCATTTGAAGTACAAATTATGAAATGGAATGAGTTATGAAATCGCAAGGAAATTTGTAAACATCCATGGTCCTTATTCATGGGTAGGATTAGATTTTAAAAGTCTTATCTCCCTTTATCAGAGAAACTTCATTTTCGCTCTAGACATTATTCTTCGCAGAATTGACTTCATATGACACACACACTATGAGTGACTAAACTCTTAGCAGGGGCTTTAATTCTATGCCTTGGCAAATTTTCTTTTTTCTCGCTTAATCTTGTCTCATTTTCTTAGGCTGTTCAGAATTACCCATGTAACGAGTTTTGGACCAATGACTCCCAAAACGGAGGGCTTTAGGGCACCAGGTGTTAAGACACCCCTTCGGGTTTACTGACTCGAGTAATAAAGGCTACGCTTCGAGATAAGTCAGGCGATAACTCTATTCGCTTCTTTGTCTAATTTTTACAGCTCCATTTTCTTAGGCTCTAAGTCACCCAATGTAATGAGCGTTAGGCCGATAACTCCCAAACCAGAGGGGCTTTAGGGCACCAGGTGTAAATCCACCCCTCGGGCTTAATTACTCCAGTAACCTATGCCACGATTCAGATCTGCTCAAGTTTTGCCTTTTGCAATGCTCATTTTCTTGGGCACTAAGTTACCCAATGTAACGAGTGTTAGGCCGATGACTCCCAAACCAGATGGCTTTAGGGCACCTAGTGTAAAGATACCCCTCAGGCTTAATAACTCGAGCCACCTAGGCCACGATTCGAGACATTAGGCTGGCGACTTATCTTTTATCTTTACATTATTTGCCATTATTTTTGCCATAGCTTCATACCCCACAACTAAGAGTCAGGGCAATCATAAAGTGCAGACATGCATATGAGGTCAAGTCTGTTCTAAAATGCGCTTTGAACTGGGATGTCGTGCCCAATTAAAAGGTTGAATAGTCTTAAATCTCTAATCATTCATATGATTCTCGCCCCACAGACACTTATGAAAATTAATCCCATTCATAACAAGTTAAGCAAAATCCTTTTCTAAGAATACTTAACATGTATATTATCGCTAATGCATGTAAATGGAGACTAAAAGCTCATAAAGAGATGAAAGAGTCATACCTCACATATGGATTATTAATTCTGAGAACAATATGATTGGAAAAGACTAAATGATCATACCAAATCGCTAGTGAGATGATGTGAGGGAAACTCTGATGATGATGTATCATGCTGATGGTGCTGACTGGTGCTGACTAGTGCATTTTCCTCTTTAGGATTATTGATAAATGCCCCAGTGTTGAGTTGTCGCTATTTCCAAGATTGCACCGGTCTGGTTATAAGAATCGCAACATTGTCGCCGATTTTGAAATTACCCCAACCTTGCTTGTTTTCTGGGATATTTGCTTTGAAAGATGAGCTGATAAGATGCCGAGGTCGCAAGAGCCTTTTACCTATGTACCATATGGTGAGCAGGTAGTAGATTTGGGCTTTGGATGCCCTCAATCATTGTTCCTGACTTGTTCTTGCAATTAGCCTTGATGGTTTTCTTTTGATTTGATGAAGACTTGTGATTGAGGGTGTCGGCTCTTTAAAGGTCCTCATTGCCGGTCGTCTTGGTGTATCGTTGTTTCTTCCTTTCTGGGACTTGTATCAGATTTGGTGGAATGACATTGAAGTGTTTGTTTGGGTTTTTTGGATTTTTGTTTGATTTGACCGCACCATAAATGGTTGCCTAGGTACTCCTATTGAAGAGGAGATCAGGTTTGCGTAGTTCAAACCTGGTGTAAGAGGTTCAACGCTGAATGGTGTAAGGGTAGAAAGGTGTAGGAGTATTTTTGTTATTTTTATTTTTGTAGAAAAAGGGCAGAAATGTTTTTATTATTTTTGTTTTTATAGAGAAAGGGCATAAATGTTTTTGTTGTTTCTTTATTGTGACCGGGCCATATAGAATATGGTTGCTCACGCATCTCTCGGGTATCGGGGAGATCGTCGACGTAGTTCAAATTTTAATTTAAAAAACCTAACTAATTTGATTTTTTTTTGATTTTTTTGATTTTTTGATTTTTTTGATTTTTTGATTTTTTGATTTTTTGATTTTTTGATTTTTTGATTTTTTCAATATTTACATGCATGGAAAATAAAAGGCATACTATGAAGAAAGTGATACCGTCCCAACATCTTCTAGAACTCACAATTTTAACCCCTGGATTTACATCTTCTTGGCTAGTTGAGGCCTGATAGTCCAGTTGTCAGTGATGATATTGCCTTCAAGGCTCGCGATAGAGGTTACATCTTGATTCTGAATATCTTCGCTTATGGCCATAACTTGATCGCCCCCTGATGCAGTACATTCCTCATGGACGCTTGAACTGGGCCCATCGCAAAAAGGGATGACCTCTGGATTCTTCAATGGGTTGGCTTCCCTGACAAACTCACCATCTTTTCTTTCATCTGTTCCTTCGTATTTTTCCTGGGCTTGAAAGGATTCGACCATGAAATCTCCCTCAAACTATGGTTGCATTTCTTGTAAGGAATTTTCCCTTTTGGCTTTTCGTTCCTTGGACAGGATTAGTATTTCCTCCTCATCATCCAAGGTGATAAAATCAGGAACGTGGTTGCTATCTTTGGACCAGAAGATGTTTGATTTTGGCAGAGGAATATCCTTTGGGGATTCTCGTGTCTCCTCTATTATTCGATGCATTAGGATTAATCCATCTTGTGTTCTGCAAGGATTAGTGCTCATGGCCTTTACCTCCTCTGAATTGCCTGTCTCGAGTGGATATATTAAGCCTTTTATTTTCTTTTCGCCTTTTTTGGTCATGAGGAATTCTATCTTCAGCTCTTCATTTTCAATGAGATCCTGGATTTTATGTCGCAAAGACCAACATTCCTCAGTCGTATGTCCAAGTGAGTTAGAATGGTAGAAACACGTGTTAGTTCCCAGTAGGCACACAATAGGTCTAGAAGGGGAGTTGAATAGATCCTTTTTAATTTTTAAATACTTTTCTCTATTATTTTGTATTGCTAATACATTAGCATATGACAAACATAAGAATCTTTTCAAGCACAACGGAATAAGTAAAAGATCCCCTTCATTAATATATTCATAATCATACAGACATTGTTCTTAGAGTTAGTTCAGTTGTAAGCAGTTAATGCATACATAGCAATTATAGCAATTAGGTACATAATGTAAATGATAGAAAGTAAATGACACAAGGGATTTTAAGTGGTTCAGAGACTCAAGCTCCTAATCCACTCTTCTGCTTTCAACTAGCAGGATTTCCACTAAGGAAGGGCAGCACCCTGAATCACTAAGATTCTTTCAAGGCCAGCAGCCTTGGAACTTCAGTTCACTAAGAACTCTGCAAGGCCAGCAGCCTTGGGACTTCTCTAGTTCCCTAGGAAATCTTCAAGCCCAGCAGGCTTGGAACTTTATTTAGTCCCTTCAGACAAGGACCCCTCAGGCCCTGGCTTCTTGTTGTTGTAGTTGTTGTTGTTGTTAGTGCCTTACTGCTAAGATGTCCTTTAAGCTCTTCATCTTTGAATGCTTAGCAGCTTGACGTGATCATCCTTGAGGTGCAGTTGAGTGTTGCATGATGCTCAGCTTCTTAAGATACTCAACCTCTTCTGATGATCCCTTGTTGAACTGTAGTGAAGATCATTCTTCTTGATACTTGATGGTTGCACATGATGAGTTTCTAAGATGACTGTAGTCTCTTCTGTTAGGTACTTAGAAACTTTCTCGTGCTTGACATCATGATGACGTTGGTGATCTTCTTCCTTGATACTTGATTCCTTCTCATGATGGACTTGCTAAGATGATTGTAAGCTCTTCTCTCTGGTACTTAGAGTCTTCCCATGATAGACATCAAGATGACATTGATGCTCTTCTTTTTCTTGGCAGTTCAGAACACTCTTCTTGTAGTAGAACTCTAACTTCTACATCGTAGAACTCTCACTTCTACTTCTTACTTTGTTTATCTCCAAGTGTTCTTGGTGGATCGTAGAGTGAGCTTTCAGAACTTCATTGGTCACTCACTATTTTACGTTATTTTTATCAGTCCACCATCTCTCCAACCTCAGTAACTTTTTGCAACATCAGCCCTTTTTTTATCTTTAAAGCTTTGGCTGATATATACTCCTTCTTAATCCTCCCGTTGGAATATATCTGTTGAAATTTATTTGACTTGCTTTGCAGATCTCGAGTTATTTGAGGTAGACTGCAGATGTGACATGACATCCCCTTTATAACTTTCTAACACTGCAGTCTACTGTTTCACCTACCCCGTCAGAGATGTCACTTTGATGTCTTGGGCAGGTAATCGACTTTCTTTCCTCTATCTGATTTCTAGATCAGAGGTTGTCCTTTTGCATCGATGCTCTCAATAAGCTCTGTTCTAATATCAATCTTTAGATTAAACCGTTGCCAATGCTTCAATCTTCAGAAGGCCGAATTCCTTGATTCTGATGCATATCTTCTTAAACCTGATCGTAGTGTCATGTTGAATGTTGCTCATCGACCGATTGAGACAACACTACGATCCTGACAAGTGTTCATTGGATCCTCAATGTAGAACACTTCTTCCTTCTCTTGTTCAGTGCTTCAACACTTTTATTTGTTTCGACTGATCTTAGACACTGATGGCTTGTTCCTTGTTCTGGTCTCTTCTGAATAGAAAGACACCTCAGATTTGTGGCATGTCCAGCTCACTTTCTCCTTATGATCTCCCATTCATTTATCATCAATGGACTGACCCATGCTTAATCACTTTACCCTTGTTCTTCAGAAACTGACCAGTATCTCTGTGTACACTTCATCAGTTCCTTCTTTGCTTGGCAAACACTACGATCCTGGTTGACCCCAAGATCGTTGTCTTCTATTCATTTGACAGCAAATGCACTTGCTGACTTTTCCTTAATTAGTCACTTTTACTGAAGTCTTCTTTTGATCTACTTGTAGAAGACTTCATCTTGAATAGCTTTACAACTCAATCTAGATGCTGATTGGGTTGGTGCTTAGATCTTCTGTTAGCTTGCTAGCCATTCGTTGAGTGTTCTCTGGTTTCCTTCAGGTGAGATGTATCTTTGTAGCTCAGACCAGAGGCTTCATACTTTGGATATTCTGAGAGTGCTCATTTGTTGAGAATCATGTTTACTCTACGATTCTGCCTTGGCGTTGTGAGCACTTCTGTTGAAGTCTTAGTTCTGCACTCTACGATTTTGTTTGGATTCTGCAGACACTATGACTCCGAGATCATATCTTGACATTCTACGATTTCTATCTTTATGCTCGTTGTCTTCATCTGATCTTGCTCGACTACGATCTCTGCCTCTGAATTGTTCAGTAAACTCTACGACTCCGAGTGTAGTCTACGATTCTTGACTTGGCTTTGGCATATGCTCGGTCGGATCTTAGACACGCTGTCTCTATGATTCTAAACATGACTTCCTCAGTAGACTACGACTCCGAGGAAGTTCTTCTCGACACACTACGATCCTTCCTCATCTCTCCTGGCAGTAGACGAACTCCGAGATCTACTATTTTGCATACTACGATTCTGCCTTGATAGCTCTCGAGTTTTCCTCGACTCTCCTGGCAGACTACGATTTCTGGTGCAGTGCTCGACGATCAGACAAGCCTATCTATTACATTATAAGATCAACTTAACAAGCTTGATCTTTCTAATTTATAGTCCTTGTATATCATTTCTTTTTAAGGACTTTACAGAGCTGTTTTGCTTATGTAGGATCAACCTAACATATTTGATCAATTTATTCTAAGTCCTTCTACATATGTTCCTATTATCTATCAAAGGACTTTATAGCTTTTCTTAATGCAAGCATACTTGCATATTCATTCATATATATCATAATCAAATCATATATAAATAGGAATATCATTCACATGCTTATTCCTAACCATCTCCCCCTATTTGATTTTGATAAAAATAATTAGTGCATATGCATGATATGAATGAATCTTATATACAGTGAGCAACTATATTTCTAAAACAGATAATCATGAATGTTATTGATAATAATGTGGAATTATATAAGCTATGACACTTTACATCCTGGCTCTAGAACATACCTAACTAGTTAGAGATGTACCTCTTTGGCTCCATGTGTGTCTTCCAGGATGTCTTTTGATCAACTATTTATCTGTTTGATCTTTTTGCTCTTGCTCCCCCTTAGATGGTGACTCCATTTCTTTTCTCTGCTCCTTCTTAGATTCATGATCTTCTTCTTTTTCTGGCTCCCCCTCAAAATCTGCATTCATAGGATCATCATCCTTTGACTCCCCCTCAGATGATGATTTTCTTTTCTCTGTTGCCATCTTCTTCTTTGAATTCCTCTTGGCTTTCTTATCTTCTTTTCTTCTGATCTCCTTGCTCTTCCTTAAGTTCCTTTTTCTCTACCTCTTTTTCTCCCTCTTTTTGTCATTAATCACTTGTGAGAGCTGCTCCATGTTGGACATAAGTTGTTCCATCAAGTGAGATGAGTTACCAACCTCCATCTTAAGTTCTTGTTGGCTCAGCTCAAGCTGTAGGGAAAGAGACTGATTCAAATTGTCAATCTTGTCAGAGAGAGATATGATTTGTTCTTCATTAGACTTCTGTGCTCATAGAGCTTCTTCCTTTTGATCAATCATAGCCTTCAGATAGATTTGATCTCTCTCTTTGATTTTGAGAGACATATCAGTCATAATGGCTTGAAGTCTTTCTTGAACTGCATTGCTTTCTGCTTCGGTCAATATCTTGGTCTCTTCAGTGATGACAGACATCTTCTCAATCAACTCATCAACATTCTTCACTAACTCCTACTCTGTAGAAGTTTGGTCATTTGGTTGGGCAGACTCTTGTTGAGCATCAGAGTCAACTCTACGATTTTCATCTTCAGATAGTTTTTCGAACGCAGTGAAAATATGAAAAATCGTTGAGTACCAATCATTATTGGAGGATGAAGGAATATCAGACAATTGTGTTTGGTCAGAGGGAAGCTTCTCAATCTGAACTTGAACATCTTCAAAGGTAGAGTGAAGAGACTCTATGATCATTTCCTTGGGCATGATCCTTCTGCCATCAGACCCCACTCTACAATCGTAGGGAATGTAGTGGTTTTCAGTATGTCGGTAGACTTTGTAGTGAGACTGTTCATTGATCATCTTGGTTGTAAACTCCATTACTTTTGGAAAGTTTTGAGATACTAACTCCAAGTTCAGAAATGTTGAGTAACACCAGCTGAAGTAGCTCTCATCTTTATCAGTATGTGCTTTCAACCAAGGCATCCACAGGAAGAACCATCTCATCAGAAGATCTTCATAATTGTACAATATTGTTGTGCAATCTAACTCCATGTTTTTTCAATTTTTAAGCACCTCATCTGTAGTCATTCTTACAACTCGGAGTTGTTCATTTCCATGACTTATCCATCTTGCTGGTGGTTTATCAAAAACTTCCACCACTATTCTTCTGCTAATTTTTGCTGGAGAAAGAACTGGATAGTCTGTTGGTTCCTTTGATTCTTGATTTGTAGAATTAGAATCTTTTTCCATTTCTTCACCTTCTGAGCTTGAATCATGTTGACTTCTTTTATCTGATTCATCAGTGAATCCTTCTTGCTGATTTTCATTACTAGTATCTTCTTCAGTATCTTCTCCCTCGGATTCAGACTCGTCATCACTCAAATCAATGACAGCAGTAGAAGATTCTCCTTTCTTCTTTAGAACAGATCTGGCAAGAAGTCTATTACTCTTTCTTCTCCATGGAGGTTCAGCTATAGACGAGTTAGACTTTTCTTCTTCTTCAGAATCTGAAGCCTCTGAATTATTAGATAAGCTTCCTTGATGTTCAACATTAGTATAGACAGGTCCTTCTTCTTCGGACTCATCATCTCTGGAGTCATTATGTGAACTTGTTGGAGCATTTTCAGTAAGTAATGTAATTATGTTAGCTTGCAACCTTCCTTCATCAGCAGAGTGGATGCTCTAAGGACTAGCCATAGGACTTGTACATTCTTCTTCATTTCCAGACATGTTCTTTGGGGACTCAATCTTGACACTTTCATTTCCCTTCCCATCTTCTAACTCTACACTCTCATTCTTGAAAAATAGACTTTCTTTGGGAACTGTAACTGACTCCTTCATCACCTTTGATTTCTTTTTATATGGCCCTTGGAGTAATCTGTTACTCCTTCGGGGTTTCTGCAGTTGAGACCTTTTTTCTCTCTCCGCTTCCTTTCTTTGCCGATGGAGACTTCTTCGTGGAGCCTTTGTTTTCTTCACACCCTTGGACTTCTTCTTTGCTGGTGTGGCTGCTACCGGTATAGAGTCATCAGATTGATAGCTTTCCACCTCTTGTGCCTTCCTCTTCTTTGCAGAGACCTTGCTGCTGCTTCCAGTTGTTAAAAGCCTCATGTTTTCCTTGGGATTTTTCTTCCAGTTTACAAACAGCTGTGGAGACATGACTTTATGGACGTTTAGTGAATTTCCCTCATCCTCTTTGATCTTGCTTCCTAATTTCTTCTTCAGCACAATGCTCAAGAGTCTTCAATTAAAAACCTTTGTAAGGGGTTTATCTATAGACTTCTTCATTTCAGCCTTTTTCAGCCATTTGGAAATTTGATCGAGTAAGATAACTCCAAAGTTTATTTGCTTCTTCAGAACTATTGCAAACATAATCTTTAGTTATAGATTAATCATAGTGTCATGTGCAATATCCTTGCATTGTATACATTTGCCCACTATCTCGACAAGGAACTCGAATTCTTTAGGAAACTCTTTTTTCTTCATGTCCTTCAGACTAGGGTTTCTTTTGTATACCATAATCTTCTTTGCTTGTTTAGTATCGATCTCATCAAGGCTTTTCAGTCCTAGGTCAGGAAAGCCTAAGCATTGATTGATGTCAGACGATTTCAGATTTAGAATCTGACCTTTGACCTTGGTAGAAAGGGTTCCAGAATTTATGGATGCATTTGAGTAAAACTATTTAACCAGTTCAACATATATTCGAGTGTTTGCCTCAAGACATTCTGAGAATCCAGCCTTCTTCACAAGCTCAAGAATATGTCTGAACTTCTTCTCAGATTTCTGAAATGTCTTGGTTTTGAGCTGAATGCCAGTGATTACACGCCAATCTGCCATTTGAAGAGTTTGAAGGATATGGGTATTTATTTTAAGGAGTCTTATGAAAGATAGTTGAATGTGATTTGGGCAAGGCTCTGGAGGGTTAATGGATTTAGGCTGTGCATAGGCTTTTAGGGTTTAAAAAAGAGAGGGAAAGAGGTTCAATAGCTTCTGGTAACTGTTTTGATATTTGAGTTTGTCTTTATGTTAGTTCCTTCTAACTCTGCATAAGCTATGATGTGTCAACCATTCATTAGTTGTACGATGCCCAGTAAGAAACTTCAACTCCCCATAACTTTTTAATTTGATATTTCTTTTAAGAAAAAAGGCATTACTGACGTGGATTGACCGTTGACCTTTTCAGCACGTAGAGTAGCTTGGTGAGGTAGCTATGGACTCTACGATTTTCTTTATCGACTCAACGATCGTCTTCTGAGAGATGCTTCAGTGGATGATTTGACAATGATCCTCATCTTTGAAGTTGCATGGTTTAACCACTGATATACCTCATGATAGTTTGGGCACTAAACTTTTGAGGTGAGTCTGCAAAGCATATTTCCAATCTTATCTCTACATAATCTGAGTAGTTGAGCATGTGTCTAGTTCTTCCGAGCTCACCATGAGCTAGTGTATCCTCTGGGAAGACTGCGATCGTCGAGCCTACTCTACGATCATTGAGGTTATACTACAATCGTCGAGTTCACTTCAGAATTTATTCCACGATCATTGTTTGTCCTGGTCCTTGAGATGAACTTGACTAAGCATTCCTTCTGGGTTAAGGTAGCTCAAGAAGGGCCAACCTCTTAGAGTGAACTAAGGATCAGGTTTTTCCCTGAGGCGCTTTCCAGATGAAAAGCTTTAGAAGTGATTAGCACTGATATCTCATTTAACCTTTTCTGCTGGGGAGTTCATCTACCATCTTTAGACATTTGCATTGGTTGTAATCGTGGTGTCTTTCTGCTCTCACACTGCGATCAGATGGTTTATCGTATGCACTCCACGATTTTGAGTTGGGTGGTAGACAAGGTTATCAGTAATACATTTTGAGACGTTCCTACTGACTATGGATCATCATTTGGTTCGTCAGCCATAAAGTTTTGGGACTCTGTAACTGGTATATTACGTTATAGTATTTTTCTGATATTTTTAGTGCAGCTGTTCTTTAGCAGATCACTGCTCCCCCATGGTTAATACTGTCTTCTCAGAGAGGTGTGAGTTCATCTTCTTCATGTGCATCACAATCGTTTAACCTCCTTGGATCACAGAGGTAGATATCTTCAAGACTGATTGCTCTACAATAATTTAATAAAACTACGAACGTAGTCTCCTTCGACGGTTTGTATTTGTGAAGTTTTGCTTCTTATGATGAGTTCCTTGAGGGTTCTTCTTAGCTGATATGTTTTGGATGATAGAGCATATATATAATGCTCTTTATCTTAGGGTGAATGGTCTGCTTCCATATGGAGAACAATAACCATGTGAGCTTCATTCATGTTAGCTTAGTAAGTCTTCAAGGATATGCTTTGAAAAATAAGGATTTTGTCAGAAACATTTTTGAAATGTCTTAAGCCTTCTGCTGGTTGAATCTTTTTGATTGAAGTCTTCTGCTTCATAATTCCTTAGTATGGTCAGATAGACCAAGCACCTGCAGGTTAGATAGATTTCTATTTTTTGTACCCATGGTTAAATGGATCCTGTCAGGTTAGCCTTCAAAATCCCGGTTCCTCATATGTTTGAATTTTCATCATATTGATCACCACCAATCATATTCATGCATGTATCTATTTTAGATATTACATTTTAAGATGCATGATGATGAGTGTGTATAAGATTAACCATTTTAACAAGACACTCCTTTTCTTTAATGGTTTTATCATTTGCTTGGTTATGTTCACAGAGTTTAAATATTCACAAAGTGGGAATCAACTCTAACACTTATTTGTATCTGGTTGATTCATGGAGGTGATTAGTTTCTACGAATCTTTAAGATACTCTTGTAGAACTGATCATACTCTGTGTTATCAAAAACTTAAAACATAGGTTTGTACATACATACTAACCCACCAGCAAAGATTTCTCCACTTAAAATTAATTGAACCTTGATGTGCTTATGACCTATTTCAGATTTCTTTCAAGGTGTTATCTTCAACCTAAAACTTGGATGGAGAGAAAGTTTGTTAGCATTTGAGTTTCCAACTTCAGTTTACTTTCTCTCTTCTCCTTTTTAGGTAGAGTATGGTCTCTTGATAGAATACTTTTATAGTGCACAAGGTGGTGCAATATGATGTATACATTTATACTGATGAGGAACCGTACCTTTACATTGTTAGTTTCTTAACAGTCATTTATCTTGATATACTGAGGTTAGGCATTGATGTGCATACTTTTTCCTTCACTTCTAACAGCTTGTTGCTCCAGTTGTCCTTTGATCAATCAGTCATAGTCTTCAAGATGTAGGCTCAGAAAATCTTGACATCTGTAGTTCTTTGACAACCTTGAGTCCTAAAGGTTCAGATCCAGCTGTTGTTTGGCCAAATATAGATTTGAGAGATTCTTCTTTCTTATTTAAATAAGTACTTCTTAGCACATATGGCCTTTTCATCTTTCAATCTGGTGGATGCTTGACTCTTTGCTGTTGATGCCTCTTGAGCTCCCACATCTGCTCTTCAGACTACAAGATTGACTATGGACATGGATTGGTCTTGTTACTATAGCATTTAATAACACGGACCAATCTGAGCAGCTTCAGGTGTATATACAAATTTACTTGTACACAATATTTCCAACTTATGAGCTCATCTGCATTTATAAGTGACTTACAACTAAACTAAGTTTAGAACAATGTTTGTGCCTATGATCAGACTCAAAGCGATTAGCTTTTGAATATAGCATGAGAACCTGCTCCTAATCCACTCTTCTGCTTTCAACTAGCAGGATTTCCACTAAGGAAGGGCAACACCCTGAATCACTAAGATTCCTTTAAGGCCAGCAGCCTTGGAACTTCAGTTCACTAAGAACTCTTCAAGGCCAGCAGCCTTGGGACTCCTCTAATTTCCTAGGAACTCTTCAAGCCCAGCAGGCTTGGAACTTCATTTAGTCCCTTCGGATAAGGACCCCTCAGGCCCTGGCTTCTTGTTGTTGTAGTTGTTGTTATTGTTGGTGCCTTGCTGCTAAGATGTCCTTTAAGCTCTTCATCTCTGAATGCTTAGCAGCTTGACGTGATCATCCTTGAGGTGCAGTTGAGTGTTGCATGATGCTCAGCTTCTTAAGATACTCAACCTCTTCTGATGATCCCTTGTTAAACTGCAGTGAAGATCATTCTTCTTAATACTTAATGGCTGCACATGATGAGTTTCTAAGATGATTGTAGGCTCTTCTGTTAGGTACTTAGAAACTTTCTCATGCTTGACATCATGATAACGTTGGTGATCTTCTTCCTTGATACTTGATGTCTTCTCATGATGGACTTGCTAAGATGACTATAAGCTCTTCTCTCTGGTACTTAGAGTCTTCCCATGATAGACATCAAGATGACATTGATCCTCTTCTTTCTCTTGGAAGTTTAGAACACTCTTCTTGTAGTAGAACTCTCACTTCTACATCGTAGAACTCTCACTTCTACTTCTTACTTTGTTTATCTCCAAGTGTTCTTGGTGGATCGTAGAGTGAGCTTTCGGACCTTCATTGGTCACTCACTATTTTACGTTATTTTTATCAGTTCACCTTCTCTCCAACCTCAGCAACTTTTTACAACATCAGCCCTTTTTATATCTTTAAAGTTCTGGCTGATATATACTCCTTCCCAATTTCTCGTTGGAATATATCTGTTGAAATTTATTTGCAGATCTCGAGTTATTTGAGGTAGACTGCAAATGTGACATGACATCCCCTTTATGACTTTCTGACACTGTAGTCTACTGTTTCACCTGCCCCGTCAGAGATGTCACTTTGATGTCTTGGGCAGGTAATTGACTTTATTTCCTTTCTCTGATTTCTAGATCAGAGGTTTTCCTTTTGCATCGATGCTCTCAATAAGCTCTGTTCGAATATCAATCTTTAGATTAAACCATTGCTAATGCTTCAATCTTCAGAAGGCTGAACTCCATGATTCTGATGCATATCTTCTTGAACCTGATCGTAGTGTCATGTTGAATGTTTCCCATCGACCGGTTGAGACAACACTACGATCCTGATGAGTGTTTATTGGATCCTCAATGTAGAACACCTCTTCCTTCTCTTGTGTAGTGCTTCAACACTTTTATTTGCTTCGACTGATCTCAGACACCGATGGCTTGTTCCTTATTCTGGTCTCTTCTGAATAGCAAGACACCTCAGATTTGTGGCATGCCCAGCTCACTTTCTCCTTATGTTCTCCCGTTCACTTATCATCAATGGACTGACCCATGCTTAATCACTTTAGCCTTGTTCTTCAGAAACCGACCAGTATCTCTGTGTACACTTCATCAGTTCCTTCTTTGCTTGGCAAACACTACGATCCTGGTTGACCCCAAGATCGTTGTCTTCTATTCATTTGACAGCAAATGCACTTGCTGACTTTTCCTTAATTAGTCACTTTTACTGAAGTCTTCTTTTGATCTACTTGTAGAAGACTTCATCTTGAATAGCTTTACAACTCAATCTAGATGCTGATTGGGTTGGTGCTTAGATCTTCTGTTAGCTTGCTAGCCATTCATTGAGTGTTCTCTGGTTTCCTTCAGGTGAGATGTATCTTTGTAGCTCAGACCAGAGGCTTCATACTTTGGATATTCTGAGAGTGCTCATTTGTTGAGAATCGTGTTTTTACTCTACGATTCTGCCTTGGCGTTGTGAGCACTTCTGTTGAAGTCTTAGTTCTGCACTCTACGATTTTGTTTGGATTCTGCAGACACTATGACTCCGAGATCATATCTTGACATTCTACGATTTCTATCTTTATGCTCGTTGTCTTCATCTGATCTTGCTCGACTACGATCTCTGCCTCTGAATTGATCAGTAGACTCTATGACTCCGAGTGTAGTCTACGATTCTTGACTTGGCTTTGGCATATGCTCGGTCGGATCTTAGACAAGCTGTCTCTATGATTCTAAACATGACTTCCTCAGTAGATTACGACTCCGAGGAAGTTCTTCTCGACACACTATGATCCTTCCTCATCTCTCATGGCAGTAGACGAACTCCAAGATCTACTATTTTGCATACTACGATTCTGCCTTGATAGCTCTCGAGTTTTCCTCGACTCTCCTGGCAGACTACGATTTCTAGTGCAGTGCTCGACGATCAGACAAGCCTATCTATTACATTATAAGATCAACTTAACAAAGCTTGATCTTTCTATATTTATAGTCCTTGTATATCATTTCTTTTTAAGGACTTTACAAAGCTGTTTTGCTTATATAGGATCAACCTAACATATTTGATCAATTTATTCTAAGTCCTTGTACATATGTTCCTATTATTTATCAAAGGACTTTACAACTTTTCTTAATGTAAGCATACTTGCATATTCATTCATATATATCATAATCAAATCATATATAAATATGAATATCATTCACATGCTTATTCCTAACAACACGTCTTGGTGGAATCATAACTCTTTATCTTGGGATTTATAGGAGACAGAAACTCAGTAATCCATCCTTCGCTTATCAGAAAGTATAACATTTCTTCATTTGATTTGCTTAAAGGGGTAAATTTTTGGGCTCTTGTGGAGGTTTTTTTATCTTTCTTCTTTGAGAATTCGCATTCCCCCGATCGATTTTTTCGCTGGTGAGATCTTTTAGCAATTTTATCAATCACCTTTTCTTCTCCTTTTAGCCTGCTTTGATCTTCTTCATTTAGCTGGCTCATCATGGAGAGATATGGGTTTGCATTATGGTTGACCTCTTTTTTCTCTTAGCTTTCTGATAGTTGAGTGAAAAACTGCCTTGTATCCTGATGTTGTCGCACTATCAACTTAGCAAGGGGATTTACTTGATTTTGGATCGTCTCTAATTTTTGCATTACTATCATACCCTCCTCCTAGTTTTTCCACTTCAGGACATTTAATCTGTTCCTTTGGGGGTATTCCTCTATCATTCGTATGTACTTATGATTTGGATACATTTCAGGGCTTCCTGACCGATCATGTTTACTTCCTCCGTATCATGCTACAACGGAAGGTTGGTGTTGACATTTTGTTGGTCAGGTTGTTGGACCACAATACTGCCACTTTTGATCAGATTTTGAATTTTATGCTTTAAGGACCAACAATCTTGTGTATCGTGTCCTGGAGACCCTGAGTGGTAAGCACATCTCTGGCTTGGATTGTATCTTTTGCTCCCTGGTTCTAGAGGTGGAGCCAGTTCGGTAATTTTCTTATGATCCATCAATATCGCCAATACATTTTCAAGAGAATCGCCTAGTGGAGTGAACACCTGATTTTTCGTTCTCTTAAATTTTCTTTTCCTGTCCTGGAATTAGTTAAATGCAGCCTGTTGTTGAAATGGCAGATTGTCTCACTTTTTCCAAATGGGGGGACTGTAGGTTGGTCTATTAGCTTGCCCCTATACAACAAGGGATACATCTTCAGTGCCTTTATCGGGTACCCCCTTGGGATCGCTCCCATACTTGCTAGTCTGTATATGCTTGGCGACTGCTTCCAAGGCAGTGAAGTCTTTAATCTTGACTGCCTTTAGACCCATCTCTGCCATTTCGTCGTGTTTGATCATTTCCGAGAATGGCTTTCCTATGCCTGCTAGGATCTTCTCATAGTAAGGAGCCTCTTGGATATCAATAAACGTTATTACCATCTCAGTTTTTGTCATTGATGGAATGACTTGCGCTGCTAGATGTCTCCACCTTTGGGCATATTCTCGGAAAGATTCAGTACTTTGCTTTTTGACTTTAGTCACTTGGTATCACCCTGAGTGGAAACGGGACCAATTTCTTCCCTACAAAAAAGACTTACGTAGTTTAGTCTTAGGAAATATATAAAATTTTTACATGATATCATAATGTGTCCATTTTAGGAATATTATCCTGCAAAATGGGTGTCATTTGATAATATGTCAAGTCTTAATATGCATGTACACATATTCTTCATATTTTCCATTACATAGAGATTAACATGGAATGAAATTACATGTAATTATCTTTACAAGTAATTGAAAATGGAAAGCATGAAGAGACTTTCCTCCGCATTTGGTTTATTAGAGGCTGACCTATCTTAGGTTACTCTCGCGGCTTTTTGGCATGAAGGTTCCCAGATTATCGCAATTTACTTGACGGGAAGTTAATCCGGTCTTTCAACTAGAGCGAATCTGTGTGGTGCATTTCCTGAGCCTCGTTGGAATTAGTCTTACTACGAGTCCAGTAATCAAACACCGACAAGATAGCCTCCTGGTGGAGGAACCACACAACATACATTCACATACAACGTGTCTCACTGTTATGGGATTGATGACATGTGCGAAGCACTAATATCACAGATAGATATATTGCAGTGCAGTAAGTAAAATGCATTCTTACACATTCATCAAAAATGTAAATGCAACATTCACACACAAGCATATAACAGTTTTGAAAAGATTGTAGTAGCGGCTTAAGCCCTCTTACTGGAGTCCCCAGCAGAGTCGCCACATGTCGACGTCGGGATTTTTATTTGTCCCTTTTCTGTTCTTGTTCTTTGGTGTTCTCATGTTATGTGAGATTTTTTTAAAAAAACAAGTAAAAAAGGTCCAACATGTATATGTCGACGATTTGACTGTAAGAGTCGCCAGTTGGTGTTTTTAATTGGTTGCACCAACGCAATCGAGAAAAGGTTTGCACATTAACCCAATGATGTGACACTGCTAAACGGGTCTGTGAAACCGAGATTCATTTGGGTTCGGGGGCTTGATTACGCGGAGGGAAGGTGTTACGCACCCTCCGACACCCGTGTTACCACGGTGACTACCACTTTTCAAGAAACTGTTATATGAATGTGTATATGTGTGTGTGTGTGGGTCAATGTGCTGTTTATTTGGAAGTAGTGCGAGGCCTCATTCGCACCTATATACAAAGGGTTTGAATTTGTATAAAAATTCAGTTTTAAACAAGATATAGCAATGATGTTTTGTAAAAGAGATTTTTCAAACCCTGTGCTCAATAGTAATTGAGGCCTTTGATACTTCTATTTTATTATTAAATGTTCGGCTTGGTTGCTTTTATTTTTCGAGATGAGAAGCGTGTAAGACCCCGAATTTTGTGAATAAAGATTAATTTTCTCAAAATATTTTTTTTAAGTATTATGGTGTGGATTTGATATAATGTTATAGTTGTAGGTAATATTTATAAATTTTGCAAAGTATGCAAGTTGTCATAAAATATTCTATTGGTCGGGGAATATTCGTTTTAACAGGGAATATTCGTACGATGGCACAATCATTGATGGACCCCACAACGGAATTATTGTCGCAATGAGAAAATGACAGAAATATCTTTTTATGAAAATAACGGCAGAAGTTTTACCGTTAACTGTTGAAATACCCGGTGATAAAAGTACAGTAATACGCGTGGTTGCATAGTAGCACATGGTATTGATTATTGATGTTGTGACGCCCCCAAATTCGGACCTCCACTTGGTCACTCGAATTTGGTTCATCACGTTCTCACGGTAAAACCATAATAACTAAAATAATGCATACACAACGAAAAATCTACTTTATAATAATATACAATGATTTATTATAATTATTCCCTAAGTCTCAAGAACTCACAATTGCTTAATAGATTACATAATAATATCGAATAAAGACTTATTACATAATCTTACATAAGCTTAAACATAGTCTGAAATAGTTTTAATACATCATAATAGACTTTAAATATAAAAAAGACAAGCTATTTGGTAGCCTTGCCCTTTCCCTTGTCCTGCCCGGATACAATTCCCTGTTCTGCCTTAACTGAAAGGTTTTTAAAAGCAAAGATGAGCACAAATTGCCCAACAAGTAATATACAACAAGGGTGTAGGGTATAATGTCACAAGGTTTGAAATATCGAAGTGTCATTTCTAGGATAGTTCAAAGTGTCAGAATAACATGATGGATAAGAAATATCAACAATTCTTTGAATAAGAACGATAATTCAATATAAATCAACAGATATATATGAATTCAACGACTATCAAGGTATCCAACTGGATAAACAATTTATACTGAGCAGTCACTAAGGACCATTGAACTTCCACTAGAGTTACCAATATTAAACTGATAACCCAAAAAATATCAAGTACTATAGATGATCAGTCTACAATACTTTACGTTATGCATAACACCACAATAATATTTATTCATGTGTTGGGGTTTCCAACAACATACACTCCCCTTACCAAAAGGGTTGTTCAACTCAGTTTTCAAGATTTTCGCACCAATCAATTGGTTTGGACAATTTTTATAAACATGCATATAGTCTAGCCGAATCAAATGTCATCGACTCTTTCAAAATATTCAAGGACAATACCAATTTCAACTTGAATAATAGCTTTCACAAGGGTTTAACATACTAGCTCATTTGAACGAGAAAGTAATGTAACTTGTATTCAAAGGGATAAGCTTACGGTATTTGTCAAATAAAATAAGGCAAGGTTTTAGGATACATGCACAACATAAATTTGAGTAAGGTTAGAGAAACTTGCCTTAAGCGCAGTTTATCCACGTTAATAAATCAACACTTTTGAATCCTATTTATAACGCATTATATGTTCAAGATGTTAATTAGCTAACACAGTCTTTAATCAAGCCTGACATGATTCAAGTATGCACATATGGTACAAAATCAGTTTATAAGTAATCATGAATCAAATACTTAGTTACTTTATAAACAAATCAAGAATGCTCAAGGTTAAGACCTCCTCTACTCATGAACTTTCCATTTCAATGCAACACCAACTTATCAACTAAGCATCACACATATATATGTACATCAGTAGGTTTTAGATCACATTTAGCATCATAGGCATCATGCAAGTTGTCATTCAAAAGTCGATTTCACTAATCGTGATTCCAGATGGGCGCAACTGGCTGGGCCCTCCCGCCAAGCCAAGATGCATTTCTTTGCCTTGTGGTTCATGTCCGTCTTGCCCAAAACAGTCATACTTAATCTAGCATGCTTGCTTTCTAAACATACAAGATAGTTATAAAACTCATGTTAGGCATGCTTGTGTTTATTCATAATACATATGTGAAACTAACACCGCTTTAGTTGAAAATAGGCTTTGTTCATGCTTTTCTTGAAATGTGCTACACAAGCATGGTATGTATATGTTTGTGCTACATGAGCGAGTCTAAGAGTGTCATCAAATATGATCACAAATGTTAGATTCTAGTCTTCATGGTATCTTGACCATATTCACATTCAAAGCTTGCTAATAGGTTCAACATGCTCATGTTTCCTTACTAATTAAATAAACACAAGCTAAAGGTTTATTCATGCATTTCCAAGTCATACTCATATGCTTTCAAAGTCAGAATATAAACCATGTAGAAATCATGCATGTTAGCTCACTAGGTTAAGCTTCTTATTGAAAATATTTCTAACATAAGGCTTAACAAGTTTGATCATGCTCAAAGGACTACAACATGCTCATCTATGTGTAAAATCAGTCATGTATAGCTTACTAGGTTCATAATTTGTAGAACATGATCTTTACATAGTTTGTTTTCAAAACTAAAGGTTCAAATCTCCATGTAAACCATATGCCTTCGTTAATCATGCAAGTCTAGTCTAAACATGCTCACATTAGGTTAACGTATCCATATATACATCATACACATGCTTACATGTTAGCTTGAGTCAAAAGAACTAGCTAATAATGATCAGATTTGAAAACAGATTGCTTCAATTGAAACCAAAGAATCGCTACTCAATACAAATGTGTAAGCAATTGCGTTGCGGTTCGGTTCAGCGCAGTAGTATAGCGATTCTGCTTAACGAGAAATTTCAACCTCAAAAATTATTCACCAATTCATTTCCAAACAATCATGTATCAGTTTAAACATGTTTATATGGTCATATAACAACTTTATAACCAATACTCAACCTCATTAACATATAATTTCATGAATTCAAGAATTTGGATTTCAAGACTCAAGACTCTATTTTTACATAAACTGAAATTGGAAAGCTAGTAATGGAATTATACCTTTGTAATGTGAAAGAACTTGCTACTAGTTGAACTCTTAAACTCTAAGGATGCTTTTATGCTCTCAATTCTCACTTAGCAATTCTCAACACTTGGAAAAATGGAAGGAGAGCTCATACTTATAGAACATCAAAAATCTAGACAATAACATTCTCCCCTAAATCAGACTCATGTGTTAAAGGATTTCATGGGGGTTAACAAGGAGTTGTTAGATTGGTTGTTGGAACTCATCATGATCACCACTCCCCCATGATCATGAGCTAGAGAGTTGGAAGAAAATGAAGAACATAGGCTAGCCTTTTTGGAAATACACGTGAATGAGAAATGAGAGGTAAATGAGACACTCAATTTGGGACAATCCAATATAACTAGCATTCTTGTATACTCCTACACACTCTCACTCTTATGATATATTTTAACACACATCTCAACCATATATTATAACTAAATGTCACAATATGCTTTAATATTTCAAGGTAGTAGATGTTATGCAACATACATATAATCCATGTACATTTTATCAAAATGATAGTTTACAATGTGTTCATGGTATATTATTTTACTACATATCCGCATACATATTGTCACATAGATAATGTATTTATAACATATAGTTCCAATATATTTAATTATAATGCCCATACAATATAGTTCTATAAGACTTAATATATAGCCACATAAATGTCACACTGCACCATATAGTATAGTTGTATATGCTCATATGCACATAACTATTAATATAATATTATTATATTACTAACAAATAATAGTAATCACACAATATTCATCTTTATAATATATTTCAAATAATAGTAATCACTCATTATTAGTTAATTACTAAAAATTCAATATTCTACCACAACCATCATCAATTAATTAATATAATCATTAATTAATCCTCATTATTAAATAATTAATCTACCACACATCAATTAACAACTAATAGTATAATACAACAATAATTAACAATTAATATTATTTAATTGTTCATCTTATAATTTCTTCGTTGATTAACATTACTATTCGTATTTCCCATCACCATGCCACACAAGGCTTTCAACGAGTTTACCACAAACTCCACGTATTCTCAATTATTCAATTATTTAATATAATTGAGTTATCTCATCTCATAACATGAAATTGTTCATATTCAAATAAATATTCATTTCCATTAATATATTTATTTAATAATACATGGAAATTCTCGGGTATTACATATGCTTACGTGAGAAGTCACTCAGTTTTGCTCAATTATTGCTACAATAATTGCTGCATAGTATCTCGCGTTATTTGATTCAATTATTGTAAATATTTTTATATATTATTAAATCAATAATTGAGATGATACTGTTATTCATATTATTATTTGTAATATTAACGATGTCTAGAAAGTTCTTTCGAGGAGAGGTTTGGTCACCTAATTGCGCGCCAATAGGGAGAAATTATGACGCCCCCAAAATAGGTATACATCACCTATTCTGAGTCGCCAAATACATGGTACAGAAAATAACTACAACTCTATTATTACAATTGTCGTGAAAAATACGACAACACATGTGATGCCCCCAAAATAGGTATACATCACCCATCTTGAGTCGTCAGAAAATACACTACTGACAACTTCATTTATACAACTATCGTGCAAAATACTTATTTACTGTGTATATCTTGTGAGTTTTAATACAAATGTATGTAACTCTCATGATGCCTCGACCACAACCTTACAATGGTACTTTACATAAAAGAACAATCAAAAACTATTTTAGAAATTAAAATCTTTGGGAAGTGCTCAAGGAAACCTTCGTACATAGGAGGCCATGAATCTAAGTTATGATAGATATCATATGTCCAGAGAATTATCCTTGGTTGACCCAATAGACCCCAAAGAAAAATGAGAAGATTACTATCATGTTCCTTCCAATGGTGAGTCTTCTCTTGACATATAACTATCTCCACTTGTCTCCAAGTGAAAATTATATTTCAAATAAACTCCAAGATTATATAGGTAGTGCTCGTGAGATATACTCAAAGAAGTGGATGTGCACAACCTGCCTTTATGATAACACGAGGTTGTATGTCATTAGACATCTTGTATGATAGTGGCAAAACACCCTTCCAAAGTTGGATTCACCTCACCCTATTCGGTTCACCAAAATTAAATATCAAATGATGTATACAATACGACACACTTATCTAAAGTTCTCAATAAAATTATTTTCATACTATTTAGGGAGAACCTCAACAGCTATAGACCACCGTTATATTCCCCTGTTATCCCCGCTCGACTCGGCAACACTCTTATTACCTGAAAGGAATTGTGAAGCAAAAGGGTGAGCATAACTAGCCCAGTAAAGAATATCATAACTAAAGATAATTAAATTCTTAATAGCTTTCGTCAATAATAAATTAGAGATTTAGAACATATGGTAGATGATAAAACTTTTCAACCATAGTTGCAGCGGAACGAGCAATCCATTAAAAGAGTCAAATAGACCATCAGGTCTATTATCTTCTCCATGTTAAAAGTCCACCTATAATATTTTATCCCTGTAACATCAATCAACAATTCCTGTCCACAATCATATGAATAACTCATAATCATAATTATGATTTTGAATTCCTTTTCGCACCTGTGATTTAAGATAATTTTCATCACCTATCTTCACTTGAAACATCAAAAATCATGGTTATACCAAATCATAATTCCTGCTCATAATCATACTAATAAATTCATCTTTGCACTACGGCCAAAGATTTACAACTGTAAAACCAATAACCAACAGTCCATCTTTGCACTACAGGCCAAAGATATACAATTGTAAAACCAATAATGCTAAGACTCAGCTTAATAGTATCACGACCACGAATTATCCATGCACTATGGGCCAAGGATATTCGTGTTTTCAATTACGGTTATGATTATACCGAATAATCCCTGGTCATAATTATACCAAGTCCATCTATGCACTATGGGCCAAATATGACTTTTACCACATCATTTGTAACATTACGGTCATGATTATACCGAATAATCCCTGGTCATAATCATACCAAGTCCATCTATGTACGTAAGTCACAGATGACTTTCAACACAATATAAGCATGAGGATCATGGCAACGATATAAAGAATCAATCAAATGAGATAAAGGATAAATATTAAACATTTATAATATAAATTATCCAGGGTTCAAGAATATCCCAATGTTATCAATCACTTAATAATCACATAATCTAATATCATTAATATTATAATAATATTTTAATTATTTCTTAAACTTATAAATAATTTATTTCAATTGTTTACACTTTACTAAATAATGTATTTAATCATTCAAAAATGCCATACTCATAAGATTTCATCACCAATGATCAAATCCCTTGTCAAAAATCTGCATATACCCTATATAGGATTCCCAAGCCATAAAAATCCTATTTACCAATTTTCAACTTCACATAACATATTTAACTCACATACTCATAACAAGTGCAATTTTATGAAAAATACCAAATCAATCTCAAAAATATTTCTTTTCTGGGATTTAGCAGAATATAGTCCCATATTGAACATATATTTTCCTCGGAATTTTTAAAATTCATTTACTATTTTTCATAAATCAATTTTTAATTAATTCCTTAAGAAATTAGCTACCTCAAGTATAACTCCAGAAATTCCCAAATCTTGGAAGGATCTTACACATGTTAACTTGATCTTCCAGTTTAAATTTCATGGTCATCGGAGTTATAGAACTCTGGTTATAGCGTTTCTTATCGAAAAAACCTAAATATTGAAATGGTCATAACTTGCTCATTTTAAGTCGGAATGGGCTCATTTTTCGACAGGAGGTACTTTATACCATATATTTTTATGTCCCCAAAGGCCCGAATCAGTCCACACGAAAATCTACAACATCTTTTCCAGTGATTCCACTTGGATAAGTTAGAAAACTCATAGATCTAACTCTAGAACTTGACCACACTCAAAAATTCGAAATATAATAGGAGATATGGTCAATTGAATTTCATATTCCATTTTTACCAAAATCTGATTTTCAACCCTTTGTGATTTCTAAGAAACTTTCATGTTTTCACATAATAACCAACATAACTTATCATAGCACTTACTAATACTACATATACCCATGACTTTTATCAGTCCAATACTTTTATTATGACTTTCATCATAATCAACAGTCCAATGCTTATATTATAACTTTCATTATAATCCACGTAAAATGATCATTTCCACAATTTAATAAGGAATGAATACAAAGGATCATTCACCATGCATGTGGTAATCCACAAAGACAAAGTTATTCCAAATGTAATAATAAATAATGGAACTGTGTCATGCGTAAGCGCTTATACATGATATTATAACAAAATAATAAAGAATGGAATAACAATAGAATTCACCATGCATGCGATAGACCACTTACGCATAAAAGTTATTCCAATGTAATAATAAATAATGGAACCAGTCATACGTAACGCGCACGCATGAGGATATTCGGCGAATAATAATAAAGAATGGAATAATAGAAAAATTTCACCATGTATGCGGAGATTCGATGTAGACAAAGTTATTCCAACATAATAATAAAGAATGGAATAGCGTAAGAATTTCACCATATATACGAGAGTCGATATCTGAAGTTATTCCAACAGTAATAATAAGGAATTGAATAACAATAGCTCTCTTCATGAATACGAAAGAAATAATACCTTACGAGTACAATAAATAATACCCCTTACCTTAGAACAAACTGGATATAGGAGTAGTAAAGTAGCAGAATACTTTTCTTCTTTCTCTCTCTAGAATTTCAGTGAATTCGTAAGAAATAATGAAGGAATGAGCTTTATTTATAGGAGAATGGTGAATAGTAATTAATTCCTAAACGGTCCAGATTGATTTACTTTTTAAAGCAGATCATCCAGATTGGTTTACTATAAAATATTCTAATAAAACAAAATCTTTAAATAAAATATAATATATTCTATTTATAATCTAATAAAACGAATAACTTTATAAAAATATTCATTTTATATAAAAAGATTTTACTATGCAAAACACTATGCATAATAGAATATAATATATTCTATTTATAGTCTAATAAAACGAATAACTTTATAAAAGTATTCATTTTTATATAAAAGCTTTTCTGCATTTTATTACATTAATAATACTAATAAAACAAAACTTCATCATCATTATTATAATTCACACTATTAATCCACTGTGTCGTTCCTAGGAAAGAGGGACTTTTCAATAAGGATTTCTCCCTATGGGCACAATTAGGTGACCAAACCTCTCCTCGCGTAACTTCTAGACATCGTTAATATTGTAAATAATAATATTAATAACTTTGTTATCTCAATTATTGATTTAATAATATATAAAATATCAACAATAATTGAATCAAACTGAGTGACTTCTCACGTAAGCATTAATAATCAATACCGTGTGCTACTATGCGACCACGCGCATTTTACCACCGATTATTTTATGACAACTTGCTTACTTTGAAAATTTTTCAAAAGTCACCCTTAACTTTAAACTTTTATCAATTTAATTATTCACCAAAATAGAAAAATTGAATACTTTTATTTCATAAAATTCGGGGTCTCACAACACATACTGTGAGTTTAAATACAAATATTGTCTTATAGACAATATCCATACTCAAAATAAAGTCCTCATTACAATTATTGATGCACTATTTTACAAAATAGTGATGACTACTAAAACAACTATCTTGAATCATCACTCCATACCCCGACTAGTCCCTGCTAAATTCTCACCTCCTGAGAAGAAAAATGGAACAAAAAGGAAAAGGGTGAACTCAACTAGCCCAGTAAAGAATATTATGACTAAGATAATATACAACAAATTATCCTTAGTCTTCAACAGGGAAAAATCTGATAGAATATAATAGACAACAAGTTTTAGATCAATAACTACAGCGAAAACAACAATTCATTAGAAGAGTTAAATAGAGAATGAAATCTACTATCATCTATGAATTTAAAAGTCCATCATCAATATTTTATCCCTGTAACATTAATCAATATACATCTTGAATCAAATATTCATCTTTGCACTACGGGCCAAAGATATTCATTTGTATCACCGATTGGTCATGTTCATCTCAACACTGCTCATCTTTGCACCACGGGCCAAAGACATTCATCAGTAATCATTCATCTTTGCACTCACGGTGCCAAAGATATTCATCAAGTATCACCATTAAGGACCTGAGGATGATGAAAAACATTTAGAGAGAAACGAATCCGGTGAGATGGAAGGACAAATATTAGGGATTCGTATTTCGGTTTATCCAAATTCAATAATACTCCATAATAACCAATTGTGAAGTAGAATTCAAAAATAAAGATTTAAACATGGATACAATCAAAGATAGTAACCATAAAAGACATCTTGGACAAAAAAGAAAAATTTTATTTTTCGGTAAATAGTGCTATATACGTGAATAGTAACCCCGACACAAAAAGGTAGAAATTCCACAATAAAATTCATATCAATATTTCGGTATAATGATATTGAAAGAATAACATCATTACGAAAAAAAATAACATCCTTTACCTCAAAAGAACAGTTTGTCTGAATGAAATATCGGATATGATACTGACGAAAACTTGCACTGAATAGTAACTCTCAAAGGATCTAGATACTCACAGAAATACGCTCGATTATATAGAGAGAAAGAAAACTTGTTTCTAGTGTGATTTTCAATTCTAACCTAAGCACCTATTTATAGGAAAATGCTAACATGCCGAAGCAGACTTGACTTGCTACCTGATGGCTTTACCTGCTACTATTCCCACCCACCACATTTGAAATAAAATTTGAGCACATTTCTCACAACAAAAAGTGGGGCCCACTCAATTCTAGAATTTTCCACCAAAAATGATTTATAACATAATTTCCGAATCAGCCACCTCTTAAAATTCATAACAAATCATACATTCATTTTTAATGGTTCAAAATTTGTGGACATATACTCAACTTATATATGTATAACATATCTAAAAATCACAACGATCCAACGGTCGGATTAAAAATTATAACTCACGCAATATATCTCAAGAACACTGATTTGATTTTTAATACCTCCAATTCGACAAAAATACTGATAAAACACCTCAACATTAATAGCCACATAAAATAAATATTTCCTTATCATATAAATTAATAAATAATTATTCACAAATAATATTACAGAATCACAATAATGACAACCAGGCCGTTCCCAGGAAAGAGGGGGATTTCCAATAAGGATTTCTCCTTACTAGCGCCCAATTAGGTGACCAAACCTCTCCTTAGACAAAACTTTCTAGACATTTTCAACAATGTTATCTAATAATATTATTCAAATAATATGAATTATTGATCTGATAATAGGAAATACTGTGCAGAGACAATTATTGAAACAACAATAATATAAAATATCAACGCAGCAATTATTGAATCAATAAAATAAAATATGGAACAGTAATTATGACGCCCCCAAAATAGGTATACATCACCCATTTTGAGTCGCCAAATACATGGCACAAAAATACAAATACAACTTAATTATACAATTGTCGTGTAAAATATGACAAAACATAAATTGAGAGTGTTAATAAGAATATTGTCATCTAGACAATATCCACACTCAAAGGAGTCCTCATTATATTTATTGTCACACTATTTAACAGAATAGTGAGGACTACTAATACTATCATCTAGACCGTCACTCCGTTTCCCGACTAGTCTCAACTACGTTCTCATTTCCTGAAGAGAACAGTGAAAGAAAGGGGTGAGCTCAACTAGCCCAGTAAGAAATATTATGACTAAGATAATGTAGAATAAATTATCATTAGTCTTCAACAATGTTAAACTGATACAATATAACAAACATCAAGTTTAACTGCAGCGGAACAAGCAATCCATTAAAAGAGTCAAGTAGAGAATAAAATCTACTAACTTTTATGATTTAAAAGGTTTTTCATCACTTTTATCATTTGGGACTCGACAATAAATAATCCACATCATCCCTGCACTACGGCCAATGATATTCATTAGTATCACAACCACAAATTATCCATGCACTATGGGCCAAGGATATTCGTGTATTCATCAATGGTCATGATCATACCAATAACTGTCCATCAATGCACTACGGGTCAATGAGGACTTTTACCACATCATTTGTAACATTACGGTCATGATTATACCGATTAATCCCTGATCATAATCATACCAAGTCCATCTATGCACTACAGGCCACAGATGACTTTCAACATAATATAAACATGAGGATGATGACAATGATATAAGAATTCAATAAAACAAGTTCAAGAATTAATTTATTCAGGAACTAATAACGTCCAAATTGTCAACATGATACTTCTTTGTAGAGTAAAATTCAAGAATGCTCAGAAGAATATTTCCATGAAAAGATACTGGATGAAGCACAAATATCAAGGATATTCCACTAATTTCATGGAGTATAGAAGTCAAAATCGTAACCAATCGAGTATAATAAAGAATGAAATAACAAAAGAAATCACCAGCATGCAAAAGACCGCGCAGCATGAGTTATTCCAATAGAATAATAAATAACGGAACCAGTCATGTGCGTAAGCGCGCACGCATATGATATTTTAACAGAATAATAAATAATGGAACTGTGTCGTGCGTAAACGCACGCATGTGATGTTCCAACGAATAATAAATAATGGAACTAGGTCATGCATAAGCGCTTGCAGACAGGATGTTCCAATGAGAATAATAAAGAATGGAATAACATAAGAATTTCACCATGTATGCAGTGCTGCAGCATGACAGCGGAGTTATTCCAACATAATAATAAAGAATGGAATAATGAAGAATTTCACCATGTATAGGGTAGTCGGCGTATCTGAGTTATTCCAAATGAATAATAAAGAATGGAATAATGGAAGAATTTCACCATGTATGCGGTACTTGTGATAGACAAAGTTATTCCAACATAATAATAAAGAATGGAATAACAGAAGAATTTCACCATGTATGATGTACTTCGCATAGACAGGTTATTCCAACATAATAATAAAGAATGGAATAATAGAAGTTCTCTTCATGAATACAAAAGAAATAATACCCCTTACCTTAGAACAAACTGGATATAGGAGTAGTGAAGTAGCAGAATAATTTTCTTCTTTCTCTCTATAGTTTCTCTCTCTAGAGTTTTAGTGAATTCGTAAGAAATAATGAAGGAATGAGCTTCTATTAATAGGAGAATGGACTGAATAGTAACTAATTCCTGAACGGTCCAGATTAATTTACTTTTAAACGGATGGTCCAGATTGGTTTACTATAAATATTCTAATAAAACGAAATCTTTTAAATAAAATATAATATATTCTATTTATAGTTTAATAAAATGAATAACTTTATAAAAGTATTCTGTTTTATATAAAAAGATTTTACTATGCAAAATACTATGCATAATAGAATATAATATATTCTATTTATAGTCTAATAAAACGAAAAACTTTATAAAAGTATTCTGTTTTATATAAGCTTTTCTGTTTTATTACATTAATAATACTAATAAAACAAAATTTATATATATAATAAATATATATATAAACCTCCGTGACTTCATAAAAAGACACCTCAATAAATTTAACAACATTTATCATCATTATTATAATTCACAATATTAATCGACCAGGTCGTTCCCAGGAAAGAGGGGGCTTTCCAATAAGGATTTCTCCTATTGACGCCGTTAATTAAGTGACCAAACCTCTCCTTGGCGTAACTTCTAGACATCGTTAATATTGCAAATAATAATATTAATAACTCTGTCATCTCAATTATTGATTTAATAATATATAAAATATCGACAATAATTGAATCAAATAACGTGAGATACTATGCAACAATTACTGTAGTAATAATTGAATAAACCTGAGTGACTTCTTATATAAGAATCAATAATCAATACCGTGTGCTACTATGCAACCACGCGTATTCTTGTACTTTTAACACCGGATGTTTCAACAGTTAATGATAAAACTTCGCTGTTATTTTCATAAAATATTTTTGTCGTTTTTCAATCAATCCGATAATAATTCGTTAATGAGGGGTCCACCAATGATTGTGTGTCGTGCATCGAATATTCCTGTTAAAATGAATATTCCTCGACCAATGGAATATTATATAACAACTTGCGTACTTTGCAAAATTTATAACTATTACCCACAACTATAACATTATATCAAATTCATTCCATAATATTCAAAAAATGATAATTATAGAAAATTCATCTTTATTCATAAAAGTTGGGGTCTTACAGTAATTACTGTAACAATTATTTAGTAGTGCCTTCTTACGTAAGAATCAATAATTCAAAAATACTGTGCAATACCGTGTGCTACTGTGCAACCACGGGTATTATTGTATTTTAACCATCGGGTATTCCAACAATTGTTAATTCAGTAATAACTACGCCAAGTTATTTATAAAAAATTAAACTTGTCATTTTCTTCATCCGGCGGTTATTACATTATGAGGCCCATTTAATGGTTTCCCCGTCCGCATTTAATATTCCTCGACAACAAGAATATTCCACGACCAAAACTAATATTCCCCGACAAAAATGAATATTTTATAACCACTTGCTTATTTTGTAAAATTTGCACATTTCACTCATAACCAAAGTATTATATCAAATTAACTCCTTATTATTTCAAGATAATAAATAGAGAAAATTTAATTTTATTCATAATAATTTGGGGTCTTACAACCTCCTCTCCTTATGAAATTTCGTCCTCAAAATTGATGTACGTACCTGGTGTTTCGAAAAGGTGAGGGTACCTCGCTTTCATTTCCGATTCCAACTCCTAAGTCATTTCCTCAGTAGCATAGTTCCTCCACAAAAACTTGACTTGTGGTATAACCTTTGTTAGTAGGATATGCTCTTTCCTATCCAATATCTTGACAGGTACCTCCTCGTACGTTAAATCTTCGACTATCTCATTTGTTTCTAAGGAAATAATGTGGTTTGGGTCTTTCACATATTTACGAAGCATAGATATATGAAAAACATTATGAACACGAGACGTGCTTGGAGGTAATGCGAGTCTATAGGCCACATTTCCTATTCGGTCAAGAATCTTAAATGGACCAACAAATCGCGGATTGAGCTTTTCTCTCTCCCCAAATCTTGTAACTCCCTTCCATGGAGCAAAACGTAACAGTACATGATCTCCAATATTAAATTCCACGTCCTTTCAATGAAGATCGGCATAACTCTTTTGTCGATCTTGTAAGGTCTTTATACGTTGCCGAATTGTTTGGATCTTTTCCGTAGTCATATGTACCAACTCTAATCCCAACAATATTGCTTCACCCACCTCATCCCAACATACTGGAGAGCGACACTTTCGTCCATACAAGGCTTCAAATGGAGCCATACCTATACTTGCCTGATAACTGTTGTTGTAGGAGAATTCCACCAATGGTAAATACTTATCCCAACTCCCTTTGAATTCTAGGACATAGAGTCTTAATAGATCTTCAAGAGTTTGAATAGTCCTCTCGATTGTCCGTCTGGTTTGAGGATGGTATCTCAGGAATCAATCATAAATCTGTGCCCATAGCTTTACATAAGCTAACCCAAAATCGTGAAGTGAATCTTGGGTCACGATCTGAAACTATGGATACTGGCATGCCATGCAATCTCACAAACTCATTTACATACATACTAGCAAGACGTTCAAGGGAATAAGTCTCACGTATAGGCAAGAAATGAGCCAACTTGGTTAATCTATCAACAATAACCCAAATCACATTTATACCTTGAGAAACCTTGGGAAGACCTGTAATGAAATCCATAGTAATGTGTTCCCACTTCTATTTTGGAATCTCAAGTGGTTGTAATGGACCCTTTGACACTTGATACTCTGCCTTTACACGTTGACAGGTTAAAACACCTCGAGATAAACTCTGCGATTTCTCTCTTCATATTGCTCCACCAAAATGTATGTCGAAGATCGTGATACATTTTGGTACTCCCAGGATGGATTGCAAATGGTGTGTTGTGTGCCTCTATCATGATTCTATGCTTCAAGTCAGAATCATTAGGAACGCAAAGTCTGGAGTTGACTCGAAGTATTCCTTCTTCATCGATTCCTGCTTCTAGAATAGCACCTTCTTGCACTTTCTTCTTCATACGCATCAGCCCCAGGTCCGTAGCTTGAGCAGCTTTAACTTTATCGATTAAAGTCGGTTCTACTCGTATGTTTGATATCATCACATGGGTACTTGGAGCCTTTAACTCTATCTCCATCCTTTGTAAGTCGTACAAAATGGGCCTTTGTGTTAACAACATTGCACTCGTACCCACATATGATCTTCTACTCAATGCGTCAGCTACAACGTTTGCTTTTTTAGGATGATATTGAATGTTATGGTCGTAATCCTCCAACAGCTCGAGCCAATGCCGTTGCCGCATGTTGAGTTCCTTTTGGGTGAAGAAATATTTGAGGCTTTTATGATCCATATAAATCTCTACTTTCTCCCCATACAGGTAGTGTCTCTAGATTTTCAACGCTTAAAAGCATTCACGCTAAACTCCAGATCATAAGTAGGATAATTCCTCTCATATTCTTTGAGTTGTCGCGAGGCATAGGCTATGACTTTCCCATGTTGCATGATAACACATCCTAACCCTTTGTCTAAAGCATCGCTGTAGATAACAAATCCATCCGAACCAGATGATATTGTTAGAACAGGTGCCGAAATGAGTCTCCTCTTGAGCTCTTGGAAAATCTTCTCGCATTCCTTGCTCCATACGAATTTTGTATCTTTCCGAGTCAGCTAAGTTAACGGAGTAGCGATTCGAGAAAATCCTTCCACGAATCTCCGATAATAACCAGCTAAGCCCAGAAAGCTATGTACTTTGGTCACTGACTTCGGTTGCTCTCAACTCTGATTCATATCCCAATCTTGGATAGCATGTCACAATGGAGCCTATCAGTTTACCACCGCACGAATATGACGTCTCCTACGAAGAGTCTGGCTTTGGTGCATTCCACAAAGGAAGTCACCAGATAGAGGCTTTAGTACCAACTCTTGTACTTGGGTTTTTAACTCCTGAAGTTCAATAGGAGCAATTCGATATGAGATTTTAGAAATGGGTTTTGTACCGGGTTCAAAGTCGATACAAAATTCAATATCACGCTCTGGGGGTAAGTAAGGAAATTCTTCAGGAAATACGTCAGGAGATTTACTAACAATAGAAATATTATTCAAATCTGACGTATTTTTGTTTAAGTCCATGACATGGGCTAAGAAAGCTTGACATCCGTTTTTCAATAAACGGATGGCTTTATGGCTTGATATGAAAGTGTTTAACTTCAATGGTTTGGTTGCTTGAATTTGCATAACAGGTTGGTTAGGAATATGAAAACTAACAACCTTACGAAAACAATCAATTTTGGTATGATGAGTAGTTAAACATTCAATCCCTAAAATCACATCAAATGCAAGTCTCTTTAAAGAGATAAGATCAACAGGTAATGTGATTGTGCCCACTTGGATCAAACAAGATTTATAAATAGTGGATATGATAAAAGTTTCTCCTAACGGAGTCTCCACAGATAAGTCAAAGTCTAATTTCTCCGGAGTCAAGTTTAAACGTTGAACACAAGCAAGAGAAATAAAAGAATGGGTAGAACCGGTATCTAACAGGGTATAGACTTCGCAAAAATTTATGATTAACTAACCCGTGATAACTTCATTTGGGTTTCTCACTTGTTGGGAAGTCATGACAACCGTTCTCCCTTGAACTATCCGGCTTTGACTTATCTGGGGCAGCATTTGGTGTCATCACTACCGTTGAAATTAACTTTTCTATAGGGCATATTCCACCCTCAACTGCTTCATCGTACTCCTATTTCATGATCTGAATCATTAATCTTCGATCCATATCGAATTGGGGTTGACCGCAATGTGCTGAGGTAATTCAAAACTTCGATGTTGGGTTCTCTCAATTCTTTGTCAAAAAGAGACATACATATCATCTATTTTAGCCTTCTTAGATCGGACATCTCTTTCCACAATATCAACGCGTTGTGCGGCTTTTACCCATGCATCACTCATTCTCACTCGTTCAGTTGTTTCTTCTTTCAGCTCAGATTCCATCTTTATCATCTTATACTCTGCCAAAGAGTGCTTCTATTCATGCATCACATATCGGGTAACACAAGCTTGAATTGTTGTATCCTTTTGATCCACGATCGCCTGCCGTTCTTTAGCCTACTCACTCTCAGCTGCTACCTCTGTGACTATCTCGGGTGCGACTATCAATTCTTCACTCACAACATGGATATCTCTAATTCCTTCTTTGTCTGACATCACATTATCCTGGTTAGTGATTAGAGGTGTCTCCACGATCTCATTCACTCCAATGTTAACGTTCTCAGCTGCCATTCTTAAAAACTGCCATAAAACAAGCATTAATTACACAAATTAACATATCACATAATATCCCTATATTATGACCGACCAACAAATAAGCTTAGGTAGGACACACTAGCGAAGGATTTACTCGTCTCTCCCCTCCTAGTTCTATTCCCCGATCTCCACCAGAGACCATATCCCTAAGCTCTGATACCAACTGTGATGCCCCCAAAATAGATATACATCACCCATTCTAAGTCGCCAAATACATGGTACAGAAAACAACTACAACTCTATTATTACAATTGTCGTGCAAAATACGACAACACATACTGTGAGTTTAAATACAAATATTATTTTCACCGGCTAGTCCCTGCTAAATTCTCACCTCCTGAGAAGAAAAATGGAACAAAAAGGAAAAGGGTGAGCTCAACTAGCCCAGTAAAGAATATTATGACTAAGATAATATACAAGAAATTATCCTTAGTCTTCAACAGGGAAAAATCTGATAGAATATAATAGACAACAAGTTTTAGATCAATAACTGCAGCGGAAACAACAATTCATTAGAAGAGTTAAGTAGAAAATAAAATCTACTATCATCAATGAATTTAAAAGTCCATCATCAATATTTTATCCCTGTAACATCAATCAATATACATCTTGAATCAAATATTCATCCTTGCACTATGGGCCAAAGATATTCATTTGTATCACCAGTTGGTCATGTTCATCTCAACACCTGTTCATCTTTGCACTACGGGCCAAAGACATTCATCAGGTAATCATTCATCTTTGCACTACAGGCCAAAGATATTCATCAAGTATCACCATTAAGGACTGAGGATGATGAAAAAATTTTAGAGAAACGAATCCGATGAAGCGTAAGGAGAAATATTAGGGATTCGTATTTCGATTTATCCAAATTCAATAATACTCCATAATAACCAATTGTGAAGTAGAATTCAAAAATAAAGATCAAAACATGTATACAATCAAAGATAGTAACCATAAAAGACATCTTGGACAAAAAGGAAAATTTTCATTTTTCGGTGAATAGTGTCGTATACGTGAATAGTAACCCCGACATAAAAAGGTAAAAATTCCAAAATAAAATCCATATCAATATTCCGGTATAATGATATTGAAAGAATAACATCATTACAAAAAAAAAATAACATCCTTTACCTCAAAAGAACAATATGTCTGAATGGAATTGATAAGTGTATTTTATATACGCGATTTAATATTCAATTCATGCCTATTTGTTGCTAAATTCTTGTGATCATGTTCACTTTTACTTGTTTTATGTTATTTTATGTGTAGAATGGTGGTTGTGGCACTTAACCTACATTTGGAGATATTTGGTGTGATTTGGAATCAAATGGAGCATAATTGAAAGCAAGTTAGCAGAGAAATAAGATGGATTATTAAGAAGATAAGCACGTAAAATGGCATGAATAACTTATACACCCGCCACGGGGGGTCTTACTCGATTAACAGAACATAGCTTCGTTTGGTAGGCGTTATTAGACTACACACACATTTGGGGTGGGGGTCTTCATATGAGCAAGTCAGGAGAATAGCCCGCCGGGGCGGGCTTACATAGTATATAAACCCTCGCCGGGGCGGGGGGTGAAAAATCTGAGTGTCCTGTTATGTTTGCAATTCCTCTTGGGCACGAATTTTAGCTATTTGCATGGCAATATAACTCTATTTGATAGAGAATTTGGTTGGGACTTATGTGTTGGGCATGATATACTAAAGGAACAACAACTTCAAGAAAAGAAGGAGGAGAGACATATTACGAAGATATACGTTCAGTTTTTGATAACAAGTGTGGAGGAGTATTTCGAGGAGTTTTTCAAGATAACTACAATTCTAGTCTATGTGAAGGGTGTTTTTCAATATTCTTCGTGTTAGATTATTATTTGTAATTGGAAGAATGATTTCTATGATTTATTTAGTGTTTATTTCATTTATTATGAACTAATTCACTTTTTAGGCTTGTGATGGATCCTTAAGCGAATCGATGGTTTTGTAAACTTTGATTTCCAATTTAATAAGCTATCTCCAGTTTATCTATATTGATTTGTGCTTGAATCTATGAATTGCCTGATCAACAATTCTTTGTGGAGTTGGATGGAATCGAGAGAGGATATTCAAATCTAGACCTAGTTGATATAGCATGTGTTCAGGATTTTGTTAGTAGCTTAAACTTGATGAGTGTTAAGGTAGAGATATGCTTGACACCGCATGTAATCGGATAGAGAACTTATTCTTCAACCTTCTTCAATTGTAATTCACATAGAGATATGGTGGGTTAGTTGATTAAGGTGTTTAACGAATTTTTATCTTAATTGTGGATTGATGTTAATACGATATTAGTGCATCGAGAGGTAGTTAATACTACGTTCGTGTTCTTGATTAATAAACTGGGATAGTGCGTTGAATTGGGATAAAGGTGTTAAAATCAAAGTGAAGCTTAGGGTGAAATCATAAGTCTAATCCTCCATTAATTGTTTGAAATTTCAGATTTTGATATTCGTGGTTATTTTGTGTTAGTTTAATTATTCCTAATTTTAGTTGCGATAATTTAAATTATTGAGTTGATTTGTTTAATAAAATTAGGGTTAATAGAAGATTGGTAATTGTAAGTTAAGGTTATTGCTAATTAGTCTCTGTGGGAACGATACTCTACTCATCACTCTATTACTTGTTGACCACGTATACTTGCGTGTTGTGCGTATTTAGATTTTACCCAACAAGTTTTTTGCGTAGATTCTTTAAGGGACTATAGTATAATTCTTAATATTTTTACAATATCAGTTTAATTAATCCAGTTTTACTTAGACATTTTTATTTTTGTTTTGTGCTTCTTATTTCAGGTGTTGGAAGTAGTTTATGCAAACTCAGTCCCAAAATCCAGACTTGCTGCCTTTTAAGGACGACATTGAGAAAAGGTTTCAGAAGTTGAGTAAGTGGATCAAGGAAACGAGGCAAGAATTCGAAACATCTGAAAAGGAAGAGGTAACAGTAATGGCAACCGAAGATCGAAAAAACGTTAAGGGACTTCGCAACACCCAAGGTGACTGAACTGCAATCAAGCATCACCAGGCCAGCAATAGCAGCAAATACGTTCGAAATTAAGCCTGGGATGATACAAATGATTCAAAATTCAGTTTAGTTTGGGGGATTTGCAAATGACAATCCGAATGAGCATCTAGTCAGCTTTCTGGAAATGTGCGACACTTTTAGGTTCAATGGGGTTTTGGATGAGGTGGTGAGACTTCGATTGTTCCCATTCTCTTTACGGGAAAAGACAAAGAGTTGGTTGCATTCTCTACCGTCCGGTTCAATAACTACATGGGAGGATTTAGCTCAGAAATTCCTCGCAAAATTCTTTCCACCGGCGAAAATTGCGAAGATGAGGAACGAGATTACGATGTTTGAGCAAACAACATGGGGAGTCATTATATGAGGCACAGGAAAGATACAAAGAATCGCTTTCGGAAAATGCCCACATCATGGATTGCCCCAGTGGCTACAAATGAACACCTTTTACAACGGACTACATGGGAATCTCAGGACAAGAATTGATGCAGCATCAGGCGGAGCATTCATGGCTAAGAGTTACGAGGAAGCCTACGAGTTGATTGAAAACATGTCAGCTAATAACTATCAGTGGCCCACAGCGAGAATGACACAGGAGAAGGCAGCTGGGGTATTAGAATTAGATAGTATGACAGCGATGCAGGCACAGATATCTGCACTTTCAAAGAAGTTGGAGTTAATGACAGCAGCACAAGCACAACAAACACAGCAAGTACAGCAAGTGGCAATAATATTATTCAACTCAAGGATGCGATTGTTCCCCGGAAAGCTTAAATCAAGATGGTCGGGACCATTCACGATCAGCGGTGTGTTCCTCACGGTGCGATCGAAATATATATAATGCAATCCACTAAACATTCAAAGTCGGCGGACACCGTCTAAAGCATTCTTGGGTGGTGGTTAACACCGACGTGATCGCCATCACATTGGCTGACACAACTTAAGCAGGAAGTAGTCAGGCTGAACGACTTAAAATCAAGCGCTAATTGGGAGGCAATCCAATTTTTAGTTCTTTATCATATTTTATACTCATAATTGCTTAATCATAGTTTTCATTTTAGTATTAGGTAGACAAATAAAAGAAAAATCTTGTTAATCTCTCCACAATACATCATGCTATAAATAATTCACTAATATTTCTGCTTTATGTCATGTAGGTTTGAAAATGGAGCTTTAAGTGAGCAAAAATTGAAGTACAACTACACTACAGTGAAATAAAAGATAGGGGATCGACAATACCACTACCCAATGGGGAGGCCCTTTCAAGATATTACAACCCGTGAAATGAGGGTCCTCGATTTCAAAACAATGGCATACACTTTGCTTAGGAAGTGGGCCTTTCTAGTTCAATACACCCGTCAGGCATGGGGTCCCTGAAATTAAACAGGCGTAGGCGGTTATTTGATCTTCTCCCCTTCCCAATAACACTCCACTTTCACACTTCCCCACTACTTCATTACTCCATAACCACCACCCACTAACATTACTTTTTCCCCACATTCCCAACACTCCATAACTCTTCTCCACCTCTCCACCTCTTCACTCCACCAATGATAGCCTTCCCTCTCCATCTATAAATACCACCCCATCTCATACAAACTCTTCCACCACAATTGATATAAAGCAAAAAGAGAGTATATTTGTGAGCCTAGAGAGTTAGGGTAAGGCCAGCACTAGGGAGAGATATGGCTTCACACTCATCATCCAAATGCCAAAGGGGGGAGAGTTCACATCCATCCCAACCAACCCGCACCTTTGATCGTCGGAAATTTGCAAGTGCCGCCGCCGCCGACCGGTATGACTATATGCTCACCAAAGCCCTTACACTGGAGAGGGGGTTGGCACCGGATCCTAACGACGGGGAGCTTATGCCTCAAATTTACCAAAAGGGATGGAACAAATTCACCGAGGAGCCGTAACCAATAGTTGTCAACATCGTCAAAGAATTTTACGCAAATGCTGAAGACAAAGAACCATTCCAAGCATTTGTGCGAGGACGGTTGGTTTCATTCAATGTCGACGCCATAAATACTTACTACCAACTAAGGGTGCCTCGCCACTGCCAGTATAAGCATCTCCGTACTTCTGACTTGGATTTTGATGTCATTATCACGGAGATGACAAAGTCGGGAACATCGTGGATGAAAAGTCGGAAGGGAGGCACCGTGTTCCACAACAAGGACCTTAGCCGGTATGGCAAAATCTGGTATGCATTCTTATGTGCAAAATTACTTCCATCCTACCTCGGACGTCACAAAAGAGAAGGCGTTACTGTTGTACGCCATTGTGCAAGATTTTATCATTGACATCGGGGCAATAATCTGTTCATCAATTCGTCGGTACTTACGTGGGAATTTTTCTGGAGGCCTGCCACACCCATCACTCATTTGTGGGTTGTGCCGCAATGCCAGGGTTAGATGGTCCGACAACGAGCCCACACAATTGCCGCTTGCATTTCTTAACTCGAGGATGATAGTGCGGTACTATATATGGGCAGGAGGAGAGTCACATCCACGTGGTGTGGGTTTCATTTTTTCGTCAGAGTCAGACGACGACGTTGATGCTTCAGAGACTTCACGGGATGACGATGAACCAATGGGCGATCAAGGGGATGAGCAGGTACCGCAAGCCGAGGCCATAACTAGTTCTCAGTTCCTTGCGGTCCAAAATCAAATGAATGCACACACCAAGGCAACTCGTCGGGAAATGCGCCGATTGGCAATGAGGCAAGAGCATATGTTCAATGTTATGCACACATCTTTTGCCTTGTTGAACACAACTCTTCAAAGTTTCAACCCGGCGGCTCAATTTCCATACCAACAGCCCAGGCCAATGCCAAGGTTCCCACCGAGTGATTCCGATGAAGAAGAACAACAACCACCTCCTCAGACTTAAGCGAAGGAAGTCCTCATGTCCTTATTTTGTCTATTCATCCAATGAGGACATTGTCTAACTTAAGTTTGGGGGATTTAAATACATGTTTGCATGCATTTAGCTCATTTAGGTTGCATTTTTAATTTTTAATTTTTTGTCATTGTCATTTAAATTTCTGTATTGTATCTTAATTTTAGTTTTGCATGATAGCTTAGGTGCATTCATAGTAGCTTAGGTTAATGTTTGTCAATGCATAGTAGATAATATTGTAATGCATTTTGCAATCTAAAAAAAATAAAAAAAATTGGTTAGTAAATATTGTGTTTGAGTAAGTCCATCAATGTTGTAGTTTATATTATTTGTGGGCCAATGATGTGATTGTCAATAAGTTAATAAATACAGTATTGAGTATTAGAACTGTGACACAATGATCGTTTATGAATCGAATCTTGAGCTTGTTTGAAATTGGTATAAAAGGATAGCACGATAAACAAACATCTATGTTGAGTGGGCAATTCAAATTGATACATAAATGGTCTCTAAAGGATAATGCTAGAGTGAATGACAAAATGACAAGGATGGACAGTAAAGGCGAAAGTTAGGCAAGAACTTAAGTTTGGGGGATGAAAGGTGGGGTATATAAGCTTCACTTTATCTAAAAAGAAAGAAAAAAAAAGTATGAATAAACACCGTGGCTTGCTTGTCTAGTTTTGTAGCCTTTGTTACTTGAGTAAGTAAGCCCGAGGGGATTGTCTTTACACCTAGCGCCCTAAGGTCTTAATGGTCTGGGAGTTGTTGGTTGAAAGCTCGTTAAGGTAGCATTGAAAAGCTTAAGGGAATAAGACATTGCATGCCTATGTGTATAAAGAGGATAAAATGGGAAATAAAGAGCAAAAAGCCCCCATGGATCTAAAGAACAAAAGAAAAAGAAAATGAAGTATAAGTACCTTGCTTGAACCCTTGAGATTAGTGATTACTTAATTTTTGTCGGAACTAACTATTTTTGATATTTTTAAGTTTACGCTGTAGGATTCCTTCTAAGAAATACATTATGTATTGAATTTAAGTCTGTATCGGTTATCATGGATGTTGCACACACACACACTGTACCAGTGATGATGGCTTGGGATTCGAGAATTAAAGCGTAATTGTAGATTGGTTTTTGATGGTTAATATTGTATAGTTGCTTATTTTCGCTGAGATCGTTAAGTTATCTTGACTCTGCGATATTGTTGGATTTGAAAGCATATAAGTTAGGTAGTATTCATTTCTTCTCATTGCATTGTATGTAGTTGTTTTGGTGCTCGAGGACTAGCACGGTTTAAGTTTGGGGGATTTTGATAAGTGTATTTTATGTACGCGATTTAATATTCAATTCATGCTTATTTGTTGCTAAATTATTGTGATCATGTTCACTTTTAATTGTTTTATGTTATTTCATGTGTAGAATGGTGGTTGTGGCACTCAACGTACATTTGGAGATATTTAGTGTGATTTGGAATCAAATGGAGCATAATTGAAAGCAAGTTAGCGAGCAAATAAGTCGATTAACAGAAGATAAGCTTGGTTAAGGCACGAATAACTTATACACCCATTTGGGTGGGTCTTACACTCGATTATCAGGAACATAGCTGGCCAAGTGGGCGTTATTAGACTACACCTTCACGGGCGCAGGGTCTTCATACGAGCAAGTCAGAGAATAATGGCAAAAAGGCTTACATAGATATATAGACCCGTAGGAAATGGGGTGAAAAATCTGAGTGTCCGGTTATGTTTGCAATTCCTCTTAGGCACGAATTTTAGCTATTTACATGGCAATATAACTCTATTTGATAGAGAATTCGGCTGGGACTTATGTGTTGGACATGATATACTAAAGGAACAACAACTTCAAGAAAAGAAGGAGGAGAGACATATTACGAAGATCTACGTTCAGTTTTTAATAGCAAGTGTGGAGGAGTATTTTTCAAGATAACTGCAATTCTAGTCTATGTGAAGGGTGTTTTTCAATATTCTTCGTGTTAGATTATTATTTGTAATTGGAAGAATGATTTCTATGATTTATTTAGTGTTTCTTTCATTTATTATGAACTAATTCACTTTTTAGGCTTGTGATAGATGCTTAAGCGAATCGATGGTTTTGTAAACTTTGATTTCCAATTTAATAAGCTATCTCCAGTTTATCTATATTAATTTGTGCTTGAATCTATGAATTGCCTGATCAACAATTCTTTGTGGAGTTGGATGGAATCGAGAGAGGATATTCAAATCTAGACCTAGTTGATAAAGCATGGGTTCAGGATTTTGTTAGTAGCTTAAACTTGATGAGTGTTAAGGTAGAGATATGCTTGACACCGCATGTAATTGGATAGAGAACTTATTCTTCAGCCTTCTTCAATTGTAATTCACATAGAGATATAGTGGGTTAGTTGATTAAGGTGTTTAATGGATTTCTATCTTAATTGTGGATTGATGTTAATACGGTATTAGTGCATCGAGAGGTGGTTAATACTACGTTCGTGTTCTTGATTAATAAACTGGGATAGTGCGTTGAATTGGGATAAAGGTGTTAAAATCAAAGTGAAGCTTAGGGTGAAATCATAAGTCTAATCCTCCATTAATTGTTTGAAATTTCAAATTTTGATATTCGTGGTTATTTTGTGTTAGTTTAATTATTCCTAATTTTAGTTGCGTTAATTTAAACTATTGAGTTGATTTGTTTAATAAAATTAGGGTTAATAGAAGATTGGTAATTGTAAGTTAAGGTTATTGATAATTAGTCTCCGTGGGAACGATACTCTACTCATCACTCTATTACTTGTTGACCATGTATACTTGCGTGTTGTGCGTAATTAGATTTAACCCAACAAGAATATCGGATATGATACTGAAGGAAACTTGCACTGAATAGTAACTCTCAAAGGATCTAGATACTCATAGAAATACGCTCGATTATATAGAGAGAAAGAAAACTTGTTTTTGGTGTGATTTTCAATTCTAATCTAAGCTCCTATTTATAGGAAAATGCTAGCACGTCGAAGCAGACTTGACCTGCTACCTGGTGGCTTTACCTACTACTATTCCCACCCACCACATTTGAAATAAAATTTGAGCACATTTCTCACCAACCAAAAGTGGGGCCCACTCAATTCTAGAATTTTCCACTAAAAATCATTTATAACATAATTTCTGAATCAGCCACCTCTTAAAATTCATAACAAATCATACGTTCATTTTTAACGGTTCAAAATTTGTGGACATATACTCAACTTATATATGTATAACATATCTAAAAATCACAACGATCCAACTATTCGGATTAAAATTATAACTCACATAATATATCTCAAGAACAACGATTTGATTTTTAATACCTCCATTCCGACAAAAATACTGATAAAACGCCTCAACATTAATAGCCACATAAAATAAATATTTCCTTATCATATAAATCAATAAATAATTATTCACAAATAATATTACGGAATCACAACAATGACAACCAGGTCGTTCCCAAGAAAGAGGGGGCTTTCCAATAAGGATTTTTCCTTACTAGCGCGCAATTAGGTGACCAAACCTCTCCTTAGACAGAACTTTCTAGACATTGCCAATAATGTTATCTAATAATATTATTCATATAATATGAATTATTGATCTGATAATGGAAAATATCATGTAAGAGACAATTATTGAAACAACAATAATATAAAATATCAACTTGACAATTATTGATTCAATAAAATAAAATATTGAACAGTAATTATTGTAACAATTATTGAGTAGTGCCTTCTTACATAAGAATCAATAATTTAAAAATGTTGTGTAATACCGTGTGCTACTGTGCAACCACGCGTATTACTGTATTTTAACCACCGGGTATTCCAACAGTGTTAGTGGTAACAACTATGCCGTTATTTATAAAAAATCAAACTTGTCATTTTCTTCATCCAACAGTTATTCTGTTATGAGACCCACGAATGGATGCGCCGTTGTACGAATATTTCCTGACAACAAGAATATTCCACGACCAAACGAATATTCCCCGAAAAAAATGAATATTTTATAACCACTTGCTTATTTTGTAAAATTTGCACATTTCATCCATAACCAACGTATTATATCAAATTAACTCCTTATTATTTCAAGATAATAAATAGAGAAAATTTAATTTAATCCATAATAAGTTGGGGTCTTACAGAAATCCTTATCGGAAAGCCCTCTCTTTCCTGAGAACGATCTAGTTGTTAATATTGCGAGTTATAATAATGATTAATAAATGTTGTTAAAAATATTGAGGAAATTTTTATGAAATATTTGTTGTAAGTTTTGCTTATTTTATGGACCCCCATTTACCCATTTTTTAAAATAATCGGTAGAAAGTTATTAATATAATAAAAGTGGGGACCACATGTGGAGGCCACATGTGGGGCCCACGGGTGGAGAAAATGATAACTTGGGGGGAGGGGAATTGGAATGTCGTATAAGGCATGGATTGTATATATATATATATATATATATATATATATATATATATATATGGAGAAAATGGGTATACACAGCCGTGTATATTTTGTTTTGTACACAGTACACAAAACTGTGTCGTTTTGTACACAGTATACCAAATCAGAGCTTCTCTCTCTAAAAATGGCTTCTCCTCCAAAATTTCCTACTTTTCTCCTCATCCTCCTAATCGCCGCCGGAAATCGAGAGTTAAACTGAGTTATCTTCTCCTCTCCCATGGTGGGTGAGGTCAATCGGCGTCGTTTAACAACCCACACCCCAATGACTACTTCTAGGGCTTCCATAAGCTTGGCACCCTAAGAGATGACGCTCGAAATGTACTAGGGAAATTGGATAGCGAAAAGGATAAGCAGGAAGATGGCTTCGGTTGCAGAGCACTGAGAGGAAGAAGCTCTCTACTCGAGCAGAACCCCACTTGTGCTCTCTCAATCTTCAGAATTGTAAAGGTCAACCTTTTACTTAACACTGATAAGTTTTTTTTCCCTGTTGCAAATTTTGCCAATAATTTGGATTTTTTATTTGGGTTTCTTATAAGTTAATTATAAAGCTGGTAACTTTTTTATTGTTTGGTTTCATTTGCTAATGAATTTAGGAATTATTGCTAGTTACTGTTGAAAATGGTGGCATATCTTGTATGTTATTTCTTAGATATTCTGAAAGTAAAAGGGATTTGGGTTAATTAGTAGTCTGGTAAAATGTTTAAAATTTCAATTTGAAACACTAATCTCACATTGTGTTTGGAGGCTCATTTCATGTTATGGAATTGGAATTTTGGTGCAAAACTAGTTTAGAATTTGAATTGGCATGAACACTTTGGCATTTTCTTTTTAATATCCAATTTGTGTCTTGGGTTTCTTTCTGTGAGCTTTAATTTAGTTGAGTCAAACTTTGAACTTGATGATGTGAACTCTAAAGAATCACATTTTACCGTGTTTGATGATTTGAACTTCACGTCCGAAAGCTTCGCATTTAACTCTAACGCATTCTCTGGCAAGACTTTTATTTCAACCAAATCTTTCTTTAATCGCTCTTTCGGGGTGCTTAGGAATAAAATTTTATGGTCGAGTCACATTGTTTCTTATTGCGAGAAAGCTAATGACGAGGGTTTATCTCATTGTTGTTGAGGGTTGTGCCGACTTGAAGAGGTTGCATCTTCTGGTTGTAGATTTGTTACTGGATGCACTATTAGGAGCTCTTTCTAGAAACTATCATAATTTAGAAGAGTTGGGTTTGCAATTTGCACCAACATAATTGACTCTGGACTTGCCGTTCTTGTTGATGGGTGTCAACGGATGAAGTATTTAGACATCAACAAGTACAGCAATGTTGGAGATAATGGAATATCCAGTATATCAAAAGCATGCTCAGCTTCTCTTCAGTTGTTGCATTGTTATAAACTTAGAGATGCAGCTATATTATCCTTGGCAAATTTCAATTAAAATCTTGAGATATTTCTCATCATTGCTGGCTACCAAGATATTTCTCATCATCTTGAGATATTGATGTTGAACACTGCGAGGAAGTGACTGATACTACTTTTCAGGGATTACGCAGTGAAACTGAAAATTTTGAATTGAAGAATGGTGGGAGTAGGAAATATAAAAACTATATTAAGGTAATGTGATGAAGTTATTCAACGATAAATTTTGAAAAGAGATTTGGTGAAAACAAAGGTAAGTAGGAGGTTTCACGAATTAGAGACGAGAATCCTAATAAGGGGAAAGATGTGACACCCAAATTTTTATAAATTATTAAAATAGGAATTTAATAATTAAAATTCTTATTATGAGATGTTTTGAGTTTGAGTATTTATATATATGTGCTATATATTTTGAAATATATGATCTGGTGTGAAAAGAAATATATATTCATATATTGGGAAAGTGAGGTTTAATAGTTAATTTAACTATTGAAGAAATTAAATAAATTTGTTATGAAAAGAAAATTAAGCTGAATAAGATTAGTAAATTAAATAAATATTTTGGTTGATTTATTTGTTAAATAAATTAAATTCATGGATGTTGTTATGGAGTAATTTTATTAAAAGTGTCTTTGATGATAATTTAATTAGAAACTAATTAAATTATAGAATTATTAAATTAAAAGAATAATATAATTAAAGGGATAATTAAATTAGAAGATTAGTATTTATTAAATAAATATTGAGAATTATATTGGTTAAATAAATATTATAAGGTTAAATAATGATTGTGATTTAAATTGAATAAATGTGACAATTGAACTATATTATATAAGTAATATAAAAATAAACTAAAATGAGATTTTAAGAGGATTGCCAAACATGGCCTTTGGCATATTATGACTGATAAAGCCTTTTTGGTTTTTAACGTATTATATCAGTTAGTGTATACGTATAATCCTAAGGCTAAAGCTAGAAGAGAAACACAGAGAGTTTAGGGAGAGCTTGGTGAGGAAGGAGAAGTTGTTGTCACCATCTCTTGCTAGCATACAACTAGGGTTTGAAGGTATAACCTACTCTAATTTTAACTCTTGTTTTTGAAATTTCTATTAATAATTATGTTGGATTGATACATATACATGTTGGTAGGGTTTATAATCTGTCAATTATTATATATAAGGGTTGTTTGAGTATCAAACACATGAAATTGGGTTTGTAGGAAGAAAAAAATAAATAACAGTGTTTATGTTTGAAAATGGCTTTAGAAAGTATAAAATTTCATGTCCTATATGTGCTATAATCTGCAAATTGGTGTTGGATTATGTTAGTACGTTAAGAAACGAAAAATGACGTAGTTTGAATCATGTCAATTAGTTAAGAAACAAAGTCGTGGCGATTGAATTCGCTAAATGTGTTTAAAACATGAAATAGTGTATGAACATGTGTTTTGGGTCAAATTTTAGGTTGGTTAATGTTTTTATAAACTGTTATAATTCTAGTATGTTGTATTTCTATGAATTATGAATACATAGAATCGAAAATGGACTAATTTGGATGTGTATAACTCAAGTTATGAAGATTAGTAGGAGAAAAAGGGTCAAAAATCGCATGAACAGTAACCTTGAGTCCCGTTTGCTAATTGGCAAGCATTGCTATTTGTGCGTCTATAGCTAAATTGGTAGCAATTGCGCTTAAAGTGTGTCAAGTGTGACTGCTTTGACCTGTTTTAGTAAAATATGCATAACGTTTTTATACGAACTCCGATTGAGGTGATTTAAGATGATCTGAAATGAGGACGAATAGAAATACAACTTTTATTCTTTAAGTGTTTCAATTTGAGGTGGGGAACATAGTCAAAATGGTCATCTTTGTGACTGATGCATATTCGGAGGCAATCAGAGGGCGACGGTCATGCACATACACAAGTATAGTGATGTCGACGCTAATAGATGTTGTTCTAAGTTATAGAAAATGAATATTATGAAATATAATGATGCTCAACATTAATAAATGATATATTAGATAAGTTGAATACGCATACTAAGCACATACAAGAGAGAAAAATTGGGCGTGTGACGAATAAACGTCGAAATGCCATGATAAGTGATAATGAACGTAAAAAGTGTTTTAAATCAAATGAAATGAATATAATAAGATATCTAATAGTGTTAATATAAAACCAATAAGTAGTCTTAGCAAGACTTAAACACTTGAATGAACTTTGAATATGAAATACAGTGAGATATAAGTTGAAAGTTAAAACAATCAAATTGAACATTGTGTATCTATGTTAGGAAGGGTTATGAGGCGTAAATTAAAGTTTACATTACAACTATTATGCGTTGCTATGTGACTAATAGTTGATGTGCATTATTATATAATTGTGTAGGTCACGTGAAGTGCAGATAACTGTAAGCTATTAAACTGTTATTGGTAAACAACGATCAAGGAAAGTCTATCAGTTCCTATTAGCTATGTGAATTTAATTATTTTAAATCTTTATTGCAAAGAGCATGATGTGTTATATATATGTTGAATGTATGAAATGTTAAAGTCAACTTATGACTACGTTGATTGAATAAAGCATGCTGGTTGAGTAAAGAACTCAATCTTTATACTTGTTACATGAACTATAGCATGTATGTTATGTTAGTCCAATGTTTATGAGATATATGTTGAGCATGTTATTATGTGCTACGTGATGCATGAAAACCGTTAGATTTTTTTTTGAAATTTGTCGAGCTCAACCTTGCAAATAACCATTTTTGCAGGTTAAGGATTGAAGGTAAACACTATGTGCTACTTGAATGACGTGGATCAAAAAATAATACACAAAGATTAATTTTTTTAGCTAAAGTTGTTATTTCTTTAAACCATGATTAAGATTCATGAGATGTACTAAATGTTTTATGATGTATAGTTTTATGTTGAGTTGTAAAGTTTAAATTTGAGTTATCTGATATGCAAAGGTTATCGAGTTAAAATGTAAAATTTGATATAATAATTGTGATGAAGTAAATCATGGATTATATATGATTCAAAGACATGTAGATGATAAAGGGTTTGATTCAGGGAATTAAAGTAAGAAGATAAAAAAGTTTAAATTATTCCTCATTTTATAAAGTGTAACATCGAATAAGGATGTAAAATTAGAAGGTGGGTGTGTTATTAACGACCGAAGTTGAGAATTATATTGTATGAATTATGGGGTCGTTACAGTTGGTATCAAAGCTGTAGGTTATAAACCTTAGGTAGGAGTACCATAGGCTATAACCTTAGAGAAGGAAAGTGAAGATAATGAAAGAATAAGCTCAAGTAGAGTTTGAACAATAAGAAATAATTTAAGAAATTTATAAAGAAGGGATTAAAACATGCGTGAGAGGATTCAAAGAAGAATCTCGCAGAGTTATAAGGAGTATGAATGTGGGGTTTCCCAACTCCAAAAATAAGAATGTAAGGTGATAATAAATAGACAATGTCTGTAAGAAGATAATGATAAAGAAGTTAAGAATCAAAAAGTTATATTTAAGTATGGTACAACTCTTTAATAGTTGATGTGTGGTATCTGGGCTAAACGATTCCTTCATAGAACAGAGGTATATACGAACTAGCAACTCGGAACCTAGTTTGTTGGTTGTTTGTGGGAAACCACTCAGCGTACTATATTGAAACTATTAGAGACTCGATGTGTACCACATATAGAAAATGGATACGTATGATGAAAATGTGGAACTTAAATGAAATGTTGAGCAATTTAAATGAAGTTAGAAATTCTTAAAGGAAGAATTATTTTATAAACAAGAAAATTCAAAGAAGAATCTTGAAGTGATAAAAAAAAATGGGAGTTGCCTAACTCCAATACTTAAGATAACAAAGAATGTCGTAATGATGAAAAAGGAAAGAAAGGGAATCGTAAAAAAAACGATCACGAGTTAAGAAAAGACTTTTAAGGGAGATGATTATAGAATAAGATCATGACGTGATCTGTTTAAGTTATAAAGGAAGGATGGTCTGTAATGTTTGAATAATTATAGCTTGATGCTATGAAGATGATGTACTATGAAATAGTACGAGATAACTCACGAGGAGTTATAGATGATGTGATACAAGGAATTCATATCGAGCAAAGAGCAAGTTAAGAGTAAGATAGAGTTAGGTGGAATTTTAATTCAGGACTCGTGTGATGGTTGAGTTGTACAAATCCTTGTATAGGCGAGGGTTTTGTGCTTGCACTTAGTTTATCACATTTATAATCATTTGAATATTGGTGTTGCGTTATCGATGTATATGTGGCGAAAAGGTGATTCTTTTCTCATGTATATGTTTGATAGTTAGAAACTATTAAGATTAGTCAGATATTATTAGGATTAGGTGCGGTTCTTAAAACTAATGCATATAGTAAGTTCGTGACTCATAATAATATGGTATGTTTTGAACCCCTTAGCGAATGGACGCCTATGGTCTGACTAGGATAAGTTCTTAAACTCATATTATTGTGGCAAGTTCCTGAACTTCCAATGTGCGGCAAGTTTGATGAACTATACTAGGGTATAGATAAGTTATGAATGAAGAATTGAGAATTATGGGAATATATAGAATTATTTAGCAATGGATCAGTATAGAAAGTGGAGACATAGGTTTTCCAAATCTTCTAGCTTTGCTAGATTTTCGAAATTTATTGACTTCGTGCCGATGGTTATACTTTTGATTTTTGGAAAAAAAAATGTGTTGGGTCACACTAGTGAACCAAAGAATTTTTTAAAACAGTGTTATTATTCGTATGTCTATGCTAATTGCTTTGGCTAGAAAAAAATGATTTGAAATATATCAAAATATATATATATATATATATATTTTATATATCATCAATGCATCATGAAACCTAGTGCAGAGATGATAAAAAAAAGCGATGGAGTCATCAATGCAGTATTATTTAGTGTTGGATGTGATCTAAGATCGTCAGCCCACTATGGTATGATGTAGTATGATAAAATCACCAAATGACGGAATCCTCAAAAATTTGTAAATACGATGCGGTATCATAGCGTCATAAAAATATTTTTGAGATTTCTTTAAGATATGAGAATATATATATGTATATGTATATTTCGATTGATGTCCGAATTGTTGTAGAAGTCTATGCTATTTGATTCAGCTAGACGAATATTGAAAGATGTTCATGAAATTCAAGCGTTTCTTGAGAAGTTATGCTAAACCAAATTGTTTTGGTGTGGATTCAGATGTTGAAAAGTCGAGGTGAACAACCACGTAAAAGGGACATGTTATCGGAGACAATGATTTCGAAAGTAACGCATATAGTCGTTACGATGTTAAGATGTAATATGTTATGCACGACGTAGGGGTACGATAGGCTGATCACCTAGAGTACTTGCAGAGAGTGTTTTCAGTTTGTGTGATTGCTAAACATTACATTAAAGATGGTTTATGGTGGTGATGTTTCGTTAAACACGGAGAAGAGTTCAAGGTCCGTATAGTCTTATGACTGTTAAAGGTTCAAGTCGAGATACTTGATAACCTAGGGACGTAGTTCAAGGTCTTATGACCCCTCAGCACGATTTAGAATCTTTTAGAATTCCTGAGTTATTCATACTGCTTCCCAATTATTGAGCAATTATGGAAGATTCTTTCTATTCTAAAAGGCGAATGTGGTAAGGATGATATTCCTTAGAAAGAAGTAAGTCGTAGAATGCGACACTGAACGATGGATATGTTGAATAGGTGAGAAAAGAAATTTTTAAATGAGAAGGAGATGAGTTATCAAAGAATAATGTAAAACTTTTAATATTAAAGTTTAATAATTGTCAAAAGATCTTTGTGGAAAGAAGTGGTTTTAGAACCCAATGAATGAATAAAATATTAACATAAAATCTATTTTGATAGATTGAATGAATGAAGATTAATAAATAAAATTTCGAGGACGAAATTCTTAGAAGAAAGGGGTGAATGTAATATCCCGAGTGTTTATGAGTTGAGTATATGATAACGATTCTTAGAAAAGGAAATGAATGGGTTAACGAATATATAATACTCAAAATATAATTGAGTTCAAGTGAAAGCTTATGAAATAAAACTTACAAGAATTTATTATGAAGAATAGTGGGAGTAGGAAATATAAAAACTATATTAAGGTAATGTGATGAAGTTATTCAACGATAAATTTTGAAAAGAGATTTGGTGAAAACCGAGTAAGGGAGGTTTCGTTGATTCCGAGGACGGAATCCTAATAAGGGGGGAAAGATGTGACAACCTAAATTTTTATAAATTATTAAAATAGGAATTTAATAATTAAAATTCTTATTATGAGATGTTTTGAGTTTGAGTATTTATATATATGTGCTATATATTTTGAAATATGTGATCTGGTATGAAGAGAAATATATATTCATATATTGGGAAAGTGAGGTTTAATAGTTAATTTAACTATTGAAGAAATTAAATAAATTTGTTATGAAAAGAAAATTAACTGAATAAGATTAGTAAATTAAATAAATATTTTGGTTGATTTATTTGTTAAATAAATTAAATTCATGGATGTTGTTATGGAGTAATTTTATTAAAGTGTCTTTGATGATAATTTAATTAGAGACTAATTAAATTATAGAATTATTAAATTAAAAGAATAATATAATTAAAGGGATAATTAAATTAGAAGATTAGTATTTATTAAATAAATATTGAGAATTATATTAGTTAAATAAATATTATAAGGTTAAATAATGATTGTGATTTAAATTGAATAAATGTGACAATTGAACTATATTATATAAGTCATATAAAAATAAACTAAAATGAAATTTTAAGAGGATTGCCAAACATGGCCTTGTGGCCTTTGGCATATTATGACTGATAAAGCCTTTTTGGTTTTTAACGTATTATATCAGTTAGTGTATACGTATAATCCTAAGGCTAAAGCTAGAAGAGAAACACAGAGAGTTTAGGGAGAGCTTGGTGAGGAAGGAGAAGTTGTTGTCACCATCTCTTGCTAGCATACAACTAGGGTTTGAAGGTATAACCTACTCTAATTTTAACTCTTGTTTTTGAAATTTCTATTAATAATTATGTTGGATTGATACATATACATGTTGGTAGGGTTTATAATCTGTCAATCATTATATATAAGGGTTGTTTGAGTATCAAACACATGAAATTGGGTTTGTAGGAAGAAAAAAATAAATAACAGTGTTTATGTTTGAAATTTGCTTTAGAAAGTATAAAATTTCATGTCGTATATGTGCTATAATCTGCAAATTGGTGTTGGATTATGTTAGTACGTTAAGAAACGAAAAACGACGTAGTTTGAATCATGTCAATTGGTTAAGAAACGAAGTCGTGGCGATTGAATTCGCTAAATGTGTTTAAAACATGAAATAGTGTATGAACATGTGTTTTGGGTCAAATTTTAGGTTGGTTAATGTTTTTATAAACTGTTATAATTCTAGTATGTTGTAGTTCTATGAATTATGAATCCATAGAATCGAAAATGGACCAAAATGGACTTTTTTATGCCGTAGTACTATTCACGGGTTTACTATTACCGAAGTACTATTCACGGGGTACTATTCACTCGATTACTATTCACCCGGGGGACTATTCATAACAAAAATTAAATTTTTTTCGGTCCAAATCATTTTTGATATAATATTATTCTTGAATTTTACTCCACAAAGCAGTATCATGTTGATAATTTGGACATTATTGAATTCTGGATAAATTAAATTATAAATCTTTAAAAATTTATCCTTTGCTTTCTTTTAATTGAATTCTTATATCATTGCCATCATCCTCATGCTTATATTGTTATGAAAGTCATCTTTGGCCCGTAGTGCATAGATGGACTTTGTATGATTATGACCAGGAATTATTCGGTATAATCATGACCGTAATGTTACAAATGATATGGTAAAAGTCCTCATTGGCCTATAGTGCATTGATGGACAATTGTTGGCATGATCATAACCATTGATGAAAACACGAATATCCTTGGCCCGTAGTGCATGGATAATTCGTGGTCGTGATACTAATGAATATCCTTGGCCGTAGTGCAGGGATGATTCGATGATGTGGGTTATTTATTAAGCTGAGTCTCAGCGATAAAATTTATGATTAAACTTTTAAATCATAGAAGATGGTAGATATTGTGCTCTATTTGACTCTTCTAATGGATTGCTTATTCCGCTGCAGTTGTTGATCTAAAACTTTTTATCTATTGTATTCTATCAGTTGTTATACTGTTGAAGGCTAATGATAATTTATTTTGCATTATCTTAGTCATAATATTTCTTACTGGGCTAGTTGAGCTCATCCTTTCTTTCACTGTTATCTTGTGAAATGAGAATATATAAATTTGGGACTAGTCGGGAGCGGATTCGACCATCCAAATGGTTATTTTAGTAGTCCTCGCTATTCTGTGAAATAGTAGATAATAATTTTAATGAGATTGAATTTGAGTTTGGATATTGTCTAGGTGGAAATATTTGTATTAAAACTCACAGCTTATGTTTTGTCGTATTTTGCACGACACTTAACAGTTATATAAGTTAAGTTTGTATTTGAATTATGTACCATGTAGTTGGCGACTCAGAATGGGTGATGTATACCTATTTTGGGGGCATCATAGTTGGTATCAAAGCTTAGGGATATGATCCCTGGCTGAGATGTGAGACAAGAACTAGGAGGGGAGAGACGGGGAATTTCTTCGCTAGTATGACCTACCTAAGTTTATTTGGTATTTAATTGGTCGGTCAGAGTATAGGGATAATATGTGATATGTCAGTTAACCCTTGTTTTGTGGCAGTGTTTGAAAATGGCATCTAAAAATGTCGAGATAAGCAATGAAGCACGTGAGACCGTTAAGTCACCAACGATCAATACCCAGGATAATGTGCATCAGGAAGACAATAATCCTCAGGTAAACAACAACACCGATCAGATGATGAACAATGGGATGTTCAGAGGCTTTATGCAATTCATGCAACATCAGGCGAGAGAGACTCCTATTCAAAATGCAGGTGGAAACACTGGCAACTCTCGGATGGTCACCGCTAAGCAGTTCAAGGAGTTGGGACCACCGGAGTTTTTGGGAAAGCCAGAACCACTTAAGACAGAGACGTGGATAAAGCAGATCACCAAGATATTTGATGTCTTGGAATGCTCAGAGGAGAAAAAGGTTCCCTTCGCTACCTTTATGTTGCAAGAAGAGGAAGATAATTGGTGGGAATCAGTAAAACGTACTCAGCCTGCCGCACTCAAGATGTCTTGGGAGAAGTTCCAAGAATTGTTCAACAACAAGTACTTTTCCGAAAGTATTCGTCACATGAAGGAGGTTGAATTCATCAAGATGGAGTAAAACAATATGACTGTGTCGCAATACGAGGCTAAGTTTGCCGACTGGTTTGCTTCCCATTTGGTAGATAATGAGGAGAGAATGACGCGGATGTTTCTAAGAGGTTTGAAACCTGAAATACGTCAATAACTCATTTCTCACAAACTTTGTTTGTATTCAGATGTTATGAATAGGGCTCAGTTATTGGAACGCGATAATGAGACAACCCAACCAAAAGAGAGCAACCGTCAAATCGATAATACCAGTGGTAGCAGTCATCGAAGCGGTGACAACAAACGTGGAGGGAATTAATATGCAAGAAATGGTAACCACTTCGGTGGTAATCATGGACAGGATAACAGGAAAAGTGAACTAAGTGAGAACAACTTCAAGAAGATAAGGTTCAATAATGATGGAAAGACAGCGGCACCCGTTTCTAAGGAACAAGAACGACCACCGGTCGTATGTTTCAAATGCGGACAGGAGGGACACATCCGTCCAAACTGTACGCAGCAACCCAAAGCGTGTTTTAATTGCGGAAGAGAAGGTCACCTAGCTCGATTTTATCGTATAGTGAAGTCAAGTCCAGCTGGGATGGTGACGCCAAAGGATGTCTCAGACAAGTCAAAGTCGGTAGTTTAAGTGAGAGCGTTTGTCGAGGAACATGAACGAAGTTATCACGGGTAAGTTAATCATAAACTCTTCCGAAGTCTATACCTTATTTGATACCGGTTCTACCCACTCTTTTATTTCACCTAGTTGTGTTCAACGCTTGAACTTGACTCCTAAGAAATTAGACTTTGACTTATCTGTTGAAACTCCATTATGAGAAACCTTTGTTACCTCCACTATTTATAAATCTTGTTTGATTCAAATTGACACTTTCACGTTACATGTCGATCTCATCTCTTTGAAAACACTTGCCTTTGATGTGATTTTAGGAATCGACTGGTTAACTATTTATCATGCTAAAATTGATTTTTTTTGTAAAGTTGTTAGCTTTCATATTCCTAACCAACCTATTATACGAATTAAAACAACCAAACCATTAAAATCAATCACTATCATCCAAAGCCATAAAGTTATTCGTTTATTGAAAAACGGATGTCAAGCTTTCTTAGCTCATGTCACGGATTTAAACAAAAATACGTCAGTTTTGAATGATATTTCCATTGTTAATAAATTCCTGACGTGTTCCCTGAAGAACTTCCTGGCCTACACCCAGAGTGTGAAATAAAAGTTTGTATCGACCTTGAACCCGATACAAAAACCTTCAAATATTTCTTCACCCAAAACTAACGTAACATGCGCCAAAGACGTTGGCTCGAGCTATTGAAAATTACGACCATACCATTCAATATCATCGTGGAAGAGCGAACGTCGTAGCTAACGCGTTGATTAGAAGATCGTATACGTTTACAAGTACGACGTTGTTAACACAAAAACCCATTTCGTACGACTTACAAAAGATGGAGATAGAGTTAAAGACTCCAAGAACTTATGAGAAGATAGTGAATATACGATTAGAACCGACTTTAATCGATATAATTAAAGCCGCTCAAGCTACAGACTCAGAGCTTATGAATGTGAAGAAGAAGGTTCAAGAGGGCGTTATTCTAGAATCAAGAATTGACGAAGAGAGGAAATCTCAACCCTCGACTTTATTGGTCTATTTGAAATCATCGATCGAGTAGGAACTGTGGCCTAAAGACTCGTTTTACCGCCAAGTATGTCTCGTGTTCATAACGTTTTTCACATATCCATGTTACGTAAATATGTGGAAGACCCGAACCACATTATTTAGTTAGAACCGGACGAAATAGCGGAAGATTTAACGTATGAAGAGGTATCTATTAAAATCTTTGATAAGAAGGAACATATTATACGCTCTAGGGTTATACCTCAAGAGTTAGAATTTGAAATGAAATCAAGGTATTATCATCTCTTCGAACTACCAGGTACGTAAATTTCGAGGGCGAAATTTCATAAAGAGGGGAGATTGTAAGACCCCGAATTTTGTGAATAATGTAAGACCCCAACTTTAAAGAATAAAGATGAATTTTCTATAATTATCATTTTTAAATATTATAGAATGAATTTGATATAATGTTATAGTTGTGGGTAATATTTAGAAATTTTGCAAAGTACGCAAGTTGTTTATAATATTCGATTGGTGAGGAGAATATTATTCATGCACGACAAGACAATCATTGGTGGACCCCTACAACGGAATTATTGTTGGATTGAGTAAATGAAAAAATATTTTTATGAAAATAACGGCATGAAAGTTTTATTGTTAATTTGAAACACCGGTGTTAAAAAAAATGCATGGAATACGGCGTGGTTGCATAATAGCACTTACCAGTATTGATTATTGATGCTTACGTGAGAAGTCATTCAGGTTTTATTCAATTATTGTCAATATTTTATATATTATTAAATCAATAATTGAGATGACAAAGTTATTAATATTATTATTTGCATTATTAACGATGTCTAGAAGTTACGCTTGAGGAGAGGTTTGGTCACCTAATCAAGCGCCATTAATAGGAGAAATCCTTATTGGAAAGCCCCTCTTCTCGGGAACAAACACGGTCGATTAATAGTGTGAATAATAATAATGATGATGAAGTTTTGTTTTATTAGTATTATTAATGTAATAAAAGCGAGAAAAACTTTTTATATAAAATAGAATACTTTTATAAAGTTATTCGTTTTATTAGGCTAATAGTAAAATCTTTTTATATAAAACAAAATACTTTTATAAAGTTATTCATTTTATTAGGCTAATAGTAAAATCTTTTTATATAAAATGTAATACTTTTATAAAGTTATTCGTTTTATTAGACAATAATTAGAATATATTATATTTTATTATGCATAGTGTTTACATAGTGCCTCATAGTATTTGCATAGTAAAATCTTTTAAAAGTTATTCATTTTATTAGATTATAAATAGAATATATTATATTTTATTGTAAACCAACTGGACCGTCAGTTTAAAGTAAATCGATCCGGATTTGTTTCATGGATTAGTTCTTATTCAGGTCCATTCTTCTATATAAATAAGCTCATTCCTTCATTATTTCTTACGAATTCAATGAAACTCTCTAGAGAAAGCGTAGAGAGAATTATTCTTCTATCTTGAGCGTATTTCTTTAGCGTTTAAGAAAGCTTTGAGCGTGAGTGCAAGTTTCTTCAAGTATATCCTCGCCTACTCTAGTGAGTACTATTCTTTATAAGGTAAAGGGTATTATTTTTTCATATTCATGAAGAGAACTTCATTATTCCATTCTTTATTATTCTATTAGAATAACAGATATGCTGTGATTTCACCCTATACTTGGTGAAATTCTTACATTATTCCATTATTTATTATTCTCTTTGGAATAACTTCAATACATGCAATCACCGCATACATGGTGAAATCTGTTATTATTCCATTCTTTATTATTCATTGGAATATCCTGTTTGTGCATTTTACGCCGAACCGGTTACATCTTTTTATTATTACATTGGAATATCCTCGTCTACATGTATTTTCTGTGGGACCGGGTTCCGTTATTTATTATTCTATGGAATAACTTTCATGCATCTGCAATCACCGCATGCATGGTAATTTTTGTTGTTATTCCATTCTTTATTATTCATTGGAATATCACGCTTGCGTATTACGCTGACCGGATCTCGTTATTTATTATTACATTGGAATAACTTGCACATCGCCAAGTACCGCATGCATGGTGATTTCTTTTATTATTCCATTCTTTATTATACTCGGTTGGTTAAAGTTTTGACTTTTATACTCCATGAAATTAGTGGAATATCCTTGATATTTTGCGCTTCATCCAAAGATCTTTTCATGGAAATATTCTTCCGAGCATTCTTAAATTTTACTCTACAAAGAAGTATCATGTTGACAATTTGGACGTTATTAGTTCCTGAATAAATTAATTCTTGAACTTGTTTTATTGAATTCTTATATCATTGTCATCATCCTCATATTTTGTTGAAAGTGTATTCGTGGCTGTAGAAGTGCATAGATGGACTTGGTATGATTATGATAAGGGATTATTGATTGTAATCATGACCGTAATGTTACAAATGATGTGGTAAAAATCCTCATTGGCCCGTAGTGCATTAATGGACAGTTGTTGGCATGATCATGACCATTAATGAATACACAAATATCATTGGCCCATAGTGCATGGATAAATTGTGGTTGTGATACTAATAAATATCCTTGGCCGTAGTGCAGGGATGATGTAGATTATTTATTAAGTCGAGTCCCAAATGATAAAAGTGGTGAAAACCTTTTAAATCATAAAAGATAGTAGATTTTATTCTCTACTTGACTCTTTTAATGGATCAGATGTTCATTGCAGATTAAACTTGATGTCTATTTATTTTATCGGTTTAACATTGTTAAAGACTAATGATAATTTATTCGCATTATCTTAGTCATAATATTTCTTACTGGGCTAGTTGAGCTCACCCTTTCTTTCCTTTATTCTCTTGAGGAAATGAGAACGTAGCCGGGATTAGTCGGGGAACGGAGTGATGGTCCAGATGATAGTATTAGTAGTCCTCAATTATTCTGTTAAATAGTGTATTAATAAATGTAATGAGGACTTATTCTGAGAGTGAATATTGTCTAGAAGACAACGTTTGTATTAAAACTCACAGCTCTCTTGTTGTATATTTAAGATTGTATTTGTATTCTGTATCATGTATTTGGCGACTCAGAATAGGTGATGTATACCTATTTTGGGGGCGTCACAAATAAAGATTAATTTTCTCAAAATATTTTTTTTAAGTATTATGGTTTGGATTTGATATAATATTATAGTTGTAGGGAGTATTTATAAATTTTACAAAGTATGCAAGTTGTCATAAAATATTCGATTGGTCGGGAAATATTCGTTTTAATAGGGAATATTCATACGATGGCACAATCATTGGTGGACCCCACAACGGAATTATTGTCGGAATGAGAAAAGCGGATGAAATATCTTTTATGAAAATAATGGCGGAAGTTTTACCGATTAATTTGTTGAAATACCCCGGTGACAAAAGAAACACGATGTCGTGTGGTTGCATAGTAGCACACGGTATTGATTATTGATGCTTACGTGAGAAGTCACTCAGTTTGCTCAATTATTGCTACAATAATTGCTGCATAGTATCTCGCGTTATTTGATTCAATTATTGTCAATATTTTTATATATTATTAAATCAATAATTGAGACGATACAGTTATTCATATTATTATTTGCAATATTAACGATGTCTAGAAAATTCTGTCGAGGAGAGGTTTGATCACCCAATTGCGCGCCAATAGTGAGAAATCCTTATCGGAAAGTCCCCTCTTTCCTGAGAACAATCTGGTTGTTAATATTGCGAGTTATAATAATGATTAATAAATATTGTTAAAAATATTAAGGGGATTTTTATGAAATATTTGTTATAAGTTTTGCTTATTTTATGGACCCCCATTTATCCATTTTTCAAAATAATCGGTAAAAAGTTATTCATATAATAAAAGTGGGGACCACATGTGGGGACCACATGTGGGGCCCATGGGTGGAGAAAATTATAACTTGGGGGGAGGGAATTGGAATGCCATATAAGGCATGGATTATATATATATATTTATATATATATATATATATATATATATATATATATATATATATATATATATATATCGTGAAATGGAAATTGGGGGGGGAATGGTTACGTAGGAAGAAGGGAGTAACTTTATTATTATTATTATTACATATTTTATTATATATATTATAATAAGTTTTATTTTTTATGAAAAAATAGAATATATTATATTTTATTATGCATAGTGCAGCATAATAAAATCAAATTTTTTTTAGAAAATTCTGCGCCGATCGTCCGTGAATCCTTCCTTCTGTTCACCCGTGATATTTTTCTAAAATACTATCCTTACATTCTCCTATAAATAGGATGCTTAGTTAGAATTGAAAATCACACCAGAATCAGAGAATTCTTCTTCCATAATATTGAGCGTATTTCTTTCGAGTTTTAGGAAGCTTTGAGTGTAGAAAATAGTGAAATTTTTCTTCAAGAATATATCCGCTATACCAGTCGGAATTGCTCTATTTTTGAGGTAAGGGGTATTATTTATTTCATATTCACTTACGATATTATTTTTCGTATTCGTAAGAAATTTTATATCTTTCAATATTCACAAGAAATATTATCTTCGTTTAATATTCATAAGGAATATTATATTCGTTTAATATTCGTAAGGAATATTATATTCGTTCAATATTCATAAAGAATATTATTTTCGTTCAACAGTTGTAAGGGATATTATTTTTGTTCAGTATTCATAAGAAATAATATTTTCTTCCATACTTTGTAGTATGTAAGTGTGACGCCCCCGAAATAGGTCAAATCCATCCAACCTATTCTGAGTCGCCAAATACATGGTACAGAAAACAAGTATAACTTTATTACTACAATTGTCGTGCAAAATACAACAACACATATGTTGTGAGTTTGATACAAATATATACCAACTTTGACTCTGGACACCAACTTGGATAGCACGTTACAATGGCACCTTACATAGAAGTACAGTCAATAACTGTTTTAGAAATTAAAATCTTTGGGAAATGCTCAAGAAAACCTTCGTACATGGGAGGCCATTCATCTAAGTTATAATAGATATCATATGACTGGAGAATTATCCTTGGTTGACCCAATAGACCCCAAAGAAAAACGAGAAGAATAATATCATGTTCTTTCCAATGGTGAGTCTTCTCTTAACATATAACTATCTCCACAGTCTGCAATTGAAAATTATATTTCAACCAAACTCCAAGATTATATAGGTAGTGCTCGTAGATATACTCAGCAAGTGGATGTGCACAACCCTATCTTATGATAACTCGTAGGTCATTAGACATCTTGTATAATAGTGGCAAAACACCCTTCCAAAGTTGGGTTCGCCTCACCCTATTCGGTTCACCAAAATTAAATATCAAATGACGTATACAATACGATACACTTATCTAAAGTTCTCAATAAAATTATTTCCATACTATTTAGGGAGAACCTCAACAATTACTATAGACCACCCGTTTCTATTCCTCGTTATTATCCGCGTCAATTCGACAAGAACACTCTTATTACCTGAAAGGAATTGTGAAGAAAAAGGGTGAACACAACTAGCTCAGTAAAGAATATCATGACTAAAGATAATTAAATTATCAATAGCCTTCATCAGTAATAAATCAGAGATTTAGAACATATGGTAGATGATAAAACTTTCTAACCATAGTTGCAGCGGAACGAGCAATCCATTAGAAGAGTCAAATAGACCATAAAGTCTATTATCTTCTCCATGTTAAAAGTCCACCGAAAATATTTTATTCCTGTAACATCAATCAACAGATCCTGTCCACAATCATGTGAATAACTCATAATCATATTTGTGGTTCTAAATTCCTCTTCTCATCCAGGACGAAGATAATTTTCATCACATGTCTTTACCTAAAACATCAAAGATCATGGTTATACCAAATCACAGTTCCTGTTCATAATCATACTAATAGGTTCATCTTTGCACTACGGGCCAAAGATATTCGTTAACAGTTCATCTTTGCACTATATGCCAAAGATATTCAGCAACAGGTCATCTTTGCACTACAGGCCAATGATATTCAACAACAGGTCATCTTTGCACTACGGGCCAAAAATATTCATCAACAAGTCATCTTTGCACTACAGGCCAAAGATATTCACCAACAGGTCATCTTTGCACTACAGGCCAAAGATATTAATGTCTCAAAGAAATATATAATCATTTCAGAATTTATATAAATAATAATTATAACCATGTTGCACTTAAGCTAAAGATATTCAATTATAAATTCAATGGTCATGATCATACCAGTCAACAATTCATCTTTGTACTACTGGCCAAAGAAAACCCATAGTCACGATCATACCAATAATCTACCCATCTTTACACTCAATTCAAAGAGAAATATCATCATTAGGGTTATAAAAATGTTATATATGATAATAAAAATAATATGATCAACAACTGCATTTAATTTCAAGAGTAAGATTCATAAATCAATAATAATTTGGTTAGAAAAAGAAACCAATTTTATCGTGAATAGTACCCGTGAATAGTAACTCATGAATAGTAACTCGTGAATATTAACTTATGAATAGTAATTCCTGAATAGTAACTCATGAATAGTAACTCGTATTCGTACATAGTACCATATACGTAAATAATATCATATACGTAAATAGTGCCATATACATGAATACAGTGCCGTATACGTGAATAGTAACCCTGACATAAAAAGGTAGAAATTCCACAATTAAACTCATATCAATAATTTGGCATAGTGATATTGAAGAAAATAACATCCCTTAAAATCCATTACAATCCCTTACCTCAAAAGAGTAGTACTTCTGACTGGAATATCGGATATGACGCTGAAGAAAACTTGCACTGATTAACAACTCTCAAAGTATCAAAATACTCACAAAAATACGCTCGAATATAGGGAGAGAAAACTTATGTTTCTGGTGTGATTTTCAATTCTAACTCAGCACTCTATTTATAGAAAAATGTTAGAATGCCAAAGCAGACTTGACCTGCAACCTGATGGCTTTACCTGCAACTATTCCCACCCACCACTTTTGAAATAAAATTTTAGCACATTTTCCACCAACCAAAGGTGGGGCCCACTCATACTAGAATTTTCCACCAAAAATCATTTATAAACATAATTTCCAAATCAGTCACCTCTTAAAATTCATAAAAAAATTATACGTTAATTTTTAACGGTTCAAAATTTGTGGACATGCACTCAACTTACATATGTATAACATATCCAAAAATAACAACGATCCAACGGTCGAATTAAAAATTATAACTCACGCAATATATCTCAAAAACACTGATTTTTTGAATTATGAGTCCTTCGGACCAGTTTCATTCAAACAGTCACCACAAAAAATCCACAATGAATTTTTGGGTGATTCTAATTTCTACGGTTAGCTTACTTCCAGAGCTTTCTTTTGATATATGGCTCATCTCCTAACTCATTATACACAAAGAGTTATAGATTTTATAAAATCAGGTAATAAACTAATTTTCTGAAAATTTCCAAATTTTGTTCTTCATTTCGACAAAATACTAATAAAACACATCAACATTAATTCCTTCATTTATAACCACATAAAATAAAAAATTTCCTATCCATCATTTATGTCCACATAAAATAAATATTTCCTTAGCATATAAATTAATAATTAATTATTCACAAATAATATTACAGAATCACAATAATGACAACTACGCCGTTCCCAGGAAAGAGGGGGCTTTCCGATAAGGATTTCTCCTTACTGGCGCGCAATTAGGTTATCAAACCTCTCATTGACAGAACTTTCTAGACATTGCCAATAATGTTATCTAATAATATTATTCAAATAATATGAATTATTAATCTGATAATGGAAAATACTGTGCAGTGACAATTATTGAAACAACAATAATATAAAATATCAACGCAGCAATTATTGAATCAATAAAATAAAATATTGAACAGTAATTACTATAATAATTATTGAGTAGTGCCTTCATACGTAAGAATCAATAATTGTAAAAATACTGTATAATACCGTGTGCTACTGTTCAACCACGCGTATTACTGTATTTTAACCACCAAGTATTCCAACAGTGTTAACGATAACAATTAGGTCGTTATTTATAAAAACTCAAACTTGTCATTTTCTTCATTAAACAGTTATTCTGTTATGGGGACCACAAATGGTTGCGCTGTCATACGAATATTCCCCGGCAATAAGAATATTCCACGACCAAACGAATATTCCCCAATAGAAATGAGTATTTTATAACTACTTGCGTATTTTGAAAATTTTATATATACCACCCTTAACTTTAACTTTTTATCAATTTAACCATTTACTAAATAATAATTATAAAAAAAATTGAATACTTTTATTTCATAAAATTCGGGGACTTACAATAAGTAATATTATTTCGTTTCAGATTTCGAATTCTACACTCATTTTGTTAAAGTTTTGGCTTCTATACTCCATGAAATTAATAGAATATCCTTTATATTTGCGCTTCATCCAGTATCTTTTCATGGAAATATTATTCTGAGCATTCTTGATAAGTTTTAACTTTTTCATGCCGGAGTACTATTCACGGGGTTACTATTCTTAAAGTAATATTCACGGGATAATATTCACTCAGTTACTATTCACCCGGGGTACTATTTGTTACGCCCCAAAATAGGTATACAACACCCATTCTGAGTCGCCAAATACATGGTACAGAAAACAACTACAACTTTATTATTACAATTGCCGTGCAAAATACGACAACACATACTATGAGTTTAAATACAAATATTGTCTTTTAGACAATATCCACACTCAAATAAAGTCCTCATTACAATTATTGATGCACTATTTTTCAAAATAGTGAGGACTACAAAAACAGCTATCTTGAATCATCACTCCATACCCCGGCTAGTCCCTGCTAAATTCTCACCTCCTGAGAAGAAAAATGGAACAAAAAGGAAAAGGATGAGCTCAACTAGCCCAGTAAAGATATTATGACTAAGATAATATACAACAAATTATCCTTAGTCTTCAACAGGGAAAAATCTGATAGAATATAATAGACAACAAGTTTTAGATCAATAACTGCAACGAAAACAACAATTCATTAGAAGAGTTAAGTAAAGAATGAAATCTACTATCATCTATGAATTTAAAAGTCCATCATCAATATTTTATCCCTATAACATCAATCAATATACATCTTGAATCAAATATTCATCTTTGCACTACGGGCCAAAGATATTCATTTGTATCACCAGTTGGTCATGTTCATCTCAACACCTGTTCATCTTTGCACTACGGGCCAAAGACATTCATCAGGTAATCATTCATCTTTTCACTACAAGCCAAAGATATTCATCAAGTATCACCATTAAGGACTAAGGATGATGAAAAACATTTTAGATAACGAATCGAGTGAGACAGAAGGACAAATATTAGGGATTCGTATTTCGGTTTATCCAAATTCAATAATACTCCATAATAACCAATTGTGAAGTAGAATTCAAAAATAAAGATCAAAATATGGATACAATCAAAGATAGTAACCATAAAAGACATCTTGGACAAAAAGAAAAATTTTCATTTTTCGGTAAATAGTGTCGTATACGTGAATAGTGTTATATACGTGAATAGTAACCCCGACACAAAAAAGTAGAAATTCCAAAATAAAATCCATATCAATATTTCAGTATAATGATATTGAAAGAATAACATCATTATAAAAAAAAATAACATCCCTTACCTCAAACTAACAGTATGTCGGATATGATACTAGAAGAAACTTGCACTGAATAGTTACTCTTAAAGGATCTAGATACTCATAGAAATACGCTTGATTATATAGAGAGAAAGAAAACTTGTTTCTGGTGTGATTTTCAATTCTAACATAAGTACCTATTTATAGGAAAATGCTAGCACGCCGAAGTAGACTTGTCCTGCTACCTGATGGCTTTACCTGCTACTATTCCCACCCACCACATTTGAAATAAAATTTGAGCACATTTCTCACCAACCAAAAGTGGGGCCCACCAATTCTAGAAATTTCTAAAATATTTTATCATTTAAACAATAATCAGAAACTTCAATAATTCATAATAAATAGCCCTTTTATCAGAAAAATATGAATTTTATGTCCATTCCATAGGAAATCAAATTCTCTACAACTTTGTAGAAGAATGTTTTTCCAAATTCCAAACAGAAAATGACCAAAATTCACATACGGACGATTTTCAACACCTCTTAAAATTCATAACAAATCATACGTTAATTTTTAACGGTTCAAAATTTGTGGACATATACTCAACTTATATATGTATAACATATCTAAAAATCTCAACGATCCAACTATTCGGATTAAAAATTATAACTCGCTTTTAAATATATCTCAATTTAATACATTCGATTTTTGATTATGAGTCTTTTCGACACTCGATTTTTCTTCATTTATAACCACATAAAATAAATAAATCCATCATTTATATCCACATCAAATAAATATTTCCTTATCATATAAATAAATAAATAATTATTCACAAATAATATTACAGAATCACAATAATGACAACTAGGCCGTTCCTAAGAAAAAGAGGGCTTTCCGATAAGGATTTCTCCTTACTGGCGCGCAATTAGGTGACCAAACCTCTCCTTGAAAGAACTTTCTAAACATTGCCAATAATGCTATCTAATAATATTATTCAAATAATATGAATTATTGATCTGATAATGGGAAATATTGTGCAGTGACAATTATTGAAACAACAATAATATAAAATATCAACGTAGCAATTATTGAATCAATAAAATAAAATATTAAATAGTAATTACCGTGAATAATTATTGAAAAGGCCTTCTTCACGAGAATCAATAAGTGCCTTCACGTAAGAATCAATAATTCAAAAAGAATACGTTATTTATGTAATACCGGTCATCCTTTATCGGCCCAATTGGTTGCGCCGTCATTTAATATTCCCCTACAGCAAGAATATTCCACGACCAAATGAATATTTCCCGACAAAATGAATATTTTATAACCACTTGCTTATTTTGCGAAATTTGCACATTTCACCCATAACCAAAATATTATATCAAATTAACTCCTTATTATTTCAAGATAATGAATAGAGGAAATTCAATTTTATAAAAAAAAAATCGGGGTCTTACAACCTCCCCTCCTTATGAAATTTCGTCCTCGAAATTGACGTACGCACCTGGTATTTCGAAAAGGTGAGGATACCTCACTTTCATTTCTGATTCCAACTCCCAGGTCATTTCTTCAATAGAATGGTTCCTCCACAACACCTTAACTTGTGGTATAACCTTTGTGCGTAGGATATGCTCTTTCCTATCCAAGATCTTGACAGGTACCTCCTCGTACGTTAAATCTTCAGCTATCTCATCTGGTTCTAACGCAATAATGTGGTTTGGGTCGTCCACATATTTACGTAACATCGATACGTGAAAAATATTATGAACACGTGACACACTTAGCGTTAAGGCGAGTTTATAGGCCATAGTTCCTACTCGATCGAGGATTTCAAATAAATCGAAGGTTTGAGCTTTCTTCTCTTCATCGACTCTTACTTCTAGAATAAGGCCTTCTTGTACCTTCTTCTTTATATTCATTAGCTCCGGTGTGTAGCTTGAGCGGTTTTAACTTTATCAATTAAAGTCGATCCTACTCGTATATTTAACACCATAACGTGGGTCCCTAGAGTCTTTAACTCTATCCTTATCGTTTGTAAATTATACAAAATAGGTCTTTGTGTTCAACAATTTCGCACTCGTACTCGCATACGATCTTCTACTCAACGTGTCAACTACCAAGTTCGTTTTTCCAGGATGGTATGGTCAGAACAGGTGCCGAAATGAGTCGCCTCTTGAGCTCTTGGAAAATCTTCTCGCATTCCTCGCTCCATACGAATTTTATATCTTTTCGAACGGAATAGCGATTCGAGAAAATCCTTCCACAAATCTCCGATAATAACCAGCTAAGCCCAGAAAGCTACGTACTTTGGTCACCGACTTTGGTTGCTCTCAACTGTGATTCATATCCCAATCTTGGATAGCACGTCACAATGGCGCCTATCAGTTTACCATCGCACGAATATGACATCTCTTACGGAGAGTATGACTTTAGTGCATTCCACAAAGAAAGTCACCAGATAGAGGCTTTAGTACCAACTCTTGTACTTGGGTTTTTAACTCCTGAAGTTTAATAGGAGCAATTCGATATGAGATTTTAGAAATGGGTTTTGTACCGGGTTTAAAGTCGATACAAAATTCAATATCACGCTCTGGGGGTAGGTCAGGAAATTCTTCAGGAAATATGTCAGGAGATTTACTAACAACAGAAATATTATTCAAATCTGACGTATTTTTGTTCATGTCCGTGACATGGGCTAAGAAAGCTTGACATCCGTTTTTCAATAAACGAATGGCTTTATGGCTTGATATGAAAGTGTTTGACTTCAATGGTTTGGTTGCTTGAATTCGCATAACAGGTTGGTTAGGAATATGAAAACTAATAACCTTACAAAAACAATCAATTTTGGTATGATGAGTAGTTAAACATTCAATCCCTAAAATCACATCAAATGCAAGTCTCTTTAAAGAGATAAGATCAACAGGTAATGTGATTGTGCCCACTTGGATCAAACAAGATTTATAAATAGTGGATATGATAAAAGTTTCTCCTAACGGAGTCTCCACAGATAAGTCAAAGTCTAATTTCTCCGGAGTCAAGTTTAAACGTTGAGCATAAGCAAGAGAAATAAAAGAATGGGTAGAACCGGTATCTAACAGGGAATAGACTTCATAAAAATTTATGATTAACTAACCCATGATAACTTCATTTGGGTTCCTCACTTGTTGGGAAGTCATGACAACCGCCTCTCCTTGAACTCCCCGGCTTTTGACTTGTCTCGGGGAAAATTTGGTGTCATCACTACCGTTGAAATTGACTTTTCTATAGGCATATTCCACCTCAACCGCTTCATCGTATTCTATTTCATGATCTGAATCATTAATCTTCGATCCATATCGAATTGGGGTTGACCGCAATGTACAGGGTAATTCAAAACTCGATGTTGGGTTCTCTCAATTGTCGGCCCAAAAGAGAAATACATATCATCTATTTTAGCCTTCTTAGATCGGACATCTCTTTCCACAATATCAACGCTGCATCGCGGCTTTTTACCCATGCATCACTCATTCTCACTGCTCAATTGTTTCTTCTTTTCATTTCGATTCCAAATTTTATCATCTTATACTCGCCAAAGAGTGCTTCATTCAAGCATCACATATTGGGTAACACAAGCTTGAATTGTTGCATCCTTTTGTTTCACGACATTTGTTGTTCTTCAAATTTCGCTCTTCTAACTCATGAATTCGATTTTGCAATTCTAAATTTCGATCATAAAATTCTTCTAATAAATTCTCCTCGTGTTCCTCTTCTTCCTCACTCTCATTGCTACCTCTCATACTATCTCTAAAAGTGCAACTATCAATTCTTCACTCAAAACATGGATATTTCTAATTCTTCTTCGCTTGACATCACATTATCCTGGTTGGTGATTAGAGGTGTTTCCACGATCTCATTCACTCCATTGTTAACGTTCTCAGCTGCCATTCTTAAAAACTGCCATAAAATAAGCGTTAATTACACAAATTAACATATCACATAATATCCCTATATTATGACCGACCAACAAATAAGCTTAGGTAGGACATACTAGCGAAGGATTTACTCGTCTCTCCCCTCCTAGTTCAATTCCCCGATCTCCACCAGAGACCATATCCCTAAGCTCTGATACCAACTGTGACGCCCCCAAAATAGGTATACATCACCCATTCTGAGTCGCCAAATACATGGTACAGAAAACAACTATAACTTTATTATTACAATTGTCGTGCAAAATACGACAACACATACTGTGAGTTTAAATACAAATATTGTCTTCTAGACAATATCCACACTCAAATAAAGTCTTCATTACAATTATTGATGCACTATTTTTTAAAATAGTGAGGACTACTAAAATAGCTATCTTGAATCATTACTCCATACCCCGGCTAGTCCCTGCTAAATTCTCACCTCCTGAGAAGAAAAATGGAACAAAAAGGAAAAGGATGAGCTCAACTAGCCCAGTAAAGAATATTATGACTAAGATAATATACAACAAATTATCCTTGGTCTTCAACAGGGAAAAATCTGATAGAATATAATAGACAACAAGTTTTAGATCAATAACTGCAACGAAAACAACAATTCATTAGAAGAGTTAAGTAGAGAATGAAATCTACTATCATCTATGAATTTAAAAGTCCATCATCAATATTTTATCCCTATAACATCAATCAATATACATCTTGAATTAAATATTCATCTTTGCACTACGGGCCAAAGATATTCATTTGTATCACCAGTTGGTCATGTTCATCTCAACACCTGTTCATCTTTGCACTACGGGCCAAAGACATTCATCAGGTAATCATTCATCTTTTCACTACAGGCCAAAGATATTCATCAAGTATCACCATTAAGGACTGAGGATGATGAAAAATATTTTAGATAACGAATCGAGTGAGACAGAAGGACAAATATTAGGGATTCGTATTTCGGTTTATCCAAATTCAATAATACTCCATAATAACCAATTGCGAAGTAGAATTCAAAAATAAAGATCAAAACATGGATACAATCAAAGATAGTAACCATAAAAGACATCTTGGACAAAAAGGAAAATTTTCATTTTTCGGTAAATAGTGCCGTATACGTGAATAGTGTCGTATACGTGAATAGTAATACCGACACAAAAAGGTAAAAATTCTAAAATAAAATCCATATCAATATTTCAGTATAATGATATTGAAAGAATAACATCATTATAAAAAAAATAACATCCCTTACCTCAAAATAATAGTATGTCTGAATGGAATATCGAATATGATACTGAAAGAAACTTGCACTGAATAGTAACTCTCAAAGGATCTAGATACTCATAGAAATACGCTTGATTATATAGAGAGAAAGAAAACTTGTTTCTGGTGTGATTTTTAATTCTAACATAAGTACCTATTTATAGGAAAATGCTAAGACACGGCTGCCAAGAGCGGACCACTACACGATGGCTTTACCTGTTACTATTCCCACTCACCACATTTGAAATAAAATTTGAGCACATTTCTCACCAACCAAAAGTGGGGCCCACCAATTCTAGAAATTTCCAAAATATTTTATCATTTAAACAATAATCAAAAACTTCAATAATTCATAATAAATAGCTTTTATCAGAAAAATACAAATTTTATGTCCATTCCATAGGAAATCAAATTCTCTACAACTTTGTAGAAGAAAGTTTTTCCAAATTCCAAACAGAAAATGACCGAAATTCAAATACGAACGATTTTCAACACCTCTTAAAATTCATAACAAATCATACGTTAATTTTTAACGGTTCAAAATTTGTGGACATATACTCAACTTATATATGTATAACATATCTAAAAATCATAACGATCCAACGGTCAGATTAAAAATTATAACTCACGCAATATATCTCAAGAACACTGATTTTTCGGATTATGAGTCCTTCTGACCAGTTTCCTTCATTTATAACCACATAAAATAAATAAATTCATCATTTATATCTACATAAAATAAATATTTCCTTATCATATAAATTAATAAATAATTATTCACAAATAATATTACAGAATCACAATAATGACAACCAGGTCGTTCCCAGGAAAGAGGGGGCTTTTCGATAAGGATTTCTCCTGGCACGCAATTAAGTGACCAAACTTCTCCTTGACAGAACTTTCTAGACATTGCCAATAATGTTATCTAATAATATTATTCAAATAATATGAATTATTGATCTGATAATGGGAAATATTGCTTGATGACAATTATTGAAACAACAATAATATAAAATATCAACGTAGCAATTATTGAATCAATAAAATAAAATATTAATCAAGAATTATCGTAATAATTATTGAGTAGTGCCTTCACGTAAGAATCAATAATTCAAAAATATCATGTAATACTGCGGTGCTCTTTATGCAACCACGTTGCGTATTACTATATTTTAACCACCGGGTATTCCAACAGTGTTAACGATAACGATTACGCCGTTATTTATAAAAACTCAAGTTTGTCGTTTTCTTCATCCGACCATTTTCCGTTATGGGGCCCACAAATGCCATGCGCGATACGTAAACGCATTTAATATTCCCGACAAAGCAAGAATATTCCACGACCAAACGAATATTCCCCGACAAAATGAATATTTTATAACCACTTGCTTATTTTGTAAAATTTGCACATTTCATCCATAACCAAAATATTATATCAAATTAACTCCTTATTATTTCAAGGTAATGAATAGAGAAAATTCAATTTAAAAAAAAAATCGGGGTCTTACACTATTCATGACAAAAATTGATTTTTTTTCGGTCCAAATCATTTTTTATACAATATTATTCTTGAATTTTACTCCACAAAGCAGTATCATGTTGATAATTTGGACATTATTGAATTCTGGATAAATTAAATTATAAATCTTTAAAAATTTATCCTTTGCTTTCTTTTAATTGAATTTTTATATCATTGTCATCATCCTCATGCTTATATTGTTATGAAAGTCATCTTTGGCCCGTAGTGCATAGATGGACTTAGTATGATTATGACCAGGAATTATTCGGTATAATCATGACCGTAATGTTACAAATGATGTGGTAAAAGTCCTCATTGGCCTGTAGTGCATTGATGGACAGTTGTTGGCATGATCATAACCATTGATGAAAACACGAATATCCTTGGCCCGTAGTGCATGGATAATTCGTGGTCGTGATACTAATGAATATCCTTGGCCGTAGTGCAGGGATGATTCGATGCTGTGGATTATTTATTAAGCTGAATCTCAGTGATAAAATTTATGATTAAATTTTTAAATCATAGAAGATGGTAGATATTGTGCTCTACTTGACTCTTCTAATGGATTGCTTATTCCGCTGCAGTTGTTGATCTAAAACTTGTTGTCTATTGTATTCTATCAGTTGTTATACTGTTGAAGGCTAATGATAATTTATTCTGCATTATCTTAGTCATAATATTTCTTCTTTGGGCTAGTTGAGCTCACCCTTTTTTCATTCTTTATCTTGTGAAATGAGAATATAAATTTGGGACTAGTCGGGGAACGGATTGACGGTCCAAATGGTTGTTTTAGTAGTCCTCATTATTCTGTGAAATAGTAGATAATAATTGTAATGAAATTGAATCTGAGTTTGGATATTGTCTAGGTGACAATATTTATATTAAAACTCACAGCTTATGTTATGTCGTATTCTGCATGACACTTAACAGTTGTATAAGTTAAGTTTGTATTTGAATTCTGTACCATGTATTTGGCGACTCAGAATGGGTGATGTATACCTATTTTGGGGGCGTCATAAAGCATCTTCGAGAAAATAATATATAGCAGTGTCGAACTCCTTATGGGCATGAAAGCCATCTAAGAAAATTCAAACACCGTGAATAATTTACAAGTTGCTTATAGCTGAAAATGTCCATCACGGGAACCGAATCTAGATTCAGTGGACTGAATCTGTGATCACATAATTCCTAGGCTCACATGATGCCGTAATTTATATGAAAAGCAGTAAGTAGTTATATATATAAAAGCTGTAAATATAAATATACAGACATGATCAACCACCACGAAACACCTCCATGGGGGATCAGAAATATAAATATATAAAAGCGGTAAATATAAATATATATATATATATATAGACATGATCAACCACCACGAAGCACCTCCATCAGGGATCAGAAATGTAAATAAAGCAATAAATGTGATCAACCGCCACGAAGTAAACTCCAGGCGGGACGGAATGTAAATAAAGTAGTAAAAACAATCAACTGCCACGAAGTAAACTCCAGGCAGGACGGAATGTAAATAAAGCAGTAAAAACGATCAACCGCCACGAAGTAAACTCCAGGCCTGACAGAAATGTAAATATATATATATATATATACACACACACACATATATATATATATATACATATACACACACACACACACACACATATATATATAAGCAAGTAAACGATCCGGACGTGAGTCCAGGCTCAATCGAGGCATACCTTAATAATGTTAGTCTATATATATATATATATATATACAAACAGAAATAAAAACCACGAACTAAAGTCCGGGCATACACACACAACACGACTCTCAATGTAAAGAAGAGTATGTGCAAAGATGAAGAGAAAGACTTTATAATGTGTAAGAAGGCTTACAATGGGCTGCCAAAGAACACTTCTATGACTTTAAGTGGATGAACACTCGGCCCCCGCCGGTAAAAATATAGCTATATGTGAGTTAACAAGTGTTTAAAATGAGAAAGCACTCAATATGGGGGGTGTACAGAGCAAATTGGACAGGACTTTCTCGCCTTTCTTCTTGCAAATATAGCCAACCCAAGCTCTAAATTTATAGAGCTGGAAGCCGCAGTGTACTGCTGCGTACAAGATATTCATTCTCACTGCGGTCGCCGGGGTGCCCGGCTCCATGGGTCCCATTGTCTCGAAGTACGTGCATGCGTGCAACGTGATGTCCGCTTGAACTTACAGAACTTCAATCCGAGCCTCCGATTGAGGCGTGCCACACCATTCTGGAAAGCTCTTTCCGATATCTATGCAATGACATAGGATTTGCCCTTTTTTTATTCCAGGAAGATGGGTCCATGACCAAAATGGCATTTTCGGGTTTCCGTTAGGCAGTCCGTTGAGCTGTTTTACGTAGTTTGCGTTCGAAGGTTAAGATATGGTTCTCGTGGGAATTCTTTTGAAGAAGTTTGATTTGAAATGAGTTGATTTGATTTGAGTTGAGATTGAGGTGGCGAAATGATCATTTTGCCCCTCCCAGGGTTGTTTTTGACTTTGGCACAATTGTAACGGTCTTTTCCCAGGGTTATCTCTGAGATTGTCATGTTGTAGACTTTGAATGTCCTCAGGGTTTTTTCTGAGGTTGGCTTGACCTCCTGGGTTTATCTCCAGGCTTTGAACTTGATCCCTCGGGGTTATCTCCAGGGTTGGAACTGATTTTCCCGGGGTTATCTCCGGGGTTGGAAACTGATTTCTTGGAGTTATCTCTGGGGTTGGAAATTGGATCTCCCGGGGCTATCTTCGGGGTTAGAATTCATGTTGTGGTCCTCTAGGGTTATCTCCAGAGAGTAAAAAAGACACTTTTGTCCTCCTGCATAGTTAGTAACAAGAAAATGAAATTTTGAGTGTCTACAGAGGGTTATTTCATTGGCGGGTTCAGAGGTTCCTTCGGTTGGTGCAACCTCGATGGATGATTAGACGATCTCTATAATCGACTATGGTTTAAAGGTAGACACTGCAAACGTAAGAAAATTAGTAAGGATCAGGATTTAATATATTTTGTATGTAGATGGTGAGTTCGGGACTTACATTTATGGATGAAAAGGTATAATTGGTTGGACAGTAGGTCAAGGGACCATTCTATTTTCGGCATCTTGGAGTAAAATGCCTTGAATTCTGTGACCCAATCCTGGGGGCTGGAGTTGAACCCAAAGTTTGTTTTCGATGGTTCGCCCTAGTTCGGGAGCAAATGGGTGTTGAGACCCTTGATGAAGACCAAGTATGCGTGTCATCTCTTGTTACTTGAGGGCTCTTCATCCACACGCGTCTGCCCGATTGTTTATTTATTTGGGGGTACCCTGGTTCCTTTACCCGACCTAGGGTGAACATAGCGAAAAAGAAGTCTAGAGACGGTTCCATATTCATAACAAAAAGCGATGAAGTAGATCAGGTGAATATACGAGTTCGGCACGAGTTGTGCGAACCCGATCCCAACAAAGCACAAGAAAGAATAAATGAATTCATATAAGGAGAATCGCACCCTATATTTCAGAGCATAGAGGGGGATGACGACCCACTCGCCCCTTAGGCGTCAGTATATCTTCTTGTTGAGATTCGATTCGCGGAGTTCATATTCATCGGGAATTTGGTATTGTTAGCAGAGGTTTAGTAGCACTCGATTCTATATAGAGGATCAGGTGTTGATGTGCGAGTATACTTTCTCTGACGAGTATTTCTCTCAGATCTTCATTTTTGTGATTTCGACATCACTTCACACCGGAGACGGGGTGTCTTTAGTTGGGGGATAAGGGGTTGTTGTTTGGGAGGGGAGGCGATGGCGACGCCGAGGAGTTGTTGGGTGTGTTTCTAGGGCGATGTTCGTGGTTGGTGTTGCTGTTATGGGTTGGGCGGTGGAGGTGATTTCAGTGGAAGATTGGTTGGTAGAGGAGGTGGGTTGAACAGGTTTATCGCTTGACATGTTTGATCGGTGAATGTTGTGGTCTAATAAGGTGTAGCCGAAAAAAGTTGTTGAGAAAGTGAAAGAAACAGTAGTACAAAGATTTTGAGTGTGCAAGTGAGAAATGACAGTTCTTTTTCTTTGAGGGAGAGACTTAAGATGTGACGGATCGTCTTTGCATGTTTCCCTATTTACGACTAATGATGGTTATGGTGAACCCCGGTTTGGCACGTGATGTACGGAATTGATGGTTTGCCTTTATTATATATTGCTCAGTTTTTATAATCTTTTATTTTAGGTTCCTTATAGTAAGAGAGTTGGAGACAATGTTGGAGCATGGTTTTATGGGTTCGGAAGATTCGCTGGGACTCGTGCCACGTGGCGAAGTATTGCAATAAATAGTCTACAGTCTTGGTTGACTCATGACTCCTTTATTCTATTTGACTTTCTATTACTGAGGAGGTTGAGCTATATTCAATCATAAGGATTTGTAGTTATCTTTACACACGACTTTTAGTCCAAATGGGGGAGCTGTGCCACACTATAAATACAAGACTATAATTCAGATTTCAGATATCAATTTCATACCTCCATTGTTGACGTTTTTGATCTGCACTTATTTTCACACCAGAGTTATTTCCCGACGACCTTGGTCGTCAAGCTTCTCAGTTTGTTTGTTTATTTGTTTATTGTGCAGATTTTACGTTCGTTATTTGATAATTTGACGAGCGAACAGATTTAGGCATTAACAATATCTTAGAGCGAAGTTGACGTCATTTAGTGTCCATGGATCACTATTTTTTTAAAAAAAATTTTAACCTCCCTAATTTAAGTTTTTGTATTTTTTGTTTACAGAAAAGAAAAGAATAGAAACTTAAAATTTTCCTTTGTGTTATTTATGAGTTTTTAATAGAAAAGGATAAAAAATTTAAAATTGAGGACATGAGTTGTAATTTAAAATTTATTATATTAAAAGTTGAGGATAATGTGGGAATTATAAAAATATTACTTATTTCAATTCATTTTCCGTCCAAATCAAGCCAATTTTGGACAGAAAGTTTTGACAGGAAAAGTAGCCAAGTTTTCTATTTTTTTTTCTGTTTATTAAAAAACTCAAAAACATAAGAATTAAACAAAAAAAATTGTCCTTTTTTTTTTGTCCATTCGAAAACTTAGAAACAGAGTATAAGTATGATAAAGTTCGTACTCGCACGAATTACATGGATATATTGAATAAAGTAATTAGGTCATGCTTACCGGATATTATGTGACATTATATTGTTGGTGCATCATGCGTCATTAGCTGACCAACTTTCTGTTCCCATTTTGCGCTTGTAAGGTCAATTATACTGTTCTGTAGTCCTCATCCCTAAATTAAATGTATATATCTTACTATTTATTTTCAATTATATTTTTATTGAGTTCTCCTTACTAAATTAAATTTATTCCATATCCGACACTAACAGTATAGGGTTTAAAAAAGTCCAACCGGTAAAAATTAATCTGAATCACACCGGTATCGAATCGAATCGGTGTCAAAATCGACCAAATTTTGATACTAATCTGAAGTCTTAGGTTGGAATAGATATATCTGAAACCTACAGCATACAATTTTTACCTAAAATTAATATAATTATTATTTTATTATTATTATTATTATTTTATTATTATAATTATTATTTTATTATTATTATTATTATTATTAATAAAAAAAATTAGAAAGCAGAAGTGCAGACTGAATTAGGTCCATTTATCCGACTCAAGAAAATCGAATCAAACCAAGTCTTCGTTTAACCAGAATACATACTAGGTTTTTTATCGGTATCCTAACCGCTTGATATTTATACCGAATCGGCCGATTCGTCCAAAAATCAAAAAAATCGATTTTTTTACACACCACTACTAATTAGGGTCGGGATTGAATTGATCCATCCCGTCGAATTCGGGTGATAATGGATCCATCCCGTCGAATTTGGGTGAAATTAACAGACCTAAAAATGAGTACAAAATCTCAATGTTATCCTTTAAAATCATTGAAAAAGATGAAAATAAATAAATTAATATTTACAAATGATAAATAAAATAAATAAATTTTACAAAAAGACAAATAAAAAGTAACTGAAGTATAGTAATATTTTAGTGAGATAGCCAAATGAACTAAACGAATCGTTACAAACAGTATAAGTTTTTAACCGAACGTATGGAACAATAAAAATTAAAATTTTATAATAATATTTTGATTAAAAAAAATAATTATAAAAAAATAAATACATAATGACGTGATCGACTATTATTACTAAATTCACTCATATATAATGAAATATTAATTAATTACACTTTTTTGTATTATATTATTAATTTTTTTTTATAATATTTTTTATAACTCAAATTTAAGCTCAACCCAATTTGCACGGAAGCACATGCGAAGCCAAATCTACTCGGATGGGCCGAAACTTCTGTAATTAATTGGTACTTCAAATATATATAGGAAGAATTACATATTAGAGTACATTTATAAAAATAATTACAAAAATCATACAGTTATAAAATAATTACAAAAATATGACAATTTACCATATATATTTACAATACTAATTATATTAGGAGTCCTTAATTTAAGGAGTTAATATTATTTGGCTGACATGGCAAAAACTTTTTTTTTGAATTGCGTGATAACCGCCTATCATTTGTATGGGACTCTTCAGTTACCAAACCATTCTCGCATAATTGAAACCATTGCTTTCTCTCTCTCTGTTTTGTTTGTTCTTCATCTCTATCGATTGTTTCGGTGATTTAATTTGTTCGTTCTTCATCTCATTTTGTTAGATTCGTGATCTCGTTATCGTCTTCGTTAGTTATTCGCCATATTTGTTAGTTGTTTGTCATTGTCGTTGTTAGTTGTTCGTCATTATCGTTGTTCTTCTCCATTGATTGATTAGTGTTTATTATTGCTTCAAGTGAGTATTTTCTTAATAGTTTAATGTATTATATATTAAAGTAGTTTACTAATAGAATGGAGTATTCATTGTTTTGGTTTGTGTTGTTTTTATGTTTTGTATAGAATGGTTGATACAAGGAAGAAGGATGGAAAGATGAAAAGGATCGTGGAGGGTGATTCTGTTAAGAACTTGAAGAAGTTTGTTGTGGAGAGCAAGGGGAAGGGAAGGGGGAAGGATGTAGGTAATAATTCGAGTAAGAATGAGAGCAGTTTGGTGATACATAGTGATATCAAACATTAGAAGTGCAATTAGATTACGATTTTGATGTCCTGTCAAGAATGAAGCTCAAGTGCTTATCAGGAAGATAATTCCAACTCAACGAATTTTAAAGGTGTGTTAATTTAAATATTGTTATTGTTTTCTTGTATAATACTTAATTGGTTATTGTATAATGATTAATTGGTTCTGTGATAATATTAATGATTAATGCTTGGTAACCACATGATTGGTAAACCAATGCATTAGACAATAACCACAGTGTTGCGTGAAGGTAACCAAAACCGACTTGAGTCTTGTCTTATGAGTGTCTTAGTTCTTTGTCTAATTATGTCTTGGTTACTGTTTTATGATGTTTTGGTTACTGTCTTATGATGTCTTGGCTACTGTCTAATGATGTCTTGGTTACTGTCTTATGATGTCTTGTTTACTGTCTTATGATATTTTGGTTACTGTATTATGTGTGTCTTGGTTACTGTCTAATGATGTCTTGGTTACTGTATTTACATTGGTTACCTTCTTGCAACATGTTGTTTACTGTATAATGTTGTCTTGGTTACTGTATTATGATTTATTGGTTGTTGTCTAACTATTATATTGTGTAATGCTGTCTTGGTTACTGTATTATATGTGTCTTGGTTACCGTCTAATGATGCCTTGGTTACTGTCTAACCAATATATTGTCTAAAGCTATATTGGTTACTGTGAAACATTGTATTGGTTCTTGTATAATCTTTGAATTAGTTCTTGACTAATCTTTGTTTTGGTGACTGCATAATATTTCTGACTAATGATTGGTAAGCACATGGTTGGTAACCAATGTATTAGGCGATAATCAAAGATGTTGCATGAAGGCAACCAAAACAACATTAGTCGATAACCCATTCACATAGTTACCTTCTTGCAACATCTTTATTTCTTTGTATAATGTTGTCTTGGTTCTTTGTTTAATGATTTATTGGTTGTTGTCTAACTATTATATTGTGTAATGCTGTCTTGGTTACTGTCTAATGCTGGATTGGTTATTGATTAACGATGTTTTGTTTAATGATTAAAGCTATATTGGTTACTTGTCTATTTTGTTTTGGTTATTATCATATGATTGGTTGGTTAACTTTGTAAATCGATTTTGTTTACTTGCGGTTATGGGATCTTTATTACGAGGAATGGAGCAGAGAAAATTCACTTAGGAAAAGTGATATATTGGTGCTTACATGGAAGTCCCAGTGATCATTGCAAAAAATTGAATAATAGTCAATTTGGATAAATTTAAGGCAACATGTTTTGGGAATTTTCTTGAGTTTGGTGAGCACCAAATGTATTCCCAGATTATTCACCACGCTTCTTGTGAGGAGGTTCACCGGAGGGATGATGGTGAAATGTGGTTTTGTTCGGAGAGAAAAGGTCGTGTTCGGTTTGCACGAGTTTTGTATGATATCTGGGTTGAGATGGAAAGGTGAGGATGATATAACTCCATATAAAGGTATGGAGAATATGCTTATTAGTAAGTTTTTTGGTAACGGTCGTGACACGTAGTAGTATATAGGTAGGATATATAGAAAGATTTTTTTGATGATGATGACGAGGCTATTAAGATGTCTATGATATTTTTGGTCTTTAATTTCATTATGTGCACATTTTCGAAAATTACGTTGATGGTGCAATGGTTAATTTTTTTGTTGTTACTGGCGATGTTAGTAGTTTTCCTTGGGGAAAGTTGCTTTTGAGATGACAAAGTACTCTTTGTCTAATGCTTTGAAAGGGCATTATAGGAAAGGAAAGAATGGTGTTTCAACATACAATTTTACATGGATCATTACACCAAACCTGTACAAGTTGAATGGGCTTCAGTATGTATTCCAAGTTTTTATGTTTGAAACTATTGAGCATTCAAAAGTCGGGTATATGCAATGACGAGCATCAAATCGGATGTCCGATTTATTGAGATGGAAGGAGTTAATGAAGTCATGTGATGGCGACCCCAAATCCAGTACTTGAAACCCGAACTCGGTTCTCCACGATACCATTTCTTTAAGGTGAATAATACTAAATAATAATACATTCGAACTTAATTTATATACATCAAAGTTTACTTCCCAGTGCGTGACCTTCAAATACATTCCTTACAATACTTGAATAGATACCAATACAACTATAACCATTAACTCATAATACACACTTATTCGATCATTTTCCTTTTTCCTTTGTTCGGTGCTGAGCCTTTGGTTGCTCATACATATGCTGAAAATATTTAATTTAAGCAAGGATGAGCATGTAAAGTGCCAAACAAGTAATAGCAATTATATATAAATTTGAAAGAATATAAGTATTCTCTTTACATAACACTTCTACAAATGAATTGAAAGTTGTGAAGTAATCTGATCTTGATAAAAATTCACATAACAACTCTCTTTCAAATTCTTTAAATTTGGCTCTGGCTCTACCCTTGAATAGGGTTTAAGAAACATACTATGAACATTCTTTTCATTTTCGAAAAGGTTTAGCGGAATTCTATCCTCAAACTGGCATAACTTACGAGCACGGAGGGTGATCATTTCGTTGTACCTGTATTGATTAATACTACATAACTTGAAGCGAAATTCATCGCTCACTCTATCCGCACTTTGAGCAAAATCTTCCCATATAGGGATGTTCATACATGCACCGGTTCCAAACCAGAAGGTTTTAATCTTGCTTTCAACAATAATATGTAATTCAACATATATATACGGGTAATTGACAAAGGTGTATCAACATGTGAACAAATGCCATGATTATTCAAGTGGGGACACTTGTATAACCATTTATAGAAATCAATGAATGTAATATATATCCGAGCTAACATGTCGATAATCAAAGAGTACATATAACATGCGAGGATAGAATAATTCTGAAACTTCTTACTCATGTCCATTGCATAAAGGAAATGCAAAGGTAAGATACTTGCCTGATTCGCTGATTACAAATCTCAACTTAGGTTTTATCTCTTTATCACAACCTATCAATAATCAGATCATTCGTTCGATTAGAACAATATATCTTAACACAGTAAATCGTTATATTACGACAAAGACATAGTCCAATCACATAATCACAAAGTGATCATACTTTTAGTTCTATTCTATACTTGAAATATTTTTATACATTTTTCAAATATCTCATCCATGCTCTTACAGTAGTCTTTTCTTTCTTTTATAAGGTCTGACATTTGTCGGCGTATCGACAGCTTTATCGGGTAAATACTGAGTCTAAGACTCTTATTCTATACCTCAACATCTGTAAATATCAGACATCTTATTTTTAATCATTTTCGCAATTTCCAGAAATTGAAAAATTTAAAATAATTCAAATCTGTCACTAAAGGGCCTATAGTGATATAACTGTTACTATAGGTGTTCTTCTTCAAATTCAGAACTTCATAATCGGTTCTCAAGTAAAACTAGTTTGGTAAATTATAACTTTCAAATATCGAAATCATAATTAAATGATTTAAACATTAAACAATTCCATTATCATTAATAGTTTAATTAATACTAAACTATTAATGAAACCATTGCCAAAATATAAAAGTTATTTATAATAACTCAAACTATTTTAAAACATTTATATTACCCAAATAATTACCATTAATATTTAAATATTAATGTACTATTTATCCAAATATTAAAAGTCATTAATTATAACTTAAAATATTTTTAAATCCTTAATATCCTCTTTAAATGGTTTTTAAATAAGTAAAACCATTTTTAAACTATTTATTTAATATTAATCATTAAATAAACTAAATATCATTAATATTATCTTAATATCATTAATATTTAATTATTAATGAAATTATCATTTAAATATTAAAAGTTATATTTTATAACTTAAAATATTTTTAAATACCTTATTTTCATTTAAAATGATTTTTATAATATTAAAATCATTTTAAACTAAATTATTTAATATAATCATTAAATAACTTTAATATCATTAATAATTATTAATTAATGAAATTCATCACAAAACTATTAAAAGTCATCACAAATAACTCATTTACATAATCAATTCCAAGCCAAATAAACATAGTAAACTAACTAGTTTATTAACAACACTAACTAAACTTCAAAAATTCAAACTTTAACTAACAATTAAAAATAATAACATTACAAAAATTAAATAAAACATATTTAAATCTAATTTCCACAGATTGAATAACGCACTTCCACGCCAAAAATTTAACTAAGGAGATCTTTATAAAAAGTTCTCCCACAACAAAGCCTTTCTCAAAAATTGGAGGCCTTATTGTTGGTGAATGAAACAAAGGCCAAGCCCTTCTATTTATAGGTTTAGAAAATGGTGAAGTTCTCAATTTAGTCGATGTGGGACTTGGTTTATACTAATTTTTCAATAGCTCACTTTGCGATTTTCTAACGCATTGCTCATAACTCCGATTAATCTGATTTTGGATATGTTATACATGGTATGTAAGACTATTTTTAAAAATACGAATTACCCAATTCGGGTTCTTTAGGTAGCCCAAACGATTGTGTCAAAAGTGGACGTTCATAATGAGCTTTTCAATCTCGTTTCAGCTTTTACCCTCTTCGCTAAAACAAAGTCATAACTCTTTCATTTTAAAACATTTTTGAGCGATTCTTGAGCCCACTCGAAGCTAACTTATGGGAATACAACTTTTATTCTTTGACCATTTCCAAATTCCGAACACATCAGTCCGAAATTCCGTTCAAATGGATCTGCACCGCACTTGTTGGGAAGTTTTGACACCACTACTTTGAAATGTCATAACTCTCTCCTCCGATATCGGATTTAGTCCGTTTCAGAGTCTATGGAAAGCTTATTCGGTGTACTATAACATACCAAAAGCCCAGAAGGTTTTGGAAACATTAACTGATTGAAACAGTGTCCCAAATAGCACATCCCGCTGCTGACTTTCAGTTTTTGAGAAATTTGACACATTTCCTTCTAATCACCATAATTCCCTCATCCGAGGTTGGAATGAGGTCATTCCAAAGCCTATGACTTCCTAACTCAGTGCACTACAACATATCAAAAGCCCAGACCTTTTAAAGCACAAAAAGTGGACGAGAATGCCCCCATTACAGATCGCCTAAAAAAGCAGTTTTTATCGTGATCGATTCAACCATGTTTGACCATCTATAACTTCTAATCTATACATGATATGGACTTGATTCTTTTTGCAGATTAAAGAGCACATATTAGACTACACATAACAACTTTTGAAGAACAAAACTCATGATCGAGCAAAGAGTTATGGCCTCGACATTTGGTGAAAAAATAATGTAATTTGATTTTTCCAACTTGCTTAAATCTTCAAATTCGTGCACTTTGATGTTATGGGTCTTTGATTTATCAACCCATATCATCAATTAACATTCTATTACACAACTTTAAACAATCAATTGCATCAAATAACATCGAATCAAAGGATTTCTAGGTTTAGTGTTCTTATACCCTTTTTGCCAAAAAATTCTTGATCCTTGCTTACGATTTGTTATGGGTGATGGTTGGGCTTTGTTTAAGAGTGTATGGGCAATCTAGTACAAGGCAATTAAATGTAATATTTAATCACTAGATTTAATTCTTATAATTTACCAATTAACTTCTATCCTTTGGTAAATTAAAACACTTATATAATAACATCGAAATTAAACCGTTAATTAAAATTAGGGTTTCTCAACGTCATCAATTAGGGTTTCTAATTGACCATTAGTGGTTCTTTAATTATCTGTGTATGTTACTAACACAGTCGTTACGGTTTCTAATTTCAACCGGTTAGGGTTATAATAATTAGGGTTTGTCCTAATTATCGACGCATAACAAAGATAATTAGGTTTTTTCTAATTACCGATATTCTTATTCACAAAGTAACTTCATATACACAAATACTACTCGTAAATATCCCATAACCGAGTTTAATAATTAGGGTTTCACAAACATGGTAATATGCTATGACCTAATCAACCGTCATTCTTTCAATATTATTTGTGTCGCACATACCCAATTACATAATTATGGTAATTGTAAAATCATTATATAAATAATATAATATTATTATTCTCATCTCTTGATCACAATCCCAATCCAGGTTTGGATCTCGTATCCGACTTATTCTTCGCATACACAAAGATCAATAATCAAGTTAAAATAATTAACTTAAATATTACGAACAATTCATATAATAAAATATTTATTATATAAATCTAATTATCACTTCATATATTATTTCCAATCATGTTTCATAAAAACATTTCGGCTTACAGAAATTTATTACCATATAATTTGTGGTAATTAATAATTCCAAAATTATTTCTAATTTCAAGTAATAAATGTATTCGCATTTATCGTTCACTTTACTTGACACTTAGTCTCGTCATTAAAAAAAAAAAATTATACACAAAATTTCTTATTTATTTTATATAGAAAATCTCGGGTTATTACAGAAGCCGCTTTCTAATGACAAGTTGAATGAATTAGTTTTTTGTTCCGGACAGGTATGTTGTTTTACCTTTAGTTATATACTTGATAAATGAAAATATTATGTGAAGTTTACTATCAACAAAGTAGTTAGTTACCTTTATATACATACGTTTAGTTCTTGATTATTTTATATGCATGTTAATAATAACAATGTATTTGGTTACTTGAATATTCAAATACTGATTCTTCGATTAGATTACATTAAAGTTACTAATGACATTGTTGTTGGTTACCAATCATATACACATTTGGTTACATTTATACATTTAGTTGGTTACTACTTATTATACATTTGGTTACTTGTATATATGTATTTGGTTCTTGATTATGTTTTATGATTCCTTATTTTTACGTTTATTTCAATGTAATTGTACATTGTTTGTTAGATGATATACTAAAGTATACTTATTATTTTTCAATTTGAGGATAAACGGTTTGATTCACCGGCCGAGGAGAAGGATCGACTTGATTTGAAGTGTTTTCACTTTTTTAATGGGAAGGATGGTGACAAGAAAGTAGACAAAAAGTGAAGGCCGACAACATTGGTGTTGATGTATCTGTTGTGAAAGAGGCAATTGATGTACTGGCCTAAGCCGTTGAGAAGAAAGTGTCCGAATTGAAGAAAGAAGTTTCGAATTGAAGAAAGAATTTGGAAAGTTGAGAAGCGATATTAAAGATGAAATGACTTTTACATGTCCGATTATATGCAGGACCTTAGGTCCATTATTAGAGATGAGTTACGTCTTTATCAAAGACGTGGGGACAAAAAGCTTGATGGTGATTACGATGATGACGATTTCGACAATCTTTGGTGATGATGATGATGATGATGATGATGATGATGATGATGATGATGATGAAGATGAAGGTGATGAAGGAAGGTTATGAAGGCGGTGAAGGTGGTGAAGGTGATGAAGGTGGTGAAGGTGATGGTGATCTTTCTTGATGACGTTATTGATGAGAATCTTGATGTCATGGTGGAGGAGGTCCATGTTGATGAGGATGTTGATCATGGTTCAAAAGTGAATAAGAATAATGATGGTGATGATGTGTTGGATGAAGTTGAGAGAAGAAGGGTGGGAATGAAATTGAATTGGTTAATGAAGTTGGTGATGATGTGTCAATATTCGTGGAGAAGAATGATGTGAATGTAATTGAGATTGCTAATGAAGTTGAAGCGTCTTTGTTATGGTTGAAGAACCCGATGAAAAAAAATAATGATTATGAAGAAGATGTCAAGGTTAGACATATTTGTTTGTTTTGTTATGTGATATATGTCTTTTGTTTTAATTATTAAATGGTTCTTTATTTTGTGTAAATTGACAATAATAATGACATGCCATCTTTTGACATATTAAGCCGATGTCTTTCGGAAAGAGATTGTTGTGTATGATTACGATAAGGTTAGTGTTATAATTATGGGCAATCATTTATTTAAATGTTATTTATGTTTTGGTTACCATTATATAGTGAATGGTTACTATGATATTGTGTTTTGGTTACCATAATATTGTGTTTTAGCTCTTATTATATTATGTTTTGGTTACTAGTTTATGTTATTGATTACTAATATAACATGTTCATTTTAGTTTGTTGGTCGTTATGCGATCGATTGGTTATTAGTTTATTTTATTCAGGTTACTAATCGTATATATTACCTTTTTATGTCAATTGAAAAAGGGAAAAAAAGGTGAGACAGCAAGCAGGTATGCTCTTGATTTTATGGTTCTCACCACACAGGACATAGCTAAGTGTGATGATTTGGAGAAGAGTGTCCACAAAGACGGTGGTAGACCTATACGTGAACCTGCAAAGAGTGCCATTTTATGGTCTCCATATACAGCAACTTTCGGATCGGCGGGTTCATCATCTCTCATGTAGTAGGTGGTGCTTAGTCAAACACTTCAGACGTTTAAGTGCATTCCCCAAATCATGCATGGAGATGCCCTCAAATTTTGAAGAGGCATTGTTTGAAGAATGGTTCAAAATTGGAATAAACAACAGAAAAAGGTTTGTTTTTTGTTGTTAACAATGCTATAGTTTTTTATGAAACAAATAAGTTTGTATTATTGTAGTAACATATGGTTAATATTAAATAAATGTTATGGTTTCTATTATTTTATATTCTGGTTACTATTAGATCATGTCTTGGTTACCTAGTAGTTATGTTTCGGTTACTATGTGATTATGGTTTGGTTACCAGATTAATGTTTAAAATTAAGTTGTTGATTAGTTTCTTCGATTTTTGTATCTTTGTTTTTTTGTTACTATCTAATGATGTATTAGTTCTTGTCGAATGTTGTATTGGTTAATGTGTAACATTACATTTAGTTCTTGATAATACTTAATTAATTCTTGACTAATCTTTGTTTTTAGTTCTTCGTGATAATATTAAATATTTAATAAATATTAATATTAAATAAATGGTGTGGTTACTATTAAATAAATGTTATGGTTACTATTACTTTATATTACGGTTAATATTAGTTTATGTTTTGGTTACCTATTAGTTATGTATTAGTTACTTATTTGATTATGGTTATGATTTTAATATTTGTTGGTTAGCGGTAATTGTTTTAAAAGTAAGTTGGTTAATTAGTATGTTAATTATAGAACGTATAAGTTTGATTTGTAGTAGTGTGTATATTAATACAGAATTGTTAATGTTAGTGTGTATACTAATATTATGTTTTTATATTAAAGGACGGATAAATTTCCTGGAAAGAACGATATTATCAGGCCTTCTTTTGTATTTGGATCCATTGCAATATCATCGAAGATGTGGTTCTATAAATTAAAAACGCCTGGGCAGTGGTTAGACGACGATGTGAGTATTTGTGAAACATTGTATTGAATTCTTGTATAATCTTTGAATTGGTTTCGACTAATCTTTGTTTTGGTGACTTGGGTCTTGTCTTTATGAGTGTCTTGGTTTCTTTGTCTAATTATGTCTTGGTTCTTTGTTTTATGATGTTTTGTTACCGTCTTATGATGTCTTGCTCTATGTCTAATGATGTCTTGGTTACTGTCTTATGATGTCTTGTTTCTTGGTCTTATGATATTTTGGTTCTTGTCTAATGATGTCTTGGTTATTGTATTATGTGTGTCTTGGTTCTGTCTAATGATGTCTTGGTTACTGTATTTACATTGGTTACCTTCTTGCAACATGTTGTTTACTGTATAATGTTATCTTGGTTACTGTCTAATGATTTATTGGTTGTTGTCTAACTATTATATTGTGTAATGCTGTCTTGGTTACTGTGAAACATTGTATTGGTTACTGTGAAACATTGTATTAGTTCTTTGTATAATCTTTGAATTAGTTCTTGACTAATTTGTTTTGGTGACTTGGGTCTTTGCCTTATGAGTGACTTGGGTAACTTGTCTTATGTTTTTATAGTTATGTTTACATTATTTAGTTACATTAATCACAAACTTGCATTTTCCAACAACCGTTAATATCCTATTAATTTTTTTTTGTGGCTCAAAGACATCAATATTGCCTTGTATTATTTTCAGAATTGGCAAGACATTAGAAAGTGTTCCTATAAGGGTAACTACCACGGATTGTTGGTTTCACAATAAGATCACCGCTTCTTTTCGAGGAGTATACAAAAAAATTGTGACAAAATTGTTACATGTCGGGGAGGGTGATGTTCTTTGAATACATACATGGGTTGTTTATGGATGTCAACACACCATGGAAGAACGTTGACTATGTGTTGTTCCCAATTCATATGTCATCACCGGACCATTAGTTGTTGTTGTTGTCTTTTGATGTGCATCGAGGTGTCTAACATTTACAATTCTCTACAACCAAAAAGGAAATCCATGCAAACTAAAATTCTTCGATGTTTGTGAGTAGTACATCTTCATTCTTCCCATACTCTCTTGTAGTCGATTTTTGGAAGGATAGGTCCGACATTGACTTCAAAGAAGTGACCGTGTCATCGCACAGGGACGAAGACGATATAATTGAGTTGGAATTTCTTTGAGAGGGTTCTGAACAAGTAGAGGGGTAAGGGTTAAATTGTGTACATTTTTTAATTATTACATATAGGTTGATTTTATTTTTGATTTTTGTTATATGTTGTTTGTTATTACTGTTGATTGTGGGATGTTCACAATTTGTTTTCTTTGAGCATGTCATTCATCGAAGTTTGATCGATTCTATTCCTTTCCCCATTCTAAGTATCGAAAAAGTTATGCACAAACTTATTTATGCATGCTAGGAACAAGCAGTTGGAGGGCTATGATACTGATAGAGAATTTCCAGGAAGATTTGTTCCAGATTTTGATTAGTTCGGATTTTATTGTTTTGTTTTTATTAATTTTGTTGTGTATTTTTTTTTAAGTTTTGGTGTTATACACAACATTTGTGTATGGTTTATGATTTTTTGATGTTCACTGGATCTTATGTAGATGGGATTATATATTTGATTATATTAGCATTAATGAAAGAGATATTGTTTGTTGGTTGGTATTTTGTTTCTTTTTAAGTTGTGTTTGTTGAATTTTTTGAAATATCTGATTGGTAACCAATCATGTATAAAGGGGTAATCGAGATAATGATTTGATAGTAACTCTGAGTTACAAGATTGTATCGTGACATATATCATATGTGAAGTGTACATGTGTTATATATACATGGGTTTCATAAATTTCAATACCCTTTTAATTACTGAGTTCTTTGAATATACTGAGTTGTTTATGTTGTGGTTACCATTATAAACCTGGTTTGATTCTTTGTTATGAAATTAGGTGGTTATTATGATGGATTCTTTGTTATGTAATTATTTGGGTACCATTAAACATTGTTATGGTTATTGTTATGTAATTATTTGGCTTACATTAAAAAGCGGCATAATTATTATTATGGTTATTGTCATGTATAAAATGGTAACCAATTATAATTTTGTAATATACTGATTGGTAACCAATCGTATAAATAGGTAAACGAGATAATGATTTGATAGTAACCAGAGAGATTATTTTGGTACCATTAAACATTGTTATGGTTATTGTTATGTAATTATTTGGTTTACATTAAAAGCGGCATGGTTCTCAAGTTATAGTTATTGCTATGTATAAAATGGTAACTAATTATAATTTGATAATATACTGATTGGTAACCAATCATGTATAAATAGGTAATCAGATAATGATTTGATAGTAACAGGAGAGTTACAATATTGTATCGGGACATATATCATATGTTAAGTGGACATGTGTGAGTATACATGGGTTTCATAAACTTCAATACCCTTTTAATTATATGTTCTTTGGATATCTGAGTTGTTTATGTTGTGGTTACCATTATAAAATGGTATTATTATTTATTATGAAATTAGGTGGTTCTTGTGATGGTTCTTGTTATGTAATTATTTGGAAATCATTAAACATTGTTATGGTTACTGTTATGTAATTATTTTGTTAAAAACTGGTATGGTTACTGTTATGTTATTAATCGGTAAATCTGTTATAGTTACTGTTATGTAAATATGTTGTTACCATTAAAGCTGTTATGGTTACTGTTATGTATTTATTTGATTACTGTTATTGTCAATGTTTCATTGAAATCAGAAATCAATATATAAATGAATAACAATTTTGTTTACTATACACAATCAAAATTTTACAAACCAATCGTTTAATGGTTACTCAAAGTAAACAATAATACATTCATGTATCTACACTCTTAATTTAATCGCACTATATCGGATCTTTTTAGTGGTCTTAAAATGGGGATTACTACATGTTTTTCTGTTGTGTCCTTTTCTTGCTTTTCTTTGCATTTGTTTTGAATTTTGATTTCAGATCCGTGTTTGTACTCTCTTTTTTGGTCTTCTCTTTGGCCTTCTTGTGTTGGGTGATTTTATACATATGTTTTTTACTTCTTCCGATACATCCCGCTTTTCTTTGTCATCTAATGGCATGATGGAAGTGAATATGTCTTGACCAAAGTTGCTTTAGTGTAATTTCTTGAGCAAAAATCATAATGACTCAAATTTCTCTTGCTCATGCTTAAATTGAATACGTCTTGGCAAGGCATCTCATGGTAATGAAATTTACTAAGGCATGTGCATGTCTTTTGTTCGATGTCCACAATATATTGTTTAGAGACATCAAATAAAGTGAAAATCACTAAGTTTGATGTCTCAACCTACAACACCCAATGTATACAATCGATTAACGGTTGATCCCAAATATACAAGAACCAATTAACTAGTACACAATATTAGTCAATAAGTAACCACCAATATAAAAGAAACAATTATAAATCTCAAGAACATTATAATGTTATATAGTAACTAAGTCAAGATTGATCAAGAATCAATATAATATTACACAAGAACCAAATAAGCATTATATAGTAACCAAAGATATATAAGTACACAAGAAGCAATTCAAGAGTAATCAAGAAACCAATATAATGTTGCACATTAAGTAAGTTAGCATTAATCAGAACCAATAAAGATTATAATTTTATCTAGTAACCAAGTTATCGTTAGTCAAGATAATGTTACGCTAAAGAACTAACTCAATAATAGCCAACAACCATTATATGGTTATCAAAGAACCAACTCAAAGAATAGTCAAGAATCAATTTAATGTTGCACAAAGAACTAAGTTAGCATTAGTAAGTAACCAAGTTAGTAATAGTCGATGAGATTGCAAATGCAAATTAGGATGTAATAATTTAAATCGAGTATTAATTACCTTAAGTATCTTTGATTTAAAGATATTAGATTGCAACTTTCTCTCAGCTGTTGTGGAAAGTGTTGTGAATGTTGATATGGCTGCTTGTTTGTTTGTGAAATACCATCTTTAAACCAGACAACGTAGGCATTCAATCATTGTCGCAACTGGAAGATCCCTGATAAACTTGATTGCATTGTTAATAGATTCGGCGGTGTTTGAAGTCATTGTTGAGTACCTGCTTACAGTCCCATGGAGCCTGGTGCACCTATCCAACTTGACCTCTTCCTCCAGATATGTCCTTATTCGAGGATCAATGACATCAAGTTCAGCCATGTGTTTGTTGAATTGTTCAACAGTGTAAGCTCTACAAACCCCGTTGTAAGCCTGTTTAACTTCTTCTCCTTTCTTTTTGAATCTGTTTTTTATATTTTTCAGTATATGATATGTGCAGGAACCATGCATGATATCCGAAAACACACAATTCAGTCCTTGTATAATGACTTCATGTCTATCTGAAACAATACATTGACCTTCCCTAACTCCACAAGCATTTCTCAAATTTACGAAAAACCATTTCCAAGACAATTCATTTTCGCTGTCAACAACTGAAAAAGCAATCGGAATAATGTTTTTGGGCCAGATCTTGTGTGCTTGCTATCAGTAATGTCCCCCGTAAGTTGATTGTATGAATGTGCCATCGATTACAATGATTGGAAAACAATGGTGCCATGCTTGAATGGATGCTCCAATGGCAAAGAATAGATACTTGAAACGACCATTTGTTTCCAACTCAAATTTGTGACGGAACACGATATAAAAAACATCAAGACTATCATTAGAATTACAAGTAGTATATCGTATCCAAATCACTAGTAATTCCAGAATCGTTCATGTGGTTAATGGTATACAAATTGTATATTACATTTAGTAACCAAACATGCGTATTAAGGTAACCAAACATATATAATAACCGCATACAAATGGTCTAATACTAATAATAACTAAACATGCATACTGTCTAAAGGTGTATTGGTTACTGTGTAATAGTTTATTGTTTCATCGTATAATGCTTAATTGGTTCTTGACTAATGATATTTTTGTTATTGAATAATATTATCGACTAATGCTTGGTAACCACATGTTTGGTAACCAATGCATTATACTGAGAATTCAAAGATGTTGCATGAAGGTAACCAATACAATATTAATCAATAAACAATTTACATTGGTAAACAATCTATCGTGTAATCATATCTTGTTATCGTGGAACATCATATTGGTTTCTTGATAATGATATAAAAGCAATAAATGTTTTTAAGGTGTTACCGGATTTGTTTTCTTGATGTGTAACCATGATGGGATGAGTGAGTAGTATGTGGATTTCCTCTCACCTTTTCCAACGCTTTTCTCCTTCGATCTCCATGCTTTTTGGTAAGAGATAGACACATTATATTTTCGACATCATGTCTTCCACAATATCGGTTGGTGTGTATATTTTCTTTAAATTTGTTATTTTTTTGCATTATGCATTCAATCGACCAACTCACTATTTGCACGTCTGTTGTCTCCCAACAATACATTCACATAGAACAAGTGTGGATATCATTGAATTCTCTAACCTTGAACATACCGGTTTTTACGAAACTTGATGCTCTCATCTTCCATTTGCAATCTTCATCGTGATACACAATAGCACAAAGTCTCTATAACTTGTTCGTTGGACTTTGTGTCATTCGCTTTTTTTGATTGAATGCAAACCTCATAGCTTGTGAGAGGATTTTTTTTGTTCGTGTAGGTTTGATGTAATTTTACTTCACGTTCATTTGGATCCGATATTACATCATCATATCGTTCTTCCGCATATGATTTGTCATGTTGTTCATCTCGTTGTTGTTCAATAATTTCCATTGCAAGTCGATCAAAGATGTTGCGTTCCAAATTGGCATGATTGGCTTGCTAGTGGAACTAGTCTTTCAATTCCTTGTGTAGATCTCGATTGGCATTACATCGTGAATTGTAGATTCTTCTACATTTGTCAAGTTATGCAAGATCGTCAGCGTCCCATTCTCAGGTTCAATATCCACAATTGGGAATTTACCTTGTTCATCGATTTTCTACTCATTTCCGTAAAGAATTGTAAGGTTGCTTCATCCGATATCTTCGACGGTGGAATGTCGTTTCTAATCTGAAATTTGATTGACAATGTTGTTGCGTTTGTGTTCAGTCAGAATGTAACTTTGCATATTTTAGTTAGCATTTCTTTGAACGAAATTGTTGATGGAACTAATATGCCAAGAACTTCAAATTTGTGTATCGTTACTATCACCCATGTCTTCGTTGAAATAAAGTACAATCGAATCATCTCCATTATCTCATCAATAAGAATAAGTAATGGTAAGTAACAAAATCAATGTTATCCAAGAACCAATATAATGTTAAATAAAGAACCAAGTCAAGATTAGTCAAGAACCAAGTCTTCATCAAGAATTCATTATAATGTTACACACAAGAATAAAGTAATTTTTAGTTAGTAAATCAATGCAATGGAAACACAATAATATGTACATAGTCGACAAGAACCAATGTAATGTTAGCGAAAGAATTAAGTCAAATAATAGTCAATAACCAAGTCTTCATTAGTAACCATTATAATGTTAAAGAATAAAGTCATTATTAGTCAAGAACCAATGCAATGGTACGAGAGCCAATTAATTATTAGTCAATAACCTATGTTAGCACAGTAACCAATATAATGTTAAACAAGAACCAAGTCATTATTAGTCAAGAACCAAGTCTTCATCAAGAACATTATAATGTTACACAAGAACAAAGTCATTATTAGTCAATAAACAATGCAAAGTGGTACACAAGAACCAAATCAAGATTAGTCAAGAATATAAACATAGTCGGACATTGCTAAATGTAATGTTAAGTAGTAATTAAATCGGCATTAACAAGAATCAAGTCTTCATTAGTAACCATTATAATGTTACACATTAACAAAGTCATTATTAGTCAAGAATCAAATCATTATTAGTCAATAATCAATGTAATGGTACGAAGAACCAAATCATTATTAGTCAAGAACCAATGCAACATTAGTTAGTACCATTATGCATTAACCAATCCAGCATTAAACAGCATTACATAGACATAGTCAGACAGTAACCAATGTAATGTTAAGCAATAACCAATGTAATGTTAAGTAATAACCAAGTCAACATTAGTCAGTAATCAAGTAATAATCAGTAACCATTATAATGTTACACAGTAACAAAGTCATTATTAGTCAGTAACCAAAGCAACGGTACACAATATCCAATTCATTATTAGTCAAGAAACAATGTAATGGACACAAGAATCAAATCATTATTAATCGACAACCAATGCAACATTAGTTAGTACCATTATGCATTAACCAATCCAAAGATTAAATAAAAGAACATGTACATAGTTGATAAAGAACCAAGTGTCGACTACATGCAATTGCAATCAAAATATTCATATTGCAATCAAAACATTCATTATTCTTACCTGGTGTGACCATTTTAAGTGCAAAAACTTAAGAAAGGTGACCAATATAGTAATTCAGTAGTAATAATATGTAACTATATGATTATAAATTTTAAACTCACATACCTCAGTATTTTTTGATCGAAATTGATGTTGATTTGTATTCAACAATCACTACAGTATTTGGTTTCTGATCTTGAAGGCGTTGTTGATTTTGTATGCTATTTTCGATCTTAGAGATGCGTCGCGACAACCCCCGCTTCTCTTCTACGTCGTTGATCTGCGCAGATTTGGCTTCGTCTTCTCCGTCTGTTGATCATAGAGATGCGTCGTTGATCTCGTGAGATTACGAGTTTAGTCATGACTGGGAGGCTTCGGTTTCGTATTTTGTCTTCTCCGTCGTTGATCTGTTGTTCCGATTTCAAAGTTGCATGATTTTAGGGACGGTTAATTTCAAATATGAAATTGGATAACTGACTGGATAATGACACGCGATTTTAGGGGCGTTATATTGCTTATGTTTTATTTTTGTAATTATGTTGTGTATGTTTTATTTTTGTAATTACTTTTTAAATGTTGTATATTTGTGTAAAGGACCCATATATATATTGAAATGCCACATAGAGAAAAAATAAATAAATTCATAAAACCCTAATTTCAAAACCCTCCTCTCCTCTTCGTTTCCGTGCTCCGCTTCTCTTTTTTAAATCCTTTTTAAGTGGATTTGAATATAATAACCTGCATTTTCAAGAAAATCACTTTTCATTACTGTTAGATTTTTTGTAAAATGGATTCGCGAGAATCACCAGCATCTCAACAACAACCGCCGCTCCAACACCACCAACCACCGCCGCCCCAGTATCACCAGCAGCCGTCGCCCCAACACCATCAACAGCGGCAACAGTCGCCACAGGTAATGATGATGGCCCCACCACTAAACTCATACACTGCCCAAATTCCAAATAACAACACCACCAATAACAATAACATTGATGCCTCAACTACTGCTCTGATGCAACAAAACCCTCAATTCCCTTTCAATTCTGGGGCTCCAAAGCCATTAGATTCTATGAATTCTCAGTATACAGACGGATCCTCGCCCTCATCTGGGTTTAGGGCTGGTGGGTTTAGCATTGAACCCGCTAGAAAGAAGAGAGGCCGGCCACGAAAGTACTCAGCCGATGGCAACATTGCTCTGGCTTTGTCCCCTTCCCCTGTAACCCCCAACACCACCGTGGGTCATGGGGATTCTGGTGCCGGCACTGGGACTCCGACACCAGCTTCGGAGTCTTCTTCCAAGAAGGGTAGAGGGAGGCCTCCAAGTTCAGGAAAGAAGCAGCTAGATGCACTAGGTACGTGATCTTGATTTGTTTATAGTACTCATAAGATCTTCTTGAATTATTCTTTCAAATTGAAAATTGATATGGATTAATTTAGTTTTACACAATACAATTATGAAAAATTTAAAATATCTAAATAGTAAATAATTATGACATTTATTGTTTTCAAAAGTTATATGAATCACATCAATTTTGAATTTGAAAAGATCACTTTAAAAATTCAAACTTGATCCTATATTTTTGGAACATTGGGAGTATATTTTAAAGATGTTTTCATTTGCAAAATTATAATTGAATTTTGACTATGTTTTCATTTGCAAAATTATAATTGAATTTTGACTAATATTTTTTTCTTTTAATTTTTTTTAATGGACAGGTTCTTATGGAGTTGGTTTCACACCTCATGTAATTACTGTTAAAGCTGGCGAGGTATACCCTACTTTCTAATTAATGATGTCGAGTAGCATAATTGATATTTATTGTTTGTGATTTGGTCAACTTTCTATGTAATGATGTCAAGTAGCATAATTGATATTTGTAGTTTGTGATTATCACTAATTTTTAGTGAATTAAAACTGTATGTTATGTTCTTTATTGAATATGCATTATTGCAGCATTTATTTGTATTACATTGTAAATTTGCCAATTTAGCTGGGGTATCTACATGACTACTTAATAAATAGGTCATTCTTTTCTTTTTTAATTCCCCCTTTAAACTGATATCCAAAATACAAGCACAAGTTAAGTTTCTTTAGATGAAGTTAGTGTGGATATCATACTGGTGTGGTAAATACCTGACTTTCCATTCAGTGATGTGGGACTGCGTAGATTGGTATTTATTGTATTATAATATGAACACTTGTAGTGCTATTGGTATGTTATTCGCAGGCTCTACAATTTAGGAGGAAAAGGTGTTTGACTAAGGATTCATCGTGGTCATGCTAATTGTATCAATTTATAATTTTGCTAAAATGAGCTAGGTTGTGCAGTAGAGTACATAACCAATTACTGATTCTCTACTTTGTTGTATTGATTTTTTGCTGTGTCAATTTTGAGGTACGTTTTTGACAATTGAGCTATTAAAATAGTCTAATCCTACCATTGTCCTTAAGTGGCATAAGACGATGAATTCTTGTTCATCAGAATTTAGACTGCAGAAAAATTGAATGTTTAGTTGGATGTTAGTGTATGAAGGTTGTATAAACCAATTTAAAAGCTTTGGGATGTGGAAATGTCATATTTGTGTTTCATTGTGTCCACAAAAAGTTTAAAAATGTCGCATAGTTTAAAATGAATTATGTATATACTAGCTGCTCATGAACAAGTTGAGCTCCGGTCATTGTGAGCCATTTAAGCAATGAAGACTTTTAGGGTCCAGCTTATTCCAAGCTCAAGTGCTATTGACCCAAAATTTCAAAAAAAGGTCTGAATTAACTCCGTTCCCAAAAAATTTTTATTTAGCATTTTTAGTATTGCAACCTCTTTAACAGTCAATGATGATAATCTAATTTTTCAGATAAAGTACTGATAGTTATTTGATTAGATAATTCACATATAATCTATTAATGTCTTCGCAAATGCTGATTCCTCCCCCCATACTTCCTTGGTATTTTTAGTATTACTTAAAAACCAAATTTGTGTGAACTCCATATTTGTTTTTAACTGGTGGCCTTCTAGCTAGGGTAATTCTACGATATGAACTCAAGAGGTTTGGTAACTGTGCTCTTACTAGTTATTGCATCCTCAAACATTGGAGAACTAGTTTGCAGATATAGGAAATTTTGTTGGCTTAGAATTTGGAATATCGAAGAGTGGATTTATTTGGCTGTAACATTAAAAGCCCACATTATGGTGAAGATAACAAAGAGCTCAGGATCTGTGAGGATTGGAGTCTTAAATGAGGGACTTTTTTTTTTTGCTTTTTTTTAAAACAACTAAAAAAAAGATATATTCTGAAATTTTTTTAATTGGTTTTGATGAATTTGGAATATCGAGGTAGAGTCCATGCATACCTATTTTGGATTTATTGTCAGTTCCATAAAATATTAAAGTTTTTTTAAAAAAAAGCAAAAAAAAAAAAAAACAGTTCTATTTTAAGAAAGTAAGGAAGATCAATATAATTTATATATATATATATATATATATATTATTTTTTTCTAAATGTGGTTGTGTTTTTATTTCATTTATTTCTGTCCTCTTATTTATTCATTTCTTATTTTATCTGATTTATTTGTTTTTTTTTTCTTATTGCCTTCCCTTTTACACTTATGGTTTTCATTTTAAGACTACCCCAATTAGTTTTGGATAAAATGTGCTACTAAGTTCGATTATTTATTGGTGAGTCTGGGCCATTTTTGCTACTCCTTGGGTCCCATTTTAGATGTTAGCATACGGATTTCACCCATCTTTAACCCCATCTTACGTTTTCAATCTTTGATATTACTAAAACAGTGGCTCCAAGTGCAGGTCAAATCTTTACTACTTGACTAGTAGTCATAGGTATGATCTAAGTAGCGGGGTTCTTTTGTAGGTTGGCAAATCTCCGAATCAAGATTCAGATTCAGGGATTCTTCTAGATATGGCAGGATTCTTTTGGTCCCCCCTAAACAAAAAAAGAAGTTAAAAATCGAATATACTATACTAATTAATATAAATATTTAATGCTTTATATACTAACTAGCATCCGGTGGTACGCGTTGCATGTGTAAATTATGTGGGGTAAAATAAATTTTTTTTATAGAATTTGAAGGACTAAATAGAAAGATAAAAAAAATCTAATAAAAAATACAAAATAAGAATTATTTTAAAAGTTGAAAGGCATTTGAGGACAAGTTGCTTCAAAATTTTGTTACCACTAGAGCCGGCCCCTCCGACTTTATATATTAGATACTATACATTCAATGCACTCCTAAATACTATTAGTATATTTGAACTTTTTTCTTGAATGTTCTGACGTTTTTCATGAATTATTATTATTATTATTATGATTGAAATTTTAATGTATGAGTGTATATACATATAGTCATATGTATGTAAATAAATTTATTTAATATTTAAATATGTGCCTATTCCCTGAGTTCCCATTTTCGATGATTTGCATTTTCGATGATTTGCCTAACTAAAGAATCCTCGTATGACGAGCCCAAATCCTTGCTTCTTGGGTATGATTGACCATATGATTTGAAGATGGCTTACATATTACTCTCTCTACTCTTATTTTTTTTAAATGTATTATGTCCTTTGTCCTACAAAGAATGTCATTGTGAGTTTTAATTTATTGTCCAAGTGATTGAAAAAATGACTCAAAATGTTTCGCAATCCATGCGAGGCAAATGTAAACTCAAAAAATATATTATTTAAGGAGAAGGTAGTTGTTTATTTGGGAAAATGTACATAAGTATAATACTAGTTCATATGGAAGTTATGGTCGGACCGAAAGAAAATAAAATTCAAAGTATTAGAGACGATACTGGAACAAGAGAAAAGCAAGATTAGTGAATTTTGCCTGTCTCTCTTGAAATGCCTTGTTGGTCACAAGTCACAACCTCACGATTTCTTTTGTGGGGCACATCATTATGTTTTTTTGATCCAGGATTGTTTTGGTTCTCACATCCTCATAACTCTATCAGCAGGTCCCACTGTTACATTGAATTTGTTTCTCAATAACCACTTGCTCCAAATAATAGTCTTCAAGTCTTTTGTATCATGTGGCCTTTAACTATTATTATAAATGAATTTAGTATTTTCACCTTTTTCAGATTTTCTTGTTTATCAACTGTGACCATTTATCTTAGTTTTTTATGCAAAGTGAGTGGTGAAAGCAATGAATGTGGTTCTCACAAATTGTTTTTTGAATTTGGTGTATTAAAACAAATGAGTTATATACTTTTTTTTAGTATAGAAAGGGGTATTAATTTTAATTTCTTTTCTGGTAAAGACTTAATGTTGAATGATGTCCTCAGGTTTTAGTATTGGTTGAAATGTCGTGTTTATAATGGTTAAGCATAGTGCATTGAAAATATACTCCCTCTGTCCTCAAAAGGATGTCCTAAATACATTTTTCTTACACATTAAAAAAAGTAAAGTAGCGTAAAGAGAGTAGAAAAAGTTCTAAATTTATCCTTTGTAGTCCCACAAGATTACATAAAGTGATAAGTCTTTTTTTATTTTATTTTATATACACAGACTAGTACTTTACTTTATGTACTTGTTGCCTTTCTTTTGAGGACAAAAAAGAAATTGTATCTTAGGCCATCCTTTTGTGGACGGAGGGAGTATATTTGAAGAATGAAAAACAATATTGCTATATTGGGTTGGTCAACTTTGTGCGATTGCTACTATCTAATTTCTGATCTCATATTTTATTCTCTTTGATCTGAAATGGTTTAAAGTGTTTCTTTAAACTTATTGAGGATGTGTTGAAAAAGGAGCAGGTAGAGCATGTCAGAAGAGGAATTATGTTGATATCAAGAGCTCAGAATTCTAAATTCCTCCCTAAATATTTGATCAAATAATTTTAAAAATAATTTGGTGTATTTAGTAATTGTACCAACCTCTTCCCACATACGCTTAAATATTTGAAGTGGTTAGCTTTTAGAATTTACCTAAGTAGGTCACTTCAGAGCAGGAGGATTTGGATTTGAGAATTTTATTTGTTTAAATTATTATGAACATGACGTTGAATTGCTACTATACCCTCGAAAAGTGTAGTTTAGCTGTAGAAAATAATTTTGCGAGGAGGGTTTCCATCGTTTAGTAGTAGGGTTCTCATGTGACAGGAATTTATGACTAATTATTATTAGTAGGGTTCTCATGTGACATAAATTTATTATGAATTATTATTATTAGGTGTTTAATTATTTGTATGTGAGCCCGTAATTGTCAAATGTTCTACCTAATTATGCACTTTTTTTTAATTTATAAAAAAGAAATTATTTCTACATGTATCCGTTTATAATATTTTTCAGAAAATGGGGTTTTGTATAGTATATAATGTGCATACCTCTCTCTCCTGGTTTGCAGGATGTAGCATCAACAATAATGGCCTTTTCACAGCAAGGACCTCGTACGGTTTGTATTCTATCCGCAAATGGTGCCATCTGCAATGTCACTCTTCGGCAACCAGCAATGTCTGGAGGCACTGTGTCATACGAGGTCTGTTCGCAGTTGGTTTATGGTTGTCCTTTTTCTTAAATTTCTGTGCAAGTTGACTCTAGTAGATCTACAGTGGTATTCTTAGAACAGGGTCAGTAACTAAATTTTCTAGATATACAGTGTGTATATTAAGGCCTTCACAAAGGTTTTTTTGGCTTTACATTGTGGGTTCATAATAAGAAAGAACAATGCCTTTTTTAATAACCTCCTACAGGGCTTTCTAGGGGCTTTCTAGGGTTTAACTCCTGTCTGAACAGATTTTGGGGTTATAGTTAGTATACTGCATGGCATCCTTTGTTTATACTAAAAATTATTGTAAAAAGGTAATTGAACTTAAAGTATTGGATGTGTTAGAAAATTCGAGTTGGTTGAGTTAGATTTCATAAAAAGTTGTTATCCAAAACTTTTTGGTGTTGATGGTTAAAAAACATTTAACCATGTAGGTTTCATATTATTGATTTTGTTTCTTGGTTTAATTGATATGTTTATTTTATTTATTTTTAGCTGGGGAGGGATGGGGTGAAAAGGTTACAGGGGTTATTTTGTTAATTGTGAAGCTGAGTTTGTGACCAGAGTTTCTACTAAAGAATTTTAGGGGAAATAAAATAGTTTATTTGGGTTCATTGATTGAGAAAAAGCATTAGAATTTAGGACAAAGCGTGTTCAGTTTGAAGTCAGGATGATCGCCAATGATTGAGAGAGAGAGAGCTAGCTGTCCTTTTGAACAACTTATATATATATATATAATTGCTATAATAATGTTCTTTTGCTATCAGCAGAAGATCCTTTAAATTTTAAATGTTTTCTAATGTTTACAGTTATTTTAAATTCTTGAAATTTACTCCTGTTTCTTTTTAGAGATTCTTAAATGTGATGGGTGATAAAATCAAACTTTTGTCATATATTATTTTTTCATGTTATTATTATGAGGACAATATTGGTTAAGTAAGACTAATTCTCTCTTTTAATAGTATATTCTATTCGACTAGCAGTAATGATAGTTAATTTTCATAAAATATTTGTATTAGTCAACATTTCTTTTACGCTTTTTTTCTCCTAAGATGATGTTATGACTTCTATGTGAATTTTAATGTGTAATTAACCCATAACTATTATTTTATTACTTACACATTGTAGTTTAAAGATAATCTTTGATAGTAAGAAAGATTCTCAATATTTTATATTGGCTTAATTATGTTTAACTACCCTAAATTATTACTATTTTTCTACTTCGATGGTTAACCTTTCAATTTTGTCAATTAGATGAGTAAACTATTATTTTTTTCACTTTTATCCAATTTTTCTTGACACGTCGGAAATTACTCACGTGACTCCCTGAGTAGGGCCATGTTCAGCTGATGTGTATTTAAAAATAATTTCTTCACCATTTTGTTAATTTATATTGTTTAAGCAGGGGTAAAGTTGGCAAAACAGCTTTTATTTCACATTAAAAGAAAACAAACAAATTCTCAGACAAGACTATCGATCGGCAAATCCATCTCCCACTACGCAAAAATCCCAAAACTTCGATCGATAGAACCCTAGTCTCAGAAAATCAAAATTTCCCAATTTTTGAGTTCAACATATTATTAGTATTAGGATTATTAACAGGAGAAGCAGGAGCATCAGGATTAATAGCATTTTGGAAAAAATCTGAGGTTCAAATTTGCTCTACCATTAGCCTTAGATACAACAGAACTCCAAGATTTAAGGCCAGGAACAGGGCCTTGAAGAGGAGGATTAAACTCATCTTCCTCAAGAGTCTTTTCCAAAGTGTTGCTTAGATGATCATTAACATTAGCATGAGCATTAACAATAGAAGAGGCTACAATAGAAGAGGCTGCTTTCCCAAACCCAAAGAATTTGAAAACATCACTCCACCCAAATTAGATTTTTTGGGTGGGGTGGGGTTTTTTTTTTTTTTTGGGGGGAGATGGGGGGGGGAAGAACCCTTTGACATAGAGGAACATTCAAGAGCATTAATGGCTATAGAAAAAAAAATTCTCTTTGAGGACTTTTATCAAACAGATCGAGTGCATTCACTTTTCTAGCAACAAAGCCAAAATTGACAGTCATTAACATCCTTAACAGAAAGACCATGAGCAGAAATAAAGTCCAGAAGGACTCAGGTTTTTTTTCCTGCTTAGCAACCACATCAAATCTGTCTTGCTGAGAAAGCTGATTAGTAGCTTTAAAAATATCTTGGATTTGGTAGTCGACCAAAGGACTTCGAACATCCAAACTTGGTATGCCTTCAACATCAGAATCATCTGAGCTGATCATAACATTAGCAGCCAAGGATCTGATTCGGCCGTATCAACAATCGGAGAAAGATATGAGGGAGCTGGGTCCGAAGACCCCAAATCAGATAAAGAAGCCCTAGAATGGCTAATTACGAAGATTTCATCCGAGAGAAGGGAGGGTCAGCCATAACAAGAATCAGAGAAGGAAATCGGTGAGAACGAGATGAATCAGCTAGGGAAAAGAGAGGAGAGAAGGTAGAGCAAAAAAGCTAGAGAGAGAAATATCGGATCGATCATTTTGATTTATTGCTTTGCTAACTTTACCCCTTAAGCAATTAAATTAACAAAATGGTGAAGAAATTATTTTTTAAATACACATCAGCTGGACATGGCCCCACTCAGGAGCCCACATCAGCAATTTCTGAAGTGTCGAGAAATTTGACAAAAGTGGAAAAAAATTAATAGTTTACTCATCTAATTGACAAAATTGAAAGATGAATCATCGAAATGGAAAAAGAGAATAGTTAAAGGTAGTAAAATATATTTAAGCATTTTATATTATAGCATACCTGTAATATATATATATATATATATATATATATATATATATATATATATATATATATATATATATATATATATATATTGTGTGTAACATAAAGATTTAGAATAAACAAACATTTCCTTAATTAATTATGCGTTTTTACATAGCTAGCATTTCTCATACCCGTCCACATTCCGCGTAGGAAACCGATCTTGTGATCTAGGTAAACCTTGTCTGCTCACATTTCTCTATTTTGGGTATACAATTACTAACATGATATACTGCCAAATTTGTAGTAAAATCTCTAATAAACACAACATTAAGATCCTGGTTTAGGTGCGATTTGGCAGTAAAATCTCTGGTAAGATCCTGGTCTAGGTGCATTTTTATTATTTTCATATTATGCCAGTAGAAATTTTTTCTAAACCTGCTCAGTAGGTCTCATAAAACCATCACTTCCCAATTATGTACACATGAGATTTCACATTATTTGACTATGATATGCAAGCTGGTTGTTTTCCATGAGGAATCAAACACTTGCTATTTAGAAAGAATATAGTATATACCTTGATCGGTATCCTCTCGAGAAGAGAAAGAATCATTCTTTATTACTTCTTTTGGTGGTCAGGATGATTTTTATAAGTTCAACAGATGATTTTTGGCATTCAACTTCTGTACCATTTTATGTTAGATTATAATCTGAATTTTGAAAAGTGTGTTTTGTTGTCTAGTTTCAATGGTATCGCAAGCATCGGCTGCTGAGTATATATTGTTTCTGATCTATGATAAGATTCCACTAGCAATATGGCTAGCATCTTTATATGTTGGAAAAAGATAATGGATCGAGTTTGGTTTGCTGCAAGAGATGCACATGTGAAATTCTACGTGTCTATGTCTATGCGTTATTTAGTGTTTGGTTTGAGAAGCTTATTTGAGAGGGCTTTTGGTAAGCTTATACTCCTCTAGAAAACTCTGTAATTTTTAAAAGTATCAATGTAAGTCCTTTTAAAGGACTATTTCAATACAAAAGAAGTCCTCAGAGTTATGAGGATACTATATTATATTGAGAAATCATTCAACAATATCAGGATGTCATATCAGAGCTTTTATTACAGATGATAAACCCTTGTACCAAATGCGAATTCTCCAGCATCCAATATATTATTTTAGTGTTATTTGGTTTGTTATTTTTGTATCGACTAGCTTTTGATTTTATTTGATATTTATGAATTGTAGCTCTTAAATCTATTATCCCCCTGATTAGGTTCTTATATTCAAAAGTAGGAACTAGTTTAGTTATTGTAGTGGTGTTGTAATGAACTAACAAGCATGGTTCATATGATGAACAACATAAATACTACTTTAGTTAGCTCAGTTGCAATTGAAAATCCGAAGGAGGTTCACATATTCTCTGTTCACTGGGTATTTTTAAGAAATTTATAAATACGTATTGTCAAAGCTCATTGGGCTTCTGTCTTTTATTCCTCAGGGCCGATTTGAGATTATCTCTTTATCAGGTTCCTTCTTGCTGTCAGAGAGTAATGGTAACCGCAGTCGATCAGGTGGTCTCAGTGTGTCCTTGGCAGGTGCAGATGGTCGAGTTTTGGGTGGCGGAGTTGCAGGAATGTTAATGGCAGCGTCACCCGTACAGGTCTTGTTCTCCCAGATTTCTGTGTGCATAAGTGCGTTTTTGTGCGTCTGTCTTATCTTTGAACCATGTTTTATATTACCAGGTTATTGTGGGTAGCTTCATTGCCGATGGCAAAAAACCTAAATCTGGACTGTCTCCAGCACCGCCTCCCACCATGCTGAATTTTGGTGCCCCGGTGCCTGTGGTTAGCCCGCCTTCTGAAGGAGGCTCTAGTGAGTCATCGGATGAAAGTGGTAGTAGCTCACTTAATCGTGGTGGGCCAGGACCCTACATCAATGCTAGCCATCCTATTCCACCAATGTATACAAATATAGGCTGGCCAAACTCTACAATGAATATGCTTCCCAACTGACAGTACATTTGTTTGGCGTTTTGAGGATTGATTATCTGCTTGAACATTAGAGTTGGATCTGCAAATGTTAACAATCAAATAGGAGCTCTTCTTTTCTAGTGAGTTTTTTTTTAGCTTTCTCATCGTATTAAACATGGCTAATTAGCACCGTAGTTTTACACATACTGTTTTCGTATTTTGTTTCCGATTACCATGCATTCGTTTGTAAACTTCTTTTAGGAATTTTTAATGTACTGGTAGGGTTCTACTGAGTTGTTGAGTGTGGTTTTCCTATTAAATTTGTTGGTCAACTCTGTGTTATATATAGTAGGGAGGTTGCAATATTTGGGTTCTTGATAAACTAGCTCTTGCCCTTTTAGCTGTTTTAGTTTCTTGAAAATGATGATGATGGTTTAGTTACTAACTAGCTAGCAGCATTCTTTATAAAAGTTTTGTTTATTCTATATACCTTGAGCCCATGCCACCTGATTTGATACAAGACTTGAACCTAAATAAGAAAGCTCAACGGTTGAGCTAGCAGTCCCCCAAACCTGTTGCTCAAACTAACCTTGCATGGGGTATGGATCTGTTTCATTATGGATTAGGGCTCTACCTATATGTAGCCATTATGAAGTGCTTGCTTTTCAGGCGAAAATATATGTAGCCATTATATAAAAAGTGCTTACTTTTCAGGCGAAAATATAGCTGGCCGTTCATAGGACAAACGTATTCGTTTCTAATTGTAGCAGAAGGATTAAATATTTAAAAAGAAGGTGCTATTCATTTCTAATTGTAGCAGGATGAAATATTTAAGGGAATTAATATTTTCACATATTTTTACAAGGTCTCACCCACATGAATGTGAGTTACATTTACTATTCATGTGAGGGGGAGCCTTGTGGAAATATCAATTTTCTTTGTGGATTTTCCTTGTGGAAATATTAATTATCTATTTTAAGTATGGGTAGTCCATTTATTAGAAATGTATTTTTGAAAAACTTTTATGCGGACATGATAATAGATAGGATTGTTTTACAATTTTAATTATTTGTATTTTGATCCCCAATGAGGGTAAAAATATGATGTCAAAATATAAATAGGTAAAATTGTAAAGTACTCATGTCCAATTATTATGGTTATGTCCGCATAGAGAACTCATATTTTTGTCCGAATATAGTTATAAGAAGTATTTGTTGTGGATCACTCCTAAATACATGTTTATATATATATATATATATTTATTGTCTGTGGACGTATCTCATAATATCGATCATGTATAAATTGTTTCCATGTATCTTATTATGTTTCCGACCTCATCTTGTGTTTTGTACAAGCATTTTCTTCCTTGTAAACTATAAGGAGAATGCAACTATACCTAGTCCTACTTGGTATTTGCGAGGGACTTGTGCACTTAAATGTAACTTGTTTTTTTCCCATATTAAAAATCATGTTGAAAAAAACACCAAAAACTAGACAATTAAAACGGGATAAAGACGGTATCTATCATGCTCACATTATTATTTTATAAAAATATGATTGTAGCTCCCAACTCTTGAATTTACTTGAGGAAAGATAAAAAATCTTCCATTTGGCAATTTTCCACCTAATTCATGGTATCAAATCAGATTACTACCATTAGAACAACATTAATATTTATGCAAGAGGACGCCGATAAAATTAGGTTGGTCAAACGTAAAATTCCAACTTAATTTATGAGTTTGGTTACATATATATATATATATATATATATATATATATATATATATATATATGGTTGGTCATACACCAAATTAATCAAGTTAGTCAATTCCAACTATAAACAAGCAAACAGCTTTTACGTAAAGCGTTTTTCTAACACGCCCCACTGTCGACTGCTACGTTACCTACGTATGCTTACCCTTCCCTATCTTGCAATGGAGTAATATTTAATATTAACTCATCTGTATTAAATTATATTGTATTTTATTTCTTTTAAGTTTAATATAAAATAAATTAATATAATTCATGTGTTCTTTACTCAACATAATTATGAAAATTATAATTATCTATTTATAGATTTGAATTTATTGTTTTATATTTAAATGAATTACATTAATTTTGAGTTTAATTTTTTTTTAAAAATTTAATTTTATATTTTGAAATGGAGTGGATACATCACTTATAACACTATTTTTGGTTACCATCACATGTTTTTCTTTCTTTTTTTATTTTTTATTTTTTATTTTTATTTTATTTTTATACTACTATCTATTAAAGTAGAGCTTAAATGTTTTTGTTAACTTTGTTTTAACATTAACGTTTGTACTGACAACCTTAATCCCAATTCTTTTAAATATTTTTATTCAGTATTAAGTTTTTTAAAGTACATAATTTGTGGCAATTTTTTCCCAATATATATTTAGCGACACAAATATTTTATTAGCGACAATTGTTTGTGACAAATTCTATAGTGTTGTTAATTATTTGTGACGAATTCTATTTTGTTGGTAAATATAATATTTGTTTCGTTAATTGTGTATGAAGAGAAATTGGAGGATAAATGTGATGAAAGTTATTATAGTATATAACTATTAGACCTGACAAAATATGGTTATGGGTTGGAGTTGGTTTTTAAAATATGGTTATGATTCCATTTAAGAACTAAAACCATATTAACCATTTTTAATATGGATAATGTGGGTTGGAACCATATGGTTATTGGTTAAAAATCATATTAACCATTTTAATATTGTTATGGGTTATGGGTTTCATGAATACCTGATTTGACACTAATATTATGTGATTATGTATATACCCCTTACTCCCACCCGACTATCACTAAAAAAAAATAATATTATGTGATTATGTATATACTCCTTACCCCCCACTCCACCCCAACCCAACCCAACCAAACCAAAAAATAATAATATTATGTGATTATATATATACCCCTTACCCCCATTCCCACCCCCACCCCACCCACCTACCCACCCACCCCCCCCACCCACCCACCCACCCACCCCACCCAACCCCTTACCCCACCCCACTACCACTAAAAAAATAATATTATGTGATTATGTATATATCCCTTACCCCACCCCCAACCACCCTAACCCAACTAAAAAATAATAATATTATGTAAAATAATAATATTATGTGATTATGTATATACCCCTTTAACCCACCCCCACTCCCCACCCCCCCCCACCCCCACCTATCCACCCACCCCATCCCCATCCACCCACCTACCCACCCCACCCCACCCCACCCTACCCTACCCAACACTACCCACCTACCCACACCCCCACACCCTCACCCCACCCCACCACCACCCCACCACTTTCTCCCAAAATAAATTAATATTAAGCGATTATGTATATACCACCCACCCTCTACTCCCACCCATCAAAAAAAAAATAATCGTGTTTGGTGCGGTTACTGAGAGAGAGAGAGAGAGAGAGAGAGAGATGAGTGCAATTGAATAGAATATGAGTTGAAAAATGGTTAACCAGTTAATTAACTATATTTGTTTTAAAAATGTGGGTTCAAATTTTAACCAATCTGAATAAATAAAAATGGTTAACCAACTCATTTGGTTCCAGTTAATATGATTTGACCCAACAGTTAAGTACTTATATTGCCAGGTCTAATAACTATATATCTATATCTATAAAGAATGGTTAAGACTCTTTGTTATGTATATATAATTGTATTTAATTTATATACCGTCATTAAAATAGGTTTTTCATATATGCTATCAATTTATATGCTCGTTATTGATATATTGGGAAAACTAGCTTGCAATCAATTTAAGGAAACTAGTTGAGAAGTTCCAAATCAAGATGTAAAAGTAACTTATTAACAAGATATTAACCTCTTATTCACAAGGGAAACTTCACTTAAACCATAATTAGAGTGTTCATCCATAAAATATCAAACCATAATTAGGGTGTTCATCCATAAAATATCAAATAGGTCCGATTGGTATCGATTTTTATCGAAGTCTGTACCAATCCAACGTTTTTAAAAGTTCAAAATTCAGCCCAAGGCCTAGAATAGCCCAAGTCTTACTTTTTAAGCCCAAGGCCTAGAACACCCCAAGACTTGATACTCATTAGTTATGTTACATTTGATAGTTATTTTATAAGGAAAACTTTCTTAAATTTTTACTAATTAACCAATGTGAGACTTGGAGACCATCAACTATTAATGCCTTCACTTGGTAGGACATTACCAATAAATCTCAAATTGTCTCTTTGTTCTTAAATGCATCGACCTACAAGAAGCAAAAGATAGCACATTACCAATAAGTCTCACATTATCTAATATGTGTTCTCTTATCTCATCTCTATTTTATAAATAGAGGAGACCACTAATACAAATTTGGGTTAATTACATATTCTATTACATTTTTGAAAATAATTACAACAATAGTGTACTCATAAAATATTTACACAATTAATACAATTTCATATTTATTTACAATATTAGTGCAATTAGGATTCCTTAATTTAGGGAATTAGTATGCAATTAAGATTCCTTAATTTATGGATTAGTTATTCCCATGACTTCTCTCTCTCTCCTCATCTAGAACAACTACAGTTTTTAGATTCTCAACTATAGTTTTTAGATTCTCAAGAGCCATGGCTTCTGATGATTTACCCGCTGTGAGCTCTTGGATTGCATCTTCTAATTTTGCTTCAAACCAAGTCTATCTCAAACTCGATTTCAGAATTTCACCTTAATCTTTGTAGTGTGTTCACGGATAAGCTCCCTTTCTCTCTTCACGCCTCTACTTACTGCTTTTCAAGCTGTTCCAGAGTGACAAAGTGAGACTTGATGATATAGAAGTAGCATTCTCTTCAAAGCAGACAGACACATCTTCCAATTTGGATTTCGCAGCCTCAAGACTTTGAATTGAGACTCTGAATAGTTAAATCCGCCTTCTAATTTACTATTTTTCTTAGTCGAGCTATTTCTAAATTAAGATTCCTTAATTTAGGGATTAGTTATCCCCATGACTTCTTCCCTAAAATAATTTAGCGATTTACTTTTTATGAATATTTGGTTACCCACAAAAATTAAAATTGTTACCTTTGTACAAAAGGTTTGACTACCAACTGCACCATATTCATAATAATTTTATTTTTAAAATGTTATTTATAAGTTGGTAGCCAAACCTTCATAAAAAGGTAACCAATTCAGTTTTATTGGGTTACCAATTAATTATAAAAAAATTTAAGAACAGTTTCCAAGTGTTACGTGCAGATGGTATCCGAAATGCTATGTTTAAGTTTTCATTTATGTAGCTGTTAGTTACTTATAAATAACCTTTTAAAAATAAAATTATTTTGAATATGGTGCAGTTGGTAGCCAAACCTTCATACAAAGGTAACCATTTTAGTTTTTGTGGGTAACCAAATATTCATAAAAAAAATTTGTTCGTGATTTCCTCTTTGTTCGGCTACTCCGAATTCGTTTTGGATATGTTCTTGATGGTTTGGTAACTCCGATTTCTTCTTCTTTAATTTTTCTTTGTTTTGGTTGTTCGTGATTTCCTCTTTGTTCGGCTACTCCGAATTCATTTTGGATCTGTTCTTGCTGGTTTGGTAACTCTGACTTTTTCTTTTTCAATTTATTTTGGTTGTTCGTAATTTCCTCTTTGTTTTGTTTTCGATTTGTTTGGTAACTCTATTCTTGCTGGGAATTAGTATGTAATTATTTTTAAATTTGAATTTGTTTTTGTTGTTAGATCCAAGATATTTGAATTTGAATTATTAATTATGGCAGTTATTTCTCCTTAATTTTAGGTTTTCTTATTATTATGAATTTAATCCTATACTAATTCCCTAAATTAAGGAATCCTAATTGCACTAATATTGTAAATAAATATTGAAAAGTGTATTATTTGTAATTATTTTTTGATGCACTAATGGTGTAATTATTTTCTAATTGTTGTATATTTCTGTAAAGAACCCTACAAATTTCAGCTACATTGTCTAATATATATGCCTTTACTTGTGTTACCTTTATAAATAGACGCGACTTTAAGCTAATTTACAAGGCTAAGCAAGAAAGTCTAAAGAAACGGTTTGGATCGGTACAATCGATTCAGTTTGATATATACTGGATCTATAAAATTGCTAATCGGAACTAGTACCGAAAATCAGTTTGTACTAAATCGGTCCCGAACCACTTTTTTTCCGCCCGAAACCTATTTGGTTCGAGGATCGGTCCGTTTATCCTAAAACCTGAAAAATCAAAAATTTTGAACCCCCTAACCATAATGACTTACAGAAAATGATATACACGTCTATAAATGATATTCCTGCCTATCCTATATATATAGATACGTCGTAATTATAATTTGACTAAAAACTTTTGCTACTATATATATATGTGGGTAAGGAAATCGTACCTTGCTAGGGTTAGGGTTTTGTATTTGGCTGAGGAGAAGATAAATCAACAAAGAGTACGGAATTGATTGATGAATTAAAGAGGGGAGAAGAACATGTGAGCGATTACTCCAATGACATGTGGCAGAACTCCTAGAATTCGAGAACCTTGTTAGGGTAGCAAGGATTCAGAGAGCCTTCTTGAGTGCTTCGGGTTGAGAGAGAATCTCCAAGTCTCTTAGTCTTCCAAAAGATCCAAGAGTCCAAAGTAATGTCCCTTTCCCAATGGAGTGGAAGGGGTATTTATAGGGTTTTCTGGAGAGTGGTCATGTGCTAAGCACATGTCCTCGAGAAAATTCCAGATTTACCCTTAGTCATCAAAGTAATGCCCAGATCGTCCTGCCCTTCTAGGCACTAATCCAATTCCTCAATCAATTCCCAAAATGAGTCGCCTCCACGAGTTTCTGCCTCGGGACACGTGGAGGCTTCTCTCGGGTCTCGCACATTTATTTTTGACTTTTCTGTTTGTCATTTAATTCTTTAGGTCGTATGCCAACCCTAATTTGTACTTGGGCTCACATTTGCCCCCTGCACGTGAGTCACACCTTTGGAGTGGCGATTGTGCAAATTACTTCGAGTCTTTGAGTCATGTTTCAAATTTTTGAACAATCCGCAGAGTTTGATCTTGAAAGGCCTGAAAACGAAAAAAAAATCCTAGGAGAGAGAACCTCTAAGGGGATTCCCCTAAGATATCTTGAAAATTTTCCCCAAATTCTGCTCAATCTTTGTTTCCTTAATTTTTCTGGAAACTACGATAAGATAAATCACATTAAATTTGGAAATCATATGTTACCAAATAAAATAAAATTTTATTTTATTTTTGGAAATAAAATAAATATTTTCTCATTTTATTTTGAAAACAAAATCAAATCTTCCCAATATATATATATATATATATATTATAAATTTGGTATTGTATATTAAATATTAATTAATTAATAGCTTGATCCCAAGAATTATTAATATCATATGAAAAGTATGTGGGGGATATATCATATATGTATAATAGGGTATAGTGGACAAAATTCTTGGACACGGGTGGAAAATTTGATGCATGATATGCCAGTACCACCATTTATTCAATTTGCTCAGTTAGGATATTACCAGATGAGGTGTTTCCATTCAGCAGTATGTTTACGGTGTCATAAAAACATAAATCTGCACTAGCTGAAGTTAGTAAACTGGACTTAAAAAAACTTATATGGCATGAATAACAAAGAAAAAATTAAAGCAACATAGTATTTGTTACCGATTATATCAAATATGATATTTATTATGGCAAGACAGGAAGCATTTGAATTAAATTGGGGCGCCAATCTCCATGAATCACAACAGATTCCTTATATCTATGCAATAATCCTGCATGGTAATAATACTACACATCCCTCCTTATATTTTGAAAACAAAATCAAATCATTCTTATTTAGAAAATAGAATATTTGTTTCCATTTTTTTTAATATCCGTAAAATATGAATCCATCGCCATATAACTCCCATCCGAATTAGCATTGTAAGTCCTGTTGCCACGTTGATTAGGTACTTTTTATTTGCAATGTGAATGCACCCATAGATATTAACCACCAAAGTTTAATTCACACACTTGTATATATACTTAATTAGGCTAGATGGCTGCATATATACATGTGTCCAAAGTGGTCCTCAAAAACTTCAAATGATATATGTAGTAGGTTTCCTTATATAAATTGGGATGTTCCCGACCTCGAGCCTTGATACCCTACAAGCCCCCGCTCCTGAACCTCTTTACACGGTGAGTCAGGGATAAAGATAAGTAACTGCCTTCATGTTTTCAAAGTAGGAATTGGGTAACAAATTGAGTCTAACGCTGCATAAAATTGTAACGGAAGGAACCCATTATTCCAAATTCAATCCAAACTTGTGCAGATCACGTACTCCAAGTCCATTCCAGGTCCAATGCATGCCACTGATTGGAGAGACGATTTATCTTTTGCAATAAGCTTAACAGATACCACAATTCATGTTTGCAGGATTAGAGAGAATCATCCCCTTAAAACTTTTTCTGGCCATCAGGTATATCCTTGCTATCAATTTGGTCATGAGTTGTGTGTACTTCAAAATTTTCAATTCCTCTCTGTGTGCAAACTTCTATAAATAATTTATCATTAATCTTGGTGCCTCATGTATCTATTGCAGACCTCAAAATTCCAAGTAATTTGAATCGGTTCAAAGGGTTATCTTTCATCCATGATTATATTTGAACAGTATACTCCACTAAGAAGTCAATTGATATTCACGGCCACCAGATTCTTGGGTCTTGCGTTGTTTTGTTCAAACAAAGTCTAATTGTGGTTTGAAGGCATCCACCATAAGCCACTAAAAATTAAAGCTCTTATGCTTTAATATGATAAACCCAAATAATATTAGTAGATACCGTTAGTTGGTCCATGCGGACACCGTTTGGTTGATGCTTCGTGATTATTTCTTCTATTTTTTTTCTTTTCCAGGTAATTGTAGTATTTCTTTTCTTGGCCATTTCACCTTAACATGATTTTGGCTTGAATATTCTCAAAGAAAAAAAAAATACCGCAACGAGGAATCATCTATTCAGAACCATTTCACCTTAACAAGGATCTTGGCTCGAATATTTTCAAAGAAAAAAAAGCAACACCGCAACAAGGAAGTATCTATTTTGAGCCATTTCACCTTAACAAGGATCTTGGCTCGGATATTCACGAAGAAAAGGCAACACTGCAAGGAGGAAGCATTTGTTCTGGGCCACTTCACCTTAACAAGGATCTTGGCTCGAATATTCATGAAGAAAAGGCAACACTGCAACGAGGGAGCATCTATTTTGGGCCATATCACCTTAACAAGGATCTTGGCTCGGATATTCTTAAAGAAAAAGTCACTTCACCTTAACAGGATCTTGACTTTTTCTCTGAATATTTTCCAAGAAAGACCACAACTTTGTTTTTTTACAACGAAGTAGCATTCATCCCAAGCGGTTGATTCAACGAGCAAGGAGAAGTTAAATGTAAGAGGGGAAGAGCTCCCTAGTTGGCTAAACCCTAGGGGTCAAACCCTAGGGGGACCAAACCTAGTGGCCCCCTTCTTCACATTTTTTCGTTCTTCACATTTAGGGTTCAAATAAAAAATATATATCATTATTATATATTTGTTAGAAATTGTAGAGATAAATTTATATGAAGATGGATAATATTTATCTATCGACATTAAATAATTTATAGAATTATTTTATTGTAGTAAGTTGGTGACATTAAAATATCTTTGATAATCACCAATTTCTTGAGTATATGTACGAGTGAATATCAAGTCTAAGGTAGTGCAATCTTACTCTTTAATGGTTGATGTATAGGAGTTGGGCTAAACGATTCCTTTAAAGAATACGAATTGATAACCGATCTAACTCACTGTGAAAACAGTGTAGACGAGACGGAAACTAATTTGTTGGTTGTTTGTGGGAAACCACTCAGTGTACTATATTGAATACTATTAAAGACTCGATGTGTGTTAGGTTTGGACTTGTATATATGTACGTTGTTGACGAGAGAAGAGAATCGATATACCTTTAAGTGGTTAGAGAATTATTGAGTAAATTGATACACGGCGAGAAGTGAGGATTAAAGGAATGTATGTATGTGTTATATATTCGAGTTTCGTGTTATTAGTGGTATGAAACCGTAAAGGAGATGTATAGTTGGTTAAACTAATAAGGGAGATAGAGTTTTAAAACTCGAAGTGTGATTCTTAAATTATTAAGGAAAATAGTAACCGATGATGTGAAACCAAAGAGAGGATTTATGATTAGACGAGTTAACGCTTAAGGAGGGTGTGTAAAGTATTTAGAAGCATAGATTTCATTTTTGCTGGTGCAGAACTTGTCTTCCTCTGATTTTGGTATGGCACAGCTGCGCCATTACCAAGCCTATGACCAGCGCAGCTGCGCTGGTCTGTTGAATCAGTTTGTGAAATTAAAATTCAAGTAGTGGGTATTAAGGACTCATAAGGATAATAAAAATCTTAAATGATGATTAAGTTATCCATGAATGGATTTGAATAAGGTTTAATTAATTAGCCCGGATTAATTAATGGTTAATTAAGTGATATTATATAAGTATTAATGTTCTGTAAGTTGATTAATTCAATTGAGTTACACTAGTTTAATACGTATTGAGAAGTGTGGAATTGACAATGAGAATTATGAAATGCCTTGTGTAGTATAATGTGAAATGAGGAAATTCACTAAGTAAGTTAAAAGGGAATTGGGAGGATTAATCGTGTTTGATCATGTGATTTCATGTAGTTAATGAGTACACTCTTAGATAGGTAATATCACTCATGTGGACATTAGCTCATGTCAGGTAAAACGAGTGTGGCGATAAAACTTGACACTAGCTTGAAGCTAAACCAGTCTTGACGACTTTATCGAGTGTCTGGTATGATGCGCGCCATCCCAATGATACAAATCTGGCCTTGGTGCATGCCAAGTGTTCGATTGGAGTTGGTTAAATTTCTCATTGTAGCATTTGAGTTGGTACATTAATGTTATATATGTGACATGAATAAAACATATGATAAGAGTACATTATGTTAATATAGAGGTACCTAGTAGCACCATGGTGGTATCATATGAAGTTGTAATATAATAAATGATTAAATATCTGTGTGTATTCTAGAAAGCTGGAAAAGGAATTCAAATGTTTAAATAAACATTAATATTAAATAAGGTTATAATGTGGTTATGTGAGTGGTAGAGATAATTATGGAGATTACCGGACAATAATGCCTAACTGCGATATTTTATCGCGTGTAGTTAATGTACATGGATTATATGATGTGAGTATAAAATTTATCTTTAAATTCCTAATATGGTAACAATTGTACCTTAATATTACATTATGGGAATTAAAAGAACCAAACCAAGCCTTACAATAACAAGTTGTTGAGATATTTCTCTTGTCCCAAATTAACTGTCATAAAGGACATGAATAGTGTCATAAACTCTCTTTACGTATTCTCCAAGTGGCTATGGAATAGGTGATCATGGCTAGCAAGGTGGCTGGTATTGAGTTGTTGAACAACTCCTTAATAACCCTTGTTTCCTCCCTTTACACCATGGACTCCAATCTTGTGTAATGCCATTGTCTAGTCCAAGCTTCTTCTATAAATGAAAGCTTAAAGTCAGATTTTGTGTTACTAAGAAGTTGTTTAATTGGAGAGTAAGTTGCTGAGCTAATATAGAACTATATTCAGAGTGTAAGAGGTCCAATTTAAGCTCAAGAAGGTATAATTTCTAATTATGTTCTTGAAATGGGTCTAGTTTGATTCTTGGAATTTCTTGAATTCATTTATTAATTGATATGGATGAACATGTTGTAAGGTGTTTAGGAAGCTTACTTACATGTATAAACACTTTAATGATGGTTTGAAATCATGTTTGAATCAAGGGAAATGAAGTTGGGTAACACTCTGCAAAAGTAAAGTATAGCTTTCTTTTTACGGCTTGGACTTCTACTTTTGCTGATTATCTTATTGCAGGCTTGTGCATTATTATACCCAATTATTCTCTTGAGTTTTGTTATATGTTAATTTGTTGCTAATTTGGTTTTAGGACTTTTGTACACCTGCAAAAGAGGTATAACTTGTGTTATAAGGTTTCCTTATGAGTTAGGAAGTGTCCAACATAAATTTGTAGAATATCTTTAACAAGAACTTCAAGTTTTGAAAACAAATCTTGTGGAAACTTATGTTTCACTAGTTCTGAACTTAATGGTTGATATACATGATTGATTTCAGACGTAAATGAGCATGATATAATGTTTATGGTGTCCGTATCCATGAATAAACTTGTTAAATCTTGTGTTAGAGAAATTTTTCAAGTATAATAAGCTAATGGACATGAATGCTACAAGATATAGATTTGGAACTTGAAAAGATGTTAACATGGTGATGTTACACATAAATGAGCATGCTATAGTGTACATAGTTCCTTTGTTCATAATCAAACTCTTATTAGACCTTGTGTGAAAGAAGTTTTTAAGAAAAACTTGATATAAAGAACTAAGAATGCATAAATGCTACTACATGATATACATTCTGATCTTGCGAGCATGTTAACATGCCTTGACTACATATGAATAGAGCCTTAAAGTTGTCTTGTATGTGTTGAATGACATTGTTCAAGTTTAAAGCGGTTTCAAAAGAAAACTTGAACATATTTTCAAAATCTAGTTGCATCACATTGATATCTAGATTCTAAAGGATTAATATGTCATGTTCTGCCTATAATATCCCTAGATATGATTTATATGTGCTGTATTGCATCATTTATGATAAAATGATTTCAAAAGTAACCTTAAGCATGTTTTCGAACTTAAGTTGTATTATATATGAGTATTTAGATTTTAAAGGCTTGAGATGCCATGTTATGTTTCATTATGTCACTAAACATAAGTCTTATATGTTAAAAATAATGGAAGTAAACCAACCATGAGGTTAAAGCATGTTTTAAAGTGTTAAACGATGATAGCTATGAGTAAAAGGTGTGAATATGTATGAGCATGTGTAGTACAGATTATGTGACCTCTTTATGAGAACAAAAGGCTAATTAGTACACCTAGTGATTACATGACCCTATTTGGTTTTGATTTCGTGAAAATCCTAAACTAAAGTCCCTAACATATAAGGTTGATCTTGAAGTGGTCGTACAAGTATGTAAAGACCTTCTAGTGTGTATGCATGAGAAGTATAAGAGTCTAAGTGTGTTAAAGTTTGGATTGAAAACTAGGAAGTGCAAAGCTCAACCTTGAGTGCAGCCAGGGGGACGGTAGCTTGATTCTTGCCATCCTAATCCTAAGCTGAGACATGGCGTGCAATTTGCACGCCATCTGCATGATTTGGAATAAGTTCTATTTTTGATATCGATGTTTGAAGCATGCTTATATGATTAATTTAACTTGTAATATATGATCAATATGCTATGTAATGTGTTAAGAAGCATGCTATGTGATAAAGATGAATGTTAATCATGACTTTCAAATGTTAAAGTCCAAAGGAATGTTTTCAGAGATATAAAGCAATGATACGTTGTTTGAATTTGTGATGTCGATTTGAATTGTCTTATAAATATATAGGATATGTGATGTTGTATAAAGTTACAACTAAGTTTAGCGTTTATGTACGTTTGAACTTACCTATATGAGTTTTAAATGTGTCGAACACATAGCGAGTCAAGTGTGTGATATATATATATGAATGTTGATGTCAAATACGAGTGGTTAAGGTATACCTATACATACCTAGCTATTCTAAGAGTATGATGAGAAAGTGAAGTGTAGGTTTTATGAACCTAGTTAGGAAACAATGTAACATTGTTATTACATTGAGAATGCATGAAATATATTGTTTGATGGATATGAATCCATGATTATATACTGTGTAGGAATACGAAGTGCGAGATAAGCGTTAAGCAGTTAAGTCGTAGTTCATAAACTACGAATCAGGCAAGTCTTTCAGTTCCTATTTGTTATATGAATTTGATAACTATTAGTTGAGCTATATTATGCTATGCAAATGTTGATGTATATATATGAAATGCATATGAGATATGTATGAAATGTGAAAGTTGATCTTTGATGATATACTTGTGATATAAACCTCTATGCATGTTATGTGAGAAGTAACATGCGTAGTAAATATTAATCGATTATGAATGCATGAGCTGAATATGCTATTATATGCTATGTCTTTGCATGAAAACTATTAGAATTGTTGGGTTATCGAGCTCACCCTTGCAAATAACCACTTTTTTGCGGAGTTAAGGATACACACGGTAAAGGTTACGTGCTATTTGATTGATAAAGTTCAATGGTATCGAAGGAGATTGATTTATTATTTAACTAGATGCTCTTGAACCATGTTTAGGTTCTAATAGATGTATATGATAGTAGTTTACTATGTGTAATACATGCTAAGCTATAAAGTTGTACTAGGTGATACATAGTGAAATTGAATTGAGATGTAAATATTTATATGATAATTGAATAGAATGAATCATAACATAATTTGATTCAAGGATTTGTAATTGATTCAAGTCAAGATATCAATAAAAGATTTATTTTCAAAGGAGATTGAAAAAGTTTAAATTATTTAGCATATTTTTATAACATCGAATATGATGTAAAACAAGAATAGTAAATGACCAAGATTTGAAACTTATAAAAGTTTGGGGTCATTTACATAGATCACGGAAATGGAAAGAATTTATATTCTAAATTGTAATAAGTAAAGTTATATTCATTAAGTTATGAATAAAAGATATAAATAGTTTGACGATAGTAGTATATCGTGGGCGGATAGAAATCGAGGTTGAAGGGACTGGATTTGGGGGCGTCACAGGTTGGTATCAAAGCTGTAGGTTATAAACTTTAGGTAAGTGTACCTTAGGCTATAACTTGAGAGAGAGAGAGAGAGAGAGAAAGATAAAGATTAAAATATATATATGTGAAGATTCAAAGAAGAATCTTGAAGTATTTAGAGAATGAGAATTTAGGAGTTTCCCAACTCTGGTAATAAAAATGTTAAGATAATGTCTATAAGATAAGTATGACAAAGATAATGAGAATGAACTCGAGTGGAGTTTTGTTGATAATAGGGAAAGAACCCTAAGGTAAATTGATGATCACGACGTGATCGGATTGAGCTATGAAGTGATAAATAATGCATAACGACTAAGTGTGTATAGCTTGATGCTATAAGAGAATGTCTTGTGAAATGGTACGATATGAACTCATGAGGAGTTGTATGTGATGAGATCTGAAGAATTCAGTATCAAGTAAAAGTAAGAGAGAGTTAAGTGGGATTTCAATTGAGGACCCATGTTAGTAATTTGAGTTGTATGATTCCTTGTTATGGGCGGGGAATTGTACTTGGTGTAAAAACCACTTAGTTAAGCATTGATAATCATTGAAAAATATTTTGTGTCGCTATTTATTTGCTATATATATTGTTGAGAAGGTGATTCTTTTCTCATGTGTATAACAGATAGATAGGTTATAGTTAGAGAATATAAGGTTAAGTTGTGAGTTCTTAAAACTCATACTTATGGTACATTCGTGACTCATAATTATATGAAATGTTTTTGAACCCCTCAGCGAATGGACGCTTGTGGTCTGACTAGGGTAAGTTCTTAAACTCATATGATTATGGCAAGTTCTGAATTTCCAAAGTGTGGTAAGTTTGATGAACTATATCGAATATATATATATGTTATGAAGTTAGAAATTTTGGTATAGTAAGCATTGATGGTGTTAGAGATTGATAGAATGAATAATGGAGTAAAGAGTAAGTTGATGGAGAAACATGGATTTTCTAAATCTTCTAGCTAGCTCGCTAGATTTTCAAAATTTATTGACTTCGTCTTTGATGTTTGCAATTACATTTTTCTCGAAAAACTTTGGATCATGTGATTGAACCAATGATGTTTTAAAAATAATATACCGTTATCCATATGTCTATGCTAATTAATTGTTTGGCTAAGACAAAATGATTTGAAAATTTTCAAAATGTATTTCGACCATTTACATCATTTGGTATGGTGTAGAAATGGTAAGCGATGGAGTCTTCAATGCAGTTGAACCTAGTGTTGGTTGTGATCGAAAGATCGTCGATTAATTTTGGTATGATGTAGTATGACAAAGTCACATAATGGCGGAATCCTCAACGTCTACTAATCTAGTACGGTATCATGGCGTCATAAAAAGAATTTTGGTTTTATTTTAAATTATGAAGAAGGTCAATTAAGTTGGCCAAATTATTTCGATTGATGTTCGAATTGTTAATAAAAGTCTAAGTTATTTGATTCGGCTAGACGACTGTTGAAAAATATTTGTGGAATTCAAGCGTTCTTGAGTATTTATGCCAAACCAGATTGCTCTGGTGCGGATTCAGATATGGAAAAGCTGAGGTGAACAACCCTGCAAGGGGACATGTTTTCGGGGACAATGGTTCCGAGCGTAAAGCATGTAGTCGTTACAAAACACTACGTTGTGGCCCAACGTAGTGGTACAATAGGATGGCCACCTAGCGCACGTGTGGAGGGTGTTTTCAGTCCTTGTGATTGATAAACACTCTGGTTTGTAGTGCGAAGGATTGTGATGAAGCACTAGTTCACGGTCTAGTGTGACCCCTCAGCATAATTTGGAATCTGAGTTATTCATACTACTTCCCGATTATTGAAAAATTGTGGAAGATTCTTATTCTTATGAAGGATGAATGTAGTGAGTAGAATGTTCCTTAGAAAGGAGAATGTGGTAGAATGCAAATGATCAAGTTATAATGAAACTTCCGAAAAGAGAATGGATAAAATTATTCAAAAGAATATGTAATATTCGAAATAGTATCGAGTAGAGGAGGTTTCGGTGATTCAGAAGATGGAATCCTTATAAGGGGGAGAGGATGTAAGAATCCAGAATTTTTAAAAAATATTAAAATAAGAATTTAGTAGATAAAATTCTTAAGGCATGTGAAGGTTCAAATAAAAAATATATAATGTGTTACGAGGTATGTGGTATTGTGTTATAGGGTAATATGAGCTATGTAATAAGTGATGTTGTATTTAATAATAAATATATATCATTATTATATATTTATTATAAATTGTAGAGATGAATTTATATGAAGATGGATAAAATTTATCTATCGATATTAAATAATTTATGTGAAAATTATTTTATTATAGTAAGTTGGTGACATTAAAATATCTTTGATAATCACCAATTTCTTGAGTATATGTACGAGTGAATATCAAGTCTAAGGTAGTGCAATCTTACTCTTTAATGGTGGATGTATAGAATTTGGGCTAAACGATTCCTTCAGAGAAGCGGAGGTATATCTGAATTAGTAACCAATCTAACTCTTTGTGAAAATAGTGTAGGCGAGACGAAAACTAATTTGTTGGTTGTTTGTGGGAAACCACTCAGTGTACTATATTGAATACTATTAAAGACTCGATGTGTGTTAGGTTTAGACTTGTATATATGTACGTTGTTGTTGAGAGAAGGAAATCGATATACCTTTAAAGTGGTTAGAGAATTATTGAGTAAATTGATACACGGCGGAGAAGTGAAGATTAAAGGAATGTATGTATGTGTTATATATTCGAGTTTCGTGTTATTGGTGGTATGAAACCGTATAAAGGAGATGTATAGTTGGTTAAACTAATAAGGAAATAGAGTTTTAAAACTCGAAGTGTGATCCTTAAATTATTAAGGAAAATAGTAATAGATGATGTGAAACCAAAAGAGAGGATTTATGATTAGGCGAGTTAACGCTTAAGGAGGGTGTGTAAAGTATTTAGAAGCATAGGTTTCATTTTGCTTTAGTTTGAACTTGTCGCCTCTCGATTTTGGTATGGTAGCAATTGCGCCATTTCTAAGCTTTATGACAGTAGCAATTACTTTTGGTCTGAAAATTGAATCGATTTGTGAAATTAAAATTCAAGTAATGGGTATTAAGGACTCATAAGGATAATAAAATCTGAAATGATTATTAAGTTATCCATGAATAGATTTGAATAAGGTTTAATTAATTAACCCGGATTAATTAATGGTTAATTAAGTGATATTATATAAGTATTAATGTTCTGTAAGTTGATTAATTCAATTGAGTTACACTAGTTTAATACGTATTGAGAAGTGTGGATTTGACAATGAGAATTATGAAATGCCTTGTGTAGCATAATGTGAAATGAGTAAATTCACTAAGTGAGTTAAAAGAGAATTAGGAAGATTAATCAAGTATGATTATGTGAATTCACATAAGTAATGAATACACTTTTAGATAGGTAATATCACTCATGTGGACATTAATTCGTGTCGTGTAAAACGAGCTTGGCGATAAAAGTTGACACTGGCTTGAAGCTAAACCAGTCTTGACACTATCGAGTGAGTGCAAGTGCATTGCATGGCCATCAAAGAAGAAGATAAATGGCTAGCTCATTTGCTAATGATGTTAAGATTGGAGTTGGTTAAATTCTACTGTACCACTGAGTTGGTACATTAATTTTATGTGTGTGACATGAATAAAACATAGGATAAGAGCACATTATGTTAATATGAGGTACATAGTAGCACCATGGTATCATATGAAGTTGTAATACGGAATGATTTAATATCTGTGTATTCTAAAAACTGGGAAGGAAATCAAATGTTTAAATAAACATTAATATTAAATAAGGTTATAATGTGGTTATGTGAGTAGTAGAAGTAATTATGGGATTACCTGGACAATAATGCCTAATTGTGATATTTTATCGCGTGTAGTAAATATACATGGACTATATGATGTGAGTATAAAACTTATCTTTAAATTCTTTATATGGTAACAATTGTACCTTAATATTACGTTATGGGAATTAAAAGAACCAAACCAAGCTTTACATGCCCAAATACTGAGATATTTGCTCTTGTCCCAAATTAAGTGTCACAAAGGACATGAACAGTGTCCTAAACTCTCTTTATGTATTCTCCAAGTGGCTATGGAATAGGTGATCATGGCTAGCAAGGTGACTGGTATTGAGTTGTTGAACAACTCCTTAATAATCTTTTTTTCCTCCCTTTACACCATGGACTCCAATCTTGTGTAATGCCATTGTCTAGTCCAAACTTCTTCTATAAATGAAAGCTTAAAGTCAGATTTTGTGTTGCTAAGAAGTTGTTTAATTGTCTAAGTAAGTTTGAGTCTTTGAGCTACTATAGAAGTATACTCAGAGTGTAGGAGGTCTAATTTAAGCTCAAGAAGGTATAATTTCTAATTATGTTCTTGAAATGGGTCTAGTTTGATTCTTGGAATTTCTTGAATTCATTTGTTAATTGATATGGATGAACATGTTATAAGGTGTTTAGGAAGCTTACTTACATGTATAAACACTTTAATGATGGTTTGAAATCATGTTTGAATTAAGGAAAATGAAGTTGGGTAACACTCTGCAAAACAGAGTCTAATTATCGCTTCGATTACGGCTGGCGCAATTGCTGCGCCTATTTATACTTTGGGGTGCATCGCAATGCTACTGCATACCTGTAATTAGTTCTTGAATTTTGCTAAGCGTAGGCAATTGTTAATTTGGTTTTAGGACTTTTGTACACCTGTAAATGAGGTATAACTTGTGTTATAAGGTTTCCTTATGAGTTAGGAAGTGTCCAACATAAATTAGTAGAAGATCTTTAACAAGAACTTCAAGTTTTGAAAACAAATCTTGTGGAAACTTATGTTTCATGTAATGACCCCAAAATTCATACAATTTAATTCTCGACTTCGGTCGTTAATAATACAATCAACCGCTAATTTTGCATCATTAAACGATAATACAAACATTGAAATTTGCGGAATAATTAAAATTTTCTATTACAAACTATCCTCGTTCCCAAAACCTTCAACCTTTACATCAAAATATATCAGAATCATTTTAATACTACAATAGTTTACATTGCAAAACGATATTACAATTTAACATTAATACATTATTCTGAACCTTAAACATGGTTCAAATAATAATAACGCAACCAAAGTGTGTAAATCTTCAAGTATCACATCTGATTCATGTCTTTCAAGTAACACATAACCTTACCTTGAATCTTGAACTTACAAAAGTGGTTATTTGCAAGGTTGAGCTCGACAGCACAGCAAAATCTAACAGTTTTCATGCATCACGTAGCACATAATAACATGCTCAACATATATCTCATAAACATCAGACTAACATAACATACATGCTACAATTCGTATAACAAGTATAAAGATTGAGTTCCTTAATCAGCATGCTTTTAGTCAAACAACGTAGTCATAAATTGACTTTAACATTTCATACATTCAACATATATATAACACATCATGCTCTTTACAATAAAGATTTAAAACAATCAAATTCACATAAAAAATAGGAACTGAAAGACTTGCCTTGATCGTTGTTTACCAATAACAGTTTAACATCTTACAGTTATCTGCACTTCACGTGCCCTACACAATTATATAATCATGCACATCAACTATTAGTCACAGAGCAATGCATAGTAGTTGTAATATATACTTTACTCTATATATCTCATAACCCTTCCTATTATTAATACACAATTATTCAATTTGATTGTGTTAACTTTAGACTTATAACTCACTATATTTCTTCTTAGTCAAACTCGAAGTTCATTCAAGTGTTTAAGTCTTCCTAAGACCACTTATTGATTTTATATTAACCTATTCAATATCTTATTATATTCATTTCATTTGATTTAAAACACTCTTTACGTTCATTAACACTTATCACGGCGTTTCAACGTTTATTCGTCACACACCCAAATTGTCTCTCTTGTGTGTGCTTAATATGCGTATTCAACTTATCTAATATATCATTTATTAATGTTAAGCATCATAATACTTCATACTATTCATGTTCTATAACTTAGAACAACATCTATTATCGTCAAGAGCATTACACTTGCATACGTGCATGCCTGACGCCCTCCGATTGGCTCTGAAAACATAACAGTTACAAAGATTACTATTTTGACTACTGTTCCAGACCGCAATTTGAAAAACGTAAAGAATAAAAGTTGTAGGTCTATTCGTCCTCGTTCTGGATCATCTTGAATCATCTCAATCGGAGTTCGTATGAAAAAGGTATGCTTAATTTACTACAGCAGGTCAGAACAATGCACCAGACACTGATGTCCGGCGCAGCTGCGCCCCAAGTCGCATAACAGCCCCTCAGGCTCTTCTCTTCGCGATTTTGCAGACCTATAGTCCTTCTAATGATCATAACATGAGTTATACTCATCCAAATTAGTCCGTTTTCGATTCTATGGATTCGTAACTCATAAAGCTAAAACATACCAATTACCCATCAACTAACATAAACATTAACTAACCCAAATATGGATTTATAAATCATGTTCATGCTAATTGTTCTTGTTTGACAAATTTAGCGAATTCATTCACTACGAATTCGTTCCTCAGCCAAATTGGTTCATTCAACTTGCATTCTTTTCGTTTTTCGACGTACTAAACACATCTATTATCAATTTCAGATTATATACATGATCTAACCATCAATTTAAGCCTTAAAATAGACACAAAATACATATATTAAGCCATAAACCAAATTTCTTCTTCTAACACTTGTTTCTACGAATTTGATTACATGAAAACCTGTTATAGATTACATATAACAAATTATACACATGATATAAAAGAACTAAGGTGCATAAATGCTACTTGCTATACATTCTGATTTTTCGAGCATGTTAACATGCCTTGACTATGTAACAACCCAATATTTTCTATACAAATAAATCAGAAATTTGCGTATAATTTTTTATTTATTTATGGAGAATATGTGCCAAGATAATGTGTATATGTATATTTGTGATAAATAAAAATTTATTTATTACATGAATAATTTTAATTAATTTTATTTTAGAATTATTGATTATTATAAATTATATTCTTATAATAATTAATTTTATAGTAGAAATGTTTTTATTAATTATTTTCCATGAAAATATGATTATTATATTATTTAAATAATATATGAAATTATTTTTAGAATAATTATAATAATTATTTTATTATATGAATTTTAGTACAAATTATTAAGTTAATTATTTGAACTTAATTAATAATGTTAAGTATGAAAGATAAATTAGATATGGAATCCAAACCCTAATTTTGGATTTTGATCAAGGCATGAGAATAATAATATAATATTAATTATATTTTAATTTTTGATCTTTATAAATATGTACTTGTATATGACATTATTGATAATGGTTGGTCAATTATGGTGTATTATGACCAAACCCTAGCAATATTTTTATAAACCGTAGTATTACTGTTAAACCCTAATTTTGAAGTCAAATGAGACTTTAAAATATGTTAAGTCAATGTGTTATGTGGTGTGTGATGGGTATTATAAAGATTTAATGCTAATTAGGAAACCCTAATTATAGAAGACCCTAATTGTAAATTAAAACCCTAATTTAGTAATTAGAAACCCTAATTATAATTTGGTAACCCTAATTATCAAAATTATAAACCCTAATCACTAAATTATCAAGGTTAATTATAATTAGTGAATTTTAAACCCTAATGTTCCTGTATAATGTAATTAGAAAACCTAACTAATTAACAAACCCTAAATTTCTATTTTTAGAAACTATTTTTATTTTAAACCCTAAATGAAAACCTAGAAATTTATTTTATGCTAAACCTTAAGGTTAAACCCTAAGGGTTTGTTAAGATTACACTTTTGCAATTAAATTTGCAAGGTTATGGACCAAAATACTCTTATGTGCATTCTTCATTAGCTTGCTTGTAAAACTAGCTAAAACTTTAGTAGCTCAACAACCCTATCAACTCCATTAACTTAAATCTCCAGAACATCAGCTGCAACATCAGCCAAAACATTGCAATAAGTAATATATATAGATTGAAAGAGAGAGAAAGTTCACTTTTCAAGTCATTTGGACACCCACTCTCTACCAAGTCCCTCTCTCTCTAAACCACGAATTTCCTTAGAATTTCAGTCCCCAAAGCAAGCCCCATTAACACCCATAACCAAATCAGTAGCCAAGAATCAGATATCGGTCATAGAAGGTATAAACCCTAGCTATATTCTGATCTTTAATCTTGTGTTAAATGTTAAGTTTGTTGTGTTAAATATGTTATATGGAGTCTAATTAAGTAATTTGGGTTGATAGATGTTAGATCCATAACATCTATAGGCTCGGATTTGAAGTTTTATAAAATCTGGAAAAATTATGTTTTGTGGTCTGACAACGAATGTCAGTTCCTTTAGATTCTTGTCCGATCTTGGTTTTTGTTGTTTAAAGGTTTAAATGTGTAGTCCGTTAAGTGGTCTGTGATCTGGAAGTGAAATAACAATTATTTGATGTCTAGATTTCATGTTATGGCTGGTCAAAACTCGTTGACCGGGCATGACCGAAGCTTTCTAGGTAACCCAGAAGGTGTAGAATAACGTCTGACAAGATTTTTGAAGCCCGAGATCTGTCAGGTTTTATGTTGTTTGGTGATGTTTTTATATCTAGATTCTAGCTTGTTGTATGGACTATATATATATATATATATGCTTTTATAACATTAAAACAGTCAGCCGATCAAGTGTAGTGAGTGGTCAAACTTGACCAGTTGATCATAAAGTGCAGTTTCTGGAATTTCTAGAAACTGTTAGAACAAAGCTTTTGACAGCGTTTGACTAAAGGATAATTTATGATTTTGTTGTTGTTAGACTTATCTGCTGTTTTAATAATGTACTTTGACACAACTACTATAGCTTTGAACCTTAAGATCACTTGAATCAAGACCAGAACATAGAAATAATCTAGCCCAAAAATGGACCCTCGAAGCTGCTGGGTTTCTGGGTTATCCAGAAAACCCAGATTTGGTCTGACAGCAACTTTGAAGGTTCATTGCTTGCTTGTATATTGTAATCTGACCCAGATCTTGCGTGGTATTTGTAGTACTACATTAGCACTACAAGATCAATATCTTACCTTGTCCAAAAATATTATAATCTGACAGATTTTTTTGGTCAAACGAGGCACCTGCTGCTAAGCTATGCATCAAATTGGTCAAGAAATGTGGGAAGAACACTATATGCGGTTACAGTGCAGCGCTATAGGTGGTTTTTAATGACAGCTTTCTATATAAAAAATATATTTTTATTAAATAATTATAGAAAATTAGTTTTTAATTATTAAAATACAAATTAAATTATTAAAATTATTTTAAAGTCTAAAATTAATTTTTAATTAATTTAAGTATATTTCATAAATAATTAATATTTTAAAATATTAAAGGTATTTAATCTATTTAATTATTATATTAAATAAATTACATAAAAATAATTTTAATACTTGAAAAATCATTTAAAATTATATTATGGTATAAGAAAATATTTTAAGTTATTTTTAATGACTTTTAATATTTTGTGTGAAATTCATTAATAAATTAATATTAATAATAATTAAGTTATTTAATAAATGAAATAAATAAATAAATTAAAATGATTTTATTATATTAAAAATCATTTTTTAATAATATCGACATTTAGAAATATTTTAAGTTATAAAATATAACTTTCAATATTTAAAGGTAAATTTCATTAATTAATTATTATTAATGATGTTAAAGTTATTTAATAATTATATTAAATAATTTAGTTTAAAAATGATGTTATTATTATAAAAATCATTTTAGATGAAAATAAAGTATTTTAAGATATTTTAAGTTATAAAATATACCTTTTAATATTTAAAGGATAATTTCATTAATAATTTAATATTAATGATATTAAATTTATTTAATAATTATATTATATAAATGGTTTAAAAATGGTTTTATTAATTTAAAATCATTTAAAAGGATATAAATGAATTAAAAATATTTTTAAGTTATACTTAATGACTTTTAATATTTTGAGAAATAGTACATTTATATTTTAAAAATCATTTAAGGGTAATATTAAAACTTTAAAAATATTTTGAGTTATTATAAATAACTTTAATATTTTGGTAATGGTTTCATTATTAGTTTAATATTAATTAAATGTTAATGATAATAGAATTGTTTAATATTTATCATTTAATAATGATTCTGGTGTTGGAAAATTCAGGATAAATTATAATAAATGCTTTAAAATTATTATAAGTCATTTAAAAATAATATGACTGATACTTACAGATATTGAGCTATAGAATAGAGTCTTAGACTCGATAATTGCGATAAAAGTACATCAGTACAATCTGCAAGCATATTTTTGAAATTGATATGGACTTAGATATTTTGAATGTATTAGTATTTATTTGTGATCCAATGACTGTTGAACATGTGTGGCAATGTGATTAGGTTATGTGCTGACTACAATAAGCAATATTATGTGTTATGATATGATTCTAATCAGTAAAATGATCTTATTACTGATAGGTGGTTATATAAAAGATAAAACTAAGTTGCGAATTGTAAGCAGCGTACCAGACAAGTATCTTACTTTTGCATTTTCTTTATGCAATGGATATGAGTAAGAAGTTTCATAATTTTATTATTATTGTACCAGATTATTAACCCTATTGTTATATATGTTATATCCAATCATTGATTATCAACATTATACTATATTGTAATTCAGATATATATATTCTGTACGTTAATTTCTAAATATGGTTATTCAAGTGTCCCCACTTGGATAATCATTGTATTTAATCACATGTTGATATATATATTTATACGTATTGATACTAGTATGTATACGATAACAAAGAGTTGTCTAAGCTATTTGACCAGCTAGACACAAATTTAGAAACATAGTTCAATATGATAAAACCTTTTTATATCCAATCAAATTATTTTGGTTCGGATTTCCGACTAAGTATGAACATCCCAAATATGGGAAAACTTTTATGTGCCTAAGGCGGACAGAGTGAACGATATCATCGTTCTTGCATGTAGTATTGATCAATACAGGGCATAACGGGCTGATCACTCCCTGTGCCCGTAAGTTATAACGGTTTGCAGATGAAGTTCTGCTAAACTTATTCGAAAATTGAAAACAATGTTCATAGTATGTCACCTTAACCCTATTTATAGTCAATACGTAGTTTCAAAAATTTGATAGAGAGTTGTTATGTTATTATTATCGGTTCAAATTACTTCACAACTATTGATTTGTTGTAGAAGGGTAGTACAAAGAAAACATTTAATCCTTTCAGCTAATATTTATAATTGTTATTACATGTTGGGCACTCAAATGCTCATCTTTGCTTAATTTAAATGTTTTCAGCTAAATGTGAACAACCTGAAGGCTCTGCTAAGAGCAAGGGAAAAGGAAAGGTTGCTGAATAAATGCAATGTTATCTTATGTAATAGTTTAATATTATTAAGACAATGATATATATTATCTATCATATTATGTAATGAATGTATTAAAGGTTACATACTTGGGAGCTAGACTCTGATGATTATGTAAATTAAGTTGGTATTTATATTATTGTTATTATTATTAGTATTATTCCGCTCATAGAAATGGTATCGTGAAGCACCGAGTTTGGGTTTCAAGTACCCGAATTTGGGGGCTTTACAGGTTGGTATAAGAGCTTTAGTGTTAGAAACCTTAGGTGGGGTAGACCTTAGGCTATAACCTTAGAACAGAGGGAAAAGTTGAAAATATAAATAACTCATATAGAGTTTAAAAACTAGATGAATTGGATAAATTCATCATCAAACAAAATAAAAGATAACTTATATAAAGCTATTATTTGCTATGTGTATATACTTTATGATAATCAGGATAATTTATGTGTGTAGATGTCTGGTGGAAAAGGCTTGTTATATGCTTATAGCATGAAGAAGGATCAAACCCATACACCCGAGCTAATATCGAAGCCAATAGCTGAAATAGAGGCTCATGATGAAAACAACTCTGACGAGGTGGTTATTGTAGAAAACGTAGTACCAGATCCAGAGATGGTGGAGCTGACAAATAGTGATTCAGACACTAAAGTTGAAGCTGATCAAGCATCAACGGAGGTGCAGGATCTGAGGAACAAGGTTTCTTCTCTGGAAAAGCTGTGGGAAATAGAAAAGCTGGTGAATAGTCAATTGCGTCAAGCGTTAATAGAAACAATGGAAGAACAAGATAATCTTAAAATCCAAATTGATCAGATGGGAGCCATAAGCAACACATCGTGTGCAGCTCCGAGCAAAAAGGGAAAAACAAAGATAGAAGACCATGACTTAGGAAAATTCGATAAGAAGAAAGGTAAAAGAATATGTTACCTTTGCGGCTATGAGGGACATACCACTCTGTATTGCCCCGACTATAAACCAGGTGCATGTTTTATCTGTGGGATAGAAGGTCATCAGGCAAAAGGTTGTCCAAGAAAAAGGCGTAGTGAATAGGTAGTATAGGTTCTGTTGTATATGTGTGTAATGTAATATATATGATTAATATGTCTGTGTAATTTAATATTCTCAACTTTGTGTTGGTCAAGGCTGTAAATCCCGACTTTTGTAGTCACAAAGGGATAATTGATGTTTAAAGCAGTACATGCTAAGCTATGTAAAATATTCGTTAAATGAATATGAATCTAAGTTTGAGTGATGAAACAAGTTTAATATATTAAACTTATATGATAAGGTTTAGAATATAAGTTAATAAAGTATAATTTATTGTTTTACTTAACCAGATAATGCCGTCAAGATGTCAAACTCGAAACCAAAGGGCAGAAGAGTCTGTCAATAACGTTGAGGACAACAACAAGCGAACCGTCGCAAAGACTTTGCAAACATGGTAGCACAAGCTATGACAAAGTAATGCCCGCCTTGAGGAACCATAGGATGACAAGCTTTGCGAACTTTAAAGATTTTAAGGCTGTGGGACCGTCGGAATTTAAAGGTACAACTGACCCAGTAGAAGCCCAAACTTGAGTTAAGAAAATCAAAAAGGCGTTTGTGATAACTAGGGTACCTGAGGGGCAAAAGACCGCTTTTTCCACCTACATGATGAAGGGTGAGGCAAATTTTTGGTGGGAAGCGAATCAGGTGAGGGCAGGAGAAGGTGTAGTTACATGGGATAGGTTTAAGACACTATTCTTCGAGAACTATTTCTCATCCAGTATGTAGGCTAGGATGGAGGTGAAATTTTTAGAGTTGAAGCAGGAAAACATGACGGTGTCAGAATACGCCACAAAATTTAATGAGTTGGCTAGGTTTGCTCCGCATCAAGTTGATACGGAGGCTAGGAAAGCGAGAAGGTTTGAGCTGGGATTAAAACCCTGGATCTATAACAAGGTGGCTGTGTTGCAGATTCCTACATTTGCAACACTCATGGAAAAGGCTATCATAGCCGAGGAGGGGAGTGAGGCCATGAGCCTCTAGAACAAGGAGAGGAAGAACAAAGGTAAGGTCGAAGGAGCTGGGAAGGCGGAAATTAATAGTGGAAGTAGAAGTGGTAGTAGCAAAAGGAAGGGGAGTTATTTTGGAAATGTCCAGGTAAAACAAGAAGGTGTAAAGAAGCAGGTGATGCCGTGTAAGAATTGTGGAAAGAACCATTCTGGGGAATGTCTTAAGGGAAAATTTGTATGCTATAAGTGCGGGCAGGAGGGCCATATCTCTCTCAACTGCCCCAATTCAAGAATGAACAGTGTGTTTTCTGTGCGGATCGACTGAGCACAAGGTGAAGGATTGTCCGAAGAGGAGGACGGAGGCAGGGAGTGTGAATACTGGCAACGACAGCGGGACTTTGGTCATCACAGGACCTACATCATCGAGCAAGCCAACAAAATCAACAGCAAGGGTCTTCAACATGACGGTCCAGGATACGACGACAGCTGACAATGGAACTCTAGGTATTATTTGTATAACTTTTTTTTATACATGATTTTCCTATATATAGTAAATTATTTTATAAAGAAATTTTGAAGGAGGAATTTGAGTTCTTTTAGAAATCAAATTTTCGTTTAATCAGATAGACAAGCTTTATGTGAATAGTTAAAGATCAGTTCGATCAAAGTTGGTCGAGATCTACTTGCAATGATTGTGTATGCTATGTACCCTTGTATGTATGAGTTCTAAAACGGTGATTTCGGGGACGGAATCTTTATAAGGGAGGGTGAATGTAACACTACAAAAAAATGGGGCTTCAGCAACAATCGATCGATTTTCGTTGCTAAAAGGTTTTGGCAACGACTTTACTGTCGTTGCGTCTTTCGTTGTGCAATGAGCGTTGCTAATTGTTCCGCAACGAACGTATTTTTTTCGTTGCCAAAAGTAATACATTTTGCAACAAAATTTGGCTTTCGTACAAAGACATCGATCCTTTAGCAACAAAATGTATTGTTGCAGAATAATTAAAATGTCGTTGCTAAAAATCCCATTTTGTTGCAAAAGCCTGCTAATTGGCAACGAAATGAACTCTTTTTTTTTTGCAACGACCATGCATTTTTCGTTGCAATTGACACCATTTTGCAACAACATTTTTCGTTACAGTAAATTATGAAAATTGTTACCTAAGCTTGCTTTCGTTGCAGAATTTAAACTTTTTAGCAATGATTTTCGTTGCTGATTATATTATTTGGCAACGACATTATGCTGAATCAGCAACGAAAATATTTGTTGCTGGTTATTTTTAATAGCAACGAAAGTCGTCGATTAGCAACGACATTATATGTTGCTGTTTCTTTATATGTGCAACGAAAGTTGATATGATTTACAACGATAAAAAATATCGTCTTTTATTTTAGTATTAGCAACAATATCATCTCCGTTGTTATTAGGTTAATTTTTCGTTGTCAAATATTATATTTTTAATGTCATTAGCAACGAAAATTTGTTGGTAAATGTATAAAAAAATTGTTGCTATATTAAAACTTGTTCAATGCTTTGATAACGAATTATATTGTTGCCAAATCAAAATTTGACATTCTTTTTATGTACCTGGCTGACTCAATGTCCCCATATCAAATAATGGCAAAAATACAAAAAACTAAAATATTATTAACATAATAAAATCATCCACTACATAATCATTCATTATCTTTACAATTAACCATCTAAAGCTACCACAGTTCTTCAATCAAAGTTTATATCTACATATATATAGAGAGTACACTGCATAATTTCGTCCCTTGTCTTCCGTAAACGTAGCACGAAAATTTGATACCCAGTATTGTAAGGCAGATCATAGAAACAGTCTTCCTGCATATTTAAACTTGAAACCCCAAATTAAGCCTAACCAAACACCTCCAAATTCAAAGTTATGCATCAAAATTCTCATTTTGATTGTCATCTTGAAAAGAGAGCTGCAAGGCACATAATTTAAGAAGCATTACTAGACACGTCTAAATTTGAACTTTCACAATACAAAAAAATATAAAGCAAATAAGATATAAAAATAAAGTAGATGTAACTCTTATAATTGGATCCAAACGCCTAACTGTTCTATTTGTTAGCTATAGTTCTTTTTGTTTTGTTTCTATTGAAAATGCCATTTCCATATAATTTGTTCCTAGTGGCATAAAATACTTTGCTTACTAAAAAATTGAGTTGCTAAAAAACCTGAAACTGTCTCGAGCTTCTATGTGATGATATGGGTTAAAATCATGGAAGCAGAGTCCCAATCTTAAAAGATCAATGCAAGAAAATCAACTAGTCTGTCAAGGTATAGGGAGCAGAAGATCTAATTTGTATGGAAAACACTCACAGGACCCTTTGCTTTATTGTATTTCAGTTAAAAAATTTGATGCGTTCTAACTTGAGAAATGATTTGTCAACAAGCAGCCAGTATACACTCTTTCAATATGGATAAATTGTTGGGAAAACTGAATTCATGTAGCTGCCTCCAAACTTTTAGGATGTGATGGTATATTTGAGTTCAACAATATAGCATGAATATTGGTAAACTAACCACACTAAAAAAATTAATAACATCTGTCAAAAACAAGTTGACAAGCACAAATAAACAGAAAAACACAATAAAACCAGTTATGCAAATCATACCGCGTCTAAAAAGTTTGAGCTGCCAGTCAGATCACTTCCATCTTTATCAAACTTCAGTTCAAGATTCCTGGAGAAGAAATGGTAATAAGTGGAATATTTAGACAGCCCACTAAAAAGGAAATTAATGAGAATCAACATTAAGCACTGCAGCTTAAACTAGATAAAGATGACCATTATAATGAAAAATCATGACTTACATTTCCATAGAATTTGTTTGTTTGTCAAGAAATGTGCTTGTATTGGTTTCTGGAACACAAGGACTTGCAAATTCTGAAGAATCTAGTTTACCATCAACCTGCCGAAAAAACATATGCAAATAGCATGACCCACATTCTATGTGACATGAGTTGATGAAGGAATCAGAACAACTCTGTTATATTGCAAAGCAGGACACTTACAGCAAAATGGCCCTGCATCCATTCAGGATCCTTATCTGAAAGAAGGCTGACATACTGCTCCATAGCCACCTCTGGACTCATGTTCCCCAGCCTCTGCCACGCATTCCTTGCACAACGTAATTAGTGTGCTCCATCACTCACACATAGCAGCTGTCAACCCTGTTATATAACTAGCAATCAAACTAAACCCTGAAATTTGTTCAAGGGTAGGTCCTGAGGTAAAACACAATGTAGCATGGATATGTAACATGTTTCTAAACCCTACATCCAATGAATCTAAGGATCATGCTAAGGATGAAGATGTGAGCTGAACCCAAATTCCACCTTAAGTTAGAAGTTCATCAAGATGAACTTTAATTTTCCTTTGCGTTGAGGCATTAAACAAATTTACCAATCCCAATTTATCAGTAAAGTTTCCCATGCACATTATGCATTTAGTAACTATAACCTCATATTGAAAAAGCCTAATTAACTACTAGTTAGTGTAATATGTTGCCTTTTAAAATTTAATATCCTGAAACCCATGTGATGGAGCATAGAGTGTGAAGATAAAAAAGAAGGCCAAATGCGTAGAAGAGATGGTTTGCGTCAACTTACAAGGCATCCACTAGTCCGCATAGTAGATTGCTTCAGCTTCATTACTTCTACCAGATTTACTTGGTAAGCATTATCCTCTGGACTATTTCCCAGTTGACCATTTTCTTGACTTCTTATCTAACTTATGTATTCTTATGATATATTTTTGATCTTTCCTATTTCTGTTTCTTTTTTTTTTTCTGTATAATAACAAATAATGAAGTTAGATTTATAAAAGCCACGTATATTGTTCCCATTACTTGATTCATTGGTCACTAAACAAGATCGTAACAAATTTCTCAATCTATAAAACACGTAGAATAGATGCATAACATAAGAAGTATGGGAATGAAGATTTACGATCTAGATGCATAGAGTAGTAACAAGCTTATCAGAAACATAGAAATGTAAAGTTTTAATGTCTGCAATGTGCTGTCAATAATCTAGCGCCACTAATTCAAATTTTCCCCATTTTGGATCACGTTAGAAGCATTGCAAATTGACTGCATGCAAAGACATTGAAACATCTACAGAGTGTCCAATAAAATTTATATTTCAAGATCAAGTAGTGTCCAACTAAAGGTGAGACACAAGTACATAAAAGAGAGCACATTGAAAATTTTATACATATACAAAAGCAAAACAAAATAAATAAAAAAGGGCATAAAAAGCTGCATAAGAAATCCCTTGAAGAGTTGGGCATAGTTTCATATACAAATTCATTAGATAGTTTTCATAGGGAATACCCTTATGTGGAATAGAAAACTCAAGACAAGGTAATGCATCCAATAATCACCATCATACCATTTCAAAGGAAAGGGCATTCAGTTGCTTAGGCCTGTTCAACATAAATGTTCTAACGAATCCACTAGATTCCTCCAAAACCTGCAAAACCAAGAAATTGTTAATTGTTTATCACAATGCAGAATTTAAAAACATAAACTGATACAACAATAATTAAAATAGGCAACATATCCAATTCAACAATTTTCACTCATTGGGGAAAATAAAACAATTATTCAGCAAAGACTAATAAAATACATCAATTCGTCTATTTGCTCACTAAAGTTGCTGAAAATACAAAGCAATCTTAATGGCTGGTTCAATTTTGTCAGGTTTATAGAAAACACAAAAATCAACCAACATAACATAGCTTAATATCAATTAAAGCTTTCACCAATACATCCAATTGATCATCAGGACCCAAATATTGAAATATTAACAACATACATCAAGATGAATGACACGAGTTTAACATGGGTAGATCTCTGTACCGACAAAGAGCCCGAAACAATCAAATGACAGCAATTAGAGTCATATCAAAGCACGGAACAATAAAATAACACCGAGTCGTATCATATCTTGTGATAAACCTTGTTACTATAACATAATATGTAAATAGGTTCACAAACCTTGTTACTATAACATAAAATGTAAACAAATTCAGGAGATCTGTAAATGTACTCGCAACAAAAGTTAGAACTTTTGAACAACATAGTATATTATCTACCAAATTCTTACCTGATGAGACTTGAGAGATCAAAAGTTCGAGATGAAGGGCCGCCGAAGGCGATGACCGTCAGCGTCGGCCGATGAGAGATTGAGACTTGAGACTTCCGAGTTCCGAGACCTGTGTTTGGGATGAGAGATTGAGACTTGAGATCGAGAGTTCGAGATCTGAATTTGGGAATTGAGAGTAGGAAGCGAATTCAGAATGCTAGCCGGTTAGTAATTTAGTAAATAGACAAGTAGTCATGACTTAGAGTATTATTTTGGGAGCGCTTTTTTTAAAAAAAAACTTTAATTTTTTTTAAAAAGATTTTATTTTTAAATAAATATTTTTTAAAAGATAAAAACTTCAATGACCGTGGTTGGCAATAAAGTCTCTTACATTTAATTTGAAAAAAATTATTGAAAGCGGCGTTGAATTTTTTGATTTTTTTAGCTAAAAATCAAAAAGGCAACCAACGCCACTTTTAAAAAATATTTTTTTAAAAAATTATCTTAACTTTTTTTAAAATAATTTTATTTTTTTAAAGAAATTTGAAAAAAATAAAAATATGATCCAATGCCAAACTAACCGACATTGTAACTTATTTAAAAAAATTTTATAAAGCAAATTTATAAAAAAGAAGAATAAGATGTAACATCACTTTAACTGACGTTGGAATCTTCTTTTTTTTTTTTTTAATTTCTTTTATCTCTTGTAATTGTTTACAAATATCAATATTTTTTTATGTTTATTCTCTGTCATCGACGTTGGAAATGAAGGAGTATATAAGACTTTAGCTATAAAATAAAAATAAAATAAAAATTCTAACGCCAATTAAAGTGACGTTGCATCTTACTATTCTTTTTTACAAATTTATTTTTTAATTTATTTTTAAATAAAATAGGGACAAAATTGATATTACATTAATATGGGTCAAACTAACTTATTAGGAATGACTTATAAGTCATTTTTAAATACCTTTATTCTGTTTTAGTTCATAAAACATAATAATTTTTTTTTATCTTTTATGTTTTCTCTTATAACTAATAGTATTATAATTTAATTTTATAATATATTTGGGAAAAAGGTAAAAGGAGAACTAGGAATAGCTAGAGATATATAATTACTATTCTTCTTTTTATGTTTTATTTTTGGACTTAAAAATATGTTCATGATTTAAGTTACTCCATCCGTCTAAGAATAAATTTTTTTATTATTTTATGTAATCTCAAGTTAAATATTTACTTATATTAAATAATTTATTTTTTTTACAATAATTTTTGCGTAATATCCTTAGTATTAAATGTCATATTTTTATTTCTTATAAATATTTATATAATATCACTAGTCATGTATAGAAAAATATGCAATTAGATGAGAATTTAAATATGAATATGAGGTTGGGTTTATTTGAGTCGGAGGCCCGGAACTAACATGCTTGGCAATTGGTTGTCACGGGTACTATTTCAACAACCATAATCTATATCGTTGATCGCAACATTGGATGGCACGGATACACCGGTTGTCATTGGATTTAATCTAAAATTTAGATATGAATATTTTTTATAAATATTTATATGAATATTTAGAGATAAATTTATAAATATCTATATGAATATTTATTTACATATATATATATATACATATATATTTATATATATAAATATTTATAGTTACTTTATATATATATATATATATATATATATATATATATATATATATATATATACACACACACACACACACACACATATCGGTAGAATAAATTTAAAAATATTGAAGACTACAAGTTATGACGTTAGTTTAGTTAACTAGTAAATTAGAATGGCTCAGTGGTAGCTTAATGACCTAATAACCCATAGGTCTTAGGCTCAAAACCTAGCTATGATATTTTTGCTTCTTATGTTATATTTTTTGTGTATTAGATAAATTTTATTACCATCTATATATATAGATACTCATCTTAAATCTCCACATTAAACTAAATATATATAAAGTAACTATGAATATTTATATAACGTAACTATGAATATTTTAATATATATATATATATATATATATATATATATATATATATATCTAAATATTCATATAAATATTTATAAACAAATATTCATATAAATTTATCTTTAAAATTTATAAACAAATATTTATTTATAAATATTTCATCTAAACTTTAGATATGAATATTTTTTATAAATATTTATATGAATATTTGTTTACATATATATGGATATGCCCCTGATGTTTATATGGATGTCCCACTTTCACCCTAAACTGTTACATATATATATATATATATATATATATGTAAACAAATATTCATATATGTCCCCTCAATATTTGTATGATATATATTGTTTTATTTAGAATATGTTTTATATTTAAGTTTGTCATGTCATCACATTTTAACCGCGTTTGTCTTATGTTAACGGCAGGGGCACGAGTGACCTATTTTTTGAAACGTTAAGGGTACTTTTGGAAAAAAAAATTAATTTAAGGTGGAAGTAGGACATCCGTGTTACTTTATATTTATTTTTGCTTCTTATGTTATATTTTTTGTGTATTAGATAAATTCTATTACCATCTATATATATACCCATGTTAAATCTCCACATTAAACTAAATATATATAAAGTAACTATGAATATTTATATAACGTAACTATGAATATATTTTTTATATATATATATATAGGGAAAAGCTCTCGTACGGACCTTATCAAACGAACCAAGGACGGACTTAAAAAAAAGACACGGAAGCTGAAAGATATTATAAGTCAAAATGGTCCAGCCATAAAAAAACCCATCCTAGATCCGATCCATCTCTTTCTCTCAGTCTCAGCAACGCTTCTCTCTCTCTTACTACGAAGAAGCACGGAAGAAGAACAGAAGGGCACAACTCCGACCAAATCGACACGGATCCGACGATTTCTAACGAGCCAAATCTCTCCCTACGAAGGTAAAGCTCTATTACTATATTAGTTTTATAATTTTTGTTTCTATCGTAAAAAAAAAGATTGGATTTTGGAGGATTGTAATTGTTTAATTTCGAATTGGGTGTTTTGATTTTGTCAGAATTTTGAAGAGGTTTGTAGATACTTGTTATTATTTCTTCAAATTTTACATCCAAAGTGATGTTCAAAATTAATCCAAAGATATGTTTCAGAATTAATGAAACTCTGTACATTCCTCCAAGTCCAATTAATTATTTGAAACTCGGACTAGATGGGGAAAATCTTTGACAATCCAAAAAATAGGTAAAAATCAGACTGATGAATCCATTTATTTATTTATTTAGTTTTAAATCCCTTTTTCTTCATATGAGAGTACTAATTTCACAACTGATGATGATCTTCTAGTGATGAAAACCCATGTCTGTTCCATAAATGTCGTAAATTGGTTTATGGTGCTTGCCCAAATGCTTTGTGATTCCAAGTAACTCTGTATTTTGGTTGACAAGTAATTTGATATATGCTACTACTTTGTATAGGCTAAATTAAAATTATTGTTGGTTGGTTTTATAATTATAATAATAAATGTTGTTTTTTTTAACTGTAGAGATGGATGCTAATTTTGAGGTTGAAGAAGTTGGAAGTGATGAAAGTAGGGAAAATGTTATTTATCCACAAGTAGCTGACCATCTCAAACCTAGTGTTGGAAAAGAATTCCAAACAATAGATGAAGTTAAGGATTTCTACAACGCGTATGCTAAAGAGGCTGGATTTAGTATTCGAAGTTGGGCTACTAAGAAAATCGAAGGAAGTGATGAAGTGAAAAGGAAATAGTATGTTTGGTTTAAACAAGGTAAGGGAATAGCAATTGCGGATGTTGATACTAAAAGACGTCGGGGATCGATAAAAGAGAGTTGTAAAGCAAAGGTAGCTGTATTGAAAATAAATTCTGGGGCATATGTAGTTACCCAGTTTATTGATGGTCATAGTCACCCTTTGGCAACTCCATCAAAAAAGCATTTTTTAAGATCTCACCGAAGTGTTTCGAGTGCGCAAAAGTGTTTAACTCAACAACTTTCCATGATAAATATACCCTCACATCAACAATTCAATTTCCTTGGAGTACAGGCTGGAGGGTTTGAAAACGTTGGGTGTACACAAAAAGATTTATATAATTATGAAAGGGATAGACGTAATGAGTTGAAGGGGCATGACGGAGAAATGTTAAATGAGTTTTACAAATTAGAAAAGGGTAAGAATCCATCATTAACTTATGAAATTAAGGTCGATAATGAACAGAGGATAACACATTGTTTTTGGGTCGATGCTACATCAAGAAGGGCATATAGTTTTTATGGTGATGTAGTCGTATTCGATACGACATATAACACGAATCGCTATGGGCTGATTTTTGCACCACTGATGGGAGTTAACAAACATGGTCAAACCATAATTTTTGCTTGTGCATTCTTAAGTGACGAGACCTCAATTCATTTGTTTGGCTATTCAACAAATTTCTAGAGGCTATGCCAGGTGATGCCCCTAAAATGATCATTACTGATCAAGATCCCGCGATGTCCAAAGCAATTTTAGAAACTCTACCAGATACTTTTCATAGATACTGTAGTTGGCACATATTGACTAAATTTTCTGAAAAGTTAGACTCGGTGAAGTATAATGCTCATTATAATGAATTTGCCGATTGTATTTGGAACTCAGAATCTAAAGAAGAGTTTGATTTGACATGGATGGAGCTTGTTGGGAGGAGCGGGTTACATGACAACAAATGGTTACAAACAATGTATGAAATTCATTCAAAATGGGTGCCTGCTTATTGTAATCATGTTTTCTCGGCAAATATGTCAAGTAGCCAACGAGCGGAAAGTTCTCACTCATTTTTCAAAAGATATGTATCTAAGAATAATTCATTAGTTGATTTCATGATTCAATTTAGTAGGGGACTAGTACGCCAACGTCAAGAAGAGTTGTTGACTGATCACAAAGATTTGATTGAGAAACCTAAAGTGAAGATGAATCATGACTTTTTGTTCCAAATGGTTGATATTTATACTCGGAAATGTTTTATAAATTTGAAGACGAGATATGGGAATGCTTGAATTACCGTTTTGAGCTTATCAAGGAGAATGACAATCAATGCGTGTTTCAAGTTCATAGGAAAAAGGTGTTCACACGTAAAGTGCGAGAACTTATTTATGACAAAGAATTGAGTTTTGCTTCATGTAGTTACCACAAGTTTGAGGGTATGGGGATACCATGTAGACATGTGCTTGGTTATTTGCTCAAAATGCATGATTTTGACGAATTACCACAATAATATATCTTGAAAAGGTGGACTAAGAAGGCAAACTCCAGTATAGTGGTCGATAATGAAAGTGGCATAATGATAAATAGTGACAAAGAATATCTAATCAAACGAAGTGAATTAATTCAATATTCTTCGGATGTTATTGATAAAGCCCTCATAATCCAAGAAGGAATTAATATTTATAAAGATGCTTTGGCTCGTGCACTTGAATCAATCAATCTTATTGGAGATAGTGGTAAAAGTTCACAATGTGGAACTGGTGTAAGTGTAGTTTCCGGGAAGATGAGTTGCACTAAAGACCATATTTACAATGAACCAAATCAAGTTAGGGCAAAAGGATGTGGAAAAAGACTTAAAGGAGGGAAAGAAAGGGCATTAGGGAAGACAAAGAACTCAAAGGCTAGACGTTGTCATGGTTGTGGCAAAGTTGGACAATCACATGATAAAAGGAATTGTCCAATGGTTGCACATCGGTAAGTAATATTCAAGTAATAGTAAACATTTTTTTCTATCTCAATCTTTAAATGACGAGTGTTATTTTGGCTTTATGTAGAGATTCTCCCGGCAATGAAGGTGCAATAATATTTTCAAGTTCAGAGGATGATAGTCATACTTCCAAAGGTTTGATCATTTCTTTTATTCAATATTATGAGTTACAAATCCATACATCTAATATACATATATTTTATTTTATTTTCAGGTTCAGAGATGCTTGCTACTGTTGGCTGCTGCTAATTTGGATGTTAGCTGCTACTTTTTTGTTTATTACTATTTTGGTTTACTACTGTTTTCGTACTTGTGTTAGATAATGTTGTAATTTGTACTTGTAGTATTTATAAGATTTGGCGATGACTCATGGGAAGTGCAACACATTTGTTGAAAGGCTTGCTGATTAGCACATTGATAGTGGACTTATAATTACTTTGAGAAATGATAATACAATATTTGAGGGCGTGTAACAAGTGGTGGTAACAATGTTTTTGATGCTTTAAAAGTGATAACTAAATTTTATTTTCTTGAATTAAATGGTCTATTGTTTGTATAATTGTATTTCCTTCATGAAAGGCATTATATTGATTTAAAGTAAGGTACTTGTTTAGCTTTTTGAATGTACTACTCTTAGATAATCCAACTTTTTATGAAACAAGTGGATTCTGAATGTTAGATAATCCAAACTTTAACTACGTTCATGTTTCTTGTCAATTTGTATGATAATCCAACTTTATATGAAGCAAGTGGATTCTGAATGTTAGTTATTTCCTAGCATTTTTCAAAATTACTCTAAGAACTACTGAACTGTGCTTATATTATGGTTTATTCAGATTAATTCCCATATTAACTTCATTTTTTTCAGTACTCAGGCACACAAACTAGCTACTATATCATACCCTTTTTTGTTAATTACTAAAAACATGGTCTCGTATGAACCATAATGATGAAATAATTACATGAAAAACCAAACCAGATGGATTAAAAAATAAATGAAGGTAAAAATGTACAAAAGAAAAAATAAAATAAAATTACAGCAAGTTGATCCATATAGGTTGTTCATTACAGGAGTTGGGATCATTAAATTTCCAAATGTATTTGATATGATGCCAACCAAATATATTATCAACTAGAAAGAATACTGATGATCGTGGTTACAGTATTACATGGTTATTTGGTGCCGCACTTCGTCTCCTTAATCACATGAGAGAAGAGGGATTTGGAACCAAGCAGAGAATGCGTTGTGAGTATTATTTCTGCGCATGGTCTTGCCAAAATGGTTGATGAGGGGGAACGAGTTTTCTCTATCATGACTCATGATTACAACATTTTACCTTGTTTAGACCATTGTACAACCATGGTAGATTTATATGGTCGATCAGGTAGGCTTCATGATGCAATTGAGTTCATTGAAGATATGGCCATACCACCTGACTGCCTGTAGGATTCATGGGAATGTAAGATTAGCATATATCCCTACCGTTAAACAAAAACAACATTGATTCTTATAATCATAAAACCAATCAATAATAATTTTAATTTAATTAGCCTATACAAAGTAGTAGCATATATCAAATTACTTGTCAACCAAAATACAAAGTTAATTCCACGAGATACAACAAAACTAATATTTAGACAAGCGTTACAATTTCGATATTTTAAAATTTGTATATTACTCAATTTCGATCTGCAGATTTGTTAAGATTGTCTTTACAACACATGTTGCAAATAAACATTTCTCAATTAGCCATTCCATGAGGCTATGTTAAGCATTTAAAGTTTATAAAACAGAAAAGTGGAAAACAGAGTATTGGAATCACAAAGCATTTAGGCAAGCACCATAAACCAATTGATTCTAAATTAGCATCCATCTTTACAGTTAAAAAAAACAACATTGATTCTTATAATTATAAAACCAATCAACAATAATTTTAATTTAGCCTATACAAAGTAGTAGCATATATCAAATTACTTGTCAACCAAAATACAGAGTTACTTGGAATCACAAAGCATTTGGGCAAGCACCATAAACCAATTTACGACATTTATGGAACAGACATGGGTTTTCATCACTAGAAGATCAACATCAGTTGTGAAATTAGTACTCTCATATGAAGAAAAAGGGATTTAAAACTAAATAAATAAATAAATGGGTTCATCAGTCTGATTTTTACCTATTTTTGGATTGTCAAAGATTTTCCCCATCTAGTCCGAGTTTCAAATAATTAATTGGACTTGGAGGAATGTACAGAGTTTCATTAATTCTGAAACATATCTTTGGATTAATTCTGAACATCACTTTGGATGTAAAATTTGAAGAAATAATAACAAGTATCTACAAACCTCTTCAAAATTCTGACAAAATCAAAACACCCAATTCGAAATTAAACAATTACAATCCTCCAAAATCCAATCTTTTTTTTTACGATAGAAACAAAAATTATAAAACTAATATAGTAATGGAGCTTTACCTTCGTAGGGAGATATTTGGCTCGTTAGAAATCACGGATCTCGGTCGATTTTAATTGAGTTGTGCTTATCACATTCTTCTTCCGTGCTTCTTCGTAGTAAGAGAGAGAGAGAAGCGTTGCTGAGACTGAGAGAAAGAGATGGATCGGATCTAGGATGAGTTTTTTTATGGCTGGCCCATTTTGACTTATAATATCTTTCAGCTTCCGTGTCTTTTTTTTTAAGTTCGTCCTTGGTTCGTTTGATAAGGTCCGTACGAGAGCTTTTCCCTATATATATATATATATATATATATATAAATTTATCTTTAAATATTCATATAAATATTTATAAACAAATATTAATATAAATATTTATGCATAAAATACAAATATATTATCTTATAATAATAACACACTAATTTATCGTTTTATTATGTGATATATAAGATCGTTAGTATAGAAAGACCTGTTTGACTTCTTTTTTTTTCCTTTTTTCCACAAGTGCTAATTATTATATCAATTCTTCTTTTTTTTACAAAATAAAAAAGCAATAGATTTTCGGGAAACAATAGCATTAATTATTCCTTATTTTAAAATGTCCAATATTAAAAAACTAATTAATTAACTTGGCTATTAATTTACGTTATAATCTTCTATATATTGATTATGTATGATCATCGATATGTCATTTAATTATTTTATTACCAATTTCCATCAAAACAGTGTTCGATCGCCCATCAATTATTTGTTGCAAAAGAAGAAGATATTTGAAAAGAATAACTTATACTATATTCCAAGGCAAAATAAATAAATTAAAGAACATGTAAGATAAATATCTTAATTTTGTAAGTATTTGACATATATTGTGACGAACGAGAATTTTATAATTAATTTTAATATTTATTGAATTAAATAAATATTTTTCGTTGATTTAATTATTAGATTAAATAATTAATTGGCGCTTAATTGTGGTAGATTAATTTAATTATATGTGTTATATTTATTAAATTAATGTAGAGAGAGTTTTATTATCAAAGTATGTGATTATGTGAGCTTATTGTATTAAAAGAAATATTTAATAAGCATATTGGTATTTTAATTAATTTAATTATTAATTAGAGAATTAATAATTTGACATTATTTATTAATGAGAAAATTATTTATGTGACTATGTAAATTTATGAGAAATTATTCTATTTTATTTAAAATATATTAAATAAAATATTGGATTTATTTTATAAGGAGTGTGACATTTTCAAACTATATGATAAAGCTTTATTAAATTAAATGACTTTGAATCAATTAAGGGTTGCCAAACAAGGCCCTAGTAGTGGTTGGATGCGATTACCCATGTTTGGGTTAATCGACCATTCTGTGCGATCAGATTCTCTTCTCCTCTGTTATATTACGTCTTCTTTTATTATTATTATTCTAAGTCCGGAAAAGCGAGAAAGGAGAGAGTTTGAGAACTTTGAGAGAGATTGCGAATCATTGTGATTAAAGGTGAAGAAGTGTGAGAAATTGGGAATTGTTGTCACAACATGTAATCTAAGCGAGTATTCAAGGGTAATCCCTTCTTCCCAAATTTTAAAGTTACGTCATTTAGTTTTTATAAAAATGGCTTTCATATATTTTTGTAAAATCTCTACGTAATTGAAAAAGGGTTTGATTATGAGTTTATATATGGGTTAAGATATATCAAATCGTATTTGATTATATATATATTATGTGAATTATCATGTCATCGGTTTTATAATACTATGAATTGCTTATTTCAAAATTCTGAGTTTGGGTTTTGGCCATATGGCCTTATACGTGATATTTCATGTATTGAGCGTATATTATCCTAAATTTTACATTAAGTATGTTGTTATGCAAGTTGATCTGAAGAGACCAAAGTTTAAATAAGCGGATTCGGTGTTATAACGAATCCAGTAGTGATAATTTTATTTTTTTTATTTTCAAAACCTTTAAGAACATCAAAAACGGTGGAAGTAAATGTGTTGATTTTGCAAATTATGTGTTATAACTTGTTAAAAATCATGCTAGATGGGTTAAGTAATGATTATATATGTATTACAATGATTGGGTAAGTCTACATTCGTGTAAAAATAACTAATTGGAAGTTATGGCCATATTCATATATAATTTTACGTGTGATTGATTTTTGGCCTAATTTGGCCTTGTTATATTCATGAACTGATGATCTATGAGAACTAGACTACAGAGAAAATGAGAGGTAAGGTAACTTGCTTGCCAAACGTTACTAAACTACATTACCACCCGTGATCATAAAAAAAAAAAAAAAAAAATAAAAAATATATATAAATAAAATAAAAATAAAAAAATAAATATTCGATGAAAATTATTATTAAAATATTTATAAAATAAATTAAATATTTTAATTGAGATATTTATGGAATAAAATAAATATTCGATGAAAATTATTATTAAAATATTTATAAAATAAATTAAATATTTTAATTGAGATATTATGGAATAAAATAAATATTCGATGAAAATTATTATTAAAATATTTATAAAATAAATTAAATATTTTAATTGAGATATTTATGAAATAAAATAAATATTCGATGAAAATTATTATCAAAATATTTATAAAATAAAGTAAATATTTTAATTGAGATGTTTATGGAATAAAATAAATATTTGATGAAAATTATTATTAAAATATTTATAAAATAAATTAAATATTTTAATTGAGATATTTATGGAATAAAATAAATATTCGATGAAAATTATTATTAAAATATTTATAAAATAAAGTAAATATTTTAATTGAGATGTTTATGGAATAAAATAAATATTCGATGGAAATTATTATGAAATAATTTATTAAAGTGTAATATTAGTAAGAGAATGAAAATATTCTAATTTAATTAAGTAATTAAATTAGAAGGTAATGATTTGTTAAATAAAGTAGAGTTTATATTAAATAATTAAGTGAAAATGTAACTAATGATGTCGTGAATACATATGGTATGTGTGTAGGATTTGTGGTGAGCGGAGTAGTAATCGTTTAGCCTACATACGAGGCAAGTTTCTTACCCTACTTGTCATTATTATTTCAAGTTTATTATTTACCTCGAGTAAATTATCATTACTATTATTCAAGTTCAAATGTTATATTAAAGATTGATTATCTTTTCAAAGCATGATTCAGGTTATACAATAATTGTTCTATTGTATACTTCACGAGATTATTATTCAATTTGAATATCATTATTATTGAACCTTATTAGACTAGCGAACCCTTATTGATTCGGACTAGTCCATAGTTGATAAAGCGTTTAAATTTCGAGAACCCTTGATGAATTATCAAACCAAACTTCCTTTTAGTGCGGACTCGAATGTCAAATTGAGATGAACAACCCCTGAAAGGATTTAGTTATGCGTTAGCGTTAAGATATTATTGTGCGATATGGTACTAAAATTTGATCCCCTAAATACAGTAGAAAGGTCCATAGTCTTATAGTATTAAAGGTTTTAAGTATAACCCTTGATAACCTGGGGACATAGTTCAAGGTCTTATGACCCTCTAAATCTTTTGATTCTTGTTATTCATTCTTGATTCAAAAGTTGAGCTTTTATTCGAGATGTCTTTGATTCACTCGCATGTTATTATCTTTTGTTATTTCATTGTTATACTTGTGGGCATTTGTGCTCACTCTTGCGTAATAATAACATTGCGATTAAGAACGAAAAGAATGAGCGAACCTTCTACTAGTAAAAGCGAGGCAAGGTTAACAAGTGATGAAGACTTCTTATTTTATATGATGATGTATTTGTTTACAACTTAAGTTAATGATGTTGTTTAAGACTTAATTGTTTATGATTCCGCACAGATGTTTAAGGTTAGAGTAACCTAGGATTGTATTTATTATGTAGTTGATGTAACCCCATAAGGGGAGATTTATTATTATTTCTATCTATTGCATAGTTTGCATTTATTATGGGTAGATAGATAGATGATATTTATCAGATGAACACCAAATCCGTGGAATGAAGTACCCGGATTGGGGGGTGTCACAAGTTAAGTATCAAAGTATGGGTTATGAACCTTAGGTGGGGAACAACTTTAGGTAGTAGCCTTATAGAAAGAAGATAGTGATGGAAAACTCTTATCGAGTTATAAGAAATGAATTTATGTAATTCATTGAAGATAATAAAAGACCTTATGTGTTTATGTGTTAAAGTATGTGTTAGATGATACGACTTAGTAACTAAAACTTAAAATTTTGTTATCGGGATGTCGAATGTTGGAGAAGCTAGTCAAAGTGGGGAGGAAGAACCCGTGTACCTATAAATGCAAGCGGAGGAGGCCCCAGAGACATTCATGTGTCGTTAGGGAACATTTGGTCTGAGAGGAGTCATCTCCATTGATCATCAGTTGTTGGTGAGGGAGTATGAGCAGGCCCGATCACGAGGAGGAATTTGTTGAGGAAGAGGAAGAGGAAGAGGAAGAAGAGGAGTTACCACGGTACACAGATTGATCTTTGAGATATATGACACGTTATCTGACCATAGCGTGGAGTTACGAGGCGAGGTCGAGGATTTGGCCGAAAGCGGCGGTTATTGACATATTACTCTGAAGCGAAGGAGAGGAGATTTTGACTCTTCACTCTCATTTGGAAAATGTAGAATGGGATTTGGTCCATGAGAAGGTCAAAGCGAAGATAAGGCCAAGAAGAGATAGAAAGCGAAGAAGGAGGCTGAAGGAAACATCCGAAAAAATTTGAACATAGCGAGAGGAAGGTGGGTAAGAGAATCGCGTCGGTGATCGATGCGAGAGGATGATAGTCATGCAAAGAAAGCGAAGATTGGGGAAACATACTCTACACTTAATCATGCGATGGATGAGGCCCAAGATCGAGTTTTGAGATACCCCATCCGATTTGAAGGACTTCCATCGTATATGTTGGATCGCAGGACGATGTCTCGTATCATGGATGAGGGCGTGGCAAGGCTATTGACACCTTGAATGATGACGATGATAGAATTTGTTTAATTATGTGAAAGACTTAATTAGTTTTTATATGTAAATTACGGCGTGTTTATGAGCGAAAGAATATTTGAATGTTTTAAATCACTGTGGATTCTTTATTCGAGGATAGTTGATGTAAATAGCGGTTATCTTTATCGTTTAATGTTAAAACTTTGATTTGAATGCGAGATATATCAAGTTGTTTGAGATGATGTGTTAAGTGATATGTTAAATTGTTGAGTAATGCCTTAACTATTTAGAGAAATAAATAAAGTTCTAATAAAGCGTTTATTTAACGAGAAAAATGTCGCCATGAGGAGAAGACAACAACGTCAATCGGCTCGGGAAAAGTCGACCAATAATAACAATTATGCCAACAATAATCCCGTGCGGCGGTTGGTGAACTTCTTATTTGGAGCCATGAATAACCAACCTCAAGCTCCACCAAACACAACGTTTAAGGACTTGGCGGTGGGGACGCCATGAGTTCAAAGGTTCCATGAACCCAATCGAGGCTCAAGCGTGGGTTATGGAAATGGAGAAGGTTTTGAGCGTTGCTAGGGTTAGAAGACGAAGACCACTTTTGCAGCGTTTATCTTTGAAGTGCGAGGCTAGCTCTTGGTGGCAAGCAAACAAAGTGCGAGGAGGTGAAGGTGTAATTATGTGGGAGAGATTTAAAGAGATGTTTTTCGAAATGTATTTCCCAACTAGTTCACAGAACAAGATGGAGGTTCAATTTCTAGAGTTGAAGCAGGGAAATATAAGCGTGCCTGACTATGCGGCTAAATTCAACGAGTTGGCAAGGTTCGCCCCGTATCAAGTTCACACGGATGAGAGAAAGGCGAGACGGTTTGAGCAAGGACTAAAGCCTTGGGTTTACAGCAAGGTATCAATGTTTCAACTAAACATGTTTGCTGGAGTACTGGAAAAGGCCATCCTCTTTGAAGGAGAAGCGATCACGGTGACCAAAAGTACAATTAAGATCAAAAGAAGAAGAAGAGTGAAGGTGAAGGAAATAACAAGGTCAGTGGAAGTGGCACAGGAGGTGGAAATTTCAATCAGAAGAAAAGGTGGAACGACAACTCATCATCGGGGAATCAGTAAGGTAGTCAGAAGAAAAGAATCGAAGCATGCCCAACTTGCGGGAAAGCCCATCTGGGAGTTTGTATGAAAGGAAAAAGTGTGCTACAATTGTGGGCGGGAAGGCCACATAGCACCAAACTATCCAAATCCAAAGAAAGGTGCTTGTTTTACTTGTGGTTGAAGGACCATCTGGCAAAGATTGTCCCAAGAAGGGATCGGGAGGTCGGGATCGGGGAGGAAACCAGGAAATAACGGTGGAAATGCCTTAACCATCAGGACCAATCGCAACAAACCCGGCCAATGCCGCTGGGACTTTCGATATGATGGTGCGAGGATGCAATCCGATCTCGTGATGTGGTGTCGGTATCATTAGATCAATGAAATTAATGCTTATGTTTTATTTGATTCGGGTGCTACTTGTTCCTTTATATCAAGAAGACTTTGCTAATAGTTTAGATTTGCTTATGGATGAGTTGGAATATCCCATGAATATAGAAATTGCGAATAGGGAGATAATTCATGTTAAATGCGTGTTTAAGAAGCATGTAGAGTGGATATTAAGGGTAATATCATGAGCGTAGATCTTATCCCTATTCGACTTGGGGAATTTGGCGTTATTTTGGGAATGGGTGGTTATTCAATTCTGGGGGTTATAATTGATTGCCAAAAAAGCGTATTAACCTTATGACTCCATCAAAGGTTGTGTTTTATGGTAGCAAATCGCCTAAACAAGCGAGTTGTCGGCGATGATGCGAGCGGGGAAGTTGTTAAAAGACAATTTGTGTAGGATACTTAGCTTACATAGTCGACGATCGAAAGAAGAATCAGAAGGTAGAAGAAATACCGATTGTGAGGACTTCATCGGACGTATTTCAGACGATTTACGGGACTTCCACGGATAGAGAGGTAGATTTCGTGTCGATTTGGCGCTTGAAGCTGCTCCAATATCGAAGGCACCATCTAGAATGGCACCGATAGAGATGAAGGAATTAATGTTACAACTACAAGAATTGTTGGACAAGAAGTACATTCAATAGAGCGCGTATCGTAGTGGGGGCCCGGTGTTGTTTGTGAAAAGAAGGATGGATCGATCGACTCTGCATTGACTAAAGAGAGAAGCTGAATAAGGTCACGATTAAAGCAGATATCCATTTACGAGGATCGACGACTGTTTGATCAATTGAAGGGGCGAGATACTTTTCAAGATAGACTTGAAGCGGTTATCATCAATTGAAGGTGAGGTAGGAGGATGTACCAAAAAGCTGCGTTGAGAACACGATCTGGTCACTCTGAATTTTTAGTAATGTCGTTTGGTCTTACGAATGCTCCTGCTGACATTTATGGGACTAATGAATGGTGTGTTCAAGCCGTTTTGGACAAGTTAAGTAGTGGTATTTATAGATGACATTTTGGTCTATTCAAAACCAAAGAAGAACACGAAGAACATTTGAGATTAACGTTGGAAGTATTGAGAAGGGAAAAGTTGTATGCCAAGTTTTGAAATGCGAATTTTGGATTGAGCGAGTGCAATTTCTTGAGCGCGTGATCGATAAAAGCGGAATTTTGGTAGATCCATCAAAGTCGAAGGCCGTGATTAAGCTTTGGGATCGGTAGGGCGCCATCGAAATCTGAAGTTTTCTTGGATTGGCGGGGATATTATAGAAGGTTCATACTGAAGACTTTTCCAAGATCACAACTCAGATTAAGAATTTAACTCGAAAAATTTGTGAAATTTGTTTGGACGGATAAGTGTGAGGAAAGTTTTCAAGAATTGAAGAAGAGGTTGAGTCGGCCCCATGTTATCTCTTAGGATGATACATGAAATTTTGTTGTTTATAGTGATGCATCGCATAAAGGACTTGGTTGTGTGTTTGATGCAAAGCGGCAAAGTCATTGCGTATGCATCACGACAATTGAAGGATTACGAGAAGGGATATCAGACCCATGACTTGGAGTTAGGCTGCGATTGTTTTTGCTTTGAAAATTTGGAGGCACTATCTACGGGGAGAAGTGTGAAATATATCTGAGGACCATAAGAGTGCGAAATATATTTTTTCACGCGAGAAGGACTTGAATATCGTCAAAGAAGGTGGTTGGAGTTAATTAAGGACTACATTTGTGAGATTTTATACCATCGGGTAAAGGCGAATGTCGTTCTTCGATGCCTTAAGTAGAAAGGGTTTGGAGAAGTTGATGATGTTATTTGCTCGGGGATGAAGCTAATTGCGAAATGGAAGCTGGAATTGGAAGTGAAGTATCCTATGGAGATTGATGAGAAAATATTTGGATCTGATCTGGTATAACCCTCTTGGATAAAGTTAAGGAGGCTCGACGGGGACGAAGAATGTAAAAATGTGACAAAGAAGATATACGAAGGAGGCAGAACCAAGATTTAAGATGGATAAGGAAGGAATAAGATTTGATAATAGAATTTGGGTCTGCTTGATTCAAGAGATTAAGGAAGATATTTTAAGCGAGGCTCATAGTTCACGATATTCGATTCACCTGGTAGTACCAAGATGTCAAGATCTTGAACAACATTTACGGTGGGCGAATTTGAAGCGTGATGTTGAGAATGTGTTGCCAAGTGTCGACTGTCGAGAAAGTGAAAGCGGAACATCGGAGGCCAAGGTGGATTGCTACAACCGTTAGAGATCCCAGTGGAAATGGGAACATATTACAATGGACTTCGTGGTTGGCCTTGAAGCGACTTCGAGAAAGGCTACTGACGTAGTATGGGTTATCGTTGATCGTGACGAAATCGCACACTTCCTTCCGATCAAAATAAGATTTAACTTAGATCGGTTGGCGAGGCTATCGTAAAGAGATTGTTTGAGAGACGCGGAGTTTCGGTATCAATTATTTGAGATAGGGATCGCTTAACTTCACATCAAATTTTGGAAGCGTCTTGAGGAATGCATGGGTGCATGATTGCGAATGAGTCTGACTTACCACCCTCAAAGCAGAACCAGACGAGTGAGAGAGCGATTCGGACATTAGAAGATATGCTAAGAGCACATGTGATGGACTTTAAAGGAAATTGGGATGATCACCTACCATTAGTAGAGTTTGGCTACAACAAGCAGTTACCACGCTTAGTATAGGCATCTTGCGCCTTACGAAGCGTTATCTGGCGAAAGTGCGAGAACTAAAACTTTCTTTGGGATGAAGTTGGTGAAAGACAATTGCTAGGGCGAATTAGTGCAATGAATGGCGAAATAGTCAAAGTGATCCAGAAACACATTGGTAGCGGCTCAAGATCGACGGAAGAAATCTGTTGATCCACATCGTAAAAATATCGAGTTTGAATCGGTAGTTATGTTTTCTTGAAGGTCTCTCCTGGAAGGGAAGATCGAGTTCGGAAAGAAAGGAAATTGAGCCCAAGATTCATTGGACCCTTTGAAATCTTGAGAAGAATCGGAGAATTTGCGTCTGAGGTAGCCTTACCTCCGACACTCGAGAATGTCACAACGTCTTCCATGTTTACGTATTACGACCCCTACAAGGTAGATTACAAGCATGTAATTGAATATGAACCCTACATTTTGAGAAAGACTTATCTTACGAAAAAAATTCTGTGTCAAATTATCGGCCAAGAAAAGAACAAGTTCTCGAAATAAAGTTATACCTTACATTAAGGTAATTTGGAGGAACCCGCAATCTTGTGAAGCTACGTGGGAACTCGAAGAGAATATGATGAAGAATTACCCTCATTTATTTACTTAATTATGTGTATGGCAATTAAGGGACGAGAATCTTTGTAGGGGGGAGGAGAATGTAGCAGGTTGAATTTATTGAGTCGTGATTACGAGGGACAGAATCCTTTTAAGGGGAAAGATGTAATGACGAGAATTTTGTAATTAATTTTAATATTTATTGAATTAAATAAATATTTTTCGATGATTTAATTATTAGATTAAATAATTAATTAGCCTTAATTGTGGTAGATTAATTTAATTATATGTGTTACATTTATTAAATTAATGTAGAGAATTTTATTATCAAAGTATGTGATTATGTGAGCTTATTGTATTAAAAGAAATATTTAATAAGCATATTGGTATTTTAATTAATTTAATTATTAATTAGAGAATTAATAATTTGACATTATTTATTAATGAGAAAATTATTTATGTGACTATGTGAATTTATGAGAAATTATTATATTTTATTTAAAATATATTAAATAAAATATTGGATTTATTTTATAAAGAGTGTGACATTTTCAAACTATATGATAAAGCTTTATTAAATTAAATGACTTTGAATCAATTAAGGGTTGCCAAACAAAGGCCCTAGTAGTGGTTGGATCACGATTACCCATGTTTGGGTTAGCGACCATTCTCTTATCGATTCTCTTCTCCTCTGTTATATTACGTCTTCTTTTATTATTATTATTCTAAGTTGCGAAAAGCGAGAGAGGCGAGAGAGTTTGAGAACTTTGAGAGAGATTGCGAATCTTGTGATTAAAGGTGAAGAAGTGTGAGAAATTGGGAATTGTTGTCACACCAATGTAATCTAAGCGAGTATTCAAGGTAATCCCTTCTTCCCAAATTTTAAAGTTCGTCATTTAGTTTTTATAAAATGGCTTTCATATATTTTGTAAAATCTCTGTAATTGAAAAAGGGTTTGATTATGAGTTTATATATGGGTTAAGATATATCAAATCGTATTTGATTATATATATTATATGAATTATCATGTCATCGGTTTCATAATACTATGAATTGCTATTTCAAAATTTATAGAGTTTGGGTTTTGGCCATATGGCCTTATCGTGATATTTCATGTATTGAGCGTATATTATCCTAAATTTTACATTCGTATGTTGTTATGCATGTTGATCTGAAGAGACCAAAGTTTAAATAAGCGGATTCGATTGTTATACTTGAATCCAGTAGTGACAATTTTCATTTTTTTTATTTTCAAAACCTTAAGAACATCAAGAAACGGTGGAAGTAAATGTGTTGATTTTGCAAATTATGTGTTATAACTTGTTAAAAATCATGCTAGATGGGTTAAGTAATGATTATATATGTATTACAATGATTGGGTAAGTCTAAATTCGTGTAAAAATAACTAATTGGAAGTTATGGCCATATTCATGTATAATTTTACGTGTGATTGATTTTTGGCCTAATTTGGCCTTGTTATATTCATGACTATGAGCTATGACTATGAGAGAAAATGAGCACAGGTAACTTACCCCGTGAGCGTTACCAAAACTACATTATAAATACTTAATAAAAAAAAAAAAAAAAAAAAAAAAAAAAAATAAAATAAAATAAAATAAAAAAATAAAATAAAAAATATTCGATGAAAATTATTATTAAAATATTTATAAAATAAATTAAATATTTTAATTGAGATATTTATGGAATAAAATAAATATTCGATGAAAATTATTATTAAAATATTTATAAAATAAATTAAATATTTTAATTGAGATATTATGGAATAAAATAAATATTTGATGAAAATTATTATTAAAATATTTATAAAATAAATTAAATATTTTAATTGAGATATTTATGGAATAAAATAAATATTCGATGAAAATTATTATTAAAATATTTATAAAATAAAGTAAATATTTTAATTGAGATGTTTATGGAATAAAATAAATATTTGATGAAAATTATTATTAAAATATTTATAAAATAAATTAAATATTTTAATTGAGATATTTATGGAATAAAATAAATATTCGATGAAAATTATTATTAAAATATTTATAAAATAAAGTAAATATTTTAATTGAGATGTTTATGGAATAAAAATAATATTCGATGGAAATTATTATGAAATAATTTATTAGAGTGTAATAATAGTAGTAAGAGAATGAAAATATTCTAATTTAATTAAGTAATTAAATTAGAAGGGTAATAATTTGTTAAATAAAGTAGAGTTTATATTAAATAATTAAGTGAAAATGTAACTAATGAATGTCGTGAATACATATGGTATGTGTGTAGGATTTGTGGTGAGCGGAAGTAGTAATCGTTTAGCTTCTACGCATGCGAGGCAAGTTTTCTAACCCTACTTGTCATTATTGTTGAGTTTATTATTTACCTCGAGTAAATTATCATTACTATTATTCAAGTTCAAATGTTATATTAAAGATTGATTATCTTTTCAAAGCATGATTCGGTTATACAATAATTGTTCTATTGTATACTTCACGAGATTATTATTCAATTTGAATATCATTATTATTGAACCTTATTAGACTAGCGAACCCTTATTGATTCAACTAGTCCATAGTTGATAAGCGTTCTAAATTTGAGAACCCTTGATGAATTATCAAACCAAACTTCTTTTAGTGCGGACTCGAATATCAAATTGAGATGAACAACCTGCAAAGGATTTACTTATCGTTAGCGTTAAGATATTGTGCGCGATATGGTACTGAGGGTTGATCCCCCAAAATGCGAGTAGAAAGGTCCATAGTCTTATGATATTAAAGGTTTCAAGTATAACCCTTGATAACCTAGGACATAGTTCAAGTCTTATGACCCTCGAAATCTTTTGATTCTCTTGTTATTCATTCTTGATTCAAAAGTTGAGCTTTTATTCGAGATGTCTTTGATTCACTCGCATGTTATTATCTTGTTATTTCATTGTTATACTTGTGGGCATTTGTGCTCACTCTTGCGTAATAATAACATTGCGATTATGAACGAAAGAAGCAAAGCGAACCTTCTACTAGTAAAAGCGAGGGCAAGGTTAACAAGTGATGAAGACTTGTTGTTTTATATGATGATGTATTTGTTTAAGACTTAAGTTAATGATGTTGTTTAAGACTTAATTGTTTATGATTCATACGGATGTTTAAGGTTAGAGTAACACAGGATTGTATTTATTATGTAGTTGATGTAACCCCATAAGGGGAGATTTATTATTATTTCTATCTATTGCATGGTTTGCATTTATTATGGGTAGATAGATAGATGATATTTGTCTGATGAACACCAAATCCGTGGAATTGAAGTACGGAATTTGGGGGTGTCACAAGTTAGTATCAAAGGCATAGGTTATGAACCTTAGGTGGGGAACAACTTTAGGTAGTAGCCTTATAGAAAGAAGATAGTGATGGAAAACTCTTATCGAGTTATAAGAAATGAATTTATGTAATTCATTGAAGATAATAAAAGACCTTATGTGTTTATGTGTTAAAGTATCGTTAGATGATACGACTTAGTAACTAAAACTTAAAATTTTGTTGTCGGGGATGTCGAGAATGTTGGAGAAGCTAGTCAAGTGGGGAGGAAGAACCCGTGTACCTATAAATGCAAGACGGAGGAGGAGCCAAGAGACATTCATGTCGTTAGGGAAGCGGTGATGCTGAGAGAGTCATCTCCATTGATCCCCATTGTTGGTCGGGAGCATGGGCGAGGCTAATCACGAGGAGGATCTGAGGAGGAATTTGTTGAGGAAGAGGAAGAGGAAGAAGAGGAGTTACCACGGTACACCGTTGATCTTTGAGATGTATGACACGTTATCTGATAATGTAGCGTGGAGTTACGAGACGAGGTCGAGGATTTGGTGAAGCGGCGGTTATTGACATATTACTACAGAAAGCGAAGGAGAGGAGATTTTGACTCTTCACTCTCATTGGAAAATGTAGAATGGGATTTGGTCCATGAGAAGAATCAAAGCGAAGATAAGGCCAGAAGAGATAAGCGAAGAAAGGAATGAAGGAAACATCAGAAAATTTGAACATAGCGAGAGGAAAATTTGGGTAAGAGAATCGTCGAGTTGATAAATGCGCGAGAGGATGATAGTCATGCAAAGAAAGCGAAGATTGGGGAAACATACTCTACACTTAATCATGCGATGGATGAGGCCCAAGATCGAGTTTTGAGATACCCCATCGATTCGAAGGACTTCTATCGTATATGTTGGATCGCGGACGATGTCTCGTATCATGGATGAGGGGCGTGGCAAGGCTATTGACACCTTGACATGAACGGTGATAGAATTTGTTTAATTATGTGAAAGACTTAATTAGTTTTTATATATAAATTACGGCGTGTTTATGAGCGAAAGAATATTTGAATGTTTTAAATCTGTGGATTCTTTATTCGAGGATAGTTGATGTAAATAGCGAGTTATCTTTATCGTTTAATGTTAAAACTTTGATTTGAATGCAAATATATCAATTTGTTTGAGATGATGTGTTAAGTGATATGTTAAATTGTTGAGTAATGCCTTAACTATTTAGAGAAATAAATAAAGTTCTAATAAAGCGTTTATTTAACGAGAAAAATGCCGCCATGAGGAGAAGACAACAACGTCAATGGCTCGGGAAAAGTCAACCAATAATAACAATTATGCCAACAATAATCCAAATGCGGTGGTTGGTGAACTTCTTATTTGGAGCCATGAATAACCAACCTCAAGCTCCACCAAACACACGCGTTTAAGGACTTCAAAGCGGTGGGACCGCTTGAGTTCAAAGGTTCCATGAACCCAATCGAGGCTCAAACGTGGGTTATGGAAATGGAGAAGGTTTTCGGACGTTGCTAGGGTTAGAAGACCGAAGACCACTTTTGCAACATTTATCTTTGAAGTGCGAGGCCGCTCTTTGGTGGCAAGCAAACAAAGTGCGAGGAGGTGAAGGTGTAATTACGTGGGAGAGATTTAAAGAGATGTTTTGAAATGTATTTCCCAACTAGTTCACGAGAACCGGATGGAGGTTCAATTTCTAGAGTTGAAGCGGGGAAATATAAGCGTACCTGACTATGCGGCTAAATTCAACGAGTTGGCAAGGTTCGCCCCGTATCAAGTTCACACGGATGAGAGGAAGGCGAGACGGTTTGAGCAAGGACTAAAGCCTTGGGTGTACAACAAAAGGTATCAATGTTTCAATTAAACACGTTTCTTTGGAGTCTTTGGAAAAGGCCATCCTCATTTGAAGGAGGAAGCGATGCGTTGACCAAGTACAATCAAGATCAAAAGAATAAGAAGAGTGAAGGTGAAGGAAATAACAAGGTCAGTGGAAGTGGCACAGGAGGTGGAAATTTCAATCAGAAGAAAAGGTGGAACGATAGCTCATCATCGAGGAATCAGCAAGGTAGTCAGAAGAAAAGAATCGAAGCATGCTCGACTTGCGGGAAAGCCCATCTGGGAGTTTGTATGAAAGGAAAAAGAGTGTGCTACAATTGTGGACAGGAAGGCCACATAGCAACAAACTGTCCAAACCCAAAGAAGGGTGCTTGTTTTACTTGTGGTTTGAAGGACCATCTGGCAAGAGATTGTCCCAAGAAGGGATCGGGAGGGTCAGGATCAGGAGAAAACCGGGGAAATAACAGTGGAAATGCCTTAACCATCATCGGACCAATCGCAACAAACCGACCGACCGCCCGGACTTTCAATATGACGGTGCAGGATGCAATCCAATCTCGTGATGTGGTGTCAGGTATCATTCCGATCAATGAAATTAATGCTTATGTTTTATTTGATTCGGGTGCTAATTGTTCCTTAATATCAAGAAGACTTTGCTAATAGTTTAGATTTGCTTATGGATGAGTTGGAATATCCATGAATATAGAAATTACGAATAGGAGATAATTCTGTTAAGTAAGTGTTTAAGAAGCGTAGAGTGGATATTAAGGGTAATATCATGACGTAGATCTTATCCCCTATTCGACTTGGGGAATTTGGCGTTATTTTGGGAATGGGATGGTTATTCAATTTCACGGGTACGTAATTGATTGCCAAAAGAAGAGTATTAACCTTATGACTCCATCAAAGGTTGTGTTTTATGGTATGAAGTCACCTAGAAAAGCGAGTTGTCGGAGCGATGATGCGAGCCGAGGAAGTTGTTAAGACAAGGCATGTAGGATACTTAGCTTACATAGTCGACGAAAAAAGAGAATCAGAAGGTAGAAGAAATACCGATTGTGAGGGACTTCGTCGACGTATTTCAGACGATTTACCGGGACTTCCACCACGGAGAGAGGTAGATTTCGAATCGATTTGGCGCCGTGAGCGCTCCAATATCAAAGGCACCATACCGAATGGCACCGATAGAGATGAAGGAATTAATGGTACAACTACAAGAATTGTTGGACAAGAAGTACATTCAACCGAAGCGTATCGTAGTGGGGGAGCTTAGGTGTTGTTTTTGAAAAGAAGGATGGATCGATGCGACTCTGCATTGACTACGAGAGAAGCTGAATAAGGTCACGATTAAGAACAGATATCCATTCTGAGGATCGACGACTGTTTGATCAATTGAAGGAGCGAGATACATTTACAAGATAGACTTGAAAGCGGTTATCATCAATTGAAGGTGAAGTAGGAGGATGTACCAAAGATCGCTGCGTTCGAACACAATCACGGTCACTCTTTAATTTTTAGTAATGTCGTTTGGTCTTACGAATGCTCCTGCAAACATTTATGGGACTAATGAATGGTGTGTTCAAGCCGTTTTTGGACAAGTTCGTAGTGGTATTTATAGATGAAATTTTGGTCTATTCGAAAACCAAAGAAGAACACGAAGAGCACTTGAGATTAACGTTGGAAGTATTGAGAAGGGAAAAGTTGTATGCCAAGTTTTCAAAATGCGAATTTTGGATTGAACGAGTGCAATTTCTTGGGCACGTGATCGATAAAAGCGGAATTTGGTAGATCCATCCAAAGTCAAAGCCGTGATTAAGCTGGGATCACCAAGGACGCCATCGAATCTGAAGTTTTCTTGGATTGGCGGGGATATTATAGAAGGTTCATACAAGACTTTTCCAAGATCGCAACTCTGTTAACGAATTTAACTTGAAAAGCTGTGAAATTTGTTTGGACGGATAAGTGTGAGGAAAGTTTTCAAGAATTGAAGAAGAGGTTGAGTACGGCCACTGTGTTATCTCTTCCAGATGATACATGAAATTTTGTTGTTTATAGTGATGCATCGCATAAAAGACTTGGCTGTGTACTGATGCAAAACGGCAAAGTCATTGCGTATGCATCATGACAATTGAAGGATTACGAGAAGGGATATCCGACCCATGACTTGGAGTTAGCTGCAGTTGTTTTTGCTTTGAAACTTTGGAGGGACTATCTCTACGGGGAGAAGTGTGAAATATATACTGATCATAAGAGTCTGAAATATATTTTCACGCAGAAGGACTTGAATATGCGTCAAAGAATGTGGTCCGAGTTAATTAAGGACTACGACTGTGAGATTTTATGACCAAAGTTCCAAATGATAGGTCACATGTTCAAACATGTTCCGCATTTGGACATAATTTTTAAATACTACATACGAATATTTTTTGACAATTCTCCGAATACCGAATATGGTCTTACAAAAATATGCTTATTGACATTATCTTAATTTAAGGCAACATTTTAATAGTTGTTGCAAAAAGTTGTATAAAATATGTAACAAAAATAAAAATTGATGCCAATGAATGTGGTCTATATTAGGTAACGAAATATAGTAACAAAAAAACTTTCGTTGCCTACGATGAGGAGAAATCAAGTGGTTAGAAATTTTGCAATGAATTTCTAACGAATTTTGTTTCCAAATTTTGCAACGAATTATGAATTTCGTTGCAAAAAGTGAAAGCTTGACACAATCTGCAACGAAGGACAAGTTTCGTTGCTAAACATACACTTTTAGCAACGACTTATAAAGTCGTTTCTTGAAAAATCATTGCTAAAACCCTATTTTTAGCAACAAAAAAACTTTCGTTGCCCACGATGACGGGAAATCAAGAGGCCGAAAATTTTGCAACGAATTTCTAATGAACTTTTTTCCCGCCAATGAATTAGTAACGAAATTTTGCAACAACTTATGAATTTCGTTGCAAAAAGTGAAAGCCTGACACAATCTGCAACGAAGGACAACTTTCGTTGCTAAACATATACTTTTAGCATCGACTTATAAAGTCGTTGCCCGAAAAATCGTTGCTAAAGGCCCATTTTTTTGTAGTGTAACAACCCGATATTTTCTATACAAATAAATCAGAAATTTTGCGTATAATTTTTTTTATTTATGGGGAATATGTGCCAAGATAATGTTTATATGTATATTTGTGATAAATAAAAATTTATTTATTACATGAATAATTTTAATTAATTTTATTATAGAATTATTGATTATTATAAATTATATTCTTATAATAATTAATTTTATAGTAGAAATGTTTTTATTAATTATTTTCCATGAAAATATAATTATTATATTATTTAAATAATATATGAAATGATTTTTAGAATAATTATAATAATTATTTTATTATATGAATTTTAGCACAGATTATTAAGTTAATTATTTTAACTTAATTAATAATGTTAAGTATGGCAGATAAATTCGATATAGAATCCAAACCCTAATTTTGGATTTTGATCAAGGCATGAGAATAATAATATAATATTAATTATATTTTTGATTTTTCAGTGCTATAAATATGTACTATATGTACGTATTGATAATGGTTGGTCAATTATGGTGTATTATGACCAAACCTTAGCAATATTTTTATAAACCCTAGTATTACTGTTAAACCCTAATTTCGAAGTCAAATGAGACTTTAAAATCTGTTAAGTTAATATGTTATGTGGTGTATGATGGGTATTATAAAGATTTAATGCTAATTAGGAAACCCTAATTATAGAAGACCCTAAATGTAAATTAAAACCCTAATTTAGTAATTAGAAACCCTAATTGTAATTTAGTAACCCTAATTATCAAAATTGTAAACTCTAATTACTAAATTAGCAAGGTTAATTATAATTAGTGAATTTTAAACCCTAATATTCCTGTATAATGTAATTAGAAAACCTAACTAATTAACAAACCCTAAATTTTGATTTTTAGAAACTATTTTTATTTTAAACCCTAAATGAAAATCTAGAAATTCAATTTGTGCTAAACCTTAGGGTTAAACCCTAAGGGTTTGTTAAGATTACACTTTTACCATTAAATTTGTAAGGCTATGGACCAAAATACCCTTATGTGCATTCTTTATTAGCTTGCTTGTAAAACTAGCTAAAACTTTAGTAGCTCAATAACTCTATCAACTCCATTGACTTAAATCTCTAGCACATTAGCTGCAACATCAGCCAAAACATTGCAATAAGTAATATATATATATATATATATATATATATATATATATATATATATATATATATATATATATATATATATATATATATATATATATATATGGATTGAAAAGAGAGAAAGTTCACTTTTCAAGTCATTTAGTCATTTGGACACTCATTCTCTACCAAGTCCCTCTCTCTCTCTAAACCATGAATTTCCTTAGAATTTCAGTCCCCAAAGCAAGCCCCACTAACACCCATAACCAAATCAGTAGCCAAGAATAAGAAATCGTTCATAGAAGGTATAAACCCTAGCTATACTCTGATCTTTAATCTTGTGTTAAATGTTAAGTTTGTTGTGTTAAATATGTTGTATGGAGTCTAATTAAGTGATCTGTGTTGATAGATGTTAGATCCATAACATCTGTAGACACTCGAAATTTTCTTCGCGCTTTATTCTTAACATTGCGGGAGGGTAGATTCGTCTTTCGAGAGGATAACCACGAAGAGGCGGTGACATCCATTAGGATACTACTGAAGTTCGGGTTCAATCCGGAACACAAACCGGGAACATCAGTTCCAACCCGAAACACAAACTGGGAATGTCATTTCCAATCTCGGAGATAACCCCGAGGTATGCAGATCAAAAGACCGAAAACAACACCGAAGAGGACAGTTCTGTCTCGGCGATAACACCGCGACATTCAGTTCCAGTCCCAGAAACAACACTGGGAGTAACAACTCCATCCTTGGTGATAGCCCCAAGGGATGCCATTGCAGTTCTGACGATAACTTCGGAAATGCTTGTTTCAAATACATTCGATCAACTTCAAGCTCAGACCTCCTGCCAAGGCACTCATACCTCAGACCCGGAACTAACAACAGGCAGATAGGCACACCCACAGATGACCTTGCGATATTCAAACACTTGCAGCAGTCCAATCTCAGATGTAACCCTGAATAACGTCTGCTTTCCGCTCAAACCGGCGATAACCCCAGTGAGGAGTCAAAACGTCGTCTTACCGCCTCAACATTTTCTCTCACAAGATGATATCGCAGCATACCAATAAGTAGTCCAATCTCAGATGTAACCCTTAGCAACGTCTACTTTCAACTCAAACCAGCGATAACCCCGGCGAAGAGTCAAACATCATCTTACCCCTTCAACACCTGCGCGTCGTCTCAACACTTCATACATACATACATACAACAATGTCCCATAAGAATCGAGGAGTAACAATCTCGAGTGACTATTATGCGTGGCAGTACTTTGGATAGAATTTGAAGCTTGAAGACCATGGGCATAGACCCTCTTCCCGACTTCAGACAACCTCTAATCCATGTCATCACGTAACTCTCGACACAAGCAAAATCAAGAAGAAGGTCAGATATACCTCGTTCGGATGCTCGGATTGAAGTTCTGCAAGTTTGAGCAGACATTATAGTGCATGAGTGCACGTACTTCGAGATGACGGGACCCGCGAGGCTCGGATGCACCACGACCATTGCAGTATAATCGCGCAATGCCGCCAGTGTGTACTACTGCTGCTATCGCCTATAAATATGAGCCTTGGGGTCAGCCATTTTAAGGAGAGAAGGAGAGCAAATGGCGAGGAAGCCCTGTCCATTTTACTCTGTATACACATCTTTTGAGTGTTTTCTCATCTTTAAACACTTGTTAGCTCACATATTGTGACGCCCCCAAAATAGGTATACATCACCTATTCTGAGTTGTCAATACATGGTACAAAAACAACTTACAACTTTCTTAATACAACATAAAAATTGTGAGTTTAAATACAAATATTGTTTTCTAGACAATATCTATATCCAAATAAATCCTCATCACAATTATTCATACATTATTTTACAAAAATGGTGAGGACTACTAAACAACTCTCTCTAGAACCATCATTCCATACCCCGACTCGTACTCGCTACATTCTCGCCTCCTGAGAAGAAAAATGGAACAAAAAGGAAAAGGGTGAGCTCAACTAGCCCAGTAAAGAATATTATGACTAAGATAATATAGAAAAAATTATCGTTAGTCTTCAACAATAAAAAATCGATAAAATACAATGACAACAAGTTTCGAGATCAATATTCGCAATGGAAATAATAATTCATAGAAGAGTTACGTAGAGAATGAAATCTACTATTATCTATGAATTTAAAAGTCCATCATCAATATTTTATCCACGAACATCAATCAATATTCATCTTGAATCAAATTTTCATCTTTGCACTACTGGCCAAAGATATTCATCGATTAGTTATGTTCTCTCAACACTGCTCATCTTTTGCACTACTGTGCCAAAGATATTCATCATAAAATCATTAATCTTTTGCACTCTGTGCCAAAGATATTCAATAATATCATCATTTAGGACCCGAGGATGATGAAAAATATTTTAAAGAAAGCGAATCCGGTGAAACAAAAGAATAAATATTAAGGATTCAGTATTTCAAACTATTTCATGTCCAAAAATACCTCATAAATAATCATAGTGGAGTAAAATTCAAGAATGATCAAAACATGGATACAATCAAGGCTAGTATCCATAATAGATATTTTGGACAAAAAAGAAAATTTTCATTTTTCGATGAATAGTGTCGTATACGTGAATTGTGCCATATACGTGAATAGTAACCCCGACACAAAAAGTTCCAAATTTGATTAAAAGTTTAAACCAATATTTCGGCATAATGATATTAAAGAAAATAATATCATTTAAGAAGAAAATAACATCCCTTACCTCGAAAGAATAGTACTTCTAGTTGAAACACCGGATATAAGTTATGACTTGAACTTGCACCATATACCAACACTCAAAGTATTAAAATACTCACAAGAATACGCTCAATATATCAAGAGAGAAAGAGAGAGAAAATTTCAGTTTCTGGTGTGATTTTCAATTCTAACCTAAGCACCCTATTTATAGGAAAATGCTTAGAACACCAAAGTAGAAAATTTAATAAAATATTATTATATTTAAATTTTTGTCAAGCCCACCTCTTGAATCTGCATTCAACATTTAAATCACATGGGGACACTCACCAAAAACGTTTTTCTTAAATAAAACAATTAAAACTTCCAAAAATCAATTATTTCGGAACTTCGAAACTTCGGAACTTCAATAATTCACAATAAATAGCCCTTTTATCAGAAAAATTCAAACCACATGTCTTTTCCATATGAAATTTCATTATCTACAACTTTGCAGAAGGAAAGTTTTCCAAATTCTAAACAGAAATTGACCGAAATCCACAAACGGGCGTTTTTACAGGCTATAATCAAATTTTAGTCAAGAAATGGGGTCCCGACATGTTTAACATGTTTTTAACATTTATTGCAACAAAAATACTCTTCCTCCTCATATACTCATATATCCCACATTCATTGTAAAAATATCACCATTATTATATTATTAAAATAATATATTTAAATGAATTATTTTATCAGAAAAAGATAAAATATTAATTTTCAACAATTGTCACATTAAAAAATTTCTCCATCTATATCCACATAAAATCAATATTTTCCTCATCATATAAATCAATAATTAATTATTCACAAATAATATTACTGGAATCACAATATCGATAACGAGTAGTTTCGGGATAGATGGGGCTTTCAATAAGGATTTCTCCTTCTTGGCGCCGCAATTAGGTGACCATACCTCTCCTTAGCAGAACTTTCTAGACATTGCCAATAATGTTATCTAATAATATTATTAGGATAATATGAATTATTGCTTCGATAATGAAAAATCGTGTAGTGACAATTATTGAAACAACAGTAATATAAAATATCAACGCATCAATTATTGAATCAATAAAATAAAATACTGAACAGTAATTACTGTAACAATTATTGAGTAGTGCCTTCTTACGTAAGAATCAATAATTGGTGCAATACTGTGTGCTACTGTGTTTTAACCACCGAGTATTCCAACAGTATTAACGGTAATAACTATGTCGTTATTTATAAACAACTTATACTTGTTGTTTTCTTCATCCAATCGCTTTCCGTCATGGGGCCCACACAAGGCTGGGCCGTCGTACGAATATTCCCCGACAGTAAGAATATTCCATGACCAAACGAATATTTTATAACCACTTGCTTATTTGAAATATTTGCGTAATTTACCCATAACTATCCACATTAATCAAATCCACCCTTACTATTTCAAAATAATAAATAGAGGAAATTAAATTTCATTTATTAATAATTTGGGGTCTTACACATATAGCTATCTTTTATCTGGCGGGAGCTGAGTGTTTATCCATTTAAAGTCATAGAAGTCTACATTGGCAACCCACTGTAAGCCTTCTCACATTATATAAAGCCTTCTTCTCATATTAGCACACACTGTTATACACATTGAGAGTCGTGTTGTGTGCGTTTGCCCGGACTTCGGTCCGTGGTTTTCATTTTTGTTTGTATATATATACTTATATATGTATATATTTCATATATGGACTAACATTATCGAGTTATGCCTCGATTGAGCCTAGACTTCGGTCTGGAGCGTTTATTGCTTATATATATATATATATACTTATATATACAATTATTGTCAGACATATCTGATGAGCCTGGATTTTACATCCGGTGCATTTACTCGCTTATATATATATATATATAATTTTTGTCGGACATATCCGATGAGCTTGGATTTACATCCGGTGCATTTACTGCTTTTATATATATATTTGTACACACACACACACACACACACATATATATATATATATATATATATATTTACATTTCTGTCAGGCCTGGAGTTTACTTCGTGGCCTTTTACTGCTTTATTTACATTTCGTCCTGCCTCGAGTTTACTTCATGGCAGTTGATCGCTTTTACAGCTTTATTTACATTTCGTCCTGCCTGGATTACATTTCGTCTTGCCTGGAGTTTACTTCGTGGCAGTTGATCTTTTTTACCGCTTTATTTACATTTCGTCCTGCCTGGAGTTTACTTCGTGGCAGTTGATCGCTTTTACAGCTTTATTTACATTTCCGATCCCCCATGGAGTTGCTTCGTGGTGGTTGATCATGTCCATATATATATATATATATATATATATATATATATATTTACCGCTTTTATATATTTACATTTATGATCCCCCATGGAGTTGCTTCGTGGTGGTTGATCATGTCTGTATATATATATTTACAGCTTTTATATATATAAGCGCCATCGCTTTCCATACAAACTACGATGTATCATGTGAGCCTAGGAATCATGTGTTCTGATTGATCTCATGAATCTAGATTCGGTTCCCATGATGGACATTTTCAAATTGTAAGTAGCTTGTACATTATTTTTACGATGTCGAATTTCCTTGGATGGTTGTCATGCCCATGAGGAGTTAAAGATCTTCTTTGTATAATATTTTCTCGAGAATGCTTCGCATCTCGAAAATAAAAGCAAACAAGCCGAACATTTAATAATAAAATGGAAGTACCAAAGGCCTCAATTGCTATTGACCACATGGTTTGAAAAACCTCTTTTACAAAACGTCATTGCTATATCTTGTTTAAAACTGAATTTTTCTATAAATTCAAACCTTATGTATATAGGTGCGAATGAAGTACAACACTACTTCCAAATAATTGCACATTGATCCACACACACACACACACACACAGACACATTCATATAACAGTTTCTTTGAAAAGTGGCGATCACTGTGGCAACACGGATGTCGGGGGGTGCCTAACACCTTCCCTCCGCATAATCAAGCCCCCGGACCTAAATGAATCTCGGTTTCACAGACCCGTTTAGCAGTGTCACATCACTGGGTCAATGTGCAAACCTTTTTGGTTGCATTGGTGCAACCAGTTAAATGCACCTATTGGCGACTCTTAAAGTCAAATCGTCGACGTTATACATGTCAGACCTTTTTCACTTGTTTTTTCAAACAAATCTCACATTAACATGAGAACACCAAAGAACAAGTAACGAAAAGGGACACTATAAAATCCCGACGTCGATAGGTGGCGACTCTGCTGGGGACTCCAGTAAGAGGGCTTAAGCCGCTATTACAAGCTTTTCAAAATTGTTATATGCTTGTGCGTGAATGTTGCATTTACATTTATGATGAATGTGTACGAATGCATTTTTATTTACTGCACTGCTAAATATCTATCTGTGATATTAGTGCTTCGCACATGTCATCATTTTGCATAAACGGTGAGACACGTTATATGTGAATGTATGTTGTGTGGTTCCTCCATCAGGAGGCTATCTTGTCGGTGTTTGATTCTTTGGACTCATGGGAAGAATAATTCCGGTGAGGCTCGGGAAAGGCACCACCAGATTCGCTCAGTTGAAAATAGGATTAACTTCCGTCAAGTAAATTGCGATGATCCGGGAACCTTCATGCCAAAAAAAGCGCAAGAGTAACCCTAAGATAGGTCGACCTCTGATAAACCAAACACAGAGGAAAGTCTGTTCATACTTTCCATTTTTAATTACTTGTAATGCATTTACTTGTAATTTTATCCCATGTTCATCCATATGTAATGGAAAATATGAAGAATATCTGTGCATGCATGCATGTTATCAATTAAAAACCGGTTTTGCAGGACAAAAATTCCAAAAACGGACATGTTATGATAACATTTACATTACCCCAAGACTAAACTACATAAGTCTTTTGTAGGGAAGCAATTGGGCTTGTTACCCGCTCAAAATCCAAAAAGGCCATAGGCCTACAACCACTCATGTCTTCTTCTGACCAGTCTAATGCTGTTTCCCCAGAAGAATTTGACGGATTGAGTAAACAAATTACAGACTTGGCTGTTCTACTGAAAGAATTGCACCAGTCCACTCAAGGTACAAAAATCCCCCCACATGCAGAATCCTCTACACAAGGAGGAGTTCAAGGTCTGGAAAAGATAATTCCAGAACCTCAGTTGGATACGACCAACAAAGACCTTCAAATGGAGGAAACTATTCATGTTCTCAAAGGGATTGGAACACATTACAGTGTTTCATATGCAGACCTTTGCATATTTCCTGGTGTTCATTATCCAAAGAAATTCAAGACCCCTGATTTTGAGAAATATGACGGATTAGGGGATCCTTATACACATTTAAAGGTGTTCATTGGAGAACTCGGATCTTATGCGGAAAATGAAAAGCTCAGAATGCAGCTGTTTCAGAAAAGTCTGACTGGAGAAGCCCGTTTATGGTATACCAGATTAGACAACTCAAAGATCCATAGCTGAGAAGAGCTGGCTCACGCCTTCCTTACTCAATACAGTTTTCAATCTCAGATGGCTCCTGACCGGTATCAAATCACCAAGTTCAAGAAACAGTCTAATGAGTTATTTAGAGAGTACGCTCAAAGGTGGAGGCGCCTTGCTGCTCAAGTTATTCCTTTCATGATAGAATCAGAAATGGTCATGACTTTCATAGATGTATAGGAAGCTCCTTTCTATGAAAGAGTTCTAGCTGGTATTGGCACACCATTCTCTGAAATGATCAAGCACGGAGAGATGGCTGAGATGGAATTGAAGTCCGGTAAAATTCAAGACCTAGCCACTCTTAAAGCTGTTGCTGAGCACATCCAGTCCGGATCTTATGGAAACAACCCCCTGAGGGTCCATAAAAAGAAAGAGGAGGATGTTTCCTTGATACTACAAGGACAAAAAGGCAATCAAAGCATGCCTATACAGAGGAGAAACTACTCCCCTTTTCCAGCACAATCTTCAAACCCTCCATTGCTTACAAGTGGAGAAGTAAAGCGACCTCAAACGTTCACACCCTTAGGGGACTCGCTCGAGAATATTCTTCTTCATTTGCTCGGAAGAAAATTACACATCTTCTTCCACCAGCCAACCCTAATGGGAGGGGTTTTAATGCTACTCGGAAGTATGCTTATCATGCCAGAGCACCTGGACATGATACTCAAGATTGTTGGGCCTTGAAACACAAGATTCAAGATTTAATAGAAAATAGTGAGATTGTGGTCACCAAACCAGATCAACCTCACGTGCAAGACAACCCTCTTCCTCAACACAAAGAAGAAGAGGTCAACATGATCAGTTGGAGCACTGGACATGGTTCTAATTCTAATGGTGAATCATCCCAAACCCTCAAAGACGGTGTTAACAGATGGGATTATGCAAAGTTCCAATTTATAATGGAACGAAAGATGAAAGCTCTTTGCAAACAAATTGAGCAACTGGCAGAACTGGTGACCCACCATCATCAAGTCAAACGCCAATTAATCAGGCAAGAGCTTGCCTATCTCCTTCCTTTTGTTATGAATGCTTCCTCACCACCTTCAGAAAGTGAAGCTATGGAGGATAAGGTTGCGAAGAGAGCAAATGCTAAAGCCCGTCATGATTTTTCCAATCAGAGGGAATTCACCTATTTGGGCCAATCTATGGAGGAGATACTGCAGATGTTGATCAACGAAGGAAGAATTACCTTCCTTCTCCCTCCAATCAATCCCCGTTCAAAATGATTTAATTCTGTTAAAGTGTGTCAATATCATTCACATTCTCATGGTCATAGCTTACGGAAGAATCTTTGGGCACTCGCCATCTCATTCGTAATCTTATTGATAGCGGTGTCCTGCAAATAGCAGATGATTACACTGTGCAACTCAAGGGTGGGAATGCATGTCCTACCAAATGGAAGGGATCAGTGGCAGTTATATCCGAAGTGGATGATGAAACTGTCAAAGTATTTCCTAAACAACCAATTCAACTCAAAGGAGCTAACAATCCTTTGAAAGTGGCCGCACCAGAGCCAATTTCTTTATCTTTCAGACCACAATATCCTGTTGTCAGCTTACACAAAGTTCCATGGAATTATGGAGAAGCTGAAGGATCCACGTCTCATACTACTGCTAAAGTGTCGAAAGAAAATCCACTGTATCTTCCTCAACGGGTTATTAAACCTACTTGCGAAGCAAATGGGAAGTTGCCCATGGAGAAGATTAAAAAATTCCTCCGCACTATGGGCTATAATGAAGCCAAAGTGGTTTTAAGCTTACGAGAAGCTCCACACCAGATTTCAATACTGGACTTGGTTTTCTCTTCTGAGGATCATCGAAAGATCTTACTGAAGGTTTTGGAAGAAGCCTACTTGCCAAAATCAGTGGATGTGGAAAAATTTCAACATTTGGTTAATCACATTTTCAACAACAATGTGATATCCTTCACTGATAACGACATACCTCCCGAAGGGATCGATCATTGCAAGCCTCTGCATATTGCAGTTTTGTCTTCCGGGTACATGCTAGCTGGAGTTTTGATAGATGGAGGCTCATCTCTAAATATCTGTCCTTATGCCACCTTGGTGAAGATGAATATCAATCTCAATCGGATCCAAAGCAGCCATGCGGTTATCAGAGCTTTTGATGGATCCCAACGAAATTCCGTTGGAAAGATTGAATTGCCAATTGAGATTGGTCCAAATACATTCAATGTATCCTTCCATGTCCTCAAGATAGACTCAGGATACAACCTGCTATTGGGGAGACCATGGATACACATGGCTGGAGCTGTTCCCTCCACCTTACATCAACAACTCAAATACATTATCAACAACAGTCTAGTCACTATCAACGCTGAGCCGGAATGTCCTGAACAAGGAACTCTACCAATCATCAGCTTCAATTCAGAAGTTGAACCGGCCAGTTTCCATACTTTGGAAGTGAGTAACACACAATAACATTCTATTGGAGTGCCACTTCCCGTACCCAAGATTTCTGCCGAGGTTATGTCGGCCACTCAAGAAATGATGTTATTGGGTCATCAACCTGGACAAAGGCTTGGTAAAGATAAGCAGGGTATTAAGCACCCTATCCAAATGTCTTGTCAAATTAGAACAGCCGGGCTAGGATATTTTGCCAGTACCAGACACAGGAATCCTCATAAGCACAAACAGGTTCCTCAAGCTTCCGTCGCACGACGATTTTCTATACCTTTACCTCATGAGTTGATGCAATTTCCAGTAAAGGTTCCAGCCCATGTTGTGGCTATCTTTGTTTTCAAACCAAGTGCCAATCAAAGCAAAAAGTGGTCTTTGATTCACGATCCCGAAGTGGAAGAAAAGGAACAGAAACGTAAACATGACCTTGCCTTGATGATGGCAGGCATACGCGTCATTGTTCATAATGAACATACAAACAGATACACCCCAGACGATGATTGCCCAGATGTCATGGTTATTATTCAGGAGAAGGAGGACAATGACGATCCTTCCATCATTGCAGTCCATCAGGACTTTTCCCTCGACAATTGGAGCAGCACTCCATGCATTGGTCAACGAGGGTGAAATGGGCAGAAAATCCCTACATACAGTAGATAACTTTAATTGCTTGCTTTCCTTTACTGAGATTAGCAGTTATTTTATCAAGTACATGCTAACACTTTTGTATGATCGAACAGTTGCATATATTAAGTGAAAACATCTTTTGTTTTAGGACTTTGAATTTAGATGTGCCTGTATTTGCTAATGAGGTGCCTTCTCTCCACAAGGGCTGTAACTTTGATGTAAAGTTGGACTCAGACTTGATGGACATCCAAGAGGACATTGAGACACCTCAAGAGATTAAGGAATGGGTCACAGACAAACCCAAACCCAATCTTGATCAAACCACTTCTTTCAATTTTGGAACCTTAGACAACCCTAAGCTAATCCAAATTGGTTCAGACCTTACCACAAATCAGCGGAATGACATGGTTGCACTATTAACCCAATTCCAGGATGTGTTTGCATGGTCTCATGAAGACATTAAAGAAGGATTCAAGCCAGTTAGGCAAAAGCTCCGGCGATTGAAACCTGAGTGGAGTTTAAAGGTTAAAGAAGAAATTGTGAAACAATTTTAAGCTGGCATTATCATGGTGTCTACATATCCAGAGTGGATATCCAACATTGTTCCCGTGCCTAAACCAGGGAGAAAGGTGCGAGTCTGCGTGGATTATCGGGATTTGAACAAAGCTTGCCTTAAAGATAGCTTTCTCGTGCCCTTTATCCACATTCTTATCGACAATACTGCTTAATACGGCATGTACTCCTTTGCTGATTGCTTTGTGGGGTACCATCAAATTATGGTCGCTGAGGAAGATCATGAGAAAACTGCTTTCATCACGCCTTGGGGAACTTTTTTCTATAGATGGTTGTCATTCGGCCTCATCAATGCTGGGGCAACCTATCAGCGAGCTATGATGGCTCTTTTCCACGATTTAATGCACAAAGAAATAGAGATCTACGTGGATGACATCATTATCAAATCCCGAAAGGAGGAGGACCACTTAGACCATCTCAGAAAACTTTTCAACAGGTTGCGTAAGTATAACTTGAAGTTGAATCCTGCAAAGTATGCCTTTGGTGTTAAGTCAGGCAAGTTGCTAGGTTTCCTATTCAGCCACAAAGGTATTGAACTGGATCTTACCAAAATCTAGGCCATCAAGGAAATGCCCATTCCTCAGACAGAGAAGGAAATACGAGGATTTTTGGGAAGGATCAACTTCATTAGCAGATTCATTTCTCAACTCACAGCAACCTGTGAGCCAATCTTCAAGTTGTTAAGGAAGAACTCCTCCATGAAATGGAATAATGAGTGTCAGAAAGCCTTCCTCACAATCAAAGAGCAACTGATTAACGCTCCTGTTTTGGTACCTCCCAGGGATGATGTTCCCCTGTTCATGTACCTGTCTATATGACAATGCCATGGGCTGTATGCTGGGGCAAAAAGACAATAGAGGTCAAGAATGAGCTATCTATTACCTCAGCAAAAGATTTAGCATCAGTGAATAAAAGTACACTCTGATTGAGAAGACTTGTTGTGCTTTAGCATGGGCTTCCATGAGGTTACAACATTACCTCCATGGTCACACAACCCACGAATGGATCCTCTCAAGTATGTGTTCAGTAAGCCCATACTGAATTGTCGACTGTCCAGATGGCAGTTGATCCTACAGCAATTTGACATCGCTCTACGTGATGCAAAAAAGTCTGTCAAAGGTCAAGGAATTGCGGATCAAGCGGTACGCTTTGCAGTAGGGACTACAAACCCTTGGAAACATACTTTTCCGATGAAGGGATAATGACCATTCAATTTATAACATCGAGACGATACATCATGCACGTGGAGAATGTATTTTGATGGAGTCTGTTAACACGTAAGGCTCTGGAGTGGAGCAGTTCTAATATCCCGAGACGGGGAAGCGATATCCATCATTGTCAAATTGCAGTTTGTCAGCACCAACAACACAACTGAGTATGAAGGCTGTATCATGGGGCTAAAACTTGCCCGTTCAATGGGCATCAGGCGGTTAAATGTCTTTGGGGATTCCAAATTGGTAATCAGACAATCCACAGGAATCTATCAAACCAAAGAATTACATTTGCTACCTTACCATCGGCAAGTTTTACAGATGGCTTTGGAGTTCAAAGAAATCTCCTTTCTACACTTTCCTCGTAATAGGAATGATTTTGTAGATGCATTAGCAATGTTGGCCTCCTTGGTTTACATACCTGACAAGGAAAACATGCCAAACATCAAGTTTACTCTGCAAAAAGCCCCAGTCTATGGGAATTACGTTGGAGAAGTATCGAATGAACTACCTCCCATCCACAATCCTTGGTATCAACACATCAAGGAGTATCTGCGAGATGGATCTACACCCGCTGAGGCGAGCCTAACTGAGAAGAGACGGATTCATCGACTTGCTATAAAATTCTACCTGAGTGGAGATGCACTCTACAAAAGAGATGCTGGATTAGGTCTCCTTAGATGTCTAAATAAAGACCATGCTCAGAGACTCATGGATGAGATCCATGGTGGAGTATGTGGCCCTCACATGAGCGGACCCCTACTTGTCAAGAAGATCCTCAGAACGGGGCATTATTGGCTTACACTCAAAGCTGACTGTGATGATCACGTCAAGAGGTGCTATCAATGCCAGATTCATGGGAATGCTATACATGCCCCTCCAAGGGAACTCCACAATATGAGTTCGCCATGGCCCTTCTCAATGTGGGGAATGGACGTGATTGGGCCCATCTAGCCCAAAGCCAGTAATGGACATCAATTTATATTCACCATGATCGACTACTTCACCAAATGGATAGAAGCAGCCTCCTTCCCCAGGGTTACTAAAGAAGTCATCATTGCTTTCATCAGAAATAATGTTGTTTGTTGATATGGACAACCAGAGGTCATTGTGTCAAACAATGCTAAGAACCTCAACAACAAAATGATGGAGGAGTTATGCAGAAAATTCCACATCAAGCACCTCAATTCCGTCATCTACCGTCCAAAGATGAATGGTGCTGTTGAAGCGGCTAATAAAAACATCAAAAAGATCATGTAAAAAATGTCCGCCAATCACAAAGGATGGCCTGACCTCTTGCCTCTGACTTTATTAGCCTATAGAACTTCCATGCGTGCTTCTATTGGGGAAACCCCCTACTCATTAGTCTATGGGATGGAAGCAGTGCTCCCCATAGAGTATTGATGGATTCTCAGTTGGATGAAGACCAATGGGTACAAGACAGGTATCACCAATTGTCTCTAATAGACGAAAGGCGATCCGCGGCTATCTTCCATGGTCAGTTATATCAGCAAAGGATCGCACGATCCTACAACAGAAAAGTCCGACTACGGCAGTTCAAACAAGATGACTTGGTTTTGAAGAAGATCATTGACAACCAAGATCAATCTAAGGGAAAATTCACTCCTAACTGGGAAGGTCCATTTGTTGTCAAGGAGGTATTGACAGGAGGTTCTCTCAGATTGCAGGAAATGGATAACGATGAATTTCCACAGCTTATCAACTCGGACATCGTGAAACGGTACTATTTCTGAAGTTACCATCAAACAAATATCCTAGTTTTGATCATCAAATCACCAGTCATTCCGGTTTTGAACCCTCTCCTATTTGCATACTCTTCTGCCCCTCAGGGAAACATACACTTCAAACCAGCAGCCTGGTATCACTTCATTTCAAACCTTCCATACAATTTCGGTTATCCTGAAGACGAGATTTAACCTTTCACAATTTCGATTATCCTGAAGACAGGATTGAACCTTTCACACTTGCAGTTTATCCTGAAGACGTGATTAAACTTTTCACACTTGCAGTTTATCCTGAAGACGGGATTAAACTTTTCTACGCCTGCAGTTTATCCTGAAGACGGGATTAAACTTTTCTACGCTTGCAGTTTATCCTGAGGACAGGATCAAACTTTTTCCACAATTGCAGTTTATCCTCATTATGGGATCAAACTTTCTTCTCCCCGCAGCACAGCCTGCACATGGGATTCACGCTTTTTCTTCAGCTGCGATTCGTCCTGAGGGGCGAACTACGTTGACCTGATCTCCCTGATACCCGGGGGTACGTAGGCAACCATATTCTATATGGCTCGGTCGCAATAAAGAAAAACAACAAAAACATTTCTGCCCTTTCTATACAAAAACATTTTTACACCCATCTGCCTTTCACATTCAGCGTTGAACCTCTTACACCAGGTTCAAACTACGCAGACTTGATCTCCTCTTCAATAGGAGTACGTAGGCAGCCATTTATTGTTCAGTCTAACCCCTACCAGAACAAAAATTCTTGTCACACGGTACTGGGATCAACCTTCAATTCGCCATATTTCATCGGTTTCAGATCAAAGGGATGGAATTACCCAACCTCTTCTCACAAATAGAAGATTCGGTGACCATCTAAGCTGCGATCGTGCCTCAAAGAGCAATACCAACCCATAAGAGATGGAATTAACTAGGCTTCACAAATAGAAAGTAATCTGGCGACCATCTATGAAAAAGGTCAATCTCGAGAGAGGAAGAAACTACCCTCCTCTCCACTTTTCCATACTGAGATACGGTCCCAAGACACCAAAGATGGTAGGATTTCTGTAAATCAATGATCCGATTCGAGAGATCTTGCGACATCTCAATGTCCATCTATCGAGGATAAGTTCAAAATGCATCAAGATCACAAGGCCTCGAAGAAGCAGATAAATATCAAGAAAGTATCAAGGCATAACTAAAAGGAAGTGAATCAAAATATATTTCCCGCCCATAATAATCTTGTTTGATATATATATGTGTTTGTACATAGGGTGATCATTCGGTATAATCGAACAAGAATAAGTTTATTCGGTTATAACCCAAAACCAAAATAATGATGATTTTGCTATCCGAACTAATAACCGAAATTTAATAATAATCAAGAATTCTAAGAATTTAATTACTAAATTGTAATTTGGTAATTAGGAAAAACCAATTATCATTATTATTATTATTATTATTATTATTATTATTATTATTATTATTATTATTATTATTATTATTATTATATTATTATTATTATTATAAAATTAATTTTTTTAATAAGTAAGGTTCTGTTATTAGGATACCGAATAACTCTGCTTTTTTCAAACCAAACCAGAAATCAATAATGTGAATAATAATTCGGATATAACCAAAATTGTAAAAAAACCGAAAAACCAAAATAATTGGTTAAAAAATTTTAGTTCGGTTGAGATTTTGGTTTTATCCGTTTTTTGCTCACTCCTAATGTATACATGATAAAATGGCTAAGCTTAGTCATGCAGAAAATACAAAGCTATCTATGATCCGTATGTATGCGGACTATCGGATCTAACATAACATCCCTCTCTCGAAGGCGGAGGTAGCGCCGCAAGCTCTCGCCAAGGGTATCTACACGAGCTAGCAGATCAGAGGCTAACTGCATGGTGGCATAATGCTCATCAATGTAAGCACTCATGTAGGCAAGACTGATAGTCATTTGGGATCTAACGGAAGTACTATCTGCAATGGCCACATCCCTAGCTGATAAGGCGACATCCCGCTCCGCAATCAATTCATCCCTGGCTGATATAGCCTCATCCCTCTCTAATAGAGCAGTGTCTCTCTCATCAAGAGTTGTCAACATCGCAACCCTAGCCTGATCTCTCTCGTAGGTCATCAGATGTAAGCTCTGCTCTAAATACTGTGCCGAATACTGAGTAACAGTGGCACTCGGGGTGGGAGAATCATTACAAATGCTAGCAGCCCAGCAGTCAAATCATCGATGGGAATAATAGCCTCCTCTATAGGCTCCTCATCGTCAGAATCAGTCTCCTGCACTATGGATACTACTGCAGTCGATGCAGTCTCTGTCTCCATCCATGCGGAATACTCTGCAGAAGAACCTGGATGGACCGATGAAAACTCAACCGACCCCGGCCGATCCCAACAGCATACTGACTGGATCATCCTCCGCCGATAAATGGTGTGAAGCGCGAAGCGCTAACTCATCGCTTCATCATACGGATGAAAATCCTGAAACTGGTCAAACTGACACATAACGACCAATGGGTGGTAAGTGATCATGCCCCTCAAACTAGCTAAAGGGAGATAATCCATGCCTGGAGCATGAGTAATAAGCTGTAGGGTGAACTAAGCCCTGAACACGACAATATAGGAAACGGGTCTCTAATCCCTGCCAGAAAAGTCACCACGATCGCAAAGATCGTGACACTCTCCATGAAAGTGGAAGGAGTACGACATGGCTATATCATGGGTGAAATAAAACCCCTGCCGTGTAAATGTGCCAATCGGTCTCAAGTGTGACATAAACCACACATACAACATGACCAAGCTACCTGTAAACACTCCTCACGGATAAGTGCAAAGAAGATGTAGTGACCTCGAGTCTCGCAATGATCATCAAGACAATGGTATGACCCTCCACGAGAGCTCTCTTCGCCATAATGACGCCGATATCCAGCTCATCCATTTACCGCGACATGAGGACGTATGACAATACGCACAAAAGCAGTACATCTACTCTGGCTGAACGCCAATGATCCTCAGGTGTGGTGAAATCCCCAGAATGCCGTGCATAGCTATCCTTAGAGCCAAACCTGTCAAATAGGAAACGCTGGGATATCACGTGGCTGGATGTAATCTCATCCTGTACCACTCTACGGCTCAATCTGGTGACGGTCATGAACTGTATGCTCATGTCTTCAATAGCCATATGCACGCAAGGTCTGTCCAGTGGCATCATCATCAACCGTGCATACTCCTCCAAAGTAGGAGTCAACTCTTGGGTCCCAAATCGAAAAATATGCCTCTCCGATACCCAGTGCTCTAGCATACCCTCTACAAATCCTATGGGAACCTGAAACATCAACAGGGTCATAGTATGCTGCAGCAAATCATCTACGATCACCATGTCTGATGGTGATATACTATCATACCATGAACGCATACCAGATACCACCAAAAATGGTGGGGTATGATCAATGCGGCTAACTGTCGAAGAAGACATCTGTACTGGCCGTGTCATAAGACCATCCAGGGGTCAATGCTGAATATCTCTGGACATACATACATATGCATAACATATTAACATGCATGATACAATAGATGGCAATATGATATAGGGAATGGAAAATTGTACATACATTCCTAAGTATATCATCATCTAATACATCTCTGTACAGCTAAAATACAGGGAAATAGGGCGAAGCTACCCAACATCCAACAAGAGGCCTATTAAAAGATATAGAGAGAATGGGGCGAAGCTACCCAGCAGCTAACAGAGGCCTATCAAAAGAGATAACGAGAAATACATCAGAAAAAGTCAATAGTGTCGATGTCCACATCATCGATACTGTCCATCTAATGTAACTCCTCCTGAGTCACTAGATCTCTATCTACAGGGATGTCCGACTGATACAAGGAGGATCTCAGACCGCAGAAAGAAAGCCATATGGGTCACCGAGGGGCCAACTCAGAGTGGAAGGATCAAAAGTATCGCCTCAAGGATCTCGCCCAAATGCCGAATGAAAAGATGTGTGGGTCCAACTTAGAGGTCAATCATTAATCTGTGTCACATGAGTCGGATCTCTGACACAGGCTAGCCAATCCGTCATCATCACGGATCCTGGAACCATATCCCCCATAAACTGTGTGGCGTTGGTCTGAGCTCTAATATTACGAGGGATCCACCAATACTAGAACATCTCCTGAGACCAGGGTCCCTCTGATAATGTAAAACCATTAATCCCCATCAATGGGATGTCAATAACGCCTGGCAGGAGGCAAGATCGGTATACGGATCTCTCCTGTAGTGCTCCTAATAGCACACTCTCCTAAATATAGCTCCCATCCTCCATCTGTGAAGAGAGGAATCCTGCAGGTGGAAATGATGTACTCTACTCCAGTTGGATACTCATCCTCAAATCCAACTCCCAAATGCTCTCCATAGTAGGGAATCCATGTGATGACATCGGCTGTCAACAACTCCAGCTGTAGGTGACCATGAGTGAATCCCTCAGCAACAGGGACCTCCGCTAGTATGGAATGATGCCATCTCCGTCCTCGTGGATGGGTGTCTAAACCTAACACGCTCACAGGACGCAAACATGGAAGCCTCTCATAGGCCCAAAACTGCCAACACAAAGGCAAACATCTGCTGTTAGTCAACACTCTTAACCTATACATGGGAAAAGACAAGAGAAACACTCACTAGCAGAAATGGGTAGAATCCTAACCAAGCCTCGGTCAAGCCCTGCGATCGCATGCGCATTCCCCTGAGGAAATAGGCAAAGGTGTAGGAACCCCAATCATACTCTCCTATACGGTCCACGTGTCGAGTGGCGCTGATCAAAGCGAAGGACACCGTAGAGGAGTTATCTGCTATGAAGCAGCCCCTAATGATCATCAGGAACAATCACCGAAGAATGCGATCCCTGACTCTCACATCATCGGGTATGGGCTCACTCAACAACCCGCTCATAGTATCTTCGCTCAAAGGACCCGTACGAACAGTCCTGCCCTTGAGCGCCTCCGCCGGAACTCCCAACAAAGATCTGACGGCAGTAGGGGTGATATCTATCGTGCAAGGCATCGACTCCCCTCCAAACTCCATACCTGTGATAAACCGCTAATCCATCGGCGTCATCATCACCTCACAGTCCAACAAATGGAGTGACTGAGTCTGGTGAAACCACCGCTTAGACAATGCCCTGAGGTAACCCCAGGGACAGCGACGAGGTAGAATGGAGAAGAACATCCCAAATCCCCAGCTATGGACGATCGCTCTGTAGTCATCCTGCAAAGCCTGATACATAGAGTGGATGCTAAACCAGTTCCCTCGAGGCTGTGTGAAGCCGGGAACCTACATCAAATGCAGATCAACATCAGAATCCTTGACTCCTCATCAATAGGAAATAAGGAAGATTATAGATCTAACTTCATACCTCATTTACGTGCAGGTATACTGAAGGATGCCTACTCAAGTCACCCTGAAGATCTGGGTTCGCCATTTGAATACCTGGCAATTCCTTATGGGGAACACGTACAACAGGAGCAGGAACCTCGATCGGTACATCCTCCTCCTTGTCCTCAACATTCGGCACTTAAACCCGAATAGGACGTATTACCGCCTCCACAAAACGACGAGTCTGTCTGATAGAACGGCGTTGAGGCTCTTCAGAAGCTCTCCTCCGTACACCAGAAGTGGTCCTGCGGGAACTACTCGGTTGATCCAGATCCATAATATCTGGACAACAAGTCTCCAAATCACCTCAGAAAGGGTGTGATAATTTCTTACCTGGAGCTTTTCAAAATGCATTGTTTTAACATACATCTACAGTAGAGTTAAAAATGCATGACTACCCAATACCTACATTTTGGGAAAATATTGCCATAGCCCCCTTTGTAAATGGGACTATCCACATGCACATAGGCATGACTAGGTGGCCATTCAGTAGCACACCTATACACAGTCATATACATCCTACATGCATTATCACATCACAGTGAAAAAATCCGTAAGTGTAGTCTAATTACCGGGATTATTTTAATTTTATGCCTTTACTCATTTGTCCTCATATAGGATAAGAAATGACAGTAAAAGGTGCCAATTTAACTGTTTCAAAAGTCAATTTTTTTTTCACATCATTATGTTCAACATGGTTTAATACTAACATTTGCTATGTTAAATATTTTTTATCAAGTCATATCAGCATGCATATTCACTACAATGTGTCTAAATGCATTTCATGTGATAAGTCATTTTCCAACGGATAGAAACTGGAAAAAAAATACATGCATACGTTACCAGGACAGTGAAGAACGCTTGTACGGTGGCAGAATATGCAGAAAATTGCCAGAACTCAGCAGATTTGAAGAAGAGCTCTCAGATTTCCTTCGCTGCGCAACTTGAAAATGACTTATAAAAGCAACCATTGGCCTATACATAGGCACGGTTGCCATCGCAGCTCACTGTGGCTCCTGCGCAGTGTACCGCAAAGACTTCTACATGGGTCCCACACCTCTGGCTCGCTCCAGTTAGAGTTGCAAAGGAGGTTTCACAAGCTGAAAAGGCCAAATCAGGAATAAAAATGCTACATGATTGAGCGGAATAGCCTGAAATCCTGGTTTCTTGTCGGCCAGAGTTAAACTCCTGTCGTCTCAATGGTATTCGCCTGAATGCAGGGTATACTATACCAATGAGCTCAGCTTTTACAGATCATGCTCGACAATACGCCACAAAGGTCCGATGCCGTCATTTGCAGGGTCGCAACCCTAAACCTCCCCGACGGGGGTTACAACGTAAAACCACGAGATATCAAACCTCCCCAGCGGGGGTTACAACGTCGAAGTTATCAACTGATGAAATATCCCCGGCGGGGGTCACAACACACATCTTTCAAGCATCTACGTATCCCCAACGGGGGTTACAACGCAATGCAACCATTGATACACACATCAATGAAGGTCAATCAACCTTGACGTCATGTCAACCGATGGCAAGTAAACCCATCGAAGCAACTCATCTACGTATCCCCGGCGGGGGTTCACTACTAGAAATTTGACCTATTGCGACGAGATTTAGCGACGGTCGGCACGGAACCGTAGCAATAAGATTCTATAGCGACAGTCACGGACTGACCGTTGGTATATGTCTCAATAAAGAGCCTATTCCGAGGGTCATTTTCTGGCCGTCGATATAGAGGATTTTTTGGGCCTTTTTAGTGAGGGTCATGAGATCGCACAAAACCCTCCCATTCCCCCCACCCCAAATCATTTCATTTCTCTATCATGTTCTAGCTCAGTCCTCTGACTCCCCACCTCAAAACCTAAATCCTCTAATCTCTCTAACCAGCTACTCTAAATTGCCGAAATCGAAGGTTCCTCCAATCAAAGAACAAAATGTAAAGATGGCGTAAATCAAAGTTTGCTCTCAATCAAGGTTCCTCCAATCAAAGCACAAACAGTAAAGATGGCGATAGAGATCGAGAAGTTTAAAACGAATTAGCGAGGGAAGTGAGTTGTTCAATAAAATTGATGGCTAAAACAAGGCGAAGGATTGAAGCAATACTATCTCCAACACTTCCACGATCTTCACTACATGTGAAAATTTTTGACCGCTTTCGATTCAAATTTTATTTTTGATCCGGTTGTGAATAATTTTTGATCGTGTTCGGGTTTCATGAACTTTTAGGGGTTTATTTAGGGCTTTTTATTTGTGTTGATTGATAGATATATAGTGGAAGTGTCGATGGTATTTTTCCTGGGTTACACTTGAATTCTCTATCATTTGGGGGTACTCTCTGTTGATTATGTGTTGTTTGTGATGAAGGTTCGATTTTTCTTCAAGCTCTGATGATTTTTTTTATTTATTAATTTTGGATTTCTGCAGGTTTTTCGTATATGTCATACTAATTCCATGTGTGTGCATTTATATTTGTGTTGTTTTGATCATTGAAATTTTGAGGGTAAAAGCTATTGTCGGTTTAACATTGTTGACATTGAGAAAGGCTATTTACTCGATTCACAATATGATTGCATCCATCATGATTCATGAACAATATTATTTTATTTGATCATGGGGTCCGCATCTTGCATCAAATTTCTCAACCCATATAACTATCTCACAATTAAACTCGTCAAATTGTATTTGATTGTTTATGTATTTTGAACCAAAGCATTTACTTTTCTATGCTTTGTAAAATTGCATTTTCCATGCTCCTTTCAATATTCATGAATCGATATGATAGTGCTCTATGTTTTCTTTCCTATAATTACATATTTGAATGTTTCAAATTGACCACACTTCTCAACCGCAGCAAGTGCAAATCCTTCTAATTCTTCAACCAATTTATCTGCGTGTTTTTAAAGTTTACCTAATATTCAAAATTATTTTGTTTAGGGACTAAATCTCACCGAGAAGAGGCATCTTTCAAGATACTCTGCTTCTTTGCCTTAATCGAGGAGGCGGTCAAGTCACTGTTGATGTAAATTATTCTCAACTACTAATCAACTGGACAATTTGTTGATGCGCAGATCGTAAGCTTCTTGCAGCCTCCAAAGCCAAACTGATGGTATTTTTTCATACGCTGGCATGCATCCAAGAAGAGGTGTTGCATTAAAAAGAAATTCTCTAGTTCTTCAACTTTAATAGTCTTTTATTATTTGATATATTGGAAGCCTGAAACTCACGCTTGAAGTTTCGCCTAGTTACAGACGGTGGTGGTGCTGAATTTCAAAGCAAGGGCATTGATGAAAGCCCCATGTTTTTATCGCCTGTGAGGTTTGGATTTGGTCCTGCTGTTGGATCGTTCGATATGATCAAACATATATATTTACAGAGAACCCCAAGACACTTCATCATCAAGACTATGACTTTGAGCCGAGGCTTGAGTCCCTTCCCATGGATTACCGGTATTTACATCTTCATCCTCAGATTGATCAGACTAAATGAAATGACAAAACCGAATATTAGCCTAAAGCATTATTTGCTATTTCATCTCAGATTTTGTTCCCTAATTTATAATTCGTTATCTTCGCTTTTGAACTTGTGCATAAAATGGGTACTTAATTTATCAATTCATTGATCTTTGCTTATATCGTTGATAGTTTATCACAACCAACATGGCAAGATGCAAATTGGTTTTATGCTTCCGACTATTGAGATAGTGAAATGTGAATCGCGCTTGCACGCAATGATTGTATTCTCGACTGCTTAGATTTTATGGCTTGAGCATCTTTTTTCATTTTAGCCATCATATTAGAGAATTCTTTCTATTAAGATCTGCTTTTTTCTTGACATTTAGCAAGTAGTATACTTTATAAGACCACGTGTATAAAGTACATGAGTCTCCTAATGTGCTTCCTTTTGGAATTTTCATGTTTCATTCAATCCTCAAGGAGTTTTATCCATGCTACCTATCTAATAAAGCACACCGATAGCAACATTCCGCCAAAAATGTTGAGGTAGGTGTTATAAAGGCGGTGTGATTTTTGGTCATTTGGGCTTAGAGCACTTTATTTTGCACTTAGTTTGTTGTTATAGTTTTTGGTCCAATTCCTATGTTTGCTACCTCGGTGGCTAAGGTTTTGTTTCTTACATTACCTCGACACCAATACCAATTCGTCAGATCGCCATGATCGCCGAGAGAGGCGTACTGTCAAAAGGGTTGATCGCACGAATGACCGTAGGAGAGTCATTGTGTGGGTAATTGCTTTTAGAATCTCGGTTGTATGTATATTATCATGTCAAAGAAAATTAAAATAATGTTTTTGCATGATGGTATGGTTTTACCAAAATCAGCATCGATTAATGTCAAAAAATTAAAATATTGTTAAATACTCTTGTAAAGATACACTAGCATCATACATATATAATTAATTCCTACTTTACAAGATAGGCACACAATTACATACAAATATAATTGCTTTGGTCAAATACTCAAATATAATTGCTTTGGTTTAGACTAGTGCTTTGCTTTGGTTTAGACTGTATTTACAATGTTTCATATATACTGATCGACAAAGACGGGCAAAATGGGACTTCCACTTCTCAATCCCTATAAGAGTGCGCATAAATATTTCCAAAGAACTAATAGTTCTCTCGATGTACAACTTCAATGTCATTGCTCACACATCTAGCTTCTATACGCAAGACAAACGCAGTACAAGTTAGTTATTTTAGCTCTATATTTAACTATATATTAAGATATTTTTTTTATAATGTGATGTTAACAATGACACTTTAACTTTACGCGAATGTGTGGAGCCCCCGACGTTCCAGTTTGTTTCAATCCTGATTTAAATATTAGTTGGGATGGAATTCACCTAAGGCCTATGAGATTAATTATGGCCAATTGGCTTATTAAGAGGAATATTTATTTTTCCTAATATTAAGTGTTAGGTTTATTAATATTCACCCTACTTTTTAATTTTTGGTTTTGTTAGTCTTTTATAGTTTCAGTGACATTGTTAACTACGTTTTATTTTGAACTTTGTATAAATGGTTTTTCATTTTATAAATTTTCTAATAATTACATTAAAGTTTGAAGATGTGATTGAGGAATAATCTGATTTGATTGAGGATATGCGACGGATGTGTTAATTCATTAATTTTGTCGATAAATAATTATACTCTGGTTAACGATAATTGTTTGACATGTTAGAAAATATTCCTTAAGCCAGTAAGAATATTTTATTTATGGAAGTTGATCAATGGTTTTGCCTGATGGTATGGTTTTACCCAAAATCGCATCCGCTCTCTTTATAAAATTATTGAATGAATGCTTTCTTGCATGATGGTATAGTTCGGGGAGTATTGGAACAGGAGGAAAAGGACTAGGAAGAATAAGATCATCCTTTCCATTGCCATAACAGATTCAATTGTTAACAATGTCGTGGTCGAGCCACTAGTACTAATACTTAATGATTTTCATATTTTCTCGTGGTCGTATTTTATACTTAATGATTTGAATCATGATACTAAACAAAATTCCTTGTTGCAGATAAGAGAGAAAAAGAGAAGAAGGTGTTGGAGGATCAGATCCAAAGAATCTCTCACAAGCAAAGCTTTCACAATGATATATGTAGCAAAATATGATCTATAGTCTGCTCTACAGTAATAGAATCTTGGTCATTCTCATTGTTATTGTAACTTAATGTTTGATACAGTAGTTAGCCTTCTTTGAAGAAGATTGTAATTATTGTAATTGTAATGTGAATGATTTTAAATTATGTATACAATAATTTTTATGTTTTATATTATATTGTATTTGTATTTGTTGGATAAATGTACACAATTAATTTTTTTTTAAATATGAAAAGGCTATATGATTATTTGGCCATCGATCGTAGCTATAGTGTTCTATAAAACACATCCCTATAGCGACGGTCACCGAAGCGCCGCTTCTAGACATCAATAGCTACGGTACATGACCGTAGCAATAACTCTCAAATGATCGTTAGTAAAGAGAAAATACACGATTTTTCCATGACCTATAGCTTAGGCTCACGATCGTCGCTTATAGCCAAAAAGACCGTCGCTATAGGCTTTACCGACGGGTTCTATGGCGACGGTTACATTGATCGTCGCTAAAACTTTTAGCGACGGTCTTTTGGCCTATAGCGACGGTCGGCGACCGTCGCTATAGGCTGATTTTCTAGTAGTGGTTACAATGCAATGCAACCATTGATACACACATCAATGAAGGTCAAGCAACCTTGACGTCATGTCAGCTGATGGCAAGTAAACCCATCGAAGCAACTCATCTACGTATCCCCGACGGGGGTTATAACGCAATGCTACCATTGACACATACATCAATGAAGGTCAAGCAACCTTGACAATGCACCCAGCAGGGATTTATCCGGTGATACACACATCAACGAAGGTCGAGCAACCCTGACGACGACAAACTATTGGCAGTAACTCCGACGGAATGAGGAATAATGTTATACACATCCTCAAACAGACAAAGCCTTATCCCCACAGATCTCTTACACACAAGAGGTACTTCTAAGGAATATAAGCCAGTGTCTAGGATTCAAGACTTTGGTGATAGCCCCAACGTCAACATCCTTGGAGACTTGGATCGTATGTCCAAGCCATCACTGATTATCATCCCAACAGGATTACCTGACAATCATGCATCATACATTTGCATCATGTTGCTGCATATAGCATCATGTTTATCTTGCTTGTATTTCAAGTGTCTAGGATTCTTTATCCTATCCATGCCTTGCATTGCATGAATATGATAAAGGGGCACTTCGATGAGACACTCGAAATTTTTTGCACTATTACTAACATTGCAGGAGGCGATTCGTCTTCTTCGAGATAACCCTAGAAGCGGTGACATCCATTACGGATACTACCGGAAGTTCGGGCCCAACCCGTAACATAAATCGAGAACATCAGTTCCAACCCGGAACACAAACCGGGAATGTTATTTCCAATCTCGGAGATAACCCCGAGGTATGCAGATCAAAAGACCAACAACAACACCGAAGAGGGCCGATTACGTCTCTCGGCGATAACACCGCGACATTCGGCCCGGTCCCGAAATAACACCGAGTAGCAACTCCATCCTTGGTGATAGCCCCAAGGAATACCATTGCAGTTCCGGCGATAACTCCGGAAATGCTTGTTTCAAATATATGCGATCAACTTCAAGCTCAGACCTCCTGCCGAGGCACTCATACCTCAGACCCAGAACTAACAACGGGAAGACAGGCACACCCACAGATGACCTTGAGGCATTCAAACACTTGCAGCAGTCCAATCTCAGATGTAACCCTGAGCAATGTCTTCTTTCTGCTCAAACCCGTGATAACCGGTGAGGAGTCAAAACGTCATCTTACCGCCTCAACGTTTTTCTCTCACAAGATGATATCGCAAAGATACCAACAAGTAGTCCAATCTCGGATGTAACCACGAGCAACATCTACTTTCAACTCAAACCATGATAACCCGTGAAGAGTCAAACATCATATTGCCCCTCACACACTGCGCGTCATCTCAACACTTCATACATACATACATACAACAATGTCCCATAAGGCGAGGAGTAACAATCCCGAGTGACTATTATGCGTGGCGAAGACTTTGGATAGAATTTGAAGCTTGAAGACCATGGGCATAGACCCTCTTCCGACTTTGTACAACCTCTAATCCATGTCATTGCGTAACTCTCGACACAAGCCCGGTCGAAGAAGGTCGATATACCTCGTTCGGATGCTCGGATGAAGTTCTGCAAGTTCGAGCAGACATTACAGTGCATGAGTGTACGTACTTTGAGACGACGAGACCCGCGAGGCTCGGATGCACACCGACGTACCAAGCAGCTTGGTACAACTGCATGCTCAAGTGAGTGTACCTACTACCATCGATCTATAAATATAAGCCTTGGGGTCAGCCATTTGAAGGAGAGAAGGAGAGGAAAAGGCGAGGAAGCCCTGTCCATTTTACTCTGTATACACATCTTTTGAGTTTTTCCTCATCTTTAAACACTTGTTATCTCACATATAGTTATCTTTTATCTGGCGGGAGCTGAGTGTTTATCCATTTAAATTCATAGAAGTCTACATTGCCAGCCCACTGTAAGCCTTCTCACATTATATAAAGCATTCTTCTCATATTAGGACACACTATTATACACATTGAGAGTCGTGTTGTGTGCGTTTGCCCGGACTTCGGTCCGGAGTTTTCATTTCTGTTTGTATATATATACTTATATATGTATATATTTCATATATGGACTAACATTATCGAGTTATACCTCGATTGAGCATAGACTTCGGTCTGGAGCGTTTATTACTTATATATATATATATATATATACTTATATATATAATTGTTGTCAGACATATCTGATGAGAATGGATATATATATATATATACTTATATATATATATATATACTTATATATATATAAGTATATATATATATATATACTTATATATATAATTGTTGTCGTATATATCCGATGAGGCTAATTTACATCCGGTGCGTTTACTCTTTTATATATATATATTTGTACATATATATATATTTACATTTCGTCCTGCCTGGAGTTTACTTCGTGGCAGTTGATCGCTTTTACCGCTTTATTTACATTTTATCCTCGCTCGAGTTTACTTTCGTGGCGATTGATCGCTTATGACTTTATTTACATTCCGATCCCCATGGAGTTGCTTGGTGGTTGATCATGTCCATATATATATATTTATCGCTTTTATATATTTACATTTCCGATCCCCCATGGAGTTGCTTCGTGGTAATTGATCATGTCTGTATATATATATTTACAGCTTTTATATATATAACTGCTTATTGCTTTCCATACAAACTGCAATATCATGTGAGCCTAGGAATCATGTGATCACAGATTCAGTCTATTGAATCTAGATTCGGTTCCCATGATGGACATTTTTCAGCTGTAAGCAGCTTGTACATTATTTTACAGTGTCTGAATTTCTTTGGATGGCTGTCATGCCCATGAGGAGTTCAGCACTGCTGTATATTATTTTCTCGAGAATGCTTCGCATATAGGTACGAACGAGGTACAACACTATTTCCAAATAATTGCACATTGATCCACACACACACACACATACACACACATTCATATAACAGTTTCTTTGAAAAGTGGCGGTCACCGTGGCAACACGGATGTCGGTGGGTGCCTAACACCTTCCCTCCGCATAATCAAGCCCCCGGACCTAAATGAATGTCTGTTTCACAGACCCGTTTAGCAGTGTCACATCACTGGGTCAATGTGAAAACCTTTTCAGTTGCGTTGGTGCAACCAATTAAATACACCAACTAGCGACTCTTAAAGTAAAATCGTTGACATTATACATGTCGAAACTTTTTCACTTATTTTTTCAAACAAATCTCACATTAACATGAGAACAACAAAGAACAAGTAACGAAAAGGGACACTAAAAAATCCTAAAGTCGACAACATCTATAGGCTCGGATTTGAAGTTTTACAAAATCTGGAAAAATTGTGTTTTGTGGTCTGACAACGAATGTCAGTGCCTTTAGATTCTTGTCCGATCTTAGTTTTTGTTGTTTAAAGGTTTAAATGTGTAGTCTGTTAGGTGGTCTGTGATCTGGAAGTGAAATAACAATTATTTGATGTCTAGATTTCATGTTAGGCTGGTTAAAATCAGTTGACCGGGTATGACTGAAGCTTTCTGGGTAACCCAGAAGGTGTAGAATAACGTCTGACAAGATTTTTGAAGCCTGAGATCTGTCAGGTTTTATGTTGTTTGGTGATGTTGTTATATCTAGATTCTAGCTTGTTGTATGGACTATATATATATATATATATATATATATATATATATATATATATATATATATGCTTTTATAACATTAAAACAGTCAGCCGATCAAAGGTAGTGAGTGGTCAAACTTGACCAGTTGATCATAAAGTGCAGTTTCTGGAATTTCCAGAAATTGTTAGAACAAAGCTTCTGACAGCGTTTGACCAAAGGATAATTTGTGATTCTGTTGTTGTTAGACTTATCTGTTGTTTTAATCATGTACTTTGACACAACTACTATAGCTTTGAACCTTAAGATCACTTGAATCAAGACCAGAACATAGAAATAATCTAGCCCAAATATGGACCCTCGAAGCTGCTGGTTTTCTGGGTTACCCAGAAAACCCAAATTCGGTCTGACAACAACTTTGAAGCTTCATTGCTTGCTTGTATGTTGTAATCTGACCCAGATCTTGCGTGATATTTGTAGTACTACATTAGTACTACAAGATCAATATCTTACCTTGTCCAAAAACATATTTGACTGATTTTGTTGGTCAAACGAGGCACCTTGCTAAGCGTGCATGCCGATTGCTCAAGAATATGAAGAACACTTATAAATGGCAGTTACTGCCGCTATATAGTGGTCTTTTTAGTGAAAGTTTCTATATAAAAAATATATTTTTATTAAATAATTATAGAAAATTAGTTTTAATTATTAAAATACAAATTAAATTATTAAAAATTATTTTAAAGTCTAAAATTAGTTTTTAATTAATTTAAGTATATTTCATAAATAATTAATATTTTGAAATATTAAAGGTATTTAATTTATTTAATTATTATATTAAATAAATTACTTTAAAATGATTTTAATACTTAAAAATTATTTAAAATTATATTATGGTATAAGAAAATATTTTAAGTTATTTTTAATGACTTTTAATATTTTGTGATGAAATTCATTACTAAATTAATATTAATGATAATTAAGTTATTTAATAAATTAAATAAATAAATAAATTAAAAATGATTTTATTATATTAAAAATAATTTTTAAAAATAAGGTATTTAAAAATATTTAAATTTATAAAATATAACTTTCAATATTTAAAGGTAAATTTCATTAATTAATTATTATAAATGATATTAAAGTTATTTAATAATTATATTAAATAATTTAGTTTAAAAATAATTTTATTATTATAAAATCATTTTAGATGAAAATAAAGTGTTTAAAGATATTTTAAGTTATAAAATATACCTTTTAATATTTAAAGGATGGTTTCATTAATAATTTAATATTAATGATATTAATTTAATATTAATGATATTAAATTTATTTAATAATTATATTAAATAAATAGTTTATAAATGGTTTTATTAATTTAAAATTATTTAAAAAGATATAAATGAATTAAAAATATTTTAAAGTTATACTTAATGACTTTTAATATTTTGAGAAATAGTACATTAATATTTTAAATATTAATGATAATTATTTAAAATTAATTTTAAATATTTTAAAAATCATTTAAGGATAATATTAATACTTTAAAAATATTTTGAGTTATTATAAATAACTTTAATATTTTGGCAATGGTTTCATTATTAGTTTAATATTAATTAGATGTTAATGATAATAGAATTATTTAATATTTAAATAATTTAATAATGATTTTGGTGTTAGAAAATTCAGGATAAATTATAATAAATGTTTTAAAATTATTATAAGTCATTTAAAAATAATATGACTGATACTTACAGATATTGAGCTACAGAATAGAGTCTTAGACTCGATAATTACCCGATAAAGCTGTCGGTACACTGACATGTTTCAGAAATTGATCTGGACTTAGATATTTTGAATGTATTAGTATTTGTTTGGGATCCAATGACTGTTGAACATGTGTGGCAATGTGATTAGGTTATGTGCTAACTGCAATAAGCAGTATTATGTGTTACGATATGATTCTAATCAGTAAAATGATCTTATTACTGATAGGTGGTTATATAAAAGATAAAATTAAGTTGCGAATTGTAAGCAGTGTACCAGACAAGTATTTTACTTTTGCATTTTCTTTATGCAATGGATATGAGTAAGATGTTTTAGAATTTTATTATTATTGTACCAGATTATTAACCCTATTGTTATATATGTTATATCCAATCATTGATTATCAACATGGTACTATATTGTAATTCAGATATATATATTCTGTTCATTAATTTCTAAATATGGTTATTCAAGTGTCCCCACTTGGATAATCATTGTATTTAATCACATGTTGATATATATATATATATATATATATATATACCTATTGATACCAGTATGTATACGATAACAAAGAGTTGTCTAAGCTATTTGACCAGCTAGACACGGATTTAGAAACATAGTTGAATATGATAAAACCTTTTTATATCAAATCAAATTGTTTTGGTTCGGATTCCCGACTAAGTATGAACATCCCGAATATGGGAAAACTTTTATGCGCCCAAGGCGGACAGAGTGAACGATATCATCGTTCTTGCATGTAGTATTGATCAATACAGGGCATAACGGGATGATCACCCCCCGTGCCCGTAAGTTATAATGGTTTTCAGATGAAGTTCTACTAAACCTATTCGAAAATTGAAAACAATGTTCATAGTATGTCACCTTAACCCTATTTATAGTCAATACATAGTTTTAAAAATTTGATAGAGAGTTATGTTATTATTATCGGTTCAGATTACTTCATAACTATTGATTTGTTGTAGAAGGGTAGTACAAAGAAAACATTTAATCCTTTCAGCTAATATTTATAATTGTTATTACTTGCTAGGCACTCAAATGATCATCCATGCTTAATTTAAATGTTTTTAACTAAATGTGAACAACCTGAAGGCTCTGCTAAGAGCAAGGGAAAAGGAAAGGTTGCTGAATGAATGCAATGCTATCTCGATGTAATAGTTTAATATTATTAAGACAATGATATATATATATATATATATATATATATATATATATATATATATATATATATATATATATATATATATATATTATCTATCATGTTATGTAATGAATGTATTAAAGGTTACGTACTTGGGAGCTATACTCTGATGATTATGTAAATTAAGTTGGTATTTATATTATTGTTATTATTATTAGTATTATTCCGCTCATAGAAATGGTATCGTGAAGCACCGAGTTTGGGTTTCAAGTACCCAGATTTGGGGGCTTTACAGACTACATATGAATAGAGCCTTAAATTTATCTTGTGTGTGTTGAATGACATTGTTCAAGTTTAAAGCGGTTTCAAAAGCAAACTTGAACAAATTTTCAAAATCTAGTTGCATCACATTGATATCTAGATTCTAAGGGATTAATATATCATGTTATGCCTATAATATCCCTAGATATGATTTATATGTGCTATATTGCATCATTTATGATAAAATGATTTCAAAGGTAACCTCGAGCATGTTTTCGAACTTAAGTTGTATTACATATGATTATTTAGATTTTAAAGGCTTATGATGCCATGTAATGTTTCATTATGTCACTAAACATAAGTCTTATATATTAAACATAATGGAAGTAAACCAAGCATGAGGTTAAAGCATGTTTTAAAGTGTTAAACGATGATAGCTATGAGTAAAAGGTGTGAATATGTATGAGCATGTGTAGTACAGATTATGTGACCGCTTTATGAGAACAAAATGCTAATTAGTACACCTAGTGATTACATGACCCTATTTGATTTTGATTTCGTGAAAATCCTAAACTAAAGTCCCTAACATATAAGGTTGATCTTGAAGTGGTCGTACAAGTATGTAAAGACCTTTTGTATGTACGCATGAGAAGTATAAGAGTCTAAGTGTGTTAAAGTTAGGACTGAAAATAGGAAGTACAAAGCTCAACCTTGGTCTAGCCAGGGGACAACGCAATTGCATAGCCGCCCCTAAGCTAGAGACATGATACGGCGCAAATTGCGCCATCCTGCAGTTTGGAATAAGTTCTATTTTTGATCTGATGTTTGCAGCATGCCTATATGATTAATTTAACTTGTAATATATGATCAATACGCTATGTAATGTGTTAAGAAGTATGTTATGTGATAAAGATGAATGTTAAGCATGGCTTTCGAATGTAAAGTCCAAAGGAATGTTTTCAAGATATAAAACAACGATACGTTGTTTGAATGTGATCTGATTTTTGCTATGAATATATAGGATATGTGATGTGGTATGGAATTACAACTAAGTTAAACGTTTATGTGTACGTTTGAACTTACCTATATGAGTTTTAAATGTGTCGAACACTTAGCGAGTCAAATGTGTGATAGCTATGTTGATGTCAAGTACGAGTGGTTAGGGTATACCTATATATACCTAGCTATTCTAAGAGTGTGATGAGAAAGTGAAGTGTAGGTTTTACGAACCTAGTTGGGAAATAATGTAACATTGTTATTACATTGAGAATGCATGAAATATGTTACTGATGGATATGAATCCATGATTATATGACTATAAGAATACACGAAGTGCAGATAAGCGTTAAGCAGTTAAGTCGTAGTTTCTAAACTACAAATCAGGCAAGTCTTTCAGTTCCTATTTGTTATATGAATTCGATAACTGTTAGTTGAGCTATATTATGCTATGCAAATGTTGTTATATGTGAAATGCGTATGAGATATGTATAAAATGTGAAAGTTGATCTTTGATGATATACTTGTGATATAAACCTCTATGCATTTTATGTGAGAAGTAACATGCGTAGTAAATATTAATCGATTATGAATGCATGAACTGAATATGCTGTTATATGCTATGTGCTGCATGAAAACTGTTAAGAATTGCTGGGCTGTCGAGCTCACCCTTGCAAATAACCACTTTTGCAGGTTAAGGATACACGGTAAAGGTTATGTTCTATTTGATTGATAAAGTTCAATGGTATCGAAGGAGATTGATTTATTATTTAACTAGATGCTCTTGAACCATGTTTAGGTTCTAATAGATGTATATGATAGTAGTTTACTATGTGTAATACATGTTAAGCTATAAAGTTGTACTAGGCGGTACATAGTGAAATTCGAATTGAGATGTAAATCTTTATACAGTAATTCGAATAGAAGGAATCATGACATAATTTGATTCAGGGATTTGTAATTGATTCAAGTTAAGATATCAATAAAAGATTTATTTTCAAAGGAGATTGAAAAAGTTTAAATTATTTCGCATATTTATATAACATCGAATGTGATGTAATACATGAATAATAAATGACCAAGATTAGAAACTTATAAAAGTTTGGGGTCATTGTGCAGATCCTGGTAATGGAAAGAATTTATATTCTAAATTGTAATAAGCAAGGTTATATTCATTTAAGTTATGAATAAAAGATATAATAGTTTGACGATAGTAGTATCGTGGCGGACCGAATCTGAGGTTCGAAGGGAACCGGATTTGGGGGCGTCACAGGTTGGTATCAAAGCTGTAGGTTATAAACTTTAGGTAAGTGTAACTTAAGCTATAACCTGAGAGAGAGAAAGATAAAGATTAAAATATATAAGTGAAGATTCAAAGAAGAATCTTGAAGTATCCAAAAGAATGAGAATTCAGGAGTTTCCTAACTCCGATAATAAAAATGTTAAGATGGTGTCTATATGACAAAGAGAATTATAATGAACTCGAGTGGAGTTTTGTTGAAAATAGGGAAAGAACCCTAAGGTAAATTGATGATCACGACGTGATCGGATTGAGCTATGAAGTGATAAATAATCTGTAACGACTAAGTGTGTATAGCTTGATGCTATAGGAGAATGTACTGTTAAATGGTACGATATGAACTTATGAGAAGTTATATGTGATGAGATACGAAGAATTCGTATCAAGTAAAGTGTAAGATAGAGTTAAGTGGGATTTCAATTGAGGACCCATGTTAGCAGCTGAGTTGTATGATTCCTTGTGTGGGCGGGGAATTGTGCGTGGTGTAAAAACCACTTAGTTCTGGCATTGATAATCATTAAAATATTTGTGCCACGCTATATGCTATATACTTGTTGAGAAGATGATTCTTTTCTCATGTGTATAACAGATAGATAGGTTATAGTAAGAGAATATAAGGTTAAGTTGCGAGTTCTTAAAACTCATACTTATGGTACGTTCGTGACTCATAATTATATGAAATGTTTTTGAACCCCTCAGTGAATGGACGCCTGTGGTCTGACTAGGGTAAGTTCTTAAACTCATATGATGATGGAAAGTCCTGAATTTCCAAAGTGTGGTAAGTTTGATAAACTATATCGAGTATATATATGTTATGAAGTTAGAAATTTTGGTATAGTAAGCATTGATGGTGTTAGAGATTGATATAATGAAGTAAAGAGTAAAGTTGATGAAGAAACATGGATTTTCTAAATCTTCTAGCTCTGCTAGATTTTTAAAATTTATTGACTTTGTGCTGATGTTTGCAATTCTGTTTTCTCGAAAAACTTTGGGTCATGTGATTGAACCAATGATGTTTTAAAAATAATACCGTTATCCATATGTCTATGCTAATTGTTTCGGCTCATACAAAATGATTTGAAAATTTTCAAAATGTATTTCTGACCATTTACATCATTTGGTTTGGTGTAGAAATGGTAAACAATGGAGACTTCAATACAGTTGAACCTAGTGTTGGTTGTGATCGAAAGATCGTCAGCTAATTTTGGTACGATGTAGTATGACAAAGTCACATAATGGCGGAATCCTCAACGTACTACTAATCTAGTATGGTATCATGACGTCATAAAGGAATTTTTAGTTTTGGGGGGAAACCCTAGGAGGACGAGCCCTAGAGGAGCTCTCCCTGGATATCTTGAAAAATCTTCAACCTAATCTTTCTTATTCTCTCTTGAAATTTCTCGCTTCTTCAGAATCAAGAAGTCATCAAAAAGGCCAATGTTAATGAAGAGGATGATAATGTTCCCATTGGGCTCTTTGCGAGTCGAGGACTTGAAGCAATTTAGAGATGATGTAATAACCCAATATTTTCAATAAAAAATTTTGCGAATAAATTTTTTTTATATATAAGGGTGGGAATATGTGCAAAGTAAAGTATATATGTATATATGTGATAAATAAAATTATTTATTAGATGAATAATTATAAATAAATTCTTTTAAGAATTATTGATCATTATAGATGATATTCTTATAATAAATTAATTTTGTAATAAAATATTTATTATTTAATTTCCATGAAAATATAATTATTGTATATATGATATGATTATTATGATATGTATTTTATTATATTAGTTAAATTAATTATTTTAACTTAATTAATAATGGTATCTGTGAAGGTTATGTCAGATATGAATTCAAAACCCTAAGTCTGGATTTTGAATAAGAAATGAAAATAATAATATAATATTTTTTATATTTCAGTAATATAAACATGTCTGATATGTGCGTAATGTTAATGTGTGGAACAAATACAGTAAAACAGTACAAAACCCTAGCATTACTGATAAACTGTAGTACATGAGTCAACTATGACTGTAAGATTTGCTAAGTTATGTGTTATGTAGTTAATGACCTTTATATGTTTAATGTTAATTAGGTAAACCCTAATTGATATTTAGTAATCCTAATTACTAGATCAAAACCCTAATTGCTAAGTTATAAACCCTAATTACTAATTTAGCAAGGTTATGGTGATTAGTACATTATAAAGTCTACTTTACAAGTCTAAAGTGATTAGGAAACCTAATTCAATTAGGGAACCCTAATTCACATTTCTAGAAACTAAGATTCCCATTTTGTCCTTAATACACAAACCTAGATAATGAGTTTAAGAAACCTTAGGGTTAATCCCTAAGGGTTAGAAATGAATTGACAACTTTGCCACTAAAAGTAAAACCCAAATGACCAAATTGTCCTTCTTGCATTAGTTAATAGATAACTTGTAAAACTTGCCATAACTTTAGTTGGTGACCAACTCTAGCTAGCCATGTGGTCTAGTAATAGCCTTTAATCAATAAAAATTTGATAGACATGATCAATCATAAGCATTACACCATATTATATAAGATCAAAGAGAGAGAAAGGTTACTAACTTGCTCATTTATACACCAAGACTCTCTTAACTCCAAACCTCCGAATTTCATTGCTAGACCAGTCCCTAATCAAGTCCCAAGTTCACCCATAACAGATCAAGAAGTCAGATTCAAGATTTTGTTCACAAGAGGTATAAAACCCTAATCTAGAATTTGATCATGTTTGATATGTTAAATGTTATGAGTTTGTGTTAAAACATGTGGTTTAGAGTTTATTATGATGATCTGGGTTGGTATTATATAGATCCATATCATCTAAGTGTTCAAATTCAAGTTTTAAGAAAATCTAGAAAATTGAGAAATATGGTCTGATAACCAAATGTCAGGTCCCATAGATCTCAGTCTGTTTACTGTTTAGTTCATTTTAAGATTTAAATATGTAGTATGGTAGTTGGTCTTTTATCTGGATCAAGAATCATGCTTAGATCTAATCTAGATTTCATGATATTATTGGTCAAAGGTCGTTGACCGACCATGACCGGACCATTTCTGGGCAACCCAGAAACAATGAACTAGCGTCTGACAAGCTTTTGATGACCTTGGATCTGTCTGTGTTTTGTTGTTATGATATTGTTGTTATATCTAAGTTGTAGTTTGGTATATGTACTACATGTTCATGCCTTTATATCACCTAAATGATAAACATGTGGGATTTATCAACCGTTCAAACCAGCCAAGTCGAACATATTTTCTGTTTTCTGGGTAACCTAGAAAACATTCGAATGTGTTGTCTGACAAGGTTTGACCGGGCATTATCTGCTTGATTTGTTGTTGTTATATGAATATTATGTAATAGATTTGTACCTCTACATGTTAGCTACACACTATAACTCTTAGATCACATAAACATTACACGAGCAACATGTAATGGAAGCCCAAAGTAGGCTAGTCAAACTGTTCTTCATTTCTGGGTAACCCAGAAAATGAAGAACAGCTCTGACAACTACTTTGAAGGCTTGAATCTTTTAATTGTGATGCAGTTTGTTCATGATTGTTGTTGGATCTTGTAGTATTACACTAATACTACAAGATCAAGGTATTATCTTGTCCAGAATCATATTGAATCAGTGTTTAATGTTTGGTCAAAGTGAGACCCTTGAACACTGACTATCAGTGTTCTTGGTGCTCAAGAACACTTTAGCGATTGACAGTTTTCGCCGCTAAAAGCTATAGCGACAGATTTATTAATTTTAATTAATTAAATTTCTAAAAATCATTTAAAGATACTAAATAAATCCTAAAAATTACAAAATCAGTTTTAAAAATTATTTTAGGTTATAAAAATTAACTTTTAATAATTTGACATATTTTCCATAAATATTAGTAATTATTTGAATATTATTGATATTAAATTTATTTAATAAATGCATTAAATAAATCAACTAAAAATGATTTTATTATATTAAAAATCATTTTAAATGATAATAAGGTATTTAATAATATTTTAAGTTATAAAATGTCACTTTCAATATTCTAATGTAAATTTCATTAATTATTTAATATTAATGATATTAGTTTTATATTAAATAAATTAGTTTAAAAATGATTTTAATAATATAAAAATCATTTTAAATGAAAATAAAAAGTTCAAAGATATTTGAAGTTATAAAATATAACTTTTAATATTTTAAGATAAATTTTATTAATTATTTAATATTAATGATATTAGATTTATTTAATAATAATATTAAATAAATAGATTAAAATGATTTTATTAATTTAAAAATCATTTAAAAAGGATATAAGTGGTTTAAAAATATTTTAAGTTATTTTTAATATTTTAGTAAATAATACCTTAATATTTAAATATTAATGGTAATTGTTTAAAAATAATTTTAAATATTTTAAATCATTTAAGGGTAATAATTAATACTTTAAAAATATTTGAGTTATTATAAAATAACTTTGATATTTTGGTAAGGGTTGCATTAATACTTTAATATTATTTAAATATTATTGATAATGGAAATATTTAATATTTAAATCATTTAATAATGATTCCAGAGTTTGAAAAATTATGATAAATTTTAATAATTAATTATAAAATATTATAAGTCATTTATAAATAATATGATTGATATTTAATTATCCAGAATAATGTTTGAGATACAGATTAGAGTTTTAAACTCGGAAATTACCCGATAAAGCCGTCGGTACACCAAAATACTACTGAATTTGATTCAAAACTATATAGTTTGACGGTATAAGTGTTTGTTTGTGTCTTAATGACTGATATAACTATGTGACAATGTGATTAGGTTATGTATTAACTGTAAATAACAATATGATGTGTTATGATAAGTTATTCTAATCAATAGAACAATCTTATAAATGATAGGTTGTTGAATTAAGGATAGAACTAAATTGTGTAAGTAGCAGACCAGGCAAGTATCCTACCTTTGCATTTTCTTTATGTAATGGACATGAGTAAGAAGTTTCATAATTATATTATTATTGCATCAGATTATTAACCCTATTATTATATATGTTATATCCTATCATTGACTATCAACATGATACTATATGGTAAATCAGATATATATGTTCTGTTCGTTAATTTCTATATGTGATTATACAAGTATCCCCACTTGGATAATCATTGTATTTAATCACATGTTGATACAAATATATATATACCTATTGAGCCCCAGTATGTATACGTTAAAAAAAAGTCGTCTAAGCTATTTGACCAGCTAGACACACATTTAGAAATATTCACTAGCAAAAATCTGGGCATCTGAGACGGACAAATTCCGTCTCAAATACAGCAAAATCCGTCTCAAAATCGATTTTGAGACGGATGTTGGCCGTGTCAGTTGGTCGCGTAGCTAATTATGCTCGTCTCAAAATCCGTCTCAAAATAAGAAATTAGATACGAAAAATTTCCGTCTCAAACCATCTGAGACGGACATAGTCCGGCTCAAATCCGTCTTAGAGCTATCCCATGGGGAGCTGAATTTTGAAACCAATTTTGCCGATTTCAAATTTGGCGGGCAAATTTGGCGCTTTATTTTAGTTCACGTAAGTTGAGATGGAAAAGACCGTTTCAAATTCGTCTCAAAATAGGCAACACCTATTTATTTTACACATTTTGAGACGGATACCATCTGTCTCAATCCCGTTTCAACTTTGAAACCAATATCTTTTTAGCGCGCATATTTTGAGACAGGCTGCAGCCGTCTCAAAATTCATGTCAACTTTGATGCCAACATTGCAAATTCTTTGAGACGAAAAGAAGCCATCTCAATTCCGTCTCAATATATTTATTAACAACAAATTATAAATATTTTCATAATTTAATTTCAAAATCTAAAAATAAATCTGTTCAAAATAATAATGATAATTACTAAACTGTTATTTATAGACAATACTAGATAAGACATCTATCGATGAGTACTATTACAAATATCAACGTACTACAAGTCTCACCAAATACAACAAAAAGAACTTCTAAAAACTACTGCTTTAAAGCTCAAAAATATGCATAATCACACCATCATATTCCATCCTCGATGGTAAACAAAAGTAACTTCTAAAAAATACTACTTAAAATATCAACATACATATATAATCACGAGTCTCCATCCTCGTTACTATCGCCTGAATCTTCATCTTGCTCATCCTCGACATCAACATCCTACAAGTAGTAGTACATGGAATACATGTCAAATATATGAAATGAATTCATGCATTCTAAACATAAGACTAAAGAAACTGATTACATACTATGGTCTATGAACAAACATGAGCAACTTGCAGATTGCACCTATTTTAAGCAATAATCTCAGCACAAGTTTATACATAAGGTGCAACAAATAGTACTACACCAATGAAATGAGAAACCATATATATGTAGGTAATAAAACCTAAAGCATGTAACACGTCGTGCTAGTGAGAGAAAAAAAATCTGTATAAAAAAAGGGTATTGTGTGGTTCCCCTATATGCAAATAACTGAGCTGAACATATAGTTTTTATAAATACAATCATACATTATGACAATATGATGTCAGTTACTTTTACACTACATTGAATGTTTTCAAATGCCCATTTACTTGGCAGGTGATGATCACTTAGCTACAAGTGTTGAATACGTTGAATACTTGGCAGAAAATACGTTGAATATATTGAGATGGAATGCATAGATACAGAATGAAAGAAAAAGACAAAATGTTGCTCATTGCTATGAATACATGGTGTCAAGTGTGTCAAGAAATGCAGCAAGTATCTTCTTTTCATTAATCTAAAGCACTAGAAATTTTTCAGGAGCATTGAGCTTTACACAGGACTTGTATTGGTATGTGGTATTCAATTCCAAACTGGAGCTGTATATATTACTTTCATATGAGATTTTGCTGGATGTACAATTGATTTCCATTCCAATTTTACAGTAAATCAATGTTTGAAATGTCTTTTTGTATGATTCACAAAGAAAAAGAAGAGTTCTGCCTGATGGGACTTCCATGTATAAGAGTTATCCTAAAAAAATGATTAAAATCGACATGCTCTTCAAATTTTTAAATATGCTCACAGGGATGATAATTTCTAGCAAACTCAATCCAAAATTCATGTCTAGACACAAATAAACTGCCCCCCCTCAAAAACAAAATAAAATGATAACAATAAAAAAATAAACTCAAACCTCCTTCGCACCCCCAGAAGAAGAATCAATTTTTTTCTGTGGATTTAGGAGTCCACAACATACAATGCTTTATAACTTCTTCCTTCCACATTACCAACTAATTAAGATTTCATTAACTGCATGGGTGTATTTAGGAGGTTCTAAATCCATCACCATGATTTTATCTACAAGGTATAGGATATTTCCAAAACTGCTATGTTAGTTTGTTATTGCTAGCTGCTACTGCCAAAAAGACAGCAGCTCCTATTTCTTAACTCTACCTATTACTCTATTGTGTTTCCCTCTTAATAGAGTAAGTGTATCTAGTAGTTCTTTTAATATACCACAGTTCCCCAACCTCTCCTTATGATAACAGTCATATATGTATTTGACTTTATGGAATTCAGTTAGTTTATTGAGGCTTTGGTTGGACTCAGTTCCAACTGAGTTTAGCAAGTGTTATACTGCATTAGCAGTTGGCTAAATTAAAACTAATTGCAAGAACAATTAGCTTCCTACACATTATATCATTTTATCCTACTAATTGTAGTCAAAAGGGAAGCAAACCCAGCTGCTAAAATGGTCCAACAACTATCTGCTGCTGTTACATGTTAGTGCCGAAAGACAACAATTGATGTTTGTTATTGTCCACTGCAGTGACCCCTATTGTTTATCCTATGCTTTGTCCAACCTCTCATGCATATATCATTAAGTTGTTGTAGAGTGTTCAGATACATTATTAGAATGATTTGATAAACATAATTAGGTTGATCATAAAGCCAAGGAAAACCATTTGATCACTCTTAATATGCTACCTCTTAAAAAAAAACTATTTTCTTAATAACTGAAAGCTAATCAGAAAATCAAAAAGAGACAAGTCCCAAAAAAAATTTGATGCCTGCTGCTGCCATTAGGCAGCAGCCCTGGCTCCCCTATCCTATTTTCTAAAAGAGAGTAGTCCAAAAAGTTATAAGACTTTTGAACAAAAGCTTGGTTTTTATACGAATTCAGATAGATTATGTCTAGCACATACAAGTATGTTTAGAATTTATAACACCATCATGACTGTCTTAATAGACTGCCCAAAACAGTGCATGGCATTCTAATTTTACTAATTCTTCATTTAAACTTGAGACTTAATTTTATTTCATTTTAAGAGGCTTAACTTGCTAATTATCAATACATGTAATACATGAGTTAGTTTCTAGCCTTGTTTGTGCCTACTACTTGACTTTTAATTAAGGCAGTCCACTTGGGACTTTCGTCGAGCAGGTGGTGTGCACAGTCCATAATCACTGGTGTCATGGCTATTTGCTTGCTCTATAACTACATTAGATCACCTTATAACACCACAGCCAACCTATCTCCTTGTGCCTAAGCCAAACATTCACAAAACTTAACAAGAGTTGGCAGGACAGTCATCATAATAACAGTCATAGCACAGCAGTCACTTATAGCAGTAGCATGGCTAAAAAATAGAAAACAGTCCTTCAAATTCTTAACACAAGTGCTATTACATAATGTACTTGCAATATACTATACGTTCATGATAAAAAAAACTGGAATACCAGGATATTTTATTTTCATGTGTTTGAAATATCTTTTCCTAAGGTTCAGAAACCATATCACTCCTATTAATAGCATTTAACGAAATGAGAAACCATATATATGCCTAGACTTGCACTGAATTCTAAATTATTGAAGAATGAAGACAATAATAGAATACTGGGCAAGAAAAAACACTTACATCGCTATAACCGACTTCTCAGAAAATACTCTTAATTCTTGTTTTAAAGCAAAAGACGAGATTAGGGGTTTAAGGATATTAGGTCTGAAAAATGAAGAAGAACAAGAAAAGAAAGATTACTGTCCACGCTGCTAAGGTGGTGCGTGTTTTTTTCGTCTTCGGCCAGTAGTCGCCCAATCCACAAGTATGGTATATATGCTCTGCTTTCCTTCAATCCACAAGTATGGTATATACAAGTATATTTTTTAAAGGTAGGGAAGTAGAGGAATAAGTCTGAGTTCTTACAAGTTGTAAACCAAACAAACAAGTTTAAATTAATTTGACGCAATCCTGAAATAAATTGAAAGTAAAAGTAAACAAAATCTACTTTTCTAGTTTCATATTCCTATATCAGAAAGAGGCTGTAGGAAAAAGGAACCTAAATGCATGAAGATTCAAATTGAATAGAATAAGTACTGTTCAAACATAAAATAGAACTGAAACATCAAGATCTAAGAAATGACAGAGTACCAGCTTCTGCTCCAAATGTTTCATCTTTTGGCTTTGCTTTGTTTTAAAAGCCTTCAGCTCTTCCATCTCCTTAATCAACTATATACAGGCACGAAAAAAGGAAAAAAAAAAAGAAAAGAGAGAGAGAATTTGCGTAGACGAGGTAAGACATAACAAAAATACTCATTATAGGAGATCATAGTCACTGATAACAGATAACTGAAAACATCAAGTACCTGAGCTATGACAGAAGGATAATCAGATGAGGTAAGAGGTAATACTTCAAGCTTCTCCTCTGATATTGTCTCTCTCTCTGGAATACCTTTCTGCTCCAAGTTCACATCATTTACAACAGCAGTATCTTCAACACGTCCCATCAAAGATAAGTCTAAATGCTCGTGATTTAGAGCCATTTCTTTTAATTTCATGTATATAAGGTTCTTCTCATCTTCCTCCATAACTCTCTTATCTAAGTAGGTTTCTGATAACTGGTTATTGCCACTAAAACATGTCGCAATATCTGAAATATCCAAATTTCCATTTGATTTGTAGGAATGAGCAAAATCAACATTTGAAACTGGAGGGTCAAAACCTTCATTTTCCTCTCCCCTCTAAGGTGAGGGTACAGATTGGAACAGAGTTCTCCATTTTGTTATTTTCTGTGGTGCAGAGGTACTTAGAGCAACTGCTAGAGATGATAGTAAAGACATCAAATTTTTTGTTTGAGCATGGTCAAGTTCAAACTAGAAATGGTTTAGACTGTAGTAGTTGTCTAAGATTATTGGCTTAAACTGATATTCACGAAGTGCTTGGCATTGCAGATGCACACGGATCTGAACCTTCAGGTATAAATAGCTAGGTGTAAGTACCAGAGACTAACGTAGCAAGCTAGCCACATAACTCAATGAGAACTTCATAGAGCAAAAGCTCCATAAAATACCTGAGCAGGATATGATGTTCTTTCCGACCCATTTACAGTCCATCCATATGGATTGATGTTCATTTGCCCAGAACTAGCAGCTTCAAAAATGCCATGAAGTTTTCTATCGTTGTAGTTGAACAAAAACAACGGTAAACCAGGATCGATATTCTTTACAAACGAAAAGTACGAAGCTGGTAAGCCTGTTAAAAGTTGGAGAAAGTTTAATGAATTCTTGGGGCTAAAAGAATGCAACAGAAAGAAGAAAAAAAACAAAATCATAATCTATTTAACATAGAAATTAAAGCTCTAAGAGTATTGTGCAAAATTCATATTATAACTACTATCGAATATTGGTATGCAAGTGGTAGATAAAAAGTATTTGTTGCCAATGAATTAAATGAGTGACCAAAGAGTTGTTTAAAAAGACATTCTTTTAAGGTGCTATTATTGCAACCAAATATGGCACCACCAAGCTTACTCTTCCTAAAATCTCTAAAATGTCCAGTGCTAGCTGCTTGGTTTGGAGAGGAAACTACAATATCATTTAGAAGGAAGGTTTGTGTTCTCCTCCCTGCCCCCATCCTGCAATCCAAAAAAGTAGAAGCTGTTTTATCCTGAACAATAATGGCATAAACATGCAGAAAATATTACAAGGAACAAAAAAAATAAAAAAGAGAGAAAGGAAATGGTCAATAGACTTGGTACTCGTAAGAGAATAAAGGATCTGCAAAGGTCTCCAAGACATCGGAACTATATGCAACAGTAAAATTCCAGCATTTCAATAATTGAGATAAAGTCGGGTCAAGCTACCGAGTACCCCTAAGGGCAGTTGTTATTTGTTAAGCATTTATTATCACAAAAATATCATGGGAAGGAATACTCACTAACAGAAAACCTATGCTACGCGCAATTTAACAAGTTTCAGTAGCAACACTTTCTTAGAAACATTATACTAAATGCACTTTAAAAAGTCCCCAGAACAACACACTCAAAAAAAGGATTTTTACAACACAATTAGTGCTCCTTAACAAGACCCTTCACACTGGTAAACATTTGACAATAAAATAAACAAGAATGAGACGATAATAAAATGACACTCGTAAGACGTCTAAATTGCACAAGTGATGCAAATTTATAGCTCAACTCAAACTTTTACCATTTCACAAATGTTTTGTCCAAGGCATGGGTATTTCAGGACATGTATAAGTATTTATTAGCCAACAAGTACCTCATTAAGGTAGGAACAAGTTAAAACAACTTCTAAAGATCCCAAAATCCAAAGAACAGTCCACATTTATATAGATATTTGTATGCATTTGTGTACATAAACTATACAACACACAAAATGCCAATTTGATAAAATTACAATTGTAAACCAAATCATGGTTCGAACATCATAAAGAGCATTACCCAAGATCAAATCATGAATAAAAATATTAAATGTGAAACTTGAGAAATAAAATTATAGTACATTTAGAGAAGTAAATAACGCAATGTGATTCTCATTTCCTAATTATAAATAGATGCAATTCGAGAGAACCCTAAAAAATACAAAACCTCTGCAGCTAAGAAAGATAAACACATTGTTACCCAATAGAACAATTGATCCATGATCAATCCGAATGGAGCTAATGCAGATATAGTTATGCATAAATTTTTATTATGTGTGTGTAGAGAGAGAGAGGGGTTCCGATTACAAACCTGAGATTTGTGTCACTGAGCTTCTAGTAAAAGAACCAGTTGTGAAAGGCCGAATTGGGACTATTTAGACACTTTATATGTTAAGAAAACTTTTTAGGCAAAGAACGCCTTGCACAGTGTAGCGGTGACCACTTACAAGGTTACTTTTATATACACCACAAATGCATATGTTAGCAAAAGAAATGCTCCAGTCCACGATATAAAACAATTTGGGTGGATGTTCATAAAAAGATTAGGAATAAAAACCTGTTTATATGCGAGCTCAATGTAATAACTTCACAGAAAATACTCTTAATTCTTGTTTTAAAGCAAAAGACGAGATTAGGGGTTTAAGGATATTAGGTCTGAAAAATGAAGAAGAACAAGAAAAGAAAGATTACCGTCGGGAGGGATGATCACGCTGCTAAGGTGGTGCGTGATTGTTTTCGTCTTCGGCCAGTAGTCGCCTGAGTTTTCCTTTAGCCCTAAACTAAGATCCACAAGACGCATAGTTAATTGAGAAGAAAAATCGAGAATTCATGGTTGCATTTGAGAAGAGATGGGCTTTGGGATGGAAATTGAGAAGCAAAATCGGGAGTTATGGTTGCAATTGAGAAGATGGATTTTGGGGATTTTTAATCTGATAGAAAGAACGAACACAATCCGTATTCTGGGGATGGAACGATTTTGGGGATTTTGGGGATGGAACGTATTCTGGGTCTGGGGATGGAACGATCGATTAGTCTTATTTCGGTTCTTCTTTTTTTTTTTTTTTGTTGATATAGTTGGAGGGAATTTTTGGTGGGAAACTAAAATACTGAGACGGACTATATCCGTCTCGAATCCGTCTCTAACAATAAGGAGAGAATTGGAGACTAATATTTGGAAGGAAAATAAGTCAAAGACGGACATTTCGGTCTCTAATCTGTTTCAAATATAAATATTTAATTCTTTTTTAATTATTAATCTGAGACGAGCACAGTTGGTCTCAAATCTGTTTCAAAAACAAGTTTATAATTTTCTAAAAAATACTTACTTTTTGAGACGGTTAAATCCGTCTTTAATCCCGTTTCTAAAATTTGAGACGAAGCTTGTGGTTTTAGAATCCGTCTCAATTTTTTACTTCCAAATCATGTCGAGACATAGCAAAATTTCGGATTCTAAGTCCGTCTCAAATTACTAGAATTAGAGACAGAACTTAGTCCGTCTCTAAAAATTAGTTTCAGTTGCCTAGTATTCTAGTAGTGATTGTTGAATATGATAAAATATTTTTGTATCCAATCAAATTATTTTGGTTCGGATTCCAGACTAAGTATGAACATCCCGATCAAAGGAAAACTTTTATGCACCCAAGGCGGTCAGAGTGAACGATAATATTGTTCTTGCATGTAGTATTGATCAATACAGGCATAATAAGGTGATCACCCCCGTGTGTTCAGTAAGTTATGATTTTTTTTGCGGATGAAGTTCTGCTAAACCTATTCGAAAATTGAGAATAATGTTCATAGTATGTCACCTTAACCCTATTTATAGTCAGTACATAGTTTCAAAAATTTGATAGAGAATTGTTATGATATTATTATCGGTTCAGATTACTTCACAACCATTGATTTGTTGTAGAAGGGTAGTACAAAGAAAACATTTAATCCTTTCAGCTAATATTTATAATTATTATTACTTATTGGGCACTCAAATGCTCATCCTTGCTTAAATAAATGTTTTCAGTTAAGTATGACCAGCCAGAGGGCTTTGCCAGGAATAAAGGGAAAGGAAAGCTGTCAGAATAAGTTTGTGTTATCTTATGTAATAGCTAGACTTAAATAAGATGATGTTATTTATTATCTATTATGTAATGAAATATTTTAAGGTCGCATACCTGGGATTTAGACAACTCTGATATGTAATTAAGTTTGATATTTATGAAAATATTATTATTATTTCGCTCAAAGAAATGGTATCGTGAAGCACCGAGTTCGGGTTTCAAGTACCTGAATTTGGGGGCGTCACAGATGATGTAGACGACCTTGCAGCCGTGGGTGTTGATATGTCTCCTTTTCGTGCTACACTAAATCTTCTCAAGTCAAATTTTTATATTGTTGCACTTCATTCGGAGGTTGCTATATCCAAGTCTGAGGATGACTATTTTTCAGTACAACTCTCAGATCTTGACGAAGCCACAAGAAAATTGGAGGCCAAGTCTCGGGATCTAGAGTCTAAGCTTCGAGATGTAGAGTGCCAGCGACGGGACTTATAGTCAACTACCCAAGAGGTTAGGGAGTTGAGAGCGATAAATCTTAAGATTTATGAGACCACCATTGCTGACTTGGAGGCTTTAGCTATGACCCCTCTTCAACTTGATATGTCTTGGCCTTTAGATCATGGCTTTTTGTAATATTTTTCATTTCTTGTATCAAAAAACTCATTTACATATATTTCATTTATCAAAATATAGTTTCTTCATCCTTATTGATTGTCTTTAATTTGAATGATTCCTTAAAACTCAATATTTAACATTGAATCTTAAGTTGTTCAAATTAAGACTCCAAGACAACAATAGGCCTTATAAAATAGCAAACATGAATCTTTTTAAGAAAAAACATGTTTTTTATGCAAACTAACACTTGAATCTATACTTTTAAAAAAAAAGAGATTAGAAAAAATATTCAAGCATAAGCGAAAGTTTAACAATTTATTGATAATAAAATTACTTTTAACGAAAAGCATAACGTTTCAAATAATAAATCCTGCTTTTGTCGGAGAAAGCATAACATTCACCACTTTTAGAGATAAAGTGTAACTTTTTTCTTTTTTTTGGGTTGAGGGCATATACTCAAGTGCCTCAATTACTTTTGAAGTTGAAAGTATAACTTATCTGGTCCGAGGACTTATAGTCAGGTGCCTCGATTACTTTTAAAGTTGAAAGTATAACTTTTTGGGTCTGAAGACTTATAGTCAGGTGCCTCATTCATTTTTGATGATAAAGTGTAACCCTCGGGTGCCTCGTCACTTGGGTCATCCAATTTTTGGTAAGTTTAGTCTACGAGGACTTGAAATCAGGTATCTCGTCACTTGGGTCATCCAATTTCTTGGTAAGTGCGGTCTATGAGGACTTGAAATTGGGTGCCTCGTCACTTTGGTCGTCCAATTTCTTGGCAAGTGTTTTTTACAAGGACTTGGCCACCATTTAGAGTGGACCACCATCTTGGGTGGATTTTTTTTATTCGTCAATTCTTGTGCCTCCTTCCTTGGTCATCCAATTACTTGGCAAGGGATACTCCTGAGGACTTGAACCACCATTTTTGGTGGACCACCATCTTGGGTGGATTTTTAATTCGTCAATTCTTGTACCTATAATTCAGAGTTCTTTCGATGGTAGAGCCAGTATTTGGGTTATTCATCATCTTGACTTCCGGGACTGCACCATGAGTGATAGTGTTGCACATTTCTTTTCCTAGTTCAATCTCTCCGGCCTCTAGCTTCTCATGGTATATCCTCCGTAGACTGTAACAATCCATAGTAGAGTGTAGCCTTTTTTTCATCTCTTCCGTCACAACTAACCGAGGCCTTAGAAGTTTCACCACTCCGTGCTAGACCCATTGTTCATAAAGGCCCCTGAATGCCTTCTCACCACATGTGATAGCCTCCAGAACTAGCATTTTGGTATACTTATCCCCATTCTCTTCTTCGCTCAAATTTCTCATTCTTCTCCCTTTTGCCCCCTTGTGGTTTTGACTGAGAATCCGCCAAAGTCACAATTATTTTCCTCTTGCCCTTCCATATAACCATTGCATGGTTGGTGGGTAATGTCATGATTCCTCCCAAGTCTTGTGCAAAAGATGAGAGGGTCGCAAATGAATCACAAGCCTTGGTAATGAAGTGGGGCTTGAAGGCGTCTAAAGCACCATTGTTGCATATGCTAACCAAGTTTTTTTTTCTTCAATTGGCTCTGCACACTTTTGTGCTTGGGCCCTGAACCTATCCATGTAATCTAACAACTCCTCGTTTGGCTTCTGCTTGAATCGCATGAGCTCTACGATGGTTACCTGTTTCTGCACATAGAAAAATTTCTTAAAAAATTTTAATTTTAGACCATCCCAATCATGGACTGATCCCTTCTCCAAGTTGTAGTACCAACTGAAGGCATTATCCGACAAAATCTTGTTGAATCCCTCATCAACAAATTGTGATTGTTCATTTCATCATATCCTAACCATGGTGATATCGACTTCACGAACCTGACAATGTGTTCCCTGACATTTCCTTTCTCCCCATTGTATTTTAAAAATTGCGGGGGATGCTCGATATACCCTGCCGGGTAAGGTTGTCTCCGAGTATGTGCCGGGTAGGGTGGAGTAAAGTCTAACTCCGAAGGTCGGGATGTCTGCCTGTGAAGTTGATTGATCACATCGATCATATCATCCTTTCTCACATATTGGCTCGTGGTATGGACTCTCTGTGGTGTTGTGATGTATGGCGGCATTGGTCGTGTATATGGTATAGAAATTGGTTGATGTACACTAGCATAATATAAATTTTGTATCGGTTGTGCTTGTGGGTTGGTTCATTGGACGAGGCTTGGGATGGTTGGTATCTGCACTTGTGAAAATACAGGGATAGTGGTCGGAATGATGTTTGTCTGAGGCTGGCTGGCTGACTTCCAGTCTGGGTTGTGGAACGTCACCACTGTTTTGAGGTTCCAAGTGGATGATTGGAATGGACTAATTCTCCGTCAATGGTGGTGCAGTCTGATTCTCCTTATTGTTGTTATTGTTGTTGTTCACTATAAGAAAAAGGTTTATCAGCGACCGCAGACGATCGCAGATATCTATCATCGAGTCAGATGCGGTCGCCGATAATCGTCGACAAATTCTCGCGTCAGCCGGATGCACATCAGCGACCACAATTAGCGATCGACATATCTACGACCGATATGAGCGACCGAATTGACAAATTCGGTCGCTAAGCTGAGTCAGCATGGTCTAGGGCCAAAGATGACGTGGTCCATGTGGCAGCGACCGGTATCAGCGATGGCATGCGGTCGTTGATACCCACAAATATTTAGCCATCGCCATGCGGTCACTGATATGGAAAAAAATAAAAAAAGATTTTTGCTGTTTTGTAGAATTCCCAAAAACCTGTACCTATTTTGTACCTGCTTTATCCCAACACACATACCCAACAACAGCATACACAACAATATAAACATCCATCATCCACCAACACATACACCAAACTAGTATATAAACCTTTAAAAACCAATATGATTTGAATAAATATAATAACATTTCAAAATTTGTTTAAGTAACATACAAACATCCAAAGAATGAATATACAAGTACAAGCTTATACTATAACTACAAAACTAATCTAAAGCAGGTACGTCAAGCATCACCGCCTCCTTGATCACCCTATAATTAACAAAATAATAAAACAAGTTACAAATATATACTAACTATGTTAATATTGGTATATTACGACAATATATACAACAAATTGATTTTATACCTCGTCGCCATCCCCGTGTTGTGATGCTTCTATCGCCGCCATCTTTCTTGACTAACTCCTCAAAGACTCAGAGCCCCAGGATGTCCTTAAAGATCTTGGTAAGATCGCGATCTCGATATATAGCTCTCACACGGTCGGTAGGAGTATGAGCAATTTGGATGGCTCGATGACTTTTGTAGACTGGGTAGAAAAGCACCCGGAGCCATGAAGGATGAGCGTCGTCGTTGTCCTTGACCTTTAATGTAGTTCTTCTTCACAACAGACGCCCTCTCCCACAACTCTTGATCGATAGACGGACGTGGAGTGCCTTCAGGATAGCGCTCATTCAATAAACGCTTATAAGTGTCTCCGTCATCATGTTAACAATTAAATAGTTAAAATAAATTAATTACGTAAGCATTGATAAACAAGATCAAGTTGTTAAAATTTATTACCGCTTATCTGGATAGCCTCAGCGGCACCATCACGGGTGGTACGCACACATCCAGCCAATGGATAGGCTGACCTTGAGACTGAGACTCCTATATAAAAAATAGCATAATATTACTAAGTAAAAATGTGATATATTTTATACAATTCATGATTGTAAACATATTAAAACTTGTAAATACGTACCCTGGCAGTGATATGCTGCAACTGTGAAATACTACCGCCTTTGTATGTCCCTTTAGCCTTTTCGCCATCGGGTACACTCGAGGATCTGTTGGTGGTGGCAGTCTTTCGTCTTTTCACCCAGCTCTCAGCTCTCCATTGGGCAAACATCTCAGCCCATATGGCCTGGGTGCACCACCAGGGTCTATGCTCGTGCATGTAATCTTCTCCCTGGCCCGGATGGTTGATCTCGGCATTGTGTGAAAGGCTTTTTGTCTTTCTTTATTCAAATTTTCTTCTGTGCGAACCGTGCACTTCTGCCAGAATAATGTCTGTATCATTGAAGTCTGCGCGTCCTCTCATCTATACCGTTTTTGCAAATAAAACAACAATAATAACATTACTAAATAATTATCCTTTGAATATTAATTATATTAATATTATATTAATATTATCTGTCATAATTAAAAAAAAACATACCTGAAATTCTGCCCAAACAGCATCCTTGTGGGCGATAGGTGTGCTCACCCACGTAATCACAAGTGTAGGCCAATTCAGTAAACACAGCTATGATATGCACTTGACGATCTTATTATCTAAAAAATCACTATAATATACAACATCAATTAGCATATATTAAAGCAATTTACATCTAAGTTATAATACTTATGAACATTTTTCAAACTTATACTTATAATACTTAAAAAAAATTCGCCAGAGTCTCCCCTACAATATAGGCTAGCCACATGCACGATGACATGCATATATGGACATTTCTAGGCTCCCAAGACACAAACCAAGAGAAATATACAAATTTTCAATACAATAAGACCAAAACAATAACGATTGAATGCAAATTAAAGCAGTAAAAAATTCAGACCCATATACATTACCAATATAATATCAATCAAAACATTACCAATATATAATAAATGGAATCTTAAATGCTTATATATAAATGATATATGCGGGACGTACGTGCTATTTGGAGGAGGGCGAATCTGAATAAGAATCCGATAATCCGGATTAGTAGGGACCTTGGGCACATGACCCCCTACCCAAGCCGCGCTTTTTCTGCGCTGCTTTAGAAGCCATCTGTATATTACAAATTTCAAGATGTTATTATGAGTCATGTTTGATTACATGTATATATGACAATAAACATGACAGTGATATAAACATGTATATATATGAATATAAAATGACAATAAACAAAAGTTGCATTTAAATAGTTTAGTACATAAAAAACAGTGATATAAACAGTGATATAAAAAATATGTAATGCTAAACATACATTTCATTTGTTCAAGTGTCAATGTCTGATTCAGAATCATCTTGTATATGTGTTGCTGATTCATAACCATCATCTGCTTCAGATTCAGTGTCAGATTCAGTCAATAACTCGTCCCATCAACTAATTCTACACGACTACGTCATCGTACAATCTATACCATGTTATAAACATTAACATATTGGAATAAATTTTCAACTTAAAAGATAAATTATCAAGTTTACATGTGTACCTCACAAATTCGTCAATCTCCTCGCAATTGAGAAGAATGTAAGTATGTGCAGCATGTAATTCTTGCTCAGAGAGGAATATGCGCTTCCCTTTTCCATAAGCGTTGCCCGATAGACCAAATACAGAGAGCCGACCATTTAGTTCAATGTTTCCCCCATCATCATGTCTCGATACTCGATTGGCCTTTGTCAAGACTTCGTCCGGAAAATAGTCTGAGACAAACATAGATATCTCATCGAAACTGTATGCCTCACATATCGACCCCTCGACATAAGCTCTATTCTTCACCTTCCTCCTAAGGTTTCCCATCACCCTCTCGAAAGGGTACATCCATCTATATTGAACTGGACCCCCAACACGAGCTTCATAGGGAAGATGGATTTGCAAATGCTCCATGGAGTCAAAAAAACCAGGTGGGAATATTTTTCCGGTTTACGTGATCTCTATGATGTTCTTTCTCAGTATGGACATGTCCTTCTCATTTAATGATTTTGAACATAAGTCTTTGAAGAAACGACTAAGATCCGTCAAAGCATCCCATATTGGTTTATCAAGCAGATCCCAAAATGCTATAGGCATGAGTCTCTCCATGAACACATGACAGTCATGACTCTTCATCCCTTGCAATTTCCCACCCATAACACACCTTGCAATGTTTGGACGATATCCATCTGGTAGTTTCAGAGACTTAACCCATGTGCACACATCTTCAACTTGCTTTTTGGACAATGTGTACCTTGCATGCGGTTTGACAATCTTACCATTAGGAGATTCATAGAGTTCTAATCCAGGACGCTTACAAATATCTTTCATGTCCAAATGTGCCTTATCGTTATCTTTTGTCTTCCCTGTAACATTCATCACAGTGTTAAACACATTGTCAAACACATTCTTCTCAATATGCATCACATCTAGATTATGACGAATCCAATTTGTAGTCCAATAAGGCAGTTCCCAAAAGATGCTTCTCCGAACCCAGTTATGAGATTTGCCAAACCCATTGATTATGTTTGTGGCATCAACCTTACCAAATGGGATAACCGGCAATCTCATCACACGATCTCGCATCTTCGTTCCTGACAATCGCGGTGCAGGTATATCATTGTCTACTTTCCCTTTCTTGAAGTGTTCTCTATTTCTTCGAAACGGGTGATCTACCGGTAAGAACCGACGATGACAGTCAAACCAACAAGGCTTTCGACCTTTTGATAGATTAAACGACTTTGTATGCTCCATACAATACGGACAAGCCAACTTCCTGTGTGTACTCTATCCAGCTAACATACCATAAGCTGGGAAGTCACTTATAGTCCATATAACCGCTGCCCTAAGGTTAAAATTTGTTTTCGTTGCAACATCCCAAATCTGTACTCCATCCTCCCATAATACCTTCAACTCGTCTATAAGAGCTCTCAAGTAAACATCTAAGTTCTTTCCAGGACTCTTAGGACCAGGAACCACGAGTGAAAGAAACAAGTATGGCTGTTTCATACACATCCAAGGAGGTAAGTTGTACGGAGTAACAATCATAGGCCAACATGAGTACGGAACAGCTGAGTGGCCAAACGGATTGAAACCATCGGTGGACAATCCAAGCCTCACATTTCTAGGTTCTAATGCAAATTCAGGATGTGCTAAGTTGAAATCTTTCCAAGCCTTCCCATCTGCGGGATGATTTAGTTTTCCATCTTTAGCTGGAGATTTCGCATGCCAACTTATATGTTCAGCTGTTCTTGAAGACATGTACAATCTTTTTAGCCCATGTGTTATTGGAAAATACCTTAGAATCTTAAATGGTATACTTGATTTTTTTGTAGTCACACCCTCTTTATTAGGCCTAAACCGATCATGACTGCAAAACGTGCACCTTGTCATCTGTTCATTTTCCTTATAAAATAACATGCAATCGTTGGGACATGCATCGATCTTTTGGTATCCAAGACCCAACTTCTTCACCATTTTCTTACAAAAGTAATAGTTACCAGGTAATTTCTCACCGTCAGGCAACATAATCTTAATGTCCTTCAAGAGTGACTCAAAGCACTCATGGCTCATGTTATGATCAGCCTTGATGTTAAGTAATGTCGCCACTGCAGACAATGTAGTGTGTTTGGTGCAACCATGCCACAATGGCTTGCTACCCTCGTCTAACAACTTAAAGAAGTCTTTGGCATCAGAATTCATAGGTTGCTCTCTGCCTTGTTCCAATCAAAATCTGGCCCTGCAATATCATGAACCATTTCATTCATACGATGAGTAGTACTGCCCGAATTATGTACTTCTGTGATGCCACCATCTCTTCTCTGCCCATGTGCCCACCAACATTCTTCGTAATTTCTCATTAACCCAGAAACAAGTAAATGATAGTTTACCATGTCTCTGTCCATATAATTTACATTCTTACACTTTAAACATGGACATCGTATCTGCGACTTACCATTCAAACATTCCGGGTGACTTTACGCATACTCCAAAAACACTTGGCAACTAACTCTAAATTCAGCTGTAGCACCTATCTGGGCACTTGACTTTCGTCGTGCCATCCAACTACGGTCTGAATAGAAGGCCATGATTCAACGGTACCTACTACAGACAACATTATAAATGTTAACATATGACTTGAGCATACTTGTAATCATGCATATGATTAACATTTAAGCATACTTGTAAGCATATGAGTTGAGCATACTTGTAACCATATGACTTGAGCATACTTGTAAGCATATGAATGACATTTAAGCATACTTGTAAGCATATGACATGAGCATACTTGTAATCATATGACTTGAGTATACTTGTAAGCATACGAATGAATGCAAATTAAAGCAGTATGAGGAACTTTAAATGTTATTAAATTTAGTATGAGAAACTAAGTAAATGCTACTTAGTGTAATAGTTATATTATATCATGTTATTTTATTTTAATTTGTTTTAAATTTGTTTTTATTGTTTATCGTAAGTGAATACGTAAGGTATTTCATTCATGCTAGCTTTATATCAGAGTTTGCTAACTCATTTATACAACTTTTGAGTATCTTGGAGATTCATTCATATCAACTAAGATCGCCTATTTTGGCTAATGAAATTTCTAATAGTTTACATTATGCTAACAACCAAGCTTGGCTTGGCCCCGTGAGGCTTGGCTAAGCTTGGTGTGGCCTCGCGGCCCCAAGCCCAGCCCATCAGCTCCAACATCCCCTTAATAGGCTCTAGTGGATCACCAATAGGCTTGTTAATAGTATAAATGTTCGTAACTACCCGACCAATAAAATTTTTTTGCCAGAGTCTCCCCTGTAATATGGACTATCCACACGCACGACGACATGTATATAAGGTCATTTATAGGCACCCAAGACACAAACCAAGAGTCCACATAGACGATCTTGCATAAGTATAAGTAATGTGAAGAAAAGCCTAACTATTACCCATAGACGATCTTGCATAAGTATAGTTCTCATATAGGCATAGATTTGACTATAATTTCATAAACAGTCCACATGTAGGCAAAAGAAACCTTTAGGCATTCAAACAACTTTAAAATCATGATAATAAAAGGTACTTTAGGCATGATTAAATACTAAATTATACTAACATTTCATACAAGGTACTTTAGGCGTGATTAAGTACTAAATTATACTAACAGTCCCCAAGCCTTCCATTATAAATATTATTACATCAAATAATTGCTATATACTTTGTATTCATAGTTTTCATAATTTTGAGCAAAACATCCCCTTTATAGTAATAGAACAAATCACAGTCAAGAGACAAAAAACAATTGTAAAATTCAATAACTTAATGAAGATCTCCAACACATTTTAAGACCACGTACTCCACTCCAATCAGCAGAGACAAAAGAAAGCATCACTTTAAAATGAATCAATAAACTATTACAATTAATAGAAAACTATGAAACAGTTGCAATGAATCAAATTCACTGAAAACCCTACCAACAATCCATATAATCAAGATACCCAACCCAAGACCCACAAACACAAACTAAATTCAATTAGGCATTGCCCCATCTAATATGCAAAGGTCTTAAAACTTTGCATATCATACACTATTTGGGACACTTTGCTTCCATCTAATATGCAAAGGTCTTAAAACATTCTGCAAATTTATAGGAAAATAGGGCATTGAACCAAAAGTTATGAAAAAAAAAATTCAATTAACCCTACCAACAATTCATATAATCAAGATACCCAACCCAAGACCCACAAATTAACACAAAGGAAATTCAATTAACCTAAAAAAAAAAGGGACATAATACCTCAGATAGCGAATGGGCGAGAATGAGGGACAGAATACCTCAGGTGGTGGAATGGGCAAGGTGGTAGCGGGGAGGAATGGGCGAGGCAGTGGCGGAATGGGCGAGGCGGTCTCCTTCTTCTCTCCCTATCTCCCTCTTCTCTCTATCTGCTCCCTCTTTTTTTTCTTCTTCGCGTCTGTGTCGAGCAAGTGACTGAAACTGATAACATTAAGAATGCTCAGCGACCGCATGCGGTCGCTAATTTTTAATGATGTGGACGCTTTCAGCGACCGCATGCGGTCGCAGATAAGGATTAGTCGCAACAAAAAAACGCGCTAAGGTTTCGCACTAAATTTTTGGGAGGAAATTCATATCAACGACCGATCCGCGACCGCCTGCGGTCACTAATATCAACTAGCGACTAGTATTAATCCCGATCGCAGGTAGCGGTCGCTACTACTATTATCAGCGACCGGATATGCGTTTGCTGATATTATTGGTCGCAGATAGGCCTTTTTTGTAGTAGTTGTCCTCCATTCCTGCTTGTTCTCCCTGTGAATTGTCTGGAAACATGGCCTTGAAAGCGGGGATTTGCATCAACTGCTGGCGGAAATTTCCCATTTCCTCTTGCTTCCTCTACATCTCCAACATCATAGCCATCATCATCCCTTGTCCTTCTCGTGCTTCCTTTAACGCCTTGAGCATCTCAAGTTGCACATCATTTGTACCTGTTTTCCACTTTCTTCCTCGCCTGACCTTCCCGCACCTGTCTGCCTGACATTAGTTGGTTGTTGATCAGCCATGTATGGTGATGTTGAACTTCCTTTCGAGGCGTCTTCAAGGATGGGTTGATCGAGATTTAGATTCACGCCTTGGAAAGCTTGACTTGTTTGCCTTAGAACTGGATCCAGTGAGGTAATGTTATTTGTTGGTGAAGCTCTTCCTGTTGTTCTCCCACTTCGAGTTGTGGGCATACCCTTCACGAATTCTACACCTCCCCAGCAGAGTCGCCAAAGAAATATGGGTAAGAAAATCGTACCTTGCTAGGGTTAGGGTTTTGTATTGGCTGAGGAGGAGAGAAATCCACAAAGAGTACGAAATTGATTGATGAATTAAAGATGGGAGAAGAACAGGTGAGCGATTACTCCAACGACATGTGGCAGAACTCCTAGAATCCGAGAACCTTGTTAGGGTAGCAAGGATTCAAAGAGCCTTCTTGAGTGTTTCGGGTTGAGAGAGAATCTCCAAGTCTCTTAGTCTTCCAAAAGATCCAAGAGTCCAAAGTGATGTCCATTTCCCAATGGAGTGGAAGGGGCATTTATAGGGTTTTCTGGAGAGTGGTCATGTGCTAAGCACATGTTCTCAAGGAAATTCCAGATTTACCCTTAGTCATCAGAATAATGCCCAGATTGTCCTGCCCTTCTAGCCACCAATCCAATCTCTCAATCAATTCCCAAAACGAGTCGCCTCTACGAGTCTTCTGCCTCGGGACATGTGGAGGCTTCTCTCGAGTCTTGCACATTTATTTCTGACTTTTATATTTGTTATTTAATTCTTTAGGTTGTATGCCAACCTTAATTTGTACTTGGACTCACAATATATAAAAAGGGCTTATGTATGAAAATGATTTAAATTAAAAACATGTACGCACTAAGTCTTTAAAAATATTTTATTTATTAAGAATACTTTTATTATTTAAATACGTATTATATCTCTCACCTCTTTTTCTCATCTTCAAGTGAATCCTTTTGCATGGATAAGGATTCCTTCCGTTATACTTATTTTCTAATTTATCTCTACATAATTAATGATATAAATATTATTTTTAATAAGAAAATAAAATTTATTATAAATAATTAGCAACACAATAAATTTGTCATAAATAATTATATCGTTCAAAGTGTCACTAAATATAAAGGATATGAGGCATCCTTTGCATGTATCCCATACGCAAGCATAGATTTTTCTTGTTTTATTGGATATTCTACTAAATCCTATGTTGTAGCCTGTAGGTGTATTATATTTAAAAATGAAAAAAATCCCGAAAGTCGGCAAGTGCTCTTACGAATATATATGATTTTATATTACTCCCTCCGTCTTATATATAAGAATTTCATCTTACTTTGATCCTATTTAATTAATGAAATTTTAAAATTGAAGTTGTAAATTTAATTTATTTAAATTTTAAAATGATAATTTTATACTTAATAATATTTTTTAAATAGTTTATAATATTAACTACTGTGTTAATTAAAATAAAATAAACTCACATTAATTTTAAAATTTTTGACTAGGGAAAAAAATAAATGAGAATATTTTTTCGAAGACCGAGGGAATAATATTAATTGACATGTTACATGATTTTAGTATTTTCGATTTAGACTATACACTAGCAAGATATTTTTCTTCAATTTAACGGCTCTCTTACCTGAAAAATCATATGGATAACTACATTTCACACTCATATAGAAACATTATACAAGCATTCATCCATACATATTTGTTTGTTTGGTAGATATGCACTAATATTTGTATTAGCCGTTGGCAGGCCAATTCACTCACAACCCAACAAAGCTCCATTTCCTTAAAAAATCATAATCTTTGACTCCCAAACCAAGCAAATGCATCACATAGACCAAAACCCCACTAACACACATAGCACTATTTAAAATTTTATTTTTATTTATTAGTTTATTTGTTTAAGTATAAAATGTCCACATGCAAGATATATAGCATTTAAACACCAACACAAAATAATCCTCAACACTCTTTCTTCCTATATCTCTAATGGATTGTTTGGTTTTGCCGGTTTCAATATTGAGAAGGAGGTGTTTGGGGTCAAGGCCAGGCTACCGGACTTTATCCGACGACGAATTTGGCGATTCGGACAATCCGGTGAAAGTAGTGGTGGGAAAGGAAAAGAGGGAGTTCTTGGTGGAGCCTTTTGTTTTAGAAGAAAACCCTTTTAGGGTTTTGATTGATTTGGTGAGGAAAAAAGAAAAGAAGGGAAGAGGATCAATTGATTATGTAATGAGAGGGGCACAGAGAGTCATTTTCGTGGATGTGGATGCTATTTTGTTTGAGCATATGTTATGGTTGATGCAAAATGATTCTTCTTCTTTGTTTGAGCTCAATCTCAAAGAGATTATTGACTTTTATGCTCAAGATTTTTAGAGCTAGCTAGCAATTTAACCTTGAAAAAGAAAGGCACTTAATTACTTTATTTACTTAAAACTCTTATTATTATTATTATTATTATTATTATTATTATTATTATTATTTTTATTATTATTATTATGTTGTTGTTGTTGTTGTTATTGTTGTTCAACATGTTCCTTGTTAAAGGAACAACACTAATGTGACTATATATTGTACTAGAATAAATTTTTATTTATTTATTTATTTATTTTATTTTTATTTTGGAGATGATAAATAAGTACTAGAATAATTATGGATCCATTTTTCTGGATGAATGGACGGCCAATATGTGGATTGTATGTTTCTAGATTATTATAGTTAATTTTGGCATAGCCATAATTTGATCATATATTATTTATTTCTTCCTAATGTATATGAGGAGACATTTGGAGAAGTGTTTGTGTTTATTCGACCTATATTGATTTTGAATTATTATGGGGCAGACTGACAGTTCGATTTTCATAGCTCACACTTAAAAGGTTTAACCTAACTAGCCATGCATTAGGTGGGTTGAAAACAAGAAAAAGCTGGTATTGTTTGGACCGATTACACACCCACACAGCGATTTAACGCACTTTTCATTTTGTCCATAACTACTGGCTGCTGTCCCACGCTCAACACTCTCGAATGAGGGTATATGAATATTGAACACTTTATTTTAATATAAAAAATTAATAAAATTAAAGACTATTTGTATTGGACTTTTTAAAATATCATGTTCAAACATACGAGTCCGTGTAAACATGATTTATAGTTGTTCCGTCAAAAAATGAAATAATTTGTTTTATTATTTTTTTTATGAGTATATTCGCATGTTAGGAGGAAAGTAGATCATCTGTCCTCAAATTTTTTGTCTCCTTGTGTCCCCCCACTTAAATTTTAGCACATGTCTTTTTATTTAATTTTAAAATTAATTAGTGTTAAGCAAGAGATTAAGTGTCAAAATTTAAGTGGAGGAATACAAGAAAACATGGAAATTGGGGACAGATGATCTGTTCTCTGTTAGGAGTGCTTTACTTGAGAAAAATTGTTACCAATGATAAAATTGATGGTCATATTTGGCTGCTCCTAAATATGAAACCATTATATTATTTTCTTAAAGACAATAAATTATATAAGGATGATATGTAAAATTAGTGTTTTACACCATCAAATAATAACATATCACGTAGAGAATTTAGGAGAAGATCAAAGAATTTAAAATGAATTATTATATTATTTGGAAAACTGATATTTTCACATGCCTTTTGATATTTACACATGAAAACCGTCGATATAGTTCCTATAGCGTCGGTTTTTACTATCACTATACATCTTGTGACGCCCCCAAATTCGGGTCCCTTCGAACTTTGAATCCGGTCCGCCACGATACTACTATCGTCAAACTATTTCTATCTTTTATTTATAACTTAATGAATATAACTTTGCTTATTACAATTTAGAAAATAAATTCTTTCCATTTCCAGGATCTGTGTAATTACCCCAAACTTTTATAAGTTTCTAATCTTGGTCATTTACTATTCCTGTTTTACATCACATTCAATATTATAAAAATATGCGAAATAATTTAAACTTTTTCAATCTCCTTTGAAAATAAATCTTTTATTGATATCTTAACTTGAATCAATTATAAATCCTTAAATCAAATTATGTTATGATTCATTCTATTCAATCACTGTATAAATTTTTACATCTCAATTCAAATTCCTCTATGTACCTCATAGTACAACTTAACGTGTATTAAACAACATAAACTACTATCACGTACATCTCCTAGAACCTAAACATGGTTCAAGAGTATATATTTAAATAAATGAATCAATCTCCTTTGATACTATTGAACTTTATCAATCAAGTAGCACAAAATCTTTATCGTGAGTCCTTGACCTGCAAAAGTGGTTATTTGCAAGGGTGAGCTCGACAGCCTAGCAATTCTAACAGTTTTCATACAGCACATAACATATAATAACATACTCAGTTCATGCATTCATAATCAATGAATATTTACTACGCATGTTACTTCTAACATAGCAGGCATAGAGATTTACTTCACAAACATATCATCAAAGATCAACTTTCAACTTTCATACATATCTCATATGTATTTCATATATATACATCAATATTTGCATAGCATAATATAGCTCAACTAACAGTTATCGAATTCATATATGAAATAGAAACTGCAAGAATTGCCTGATTCGTAGTTTATCAACTACGACTTAACTGTTTAAAGCTCATATGCACTGCGTGTATTCCTACATAGTTATATAATCATGAATTCATACCCATCAGTCATACATTTCATATACTCTTAATATAAGAGTAAATATTGTTTCCTACCTTGGTTTCATTTTTACTTGAACTTAGGATAACCATGAGACTAGCTCAATGTGACACCCCCAAAAAATGGGTCCACACGACCCATTCTGAGTCGTCAGATATCATACTATAGAAATTAAATACAAACTTCATTTATATTAATCTGTTGAGCGTGCATGAAGTACGACAACACATAAGTCGTGAGTTTTAATACAAATACATGTAACTCTCCGGTGCCTCACCACAACACCTTACAATGGTACTTTACATAAAAGTACAGTCAATAACTATTTTAGAAATTAAAATCTTTGGAAAATGCTCAAGGAAACCTTCGTACATGGGAGACCATGCATCTAAGTTATGATAGATATCATATGACTCGAGAATTATCCTTGGTTGACCTAATAGACCCTAAAAAAAATGAGAAGATTCTTCGCCATGTTCTTTCCAATGGTGAGTCTTCTCTTGACATATAATTATCTCCATTGTCTCCAATTGAGAATTATATTTCACCCAAACTCCAAGATTATATAGGTAGTGCTCATAGATATAATCAGCAAGTGCATGTGCACAACCCTATCTTATGATAACACGAAGTCGTCTGTCATTAGACATCTTGTATGATAGTGAAAAAACACTCTTCTAATTTTGGGATCACCTCACCCTATTCGGTTCACCAAAATTAACGGTTAAAATGACGTATAAAATGCGACACACCTATCTAAAATTCTCAATAAAATTATTTCCATACTATTTAGGGAGAACCTCAACAACTATAGACCACCGTTCTAATTCCCTGTTAACCCCGCTCGACCCAGCTACACTCTTATTACCTGAAAGGAATTGTGAAGCAAAAGGGTGAGCTCAACTAGCCTAGTAAAAAATATCATGACTAAAGATAATTAAATTATCAATAGCCTTCGTCAATAATAAATCAGAGATTTAGAACATATGGTAGATGATAAAACTTTTCAACCATAGTTGCAGCGAAACAAGCAATCCATTAGAAGAGTCAAATAGATCATAAGGTCTATTATCTCCTCCATGTTAAAAGTCCACCAACAATGATTTATCCATATAACATCAATCAATAATTCATGTCCACAATAATGTGAATAACTCATAATCATAATTGTGGTTCTAAATTCCTCTTCGCATCCAGGACGAAGATAATTTTCATCACCTGTCTTTACCTGAAACATCAAAGATCATGGTTATACCAAATCATAGTTCATGTTCATAATCATACTAATAAATTCATCTTTGCACTACGAGCCAAAGATATTCATCAACAGTTCATCTTTGCACTACAGGCCAAAGATATTTAACAACAGGTCATCTTCGCACTATGACCAAAGATATTCAACAACAATTCATCTTTGCACTACAGGCCAAAGATATTCAACAACAGGTCATCTTTGCACTACGGGCCAAAGATATTAATATCTTAAAGAAATATATAATCATTTCAAAATTTATATAAACAATAATTATAGCCATGCTGATCAATTCACCTTTGCACTTAAGCTAAAGATATTCAATTATAAATTCAATGGTCATGATCATACCAGTCAATAATTCATCTTTGCACTACTAGCCAAATAGAACCCATAGTCACGATCATACCAATAATCTACCCATCTTTACACTTAAGTCAAAGAGAAATTTCATCACCAGGATTATAAAAAAATGTTATATATGATAATAAAAATAATATGATCAAAACATGAATTTAATTTCAAGAGTAAGATTCATAAATCAACGATAATTTGGTCAGAAAAAGAAACCAATTTTATCGTGAATAGTACCCCGTGAATAGTAACTCATGAATAGTAACCCGTATTTGTAAATAATACTGTATACGTGAATAGTGTTGTATACGTGAATAGTACCTATGAATAGTACTCCATGAATAGTACTCATAAAAGGAAAATACAAAAGAAAACGATATTCCATGATGAGTATAAAAGAAATGATATCTCATACGAGTATAATAGAATATACGAAACTGCAAATGAAATTTTACCCGCTATGCAGTAATACACATAAACAGATCATTTCCATAATTTAATAAAGAATATATGAATACGAAGGGTCATTCACCATACATGCAGTAGTCTGTATGGACAGGTTATTTCAACAGAATAATAAAGAATGGAATAATAGAAAAATTTCACCATGCATGCGGTAGTCCGTGTAGACAGGTTATTCCAACAGAATAATAAAGAATGGAATAATAAAAGGATTTCACCATACACGCGGTAGTCCGCGTAGACAAGTTATTCCAACAGAATAATAAAGAATGGAATAACAGAAGAATTTCACCATACATGCGGTAGTCTGTGTAGGTAGGTTATTTCAACAGAATAATAAAGAATGGGATAACAAAAGGATTTCACCATGCATGCGGTAGTCCGCATAGATAGGTTATTCCAACAGAATAATAAAGAATGGAATAACAAACGAATTTCACCATGCATGCGGTAGTCCGCGTAGAGATGTTATTCCAACAGAATAATAAAGAATGGAATAACAACTCTTACGAGTATTGAAAGAAAATAACTTTCTTCATGAATACGAAAGAAATAATACCCCTTACGACTGTTGAACGAAAATAATATTCCTACGAATATTGAACGAAGATGATATTCCTTACAAATATTGAACGAAAATAATATTCATAAGAATATGAAAAATAATATCTCTTCAGAATATGAAATAAATAATATCCCTTACGACTATTGAACGAAAATAATATTCCTACGAATATTGAAGCGAAGATGATATTCTTACGATATATGAACAAAAATAATATTCATACTAATCTGAAAAATAATATCTCTTCGTAATATGAAATAAATAATACCCTTACCTCGTAAGAAGACCTGGATTTGGAATAGTGAGGAAGCAGACTTTCTTCTCTTTTTCTCTATAGCTTCTCTCTCTATAATTGCTCTTGTGAGTCTTAGTGAATTGATGAGAATGGAAGAAGAATGAGCTTCTATTTATAAGAAAATATAGTTTTGATAAATGCACATTTTGGGGCTTGAAATATTACAGTATAATAACTTTATCTTTTTCTTCATTTTTAATTTAGTCCTGCAAGTATTATCAAACTTGCACCACCTCCCCTAATAGTACATCATGTGAATCAATAGTACATTCATGTGAATCAATAGTTCTATACATGTGAAAAAAATAGTTACAGTATAGTACCTTCATCTATACCTCCATTTTTAATTTAGTCATGCAAGTATTATCAATCTTGCACCACATCCCCTAATAGTACATGCATGTGAATCAATAGTACACATATAAGCATGTGAATTAATAGCAATTAATTGCTCATTTATCTGATTAATTACCCGATTGGTTAATTTAACATCCACAAATCAATTATTATCGAAATAATTGTCAATTTGCACCAACACTAATAATCCCTACACAATAAAAATATTTTTATCACCAATTTCATTTTTGAACTTTCAAAGTTTGACTTTTTCCAAAAAAGTCAATTGTTGACTTTTTGACCAAAAAGTCAACCCCGGTAAATTTTGTGTGTATAGTCTATTTTTACTAATTTCATCGTTTTGGACTCAAATATCACGTCTGCGTATCCAAATTCAACTCAAAGCTCAAATTTGATTTTCAATAACAATCATCATTAATATTATAACTCACAATATTCACAACCAGATCATTTCCAGTAAAGAGGGGGCTTTCCGATAAGGATTTCTCCCTATTGGCACACAATTAAATAACCTAACCCCTTTCCTCAATAGAACTTTCTAGACATCGTCAATAATGCAAATAATAATATGAACAACTTGTCATCTCAATTATTGATTTAATAATATAAAATATTGATACTGTGACAATAATTGAATCAAACTGAGTGACTTCTCACGTAAGCATCAATAATCAAAGATACTGTACAATACCGTGTGTCACTGTGCAACCACGCGCATTACTATACTTTTATCAATTTAACCATTTACTAAATAGAATAATAATTATAAAAATTGAATACTTTCATTTCGTAAAATTCGGGGTCTTACAATCTCCCCTCCTTATGAATTTTCGCCCTCAAAATTTACGTACCTGGTAGTTCGAAAAGATGAGAATACCTTGCTTTTTTTTCGGATTGTGCCTTCCCGGTTATTTCCTCTCTATCATGATTTACCCATTGCTCATCATCTGTATTTCATATATCATTCTAGAATACATCTTCAAAACAAAGGTTAATTGACATATCACAATTTGTCAACTTATCAAGTAAAAATTTCAACTTAGGTAAGTCACATATTAGCGAAGTATATTACTCGTCTCTCCCCTCCTAGTTCTAGACTCATATCTCCGCCATCGCCCATATTCCTAAGCTCTGATACAATCTATGACACCCCCAAAATGGGTCCACACGACCCATTCTGAGTCGTCAAATATCATACTATAGAAATTAAATACAAACTTCATTTATACAACTGTTGAACTGTCGTGCAGAGTACGACAACACATAAGCTGTGAGTTTTAATACAAATACATGTAACTCTCCTGGTGCCTCGACCACAACACCTTACAATGGTACTTTACATAAAAGTACAGTCAATAACTATTTTAGAAATTAAATTCTTTGGAAAATGGTCAAGGAAACCTTCGTACATGGGAGACCATGCATCTAAGTTATGATAGATATCATATGACTCGAGAATTATCCTTGGTTGACCCAATAGACCCTAAAGAAAAATGAGAAGATTACTGTCATGTTCTTTCCAATGGTGAGTCTTCTCTTGACATATAATTATCTCCATTGTCTCCAATTGAGAATTATATTTCACCCAAACTCCAAGATTATATAGGTAGTGCTCATAGATACAATCAGCAAGTGCATGTGCACAACCCTGTCTTATGATAACACGAAGTCGTCTGTCATTAGACATCTTGTATGATAGTGGAAAAACACTCTTCTAATTTTGGCATCACCTCACCCTATTCGGTTCACCAAAATTAACGGTTAAAATGACGTATAAAATGCGACACACTTATCTAAAATTCTCAATAAAATTATTTTTATACTATTTAATGAGAACCTCAATAGCTATAAACCACTGTTCTAATTCCCTATTACTCCGGCACGACCCAGCTACACTCTTATTACCTGAAAGGAGTGGGAAGCAAAAGGGTGAGCTCAACTAGCCCAGTAAAGAATATCATGACTAAAGATAATTAAATTATCAATAGCCTTCATCAATAATAAATTATAGATTTAGAACATATGGTAGATGATAAAACTTTTCAACCATAGTTGCAACGGAACGAGAAATCCATTAGAAGAGTCAAATAGACCATAAGGTCTATTATCTTCTCCATGTTAAAAGTCCACCAACAATGTTTTATCCCTATAACATCAATCAACAATTCCTGTCCACAATCATGTGAATAACTCATAATCATAATTGTGGTTCTAAAATTCTCTTTGCATCCAGGATGAAGATAATTTTCATCACCTGTCTTTACCTGAAACATCAAAGATCATGGTTATACCAAATCACAGTTCCTGTTTATAATCATACTAATAAATTCATCTTTGCACTACAGGCCAAAGATATTCATCAACAATTCATCTTTGCACTACAGGACAAAGATATTCAACAACAGGTCATCTTTGCACTACGGCCAAAGATATTCAACAACAATTCATCTTTGCACTTTAGGCCAAAGATATTCAAAAACAGGTCATCTTTGTACTACGGGCCAAAGATATTAATATCTCAAAGAAATATATAATCATTTCAGAATTTATATAAACAATAATTATAACCATGCTGATCAATTCTTCTTTGCACTTAAGCTAAAGATATTCAATTATAAATTCAATGGTCATGATCATACCAGTCAATAATTCATCTTTGCACTACTAACCAAAGAAAACCCATAGTCACGATCATACTAATAATCTACCCATCTTTACACTTAAGTCAAAGAGAAATTTCATTACCAGGATTATAAAAAAATGTTATATATTATAATAAAAATAATATGATCAAAACATTGATTTAATTTCAAGAGTAAGATTCATAAATCAACGATAATTTGGTCAGAAAAGGAAACCAATTTTGTCGTGAATAGTACCCCATGAATAGTAACTCATGAATAGTAACTCGTGAATAGTAATTCATGAATAATAACTCATGAATAGTAACTTCGTGATTCAGTAAATAATCTTTGTATACGTGAATAGTGCCGTATACGTGAATAGTACCCATAAATAGTACTCCATGAATAGTACTCATAAAAGGAAAATACAAAAGAAAACGATATTCCATGACAAGTATAAAAGAAATGATATCTCATACGAGTATAATAGAATATACGAAACTGCAAATGAATTTTTACCCGCCATGCGGTAATCCACGTAGACAGATCATTTCCACAATTTAATAAAGAATATATGAATACGAAGGGTCATTCACCATGCATGCGGTAGTCCGCATAGACATGTTATTCCAACAGAATAATAAAGAATGGAATAACAGAAAAATTTCACTATGCATGCGGTAGTCCGTGTAGACAGGTTATTCCAAAAGAATAATAAAGAATGGAATAACAAAAGGATTTCACCATGCATGCGGTAGTCCGCGTAGACAGGTTATTCCAACAGAATAATAAAGAATGGAATAACAACTCTTACGAGTATTGAAAGAAAATAACTCTCTTCATGAATACGAAAGAAATAATACCCCTTACGACTGTTGAACGAAAATAATATTCCTACGAATATTGAACGAAGATGATATTTCTTACGAATATTGAACGAAAATAATATTCATACGAATGCGAAAAATAATATCTCTTCAGAATAATAAATAAATAATACCCCTTACAACTGTTGAACGAAAATAATATTCCTACGAATATTGAACGAAGATGATATTCCTTACGAATATTGAACGAAAAGAATATTCATACGAATACGAAAAATAATATCTCTTCAGAATATGAAATAAATAATACCCCTTACCTCAGAAGAAGATTGGATACTGGAATAGTGAGGTAGTAGACTTCTCTTCTTCTTTCTCTCTATAGCTTTTATCTCTATAATTACTCTTGTGAGTCTTAGTGAATTGATGAGAATGGAAGAAGAATGTGTTTCTATTTATAGGAAAATATTGTTTTGATAATTGCACATTTTGCGGCTCGAAATATTACAGTATAATACCTTTATCTTTTTTTTCATTTTTAATTTAGTCTTGCAAGTATTATCAAAGTTGCACCACCTCCCCTAATAGTACATCATGTGAATCAATAGTACATTCATGTGAATTAATAGTTCTATACATGTGAAAAAAATAGTTACAGTATAGTACCTTCATCTATACCTCCATTATTAATTTAGTCATGCAAGTATTATCAATCTTGCACCACATCCCCTAATAGTACATGCATGTGAATCAATAGTATACACATGTGAATAAATAGTTATAAGCATGTGAATTAATAACAATTAATTGCTCATTTATCCGATTAATTACCCGATTGGTTAATTTAACATCCACAAATCAATTATTATTGAAATAATTATCAATTTCCACCAACACTAATAATCCCAACACAATAAAAATATTTTTATCACCAATTTCATTTTTGAATTTTCAAAGTTTGACTTTTTCCACAAAAGTCAATTGTTGACTTTTTGACCAAAAAGGCAACCCTGGTAAATTTTGTGTTTATAGTCTATTTTTACTAATTTCATCGTTTTGGACTCAAATATAACGTAAGCGTCTCCAAATTCAATCCGAGCTCAAATTCGATTTTCAATAACATTCATCATTAATATTATAACTCACAATATTCACAACCGGATCGTTTCCGGAAAGAGGAGCTTTTCGATAAGGATTTCTCCCTATTGGCACACAATTAAATAACCTAACCCCTTTCCTCGTGAACTTTCTAGACATCGTCAATAATGCAAATAATAATATGAACAACTTGTCATCTCAATTATTGATTTCATATTATAAAATATTGATACTATGACAATAATTGAATCAAACTGAGTGACTTCTCACGTAAGCATCAATAATCAAAGATACTATACAATACCGTGTGTCACTGTGCAACCACGCGTATTACTGTACTTTTATCAATTTAACCATTTACTAAATAGAATAATAATTATAAAAATTGAATACTTTCATTCGTAAAATTCGGGGTCTTACAATCTCCCCTCCTTATGAATTTTTGCCCTCGAAATTTACGTACTAGGTAGTTTGAAAAGATGAGAATACTTTGCTTTCTTTTCGGATTATACCTTCCCGATTATTTCCTCTCTATCATGATTTTCCCATTGCTCATCTCCTGTATTTCAGATATCATTCCAGAATACATCTTCAAAACAAAGGTTAATTGACATATCACAATTTGTCAACTTATCAAGTAAAAATTTCAGCTTAGGTAAGTCACATACTAGTGAAGTATATTACTCGTCTCTCCCCTCCTAGTTCTAGACTCATATCTCCGCTATATCGCCCATATTCCTAAGCTCGATACCATCATGTGACACCCCAAAATAGGTCCATACGACCCATTTCGAGTGCTTGAGATATCACACTTTAGAAATTAAATACAAACTTCATTTATACAACTGTTGAACTATCGTGCAGAGTATGACAACACATAAGCTGTGAGTTTTAATAAAAATACATGTAACTCTCATGGTGCCTCGACCACAACACCTTACGATGGTACTTTACATAAAAGTACAGTCAATAAATGTTTTAGAAATTAAAATCTTTGGAAAATGCTCAAGAAAACCTTCCGTACATGGGAGACCATGCATCTAAGTTATGATAGATATCATATGACTCGAGAATTATCCTTGGTTGACCCAATAGACCCCAAAGAAAAATGAGAAGATTCTCTTGTCATGTTCTTTCCAATGGTGAGTCTTCTCTTGACATATAATTATCTCCATTGTCTCCAATTGAGAATTATATTTCACCCAAACTCCAAGATTATATAGGTAGTGCTCATAGATATAATCAGCAAGTGCATGTGCACAACCCTGTCTATGATAACACGAAGTAAATGCGTCATTAGACATCTTGTATGATGGTGGCAAAATACTCTTCCAAAGTTGGGTTCACCTCACCCTATTTGGTTCACCAAAATCAACAGATTAAAATGACTTATAAAATCGACACACTTATCTAAAATTCTCAATAAAATTATTTTCATCTTGTTTTAGGAGAACCTCAGCGACTATAGACCACCGATTCTAATTCCTGTTACCCCGTTCGACCCATTACACTCTTCTTATTACCTGAAAGGAATTATGAAGCAAAAGGGTGAGCTCAACTAGCCCAGTAAAGAATATCATGACTAAAGATAATTAAATTATCAATAGCCTTCATCAATAATAAATCAAAGATTTAGAACATATGGTAGATGATAAAACTTTTCAACCATAGTTGCAGCGGAACGAGCAATCCATTAGAATAGTCAAATAGACCATAAGGTCTATTATCTTATCCATGTTAAAAGTCCACCAACAATTTTTTATCTCTATAACATCAATCAACAATTCTTGTCCACAATCATGTGAATAACTCATAATCATACTTGTGGTTCTAAATTCCTCTTCGCATCCAGGACGAAGATAATTTTCATCACCTGTCTTTACCTGAAACATCAAGATCATAGTTATACCAAATCACAGTTCCTGTTCATAATCATACTAATAAATTCATCTTTGCACTACGGGCCAAAGATATTCATCAACAGTTCATCTTTGCAATACAGGCCAAAGATATTCAACAACACGTCATCTTTGCACTACGGCCAAAGATATTCAATAACAATTCATCTTTGCACTACATGCCAAAGATATTCAACAATAGGTCATCTTTGCACTACGGGCCAAAGATATTAATAACTCAAAGAAATATATAATCATTTCAGAATTTCTATAAACAATAATTATAGCCATGCTGATCAATTCACCTTTGCACTTAAGCTAAAGATATTCAATTATAAATTCAATGGTCATGATCATACCAGTCAATAATTTATCTCTGCACTACTAGCCAAAGAGAACCCATAGTCACGATCATACCAATAATCTACCCATCTTTACACTTAAGTCAAAGAGAAATTTCATCACCGAGGATTATAAAAAATGTTATATATGATAATATAAAATAATATGATCAAAACATGGATTTAATTTAAAGAGTAAGATTCAAAAATCAACGATAATTTGGTTAGGAAAAAGAAACTAATTTTTGTCGTGAATAGCACCCAAGTGAATAGTAACTCATGAATAATAACCCGTATTTGTAAATAGTACTATATCGTGAATAATGCCGTATACATGAATAGTACCCATGAATAGTATATCGTGAATAGTACTCATAAAAAAGAAAATACAAAAGACAACGATATTTCATGATGAGTATAAAAGAAATGATAACTCATACGAGTATAATAGAATATCTGAAGCGCAAATGGATTTTTACCCGCCATGTGGTAATCCATGTAGACAGATCATTCCATAACTTAATAAAGAATATATGAATACGAAGGGTCATTCACTATGCATGCGGTAGTCCACGTGAGCGAGTTATTCCAGATGAATAATAAAGAATGGAATAATGAAGAATTTCACCATGCATGCGGTGATCGCAGATAGAAGCGAGTTATTCCAACAGAATAATAAAGAATGGAATAACAAAAGAATTTCACCATGCATGCGGTAGTCCGCGTAGACAGGTTATTCCAACAGAATAATAAAGAATGGAATAACAAAATAATTTCACCATGCATGCAGTAGTCCGCGTAGACATGTTATTCCAACAGAATAATAAAGAATGGAATAACAACTCTTACGAGTATTGAAAGAAAATAACTCTTTTCATGAATACGAAAGAAATAATACCCCTTACGACTGTTGAACGAAAATAATATTCCTACGAATATTGAACGAAGATGATATTCCTTACGAATATTGAACGAAAATAATATTCATACGAATGCGAAAAATAATATCTCTTCAGAATATTAAATAAATAATACCCCTTACGACTGTTGAACGAAAATAATATTCCTACGAATATTGAACGAAGATGATATTCCTTACGAATATTGAACGAAAATAATATTCATACGAATACGAAAAATAATATCTCTTCAGAATATGAAATAAATAATACCCCTTACCTCAGAAGAAGATTGGATACTGGAATAGTGAGGTAGTAGACTTCTCTTCTTCTTTCTCTCTATAGCTTTTATCTCTATAATTACTCTTGTGAGTCTTAGTGAATTGATGAGAATGGAAGAAGAATGTGTTTCTATTTATAGGAAAATATAGTTTTGATAATTGCACATTTTGCGGCTCGAAATATTACAGTATAATACCTTCATCTTTTTTTTCATTTTTAATTTAGTCCTGCAAGTATTATCAAAGTTGCACCACCTCCCCTAATAGTACATCATGTGAATCAATAGTACATTCATGTGAATTAATAGTTCTATACATGAAAAAAAATAGTTCTGATATAGTACCTTCATCTATACCTCCATTATTAATTTAGTCATGCAAGTATTATCAATCTTGCACCACATCCCCTAATAGTACATGTATGTGAATCAATAGTATACACATGTGAATAAATAGTTATAAGCATGTGAATTAATAGCAATTAATTGCTCATTTATCCGATTAATTACCCGATTGGTTAATTTAACATCCACAAATCAATTATTATTGAAATAATTATCAATTTCCACCAACACTAATAATCCCAACACAATAAAAATATTTTTATCACCAATTTTATTTTGAATTTTCAAAGTTTGACTTTTCCACAAAAGTCAATTGTTGACTTTGACCAAAAAGGCAACCACAGTAAATTTTGTGTTTATAGTCTATTTTTACTAATTTCATCGTTTTGGACTCAAATATAACGTCAAGCGTCTCCAAATTCAATCCGAGCTCAAATTCGATTTTCAATAACATTCATCATTAATATTATAACTCACAATATTAACAACGAGATCGTTCGAGGAAAGAGGGGCTTTTCGATAAGGATTTCTCCCTATTGGCACACAATTAAATAACCTAACCCCTTTCCTCGGCGAGAACTTTCTAGACATCGTCAATAATGCAAATAATAATATGAACAACTTGTCATCTCAATTATTGATTTCATATTATAAAATATTGATACTATGATGATAATTGAATCAAAGCTGGTGACTTCTCACGTAAGCATCAATAATCAAAGATACTATACAATACAGGTGTGTCATTTGTGCAACCACGCAGCGTATTCTTTGTACTTTTATCAATTTAACCATTTACTAAATAGAATAATAATTATAAAAATTGAATACTTTCATTCGTAAAATTCGGGGTCTTACAATCTCCCTCCTTATGAATTTTTGCCCTCGAAATTTCGTCTTTAGGTAGTTTGAAAAGATGAGAATACTTTGCTTTCTTTTGGATTATACCTTCAGATTATTTCCTCTCTATCATGATTTTCCCATTGCTCATCTCCACGTATTTGAGATATCATTCGAATACATCTTCAAAACAAAGGTTAATTGACATATCACAATTTGTCAACTTATCAAGTAAAAATTTCAGCTTAGGTAAGTCACATACTAGTGAAGTATATTACTCGTCTCTCCCCTCCTAGTTCTAGACTCATATCTCCGCCATCGCCCATATTCCTAGCTCGATACCATCGTGACACCCCCAAAATAGGTCCACACGACCCATTCCGAGTCTTGGATATCACACTTTAGAAATTAAATACAAACTTCATTTATACAATTTGTTGAACTAAATGCAGTGTGATGACAACACATAAGGTGTGAGTTTTAATAAAAATACATGTAACTCTCATGGTGCCTCGACCACAACACCTTACGATGGTACTTTACATAAAAAAATACGGTCGATAAATGTTTTAGAAATTAAAATCTTTGGAAAATGCTCAAGAAAACCTTCGTACATGGGAGACCATGCATCTAAGTTATGATAGATATCATATGACTCGAGAATTATCCTTGGTTGACCCAATAGACCCCAAAGAAAAATGAGAAGATTCTTGTCATGTTCTTTCCAATGGTGAGTCTTCTCTTGACATATAATTATCTCCATTGTCTCCAATTGAGAATTATATTTCACCCAAACTCAAGATTATATAGGTAGTGCTCATAGATATAATCGGCAAGTGCATGCACAACCACATCTATGATAACACGAAGTAAATGCATCATTAGACATCTTGTATGATGGTGGCAAAATACTCTTCCAAAGTTGGGTTCACCTCACCCTATTTGGTTCACCAAAATCAACAGATTAAAATGACTTATAAAATCGACACACTTATCTAAAATTCTCAATAAAATTATTTTCATCTTTGTTTAGGGAGAACCTCAATGACTATAGACCACCGATTCTAATTCCTGTTACCCCAGTTCGACCCCGGCTACACTCTTATTACACGAAAGGAATTATGAAGCAAAAGGTGAGCTCAACTAGCCCGATAAAGAATATCATGACTAAAGATAATTAAATTATCAATAGCCTTCATCAATAATAAATCAAAGATTTAGAACATATGGTAGATGATAAAACTTTTCAACCATAGTTGCGGTGAACGAAGCAATCCATTAGAATAGTCAAATAGACCATAAGGTCTATTATCTTATCCATGTTAAAAGTCCACCAACAATTTTTATCTCTATAACATCAATCAACAATTCTTGTCCACAATCATGTGAATAACTCATAATCATACTTGTGGTTCTAAATTCCTCTTCGCATCCGGGCGAAGATAATTTTCATCACTTTGTCTTTACACGAAACATCAAGATCATAGTTATACCAAATCACGGTTCACATTCATAATCATACTAATAAATTCATCTTTTGCACTACGGGCCAAAGATATTCATCAACAGATTCATCTTTGCAATACGGCCAAAGATATTCAACAACACGTCATCTTTGCACTACTGACCAAAGATATTCAATAACAATTCATCTTTGCACTACATGCCAAAGATATTCAACAATAGGTCATCTTTGCACTCACGGCCAAAGATATTAATAACTCAAAGAAATATATAATCATTTGAATTTCTATAAACAATAATTATAGCCATCTTTGATCAATTCACCTTTGCACTTAAGCTAAAGATATTCAATTATAAATTCAATGGTCATGATCATACGATCGATAATTTATCTACGCACTACTAGCCAAAGAGAACCCATAGTCACGATCATACCAATAATCTACCCATCTTTACACTTAAGTCAAAGAGAAATTTCATCACCGGGATTATAAAAAATGTTATATATGATAATAAAAATAATATGATCAAAACATGGATTTAATTTAAAGAGTAAGATTCAAAAATCAAGCGATAATTTGGTGGGAAAAAGAAACTAATTTTGTCGTGAATAGCACCGAAGTGAATAGTAACTCATGAATAATAACCCGTATTTGTAAATAGTACTATATATCGTGAATAATCCGTATACATGAATAGTACCCATGAATAGTATCTTTGTGAATAGTACTCATAAAAAGAAAATACAAAAAAGACAACGATATTTCATGATGAGTATAAAAGAAATGATAACTCATACGAGTATAATAGAATATACTAAAGCGCAAATGGATTTTTACCGCCATGTGGTAATCCGTGAGCAGATCATTCCATAACTTAATAAAGAATATATGAATCTGAAGGGTCATTCACTATGCATGCGGTAGTCCACGTGAGCGGAGTTATTCCAACGAGAATAATAAAGAATGGAATAACGGAAGAATTTCACCATGCATAAACGGTAGTCGCATAGGCGGAGTTATTCAACGAATAATAAAGAATGGAATAACAAAAGAATTTCACCATGCATGCGGTAGTCAGCGTGAGCGGAGTTATTCAACGAATAATAAAGAATGGAATAACAAAATAATTTCACCATGCATGCGATGAGTCAAGCGTAGACATGTTATTCCAACGAGAATAATAAAGAATGGAATAACAACTCTTTACAGTATTGAAAGAAAATAACTCTTTTCATGAATACTGAAAGAAATAATACCCCTTACATTTGTTGAGCGAAAATAATATTCCTCGAATATTGAGCGAAGATGATATTCCTTACGAATATTGAGCGAAAATAATATTCATACGAATCGAAAAATAATATCTCTTGAATATTAAATAAATAATAACCCCACTACATTTGTTGAGCGAAAATAATATTCCTACGAATATTGAGCGAAGATGATATTCCTTACGAATATTGAGCGAAAATAATATTCATACGAATACGAAAAATAATATCTCTTGAATATGAAATAAATAATACCCTTACCTCGGAAGAAGATTGGATCTTTGGAATAGTGAGGTAGTAGACTTCTCTTCTTCTTTCTCTCTATAGCTTTTATCTCTATAATTACTCTTGTGAGTCTTAGTGAATTGATGAGAATGGAAGAAGAAGAATGTTTTTATTTATAGGAAAATATAGTTTTGATAATTGCACATTTTGCGGCTCGAAATATTACAGTATAATACCTTCATCTTTTTTTTCATTTTTAATTTAGTCCTGCAAGTATTATCAAAGTTGCACCACCTCCCCTAATAGTACATCATGTGAATCAATAGTACATTCATGTGAATTAATAGTTCTATACATGTGAAAAAAATAGTTACTGATTATAGTACCTTCAAATATACCTCCATTATTAATTTAGTCATGCAAGTATTATCAATCTTGCACCACATCCCCTAATAGTACATGTATGTGAATCAATAGTATACACATGTGAATAAATAGTTATAAGCATGTGAATTAATAGCAATTAATTGCTCATTTATCCGATTAATTACCGATTGGTTAATTTAACATCCACAAATCAATTATTATTGAAATAATTATCAATTTCCACCAACACTAATAATCCCAACACAATAAAAATATTTTTATCACCAATTTTATTTTTGAATTTTCAAAGTTTGACTTTTTCCACAAAAGTCAATTGTTGATTTTTGACCAAAAGGCAACCACAGTAAATTTTGTGTTTATAGTCTATTTTTACTAATTTCATCGTTTTGGACTCAAATATAACGTCAGCGTCTCCAAATTCAATCAGAGCTCAAATTCGATTTTCAATAACATTCATCATTAATATTATAACTCACAATATTAACAACGGATCGTTCAGGAAAGAGGGGCTTTTCGATAAGGATTTCTCCCTATTGGCACACAATTAAATAACCTAACCCCTTTCTCGGCAGAACTTTCTAGACATCGTCAATAATGCAAATAATAATATGAACAACTTGTCATCTCAATTATTGATTTCATATTATAAAATATTGATACTATGACAATAATTGAATCAAAGTGAGTGACTTCTCACGTAAGCATCAATAATCAAAGATCTATACAATACAGTGTGTCATTGTGCAACCACAGCGTATTCTTTGTACTTTATCAATTTAACCATTTACTAAATAGAATAATAATTATAAAATTGAATACTTTCATTCGTAAAATTCGAGGGTCTTACAATCTCCCCTCCTTATGAATTTTGCCCCTCGAAATTTACGTCTTAGGTAGTTTGAAAAGATGAGAATACTTTGCTTTCTTTTGGATTATACCTTCCAGATTATTTCCTCTCTATCATGATTTTCCCATTGCTCATCTCTCCGTATTTGAGATATCATTTCGAATACATCTTGAAACAAAGGTTAATTGACATATCACAATTTGTCAACTTATCAAGTAAAAATTTGACTTAGGTAAGTCAGTCATACTAGTGAAGTATATTACTCGTCTCTCCCCTCCTAGTTCTAGACTCATATCTCCGCCATCGCCCATATTCCTAAGCTCTGATACCATCTGTGACACCCCCAAAATAGGTCCACACGACCCATTCTGAGTCGCCAGATATCACACTTTAGAAATTAAATACAAACTTCATTTATACAATTGTTGAACTATCGATGCAGTGTGATGACACATAAGGTTTGTGAGTTTTAATAAAAATACATGTAACTCTCATGGTGCCTCGAACCACAACACCTTACGATGGTACTTTACATAAAAGTACGATCGATAAATGTTTTAGAAATTAAAATCTTTGGAAAATGCTCAAGAAGAAAACCCGTACATGGGAGACCATGCATCTAAGTTATGATAGATATCATATGACTCGAGAATTATCCTTGGTTGTTAATAGACCCCAAAGAAAATGAGAAGATTCTTGTCATGTTCTTTCCAATGGTGAGTCTTCTCTTGACATATAATTATCTCCATTGTCTCCAATTGAGAATTATATTTCACCCAAACTCAAGATTATATAGGTAGTGCTCATAGATATAATCGGCAAGTGCATGTGCACAACCACATCTATGATAACACGAAGTAAATCGTCATTAGACATCTTGTATGATGGTGGCAAAATACTCTTCCAAAGTTGGGTTCACCTCACCCTATTTGGTTCACCAAAATCAACAGATTAAAATGACTTATAAAATACGACACACTTATCTAAAATTCTCAATAAAATTATTTTCATCTCTTTGTTTAGGAGAACCTCAATGACTATAGACCATCGATTCTAATTCCACTGTTACCCCAGTTAGACCCCGGCTACACTCTTATTACCTGAAAGGAATTATGAAGCAAAAGGGTGAGCTCAACTAGCCCAGTAAAGAATATCATGACTAAAGATAATTAAATTATCAATAGCCTTCATCAATAATAAATCAAAGATTTAGAACATATGGTAGATGATAAAACTTTTCAACCATAGTTGCGGTGAACGAAGCAATCCATTAGAATAGTCAAATAGACCATAAGGTCTATTATCTTATCCATGTTAAAAGTCCACCAACAATTTTTATCTCTATAACATCAATCAACAATTCTTGTCCACAATCATGTGAATAACTCATAATCATACTTGTGGTTCTAAATTCCTCTTCGCATCCGGGGCGAAGATAATTTTCATCTGTCTTTACACGAAACATCAAGATCATAGTTATACCAAATCACAGTTCTGTTCATAATCATACTAATAAATTCATCTTTACACTCGGGCCAAAGATATTCATCAACAGATTCATCTTTGCAATACTGGGGCCAAAGATATTCAACAACACGTCATCTTTTTTTCTGACCAAAGATATTCAATAACAATTCATCTTTGCACTACATGCCAAAGATATTCAACAATAGGTCATCTTTGCACTACGGGCCGAAGATATTAATAACTCAAAGAAATATATAATCATTTTCGAATTTCTATAAACAATAATTATAGCCATCTTTGATCAATTCACCTTTGCACTTAAGCTAAAGATATTCAATTATAAATTCAATGGTCATGATCATACCCGATCGATAATTTATCTACGCACTACTTAGCAAAGAGAACCCATAGTCACGATCATACCAATAATCTACCCATCTTTACACTTAAGTCGAGAAATTTCATCATCAGGATTATAAAAAATGTTATATATGATAATAAAAATAATATGATCAAAACATGGATTTAATTTAAAGAGTAAGATTCAAAAATCAGCGATAATTTGGTCGGAAAAAGAAACTAATTTTGTCGTGAATAGCACCCAGTGAATAGTAACTCATGAATAATAACCCGTATTTGTAAATAGTACTATATCGTGAATAATGCAGTATACATGAATAGTACCCATGAATAGTATCTTGTGAATAGTACTCATAAAAAGAAAATACAAAAAAGACAACGATATTTCATGATGAGTATAAAAGAAATGATAACTCATACGAGTATAATAGAATATCTGAAGCTATGAAATGGATTTTTACCCGCCATGTGGTAATCCACGTGATGCAGATCATTCCATAACTTAATAAAGAATATATATGAATCTGAAGGGTCATTCACTATGCATGCGGTAGTCCACGTGAGCGAGTTATTCCAACGAGAATAATAAAGAATGGAATAACGGAAAATTTCACCATGCAAATGCGGTAGTCGCGTAGGCGAGTTATTCAACGAGAATAATAAAGAATGGAATAACAAAAGAATTTCACCATGCATGCGGTAGTCGCGTGAGCGGAGTTATTCAACGAATAATAAAGAATGGAATAACAAAATAATTTCACCATGCATGCGATAGTCAGCGTGAGACATGTTATTCCAAATGAATAATAAAGAATGGAATAACAACTCTTACAGTATTGAAAGAAAATAACTCTTTTCATGAATACGAAAGAAATAATACCCCTTTACATTGTTGAGCGAAAATAATATTCCTACGAATATTGAGCGAAGATGATATTCCTTACGAATATTGAGCGAAAATAATATTCATACGAATGCGAAAAATAATATCTCTTGAATATTAAATAAATAATACCCTTTACATTTGTTGAGCGAAAATAATATTCCTACGAATATTGAGCGAAGATGATATTCCTTACGAATATTGAGCGAAAATAATATTCATACGAATCGAAAATAATATCTCTTGAATATGAAATAAATAATACCCCCTTACCTCGGAAGAAGATTGGATCTTTGGAATAGTGAGGTAGTAGACTTCTCTTCTTCTTTCTCTCTATAGCTTTTATCTCTATAATTACTCTTGTGAGTCTTAGTGAATTGATGAGAATGGAAGAAGAATGTGTTTTATTTATAGAAAATATAGTTTTGATAATTGCACATTTCTTGGCTCGAAATATTACGATTATAATACCTTCATCTTTTTTTCATTTTTAATTTAGTCCTGCAAGTATTATCAAAGTTGCACCACCTCCCTAATAGTACATCATGTGAATCAATAGTACATTCATGTGAATTAATAGTTCTATACATGTGAAAAAATAGTTCTGAGTATAGTACCTTCATCTATACCTCCATTATTAATTTAGTCATGCAAGTATTATCAATCTTGCACCACATCCCCCTAATAGTACATGTATGTGAATCAATAGTATACACATGTGAATAAATAGTTATAAGCATGTGAATTAATAGCAATTAATTGCTCATTTATCCGATTAATTACCCGATTGGTTAATTTAACATCCACAAATCAATTATTATTGAAATAATTATCAATTTCCACCAACACTAATAATCCCAACACAATAAAAATATTTTTATCACCAATTTTATTTTGAATTTTCAAAGTTTGACTTTTTCCACAAAAGTCAATTGTTGACTTTTTGACCAAAAAGGCAACCACAGTAAATTTTGTGTTTATAGTCTATTTTTACTAATTTCATCGTTTTGGACTCAAATATAACGTCGCGTCTCCAAATTCAATCCAGAGCTCAAATTCGATTTTCAATAACATTCATCATTAATATTATAACTCACAATATTAACAACCGATCGATCGTTCAGGAAAGAGGGGCTTTTCGATAAGGATTTCTCCCTATTGGCACACAATTAAATAACCTAACCCCTTTCCTCGGCAGAACTTTCTAGACATCGTCAATAATGCAAATAATAATATGAACAACTTGTCATCTCAATTATTGATTTCATATTATAAAATATTGATACTATGACAATAATTGAATCAAAGCGAGTGACTTCTCACGTAAGCATCAATAATCAAAGATCTTATACAATCTGGTGTCCCGTTGGTGCAACCACGCGTATTACTGTACTTTTATCAATTTAACCATTTACTAAATAGAATAATAATTATAAAAATTGAATACTTTCATTCGTAAAATTCGGGGTCTTACAATCTCCCCTCCTTATGAATTTTTGCCCTCGAAATTTACGTACTAGGTAGTTTGAAAAGATGAGAATACTTTGCTTTCTTTTCGGATTATACCTTCCCGATTATTTCCTCTCTATCATGATTTTCCCATTGCTCATCTCCTGTATTTCAGATATCATTCCAGAATACATCTTCAAAACAAAGGTTAATTGACATATCACAATTTGTCAACTTATCAAGTAAAAATTTCAGCTTAGGTAAGTCACATACTAGTGAAGTATATTACTCGTCTCTCCCCTCCTAGTTCTAGACTCATATCTCCGCCATCGCCCATATTCCTAAGCTCTGATACCATCTGTGACACCCCCAAAATAGGTCCACACGACCCATTCTGAGTCGACAGATATCACACTTTAGAAATTAAATACAAACTTCATTTATACAATTTGTTGAACTATCGTGCGAGTATGACAACACATAAAATTTGTGAGTTTTAATAAAAATACATGTAACTCTCATGGTGCCTCGACCACAACACCTTACGATGGTACTTTACATAAAAATCTGATCAATAAATGTTTTAGAAATTAAAATCTTTGGAAAATGCTCAAGAAAAACCCATATACATGGGAGACCATGCATCTAAGTTATGATAGATATCATATGACTAGAGAATTATCCTTGGTTGACCCAATAGACCCCAAAGAAAAATGAGAAGATTACTGTCATGTTCTTTCCAATGGTGAGTCTTCTCTTGACATATAATTATCTCCATTGTCTCCAATTGAGAATTATATTTCACCCAAACTCCAAGATTATATAGGTAGTGCTCATAGATATAATCAATGAAGTGCATGTGCACAACCACATCTATGATAACACGAAGTAAATACGTCATTAGACATCTTGTATGATGGTGGCAAAATACTCTTCCAAAGTTGGGTTCACCTCACCCTATTTGGTTCACCAAAATCAACAGATTAAAATGACTTATAAAATCGACACACTTATCTAAAATTCTCAATAAAATTATTTTCATCTTTGTTTAGGAGAACCTCAATGACTATAGACCACCGATTCTAATTCCTGTTACCCCGTTCGACCCAAACTACACTCTTATTACACGAAAGGAATTATGAAGCAAAAGGGTGAGCTCAACTAGCCCGATAAAAAGAATATCATGACTAAAGATAATTAAATTATCAATAGCCTTCATCAATAATAAATCAAAGATTTAGAACATATGGTAGATGATAAAACTTTTCAACCATAGTTGCGGTGAACGAAGCAATCCATTAGAATAGTCAAATAGACCATAAGGTCTATTATCTTATCCATGTTAAAAGTCCACCAACAATTTTTATCTCTATAACATCAATCAACAATTCTTGTCCACAATCATGTGAATAACTCATAATCATACTTGTGGTTCTAAATTCCTCTTCGCATCCGGGGCGAAGATAATTTTCATCACTGTCTTTACGAAACATCAAGATCATAGTTATACCAAATCACGGTTCATTCATAATCATACTAATAAATTCATCTTTGCACTACGGGCCAAAGATATTCATCAACAGATTCATCTTTGCAATCTGAGGCCAAAGATATTCAACAACACGTCATCTTTGCACTACTACCAAAGATATTCAATAACAATTCATCTTTGCACTACATGCCAAAGATATTCAACAATAGGTCATCTTTTGCACTACGGGCCAAAGATATTAATAACTCAAAGAAATATATAATCATTTGAATTTCTATAAACAATAATTATAGCCATGTTGATCAATTCACCTTTGCACTTAAGCTAAAGATATTCAATTATAAATTCAATGGTCATGATCATACCGATCAATAATTTATCTACGCACTACTAGCCAAAGAGAACCCATAGTCACGATCATACCAATAATCTACCCATCTTTACACTTAAGTCAAAGAGAAATTTCATCACCGGGATTATAAAAAATGTTATATATGATAATAAAAATAATATGATCAAAACATGGATTTAATTTAAAGAGTAAGATTCAAAAATCAGCGATAATTTGGTGGAAAAAGAAACTAATTTTGTCGTGAATAGCACCCGTGAATAGTAACTCATGAATAATAACCCGTATTTGTAAATAGTACTATATATCGTGAATAATGCCGTATACATGAATAGTACCCATGAATAGTATCTTCGTGAATAGTACTCATAAAAAGAAAATACAAAAGACAACGATATTTCATGATGAGTATAAAAGAAATGATAACTCATACGAGTATAATAGAATATCTGAAAGCTATGAAATGGATTTTTACCCGCCATGTGGTAATCCACGTGAGCGAGATCATTCCATAACTTAATAAAGAATATATGAATACGAAGGGTCATTCACTATGCATGCGGTAGTCCACGTAGACAGGTTATTCCAACAGAATAATAAAGAATGGAATAACAGAAGAATTTCACCATGCATGCGGTAGTCCGCATAGACAGGTTATTCCAACAGAATAATAAAGAATGGAATAACAAAAGAATTTCACCATGCATGCGGTGAGTCGCGTGAGAGCGAGTTATTCCAACGAATAATAAAGAATGGAATAACAAAATAATTTCACCATGCATGCAGTAGTCCGCGTAGACATGTTATTCCAACAGAATAATAAAGAATGGAATAACAACTCTTACGAGTATTGAAAGAAAATAACTCTTTTCATGAATACGAAAGAAATAATACCCCTTACGACTGTTGAACGAAAATAATATTCCTACGAATATTGAACGAAGATGATATTCCTTACGAATATTGAACGAAAATAATATTCATACGAATGCGAAAAATAATATCTCTTCAGAATATTAAATAAATAATACCCCTTACGACTGTTGAACGAAAATAATATTCCTACGAATATTGAACGAAGATGATATTCCTTACGAATATTGAACGAAAATAATATTCATACGAATACGAAAAATAATATCTCTTCAGAATATGAAATAAATAATACCCCTTACCTCAGAAGAAGATTGGATATTGGAATAGTGAAGTAGCAGACTTCTCTTCTTCTTTCTCTCTATAGCTTTTATCTCTATAATTACTCTTGTGAGTCTTAGTGAATTGATGAGAATGGAAGAAGAATGTGTTTCTATTTATAGGAAAATATAGTTTTGATAATTGCACATTTTAAACATTTCGAAATATTACGATATAATACCTTCATCTTTTTTTTCATTTTTAATTTAGTCCCGCAAGTATTATCAAAGTTGCACCACCTCCCTAATAGTACATCATGTGAATCAATAGTACATTCATGTGAATTAATAGTTCTATACATGTGAAAAAAATAGTTACAGTATAGTACCTTCATCTATACCTCCATTATTAATTTAGTCATGCAAGTATTATCAATCTTGCACCACATCCCCTAATAGTACATGTATGTGAATCAATAGTATACACATGTGAATAAATAGTTATAAGCATGTGAATTAATAGCAATTAATTGCTCATTTATCCGATTAATTACCCGATTGGTTAATTTAACATCCACAAATCAATTATTATTGAAATAATTATCAATTTCCACCAACACTAATAATCCCAACACAATAAAAATATTTTTATCACCAATTTTATTTTTGAATTTTCAAAGTTTGACTTTTTCCACAAAAGTCAATTGTTGACTTTTTGACCAAAAAGGCAACCCTGGTAAATTTTGTGTTTATAGTCTATTTTTTACTAATTTCATCGTTTTGGACTCAAATATAACGTCCGCGTCTCCAAATTCAATCCGAGCTCAAATTCGATTTTCAATAACATTCATCATTAATATTATAACTCACAATATTAACAACCAGATCGTTCCCAGGAAAGAGGGGGCTTTTCGATAAGGATTTCTCCCTATTGGCACACAATTAAATAACCTAACCCCTTTCCTCGACAGAACTTTCTAGACATCGTCAATAATGCAAATAATAATATGAACAACTTGTCATCTCAATTATTGATTTCATATTATAAAATATTGATACTATGACAATAATTGAATCAAACTGAGTGACTTCTCACGTAAGCATCAATAATCAAAGATCTTATACAATACCTGGTGTGTCACATTTGTGCAACCACGCCAGACATTGTATTTTTTATCAATTTAACCATTTACTAAATAGAATAATAATTATAAAAATTGAATACTTTCATTCGTAAAATTCGGGGTCTTACAATCTCCCCTCCTTATGAATTTTTGCCCTCGAAATTTACGTACTAGGTAGTTTGAAAAGATGAGAATACTTTGCTTTCTTTTCGGATTATACCTTCCCGATTATTTCCTCTCTATCATGATTTTCCCATTGCTCATCTCCTGTATTTCAGATATCATTCCAGAATACATCTTCAAAACAAAGGTTAATTGACATATCACAATTTGTCAACTTATCAAGTAAAAATTTCAGCTTAGGTAAGTCACATACTAGTGAGTGAAGTATATTACTCGTCTCTCCCCTCCTAGTTCTAGACTCATTCCCCGCCCAATCGCCCATATTCCTAAGCTCGATACCATCTGTGACACCCCCAAAATAGGTCCACACGACCCATTCTGAGTCGCCAGATATCACACTTTAGAAATTAAATACAAACTTCATTTATACAACTGTTGAACTATCGTGCAGAGTATGACAACACATAAGCTGTGAGTTTTAATAAAAATACATGTAACTCTCATGGTGCCTCGACCACAACACCTTACGATGGTACTTTACATAAAAGTACAGTCAATAAATGTTTTAGAAATTAAAATCTTTGGAAAATGCTCAAGAAAACCTTCGTACATGGGAGACCATGCATCTAAGTTATGATAGATATCATATGACTCGAGAATTATCCTTGGTTGACCCAATAGACCCCAAAGAAAAATGAGAAGATTACTGTCATGTTCTTTCCAATGGTGAGTCTTCTCTTGACATATAATTATCTCCATTGTCTCCAATTGAGAATTATATTTCACCCAAACTCCAAGATTATATAGGTAGTGCTCATAGATATAATCAGCAAGTGCATGTGCACAACCCTGTCTATGATAACACGAAGTCGTCTGTCATTAGACATCTTGTATGATGGTGGCAAAATACTCTTCCAAAGTTGGGTTCACCTCACCCTATTTGGTTCACCAAAATCAACAGTTAAAATGACTTATAAAATACGACACACTTATCTAAAATTCTCAATAAAATTATTTTCATACTGTTTAGGGAGAACCTCAACAGCTATAGACCACCGTTCTAATTCCCTGTTACCCCCGTTCGACCCAGCTACACTCTTATTACCTGAAAGGAATTATGAAGCAAAAGGGTGAGCTCAACTAGCCCAGTAAAGAATATCATGACTAAAGATAATTAAATTATCAATAGCCTTCATCAATAATAAATCAAAGATTTAGAACATATGGTAGATGATAAAACTTTTCAACCATAGTTGCAGCGGAACGAGCAATCCATTAGAATAGTCAAATAGACCATAAGGTCTATTATCTTATCCATGTTAAAAGTCCACCAACAATTTTTTATCTCTATAACATCAATCAACAATTCTTGTCCACAATCATGTGAATAACTCATAATCATACTTGTGGTTCTAAATTCCTCTTCGCATCCAGGACGAAGATAATTTTCATCACCTGTCTTTACCTGAAACATCAAGATCATAGTTATACCAAATCACAGTTCCTGTTCATAATCATACTAATAAATTCATCTTTGCACTACGGGCCAAAGATATTCATCAACAGATTCATCTTTGCAATACACAGCCAAAGATATTCAACAACACGTCATCTTTGCACTACTACCAAAGATATTCAATAACAATTCATCTTTGCACTACATGCCAAAGATATTCAACAATAGGTCATCTTTGCACCACGGGCCAAAGATATTAATAACTCAAAGAAATATATAATCATTTCGAATTTCTATAAACAATAATTATAGCCATCTTCGATCAATTCACCTTTGCACTTAAGCTAAAGATATTCAATTATAAATTCAATGGTCATGATCATACCAAATCAATAATTTATCTCGCACTACTAGCCAAAAGAGAACCCATAGTCACGATCATACCAATAATCTACCCATCTTTACACTTAAGTCAAAGAGAAATTTCATCACCGGGATTATAAAAAATGTTATATATGATAATAAAAATAATATGATCAAAACATGGATTTAATTTAAAGAGTAAGATTCAAAAATCAACGATAATTTGGTCAGAAAAAGAAACTAATTTTGTCGTGAATAGCACCCCGTGAATAGTAACTCATGAATAATAACCCGTATTTGTAAATAGTACTATATACGTGAATAATGCCGTATACATGAATAGTACCCATGAATAGTATACTGTGAATAGTACTCATAAAAAGAAAATACAAAAGACAACGATATTTCATGATGAGTATAAAAGAAATGATAACTCATACGAGTATAATAGAATATACGAAACTGCAAATGGATTTTTACCCGCCATGTGGTAATCCACGTAGACAGATCATTCCATAACTTAATAAAGAATATATGAATACGAAGGGTCATTCACTATGCATGCGGTAGTCCACGTAGACAGGTTATTCCAACAGAATAATAAAGAATGGAATAACAGAAGAATTTCACCATGCATGCGGTAGTCCGCATAGACAGGTTATTCCAACAGAATAATAAAGAATGGAATAACAAAAGAATTTCACCATGCATGCGGTAGTCCGCGTAGACAGGTTATTCCAACAGAATAATAAAGAATGGAATAACAAAATAATTTCACCATGCATGCAGTAGTCCGCGTAGACATGTTATTCCAACAGAATAATAAAGAATGGAATAACAACTCTTACGAGTATTGAAAGAAAATAACTCTTTTCATGAATACGAAAGAAATAATACCCCTTACGACTGTTGAACGAAAATAATATTCCTACGAATATTGAACGAAGATGATATTCCTTACGAATATTGAACGAAAATAATATTCATACGAATGCGAAAAATAATATCTCTTCAGAATATTAAATAAATAATACCCCTTACGACTGTTGAACGAAAATAATATTCCTACGAATATTGAACGAAGATGATATTCCTTACGAATATTGAACGAAAATAATATTCATACGAATACGAAAAATAATATCTCTTCAGAATATGAAATAAATAATACCCCTTACCTCAGAAGAAGATTGGATACTGGAATAGTGAGGTAGTAGACTTCTCTTCTTCTTTCTCTCTATAGCTTTTATCTCTATAATTACTCTTGTGAGTCTTAGTGAATTGATGAGAATGGAAGAAGAATGTGTTTCTATTTATAGGAAAATATAGTTTTGATAATTGCACATTTTGCGGCTCGAAATATTACAGTATAATACCTTCATCTTTTTTTTCATTTTTAATTTAGTCCTGCAAGTATTATCAAAGTTGCACCACCTCCCTAATAGTACATCATGTGAATCAATAGTACATTCATGTGAATTAATAGTTCTATACATGTGAAAAAATAATTACAAGATAGTACCTTCATCTATACCTCCATTATTAATTTAGTCATGCAAGTATTATCAATCTTGCACCACATCCCCTAATAGTACATGTATGTGAATCAATAGTATACACATGTGAATAAATAGTTATAAGCATGTGAATTAATAGCAATTAATTGCTCATTTATCCGATTAATTACCCGATTGATTGGTTAATTTAACATCCACAAATCAATTATTATTGAAATAATTATCAATTTCCACCAACACTAATAATCCCAACACAACAATAAAAATATTTTTATCACCAATTTTATTTTGAATTTTCAAAGTTTGACTTTTTCCACAAAAAGTCAATTGTTGATTTTTGACCAAAAAGGCAACCACAGTAAATTTTGTGTTTATAGTCTATTTTTACTAATTTCATCGTTTTGGACTCAAATATAACGTCGCGTCTCCAAATTCAATCCGAGCTCAAATTCGATTTTCAATAACATTCATCATTAATATTATAACTCACAATATTAACAACCGGATCGCTCCCCGTGAAAGAGGGGCTTTTCGATAAGGATTTCTCCTATTGGCACACAATTAAATAACCTAACCCCTTTCCTCGATGTAGAACTTTCTAGACATCGTCAATAATGCAAATAATAATATGAACAACTTGTCATCTCAATTATTGATTTCATATTATAAAATATTGATACTATGACAATAATTGAATCAAACTGAGTGACTTTCACGTAAGCATCAATAATCAAAGATCTTATACAATACCAGGTGTCATCCGTGCAACCACGCAGACATCAGATTCTTTTATCAATTTAACCATTTACTAAATAGAATAATAATTATAAAAATTGAATACTTTCATTCGTAAAATTCGGGGTCTTACAATCTCCCCTCCTTATGAATTTTTGCCCTCGAAATTTACGTACTAGGTAGTTTGAAAAGATGAGAATACTTTGATTTCTTTTCGGATTATACCTTCCCGATTATTTCCTCTCTATCATGATTTTCCCATTGCTCATCTCCTGTATTTCAGATATCATTCCAGAATACATCTTCAAAACAAAGGTTAATTGACATATCACAATTTGTCAACTTATCAAGTAAAAAATTTCAAACTTAGGTAAGTCACATACTAGTGAAGTATATTACTAAATCTCTCCCTCCTAGTTCTAGACTCATATCTCGCCATCGCCCATATTCCTAAGCTCGATACCATCGTGACACCCCAAAATAGGTCCACACGACCCATTCGAGTCGCATGAGATATCACACTTTAGAAATTAAATACAAACTTCATTTATACAACTGTTGAACTATCGTGCAGAGTATGACAACACATAAGCTGTGAGTTTTAATAAAAATACATGTAACTCTCATGGTGCCTCGACCACAACACCTTACGATGGTACTTTACATAAAAGTACAGTCAATAAATGTTTTAGAAATTAAAATCTTTGGAAAATGCTCAAGAAAACCTTCGTACATGGGAGACCATGCATCTAAGTTATGATAGATATCATATGACTCGAGAATTATCCTTGGTTGACCCAATAGACCCCAAAGAAAAATGAGAAGATTACTGTCATGTTCTTTCCAATGGTGAGTCTTCTCTTGACATATAATTATCTCCATTGTCTCCAATTGAGAATTATATTTCACCCAAACTCCAAGATTATATAGGTAGTGCTCATAGATATAATCAGCAAGTGCATGTGCACAACCCTGTCTATGATAACACGAAGTCGTCTGTCATTAGACATCTTGTATGATGGTGGCAAAATACTCTTCCAAAGTTGGGTTCACCTCACCCTATTTGGTTCACCAAAATCAACAGTTAAAATGACTTATAAAATACGACACACTTATCTAAAATTCTCAATAAAATTATTTTCATACTGTTTAGGGAGAACCTCAACAGCTATAGACCACCGTTCTAATTCCCTGTTACCCCCGTTCGACCCAGCTACACTCTTATTACCTGAAAGGAATTATGAAGCAAAAGGGTGAGCTCAACTAGCCCAAAGAAAGAATATCATGACTAAAGATAATTAAATTATCAATAGCCTTCATCAATAATAAATCAAAGATTTAGAACATATGGTAGATGATAAAACTTTTCAACCATAGTTGCAGCGGAACGAGCAATCCATTAGAATAGTCAAATAGACCATAAGGTCTATTATCTTATCCATGTTAAAAGTCCACCAACAATTTTTTATCTCTATAACATCAATCAACAATTCTTGTCCACAATCATGTGAATAACTCATAATCATACTTGTGGTTCTAAATTCCTCTTCGCATCCGTGTGACTAAGATAATTTTCATCACCTCTTTACCGAAACATCAAGATCATAGTTATACCAAATCACGGTTCCTGCTCATAATCATATTTAATAAATTCATCTTTGCACTACGGGCCAAAGATATTCATCAACAGTTCATCTTTGCAATACAGGCCAAAGATATTCAACAACACGTCATCTTTGCACTACGGCCAAAGATATTCAATAACAATTCATCTTTGCACTACATGCCAAAGATATTCAACAATAGGTCATCTTTGCACTACGGGCCAAAGATATTAATAACTCAAAGAAATATATAATCATTTCAGAATTTCTATAAACAATAATTATAGCCATGCTGATCAATTCACCTTTGCACTTAAGCTAAAGATATTCAATTATAAATTCAATGGTCATGATCATACCAGTCAATAATTTATCTCTGCACTACTAGCCAAAGAGAACCCATAGTCACGATCATACCAATAATCTACCCATCTTTACACTTAAGTCAAAGAGAAATTTCATCACCAGGATTATAAAAAAATGTTATATATGATAATAAAAATAATATGATCAAAACATGGATTTAATTTAAAGAGTAAGATTCAAAAATCAACGATAATTTGGTCAGAAAAAGAAACTAATTTTGTCGTGAATAGCACCCCGTGAATAGTAACTCATGAATAATAACCCGTATTTGTAAATAGTACTATATACGTGAATAATGCCGTATACATGAATAGTACCCATGAATAGTATACTGTGAATAGTACTCATAAAAAGAAAATACAAAAGACAACGATATTTCATGATGAGTATAAAAGAAATGATAACTCATACGAGTATAATAGAATATACGAAACTGCAAATGGATTTTTACCCGCCATGTGGTAATCCACGTAGACAGATCATTCCATAACTTAATAAAGAATATATGAATACGAAGGGTCATTCACTATGCATGCGGTAGTCCACGTAGACAGGTTATTCCAACAGAATAATAAAGAATGGAATAACAGAAGAATTTCACCATGCATGCGGTAGTCGCATGTACAAAGTTATTCCAATGTAATAATAAAGAATGGAATAACAAAAGAATTTCACCATGCATGCGGTAGTCCCATCAGAGACAAAGTTATTCCAATGTAATAATAAAGAATGGAATAACAAAATAATTTCACCATGCATGCAGAGATAGTCCGCGTAGACATGTTATTCCAATGTAATAATAAAGAATGGAATAACAACTCTTACGAGTATTGAAAGAAAATAACTCTTTTCATGAATACGAAAAGAAATAATACCCCTTACATTGTTGATCTAAAATAATATTCCTACTTAATATTGAACGAAGATGATATTCCTTACTTAATATTGAACGAAAATAATATTCATAATGAATGCGAAAAATAATATCTCTTCGAATATTAAATAAATAATACCCTTCACATTGTTGAAGCTAAAAATAATATTCCTACTAATATTGAGCGAAGATGATATTCCTTACGAATATTGAAGCTAAAATAATATTCATACGAATACTAAAAAATAATATCTCTTCGTAATATGAAATAAATAATACCCCTTACCTCGTAAGAAGATTGGATCTTTGGAATAGTGAGGTAGTAGACTTCTCTTCTTTTCTCTCTATAGCTTTTATCTCTATAATTACTCTTGTGAGTCTTAGTGAATTGATGAGAATGGAAGAAGAATGTGTTTCTATTTATAGGAAAATATAGTTTTGATAATTGCACATTTTATGCTCTTTCGAAATATTACAAAGATAATACCTTCATCTTTTTTTTTCATTTTTAATTTAGTCCCGCAAGTATTATCAAAGTTGCACCACCTCCCCTAATAGTACATCATGTGAATCAATAGTACATTCATGTGAATTAATAGTTCTATACATGTGAAAAAATAGTTCTGATATAGTACCTTCATCTATACCTCCATTATTAATTTAGTCATGCAAGTATTATCAATCTTGCACCACATCCCCTAATAGTACATGTATGTGAATCAATAGTATACACATGTGAATAAATAGTTATAAGCATGTGAATTAATAGCAATTAATTGCTCATTTATCCGATTAATTACCCGATTGGTTAATTTAACATCCACAAATCAATTATTATTGAAATAATTATCAATTTCCACCAACACTAATAATCCCAACACAATAAAATATTTTTATCACCAATTTTATTTTTGAATTTTCAAAGTTTGACTTTTCCACAAAAGTCAATTGTTGATTTTTTTGACCAAAAGGCAACCCTCGTAAATTTTGTGTTTATAGTCTATTTTTTACTAATTTCATCGTTTTGGACTCAAATATAACGTCCGCGTCTCCAAATTCAATCCGAGCTCAAATTCGATTTTCAATAACATTCATCATTAATATTATAACTCACAATATTAACAACCAGATCGTTCCCAGGAAAGAGGGGGCTTTTCGATAAGGATTTCTCCCTATTGGCACACAATTAAATAACCTAACCCCTTTCCTCGGCAGAACTTTCTAGACATCGTCAATAATGCAAATAATAATATGAACAACTTGTCATCTCAATTATTGATTTCATATTATAAAATATTGATACTATGACAATAATTGAATCAAACTGAGTGACTTCTCACGTAAGCATCAATAATCAAAGATACTATACAATCACCGTGTGTATATTGTGCAACCACGCCAGACATTCATGTACTTTATCAATTTAACCATTTACTAAATAGAATAATAATTATAAAAATTGAATACTTTCATTCGTAAAATTCGGGTCTTACAATCTCCCTCCTTATGAATTTTGCCCTCGAAATTTACGTATTAGGTAGTTTGAAAAGATGAGAATACTTTGCTTTCTTTTGGATTATACCTTCCGATTATTTCCTCTCTATCATGATTTTCCCATTGCTCATCTCCCCGTATTTCGAGATATCATTCAGAATACATCTTCAAAACAAAGGTTAATTGACATATCACAATTTGTCAACTTATCAAGTAAAAATTTCAGCTTAGGTAAGTCACATACTAGTGAAGTATATTACTCGTCTCTCCCCTCCTAGTTCTAGACTCATATCTCCGCCATCGCCCATATTCCTAAGCTCTGATACCATCTGTGACACCCCCAAAATAGGTCCACACGACCCATTCTGAGTCGCCAGATATCACACTTTAGAAATTAAATACAAACTTCATTTATACAACTGTTGAACTATCGTGCAGAGTATGACAACACATAAGCTGTGAGTTTTAATAAAAATACATGTAACTCTCATGGTGCCTCGACCACAACACCTTACGATGGTACTTTACATAAAAGTACAGTCAATAAATGTTTTAGAAATTAAAATCTTTGGAAAATGCTCAAGAAAACCTTCGTACATGGGAGACCATGCATCTAAGTTATGATAGATATCATATGACTCGAGAATTATCCTTGGTTGAATTAATAGACCCCAAAGAAAAATGAGAAGATTATCGTCATGTTCTTTCCAATGGTGAGTCTTCTCTCGACATATAATTATCTCCATTGTCTCCAATTGAGAATTATATTTCACCCAAACTCCAAGATTATATAGGTAGTGCTCATAGATATAATCAGCAAGTGCATGTGCACAACCCTGTCTATGATAACACGAAGTCGTCTGTCATTAGACATCTTGTATGATGGTGGCAAAATACTCTTCCAAAGTTGGGTTCACCTCACCCTATTTGGTTCACCAAAATCAACAGATTAAAATGACTTATAAAAATACGACACACTTATCTAAAATTCTCAATAAAATTATTTTCATCTTGCTTTTAGGAGAACCTCAATGACTATAGACCACCGTTCTAATTCCCTGTTACCCCCGTTCAACCCAGCTACACTCTTATTACCTGAAAGGAATTATGAAGCAAAAGGGTGAGCTCAACTAGCCCAGTAAAGAATATCATGACTAAAGATAATTAAATTATCAATAGCCTTCATCAATAATAAATCAAAGATTTAGAACATATGGTAGATGATAAAACTTTTCAACCATAGTTGCAGCGGAACGAGCAATCCATTAGAATAGTCAAATAGACCATAAGGTCTATTATCTTATCCATGTTAAAAGTCCACCAACAATTTTTTATCTCTATAACATCAATCAACAATTCTTGTCCACAATCATGTGAATAACTCATAATCATACTTGTGGTTCTAAATTCCTCTTCGCATCCGTGATCTAAGATAATTTTCATCACCTGTCTTTTACCGAAACATCAAGATCATAGTTATACCAAATCACGAGTTCTCGCTCATAATCATACTAATAAATTCATCTTTGCACTACGGGCCAAAGATATTCATCAACAGTTCATCTTTGCAATACAGGCCAAAGATATTCAACAACACGTCATCTTTGCACTACGGCCAAAGATATTCAATAACAATTCATCTTTGCACTACATGCCAAAGATATTCAACAATAGGTCATCTTTGCACTACGGCCAAAGATATTAATAACTCAAAGAAATATATAATCATTTCAGAATTTCTATAAACAATAATTATAGCCATGCTGATCAATTCACCTTTGCACTTAAGCTAAAGATATTCAATTATAAATTCAATGGTCATGATCATACCAGTCAATAATTTATCTCTGCACTACTAGCCAAAGAGAACCCATAGTCACGATCATACCAATAATCTACCCATCTTTACACTTAAGTCAAAGAGAAATTTCATCACCAGGATTATAAAAAAATGTTATATATGATAATAAAAATAATATGATCAAAACATGGATTTAATTTAAAGAGTAAGATTCAAAAATCAACGATAATTTGGTCAGAAAAAGAAACTAATTTTGTCGTGAATAGCACCCCGTGAATAGTAACTCATGAATAATAACCCGTATTTGTAAATAGTACTATATACGTGAATAATGCCGTATACATGAATAGTACCCATGAATAGTAGATACTGTGAATAGTACTCATAAAAAGAAAATACAAAAGACAAACGATATTTCATGATGAGTATAAAAGAAATGATAACTCATACGAGTATAATAGAATATACTTAAATCGCAAATGGATTTTTACCCGCCATGTGGTAATCCACGTGATGCGATGATCATTCCATAACTTAATAAAGAATATATGAATACGAAGGGTCATTCACTATGCATGCGGTAGTCCACGTGAGACAAAGTTATTCCAATGTAATAATAAAGAATGGAATAATGAAGAATTTCACCATGCATGCGGTAGTCGCGATAGACAAAGTTATTCCAATGTAATAATAAAGAATGGAATAACAAAAGAATTTCACCATGCATGCAGAGTCGCACAGAGAGCGAGTTATTCCAATGTAATAATAAAGAATGGAATAACAAAATAATTTCACCATGCATGCAAGAGAGTCCGCGTAGACATGTTATTCCAATGTAATAATAAAGAATGGAATAACAACTCTTTACAGTATTGAAAGAAAATAACTCTTTTCATGAATACGAAAAGAAATAATACCCCTTACATCGTTGAAGCGAAAAAATAATATTCCTATTTAATATTGAGCGAAGATGATATTCCTTACTTAATATTGAAGCGAAAATAATATTCATACGAATGCGAAAAAATAATATCTCTTCGAATATTAAATAAATAATACCCTTACGATCGTTGAGCTAAAAAATAATATTCCCTGAATATTGAACGAAGATGATATTCCTTACTTAATATTGAGCGAAAATAATATTCATACGAATCTGAAAAAATAATATCTCTTCGTAATATGAAATAAATAATACCCCTTACCTCGAGAAGAAGATTGGATAATTGGAATAGTGAGGTAGTAGACTTCTTCTTCTTTCTCTCTATAGCTTTTATCTCTATAATTACTCTTGTGAGTCTTAGTGAATTGATGAGAATGGAAGAAGAATGTGTTTCTATTTATAGGAAAATATAGTTTTGATAATTGCACATTTTGAGGCTCGAAATATTACAGTATAATACCTTCATCTTTTTTTTCATTTTTAATTTAGTCCTGCAAGTATTATCAAAGTTGCACCACCTCCCCTAATAGTACATCATGTGAATCAATAGTACATTCATGTGAATTAATAGTTCTATACATGTGAAAAAAATAGTTACAGTATAGTACCTTCATCTATACCTCCATTATTAATTTAGTCATGCAAGTATTATCAATCTTGCACCACATCCCCTAATAGTACATGTATGTGAATCAATAGTATACACATGTGAATAAATAGTTATAAGCATGTGAATTAATAGCAATTAATTGCTCATTTATCCGATTAATTACCCGATTGGTTAATTTAACATCCACAAATCAATTATTATTGAAATAATTATCAATTTCCACCAACACTAATAATCCCAACACAATAAAAAATATTTTTATCACCAATTTCATTTTGAATTTTCAAAGTTTGACTTTTTCCACAAAAGTCAATTGTTGATTTTTGACAAAAAAGGCAACCCTCGTAAATTTTGTGTTTATAGTCTATTTTTACTAATTTCATCGTTTTGGACTCAAATATAACGTCAGCGTCTCCAAATTCAATCCGAGCTCAAATTCGATTTTCAATAACATTCATCATTAATATTATAACTCACAATATTAACAACGAGATCGCTCCTGTGAAAGAGGGGCTTTTCGATAAGGATTTCTCCCTATTGGCACACAATTAAATAACCTAACCCCTTTCCTCGATGTAACTTTCTAGACATCGTCAATAATGCAAATAATAATATGAACAACTTGTCATCTCAATTATTGATTTCATATTATAAAATATTGATACTATGACAATAATTGAATCAAATCGAGTGACTTCTCACGTAAGCATCAATAATCAAAGATACTATACAATACTGCAGGTGTCACTTTGTGCAACCACGCCAGACATCGCATTTCTTTTATCAATTTAACCATTTACTAAATAGAATAATAATTATAAAATTGAATACTTTCATTCGTAAAATTCGGGGTCTTACAATCTCCCCTCCTTATGAATTTTTGCCCTCGAAATTTACGTACTAGGTAGTTTGAAAAGATGAGAATACTTTGCTTTCTTTTCGGATTATACCTTCCCGATTATTTCCTCTCTATCATGATTTTCCCATTGCTCATCTCCTGTATTTCAGATATCATTCCAGAATACATCTTCAAAACAAAGGTTAATTGACATATCACAATTTGTCAACTTATCAAGTAAAAATTTCAGCTTAGGTAAGTCACATACTAGTGAAGTATATTACTCGTCTCTCCCCTCCTAGTTCTAGACTCATATCTCCGCCATCGCCCATATTCCTAAGCTCTGATACCATCTGTGACACCCCCAAAATAGGTCCACACGACCCATTCTGAGTCGCCAGATATCACACTTTAGAAATTAAATACAAACTTCATTTATACAACTGTTGAACTATCGTGCAGAGTATGACAACACATAAGCTGTGAGTTTTAATAAAAATACATGTAACTCTCATGGTGCCTCGACCACAACACCTTACGATGGTACTTTACATAAAAAATACAAATCAATAAATGTTTTAGAAATTAAAATCTTTGGAAAATGCTCAAGAAAACCTTCGTACATGGGAGACCATGCATCTAAGTTATGATAGATATCATATGACTCGAGAATTATCCTTGGTTGACCCAATAGACCCCAAAGAAAAATGAGAAGATTACTGTCATGTTCTTTCCAATGGTGAGTCTTCTCTTGACATATAATTATCTCCATTGTCTCCAATTGAGAATTATATTTCACCCAAACTCCAAGATTATATAGGTAGTGCTCATAGATATAATCAGCAAGTGCATGTGCACAACCCTGTCTATGATAACACGAAGTCGTCTATCATTAGACATCTTGTATGATGGTGGCAAAATACTCTTCCAAAGTTGGGTTCACCTCACCCTATTTGGTTCACCAAAATCAACAGTTAAAATGACTTATAAAATACGACACACTTATCTAAAATTCTCAATAAAATTATTTTCATACTGTTTAGGGAGAACCTCAACAGCTATAGACCACCGTTCTAATTCCCTGTTACCCCTGTTCGACCCAAATTTACACTCTTATTATTACCGAAAGGAATTATGAAGCAAAAGGGTGAGCTCAACTAGCCCAAAGAAAGAATATCATGACTAAAGATAATTAAATTATCAATAGCCTTCATCAATAATAAATCAAAGATTTAGAACATATGGTAGATGATAAAACTTTTCAACCATAGTTGCAGCGGAACGAGCAATCCATTAGAATAGTCAAATAGACCATAAGGTCTATTATCTTATCCATGTTAAAAGTCCACCAACAATTTTTTATCTCTATAACATCAATCAACAATTCTTGTCCACAATCATGTGAATAACTCATAATCATACTTGTGGTTCTAAATTCCTCTTCGCATCCAGGACGAAGATAATTTTCATCACCTGTCTTTACCTGAAACATCAAGATCATAGTTATACCAAATCACAGTTCCTGTTCATAATCATACTAATAAATTCATCTTTTGCACCACGGGCCAAAGATATTCATCAACAGATTCATCTTTGCAATACAGCCAAAGATATTCAACAACACGTCATCTTTGCACTACTACCAAAGATATTCAATAACAATTCATCTTTGCACTACATGCCAAAGATATTCAACAATAGGTCATCTTTGCACTACGGCCAAAGATATTAATAACTCAAAGAAATATATAATCATTTTGAATTTCTATAAACAATAATTATAGCCATCTTCGATCAATTCACCTTTGCACTTAAGCTAAAGATATTCAATTATAAATTCAATGGTCATGATCATACTACCAATAATTTATCTCTCGCACTACTAGCCAAAGAGAACCCATAGTCACGATCATACCAATAATCTACCCATCTTTACACTTAAGTCAAAGAGAAATTTCATCACCGAGGATTATAAAAAATGTTATATATGATAATAAAAATAATATGATCAAAACATGGATTTAATTTAAAGAGTAAGATTCAAAAATCAACGATAATTTGGTCAGAAAAAGAAACTAATTTTGTCGTGAATAGCACCCCGTGAATAGTAACTCATGAATAATAACCCGTATTTGTAAATAGTACTATATATCGTGAATAATAATGTCAGTATACATGAATAGTACCCATGAATAGTATAATCGTGAATAGTACTCATAAAAAGAAAATACAAAAAAAGACAACGATATTTCATGATGAGTATAAAAGAAATGATAACTCATACGAGTATAATAGAATATACTTAAAGCGCAAATGGATTTTTACCCGCCATGTGGTAATCCGTGAGACAGATCATTCCATAACTTAATAAAGAATATATGAATAATGAAGGGTCATTCACTATGCATGCGGTAGTCCGTGAGACAAAGTTATTCCAATGTAATAATAAAGAATGGAATAATGTAGAATTTCACCATGCATGCGGTAGTCGCAGATAGACAAAGTTATTCCAACGAGTAATAATAAAGAATGGAATAACAAAAGAATTTCACCATGCATGCGGTAGTCCGCGCAGAGATAAAAGTTATTCCAACGTAATAATAAAGAATGGAATAACAAAATAATTTCACCATGCATGCGAAGAGTCGCGTAGACATGTTATTCCAATGAATAATAAAGAATGGAATAACAACTCTTACGAGTATTGAAAGAAAATAACTCTTTTCATGAATACGAAAAGAAATAATACCCCTCACGATTTGTTGAAGCTAAAATAATATTCCTACGAATATTGAGCGAAGATGATATTCTTACGAATATTGAAGCGAAAATAATATTCATACGAATGCGAAAAATAATATCTCTTCGAATATTAAATAAATAATACCCCTTTACGATTTGTTGAAGCGAAAATAATATTCCTACTAATATTGAAGCGAAGATGATATTCCTTACTTAATATTGAAGCGAAAATAATATTCATACGAATATTTAAAAAATAATATCTCTTCAGAATATGAAATAAATAATACCCCTTACCTCAGAAGAAGATTGGATACTGGAATAGTGAGGTAGTAGACTTCTCTTCTTCTTTCTCTCTATAGCTTTTATCTCTATAATTACTCTTGTGAGTCTTAGTGAATTGATGAGAATGGAAGAAGAATGTGTTTCTATTTATAGGAAAATATAGTTTTGATAATTGCACATTTTGCGGCTCGAAATATTACAGTATAATACCTTCATCTTTTTTTTCATTTTTAATTTAGTCCTGCAAGTATTATCAAAGTTGCACCACCTCCCCTAATAGTACATCATGTGAATCAATAGTACATTCATGTGAATTAATAGTTCTATACATGTGAAAAAAATAGTTACAGTATAGTACCTTCATCTATACCTCCATTATTAATTTAGTCATGCAAGTATTATCAATCTTGCACCACATCCCCTAATAGTACATGTATGTGAATCAATAGTATACACATGTGAATAAATAGTTATAAGCATGTGAATTAATAGCAATTAATTGCTCATTTATCCGATTAATTACCCGATTGGTTAATTTAACATCCACAAATCAATTATTATTGAAATAATTATCAATTTCCACCAACACTAATAATCCCAACACAATAAAAATATTTTTATCACCAATTTTATTTTTGAATTTTCAAAGTTTGACTTTTTCCACAAAAGTCAATTGTTGACTTTTTGACCAAAAAGGCAACCCTGGTAAATTTTGTGTTTATAGTCTATTTTTACTAATTTCATCGTTTTGGACTCAAATATAACGTCCGCGTCTCCAAATTCAATCCGAGCTCAAATTCGATTTTCAATAACATTCATCATTAATATTATAACTCACAATATTAACAACCAGATCGTTCCCAGGAAAGAGGGGGCTTTTCGATAAGGATTTCTCCCTATTGGCACACAATTAAATAACCTAACCCCTTTCCTCGGCAGAACTTTCTAGACATCGTCAATAATGCAAATAATAATATGAACAACTTGTCATCTCAATTATTGATTTCATATTATAAAATATTGATACTATGACAATAATTGAATCAAACTGAGTGACTTCTCACGTAAGCATCAATAATCAAAGATACTATACAATACCGTGTGTCACTGTGCAACCACGCGTATTACTGTACTTTTATCAATTTAACCATTTACTAAATAGAATAATAATTATAAAAATTGAATACTTTCATTCGTAAAATTCGGGGTCTTACAATCTCCCCTCCTTATGAATTTTTGCCCTCGAAATTTACGTCTTTAGGTAGTTTGAAAAGATGAGAATACTTTGCTTTCTTTTGGATTATACCTTCCCGATTATTTCCTCTCTATCATGATTTTCCCATTGCTCATCTCCCCGTATTTGGATATCATTCCGAATACATCTTCAAAACAAAGGTTAATTGACATATCACAATTTGTCAACTTATCAAGTAAAAATTTTAAACTTAGGTAAGTCACATACTAGTGAAGTATATTACTCTCTCTCCCTCCTAGTTCTAGACTCATATCTTCGCCATCGCCCATATTCCTAAGCTCGATACCATCTGTGACACCCCCAAAATAGGTCCACACGACCCATTCACGAGTCGGAGATATCACACTTTAGAAATTAAATACAAACTTCATTTATACAATTGTTGAACTATAAATGCAGTAGTATGACAACACATAAGTCGTGAGTTTTAATAAAATACATGTAACTCTCATGGTGCCTCTCGACCACAACACCTTACGATGGTACTTTACATAAAAAAATACGATCAATAAATGTTTTAGAAATTAAAATCTTTGGAAAATGCTCAAGAAAACCTTCGTACATGGGAGACCATGCATCTAAGTTATGATAGATATCATATGACTCGAGAATTATCCTTGGTTGACCCAATAGACCCCAAAGAAAAATGAGAAGATTACCCCTTACGACTGTTGAACGAAAATAATATTCCTACGAATATTGAACGAAGATGATATTCCTTACAAATATTGAACGAAAATAATATTCATACGAATGCGAAAAATAATATCTCTTCAGAATATTAAATAAATAATACCCCTTACGACTGTTGAACGAAAATAATATTCCTACGAATATTGAACGAAGATGATATTCCTTACGAATATTGAACAAAAATAATATTCATACGAATACGAAAAATAATATCTCTTCAGAATATGAAATAAATAATACCCCTTACCTCAGAAGAAGACTGGATACTGGAATAGTGAGGTAACAGACTTCTCTTCTTCTTTATCTCTATAGCTTCTCTCTCTATAGCTTTTCTCTCTATAATTGCTCTTGTGAGTCTTAGTGAATTGGTGAGAATGCAAGAAGAATGAGCTTCTATTTATAGGAAAATATAGTTTCGATAATTGCACGTTTTCGGGATCAAAATATTACAGTATAATACCTTCATCTTTTTTTTCATTTTTAATTTAGTCCTGTAAATATTATCAAACTTGCACCACCTCCCCTAATAGTACATCATGTGAATCAATAGTACATTCATGAGAATCAATAGTTCTATACATGTGAAAAAAAATAGTTACAGTATAGTACCTTCATCTATACCTCCATTTTTAATTTAGTCATGCAAGTATTATCAATCTTGCACCACCTCCCCTAATAGTACATGCATGTGAATCAATAGTACACACATGTGAATAAATAGTTATAAGCATGTGAATTAATGACAATTAATTGCTCATTTATCCGATTAATTACCCGATTGGTCAATTTAACCTCTAAAAATCAATTATTCTCGAAATAATTGTCGATTTCCACCAACACTAATAATCCCAACACAAAAAAATATTTTTATCACCAATTTCATTTTTGAATTTTCAAATTTTGACTTTTTCCAAAAAAGTCAACTGTTGACTTTTTGATCAAAAAGTAAACCCCGGTAAATTTTGTGTTTATAATCTATATTTACTAATTTCATCGTTCCAGACTCAAATATCACGTTCGCGTCTCCAAATTCAACTGCGAGCTCAAATTCAATTTTAATTAACATTCATCATTAATATTATAACTCACAATATTAACAACCAGATCGTTCCCAGGAAAGAGTGGGCTTTCCGATAAGGATTCTCCCTAGTGGCACACAATTAAATAACCTAACCCCTTTCCTCGACAGAACTTTTTAGACATCGTCAATAATGCAAATAATAATATGAACAACTTGTCATCTCAATTATTGATTTAATAATATAAAATATTGATACTGTGACAATAATTGAATCAAACTGAGTGACTTCTCATGTAAGCATCAATAATCAAAGATACTGTACAATACCGTGTGTCATTGTGAAACCACACGTATTATTGTAATTTTATCAATTTAACCATTTACTAAATAAAATAATAATTATAAAAATTAAATACTTTCATTTCGTAAAATTCGGGGTCTTACAATCTCCCCTCCTTATGAATTTTCGCACTCAAAATTTACGTACCTGGTAGTTTGAAAAGATGAGAATACCTTGCTTTCTTTTCGGATTGTACCTTCCCAGTTATTTCCTCTCTATCATGATTTTCCCATTGCTCATCTCCTGTATTTCAGATATCATTCTAGAATACATCTTCAAAACAAAGGTTAATTGACATATCACAATTTGTCAACTTATCAAGTAAAAATTTCAGCTTAGGTAAGTCACATACTAACGAAGTATATTACCTGTCTCTCCCCTCCTAGTTCTAGACTCATATCTCCACCAGCGACCATATCCCTAAGCTCTGATACCATTTGTGACGCCCCCAAAATAGGTCCACACAACCCATTCTGAGTCGCCATATATCACACTATAGAAATCAAGTACAAAATTCATTTATACAACTGTTGAACTGTCGTGCAGAGTATGACAACACATAAGCTGTGAGTTTTAATACAAATACATGTAACTCTCATGGTGCCTCGACCACAACACCTTACAATGGTACTTTACATCACTACAAGAAAAAGGTTTATCAGCGTCCGACTATCCGCGACCGCACTCGGTCGAGATAACTATCAGTGACCGAATGCGGTCGCTGATAGTCGTCGCATAAAATCTGGTCACTGGGATGCACATCAACGACCACTATTAGCGATCGATATATCTACGACCGATATGAGTGAACGAAATGACAAATTTGGTCGCTAAGATGAGTCAGCATTGTCCAGGACCAAAGTTGACGTGGTCCACGTGGCAGCGACCGCAGTCGGTCGCTGATACCCTCAAATTTTTAGCTGTCGTTAAGAACTATCAGCGACCGCATGCGGTCGCTGATCTGAAAAAAATGAAAACCAGATTTTTGCTGTTTTGTAGAATTCCCAAAAACCTGTACCTGTTTTATCCCAACACACATACACAACAAGATAAAAAGCGTGCACAACAATATAAACATTCATCGTCCACCGACACATACACCAAACTAGTATATAAACTATATAAACCTTTAAAAACCAATATGAATTGAATAAATATTAATAAATCTAATATTTTTTAAGTAACATACAGAAAACCAATATGAATTGAATGAATATACAAGTACAAGCTTATCAAATAACTACAAAACCAATCTAAAGCAGGTACGTCAAGCATCATCGCCTCCTTGATCACCCTGTAATTAACAAAATAATAAAACAAGTTACAAATATAGTAACTATATTGATATTGGTATATATTACGATAATATATACAACAAATTGATTTTATACCTTGTCATCATCCCCATGCTGTCCTGCTGCTGCTGCCGCTACTGCTTCAGCTAACTCCTTAGGACTAAGAGCCCCCAGATGCCCGCCCAGTATCTTCAGAAGATCTCGATCTTGACATATAGCTCTCACACAGTCAACTGGAGTATGAATAGCTGGATGGCTCGATGACTGTGAAGACTGGGTAGAAGAGCAGCCTGAGCCACTGAAGGATGGGCGTCGTCATTGTCCTTGACCTTTAATGTAGTTCTTCTTCACAACAGACGCCCTCTCCCACAACTCTTGATCAATAGGCGGACGTGGAGTGCCTTCAGGATAGCGCTCATTCAATAAATACTTATAAGTATCCCGTCATCATGTTAACTATTAAATAGTTAAAAATAAATTCTGTAAACATTGATAAACAAGATCAAGTTGTTAAAATGTATTACCGCTATCTGGATAGCATCAAAGTGGAACCATCACGGGTACGCATTACACATCCAGCCAATGGATAGGCTGACCTTGAGACTAAGACTCTTATACAAAAATAGCACAATATTACTAAGTAAAATGTGATATATTTTCTACAATTCATGATTGTAAACATATTAAAACTTGTAAATCATTACCACAGCGTTGATATCTTTGCAATTGTGAAATATTGCAGCCCTTGTATATTCTTTTAGCCTTTTCGCCATCGGGTACACCTGAGGATCTGTTGGTGGCGGCAGTCTTTCGTCTTTTCACCCAGCTCTCAGCTCTTTATTGGGCACACATCTCAGCCCATATGGTTTGGGTGCACCACCAGGGGCTATGCTCATGTATGTAATCATCTTCCTGGCCTAGATGGTCGATCTCAGCATTGCGAAGGGCTTTTTGTCATTCTTTGTTCAAATTATCCTTGGTGCGGATGGCGCACTTCTGCCAGAATAATGTCTGAATCACTGAAGCCTGCGCGTCCTCCCATCTATACCTTTTCTGCAAATAAAACAACAATAATAACATTACTATACAATTATCCTTAATTAGAATATTATATTATCTGTCATAATTAAAAAAAAAACATACCTGGAATTCAGCCCAAATATCATCCTTGTTGGCGATAGGTGTGCTTGCCCACGTAATCACATGTGTAGGCCAATTCTGTAAACACAAGTATGATATGCACTTGGCGATCTTATTATCTGAAAAATCACTATAGTATACAACAATTTACATCAACGATAAGTAGATATATTAAAGCAATTTACATCTAAGTTCTATATATCTTGTATAAATGAAATCTAAAATGCTTATATATAAATGATGCGGGACGTACGTGCTATTCGGAGGAGGGCGAATCTGAATAAGAATCCGATCATCCGGATTAGTAGGGGCCTTGGGCACATGATTAGGTCCCCTACCCAATGGCGCTTTTTCTCGCCTTGCTTAGAAGCCATCTGTATATTACAAATTTCAAGATGTATATATGAGTTATATTTGATTACATGTATATATGAATATATAAAATGACAATAAACATGACAGTGATATAAACATGTATATATATGAATATAAAATGACAATAAACAAAAATTGCATTTAAATAGTTAAGTACATAAACATGACAATGATATAAAAAACATGTAATGCTAAACATACATTTCATTTGTTCAAGTGTCAATGTCTGATCCAGAATCATCTTGTATACATGTTGCAGATTCATAACCATCATCTGCTTCAGATTCAGTCAATAACTCTTCCTCCTCAGTATCAATGTCATCTGACACAAGTATTGACTCAGGATCTAATTCATGTGGTTCATCTCCACCATCTAACTAGATTACTTCATTGTCGTCCTCCATATTTAACTAGATTATAGTTTGACTATGAAGCATCTACTCTTGGAAAATCTCCCCATCAACTACTTCTACACGACTACGTGCGAGAGTATGAATTACAACTTGCCAATCTGTAGGCGGTCTATCCCTTTTCCTAACAGGACTAGGAGTTTAGTATACTTGTACTGTTTGAGTTGGTAAAATAAACGGTTTATTGGAGTAAGCAGACCTATGGAGGTCAATATCGACGATTCCATGTTTGTCAACACGTATCCCTTTTTCTGAATCAAACCAACGGCACTTGAACAAGTGAATATGACCCCTGTACGTGCCCTTATACGACAACTCTACAATTTTCTCCAACTCCCCATAAAAGGCACGACCAAGCTCATTGTAAAAATCTCCTTGGACACACACTCCAGAGTTCGTTGTTCTTTTACCGCGCCCATATGCCTTTGTATGAAATTCACAACCATTTATTTTGTAACCATCATGGTGACTTGGTCCCCTCGTCGGGTCCCATAGCTAGGACTTGTACATTAGCTTAGGAATCGTTGATCCCTCAGTCAAAGCCTACAAAAACTCCATCTTATTAAATGAAGTCAAAGTTAACATGGAGTATATATATATATGTCGTGCTTAAGAAATTCAACTTACTTTGTCCTTTAGCCAAAGTGCAAATTTTTTATCACGATTGATTTGAATATCTTTATTAGTTATGCCGGGATGCTTCACTTTTAACTCGTCATCGTACAATCTATACTATGTTATAAACATTAACATATTGGAATAAATTTTCAACTTAAAAGATAAATTATCAAGTTTACATGTGTACCTCACAAATTCGTCAATCTCCTCGCAATTGAGAAGAATGTAAGTATGTACAACATGTAATTCTTGCTCAGAAAGGAATATGTGCTTCCCTTCTCCATAAGCGTGGCCCGATAGACCAAATACAGAGAGTCGACCATTTAGTTCAACATTTCTCCCATCATCATGTCTCAATACTCGATTGGCCTTTGTCAAGACTTCGTCCGTAAAATAGTCTGAGACAAATGTAGATATCTCATCGAAACTGTATGCCTCATATATCGATCCCTCGACATAAGCTCTATTCTTCACCTTCCTCTTAAGGTTTCCCATCACCCTCTCGAAAGCGTTCATCCATCTATATTGAACTGGACCCCCAACACGAGCTTCATAGGGAAGATGGATTTGCAAATGCTCCATGGAGTCAAAAAAACCAGGTGAGATCTCTATGATGTTCTTCTCAAGTATAGACACGTCCTTCTCATTTAATGATTTTGAACATAAGTCTTTGAAGAAACGACTAAGATCCGTTAAAGCATCCCATATTGGTTTATCAAGTAGATCCCGAAATGATATAGGCATGAGTCTCTCCATGAACACATGACAGTCATGACTCTTCATCCCTTGCAATTTCCCACCCATAACATGCCTTGCAATGTTTGACGCATATCCATCTGGTAGTTTCAGAGACTTAACCCATGTGCACACATCTTCAACCTGCTTTTTGGACAATGTGTACCTTGCATGCGGTTTGACAATCTTACCATTAGGAGATTCATAAAGTTCTAATCCAGGACGCTTATAAATATCTTTTATGTCCAAACGTGCCTTATCGTTATCTTTTGTCTTCCCCGTAACATTCATCACGGTGTTAAACACATTGTCAAACACATTCTTCTCAATATGCATCACATCTAGATTATGACGAATCAAATTTGTAGACCAATAAGGCAGTTCCCAAAAGATGCTTCTCCGAACCTAGTTATGAGATTCGCCAAACCCATTGATTATGTTTGTGGCATCAATCTTACCAAATGGGATAACCGGTAATCTCATCACACGATCTCGCATCTCCGTTCCCAATAATCGCAGTGCAGGCATATCATTGTCTACTTTCCTTTCCTGAAGTGTTCTCTATTTCTACGAAACGGGTGATCTACCGGCAAGAACCGACAATGACAGTCAAACTAACAAGGCTTTCGACCTTTTGATAGATTAAATGACTTTGTATGCTCCATACAATACGGACAAGCCAACTTCCTGTGTGTACTCCATCCAGCTAACATACCATAAGCTGGGAAGTCACTTATAGTCCACATAACCGCTGCTCTAAGGTTGAAATTTGTTTTCGTTGCAACATCCAAAGTCTGTACTCCATCCTCCCACAATACCTTCAACTCGTCTATAAGAGGTCTCAAGTAAACATCTAAGCTCTCTCCAGGACTCTTAGGACCAGGAACCACGAGTGAAAGAAACAAGTATAGCTATTTCATACACATCCAAGGAGGCAAGTGTTGGGTAAAATCTATATACGCACAACACGCAAGTATACATGGTCAACAAGTAATAGAGTGATGAGTAGAGTATCGTTCCCACAGAGACTAACTAGAAATATCCTTAACTTACAATTATCAATTTCCTATTAACCCTAATTTTATTAAACAAATCAAATCAATAATTATAATTATAGAATTTAATTAAAGAATAATTAAACTAACACAGAATAATCACAAATATCAAAATCTAGAATTTCAAACAATTAATGTATAATTAGACTTATGATTTCACCTTAAGCTTCACTCTGATTCTAACACCTTTATTCCAATTCAATGCACTATCCCAGTTTATTAAACAAGAACACGAATGTAGTATTAACCACCTCTCGATGCACTAATACCGTATTAACGTTACTCCACAATTAAGATAGAAATCCGTTAAACATCTTAATCAACTAACCCACTATATCTCTATGTGAATTACAATTGAAGAAGGTTTAAGAATAAGTTCTCTATCCGATTACATGCGATGTCAAGCATATCTCTACATTAACATTCATCATGATTAAGCTATTCACAAAATTATGAACATGCTATATCAACTAGGTCTAGATTTGAATATCCTCTCTCGATTCCATCCAATTTCACAAAGAATTGTTGATCAGGCAATTCATAGATTCAAGCACAAATCAATATAGATAAACTGGAGATAGATTATTAAATTAGAAATCAAAGTTTACAAAATCATCGATTCACTCAAAGATCCATCATAAGCCTAAAAAGTGAATTAGTTCATGTCAAACGAAATAAACAAAGAATAAATCATAGAAATCATTCTTAAATAACAACTATTAGTCTAAGACGAAGAATATTGAAAAACACCCTTCACGTAGCCTATAATTGCAATCGTCTCGAAAATCCCTTCAAAATACTCCTCCACGCTTGCTATCAAAAACTGAACTTAGATCTTCGTAATAGCCCCTCTTGTTATGTTCCAGTTGTTGATAAAGTAATAGACATCTAGCAAGCAAGCTCCAGCCGCAATTTCCTTCAATTAGAGTTCCATTATCATACATGTTGCTAGAATCTATGCCCAATAAGAAGTTTAATCAAAACAGGACATAGCCAGATTTTCCACCCCCCCCCCCGCCCCGGCGGGGGTTCATGCATTAATTAGGCCCGCCCCGGTGGGCTCCCTTTCTGTCTAGCTCGAATAAAACCCAGCCCGTGGGGGTGTAAAAGAGATGATGTCATTTTGGCTGAAACCTTCTTGTCAAATGGTTATGAAGACCCTTGCCGTATAGGGTGTATAGTCTAAATTGGCTCTGCCTCGATGGGCTTGTCTTCTACTACCTGACATTGCTAATTTTCATGTTGTACTCCAATTTTGCTCTAATTGACCTCAAATCATCCCAATTGATTCCATATATCCCTAAAATGCCTCAACAACCATCCTACACAAGAAATAACATAAAACAAGTAAAAAGGAACATAATCACAAGAATTAAGCAACAAATAAGCATGAAATGGATATTGAATCGTGTATATAAAATCCACTTATCAAAATCCCCCAAACTTAAACCATGCTAGTCCTCGAGCACAAAACAACTACATGCAATGCAATGAGGTGAAAAGAAAATGACCTAACTAATATGCTTTCGAATCCAACAATATTGCAGAATCAAGATTATCTTAACGGCCTCAGCGAAAATAAGCAACTATACAATATCAACCATCAAAAACCAATCTACAATTCCGTTCTAATCCTCAAATCTCAATCCATCATCACCGGTATAGTGTGTGTGTGTAACATCCATGACAACTGATACGGACTCAAATTCAATACATAACCAATCTCTTAGAAGGAATCATGCAATGCAAACTCAAAAATTTCAAAAGCAGATAGTTCCAACTAAAACTAAACAGTCACTAATCTCAGGGGTTCAAGCAAGGTACTTATACTTTATTCATATATATATATATATATTTTCTTTTTTTTTCTTTTATAAGCGGGGGCTTTTTGCTCTTTTCCCGTTTTAAAATTTTTTTTTATATACACATAGCTATGCAATGTCTTATTCTCTTAGACTTTTCAATGTTACCTTACCTGTCGACGGCGGCGACACTTGCAAATTTCCGGCGATCGAAGGTGCGAGTTGGTTGAGATGGACGTGAACTCTCCCCCCTTTGGCGTTTCGAAGATGATTATGAATCCATGTTCTCGATCTAGTGCTTTCCCCCAAACTTTTCAATTTGCTCCTCTTTAACTCTCAAGTATAATCTATGAATTTTCTATGTCAATTGGTGTGAGATATTTGATATGAGAGGTAGTGATATATATAGAGGTAGAGGGATGGCTATCATTGGTGGAGTGAGGAGGTGGAGTTAAGGAATTAATGGGAGTGGTAGTAGTGGGTAGTGGGTGGTGGTTATGGAACTTAATAGCTAAAATGAGGAAGTGGAGAAAGTGAGTTAGTGGTGTGTTATGGGGAAGTAGAGAGTCTAAGTAATCGCCACAACTGTTCTTTGTCTCAGGACTCCACTTACGTGGGTATTACATTAGGAAGGCCCCGCCTGACAGGCATCAATTCAATCTTCGATTCGTGGACCCCGACGCTGGGTTGTAGTACTAAAAAGGCATGCCCCGACGGGCCATGCTACTGTCAGATTCTTTGTTCTGCTGCATGTAGTTCTCTTAATGCTATATTTTTCCATCCTACAAGATTCAACACATGAAAATTAGTGAGTTTTTGATAATAAAACATAATGTGGAGATGTTAACGAGACTTTTATTATTCTTCTACCTAGCAATTAATGAAAACTATGATTAAACAAATATAAATTGAAAATATGAAAAATAAACTAAAGATTGGGTTGCCTCCCAATTAGCGCTTGATTTTAAGTCGTTCAGCCTGACTACTTCCTTCTTATGTTGTGTCGGTCAATGTGATGGTGATCACGTCGGTGTTGGCTTCTCCACCCCAATAATGCTTTAGACGGTGTCCATTGACTTTGAATGTTTCTAGTGGATTGCGACTGTAGATTTTGACTGCACCATGGGAGAATACCCGCTTGACCGTGAATGGTCCCGACCATCTCGACTTAAGCTTTCCGGGGAACAATCGCAGCCATGAGTTGAACAAGAGTACTGATTGGCCTGGCACGAATGTTCGATGCATAATTTTCTGGTTGTGCCATCTTTTAACTTTTTCTTTGTATAATTTGGCATTCTCATAGGCTTGAAGGCGAAATTTGTAGAATTCATTCAATTGAAGTAGTCTCTTCTCACTTACAATTTGTTTAATAAAAATGAGTTTTGCACAAATACAATAATATGCCTTATGTCAGAGCTCGTAGGTAAATGACATGCCTTCCCTTACGATGAATTGGTATGGTGACATTCCGATTGGTGTCTTGTATGCCGTCTTGTAAGCCCATAATGCATCATCCAATCGAAGTGACCAATCTTTCCTTCTAGGATTCACCACTTTCTCTAGTATCTTCTTAACTTCTCTATTAGACACCTCAGCCTGTCCACTGGTTTGAGGGTGATACGCTGTAGCTACCTTGTGGTTGACCCCATATTTGGCCAAAAAAGTCAGAAAAGACTTATTGCGTGTTGATTACCTTAAATCATCGATTATTGCTCTTGGTGTGCCAAATCTCGTGAAGATGTTCTTTTGTAGGAATTTGAGGACCACCTTGGCAACGTTTGATGGTAATGTTGCAGCTTCAACCCACTTTGACACGTAGTCCACTGCGAGTAGAATGTATTGATTGTTTAGAGACGAGGGGAATGGTCCCATGAAATCAATACCCCATACGTCAAAAATTTGGTAAAAAGCACTTTTACCCCACTATGGTTGTAGTGTTTTAAGCAATTAGCCACTGTACTTTTAAAATATTCAATTGACCCACTGTGCTTTTTAAAAATGTACAATCAAGCCATTTCGTCCAATTTGAGTAACAGACGTTAACAATTTGCTTACGTGGCTTTTTGAAAAAAAAAATTTACGTGTCTTTGCTGACTGGCTTTTTTTGGTCAAATTTGCAGAAAGCCGGTCAATGCTTGTTTAATGGATTTTCTTTATAATTTTTTCTTCTTAAACAAAAAAATAAAATAATAAAATCATTATGTGGTAAAAAAATAATTAAAATAATAATAAAATTAAAATAAATATTTTAATTCATTTTCTATATAATTTTTTTTTTCCTTTTATCTTTTCCTTTCTTTTAATAATTATTTTTATTTTTAAAATTAATTCCAAATAATACAAATAATATATCAAAATTTTTATATCAATGAGATCTATTACAACATTACATTAATTTCAAATAAAAAAAAATAAAAATCATTAATTATTTTTATTTTTAAAATTAATAATTTTATTTTAAAATTAATTATTTTGAAATTAATATTTTATTTTTATTTTAAAATTAATTATTTTTAAAATTATCACCATGGCCGCCTAAAAAAAATACTGGATAATTTTTACTAATTGTATGAAATTTTTTATTTTATGTTAATTATGTACTTATCTTTTTAATATCATTAAAATATATATTAATATTAATTTTAAAATAAAATAATTATTAAAAAAATGAAAAGAGATAAAAAAATACAAATAAAGAAAATGAATTAAACATGTGAATAATATATAACTTTTGTCAAAAATTATATCTGAAACTCAAAGTTTTTAAAATATCTAACTAACAATGAGAGAAACCCAATTTTCCAACCCCACTCCCGCACCCCCGCCCCTCCCCCCCTCCCCTCTTCTACATGGATTCTTTTTCCTTTTTCTTAGGCAGTGTGCAAGATCTTCCTTTTTTTCCCTTTTCTTGGCCAATACTTGGAAGACTTGTTGCGATAGCGGTGGTGCGAGATCTGAAAAATCTTTCGTCTCTCTTTTTTTTTCCACCATTACTTGGGAGATGTGTTGTGATGGCGATGGTGTGAAGACGTGTTGTGGTGGTGGTGGGAACTCAGCGTGGATCTGGTTGAGTACTGATTGTGGAGGTCAACGTAGATCTGCTTCTCTTCTTTTTATTTTTTGCACTTTTCTTGCAAGAAAAATTGATGCTGGTGGCGACCTCTAACTTGAAGATGATGAGCACTGATGGTGGCAAGTTTAATGAAGAAGATGAAAATATGATAAATTTGGGGACAAAAGAAGAATTTTGTAATATTAAAAATGTTATTTTTGTTCAGAAAAATGTAATTTTGGATCGGCAAAAAAAAGAGAAAAATATTATTTTATTTTAAAATTAATTTTTTTTATTTTTAAAATTAATTAATTATTTTTAAAATTAATATTTTATTTTTATTTTTAAAATTAATTATTTTTAAAATTATCACCATGGTCGTCTCAATCAAACTAATATTTTATTTTTATTTTTATAGCTAATTTTCTATTTTATGATAATTTGTATTATTTGGAAAAAAAGATAAAAGAAAAAGAAAAAAGCCAACCAAGCTTTCTCCCGCCCAGTCAGCAAAGACACGCAATTTTTTATTTTTTTTCAAAAAGCCACGTAAGCAAATTGTTAACGTCTGTTACTCAAATTAGACGGAATGGCTTGATTGTACATTTTTAAAAAGCACAGTGGGTCAATTGAATATTTTAAAAGCACAGTGGCTAATTGCTTAAAACACTACAACCACAGTGGGGTAAAAGTGCTTTTTACCTTAAAAATTTCCACTTCAAGAATTGTTTGCAGAGGCATCTCATTCCGTTTCGTTATGTTGCCCACCCTTTGACACCTATCGCATTGTTTCACAAACTGGTGGGCATCTTTGAATAATGTAGGCCAATAAAAACCTGCTTGTAACACCTTCGCTGCTGTCCTCTCGCTACCATAGTGTCCGCCATACACCGATGAGTGACACTCGTGCAGAATGTTCTTTACTTCACTATAGGGAACACACCGTCGAATCATTTTGTCTGCGCATTACTTGAACAAATATGGTTCGTCCCACATATACCATTTCACGACATGAAAAAATTTCCTTTTCTGTTGTCTTGTGAGGTCAGGTGGTAGAATGTTGCTCACAATGAAATTTGCATAATCCCCATACCATGGAATTTCTGTTGAAATCCCAAACAGATGCTCGTCTGGGAATAACTCATTAATCTTACATCTGTCGTCTTTTGCTTTCCCTTGGTTTTCCAACCTAGACAAGTGATCGGCTACTTGGTTCTTCGTCCCCTTTCTATCCTTTATTTCTAAGTCAAACTCTTGAAGTAGGAGAATCCACCAGATAAGGCGTGGTTTAGCATCCTTTTTCAATATCAAGTATCAAATTGCTGCATGGTCTGTGTAAACTACCACCTTAGTCCCGATCAGGTAAGCCCGAAAGTTGTCAAACGCATATACCACTGCAAGCAATTCCTTTTCTGTGGTTGTATAATTCATTTGAGTCTCTGTAAGTGTTTTGCTTGCATGGTATATGGCGTGAAACACCTTGTCTCGACGTTGGCCTAAAACAGCCCCAACCGCGTAGTTACTTGCATCACACATGAGCTCGAATGGTATGCTCCAATCCGGTGCGACTATAACAGGGGCTATAGTTAATTTTCTCTTTAGTACATCAAAACTTGTCTTGCATTCTTCATCAAAGCTGAACATTACATCCTTCTCTAACAAACTGCATAGAGGTTTTGCAATTTTAGAGAAGTCTTTTAAGAACCTCCGGTAGAACCCAGCGTGTCCTAAGAAAACTCCTAATACCCTTCACTGAGTTTGGTGGAGGCAATTTTTCAATCATCTCCAGCTTTTCTTTATAACTTCCAATCTTTGAGCTGATACCTTATGGCCCAAAATTATGCCCTCTTCAACCATGAAGTGGCATTTTTCCCAATTGAGTACGAGATTCGTGTCCTTACATCTTTGCAACACCATGACCAGATTCTGTAAGCAAATATCGAAGCTGTCCCCATAGACCGAAAAGTCATCCATGAAGACCTCAACATTTTTCTCCACCATATCTGAAAAAATGGCCATCAAACACCGTTGGAACGTTTCAGCTGCATTGCATAGCCCAAACGACATCCTCCTGAATGCAAATGTGCCGTAAGGGCACGTGAATGTGGTCTTCTCTTGATCCTCCGGAGCGATGACTATTTGGTTGTAGCTAGAGTACCCATCCAACAAACAGTAATATTGGTGTCCCGCCAATCTATCTAACATTTGATCAATAAAGGGCAGCGGGAAATGATCTTTTTGGGTTGCCTTGTTTAATTTTCTGTAATCCATACAAACCCTCCAACTTGTCACTGTTCTAGTCGGTATTAATTCATTGTCCTCATTCTGCACCACTGTCATTCCTCCTTTTCTCGGCAAGCACGACACTGGACTAACCCATTTGCTGTCAGAAATAGGGTAAATGATGCCGGCATCTAACCACTTCAAAATTTCCTTCTTCACCACTTCCTTCATAATCGGATTAAGTCATCATTGTTGCTCCACCGTTGGTTTTGCCTCATCTTCCATTAGGATCTTGTTCATGCAAAATAACGGGCTGATTCCTTTAATATCCGCAATTGTCCACCCAATAGCTGATTTGTGTTCCCGAAGCACCCTTAGCAACTTTTCTTCCTGTAATTTGTTAAGTGCAACTGAGATAATAACAGGTAAAGAATTTGAATTGCCTAAATATGCATACCTGAGGTGTTTAGGGAGTGGCTTAAGTTCCAGCTTTGGTGGCTCTTCCAATGATGGTTTCAGTTTTTCTGCAGTTACTTCCTCCGTGTGCAATGGTTCAAACGGTGTTCTAAATCTGGAAACTCGTGGCAATGAGTCTAGCATTTGTAGGTAATCCACCAATTCTGGCTCGTCGACCTCTTCATCCCCTAATAATGTTGTTTCTAACGGATCGTTTACCAAACTCTTGCTCATATCATCACTAATGATTTTCTCAATTAAATCCATTCGAAAACATTCTTCCTCGTCCGTAGGGAATTTCATGGCTTTAAACACATTGAATTTTACTTCTTGATCTTGGACCCTCATAGTGAGTTCTCCCTTTTGTACATCTATGAGTGTCCTACCTTTAGCCAAAAATGGTCTCCCTAGGATAATTGGGATGTTCTTGTCTTCCTCAAAATCCATAATGATAAAGTCCGCGGGGAATATAAACGTATCCACTTTCACTAAGATGTCCTCTACTATGCCTCTCGAATATGTGACTGACCTATCCGCTAACTGTAATGTAATGTTCGTAGGCCTTGGTGCGGGCAAACCCAATTCTAAGTATATACTGACAATGACATAAGGTTTACGCTTGCTCCCAAATCACATAAACACTTGCTGAAATGCATATTTCTGATTGTGCATGGTATAGTGAAGCTCCCCGGGTCCTTGAGTTTTGGTGGTAATTTCTGCTGTAATACCGCACTACACTCCTTGGTTAGTGCCACTGTCTCGAAATCCTCCCATTTCTTCTTCCTTGACAGAATCCCTTTCATGAATTTTGTATAACTCGACATTTGTTCTAGGGCTTCTGCAAATGGAATATTAATCTGAAGTTTTTTGAATATTTCCAAAAACTTTGCAAATTGCTTGTCTAATTTCTGTTTTTGGATCCTCTGCTGAAATGGTGGTGGTGGATAAGCAATTGGTTTATTGTTTAGCTTTGTTTCCTTGTCTTGCTTATCCTCGCCTTTACTTTCTGTACTCACGTTCCTATCATCAACTTTTTCATCCGGAGTTGCTGAATTTTCTACATTAATACCCTCAAGTTGTTTCCCACTCCACAATGTGATTGCCTGACACTGTTCATGGTTACACTTCGGATTTCTCTCTGTATCGCTTGGTAGGGTCCCTTGTGTCCTGCTGTTTAATGCTAAAGCAATTTGTCCTATTTGATTCTCCAAATTCTTCAAGGCTATGGTATGATTTTTCATTGTTGCACCGTTATTAATCATGTACTTCGACACCACTTCCTCGAAATCTGATTTCCTTTCCTGATGTTGAACCGGTTGCTGGTGATTCTGAAAACCCGGAGGATATGACTGTCGTAGAGCGTGATTTTGCTGGTTGTTGCTCCATGAGAGATTAGGATGATTCCTATTTCCTTGATTGTATATGTTCTGGTATGCGTTCTGCGGAATTCTGTTATAATTGCCCACAAACTGAAGTGATGCTGGATTTATCGCACATTGATCCGTTGGGTGATCCCCCATGCACAACTCGCATATTATTGTCATTTGCTGTGTTTGCTGTGCTTGTTGTGCTTGTGCCCCTGTCATTAAGTCCAACTTCTTGAAGTGCGACAATCGTGCTTGTATCATCATCACACACCATCTACTTCTAACCCCCACTACTTTTTTGCTGTGTGTCATTCTCGCCGTGGGCCACTGGTAGTTGTTAGCCGCCATGGTTTCAATCAAATCGTAGGCTTCCTCGTAACTCTTGGCCATGAATGCTCCACCCGATGCTGCATCAATACTCGTCCTGAGATTCCCATGTAGTCCGTTGTAAAAGGTGTTCATTTGCAACCACTTGGGCAATCCATGATGTGAGCATTTTCTGAGAAATTATTTGTATCTTTCCCAGGCCTCATATAACGACTCCCCATGTTGTTGTTCAAACATCGTTATCTCGTTCCTCATCTTTATGGTTTTCGCTGGTGGAAAGAATTTGGCGAGGAATTTCTGAGCTAAATCCTCCGGTGTAGTTATCGAACCGGATGGTAGAGAATGCAACCAACTCTTCGCCTTGTCCCGTAAAGAGAATGGGAACAATCAAAGTCTCACCGCCTCATCCGAAACCCCATTGAACCTAAAAGTGTCACACATTTCCAAAAAACTGACTAGATGCTCGTTCGGATCGTCATTTGCAAATCTCCTAAACTGAACTGAATTCTAAATCTTTTGTATCATCCTGTGCTTAATTTGAACGTATTATTTGCTATTCTTTGGCTTTGGTGATGTTTGTCTCATGATTCACCACCTTGGGTGTGGCGAAGTCCCTTAATGCTTTCCGATCTTCGGCTGCCATTTCCTCTTCTTTCTCAGGTGTTTCAAATTATTGTCTCGTTTCCTTGATCCACTTACTTAACCTCTGGAACCTTCTCTCAATGTCGTCCTCAAAAGGCAGCAAGTCTGGATTTCGGGACCGAGTTTGCATAAACTACTTTCAACACCTGAAATAGAAGAATCAAAACACAAATAAAAAAAAATTGTCTAAGTAAAACCGGATTAATTAAACTGATATTGTAAAAAATATTAAGAATTATACTAAATAGTCCCCGGCAACGGCGCTAAAAACTTGTTGGGTAAAATCTATATACGCACAACATGCAAGTATACGTGGTCAATAAGTAATAGAGTGATGAGTAGAGTATCATTTCCACAGAGACTAACTAGCAATATCCTTAACTTACAATTATCAATTTCCTATTAACCCTAATTTTATTAAACAAATCAAATCAATAATTGTAATTAAAGAATCTAAATTAAAGAATAATTAAACTAACACAGAATAATCACAAATATCAAAAATCTAGAATTTCAAACAATTAATGGAGAATTAGATTTATGATTTCACCCTAAGCTTCACTCTGATTCTAACACCTTTATTCCAATTCAATGCACTATCCCAATTTATTAATCAAGAACACGAACGTAGTATTAACCACCTCTCGATGCACTAATACCGTATTAACGTCAATCCACAATTAAGATAGAAATCCGTTAAACACCTTAATCAACTAACCCACTATATCTCTATGTGAATTACAATTGAAGAAGGTTTAAAAATAAGTTCTCTATCCGATTACATGCAATGTCAAGTATATCTCTACCTTAACATTCATCATGATTAAGCTATTCACAAAATCATGAACACATGTTATATGAACTAGGTCTAGATTTGAATATTCTCTCTCGATTCCATCCAATTCCACAAAGAATTGTTGATCAGGAAATTCATAGATTCAAGCACAAATCAATATAGATAAACTGGAGATAGATTATTAAATTAGAAATCAAAGTTTACAAAATCATCGATTCACTCAAAGATCTATCACAAGCATAAAAAGTGAATTAGTTCATGTCAAACGAAATAAACACTGAATAAATCATAGAAATCATTCTTAAATTACAACTATTAGTCTAAGACGGAGAATATTGAAAAACACCCTTCATGTAGCCTAGAATTGCAATCGTCTTGAAAATCCCTTCGAAATACTCCTCCACGCTTTCTATCAAAAACTGAACTTAGATCTTCGTAATAGCCCCTCTTGTTATGTTCCAGTTGTTGATAAAGTAATAGATATCTAGCAAGCAAGCTCCAGCCGCAATTTCCTTCAATTAAAGTTCCATTGTCATGCAAGTTGCTAGAAACCATGCCCAATAAGAAGTTTAATCAAAATAGGACATAGCCAAATTTTCCACCCCCCGCCCCGGCGGGGGTTAATTGTTAGAGTTTATGCCCTAGAGGCCAATTATTTGATATTATTGCTTAACATTTTGATATTATATTTGATTAAATAAATGAATGATTTTATTATGGTTTTATTTACTGCGTTATATAACTGTTAACATAATAAAATTCCTTAGAATAGTGATACAAATTATATAGTTTCAAGTATGTGACTTGAACATGAGATTATATAATTACAATTAGTATTATTGTTCTTAAATGTCCCTAGTCGAGTATCATTGTTGATGGGACAACAATGATGCATTGAGACTAGTATGTGGATTGACTGATGACCAAAACTCATTGGTCATAAATATATGAGATATTAAATCAATGCATAGGTACACATGTAGAGAGCGATGTCTTCGGATGGACCCACCATGATAATTCTACGTGGAACATTATGCAAAGTGTCATTAGCGATTCTCATAGTGACAATGATGTAATGGTCCTCCGACCTGAAATCACTATATTACTACACGTGAATTTATGTACTTTGATATAATCAAATGTCACCTTTAATAAGGTGGACTATAAAGATGATTATTGGGTACATCATGAATCGTGTGAGGAATATGAGTGATCTAGATGGAATCTAACCCTCCTATATATTAGGAGTGATATCCATAGACCTCTTGATTGAGTAGGACTATGAAATGCATGGCCATGCTCAAATAGTGATTTGTTTCATATAGTCTACTCATTGATCAAGAAAACTCAGATTAAATTATGAAGAGTATGACACATTCCATGACTCGAGTTTAATTTAGGATATTAAGGTTAAAATGATTAAATTACATTGAAACATTGGTCACGAAAAGGTTGCATCGAATCATCGATCTTATTATTACTTGGATAGCAGTGATGCATTACTAGATGCCGCCATTTGCTTATAATTTTATAATATGATTTTAAAATTATTACCAACGTAATAATAAACCTATAGGTCACACACATAGAACGTAATTAAAAGGAAATTAATTTAAATTGTAAAGATTTAAATATATCAATATGCTTGATAGTATTTAAATTACGAATTTAAATTAATAGGATAATTTATATATATAGGTATATTAATTAAGAAAGACTTAATATATATATATATATATATATATATATATATATAAATTTGGATTTTATTAGGTTTTGAATAATTCCTTTTAATCGCTATATATATGATATGTAGCAGCCATTTTAGGTATTACTCATAAACCAAAAACCCTAGCCGCTCTTAGAGAGAAACTAGGGAGAAATCGTTTCGAAATCATCATCCTTGGTGGCTAGTACCGCAGTTCCTTCTTCTGCAGATCGTAGGACGATTCTCGGAGTGTTCGTGTGGATACCATAGAGGCGCAATTCATTTGGATTGCGTTGGAGATTCGAGCGCATCAATTTCAGTATCACAATCGGTATAATTTCTAACCACTGAGTTAATTGATTTTCGCATGGATCCTGTTTAGGGTTTCAGAAATTGCTTTGATTATTTTATTTTTCCATTGCATTTTTGTGCCGAAATCCCTTCATTCATGCACTAATTAGGCCCGCCCCGGTGGGCTCCCTTTTTGTCTAGCTCGAATAAAGACCCCCCACCCCGACGGGGTGTAAAGCAGAGATGATGCATGCATTTGGGCAACCTCATCGACAAATGGTTATGAAGACCCCCGCCTTTTACCGGTGTATAGTGCAAATTGGCCCGCCCCGACGGGCTTGTCCTCTGCTACTTAACATTGCTAATTTTCATGCTGTACTCCAATTTTGCTATAATTGACCTCAAATCATCCCAATTGATTCCATTTATCCGTAAAATGCCTCAACAACCATCCTACACAAGAAATAACATAAAACAAGTAAAAAGGAACATAATCACAAGAATTAAGCAACAAATAAGCATGAAATGGATATTAAATCATGTATATAAAATTCACTTATCAGCAAGTTGTACGGAGTAACAATCACAGGCCAACATGAGTACGGAACAACTGAGTGGCCAAACAGATTGTAACCATCGGTGGATAATCCAAGCCTCACATTTCTAGGTTCCAATGCAAACCCAGGATGTGCTAAGTTGAAATCTTTCCAAGCCTGCCCATCTGCGGGATGATTTAGTTCTCCATCTTTAGCTGGAGATTTCGCATGCCAACTCATATGTTCAGCTGTTCTTGAAGACATGTACAATCTTTTTAGCCGATGTGTTATTGGAAAATACCTTAGAATCTTAAACGGTATACTTGATTTTTTTGTAGTCACACCCTCTTTATTAGGCCTAAACCGATCATGACTGCAAAACGTGCACCTTGTCATCTGTTCATTTTCCTTATAAAACAACATGCAATCGTTGGGACATGCATCGATCTTTTGGTATCCAAGACCCAACTTCTTCACCATTTTCTTACAAAAGTAATAGTTACCAGGTAATTTCTCACCGTCAGGCAATATACTCTTAATGGCCTTCAAGAGCGACTCAAAACACTCATGGCTCATGTTGTGATCAGCCTTGATGTTAAGTAATGTCGCCACTGCAGACAATGTAGTGTGTTTGGTGCAACCATGCCACAATGGCTCGCTACCCTCGTCTAACAACTTAAAGAAGTCTTTGGCATCAGAATTCATAGGTTGCTCTCTGCCTTGTTCCCAATCAAAATCTGGCCCTGTAATATCATAAACCATTTCATTCATACGATGAGTACTACTCGCCTCAATTCGTACTTACGTGATGGCACCATCTCTCTTCTCCTATGTGCCCACCAAAGATTCTTCGTAATTTTCATGAACCCGAAACAAGTAAATGATAGTTTGCCACGTCTCTGTCCATATAATTTACATTCTTACACTTCAAACATGGACATCGTATCTGCGACTGACCATTCATATATTCCGGGTGACTATACGTATACTCCATAAACACTTCGCAACCAGCTCTAAATTCAACTATAGCACCTATCTGGGCACTTGACTTTCATCGTGCCATCCAACTACGGTCTGAATAGAGGTCCATGATTTCACGGTACCTACTACAGACAACATGAGCTTATTAATGTATAGCATGATTGTAAGCATATGACTTGAGTATACTTGTAACTATATGACTTGAGCATACTTGTAAGCATATGATTAACATTTAAGCATATGACTTGAGCATATATACTTGTAGCCATATGACTTGAGCATACTTGTAAGCATATGACTTGAGTATACTTGTAAGCATATGATTAACATTTAAGCATACTTTTAAGTATATGACTTGAGCATACTTGTAAGCATATGACTTAAGCATACTAGTTAGTAAACATATGACTTGAACTCGTTAATATTATAAATGTTCGCAACTACCCGACCAACAAAAAAATTTCGCCAGAGTCTCCCCTATAATATGGACTAGCCACATGCACAACGACATGTATATATGGTCATTTCTAGGCACCTAAGATACAAACCAAGAAAAATATACAAATTTCCAATATAAATGGATCAATCCACCATTTGTACAAAATGGCAGAATTAATTAGCATGTCTTAAGTGTATTTGTTCATAAGTGTACTGTTAGGGGCATGCATTATAATTGAATTTCTTGGCAGTCCTCTACAATTCTATAGTGTAGACTTGACATGGTACTCAAGTACATGAACATGGTTTTGGTTGGTATATTTGCCCTGTGCCATTTATAATTTCCAGCTGAGTGGACTTTTTGAGTTTACCGATCCCAAACTATTAATGGCAAATGACGGATACTTTTCCATGATAAATCATGAGATTTATAGTTCTATTTCACTTTGTCTTTGATTATCAAGTGAGTTTTTTTTTTAAAATCTATTTGGGATTGTCGAACATGATTAGTAGTGCAATATACGGAAGTTCTCCATTTTACCCCTAGCATATCACATTTGATCCTTGTATTATCCTCTATTAGTCTCTTAATATATGTCGTTTTAAGACAGAGGGAATACTTAGCTTTGCTTAATATAATTTTGTGAAAATTATTTTTTTTTTCTTTTAATTTTCTCACGCACTACACTCACACACCTAAGAATCAAACCACACTCATACACTTAAGAAATGTATCAAAAAAATCATTTCTCAAATACCAAGTATGGTTCTTGCTTCTCTTCGGCACGAGCCATAATTTCTGTAAATATTTCAGACTATTTTCTGTGCCAAGATTAACAACCAAGCATAACAAATAAATCCTACCACATTAATATTATCCAAATTATTATGGTTTCGAGTACATACACGAGATGGACATCAAAATTTTACAAAAATTTAGTAATGTGGAATCAACTAAAATCTAGGGGTTGGAATTGCATTTAATATTACAGGGCATAACATCCATGGCATAGCACTACAGTCTACATACCAAATCAGAAGAAACCATCTACCCCTGCATCGATTACAAACCTAACAGCTTCCTTACATCTCTCCGCAATAAAATCACAAAACTAGAAGAATCTAATAAAATCTCACAAGCATTTGTTACAAATATTTTGCCCCAATTTTCGCAGCAGCTTTTGTAATGGGGGCATAATGGCATGAGTTGGCAATTATGTCAATGTGGCATGTATATGAAATAAATTACATACTACCAATAAGGTAGAATACCCAAACTCGAAGAATAATGCAGTGGGGAAAAAGTTCCATCAATAGAATAACACCCAATCTATATCCAATTCAGAAATAAAGAGAATTAAGGTTACCTATGGCGGCGGCGATGACAGTGGACAGTGGCGGTGAGCGGCGGCGGTCAATTTCTCCCTCCCTCTTCTCTTCTCCCCCTTCTCCATCTTCTCCCTATTCTGTTCTCCCTCATTTTCTTCTCTCGTCTGCTGAAAGAACAAATGCCTGAGTCTGAATAAGTTTTAAACGATCAGTGACCGCCATCAGCGACCACATACGGTCGTTAATTTTTAATGACGTGGACGATTCAGCGACCGTTATGCGGTCGATGATATATATTGTCGCAAAAAACAAACGCGCCAACTTTTTGCACCAATTTTTGAGAGCGAAATTCATGTCAGCGATCGATCAGCAACCGCATGTGGTCGCTGATATTAAATAGCGACTAGATTAAATTACGGTTGCGGATGTTGGTCACTATTAGTAATATCAGCGACCGGACATGCGGTCGCTGATAGTATTGGTCGCCGTGAGGCCTTTTTCTTGTAGTGCATAAAAGTACAGTTAATAACTGTTTTAAAAATTAAAATCTTCGAAAAATGCGTAAGGAAACCTTTGTATATGGGAGACCATGCATCTAAGTTATGATAGATATTATATGACTCGAGAATTATCCTTGGTTGACCCAATAGACCTCAAAGAAAAACGAGAAGATTACTGTCATGTTCTTTCCAATGGTGAGTCTTCTTTTGACATATAATTATCTCCATTGTCTCCAATTGAGAATTATATTTCAACCAAACTCCAAGATTATATAGGTAGTGCTCATAGATATAATCAGCAAGTGCATGTGCACAACCCTGTCTTATGATAACACGAAGTCGTCTTTCATTAGACATCTTGTATTATAGTGGCAAAACACTCTTCCAAAGTTGGGTTCACCAAAATCAACGGTTAAAATGATGTATAAAATATGACACACTTATCTAAAATTCTCAATAAAATTATTTCCATACTGTTTAGGGAGAACCTCAACAGCTATAGACCACCGTTCTAATTCCCTATTACCCCCGCTCGACCCAGTTACACTCTTATTACCTGAAAGGAATTGTGAAGCAAAAGGGTGAACTTAACTAGCCTAGTAAATAATATCATGACTAAAAGATAAGTAAATTATCAATAGCCTTCGTCAATAATAAATCAGAGATTTAGAACATATGGTAGATGAAAAAACTTTTCAACCATAGTTGCAGCGGAACGAGCAATCCATTAGAAGAGTCAAATAGACCATAAGGTCTATTATCTTCTCCATGTTAAAAGTCCACCAACAATGTTTTATCCCTATAACATCAATCAACAATTCATGTCCACAATCATGTGAATAACTCATAATCATAATTGTGGTTCTAAATTCCTCTTCGCGTCCAGGACGAAGATAATTTTCATCACTTGTCTTTACCTGAAACATCAAAGATCATGGTTATACCAAATCACAGTTCCTGTTCATAATCATACTAATAAATTCAACTTTGCACTACGGGGCCAAAGATATTCATCAACAGTTCATCTTTGCACTACAGGCCAAAGATATTCAACAACAGGTCATCTTTGCACTACGGCCAAAGATATTCAACAATAATTCATCTTTGCACAACATGCCAAAGATATTCAACAACAGGTCATCTTTGCACTATAGGCCAAAGATATTAATATCTCAAAGAAATATATAATCATTTCAGAATTTATATAAACAATAATTATAACCATGTTGATCAATTCACCTTTGCACCTAAGCTAAAGATATTCAATTATAAATTCGATGGCCATGATCATACCAGTCAATAATTCATCTTTGCACTACTAGCCAAAGAGAACCCATAGTCACGATCATACCAATAATCTACCCATCGTTACACTTAAGTCAAAGAGAAATTTCATTACCAGGATTATAAAAAAATGTTATATATGATAATAAAAATAATATTATCAAAACATGGATTTAATTTCAAGAGTAAGATTCATAAATCAACGATAATTTGGTCAGAAAAAGAAACCAATTTTGTCGTGAATAGTACCCCGTGAATAGTAACTCATGAATAGTAACTAGTGAATAGTAATTCATGAATAATAACTCATGAATAGTAACCCGTATTCGTAAATAGTATTCTATACGTGAATAGTGTCGTATACGTGAATAGTACCCATGAATAGTACTTCGTGAATAGTACTCATAAAAGAAAAATAAAAAATAAAATGACATTCCATGATGAGTATAAAAGAAATGATATCTCATACGAGTATAATAGAATATATGAAACTGCAAATGGATTTTTACCCGCCATGCGGTAATCCACGTAGACAGATCATTTCCACAATTTAATAATGAATATAAGAATACGAAGGGTCATTCACTATGCATGCGGTAGTCCGCGTAGACAGGTTATTCCAACAGAATAATAAAGAATGGAATAACAAAAGGATTTCACCATGCATGCAGTAGTTTGCGTAGATAGGTTATTCCAAAAGAATAATAACGAATGGAATAACAGAAGAATTTCACCATGCATGCGGTAGTCCGCGTAGACAGGTTTTTTCAATAGAATAATAAAGAATAGAATAACAAAAAGATTTCACCATACATGCGGTAGTCCACGTAGACAGGTTATTCCAACAGAATAATAAAGAATGGAATAACAAAAGAATTTCACTATGCATGCAGTAGTCCGCGTAGACAAGTTATTCTAACAGAATAATAAAGAATGGAATAACAACTCTTACGAGTATTGAAATAAAATAACTCTCTTCATAAATACAAAAGAAATAATACCCCTTACGACTGTTGAACGAAAATTATATTCCTATGAATATTGAATGAAGATAATATTCCTTACGAATATTGAACGAAGATAATATTAATAAGAATACAAAAAATAATATCTCTTCAGAATATGAAATAAATAACACCCCTTATGACTGTTGAACGAAAATAATATTCCTACGAATATTGAACGAAGATTATATTCCTTACGAATATTGAACGATAATAATATTCATACGAATACAAAAAATAATTTCTCTTCAGAATATGAAATAAATAATACCCCTTACCTCAAAAGAAGACTGGATACTAGAATAGTGAGGTAGCATACTTCTCTTTTTCTTTCTCTCTATAGCTTCTCTCTCTATAATTGCTCTTGTGAGTCTTAGTGAATTGGTGAGAATGGCAGAAGAATGAGCTTCTATTTATAGAAAAATATAGTTTTGATAATTGCACATTTTGGGGCTCAAAATATTACAGTATAATACCTTCATCTTTTTCTTCATTTTTAATTTAGTCCTGCAAGTATTATCAAACTTGCATCACCTCCCCTAATAGTACATCATGTGAATCAATAGTGCATTCATGTGAATCAATAGTTTTATACATGTGAAAAAAATAGTTACAGTATAGTACCTTCATCTATACCTCCATTTTTAATTTAGTCATGCAAGTATTATCAATTTTGCACCACATCCCCTAATAGTACATGCATGTGAATCAATAGTACACACATGGGAACAAATAGTTATAAGCATGTGAATTAATAGCAATTAATTGCTCATTTATCCGATTAATTACCCGATTGGTTAATTTAACCTCCACAAATCAATTATTATCGAAATAATTGTCAATTTCCACCAACACTAATAATCCCAACACAATAAAAATATTTTTATCACCAATTTCATTTTTGAATTTTCAAAATTTGACTTTTTCCAAAAAAGTCAATTGTTGACTTTTTGACCAAAAAGTCAACCCCGGTAAATTTTGTGTTTATAGTCTATTTTTACTAATTTCATCGTTTTGGACTCAAATATCACGTCTGCGTATCCAAATACAACTCCAAGCTCAAATTTGATTTTCAATAACATTCATCTTTAATATTATAACTCAATATTAACAACCAGATCGTTCCCAGTAAAGAGGGGGCTTTCCGATAAGGATTTCTCTCTATTGGCACACAATTAAATAACCTAACCCCTTTCCTCGACAGAACTTTCTAGACATCATCAATAATGCAAATAATAATATGAAAAACTTGTCATCTCAATTATTGATTTAATAATATAAAATATTGATACTGTGACAATAATTGAATCAAACTGAGTGACTTCTCACGTAAGCATCAATAATCAAAGATATTGTACAATACCGTGTGTCACTGTGAAACCACGCGCATTATTATACTTTTATCAATTTAACCATTTACTAAATACAATAATAATTATAAAAATTGAATACTTTCATTTCGTAAAATTCGGGGTCTTATAATCTCCCCTCCTTATGAATTTTCGCCCTCGAAATTTACGTACCTGATAGTTCGAAAAGATGAGAATACCTTGCTTTCTTTTTGGATTGTACCTTCCCAGTTATTTCCTCTCTATCATGATTTACCCATTGCTCATCTCCTGTATTTCATATATCATTCTAGAATACATCTTCAAAACAAAGGTTAATTGACATATCACAATTTGTCAACTTATCAAAAAAAAAATTCAGCTTAGGTAAGTCATATACTAGTGAAGTATGTTACTCGTCTCTCCCCTCCTAGTTCTAGACTCGTATCTTCGCCAGCGCCCATATTCCTAAGCTCTGATACCATTTATGACACCCCCAAAATAGATCCACACAACCCATTTTGAGTCGTCAGATATCACACCATAGAAATTAAATACAAACTTCATTTATATTAATCTGTGAACTGTTGCGTAGATGCGATGCGACAACACATAAGCTGTGAGTTTTAATAAAAATACATATAACTCTCATGGTGCCTCGACCATAACACCTTACAATGGTACTTTACAGTACAGTCAATAACTATTTTAGAAATTAAAATCTTTGGAAAATGCTCAAGGAAACCTTCGTACATGGGATACCATGCATCTAAGTTATGATAGATATCATATGACTCGAGAATTATCCTTGGTTGACCCAATAGACCCTAAAGAAAAATGAGAAGATTACTATCATGTTCTTTCCAATGGCGAGTCTTCTCTTGACACATAATTATCTCCATTGTCTCCAATTGAGAATTATATTTCACCCAAACTCCAAAATTATATAGGTAGTGCTCATAGATATAATTAGCAAGTGCATGTGCACAACCCTATCTTATGATAACACGAAGTCGTCTGTCATTAGACATCTTGTATGATAGTGACAAAACACTCTTCTAATTTTGGGGTCACCTCACCCTATTCGGTTCACAAAATTAACGGTTAAAATGACGTATAAAATACAACACACTTATCTAAAATTCTCAATAAAATTATTTTCATACTATTTAATGAGAACCTCAACAGCTATAGACCATTGTTCTAATTCCCTGTTACTCCCGCTCGACCCAGCTACACTCTTATTACCTGAAAGGAGTGGGAAGCAAAAGGGTGAGCTCAACTAGCCCAGTAAAGAATATCATGACTAAAGATAATTAAATTATCAATAGCCTTCGTCAATAATAAATCAGAGATTTAGAACATATGGTAGATGATAAAACTTTTCAACCATAGTTGTAGCGGAACAAGCAATCCATTAGAAGAGTCAAATAGACCATAAGGTCTATTATCTTCTCCATGTTAAAAGTCCACCAACAATGTTTTATCCCTATAACATCAATCAACAATTCATGTCCACAATCATGTGAATAACTCATAATCATAATTGTGGTTCTAAAATTCTCTTTGCATCCAGGACGAAGATAATTTTCATCACCTGTCTTTACCTGAAACATCAAAGATCATGGTTATACCAAATCACAGTTCCTGTTCATAATCATACTAATAAAGTCATCTTTGCACTACGGGGCCAAAGATATTCATCAACAGTTCATCTTTGCACTACAGGCCAAAAATATTCAACAACAGGTCATCTTTGGACTACGGCCAAAGATATTCAACAACAATTCATCTTTGCACTTTAGGCCAAAGATATTCAACAACAGGTCATCTTTGTAATACGGGCCAAAGATATTAATATCTCAAAGAAATATATAATCATTTCAGAATTTATATAAACAATAATTATAACCATGTTGATCAATTCACCTTTGCACTTAAACTAAAGATATTCAATTATAAATTCAATGGTCATGATCATACCAGTCAATAATTCATCTTTGCACTACTAACCAAAGAGAACCCATAGTCACGATCATACTAATAATCTACCCATCTTTACACTTAAGTCAAAGAGAAATTTCATTACCAGGATTATAAAAAAATGTTATATATGATAATAAAAATAATATGATCAAAACATAGATTTAATTTCAAGAGTAAGATTCATAAATCAACGATAATTTGGTCAGAAAAAGAAACCAATTTTGTCGTGAATAGTACCCCGTGAATAGTAACTCATGAATAGTAACTCGTGAATAGTAATTCATGAATAATAACTCATGAATAGTAACCCGTATTCGTAAATAGTATTCTATACGTGAATAGTGTCGTATACGTGAATAGTACCCATGAATAGTACTCCGTGAATAGTACTCATAAAAGGAAAATAAAAAATAAAATGATATTCCATGATGAGTATAAAAGAAATGATATCTCATACGAGTATAATAGAATATATGAAACTGCAAATGGATTTTTACCCGCCATGCGGTAATCCACGTAGACAGATCATTTCCATAATTTAATAAAGAATATATGAATACGAAGGGTCATTCACCATGCATGCGGTAGTCGCGTAGAGCAAAGTTATTCAAATGTAATAATAAAGAATGGAATAACAAAAGGATTTCACCATGCATGCGGTGAGTCGCGTGAGCAAAGTTATTCCAACAGAATAATAAAGAATGGAATAACAACTCTTATGAGTATTGAAAGAAAATAACTCTCTTCATGAATACAAAAGAAATAATACCCCTCTTACATTGTTGAGCGAAAATAATATTCCTACGAATATTGAAGCGAAGATGATATTCCTTACTTAATATTGAGCGAAAATAATATTCATACAAATACGAAAAATAATATCTCTTCGAATATTAAATAAATAATACCCACTTACGATTGTTGAAGCGAAAATAATATTCCTACTTAATATTGAGCGAAGATGATATTCCTTACTTAATATTGATAAAAAAATAATATTCATACGAATACGAAAAATAATATCTGTTCGGAATATGAAATAAATAATACCTCTTACCTCAGAAGAAGATTGGATACTGAAATAGTGAGGTAGTAGACTTCTCTTCTTCTTTCTCTCTATAGCTTCTCTCTCTATAATTGCTCTTGTGAGTCTTAGTGAATTGATGAGAATAGAAGAAGAATGAGCTTCTATTTATAGGAAAATATAGTTTTGAAAATTGCACATTTTGGGCCTCGAAATATTACAGTATAATACCTTCATCTTTTTCTTCATTTTTAATTTAGTCCTGCAAGTATTATCAAACTTGCACCACCTCCCCTAATAGTACATCATGTGAATCAATAGTACATTCATGTGAATCAATAGTTCTATACATGTGAAAAAAATAGTTACAGTATAGTACCTTCATCTATACCTCCATTTTAATTTAGTTTGCGTATTATCAATCTTGCATCACCTCCCCTAATAGTACATGCATGTGAATCAATAGTACATATATGTGAACAAATAGTTATAAGCATATGAATTAATAGAAATTAATTTCTCATTTATTCGATTAATTACCCGATTGGTCAATTTAATCTCCAAAAATCAATTATTGTCGAAATAATTGTCGATTTCCACCAGCACTAACAATCCCAACACAATAAAAATATTTTTATCAACAATTTCATTTTTGAATTTTCAAAGTTTGACTTTTTCTAAAAAAGTCAACTGTTGACTTTTTGACCAAAAAGTCAACCCCGGTAAATTTTGTGTTTATAGTCTATATTTATTAATTTCATCATTCCGGACTCAAATAACATGTCCGCGTCTCCAAATTCAACTCCGAGCTCAAATTTGATTTTCAATAACATTCATCATTAATATTATAACTCACAATATTAACAACCAGGTCGTTCCCAAGAAAGAGGGGGCTTCTGAATATTTACTACGCATGTTACTTCTCATATAGCAGGCATAGAGATTTACTTCACAAACATATCATCAAAGATCAACTTTCATACATATCTCATATGTATTTCATATATATACATCAATATTTGCATAACATAATATAGCTCAACTAACAATTATCGAATTCATATATCAAATAGGAACTAAAAGACTTGTCTGATTCATAGTTTATCAACTATGACTTAACTGCTTAAAGCTCATATGCACTGCGTGTATTCCTACACATTTATATAATCATGGATTCATACCCATCAGTCATACATTACATACGCTCTTAATATAAGAACAAATATTGTTTCCTACCTTGGTTTCATTTTTACTTGAACTTAGGATAACCGTGAGACTAGCTCATTCTGCTATAATATTTATCTAAACAATCTTGTTTCAAATCTTATAGTCCTTAAGGACAACATATAACCATAACTTAAGACCATGCAGTTAACAAACTGCTCTTGGTCACTCTACGTATGAGCAGCAAGGCTGCTGCATTTAAGCTTGGGAGTGGCACTACCAAGGCTTATTCCGGCCGAACTGCATTTTAGGCTTTTCATTGCTCAGTTTAGTCCTAACCTACTATGCATTCTGATACATACTATAAGCATACATCAAGTAGGTTCTAATATTTCTTCAAGTTCACATTTCAAATCATTTAGTTTTGAATTACATGACTCATTGTTGAATTATTTATGTCAACAAGGATTAACTACTTCTTTTAACAAAGGTTCAATGTTTATCAGCTTTTAAACCTTATATTGTTACTAACAAGCCTCTAGTAGCATACTCATATGTATATATCTTATCTACATATGACTAACATAGTTTATCAATTGAAAACTTTACTTTCAAAACATGCTTTAATGACTTCTATTGTCAAAATAGATAAGTGTACTTATAGGTCATGTTTAAAGACATAAATAATACTAGCATGCCCTATTACAAGTTCAGAGGTTAGACAACACAATGCTCATGAATATTTGTTTCAAAACATCTAAGTTTTCTTTTCTTCAAATCCATGTCATGCCAACCTAATCATGCAAGGCAACTTCGAATCATATGTCATATTCATTTGTGCATATTTCTACACATATTTACAAGGTCAAAATTTAGGCGATACCATGCTCATGATTATAAGTTTTCAAAACTTGAATTTCTCTTTGAAAACACATATTATCCAAGCTATACAAGTTATCTTATACGAGGTAACTTAAGATCACATTTTATGCTCGCATGACTCCACCATATGCTCACTACAAAGTCAGAACTCAAATGACTTAAAGTTCGTCAAGGTTTGTTTTCGATATCTTCAAATTTCTTTTTAAAACACATACTAAGTCATGCTAAAGCATTCCATTATGAGTATGATATTCTTATATGTCATGTATAATATCATGCATTTTCATGTTATATCACTTAGAATAACATATTCCATCGTCGGGAGCACTATACTTGCGTATGTGCTCGTTCGACGCCCTTCGATCGCCTTCGATTACATAACAGTCACAAAGATGACTATGTTGACCCCTTCTAACGACCTCAAATTGAAACACTTAAAGAACAAAAGTTGTAGGTCTATTCCTCCTTGTTCCGGATCATCTTGAATCACCTCAATCGGAGTTTGTATGAAAAAGTTATGGTTGTTTTACCAAAACTGTGACGCCCCCAAAATAGGTATACATCACCTATTCTGAGTCGTCAAATACATGGTACAAAATTCAGATACAAACATAAATATACAACATGAGTTGTGAGTTTTAATACAATCATTGTCTTCTAGACCGTATACAAACTCAAAATAAGTCCTCAATACATTTATTATCACACTATTTAACAGAATAGTGAGGACTACTAATACTATCATCTGGACCGTCACTCCGTTCCCCGACTCGTTCCAGCTATATTCTCATTTCCTGAAGAGAATATTGAAAGAAAGGGTGAGCTCAACTAGTCCAGTAAGAAATATTATGACTAAGATAATGCAGGATAAATTATCATTAGCCTTTAACAATGTTAAACTGATAAAATACAATTGACATCAAGTTTAATTGCAGCGGAACAAGCAATCCATTAAAAGAGTCAAGTAGAGAATAAAATCTACTATCTTTTATGATTTAAAAGGTTTTTCATCACTTTTATCGCTGGGACTCACCTTAATAAATAATCCACATCATCGAATCACCCCTGCACTACGACCAAGGATATTCTTTAGCATCACGATCACAATTATCCATGCACTACGGGCCAAGGACATTCGTGTATTCATCAATGGTCATGATCATGCCAACAACTGTCCATCAATGCACTACGGGCCAATGAGGACTTTTATCACATCATTTATAACATTACGGTCATGATTATACCGAATAATTCCTGGTTATAATCATACCAAGTCCATCTATGCACTACAGGCCACAGATAACTTTCAAAAAAATATAAACATGAGGATGATGACAATGATATAAGAATTCAATAAAAAAAAGTTCACGAATTAATTTCTCCAGAAACTAATAACGTCCAAATTGTCAACATGATACTTCTTTGTAGAGTAAAATTTAAGAATGCTCAGAAGAATATTTCCATGAAAAGATACTGGATGAAGCGCAAATATCAAGGATATTCTACCAATTTCATGGAGTATAGAAGTCAAAACTTTAACCAACTGAGTATAATAAGGAATGGAATAACAAAAGAAATCACCAAGCATGCGATAGACTGCACAGACAGGTTATTCCAACAAAATAATAAAGATGGAACCAGGTCCAACGTAAAACGCACAGACAGGATATTCCAACAGAATAATAAAGACGGAACCAAGTCCGGCGTAAAACGCACAGATAGGATATTCCAATAGAATAATAAAGACGGAACCAGGTCCGGCGTAAAGCACAGATAGGATGTTCCAACAGAATAATAAAGACGGAACTAGGTCCTGGAAAAAGCCATGATACGAGGATGTTCCAACGAGAATAATAAAGAATGGAATAATAGAAGAATTTCATCATGTATGCGGTACTTCGCATAACCAGGTTATTCCAACATAATAATAAAGAATGGAATAACAGATGGTCTCTTCATGAATATGAAAGAAAGAAATAATACCCATTACCTTTGAAAGAAACTGGATATAGGAGTAGTGAGGTAGCAGGCTTCTCTTCTTCTACAGATTTTCTCTCTACAATTTCTCTCTATAATAATTGCTCTATAGCTTTAGTGAATTGGTGAGAAATGAAGGAAGAATGAGCTTCTATTTATAAAAAAATAAAGTTTCAATAATTGCACGTTTTGGGGCTCGAAAAATTACAGTACAATACCTCCAACTTTTTCTTTATTTTTAATTTAGTCATGCAAGTATTATCAAACTTGCACCACCTCCCCTAATAGTAAATAATGTGATTCAATAGTAAATCATGTGAATCAATAGTTCTAGACATGTGAAAAATACGAATCACAGTATAGTATCTCCATCTATACCTCCATTTTTAACTTAGTCATGCAAGTATTATGAATCTTACACCAACTCCCCTAATAGTAACAAGAATGTGAAACAATAGTATACACATGTGAACAAATAGTTATAATCATATGAAATAATAGCAATCAATTGCTCATTTATCTGGTTAAATACCCGATTGGTCAATATAACTTCCAGACATCAATTATTATCGAAATAAATGTCGATTCTCACTAACACAAATAATTCCAACACAATGAAACTATTTTTATCAAAAATATAAATTTTAAAATCTCGAAGTTTGACTTTTCCCAAAAAAGTCAACTGTTGACTTTTTTGACCAAATAGTAAAATTCAGAAAATTTTGTGTTTATAGTCTATTTTTACTAATTTCATCGTTCCGAACTCAAATATCACGTCCGCGTCTCCAAATTCAACTCCGAGCACAACTTCAATTTTAATAACATTCATCATTAATATTATAACTCACAATATTTATCAACCAGGTCGTTCCCAGGAAAGAGGGGACTTTCCAATAAGGATTTCTCCCTATTGGGGCACAATTAGGTGACCAAACCTCTCCTTGACAGAACTTCTATACATTGTAAATATTGCAATTTAATAATATGAATAACTTTGCCGTCTCAATTATTGATTTAATAAAATAACATATTATGCAGATGATACTGTGACAATAATCGAATCAATAATATGAGAGATATGATTCAACAATTACTGTAGCAATAATTGAGTATAACTGAGTGAATTCTCACGTAAGCATCAATAATCCCGTGTGCTACTATGCAACCACGCGTATTATTGTACTTTTACTACCGAGTAGTTCAACAGTATTAACGGTAAAACTTCCGCCGTTATTTTCATAAATATATTTTTGTCATTTTCCCAATCCGATAATAATTACATTGTGGGGTCCACCAATGATTGTGCTTTGTTATACGAATATTCCTGCTAAAGCGAATATTCTCCCACCAATCGAATATAATATAACAACTTGCATACTTTGCGGAATTTATAAATACTACCCACAACTATAACATTATAACAAATTCATTCCATAATATTCAAAAACGATAATTATAGAAAAATCATTTTTATTCATAAAAGTTGGGGTCTTACAAAAAGCAGTCAAACAAGCGGTACACTTAACGAGACATTGGGCACTTTGCGCTAATTCCTTCACCAACCAGTGCGCACCAAGACTATAAAGCAATACCAATTGTGTTCCCCACGCCCTTGGGCGTGGCGCTGCAGCTTGGCTTGCCCAGATTACAGTTTCCTTAATATTTTTACTTCAAATCTTCATAACTTCTTCATTTTAAGTCAGAATGAGTTGGTTTTCGATTCGTTGAACTCATTAAACTCTTAGCTACTCATTTATAGACTAATTATAACACTTCAAAAATATTAACTAACCCAAATATTAATCCAAAACTCATGTTCATACTAAATTTTCATGTTTTGACAACTTTAGCGAATTCATTCACTATGAATTCGTTTCTCAACCAAATTGGTTCGTTTAACTTCCGTTGTTTTTGCATTTGACTATATTGATAATATCTAACAATTATTCATGGATTACAACAATCCTTAGCAATAAATTTTGTGACTCAAAAGCTACTTTTTCTTGTTAGTACTAAGAAATTCGTAATCTTGAAATGAAGAGCATATATGTATTATAATCACACAATCATCATGCTTTCACCATTCTATCAATGATTTCAGCTTATAGAAACATAGAGGAGAAGTAGTTAGTACCTTTGAAGAGATCTTGTACTTTATATGCTTATTTCTTCTTCTTATTGTATTTGCCAAATCGTAAAATCTCTCTTGACATTTCCTTATCTCTCAACCTCACTGACTCTCTATATATTATCTGAACTCACTAAATTAGCAGCCTTGGTTTGAGAAGGGAAGTCTCTCTTTATAGAGAATTCAATACTCGTACCAAAACTTTGCCTCAAAAATTAAACTAATGGAAGAAAAAAGAAGATGTTGGACAAGAAGGAGTTGGTGGAAAATCAAATCAACCCACTCCCCTTTTCATCATTTTGAAGCTATAGATTTTGGAAAAGAAGAAGCAAGCTAGCTAGCTAGGCTTTTTGTATTTCACGTGATAAAAAAATGACTCTCAATTTGGGACATTATACCCTTAAAACTCAGCATTCCATATTATTATTTAGCATACTTAGGTTTGTTTGATAATTTTTCCCCAAATGTGCATACATATACACCCACTCACATAGAATTATATAATTCATGTACATTTGATTATTCGAAATAATATTTACAGTAGACTAGAATATAACTTAGTTGGGTACCAATATTGTTTTCCATAAAATTTATCATCTCAAATATACCCAATTATCATAATGATAATTAATATCAATTATTTATGAACTCACCATTTATTTTCTTTTAATACTTCTCATTAAATCCCCCTTTGATTTTACTTACCTAGTTATGCCACACAAGACATAATTATGTGAACTTAGTAATTAATAGTCCACAAGCTTATAATGTAATCTCACAAAATAATATTATTCTTAACATTACATCTCTAACTAATATTTAAATATATTGATCCCCTTTTTTTATTAGACACTTATTATCCATAACAAATCTCATCTATCACATCTTTTCGTATATTATTACACTATGTAATATATTAAAATTCCTTTTTAATTTACATATTCATTCCATTTTCTTTATGTTAACACATATATTAATTCACCATCTTATGTAAGTGAATTAACTCTTTTTATTCAATTTAATATCATGCCACTACCACGCAAAGCTCTATAATGTTATATTCTATAATATAACTTGATTAACTAACATTCATTCTAGGTTAATAAACTTCCATAATAAATATTTATTCAATTCATACTTTTAAATTACTAACTTGCTAAACCAGTTAACTAACATCTATCACAACATTCTTCAATGATTTAGAGATTAACTTTAAGTTCAAATTCCATTTCCCTTAATAGTTGGTTAACTATAAAGATCTCATATATATATATATATATATAATTTCTTTCCACCAACTCACATAATTTAGGATATATATAACACATACATACTTCTCATCGTATATCAATGTACTTAATAATTCTCTAACCAATTTAAAGGTATATCGATTTTCTTTTCTCATCAACAACATACACGCATACAAGTCTAAACCTAGCATGTGTCGAGTCTTTAATAGTATTCAATATAGTACGCTGAGTGATTTCCCATAAACAACCAACAAATTAGTTTCCGTCTCGTCTACACTGTTTTCACAGTGAGTTAGATCGGTTTATTAATTCGTATATACCTCCGCTCTCTGAAGGAATTATTTAGCCCAGCTCCTATACATCCATCATTAAAGAGTACGGTTACTCTGCCTTAGACTTGATACATACTCGTACATACATTCAAGAAATTGGTGATTATCAAAGATATTTAAGGTCACCAACTACTATGATAAAATAATTTTACATAAATTATTTAATATCAATAGATAAATTTCTACCCATCTTCTTTATTAATTCATCTCTACAATTTATAACAAATATGTAATAATGATATATATTTATTAAACACAACATCACTTATTACATAGCTCGTATTACCCTATGTAACACAATACCTAGCATGACATATATTCTTGTTCGAACCCATCTCATGCTTTAAGAATTTTATTTACTAAATTCGTATTTTAATATTTTTCTGAAAATTCGGGTTCTTACATCCTCTCCCCCTTATAAGGATTTCGTCCTCGGAATCACCGAAACCTCCTCTACTCGATGCTATTCTGAATATTAGATATTCTTTTGAATAATTTTGCCCATTCTCTTTTCGGAAGTTTTATTATAACTTGCTCACTTTCATTCTACCACATTCTTCTTTCTAAGGAACATTCTACTTACTACTTTTATCATTCAGAAGAATAAGAATCTTCCACGATTTTTCAATAATCGGGAAGTAGTATGAAAAATCTTAGATTTTAAATTATGCTGAGGGGTCACAAGACCATGAACTCTTCTCTAGGTTTACTAGTGCTTCAACACAATACTTCACACTGCAAACTAGAGTGTTTATCAATCACAAAGACTGAAAACACCCTCCACATGTACACTAGGTGGCCAGCCTATTGTACCACTACGTTGGGTCGCAACGTAGTGTTTTGTAATGACTACATACGTTACTCTCAGAACCATTGTCCCCAAAAACATATCCCCTTATAGGGTTGTTCACCTCAGCTTTTCAACATCTGAATCCGCACCAGAGCAATCTGGTTTGGCATAAATACTCAAGAATGCTTGAATTCCATAAATATTTTTTAGCAGTCGTCTAGGCGAATCAAATAGCTTAGACTTTTATCAATAATTCGGATATCAATTGAAATAATTTAGCCAACTTAATTGACCTTCTTCATAATTTAAAAGAAAACTATTTTTTTTATGACGTCATGATACCGTGCCAAATTAGTAGTACGTTGAGGATTCCGCCATTACGTGACTTTGTTATATTACATCATACCATAGTGGGCTGATGATCTTTTGATCATAACCAACACTAGGTTCGACTGCATTGATGACTCCATCATTTACCATTTTTACACCATATCAAATGATGTACATGGTTAAAAATACATTTTGAAAATTTTCAAATCATTTTTGTCTTAAGCCGAAATAATTAGCATAGACATAAGAATAATGGTATTTTTTTTAAACATGGTTCAATCACATGATCCAATGTTTTTCAAGAAAACAGAAGTGCAAACATCAGCACGAAGTCAATAAATTTTAAAAAATCTAGCAGAGCTAGAAGATTTAGAAAATCCATGTTTCTCCATCAACTTCAATCTTTACTCCATTGTTTCATTCAATCAATCTTCAACACCATCAATGCTTACTATACCAAAATTTCTAACTTCATAACATATATATACCCAATATAGTTCATCAAACTTACCACACTTTGGAAATCCAGTAACTTGCCATAATCATATGAGTTTAAGAACTTATCCTAATCAGACCATAGGCGTCCATTCGCTGAGGGGTTCAAAAATATTTCATATAATTATAAGTCACGAACGTACCATAAGTATGAGTTTTAAGAACTCACAACTTAACCTTATATTCTCTAACTATAACATATCTATCTATTATACACATGAGGAAAGAATCACCTTTTTAACAAATATATAGCAAATAGCACGACACAAATATTTTAATGATTATCAGTGCCAGAAACTAAGTGGTTGTTACACTAAGTACAATTCCCCACCCATAACAAGGAATCATATAACTCGGCTGCTGACATGGGTCCTCAATTGAAATCCCACCTAACTCTATCTTACACTTAACTTGCTCTTTGCTTGATACGAATTCTTCGTATCTCATCACATATAACTCCTCACGAGTTCATATCGTACCATTACGTAGTACATTCTCTTATAGCATCAAGCTATACACACTTAGTCGTTACAGACTATTTATCACTTCATAGCATCATCGGTTAACTTAGGGTTCTTTCCTATTATTAACTAAAATCCATTCGAGTTCATTCTTATTATCTTTGTCATATTCATCTTATAGACATCATCTTATTATTTTATTACCGGAGTTAGGAAACTCCTAAAATCTCCTTTTCTTAGATACTTCAAGATTCTTCTTTGAATCTTCGCTTATACATTTTAATCTTTATCTTTTTTTCTCTCTCTCTCGCAGGTTATAGCCTAAGGTACACTTACCTAAAGTTTATAACCTACAGCTCTGATACCAACCTGTGACGCCCCCAAATCCGGGTCCCTTTGAACCTCAAATCCGGTCCACCACGATACTACTATCGTCAAACTATTTCTATCTTTTATTCATAACTTAATGGATATAACTTTGCTTATTATAATTTAGAAAATAAATTCTTTCCATTTCCAGGATCTGTGTAATGACCCCAAACTTTTATAAGTTTCTAATCTTGGTCATTTACTATTCCTGTTTTACATCACATTCGATGTTATAAAAATATGCGGAATAATTTAAACTTTTTCAATCTCCTTTGAAAATAAATCTTTTATTGATATCTTAACTTGAATCAATTACAAATTCTTGAATCAAATTATGTTATGATTCATTTTATTCAATCATTGTATAAATTTTTACATCTCAATTCAAATTCCTCTATGTACCTCATAGTACAACTTAACATGTATTACACAGCATAAACTACTATCACGTACATCTCCTAGAACCTAAACATGGTTTAAAAGTATATATTTAAATAAATGAATCAATCTCCTTTGATACTATTGAACTTTATCAATCTAGTAGCACGAAATCTTTATCGCGAGTCCTTAACCTACAAAAGTGGTTATTTGCAAGGGTGATCTCGACAGCCCAGCAATTCTAACAGTTTTCATGCAGCACATAACATATAATAACATAATCAGTTCATGCATTCATAATCAATAAATATTTACCACGCATGTTACTTCTCACATAGCAGGCATATAGATTTACTTCACAAACATATCATCAAAGATCAACTTTCAACTTTCATACATATCTCATATGTATTTCATATATATACATCAATATTTGCATAGCATAATATAGCTCAACTAACAGTTATTGAATTCATATATCAAATAGGAATTGAAAGACATGCCTGATTCGTAGTTAATCAACTATGACTTAACTGCTTAAAGCTCATCTGCACTGCATGTATTCCTACACAGTTATATAATCATGGATTCATACCCATCAGTCATACATTTCATACGCTCTTAATATAAGAACAAATATTGTTTCCTACCTTGGTTTCATTTTTAGTTGAACTTAGGATAACCATGAGACTAGCTCATTCTACTATAATATTTATCTAAACAATCTTGTTTCATATCTTGTAGTCCTAAAGGACAACAAATAACCATAACTTAAGACCATGCAGTTAACAAACGCTCTTGGTTACTCTGCAGAACAGCGCAGCCGCGTTGCATTTAAGCTTGGGAGTGGCGCGACCACACCACTCCCAGCCAGAACCAGACTTAGGCTTTTCATTGCTCAGTTTAGTCCTAACCTACTATGCATTCTGATACATACTATAAGCATACATCAAGTAGGTTCTAATATTTCTTCAAGTTCACATTTCAAATCATTTAGTTTTGAATTACATGACTCTTTGTTGAATTATTTATGTCAACAAGGATTAACTACTTCTTTTAACAAAGGTTCAATGTTTATCAGCTTTTAAACCTTATATTGGTACTAACAAGCCTCTAGTAGCATACTCATATGTATATATCTTATCTACATATGACTAACATAGTTTATCACTTGAAAACTTTACTTTCAAAACATGCTTTAATGACTTCTATTGTCAAAATAGATAAGTGTACTTATAGGTCATGTTTAAAGACATAAGTAGTACTAGCATGCCCTACTACAAGTTCAGAGGTTAGACAACACAATGCTCATGAATATTGGTTTCAAAACGTCTAAGTTTTCTTTTCTTCAAATCCATGTCATGCCAACCTAATCATGCAAGGCAACTTTGAATCATATGTCATATTCATTTGTGCATATTTCTACACATACTTATAAGGTCGAAATGTAGGTGATACCATGCTCATGATTATTAGTTTTCAAAACTTGAGTTTTTCTTTGAAAACACATATTATCCAAGATATACAAGTTATCTTATAAAAGGTAACTGAAGATCACATTTTATGCTCGCATGACTCCACCATATGCTCACTACAAAGCTAGAACTCAAAATACTTAAAGTTCGTCAAGGTTTGTTTTCGATATCTTCAAGTTTCTTTTTAAAACACATACTAAGTCATGCTAAAGTATTCCATTATGAGTATGATAATCTTATATGTCATGTATAATATCATGCATTTTCATGGTATATCACTTAGAATAACATATTCCATTGTCGGGAGCACTATACTTGCGTATATGCTCGTTCGACGCCTTCCGATCGCCTTCGAATACATAACAGTCACAAAGATGACTATTTTTACCCCTTCTAACGACCTCAAATTGAAATACTTAAAGAACAAAAGTTGTAGGTCTATTCCTCCTTGTTCTGGATCATCTTGAATCACCTCAATCGGAGTTCGTATGAAAAACATTATGGCCGTTTTACCAAAATAGGTCAAAGTAGTCACACTTAACAGACATTGGGCGCGGTTGCGTCCAATTCCTTCGCCAATCCAGTGCGCCCGTACCATAAGGCAGCGCCCAGCTATGCCCCCGTGCCCCTGGACAGTACGCCCACGCTTGGTTTGCCCAGATTACAGTTTTCTTAATGTTTTTACTTCAAATCTTCATAACTTCTTCATTTTAAGTCAGAATGAGTTGGTTTTCGATTCGTTGAACTCGTTAAACTCGTAGCTACTCATCTACAGACTAATTATAACACTTCAAAAACATTAACTAACCTAAATATTAATTCAAAACTAATGGTCATACTAAATTTTCTTGTTTTGACAACTTTAGCGAATTCATTTACTACGAATTCGTTTCTCAACCAAATTAGTCTGTTTAACTTCTGTTCTTTTTGCATTTGACAATATTAACAATATCTAACAATAATTCATGGATTACAACAATCCTTAGCAATAAATTTTGTGACTCAAAAGCTACTTTTTCTTGTTATTACTAAGAAATTCGTAATCTTGAAATGAAGAACATATATGTATTATAATCACACAATCATCATGCTTTCACCATTGTATCAATGATTTCAGGTTATAGAAACATAGAGGAGAAGAAGTTAGTACCTTTGAAGAGCTCTTCTACTTTACATGTTTATTTCTTCTTCTTATTGTATTTGCCAAATCGTAAAATCTCTCTTGACATTCCCTTATCTCTCAACCTCACTGACTCTCTATATATTATCTGAACTCAGTAAATTAGCAGCCTTGGTTTGAGAAGGGAAGTCTCTCTTTATAGAGAATTCAATACCCGTACCAAAACTTTGCCTCAAAGATTAAACTAATGGAAGAAGGAAGAAGATGTTGGACAAGAAGGAGTTGGTGGAAAATCAAATCAACCCACTCCCCTTTTCATCATTTCGAAGCTATGGATTTTGGAGAAGAAGAAGCAAGCTAGCTAGCTAGGCTTTTTGTATTTCACGTGATAAAAAAATAACTCTCAATTTGGGACATTATACCCTTAAAACTCAACGTTCCATATTATTATTTAGCATACTTAGGTTTATTTGATATTTTTTCTCCAAATGTGCATACATATACACCCACTCACATAGAATTATATAATCCATGTACATTTGATTATTCCAAATAATATTTACATTAGACTAGAATATAACTTAGTTGGATACCAATATTGTTTTCCATAAAATTTATCATCTCAAATATACCCAATTATCATAATGATAATTAATATCAATTATTTATGAACTCACCATTTATTTTCTTTTAATACTTTTCATTAAATCCCCCTTTGATTTAACTTCCCTAGTTATGCCACACAAGACATAATTATGTGAACTTAGTAATTAATAGTCCACAAGCTTATAATGTAATCTCACAAAATAATATTATTCTTAACATTACATCTCTAACCAATATTTAAATATATTGATCCCCTTCTTTTATTAGACACTTATTATCCAAAACAAATCTCATCTATCACATCTTTTTGTATATTATTACACTATGTAATATATTAAAATTCCTTTTTAATTTACATATTCATTCCATTTTCTTTATGTTAACACATATATTAATTCACCATCTTATGTAAGTGAATTAACTCTTTTTATTCAATTTAATATCATGTAAAAATATCAATTTTCTATTGTTTAATTACCATTTGTCATGGTAAAACTATTTATCAATCATATTGGATTTTAAATCCCTCGATCTTCTAAATTCCTTATGTGACATGTTATTATTAGATGGTACATGTGACGCCCCCAAAATAGGTATACATCACCCATCTTGGGTGGCCAAATACATGGTACAAAATTCAAATACAACTTAATTATACAACTGTCATGTAACATACGACAAAACATAAACTGAGAGTTTTAAAACGAATATTGTCTTCTAGCCAATATCCACACTCATTAGAGTCCTCATTACAATTATTATCACACTATTTCACAGAATAGTGAAGACTACTAAAGCACCATCTCGGACCATCACTCTGTTTCCCGACTAGTCCCAGCTATATATTCTCATTTCCTGAAGAGAATAATAGAAGTAAAAGGGTGAGTTCAACTAGCCCAGTAAGAAATATTATGACTAAGATAGTGCAGAATAAGTTATCATTAGCCTTCAACAATGTTAAACTGATAGAATATAATAGACAACAAGTTTAACTACAACGGAACAAGTAATCCATTAGAAGAGTCAAGTAGAGCATGATATCTACTATCTTCATTGATTTAAAAAGTTTGTCATTAACTTTATCGCTGGGACTCAGCTTAATAAATAAATCACATCATCGAATCATCCCTGCACTACGAGCCAAGGATATTCATTAGTATCACGTCCACAAATTATTCTTGCACTACGGGCCAAGAATATTCGTGTAATCATCAATGGTCATGATCATTCCGAATTATCCCTGGTCATAATCATACCAATCAACACTCCATCTATGCACGTAAGCCAAAGATGACTTTCATCATAATATAAGCATGAGGATGATGACAATGATATAAGAATTAAATTAAAAGAAAGCAAAGGATAAATTTTTGAAGATTTATAATTTAATTTATCCAAAATTCAATAATGTCCAGATTTTTAACATGATACTGCTTTGTGGAGTAAAATTCAAGACTAATATCCATGTATCAAAAATAATTTGGACAGAAAAGAAATAAATTTTTCGGTGAATAGTACCCCGTGAATAGTATCCTGTGAATAGTACTTCGGGAATAGTACCCCGACATGAAAAGTGTCCCAAATACCCAAGTGAACAATATTTGAGTGAATAGTAATTGGGTGAATAGTAACCCATGAATAGTAGCTCGTGAATAGTATTCCGGCATGAAAAGTGCCCCGAATACCTGAGTGAACAATATTTGAGTGAATAGTAATCAGGTGAAGAGTAACTCGTGAATAATACTCTGGCATGAAAAGTGCCCCAAATACCCGAGTAAATAATATTATAGTGAATAGTAATCAGGTGAAGAATAACCCATGAATAATACCCTATTAATAGTACTTGGGGTGAAAATATTGATATTTAATAAGAAAGTTCATATCAATATTCCAATAAAATGATACTGGATGAAGCGCAAAACTCAAGGATATTCTACTAATTTCAAGGATTATAGAAGCAATACTTACCATAGTAAGTTTAGATTTAAAAATATGAAAAGAAATAACATACAAAGCTCAAGAATGGATTTTCACCGTATATACTAAGACGTAATCCGTGTATCTGAGTTATTAGACATATTAAAGGATGAATCTGAAAATAGTATTCCTTATGAATACGAAAGAAATCATACCCCTTACGAATACAACAAATAATATCCCTTACCAAACGAAAATAACATCCCTTACCTTAGTAGAAGGCTGGATACTGCAATAGTGAAGTAGCAAAATACTCTTCTTCTTGCTCTCTATAGTTTCTGTCTCTATAGTTTCTCTTATAAGTCTTAGTGAATTGGTGAGAATGAATGAAGAATTAAGCTTCTATTTATAGGAGAATGGACTAAATAGTAACTAATTCATGAACGGTCCAGATTGATTTACTATTAGGACAGACGGTCCAAATTGATTACTATTAAAACCACAACCGACGGTCCAGATTGATTTACTATTAAAACTACCACCGATGGTCCAAATTGATTTACTATTATAACCACCATCAATGGTCCAGATTGATTAACTATTAAAACCACCATCAATGGTCCAAATTGGTTTAACTTATTACACTTTGGTACCCATAAAGTTTTCCAAGTTTACATTATTCCCCTCTAACTTTTGTGAATCACTTATTTTCAATAAACACATTCTTAATACTTCAACAATTATTCATCATTAATATTATAACTCACAATATTTAACAACCAGATCATTCCTAGGAAAGAGGGGGCTTTCCGATAAGGATTTCTCCATATTGGTGCGCAATTAGGTGACCAAACTTCTCCTCGACAGAACTTTCTAGACATCATCAATATTGCAAATAATAATATGAATAACTTTGTTGTCTCAATTATTAATTTAATAATATAAAATATTATGCAGATGATAATGTGACAATAATTGAATCAATAATATGAGAGATATGATGCAGCAATTATTGTATCAATAATTGAGTATAACTGAGTGGCTTCTTACGTAAGCATCAATAATCAATAATACAGGTGCTACTACTGTATGTAACCATGCGTATTCGCATTTTTTACCACCAGGTAGTTCAACAATTTAACGGTAAAACTTTCGTCGTTATTTTTATAAAAAGATATTACTGTCGTTTTTTAACTACGACAATATTTCCATTGTGGGGTCCACTAATGATTGTGTCATCGAACGAATATTCCCTGACAAAAGAATATTCTCCGACCAAACGAATATTCTCCGACACAACGAATATTTTATATCAACTTGCTTACTTTGCAAAAAAATTCAAATATCACCCTTAACTTTAACCTTTTATCAATTAAACCATTTATTAAATAGAATAATAATTATAAGAAAATCAAATACTTTCACTTCATAAAATTCGGGGTCTTACAATCTCCCCTCATTATAAAATTTTGCCTTCGATATTTACGTACGTACCTGGTATGCCGAAGAGATGAGGATACCTCGTCAGATTCTAACTCTTGAGGTATAACCTTTGAGCGTAGAATATGGTCCTTCTTATCCAAGATTTTAACATGTACCTCTTCATACGTTAAATCTTCCGCTATCTCGTCCGGTTCTAATTCAATAATGTGGTTCGGGTCGTCCACATATTTACGTAACATCGATACGTGAAAAAAACGTTATGAACATGCGACATACTTGGCGATAAAGCAAGTCTATAGGCCACAGTTCCTACTTGATCGAGGATTTCAAATGGGCCAATAAAATCGAGGGTTGAGATTTCCTCTCTTCATCGATTCTTTCTTTTAGAATAACGCCTTCTTGCACCTTCTCTTCACATTCATCAGCTCTGAGTTTGTAGCTTGAGCGGCTTTAACTTTATCGATTAAAGTCGGTTCTAATCGTATATTCGCTATCTTTACGTAGGTTCTTGGAGTCTTTAACTCTATCTCCATCTTTTGCAAGTTATACAAAATGGGTCTTTATATTAACAACGTCGCACTCGTAACTGCATATGATCTTCTACTCAACGCGTCAGCTACCACGTTCGCTTTTCCACGATGAAATTGAATGGTATGGTCGTAATCTTCAACAGCTCGAGCCAACGTCTTTGGCGCATGATACGTTTATTTTGGATAAAGAAGTATTTGAGGGTTATGTACTGGGTTTAAGGTCGATACAAAATTTGATTTCACGCTCTAGAGGTAGGCTAGGAAGTTCTTCGGGATATACGTCAGGAAATTTATTAACAATGGAAATATCATTCAAATCTGACATATTTTTATTTAAATATGTGACATGGGCTAAGAAAGCTTGACATCCATTTTTCAATAAACGAATAGCTTTATGGCTTGATATGACAGTGATTAACTTCAGTGATTTGGTTGCTTGAATTCGCATAATAGGTTGGTTAGGAATATGAAAGCTAATAACCTTACGAAAACAATCAATTTTAGCATGGTGAGTAGTTAACCAGTCGATTCCTAGAATCACATCAATGGAAAGTATTTTTAAAGAGATAAGATCGACAGGTAATGAGAGGGTACCGATTTGAACCAAACAAGACTTATAAACAGTGGATGTAATAAAGGTTTCACCCAGCAGAGTTTCAACTGATAAGTCAAAGTCTAATTTCTCCGGAGTTAAATTTAAACGTTGAGCGCAAGTAGAAGAAATAAAAGAGTGGGTAGAACCGGTATCTAATAAGGTATAGAATTCACAAGAATTTATAATTAACTAACCCGTGCTAACTTCGTTCGAGTTAAACGCTTTTTGAGAAGTCACAAAAAATGCTCTTCCTGAAATCACCGACTTTGTTTTGTCCGTATCCGCCTTTAGTGCCACCGTCCTAGCTGGACTTGATTTCACTACAAGACAAAATCGAGCTATGTGACCGTCTTTTCCACAACTAAAACATACCTTGGAAGGCTGTGGATTGTTTAAACTTATATGTCCCTCCTCTCCGCATCTATAACATCTAACTGGTAGTCGTTCTCCTCCCTTAGAATTTGTTGCTGTTTCTGGTGCTGGTGTCGACGTCTTCCCGTCATCGTTAAATCTTTTTTTCTTGAAATTTCCACTTGAATCATTTCTTCTATTATCTTGGCCATGATTACCACCGAAGTGGTTACCATTTCTGGCATGTTGATTCCCTCCACGTTTGTTGTCACCGCTTCGATGACTGCTACTGTGACGCCCCCAAAATAGGTATACATCACCTATCCTGAGTCGCCAAATACATGGTACAGAATACAAATACAATCTTTAATATACAATAATAGAGCTGTGAGTTTTAATACAAATATTGTCTTCTAGACAATATCCACTCTCAGAATAAATTCTCATTACATTTATTGTCACACTATTTAACAGAATAGTGAGGACTACTAATGCTATCCTCTAGACCGTCACTCCATTCCCCGACTAGTCCCCGCTACGTTCTCATTTCCTGAAGAGAACAATGAAAGCAAAAGGGTGAGCTCAACTAGCCCAGTAAGAAATATTATGACTAAGATAATGCAGAATAAATTATCATTAGTCTTCAACAATGTTAAACTGATAAAATACAATAGACATCAAGTTTAACTGCAGCGGAACAAGCAATCCATTAAAAGAGTCAAGTAGAGAATAAAATCTACTATCTTTTATGATTTAAAAGATTTTTCATCACTTTTATCATTTGGGACTCGACTTTAATAAATAATCCACATCATCGAATCACCCTTACCGCACTACTGGCCAAGGATATTCTTTAGTATCACGACCACAATTATCCATGCACTACGGGCCAAGGACATTCGTGTATTCATCAATGGTCATGACAATGCACTACGGGCCAATGAGGACTTTTATCACATCATTTATAACATTACGGCCATGATTATACCGAATAATCCACGGTCATAATCATACCAAGTCCATCTATGCACTACTGAGCCACAGATGACTTTCAAAAAATGTAAACATGAGGATGATGACAATGATATAAGAATTCAATAAAACAAGTTCACGAATTAATTTATCCAAGAACTAATAACGCCCAAATTGTCAACATGATACTTCTTTTGTAGAGTAAAATTCAAGAATGCTCGGAAGAATATTTCCATGAAAAGATTTGGATGAAGCACAAATATCAAGGATATTCTACTAATTTCATGGAGTATAGGCGCCAAAACTTTAACCAACCGAGTATAATAAGGAATGGAATAACAAAAGAAATCACCAAGCATGCGGTGAGACCGCATATGCAAAAGTTATTCCAACATAATAATAAAGACGGAACTGAGTTTCGTACAGAAAACGCATTGCATGTGATATATTCCAATAGAATAATAAAGATTTTAATTAGGTCCCACAGTAAACGCATGCATGTGATATTCCAATGAGAATAATAAAAGCGGAACCGGTCCGGCAGAAAGCTGATGCATGTGATGTTCCAATAGAATAATAAAGAGCGGAACTGAAGTCCGGCGTAAAGCCTGATGCGAGGATGTTCTAATGTAATAATAAAGAGCGAAACCAGTCCCATGTAGAAAGCATGCAGATGAGGATGTTCCAACAGTAATAATAAAGAATGGAATAATAGAAGAATTTCACCATGTATGTGGTACATCGCATAACCAGGTTATTCCAACATAACAATAAAGAATGGAATAACAGAAGTTCTCTTCATGAAGACGAAAGAAAGAAATAATACCCTTACCTTTGAAAGAAACTGGATATAGGAGTAGTGAGGTAGCAAGCTTCTCTTCTTCTATAGATTTTCTCTCTACAATTTCTCTCTATAATAATTGCTCTATAGCTTTAGTGAATTGGTGAGAAATAACGGAAGATTGAGCTTCTATTTATAGAAGAATATAGTTTAAATAATTGCACGTTTTGGGGCTCGAAAAATTACAGTACAATACCTCCAACTTTTTTTTTTATTTTTAATTTAGTCATGCAAGTATTATCAAACTTGCACCACCTCCCCTAATAGTAAATAATGTGATTCAATATAAATCATGTGAATCAATAGTTCTAGACATGTGAAAATACGAATTACAGTATAGTACCTCCACCTATACCTCCATTTTTAACTTAGTCATGCAAGTATTATCAATCTTGCACCAACTCCCCTAATAGTAACAAGAATGTGAAACAATAGTATACACATATGAACAAATAGTTATAATCATGTGAAATAATAGCAATCAATTGCTCATTTATCCGGTTAAATACCCGATTGGTCAATATAACCTCCAGACATCAATTATTATCGAAATAAATATCGATTTTCACTAAAACAAATAATTCCAACACAATGAAACTATTTTTTATCAAAAATATTAAATTTGAAATCTCGAAGTTTGACTTTTCCCAAAAAAGTCAACTGTTGACTTTTTGACCAAATAGTAAAATCCGGAAAATTTTGTGTTTATAGTCTATTTTTACTAATTTCATCGTTCCGGATTCAAATATCACGTCCGCGTCTCCAAATTCAACTCCGAGCACAACTTCAATTTTAATAACATTCATCATTAATATTATAACTCACAATATTTATCAACCAGGTCGTTCCCAGGAAAGAGGGGGCTTTCCGATAAGGATTTCTCCCTATTGGCGCGCAATTAGGTGACCAAACCTCTCCTTGACATAACTTCTAGACATTGTAAATATTGCAATTTAATAATATGAATAACTTTGCCGTCTCAATTATTGATTTAATAAAATAACATATTATGTAGATGATACTGTGACAATAATCGAATCAATAATATGGGAGATATGATCAAAGAATTATTGTAGGAATAATTGAGTATAAGCGAGTGACTTCTCACGTAAGCATCAATAATCAATACCGTGTGCTACTATGCAACCACGCCAGACATCTTTGTACTTTTACTACCGAAAGTAGTTCAACAAAGGTATGATAATTCAGAAAACTTCCGCCGTTATTTTCATAAATATATTTTTGTCGTTTTCTCAATCCGACAATAATTCTGTTATGGGGTCCACTAATGATTGCACCGTTGTACCAATATTCCCTGCTAAAACGAATATTCTCTGACCAATCGAATATAATATAACAACTTGCATATTTTGTAGAATTAATAAATACTACCCACACCTATAACATTATAACAAATTCATTCCATAATATTCAAAAATGATAATTATAGAAAAATCATCTTTATTCATAAAAGTTGGGGTCTTACAGCTACCACTGGTGTTATCGACTTGTTGGCTGCTCTCTATTGGTTGGATTGACTCATTATCGCACTCCAATAACTGAGCCCTATTTCTAACATCTGATTACAAACACAGTTTGTGAGAAATGAGGTATTGACGTATTTCAGGTCTCAAACCTTGTAGAAATATTCGCGTCATTCTCTCGTCATTATTAGCCAAATGGGATGCGAACCGGGACAACTCGACAAACTTAGCCTCATACTGCGACATGGTAATATTATTTTGCTCCAACTTGATAAACTCCACCTCCTTCATGTGACGAATACTTTCGGGAAAGTACTTGTTGTTGAACAGTTCTTGGAACTTCTCCCAAGATATTTTGAGTGCAGCAGGCTGGGTACGCTTTACTGATTCCCACCAGTAATCTCCCTCTCCTCTCAACATGAAGGTGGCAAAGGGAACCTTTTGCTCCTTGGAGCATCCTAAGACATCAAATATCTTGGTGATCTGCTTTATCCACGTCTCCGCCTTAAGTGGTTCTGGCTCTCCCAAAAACTCTGGTGGTCCCAGCTCCTTGAACTGCTGAGCAGTGACCATCTGAGAGTTGTCAGTGTTTCCACCTGCATTTTGAACAGGAGCCGCTTTAGCCTTATGTTGCATGAATTGCATAAAGCCTCTGAACATCCCATCGTTCATCATTTGATCGGTGTTGTTATTTACTTGAGGATTATTGTCTTCCTGTTGCACATTATGCTGGATATGGATCATTGGTGAGTCAACGATCTCATGTGCATCATTGCTTATCTCGATATTTTCAGATGCCATTTTCAAACACTGCAACAAAACAAGGGTTAATTGACAAGCCACATATTATCCCAATACTCTAATCAATCAATTAAATACCAAAATAAACTTAGGTAGGTCATACTAGCGAAAGAATTCCCCGCCTCTCTCCTCCTAGTTCTTGTCTCGCATCTCAGCCAGGGATCATATCCCTAAGCTTTGATACCAACTGTGACGCCCCCAAAATAGGTATACATCACCCATCTTGGGTCGCCAAATACATGGTACAAAATTCAAATACAACTTAATTATACAACTGTCGTGTAACATACGACAAAACATAAACTGAGAGTTTTAAAACGAATATTGTCTTCTAGACAATATCCACACTCAATGGAGTCCTCATTATAATTATTATCACACTATTTCACAGAATAGTGAGGACTACTAACGCACCATCTAGGACCATCACTCCGTTCCCCGACAAGTCCCAGCTATATATTCTCGTTTCCTGAAGAGAACAGTAGAAGTAAAAGGGCGAGCTCAACTAGCCCAATAAGAAATATTATGACTAAGATAATGCAGAATAAGTTATTATTAGCCTTCAACAATGTTAAACTGATAGAATATAATAGACAACAATTTTAACTGCAGTGGAACAAGCAATCCATTAGAAGAGTCAAGTAGAGCATGATATCTACTATCTTCTATGATTTAAAAAGTTTATCATTAACTTTATCGCTGGGACTCAGCTTAATAAATAAATCACATCATCGAATCATCCCTGCACTACGGGCCAAAGATATTTATTAGTATCACGTCCACAAATTATTCCTGCACTACGAGCCAAGAATATTCGTGTAATCATCAATGGTCATGATTATACCAAATTATCCCTGGTCATAATCATACCAATCAACAGTCCATTTATGCACATTAGCCAAAGATGACTTTCATCACAATATAAGCATGAGGATGATGACAATGATATAAGAATTCAATTAAAAGAAAACAAATGATAAATTTTTAAAGATTTATAATTTAGTTTCTGGAATTTAATAATGTCCAAATTTTCAACATGATACTGATTTATGGAGTAAAATTCAAGACTAATATCAAAAATAATTTGGACAAAAAAGAAATAAATCTTTCGGTTAATAATACCCTGTGAATAGTACTTCGGGAATAGTACCCCGACATAAAAAGTGCCCCAAATACCCAAGTGAACAACATTTGAGTGAATAGTAATCGGGTGAATAGTAACCCATGAATAGTAACTCGTGAATAGTACTCCAGCATAAAAAGTGCCCTGAATACCCGAGTGAACAATATTTGAGTGAATAGTAATTGGGTGAATAGTAACCTGTGAATAGTACTCGGGCATGAAAAGTGCCCCGAATACCCAAGTAAATAATATTATAGTGAATAGTAATCGGGTGAATAGTATCCTGTGAATAGTACCCTATGTACTTCGTGTGAAAATATTGATATTTAATAAGAAAGTTCATATCAATATTCCAATAAAATGATACTAGATGAAGCACAAAACTCAAGGATATTTCACAAATTTTAAGGATTATAGAAGCAATACTTACCATAGTAAGTTTAGATTTAAAAATATGAAAAGAAATAACATACGAAACTGTAAATGGATTTTCACCTGTCATATGGTACGTAATCCGCGTAGACAAGTTGTTCCGACATATTAAATAATGAATACGAAAAATAGTATTCCTTATGAATACGAAAGAATCTATACCCCTTATGAATACAACAAATAATATCCCTTACCAAACGAAAATAACATCCCTTACCTTAGTAGAAGGCTGGATACTGCAATAGTGAATTAGCAGAATAATCTTTTTCTTGCTCTCTATAGTTTCTCTTGTGAGTCTCAGTGAATTGGTGAGAATGAAAGAAGAATTAAGCTTCTATTTATAGGAGAATGGACTAAATAGTAACTAATTCATGAACGGTCCAGATTGATTTACTATTAGGACGGACGATCCAAATTGATTACTATTAAAACCACAACCGACGGTCCAGATTGATTTACTTTTAAAACCACCACTGACGGCCCAGATTGATTTACTATTAAAACCACCACCGACGGTCTAGATTGATTTACTATTAAAACCACCATCAATGGTCCAGATTGATTAACTATTAAAACCACCATCAATGGTCCAGATTGGTTTAACTTATTACACTTTGGTACCCATAAAGTTTTCCAAGTTTGCATTATTCCCCTCTAACTTTTGTGAATCACTTATTTTCAATAAACACATTCTTAATACTTCAACAATTATTCATCATTAATATTATAACTCACAATATTTAACAACCAGATCATTCCTAGGAAAGAGGGGACTTTTCGATAAGGATTTCTCCCTATTGACGCGCAATTAGGTGACCAAACCTCTCCTCGACAGAACTTTCTAGGCATCGTCAATATTGCAAATAATAATATGAATAACTTTGTTGTCTCAATTATTAATTTAATAATATAAAATATTATGCAGATGATAATGTGACAATAATTGAATCAATAATATAAGAGATATGATGCAGCAATTACTATAGCAATAATTGAGTATAACTGAGTGGCTTTTTACGTAAACATCAATAATCAATACCGTGTGCCACTATGCAACCACGCATATTACTGTACTTTTACCACCGGGTAATTCAACAGTTTAACAGTAAAACTTTCGCCGTTATTTTTATTAAAAGATATTTCTGTCGTTTTCTAACTACGACAATACTTCTATTGTGGGGTCCACCAATGATTGTGTCATCGAACGAATATTCCCTGAAAAAAAAAGAATATTCTCCGACCAAACGAATTTTCTCCGATACAACGAATATTTTATATCAACTTGCTTAATTTGCAAAAAATTTCAAATAATACCCTTAACTTTAACCTTTTATCAATTAAACCATTTATTAAATAGAATAATAATTTAAAGAAAATCAAATACTTTCATTTCATAAAATTCGGGGTCTTACAGTGTAAAACACTAATTTTATAGGCAACCTATAAATAATTTATTCTCTTTTCTAAAATGGGGAATGATCCATAGCATCTTTTTGCTATGGATCAAAAAATGGCATATAACATCTATACCGTAGCTTTAACAAATGAATGGCTACGATCTATTATACATCCGCTAGACATTCTAGCGGATGGATAAAATATCAGCCCTAGTACAGAACAGCCCCATTATAAATTCAATTGTAATACAACACGAATTCCTGCACTATAAATTCAATTGCAAATCTTTACAAATCATATTTTAAATATCAAATTCCAAAGGAGAACAAATCAAATACATCAAATTCCAAATTCTTCCACATCAAATACATAAAATACCAAATTATTCCAAATCAAATAAATCCAATTCCAAAACAAATTATGCCAATCCTATTCCAAATCAACAACAAAAATATATCCTAAACATAATTCCAAATCAAATACATCTTGTTCGAGAGTATTTTACCGACCTCCAGGTGGGCTGAAGGCCTGATGCTAGAAGGGGATGTTATGCCCATTGGGCCGAAGCCCTCAGGGATGCCAAGGAGTTCGGGCATCCGAGTCCTCTGGGCCGGAGTCCTATTCGGGTTTATGGCGTTCGGGTTCGGGCCGAAGCCCTAATTTGGTGTATGGTGTTTGGGGTCGGGTGTTCGAGTCCTTTGGGGGCTGGAGCCCAGACCAAGGTATGGATTAGGTGGGATTGGGCCTGTGCAGTGGGCTGTCCCGTGTGCAGAGTCTGGAGTCATAAGGAGTTTAAATGGTTAAGGATTCTAGTCCTAACAATATTTGAATAAGGTAACTCCAAAGGTAGTGTTGGAATTGGATTCCACTCAAGCCTTGGGATTTTTCACGACTGGTCTGGATATAGGAAAGTCGAAGAAACTGATGAAGGATCTGGTGATCAACCCTCTGACAGATTTGACCGAAGCCTTTCATCGAGATGAGGGATTTATTGCAATTGAAGAGGCGATGGGAAACTTTAGGCCTCACTCTCAGTCCTATGACAAACCCAAGGACCGTGACAAACAGAGTTATCAGCGTTCCGATAGCAATCAGGGGAAGACGGATAATTATGGAAGAAAAAACTATAATGGTGGAGGTTCGGGAAGTGGCCGACCACCTTTCCCGAGCAGAAACGTCAACAAAGTTTACACCGCCCTCAACACAGATCAGGCGAAGATATTGGAGGAAATATGGAATAAGCCATTTTTCGAGCCATGTTCGACACATCTGAAGCCCAGAAAGAGTGGTTGAGACAAATACTGTGAATACCATCAAAGCCGCAGAAATACAATGGAGATATACAATGATCTGAAAGATTTGATAGAGAAGAACATCCAGAATGACCATCTAGTTCAATATATGGTTGGTCGGGAGAGTTCTGAGGCCCCCAGGGATGAAATTAGAGGCCTGGATCGGGATACACAGCTAAAACTGAACCAGCAAGCCCGAGGCATGATCGACATAATTTCATACGGTTCGGTAGGGCGTGTGATTGGGAAGAAGAGAAGTGGACACCTCGAGGATATGTTGTCAGTGGCAAGTTCCTCGCTGAGAAAGGATCGGGCCTACCCGGGAGTATCTATCTCTTTCTCAGATGAAGACTACCCCACAGATCTAATAGAACCACACGATGGGGCGTTGGTAATAACTGCTCAAGTCGGGCCAGTGGACATGAAAAGGATGAAGATCGACAATGGGTCCTCGGTCGACATACTGTACACTTACACTTATCAGAGGATGGATCTGGAAGGGAAGAAGATGGAGTTAGGTGGAGAAGGCCCGTTGTACGGGTTTAGTGGGGACCCGGTGCATGTGTCGGGCATCATCGAATTGCCTGTCAGATTCGGCACATCTCCCCAGCAGGCAGAGATAATGGTCAGGTTCTTTATGGTACAGGTGGATTCGGCATACAATGCTATTCTGGGAAGGCCGACACTAGCAGGGCTGGAAGTATTAACATCCATACCGCACTTTAAGATCAAGTTTCTAACACCGAATGGGATTGGGGAGGTAAAAGGTGATCTTGATATTGCCCGAAGGTGCTATCGAAACACATTAATCTCTTCGGAGGTCGGGGTCAGCAAGCAGAAATAGACAATGGCCATCAAAATAGAGCCATTCACTGAAAGTAGCATGGAACCGCTTACCCTACCTGCCGAAGAGACAGATGATGTAGAGTTGGTCCCAGGGAACACAGAGAAGTTGATCAAGATTGGATCGAGGTTGATGGAACCATTCCAAACAGGGTTAATAGATCTTCTTCGAGTATACGCCGACATCTTCGCGTGGGAACCTAGTGATATGCCTGGGTAAGTGATTCAGTGGCATTACATCGGTTACATGTGGACCCAAAAAAGAAACCGGTTATACAGAAAAAAAGGATTTTTGCTCCAGAAAGGCAGAAGATCATAGACGAAGAAATCGCCAAGCTACTGGAAGTAGAATTCATCTTCGAGATCGACTACCCGAGTGGTTGGCTAATGTGGTGTTGGTTCAGAAACAGAACAGAAAGTGGAGATTGTGCATAGATTACACGGACCTAAATAGGGCGTGCTCGAAAGATTTTTATCCCTTGCCCAACATTGACCAGCTATTTGATGCCACTTCGGGGTACGACATGTTGAGTTTCATGGATGATTTCTCTGGATACCATCAGATCTCGATGAGTAAGGAGGACATCCCGAAGATTAGTTTTATCACACATCGGGCAATATATGTTTATCGGAAAGTCACCTTCGGCCTGCTGAACGCCGGGGCAACATATCAGCGAATGATGAATTTCGTGTTCACTAAACAGTTAGGCCAAAGTATGGAGGTGTATGTGGATGGCATGATTGTAAAAATCATGTCGGTCAGAGATCATCTGGAGGATCTGGAAGGCTGCTTCGAAATGGTCAGAAAACACAAGTTACGATTGAATCTGACTAAGTGTACTTTTGGATTGGGATCAGGGAAGTTTTTCGGATATCTGGTCAGTAAAAGGGGTATTGAAGAAAATTTGGAAAAGATCCAGGCAATCTTAGACATGAAGTCTTCGAAGACATACAAAGATGTGCAAAGGTTGACGGGCCGGATAACTGCCCTTCGGAGATTTGTGTCGAGGTCAGCCGAAAGATGTTTACCCTTTTTTGACACTCTCAAGGGGTCGAAGAATGATAAGAGTTTCCAGTGGACCTTAGAGTGTGAAGACGAGTTCCAAGGGATCAAGAAGTATTTGTCTTCGACACCCTTATTGATGAAACCGATCCCTTCGGAGCCTCTATATCTATACTTGGTTGCAAGCTCGATGGCCGTAGGGGCAGCACTGGTAAGGGACAAAGGGGGAAGATAATTCTTGTTATACTACGTCAGCCACATTCTTCGGGATGCAGAGACAAGATATCCGAACCTGGAAAAGTTCGCGTACGCCTTGATTATCGCAAGTAGAAAGTTGCGACACTATTTCCAGGGCCAGTTGGTAGTGGTGTATACGGATCAGCCGTTGAAAAAAGTACTGCACAGGCCAGAAGTGTTGGGTCGGTTGGCTGCTTGGGCGATGGAATTAACACAGTTTGATTTGGAGTACCATCCCCAAATAGAAATCAAGGGATAGGCGTTGGCAGACTTTGTAGTAGAATGTTCTTTTACAGAACCGGACGTTAGTACAGTTACCGAAGCTCAACAGGGGCTGACTTTAATGGACTCTATACATGGATGGATCATCGACTTCAAACATCAGTGGGGCATGAGTTATTCTGACAAGTCCTGAAGGATTTAAAGTTCAACAAGATATTCGGTTTCTGTTCAAAGCCACAAATAATGAAGTAGAATACGAAGCCATCTTAGCTAGACTTCAGTTGGCCCGAAGCCTAGAGGTTTAGAAGTTAATCATCTCTAGCGACTCACAATTGGTGGTCAAATAAATATTTGGGAAGTATGAGGCTTGGGGGGCAAGGATGACAAAGTACCTGTCAAAAGTGAAAGAGAAACTCATGTACTTCAACTCACACAGCTGCCAGGGAGTCGATCGGTCAAACAATATAGTAGCAGATGCTTTGGCCCGATTGGCAACGACCGAAGCATGTTCTTTCAATAGTTTAGTTTATTTGGAGGTGCAAGAACAGCCAAGCGTTTCGAAGGGGGACGTACTAGTGTTAGATCGGCTCGACTGCTGGCTCACACCGTACATATCTTACTTAGCCGATGAGGTTTTGCCTTCGGATCGCATTTTGGCAAGAAAGATCAAACACAGGAGTACAAACTTTGTTCTCATCCATGGAGATCTATATCGAAGGGCTTTCAATTCTCCATTGCTCAAATGCTTGACACTATCGGAAGCAGATTATACACTCCAGGAAATGCATGAAAGAATTTGTGGGAATCACATGGGAGCCAAGTCATTGGCATACAAGATTTTGAGGCAGGGATACTATTAGCCATCCATCTACCAAGAGACCAAAGACTTTGTCAAAAAATGCTCCAAATGCCTACTGAACAGCGCCATCCCCCATCAGCCCCCCGAAGAGTTGTGTTCAGTCTTATCCCTGATCCCATTTGTAGTATGGGGAATTGACATCCTGGGACCTCTAGCAAAGGCCAAGGGGCAAGTATGTTTCGTGATCTTGGCCATCGACTACATGAATAAATGGGTCGAAGCCAAACCTCTGCAGAAGATAATCGAATAGGAATATTTGAAGTTTTTCAAAGAGGGTGTTGTTTATCGCTTTGGTATCCCGATGGCAGTGGTCTTGGACAATGGCAGGCAATTTATGGGGTTAAAATTTGAAGCTTTTCTGAAAGAATAGGGGATTCAACACCGAAAGACTTCAGTTGCTCATCCTTAGTCAAACAGACAAGTAGAAGTTACTAATCGAACCTTGCTTAACAGAATTAAAAGGAGACTGGATGAATTAAAGGGTCGGTGGCCAGAAGAATTACTCAGTGTTTTGTGGGCTTATCAGAATACTCCGAGACCAACAACTAAGGATTCACCATTTAGATTGGCGTATGGGACCGATGTACTCATACCTGTTGAGATCGAATCTCCTACTATTCGGGTCAGCCAATATAAGGAGTTATACAATGATGAGGGCCTACGATTAAACCTGGACCTTTTGGAGGAAGTTTGGGACTCAGCTCTAATAAGGTTGGCGATTTACCAGAAGGGAACAACCCGACACTACAACCAGAAGGTGAAGCAAAAGAGGTTTGAGGTTGGAGATTTGGTCCTTCGAGAATCGAAGGCATCAACCCCCCAAAACACTAGCAAGCTGATGCCGAAATGGGAGGGGCCTTATGAAGTGGTGGAAGTGCCGAAGCCTGGTATATACCGGCTTCGAGCCATGGATGGTTCTGAAGTGAAGAATACATGGCATGCTGGAAGACTTAGAAAATATTACTAGTAAAAGTTATGTCACTCTTTCCTTTATTTATGTAAGCCATTCTATTTATCAATGAAATAAATGAGATTTTTCTTCGGAAACATTTGTACTTCATTTATATTCATAAGCTTTTACATATCCGATCAGATAAACTTCGGACTTAAACCGATCAGAAAGTTTGAAACGACATAACTGATCGGTAAAAGTCAAGGGTATAACTGATCAAGATAACTACAAATCTGATCATATGAGCTTCGGGCTTAAAACGATGAGAAAAGTTTGTAACAAGCGTAACTGATCGGCAAAAGTCACGGGTATAACTGATCGAGAAAATTATAATTACAAACCAAATCAGACAAACTTTGGGCATAAATCGATCAGAAAAGTTTGCAACAAACGTAGCTAATCATCACAAGTCACAAGTATAACTGATCGAGGAAACTACTAACAAAAATTTTGTACTTCATTCATATTTTCAAGATTTTATAAAATCCGATCAGATAAGATTCGAACAAGTTATAAATAGAAAAGAAATGAAGATTACAAAATTTACAAGTCCTAAAAGAAGCTATTCCTGAGGAGCCTCATCTCTAGCTTCGGATTCTTCATCCGAAGAGTCAAGGACGGAAGCATCGAGTCCAGCAGCTGTCAACTTTGCCCGAGCCTTCTCCCGATAGGTTTCATAGCCTTCAGCGAACTAAGCCATGATCTTTTTGGTCAAGGCAGGGGATTATTCATACTCTTCGATCGTGCGCTGCTTGACCTCGGCACGTTCATCCTTTAAGGCATTGTTTTCCCAGATCACGTGCCTCAGTTTACCGTACATCCCGTTAAACTTCTCCTCAAAGGCATGTAGCGCCTGTAATCGGCCATTGTTCTCTTCGGTCAGATGATCTCTCTCCTTGAGGAGCTTCTTGGCATGATTGTCCAGGCCAACGAATTCTTGCTGAAGTAGAGAATATTGGTCCTTAAGCTCATCGGCCTAACGTTCAGCCCTCGTGACTTGGTTTCGGGTCTTGATCTGTAGCTCTTTCTCCTTTTGCAGCTCTGACCGAAGACCCCAAAACTTAGCCCCGAGCAATTCCATATCGGTCTTTGTCTGAGCCTCTCTCTTAGTGGCATAGGCCAGAGGTGAAACGGCTCGGACGAGAATGGCATTGGCCTAACACACAACGAAAGTATGTATCAGTTATGAAGACCTCAACATCAATAAAGGAGACATCTTAAGTTAACCGGCTTGTAAGACCCCAACTTTTATGAATAAAGAATAATTTTCTCAAAATATATTTTTGAATATTATGGTGTGGATTTGATATAATGTTATAGTTGTGGGTAATATTTACAAATTTTGAAAATTAAGCAAGTGGTTATATAATATTCGATTGGTCAGGGAATATTCGTACGATGGGACAATCATTGGTGGACCCCACAACGGAAGTATTGTCCTAGTTAGAAAATGACATAATTATCTTTTTATAAAAATAACGGCAGAAGTTTCTGAATTTGTCGTTGAACTACACGGTAGTAAAAGTATAATGTCTACGCGTGGTTGCATAGTAAGACACCAGTATTGATTATTGATGCTTACATGAGAAGTCACTCGGTTATATTCAATTATTGCTACAAGAATCACGTGCATCATATCTCTCATATTATTGATTCGATTATTGTCACAAAGATTATCATGCATAATATGATATATTATTAAATCAATAATTGAGACGACAAAGTTATTCATATTATTAAATTGCAATATTTACAATGTCTAGAAGTTTTATCAAGGAGAGGTTTGGTCATCTAATCTAATTGCGGCAATAAGGAGAAATCCTTATCGGAAAGCCCCTCTTTCACGGGAACAACTTTGGTTGTTAAATATTGTGAGTTATAATATTAATGATGAATAAGTTCGTGTTGATTAAAGATGAAATTGATAGTTCCATTGTGTTGGAATTATTAGTGTTAGTGGAAATCTATATTTATTTCGATATTAATTGATGTCTGGAAGTTTTCTTGACGATCAGAGTAATTAATCGGATAAATGAGCAATTAATTGCTATTAATTCACATGATTATAACCATTTGTTCACATGTGTGTACTATTGATTCACATTCTTGTACTATTAGGGGAGTTGGTGCAAGATCTATAATACTTGCATGACTAAGTTAAAAATGGAGGTATAGATGGAGGTACTATACTATAATTCGTATTTTCACATGATTATAACTATTGATTCACATGATTGAACTATTGATTCACATTATTTACTATTAGGGGAGGTGGTGCAAGTTTGATAATACTTGCAGGACTAAATTAAAAATGAAAGAAAAGTTGAAGGTATTGTACTGTAATATTTCTAGCCCCAAAACGTGCAATTATCGAAACTATATTTTCCTATAAATAGAAGCTCATTCTTTCTTCATTTCTCACCAATTCACTAAAGCTTTAGAGCAATTATTATAGAGAGAAATTATAGAGAGAAAGAAGAAGAGAAGTCTGCTACCTCTCTACTCCAGTATCCAGTTTCTTTTTAAGGTAAGGGCTATTATTTCTTTCGTATTCATGAAGAGAGCTTCTGTTATTTCATTCTTTATTATTATGTTTCAATAACCTGTCTATGCGAAGTACCGTATACATGGTAAAATTCTTCTGTGGAATAACCTGTCTATGCGAAGTACCGCATACATGGTGAAGTTCTTCTGTTATTCCATTCTTTATTATTATGTTGGAATAAACTGCTCATGCAATACCGCATATATGGTGAAATTCTTACATTATTCCATTCTTTATTATTACATTTGGAACATCACATGTCGTGCGGATTACGCTAGACCTGGTTTCATTCTTTATTATTCTATTGGAATAACCTGTCTGTGCGGTCAATCGCATACATGGTGAATTCTTTGTTATTCCATTCTTTATTATTCTATTAGAATATCTCATCATGCGGATTACGCTAGACCTGGTTCCATTCTTTATTATTACATTGGAATAACTCGTCATGCATGCGATTCTATCGCATGCATGGTGAATTCCTCTGTTATTCCATTCCTTATTATTATGTTGGAATATCATGTCTGTGCGGATTACGCATGACCTGGTTCCATTCTTTATTATTCTGTTGGAATAACCTATCTATGTGGATTATCACATGCATGGTGAATGATCCTTTGTATTCATTCCTTATTAAATTATGGAAATGATCTGTCTACGTGGATTACCGCATGGTGGGTGAAAATCTATTTGCAGTTTCATATATTCTATGATACTAATTTGGTTAAAGTTTTGGCTTCTATACTCCATGAAATTAGTAGAATATCCTAGATATTTGCGCTTCATCTGGTATCTTTTTCATGGAAATATTCTTCTGAGCATTCTTGAATTTTACTCCACAAAGCAGTATTATATTGACAATTTGGACGTAATTGATTTCAAGATAAATTAACTTATAAATCTTTAAAATTTATTCTTGAACTTGTTTTATTGAATAATTATCTCATTGTCATCATCCTCATGCTTATATTGTGATGAAAGTCATCTTTGGCTTACGTGCATAGATGGACTTGGTATGATTATGACCAGGGATTATTCGGTATAATCATGACCTGTAATGTTATAAATGATGTGGTAAAAGTCCTCAGTAGCCTGTAGTGCATTGATGGATAGTTTTTGGTATGATTATGACCAGGGATTATTCGGTATAGTCATGACCATTGATGATTTAATGAATATCCTTGGCCCATAGTGCAGGGATGACTCGATGATGTGGTTTATTTATTAAGCAGAGTCTCAGCGATAAAAATTGATAAAAACATTTTAAATCATAAAAAATAGTAGATATCATGCTCTACTTGACTCTTCTAATAGATTGCTTATTCCGCTGCAGTTAAACTTGATGTCTATTATATTTTATTAGTTTAACATTGTTGAAGACTAATGATAATTTATTCTGCATTATCTTAGTCATGATATTTCTTCTTGGCCTAGTTGAGCTCACCTTTCTTTCTTTGTTCTCTTCGTGAAATGAGAACGAGTGGGACTAGTCGAGGAGCAATTTGACGGTCCGGATGATAGCATTAGTAGTCCTCACTATTACGTTAAATAGTGTGACAATAAATGTAATGAGAACTCCATTGAGTGTGGATATTGTCTAGATGACAATATTCTTATTAAAACTCTTAGATTATGTTTTGTCGTATTTTACACATTTGTTGTATAATTAAGTTGTACTTGAATTTTTGTACCATGAATTTGGCGACTCAAGATGGGTGATGTATACCTATTTTGGGGGCGTCACGGTTATTATCAAAGCTTAGGGATATGATCCTCGGGTGAGATGTGAGATAAGAACTAGGAGGGGAGAGGCAGAATTCGCTTATTTAGTATGACCTTCCTAAGTTTATTTGGTATTTAATTGGTCACGAGTATAAGGATAATATGTGATATGTTAATTAACCCTTGTTTTGTGGCAGTATTTGAAAATGGCATCCAAAAATGTTGAGATAAACAATGAAGCACATTAGACCATTGAGTCACCACAGATTAATGCCCAGGATAATGTGCAATAGGAAGACAATAATCCTCATGTAAACAATAACACCGATGAAATGGTGAATGATGGGATGTTCAGAGGCTTTATGCAATTCATGCAACATCAAAGTAAAGCGGCTCTGTCCAAAATGCGGTGGAAACACCGACAACTCTCTGACGGTCACCGCTAAGCAGTTTAAGGAGTTGGGACCACCGAAGTTTTTTGGAAAGCCAAAACCACTTAAGACGGAGACGTGGATAAAGCAGATCAACAAGATATTTGATGTCTTAGGATGCTCCGAGGAGCAAAAGGTTCCTTTGCCACCTTCATATTCATGAAAGCAGAGGCGTAATCATTGTTGGGAATCGTAAAAGCGTACTCAACTGCCGCACTCAAAATGTCTTGGGAGAAGTTCCAAGAGCTGTTCAATGACAAGTACTTTCCTGAAAGTATTCGTCACATGAAGGAGGTAGAGTTCATTAAGCTTGAGCAAAACAATATGACCATGGCGCAGTACGAAGCTAAGTTTGTCGAGTTGTCTCGGTTTGCGTCCCACTTGGTTGATAATAAGGAGAGAATGACGCGGATGTTTCTGAGAGGTTTGAAACCCAAGATATGTCAATACTTAATTTCTCATAAACTGTGTTTGTATTCAGATGTTGTGAATAGGGCTCAGTTATTGGAGCGCGATAATGAGTCAACCCAACTAAGATAGAGCAATCGACAAGTCGATAATACCAGTAGTAGCAGTCATCGAAGCGGTGACAACAAACATGGAGGGAATCAACATGCCATAAATGATAATCACTTCGGTGGTAATCATGGCCATGACAATAAGAGTGGACATTTCAAGAAGAGGAGATTCAATAAGGATGGAAAGACGTCAGCACCAACACTTGTTGTTAAGGAAGGAGAACGACCACCGGTCGTATGTTACAAATGTGTAGGGGAAGGACACATAAGTCCAAACTGCACGATACAGTCCAAAGGGTGTTATAATTGTGGAAAAGAAGGTCACCTAACCCAATTTTGTCGTGCACCAAAGTCAAGTCCAGCTGGGATGGAGGCATCAAAGGGTGTCCCAGACAAGACAAAATCGGTAATTCAAGGGAGAGCGTTTGTCGTAACCTCCCAAAAAGCGAGGAATTCGAACGAGGTGATCACGGGTAAGCTAATCATAAACTCTAGTGAAGTTTATACTTTATTTGATACCGGTTCTACCCATTCCTTTATTTCTCCTACTTGCACTCAACGTTTAAATTTGACTACGGAGAAATTAGACTTTGACTTATCTGTTGAAACTCCGTTGGGGGAAACCTTCATTACATCCATGGTTTATAAGTCTTGTTTGATTTAAATCGATAACCGCACGTTACTTGTCAATCTTATTTCCTTGAAAATACTTGCATTTGATGTGATTTTAGGGATTGATTGGTTAAAAACTCATCATGCTAAAATCGATTATTTTCGTAAGGTTGTTAGCTTTCATATTCCTAACCAACCTATTATGAAAATTCAAGCAACCAAACCATTAAAATCAATCACTGTCATATCAAGTCATAAAGCTATTCGTTTATTGAAAAATGGATGTCAAGCTTTCTTAGGCCATGTCATGGATTTAAATAAAAATACGTCAAATTTGAATGATATTTCTATTGTTAATAAATTTCCTGACGTATTCCCTGAAGAACTTTCTGGCCTACCCCCAGAGCGTGAAATTAAATTTTGTATCGACCTTGAATCCGGTACAAAACCCATTTCAAAATCCCCATATCGAATGGCTCCTATTGAACATCAAGAGTTAAAAACCCAACTACAGGAATTGTTAGACATCGGTTTCATTCGTCCTAGTACGTCTCCTTGGGGTGCTCTTGTTCTATTCGTAAAGAAGAAAGATGGAAGTATGCGACTTTGTATTGATTATCGGGAGTTGAATCATGTCACCGTCAAAAATAGGTACCCGTTGCCTCGCAATGAATACTTGTTTGACCAGTTGCAAGGAGCCAAATTCTTTTCAAAGATTGATCTTAGTTCCGGATATCATCAGTTGAAGATTAAAACTGATGAAATTCCAAAGACTGCTTTCAGAACTCGGTATGGGCATTATGAATTCCTAGTCATGTCTTTTGGATTGACTAATGCTCCTACTGCCTTCATGGATATGATGAACCGAGTATTCAAGGAATATTTGGATCACTTTGTGGTCGTCTTTAATGATGGCATCCTCATATACTCCAAAACCCACGAAGACCATGAGCAACACTTGAGGCTGATACTCCAAAAGGTTCGTGAAAATAACCTTTATGCCAAGTTGAAGAAATGCGAGTTCTGGCTTGAGGAAGTTACATTCCTTGGCCACGTGATATCAAATCATGGAATATATGTTGACCCGACAAAGATTGAAGCAATTCAAAGCTGGGAGCAACCTAAGTCAGCGAGCGAAGTACGTAGCTTTCTCGGCTTTGCTGGTTATTATCGGAGATTCTAGAGGGGTTTTCTCGAATCACTACTCCATTAACTCAGCTTTCTCGAAAAGATACAAAATTCTGTTGGAGCGAGGAATGTGAAAAGAGTTTTCAAGAACTCAAGAGGAGACTCATTTCAACACTGTTACGACAATACCATCGGCTCGGAGGATTTGTCATCTCTGGTGATGCTTGAGCAAAGGGTTAGGATGTGTTCTCATGTAACATGGGAAAGTCATAGCCTATGCCTCTCGACAACTCAAAGAATATGAGAGGAATTATCCTACTCATGATCTAGAGTTAGCGGTTTGCTTTTTTAACGCTTAAGATTTGGAGGCATTACCTGTATGGAGAGAAGGTGGAGATCTATATGGATTATAAAAGCCTCAAATATTTCTTCACTCAAAAAGGAACTCAACATGCAGCAATGACGATGGCTTGAGTTGTTAAAAGATTATGATCATATCATCCAATATCATCCTGGAAAAGTGAACATAGTAGCTGATGCATTGAGTAGAAGATCATATGCGGGTACAAGTGCAATATTATCAACGTAAAGACCCATTTTGTATGACTTGGAAAGGATGGAAATAGAGTTAAAGACTTAAGGGACCCATGTGATGATGGCGAATATACGAGTGGAACCGACTTTAATCAATAAAGTTAAAGCTGCTCAAACTACAGACCTGGAGCTGATGCGTATGAAGAAGAAAGTACAAGAAGGTGCTATTCCGGAAGCAAGAATCGATGAAGAGGGAATACTTCGAGTCAACTCTAGACTTTTTGTTCCTAACGATTCTGACTTGAAATATAAAATCATGATGGAGGCGGACAACACACCGTTTGCAATCCATCCTGGGAGTACCAAAATGTATCGTGATCTTCGACATACATTTTGGTGGAGCAATATGAAGAGAGAGATAGTGGGGTTTATCTCAAGGTGTCTAACTTGTCAACGAGTCAAGGCGGAGCATCAAGTGCCAAAAGGTCCATTGCAACCACTTAAAATTCCAGAATGGAAGTGGGAGCACATTTCCAGGGATTTCGTTACTGGTCTTCCCAAGGTTTCTCAAGGTATAGATGCGATTTGGGTCATTGTTGATAGATTAACCAAGTCTGGTCATTTTTTACTGATACGAGAAACTTTTACACTTGAACGTCTTATTAGTATGTACATAAACGAGATTGTAAGATTGTATGGTATGCCAGTATCCATAGTTTCTGATCGAGACCCAAGATTCACTTCAAGATTTTGGGTTAGTTTGCAAAAGGCTATGGGCACGAATTTACGATTTAGTTCGGCATATCATCCTTAAACGATTGGAAAGTCGGAAAGGACTATTCAAACTCTTGAAGATTTATTAAGACTCCGTGTCCTTAACTTAAAGGGAAGTTGGGACAAGTTCTTACCATTGGTGGAGTTTTCCTACAACAATAGTTATCAAGTATTGCCAAGTTGTTTCGGTTTTCTGAGTTATCTCGGTTTGCGTCCCACTTGGTTAACAAGGCCATCTTCTCAGCCCGGTTCATTTTTAGTACGTTCTTGTTGGAAGGTTCAGCGGTAGTAGTTGAAGGAGATGGACCCGAAGCAGAACAGGTTGAGAGTTCAGCAATCGGGATGGTCTCCTCTTCGACCGTCTTGTCAATGATGGGAAGGCGGATTGATCCAGTTGTGTTCGGAAGCGGTACCAGGGAGGCATCAGCCCCCTTGGGTTTGAAGATTGTCACTGCACAAGGAAAAATTGGTCAAGACAAAGGTTATGAGAGCAAAATGAAAGAAAATTAAAGGAACTGTGGAGAAGTCAGGGATAAGGTACTTACACCCGTGTTTGTACAACCAGGTTTCGCTAGACAAAACTCCCAGACCCCATTCGGTCTTGCTCAACTATTTATAAAATTCTTCGAAGGCACCCGCCCGATCCTTCGGGAACTTAGACACCTTGGTAATGGGATCATCAGGATGGGCCCAGTTCGGCAAAAGTTAGAGGTCGGTCCCCTTGACAAAAATCCACTGGGGATGCCACCACTTGTTGCTTGAAGGAGTCTTGATGAGGACGGCTCAGTTGGCTTGTTTGTTTAACTGCCGAAGGCCAGGTTCTTTCAACCTGCCAATGGTGAATAAGGCAAAGAAGAAATTGAGGCCAGGAATGATCCCAACCTCCTGGCACAAAGCTATAAAGGAGATCAAGTGGATGTAAGAGTTCGGCACAAGTTGTGCGAACCCGACCCCCACGAAGCATAGAAAAGAAGAGATGAACTCATGAAGTGGGAACCGAACCCCGTACTTTAGAACGTATAGGGGAACAGCAACCCACTCACCCTCGGGTCTCCAGAACATTTGTAAGACCCCAAATTTTATGAATAAAGATGAATTTTTTATAAATATCATTTTTAAATATTATGGAGTGAATTTGATATAATGTTATAGTTGTGGATAATATTTATAAATTTTGCAAAATACGCAAGTTGTTTTATAATATTCGATTGGTCGGGGAATATTCGTTTTAACAGGGAATATTAGTACGACGACACAATCATTGGTGGACCCCACAACGGAATTATTGTCGGATTGAGAAAACGACAAAAATATCTTTTTATAAAAATAACAATGAAAGTTTTACCGTTAACTGTTGAAACACATCTTGTTAAAAGTACGATGTCGTGTGGTGGTGCATAGTAGCGCGGTATTGATTATTGATGCTTACGTGAGAAGTCACTCGGTTTTGTTCAATTATTGCTACAAATAATTTCTTGCATAGTATCTCACGTTATTTGATTCAATTATTGTCGATATTTTATATATTATTAAATCAATAATTGAGACGACAAAGTTATTTATATTATTATTTGCAATATTGATAATGTCTAGAAGTTCTGTCAAGGAGAGGTTTGGTCACCTAATTGTGCGCCAATAAGAAGAAATTCTTATTGGAAAGCCCCATCTTTCCTGGGAACGACCTGGTTGTTAAATATTGTGAATTTTTATAAAGTATTTTGCTTATTATATGGACCCCCACTTACCCATTTTTCAAAACTGTCGGTAGAAAGTTGTCTTCGTTCTGTATTATTATTATTATTATTATTATTATTATTATTATTATTATTATTATTATTATTATTATTATTATACATGTGCCGTATTATATAAGTTATATATATTATATATAAAGTGTGTGGGAGATTTTGGTGGGTGGTGGAAGAATTTGGTGGGTGGTGGAAATTATTATATATATATATATATATATATATATATATATATATATATTATGAGATGTCGTGGAGAATGAATTCAAAAAAGGAGTCACGGGTGGTTCATTTTTTTCAAACCAACATGTGGTTGATTTTAGTTTTTTTTTTGTTTATACTTGATAATTGATTAGAATTCAATCATCCGAAGACGCCCGTGATTTCATTAATTATTTCGTCCGTATTTTTTTCTTAAACAGTACCCCTTCCATTCTCCTATAAATAGGATGCTTATTTAGAATTGAAAATCACACCAGAATCAGAGAATTCTTCTTCTATAATATTGAGCGTATTTCTTTCAAGTTTTAGAAAGCTTTGAGCGTAGAAAACAGTATAAGTTTTCTTCAAGAATATCCTCGCTATACCAGTTGGAATACTCTTCTTTTCAAGGTAAGGGATGTTATTTTTGTTCAATATTCGTTTGAAAAAATATTTTCTTTCATACTCTATAGTATGTCAGTAATATTATTTTGTTTTAGATTTTGAATCTTATATTCATTTGATTAAAGTTTTGACTTCTATACTCCATAAAATTAATAGAATATCCTTGATATTTGCTCTTCATCCAGTATCTTTTCATAAAAATATTATTCTGAGCATTTTTGATAAGTTTTAACTTTTCATGCCGGAGTACTATTCACAGGGATACTATTCCCAAAGTATTATTCACTGGGTACTATTCACTCGAGTACTATTCACCCGGAGTAATATTCATGATAAAAATTGATTCGTTTTTGGTCCAAATTATTTTTGGTACAATATTATTCTTAAATTTTACTCCACAAAGTAGTATCATGTTGACAATTTGGACGTTATTGATTTCTGGATAAATTAAATTATAAATCTTTAAAAATTTATCCTTGAACTTGTTTTATTGAATTCTTATATCATTGTCATCATCCTCATGTTTATATTATGTTGAAAGTCATCGTGGCATGTAGTGTAGATGGACTTGTAGTGCATAAGCGGACTTGGTATGATTATGACCGAGGATTATTCGGTATAATCATGATCGTAATGTTACAAATGATGTGGTAAAAGTCCTCATTGGCCCGTAGTGCATTGATGGACAGTTGTTGGCATGATCATGACCATTGATGAAAACACGAATATCCTTGGCTCGTAGTGCATGGATAATTTGTGGTCGGGGAACGTTGTGACGGTCCAGATGATATCATTAGTAGTCCTCACTATTCTATGAAATAGTGTGATAATAAATGTGTTGAGGACTCCATTTGAGTTGAATACTGTCTAGAAGATAATATTCGTATTAAAACTCTCAGTTTATGTTTTGTCGTATTTTACACGACAGTTGTATTATTAAGTTGTATTTGAATTTTGTACCATGTATTTGCCGACTCAAGATGGATGATGTATACCTATTTTGGGGGCATCACAGTTGGTATCAAAGCTTAGGGATATGATCCCTGGCTGAGATGTGAGACAAGAACTAGGAGGGGAATTCCTTCGCTAGTACGACCTACCTAAGTTTAATTGGTATTTAATTGGTCGGTCAGAGTAGAGGGATAATATATGACATGTCAATAAACTCTTGTTTTGTGGCAGTATTTGAAAATGACATCCGAGAATGTTGAGAATATCAATGGAGCACAGGAGACCGTTGAGTCTCCACAGATCAATAATCAGGATAATGTGCATCACGAAGGTGACAATCCTCATGCAAACGAAAACACTGACTAAATGATGAACGATGGAATGTTCAGAGGCTTTATGGAATTCATGCAACATCAAGCGAGAGCGGCTCCTTTCCAAAATGCAGGTGAAAACATTGGCAACTCTCGGACGGTCACCGCTAACCAGTTCAAGGAGCTGGGACCACCGGAGTTTTTTGGAGAGCCAAAACCACTTAAGGAGGAGACGTGGATAAAGTAGATCAACAAGATATTTGATGTCTTGGGATGCTCCGAGGAGCAAAAGGTTCCCTTTGCCCCCTTCATGTTGCGAGCAGAGGCAGATTACTGGTGGGAAGCTGTAAAGCGTACTCAGCCTGCCGTACTGAAGATGTCTTGGGAGAAGTTCCAAGAACTGTTCGACGACAAGTACTTTTCTGAAAGTATTCATCACATGAAGGAGGTAGAGTTCATTAAACTGGAGCAAAACAACATGACCATGTCGTAGTGCGAAGCCAAGTTTGTCGAGTTGTCCCGGTTTGCGTCCCACTTAGTTGATAATGAGGAGAGAATGACACGGATGTTTCTAAGAGGTTTGAAACCCGAGATATGTCCATACCTTATCTCTCACAAACTGTGTTTATATTCAGATGTTGTAAATAGGGCTCAGTTATTGGAGCGCGATAATGAGTTAACCCAACCAAGAGAGAGCAGACGACAAGTCAATAATACCAGTGGTAGCAGTCATCGAAGCAGTGACAATAAACGTGGAGGGAATCAACATGCCAAAAATGGTTACCACTTCGGTGGAAATCATGGCCAAGATAATAAAAGTGGATATTTCAAAAAGAGGAGATTCAACAATGATGGAAAGACGTCAGCACCAGCACCCGTTGTTAAGGAAGGAGAACGATCACCTATCATATGCTTCAAATGCGGAGGGGAGGGACATATAAGTCCAAAACGTGTTACAATTATGGAAGAGAAGGTCACCTAGCTCGATTTTGTCATTCAGAGAAGGCAAGTCCAGCTGGGATGGAGGCACCAAAGGCCGTTCCAGAAAAGTCAAAACCAGTAGTTCAAGGGAGAGCATTTGTTGTAACCTCCCAGAAAGCAAGGAACCCGAATGAGGTCATCACGGGTAAGCTTATCATAAACTCTAGCGAAGTATATACCTTATTTGATACCGGTTCTACACATTCTTTTATTTCTCCTACTTGTGCTCAACGTTTAAATTTGACTCCGGAGAAATTAGACTTTAACTTATCTGTTGAAACTCCGTTGGCAGAAACCTTCATTACATCCACTGTTTATAAGTCTTGTTTGGTTCAAATCGGTACCCTCACATTACCTGTCGATCTTATTTTATTGAAAATACTTGCATTTGACGTAATTCTAGGGATTGATTGGTTAACTACTCATCATGCAAAAATTGATTATTTTCGTAAGGTTGTTAGCTTTCATATTCCTAACCAACCTATTATGCTAATTCAAGTAACCAAACCATTAAAATCAATCACTGTCATCTCAAGCCATAAAGCTATTCGTTTATTGAAAAATGGATGTCAAGCTTTCTTAGCCCATGTCACTGATTTAAACAAAAATACGTCCATTTTGAATGATATTTCTATTGTTAATAAATTTCGACGTATTCACGAAGAACTTTCTCGTCAATGCCCCAGTGTGAAATTGAATTTTGTATCGACCTTGAACCCGGTACAAAACCCATTTCCAAAGCCCCATATCGAATGACTCCTATTAAACTTCAGGAGTTAAAGACCCAACTGCAGGAATTGTTAGACATCGGTTTCATTCGTCCTAGTACTTCTCCTTGGGGTGCTCCTGTTCTATTCGTGAAGAAGAAAGACAGGAGTATGCGACTTTGTATTAATTATCAGGAGTTGAATCATGTCACCATCAAAAATAGGTACCCATTGCCACGTATTGATGACCTGTTTGACCAGTTACAAGGCGCCAAATTCTTTTCAAAGATCGATCTTCATTTTGGATATCATCAGTTAAGGATTAGAACCGATGACATTCCAAAGACGACTTTCAGAACTCGGTACGGGCATTATGAATTTCTAGTCATGTCTTTTGGATTGACTAATGCTCCTGCTACCTTCATGGATATGATGAACCAAGTATACAAGGAGTATTTGGATCACTTTGTGGTCATCTTTATTGATGACATCCTCATATATTCCAAAAGCCGTGAAGACCATGAGCAACACTTGAGGCTGATACTCCAAAAGTTTCGTGAAAACAAGCTTTATGCCAAGTTAAAGAAATGCGAGTTCTGGCTTGAGGAAGATGCATTCCTTGGGCACGTGATATCAAATCATGGAATATCTGTTGACCCGGCAAAGATTGAAGCTATTCAAAGCTGGGAGCAACCTAAATCAGTGACCGAAGTACGTAGCTTTTTTGGCTTAGCTGGTTATTATCGGAGATTCGTAGAAGGGTTTTCTCGAATCGCTACTCCATTAACTTAGCCGACTCAGAAAGATACAAAATTCGGTTGGAACGAGGAATGTGAGAAGAGTTTTTAAGAACTGAAGAGAAGACTCATTTCATCACCTGTTCTGACAATACCATCTGGCTCGGAGGGATTTGTCATCTACAGTGATGCTTCGGGCAAAGGGTTAGGATGTGTTCTCATGCAACATGGGAAAGTCATAGCCTATGCCTCACAACAACTCAAAGAATATGAGAGGAATTATCCTACTCAAGATCTAGAGTTGGCAGTAGTCGTTTTTGCACTAAAGATTTGGAGGCATTACCTATATGGAGAGAAGATGGAGATTTATACGGATCATAAAAGCCTTAAATATTTCTTCACTCAAAAGGAACTCAACATGCGACAATGACGTTGGCTTTAACTGTTGAAAGATTATGATCATACCATCCAATACCATTCTAGAAAAGCGAACGTGATAGCTGACGCATTGAGTAAAAGATCATATGCGGGTACGAGTGCGATATTGTCAACACAAAGGCCCATTTTGTATGACTTGCAAATGATGGAGATAGAGTTAAAGACACCAGGGACCCATGTGATGATGGTGAATATACGAGTAGAACCGACTTTAATTGATAAAGTTAAAACTGCTCAAGCTACAGACCCGGAGCTGATGCGTATGAGGAAGAAAGTGCAAGAAGGTGTTATCCCGGAAGCAAGGATCGATGAAGAAGGAATACTTCGAGTCAACTCCAGACTTTGTGTTCCTAATGATTTTGACTTGAAGTATAAAATCATGATGGAGGCGCACAACACATCGTTTGCAATCCATCCTGGGAGTACCAAAATGTATCGTGATCTTCGACATACATTTTGGTGGAGTAATATGAAGAGAGAGATAGCGCATTTTATCTCAAGGTGTCTAACTTGTCAACGAGTCAAGGCAGAGCATCAAGTGCCAAAAGGTCCATTGCAACCACTTGAAATTCCAGAATGGAAGTGGGAGCACATTACCATGGATTTCGTTACTGGTCTTCCCAAGGTTTCTCAAGGCATAGATGTAATTTGGGTCATTGTTGATAGATTGACCAAGTCTGCTCATTTCTTACCTATATGAAAAACTTATACACTTGAACGTCTTGCTCGTATGTATATAAACGAGGTTGTAAGATTGCATGGTATGCCAGTATCCATAGTTTCTGATCGAGACCCAAGATTCACTTCAAGATTTTGGGTTAGTTTGCAAAAAGCTATGGGCATGGATTTACGACTTAGTTCGGCATATCATCCTCAAACGGACGGGCAGTCGAAAAGGACTATTCAAACTCTTGAAGATTTATTAAGACTTTGTGTCCTTGACTTCAAAGGAAGTTGGGACAAGTTCTTACCATTGGTGGAGTTTTCCTACAACAATAGTTATCAAGAAAGTATTGGCATGGCTCCATTCAAGGCGTTGTATGGAAGAAAGTGTCGTTCTCCAGTATGCTGGGATGAGGTTGGTGAAGCAACGTTGTTGGGACCGGAGTTGTTACGTATGACTACGGAAAAGATTCAAACGATCTGACAACGTATAAAAATCTCACAAGATCGACAAAAGAGTTATGTTAATCTTCATCGAAAGGACATGGAATTCAATATTGGAGATCATGTGTTGTTACGTGTTACTCCGTAGAAAGGAGTTACGAGATTTGGAAAGAGAGGAAAGCTCAATCCTCGATTCATTGGCACATTTTTAATCCTTGACCGAGTAGGAACTGTGGCCTATAGACTCGCTTTATCGCCAAGTATGTCTCGTGTTCATAACGTTTTTCACATATCCATGTTACGTAAATATGTGGAAGACCCGAACCACATTATTGAGTAAGAACCAGACGAAATAGCGGAAGATTTAACGTATGAAGAGTTTCCTGTTAAAATCTTGGATAAGAAGGAACATATTCTACGCTCCAAGGTTATACCTCAAGTTAAAGTTTTGTGGAGAAACCATGATGTTGAGAAAATGACCTGGGAGTTAGAATCTAAAATGAAATCAAGGTATCCTTACCTCTTCGACATACCAGGTATGTACCCTAATTTCGAGGGCAAAATTTCATAAGAAGGGGAGGTTGTAAGACCCCAACTTTTATGAATAAAGATGAATTTTCTATAAATATCATTTTTGAATATTATGGAGTGAATTTGATGTAATGTTATAGTTGTAGGTAATATTTATAAATTTTGCAAAATACGCAAGTTGTTTTATAATATTCGATTGGTCGAGGAATATTCATTTTAATAGGGAATATTAGTAAGACGACATAATCATTGGTGGACCCCACAACGGAATTTTTATAGGATTGAGAAAAAGACAAAAATATCTTTTTATAAAAATAACTTTTTACCGTTAATTGTTGAAACACCCGGTGTTAAAAGTACAGTAATACGCGTGGTTGCATAGTAGCACACGGTATTGATTATTGATGCTTACGTGAGAAGTCACTAAGTTTTGTTCAATTATTGCTACAGTAATTGCTGCATAGTATCTCACGTTATTTGATTCAATTATTGTCGATATTTTATATATTATTAAATCAATAATTGAGACGACAAATTATTTATATTATTATTTGTAATATTGACAATGTCTAAAAGTTCTGTCAAGGAGAGGTTTGGTCACCTAATTGTGCGCCAATAAGAAAAAATTCTTATTGGAAAGCCCCCTCTTTCCTGGGAATGAACTAGTTGTTAAATATTGCGAATTATAATAATGATGATAAATGTTGTTAAAAATATTGAGGGGATTTTTATGAAGTATTTTGCTTATTATATGGACCCCCACTTACCCATTTTTTCAAAACTATCGGTAGAAAGTTGTCTCGATTACGTGTTATTATATAAGTATATATATATATATATATATATATATATATATATATATATATATATATATATATATGATTTTGGTGTATATGAGATGTCGTGGAGAATGAATTGAAAAAAGGAGTCACGGGTGGTTCATTTTTTCAATCCAACATGTGGTTGATTTTAGTTTTTTTTTTGTTTTTACTTGATAATTGATTAGAATTCAATCGTCTGAAGACGCCCGTGATTTCATTAAATATTTCGTCCATGATTTTTTCTTAAACAGTACCCCTTCCATTCTCCTATAAATAGGATGCTTATTTAGAATTGAAAATCACACCAGAATCAGAGAATTCTTCTTCTATAATATTGAGCGTATTTCTTTCAAGTTTTAGAAAGCTTTGACCGTAGAAAATAGTATAAGTTTTCTTCAAGAATATCCCCGCTATACCAGTTGGAATACTCTTCTTTTCAAGGTAAGGGATGTTATTTTTGTTCAATATTCACTTGAAATAATATTTTCTTTCATACTCTGTAGTATGTCAGTAATATTATTTCGTTTCAGATTTTGAATCCTATATTCATTTGATTAAAGTTTTGGCTTCTATACTCCATGAAATTAGTAGAATATCATTGATATTTGCGCTTCATCCAGTATCTTTTCATGAAAATATTATTCTGAGCATTCTTGATAAGTTTTAACTTTTTCATGTCGGAGTACTATTCACGAGGATACTATTCTCGAAGTACTATTCACTTGAGTACTATTCACCTAGAGTACTATTCATGATAAAAATTGATTCATTTTCTGTCCAAATTATTTTTAGTACAATATTATTCTTGAATTTTACTCCACAAAGCAGTATCATGTTGACAATTTGGACGTTATTGATTTTTGGATAAATTAAATTATAAATCTTTAAAAATTTATCCTTGAACTTGTTTTATTCAATTCTTATATCATTGTCATCATCCTCATGTTTATATTATGTTGAAAGTCATATGTGGCTTGTAGTGCATAGATGGACTTGGTATGATTATGACCAGGGATTATTCGGTATAATCATGACCGTAATGTTACAAATGATGTGGTAAAAGTCCTCCTTGGCCCGTAGTGCATTAATGGACAGTTGTTGGCATGATCATGACCATTGATGAAAACACGAATATCCTTGGCCCGTAGTGCATGGATAATTTGTGGTCGTGATACTAATGAATATCCTTGGCCGTAGTGCAGGGGTGATTGGATGATGTGGATTATTTATTAAGCTGAGTCTCAGCAATAAAAGTGATGAATTTTTTTTTATATCATAGAAGATAGTAGATTTTATTCTCTACTTGACTCTTCTAATGGATTGTTTGTTCCGCTGCAGTTAAACTTGATGTTTATTATATTCGATCAGTTTAACACTGTTGAAGGCTAACGATAAATTATTCCGCATTATCTTAGTCATAATATTTCTTCTTGGGCTAGTTGAGCTCACCTTTTGCTTTCATTGTTCTCTTCAGAAATGAGAACGAGTCGGACTAGTCGGGAATGGAGTGGCGGTCCGGATGATAGCATTAGTAGTCCTCACTATTCTATGAAATAGTGTGATAATAAATATATTGAGGACTCCATTTGAGTTGAATTGCATGTCAGAAGACAATATTCAGTATTAAAACTCTCGGTTTATGTTTTTGTCGTATTTTACACGACAGTTGTATTATTAAGTTGTATTTGAATTTTGTACCATGTATTTGGCAACTCAAGATGGGTGATGTATACCTATTTTGGGGGCGTCACAACATTCTCTCTTCTAGTTTGGGCACCCGAAGCTTGTACTCTTTTAGAATGTTGAAGAGGGCTCGGATATCAGATAGCTGGGAAGAAACGACAGTGGATGTGGTGTTGATATAGGAAAACTCTGTTTCAAAGTGATAGGCGTTTTGGATTTTGGCTTCGGTACTAATCGGAGTAGGAAGAATGAAAGAAGCGGTGGTATCAGGCGGTGGTGCCAGTAATTCAACCGGTACTAGTTTAGTGGCACCAATGAAGTGAGGAGTAGGGGTGTCGACGATATGAGGAGTTTGATCCGGGGTAGAATATGGAGCAATGTTGAAGAGAATATGGAGCCTTAGAAGTGAAAGTGGACAAATAAAAGCTGGAGTTGCGATGATTTAGAAGGTAAAAATGAGCTGAAAAAACTTGAATCAGTAGAATTTGAAGAGGTAGCTTACTCGCCGAAAATCGCCTTCGCCGGAAAGTTTGAAAGAAAAATTTTAAATGGAGGAAGAATGGAAAAAGTGACAGTGATGGATGGAGGGGGGTTTTTATAAATGGGGTTGTATGAAACCCAAAGGCGGCCATTTATGGCAGGTGGGGCTTGGCCTTGGGGAAACGTGTAGCCATTCAAAAAATGAGGAAAAACTGCTTGGGTTCCCTAGACAACTCATAATTTCTGTTGTGACTCTTCGAATTCATGTCCTTTCAAGTCTCTAATTATAAATATATTATAACAAGAGACTGGAGGGCAATGTTCGGGAGTATTTTACCGACCTCCGGGTGGGCTGAAGGCCTGATGCTAGAAGGGGATGTTATGCCCATTGGGCCAAAGCCCTCAGGGATGCCGAAGGAGTTTAGGCATCCGAGTCCTCTGGGCCGGAGTCTTATTCGGGTTTATGGCGTTCGGGTTAGGGCATCCGAGTCTTTTGGGCCGGAGCCCTAATTTGGTGTATGGTGTTCATGGTCGGGTGTTCGAGTCCTTTGGGGCCGGAGCCCAGACCAGGGTATGGATTCGGTGGGATTGGGCCTGTGCAGTGGGCTGTCCCGCGTGCAGAGTCTGGAGTCATAAGGAGTTTAAATGGTTAAGGATTATAGTCCTAACCATATTTGAATAAGGTAACTCCAAAGGTAGTATTGGAATTGGATTCCACTTGCACCTTTTAAGGAGATTGTGTTGGACCCAAATAATGTTAACTGCCATATTTAGGAGTCCTAAACCGACTCGGACGTGGATTCTTGAGTAGTGAGAATACTATAAATACAAGGCTTGGGTTTCAACTAAGAGGTAATACATCTTTGAGCACTAAACACTAAAGCCTCCATTGTTAAAACTTGTAAACGACCTGTACTTATTATCACACCGGAGCTATCCCCCGGCGACACAAGCTGTCAAGGTTTGGTGTGATCTGTTATTGTGCAAGTTCAAGCGCGTGGATTCTGTGATTGGACGCGTCGACGAAACTTGGTGTTAACACATCTTTTAATACTAACAACCTCAGCTCCTTCTTTCTTGAATTTCTCATAAGAGTCCCTGAAGGCACATGCCTGTTAAATTCACAGAAAATTTGTTAGCTTTATTGGTGGTTAGTTCAGTGAATATCAGTCATGGTAATTAAGATTCAAAACAATACTGAACACCTTACCATAGGCTCCATCCTGTTGTCACTTGTTATTCCATATCTAAAATTACAGAATTGGGCTAAATTTTTTGCACAAATGACACCTAAGCATTCTAGTCCATACTACTTTGTGTTAATTTTACTGCTTTATGTATTTAATTTGATATATACTTATTTCTTTGTTACTGTAGATGGATTCTTATTATAATATAATCAACTAAATGGAAGATAAAGATACCTTTAAAGAAAATTAGATATAAAAACTTAGATTAAACAACTAGAACTATATGTAATATATTGATCAAACTAAGATTCAAAGAATCATGAATAAAAACCGTTGAAGTTAAAAAGTGAAGCAATTTAAAGCAGGTACTAGATAAGTGTATTTTATATACGCGATTCAATATTCATTTCATGCTTATTTGTTGCTAAATTCTTGTGAACATGTTCATTTTTACTTGTTTTATGTTATTTCATGTGTAGAATGGTGGTTGTAGCATTTAACGTACATTTGGAACTATTCGGTGTGATTTGAAGTCAATTAGAGCATGATTGGAAGAAAGTTAGAAGTTCAAAGATGTCGATAAAAGCGAGAATAGAGGCTCGTCAAGGCGGGCTCGGTTGTTTATACACCCGGGGGGGGTCTTTACTCGATTAATAGGAAGGTGGCCCGCCGGGGGAGGCATATTTATACTATACACCCGGAAGGCGGGGGTCTTCGATTAGGCTGGAGACAGAAAGGGTGCCGTAGGAAATGGCGTTTATAATCTATACATACACTTGTATGGGGTGTCGATCTGAAGTGTCTGTTATGTTTGTAATTCTTTTTGAGCCGAATCTTAGCTATTTGTATGGCAATGCAACTCTAATTGAGGAATTTAATTTGGGACTTGTGAGTTGGATATCATATACTCAATAAGCAACAACTTGAAATATACAACAAGGGATATTACGAAGATCTAAGCTCGCTTTTTCATAGCAAGCGTGGAGGAGTATTTTCAGGAGATTTCGAGACGATTGCGATTCTAGGCTACGTGAAGGGTGTTTTTCAATATTCTTCGTGTTAGGCTATTATTTGTAATCAAAAGAATGATTTCTATGATTTATTCAGTGTTTAATTCGTTTATCATGAACTAATTCACTTTTTAGGCTTATGATGGATCTTTGAGTGAATCAATGATTTTGTAAACTTTAATTTCCAATTTAATAATCTATCTCCAGTTTATCTATATTGATTTGAGCTTAAACCTATGAATTGCCTGATCAACAATTCTTTGTGGAATTTGATGGAATCGAGAGAGGATATTCAAATCTAGACCTAATTAATATAGCATGTGTTCATGAATTTTGTGAATAGCTTAATCTTGATGAATGTTAAGGTAGAGATATGCTTGACATCGCATGTAATCGGATAGAGAACTTATTCTTAAACCTTCTTTAATTGTAATTCACATAGAGATATAGTGAGTTAGTTAATTAAGGTGTTTAACGTGTTTTTATCTTAATTGTGGATTTACGCTAATATGGTATTAGTGCATTGAGAGGTGGTTAATACTACGTTCGTGTTCTTGATTAATAAACTGGGATAGTGCATTGAATTGGAATAAAGGTGTTAAAATCAAAGTGAAGCTTAGGGTGAAATCATAAGTCTAATTCTCTATTGATTGTTTGAATTTCTAGATTTTGATATTTGTGATTGTTCTATGATAGTTTAATTATTCTTTAATTTAGAATCTTTAGTTTTAATTATTGAGTTGAATTGTTTAATAAAATTAGGATTAATAGGAAATTGGTAATTGTAAGTTAAGGTTATTGCTAGTTAGTCTCTGTGGGAACGATACTCTACTTATCACTCTATTACTTGTTGACCACGTATACTTGTGTGTTGTGCGTGTATAGAATTTACCCAACAAGTTTTTGGCATCGTTGTCGGGGACTATTTTGTATAAATCTTAATAGTTTTACAATATCAGTTTAATTAATCCAGTTTCACTTAGACATTTTTGTTTTTGTTTTGTGCTTCTTATTTTAGGTGTGGAAGCAGTTTATGCAAACTCAGTCCAAAAATCCATATTTACTGCCTTTTGAGGACGACATTGAGAAAAGGTTTCAGAGGTTGAGTAAGTGGATCAAGGAAATGAGGCAAGAATTTGAAACATCTGAAAAGGAAAAGGAAATGGCAGCCGAAGATCGGAAAGCGTTAAGGGACTTCGCCACACCCAAAGTGGTGGCTATGATCCAAGCATCACCGAACGCATAATAGCTGCTAACACATTTGAAATCAAGCCTGGGACGATTCAAATGATTCAGAATTCAGTTCAGCTTGGGGGATTGGCAAATGACGATCCGAACGAGCATCTAGTCAGCTTTTTGGAAATTTGTGACACCTTCAGGTACAATGGGGTTTCGGATGAGGCGGTGAGACTTCGCTTGTTCCCATTTACTTTACGGGACAAGGTGAAGAGTTGGTTGCATTCTCTACCATCCGGTTCAATAACTACATGGGAGGATTTAGCTCAGAAATTCCTCGCCAAATTCTTTCCACCGGAAAAAACTGTAAAGATGAGGAATGAGATAACGATGTTTGAACAGCAACATGGGGAGTCGTTATATGAGGTATGGGAGAGATACAAAGAATTGCTCAGAAAATGCCCACATCACGGATTGCCCAAGTGGCTACAAATGAACACCTTTTACAACGGACTACATGGGAATCTCAGAATGAGTATTGATGCAGCGTCATGGAGCATTCATGGCTAAAGTTACGAGGAAGCCTACGATTTGATTGAAACCATGGCGGCTAATAACTACCAACGGGGCCACAATGAGAATGACACAGTGAAGGTCTTTGGGGTGTTAGAAGTTGATGGTGTGACAGCTATACAAGCACATATTGCTGCACTTTCGAAGAAGTTGGATTCGATGACAGGGACACAAGCATAGCAAGCTCAGCAAGTGGCAATAATATGTGAGTTGTGCGCGGGAGAGTACCCAACAGATCAATGTGCGATAAGTTCAGCATCGGTTCAGTTTATGGGAAATTATAACAGAATTCCGCAGAACACATACCAGAACACATACAATCAAGGAAATAGGAATCATCCAAATTTCTCATGGAGCAACAACGAGCAAAATCAAGCTCCACGATAGTCATACCCTCCAGGTTTTCAGAATCACCAGCAACCAGTTCAACATCAGGAAAGGAAATTAGATTTCGAGGAAGTGGTGTCGAAGTACATGATTAATAACGATGCAGCAATGAAAAATCATGCAATAGCCATGAAGAACTTGGAGAAGCAGATAGGACAAATTGCGTTAGCATTAAACAGTAGGCCACAAGGGACACTACCAAGCGATACAGAGAGAAATCCGAAGGGAAACCATGAACAGTGTCAGGCAATTACATTGCGGAGTGGAAAAAGTCTTGAGCAGAAAATTCAACAACTCCGGATGAAAAAGTTGATGATAGGAACGTGAGTATAGAAAGAAAAGGTGAGGATAAGCAAGATAAGGAAACAAAGCTAAACAATAAACCAATTGCTTATCCCCCACCACCATTTCAGCAGAGGGTCCAAAAATGGAAATTAGACAAGCAATTTGCAAAGTTTTTGGAAGTATTCAAGAAACTTCAAATTAATATTCCATTTGCAGAAGCCTTAGAGTAAATGCCAAGCTACGCAAAATTTATGAAAGGGATTCTGTCAAGGAAGAAGAAATGGGAAGATTTTGAGACTGTGGCATTAATAGAGGAGTGTAGTGCGGTATTACAGCATAAATTACCACCAAAACTCAAGGACTCGGGGAGCTTCACTATTCCATGCACGATCGGGAATATGCATTTCAGCAAGTGTTTGTGTGATTTAGGGGCGAGTGTAAACCTTATGCCATTGTCAGTATACACAGAATTGGGTTTGCCCGCGCCAAGACCTACAAATATTTCATTACAGTTGGCGGATAGGTCAGTCACATATCCAAGAGGCATAGTAGAGGACATTTTAGTGAAAATGGACAAGTTTATATTCTCCGCGAACTTTATCATTCTGGATTTTGAGGAGGACAAAAACATCCCGATTATCCTAGGGAGACCATTTTTGGCCACGGGTAGGACACTCATAGATGTACAAAAAGGGGAACTCACTATGAAGGTCCAAGATCAAGAAGTAAAATTTAATGTGTTTAAGGCCATGAAATTCCCTATGGATGAGGAAGAATGTTTTCGAATGGATTTAATTGAGCAAATCATCAGTGATGATATGAGTAAGAGTTTGGTCCACGATCCATTAGAAACAACGTTATGGGGGATGAAGAGGTCGATGATCCGGAATTGGTGGATTACTTACAAATGCTAGACTCATTGCCACAAGTTTCCAGATTTAGAACACCGTTTGAACCACTGCACATGGAGGAGGTAACCACAGAAAAACTGAAACCATCATTGGAGGAGCCACCAAAGTTGAAACTTAAGCAGCTCCCTAAACACCTCAAGTATGCATTCTTAGGCAATTCAAATTCTTTACCTGTTATTATTTCTGCTGCACTTAACGAATTGCAAGAAGAAAATTTATTGAGGGTGCTTAGGGAACATAAATCAGTGATCGGGTGGACAATTGCAGATATAAAGGGTATCAGCCCGTCCTTTTGCATGCACAAGATTTTGATGGAAGATGAGGCCAAACCAACGGTGGAGTAACAGCGGCGACTTAACCCAATTATGAAGGAAGTTGTTAAGAAAGAAATTTTGAAGTGGTTAAATGTCGGCATCATCTACCCAATTTTTGACACCGAATGGGTTAGTCCAGTGCAGTGCATTCCAAAAAAAGGAGGAATGACAGTGGTGCAGAATGAGGACAATGAATTAATACCGACTAGAATAGTGACCGGTTGGAGGGTTTGCATGGATTATAGAAAATTGAACAAGGTAACCCGAAAAGACCATTTCCCGCTGCCGTTTATTGATCAAATGTTGGATAGACTGGCGGGACATAACTATTACTATTTGTTGGATGGATACTCAGGCTATAACCAGATAGTCATTGCTCCGGAGGATCAAGAAAAGACAACATTCACGTGCTCTTACGGCACATTTGCATTTCGGAGAATGTTATTTGGGCTATACAATGCACCTGCAACTTTCTAACAGTGTATGATGGCCATTTTTTCAAATATGGTGGAGAAAAATGTTAAGGTCTTCATGGATGACTTTTCAGTCTATGGGGACAGCTTCGATATTTGCTTGAAGAATCTGGTCATGGTGTTACAGCGCTGCAAGGATACGAACCTCGTGCTTAATTGGGAAAAATGCCACTTCATGATACGAACCTCATGCTTAATTGGGAAAAATGCCACTTCAGGGTATCAGCTCAAGGATTGGAGGTCGGCAAAGAGAAGCTGGAAATAATCAAGAAATTTCCTTCACCAAGCTCAGTTAAAGGTATTAGAAGTTTTCTGGGACACGCTGGGTTCTACAGGAGATTTATAAAGGACTTCTCAAAAATTGCCAAGCCTCTATTCAGTCTATTAGAGAAGGATACTATTTTTAGTTTTGACGAAAGTTGTAAGTCAGCCTTTGAGTTGTTGAAAAAGAAGTTGACTACAACCCCCGTAATCGTCGCACCGGATTGGAGTATGCCTTTCGAGCTGATGTGTGATGCAAGCGACTACGCGATTGGGGCTGTGTTGGGTCAATGCCGAGAGAAGGTATTTCACGTTATATATTATGCAAGCAAAACGCTCACAGAGACTCAAATGAATTATACAACTACCGAGAAAGAATTGCTTGTAGTGGTGTATGCATTTGACAAATTTTGGGCTTACTTGATCGGGACTAAGGTAATAGTCTACAGGGGCCATGCGGCAATTCGGTACTTGATAGCGAAAAAGGATGTTAAGCCACGCCTTATCCGGTGGATTCTCCTACTTCAAGAGTTTGACTTAAATATAAAAGATAGGAAGGGTACGGAGAACAAAGTAGCCGATCACTTTTCTAGGTTGGAAAACCAAGGGAAAGCGAAAGACGACAGATGTGAGATTAATGAGTCATTCCCAGATGAGCAACTGTTTGGGATTTCAGCAGAGATTCCATGGTATGGGGATTATGCAAATTTTATTGTGAGCAACATTCTACCACCTGACCTCACAAGACAATAGAAAAGGAAATTTCTTCATGACGTGAAATGGTACATGTGGGACGAACCATATTTGTTCAAGCAGTGCGCCGAAAAAATGATTCGACGGTGCGTCCCCTATAACGAAGTGAAGAACATTCTGCACGAGTGTCACTCATCTGCGTATGGCGGACATTATGGGAGTGAGAGGACAGCAGCGAAGGTATTACAAGCAGGTTTTTATTGTCCTAAGTTATTCAAAGATGCCCACCATTTTGTCAAGCAATGCGATATGTGTCAAAGAGTGGGCAACATTTCAAAACGGAATGAGATGCCTCTGCAAACATTTCTTGAAGTGGAAATCTTTGACGTATGGGGCATCGATTTCATGGGGCCATTCCCTTCATCCTTAAACAATCAGTATATTATCCTCGTAGTGGATTACGTATCAAAATGGGTTGAAGCTGTAGCATTACCATCAAACGATGCCAAGGTGGTCCTGAAGTTCCTACAAAAGAATATCTTTACGAGGTTTGGCACACCAAGAGCAATAATTAGTGACGAAGGTAGTCACTTCTGCAATAAGTCCTTTACTGCTCTTTTGGCCAAGTATGGGGTCAACCACAAGGTAGCTACAGCGTATCACCCTCAAACTAGTGGACAGGCTGAGGTATCAAACAAAGAAGTTAAGAAGGTATTAGAGAAAGTGGTGAATCCGAGTCGGAAAGATTGGTCGCTGAGATTGGATGATGCATTATGGGCATACCGGACTGCATACAAGACGCCAATCGGGATGTGACCATATTAACTACTGTACGGGAAGGCATGCCACTTACCGGTCGAGCTACAACATAAGGCATATTGGGCAGTACAAAAACTCAATTTTGATCAAGCGGTTGTAGGGGAGAAAAGATTACTTCAATTGAATGAACTTAACGAATTTTGCCTTCAAGCCTATGAGAATTCCAAAATTTACAAAGAAAAGGTAAAAAGATGGCACGACCAGAAAATTATGCACCGAACATTCGAGCCGGGTCAATCAGTACTATTGTTTAACTCACGTTTGCGATTGTTCCCCAGAAAGCTTAAATCGAGATGGTTGGGACCATTCACTATCAAACAAGTTTTCTCTCATGGCGCAATAGAACTTTACAGTCATAATCCACTAGATACGTTCAAAGTAAACGGACACCGATTGAAGCATTATTGGGGTGGAGAAGCCAACTTTGACGTGATCGCCATCACATTGACCGACACAACATGAGCAGGAAGTAGTCAGGCTGAATGACTTAAAATCAAGCGCTAATTGGGAGGCAACCCGATCTTTAGTTTATTCTCGTATTTTTAATTTATAGTCGTTACAATATAGTTTTTATTTAATTAATAGTTAGTAGCATACTTTGAAAGTCTAGTTAATCTCTCAACAATACTTCATGTTATAAACAACCCACTAAACTTCATGTTTTATATCACGCTGGATGGATAAAGGATGATCAATCATTACATTGAAGCAGAGGTGAGTTACATTGAAGCAAAACCAAGGAGTCTCGACAAGAAGATAGTTCACGCAAGGCGGGCCTTTTAATACTACAACAACTCACCAGGCGGGGGGGTCCTAAACTCGCCTAATAGGGCATAGCCCACGAGGCGGGCCTTCCAAGAGAAATAACTTCGTCGGGGGGTGGGGTCCAAAATCAAAAGACAAAGGTGGCAGTTAGGTAACCTCCTCCCATAACCAATCACTCACTATCTCTATTAAACCTCATAACCTCCATCCACTACTACCATTACCACAATAACTCCATTAATTACCCCACCTCTTCAATCCACCAATAGACCATATTCTTCCACCTCTATATATAGCACCACATCTCATACCAAATCTCCCACAACAACTGATATAAAGCAAACATAGAGTATACTTGTGACCTAGAGAGGATAAAATTGAAAGGTTTGGGAAAGAGCTAAGTCACGTCCAGCAATAAGGAGAGACATGGCTTCACAATCATCTTCTAAACGCCAAAGGGGGAAGAGTTCACGACCATCTCAACCAACCCGCACCTTTGATCACCAGAAATTTGCAAGTGCCATCGCCGCCGAGCGGTATGACTACATGCTCACCAAAGCCCTTACACCAGAGCGGGGGTTGGCACCAGATCCTAACGATGGGGAGCTTATGCCTCAAATTTACCAAAAAGGATGGGCCAAATTCACCGAGGAGCCGGAACCAGCCGTTGTGAACATTGTCAAAGAATTATACGCAAATGCTGAGGACAAAGAACCATTCCATGCATTTGTGTGAGGTCGGTTGGTTCCATTCAGTGCCGAAGCCATCAACACCTATTACCAACTAAGGGTACCTCGCCACTGCCATTATGCTCATCTCCATAATTCTAACCCGCACTATAATGCTATAATCAAGAAGATGACAAAACCGGGAACATCTTGGATCAAGGGTCGAAAGGGAGGCACCGTGTTTCATAGCAAAGACCTTAGCCAGTATGGCAAAATTTGGTACGCCTTCCTATGTGCAAAATTGCTTCCATCCCAACATACCTCGGACGTCACCAAAGAGAAGGCGTTACTGTTGTACGCCATTGTGCAAGATTTTATCATCGACGTCGGGGCCATAATATGTGCATCAATCCGTCGATACTTACGTGGGAATTTTTTTGGAGGCTTGCCACACCCATCGCTCATATGTGGGTTGTGTCACAATGTCGGGGTTAGATGGTCCGATGACGAGCCCACACAAATGCCGCTTGTATTACTTGATTCTAGAATGATAGCGCGGTATTCCGTATGGGCAGGGGGTGAGTCACATCCACGTGGTCTGGGATTCATTTTCCTGTCGGATTCGGAAGACGACGTTGATGCTACAGAGACATCGGGGGATGACGATGAAGTAATGGGCGATCAAGGGGATGAGCAGGTACCGCAGGCCGAAGCCATATCAAGTTCTCAGTTCCTTGATTTTCAAAATCAATTGAATGCACACAATAACACAACACGTCGAGAAATGATGCGATTGGCAATGAGGCGGGATCATATGTTTGATGCTATGAACGCATCTTTCGCCTCTGTCAACACAACTCTACAAAGCTTCAACCCGACGGCCCAATTTCCATATCAACAGCCCATGCCAATGCCAAGGTTTCCACCAAGTGATTCGGACGAAGAAGAACAAAAACCACCTCCGCAGACTTAAGAGATAGTAGGGAAGTCCTCACATACTTATTTTGACTATGAATCCAATGAGGACATTGTATTACTTAAGTTTGGGGGATTTAAATACATGTTTGCATGCATTTAGCTCATTTAGGTTGCATTTTGCATTTTGCCATTTAAATTTTTGTATTGCATTTTAATTTCAGTATTGCATGATAGTTTAGGTTAATGTTTGTCATTGCATAGTAGATAATCTTGTAATGCATTTTGCTATCCTTATATATATATAAAAAAAATTAGTTAGTAAATATTGTGTTGCGTAAGTCCATCAATGTTGTATTCCATATTGTTTGTAGGCCAATGATGTGATTGACAATAAGTTACCAAATATAGTATTGATTATTAGAACTGTGATACAATTCCTGCTATAAATTGAATCTTGAGCTTGTTTGAAACTGGTATAAAAGGATAGCACGATTAACAAACATCTGTGTTGATTGATCAGTTCAAATTGATACATAAATGGTCTCCAAAGGATAATGCTAGAGTAAATGACAAAATGACTAGGATAGACAGTAAAGGCTAAAGTTAGGCAAGAACCTAAGTTTGGGGGATGATATGTGGGGTATATAAACTTTATCCAGTTATCTAAAAAAAAGTATGAATAAACACCGTGGCGTGCTTATCTAGTTTTGTGGCCTTTGTTACTTGAGTAAGTAAGCCTGAGGGGATTGTCTTTACACCTAGCGCCCTAAGGTCTTAATGGTCTGGGAGTCGTTGGTCGAAAGTTCGCTAAGGTAGCATTGAAAAGCCTAAGGGAATAAGACATTGCCTAGCTATGTGTATAGAATAAATCGGGAAACAAGAACAAAAAGCCCCCGTATGTAAAAAAAAAAAAAAAAGAGGAAGTATATGAATAAAGTATAAGTACCTTGCTTGAACCCCTAAGATTAGTGATTGTTTAGTTTTAGTTGGAACTATCTGTTTTTGAAATTTTTAAGTTTGTGCTGCATGATTCCTTCTAAGAGATTGGTTATGTATTGAAATTTGAATCAGTATCGGTTATCATGGATGTTGCACACACACACACACACTATACCAGTGATGATGGCTTGAGATTTGAGGATTAAAACGGAATTATAGATTGGTTTTTGGTGGTTGATATTGTATAGTTGCTTATTTTTGCTGAGGCCGTTGAGATAATCTTGATTCTGCAATATTGTTGGATTCGTAAGCATATAAGTTAGGTCATATTCAATTCATCTTATTGGGTTGCATGTAGTTATTTTGTGCTCGAGGACTAGCACGGTTTAAGTTTGGGGGATTTTGATAAGTGTATTTTATATACGCGATTCAATATTCATTTCATGCTTATTTGTTGCTAAATTCTTGTGATCATGTTCACTTTTACTTATTTTATGTTATTTCATGTGTAGAATGGTGGTTGTAGCATTCAACATACATTTGGAACTGTTCGGTGTGATTTAAAGTCAATTGGAGCATGATTGAAAGAAAGTTAGAAGTTCAAAGATGTCATGAAAGAATAGAGGAGGGCAAGAGTATGCTCATTAAGTTTATACACACCCCCGTCAAGGGGGGTCTTCTTACTAGATTAAAGGAAGGTAGCTCACGTGCAAAGGCGGCATATTTATATTATACACTTCACGAGAAGTGGGGTCTTCGATTGGGCTAAGCAGAAAAAGGCCAAAATGAGGGTGTCGATTTTGAAGTGTCCTGTTATGTTTGTAATTCTTTTTGGGCACGAATCTTAGCTATTTGTATGGCAATGTAACTCTAATTGAGGGGAATTTTGGCTGGGACTTGTGAGTTGGATATCATATACTCAATAAGCAACAACTTGAAATATACAACAAGGGATATTACGAAGATCTAAGCTCAATTTTTCATAGCAAGCGTGGAGGAGTATTTCAGGGAGATTTTCGAGACGATTGCGATTCTAGGCTACGTGAAGGGTGTTTTTCAATATTCTTCGTGTTAGGCTATTATTTGTAATCAAAAGAATGATTTCTATGATTTATTCAGTGTTTAATTCGTTTATCATGAACTAATTCACTTTTTAGGCTTATGATGGATCTTTGAGTGAATCAATGATTTTGTAAACTTTAATTTCCAATTTAATAATCTATCTCCAGTTTATCTATATTGATTTGAGCTTAAACCTATGAATTGCATGATCAACAATTCTTTGTGGAATTTGATGGAATCGAGAGAGGATATTCAAATCTAGACCTAATTAATGTAGCATGTGTTCATGAATTTTGTTAATAGCTTAATCTTGATGAATGTTAAGGTAGAGATATGCTTGACATCGCATGTAATCGGATAGAGAACTTATTCTTAAACCTTCTTTAATTGTAATTCACATAGAAATATAGTGAGTTAGTTAATTAAGGTGTTTAACGTGTTTCTATCTTAATTGTGGATTTACGTTAATATGGTATTAGTGCATCGAGAGGTGGTTAATACTACGTTCGTGTTCTTGATTAATAAACTGGGATAGTGCATTGAATTGGAATAAAGGTGTTAAAATCAAAGTGAAGCTTAGGGTGAAATCATAAGTCTAATTCTCCATTGATTGTTTGAATTTCCAGATTTTGATATTTGTGATTGTTCTATGATAGTTTAATTATTCTTTAATTTAGAATCTTTAGTTTTAATTATTGAGTTGAATTGTTTAATAAAATTAGGATTAATAGGAAATTGGTAATTGTAAGTTAAGGTTATTGCTAGTTAGTCTCTGTGGGAACGATACTCTACTTATCACTCTATTATTTGTTGACCACGTATACTTGCGTGTTGTGCGTATATAAAATTTACCCAACAGTACTCGGTCTACGATCTTTCGTTAAAAGCTCAAAAATGGAACTTTAAAAAAAAGTTAAAATCAGCATGAAAACATCACTTTGAGCCAAGTTAGGAAACACACCGAGTAAAACACCCTGCATCAAAAAAGTAGATGGCAGCAGAATCTTATATCAAATTGGCCCAGTAGCGATACCTTAGGATGAATTGGCCTTTAGCAATGGAAAACTGTCCAAGCATCCTCTAAGTTGTCTTCTATAAATTCAATCAAGTATGCTCAAAACCGGACATCAGCAACACAGCAAGGATGATTAACCTATCTGTCGAAAACTACTGTGCTGACCAACACAAAATAGCTACATTACAATTTCTACATCCCAAATTGTACACATTAAGTTCTATGAAATAGTATCTCATATGAATTCTCTTTATTTTTAAGGCATGGCCGGGATTAATTGTAAATAAAACAAAAAATAGAAAATCAAGCACAAAAAACTTCAACCTCCTAAAATAGTTTTGCATAAAATCTCAAAATATATAATTTCAGAAGACAAATCATTCATTATTATTATATCCACAAACTCTTAACTATCCGCTCAACAAGCAGAAAGGAATTTCAAGTTTCCATTTTTAAAATAAAAATTGATTAACATAATTTAGCAATGAATTCAAAGAACAAGATCTATACAAAGAATTTGTGTATTCATTCATTACCATGTGCTTGTCATATATGAGCATCAAATGCAATACCATCCTGCAATGAGAACATTACTGGAATAGATTCAGCCCTTTAGCCTGCAATATCTCTCTTCTTCCCTTGAGTCTGTGAACATTACTGCAATATCTCTCTTCTTCCCTTTAGCCTGTGAAGGAAACATTACTGGAATAGATTCATCATGCATTAATTAGGATACAAGTAATGATTCTTCAAACTAGTGAACAACATATATACACTCTAGCGAACTACATGCTTGCTGTTGATTCTTTATATTTCGTCCAAAGAAATGGTCTGAATTCGGGTAAAATGTAAGGGAGCAGTATAAATTCAAGTAAACATAAACACGTACGGAAATAAGGTTAAAGGTGAGTCTCTCTTGATCTTAACCCCGACTCCAAGCACAACAAAGAAAAGAAACACTTGACCGTGTCAATTAGTCGAGCACTGATCGAGAACACCTAAGGCATAAACAAGTATGGACACCCAAGCAATAGCAGCTTAATAAATTTGAGTACCATGATAAATTTTATTCACCTTCCTCCATCTTTCTCGCCCTAGTTAAGAAATGTGGACACCCATGTTACACTTGATCAAACCAGCCTCACACTGAATCACTACTATTATAAATAAATAAAAATTAAAGTAAAAGATACTATTTTTCATAAAGGCTTTCTATAAAGCAAAAGCTAATAAATTATAAATGATAAAAAAAAAGTTGCTTCAAAGCAATCCATTGAAATAGCATTTGATGTTATAATAATTATCAACTAGATAGCCAATATTTCATACCTGAGAGATCTTTCAAAGGTTTTTCGTTGAAGTTAGCATTTGACCAGTAGCATTATCATTACGATGTTAGATATCCTCCTAGCATAAGCCAAAGAAATCAAGTTGCTATTCCATCAGAAAAAGAGGAAGCTGATCCATGATCATACAAGTAGTACAGAATTCTAGTAAACATCATCAGCCATTCAACCATTCTCGAAAACAAGACTGCATCTTATCTCGATTAGCGGCATTACCCACATTGACAGTAGGAATTATCTTCTTCGGCCTTAAAAACTGATTAAAATGACACAGATTAATGCATGTCGATGGTATGATAGCATAATGCTTGAACTAGATGAGAAATCTCTTCCTCCACTTATTTTTTCTTAGCTTTCTATTCAGCCTTGCTATCTTTAGCAGCTGCCTTTTTCATTGTGATTTCCTTATTCTGCGACTGGGATATCTCTTTCGTGCAATGCATTAGATTAACAAAAAATATATAATAATCCCAAGATTAAAATTCCATTCAAACGCTCAAACATTTTACCAAATTCATATTGCCACAATCAAAAATATATACATTCCTCATAAACACATCTATAAATGATCAATTCACTCATATATATATGTGGCAACATATGTCACTACCACATCTTCTCGCGACTTAACAAGTAAAGAACCATAATAAGTAGTATATTGAACAAAGCACTTTAACCATAACATAAGTAAATGTAATGTTGAAACTATAGATCTTTGTACCAGAAGTTGGAATAGAACAACGCAGAGCTTGTCCAGTGGAAACTACTAAAGAGTCTTTATTAGTTAGAAGTACTCGAGATTCATTCATCTAAGTTCTGTTATTAATTTTGTAACCCATAAACTGTTCTGCGACTTCTGTCAAAAGTTTCAGAAGTAAACTCTTGTTTGAAGGAAATAATAATCATGGAGCACAACAAAGAAATGACACAGGCCCATCAAGTTATTATTTTATGAACATTCAATGAACCTAGTGTTATTAAGCTATAGCGATTAAAATGGTAAAAAATCATCCAATGTTTTAACCTATCTCAACTCTTTTAGAGTCCATATAAATTCAAACTTGAGAACTTCAATACTACTTTAACCGACTGAATGAGAAACAAAGAAAAAAGAGTAGAAATAGTTTGTACATGATAAAGCCATCTTAAATTTGATAAAAGATAACTACTTCCCGAGTGATAAAATGCAAAACTTAACGAGTAATTGCTGGATTTTAGGTTTTTGACAGAGGAATCGCCTGTGGGTTTTGACAATTTAAGTATAAAATTATAGCAGGGTTTTTGACAATTTTGAAATCGCAGGAGGTTTTTGGGTTTTCACAGGGTTGTAATCGCGTGTGGGTTGTGGCGATTTTAGTATCAAACTAGTTGATAACCCGTGTAATGCACGGGCTTTTTTGAATAATAGATTTAATAATTTGTTAAGTTAATATTAGAGAAAAAAATTTAGAGTTGTCTACACTAACTCTATTGTTAAGTTAGCAAGCAATAGAAGCAATGTTTAAAAACAAAAGTAATAAATTTCTCTTATATGAAAGTATTATTCCAAACAATTATAATAATAAAATAAAAAGAGATGCATATATAAACAAATTATGCCAAAACTATGTATCCTTTATCGAAAACAGTCGTATAGTTTTATAATGCTTGAAACTCTCTGTCTCTCTGCGTGTGTGGGTTTAAGGACCAACAAACCCTCCTTTACCTTCTATATGATCTATTGACAAAGCTTACATATAAAGTGAAAAATAAAAAGTAACCCTTTACATCAACTAATCACAAACAGAACTAATACCCATGTATATAATTGGGAACATAAAAATTGCAACCCCTAACAGAAATACTAAACAAACACACAATGAAATCCAACTATCTAACAAAGCTAAAAATAAAATTATTTCACAGTAATTATTTCAGTTCAGTAATTGGAAGCAAAAACAATTACCAGGGGTTTACTTATTAAATGAAACCCATGTGGTCGAGGAGCAAGTCCAGTAACTCGAACATTCACTGTTGTTTTCAAACCTGCTTGATTTGACAGCTGATCTTGTGTCGTTTAATTTCCTCTCTGCTACCATCAGCGCTGCAATTGTTTTATCCGACACTTGAAGCCTTTGATCTACAGACTTCACTTTCTCATTCACCCCTGAAATTCAAACATTTAATTTCTCTGCAAGTCCAACTCTCTTGTCAAAGGAATTGACTCTGGCAGATGCATTGGCTCTCAGCTGATGCTTTTCATCAAATGCTCTAGCCTTATTCACAATATCTTGCCTAATAGCTGAACCTTTTGCCAGCATAGTTGAGACAACATCTTGAGCTTTACTAACATACACCCTTCCATTGCTTGGAGAAGTATTTTGAGCATGCTAGCATACACAGATTATCTCAAGTTCCAAAATAATTTTTTTTTTTAAATGTGGAGTCACTCGTGAAAATGTGGAAAATTAATATATATGTAAATAAAAAAAAGATTTGTGCTTCTGAGAGATTAGTGAAATCTAAAGTGTATTTATTACCTCAGCATGTGGTGAAGCATTATCTGAAACCATGTTCATGCTGTTGTCTAACATACTTGCACCCTGCATACATTGAAAATAAAATATAAAGCTCAACTGTAGTACATATAAAGAGGATAGTTGATGTGCAAATATAGTTACTTGTATCACAGGTTGTGGAACATAGTTTTTAGCAGGAGCAGGAGTTATACTGACAATTTGATTTACTATGGTTGCTCCCTGCAAAAATGCAAAAGAATGTGCATGTGATTCAGACTATCAGTCTCAAGAATAAGAAGGTTCCATGGAATAAAAATAAATACGAAGAATATTCACAAATTTTATAAATAGGTCTCTCTTTTTGATCGGAAGTAGTACAATGTAATGCAGCTAAAAACTAAATATATTCAAGATTTATAACCAATTGTTAACCTCTACTAAAAATTCTTTAACAAAAAATTGATCCAGAATAATATACCCAAGTCTGCAAGAACTTTCAATGAGTTATAATTCTTTTATATAAATATATATCATATATCAAGTAGAACATCGATAAGGAAGTCGATATAAGGTTCTTCGAGTTGTTATGGTTAAAGACCCACAACCTTAGACTAAATACCATTTTATGTAAAGTAAATAATAGATAAAAAGTTAACAACTACTCCCTCCTTGTTAACCTCTACTAAAAATTCTTTAACAAAAAATTGATCCAAAATAATATACCCAAGTCTGCAAGAACTTTCAATGAGTTATAATTCTTTTATATAAATATATATCCTATATCAAGTAGAACATCGATAAGGATGCCGATATAAGGTTCTTCGAGTTGTTATGGTTAAAGACCCACAACCTTAGACTAAATATCATTTTATGTAAAGTAAATAACAGATAAAAAGTTAACAACTACTCCCTCCTTTCCGCAAACAGAAATCCACTTACAAAATTCACAAATATTAAGATTTTTTTGTTCCATAATCATCCAAAATTTAATTATCCTTCATTTCAAATTAACAAAACTCAAAGTTTACAACAAAGTTTATAATTCAAGTGTTTATTTATATTCAAATTCCGAATGCAAACAATGGCTTTACTCAAGGAATTTGATGTAGTATATTATTCATGCATTCTGAATTTATTTTCAAGAGAAATATTGAAAAATAGGCTTACCAAAGAGTATGAATAGTTTCAAAGGTGTGCTTGGAAAGATCCATAAATTACATTACCTTCTTCATTTCTGCGGGTCATTTTTAAAACTACTTTCAATCTTTAATAAGCACCTCCTCCATATCAGCACTATAAAGGGAACAAAAAGTAAAACTAATTAAAGAGCAAATCAAAAAGTAAAACTTTGACCATAATTTTCGTTATTTTTCAATATCAAACCTATTATCCCAATACCAAATACAGAACATATCAAAGAACACAACCAATTCCCACATATTCCATTGATCTATCATAATTAATCAAGTCAAATCCCCAAAAATGAGTCCAATAACACAGTAACCTACACCAAATAAAGAACATATCAAAGAACATAACCATTTCCCACATATTCCATAGATCTATCGTAATTAATCAAGTCAAATCCCCAAAAATGAGTCCAATAACACAGTAAAAGTATAACTCCTAAACAAAAAATTACACAGATTTTAAAATTCATCCAACCAAACCTCAAGAGAAGAAATAATCCAAGTCTCAAAGGACAATGTCTAGGAATCCTGATGTCAAAAAACAATTAAAATTATAAACATGAGTAAAAAGAATACAACAACTTGTTCAATTAAGAAACTTTTACCCCAATAATGGAACTGGAGCAAAACTCAGATGGGGTTTCTTGATAAAGTCAACTGCTAACTTCAATTGTGCTATACATGTATATTTATATATAAATTTTGAGTAACATATTTCAAAGTATCAGCTCAATTTTTACTTATCGAACCGTTACCGTATTGCAACATCCAGTAATTGGGACATTGTAAGGCTATCAACTTTAATTAGATTCTAATTTGCTTATCTTTTTTAAGCAAAGGTAAACATAATTGTTTAAATAAGATATAAACTAATCTTTTAAACCCCAGTTACTACGATAAGATTTGTTAAATCAAACCCCACCATTCCAACACTGCATTTTTGCATAAGCTTTAGAAGAGGACGAACTCTTCAAATAAGGCTTCAATTGACCAAATTAAACACATCATAGGCTGAAATTTCTCAGAAATGCTTCAATTATTTATCAGAAAAGTTGAAATAATTGACAAACATTCATGATTTTTGAGTCATCCCTGAGCAATTCGACAGTGGTACAAGGAGATTAAAACAAAAAAACAGAAAAAAGAGCAACCCAAATAATTTCAAAACTTGCATCTGAAATCCCAAAGCAATTCCACAAAATAAAAGAGGGAATAATTGAGAAGCATGGTTGGTGTTTTACCTCTATTTATCCCATGATTTGAGCCAATCTCCGACCAATCATAGCCAATCTCTCTCAGTCGTAACTCAGTCCCTTTTTTCTATCGCTGAAACTCACCGGTGGCTGTTGAATCCTAAGAGAGATGATTTTCCCAAGAAAAGGCAACATAAATGAGTTCTTATAGTTGAAGGAAGTGGAAGTGGAAAAGGAAGAGGAAGAGTGGTGGAAGTGGAAGTGGAAGTGGAAGTGGAAGTGGAAGTGGAAGAGGAAGAGGAAGAGGAAGAGGAAGAGGAAGAGTAGTGGAAGTGAAATAGGGGTGAGGATAGTGAAGAAGAGAAATAGGTAACTAGTGGCCTATGTTTGGGCTCAGTGTCAGGTAACTCAGAGTAAACCTTACTTTGCTGTTATGAACTTGTGCTTTTACTTCGATTGCTGATAAATGTGATTGCAGTAGGCCAACGCCATTCTCGCACGAGCTATCCCTCCCCTTGCCCGAACCATGAAAACGGAAGTTCAGCTAAGGACGGATGTGCAGCTGCTCAAAGCAGAGGTTGGTGGCTTACGCGCTAACCTAAAGAAGGAACAGGATCTCCATGCTGAGACCCGAAATAAGGCATCCCGAGCTGAACGTCATTCTGAGGAGCTCAAGAAGAAATACGCATCACTTCTGGTGGAGAGGGATCATCTGACCAAAGAGTTCAAGGATCGGGAAAATGCTGTTGACATCATCACCAAGAAGTTCTCCGAGATGCACGATAAGATGATGCAAGTGATCGGGGTGAACAACACTTTAACCACTACCGTCAACACTTTTTCTAAAAAGATCATCGAGGCCCAGCAGCAAGCTGTTGCCGAATATGAAGAGTCTGATGCCTTGAACGAGAATTTCATGGCCCAGTTTGGTGATGGGTACGAAGCTTATCGTGAAAAGGCTTGGGCCAAATTGACTGTTGCTGGGCTCGATGCCTCCATCCTTGATTCCTCTGATGAAGAATCTGAAGCTGTGGACGGCCCTCCTCCTGAATAGATATTGTTAGGACTTGTAATAATCTTTTGTATTTTTCCATTTTCTTTTGTACTTCACCCGAATCGTAAGCGATCGGGTTGTGTAAAAATTTCCAAGTATAAATGAAATAGAGTATTTTTGTTCATGAATTTTTGTAATCAGTTATACTTGGGACTTATCTCGATCAGTGGTATCTTTCCAAACCTCTTGATCGGGTAGTGCCCGAAGCTTGTCTGAATCAAAAAAATTACAGTTTTCTCGGTCAGTTATACTCATGACTTATCTCGATCAGTGGTGTCTTTCCGAACCTTCTGATCGGATGGTGTCCGAAGTTTGTCCGTTCGAGTATTAAGAGTCATATGAATATAGATGAAGTTAAGCATATCCAAAGAAAACTTTCATTTATTTCATTTAAGATTGAAACGGTTACAAGGATAAAGAAAAGAATAACACATTTATTCTATGGTAAAATTTTCTAAGTCTCCCAGCATGCCATGTATTCTTTACTTCCGAACCATCCATTGCTCGAAGCTGGTATGTACCTGGCTTCGACACCTCTACCACCTCCTAAGGTCCCTCCCAGTTAGGCATCAGCTTGCCAGTGTTTTGGGGGGTTGATGCCTCCGACTCCCGGAGGACCAAATCGCCTACTGCAAACCTCCTTGGCTTCACCTTTTGGTTATAGTGTCGGGCGGTTCTCTGCTGATAGACAGCCAACCTCAACATAGCAGAGTCCCGAACCTCTTCCAGCAAATCCAAATTTGTTTTTAGACCGTCATCATTGTATAGCTCTTTATACTGACTTACTCGAAGAGTGGGGGATCCGATCTCAACTGGTATGAGTGCATCGGTCCCGTATGCCAGTCTGAACGGAGAGTCCCCGGTTGTTATCCTCGAAGTGGTCCGATAAGCCCACAAAACACTGAGTAGCTCTTCGGGCCACCGACCCTTTAATTCATCCAACCTTCATTTTATCCCGTTGAGCAGGGTTCGGTTGGTCACTTCCACTTGACCATTCGATTGAGGATGAGCGACCGAGGTCTTGCAATGCTGAATTCCCAACTCTTTCAGAAAACTTTCGAACTTAGATCCTATAAACTGTCTGCCATTATCAGAGACCACTGCCATCGAGATGCCGAAACGATAAACCACTCCTTCTTTGAAAAATTTTAGGCATTCTTGTTCGGTGATCTTCTGTAGTGGTTTGGCTTCGACCCATTTCGTCATATAGTCGATAGCCATGATCACAAAACTAACTTATCCCTTGGCCTTCGGCAGAGATCCTAGGATGTCGATTCCCCATACAGCAAAGGGAATCGGGGATAAGACCGAATACAGCTCTTCGGGAGGTTGATGTGGGATAGTGTTGTTCAGCTGACACTTGAGACACCTTCTAACGAATTCCTTGGCCTCAGTGTAGATAGTTGGCCAGTAATACCCCTGCCTCAAAATCTTGTGCGCCAGTGACTTGGCCCCCATGTGGTCCCCACAAATCCCTTCATATACTTCCCTGAGTGTATAGTCTGCTTCCGAGGGAGTTAAGCATTTGAGTAGGGGAGAACTGAAGGCCCTTTGGTACAGATCTCCATTAATGAGGATGAAGTTTTAGCTTCGATGCTTGATTTTCCTTGCAAGGATTCGGTCTGACGGTAGAACCCCGTCTGCATGGTACTTGATATACGGTGTGAGCCAGCAGTTGAGCCGGTCCAAAGCTAGCATATCTGTCTTTGGAACACTTGGTCGTTCTAAAACCTCCAGATATATCGATATGTTGAAGGAGCTTGTTTCGGTCATTGCCAACCTGGCTAGGGCATCTGCTACTATATTATCTGACCGGTCCACCCCCTGACAACTGTGTGATGTGAAGTACGTGAGCTTATCTTTCACCTCAGCCAGATATTTTGCCATTCTTGCCCCCCGAGCCTCATACTCCCCCGATTACTGCTTGACCACCAGCTACGAATCACTGTAGATGACCAACTTCTGTACTTCTAAGCTTCGGGCCAACCGTATCCCTGTTAGGATGGCCTCGTACTCTGCTTCGTTATTCGTGGCCTTGAACTGAAATCAGATCGCCTGCTGGACTTTGAACCCTTCGGGACTTGTCAGAATGACCCCTGCTCCACTGATGTCCGAAGTCGATGATCCAACCACGTACAACGTCCACGAGGTCGACCCTTGTTGAGTTTCGGCCACCGTGTTTACGTCTGGTTTCGTGAAAGAGCATTCCACGATGAAGTCTAACAATGCCTGACCCTTGATTGCCGTTCGGGGATGATATTCTATGGCAAACTGTGTTAGCTCCATCACCCATGCTGCTAGTCGTCCCGACACATCCAGCTTATGCAATATTTTCTTTAACGACTGGTCCGTATATACCACCACCACCCGACCTTGGAAATAATGCTGAAGCTTCCTGTTTGCAATGATTAGGGTATACGCGAATTTTTCCAGGTTCGGGTATCTTGTTTCTGCATCTCGAAGGACATGGCTGACGTAGTATATCGGGAACTGTTTTCCTCCTTTATCTCTCACCAACGCCGCCCCTACTGCCATTATGCTTGCAGCCAAGTATAAATATAAGGGTTAGAAGGATTGGCTTCATCAAGAGTCTTTGTCAAGATGATATTTTTGATCCTTGGAACACGTCTTAGATTCCGACGTCCACTAAAATTTTTCTCATTCTTCTACCTTGAGAGTGTCAAAAGGGTAAACATCTTTGGTACCGACTTGACACAAATCTCGAAGGGCATTTATCCTAACGCCAACCTCTCGAACATCTTTGAATGTCTTTGGAGATTTCATGTCTAAGATCGCCGAAATCTTCTCTGGGTTGGCTTCGATTCCCCTCTTGCTGACTAAGTATCCCAGGAACTTTCCTGAACCCAAACCGAAGGTGCATTTGGTCGGGTTCAGTCTCAGTTTGTGTTTCCTTACTATTTTGAAGCAGACTTCTAGGTCCTCCAAATGATCCCGTACCGACATGCTTTTTACGATCATGTCGTCCACATACACTTCCATACTTCGGCCCAGCTGCTTTCTGAATACAAAGTTCATCATCCGTTGATAAGTTGCCCCTGCGTTCAGCAATCCGAATGTCATCTTCCGATATGCATATATAGCCCGATGAGTGATGAAGCTTGTCTTCGGGATGTCATCCGTGCACATCAAAATTTGGTGGTATCCCGAGAAAGCGTCCATGAAACTTAACATTTCATACCCCGAAGTGGCATCAATCAGCTGCTCTATGTTGGGCAAAGGATAGAAATCTTTTGGGCATGCCTTATTCAGATCCGTGTAGTCGATGCACAACCTCCACTTCCCATTTTGCTTCTGAACCAATACCACATTCGCCAACCATTCAGGATAGTCGCTCTCGAAGATGAATCCCGCCTCCAGCAGTTTACCAATCTCTTCATCTATAATCCTCTGCCTTTCCGGGGCGAAGATCCTTCTTTTTTGTATCACTGGTTTTTTCTTCGTATGTACGTATGCAGCCTATGCAGCGCTTGATTTGCTTACCCCTGGCATGTCGCTAGGCTCCCAAGCGAAGATATCGGCATACACCCGAAGCAAATCCACCAGACCTGTTCATAGCGGTTCTGTTAATCCTGCCCCAATTTTGATCGGTTTTTCCGGATTTCCAGGTATCAACTCCATATCTTCTGTCTCTTGTGCCGGCAGTGCCATGGGTTTAGTACTACTCTCAGTGAATGGCTCTATCTCGATGGCCATTGTCTGTTTCTGTTTGCTGACCCCGACCCCTGAGGAAATCAAGGTATTTCGATAACACCTTTGGGCAATGTCAAGATCCCCTTTTACCTCCCCGATCCCGTTCGGTGTTGGAAACTTGATTTTGAAGTGAGATATAGACGTCACTGCTTGCAATGCTGCTAATGTTGGTCTCCCCAAGATGGCGTTGTATGCCAAATCTACCTGTACCACGAAGAATCTGACTAAGACTTCGATCGTTAAGGGTCAGATCGAACTCGTTGGTAGCTCTATCGTTCCTGACACATGCACCGGGTCGCCACTGAAACCGTATAACGGACCCTCTCCTCCCAATTCCATCTTCTTTCCTCCAGATCCATCCTCTGATAGGCATGCGTGTAGAGTATATTGACCGAGGACCCGTTATCGATCATCATCCTTTTCATGTCTATTGGCCCGACCTGTGCTATTACCAGTGCCCCGTCATGTGGTTCAATGTGGTCTGTAGGATAGTCTTCATCCGAAAATGTATACCCCTGAATAGGCTCTATCCTTTCGAGGTGACGAATTTGCTACCGACAATACAGCCTCGAGATGACCACTTTTCTTCCTTCCGGTTACACGCCCTACCGACCCACCGAAATCACATCAATTACTCCTCGGGCTTGTGGGGTGCGGTTCTTGGTGGTGTTCCCGTGTCGGCCCTTGTTCTCTCCTCTCGGGGTGCCTCTGAACCTTCCCGACCGACCACATATTGTACCAGTTGTCCATTCTGGACATTTTTCTCTATCAAGTCTTTCGTGTTGTTACGACGACATTGTGTGTCCCCGACATTCATGGTATGCACAATATTTGTCCCGACCTCTCTTCCAGGGCTCGTGATTTCTTGACTTGGCTCGAAAAAGGCTTGTTCGCATCTCCTCCAAAGATTTTAGCCCGATCCGTGTTGAGTGCAGATAAACCTTGTTGACATTTTTATTTGGGAAAGGTGGTCGCCCACCACCCGAACCTCCCCCATTATAGCTCTTCTTACCATAGTTATCTAACCTCCCATGATTGTCTGACTTTTGGTAACTCTGCTTATCCCGATCCCTGGACTTCTCATAGGATTGGGAGTGCGGTTTGAAGTTTCCCATCGCCTCCTCTATTGCTATGGGACCCTCGGCTCGGTGGAAGGCTTCTGTCAAGTTAGCCGGAGGGTTGATAACCAAATCCTTCATCAACTTCTTTGACTTCCTGATGTCCAGACCAGTAGTGAAAAATCCCAAGGCTTGCGGGGAGTTTAACTCTGCTACCGACCCCACAGCCTCTCGGAACCTTTTGACGTACTGTCCTAGGCTTTCGTCCGATTTTTGTCTGACCTGCATGAGGAACGCTGTGATCTTTCCTCGCCTTTTTTTACTCCCGAACCGAGCATGGAACTTTTCCCGAAGGTCACTCCAGGAGTTGATTGACCTCGCCGCCAAGGTCCCCATCCATTCTTGGGTGCTCTTTTTCAGGGTGGTCGCGAACATATAACACTTGGCAGCGTCGGAGTGTCCATAATATGTCATCAGCCTATCATACCCGTCTGAGTGGTCATATGGATCCCCCATCCCATCGTAGGTCTCCATCGGGGGCATCTTCTTTTTGGGGTCGGCTGTCTCCTGATTGATCTCCGGCGAGAAAGGTGACCATAAGCAAGTCGAAGGTGTCCCCAACGAATTTTTAGCCGACAGTAACTTCTCCAATTCAGCCACCCTTCGGACGAGGGGGTCGGAATCCTCCTTGCGAGGGGACGATCGGGGTCTGTCCCTCCCGTATTCAGGGGTCGCATCCCTCCTCCTATGTCCCGTTTTGCCCGGACGGTCCGATCTTCGATCTGGCGAACGGCTCCTCATTCTACTTCGGCCTTCTCGCGACCGACTGCGATATCTGCTCCTTTCGTTTCTAACCTCTCCCCGTCGAGGTGACCGGGATCGGCTCCGATGCTTATGCCTTTTTGAGGTGGCTTCCTGCTCCCCAGCCACCTTCGCCATCTGCTGTTCGAGTTCCTCCTGCTGAAGGCGTAGGGCCAGCATGGCGTCCTTGTTCTGTTGCATCTTTTTCAGCAGAATGAACTCCCTCTGATCTCGGCTGTTTTCCCCTCGATCCTTTCCGTGAACCTCTAGCGCCCGAGAACGGTTCTCATCCGCACGACTAGCCTGGTTGGGGGTATGATGGCTATCATGGAAGAGTCTTCGCCAAAGAGAAGCAGTCGGTTCCTCCTGATCTCCCTGGACTCAAGAGTCCAGTCTATCTTTCACCGACCCTCTCACCAGTGTGGTTTGGTGGGTCTTTGCCTTTTCCTGGTTAGAGGCACTGTTCCCCTTACTTGCCATGGCCTGTCACCGGAAAAGTTGGGTTGTGATTGTAAGAACACTAAAAGCCCTCCTTCTAGCGCTAATGTTAACGCCAAGTTTCGCCGGCTCGTCCAATTACAAAATCCACGCGCTAGAACCTGTACAATAACAGATCACACAGAAGCTTGACGGCTTGTGCCGCCGGGGGATAGCTCCGGTGTGAGAATAAGTACAGGCCGTTCTCAAGGTTTAACAATGGAGGCTAAGTGTTTAGTGCTCAAAAGTAGATATTACTTGTTAATTATAACATTGGCCTTGTATTTATAGTACTCACCACCTTAGAATCCTCTCCGAGTCGGATTAGGACTCCTAGCTATGGTAGTTACCATAACTTGGGTCCAACACAATCTCCTTAAAAGGCGCAAGTAGAATCCAATCCAATCACTTCCTTTGGAGTTACCTTATTCAAGTATAGTTAGGAACCCGGACTCTTCACGCAGGAGAGCCCACTGTGCAGGCCCAAACGATCCCACCATCAGGTCTGGGTCTCGGCCCAAAGGGCTCGAAGACCCGACCCCAAACCCCACACGACAGGGCACGGTTCTGGCCCAAAAGACTCGAAAACCGAACCCGAAAGACATCCACTAAGGTGAGGCTCCGGCCCAGAAGGACTCGGACGCCGACCCGAATACCTCCAACTTCATCACGGGCTTCGGCCCAGTGGACACATAAAGTCCTTCTAATATCAGGTCTTTGGCCCACACGAAGGTCGACAAAACGCTCCCGAACAAAATTGATTAACTACTTTAAGTTGTTTGAATTTGTTAAAGTTTTGAATCATATTTTTTCAAAATAAAAACAGGTTTAAATCAGTTAACTGGGTTGAACCCATTTTTCTTTTTCAACTTGGTATGTGTCCCTCGCTGTCGACACTGTCTAATTAGAAATGTACAGTGCTAAACAATAGTACATACAAAAATACGAAATAACCAAATAAGAAATAAAATAAAATAAAATAAAGATGTACAGTACTAACTAACAGTACTCCATTTATATTGGGAGTATTTAGATATAATTTCAAGATTTAAAAAAATAAAGATTTAATTTCAAGGAAAAAATGTTTCTAAAGTTTAATATGAAATAGGAAATTTGTAAAAATTAAATATAAGAGCATTTTGTTAAAAAAAAATATTTTTATACTAGAGGTCTCAAATAATGGTAATATTGCTAGATTAATTGGTACATTTATTGTAATTAACTATGTTATAAATATGTATGATTTATTTTGTACAATAATATATTATTTAATAAATAATTTGAGACCTTTAACATTATTATAAAAGCATCTCAATAACTTACATCTAAGAAAAATAGAGATACTACTAACAAAAGATATTCAATATTGTACAATAATAATATGATGATAGTATAATATCATAAGATTTAATAATAAATTATAAAATAATAAAATTAAACTAAATTATATGCAATTATTAAGAAAAGTAACTTATATTCCTTTATCCTCTTATATTAACTTCACGTTCACAAGTCCCATAAATTTGATTCCCAAATTATTTAGTACGCTACTGATTGTTATAGAATTCTTGAGCATTAATGTTAAAATTCTACCAGTCTCAAAATTTAATTTAAATTTAATAATATATAAAAAAAATAAAATTTGATGTATAAATAAGCCTTAAATTGGATATTTGTTTTTTATTTCAAAATCTGAAAAAATTTAAATAAATTCTGTTAAAATTTCAAAAATTAACTAAAATCAATGAAACAATTGTCTATAATTTTAGAACAATGCTAATAGTATTTAGTATTTACCCAATAAAATTTTGAACACTCGAATTAAAAATATTGTTCTAGATAACTCATGATGTAATTTTTTTTTACTTTATACAGTTCGTATAAGACAGACTTTTTCTGTACAATTAAGCTATATCTATTTACAAATTTTAGAGAGAGAGAGATCATAGTGTACAAAATTTCTAAAGAGAGAAACATAAATTTTTTTAGAGAGATAAAATATATTAATTTATTTTAGAAAGATAATGTATTAGAAAAATTAGATAGAGATAATTAATTAAAAAAAGATGGAAAGAGAAAAAGTACATAAATCTCAACAAAGTAAAATATGGGTCGACCTATATTAAAAATATAATCATTTGGGTTCAAACCATACAAAACATATTAAAAATGAATAAGTGGTTTTAGTTCTTATTTGAACCCATAACTATTTTATGTAAACCAAAACCAAAATCAAATTAAATTCATATTTTGTCAGATCTAAATAAAATGCTAATTCAAAATATACTTATAGGATGACTACAAGTGCAAGGAAGTTGATTGGGTTAAGAACCTTTGTTATATGTCGAAGACACTGAGAGATTTAGAAGGGGGTTGAATAGATTCTTTAAAAAAATTATTTTTAGAAAGGGTTAAATACACTTTTCCCACTCTACTCGACCTCGGTTTACAAATGTATCATTGGACTGAAAATTTTTTCATTCGACTCACTGAACTACAATTTGTTTACAAACCGTTACAAATTCTGTTAACTTGTTTGACTTTTAACGGATTGAGTACACATGGTAGACAGACTCTGTATATGTCATATATATATGTCCACGTGCCATGTCATGGTGAAAAAAATAAATAAAATACTCAAAAGCCAACAATTAAGACTAGTTAACCAAATAAAACAATAGGAAAAAAAGCAACCAAATTAAATCTTTAACTTCACAATTATAAAATACAAAAATTAATAACTTGAATGTATATATATATATATATATATATATATATATATATATATATATATTGCTAAAAATTAAATTTAAAAGTTAATATAATAATAATAATAATCCCTCCATTTCAAAATATTAGATAATTTATATTTTTAAAGTGAACCTAAAATATTTAAAACTTATAAAAAATATGAATTCATTAATTTTATATAAATACATTTGTAAACATTATACATTAGTATATTTTATTATTAATTAATAATTTGTATACATTATTTTTTTTAAAATCGTCGTTTTCATTAATTAAAAAAATTAAAAGGTAAAATTATAATTTTTATAGTACTAAATTTCCTAAAATTATCTCTAATTTTATGAAACCAATGTTATACCCGTCCGAAAATTGATATTGTCATATTTTAATTATTAAAATACCAATACAACACAATTACAACACCAAAAGAATCATAATGAAAACAGTATTAATTAATTTGTTAAGGAAAACATCCGCATAATCTATTAAATTAATAAAAAAGAATCAAACCCAAACAAATTCATCTGAAATTCATCTGAATCTCTCATCTTCAAACCCAAACAAATTCATCTGAGATTGTCATTCCACACCTCTTGAGTTTGAAACGAATCACTTTTGGGCAAAACCCCAAATATTTTTTCAAAAAATAAATACAAAACCATACAAATTTCCAAACTATGAGTCTGTGATGATACAATTCGGAATTCCCTTAATTTTCACTAGATCTGCAGAAAAAATAGAATAGATTAAGCGATAAACTCAATTCAAAAACCCAAAATCAAAAGAAATTAGCAAAACTAAATGGTCGGTTTACAAACAAGCATGTAAACAAAAATTGGAACTTGGGTAGTGATAAACTTACAGTTTTTGAGAATAAAATTTGTGGTACTCTTGCTTTATTTGGAAAATATGTGGGAAAATACAAAAAAGGGTATAACTTTTTTCACTTTCTTGTTGAGGAAAAACTATGAACAAGGGAATTAGGAGAGAGAAAACTTACCAAAACTGGTCTAGTCATCGTCATAAATAGATCCGGAATTTGTAGATATAGATTTGAATATATCTGCTCCTTCCTCCCTGATCATCTTCACTTTCTCTCTCATCACCGTCTCCACTGAAACAAAAGTCGCCGGCGAATTGGGAGTAGTCTCGGTAAGAAGAAGAAGAGAATAATAAGAATTAGAAGAAGGAGAATAACAACAACAACAACAACAACAATAATAATAATAATCCTTCAATTTTAAAATATTAGATAATTTTATATTTTTAAAGTAAAATTAAAATATTTAAAATTTTAAAAATATGAATTAATTAATTTATATAAATATATTTGTAAAAATTATTCATTAATTTATTTTATTATTAATTAATTAATTTAATTTAATTATTTGTTATATATATTAATTTGATTTATATTTTGTTAATTTATATAAATACATTTGTAAAAATTATTCATTAATTTATTTTTATTATTAATTAATTAATTTAATTTAATTATTTGTTATGTATATTAATTTGATTTATATTCTGTTTAACTATTTGTTATAGAATTAAGTATAATTTAATTTATTAGTTATCCAACTCAGCTTCTCTCTCTTGCCACATATTGCCACATCATTGTTCTGTTAAATAATTAACGGACATAGACGGCAAAATCACTTTTTGTAAATAATATATAGTTCAATGAGTTGACCGTAAAAAAAATCAGTTCGATGATGCATTTGTAAACTGACCCTTAGTAGAGTGGAGAAAAGTGTATTTAACCCTTTTTAAAAATATTTATTACAAACTTATAATTTAAGCAGGTTAATTTAATAACTTTTGCACATCGAAATGATAGTTTGAAAAACCCTTTAAAAGATTTAAGAAAATTTGCAGTTCTAAATTTAGTAACCAATGTGCAACTACGTCACAGATTTGTCGACGTTGAGATTTTTTTTTTTAGAATTCCTCTTTTAATCTTTCTTACCTTTTATGTTTTTGATAGGTTGAATTTTGTTTGAAAGGGCGAGTTTGAAAAGAGTCCGACACAAAATGTCGACGATTTGAATTCAGAGTCGCCAGTTGGTAATATTGAAATGGTTATACCAACTCAACCGAATTTGAAAAGTTTTGCAAAAGGCCCAACTATTGGACTTTATTTAACAGGCCTTGGAAACCGAGATTCATAGAGTTCGGGGGCTTGATTAAGAGGGTGGGAAGGTGTTAGGCACCCCCCGACTTCCGTGAAAACACGGTTACCGCGTCTTTTCAATTCCCTATTTATGTGAAGTATGTGTGTGCAGTAAATTGGGCCTAAGTGCTTTATTTGAAAGTAGTGTTATGCCTCGTTTGAACCTATATACAAAGGGTTTTACTTGTATAAAATTTCAATTTTAATACAAGGCATATAAGATGATGTTTTGAAAATAAGTTTTCAAACCCTTATGCTCACATAGTAATTGAGGCCTTTGATACTTCAATTTTATTCCACATTCGGCTTGTTTTGATTTTTATTCTTGAGATGCGAAGCATCTTCGACAAAATAATATACATATAAGTGTCGGGTCTTTATGGGCATGAAAGTCATCGAAGTGACTCTAGCATCACAAATATGATTTGCAAGCTAACTGTACAACTGAAAAGGGTCCATCATGAGAACCAGATTTAGATCCGTCAGCTAGATCTTAGATCCCGTGGTTCCTAGGCTCACATAATATCATATGAATAGCTTGCATAGCGAGGATACTGAAATAAAATAGACATTTTATCTAAACAACGCAAACAAAGGATTTATCAATTAACACTACTAGAAAATCAGCCTATAACGACGATCGTCGACTGTTGCTATAGATCAAAAGGCCGTCACTATAGTATATAGCGACGGTTGACCACCGTCGCCATATAAGCCGTCGCTGAAACCTATAGTGACGGTCTGACCGTCGCTAGAAAACTACCCAAAAACGTGCATTAAGCTTTATACCAATGCTCAGATAATAGATATAGCGACGGTCGTGACCGTCGCTATAGAAGCTTTTGGCGCGAAAGGTTTAGGTCTACCGCGACGGTCATGACCGTCGCTATAAAATTTTTGGCGCTAATAATTGATTTCTATAGCGACGGTCCTGACCGTCACTATATCTGTTCCAGATTTTAAAAAAAATTACTGTTATTACACAATATTTCTTAATTATTTTACCTATTAACAAGTATAATTACATTCAAACCATACCATCCAATCTGAATATAATATTTAAAACTAAAAGAACAAAACAAATAAAGTCTAGTATTCAAAATTACAAATTAATGTATAATATCATCTAAATATACATAACCATCCAAAATACTGTCAAAACAGTACATAACCAGTAGCATATTTAATATATTTTCAGTAGCACATCTAACATATTTTCATCCAAAATAGTGTTACATCTAACATATCTCTAGCAACACGATACATGTCATAGGTCCTTTATAGGATTATTTGATCCACTAATATCATCATTATCTCCTTCTGTGGATCGATCATACAAATTAATTATCAAGTGAACTTGTTAATCCATACAAACAAAGTGATAGAGCAAAATTTTTAAGTATAAGTGGAGTGAGAGAGCAACACCTGATTGTTGGAATGAGCATTTGGAATTGACTATTTCTTAATAAATTCTGTCATGATTGATAATATTTCATCCACTTTCCTTGCAGTATCATCTCCTTTTTCTCGCACCTTTTTTAACTCAACTTTCAATTCTTGATTCTCACGTTGTACCTCATTATTTGTGTCTCGAGGCCCCCAAGTGTTTGTAGATGTGGCACCAACTCCACCTTTTCGAAGTCTACCATGTCGCTCCGGTCCAAGCACTTGTGCAAGTATATCATTCCATCCTGTACTACTTTCACCAGTCAATTCCTGAGTCTTCTTTAACTCAATAATTTTTTCATGTGAAAATATACAAGGCAAAATATACATAACTTAAATATACAGGGCAGTTCAACATAACTTAAAGAAGAGTAGCAATGTCACTGGAGTTCTAATCTTGTAATGTAGAGCAATCGAATGTATATCATTTTTTACGTAAAGGAGGTAGTTGTAAAGCAAAGATGAAGCATGTTACAAGTAGATGAATATCATGTGGAAAATTACTAAAAATAGTCTACGTTAATGAGGTATCGTTAACGCTAAATTTTGTACTTTGATTTAAATCACCAAAACAAAGAAGCCAAAAATCGCTTAACGGTTGATGGAGTAGTTGATTATATCAAACTCACGAAATATATTCACACAAACATAAATAAAGACATAAATATGAACACAAGAATTTACGCGGAAACTCAATTGAAAAAAACTACGGAGAGAGAGAGAGAGAGTAATCCACTATAATAATATTGGGAGTACAAGTTGATAATATGGAGAGTACAAGTTGTGTATTTGTGTTGTATCTCTTGTGTTCTTGTCCCTCCCAAATCCTAGCTTGTAGCCGTATATATAGAAGCCACCTCCCCCTGAATCCAACTAGGAGAAGGACTCCTTTTGTAGAATCACCTTATAACTACTGAATCCAATTAAGAGTAGGAGTCCTAATTAAACCTCCTTATCCCACCAAATAAGGAAACACAATCTTATTTTAATAAGGACTCTCAACTGTCACAATAAATACATATGGGCCATCACCAGATCCGAACCATTAAATAGACTGGGTTGCACCATGGCTAGACCCAAATAATCACATTCCAACATTGCCCCCAGTCTCTTATTTATAAGGAACTTATAAATGAGAGAGTATAAAAATTTATCCCAACAAAACGACCATATTTGCCGAAGACAAAATATCATACCTGAACTCCATGTGCCAAACTAAAATTGTTGGCTCCCCATATTGTCGCCTCACTATTCTTGTTTACTCCTAAATAGATAAACAATTGCCCTTATAATATTGCTACTAAAGAATCAACCGAACCAACCTTATTCATTACCGAAGATATAAAGAACCAACCTTATACCAACCGAACCAACCATATCACTACCGAAGAACTAACCTTATACCAACCGAACCAACCTTATCACTACCGAAGATATAAAGAACCAACCAATCGATCCAACCTTATACCAACCGAACCAATCTTTTCATTATCGAAGATATAAAGAACCAACCTTATACCAACCGAACCAACCTTACCAATCGAACCAACCTTATCACTACCGAAGATATAAAGAACCAACCTTATATCAACCGAACCAACCTTATCACTACCGAAGATATAAAGAACCAACCTTATACAAACCGAACCAACCTTATTACTACTGAATCCAATTAGGAGTAGGAGTCCTAATTAAACCTCTTTATCCTACCAAATAAGGAAACACAATCCTTCTTTAATAAGGACTCTCTCAATGTCAAAATAAATATATATTATGGGTCAACACAAAATCTAGCCCATTAAATAAATTGGGTTACACATTGGCTATGTAATAACCCGAGATTTTCTATATAAAATAATTAAGAAATTTTGCGTATAAATTTTTTTTTTATTTAATGACGAGAATAAATGTCTAGTGAACGATAGATACAAATATATTTATTACTTGAAAAATTAGAAATAATTTTGGAATTATTAATTACTACAAATTATATTTTATGGTAATTAATTTCGTAGCGTAAATATTTTTATTAATTATTTTCTATGATAACATGATTGAAAATAATATATGAAGTGATAATTAGAATTATATAATAAATATTTTATTATATGATTTGTTCGTAATATTTAAGTTAATTATTTTAACTTGATTATTGATGTTATGTGTAAGAAAGAGAATTCGGATATGAGATCCAAACCACGAATTGGGATTGTGATCAAGAGATGAGAATAATAATATTATATTATTGATATTATGATTTTACAATACAATAATTATGTAATTTGTATGTGTGACAGATAATATTGAACGATAACGATACCAATTAGGTCATAAAGATATTACCGCGTCTTGTGAAACCCTAATTATTAAACTCGCCATTTAGATATGACCGAGTAAGTAGTCGTGTGTGTATATGAAGGGTTTGTGTATAAGATGTCGGTAATTAGAAGAAAACCCTAATTATCGTCAGATGTCGATAATTCAGACAAACCCTAATTATTACAACCCTAATCGGTTGAAGTTAGAGATCAGTAATGACTATGTTAGAACATACACAGATAATTAGAGAACCCTAATGGTCAATTAGAAACCCTAATTGATGGCGTTAAGAAACCCTAATTAGAAAATCCTAATTTTCTATAGAAAACCCTAATTTAAAATTATTGGGTTTAATTACGATGTTAATGTATAAATGTTTTAATTTACCAAAGGATGAAAAGTAATTGGTAAATAATAAGAATTACCATCTAGTGATTAAATATTACATTTAATTGCCATGTACAAGAATGCCCATGAAATTATATGGGAAATTACCAAAATACCCTTTTTGTCCATTTTAGTGTATTATTAGTAGCATTGTTGCTAGAATCTTTGCAAAAGCTAGCCAACCACCACCTTCTAGAATTCCCTCATGCTACTATACCATTACACCTCAATTATACCAACCAAATTGAGCATCCAAAGCATTAGAATTGGCCTATAAATAGGGATCAAAGAGAGTTAATGCAAAATGCACACTTGAATTTTCCTAACTCTCATCCTAGACTCTCTCAACCTCTAGCCAACGAAATTATCTAGCATATCAGTCCCTAAACAAAGCCCAACCATCACAAACAACAAATCAGAAGCATCAAAGCAAAAAAAAATCAAAAATCGAAGCTAGAAAAGGTATGAAATTCTCTAATTTTGAAATCCTTCGATTCGATGTTAATTGATGCAATTGATTGTTTAAAGTAGTGTAATAGGGAGTCTATTAATGTTCTGGGTTGTAAAAACACAGACCCATAACATCAAAGTGCACGAAATTGAAGATTTAAACAAGTTGGAAAAACCGAATTCTGTTATTTTTCACCAAATGTCAGAGGCTATAACTCTTTGGTCGATCACGAGTTTTGTTTTTTAAAAGTTGTTATAGGTATCCTGATATGTGGTCTTTAATCTCCAAAATGAATTAAGTTCATATCTATTGTATATCGGGATTTATAAGCGGTCAAAGTGAGTTGACCTAAGATTGATCGGGTCGTTTCTTCTTAAACCCGTAAAATATTCTAAGTGTTCGTAAAATATTATTTTGGAAAATGTCAGGCCTTATATCTCGGTTATCTTTAATGTGTTTTGTGTTCTAAAGGTTGTTATGTGTAGCTTGTTATGTGGTATTTAACCTCAAAAACGAATCAGGTCCATATATATTATTTATTAAGAGTTATTTAAGGTCAAACTGGGTTGATTTAAGATTGACCGAGAAAATTCAGGCAAATTTTCTGAATTTTCTAAGTGTTGATTTTTCTTACAAGGTTTGACCATACTTTAGATGCTTGATTTATTGTTTTTATGATGATGTTAAGTGTTGGAGTTGTAGTCCTACATGTTTTCTACATTAATCGGAATTGATAGATCACGTAAACATTTCACACATCATCAAGTTATAGAGGTCGAAAGTAGGCATCATTTAATCGTTTCTTCACGAAGAACATACCGACATGCTACTTTGAGGTACGATTTCTCCAGATCGATGTTTTTAGAGATTATGATTGTTGGTAATTGTAGTCTCCGTATTTCTCTACAAGACCCAATTCATAGATTTCCCAGATTCATTAAGACCAAAAAGTTATTCATGGTCAAAGTAAATTTCTTGAATTGAGCTCGGCATGTTGTTCTTGAGATGAAGAACACCTATAGCGACGGTTGTCATTCGTCGCTATAGCCTTTAATGACGGATTTTATTTATTTTATTTTACGTAATTTAGAAAATGATTTAAAAAATTAGAAAAATTAGATTTTAATTATTAAAAGTACTTATTAAATTCTAAAAAATTATTTTAAATTTACAAAAAATATTATTTAATTATTTTGAGTATATTTCATAAATATTTAATATTTTTGGAATATAAAAGGTATTTATTTATTTAATTATAATATTAAATAAATGATTTAAAAATAGTTTTAATTCATGAAAAATCATGAAAAATTATATTATGGTATAAGAAAATATTTTAAGTTATTTGTGATGACTTTTAATATTTTGTGATGAATTTTATTAATTAATTATATATTAATGATATTAAAGTTATTTATTGATTATATTAAATAATTAGTTTAAAAATGATATTAATATTTTAAAAATCATTTTAAATGAAAATAAAGTATTTATAGATATTTTGAGTTATAAAATATAACTTTTAATATTTAGAAGATAATTTCATTAATAATTATATATTAATGATATTTAGTTAATGATTTGTGATATTAAGTTTATTTAATATTTATATTAAATAAATAGTTTAAAAATAGTTTTATTTATTTAAAAATCATTTAAAGAGGATATTAAGGATTTAAAAATATTTTAAGTTATAATTAATGACTTTTAATATTTGGATGAATAGTACATTAATATTTATATATTAATGGTGATTATTTAAAAATGATTTTAATTGTTTTAAAAATCATTTAAGGGTAATATAAATGTTTTAAAAATAGTTTGAGTTATTATAAATAACTTTTATATTTTAGTAATGGTTTCATTAATAATTTAATATTAATTAATTATTAATGATAATAGAATTGTTTGATGTTTAAATCATTTAATTATGATTCGATGTTTGAAAGTTATAAATGGCCAAACTAATCGACTTGAGAACCTAGATTATGAAGTCCGAGATTTGATGAAGAGCACCCATAGTAATGCTTATATCACGATAAGCCCTTTAGAAATAGATTTGAATTATTTTAAATTTTTCAATTTTTGGAAAATTCAAAATGATTAAAAATAAAATGTTTGATATTTACTGAGATGTCGAGGTATAGGATAAGAGTCTTAGACTCAAAGATTTATCCGATAAAGTCAGTTTCAGATACCGACAAAACCGATTAATTCTATAATAAAAGAAAAGGCTCTCGTGAAGAGCATGGATGAGATATTTGAAAAATGTATAAAATATTTCAAGTATAGAATATGAACTAAAAGTATGATCACCGCGATTATGTGATGACGTGATTAGACTATGTGTTAATTGTAATAGACAAAGATTTATGTGTTATGATATATTGTTCTAATCGAACGAATGATCCGATTATTGATAGGTTGTGATAAAGAGATAAAACCTAAGTTGAGATTTGTAATCGTTGAATCAGCAAGTATCTTACCTTTGCATTTCCTTTATGCAATGGACATGAGTAAGAAGTTTTAATTCTTTTCTATTTCGTACATGATTATATACGCTTTGATTATCAACATGTTAGCTCGGATATATATATTCGTTAAGTTGATTTCTAAATGGTTATACAAGTGTCCACACTTGGATAATCATGGCATTTATTCACATGTTGATACACTTTTGTCAATTACCCGATATATATATATGTTGAATTACATATTATTGTTGAAAGCAAGATTAAAACCTCGGGTTTGGAACTGTGCATGTATGAACATCCCTATATGGGAAAATTTTTTGTGCCCGAGTATGGATAGAATAAAACGATGAATTTCGTTCAGAGTTATGTAGTATTGATCAATACAGGGTACAACGGGGCTGATCACCCTCCGTATCGTAGTAAGCTAGAGCGGTTTGCGGATGGATTTCTGCTAAACCTTTTCGAAAATGAAAAAACAATGTTCATAGTATGTTTCTTAAACCCTATTCATGGGTAGAGCCTGAGCCAAATTTAAATAATTTGGAAGAGAGTTGTTATGTGAATCTTTTATCAAGTCAGATTACTTCACAACTTTTGATTCGATTGTAGAAGTGTTATGTAAAGAGAATACTTATATTCTTTCAAATTTTATATATATAATTGTTATTACTTTGGGCACTCAAATGCTCATCCTTGCTTAAACTAAATGTTTTCGATTTACTCACGATCAACTTTGAAGGCTCTGTGCACCTAACAAGGAAAAGAAAAGTTGTTCGAATGAGAATATATTATGAGTTAATGGTTATAGTTAGTAAGACAATGGAATCTATTGTCGTGTATTGTAAGGAATGTATTTGAAGGTCACGTACACCGGAAAGTAAACTTTAATGTATGTAAATTAAGTTCGAATATATTATTATTTAGTATTATTCAGCTTAAAGAAATGGTATCGTGGAGAACCGAGTTCGGGTTTCAAGTACCTGGATTTGGGGTCGCCACAGGCTAGACCCAAATAATCACACTCCAACAGATACCATTCAAAGCATTTAAAAAATCCTATATAAATCCTATGTCTTATGTAGGAAGAAGATATCATAGAAAGTCATGCCTGACATAGAAAACCAAATTTTAAAAGTAGTTCTAATCATAATGAATACAATGAAAACAACTATAATTTTAGAAAAACAGAGGAGATAATTTTGCTCGCGTTATAGAATGCTTTTAATTATAAGTGCATGCTCTGGTAAGCATTAAAATAACCCAGATTCATAATCACTTAATCAAAGTGTTCCAGTCAAAGATCAAACAGGGAACCTTAGCTAGTATTGGCAGTACCAGCATGCTATATGCACTAAAAAAGCTTCTGTTCAATTAAAAAGAAATGTGTCCAACATATTAAGGCTGCACAACGCAGTAAAGGTATTCATTGTTATTGGCATTCTCAATAATAAGTCAATTCATCAAACCCAGGTGTTGGGGCTTGCAGCAGCCGTATACTTTCTAGCATTTTGACTAAACTACAGTGAGAAAAGTTTGACATTGACTAGGAGTTTGATACATATGTGACTAGGAACTCAAAACTTCGATATAACATGAAGGAACCCATTATTTGAAGATTGATAAATACGTACCACATTCGAGGATACTCCTGATAAAATTGAGTTATCACTTCGAGTGTGGGACTGTATATACATATTCGCTCGATCAATCTCTTTTATTTATTTATTTGGTACTACAAATAAAACAAAAAAATAGTACATAATTCAAGAAATACTCTATTCATAGAAGTCTAATACATGATAAACGACAAAAAATATTAAAATAACATCAAATATTACCAATTCATGCTTCTTTTTTGGAATTGATTTAGTACCCAACGAATGACCTACCAACAATTTTTTCCAATTTTCACAATTTTTTGTTGCTATATCCTGCATTGCATGTATTTATAAATTAATAATAATATATAACAATAAGTAAGAATTGATAACACATAAATTAGAATAAACACAACCTGTGCATCATCAGTTAGCCAATAATCAACCAACACAGCCCATTGATTGGGATTTACTCGATCATTGTTGATAGTATTCGCTATAGATTTGGCACGGTCACCAGACACAAAATTATTACTCTTTAAGTTAGACTTCCAATCTCTCCACCTATTGTTCATGATAGCCATCAGTTTTCTTTTAGCATTAGGGTGATCTATGGTAAATCGTTTCTACAACAAACAAATTTACACATATATTAAATTACCTTCAAAGTACTTAATGTCACATTCTATAAAATGCTATGATTAATAACCTGAATTTCATCCCAAGTCCTTGTCATGTTAGCTTCTGTCATATTGGACCATGTTGGAGTACTTATTGGAAAAAATTCTCCATTGCGAGCAAGACACCCGAGAAAGGTTGTTAACTTATTGGCCTCTCCCCCAACAGGTTGACTATTTGCATCATAAATTATTTTCTTGGGTGCATCGATATTTGAGCATAACTTTGCTCTCATTATTGATTCACGCTTCCTCTTAGGTCAAGAACCTAAAAGAGAGAAAGAATCAAGATATATAGATATATGAACTAAAAGGAATTACAAATAAAGATGTCCTCGCACAAAATTAAAAAATAAGCAATGAAACTGTTGAGTGAAAATTTCTAACAGCTATGTGGCCCCCTTGTCCTTTTTGGTAACAAATCCAAAAAAAAAAAGTAAGTTCAGGAGACTCTACTTTAAACAATTAATTACAAACTAGATTCAAAGTAACTGAAACAGTCATGCTGCTACAGTTCTCATTATAAATTTTTCAAAGTAACTGAAACAGTCTAGCTTCAAAGTAACTGCTACAGTCATGCATGGGGTTAGGGGGTAAGAGAGATTGCAATGTAATTTTTCAAGGGTGGGAGATTCTCTGCACAAGGAGAAACACGCTTTAATATATGTACATACTCCGGAAACACAATGCAAAGTGAACAACATAAATCCAATCTTCATAGAAGGTCATGCCTGACATAGAATGACAGTCACATCCATGTTTATATGTATGTTTCCAATTTAATTTGTACCCGCCAATATAAGTTGTACTTATTCAATTCAACCTGATTATTGTATTAAATGTTATACAAAATGAGATGATAAACGAAAAAACAAATAGAAGAAAAAACAGTTGAAGATTTTCTGTTCTGATTGATTTGTCCGGATTTGGCTTATCATCGTAACGAATAAATTTATTGAGTCGTGATTTTGGGGACAAAATTCTTTTAAGGAGGGAAGGATGTAACGATCGAGAAATTTGTAATTCATTTAAATATTTATTGAATTAAATAAATATTTTAAATAATTTATTTATTGAGAAAAATAAATAATTTATAAAATTGTGGTATAATAATTTAGTTACATGTGTATGATAATTAAATTAAAGCAAAGGTAAATTTTATTCTTTGAAGATTTAATTTAATGAATTAATTAAATTAAATGTGTTGTTTAATATTTAAGAAAATAAGTAAATTAAATAAAGTAATGTTTAAGTCTAATCTATTAATTAAATTAGATATATAATTATTTATTAATCATAAGTATAATTATAATAAAAATTATAATTATTATAATTATAAGTGTAAGCTAATTAAATGGGTTGTATGTGTGACAAATAGAAACTATATAATAAAAATATTATTAAAATAAACTAGTATGGGATTTGTGTGTAGCCAAACGCATTTTTTATGGCTTTTGGCCTAACATAACGTTAAGCTTTGTTTTGTTCTGGAATTCGATCGTGTGAGGCCAGTTTATTTCTACGCATTCTATTTTTATCTAAGGCTAAATAACAGAGGGTTAGAGAAGAGCTTGGCGAGGAAGAGAAAGTTGTGACTGAGAGTAAGGGAGAATTCGTTCTCTGTAATTTCATCAAGAAGAAAGAGAAGGGCTTGCTGAACATCTTGCTAAATCAAGGTATAATCTACCCTAACTCTAATTTTCTGCTTTGTGATATTTATTCTCTTGAAGTGGAATTTTGATAAGTTGTTGAATATAAGATATGGGTTATGGGTGTGCATAATTATGTTATAGAATCTGTTATTGTCATATATACAGTAGTTAGTAATCAAATTCGTGAGAATTGGCTTTGCAAGAAGGAAGTTATAATAACAGTGTATATGTATGAAAAACGGCTTAAGAAAGTATAAAATTTCATGTCCAATATGTGTGATAATCTGTAATTTTATGTTGGATTGTGTTAGTATGTTAAGAAATGAAAACAATGTAGTTTGAATCGTGTTAATTGGTTAAGAAACGAAGTCGTGGCGATCGAATTTGCTAAAAGTGTTAAAAATGAAGAAATTGGGAAACTCGGGGTTTTGATTCTTCAAAATTGAGTACATGCAATGTTTATGTAGAAAAAATGATGAATATCATGTTTATAGTTGTTGTTACAAAATTGTAGATGTTAAGTTTAATGAATTGTTGTGGAATTGGGAGAAATTGGAACTTTTGGTTAGAGCAGAGCTTCAATTCACGTTGTTGTATGGTTAAGAGTCTAATGTGGTAGCCTTTGCCTCCGGGCGCTTGGACTCTAAACTATCTATGAAGTGCTGACCACATAATGGTCGATCAGACCCAATGTTGGTATTAATGACATAACTTTGGAAATGCTAACCTAACTTATTTTAATGACCTTAAAACATGTTATAAGACATAACAACATGTTGTAATCACAACGTTAAAACTATAGATTATGAATTACTAAGTTTTGAAAGTTCGTAATGTGATGTCATTTGAAAGAATTGGTTTGCAATCACCATGTCGTATACTATGATATAACTGAGAATTCAGTTTCATGTTACGTGAATGAGTAGGATAATCAAGTTCTAAGTTAAGGGTTATAGACTTGATTAAAATAAAAACTAAACTAATGAAATTGATGTTAATATAATTAATTAGTATTATGATTCTAATGGTATATGTAGGGTAATTGGCGAACGTTTATTATATTTGTGTAGCTTACACTCGAGGCAAGTTTCCTAACTTCATTCTCTTTATAATGAATGCAAGTTCCTTATCCTAAACTTTTATTGAGCAAGTTTCATAGTTATGTAATCTTTTATGTCAAGCAAGCTTTCTATTCCTAAATTTTATATTAAAGTTGAGCAAGCCTATTGATTCTATCTCGTGTATGATTGTACAAGCTCTTGTAATCTAGTTTATTACATCAAGCGAGTTTCAATTTCCTAAGTCTTGTTATTGTTATTCAAAGTATATATTGTTCTAAAACATTGATTCAAATGAGATTGTTCTAACTCTTTCGAATGGGGTACTTTGCACACACACTATGTCTATTCAATTGTACATTGCTGTTATTCGATCTTTGACTTTGATAACCTTGTTCAATTCTATATTGTTGTATTTAACCTTCAAGTAGTAAGCAATCTCTTATTGATTGAACTAGTCTATAATGGAATAGTGTTCTAAAATTCTAGAACCACTAGTAAGTTAGTTCCGAGCTAAACTTTCTTTAGTGCGGAAATTCTAAATTCAAGCTGAGACGAACAACCCTAACATAGGGGATTTTGTACGTGTAACGTTTAGATATTTGTGCACAATACATGGTACAAAGGGCTGATCCCCCTAAGTACGTTAAGAAGGATCTGTATAGTCTAAATGACTGTTAAGGTTAGATAATAATACCTAAATACCGGGGACATAGTTCGTGGTCTTAAGACACTCAGATATTAAATTCAAACTTGTTTTCTATTTTTGATTCGTAGAACAAGTTCATTGTTGTTCAGCATTCGTTGTTCATTCACATGTTGTTATCACTACTACTTTTTATATCAGTGAGCAATTGTTTGCTCACTCTTGTATTTAACACTGCAGCTAAAGTTGAGAAAGTCGATGAGCCATTTATTAGCAAAGGAAAGGGCAAGATGTCCAAGTGTTGAAGATTTATGAGAATTTATTTAAGTAAATTATGTTATAAGACTTATTTTATTTTGTGATGTATTCCACAGACTTGTGTAATAATTTAAGGTTAGATTACATGGGATTGTTTTATAATGATGTAACCCTTTAATGGGAAAGATTATTGTTTAAGTTATTTAAATTATGTCTTTATCCTTTATGATGGGTAGTTAGATGTAATAATTTTTGATAGTGAGTGTGACACCCCCAAATCTGGGTACTTCATTACCACAAGATTTAGTGTTCACTTAATAAAAACATTCATATCTAACTACCCAATCATAATAAAATTAGATAATAAACCTTCCCATTAAAGGATTACATTAATAAAAAATCTCTCAGGTTATCTAACCTTTAAATACAAACATTCATATACAGAAAAATTAAATAACTTCATTACAATAATTCAAATAAAGTCCAACAATAAAATGTCAATATATTACAAGTCTTCAATACTTGTTCATATTTCCTTTCCCTTTACTGGTGCTAGGTACGTCGACCTTCTCTACTTTAGTTGTAATAGTTATATAAGCAAGAGTGAGCAAACAAGGCTCACTTGAAATGATAATAAATAAAACTTTACAACCACTGCCAAATAATAGGCACAATGGAACTGAACAAAATGCTTTATCAATGATAATTAGAATCATGAAATATTTAACTGAGGGTCATAAGACCACGAACTATGTCCATAGTTATAAGTAATCTTTCAACTTAAACTTTAACAGTCATAAGACTATAGGGACTCCTCGTACTTAGGGGGATCAGCCCTTCGTACAATGTATTGTGCACAAACATTTCAACGCTAAGCGTAAATAATCCCCTAACAATAGGGTTGTTCATCTCAGTATTTAGAGTACAAGTCCGCACCAAAGTAAGTTTGGTTTGGATACAATTCAAGGTAATTTAGGTTTAACGAACATCAACTAAGGATTGGTTGAATAAAAAGTTCATAACGTTATGCTATGGAGTAAATCATAACCGAATCAACATTGTATATTAAGTTTATGCTTTAGGAATAATCTAAGAGCATAATCATTGAATAACTATAACATACATTTCTTGAACAATATTAAGCCAAGGTTATTTAGAATTGAGTACTAAGCATGCATAACAAATAGCAAATTGAACGATAAAAATTGTTCAACATTAGTATATCAGAATATATAAACTTGCATGCCAAATAACAAGTTAAATACAAGAATAACTTGCTCAATATCAAAATAAAGTTTAGAAAACTTGCATCATCATAAACAAACTAGATACAAGAAACTTGCGTAATTATAATTGAGATAGGATAAGTAAACTTGTACAATAATAACAATAGAACTAGCTCAACGAAAGTGTAGAGTTAGAAAACTTGCCTTGAGTAAAAGCTAAATCGTAACAACTTAAATCACAATACCCTATATATATGTCATCATGACATAATTAGTCACTACCAACACTCTATATATAAATAAGTATATACATCATGTAAGGTTTGATCTTTAATCACGTAATCAAATTACATTCGTAATAAAACTCGTTAGCTAATAATAATATGATCATTCTTAGTATAGAAATACTGAAATCATATCTTAACAGTCCTTTTATTAAATCATAACAACTTGTTTAGACTTTGTGTAACTAAAACACATTGTCTGACCATTTTTGCTAACTAACTTCATGTGTGTGATGTAAATCTTCTACTTGTGAGGCACTGCCAAAGCTTAGTCTTCATGGTGAGAAATGTCTTCTTTGGTACGTATTATTTAACTGCATGCAGAACTTCTGATCCTCGATGACGGACTCGGCAACAACATGAACAAAGCCAATTTTGGCCTACAAGCTACTTTCTAACAACGAAATTAACACATACTATATATAAACTTCACACAAACATAATTTGAGGACTCTAAACATGATTTTGCCCATTTAACAACATAAACATCGAATTTCAAACATCTAATTTCACTATTTTTGATAAAACTTCACTTTTTGACATTTTTAGTGAAAAGTATCACTGTGATTTTGTTTGTTAACCAAAAAATTTAATTCAAAATACCTTGTTTATGTTTATTCATCCTTTTTCAAATTCAATAGTCAATTTATATATTATATAGAGAATTAAACTTCAATTTTATTTTAAACTAAGCCATATTCATATATATATGCATACTAATTCACTGTAATATGATTTCCTTCACAAAATACATACATAACATGAATTCATTTACTCTACTCATATATAAACTTATGAAAATAATTTATCATATAAAGTTATATACAACAAACAATTTCAACTTCAAAAAGTTTTTACAGAGAATTTTTTTTAGAAGAGAATATAACTACAACTTTTTGAAAAACAAAAGCAAGAGGATACTTTATTTTTAGAAGATGATGGCTATCTTTGATTCTCAAGCTTCTTTTCTCCAATTTCTCTCAAATTCTCTAGTCTTTCTTCTTCTCTTCTTTTTCTTCTTCTGAGTTCTTTCTTCCTAACTCTAACTTACGTACTAACAATATAATGTATAATAATAATATAGGTATTAATTATATAATATAATTATAACTTTAACTGACATCAGTTATATTTTTATTTTAAAATCAAAAGCCATAAGGCTTGTTTGGCTAACCACTTAAAATTTAATCAATTAATCCTTATGCCTTGTTTGGTAAAACACATTTAAATTAAAGACTTAATATGCATTAAGCCTTGTTTTGCAAAACTGAATTAAACTCCTTTAATTTATTTTAATAACTCCTTTATAGTAAGGTTATTTGTCACACTTTTATTTAATTAAATTTTCCATAATCAATTTAATTAATTCTAATAACACTTTATTAAATTACCTTAACACATACATCAACACAACATAACTATTATTTTCTTTATAATTATAACTTTATTTAATCAACTAACACATCATTTTAATTACAAATTCAAATTAAAATATTATTATAATAATTCATTTAATCATTATAAACTCTCTAACTTAATTTATAATTTAAATTAGAATACAATCTCATAATAATTAATTTCCTTAACTCATTAATTATTTATTTAACAAATAATTCACCAAATTAAATTAAATTAATTTAAACAAATATCTATTCAACGATAAATACATCCATTAAATATTTATATAATTCAATAAATATTTAAAATTATAATTTAAAATTCTGGATTGTTACATCCTTCCCTCCTTATAAGGATTCTGTCCCCAGAATCACAACTCAAACAAATCATTCGTCACATTCTTCCCTACTTACAAAGATTCTATCCCCAGAATTGAAGACACAAATTAAACAAATAACTCAGGGTAATCTTTCATCATTTTATCTTCGAGTTCCCATGTAGCTTCTTCAGCATTGTGGTTTCTCCATATCATCTTCACGGAAGGTATCATCTTATTCCTTAACACTTGTTCTTTCCTGTCGACTATCTGGATAGGAACCTCTTCATAAGACAAGTCTTTATCGAACTGTAAAGGTTCGTACTCTATCACATGCATGCAATCGGGTTTATATGGTCGTAAAATCGAAACATGAAAAACATTATAAACGTGTTCCAACTCTGGAGGTAGAGCTACCTCATAAGCCACTTCTCCTACTCTTCGCAGCATTTCGAAGGGTCCAATAAACCTCGGGCTTAGCTTTCCCTTTTTACCAAAACCAATTTTCCCCTTCCAAAGAGAAACTTTTAAGAATAAGAAATTTCCTACATTGAATTCACGATCTTGTCTGTGTTGATCAACATACTTATTCTATCTGTCTTGAGCAGCTACCAATCTTGTCCTGATGAGTTTAATAACCTCAGCAGTTTGCTACACCAGTTCCGGTCCTAACAATTGACGTTTACCTACTTCATCCCAGCACAGTGGAGTTCTGCACTTTCTGCCGTATAATGCTTCGTAAGGTGGCATGTCGATGCTTTTGTGGTAACTGTTGTTGTAGGAAAATTTCACCAATGGTAAATGTTCATCCCAGCTCCCTTTGAAATCCATGATGCATGCTCTTAACATATCTTCCAATGTCTGGATTGTTCGTTCGCTTTAGCCATCTGTTTGCAGATGATATGTCGTACTCATTCTCAACTGTGTTCCCATGCATTCTTGTATTTTCTTCTAGAAGTTTGATGTGAACCTCAGATCTCTATCTGACACAATTGACACTAGCACTCCATGTCTCGAAAGATTTCTTTAACGTACAACTTTGCTAACTGATCAAGATTGAATCTAATCTTTATTGGTAAAAAGTGTGCTGATTTCATCAGTCTGTCCACTATCACCCAAATCGCATCGTATCCTCTCTGAGTAGTTGGAAGACCCACCACAAAATTCATTATGATGTGTTCCCACTTCCATTCCAGTATTTCCAATGGTTGAAGTAATTAGCTTGGTCGTTGATGCTCGGCTTTGACTCTTTGACATGTCAAGCATTTCGCAACACATTTTGCAACATCTTTTTCCATGTTCGGCCACAAAAAGTGTCGTCGTAAATCTTGATACATCTTCGTACTTCCCGGGTGTATCGAATATCTTGATGTGACACCCCTAAAATAGGTATACATCACCCATCTTGAGTCGCCAAATATATGGTACAAAATTCAAATACAACTTAATTATACAACGATCGTGTGTAAAATACGACAAAACATAATCTAAGAGTTTTAATAAAAAATCATCATCTAGACAATATCCACACTCAATGGAGTCCTCATTACATTTATTGTCACACTATTTTATAAAATAACGAGGACAACTAAAATAACCATCCGGATAGTCAATCCGGTTCCCCCGCTCGTCCCAAATTTATATTCTCATTTCCTGAAGAGAACAGTGAAAGAAAGGGTGAGCTCAACTAGCCCAGTAAAAAATATTATGACTAAGATAATGCAAAATAAATTATCCTTAGCCTTCAACAGTATAACAACTGATAGAATATAAAAGACAACAAGTTTAACTCCAGCGGAATTAGAAATCCATTAGAAGAGTCAAGTAGAGCATGATATCTACTATCTTCTATGATTTAAAATGTTTTCATCAATTTTTATCGCTGAGACTCAGCTTAATAAATAAACCACATCATCGAATCATCCCTGAACTACGGGCCATGGATATTCATTAAATCATCAATGGTCATGACTATACCTAATAATCCCTGGTCATAATCATACCAAAAACTATCCATCAATGCACTACCGGCCAATGAGAACTTTTACCACATCATTCGTTACATTATGGTCATGATTATTCCGAATAATCCATGTTCATAATCATACCAAGTCCATCTATGCACGTAAGCCAAAGATGACTTTCATCACAATATAAGCATGAGAAAAATGACAATTATGACGCCCCCAAAATAGGTCCATTCCATCCAACCCATTCTGAGTCGCCAAATACATGGTACAGAAATAACTACAACTTTATTATTACAATATATAAACTGTGAGTTTAAATACAGATATTTCCATCTAGACAATATCCACACGCAAATAAATCCCCATTATAATTATTGATACATTATTTTACAAAAATGGTGAGGACTACTAAACAACTCTCTCTAGAACCTTCATTCCATACCCCGACTAGTAATCGCTACATTCTCGTCTCTCACGAGAAGAAAAATGGAACAAAAAGGAAAAGGGTGAGCTCAACTAGCCCGATAAAGAATATTATGACTAAGATAAATATACAACAAAATTATCGTTAGTCTTCACGAGAAAAATCGAATAGAATACAATAGACAACAAGTTTTAAATCAATATTCGCAATGAATGAAATAATAATTCATTAGAAGAGTTAAGTAGAGAATGCAAACTACTATCTTCTATGTATGAATTTTAAAGTTCATAAATCTATCTTTTATCCTGTAACATCAATAAATATATATCCGGAATCAAATATTCATCTTTTCACTACAGCCAAAGATATTCATCGAGGTTGGTCATGTTCATCTAAACACTGTTCATCTTTGCACTACTACCAAAGATATTCATCGAAATCATTCATCTTTGCACTACTGGGCCAAATATATTCATCAGAAATCATTCATCTTTGCACTGGGCCAAAGATATTCAATAATATCATCATTTAAGACCGAGGGTGATGAAAATATTTTTAAATAAGCGAATCCGATTGAAACAAAATGACAAGGATTAAGGATTAAGGATTAGTACTTATGTTTTATCCATATCCAAAAATACCTCAAAAATAATCATAGTGGTGTAAAATTCAAGAATGATCAAAACATGGATACAATCAAAGCTAGTATCCACAATAGATATTTTGGAGGAAAAGAAAATTTTTCAATTTTCGATGAATAGTCTTAGATTAAAGTGAATAAGTACAGTATCGTGAATAATGTCGATATCGTGAATAGTAACTCAGACACCAAAAGTTCCAAATTTGATAAAAATTTCGGATCAATATTTCAAAGATAATGATATTGAAGAAATAATATCATTACGAAAAAAAATAATATCCCTTACCTCGAAAAGGCAAGACTTCTAGTTGAAATCTGGGATATAGGCTATGACTTGAACTTGCACAGTATAGCAATACTCAAAGTATACTCAAAATACTCACAAGAATAATACTCGATAATATAGAGAGAGAAAACTTCAGTTTCTGGTGTGATTTTCAATTCTAACCTAAACACCCTATTTATAAGAAAATGCTTAGAACACCAAAGTAGAAAATTTAATAAATTAATAATATATATATTAAATTTTCTACGCCAACCTTCCTAGATCTAAATTCAGCAACATGACACATTTATAACATGTGGAACACTCACCAAAAACGTTTTTATTATTTAAAATAATTAAAACTTCCAAAAATCAATTATTTTGGAACTCCGAAACTTCAATAATTCATAATAAATAGCCCTTTTGCCAGAAAATTCGAATCTCGAAACCCTTTATAGGAAATTCAATTCTCTACAACTTTGCAGAAGAAAGTTTTTCCAAATTCCAAACAGAAATTGGTAGAAATCCACAAAGCAGACGATTTTACAAATTTATAATCAAATTTGATCAATAAATGGGGTCCAATGACATGTTTAACATGTTTTAAACATTTATTGCAACAAAAATACTCTTCCTCCTCAGTATACTCATATATCCCACATTCGTTGTAAAAATATCACCATTATTATATTATTAAAATATAATAATATATATATATTTAAATGAATTATTTCATCGAGAAAAAGATAAAATTTCAATTTTCAACAATTGTCACATTAAAAATTTTCTCCATCTATATCCACATAAAATCAATATTTTCCTCATCATATTAATCAATAATTAATTATTCACAAATAATATTACGAGAATCACAATATTTGTGACGAGCGGTTCCAGGAAAGAGGGGCTTTCGATAAAGATTTCTCCTTCTTGGCGGCGCGCAATTAGGTGACCAAACCTCTCCTTAGATGCAGAACTTTCTAGACATTGCCAATAATGTTATCTAATAATATTATTCAGATAATATGAATTATTGCTTCGATAATGAAAATATCGTGTAATGACAATTATTGAAACAACAACAATGTAAAATATCAATGCAAAGCAATTATTGAATCAATAAAATAAAATATCGAGCGATTAATTTATCGTAACCATTATTGAGTAGTGTCTTCTTTACGTAATAATCAATAATTAGTGCAATACTGGTGTACTCTTTGTTCAACAATGCGTATTAGTGTGTTTTAACCCTTTGGGTATTCCAACAAGATAATTGGTAATAAACAAGCTACCAGATTATTTATAAACAACTTATTCTTGTCGTTTTCTTCCTCCAATCGCTTTCCAGGTTATGGGGCCACACATGGGCTTGGCGAGTCGTACGAATATTTCCGACACGATCTGAATATTCCACGACCAAACAAATATTTCAAACAATAATGAATATTATATCACCACTTGCTTATTTAAAATATTTAGCATTTTACCCACAACTAACCACATTAATCATATCCACCCTTACTATTTCAAAATAATAAATAAAGGAAATTCCTTTTTATTTAAAAAATTTCGGGGTCTTACAACCTCCCTCCTTATGAAATTTCGTCCTCGAAATTGACGACGACTACCCTGGTGTTTCGAAAAGATGAGAATACCTCGCTTTCATTTCCGTTTCCAACTCTCAGGTCATTTTCTCAATAGCATGGTTTCTCCACAAAACTTTAACTTGTGGTATAACCTCGGTACATAGGACATGTTCTTTCCTATCCAAGATCCTGATAGGTACCTCCTCGTACGTTAAGTCTTCGGCTATCTCGTCCGGTTCTAACTCAATGATGTGGTTCGGGTTGTCCACATATTTACGTAACATCGATACGTGAAAAACGTTATGAACACGCGTCATACTTGGCGATAAAACGAGTCTATAGGCCACAGTTCCTATTCAATCGAGAATTTTAAATGGATTAATAAATCGAAGGTTTGAGCTTTCCTCACCTCACCGATTCTCGCTTTTGAAATAACAACTTGCACCTCCTTCTTCAAATTCATCGACTCGGTGTGTAGCTTGAACAACTTTAAATTTATCGATTAAAGTCGATTATACACGTATATCATCACGTGGGTACCTAAAGTTTTCATCTCCATCTCTATTATTTGTAAATTATACGAAATGAGTCTTTGACAATATCGTACTCGTACTTGTATACAATCTTCTACTCAACACGTCAGCTACCACGTTCGTTTTTCCAGGATGGCATGGTCAAAACATGTGCTGAAATGAGTCTCCTCTTGAGTTTTTCGAAGCTCTTCCTACATTCCTTGCTCCATTCGAATTTTGTATCTCTACGAGTCAGCTGCGTTAATGGAATAGCGATTTGAGAATATCCTTCAATGAATCTCCGATAATAACCAATTAAGTCTAGAAAGCTACGTATTTTGATTACCGACTTAGGTTGCTCTCAACTGTGACTCATATCCCAATCTTGGATAGCACGTCACAATGACACCTATCAGTTTACTACCGCACGAATATGGCGTCCCCTACGGAGAATCTGGCTTCGGTGCATTCCACAAAGGAAGTCACCAGATAGAGGCTCGGGTATCAACTTCTACAGTTGGGTTTTTAACTCCTGAAGTTCAATAGGAGCCATTCGATATGAGATTTTAGAAATGGGTTTTGTACTGGATTTAAAGTCGATACAAATTCAATATCACGCTCTGGGAGTAGGCCAATGAATTCTTCAGGAAATACGTCAGGAAAAATCAATAACAACAGGAATATTATTCAAATCTGACGTGTCTTTATTCAAATCCATAACATGGACTAAGAAAACTTGACATCCGTAATAAACGAATGACTTCATGGCTTGATATGAAAATGTTTGACTACAATGGTTTGATTGCTTGAATTCGAATAATAGGTTGCTTAGAAATATGAAAACTAACAACCTTACGAAAGTAATCATTTTCGGCATGATGAGTAGTTAATCTTAAAATCACATCAAAAGCAAGAATCTCTATAGAAATAAGGTTAACAGGTAATGTGATAGTGCCAACCTGAATCAAGCAAGATTTCTAAACAACGAATGTAATGAAAGTTTCTCCTAATAGAGTCTCCATAGATAGGTCAAAGTCTAATTTCTCCATAGTCAAATTCAAACGTTGAGCGCAAGCAAGAGAGATAAAAGAATGGGTAGAACCGGTATCTAGTAAGATATAAACTTCGCAAGAATTTATAATTAACTAACCCGTGCTAAATTCGTTCAGGTTCCTCGCATTTTGATCGGTCACGACAAACGTTCTTCCAGGAACCGTTAACTTTGACTTTTCTGGAACATCCTTTTGAGTCACCATTCCCACTGGACTGGGTTTCGATACCATACAATCTCGAGCGATATGTCCTTCTTTTCCACAATTATATCATACCTTAAACTGTTGTGAGTAGTTTGGGCTGATATGTCCCTCTTTCTCGCATTTGTAACATACGACCGATGGTCTTTCTTCTCCCTTGGAACCAGTTGCTATTGGCGTTGACGTCTTCACATGGTCGTTATTAAATCTCCTCTTTTTAAAATCTCCTCCCGACTCGCTTCTTCTATTTTCATGGCCACGATTACCACGGTGGATTTACCGCCATTGTCGTATTCTTCTTTCTCCCTTTGGTTATCGTTATTACGATGATCGCTATCTTTGGTATGATCCAAAGTTATGGTCCCTCGGTTGAACGTACTCGTTATCTCGCTTCTAACAATCTGAGCCACATTGACAACATCTAATAGAGAGAAAATTTATGAGAAATGAGATATCGACGTATGCCGGGTTTCAAACCTCTCGAAACATCCGCGTCATACGTTCCTCATTCTCCACCAAATGAGGTGCAAACTGGATAACTCCATGAACTTCGCCTCGTCTTTGGGACACCGCCATGTTATTCTTCTCCGATCTAATAAACTCCACTTCCTTCATATGACGAACACTTTCGGGAAAGTATTTGTCATTAAATAGTTTCTGAAATGTCTCCCAAGACATGCCGAGTCTAATTTGGATGGAGTACGCTTCTGAGACTCTCCACCGTGAGTCGCCTCGCCACGGAACATAAAGGTGGCGAATGGAACCTTCTGTTCCTCGTGCATCCCAAGACATCGAATATCTTGGTAATTTGCTTGACCCATGTTTCCGCCATGATCGGATCGGAAGCTTTCCCTTAAATTCGGTGGTCCCAACTCTTTGACTCGCTTTTTGTGACAACCCGTGAATTGCTATCATTTCCTCCTATGTTTTGAACACGAGTCTCCCTCGTCTAATTTTGCATGAACTGCAAAAAGCTTCTAAACATCCCCTCGTTCATCATCTGCTCAGTGGTGTTGTTCACAGGAGGAACATTACCGACTGTTGCACGTTCTCTCCTCGTTGGTGAGTACAGCGTCTCCACGGTCTCATTTCCCATTAATATTCTCATTCGACATTCTCAACACATCATAAAACAATAGTTAATTAAGGAAATCAATATATCACATAATATCCTATATCTTGACCAACTAACAAATAAGCTTAGGTAGGACACACTAGCGAAGGATTTACTCGTCTCTCCCCTCCTAGTTCTATTCCCCGATCTCCGCCAGAGATCATATCCCTAAGCTCTGATACCAACTGTGACGCCCCCAAAATAGGTCCATTCCATCCAACCCATTTTGAGTCTCCAAATACATGGTACAGAAATAACTACAACTTTATTATTACAACATATAAACTGTGAGTTTAAATACAGATATTGCCATCTAGACAATATCCACACACAAATAAATCCCCATCATAATTATTGATACATTATTTTACAAAAATGGTGAGGACTACTAAACAACTCTCTCTAGAACCTTCATTCCATACCCTGGACTAGTAATCGCTACATTCGCGTCTCCACGAGAAGAAAAATGGAACAAAAAGGAAAAGGGTGAGCTCAACTAGCCCAAAGAGATAAAGAATATTATGACTAAGATAATATACAACAAAATTATCGTTAGTCTTCAACAGGAAAAATCTAATAGAATACAATAGACAACAAGTTTTAAATCAATATTCGCAATGAAATAATAATTCATTAGAAGAGTTAAGTAGAGAATGCAAACTACTATCTTCTATGTATGAATTTTAAAGTTCATCGTCTATCTTTTATCCTCGTAACATCAATCAATATATATCCGAATCAAATATTTATCTTTTCACTACGGGCCAAAGATATTCATCGGTTGGTCATGTTCATCTAAACACTGTTCATCTTTGCACTACTACCCAAAGATATTCATCGAAATCATTCATCTTTGCACTACTGGGCCAAAGATATTCATCAAAATCATTCATCTTTGCACTCTGGGCCAAAGATATTCAATAATATCATCATTTAAGACCCGAGGATGATGAAAAATATTTTTAAATAAACGAATCCAGTGAAACAAAATGACAAGGATTAAGGATTAAGGATTCATACTTTGTTTTATCCATATCCAAAAATACCTCAAAAATAATCATAGTGGTGTAAAATTCAAGAATGATCAAAACATGGATACAATCAAAGCTAGTATCCACAATAGATATTTTAGACGAAAAGAAAATTTTTCATTTTTCGATGAATAGTCAGTAGTATGATTCGTGAATAAGATCAGATACGTGAATAAAGGCCGTATACGTGAATAGTAACTCAGACACCAAAAGTTCCAAATTTGATAAAAACTTGGATCAATATTTCAAACATAATGATATTGAAGAAATAATATCATTACGAAAAAAAATAATATCCCTTACCTCGAAAAGACAAGACTTTAGTTGAAACAGGATATAAGGCTATGACTTGAACTTGCAATCATATAGCAATACTCAAAGTATACTCAAAATACTCACAAGAATACGCCGATAATATAGAGAGAAAACTTGATTTACGGTGTGATTTTCAATTCTAACCTAAGCACCCTATTTATAGGAAAATGCTTAGAACACCAAGCGTAAAATTTAATAAATTAATAATATATATATTAAATTTTCTACGGCAACCTTCCTAGATCTGAATTCAAGCAACATGACACATTTATACCATGTGGAACACTCACCAAAAACATTTTTATTATTTAAAATAATTAAAACTTCCAAAAATCAATTATTTTGGAACTCAAAACTTCAATAATTCATAATAAATAGCCCTTTTGCGGAAAATTGAATCTCGAAACCCTTTATAGGAAATTCAATTTCTACAACTTTGCGAGAAGAAAGTTTTTCCAAATTCCAAAGCGAAATTGGTAGAAATCCACAACAGAAGCGATTTATTGTGCTATAATCAAATTTGGTAATAAATGGGGTCCACCGACATGTTTAACATGTTTTAAACATTTATTGCAATAAAAATACTCTTCCTCCTCGTATACTCATATATCCCACATTCGTTGTAAAAATATCACCATTATTATATTATTAAAATATAATAATATATATATATTTAAATGAATTATTTCATCAGAAAAAGATAAAATTTCAATTTTCAACAATTGTCACATTAAAAATTTTCTCCATCTATATCCACATAAAATCAATATTTTCCTCATCATATGAATCAATAATTAATTATTCACAAATAATATTATAGAATCACAATATTGACAACCAGGCAGTTCCCAGGAAAGAGGTGGCTTTCCAATAAAGATTTCTCCTATTTGGCAATTAGGTGACCAAACCTCTCCTTAGATGAACTTTCTAGACATTGCCAATAATGTTATCTAATAATATTATTAGGATAATATGAATTATTGCTTCGATAATGAAAAATCTTGTGTAATGACAATTATTGAAACAACAACAATATAAAATATCAATGCAAAGAATTATTGAATCAATAAAAAAAAAATCTTGAACAAAGAATTATCGTAACCATTATTGAGTAGTGTCTTCTTACGTAAGAATCAATAATAATCGGTGCAATCTGGTGTCTTCTTGTTCAACAACGGCAGATTAGTGTGTTTTAAACAACCTTTGGGTATTCCAACAAAGATAATTGGTAATAAGCTGCAGTTATTTATAAACAACTTATTCTTGTCATTTTCTTCCTCCAATCGTTTTTCCGTTATGGGGCCCACACACATTTGCGCCATCGCACGAATATTCCCGAAGCGATCTGAATATTCCACGACAAAACGAATATTCCCCAACAATAATGAATATTATATCACCACTTGCTTATTTAAAATATTTGCGCATTTTACCCATAACTAACCACATTAATCATATCTACCCTTACTATTTCAAAATAATAAATAAAGGAAATTCCTTTTTATTTAAAAAAATTTCGGGGTCTTACAACAATGATATAAGCAATAATCAAACGAAATCAAATCAAACGAAATCAAGGATAAATATTAAAGACTTTAAATTTATCCAAATATTATCAATCACTTAATAAATTCATAATCTAATATTATTAATATTATAATAATATTTTAATCACTTCTTAAACTTATAAACAATTTATTTCAATTATTTACACTTTACCAATTAATGCATTTTAATCATTCAAAATGCCATACTCATAAGATTTCATCACCAATGATCAAATCCCTCATCAAAAATCTGCATATACCCTATATAGGATTTCCAAGTCATAAAATCTTATTTTCCAATTTTGTTACATCACATAACATATTTAATTCATTTACTCATAACTAGTTCATTTTCATGAAAAATATCAAATCAGTCCTAAAAATATTTCTTTTCTAGGATTTAGCAGAATATAGTCCCATATTAAACATATATTTTACTGGGAATTTTTAAAATTTATTTACTATTTTTCATATGGCCAAAACTGCCAAATATGTAAACATTTATCATAAATTATAATTTTGTCCAAAAATTCAGAAATTTACAGGGTATACGCCTGTTATATACATGTACTCCCAATAAAAATTTCACCAATTTTGGAGTTAACCACAAGGAGTTATAAGGGTTTACTTTTAAAATAGTCTTTTCCCATAAAATCCATAACTCTTAATCTATACATCCAAAAATCGCCATCTTTGGACACAATATAGAAAACTCATCAAATTATCATTTCAAATTTTCCGAATTTTTGAGGGTCGGAAAAATTACTAAAGCTGCAAATGGATTTTCACCCACCATGCGGTAATCCACGTGAGCAGATCATTTCTACAATTTAATAAGGAATGAATACAAAGGATCATTCACCATGCATGCGGTAATCCACATAGACATGTTCTTCCAACAGAATAATAAAGAATAGAATAATGTAAGAATTCACCATGCATGCGATAGGCGGCATATCTGAGTTATTTCAGCGAGTAATAATAAAGAATGGAACTCAGTCAATGCGTAATCCGCATGACAGGATATTCCAATAGAATAATAAAGAATGAAATAACAAATGTAATTCACGGGCATGTGATAGACCGCATGGACATGTTATTCCAAATGAATAATAAAGAATGGAACCGTGTCATGCGTAATCCATGATGCATGAGAATATTCCAATGAGAATAATAAAGAAGCGGAACTAGGTCATACGTAATCCGCACAAACATGATATTCCAAAAATAATAAAGAATGGAATAATAGAAGAATTTCACCATGTATACGAGATTAGCATAGACAAAGTTATTCCAACATAATAATAAAGAATGGAATAACAATAGCTCCTTTCATGAATCTGAAAGAAATAATACCCCTTACCTCAAAAGAAGATCTGGATAATTGGAATAAAGGAGGTAGAGACTTCTATTCTTCTTTCTCTCTATAATTTCTCTCTATAATAATTGCTCTATAGCTTTATTGAATTGGTGAAAAATAATGAAGGAATGAGCGTCTATTTATAGGAAAATATAGTTTCGATAATTTCACGTTTTGGGGCTCGAAATATTACAGTATAATACCTTCCTCTTTTTCTTCATTTTTAATTTAGTCCTGCAAGTATTATCAAACTTGCACCAACTCCCCTAATAGTAAATCAATGTGAATCAATAGTACACACATGTGAACAAATAGTTATAATCATGTGAATCAATTGTAATTAATTGCTCATTTATCCGGTTAATTAATTCATTGGTGATATAACCTCCAAATAAAGAATTATTATCGAAATAAATGTCGATTGCCACTAACACTAATAATTCCAACACAATGGAACTATCAATTTCATCTTTAATTAACACGAACTTATTCATCATTAATATTATAACTCACAATATTTAACAACCAGGTCGTTTTCAGGAAAGAGGGGGCTTTCGGATAAGAATTTTTCCTTATTGGCGCGCAATTAGGTGACCAAACCTCTCCTTGACAGAACTTCTAGACATTGTCAATATTGCAAATAATAATATGAATAAATTTACCGTCTCAATTATTGATTTAATAATATAACATATTATACAAATAATACTATGACAATAATTAAATCAATAATAGGAGAGATATGATGCAACACTTATTGTAGCAATAATTGAGTATAACTGAGTGACTTCTTACGTAAGCATCAATAATCAATACCGTGTGCTACTATGCAACCACTTGTATTACTGTACTTTTACTACCGGGTAGTTCAACAGTTTTAACGGTAACACTTTCACCGTTATTTTTATAAAAAGATAATTCTGTCATTTTCTAACTACGACAATATTTATGTTGTGGGCTCCACCAATGATTGTACCGTCGGACGGATATTTCCCGACAAAAAGAATATTCCCCGACCAATCGAATATTATATAACAACTTGCATACTTTGCAAAATTTATAAATATTACCCACGACTATAATATTATATCAAATCCACACCATAATATTCAAAAAAAATATTTTGAGAAATTTAAATCTTTATTCATAAAATTTGGGGTCTCACAATCTTCCATCCTTATGAAATTTCTCCCTCAAAATTTAGGTACGTACCTGGTATACCGAAAAGGTGAGGATACGTTGACTTCATTTCAGATTCTAACTCTTGAGGTATAACCTTTTAGTATCGAATATAATCCTTCTTATCCAAGATTTTAACACGTATCTTCTCATACGTTAAATCTTCTGCTATCTCATCTAATTCTAATTTAATAATGTGGTTCGGGTCATCCACATATTTACGCAACATCGATACGTGAAAAACGTTATGAACACGTGACATACTTGACGGTAAAACGAGTCTATAGGTCACAGTTCCTACTCGATCGAGGATTTCAAATGGGCCAATTAAATCGAGGGTTGATATTTCCTCTTTTCATCGACTCTTGCTTCTAGAATAACTGTGACGCCCCCAAATAGGTATACATCACCCATTTTGAGTCGTCAATAACATGGTACAGAAACAACTACAACTTTACTAATACCACATAAAAACTGTGAGTTTAAATACAAATATTGCCATCTAGACAATATTCACACCCAAATAAGTCCTCATTACAATTATTGGTACATTATTTTATAAAAATGGTGAGGACTACTAAAACAACTTTCTAGATCCTTCATTCCATACCCCGACTAGTACTCGCTACATTCTCGCCTCCTGAGAAGAAAAAAATGGAACCAAAAGGAAAATGGTGAGCTCAACTAGCCCAGTAAAGAATATTATGACTAAGATAATATAGAACAAATTATCGTTAGTATTCAACAAGGAAAAATCTGATAAAATACCATAAACAACAAGTTTCAGATCAATATTCGCAGCGGAAATAATAATTCATAGATGAGTTACGTAGAGAATGAAATCTACTATAATCTATGAATTTAAAAGTCCATCATCAATATTTTATCCCTGTAACATCAATCAATATTCATCTTGAATCAAATATTCATCTTTGCACTACAGGCCAAAGATATTCATCAGTCGGTCATGTTCATCTCAACACCTGTACCTCTTTGCACTACAGGCCAAAGATCATCAAAAATTCATTCATATTTGCACTACATGCCAAAGATATTCAGTAATATCATCATTTAGGACTGAGGATGATAACAAATATTTTAAAGAAAACGAATCCAGTGAAACAAAAGAACAAATATTAAGGATTCATACTTTAAACAATCCGAGTTCAAAAATACTTCATAGATAAACATAGTGGAGTAAAATTCAAGAATGATCAAAACATGGATACAATCAAAGCTAGTATCCATAATAAATATTTTGGATAAAAAATGAAAATTTAATTTTTCTATGAATAGTGCCGTATACGTGAATAGTGTCGTATACGTGTATCGTAATCCCGACACTAAAAGATAAGAATTTCACAAGAAAAATCTTACCAATATTCCGGCATAATGATATTAGAAGAAATAATATCATTTTAAAAAAATAACATCCCTTACCTCGAAAAGAATAGTACTTACGGTGGAATATCGGATATATATTTGAAGGAACTTGCCAGTATAGCAACACTCAAAGTATCAAAATAATCACAAGAATAAACGCTCGATAATATAGAGATAGAAAACTTCAGTTTCTAGTGTGATTTTCAATTCTAACCTAAGCACCCTATTTATAGGAAAATGCTTAGAACACCAAAGTAGAAAATTTAATAAATTAATAATATTTTCAAAACAATTTTCCTACGCACACCACAAGTCTACAACATCAGCCACCCACCACAAAAAAAAGTAACAAAAACGTTTTTCTTAATTAAAATATTTTAAACTTCAAAAATTAATTATTTCAGAACTTTAGAACTTCAATAATTCATAATAAATAGCCCTTTTATCAGAAAAATTCAAACCGTATGTCCTTTCTATAGGAAATTCCATTCTCTACAACTTTACAGAAGAAAGTTTTTCCAAATTCCAAACAGAAATTGATAAAGAAATCCACAAGCAAGCGATTTTTACATTTATAATCAAATTTCGATCAAGAAATGGGGTCCACGAACATGTTTAACATGTTTTAAACAATTTTAGTAACAAAAATACTCCTCCTCCTCATATACTCATATATCCCACATTCATTGTAAAAATATCATCATTATTATATTATTAAAATATAATAATATATTTAAATGAATTATTTATCAAAAAAGATAAAATATCAATTTTTCAACAATTGTCACTTTAAAATTTTCTCCATCTATATCCACATAAAATGAATATTTTCCTTATCATATAAATCAACAATTAATTATTCACAAATAATATTATAGAATCACAATACTGGCAACCAGGCCGTTCCCAGGAAAGAGGGGGCTTTTCAATAAGAATTTCTCCTTACTGGCGCGCAATTAGGTGACCAAACCTTCGTCGGGCGGTGCTTGTGTGGGGGGTGCGCAACCAGAAATCGGGCTTGAAGCTCTCACCTTACCAACGTCTCCTTAGACAGAACTTTCTAGACATTGCCAATAATTTTATCTAATAATATTATTCCAATAATATGAATTATTGATCTGATAATGAAAATACTGTGTAGTGACAATTATTGAAACAACAATAATATAAAATATCAACGTAGCAATTATTGAATCAATAAAATAAAATATTGAATAATAACTACTGTAACAATTATTGAGTAGTGCATTCTTACGTAAGAATTAATAATTGGTGCAATATCGTGTGCTACTGTCTTTTAACCACCAGATATTTTAACAGTATTAATGGTAACAACTACGTCGTTATTTATAACAACTTATACTTGTCGTTTTTTTCATCCAATCGCTTTTTGTTATGGGGCCCACATAAGGATGCACCGTCATACGAATATTCCCCGAAAGTAAGAATATTCCACAACCAAACGAATATTCTCCGATAAAAATGAATATTTTATAACCACTTGCTTATTTGAAATATTTGCGCATTTTACCCATAACTAACCACATTAATCAAATCAACCCTTACTATTTCAAAATAATAAATAGAGGAAATTTAGTTTCATTTATAATAAGTTGGGGTCTTACAACCTCCCCTCCTTATTAAATTTCGGCCTCGAAATTGACGTACGTACCTGGTGTTTAGAAAAGGTGAGGATATCTCGCTTTCATTTCCTTTTCCAACTCCCAGGTCATTTCCTATATAGCATGGTTCCTCCACAAAACTTTAACTTGTGGTATGACCTTTGTGCGTAGGACATGCTCCTTCCTATCCAAGATCTTGACAGGTACCTCTTTATATGTTAAGTCTTCGGCTATCTCGTCCGGTTCTAACTCAATAACGTGGTTCAGGTCTTTCACATATTTACGTAGCACAGATATATGAAAAACATTATGAACACGAGACATACTTGGAGGTAATGCGAGTCTATAGGCCACATTTCCTATTCGGTCAAGAATCTGAAATGGACCAATAAATCTTGGATTGAGCTTTCCTCTCCTTCCAAATCTTGTAACTCCCTTCCATGGAGCCACACGCAACAATACATGATCCCCAATACTAAATTCCACGTCCTTTTGATGAAGATCCGCATAACTCTTTTATCGATCCTGTGCCGTTTGTATACGTTATCGAATCATTTGGATCTTTTTCGTAGTCATACACACCAACTCGGGTCCCAACAATGTTGCTTCACCCACCTCATCCCAATATATTGGAGAGCGACACTTTCGTCCATACAATGCTTCGAATGGAGCCACACCTATACTTTTCTTATAACTGTTGTTGTAGGAGAATTCCACCAATGGTAAATACTTATCCCAACTCCCTTTGAAGTCTAGGACACAGAGTCTTAATAGATCTTCAAGAGTTTGAATAGTCCTCTCTGATTGTCCGTCCGTTTGAGGATGGTATGCCGAACTGAATCGTAAATCCATGCCCATAACTTTTTGTAAGCTAACCCAAAATAGTGAAGTGAATCTTGGGTCACGATCCGAAACTATGGATACTGGTATGCCATGCAATCTCACAATCTCATTCATGTACATACTAGCAAGACGTTCAAGGGAATAAGTCTCCCGTATTGGCAAGAAATGAGCAGACTTGGTTAATCTATCAACAATAACCCAAATAACATTTATGCCTTGAGAAACCGTGGGAAGACCCATAACAAAATCCATGGTAATGTGTTCCCACTTCCATTTCAGAATCTCAAGTGGTTGCAATGGACCCTTAGGCACTTGATGCTCCGCCTTTACACGTTGACAAGTTAAACACCTCCAGATAAACTTTGCAATCTCTCTCTTCATATTGTTCCACCAAAATGTATGTCGAAGATCACGATACATTTTGGTACATCCAGGATGGATTGCAAATGGTGTATTGTGTGCCTCCATCATGATCTTGTTCTTTAAATCAGAATCATTAGGAACAAAAAGTCTGGAGTGGACTCGAAGTATTCATTCTTCATCGATTCTTGCTTCTGGAATAGTACCCTCTTGTACTTTCTTCTTCATACGCATCAGCTCTGGGTCTGTGGCTTGAGCAACTTTAACTTCATCGATTAAAGTTGGTTCTATGCATATACTTGACATCATCGCTTTTCGTTCACGCATATGATCTTCTACTCAACGCGTCAGCTACCACGTTTGCTTTTCCAGGATGGTATTGAATGGTGTGGTCATAATCTTTTAACAGCCCGAGCCAACGTCGTTGCTGTATGTTGAGTTCCTTTTGGATGAATAAATATTTGAGGCTTTTATGGTCTGAATATATCTCCACTTTCTCTCCATATAAATAGTGCCTCAAGATCTTTAGCGCGGAAATGACTGCTGCCAACTCTAGATCATGAGTAGGATAATTCCTCTCATATTCTTTAAGTTGTCGCGAGGCATAGGCTATGACTTTCCCATGTTGCATGAGAACACATCCTAACCCTTTGCCCGAAGCATCGCTGTAGATAACAAATCCATCCGAACCAGATGGTATTGTCAGAACAGGTGCCGAAATGAGTCTCCTCTTAAGCTCTTGGAAACTCTTCTCGCATTCCTCGCTCCATACAAATATTGTATCTTTCCGAGTCAGCTGAGTTAACGGAGTATCAATTCGAGAAAATCCTTCCACAAATCTCTGATAATAACCAGCTAAACCCAGAAAGCTACGTACTTTGGTTGCTCCCAACTTTGTATTGCTTCAATCTTCACCGGGTCAACAGATACTCCATGTTTTGACACCACGTGCCCAAGGAATGTTACTTCCTCAAGCCAGAACTCGCATTGCTTCAACTTGGCATATAGCTTGTTTTCACGAAGCCTTTGGAGTACCATCTTCAAATGGTGCTCATGATCTTCACGGCTTTTGGAATATATGAGGATGTCATCAATGAAGACAACAACGAACTGATCCTTATATTCCTTGAATATTCGGTTCATCATATCCATGAAAGCCGCAGGAGCATTAGTCAATCCAAAAGACATGACTAAGAATTCATAATGCCGCATCAGAGTTACGAAGGAAGTCTTTGGAATATCCTCGGTTCTAATCTTGGTGATGATATCCGTAAGCGAAGATCGATCTTTGAAAAGAATTGTGCTCCTTTGGCTGGTCAAATAGGTCATCAATACGAGGTAGCGGATACCTATTCTTGATGGTGACATGGTTCAATTCCGGTAGTCAATACAAAGTCGCATACTCCGTCTTTCTTCTTTACAAATAAAGCAGAGAGCACCCCAAGGAGATGTACTAGGACAAATGAAACCGATATCCAATAACTCACGTAGTTGGACCTTTAACTCACGAAGTTCAATAGGAGCCATTCGATATGGAGTTTTAGAAATGGGCTTTGTGCGAGTTCAAGATCAATAAAGAATTTAACTTCACGCTCGGGGTAGGAAGGAAGTTCTTCAGAAATCGTCGGAAATTTACTAACAACAGAATATTATTCAAATCGGCGTGTCTTTATTCAAATCCATAACATGGGCTAAGAAAGCTTGACATCCGTTTTTCAATAAACGAATAGCTTTATGACTTGATATGACAGTGATTGATTTTAGTGGTTTAGTTGCTTGAATTCGTACAACAGGTTGGTTAGGAATATGAAAACTAATAACCTTATGAAAATAATCAATTTTGGCATGATGAGTAGTTAACCAATCAATCCCTAAAATCACATCAAAAGCAAGTATCTTTAAAGAGATAAGATCAACAGGTAATGTGATGGTGCCAACTTGGATCAAACAAGATTTATAAACAGTGGATGTGATGAAAGTTTCTCCTAACGGAGTCTCCACAGATAAATCAAAGTCTAATTTCTCCAGAGTCAAGTTTAAACGTTGAGCACAAGCAGGAGAGATAAATGAATGGGTAGCACCGGTATCTAGTAAGGTATAAAACTTCGCAAGAATTTATGATTAGCTTACCCGTGATCACCTCGTTTGGGTTCCTCGCATTTTGACCAGTCATGACAAACGCTCTTCCAGGAACCTTTGACTTTGACTTTTCTGGGACAGTCTTTTGAGTCACCATCCCCACTGGACTTGGTTTTGCTACCATACAATCTCGAGTGATATGTCCTTCCTTTCCACAATTATAGCATACCTTGAACTGTTGTGGATAGTTTGGGCTGATATATCCCTCTTTTTAGCATTTATAAGATATCTGACCGGTGGTCGTTCTCCTCCCTTAGAACCGATTCTTTCTTTGGTCTTTGACGTCTTCACATTATCATTGTTGAATCTCCTCTTTTAAAATCTCCCCAGGCTTTTTTCTATTTTCATGGCCATGATTACCACCAGAGTGGTTACCGCCTTTGTTCAGTATTTTTCTTTCTTTCTTTGGTTATCGTTGTTCGATGATCTTTACGCCACCTAAGTATGATCTGGTTGTGGTCCCTCGATTGAATGTACTCGTTATCTCGCTCTAATAATTGAGCCCTGTTGACAACATCTGAATAGAGAGAAAATTTATGAGAAATAAAATATTGACGTATGCCGAGTTTCAAACCTCTCAGAAACATCCGCATCATACGTTCCTCATTCTCCACCAAATGAGGTACAAACCTGGATAACTCTACAAACTTCGCCTCGTACTGGGACACCTTCATGTTTTTTTGTTCCAATCTAATAAACTCCACTTCCTTCATATGACAAATACTTTTGAACAATTTCTGAAACGTCTCCCAAGACATGCTGAGTGCGGCTGGATGGGTACGCTTCACAGATTCCCACCAGTAATCTGCCTCATTACGGAACATAAAAGTGGCAATTGGAACCTTCTGTTCCTCCGTGCATCCCAAGACGTCGAATATCTTGGTAATTTGTTTGACCCACGTTTCGGCCTTAATCAGATCTGGCTTTCCCCAGAATTCTGGTGGTCCCAACTCTTTGAACTGCTTGGATGTTACAAACCGTGCATTGTTATCATTTCCACCTGTATTTTGTGCACGAGTCTCCCTCGTCTAATTTTGCATGAACTACAAAAAGCTTCTAAACATTCCATCGTTCATCGTCTGATCAGTGGTGTTGTTTACAGGAGGAACATTGCCGACCTGTTGCACGTTTTCCTCATTGGTGAGTAAAGGTGTCTCCACGGTCTCATTTACTCCACTGTTAACATTCTCAGTCGACATTCTCAAATACTTCCATAAAACAATGGTTAATTAAAGAAATCAACATATCACATAATATCCCTATATATTGACCAACCAACAAATAAGCTTAGGTAAGACACACTAGCGAAGGTTTTACTCGTCTCTCCCCTCCTAGTTCTATTCCACGATCTCCGTCAGAGATCATATCCCTAAGCTTTGATACCAACTGTGACGCCCCCAAAATAGGTATACATCACCCATTTTGAGTCGTCAATAACATGGTACAGAAATAACTACAACTTTATTAATACCACATAAAAACTGTGAGTTTAAATACAATTATTGTCATCTAAACAATATTCACACCCAAATAAGACCTCATTACAATTATTGGTACATTATTTTACAAAAATGGTGAGGACTACTAAAACAACTTTCTAGATCCTTCATTCCATACCCCGACTAGTACTCGCTACATTCTCGCCTCCTGAGAAGAAAAAATGGAACAAAAAGGAAAAGGGTGAGCTCAACTAGCCCAGTAAAGAATATTATGACTAAGATAATATAGAAAAAATTATCGTTAGTATTCAACAAGGAAAAATCTGATAAAATACAATAGACAACAAGTTTCAGATCAATATTCGCTGCGAAAATAATAATTCATAGATGAGTTACGTAGAAAATGAAATCTACTATAATCTATGAATTTAAAAGTCTATCATCAATATTTTATCCCTGTAACATCAATCAATATTCATCTTGAATCAAATATTCATCTTTGCACTACAGGCCAAAGATATTCATCAGTCGGTCATGTTCATCTCAACACCCGTACATCTTTGCACTACAGGCCAAAGATAATAATAAAAAATTCATTCATATTTTCACTACAGGCCAAAGATATTCAGTAATATCATCATTTAGGACTGAGGATGATGAAAAATATTTTAAAGAAAACGAATCCAGTGAAACAAAAGAACAAATATTAAGGATTCGTACTTTAAACAATCCGAGTTCAAAAATACTTCATAAATAAATATAATGAAGTAAAATTGAAGAATGATCAAAACATGGATACAACCAAAGCTAGTATCCATAATAGATATTATGGACAAAAAACAAAAAAATTAATTTTTCTGTGAATAGTGCCGTATTCGTGAATAGTGTCGTATATGTGAATAGTGCCATATACGTGAATAGTTACCCCAACACTAAAAGACAAGAATTTCACAAGAAAAATATTATCAATATTCCGACATAATGATATTAGAAGAAATAATATCATTTTAAAAAAATAACATCCCTTACCTCGAAAAGAATAGTACTTCTGGCTGGAATATCAGATATAACGCTAAAGGAACTTGCACCGTATAGCAACACTCAAAGTATCAAAATACTCACAAGAATACCCTCGATAATATAGAGAGAGAAAACTTCAGTTTCTGGTGTGATTTTCAATTATAACCTAAACACCCTATTTATAGAAAAATGCTTAGAACACCAAAGTAGAAAATTTAATAAATTAATAATATTTTCAAAATAATTTTTCTACGCACACCACAAGTCTACAACATCAGCCACCCACCACAAAAAAAGTAACAAAAATGTTTTTCTTAATTAAAATATTTTAAACTTCAAAAATTAATTATTTCAGAACTTCAGAACTTCAATAATTCATAATAAATAGCCCTTTTATCAAAAAAATTCAAACCTTATGTCATCTCCACAGGAAATTCCATTCTCTACAACTTTACAGAAGAAAGTTTTTCCAAATTCCAAATAGAAATTGACCGAAATCCACAAACGGGCGATTTTACAGGCTATAATCAAATTTCAGTCAAGAAATGGGGTCCACGAACATGTTTAACATGTTTTAAACAATTTTAGTAACAAAAATACTCCTCCTCCTCATATACTCATATATCCCACATTCATTGTAAAAATATCATCATTATTATATTATTAAAATATAATAATATATTTAAGTGAATTATTTATCAGAAAAGATAAAATATCAATTTTTCAACAATTGTCACTTTAAAATTTTCTCCATCCATATCCACATAAAATGAATATTTTTCTTATCATATAAATCAATAATTAATTATTCACAAATAATATTATGGAATCACAATACTGGCAACTAGGCCGTTCCCAAGAAAGATGGGGCTTTCCAATAAGGATTTCTCCTTACTGGCGCGCAATTAGGTGACCAAACCTCTCCTTAGACAGAACTTTCTAGACATTGCAAATAATGTTATCTAATAATATTATTCCAATAATATGAATTATTGATCTGATAATGAAAATACTATGTAGTGACAATTATTGAAACAATAATAATATAAAATATCAATGTAGCAATTATTGAATCAATAAAATAAAATATTGAACAGTAACTACTGTAACAATTATTGAGTAGTGCCTTTTTACGTAAGAATCAATAATTGGTGCAATACCGCAGGTGCTACTCTTGTGCTTTAACCATAAGGGTATTTTAACAAAGATAATCTGTGATAATAACTACGCCTGTAATTATTTATAACAACTTATACTTGTCGTTTTCTTCATCCAATCGCTTTTCGTTATGGGGCCCACACAAGGTTGTGCCGTCGTACGAATATTCCCTGACAATAAGAATATTCCACAACCAAACGAATATTCTCCGATAAAAATGAATATTTTATAACCACTTGCTTATTTGAAATATTTGCGCATTTTACCCATAACTAACCACATTAATCAAATCAACCTTTACTATTTCAAAATAATAAATAGAAGAAATTTAGTTTCATTTATAATAAGTTGGGGTCTTACAATAACGCCTTCTTGAACCTTCTTCTTCATTTTTATCAGCTCCAGGTGTGTAGTTTAAGCAGCTTTAACTTTATCAATTAAAGTCGATTCTACTTGTATATTCGTTATCTTCATGTGGGTCCCTAGAGTCTTTAACTCTATCTTCATCATTTTTAAGTTATACGAAATGAGTTTTTGTGTTAACAACATCACACTCGTAAACACATACGATCTTCTACTCAATGCGTTAGCTACCACGTTCGCTCTTCCATGATTATATTGAATGGTATAGTCGTAATCTTCAACAGCTCGAGCCAACGTCTTTGGCGCATGATATTTTCATTTTAGTTGAAGAAATATTTGAGGGTTTTAGAAATGGGTTTTGTATTGGGGTCAATACAAAATTTGATTTCACACTCTGGGGGTAGGCCAAGAAGTCTTCAAGAATAAGTCAGGAAATTTATTAACAATAGAAATATCATTTAAAAACTGTGACTCTCATCCAAGACTTGGATAACACATGAAATGAAGGTTTCTACTAACGAAGTTTCAACCGATAAGTCAAAGTCTAATTTCTCTGAAGTCAAATTTAAACGTTGAGCGCAAGCAAGAAAGATAAAAGAATGGGTAGAACTGGAATCTAATAAGGTATAGAATTCGCAAGAATTTATAATTAAATAACCCATGCTAACTTTGTTCGAGTTACTCTCTTTTTGAGAAGTCACGAAAAATGCTCTTCCTAAAACCACCGCCTTTATTTTGTCCGTATCCGCCTTTGGTGCCACCGTCCCAGCTGGACTTGACTTTAGTGCATGACAAAATTGGGCTAGGTGACCTTCTTCTCCACAATTGTAACATGCTTTGGACTGCATCACGCAGTTTGGACTGATATGTCCCTCCCCTCTGTATTTGAAGTATACAATTGGTGGTCGTTCTCCTTCCTTTGAAACGGGTGCTGGTGCTGCTGTCTTTCCATCATTATTGAACCTTCTCTTCTTAAAATTTCCACTTCTATTATCTTGGCCATGAGTACCACCGAAGTGGTTACCATTCTTGGCATGATAATTTCCCCCACGATGGTTATCATTGTACCGATGGTCGTTGCCACCGGTATGATTATTATCGTGTTGTTGTTTACCTGAGGATTATTGTCTTCCTGTTGCACATTATACTGGGTATTGATCGTTGGTGACTTAACGGTCTCATGTGCTTCATTGCTGATCTCAACATTTTCAGATGCCATTTTCAAACACTGTCACAAAACAAGGGTTAATTAACATATCACATATTATCCCTATACTCTGACCGACCAATTAAATATAAAATAAACTTAGGTAGATTATACTAGCGAAGGAATTCCCCGTCTCTCCCCTCCTAGTTCTTATCTCACATCTAAGCCATGGATCATATCCCTAAGCTTTGATACCAACTGTGATGCCCCCAAAATAGGTATACATGACCTATCTTGGGTCGCCAGATACATGATACAAAATTCAAATACAACTTAATTATACAACAGTCGTGTAAAATACGACAAAACATAATCTAAGAGTTTCAATAAGAATATTGTCATCTAGACAATATCCACACTCAATAGAGTCCTCATTATATTTATTGTCACACTATTTTATAGAATAGTGAGGACTACTAAAACAACCATCTGGACCGTTAATCCGTTCCCCGACTCGTCCCAGCTATATTCTCATTTTCTGAAGAGAACAGTAAAAGTAAGGGTGAGCTCAACTAGCCCAGTAAGAAATATTATGACTAAGATAATGCAGAATAAATTATCCTTAGCCTTCAACAGTATAACAACTGATAGACAATAATAGACAACAAGTTTAACTGCAGCGGAATAAGAAATCAATTAGAAGAGTCAAGTAGAGCATGATATCTATTATCTTCTATGATTTAAAATGTTTTCATCAATTTTTATCGCTGAGACTCAGCTTAATAAATAAACCACATCATCGAATCATCCCTGCACTACGGGCCAAGGATATTCATTAAATCATCAATGGTCATGACAATACCTAATAATCCCTGGTCATAATCATACCAAAAACTGTCCATCAATGCACTACCTGCCAATGAGGACTTTTACCACATCATTCGTTACATTATGGTCATGGTTATACCGAATAATCCATGTTCATAATCATACCAAGTCCATCTATGCACATAAGCCAAAGATGACTTTCATCACAATATAAGCATGAGAAAAATGACAATGATATAAGCAATAATCAAACGAAATCAAATCAAACGAAATCAAGGATAAATATTAAAGACTTTAAATTTATCCAAATATTATCAATCACTTAATAAACTCATAATCTAATATTATTAATATTATAATAATATTTTAATCACTTCTTAAACTTATAAACAATTTATTTTAATTGTTTACACTTTACCAATTAATGCATTTTAATCATTCAAAATGCCATACTCATAAGATTTCATCACCAATGATCAAATCCCTCATCAAAAATCTGCATATACCCTATATAGGATTCCCAAGTCATAAAATCCTATTTTCTAATTTTGTTACTTCACATAACATATTTAATTCATTTACTCATAACTAGTTCATTTTCATGAAAAATACCAAATCAGTCCCAAAAATATTTCTTTTATGGGATTTAGCAGAATATAGTCTCATATTAAATATATATTTTTCTCGAAATTTTTAAAATTTATTTACTATTTTTCATATGGCCAAAACTGCTGAATATTTAAACATTTATCATAAATTGTACTTTTGTCCAAAAATTCTAAAATTTACAGGGTATACGCCTGTTATATACATGTACTCCCAATAAAAATTTCACCAATTTTGAAGTTAACCACAAGGAGTTATAAGGGTTTACTTTTAAAATAGTCTTTTCCCATAAAATCCATAACTCTTAATCTATACATCTAAAAATCGCTATCTTTGGACACAATATAGAAAACTCATCAAATTATCATTTCAAATTTTTTCAGAATTTTTGAGGGTCAGAAAAATTATAAAACTGCAAATGGATTTTCACCCGCTATGCAGTAATCCACGTAGACAAAGGATCATTCACCATGTATGCGGTAATCCACATAGACAGGTTATTCCAACAGAATAATAAAGAATGGAATAATGAAGAATTCACCATGCATGCGATAGAGCCTTTATACTGAGTTATTCCCAATGAATAATAAAGAATGGAACCGAGTCATGCGTAATCCGCATGCGCATGGATATTCCAATGAATAATAAGGAATGGAATAACAACGAAATTCACGGGCATGCGATAGAGGCCGCGCATGCATGAGTTATTCCAATGAATAATAAAGAATGGAACCGGTCATGCATAATCCACACGTATGAGGATATTCCAATGAATAATAAAGAATCGGAACTGTGTCATGCGAATCCGCATGCATGTGATATTCCAACAAAATAATAAAGAATGGAATAATAGAAGAATTTCACCATGTATGCGATGATTGCGCATGATGATGGTTATCCCAACATAATAATAAGGAATGGAATAACAATAGCTCTCTTCATGGATACGAAAGAAATAATACCCCTTACCTCAAAAGAAGACTGAATACTTGAATAGTGAGGTAGCAGACTTCTCTTCTTCTTTCTCTCTATAATTTCTCTCTATAATAATTGCTCTATAGCTTTAGTGAATTGGTGAAAAATAATGAAGGAATGAGCTTCTATTTATAGAAAAATATAGTTTTGATAATTGCATGTTTTGGGGCTCGAAATATTACAATATAATACCTTCCTCTTTTCCTTCATTTTTAATTTAGTCCTGCAAGTATTATCAAACTTGCACCAACTCCCCTAATAGTAAATGAATGTGAATTAATAGTACACACATGTGAACAAATAGTTATAATCATGTGAATCAATAGCAATTAATTGCTCATTTATTCGGTTAATTACCCGATTGGTCAATATAACCTCCAAACATCAATTATTATCGAAATAAATGTCAATTTTCACTAACACTAATAATTCCAACACAATGGAACTATCAATTTCATCTTTAATCAACACGAACTTATTCATCATTAATATTATAACTCACAATATTTAACAACCAAGTCGTTCCCAGGAAAGAGGGAGCCTTCCGATAAGGATTTCTCCTTATTGGCGCGCAATTAGGTGACCAAACCTCTCATTGACAGAACTTCTAGACATTGTCAATATTGCAAATAATAATATGAATAACTTATCCGTCTCAATTATTGATTTAATAATATAACATATTATCTGAGATAATCATTGTGACAATAATTGAATCAATAATATGAGAGATATGATAAAGAATTATTGAAAGCAATAAATGAGTATAATCGAGTGACTTCTTACGTAAGCATCAATAATCAATACCGTGTGCTACTATGCAACCACGTGTATTCTTGTACTTTTACTACTAGGGTAGTTCAACCGGTTTTAATGGTAACACTTTTGCCATTATTTTTATAAAAGATAATTCGTCAAGTTTTCTAACTACATGATACAATACTTCGCTGGGGTCCACTAATGATTGTGCCGTCATACCGGATATTCCCCCGACAAAAGAATATTCCCCACCAATCGAATATTATATAACAACTTGCATACTTTGTAAAATTTATAAATATTACCCACAACTATAACATTATATCAAATCCACACCATAATATTCAAAAAAAATATTTTGAGAAATTTAAATCTTTATTCATAAATTTTGGGGTCTCATACTTGAGTTATGAGCTTCAGTCAAGATATCTTCTTTAATATCTGGTACTGCTGGAACCCAGATTCTTCCCTCGAATCTTAGTAACCCTTCAGTATCAATCTTGTATTTCACTTCACCACTCTCAACCATTTTCTCTTTGATCTTTCCACATTCTTCATTTTGTAGTTGAGCATTCTTCACCTTGTCAACCAAAGTTGAAGTAGCTTCCATCTGGAACAATCTTTCATCGGTTTCTTTTGGAAATTTGATTTCCAACTCTAGTCTTTTCATTGCTGAAATGACCTCCTCCTAGTTGGTTAACAACATCAACTTCTCCTGACCTTTCCTGCTTAAATCATCTGCAACCACATTCGCTTTGCCTGGATGATAAAAGATCTCACAATTGTAATCGTTTATCAATTCCATCCATCTCCTTTGACACATGTTCAGGTCCTTCTGAGTGAAAATATACTTTAGACTCTTATAGTATGTGTATATCTCACATTTTTCTTCATAGAGATAGTGTCTCCATATCTTTAGAGAAAATACCACTGCAGCCAACTCTAAATCATGAGTCGGATATCCTTTCTCATAGTCCTTCAATTATCTTGATGCATAAGCAATAACTTTGCCATTCTGCATAAGCACACAACCCAATCCTTTGTGTGAGGCATCACTATACACACTTAAATTTCCTGTATTATCTGGTAATGACAACACAGGTGCCACACTTAACTTCTTTTTCAAGTTTTGAAAACTTTCTTCACACTTCTTCGTCCCAACAAATTTTATAGCTTTCCTTGTCAAATTTGTCAACGGAGTGGCTATCTTGGAAAAATCCTAAGTAAATCGTCTATAATACCCGGCCAGTCCCAAAAAACTCCTCACCTTCGAAGGTGTTCTTGGTTGTTCCCAATTGATTACGGCCTCAACTTTTGATGGATCCACTGAAATCCCATCTTTGTCAATCATATGCCCAAGAAATTGTACACGTTCTAGCCAAAACTCACACTTAGATAATTTCGCTTACAATTTTTCCTTTCTTAGCGTCTCCAACGTCAAACGTAAATGTTCCACGTGTTCTTCTTGAGATTTTGAATACACCAAAATATCATCAATGAATACCACCATAAACTTATCTAAGAATGGTTTAAACACCCTGTTCATCAAATCTATGAATGCAGCAGGGGCATTTGTCAATCCGAAAGACATCACTAGAAACTCGTAATGTCCATACCGAGTTCTGAATGTCGTCTTTGGTACATCCTCCTTTCTTACTTTTAATTGGTGATACCTACTTCTCAAATCTATTTTCGAGAAATATCCAACACCCTTCAACTGATCAAACAAGTCATCTATTCTTGGCAATGGATTTTTATTCTTAATAGTGACCTTGTTTAATTCCCTATAATCAATGCAAAGACACATTGACCCATCCTTCTTCTTTACGAATAACACCGACACTCCCCACGGTGATACGCTCGGTTGAATATACTTCTTATCTAATAGTTCTTGTAGTTGTACCATTAGTTCTTTCATCTCTATCGGAGCCATTCTGTATGGGGCCTTCGATATTGGAGCGGTTCCTGGTGCTAAGTCGATCACGAATTCAATCTCTCGATCTGGCGGAAGTCCTGACAAATCTTCCGAAAACACGTCTACAAATTCCCTAACCACGGGTATTTCTTCCAGTTTTACACCCTTCTTCTTTTAAGTATCGACTATGTAGGCTAGGTACCCTACATAGCCCTGACTCAATAACTTTTTGGCCTGCATAACCATCAGACATCTTACTTGTCTAGGCGATTTGCTACCAAAGAAAACTACCTTTGACGGAGTCATAAGGTTTACACATTTCTTTTGGCAATCAATTATCGCTCCATAATTGAACAGCCAATCCATTCCTAAAATAACATCAAACTCTCCAAGTTTAATCCGAATTAAATCTACCATCATAATATTCCCTTTAATATTCACCCTACAGTTCTTGTATACGAACCTAACAGGAATTACTTCCTTATTCGCAATTTTTATGTTTAAAGGGAAATTCAATTCTTCACTAGGTAATCCTAACCTCTTAGCAAATTCATCAGATATAAATGAACAAGTAGCACCCGAATCAAATAATACATAAGCATCAATATCATTGATTGGGATAATACCTGACACCACATCTTTCGATTGAACAAAGATCCCTGCAGCTTATGTTGAAGGTTCCGGTTTGTGGGTGCATTGGATGATGTTGGTCCCGCAATGATCAATGTACCTCCACTGCTACCTCCCTTGTTTCTCGTCATCTCTTCAGCTTTCTTCTTAGGGCACTCATGAGCAAAATGATCCTTTGACCCACATGTGTAGTAAACATTCTTCTTGGGTTGACTGTAATTTGGGGCAATGTGACCCTCCTGGCCACATTTAAAGCATACACGCTTCCCCCTTAAGCACACACCTATATGAAACTTCCCGCACGTAGCACATGCTTCGAACTTCTTCTTCTCATTGATTACCTCTTTGGTTTCTCGAACCCACATTTCCATTCCATTTCCTCTTCAAGTTATTGCTACCTTTCCACTGTTACCACCACCATTCTTAACTTCGCCCCCATTCTTCTTCTTTCTCTGCTCTTGGTTGTGCTTTGTTACAGCCTCGCCTCCACTCTCAGCGAGAATCTCCTTCTCAAGCACCGCTGTGAATGTCTTCAACTGGAACAGGGAGACCCTACTGTACAACTAGGGTTTTAGTCCCTGTTCAAACCTCCTAGCCTTGCGCTGATCCATGTTGACTTGATATGGCTCGAACCTCGTCAATTCATAAAATTTTGTGACATACTCCGATACCGTCATTGTTCCCTGCTTCAGTTCCAAAAACTGCACCTCCATCTGATTCTTCGAACTCTTTGGGAAATAGGTCTTGAAGAATATCTCCTTAAACCTATCCCACGTCATCACCCCTTGTCCTCCTCGAGTTTTATTGGCTTGCCACCAATAACTACCCTCTGTTTTCAATATGAATGTTGCGAAAGCAGTCTTCTAATTCTCACCTACTTTAGCTACATCAAATACTTTCTCTATCTCCATAATCCAGGTCTGTGCCTCATCTGGATTCATGGACCCACGAAATTCTGGTGGTCCAACCACCTTGAAGTCCTTAAATGTCACAGCTTGATTCTGCGGTTGATTTTGTAATGCACCCATCAGAAACGTCACTAGCTGCTGAACTGGATTAACCTCATCATTGTTGTTATTAGTAGATCCCTCAAGGGTTCTTTGTCGGGGTTGACGTCTTGGAGGCATTTTTTGTTAAAACACACCCATTAGACTATTACTCAATTTAAAAAAAAAAAGCATTTCTACTTAATTTGCACACCATAAAAGATTATCACGTAACACATAACACTTTGAATAAAATAATAACTTTTATTCATTCATAATTTTTTTTGAAATTATAAGAACAATAACATCACTGCTAATTACATTACTTTCTTGAACTACTAAAGTTCCAGGATAACATCATCATCATATCCCATAGGTTACATAACACTTGGGATTTACATTTTATTTATCATATCATAAATCACATACCAAGTACATTCCCTACGATGTCCTACTAAGATACTGCGTAGCTTTACGACGCTCTTCCTCCATAATTCGGAACATTGTTCGGCGATCTAATATGTACGATGGTAGTGTCTTGAACTGAATCGGATAACCCATGACCCGATCTTGAGCTCGATTAATCACGGTGTTGAAACATTATTCATCTCTTCTATCTTGATCCTCTTTGCTTGTGCCTCTCTCTCTACTATCCCGGCTCATTGAAAAGCTTCTTCGTACGCGTCTTCGGCTTTTGCCCTCTTAGTAGATTCTTCCTTTAGCTTGTTCTTCAGTTCTGCGATTTCCTCTGTCAGTTGCTCGTTTTCTCCTTCGATGTGGATCAGCTTCTCTTCGACATTATTCAAGCGTTCATCTCGATCTTGGATCTCGTTGTCCTTCTGTGCCATTACAAACTGCTGTTCAGCTACTATCTCTTGCAACTCCTTGACGCTATCCTGAAGTTCCACATTGCGGTCGTATACTTCGTCGTACATACGGGCGGCGATTGAGTTAAGTGGAAGCTCTTCTTCCTCGTCATCCTCATCCTCATTCGACTGTGGTAGCTCCTCAGGGTCTTCTTCGTCCGTCTCTATCTCATCATCCTCATCAGGCAACCTCTCCTGCTCAACCACTGTGACCAACGGAGTTGTTTTCTGTGGCAGTAGTTGTTCTCAAACCACCTGAATATCTCGAGGCTCCTCATCTCTAGGCATCTGGGATCCTTCCTCCCTAGCCTGACTGGATTCTCCTACATTAGCCATCCCGACAACAATTTTTTTTTAAGTTTTAATTACTAATCATTACTACTCGACACTCACGAGCACATAAGTTGTAATCACATAAACACATAAGTGTTTTATTACTTCTTCCTTAAAACTCGATAAGAGTTTATCATCACTATCTTTTCAAAGGTTACTTCCTAAGGCTTTTTCCCACCTAAGGTTCATAAACTAAGGTTCTGATACCAACTTGTGACACCCCCAAATCCGGGTACTTCATTACCACAAGATTTGGTGTTCACTTAATAACAACATTCATATCTAACTACCCAATTATAATAAAATTAGATAATAAACCTTCCCATTAAAGGATTACATTAATAAAAAATCTCCCAAGTTATCTAACCTTTAAATACAAACATTCATATACGGAAAAATTAAATAACTTCATTACAATAATTCAAATAAAGTCCAACAATAAAATGTCAACATATTACAAGTCTTCAATACTTGTTCATCTTTCCTTTCCCTTTACTGGTGCTAGGTACGTCGACCTTCTCTACTTTAGCTGTAATAGTTATATAAGTAAGAGTGAGCAAACAAGGCTCACTTGAAATGATAATAAATAAAACTTTACAACCACTGCCAAATAATAGGAACAATGGAACTGAACAAAATACTTTATCAATGATAATCAGAATCATGAAATATTTAACTGAGGGTCATAAGACCACGAACTATGTCCATAGTTATAAGTAATCTTTCAACTTAAACTTTACCAGTCATAAGACTATAGGGACTCCTCGTACTTAGGGGGATCAGCCCTTCGTACAATGTATTGTGCACAAATATTTCAATGCTAAGCGTAAATTATCCCCTAATAATAGAGTTGTTCATCTCAGTATTTAGAGTACAAATCTGCACCAAAGTAAGTTTGGTTTGGATACAATTCAAGGTAATTTAGGTTTAACGAACATCAACTAAGGATTAGTTGAATAAAAAGTTCATAACGTTATGCTATGGAGTAAATCATAACCGAATCAACATTGTATATTAAGTTTATGCTTTAGGAATAATCTAAGAGCATAATCATTGAATAACTATAACATACTTTGCTTGAACAATATTAAGCCAAGATTATTTAGAATTGAGTACTAAGCATGTATAACAAATAACAAATTGAACGATAAAAACTATTCAACATTAGTATATCAGAATATATATACTTGCATGCCAAATAACAAGTTAAATACAAGAATAACTTGCCCAATATCAAAATAAAGTTTAGAAAAGTTGCATCATCATAAACAAACTAGATACAAGAAACTTGCGTAATTATAATTGAGATAGGATAAGTAAACTTGTACAATAATAACAATAGAACTAGCTCAACGAAAGTGTAGAGTTAGAAAACTTGCCTTGAGTAAAAGCTAAATCGTAACAACTCGAATCACAATACCCTATATATATGTCATCATGACATAATTAGTCACTACCAACACTCTATATATAAATAAGTATATACATCATGTAAGGCTTGATCTTTAATCATGTAATCAAATTACATTAGTAATAAAACTCGTTAGCTAATAATAATATGATCATTCTTAGTATAGAAATACTGAAATCATATCTTAACAGTCCTTTTATTAAATCATAACAACTTGTTCAGACTTTGTGTAACTAAAACACACTGTTTGACCATTCTCGCTTAACTTCATACTACTGACATAGGTCATGGACTTCTTACGAGGCACAAGCCAAAACTTGGGACTACTGGTTGCAGAGAGAAATGTCTTAGCTCATTGACAGTATGGTAATATGGCGAACTATAGTCTTGGCGACCAAATCTAAACAAAACATGAACAAAGCCAATTTTGGCCTACAAGCTACTTTCTAACAACGAAATTAACACATACTACATATATAAACTTCACACAAACATAATTTGAGGACTCTAAACATGATTTTGCCCATTTAACAACATAAACATTGAATTTTAAACATCTAATTTCACTATTTTTGATAAAACTTCACTTTTTGACATTTTTAGTGAAAATCATCATTGTGATTTTGTTTGTTAACCAAAACAGTTAATTCAAAATACCTTGTTTATGTTTATTCATCCTTTTTCAAATTCAATAGTCAATTTATATATTATACAGAAAATTAAACCTCAATTTTATTTTAAACTAAGCCATATTCATATATATATGCATACTAATTCACTGTAATATGATTTTCTTCACAAAATACATACATAACATGAATTCATTTACTCTACTCATATATAAACTTATGAAAACAATTTATCATATAAAGCTATATACAACTAACAATTCCAACTTCACAAAGTTTTTACAAAGAATTTTTTTAGAAGAGAATATAACTACAACTTTTTGAAAAAAAAAACAAAAGCAAGAGGATACCTTATTTTTAGAAGATGATGGCTATCTTTGATTCTCAAGCTTCTTTTCTCCAATTTCTCTCTCAAATTCTCTAGTCTTTCTTCTTCTCTTCTTTTTCTTCTTCTGAGTTCTTTCTTCCTAACTCTAACTTACGTACTAACAATATAACGTATAATAATAATATAGGTATTAATTATATAATATAATTATAACTTTAACTGACATCAGTTATATTTTTATTTGAAAATCAAAAGCCATAAGGCTTGTTTGGCTAACCACTTAAAATTTAATCAATTAGTCCTTATGCCTTGTTTGGTAAAACACATTTAAATTAAAGACTTAAGCCTTGTTTGGCAAAACTGAATTAAACTCCTTTAATTTATTTTAATAACTCCTTTATAGTAAGGTTATTTGTCACACTTTTATTTAATTAAAGTTTCCATAATCAATTTAATTAATTCTAATAACATTTTATTAAATTAGCTTAACACATACATCAACACAACATAACTATAATTTTCTTTATAATTATAACTTTATTTAACCAACTCACACATCATTTTAATTACAAATTCAAATTAAAATATTACTATAATAATTCATTTAATCATTATAAACTCTCTAACTTAATTTATAATTTAAATTAGAATACTATCTCATAATAATTAATTTCCTTAACTCATTAATTATTTATTTAACAAATAATTCACCAAATCAAATTAAATTAATTTAAACAAATATCTATTCAACGATAAACACATCCATTAAATATTTATATAATTCAATAAATATTTAAAATTACAATTTAAAATTCTGGATTGTTATAGTGAGCACAAAATTCTTTGGGAATGGAGTACCTGGATTTGGGGGTGTCACAATCATGCTCACTTAGGTTATTGGACAAATCGTCTCCTATATGGTTTCTTTCTAGAAAATTGCATTGTAAGGAAGCTACCAAATTTTGAACCTAAAACAAACAATGAGACAAGATAAACCCAATAGTATCTGATTGCATTATGTAATTAAATGGTTCTAAGTAGCAATGCACCAGAAAGTTCACCAACATTGAAGGATTTTAAACAAACAAGCTCATTTTGTTTTTTGAAATGGAAGTTTTTTGTAAGAAAACATCAAGTGTAAAAATATATTTCTCTTCTTTCTTCCAGGACACTGAAAGGGCTGTAACAAGGAAAGAAGGAATAAAGTTGGCTAAGGAATATGGATGCCTATTTATTGAATGCAGTACAAAAACTCCAGTTAATATACATCAGTGCTTTAAAGAGCTTGTTTTAAAGGTATAGAAAATGTCAAATCTTTATATATATATATATATATATATATATACAGCCACGTTCTTAGACGGACCTCAGAAACGGACCAAGCAACGGACTAAGTGAAAAAAGGAAAGCGCGGGTCACATTTCAAAAAAGGGGTCACAAAGACCCGGTTGAAAAAACCCAATCTCTCTCCCCATTTGAAAGCTCAACCATTTGTGAAACAACAGAACCTCCCAATCTAATTCGCGATTCTCGCATTGCAACCTCAACCATTTGCGAATTCTCAAAAACCCTTTCCCCGATTCATAAATTATGCCAATTCTCTCTCCCCAATTCTTTCTCCCCATTTGAAAAGAAAAGATTCTCGTATTCCTGTCTTAACAATTCTGAGCAATTAGATTTCATTTTTTCCACAAATTTCGTCTCTCTCTCTCAAAGCGAGTCTAAGAAGGTAAAGATTCTGAGTATATGAATTTTGTAATTTCAGTTTGATTTGAAAGAAATCTAGGGTTTCTGAGCATATGCTTTTTGTAGTTGTTATTGATTTATAATAATTCGTTTATTGACCCCAATTATAATAACAAGGGATTATTGCTATCATTTTTTTGGCAATTCTGATAAACAGGGGATTTGTTATCTGTAATCATTTTTGGCATTATTACTATCATTTTTTTGGCAGTTCTGATAAACTAGAAGATTCAAATGGAAGCACTGCTGAGATTTTGGAATGGACTGCATCTTAGAATGGAATGCAGAGTCTGGCTTTACAAAATTAATTATTTTGTGTAGTAATGAAAGCATTTCAAGTCACTAGTGTGGAGTTGCTATATAATTTAATTTGAAGCAATGCTGAGATTTTGGAAACAACTCGATGTTCTTTGTCATTGTTCTTTGAAATTTCAGCTGCGATTTTGGGATGGACTGCATCTTGGAATGGACTGCATAGTCTGGCTTTGCAAAATTAATTATTTTGTGTAGTAATGAAAGCATTTTAAGTCACTAGTGTGGAGTTGTTGTATAATTTAATTTGATGTCTTGTTCATGTTTAAAGACTGAGCATTTTTATGCTTTCAGTTTGTAAGCATCTTATGTATTGATAACTCATAGGATGTCTGTTATTTTGGAGTACTGGCATTGACATAATATAAAATCAAGTGTGTGTTTTCTTATGTATAAGAGCAATATTATGATTTTCGGTTGTGTATGAAATTGAACTCTTTGCTCTTTAACTCACTTTCCAACCCAAATAATGACACAATTGCTTTAGCTTTACTTAGTACTGCAATTTGATGCAGTATTCTGCATGAAGAGTAGGCATTTCCAATAATTTAGCTGAGGCCTCTAAGAATTGGGAAAGTAACTACCAATCTCATAAATAATTCTTGTCCCTAAAAGATTGAAGCACAATCTTTATAAATTATAAGTATCAAACACACAAGAAATTACAACCGATTTAGAATCCAGATTTAGAACATAGTAATTTTCATACCATAGATCCACCAATCTCATACATAACGTGTTGGTTAAATAATGAAAATTATCAAAATTACAACTGATTTAATGTTTCCAACTTGACATCACAGCCAACTTTCTTCAATAAATCAGAGCTTGAAACAACAGAGGTGCATCCAAAATCACTCTCAAAATGTGGAAGTTCATTCATAGGAGACTTTAAATTTCGCTCTAGAGTACACTCTTGATGCAGCTGTGCCATCCTTATGAATCCCAAGCTGCTCTTTTCCTTCTGCTGCATTACTTGAAGTAGAACCTTCACTCTCCGGCAACAACTTGCCAGCTACAGCTGCCAACAATTCAAATGCACAAATTTGGCCATCATCTTAGTTTTTGCCGCCCTACAAAAAGTGAGCCCATGGCAGTTAGCTTTTGGCTTCATGTAAATAAAGGAAACAAATCAAAAAGAACATGGGTCATACAAATGAGTAGAACATTGAGAGTCTCAGTTTTTCAGACATCTGATAGAGAAGATGATGCAGAAGTTGAGTTGTATCTCTCTTCCTTTAATATATGTTCTTCTGTTAATAATCAATTTAGGGCCGTTGAAGGTGTACAGCCCCCATAATTTTTTTTATGGACGAGAGTATCAAAAATATAATTTTATCATATGTTTTTTCAGTAAAGAAGATATTCATAACAGAGAACAAAATCACCAATACACTTCCCCCCAAAACAAACCCTAGATCTTTATAGAAAAACAAACCCTAGATCTTTGTATCAAAACAAACCCCAAAACAGAAATTAAAAAATTAAGTAGCAATCTTTACCTTCCGATTCTCTTTGTAGGAACCTCCGTTTTTGATTTGCAACAGAACCATTTGCGATTCCTTCTTGCCTTCCGATTTGTCTTTGCGTTTCTTTTTTGTGAGATGAAGTCTTCTGAACGCTTTGAGAGAGAGATGACTAAGTGAGAGAGATGTGATGCAAAATGCTCGAGCCGGATCATATGGTTTCTTTTTAAGACCTGTATCTTTGCTTTTGACCCGCGTGTTCCTTTAGTCCGTTTGTTGGTCCGTCCAATTGGGTCGCGGCAGATCCAGCCTGTATATATATTCTGATTTTGGATACAACTTGCTGAAATGTTGCTGGAATTGTTGTCTAATGAAATATTTACTGCATAGTTATATGAGAAAGTAAGTTGGTAAATTTGTAGGAAATTCAAAGTTCTAAGGGCCTTCTAGTTGTTTTAAAAACTGCCACTATTTTTGGATGGAAAGAATGTATAATTATATGGAAACATGTATTTCAAAGGCTGCGAGACCCCAAATTTTATAAATAAATATTTAATTTTCTCGAAATATTTTTTTATGTTATGGTGTGGATTTGAGATAATGTTATAATTGTGGGTAATATTTATAAATTCTGAAAAGTAAGCAAGTGATTATAAAATATTCAATTGGTCAGGGAATATTCTTTTTATCGGGGAATATCCGTACGACGACACAATCATTGGTGGACCCCACAACAGAATTATTGTCGGAATGAGAAAATGACAAAAATATCTTTTTATGAAAATAACAACGAAAGTTTTACCGTTAACTGTTGAACTACCCGGTAGTAAAAGTACAGTAATACGTGTGGTTGTATAGTAGCACACGGTATACAATGTTTAACCTTATTTTAGTCCAGAAACAATTTTAAACTAAGAATTTAAGCCGGTCAAACGTGGACCCTCGAGACCTGTCTGACAGTGTTCTTGAAGCTCAAGAACACCTAAGACGACAGATAAGTGTCGTTATAGGCTTTAGCGACGGTTGCTTTTTATTTTATTTTTTGATTTTCTGGAAAATGATTAAAATTAGAAAATAAATTCTAAAAATTACCAAAAATGGTTTTAAAAATTATTTTAAATTATGAAAAATAATTTCTGACTATTTCGAATATTTTTCTTTAATATTTATAATTATTTGAATATTAATGATATTTAATTTATTTAATTAGTATGTTAAATAAATTAGAGAAAATGATTTAATATTATTAAAAATCATTTTAAATAAGAATAATGTGTTAGAAAATATTTTGAATTATAAAATATAATTTTAATATTTTTAGAAAATTTTCATTAATAATTGAATATTAATGATATTAGATTTATTTAATTATTATATTAAATAAATAAATTAAAAATGATTTTCTTGATTTAAAAATCATTTAAAAATGAGAAACCCGATTTAAAAATATTTTAAGCTATAATTAATGACTTTTAATATTTTGATGATAATTTCATTACTATTTGATTATTAATGGTGATGCTTTTAAAAATTGTTTTAATTACTTTAAAAATCATTTAAGTAGAATATTTGTAATAACTTGAGATTTCCTAAATAAAATAAATAAGAAAATTGCGTATAATTTTTTTTTTATTTAATGACGAGAATAAGTGTCTATTAATATGAGCGATAAATACTGAATATATTTATTTCTTTTAAAATTAGAAATAATTTTGGAATTATTAATTACTACAAATTATATTTTATGGTAATTAATTTACGTAAGGAGAAATATTTTTATTAATTATTTTCCATGAAAACATGATTGGAAATAATATACTGAAGTGATAATTAGAATTTATATAATATATATTTTATTATATGAATTGTTCGAATATTTAAATCAAGTATTTTAACTTGATATGTGAAAGAGAAGTCGATATGAGATCCAAACCCTGAATTGGGATTGTGATCAAGAGATGTGAATAATAATATTATATTATTGTTATAATAATTTTATAGTACAATAATTATGTATCTTTGTGTATGTCTTGATGAGATAATATTGAACGATGACGATTGATTAGGTGTAGCATATTACCGTCTTTGTGAAACCCTAATGATTAAACTTAGTTATGAGAAATGACCGAGTAGTATTGTGTATATGAAGTTCTATTGTGTATATGAAGGTTCTTTTGTGTATAAGATGTCGGTAATTAGAAGAAAACCCTAATTACTATTGTTTGTCGATAATTAGGACAAACCCTAATTATTACAACCCTAATCGGTTGAAGTTAGAGATCGTAATGACTGTGTTAGAACATACACAGATAATTAGAGAACCCTAATGGTCAATTAGAAACCCTAATTGATGGCGTTAAGAAACCCTAATTAGAAAATCCTAATTTTCTATAGAAAACCCTAATTTAAAATTATCGGGTTTAATTACGATGTTATTGTATAAATATTTTAATTTACCAAAGGATAGAAAGTAATTGATAAATAATAAGAATTACCATCTAGTGATTAAATATTACATTTAATTGCCATGTACAAGAATGCCCATGAAATTATATGCAAAATTACCAAAATACCCTTTTTGTCCATTTTAGTGTATTATTAGTAGCATTGTTGATGGAATCTTTAATTATGCTAGCTAATCAATGGCTTCTAGAATTCCCTCATGCTACTATACCATTACACCTCAATTATACCAACCCTATTGAGCATCCAAGGCACTTGACATGGTCTATATATAGAGATTGAGGGAGAAATAATGCAAATGCACACTAATATTTTCTAAACTCTCTAGACAAACTCTCTCAACCTCTAGCCAACGAAATTATCTAGCATATCAGTCCCTAAACAAAGCCCAACCATCACAAACAACAAATCAGAAGCATCAAGAAGCCGAAATCAAAAATCAAGCTTTCAAAAGGTAGAAATCCTAAATTCTAGAAATCCTTCGATTCGATGTTAATTGATGCAATTGATTGTTTAAAGTAGTGTAATAGAGAGTCTATTAATGTTCGGGTTGTAAAATCATGAACCCATAACATCAAAGTGCACGCAATTTGAAGATTTAAACAAGTTGGAAAAAGCCGAATTACATTATTTTTCACCAAATGTCGAGGCTATAACTCTTTGGTCGATCACGAAGTTTTGTTGTTTAAAAGTTGTTATAGGTAGCACGATATGTGGTCTTTAATCTCCAAAAGGAATAAAGTTCATATCTATTGTAGATCGGGATTTATAAGTGGTCAAAGTGGGTTGATTTGGCATTGGACCTATTGTTCTTCAAACCCAGAAAATATTCTAAGTGTCCAGAAAATATTATTTTGGAAAATGTCAGGCCTTATATCTCGGTCATCTTTAATGTGTTTTGTGTTCTAAAGGTTGATATGTGTATCTTGTTATGTGGTATTTAACCTCCAAAAAGAATCAGGTCCATATATATTACGGATTAAGAGTTATTTAAGGTCAAAGTGGGTTGACCGGCATTGACCGGAAAATTCTGGGCAGCCCAGAATTTTCTAAGTGTTGATTTTTCTTACAAGGTTTGACCATACTTTAGATGCTTGATTTATTGTTGTTATGATGATGTTAAGTGTTGGAGTTGTAGTCCTACATGTTGTCTACACACTGGAATTGATAAATCACATAAAAGTTACACGATCATCAAGTTATAGAGGTCCAAAGTAGGCACCTCGAACTGTTCTTCGTGAAGAACAGCTTTGGTAGCTACTTTGATGGCTGATTTATCCCAGATCTGATGTTTGTTTAGAGGTTATGATTGTTGGATCTTATATTCTTGTATTTACTCTACAAGACCCAATTTATAGATTGTCCAAATTCGTTAAGATGAGAGAGTTATTCACGGTCAAAGTAGGCCACTCGGTTCTGCCTTATGAAGATCTGGGTAGGCTCAAGAACACCTATAGCGACACTTACATCACTATAGGGGCCTTTAGCTTGACAGATTTTAATTATTTTAATTTCGATTTTCCAAAAAATGATTTAAAAATTAGAAAAATTAGTTTTTAATTATTAAAAATACTAAATAAATTATGAAAAATTATTTTAAAGTCTGAAAAATAGTTTTTAATTATTTTGAGTATATTTCATAAATATTTAATATTTTTGAAATATAAAAGGTATTTATTTATTTAATTATAATATTAAATAAATTATTTAAAAATAGTTTTAATTCATGAAAATCATGAAAAATTATTTTATGGTATAAGAAAATATTTTGAGTTATTTTCCATGACTTTTAATATTTTGTGATGAATTTCATTAATTAATTATATATTAATGATATTAAAGTTATTTAATGATTATATTAAATAATTTAGTTTAAAAATGATTTTAATATTATAAAAATCATTTTAAATGAAATTAAGGTATTTAAAAATATTTTAAGTTATAAAATATAACTTTTAATATTTAAAGGATAATTTCATTAATAATTTAATATTAATGATATTAAGATAATATTAACGATATTTAGTTTATTTAATAATTATTATTAAATAAATAGTTTAAAAATGTTTTATATATTTAAAAATCATTTAAAGAGGATATTAAGGATTTAAAATATTTTAAGTTATAATTAATGACTTTTAATATTTGGATGAATAGTACATTAATATTTATATATTAATGGTGATTATTTAAAAATGATTTTAATTGTTTTAAAAATTATTTAAGGGTAATATAAATGTTTTAAAAATAGTTTGAGTTATTATAAATAACTTTTATATTTTAGTAATGGTTTCATTAATAATTTAATATTAATTAATTATTAATGATAATAGAATTGTTTGATGTTAAAATCATTTAATTATGATTAGATGTTTGAAAGTTATAATGGCCAAACTAATTTGACTTGAGAACCTAAGGTTATGAAGTCCGAGGATTTGATGAAGAGCACCCATAGTAATGAGTTATATCACTATAAGCCCTTGAGTGATGATTTGATTTATTTTAAATTTTTCAATTTCGAAAAATTAGAAAATGATTAAAAGTAAAATGTCCGATATTTCTGAGATGTTGAGGTATAGAATAAGAGTCTTAGACTCATTATTTACTCGATAAAGTTGTTTGCAGACATCGCAAACAGTGTCGTAATTCTATAATAGAAAAAGAAAAGACTTACGTAAGAGCATGGATGAGATATTTGAAAAAAGTATAAAAGTATAGATTATGAACTAAAAGTATGATCACTGCGATTATGTGATGGCGTGATTAGACTATGTCTTCAATTGTAATTGAGTGAGACTATGTGTTATGATATATTGTTCTAATTGAAGCGAATGATCCGATTATTGATAGGTTGTGATAAAGAGATAAAACCTAAGTTGAGATTTGTAATCGACCAAATCAAAAAGTATCTTACCTTTGCATTTCCTTTATGCAATGGACATGAGTAAGAAGTTTGTAATTGTTCTATTCCCTGCATGATTATATACGCTTTGATTATCAACATGTTAGCTCAGATATATATTCTGTTAAGTTGATTTCTAAATGGTTATATAAGTGTCCCCACTTGGATAATCATGGCATTTATTCACATGTTGATATACCTTTGTCAATTACCCGTATACATATATGTTAAATTACATATTATTGTTGAGCAAGATTAAAAACCTTCGGGTTTGGAACCAGGCATATATGAACATCCCGATAATGGGAAAATTTTTATGCGCTTCGGCGGACAAAGGGTGAGCGATGAATTTCGTTCAAGTTATGTAGTATTGATCAATACAGGTACAATCTGGTGATCACCCTCAGGTGCTAAGTAAGTTATGACGGTTCTTGGATGAATTTCTGCTAAACCTTTTCGAAAATGAAAAACAATGTTCATAGTATGTTTCTTAAACCCTATTCATGGGTGGAGCCTCATTTCAAGAATTTGAAAGAGAGTTGTTATGTGAATGTTTTATCAGTACAGATTACTTCACAACTTTCGATTCGTTGTAGAAGTGTTATGGAAAGAGAATACTTATATTCTTTCAGCTTATATATATAATTGCTATTACTTGTTGGGCACTCAAATGCTCATCCTTGCTTAAACTAAATGTTTTTCGATTTACCACGATCGAATTGAAGGCTCAGGCACGAACAAGGGAAAAGAAAAGCTGTTCGAATGAGAATTAGTATGAGTTAATGGTTATAGTTAGTAAGACAATGGAATCTATTGTTAGGTATTGTAAGGAATGTATTTGAAGGTCACGTACCTGGGAAAGTAAACTTTGATGTATGTAAATTAAGTTCGAATTATATTATTATTTAGTATTATTCAAATTTTAAAGAAATGGTATCGTGGAGAACCGAGTTCGGGTTTCAAGTACCTGGATTTGGGGTCGCCACAATATTGATGATTTAAAAATATTTTAAGTTATTAAAAATATCTTTAATATTTTGACAAGTATGTTATTAATATTTTTATATTATTAAATATTAATAATGATGAGATTATTTGATAATTAAATTATTTAAAAATGATTCCGATGTTTGAAAAATTATTATAAATTATAATAATTGCTTATAAATTATTAAAAGCTTTCGAAAAATATTATAAATGATATTTGACTTATCTAAAATAATATTGAAGCTTAGAGACCAAGTTTAATTGACAATAGCTGTGTTAAGTGTCGGATAGGGTGACCAGATCACCGAGAATGGACCGAAGTCCAACCAGACCGAAATAGTTAGACTTGATAAGTGTTTATCTAGGTTATAAACACTGATGTGGCTATGTGGTAATGTGCCTAGGAGAAGTTTGACTGTAGAATACAGTGTTGCGTGTCATAAATAATTGTGCTAATTGTGAGACCAATATTATTGGTTATAGGTCTTACGAACGCAGATAGGTTTATTGTGTAGCTGTAATCAGCGGAAGAGGCAAGTTCCCTAACTCAACCTTGAGTTAATATTGTTTAATTATTATTGGTGGTTAATTATTTCTAATTAGACCACGTCCAGGGATTTATTGTTGATTATTCGCAGTTAGGGCATGCTTAATAATTCAAATTGAATTATTGATTTAGAATATATATACATTCATAGAATAACTATTGTTAGATATACATATCCGTAGAAGCTAGAATTGACAGTACAGATAATTCCTGTTTATTGTTGAATTATGTTGAGAAATGTCTTAGCCAATTATTACGGTTGAGCGAACATTTGTTAGAACTTGATAGGTTAGAAGAGAATTAAATTATTATTGACAGATCGATGCCAATTATTTTGGCTAGATCGAGAAGTAAATAGAATTTGAAATCACAGTATTTCATTGTAAAATCAAAATCTTGATTCTAAGACTGAGAAGAACAACCTTTTATATAAAGGGAATATTTTATCGGTCGAGTATTCGGCCTTTGCGCGCGATTAAGTATTATGCATAATATAGGGTATATTAAAGCTGATAACTTTATATACTTGCAGAGGGGTATGATTTAATCTTTATGGTTATCTGATACACCTGGGTATATCAAAGTTTAACTTTGATAGTTACTCGAGAAGAGAAGTTCAAGATCCAATGGATCGCTTTCAAAGATAAATCTGGAAAACATTCCACTTTGCTATTTCGTAGAATTAATTCTTGATTATTCATTTGAATATCGTAGAAAACCTTGAAAGCGTTGTACTCTTTCATTATCGAATTATTGTTGCGTAGAATGTGATAAGGTTTGATATTGATTTCTATATCTTTATTGTATCTCTTAACTTGCGGAGCAAACTTGTTGCTCACCCTTGCTATAAATAAAACTTTTCAGCTAGGGACGAAGTTGCAGAAGGTGCTGTGAAGAAGAACAAAGGAAAAGGAATGGTTATGAATTAGTTATGATGAATAATATTATTATTATGTCGTATTGTAAACCGTTTTTGTATATCTAAAAGGGTATGTCTGTAATGTTAAGGTTAGTAGACCTGGGACTTATGTATTAAAAATATATGTTAATGAGTTATGTATTCCTATTTATATTAAAATGGGTAGTTATATGGTATTATATTGTGGATCGTGAACACCAAATTCGGGGGTCAGGTAACCTGGATTTGGGGGTGTCACAATCAACACGCAATACCATCCTATTGGAGCGCCACTTCCCATACCCAAGATTTTTGTCGAAGTGATGGTCGCCACATAAGAAATGATATCATTGGGTCATCAGTCTAGACAAGGGCTGGGTAAAAATCACCAGGGTATTAAGCACCCAATTCAAATGTCCAGTCAAACTGGGACAGCCGGACTAGGCTATTATGCCAGTTCTAGTCATAGGAATCCTCATAAGCACAAGCAGATTCCTCAAGCTTCCGCCACACGGCGATTATCTCCACCTGCAACTCCTGAGCCTATACAGTCTCCAATAAAGGTGTCAGCCCATGTTATGGCTATGTTATTTCCCAAACCAGTACCAGTTAAAGCAAAAGAGGTTCTGATTCCTGATCCCAAAGTGGAAGAGAGGGAATGAAAACACAAACAGGACATCGCCCTAATGATGTTAGGCATACGCATCATTGTCCATGATGAACATACCAACCGATACACCTCAAACGATGATTGCCCAGATGTTATGGTCATCATTCGGGAGAAGGAGGACGATGACAGCCCCTCCATCAATGCGGTCCATCATAACTTTTCCCTTGACAATTGGAACAACACTCTATGCATTGGTCGAGAAGGGTAAAACAGGCAGAAACCCCTCTACCTTGTAGATAATATTAACTGCTTACTTTTCTATACAATATTAGCAGTTATTTTGTCAGTATATGCTCACATTTCGTATGATTAAATAGTTTCTTATATTAAGTGAAAGCATATTTTATTTCAGGACTTTGAATTTAGATGTGCCTGTACTTGCTGATAAGATGCCTTTTCTCCACAAGGATTGTAACTTTGATGAAAAGTTGGACTCAGACTTGATGGAAATACAAGAAGAAATTTAGATACCTCAGGAGATCAAAGAATGGGTCGAAGATAAACCTAAACCCAACCTTGATCAAACTACTTCTTTCAATCTCGGAACCTTAGAAAGCCCTAAGTTAATCCAGATTGGTTCAGACCTCACTCCAAACCAACAGAATGACATGGTTGTGTTATTAACCTAATTTCAGGATGTGTTTGCATGGTCTCACAAAGACATGGTGGGTTTGTCCACTGACATTGTTCTTCATCGCCTTCCCATTAAAGAGGGATTTAAGCCAGTCAGGCAAAAGCTCAGGCGATTGAAACCTGAGTGGAGTTTAAAGGTTAAAGAAAAAATTGTGAAATAATTTCAAGCTGGCATTATCATGGTGTCTACATATCCTGAATGGATATCCAACATAGTTCCCGTGCCTAAACTGGGAGGAAAGGTGCAAGTTTGCGTGGATTACCGGGATTTGAACAAAGTTTGCCTTACAGATAGCTTTCCCGTGCCTTTTATCCACATTCTTATTAACAATACTGCTCAATACGACATGTACTCCTTTGCGGATTGCTTCGCGGGGTATCATCAAATTATGGTCACTGAGGAGGATCATGAGAAAACTGCTTTCATCACGCCTTGGGGAACTTTCTGCTATAGACGGTTGTCATTTGGCCTCATTAATGCCGGAGCAACCTATCAGCGAGCTATAATGGCTCTTTTCCACGATTTAATGCACAAGGATTAAAACTTTCATACCTGCAGTTTATCCTGAAGACGGGATTAAACTTTTCACACCTGCAGTTTGTCCCAAGCATGGGATCAAACTTTCATTTCCTCGCAGTTCATTCTGCATATGGGATTCAACTTCTTCGGTCACCAATTGTCCTGAGGGGCGAACTACATCGACCTAATCTCCCTGATACCCGGGAGTACGTAGGCAACCATATTCTATATGGCCCGGTCGTAATAAAAAAAAACATTTTTGCCCTTTCCTTACAAAAACAAAAACAACAAAAATATTCTTACACCCTTCTTCATCAATAAAGCTTCTCCACCCATTTACACCATTCAGCATTAAACCTCTTACACCAGGCTCGAACTACGCAGACCTGATCTCCTCTTCAATAGGAGTACGTAGGAAGCCATTTATGGTTTGGTCTAACCCCCTACCAAAATATAAAGACTTGTCAACGGTATTGGGATCAAACTTCAATCCACCACACTTCATCGGCTTCAGAACAAAGGGATGGAACTACCTAACCTCTCCGTAAATAGGAGATTCAGCGACCATCTAAGTTGTGGTTGTGCCTCAAAGAGCAACACCAATCCATAAGAGATGGAACTAACCGGGCTCCTCCTAAATAGGAGTACTGGCGACCATCTATGGTGCGGTCAATCTCAGAGAGAAAAAGCCACACTCCTCTCCACATCTACATACAGAAACCAGTCCCAAGACACCAAAGATGGTAGGGATACACACATATCAATGATCCATTCTGAAAGATCCTGCGATGTCTCAATGTCTGCACATCAAGGATGAATTCAGAATGTATCAAGATCATAAGCCCTGAAGAAACAGGCAAATATCAAGCAAGTATAGAGGCACAACTGAAAGGGAAGTAAATCAAAATATATTTCCCTGTCATATATAATACTATTTGATATATACATATGTGTTATACATGACGAAATGGCTAAGCTAGTCTGTGCAGGAAAATACAAGGCTATCTACAGATCAGTATGTATGCAGGCCAGCAGATCTAACATAGCATCTCTCTCAGAGGAAGGGGGTAACGCTATGATCTCCTGCATTAGCATATCTACACGAGCCAATAAGTCCGAGGCTAACTGAATGGTGACATGATGCTCATCTATATATGCGCTCATCTCGGCAATCATACCAGTGGTCAGGGATTTCACTAAAGTGTTGTCTGCAACAGCCACGTCTCGGGAAAATATAGCAGCATCCCTCTCAATGATCACTGCATCCATGACTGATCTGGCATCATCCCGCTCCTCAATAGTGGTATCTCTATGTACCAAAGCCTCATCTCTCTCCAGCAGAGCAGTGTCTCTCTCATCAAGAGCTGTCAACATCAAGGTCCTAGCCTGATCTCTCTCAATGGTCATCAGATGTAAACTCTGCTCCAGATACTGTGCTGAATGCCGAATCATAGTAGCACTCGTAGTGGGAGAATCCATCACAACTGTTGGAAACCTAGTAGACAAATCCTCCTCAATGGGAATATAAGTCTCCTCCATAGGCTCCCCATCATCAGAATCAATCTCCCGCTCTGTGGATACCACCATAGTCAATGATGTATCTGTCTCCATCCATGCGAAATACTCTGCAGAACAACCCGAATGGCTGATGGAAAACTCAGCTAGCTCACGCTGATCCTAACAGTCATACAACCTGGATCTATCCTCTGCTGATAAGTTTTAAGAAGCTAAGCGCTGACTCAATGCCCCCTCAAAAGGATGAAAATCCTGGAACTGGTCAAACTAACACATCATGGCCAGTGAGTGGTAAGTAATCATGCCTCTCAAACCAGCTAGAGGGAGATAATCCATGCCCAGAGCATGAGTAATGAAGTTGTAGGGTGAGCTGAGCCCTGTACACGACAATATATCAAACGGATCTCCGATCCCTACCAGGAAAACGGACCAAGATGCAAGATCTGTACACTCCGCAGGCTGAAAGGAGTATGACATGGTTATATCATGGGTGAAATAATACCCATACCATCTGAAAGTGCCAATCGATCTCAAGTGTGACATAAACCACACATACAGCATGACTGATCTTCCTGTGAATACCCTTGTAGGGTAAGTGCTGCAATATGTGGCTGACCTCAGCGTCTCTACGATAATCATCGGTATAATGGTGTGAACCCTCCCTGAGAGCTCTCACTGGTATGATGACGCCAATATCAAACTCATCCATGTACCGTGGCATGTATACATACGACAATATGCACAATAGCAGTACATCCACTCTGACCAGACGCCAATGATCCTCTGGTGTGGTGAAATCCCCAGAATGCCGTGTATAATTATCCTCCAGCCAAATCTATCAAACAAAAAATGCTGGGATATCACGTGACCAGATGTGAGGTCATCCTGTCCCACCCCTCCGGCTCAATCCAGTTCGAGTTGCAAAGGAGGTCTCACAAGCTTAAAAGGCCAAGTCAGGAATAAAAATGCTACGTGACTGAACGGAATAGCCTGGAATCCTGCTTTACATATCACTCATTGGTATTCGCCTAAATACAAGGTACACTATACTGATGATCTCATCTTTTGCAAATCATACTCGGCAATGCCTCACGCAGGTCCGATGCCGCCAAATACAGGGTCGTAACCCTAAAAGGTTCCCCAGCGGGGGTTATAGCGCATTCTTCGTATCCATGTATCCCCGGCGGGGGTTACAACTCCTTCTTCATCCATGAACGAACCCCCGAAGGGGGTTACAACGCATTTTCAACCATTGATGTATGTGTCAATGAAGGTCAAGCAACCTTGACAATTTACAAAATGTATCTATCCGTTGATACACACATCAACGAAGGTCAAGCAACCTTGACAGTTTAAAATAGGTATCCATCCGTTGATACACATATCAATAAAGCTCAAGCAGCCTTGACAGTTCGCCCAACAGGGATCTATCAGGTGATACACATATCAGTGAAGGTCAGTGAAATTTGACAATACATACCGCTTGGCGATAACTCCTACAGATCATGATATATCTTTGGTGACACAAACCAGAGAAGACCATCCTCATCGGAGAGGACCGATGATGGAATATTTTATACACATCCTCAAACAGACAAAGCTTTATCCCCACAGATCTCTTACACACGAGAGGCACATCTTTAGAGTAAAGTCTGTATCTAGGATTCAGGACTTTGGTGATAACCCCAATGTCAACATCCTGGAAGACTTGGATCACACGTCCTGGACATCACTAATTTTCATCCCCGACAGGATTAATAGGGAACCGGTAATCATCCCATCATGTTGGAAAATAATCCAACAAAACACATGCATCATACATTTGCATCATGTTGTTGGACATGGCATCATATTCATCCTGTTGCATTTCAAGTGTCTAGGATTCTTTATCCTATCCATGCCTTGCATTGCATGAATATGATAAAGGGGGGCATCTGTAGACACTCAAAATTTTCTGCACACTTGTTACTAATATTGCAGGAGGGCAGATTCATCTTTCAGAGATAACCCTAGAAAACAGCTTATATCCATTCCAGATACCACCGGGAGTTCAGTCTAAACCCCAGAACACACACCGGGAGTATCAGTTCTAACCTCGGAGATAACCTCGAGTTTCATCCTTGGAGATAACCCCAAGGAATGTCGTTGCAATTCCGGCGATAACCCCAAAAATGCTTATTTCAAATGCATGCAATCAGCTTTAACCTCAGAACTCCCGTAGAGGCACTCATTCCAAAGACCCGGAGAAAACATCGGGAAGACAGGCACACTTAAAGATAACCCTGAGCAACATCTGTTATCAGCCCAAATTGGAGAGAATCCCAATGAGGGGTAAAATCATCATCTTGCCACCTCAACCCCATATTGCGCCGTCTCAACATCTCATACATACATTTCTACACAACAATGTCCCACAAGAGCCAAGGAGTTCCAATCCCGAGTGACTAATATGTAGGGCAGCACATCGGATAGAATTTGAAGCTTGAAGACCATGGGAATGGTCCCCTCTTCCTAAATTCGTACAACCTCTAATCCCATGTCACTGCGTAACTCTCAACAATGGCGGTCCGAAAAAGTTCTTGTACACCTCAATCGAATGCTCGGGTTCAATTTTTACAAGTTCGAGCAGACATCACAATGCACGAGTGCACGTACACTATAAATAATTTTAGCTTAGGTAAGTCACACACTAGCGAAGTATATAACTCGTCTCTCCCCTCCTAGTTCTAGACTCTTATCTCCGCCAGCGACTATATCCCTAAGCTTTGATACCATTTGTGATGCCCCCAAAATAGGTCCACACGACCCATTTTGAGTCGCCAGATATCACACTATAAAAATCATTTACAAACTTCTTTTATACAACTGTTGAACTGTCGTGCAGAATATGACCACAGTTAAACTATGAGTTTTAATACAAATGTATGTAACTCTCATGGTTCCTCGACCACAACCTTACAACGGTACTTTACATAAAAGTACAGTCAAAAACTATTTTACTTCATGACTAAAGATAATTTACTTCATCAATAGCCTTCATCTGTAAAAAATCAGAGATTTAGAACATATAGTAGATGATAAAACTTTTTAACCATAGTTGCAGCGGAACGAGCAATCCATTAGAAAAGTCAAATAGACCATCGGATCTATTATCTTCTCCATGTTAAAAGTCCACCAATAATGTTTTATCCCTGTAACATCAATCATCAATTCCTGTCCACAATTATATGAATAACTCATAATCATAATTGTGATTCTAAATTCCTCTTCAAACCCAGGACGAAGATAATTTTCATCACCTATCTTCACCTGAAACATCAAAAATCATGGTTATACCAAATCATAATTCCTGCTCATAATCATACTAATAAATTCATCTTTGCACTACGGCCAAAGATATTCATTAACAATTCATCTTTGCACTATATGCCAAAGACATACAACTATATTTTAGAAGAGTCAAGTAGAGCATGATATCTACTATCTTTTACGAATTAAAAGTGTATAATCAATATTTTATCATTTGAGACTCAAATTTTAATAAATAATCCACATCATTGAATCATCCCTGCACTACGGCCAAGGATATTAATGTAATCATCAATGGTCATGATTATACCGAATACTCCCTGGTTATAATCATACCAATAACTGTCCATCAATACACTACGGGCCAATGAGGACTTTTACCACATCATCTATATTATTACGGGTCATGATTATACCGAATGATCCCTAGTCATAATCATACCAATAAACAGTTCATCTATGCACATAAGCCAAAGATACTCATCAATTAATAGTTCATCTTTGCACGTAAGCCAAAGATATACAACTGTAAAACCAATAATCAACCGTCCATCTTTGCACGTAAGCCAAAGATAACTTTCATCATAATATAAGCATGAGGATGATGACAATGATATAAGCATTAATCAAACGAAATCAAGGATAAATATTAAAGACTTTAAATTTATCCAGTGTTTAAAAATATCCAAATTGTCAACATGATACTGCTTTGTGGAGTAAAATTCAAGAATAATATTCATGTACCAAAAATAATTTAGACAAAAAAGAAATATATTTTTCGGGTAAATAGTACCCCGCAATAGTACCCTATGAATAGTACTTCGGGAATAGTACCTCGTGAATAGTACCCCGGCATGAAAAGTACCCCAAATGCCCGAGTGAATAATATTCGGGTGAATAGTAATTTGGGTGAATAGTAACCCGTGAATAGTAACTCATGAATAGTACTCCGACACGAAAAGTGCCCCGAATACCTGAGTGAATAATACTAGAGTGAATAGTAACCCGTGAATAGTAACTCGTAAAAGAAATACCAAATAAAATGATATTCCATGACGAGTACAAAAGAAATGATATCTCATACGAGTATAATAGATTATACGAAACTGCAAATGGATTTTCACCCGCCATGCGGTAATCCACGTAGATAGATCATTTTCATAATTTAATAAGGAATGAATACAAAGGATCATTCACCATAAATGCGGTAATCCACATAGACAGGTTATTCCAACAAAATAATAAAGAATGGAATAACAGAAGAATTCTCCATGCATGCGATGTATCGCATGCAGAAAAGTTATTCCCAATGTAATAATAAAGAATGGAACCAGTCATGCGTGAATCCGTATGCATGAGGATATTTCAACAGATAATAAAGAATGGAACCAGTCATGCATAATCCGCATGCATGTGATATTCCAATGTAATAATAAAGAATGGAACTGTGTCATGCGTAATCCGCATGGCAGGATATTCCAATAAAATAATAAAGAATGGAATAACAACAGAATTCACTGCATGCGATAGATCAGATAGACAAAGTTATTCCAATGAGAATAATAAAGAATGGAATAATGAAGAATTTCACCATGTATGCGGTACTTTGCATGTATGCATTATTCCAACATAATAATAAAGAATGGAATAACAACCCTTACGAGTATTGAAAGAAAATAACTCTCTTCATGAATACGAAAGAATAATACCCATTACTATAATAATAATATCCCTTATCTCAGAAGAAGACTGGATACTGAAATAGTGAAGTAGCAGACTTCACTTCTTCTTTCTCTCTATAGCTTCTCTCTCTATAATTTCTCTATAATAATTGCTCTTGTGAGACTTAGTGAATTGGTGAAAAATAATGAAGGAATGAGCTTCTATTTATAAGAAAATATAGTTTCCATAATTGCACATTTTGGGGCTCGAAATATTACAGTATAATACCCTCATCTTTTCCATCATTTTTAATTTAGTCATACAAGTACTATCAAACTTGCACCACCTCCCCTAATAGTAAATCATGTGAATCAATAGTAAATTATGTGACTCAATAGTTCTAAACATGTGAAAAAATTAATTATAGTATAGTACCTTCATCTATACCTCTATTTTTAACTTAGTCATGCAAGTATTACCAATCTTGCACCAACTTCCCTACTAGTAAATCATGTGAATTAATAGTACACACATGTGAACACATAGTTATAAGCATGTGAATTAATAGCAATTAATTACTCATTTATCCGGTGAATTACCCGATTGGTCAATATAACCTCCAGACATCAATTATTATCGAAATAAATGTCGATTTCCACTAACACTAATAATTTCCACATAATGGAACTATCAATTTCATCTTTAATCAACACGAACTTATTCATCATTAATATTATAACGCACAATATTTAACAACCAGGTCATTCCCAGGAAAGAGGGGGCTTTCCGATAAGGATTTCTCCTTATTGGCGCGCAATTAGGTGACCAAACCTCTCCTTGACAGAAGTTCTAGACATTGTCAATATTGCAAATAATAATATGAATAACTTATCCGTCTCAATTATTGATTTAATAATATAACATATTATGCAGATGATACTGTGACAATAATTGAATCAATAATATGAGAGATATGATGCAGCAATTACTGTAGCAATAATTGAGTATAACTGAGTGACTTCTTACGTAAGCATCAATAATCAATATCGTGTGCTACTATGCAACCACGGGTATTACTATACTTTTACTACCGGGTAGTTCAACAGTTTTAACGGTAACACTTTCGTCGTTATTTTTATAAAAAGATAATTCTGTCGTTTCTTACTACGACAATACTTCCATTGTAGGGTCCACCAATGATTGTGTCATCGTACGGATATTCCCCGACAAAAAGAATATTCTCCGACCAAACGAATAACAATTTGCTTACTTTGTAAAATTTTCAACTATCACCCTTAACTTTAACCCTTTCTCAATTTAACTATTTACTAAATAACATAATAATTATAAGAAAATTGAATACTTTAATTTTATAAAATTCGGGGTCTTACACTTATCGCTTTTATATATTTACATTTTTGATCCCCTATGGAGGTGCATCATGGTGGTTGATCATGTTTATATATATATATATATATATATATATATATATATATATCTCTTATATATATAATCGCTTACTTCTTTTCCTATAAATTGCGGCATCATGTGAGCCTAGGAATCATGTGATCACAGATTCAGTCCACTAAATCTAGATTTAGTTCCCGTGATGGACATTTTCAACTATAAGCAGCTTGTAAATTATTCATGGTGTTTGAATTTACTTAGATGGCTTTCATGCCCATGAGGAGTTCGACACTATTATATATTGTTTTCTCGAAGATGCTTCGCATCTCAAAAATAAAAACAATCGAGCCGAACATTTATTAATAAAATGGAAGTATGAAAAGGTCTCAATTACTATTGAGCACAGGGTTTGAAAAAACCTCTTTTATAAAACTTCATTGTTATATCATGTTTAAAACTAAATTTTTTATATAAATTCAAACCCTTTGTGTATAGGTGTGAACGAGGCCTCGTACTACTTCCAAATAATAGCACATTGATCCACACACACACACACATTCATATAACAGTTTCTTGAAAGTGGCGGTCACCGTGGCAACACGGATGTCGGGGGGTGCCTAACACCTTTCCTCCGCATAATCAAGCCCCTGAACCCAAATGAATCTCAGTTTCACAGACCCGTTTAGCAGTGTTACATCACTGGGTCAATGTGCAAACCTTTTCTTGGTTGTGTTGGTACAACCAGTTAAAAACACCAATTGGCGACTCTTACAGTCAAATCATCGGCATATACATGTCGGACCTTTTTCACTTATTTTTTTCAAACAAATCTCATATAACATGAGAACACCAAAGAACAAGAACAGAAAAGGGACAAACAAAAATCCCGACGTCGACAGTTCTATTGTTCTTCTCTAGAAATTAGATTGTAGCTAGGACTAGCCGGGGAATGGAGTGATGGTCCGAGACTGTAGAAGTATCTCAATACATTATAAAATAGTGTGACAATAATTGTATTGAGAATTTATGTTGAGTATGGATATTGTCGTAATAGTTATGATATAATATTTGTATTGAAACTCACAGTATATGTGTTATCGTATTTTGCATGAAAATTTTAATAGTTGTAAATAGAAAAATTTGTATTTGAATTCTGTAGTATGTATTTGGCGACTCAAAATGGGTTGTGTGAACCTATTTTAGGGGCATCACATAATTGTTATCTTAGTTATGTTGATGATGAGATAATACAACCTTTTAATGCTATATTGAATGTGAAATATATTATTGTATGTTTGTGTTGGGATAAAGCAAGTTACAAGTACAACAATGAATTTTAAACCTGAAAATTCCATATTTTTAAAAAATATTAAAAAAGAGAATATTTTCAAGGAAATAAGATATTTCCGACGAATATTCCATCGATATTATTATTTACATAATTTCCCAAAAATAACATTTTCATCGAAAATAGCTTATTTCTGAGAGAATTTCTGTCAATATAATCGTTTAAGCAGTTTTTTACAAATTATATTTTCCGTTGGAAGTAGTATATTTCCAAGGGAACTTCCGTCGAAAATAACCCCAGTGCATATTCGACAAAATAATTGTGTCATAAATATTCCGTCGCAGATTCCTTATTTTCGACAAAATTCAGTCGAATATAATTTAGTCAAAAATATGTGTTTTTCGATGAAATTTTCGACGACTGTTATCTCTGACATGTCTCTATACGACTGACATTTCGACGGAATATTCCCACGAATATAAGCTAATTCTGTTTGAATAGGCTTACTTCCGACCAAATATTCCGTCAGAACTAAGGCTTTTTTTGTAGTTCAATTTTGAGTCCGAAAAAATCAAATTAATCATCCAAATAAGGCCTTAAACTACTAACTCAATAGTATCTTTTTGAGTCATCTTATCCTACGACAAGCTCACCCCAAAAGGTCATGACTAAAACTACTATTGTTAGTAACTTAATTTCTTATATAAGATAATTTTTTCCACATGTTTTGATGTGGGACTGCTTAAATTCTGATGTCTTCGTCTCCATTGTAGGATAATAGCATCAGTCTTTGTGTTACCACCTCCAGCAACTCAATCGAATAGGATTTGATGCCATATGTAATGACCCGGGTCAAATCCCACAGATTAGCTTTTGTGTTACCACATCCGACAACCCAATCGGATAGGCTTTGATACCATATTTTGACCGAATCCGGAACAAATTAAATTTATCTAAATAAAGACTTAATTATTTATAATCTAATAATATTTTTTTGAGTCATCCACATGATCATCTAAAATATTATGACTGAAAATATTATTATTAATAACTTATTTTTATACATATAAATAATATTTTTTAATATATTTTAATATGTGACTAAGAGTTACATGTTGGTTGTTCCAACATATTAGAATTTGATATTTTCCTAAATATACCAAGTGGAACTCAAATAATTAGCTAACAACACTTGGTGATGATCAGGCATAGCTTTATAGTTGACAGAATGATGCTCTGTCGTGACCCTATAATAAAACGACATTTAGTTTATGCTTTATGACTTCTAAATATTTTTTAATGAACTTGTGTATATTCTTAAAGAACAGATGATAAACCTGCAGTAATTTTGACTATATTCATTGTCTGTAGCAGGTCCGATTCAGATATATAACTTTATATATATATATATATATATATATATATATATATATGCCGAATTTCGTTCCTTACTCAGCTTTAATAATGTTCACGATTTTGATCAAAAGATTAAAACACTGGTGGAGTCTATCAACACTAGTTAATAATCAGCTATTAGCTAGAATATTGAATTATCATAATTATGTTTAAAATTCAGTAAAAAAATGGATATAATTGAAAATTGAATCGAATCGAAATAATTTAATTAAAATTTCTTGATAATTCGGGTATTTTTCATAATTCAGTTATATCTGAATTTTTTTCGGTTTACGGGTTGAGGTTTGGATTTTAATTTTATGTTATTCGGCTAACTGAATAACCGAACAAGATGTTTAAAAAAAATAAGGCTTAAAGTTAAAACACTAATATTAAATCTTCACTCTCCATCTCTTATCTTATCTCAATTCTCAGTCTTCAGATCTCGATTATCAACTCTCATCACTCATCAGTCTCTCATCTTTAATCTCTCGATCTCTCATCTCTACTCTATCAGATCTCAATCTCTAATCTCTCAGATCTCAAATCTCGATCACTCATCAGTCTCTCATCTTGATCTCGATCGCAAGAGTTGCGATTTCGCCTGGCCTCCGAACGACAGACCAAAGTAAGGGCGAAGCCTCATCTCCGAGACTCTGACGGTATTTATCGACTCAGAGTACCATGGATAACATTTCAAGAAGGAGCTACAACATCTCGATCCACTTCTTTTATTTTTCCTCTCGTCGACCGTCATGCTTCTTGATAAGTAGGTTTTATACCTACTTATCTGGTATCTATTACTTGAATTAGTTGTTTAAACCTATGTTTCTTAGTTACTTTTCATACATTTTATGTTATTTTGTAGGCTATGACATAACATTGGCATGAAGAAGCATGGAAAAACAATTCGGACATCTTTTGGACTAAAATATGCAAGCAAATACAAGAATAAAAGATTGCAGGGCTTTTAACACCAAGTTGGATGCATGTTCTTGGCTTGGAACTTGGATTATACTGTAGAGCTTCTTCTTATCTTTCCGAAACATCTTGAATCATCCCAATCGGAGTTCGGATGCAAGAGTTATGGCCTTTTTATCAACGAAGATCAAAGCTAAGAGTTCTCATGCTTGCAATTTACACAGCATCTACTTCAAGCTCGACTTTGATCTTGTTTCGTTCAGAATTTCTTAATTCTAAAAGAATGAAAGTTGTACAGATCGTCGATAGCTTCTATTTGATAAGTGGCAGGCCCCGTAACTCTTCCCGGATCAAATGTTATGGCCATTTTACCAGAGGACATTGCAACAGAAAAGTGACACCTGCCGGGGCGGGCTTTCCCTTCACAAAACCCACGCCGGGGCGGGCATACCAGCTGCAAAACAGTAAGGACCCCCGCTGGGGCGGGCCCTTTTAGCCTTATAACCCCCGCCGGGGTAGGGGTACACACAAAAAAGTCGTTTTATGTCCGAATTTGAGTTGGAGAAGGATTGTTTCGATTCGATTGACTCAAGGACTTCCAAGAGGACTTAAAGACAGATAAAGAGACTTATAAATGGGGGAGAATCGCATAGATTATAAGGGGGAGAGAGGATTCCATTAGATTATATTTGAGTAGAATAGGAGAAAACACTAGTTCTTATGAGATTTGGAGATTGAAGCACTTGGAAGCCATTGGAGATCCAGATCAAGAAATGAGATGGAGGACTTAATTTCATCGACAAATGTATTCACTTCTTTTCCTTAATCTTATTCTTATCTTTTAATGTGTATTCAAGTGTGTATTCTTAGTTTTAATTCAATGAACTAATTCTTTGTTTTAGATTACAATGGATCTTATTGTGTAGTTTATTTTAATATGATTAGCTATCAATTATTATGTTCTATTGTGAGGATTGTCTATTGTGATTTGGACTTAATTGTTTAATTGACTAGCCATCAATTACCGTGATAATCTATATGAACTCGAGAGATGAAGTTTAGATTTAGATCTGATCATGATAGCATGTGTTTGTGATTTCTACATAGATGGAACTCATGATTTGTGTTTAGGATAGAGATATGCCTTTACGCCATATGTAATCTTATAGAGAACTTGTGCTTTAAATTCTTTTTAATTGTAATTCACGTAGAGATATAGTGGATCAGTTAATTAGGGTGTCTTGCTTAATTCTATCATCTATGAATTTAAGTGAATATGGGTATTATGCATCGAGAGGTGGTTTTATCTGCTTTAGTGTTCTTGATTAACAATTCAGAATAGAGAATAATTGATGAGAAGTGTGTTAACTTAGATGAAGTAATAAGTGAAGTTGTGATCATAAATCTCTGTAATCTTAATTTAACTAGTGGAATTTAATAGTAGCTTAATTATATAATTTGAAATTCATTCGTTCAAATAAGATTGAGTTGGTTACGAGTTAGTACTTGGTGATTTTTATTAAACAATTCATCGTGGGAACGATACTCTACTTTCACTTTATTACTTGTTGACCATGTATACTTGCGTGTTATGCATAATTAGATTTTACCCAACAAGTTTTTGGCGCCGTTGCTGGGGAATTAGTTAATATATTTTTGCCAATATTAGCTTCAATCAAATTAGTCTTAATTTAAACATTTTTATCCTTTTTATTTAATTCTCTTCATATTTTTCTTTCTTTTCAGGTACCATGGCGTAATTTAATTATCAATGGCCGTATACGAGAATGACTCAGCCAAGGGGAGCGGGGATTGATGGTCTAAATGCATTTTCTGCATTATCAGCGTAGCTTGAGACACTTTCGAGGAGGTTTGACGTTTTTGCAGCCCAACGTAATCGAAGGATAGCACTTAATTTCAATTATTGTGCTGGTAATCATCCGAGTCATCAATGCACCGTTAGTTTTGGGCCGGGACAACACAGTGGTGAATACCTCAACGATTATACATATGCTAATTATCATCAAGTTTGGGGGTATTACCCGGATTCGTCATGGAGCTCTACTTATGAAGACCAATACTACGCTCCAAATCCAACATACACACCGGATTTTTCATGTAAACCTCCATTGCCACAGGAAGAAAAGTCAAATTTGGAGGAATTATTGTCAAAGCTCATAGCAAACCAAGAGGAGAGGATGGTGAGTCAAGAAATATCGAGCAACAATTTTTAGCACCAGATGGAACAACTTATCGCCACTTCAACCCATGGTCTTCAATACATGGAATCCAAAATTGATACAGATAATTCAAAGTTGGAGGAATTGGTGTCCAAGTTCGTAGCATCAAATGAGGAGAGGAGGATTAATTAAGAGCAATTAATTCAGAATCAAGAGATATCAATTCAAAATCTACAGAACCAGATGGATCAAATGCTCAAAGCCTTGAACAATTGTCTTCAAAATAATTGGTGTTATGACAAGGATTTCACAGATTGATGAAGTGCCCGAGCCAAATCTACAACTGGATGAGACACGAGATGTTGAAAAAGAGGAGACAAGTGGGGATAATGAAAATAAGGTCGGTGAAGAACTAACTATGAGTACCAACAAGGATGAGCTGATGTTATTAGTGCCCCAAGTTCCTTCTCCGCCAAAGATCAAGGGTCCAGTTAGATTTGCAAAATCGTGCCCACTTGGTAGTCATGTCGTCGGCAAGGCTCTTTATGACATGAGAGCTAGTACAAATATAAAGCCATGGTGGGATGAGGAGGAGAAGATAGAAGAAGAGCCCATTGTTCTTGCCAAGCCTCAAAGCCCCAATCGAATCATAGGCTCAACGGACGGAAAAGTACCTAGTTATTCAACATTCTCAATTGGGCACTTATTTAAACAAAGCATGCTAGGTGACTTTGATGCATTAGCCATCACAAATGGGAACCTACCAAAAGTTATATTATTTCTGATGGATGGAGGGTTCCTCGATTATCGAAGAGGAATTGGATAGCGTTGACCATACAAAGTTAGGCTAAAAGACTGTAATTTAAGCGCTAATTGGGAGGCAACCCAATAATTTTTATATTTATATGCTTTACTAGTTTATTTAGTAGATAGGAATTAATTTGCTTATTAAGTTCTCTTATCAATACAAGTGTTATTCTAATCCATGTTATCTCTCTTAATTGCAGGTATTGGAGGTTCAATGGACAGGCAAAAGATTATGAAAAGGTTATTTAAGTTAAATTCAAGTGTGGTGTCCAATTTGTTTCATGTGCCTAACTTATTCTCCAAACTTAGCGGACAAGGAGGAGGATTGCTATATTTTCAAGGAAGTCCTCTGCTTTACTTTTTTCTATTTCAGCCATTGAGGACAATGTCTAGTTTAAGTTTGGGGGCATTTTAGTGTCGTATTTCATAAAGTTAGTTATTTACATTGTAGTTCGTTATGTTTACAGGTTATTTACATTTAGTTTTTGCATTCAATTTTTTTTTAAATTAAAAAATTAAAAAAATTTGAAAATTTTCAAAAATAGTAGTTAGTTTACTATGTTTATATAGCATTTAGTACATCTCGCATGAGTCCAACTGTTTGATATTTACAGTTTATTTTGGCCAATGATGAGATTGGAATTAGGTAGACAAGTATAGTACTGACTATTAGAGCTTTGATGTGATTTCTTATTAGGAATTGAGTCTTTTTTTGTTTGAAACTGGTATAATAAGGATAGCATAGTAAAAACAACTTGTTGATTGATTGAGTTTAAATTGATACATAATGGGACTCTAAAGGATAATGCTAGTTTAAATGAAAGAATGACAAGAATAAGTAGTGATGGCTAAAGTTAGACAAGAACCTAAGTTTGTGAGAATATTTGGGGTATATAAGCTATATAAAAAGAAGAAAAAAAGAAAAGAAAAGAAAAAGTATAAATAAACACCGTGGTGTGCTTGTCTAGTTTTGTGGCCTTTATTACTTGAGTAAGTAAGCCCAAGGGGATTGTCTTTACACCTAGCGCCCTAAGGTCTTAATGTCCTGGGAGTCGTTGGTCGAAAGCTCGTTAAGGTAGCATTGAAAAGCCTAAGGGAATAAGACATTACATAGCTATGTGTATATAAACTAAAAAAAATGAATAAAACAAGAAATAAGAGCAAAAAGCCCTCGTAGATGAAAAATAAAGCATAAGTATCCCATGTTGACCCTCGATATTGGTAATTATTTGATTTTAGTTGGATCTAGCTTATTTTTGGATTTCTTGAGTTTACACTGTATGATGCCTTCGAAGAGACTTGGTATGTGTTAAATTTGATTTTATATCAGTTAAAATTGTTGTGGAGCACACACGCACTATATTAGTGATAACAGTTTAAGATTTGATAATTGATTGGGAAGTTACTGATGAGTTTTGATATGATGTATTATCATGTTTACTTGATTTCTCTAAGGCCGGTTGAATAGACTTGTTTCTGTCATTACTACTGGATTCGTAGGCATGTAGATTAGTTGCATTGCATAGCATTGTTGTTTTGTGTTTTTGCTTGAGGACAAGCAACGGTTTAAGTTTGGGGGTATTTGATAAGTAGGTTTTATACCTACTTATCTGGTATCTATTGCTTGAATTAGTTGCTTAAACCTATGTTTCTTAGTTACTTTTCATACATTATATGTTATTTTGTAGGCTATGACATAACATTGGCATGAAGAAACATGGAAAAACAATTCGGACATCTTTTGGACTAAAATATGTAAGTAAATACAAGAATGGAAGATTGCAGGGCGTTTAACACCAAGTTGTATGCATGTTCTTGGCTTGGAACTTGGATTATACTGTAGATCTTCTTCTTAGCTTTTCGTAATATCTTGAATCGTCCCAATCGGAGTTCGGATGCGAGAGTTATGGCCTTTTTATCAACGAAGATCAAAGCTAAGAGTTCTCATGCTTGTAATTTACATAGCATCTACTTCAAGCTCGATTTTGATCTTGTTTCGGCCAGAATTTCTAAATTCTCAAAGAATGAAAGTTGTAGAGCTCGTCGATAGCTTCGATTTGATAGGTGGAAGGCCTCGTAACTCTTCCCGAATCAAAGGTTATGGTCATTTTACCAGAGGACACTACAGTAGAAAAGTGACCCCCGCCGGGGCGGGCTTTCTCTTCACAAAACCCCCGTCAGGGCGGGCATACTTGCTGCAAAACATTAAGGACCCCCGCCGGGGTGAGCACTTTTAGCCTTATAACCCCCGCCGGGGCGGGGGTACGCGCAGAAAAGTCATTTTTTGTCCGAATTTGAGTTGGAGAAGGATTGTTTCGATCCGACTGACTCAAGGACTTCCAAGAGGACTTAAAGACAGATAAAGAGACTTAAAAAAGGGGGAGAATCACATAGATTATAAGGAGGAGAGAGGATTCTATTAGATTAGATTAGAGTAGAATAGGAAAAAACACTAGTTCTTATGAGATTTGGAGATTGAAGCACTTGGAAGCCATTGGAGATCAAGATCAAGAGCGAAGACGGAGGATAATTTGTCGACAATGATTCATTTCTTTTCTTTAATCTTATTCTTATCTTTTAATGTGTATTCAAGTGTGAATTCTTAGTTTTAATTCAATGAACTAATTATTTGTTTTAGATTACAATGGATCTTATTGTGTAGTTTATTTTAATATGATTCGATATCAATTATTATGTTCTATTGTGAGGATTGTCTATTGTGATTTGGACTTAATTGTTTAATTGATTGGCCATCAATTATTACAGTGATAATCTATATGAACTCGAGAGATGAAGTTTAGATTTAGATCTGATCATGATAGCATGTGTTTGTGATTTCTACATAGATGGAACTCATGATTCGTGTTTAGGATAGAGATATGCCTTTACACCATATATAATCTTATAGAGAACTTGTGCTTTAAATCCTTTTTAATTGTAATTCACATAGAGATATAGTGGATTAGTTAATTAGGGTATCTTGCTTAATTATATCATATGTGGATTTAAGTGACTATAGGTATTATGCATCGAGAGGTGGTTTTATTTGCTTTAGTGTTCTTAATTAACAATTCAAAATAGAGAATAATTGATGAGAAGTGTGTTAACTTAGATGAAGCAATAAGTGAAGTTGTGATCATAAATCTCCATAATCTTAATTTAACTAGTGGAATTTAATAGTAGTTTAATTATATAATTTGAAATTCATTCGTTTAAATAAGATTGAGTTGGTTACGGGTTAGTACTTGGTGATTTTTATTAAACAATTCCTCGTGGGAACGAAACTCTACTTTCACTTTATTACTTGTTGACCACGTATACTTGCGTATTGTGTGTAATTAGATTTTACCCAACAATTCTTTGGAGTAATTGATACACTACACTGAAGGGCCTACAACATACAGTTACTTGGTTTATTTGGGTAATTTTTTTTGTTGATTTTTAGTACAGGTAATTGCCGTTAGCTATATATCCCTAGTCGTATGTTATTTTCCAAGCTTTTTAACATTATCTTCCTTAAATATTCTTTCAGGATAAATGTTGTTTTTTTATTAGGCTAGTGATTCCCTCTCTCTAGTATCTGATTTCATGTTTTTTCTCTATTTGAAGCAATATTTGTAATAGATTTTGTTTTGTTTGAGAAATCAGAAATATATTTCTTAATTTCGGTTTTTACCCGAACAACCGAATAGTAAATTCAGTTATTCGATAATTTGGTCATTGAGTAATTCGATTATTTGTTGGATATCAAAATTGTTCAAATTTTGGTTTTCGGTTATAATCAAATAGCCTATTTGGTTTGGTTACAACCGAATGATCAGTCCTAATTATGTCCTTAGAATTCTTGATATTGTCAATCACTTGATTCTAGCTTAGATGATTGTGTAATCCCTTAACTCCAGCTTAGATGGTTATCATACATGTATATATATATAGACCAACTCTGATTTGTAATAATATATATATATATATACAGGTCGGATCCTGTCCGGACTTCCGGACAGGTTTAAAATCCGGACCTTTTTTTTTTAAAACACCTAAAAAAAAATTATGGAACTTGAATTTTTACATAATAAAGTGTTTTGGGTGTGCTTTGGGTGTGTTTTGGAACATGTTATGGGTGTGTTATGTCTGTACAAAACATGCATATATATATATATATATATATATATATATATATATATATATATATATAATACAAAAGCTTTAACTTAGTATCAGAGCTTTCAATAGCCTAACATCTTTCGATCCTTAGTCCACACCATAATCCAGACACCCTAATCACCTATCTGCATCCCAACAATTTTCTCTCTAAATGTCTTCCATGGATTCTAGTTCTAGCTCCTCTAATGTAATCCTCAACGCTCTTCTCTCTCAAGCCCATCACTATATCACACCGAAATTAACTTCTTTCAACTATCTCCTATGGCGTATACAAATTGACCCACACCTGCAAGGCCAACATTTGTGTGGCTATGTCATCGACGAATTTGCACGACCTCCACCCTTTCTGTCATCTAGCTCTTCCTCCATCAACTCTGCCACCTCATCTATGTAAGACCCCGAATTTTATGAAATAAAAGTATTCAATTTTTCTTATAGTTACTATTTAGTAAATGGTTAAATTGATAAAAGGTTAAAGTTAAGGGTGATATATGTAAATATTTTAAATAAGCAAGTGGTTATAAAATACTCATTGTTGTCGGGGAATATTCGTTTGGTCGTAGAATATTCTTGTTGTCGGAGAATATTCATACAACGGCGTAGCCATTTGTGGGACCCATAACAAAATAACTGTCGGATGAAGAAAACGACAAGTATGAGTTTTTTTTTATAAATAACGGCGTAGTTGTTATCATTGAAACTGTTGGAATACCCAGTGGATAAAGTAAAGTAATACGCGTTGTTGCACAGTAGCACACGGTATTGTACAGTATTTTTGAATTATTGATTCTTACGTAAGAAGGCATTACTCAATAATTATTACAGTAATTACTGTTCAATATTTTATTTTATTGATTCAATAATTGCTACGTTGATATTTTATATTATTGTTAATTCAATAATTTTCACTGCACAGTATTTCCCATTATCAGATCAATAATTCATATTATTTGAATAATATTATTAGATAGCATTATTGGCAATGTCTAAGGAAGTTCTGTCTAGGAAAGGGATTTGGTCATCTAATTGCGTGCCAGTAAGGAGAAATCCTTATCGGAAAGTCCCCTTTCTTTCCTGGGAACGACCTGGTTGTCATAATTGTGATTCTTTAATATTATTTGTGATCCCCCAAAAAATAGGTATACATCACCCATTCTGAGTCGCCAAATACATGGTACAGAAAACAACTACAACTTTATTAATACAATTGTCCTGCAAAATACGACAACACATACTGTGAGTTTAAATACAATATTATCTTCTAGAAAATATCCACACCCAAATAAAGTCTTCATTACAATTATTGATGCACTATTTTACAAAAATAGTGAGGACTGCTAAAACAACTGTCTAGGACCATCACTCTATACCCCAACTGGTTCCTGCTATGTTCTCGCTTCCTGAGAAGAAAAATGGAACAAAAAAGGAAAATGGTGAGCTCAACTAGCCTAGTAAAGAATATTATGACTAAGATAATATTCAACAAATTATCCTTAGTCTTCAACAGGGAAAAATCTGATAGAATATAATCGACAACAAGTTTTAGATCAACAACTGTAGCGGAAATAACAATTCATTAGAAGAGTTAAGTAGAGAATGAAATCTACTATCATCTATGAATTTAAAAGTCCAAAGATATTCATTTGTATCACCAATTGGTCATGTTCATCTCAACACCTGTTCATCTTTGCACTACGGGCCAAAGATATTCATCAGGTAATCATTCATCTTTGCACTACAGGCCAAAGATAATCATCAAGTATCACCATTAAGGACTGAGGATGATGAAAATATTTTAGAGAACGAATCCAGTGAGACAGAAGGACAAATATTAGGGATTCGTATTTCGGTTTATCCAAATTCAATAATACTCCATAGTAACCAAGTGTGAAGTAGAATTCAAAAATAAAGATCAAAACATGGATACAATCAAAGATAGTAACCATAAAAGATATATGGGACGAAAAAGAGAAAATTTCATTTTTCGGTGAATAGTGTCGTATTTGTGAATAGTGTCGTATACGTCAATAGTAACCCCGACACAAAAAGGTAGAAATTCCACAATAAAATTCATCTCAGCATAATGATATTGAATAAAATAATATCATTTAAGAAGAAAATAACATCCCTTACCTCAAAGAAACAATACTTTAGAATGAAAGGTCGGATGTAATGCTGAATGAAACTTGTACTGAATAGAAACTCTCAAAGTATCTAAATACTCACAAAATACACTCGATAATATAGAGAGAGAAAGAGAGATAGCTTATGTTTTTGGTGTGATTTTCAATTCTAACCTAAACACCTATTTATAGGAAAATGCTAGCACGCCGAAGCAGACTTGACCTGCTACCTGATGGTTTTACCTTCTACTATTGCCACCCACCACATTTGAAATAAAATTTGAGCACATTTTTCAAAAACCAAAAATGGGGCCCACTCAATTCTAGAATTTTCCACCAAAAATCATTCATAACAGAATTTCCGAATCAGTCACCTCTTAAAATTCATAACAAATCATACATTCATTTTTAACGGTTCAAAATTTGTGGACATGTACTCAACTTATATATGTATAACATATCTAAAAATCACAACGATCCAACGGTCGGATTAAAAATTATAACTCACGCAATATATCTCAAGAACACTGATTTGATTTTTAATACCTCCATTCCGACAAAAATATTGATAAAACACCTCAACATTAATAGCCACATAAAATAAATTTCCTTATCATATAAATCAATAAATAATTATTCACAAATAATATTACAGAATCACAATAATGACAACCAGACGCCTCCTGTGAAAGAGGGACTTTCCAATAAGGATTTTTCCTTCATCAAGCGCAATTAGGTGACCAAACCTCTCCTTAGACAGAACTTTCTAGACATTGCCAATAATGTTATCTAATAATATTATTCAAATAATATGAATTATTGATCTGATAATGGGAAATACTGTACAGAGACAATTATTGAAACAAGAATAATATAAAATATCAACGCAACAATTATTGAATCAATAAAATAAAATATTGAACAGTAATTACTGTAACAATTATTGAGTAGTCCCTTCTTACGTAAGAATTAATAATTCAAAAATACTGTGCAATACCGTGTGCTACTGTGCAACCACGTGTATTACTGTATTTTAACCACCGGGTAATCCAACAGTGTTAACGCTAACAACTACGTTGTTATTTATAATAACTCAAACTTGTCGTTTTCTTCATCCGACAGTTATTCTGTTATGAGGCCCACGATTGGTTGCGCCGTCGTACGAATACTCCCCGACAACAAGAATATTCCACGACCAAACGAATATTCCCTGACAAAAATAAATATTTTATAACCACTTCCTTATTTTGTAAAATTTGCACATTTCACTCATAACCAAAGTATTATATCAAATTAACTCCTTATTATTTCAAGATAATAAATAGAGAAAATTTAATTTTATTCATAATAAGTTGGGGTTGTAATTATTTGTGAATAATTAATTATTAATTTATATGATAAGGAAATATATATTTTTATATGGATATAAATGAAGGAATTAATGCTAAGGTGTTTTATAAGTATTTTGTCGAAATGAAGAACGAAATTTGGAAATTTTTAGAAAATTAGTTTATTACTTGATTTTGTAAAATTCATAACTCTTTGTGTATAATGAGTTAGGAGATGAGCCATATATCAAAAGAAAGCCCTGGAAGTAAGTTAAACGCAGAAATTTGAATCACCCAAAAATTCTTTGTGGATATTTTGTGGTGACTGTTTGAATGAAACTGGTCCAAAGGACTCATAGTCCAAAAAATCAGTGCTCTTAAGCTATATTGCGTGAGTTATAATTTTTAATCCGACCGTTGGATCGTTGTAATTTTCGGATATGTTATACATATATAAGTTGAGTATATGTCCACAAATTTTTAAACGTTAAAGATTAATGTATGATTTGTTATGAATTTTAAGAGGTGACTGATTCAGAAATTGTTGTAGCAGAAATTTTGGTAAGCCTTTCTCTCTATGATAGAGGCGGAATTTGGAAAAACTTTCTTCTACAAAATTGTAGAGAATTAAATTTCCTATGGAATAGAAATGAGATTTGAATTTTTCTGATAAAAGGGCCATTTATTATGAATTATTGAAGTTTCAGAAAAAAATATTTTTACAAAAAATATGGGTGGGCCCCACTTTTGGTTGTTATGAAAGTTGGCTGATTTTTGGTGGGCCCCACTTGTGATGGCTGAGTTTTATTCAAAGCGATGTGCGTAGAAAAAACTTTTATTAATATTTTATTAAGTTAGTCTCCTTTGGCGTTCTAGTAGTTTCCTATAAATAAGGTGCTTAGTTAGAATTAAAAATCACACCAGAATCATAAGCTTTCTCTCTTTATATTATCGAGCGTATTTTGTGAGTATTTAAATACTTTGAGAGTTTCTATTCAGTGAAAGTTTCTTTCAGTACTATATCCGAAATTCCATCCAGAATTGCTATTCTTTTGAGGTAAGGGATGGTAAGGGATGTTATTTTCTTCGTAGATGATATTATTTCTTTCAATATCATTATGCTGAAATATTGGTATAAATTTTATTGTGAAATTTCTACCTTTTTGTGTCAGGGTTACTATTCACGTATACTATACTATTCACGTATACGGCACTATTCATGTATATGGCACTATTTACGTATATGACATTATTTATGTATACGGTACTATGTATGAATACAGAGTACTATTCATGAGTTACTATTCACAACAAAATTGGTTTCTTTTTTTGATTAAATTATCGTTGATTTATGAATCTTACTCTTGAAATTAAATCCATGTTTTGATCATATTATTTTTATTATCATATATAACATTTTTATAACCCTGGTGATGAAATTTCTCTTTCACTAGAGTGTAAAGATGGGTATATTATTGGTATGATCGTGACTATAGGTTCTCTTTGGCCAGTAGTGCAAAGATGAATTGTTGATTGGTATGATCATGACCATAGAATTTATAATTGAATATCTTTAGCTTAAGTGCAAAGGTGAATTGATCAACATGGTTATAATTATTGTTTATATAAATTCTGAAATGATTATATATTTCTTTGAGATATTAATATCTTTGGCCCGTAGTGCAAAGATGACATGTTGTTGAATATCTTTGGCCCGTAGTGCAAAGATGACATGTTGTTGAATATCTTTGGCCCGTAGTGCAAAGACGTCCTGTTGTTGAATATCTTTGGCCTGTAGTGCAAAGATGAACTGTTGATGAATATATTTGTCCCGTAGTGCAAAGATGAATTTATTAGTATGATTATGAAACAGGAACTGTGATTTGGTATAACCATGATCTTTGATATTTCAGGTAAAGACAGGTGATGAAAATTATCTTCGTCCTGGATGAGAAGAGGAATTTAGAACTACAATTATGATTATGAGTTATTGACATGATTGTGGATAGGAACTGTTGACTGATGTTACAGGGTTAAAACATTGTTGGTGGACTTTTAACATGGAGAAGATAATAGACTTTATGGTCTATTTGACTCTTCTAATGGATTGCTCGTTCCGCTGCAACTATGGTTGAAAAGTTTTATCATCTACCATATGTTCTAAATCTCTGATTCATTATGATGAAGGCTATTGATAATTTAATTATCTTTAGTCATGATATTCTTTACTGGGCTAGTTGTACTCACCCTTTTGTTTCCCAATTCCTTTCAGGTAATAAGAGTGTAGCTGGGTCGAGCGGGTGTAACAAGGGAATAGAACGGTGGTCTATTGCTGTTGAGGTTTCCCCTAAAATAGTATGGAATTAATTTTATCGGGAATTTTAAATAAGTGTGTCATATTTTATACGTCATTTTAACCGTTGATTTTGGTGAACCGAATAGGGTGAGATGAACCCAACTTTGGAAGGGTGTTTTGCCACTATCATACAAGATGTCTAATGACAGACGACTTCGTGTTATCATAAGACAGGGTTATGCACATGCACTTGCTGATTATATCTACGAGCACTACCTATATAATCTTGGAGTTTGATTGAAATATAATTCTCAATTGGAGACAATAAAGATAATTATATGTCAAGAGAAGACTCACCATTGGAAAGAATATGATAGCAATCTTCTCATTTTTCTTTGGGGTCTATTGGGTCAACCAAGGATAATTCTCCAGTCATATGATATCTATTACAACTTAGATGCATGGCCTTCCATGTACGAAGGTTTCCTTGAGCATTTTCCAAAAAATTTAATTTCTAAAACACTTATTGACTATACCTTTATGTAATCTATCAATGTGAGGTTCTATCCAAGTAAAGGGATGAGAGTCACAGTTGGAATTAAAACTCACAGTATATGTGTTGTCGTATTTTGCACGACAATTGTAATAATGAAGTTGTAGTTATTTTCTGTACCATGTATTTGACGACTCAGAATGGGTTAGGTGGATTGGATTTATTTTGGGGGCGTCATAGTTGGTATCAGAGCTTAGGGATATGTTCTTTAGCGGAGATCGGGGAATAGAACTAGGAAGGGAGAAACGAGTAATATGCTTCACTAGTATGTGACTTACCTAAGCTAAAATTTCTTACTTGATAAATTGACAAATTGTGATATGTCAATTAACCCTTATTTTGAAGCTGTATTCTAGAATGATATTTGAAATACACGAGATGAGCAATGGAGAAATCATGATGACAGGGAAGATGGAATCTGAAATAAAAGCAAGGTATTCTCAACTCTTTGAAATACCAGGTACGTAAATTTTGGGGACGAAATTTTATAAGGAGGGGAGATTGTAAGACCCCAAATTTTAAGAAATAAAAGTATTCAATTTTTCTTATAATTACTATTTAGTAAATGGTTAAATTGATAAAAGGTTAAAGTTAAGGGTGATATATGTAAATATTTTAAATAAGCAAGTGGTTATAAAATACTCATTGTTGTCGGCGAATATTCGTTTAGTCGTGGAATATTCTTGATGTCGGAGAATATTCGTACAACGGCGCAGCCATTTATGGGCCCCATAACAGAATAACTATCGGATGAAGAAAACGACAAGTATGAGTTTTTTTTTTATAAATAACAGCGTAGTTGTTTCCGTTGAAACTGTTGGAATACCCGGTGGATAAAGTAAAGTAATACGCGTTGTTGCACAGTAGCACACAGTATTGCACAATATTTTTGAATTATTGATTCTTACGTAAGAAGGCACTACTCAATAAATATTACATTAATTATTGTTCAATATTTTATTTTATTGATTCAATAATTGCTACGTTGATATTTTATATTATTGTTAATTCAATAATTGTCACTGCACAATATCTTCCATTATCAGATCAATAATTCATATTATTAGATAGCATTATTGGCAATGTCTAAGGAAGTTCTATCTAGGAAAGGGGTTTGGTCATCTAATTGCGCGCCAGTAAGGAGAAATCCTTATCGGAAAGCCGCCTTTCTTTCCTGGGAACGACCTGGTTGTTATAATTGTGATTCTTTAATATTATTTGTGAATAATTAATTATTGATTTATATGATAAAAAAAATATATATTTTTATATGGATATAAATGAAGGAATTAATGCTAAGGTGTTTTATCAGTATTTTGTCGAAATGAAGAACGAAATTTGGAAATTTTTAGAAAATTAGTTTATTACTTGATTTTGTAAAATCCATAAATCTTTGTGTATAATGAGTTAGGAGATGAGCCATATATCAAAAGAAATCCCTGGAAGTAAGCTATACGCGGAAATTTGAATCACCCAAAAATTCTTTGTGGAGATTTCGTGGTGAATGTTTGAATGAAACTAGTCCAAAGGACTCATAGTCCAAAAAATCAGTGTTCTTAAGCTATATTACGTGAGTTATAATTTTTAATCCGACTGTTGGATCATTGTAAATTTCGGATATGTTATACATATATAAGTTGAGTATATGTCCACAAATTTTTAAACGTTAAAGATTAATGTATGATTTGTTATGAATTTTAAGAGGTGACTGATTCAAAAATTATTGTAGCAGAAATTTTGGTAAGCCTTTCTCTCTATGATAGAGGCGGAATTTGGAAAAACTTTCTTCTACAAAATTGTAGAGAATTAAATTTCCTATGGAATAGAAATGAGATTTGAATTTTTCTGATAAAAGGGCCATTTATTATGAATTATTGAAGTTTGAGTAAAAAAATATTTTTACAAAAAAATATGGGTGGGCCCCACTTTTTGGTTGTTATGAAAGTTGGTGATTTTTGGTGGGCCCCACTTGTGATGGCATTTGAGTTTTATTCAAAGAGATGCGTAGAAAAACTTTTATTAATATTTTATTAAGTTAGTCTCCTTTGGCGTTCTAGTAGTTTCCTATAAATAAGGTGCTTAGTTAGAATTAAAAATCACACCGTAATCATAAGCTTTTCTCTTTATATTATCGAGGTATATTTGTGAGTATTTAAATACTGAGAGTTTCTATTCGGTGAAAGTTTCTTTCAGTACTATATCCGAAATTCCATCCAGAATTGCTATTCTTTTGAGGTAAGGGATGGTAAGGGATGTTATTTTCTTCGTAGATGATATTATTTCTTTCAATATCATTATGCTGAAATATTGGTATAAATTTTATTGTGAAATTTCTACCTTTTTGTGTCAGGGTTACTATTCACGTATACTATACTATTCACGTATACGGCACTATTCATGTATATGACACTATTTACGTATATGACATTATTTATGTATACGGTACTATGTACGAATACAGAGTACTATTCACGAGTTACTATTTACGAGTTACTATTCACAACAAAATTGGTTTCTTTTTTTGATTAAATTATCGTTGATTTATGAATCTTACTCTTGAAATTAAATCCATGTTTTGATCATATTATTTTTATTATCATATATAACATTTTTATAACCCTGGTGATGAAATTTCTCTTTCACTAGAGTGTAAAGATGGGTATATTATTGGTATGATCGTGACTATAGGTTCTCTTTGGCCAGTAGTGCAAAGATGAATTGTTGATTGGTATGATCATGACCATAGAATTTATAATTGAATATCTTTAGCTTAAGTGCAAAGGTGAATTGATCAACATGGTTATAATTATTGTTTATATAAATTCTGAAATGATTATATATTTCTTTGAGATATTAATATCTTTGGCCCGTATTGCAAAGATGACCTGTTGTTGAATATCTTTGGCCCGTAGTACAAAGATGACCTGTTGTGCCCGTAGTGCAAAGATGATCTGCTGTTGAATATCTTTGGCCTCTAGTGTAAAGATGAATTATTGATGAATATCTTTGGCCTGTAGTGCAAAGATGAATTTATTAGTATGATTATGAAACAGGAGATGTGATTTGGTATAACCATGATCTTTGCTATTTCAGGTAAAGACAGATGATGAAAATTATCTTCATCCTGGATTGCTCGTTCCGCTGCAACTATGGTTGAAAAGTTTTATCATCTACCATATGTTCTAAATCTCTAATTTATTATTGACGAAGGCTATTGATAATTTAATTATCTTTAGTCATGATATTCTTTACTGGGCTAGTTGAGCTCACCCTTTTGTTTCCCAATTCCTTTCAGGTAATAAGAGTGTAGCTGGGTCGAGCGGGTGTAACAAGGGAATAGAACGGTGGTCTATTGCTGTTGAGGTTTCCCCTAAAACAGTATGGAAATAATTTTATCGAGAATTTTAAATAAGTGTGTCGTATTTTATACGTCATTTTAACCGTTGATTTTGGTGAACCGAATAGGGTAAGGTGAACCCAACTTTGAAAGGGTGTTTTGCTACTATCATACAAGATGTCTAATGATAGACGACTTTGTGTTATCATAAGACAGGATTGTGCACATGCACTTGCTAATTATATCTACGAGCACTACCTATATAATCTTGGACTTTGGTTGAAATATAATTCTCATTTGGAGACAATGGAGATAATTATATGTCAAGAGAATACTCACCATTGGAAAGAACATGATAGCAATTTTCTCATTTTTCTTTGGGGTCTATTGGGTCAACCAAGGATAATTCTCGAGTCATATGATATCTATTACAACTTAGATGCATGGCCTTCTATGTATGAAGGTTTCCTTGAGCATTTTCTGAAAATTTTAATTTCTAAAACAGTTATTGATTGTACCTTTATGTAATGTATCAATGTGAGGTGCTATGCAAGTAAAGGGATGAGAGTCACAGTTGGTATTAAAACTTACAGTATATATGTTGTCGTATTTTGCACGACAATTATAATAATGATGTTGTAGTTGTAGTTGTTTTCTGTACCATGTATTTGGCGACTCAGAATGGGTTAGGTGGATTGGACCTATTTTGGGGGCGTCACAATCTACTCCTAATCCAGCGGCACAAACCTGGGATGCCCAGGACAAACTTCTATTGAGTCTACTTATCTCCTCTCTTAGTGAAGATGTGATACCCCTTGTAATCGGCCTCACATCATCTGTCAAAATCTGGTCTACTCTCTCTGTTGTGTTTGCTAGCCCTTCTAATACGCGTGTGTTACGCCTATCTATAGAACATCATTCTCCACAAAAACATGATGAAACCCAAACTGCCTACCTTCACCGTTTGAAATGCATTTCCGATGAACTATCAGCCTCTGGACGACCCATCTCACAGTCTGATTTCATGGTCGTTGTTTTAAAGGGTCTTCGTGCTAAATTTGTGTCTCTCAAATCCGTCCTATCCATGATTGATACTCCTCTTCCATTCCCCGTGTCACTTAGCAAATGTCTCAGCCATGAGTTTGTTACCGAACCATCTGTATTGGTTGATTCCTCTCTTACTCCACTATCAGCCAACAATGGTCATCATTTTCGTAATAATGCATACCGCTTCAATAACCACCATGGTCGTGGTCATGGGCGAGGAAATTTCCGCCCGCCTAACTCTCAGTTTCCATCCATTTCCAACGCTCACGATGTGTATTTTATGGTGGTTCCAATCACAATTCGTACCGATGTTACTTTCATCCTCAAATAAACCCTTCTAATGGTCTCCTTGGTCTACATCCTGGTCATCCTTCTCCGACTGCAAACTTTGCTGCTACCACACCTACTATCTCATCCAACATGCCACCATTTCTGTCTTCTCTACAATGGTACCCTGATACAGGTGCCAACTATCATGTTACTCCCGATTTAGCATGTATCAATCACGTTGATGAATATACTGACTCAGATCACCTTCAAGTGGCCAATGATAATCTTGCTCCTATACATCATCTCTGTTCCACCACCATTAATCCTAACAATAAAAAATTTCAACTTTCTCAAATCTTACATGTTCCATCTGCTTCAAAGAGATTATTATCTGTAAATAAGTTTTGTCGAGATAACAATGTCTATTTTGATTTTCACCCATCATGTTTTCATGTTAAGGATCCCGTCTCCCAGCAAACTCTTCTCAGCGGACCAACTAAAGATGGCCTCTATACCTTGCCAGTCGCACCCTCCTTCACTGCTCTTTCTACTTCTCGAGTCTCCTTGTCTGACTGGCATCGTCGCCTCGGTCATCCCCATGAACGCGTCCTCCATCATATTATCTCTAAAAATAGCTTAGGTGTGTCCTCTAATAAAGCCACTCTTGTATGTACGGCTTGTCATATGGGAAAGGCCTGTAGATTCCCTCTCGATGGTAGTTCCTTTTCTGCAAAACATGTTCTTGAGTTAAAAACATGTGATGTTTGGGATCCTGTTCCTTTGACTTCCCTGCATGGAAATAAATACTATGTCCTTTTTGTTGATGCTTATACAAAATTTTCATGGATTTATTTTATTAAACTTCGCAGTGAGGTAGCCTCTAAATTTTTGCATTTTCAATCCATGGTGGAACGTCTCTTTAACTCCAAAATTAAATACTTTCAGACCAATTGTGCAAAGGATTTTTTACCACTCAAATCTCATTTTTCTCACAATGGTATCATTCGTCGTCTTTCATGCCCACACACTTCAATTCAAAATGGTCTTATTGAGAATGTCACCGTCATGTGGTTGAAACTGGCTTAACATTATTGGCTCAAGCCTCAGTTCCAGGGATTTTTCGGGACTATGCTTTTGAATGTGAAACTTATCTCATATATCGAATGCCATCTCAAGTTAATAATAATCTCTCTTCTTTTCATAAATTATTTTCCAAATCCCCTAATTATCATTTTCTAAAAATATTTGGGTGCTTATGTTTTCCCTTCTTACGACCGTACAACACTAACAAACTAGAATACCGTTCTCTTCCATGTATCTTTTTAGGCTACAGTGCTACTCATTTGAGATACTATTGTTTTGACCTAAAGTCACAAAAAATTTGTCAAGCTCGTTATGTCAAATTTGAAGAGAGTCAATTTCCCTTCTCTCACCCACACACTTCGATCCAATCCTCTTTGCTATCTCATCCACCCACTACCATGCCATCAGTGCCTACTAGTCAACCTTGGGTACTCATACCTCCTATATCAGGTTCCACCTCTACACACTCCACCTAGTTTGATACCCAATCTAGACAGTTCGACTACCTATCCAGACAGTCTCAATCTCCATCCAGATAGTATGTCTCTCCATCCAGACAATCCGCATCCAGACAGTCCGACTACCCATCTAGACAGCCTGATCCCTTGTCTGCATCTCAGGAAATTTTCACAAATATGTCTTCTTCTCCTCCTACGATCCAACCGCATCCAGTTGATCCACATGTTCAGACTGCCCGCTTAAGTGACATCTATTTTCATATTATCCCTCTCTCATGATTCGTATTCTCAATCTGGGCATTTGTTGGGTAAAATCTAGTTACGCACAACACTCAACTATACGTGGTCAACAAGTAATATAGTGAAAGTAGAGTATCGTTCCCACGAGGAATTATTAATACAAATTACCAAGTACTAACCCTTAATCAAACTAATTTTATTTAAACAGACAATTTAACAATATGAATTAAATTATCTAATTACATTAATTCTAATTACCACTAATTAAAAATCAGATTATGGAGATTTAAGATCACAACTTCACTTATTGCTTCATTTAAATTAACACACTTCTCATCAATTATTTTCTATCCTGAATTGTTAATCAAGAACACTGAAGCAGATAAAACCACCTCTCGATGCATAATACCCATACTCACTTAAATCCACAATTAATATAATTAAGCAAGACACCCTAATTAACTAATCCACTATATCTCTATGTGAATTACAATTAAAAAGGATTTAAAGCACAAGTTCTCTATAAGATTACATATGGCGTAAAGGCATATCTCTATCCTAAACACGAATCATGAATTCCATCTATGCAGAAATCACAAATGTGACGCCCCCAAAATAGGTATACATCACATATTCTGAGTCGCCAAATACATAGTACAGAATACAAATACAATCTTAAATATACAACATGAGCTGTGAGTTTTAATACAAATATTATCTTCTAGACAGTATTAAAACTCAAAATAAGTCCTCAATACATTTATTAACACAATATTTCATAGAATAGTGAGGACTACTAATGCTATCATCTGGACCGTCAATCCGTTCCCCGACTAGTCCCTGCTACGTTCTCATTTCCTGAAGAGAACAATGAAAGTAAAAGGGTGAGCTCAACTAGCCCAGTAAGAAATGTTATGACTAAGATAATGCAGAATAAATTATCATGATCCTTCAACAATGTTAAACTGATAAAATACAATAGACATCAAGCTTAAATGCAGCAGAACAAGCAAACCTTTAACAGAGTCAAGTAGAGAATAAAATCTACTATCTTTTATGATTTAAAAAGGTTTTTCATCACTTTTATTGCTGAGACTCAGCTTAATAAATAAACCACATCATCCCTTACTACAGCCAAGGATATTTATTAGTATCATAAACACAAATTATCCATGCACTACGGGCCAAGGATATTCGTGTATTCATCAATGGTCATGATCATGCCAACAACTGTCCATCAATACACTACGGGTCAATGAGGACTTTTACCACATCATTTGTAACATTACGGTTATGATTATACCGAATAATCCCTGGTCATAATCATACCAAGTCCATCTATGCACTACAGGCCATAGATGACTTTCAACATAATATAAACATGAGAATGATGACAATGATATAAGAATTCAATAAAACAAGTTCAAGAATTAATTTATCCAGGAACCAATAACGTCCAAATTGTCAACATGATACTATTTTATGGGGTAAAACTCAAGAATGCTCAGAAGAATATTTCCATGAAAAAATACTGGATGAAGCGCAAATATCAAGGATATTCCACTAATTTCATGGAATATAAAAGCCAAAATTTTAACCAACCGAGTATAATAAAGAATGGAATAACAAAAGAAATCACCAGCATGCGATAGACCGCATGCATAAAAGTTATCCAATGTAATAATAAATAATGGAACGATGCCATGCCAGAACGCAGAGATAGGATATTCCAAATGTAATAATAAATAATGGAACAAGATCATGCGTAAACACACGTATGTGATATTCCAATGTAATAATAAACAACGGAACCGTGTCATGCAGAAGCGCACGCAGATGAGGATGTTATGTCCAGACAATAAATAATCGGAACGAAGTCATGCGTAACGCATGCGTACATGATGTTCCAATAGAATAATAAAAGAATGTAATAATGTAAGAATTTCACCATGTATGCGGTACTTGATAGACATAAAAGTTATTCCAACATAATAATAAAGAATGGAATAATGAAGAATTTCACCAAGTATGCATTATTGCAGCATGACAAAGTTATTCCAACATAATAACAAAGAATGGAATAATGTAAGTTCTCTTCATGAAGACGAAAGAAAGAAATAATACCCCTTATCATAAAAAAAAAAAGAGTATTCCGACTGGTAGGGCGAGGATATTCTTGAATAAAACTTGCACTACGCTCAAAGCTTCTTAAAACTCTAAAGAAATACGCTCAAGATTATAGAAGAATTCTCTGAACTTCTGGTGTAGTTTTCAATTTTAACTAAGCATCCTATTTATAAGAAAATAGAAAGGATACTATGCTGCACTATGCAATAAAATATAATATATTCTATTTATAATCAAATAAAACAAAACTTTATAAAAAGTATTCTGTTTTATATAAAAAGATTTTACTATGCAAACACTATACAGGCACTATGCAAATACTATGCATAATAAAATATAATATATTTTAATTATTGTCTAATAAAATAAATAACTTTATAAAAGTATTCTGCTTTTATATAAAAGATTTTACTATGCATAATAGAATATAATATATTCTAATTATTGTCTAATAAAACAAATAACTTTATTAAAGTATTCGTTGTATATAAAAAGCTTTTACGTTTTATTACATTAATAATACTAATAAAACAAAATTTATATATATAATATATATATATATATAAACTTCCGTGACTTCATAAAAAGACACCTCAATATATCTAACAACATTTATCATTATTATTATTCACAATATTAATCGACCAGGTCGTTCCCATAAAAGAAAGGGCTTTCCAATAACGATTTCTCCCTATTGGCGCGCAATTAGGTGACCAAACCTCTCCTTGGCAGAACTTTTAGACATCGTTAATATTGTAAATAATAATATTAATAACTCTGTCATCTCAATTAATGATTTAATAATATATAAAATATCGACAATAATTGAATCAAATAATGTGAGATATTATGCAACAATTACTGAAGCAATAATTGAACAAAACTGAGTGACTTCTCACGTAAGCATCAATAATCAATACCGTGTGCTACTATGCAACCATGCGTATTACTGTACTTTTACTACCGAGTAGTTCAACAGTTTTAACTGTAAAACTTCCGCCGTTATTTTTATAAAAATATTTTTGTCGTTTTCTCAATCCGACAATAATTTCGTTGGGGGTTCCACTAATGATTGTGCCGTCGTATGAATATTTCATGTTAAAACGAATATTCGCCGACCAATCGAATATTATATAACAACTTGCGTACTTTATAAAATTTATAAATATTACCCACAACTATAACATTATATCAAATTCATTCCATAATATTTAAAAATGATATTTATAGAAAAATCATCTTTATTAAAAAGTTGGGGTCTTACAATCTCCCCTTCTTATGAAATTTCGCCCTCAAAATTAGGGTACGTACCTGGTATGTCGAAAAGGTAAGGATATCTTGATCTTATTTCAGATTCTAACTCCCAGGTCATTTCCTCAACATCGTGGTTTCTCCACAAAACTTTGACTTGAGGTATAACCTTGGAGCGTAGAATATGTTCCTTCTTATCCAAGATTTGAACAGGAACCTCTTCATACGTCAAATCTTCCGCTATTTCATCCGGTTCTAACTCAATAATGTGGTTCGGGTCTTCCACATATTTACGTAACATGGATATATGAAAAACGTTATGAACACGAGACATACTTGGCGGTAAAGCGAGTCTATACGCCACAGTTCCTCTCTTTCCAAATCTCGTAACTCCTTTCCATGGAGCAACACGTAACAACACATGATCTCCAATATCGAATTTCACGTCCTTTTGATGAAGATCAGCATAACTCTTTTGTCAATCTTGTGAGGTTTTTATACGTTGTCGTATCATTTGAATCTTTTCCGTAGTCATACATACTAACTCCGGTCCCAACAACGTTGCTTCACCCACCTCATCCCAGCATACTGGAGAATGACACTTTCTTCCAAACAACGCTTTGAATGGAGCCATGTCAATACTTGCTTGGTAGCTATTGTTGTAGGAAAACTCTACCAATGGTAAGAACTTGTCCCAACTTCCCTTGAAGTCAAGGACACAAAGTCTTAATAAATCTTCAAGAGCTTGAATAGTCCTCTCTGATTGTCCGTCCGTTTGAGGATGATATGCTGAACTAAATCGTAAGTCCGTGCCCATAGCTTTTTGCAAACTAACCCAAAATCATGAAGTGAATCATGGGTCTCGATCAGAAACTATGGATACTAGAATACCATGTAGTCTTACAATCTCGTTTATGTACATACGAGTTAGACGTTCAAGTGTATAAGTTTCTCGTATTGGCAAGAAATGAGCAGACTTGGTCAATCTATCAACAATGACCCAAATTGCATCTATGCCCTGAGAAACCTTGGGAAGACCAATAACAAAATCCATGGTAATGTGCTCCCACTTCCATTCTGGAATTTTAAGTGGTTGCAATGGACCTTTTGGTACTTGATGCTCTGCCTTGACTCGTTGACAAGTTAGACACCTTGAGATAAATAGCGCTATCTCTCTCTTCATATTTCTCCACCAAAATGTATGACGAAGTTCACGATACAATTTGGTACTCCCATGATGGATTGCAAACGGTGTGTTGTGGGCCTCCATCATGATTTTATACTTTAAATCAGGGTCGTTAAGAACACAAAGTCTGGAGTTGACTCGAAGTATTCCTTCTTCATCGATTCTTGCTTTCGGTATAGCACCTTCTTGCACTTTCTTCCTCATACGCATCAGCTCCAGATCTGTAACTTGAGAAGCTTTAACTTTATCAATTAAAGTCAGTTCTACTCATATATTCGCCATCATCACATGGGTCCCTGGAGTCTTTAACTCTATCTCCATCCTTTGCAAGTCACACAAAATGGGCCTTTGCATTGTCAATATCGCATTCGTACCCGCATATGATCTTCTACTCAATGTGTCAGCTACGACGTTCGCTTTTCCAGGATGGTATTAGATGGTATGATCATAATCTTTCAATAGTTCAAGCCAACGTCATTGTCGCATATTGAGTTCCTTTTGAGTGAAGAAATATTTGAGGCTTTTATGATCCGTAAAGATCTCCACTTTCTCCCCATACAAGTAATGCCTCCAAATTTTAAGTGCGAAAACAACAGCTCCCAACTCTAGATCATGAGTAGGATAATTCCTCTCATATTCTTTGAGTTGTCGAGAGGCATAGGCTATAACTTTTCCATGTTTCATGAGAACACATCCTAACCCTTTGCCCGAAGCATCACTGTAGATGATAAATCTCTCCGAGCCAAATGGTATTATAAGAACAGGTGTTGAAATGAGTCTCCTCTTGAGTTCTTGAAAACTCTTCTCACATTTCTCGTTCCAACCGAAATTTGTATCTTTCCGAGTCAGCAGAGTTAATGGAGTAGAGATTCGAGAAAACCCTTCTACGAATCTTCGATAATAACCAGCTAAGCCGAGAAAGCTACGTTTTGATCCATCGATTTAGGTTGCTCCCAGCTTTGAATAGCTTCAATCTTTGCTGGGTCAACAGATATTCCATGACTTGATACTACGTGCCCAAGGAATGCTACTTCCTCAAGCCAGAACTCACATTTCTTCAACTTGGCATAAAGCTTATATTCACGAAGCTTTTGGAGTATCAGCCTCAAGTGTTGCTCATGATCTTCACGGCTTTTGGAATAAATAAGGATGTCATCAATAAAGACAACCACAAAGTGATCCAAATATTCCTTGAATACTCAGTTCATCATATCCATGAAGGCAGCAGGAGCATTAGTCAATCCAAAGGACATGACTAGGAATTCATAATGCCCGTACCGAGTTCTGAAAGCCGTCTTTGGAATGTCATCGGTTCTAATCTTCAATTGGTGATATCCGGAATGAAGATTAATCTTTGAAAAGAATTTGGCTCCTTGCAACTGGTCAAATAGGCCATCAATACGTGGCAATGGGTACCTATTTTTGATGGTGACATGATTCAACTCTTGATAATCAATATAAAGTCACATACTCCCATCTTTCTTCTTCACGAATAAAACAGGAGTGTGACGTCCCCAAAATAGGTATACATCACCCATTTTGAGTCGTCAATAACTTGTACAGAAACAACTACAACTTTATTAATACAACATAAAAACTGTGAGTTTAAATATAAATATTGCCATCTAGACAATATTCACACCCAAATAAGTCCTCATTACAATTATTGGTACATTATTTTACAAAAATGGTGAGGACTACTAAAACAACTCTCTAGAACCATCATTCCACACCCCGACTAGAACTCGCTATATTCTCGCCTCCTGAGAAGAAAAATGGAACAAAAAGGAAAAGGGTGAGCTCAACTAGCCCAGTAAAGAATATTATGACTAAGATAATATAGAACAAATTATTGTTAGTCTTCAACAGGGAAAATCTGATAAAATACAATAGACAACAAGTTTCAGATCAATATTCGCAGCGAAAATAATAATTCATAGATGAGTTACGTAGAGAATGAAATCTACTATTATATATGAATTTAAAAGTCCATCAACAATATTTTATCCCTGTAACATCAATCAATATTCATCTTGAATCAAATATTCATCTTTGCACTATAGGCCAAAGATATTCATTAGTTGATCATGTTCATCTCAACACATGTTAATCTTTGCACTACGGGCCAAAGATATTCATCAGAAAATCATTAATCTTTGCACTACAGGCCAAAGATATTCAGTAATATCATCATTTAGGACTGAGGATGATGAAAAATATTTAAAAGAAAATGAATCCAGTGAAACAAAAGAACAAATATTAAGGATTCGTACTTTAAACAATCTGAGTTCAAAAATACTTCATAAATAATCATAGTGAAGTAAAATTCAAGAATGATCAAAACATGGATACAATCAAAGCTAGTATCCATAATCGATATTTTAGAAAAAAAAATGAAAATTTAATTTTTTTGTGGATAGTGTCGTATACATGAATAGTGTCGTATATGTGAATAGTAACCCCTACACTAAAAGATAAGAATTTCACAAGAAAAATCTTACCAATAATCCGGCATAATGATATTAGAAGAAATAATATCATTTTTTTAAAAAAAACATCCCTTACCTCGAAAAGAATAGTACTTCTGGTTGGAATATCAGATATAACGCTGAAGGAACTTGCACCGTATAGCAACACTCAAAGTATCAAAATACTTACAAGAATACACTCGATAATATAGAGAGAGAAAACTTCAGTTTCTGGTGTGATTTTCAATTCTAACCTAAGCACCCTATTTATAGGAAAATGCTTAGAACACCAAAGCAGAAAATTTAATATAATATTAATATTATTTTTCTAAAACTCCCTACGGACACCAATTGAGTCCAACATCAGCCACACATGTATCCCACGTCTCAAAAAACGTTTTTCTCACATAAATCACTTAAAACTCCAAAAAAATCAAAATCAATTAATCTGAAACTTCAATAATTCACAATAAATAGCCCCTTTATCAAAAAAATTCGAATCTTATGTCCATTCCATAGGAAATTCCATTCTCCACAACTTTGTAAGTTTAAGTTTTTCCAAATTCAAAGCAGAAGTTGGGTCTTTAACTCCTGAAGTTCAATAGGAGCCATTCGATATGGGGTTTTGGAAATAGGTTTTGTACCGGGTTTAAGGTCAATACAAAATTCAATTTCACGCTCTGGGGGTAGGCTAGGAAGTTCTTCAGGGAATACGTCAGGAAATTTATTAACAATAGAGATATCATTCAAAACTGACGTATTTTTGTTTAAATTCGTGACATGAGCTAAGAAAGCTTGACATCTGTTTTTTAATAAATGAATAGCTTTATGGCTTGAGATGACAGTGATTGATTTTAATGGTTTGGTTGCTTGAATTCACATAATAGGTTGGTTAGGAATATGAAAGCTAACAACCTTACGAAAACAATCAATTTTTTCATGATGAGTAGTTAACCAATCAATCCCTAGAATCACATAATATGCAAGTATTTTCAAAGAAATAAGATCGATAGGTAATGTGAGGGTACCGATTTGAACCAAACAAGACTTATAAATAGTGGATGTAATGAAGGTTTCTCCCAATGGAGTTTTAACAGATAAGTCAAAGTCCAATTTCTCCGAAATCAAATTTAAACGTTGAGCGCAAGTAGGAGAAATAAAAGAATGGGTAGAACCGGTATCAAATAAGGTATATACTTCGCTATAGTTTATGATAAGCTTACCCATGATGACCTCATTTGGGTACCTTGCTTTCTGGGAGGTCATGACAAACACTCTCCCTTGAACTACCAGTTTTGTCTTGTCTAGGACGACCTTTGATGCCTCCATCCCAGCTGGACTTGTCTTCGGTGCACGACAAAATCGGGCCAGGTGACATTCTCTTCCACAATTGTAACATGCTTTGGATGGCATCGCGTAGTTTGGACTGATGTGTCCCTCTCCTCCACATTTGAAGCATATGATAGGTGGTCGTTCTCCTTCCTTAACGACAGGTGTTGATGCTGACATCTTTCCATCATTGTTGAATCTCCTCTTTTAAAAATGTCCATTCTTATTATTTTGGCCATGATTACCACCGAAGTGGTTACCATTTCTGGCATGTTGATTCCCTCCACGCTTATTGTCACCGCTCGATGATTGTTATCACCGGTATTATCATTTTTGCTTACCGCTCTCTTTTGGTTAGGTTGACTCATTATCGCCCTCCAATAACTGAGCCCTATTAACAACATCTAAATACAAACACAGTTTATGAGAGATAAGATATTGACGTATCTCGGGTTTCAAACCTCTTAGAAACATTTGCGTCATTCTCTCATCATTATCAACCAAATGAGATGCAAACCAGGACAACTCGGCAAACTTGGCTTCGTACTACGACACGGTCATGTTGTTTTGCTCCAGCTTGATGTACTCTACCTCTTTCATGTGATGAATACTTTTGGGAAAGTACTTTTTGTTGAACAGTTCTTGGAACTTCTCCCAAGACATCTTCAGTGCGGTACGTTGAGTACGCTTTACAGATTCCCACCAGTAATCTGCCTCTGCCCGCAACATGAAGGTGGCAAACGGAACCTTTTGCTCCTTGGAGCATCCCAAGACATCAAATATCTTGTTGATCTGCTTTATCCACGTCTCCGCCTTAAGTGGTTTTGGCTCTCTAAAAAACTCCGGTGGTCCCAGTTCCTTGAACTGCTTAGCGGTGACCGTCCGAGAGTTGCCAGTGTTTCCACCTACATTTTGGACATGAGCCGCTCTTTCCTGATGTTGCATGAATTGCATAAAGCCTCTGAACATTCCATCGTTCATCATCTGGTCTGTGTTGTTGTTTGCCTGAGTATTGTCGCCTTCCTGATGTACATTATCCTGATTATGGATCTGTGGAGACTCAACGGTCTCCGGTGCTCCATTGATGTTCTCAACATTCTCGGATGTCATTTTCAAATACTGCCACAAAACAAGGGTTAATTAACATATCATATATTATCCCTATACTCTGACCGACCAGTTAAATACCAAATAAACTTAGGTAGGTCATACTAGCGAAGGAATTCCCCGTCTCTCCCCTCCTAGTTCTTGTCTCACATCTTAGCCAGGGATCATATCCCTAAGCTTTGATACCAACTGTGAAGCCCCCAATATAGGTATACGTCACCTATTCTGAGTCTCCAAATACATGGTACAGAATACAAATACAATCTTAAATATACAACATGAGTTGTGAGTTTTAATACAAATATTGTCTTCTAGACAGTATTAAAACTCAAAATAAGTCCTCAATACATTTATTAACACACTATTTCATAGAATAGTGAGGACTACTAATGCTATCGTCTGGACCGTCACTCCGTTCCCCAACTAGTCCCTGCTACGTTCTCATTTTCTGAAGAGAACAATGAAAGTAAAAGGGTGAGCTTAACTAGCCCAGTAAGAAATATTATGACTAAGATAATGCAGAATAAATTATCATGATCCTTCAACAATTTTAAACTGATAAAATACAATAGACATCAAGTTTAACTGCAGCGGAACAAGCAAACCTTTAACAGAGTCAAGTAGAGAATAAAATCTACTATCTTTTATGATTTAAAAAGGTTTTTCATCACTTTTATCGCTGAGACTCAGCTTAATAAATAAACCACATCATCCCTTACTACAGCCAAGGATATTTATTAGTATCACAACCACAAATTATCCATGCACTACGGGCCAAGGATATTCGTGTATTCATCAATGGTCATGATCATGCCAACAACTGTCCATCAATACACTACGGGTCAATGAGGACTTTTACCACATCATTTGTAACATTACGGTCATGATTATACCGAATAATCCCTGGTCATAATCATACCAAGTCCATCTATGCACTACAGGCCATAGATGACTTTCAACATAATATAAACATGAGAATAATGACAATGATATAAGAATTCAATAAAACAAGTTCAAGAATTAATTTATCCAGGAACCAATAACGTCCAAATTGTCAACATGATACTATTTTGTGGGGTAAAACTCAAGAATGCTCAGAAGAATATTTCAATGAAAAGATACTGGATGAAGCGCAAATATCAAGGATATTCCACTAATTTCATGGAGTATAAAAGCCAAAATTTTAACCAACTGAGTATAATAAAGAATGGAATAACAAAATAAATCACCAGGCATGCGATAGACCGCACATACAGGTTATCCAACAGAATAATAAATAATGGAACCAGGTCATGCGTAAACGCACAGACATGATATTCCAACAGAATAATAAATAATGGAACAAGATAATGCGTAAACGCACAAACAGGATATTCCAACAGAATAATAAACAACGGAACCAGGTAATGCGTAAATACACAGACAGGATGTTCCAACAGAATAATAAATAATGAAACCAGGTCATGCGTAACACACAGACATGATGTTCCAATAGAATAATAAAGAATGGAATAACAGAAGAATTTCACCATGTATGCGGTACTTCGCATAGACAGGTTATTCCAACATAATAATAAAGAATGGAATAACAGAAGAATTTCACCAAGTATGCGGTACTTCGCATAGACAGGTTATTCCAACATAATAATAAAGAATAGAATAATAGAAGTTCTCTTCATGAAGACTAAAGAAAGAAATAATACCCCTTACCGTAAAAGAAGAGTATTTCGACGGGTAGGGCGAGGATATTCTTGAAGAAAACTTGCACTACGCTCAAAGCTTCTTAAAACTCTAAAGAAATACACTCAAGATTATAGAAGAATTATCTGAACTTCTGGTGTGGTTTTCAATTCTAACTAAACATCCTATTTATAGGAAAATAGAAAGGATACTATGCTGCACTATGAAATAAAATATAATATATTCTATTTATAATCAAATAAAACAAAACTTTGTAAAAAGTATTCTGTTTTATATAAAAAGATTTTATTATGCAAACACTATACAGGCACTATGCAAACACTATACATAATAAAATATAATATATTCTAATTATTGTCTAATAAAACAAATAACTTATAAAAGTATTCTATTTTATATAAAAATATTTTACTATACAAAACACTATGCATAATAGAATATAATATATTCTAATTATTGTCTAATAAAACAAATAACTTTATAAAAGTATTACATTTTATATAAAAAGTTGTTCTATTTTATTACATTTATAATACTAATAAAATAAAACTTATATATATATATATATATATATATATATATATAAACACATTACTTCATAAAAGACACTGCTCTCTGCGTTTTACGAATGACCTGGTTCTATTCTTTATTATTTTGTTAGAATATCACATGCATGCGGATTACGCATGACCTGGTTCCATTCTTTATTATTACATTGGGAATAACTTTTGTTTGTTTGATTCTATCACATGCATGGTGAATTCTTCTGTTATTCCATTCTTTATTATTCTGTTGGAATAACCTGTCTTTGTGGATTACCCCATGCATGGTTAATGATCATTTGTATTCATTCCTTATTAAATTGTGGAAATGATCTGTCTACGTGGATTACCGCACGACGGGCAAAAATCCATTTGCAGTTTCATATATTCTATTATACTCAGTTGGTTAAAGTTTTGGCTTCTATGCTCCATAAAATTAGTAGAATATTTTGGATATTTGCGCTTCATCCAGTATCTTTTCATGGAAATATTCTTCTAAGCATTCTTGAATTTTACTCCATAAAGTAGTATCATGTTAACAATTTGGACGTTATTGATTTCTGGATAAATTAAATTATAAATCTTTAAAATTTATCCTTGAACTTGTTTTATTGAATAATTATGTCATTGTCATTGTTATCATCATCATGCTTATATTGTGATGAAAGTCATCTTTGGCTTACGCGCATAGATGGACTTGGTATGATTATGACCGTGATTATTCAAGATAATCATGATAGTAATGTGATTTAATGATGTGGTGAAAGTCCTCAATGGCTCTGTAGTGCATTAATGGGACGCTTTTTGGTATGATTATGACCGAGGATTATTCGGTATAGTCATGACCATTGATGATTTAATGAATATCCTTGGCCCGTAGTGCAGGGAAGAATCGATGATATGGTTTATTTATTTAAAGTCGAGTCTCAAATGATAAAGTTTATGAAACACTTTTTAAATCATAGAAGATAGTAGATTTTATGCTCTACTTGACTCTTCTAATAGATTGCTTATTTCCGTTGCAGTTTTTGATCTAAAACTTGTTGTCTATTGTATTCTATCGGTTGTTATACTATGAAGGTTAAGGATAATTTATTCTCGCATTATCTTAATCATAATATTTCTTCTTGGGCTAGTTGAGCTCACCCTTTCTTTCATTGTTCTCTTCAGAAATGAGAAATATAATGGGACGAGCTCTGTGGAATGGAGTGATGGTCCAGGATAAATGGCTTTAGTAGTCCTCACTATTCTACGAAATAATGTGATAATAATTGTAATGAGGACACCATTGAGTGTGGATATTGTCTAGATGACTATATTCTTGTTTAGACTCTCAGCTATGTTTTGTTGTATTTTTACATGACTATTGTATAATTAAGTTGTATTTGAATTTATATACCATGTATCTGACGACACAAGATGGGTGATATATACCTGTTTTGGGGGCGTCACAGTTGGTATCAAAGCTTAGGGATATGATCCCTGGCTGAGATGTGAGACAAGAACTAGGAGGGGAGAGACGGGAAATTCCTTCGCTAGTATGACCTACCTAAGTTTATTTGGTATTTAATTGGTCGGTCAGAGTATAGGGATAATATGTGATATGTCAATTAACCCTTGTTTTATGACATTGTTTGAAAATGGCATCTGAAAATGTTAAGATCAACAATGAATCACATGAAACCGTTGAGTCACCAACGATCAATACCCAGGATAATGTGTAACAGGAAAATAATAATCCTCAAGTAAATAACAACACCAATCAGATGATGAACGATGGGATGTTCATAGGCTTTATGCAATTCATGCAACATTAGGCGAGAGAGACTCCTGTTCAAAATGCAGGTGGAAACAATGGCAACCCACGGTTGGTCACTGCTAAGCAGTTCAAGGAGCTGGGACCACCGGAGTTTTTGGGAAAGCCAGAACCACTTAAGGCGGAGACGTGGTTAAAGCAGATCACCAAGATATTTGATGTCTTGGGATGCTTCGAGGAGCAAAAGGTTCCCTTTGCCACCTTTATGTTGCGTGAAGAGGTAGATTACTGGTGGAAATCTTTAAAATGTACCCAGCCTGACGCACTCAAGATGTCTTGGGAGAAGTTCCAAGAGTTGTTCAATGACAAGTACTTTCCCGAAAGTATTCGTCACATGAAGGAGGTGGAGTTTATCAAGTTGGAGCAAAATAATATGACCGTGTCGCAATACGAGGCTAAATTTGCGGAGTTATCCTGATTTGAATCCCATTTGGTCGATAATGAGGAGCGAATGACGCGAATATTTCTAAAAGGTTTGAAACCCGATATACATCAATACCTCATTTCTCACAAATTGTGTTTGTATTCAGATGTTGTGAATATGGCTCAGTTATTAGAGCGCGATAATGAGTCAACACAACCAAAAGGTAATGACCAGCAACATGATAATAATCGTACCGGTGGCAACGGCCATCGAAATAATGATAACCATCATGGGGGAAATTATCATGCCAATAATGGTAACCACTTTGGTGGTAATCATGGCCAAGATAATAGGAGTGGAAATTTCAAGAAGAGAAGGTTCAACAACAATGGAAAGACAGCAACACCAACACCCATTTTCAAGGAAGGAGAACGACCACCAATTGTATGCTTCAAATGCGGAGGGGAGGGACATATCAGTCCAAACTGCGTGATGCAGTCCAAAGCATGTTACAATTGTGGAAAAGAAGGTCACCTAGCCCAATTTTTTCGTGCACCAAAGTCAAGTCCAGCTGGAAAGGTGGCACCAAAGGCGGATATGGACAAAACAAAGTCGGTGGTTTCAGGGATAACGTTTTTTGTGACTTCTCAAAAAGCGAGTAACCCAAACGAAGTTAGCACGGGTTAGTTAATTATAAATTCTTTCGAAGCCTATGCATTATTAGATACCATTTCTACCCATTCTATTATCTCTTTTGCTTACGCTCAACATTTAAATTTGACCCCAGAGAAGTTAGACTTTGACTTATTGGTTGAAACTTCATTAGTAAAAACCTTCGTTACCTCCACTATTTATAAATCTTGTTTGAGTCAAATCAACACTTTCACGTTACCTGTCGATCTTATCTGTTTGAAAATACTTGCATTTGATGTGATTTTAGGGATTGATTGGTTAACTACTCATCATGCTTTTCGTAAGGTTGTTAGCTTTCATATTCCTAACCAACCTGTTATGCGAATTCAAGCAACCAAACCACTAAAGTTAATCACTGTTATATCAAGCCATAAGTAAAGAGCCCTGATCCTTTCGTTATTGACTTCTTTGTGTGGAATGCACCGAAGCCAAACTTTCTGTAGGCGACGTCGTGAATGACGATGACAAGTTGATAGGTATCAATGTGACGTACTATCCAAGTCTTGGATGAGAGTTACAGTTTTGAATGATATTTCTATTGTTAATAAATTTACTGATGTATTCCTAAAGACTTCTTAGCTTACCCCTAGAGCGTGAAATGGAATTTTGTATTGACCTCAGTACAAAACCCATTTCTAAAACCCTTAAATATTTCTTCACCTAGAACGAACGTATTATGCGCCAAAGACATTGGCTTGAGCTGTTGAAGATTCGACTATACCATTCAATATCATCGTGGAAGAGCGAACGTGGTAGCTGACGCGTTGAGTAGAAGATCGTAAGCGTTTACGAGTGTAATGTTGTTAACATAAAATCTCATTTCGTATAACTTACAAATGATGAAGATAGAGTTAAAGACTCTAGGGACCCACGTGAAGATAACGAATATACGAGTAGAATCGACTTTAATCGATAAAGTTAAAGCCGCTCAAGCTATACACCCAATTTTGATGAATGTAAATAAGAAGGTTCAAGAAGGCGTCATCTCAACCCTTGATTTAATTGGCCCATTTGAAATCCTCGATCAAGTAGGAACTGTGGCCTATAGACTCAGTTTACCGCCAAGTATGTCGCATGTTCATAACATTTTTCACTTATCGTTGTTAGTAAAAACTTAGTCTTGGGGGACTTTGGAGCCAAATTTTGGAATAATTAAAAAAATTGAGAAATTATGAAATCATTGAGGTTTTATAGAGCATGTTACAAGCTTTCCATAGTCTCAAAAACGGACTAATTCTGATAACGGATGAAGAAGTTATGAAGATTTGAAGTATGTGTGTCAAAAGTTGCAAAATCTGGAAAATTGGAGTTAAGTGCCAAAGGTCGAGAGCCTAGGCACTAGGCTCAGCACTTAGAATCTATTCTTGGGCGCCTAGGCACTTTCCCAAGGCCAAATTTGGGCGCCTAGGCGCTGGTCAAGTGTTAAGCCAAAATCTGTCCAGACATCCTTTAGTAAATTGGGCATAACTTTTTCATACAAACTCTGATTGAGGTGATTCAGTATGATTCGGAAAGATAACGAGTAGACCTAAAACTTTCATTCTTTATATTTTGATATTTGAGGTCGATATCAAGGGCTAAAATGGCTATTTTAGGGACTGATGTGCATTCAGAGGCAATCGGAGGACATCGGGCATGCACGTATGCAACGTGTAATGTTTTTGACTATAAAGGTATTTAAGGTATCCTTACCTCTTCGGCATACCAAGTACGTATGTAAATTTCGAGGGTAAAATTTCATAAGGAGGGGAGATTGTGAGACCCCAGATTTTATGAATAAAGATTTAAATTTCTCAAAATATTTTTTTGAATATTATGGTGTGGATTTGATATAATGTTATAGTTGTGGGTAATATTTACAAATTTTGCAAAGTAAGCAAGTGGTTATATAATATTCGATTGGTCAGGGAATATTCGTACGACGGCACAATCATTGGTGGACCCCCACAACGGAAGTATTGTCGTAGTAAGAAAAAGATAGAATTATCTTTTATTAAAAATAACAGCGAAAGTGTTACCGTTAAAAATGTTGAACTACCCGGTAATAAAAGTACAATAATACGCGTGGTTGCATAGTAGCACACGGTATTGATTATTGATGCTTACGTGAGAAGTCACTCGATTATACTCAATTATTGCTATAGTAATTATTTGCATCATATCTCTCGTATTATTGATTCAATTATTGTCACATTATCATACGTATAATATGTTATATTATTAAATCAATAATTGAGGCGGCAAAGTTATTCATATTATTATTTGCAATATTGACAATGTCTAGAAGTTACATCGAGGAGAGGTTTGGTCATCTAATTGCTTGCATGATAAGGAGAAATCCTTATCGGAAAGTCCCTCTTTCACAGGAGCGACACGGTTGTTAAATATTGTGAATTATAATATTAATGATGAATAAGTTCGTGTTGATTAAAGATAAAATTGATAGTTCCATTGTGTTGGAATTATTAGCGTTAGTGAAAATTGACATTTATTTTGATAATAATTGATGTCTGGAGGTTATATTGACCAATCGGGTAATTAACCGGATAAATGAGCAATTAATTGCTATTGATTCACATGATTATAACTATTTGTTCACATGTGTGTACTATTGATTCACATTCATTTACTATTAGGGGAGTTGGTGCAAGATTGATAATACTTGCATGACTAAGTTAAAAATAGAGGTATAGATGGAGGTCTTATCTTTGTAATTCAGTATTTTTACATGTAGAACTAGAACTATCGATTCACATGATTTACTATTAGGGGAGGTGGTGCAAGTTTGATAATACTTGCAGGACTAAATTAAAAATGAAGAAAAAGAGGAAGGTATTATACTGTAATATTTTGAGCCCCAAAATGTACAATTATTGAAACTATATTTTCCTATAAATAGAATCTCATTCTTCCTTCATTTCTCACCAATTCACTAAAGCTATAGAGCAATTATTATAGAGAGAAAGAAGAAGAGAAGTTTGCTACCTCACTATTCTAGTATCCAGTTTCTTCTAAGGTAAGGGGTATTATTCTTTCGTATTCATAAAGAGAATTATTTTCTTTAATACTCATAAGGGTTATTATTCCATTCTTTATTATTATGTTGGAATAACCTGTCTATGCGAAGTACCACATACATGATGAAATTCTTCTGTTATTCCATTCTTTATTATTCTATTGGAATAACACATACATGCTGATCTCATCGCATGCTGGTGAATTTTGTTGTTATTCCATTCTTTATTATTACTGTTGGAACATCTTATGCAATGCGGATTACGCATGACCTGGTTCCATTCTTTATTATTTTGTTGGAATATCCTATCATGCGGATTACGCATGACACAGTCCTATTCTTTATTATTACATTTGGGAATAACACATGCATGCGATCTATCGCATGCATGGTGAATTCTTACGTTATTCCATTCTTTATTATTACATTGGAATAACTTTTGTCTTTGTGGATTACCCCATGCATGGTAAATGATCATTTGTATTCATTCCTTATTAAATTGTGGAAATGATCATCTGCACGTGGATTACCGCGGTGGGCAAAAATCCATTTGCGTTTCATATATTCTATTATACTCGGTTGGTTAAAGTTTTGGCTTCTATACTCCATGAAATTAGTAGAATATCACGGATATTTGCGCTTCATCGATATCTTTTCATGGAAATATTCTTCTGAGCATTCTTGAATTTTACTCCACAAAGCAGTATCATGTTGACAATTTGGACGTTATTGATTTCTGGATAAATTAAATTATAAATCTTTAAAATTTATCCTTGAACTTGTTTTATTGAATAATTATGTCATTGTCATTATCCTCATGCTTATATTGTGATGAAAGTCATCTTTGGCTTACGTGCATGGATGGACTTGGTATGATTATGACCAGTGATTATTCGGTATAATCATGATCGTAATGTGACGAATGATGTGGTGAAAGTCCTCAGTGGCCTGTAGTGCATTAATGGACAGTTTTTGGTATGATTATGACCAGGGATTATTCGGTATAGTCATGACCATTGATGATTTAATGAATATCCTTGGCCCGTAGTGCAGGGAAGAATCGATGATATGGTTTATTTATTAAGCTGAGTCTCAGCGATAAAGTTGATAAAAAACTTTTTAAATCATAGAAGATAGTAGAATTTATGCTCTACTTGACTCTTCTAATAGATTGCTTATTTTCGTTGCAGTTGTTGATCTAAAACTTGTTGTCTATTGTATTCTATCAGTTGTTATACTATTGAAGGCTAAGGATAATTTATTCTGCATTATCTTAATCATAATATTTCTTACTGGGCTAGTTGAGCTCACCTTTTCTTTCATTGTTCTCTTCAGGAAATGAGAATATAGCTGGGACGAGTCGGGGAATGGAGTGATGATCCAGGATAAATGGCTTTAGTAGTCCTCACTATTCTACGGAATAATGTGATAATAATTGTAATGAGGTGTTACCATTGAGTGTGGATATTGTCTAGATTACAATATTTTTGTTTAAACTCTTAGCTATGTTTTGTTGTATTTTTACACGACTGTTGTATAATTAAGTTGTATTTGAATTTATGTACAATATATCTGGCGACTCAAGATGGGTAATGTATACCTATTTTGGGGGCATTACATAATTCCAATCTCATCAGTGGCCAAAATAGACTGTAACTATCTAACAGCTGGAATCATGAAGATGAACATAGTAACTAACTAATATATATATTTGAATTTTTTTTATAGACATAAATAAAAACTATTTACAACTACTCTACTATGCAAACTATTATGCACTTACACTACATGAATGCAAACATTTAATACACCTAAACTAAACAAACATGACAACTTATGCAAAACTAAAACAACTACATTAAACATGCAAAACTAAACTAATTAACTCCCCCAAACTTAACAATTACAATGTCCTCATTGTAAAATAAAGCATTAAGTAGAAGAGAACTTCCCTGTAATTAGCTAAGCATGAGGTGATGGTGACATTGCACAAAAACTGAAAACTCCTCCACATCGGAATTTGAAAGGAAGATACTGTGTCATGTGCTCAGGCTGGTGGCTTCCCTTTCCATAAGCTTTTGCCTGTCCATTGAACCTCCAATACCTGCAATGAAGAGAGACAACATGTATTAGAATAGCACTTTGGATTATAAGAGAACTTAATAAGCAAATTAATTCCTATCTACTAAATAAACTAGTAAAGCATATAAATATAAAAATTCCTAGGTTGCCTCCCAGTCAGCGCTTGATTTACAGTCTTTTAGCCTGACTTTGTCTGGTAACGCTATCCAATCCCTCTTTGATAGTTGAGGAACCCTCCATCCATTAATAACAAATAATCCTTTGGGAGGTTCCCACAAGTGATGGCCATAGCATCAAAGTCACCTAGCATGCTCTGATTCGGTATAATCTCCATGAAGAAGGAAAAATAACTAGGTATTATTTCCATTGTGTTTGTGATCGTATTTGGGCATGGTAGTTTGTCAAACACAATGGGCTCTTCGTCTATCTTCTCTTTTTTGTTCCACCACGGCTTTATTGTTGCACTCGCTCTTATGTCATAAAGAGCTTCGCCGACGATATGACTACCAAGCAGGCACGATTTTTCAAATCTAACTGGACCCTTGATCTTTGGCAGAGAAGGCACTTGGGGCACTAATAACATCGGCTTATCCTCGTTGGTACTCATAGTTAGTTCTTTTTCAACCTTGTTTTCATTATCCCCACTTGTCTCCTCTTTTTCAACATCTCGTGTCTCATCCAGTTGTAGATTTGGTTCGGGCATTTCGTCAATCTCGGAATCCTCGTCATAACACCAATTATTTTGAGGACAATTGTTCAAGGCTTTGAGCATTCCTCCAATCTTGAATTATTTGTCTCAATTTTGGAATCCATGAATTGAGGACCATGAGTTGAAGTGGTGATGAGTTGTTCCATCTGGTGCTGAAAATTGTTGCTCGATATTTCTTGACTCGTCATCCTTTCCTCTTGGTTTTCTATAACCTTTGACAGTAATTCCTCTAACTTTGACTTTTCTTCTTTTAATGGAGGTTGATATGAGAATTCTGGCGTGTATGTTGGATTTGGAGTAGAGTATTGATCTTGATAATTATAGCTCCATGAAGAATCCGAGTGATACCCCCAAACTTGATGATAACTAGGATCAACATAGTTGTTGAGGTAATCACCACTATATTGTTCGGTTCAAAACTAACGGTGCATTGATGACTTTGATGGTTGCCAAAGACAATAGTCACACACGAATCGCCATCCTTCGACTCCTTTGAGAACGCAATAACGTCCAACATCCTCGAAAGTTCTTCAATCTGTGTTGATATTGCGGAAAATGCATTAAGTCCATCAATCCCTGTTTCCCTTGGTTGAGTCATGTTTGCCATCCTTCGACTCCGTTGGGCTGCGATAACCTCCAACGTCTTCGAATTTCCCTCAATTTGTACGGACTCTACATAAAATGCATTAAGTCCATCAATCCCCGTTTCCCTTGGTTGAGTCATGTTCGTGTATGGCCATTGATACGTAAAGTCATCCATGGTACCTGAAAAGAGAGAAATATAGGACGAGAATTAAAAATAAAAATAAAGATGTTTAAATTAAGACTAATTTGATTGAAATTAATATTGGTAGAAAATATTAAACTAATTCCCCGGCAACGGCGCCAATAACTTGTTGGGTAAAATCTAGTTACGCACAACACGCAAGTATATGTGGTCAACAAGTAATACAGTGAAAGTAGAGTATCGTTTCCACGAGGAATTATTAATACAAATTACCAAGTACTAACCCTTAATCAAACTAATTTTATTTAAACAGACAATTTAAGAATATAAATTAAACTATCTAATTACATTAATTCTAATTACCACTAATTAAAAATCAGATTATGGAGATTTAAGATCACAACTTCACTTATTGCTTCATTTAAATTAACACACTTCTCATCAATTATTTTCTATCCTGAATTATTAATCAAGAACACTAAAGCAGATAAAACCACCTGTCGATGCATAATACACATACTCACTTAAATCCACAATTGATATAATTAAGCAAGACACCCTAATTAACTAATCCACTATAACTCTATGTGAATTACAATTAAAAAGGATTTAAAGCACAAGTTCTCTATAAGATTACATATGGCGTAAAAGCATATCTCTATCCTAAACACGAATCATGAATTCCATCTATGCAGAAATCACAAACACATGTTATCATGATCAGATCTAAATCTATATTTCATCTCACGAGTTTATATAGATTATCACGGTAATTGTTAGCTAGGCAATTAAGAAAGTAAGTCCAAATCACAATAGAGAATCCACAATGATAGATCACAATAATTGATAAAGAAGCATATTAAAATAAACTACACAATAAGATCCATTGTAATCTCAAACAAAGAATTAGTTCATTGAATTAAAACTAAGAATTTACACTTGAATAAACATTAAAAGATAAAGATAGAAGAAGATAAGAAGATAGTATCTATTGTCTGTAGATTTGATGTTCTCTCCTTGCTCCTACTTTGAATCTTCAATGGTCTCCAAGTTGCTTCAATCTCCAAATCTAATAAGAACTAGGGTTTTTTCCAATCTACTCTAATCTAATCTAATAGAACTCTTCCAAAAACTTCCCCCTACTCCTTGTAATTCTCCTCCTTTTATACGTCTCTTTATATGTCTTTAAGTCCTCTTGGAAGTCCTTGAGTCAATCAGCTTGAACCAATCCTTATCAGACTCAAATTCTGACAAAATCTACTCTTTATGTGCATACCCAAGCCCCAGCTTGCTTGTTACCTTGCAAATAGCAAGACCCGGCTTGCTATGCTACTGATTTTGAACTCAGGACCCCAAGTCCCGGCTTGGGTATAAGGCATAAAATAGCAAGCCCCGGCTTGGGTACAGGCTGTTAGTTATTTTTCTAATGCAGTGTCCTCTGGTAAAATGGCCATAACTTTTGATCCGGGAGGTGTTATGGAGCCTGCCACCTATCAAATCGAAGCTATCGACGAGATCTACAACTTTTGTTCTTTAAGAATTGAGAATAACGAATGAATGAAGGTCGAAAGTGGACTGGAAGTGACTACTATGCAAATGGCCATCCAAAACAGCAAAGTTCAACGTCTGTTGGTACAAATGCCATAACTCTTGCATCCGAACTTCGATTTGAATGATTCAAGATGTTCCAAAAAGCTAAGAAGAAGCTCTAAAATATAGTCTAAATTCCAAGCCAAGAACATGAAATGAACATGAAAGCCCAAATAATGTCCGGATTGCTTTTCCTTGCGTTTTCATACCAATAGTTGCTCACACAGCTCCCAAACATATAATCTACAAAATGAACACAAAATGCATGAAAAGTAAATAAGAAACACGAGATTAAGAAAATAATTCAAGTAATAGATATCGGATAATTAGGTGTAAAATCTACTTATCAGCATTCCCACTCGTCCCTAGACAACACTCCACTGCAGGACTCTCCAGGTGATGTTTCTCCCCTGCCTATCTGCACTTCATCAACCCCATTCTCCCTCGTCTTTTACCACTCCTACCACTCTACCAGCTACCCACACATAACATTTACCTAGACTACATCCCATTGTTCTCCGCACTAAAAGTCAAGCCAATACTGCATCCATATTCACCACCGAGTCCACCTCCTTCCAAACAACAAATAGAAGTCTTGTTTGGCATCAAGCAATGATAGATGAACTCACTGCATTGTACACAAACTAAACATGGGCACTGGTTTCCAAATCTCCTCACATGAATATTGTCGAAAATAAGTGGGTCTTCCGCATTAAGACCCATGCTGATGGCTCTCTTGCCCGATACAAGGCACGCCTCGTTGACAAGGGCTTTCACCAGCAACCTGGGATAAAATATTTGAAACCTTCAGTTCGATTATTAAATCGATGACCATTCAATTAATTCTATACCTAGCAATCACAAAACATTGTCCCATTCGCCAACTTGATGTGAAAAATGGCTTCCTCAATGGCCTTCTAACAGAGCCCATCTACATGCAACAACCATAAAGATTTATTGACTCCACACATCCAAAATATGTGTGTAAACTGCACCGGTCACTATATGAGCTAAAATAGGCACCCAGAGCCTGATTTTCACATCTCTTTGCTTTTCTTCTAGCTCATAACTTTACACAGTCTCGCAATGACACTTCCTTGATTATCTATAATGATTCTCATAATTACTTATTTGTTCTTGTATATGTTAATGATATTTTAATTATAGGTATTAGGACCCTTCCTTGATTATCTCTTTCTAATCTGGTTATTAGTCTTGGTGCTGAATTCTCCCTCAAAAGACTTAGGACCCTTACACTATTTTTTGGGGGGTTGAGGTTGTACGAAATACGGCTAGTCTTCTTCTTTCTCAGAAAAATACATCCAAAACATTCTCCATCATGCCTCTATGTCTACTAGTAAACCCCAGTCCACTCCACTTTCTTTAGAAAAGTTGTCCACATTTTTAGGCACCTTGTTTGACAATCCTACACTCTCTCGGCAAATTGTTGGATCCCTTCAATATCTAAGCCTAACCCGACCTGACATCTCATTAGCAGTCAATAAAGGTTGTCAGTTCATGCACAAACCCACAGTTATTCATTGGGATGTTGTAAAACGAATTTTGCGATACCTGCAAGGAACTCTGTCTCATGGCTTATTTTTCTCCGCTAGCGCCTCTCACACGCTTCATGCCTTTATAGACGCAGATTGGTCAGGTGACATCAATGATAGGAAATCAATTGCAGGAAATGCAATCTTCTTGGGTTGTAACCAAATCTCCTGGGTTTCGTGTAGGCAATGCACAGTTGCACGTTCGTCTACAGAATCTGAATATAAAGTCATTGCTGATGTCGCTGCTGACTTACAATGGTTTTGTTCATTGCTCAAGGAGTTATGATTGCCCCTTCGTCACACGCCTATGTTGTGGTGTGACAATCTTGGAGCCTCTTATCTTGCTTCGAATCCTGTATTTCATGCTCGTACAAAATATATTGAGATAGACTATCACTTTGTCCATGACATGGTTGCCAACAAACAGATCTCCATTAAGTTTGTCTCTTCCAAAGACAAACCAAACCATTACCAACCAGTTGCTTTTCGTACAACTGGTCCAAGCTCAAAGTGTTTCCAAGGATACCCTTTGGCTTGCAGGGGAATATCAACACTAGCTAATAATCATCTATTAGTTAGGATATTGAATTATCATAATTATGTCCTTAGAATTCTTGATATTGTCAATCACTTGACAATATCACTTGATTCTACCTTAGATGATTGTATAATCCCTTAACTCTAGCTTAGATGATTATTATATATATATATATATATATATATATATATATATATATAAACCAACTCTGATTTGTAATATAATATATATAAAATACAAAAGCTTTAACTGAGTGACTTGCATTGATCAGGTTTGTGGGATGTGGCATTTTTATTTGCGACTATTTTATGGATAATAATGTCGTACATATAATTTTATTTTTACAAAAAGTAATTTATAAAATAACGTGTTAAATTGTACTTAATAGATAATTCAACATACATATATGGTCTAATAGTAATAATCAATCACAACTAACCAGATTATTTAGTATTCACTTTTAATATTTAAATATTCAATTTTTAATCATCAAAATACTATTGTTATTTTATTTTGTAAAATTAGGACTACCAACATAACTAGTATAACAATCTTGTCACAACTATACGCTGTGAACACAAGTTTTAAGTATTTATTCAAATTTCACATGAACTCAACTCAAATACTCATATTTAATAACATGAACTCAATTCGTAATACACTCTAGTCAAGTTCTAATCAACTAGTATTTTTGCTTAAATATGTAAAATTAGATAAAATTCATTTAAATATACACTAAAATCCTAAAAATAAATGAAAGTCATATAAATTTAAACATAACCATCCTGATTTAGGTTTAACATAAGCACAATAAAAATTTAACTTTAATTAACCGTTTGTGGGCAAGGAAATCGTACATCGATAGGGTTAGAGTTTTGTGTTGGTTGAGGAGAAGAGAAATCCACGAAGAGTAAAAAATTGATTAATGAATTGAAGAGGTGAGAAGAACAGGTGAACAATTACTCCAATGACACGTAACAGAATTCTTAAGATCTGAGTGCCTTCTTATGGTATCAGGATCATGAGAGCCTTCTAGGGTTGAGAGACAATCTGCCAATCTTCAATCTTCCAAAAGTTCCTTCTTCATAGAATGGAAACAGTATTTATAGAGTTTCCTAAAAAGTGGTCTCATGCCAGACATATGATTTCAGGAAAATTCCAGAAATACCCTTAGTCATCAAAATAATGCCTAGATCCTCCTGTCCTTTTAGCCACCAATCTAATCCCTCAATCAATTTTCAAAATGAGTTACCTCCATAAGCTTTTTACCGTGGGACTCATGTAGGCTCCTCCTCAATCTCATGCTTCAAAGTTTTTGTTGTTTAAACGATGCTTTCTTGCTTTTCCTTCTTTATTTAAGAATCTCATCGCCGAAAAACCTCGAAAGAACTCAGCGCATGATATGGGAGGCCACACCCTAAGGTCCAAATGTAAGACCCCGAATTTTATGAAATAAAAGTAATCAATTTTTCTTATAATTACTATTCAGTAAATGGTTAAATTGATAAAAGGTTAAAGTTAAGGGTGATATATATAAAATTTTCAAAATATGCAAGTGGCTATAAAATACTCATTTTTGTTGGGGAATATTCGTTTGGTCGTGGAATACCTGGTGGTTAAAATACAGTAATACGCGTGGTTGCACAGTAGCACACGATATTACACAGTATTTTTGGAATTATTGATTCTTACGTATGAAGGCACTACTTAATAATTGTTACAGTAATTATTATTCAATATTTTATTGGTTCAATAATTACTACGTTGATATTTTATATTATGGTTGTTCAATAATTATCACGGCACAGTATTTTTCATTATCAGATCAATAATTCATATTATTTGAATAATATTATTAGATAACATTATTGGCAATGTCTAGAAAGTTCTGTCAAGGAGAGGTTTGGTCACCTAATTGTGCGCCAGTAAGGAGAAATCCTTATTGGAAAGCCCCCTCTTTCCTAGGAACGTTCTGGTTGTCATTATTGTGATTCTGTAATATTATTTGTGAATAATTAATTATTGATTTATTTGATAAGGAAATATATATTTTTATATGGATATAAATGAAGGAATTAAAGCTGAGGTGTTTTATTAACAAAATTTTGAAATTTTTAGAAAATTAGTTTATTACTTAATTTTGTAAAATCTATAACTCTTTGTTTGTAATGAGTTAGGAGATGAGTCATATATCAAAAGAAAGCCCTGGAAGTAAGCTAAACGTAAAAATTTGAATCACCCAAAAAATCATTTTGGATTTTTCGTGGTGACTGTTTGAATGAAACTGGTCCGAAGGATTTATAATTCAAAAAATCAGTGTTTTTGAGATATATTGCGTGAGTTATAATTTTTAATCCGGTCGTTGGATCGTTGTTATTTTTGGATATGTTATACATATATAAGTTGAGTACATGTCCACAAATTTTGAACCGTTAAAAATTAACGTATGCTTTGTTATGAATTTTAAGAGGTGACTGATTCAGAAATTATGTTTATAAATGATTTTTGGTGGAAAATTCTAGAATAAGTGGGCCCCACCTTTGGTTGGTGAAAAATGTGCTAAACTTTTATTTCAAAAGTGGTGGGTGGGAATAGTAGCAGGTAAAGCCATCAGGTTGTAGGTCAAGTCTGCTTTGGCGTTCTAACATTTTCCTATAAATAGAGTGCTGAGTTAGAATTGAAAATCACACCAGAAACATAAAGTGAAGTGAAGAATATTCTGCATGAGTCATGTGGGATGGTACATGTGGGATGAACCATATTTGTTCAAGCAGTGCACCGATAAGATGATTCGACGGTGCGTCCCATATAGTTAAGTGAAGAATATTCTGCATGAGTGTCATTCATCGGCGTATGGCGGGCATTATGGGAGTGAGAGGACAGCAACGAAGGTGCTGCAATGTGGTCTTTATTGGCCCACATTATTCAAAGATGCCCACCAATTTGTCAAATAATGCGATAGGTGTCAAAGGGTGGGCAACATTTCGAAACGTAATGAGATGCCCTTACAAACGATTTTGGAAGTGGAAATTTTTGACGTATGGGGTATCGATTTCATGGGACCATTTCCCTCGTCATTGAACAATCAATACATTCTACTTGCAGTGGACTACGTGTCAAAGAGGGTTGAAGCTGCAGCTCTACCAACAAACGATGCCAAGGTGGTCCTCAAATTCCTTCAAAAGAACATCTTCAAGAGGTTTGGCACACCAAGAGCAATTATCAGTGAAGAAGGTAGTCACTTATGTAATAAGTCATTTACTGCTCTTTTAGCCAAGTATGGGGTCAACCACAAGATAGCTACCACCCTCAAACCAGTGGACAAGCTGAGGTATCAAACAGAGAAGTCAAAAAGATATTGGAGAAAGTGGTGAATCTGAGTCAGAAAGATTGGTTGCTGAGATTAGACGATGCTTTATGGGCCTACCGGACTGCATACAAGATGCCAATCGGGACGTCACCATATCAACTACTGTACAGGATCACTTACCGGTCGAGCTATAACATAAGGCATATTGGGCTGTGCAAAAATTCAAATTTGATCAAATAGCTGTAGGTGAGAAGAGACTACTTCAATTGAATGAACTCGACGAATTTCGCCTTCACGCCTATGAGAATGCCAAACTATACAAAGAAAAAGTCAAAAGATGGCACGACCAGAAAATTTTGCGTCGAACATTCGAGCCAGGCCAATCAGTACTCTTATTCAACTCAAGGCTACGATTGTTCCCCGAAAAGCTTAAATCGAGATGGTCAGGACCATTCACGGTCAAGCGGGTACTCCTTCACGGTGCAGTCAAAATCTGCAGTCACAATCCACTCAAAACATTCAAAGTCAATGGACACCATCTAAAGAATTACTGGGGTGGCAAAACTAACACCGACGTGATCGCCATCACATTGACTGACACAACATAAGTAGGAAGTAGTCAGGCTGAAGGACTTAAAATCAAGCGCTAATTGGGAGGCAACCCAATCCTTAGTCTTTATCATATTTTATATTGCTTTATCATTGTTTTAATTTCATTATTAGGTAGATGAATAAAAGAAAAATCTCGCTAATCTCTCCACAATACATCACGCATAAATAATTCACTAATATGCATGTGTCAATTCTTGCAGGATGGAAAATGGAGCAACTACATGAAGCAGAACATAGAATCTGACAGTGGCATGGCCCACCGAGGCGGGCCTTTTTAGTCTCTACAACCTTCATTGGGTGGGGTCCTCAAATCGTTAACAGAATGCATGCGCTTGGCCGGGCGGCCTCACTAATATAATACCACGAAGGGGGTCCTGAATCGCATAACTTTACTTTAGCAGTTATACAAACTTCTCCCCTTCCCAATAACACTCACTCCACCTTCTAATAACCCCCTTTTCCCACTTCCGCACTACTTCATAACTCTATAACAACCACCCACTACCATTACTTCTTCCCCACATTCCCAATACTCCATAACTCCTCTCCACCTCTTCACTCCACCAATGATAGCCTTCCCTCTCCCTCTATAAATACCACCACATCTCATACAAACTCTCCCACCACACTTGATGTAAAGTAAAAAGAGAGTATAGTTATGAGCTAGAGAGATAATATTGAAAAGTTTGGGAGAGAGTTAGGGCAAAACAAGAAATTAGGCGAGACATAGCTTCACATTCATACTATAAACGCCAAAGGGAAGAAAGTTCACGGCCATCGTAACAAATATGCACCTTCGATCACTGGAAATTTGCAAGTACCGCCACCGCCGACCGGTATGACTACATGCTCACCAAAGCCCTTACACCGGAGAGGGGGTTGGCACCGGATCCTAACGATGGGGGAGCTTATGCCACAAATCTACCAAAAAGGATGGACCAAATTCACCGAGGAGCCGAAACCAGCAGTTGTTAACATTATCAAAGAATTTTACGCAAATGCAGAGGACAAAGAACCATTCCACTCATTTGTGCGAGGTCGGTTGGTTCCATTCAGTGCGGACGCAATCAACACTTACTACCAACTGTGGGTACCTCACCACTGCCAGTATGCTCATCTCCGTAATTCTGACCTGGACTTTGATGCTATAGTCACGGAGATGACAAAGCCGGGAACATCTTGGATCAAGGGTCGAAAGGGAGGCACCGTATTTAATAGCAAAGACTTTAGCCGGTATGGCAAAATTTGGTACGCCTTCCTATGTGCGAAATTGTTTCCGTCCCAACACACTTCGAACGTCACCAAAAATAAGGCGTTACTGTTATACGCCATAGTATAAGATTTTATCATTGACGTCGGGGCAATAATTTGTTCCTCCATCCGCCGGTGCCTACGTGGAAATTTTTCTAGAGGCTTACCACACCCATCACTCATATGTGGGTTGTGCCATCAAGCAGGGGTGAGATGGTCCGATGACGAACCCACACAATTGCCGCTTGCGTTGCTTGATTCGAGAATGATAGTGCGGTATTTTGTATGGGCAGGAGGCGAGTCACATCCGCGTGGTGTGGGATTCATTTTTCCGTCGTCATCGGAAGACAACGTGGATGCTACAGAGACATCGGGGGATAAATATGAAGAAATGGGCGAACAAGGGGCTGAGTAGGTATCGCAGGCCGATGCCATATCCAGTTCTCAGTTCCTTGAATTCCAAAATCAAATGAATGCACACACCAAGGCAACTCGTCGGGAAATGCGCCGATTGGCAATGAGGCAAGAGTATATGTTCGATGCTATGCACACATCTTTCACCTCGTTGAACACAACTCTTCAAAGTTTCAACCCGGAGGCACAATTTCCATACCAACAGCCCGGACCAATGCCAAGGTTCCCACCGAATGATTCCGATGAAGAAGAACAACAACCACTTCCTCAGACTTAAGCGATAGCGGGGAAGTCCTCACGTACTTATTTTGACTAATCATCCAATGAGGACATTGTCTAACTTAAGTTTTGGGGATTTAAATACATGTTTGCATGCATTTAGCTCATTTAGGTTGCATTTTGAATTTTGGTCATTTAAATTTTTGTATTGCATTTTATTTTCAGTATTGCATGATAGCTTAGGTGCATTCATAGTAGCTTAGGTTAATGTTTGTCATTGCATAGTAGATAATCTTGTAATGCATTTAATCTTGTAATGCATTTTGTTATCCTTAAAAAAAAAATTAGTTAGTAAATATTGTGTTTGCGTAAGTCCATCAATGTTGTAGTTTATATTATTTATGGCCCTATGATGTGATTGACAATAAGTTAACAAGTACAGTATTGAGTATTAGAACTATGATACAATTTCGGCTATGAATTGAATCTTGAGTTTGTTTGAAACTTGTATAAAAGGATAGCACGAGTAACAAACATCTATGTTAATTGGTCAGTTCAAATTGGTACCTAAATGGTCTCTAAAGGATAATGCTAGAGTGAATGATAAAATGACAAGGATGGACAGTAAAGGCTAAAGTTAGGCAAGAACCTAAGTTTGGGGGATGTTATGTGGGGTATATAAGATTTATTTATAAAAAATAAAAATAAAAAAAAGAATAAACACCGCGGTGTGCTTGTCTAGTTTTGTGGCATTTGTTACTTGAGTAAGTAAGCCCAAGGGGATTGTCTTTACACCTAGCGCCCTAAGGTCTTAATGGTCTGGGAGTCGTTGGTCAAAAGCTCGTTAAGGTAGCATTGAAAAGCCTAAGGGAATAAGAGATTGCATAGCTATATGTATAAAAAAATATAATAAAACGGGAAATAAGAGCAAAAAGCCCTCGTATATATATAAAGAAAATATATATATATATATATATATATATATATATATATATATGAATAAAGTATAAGTACCACGCTTGAACCCCCGAGTTAGTGATTGTTTGATTTTAGTTGAAGTTGTCTATTTTTGAAATTTTTAAGTTTGTGCTGCATGATTCCTTCTAAGAGATTGGTTATGTATTGAAATTTGAGTCAGTATCGGTGATCATGGATGTTGCATACACACACTATACCAATGATGATGGATTGAGATTCGTGGATTAAAACGGAATTGTAGATTGGTGTTTGGTAATTGGTATTGTATAGTTGCTTGTTCCGCTGAGGCCGTTAAGATAATCTTGATTCTGCGATATTGTTGGATTTGAAAGCATATAAGTTAAGTCGTATTCATTTCATTGCATTGCATTGCATGTAGTTGTTTTGTGCTCGAGGACTAGCACAATTTAAGGTTGGGGGATTTTGATAAGTGGATTTTATATACGCAATTCAATGTCCATTTCATGCTTATTTTGTTGCTAAATCTTTGTGATTATGTTCATTTTTACTGGTTCTATGTTATTTCATGTGTAGAATGGTGGTTGTAGCATTCAACGTTTATTTGGAGCTATTCGGTGTGATTTAAAGTCAATTGAAGCATAATTTGAGTATAGCATGAAGTTCAGCAAGTTATCAGGCAGAAGACAAGTCCGCCGAGGCGGGCATTATTAGCTTATACACCCCCGCTGGGGCGGGGGGTCTCAATTCTAGTTAGCAGGAAGGTAGCCCGTCGGGGCGGGCCAATTTACACTATACACCCCCGCTGGGGCGGAGGGTTTTCATACGAGCTAGACAGAAAGGATGCCCCCCGGGGTGGGGGTGTTATTTTTGAAGTGTCCTGTTATGTTTGTAATTCTTTTTGGCCATGAATTTTAGCTATTTGTATGGCAATGTAACTCTATTTGATAGAGAATTCAACTGGGGCTTGGGTGTTGGATAACATATACTCAATGAACAACAATTAGACGAAGACAAGACATATTACGAAGATCTAAGCTCAGTTTTTGATAGCAAGTGTGGAGGAGTATTTCGAAGGAGATTTTTCGGGACGATTGCAGTTCTAGTCTACGTGAAGGGTGTTTTTTAATATTCTTTGTGTTAGATTACTATTTGTAATCTAAGAATGATTTCTATGATTTATTCAGTATTTATTTTGTTAAGTATGAACTAATTCACTTTTTAGGCTTGTGATGGATCCTTGAGTGAATCAATGATTTTGTAGACTTTGATTTCCAATTTAATAATCTATTTCCAGTTTATCTATATTGATTTGTGCTTGAATCTATGAATTGCCTGATCAAGAATTCTTTATGGAATTGGATGGAATCGAGAGAGGATGTTCAATTCTAGACCTAGTTGATATAGCATGTGTTCATGATTTTGTGAATAGCTTAATTGTGATGAATGTTAAGGTAGAGATATGTTTGACATCGCATGTAATCGGATAGAGAACTTATTCTTAAACCTTCTTCGATTGTTATTCACATAGAGATATAGTAGGTTAGTTGATTAAGGTGTTTAACGGATTTCTATTTTGATTGTGGATTAACGTTAATATGGTATTAGTACATCGAGAGGTGGTTAATACTACGTTCGTGTTCTTGGTTAATAAACTGGGATTGTGCATTGAATTGGAATAAAGGTGTTAAAATCAGAGTGAAGCTTAGGGTGAAATCATAAGTCTAATTCTCCATTAATTGTTTAAAATTTCAGATTTTAATATTTATGATTATTCTGTGTTAGTTTAATTATTCTTTAATTTAGACTCTTTAATTACAATTATTGAGTTGATTTGTTTAATAAAATTAGGGTTAAGAGGAAATTGATAATTGTAAGTTAAGGATATTGCTAGTTAGCCTCTGTGGGAACGATACTCTACTCATCATTCTATTACTTGTTGACCACGTATACTTGTGTGTTGTGAGTATATAGATTTTACCCAACATATATATGTCGTCGTATTTTGCACGACAGTTGTAGTAATAAAGTTGTAGTTGTTTTCTGTACCATGTATTTGGTCACTCAGAATAGGTTGGATGGATTGAACCTATTTTGGGGACGTCACAGTTGGTATCAGAGCTTAGGGATATGATCTCTGGCGGAGATCCGGGATTAGAACTAGGAAGGGAGAGGCTAGTAATATCCTTCACTAGTGTGTGTCCTACCTAAGCTGAATTTTCTTACTTAAGTTGACAAGTTGTGATATGTCAATTAACCTTTGTTTTGAAGCTGTATTCTAGAATGATATCTGAAATACAGGAGATGAGCAATGGAGAAATCATGATAACAGGGAAGATGGAATCTGAAATGAAAGCAATGTATTCTCAATTCTTTGAAATATCAGGTACGTAAATTTCGGGGACGAAATTTCATAAGGAGTGGAGATTGTAAGATCCCAAATTTTATGAAATAAAAGTATTCAATTTTTCTTATAATTACTATTCAGTAAATGGTTAAATTGATAAAAGGTTAAAGTTAAGGGTGATATATATAAAATTTTCAAAATATGCAAGTGGTTATAAAATACTCATTTCTGCTGGGGAATATTCGTTTGCTTGTGGAATATTCTTGTTGTCGGGGAATATTCGTACGACGGTGCAGCCATTTGTGGGCCCCATAACAGAATAACTGTCGGATGAAGAAAATGACAAGTTTGAGTTTTTATAAATAACGACGTAATTATTACCATTAACACTGTTGGAATACCTGGTGGTTAAAATACAATAATACGCCTGGTTGCTCAGTAGCACACGATATTGCACAGTATTTTTGGAATTATTGATTCTTACGTATGAAGGCACTACTCAATAATTGTTACAGTAATTATTGTTCAATATTTTATTGGTTCAATAATTGCTGCGTTGATATTTTATATTATTGTTGTTCAATAATTATCACGGCACAGTATTTTCCATTATCAGATCAATAATTCATATTATTTAAATAATATTATTAGATAACATTATTAGAAATGTCTAGAAAGTCCTGTCAAGGAGAGGTTTGATCACCTAATTGCGTGCCAGTAAGGAAAAATCCTTATTAGAAAGCCCCCTCTTTCCTAGGAACGGCCTGGTTGTCATTATTATGATTCTGTAATATTATTTGTGAATAATTAATTATTTATTTATTTGATAAGGAAATATATATATGTTTATATGGATATAAATGAAGGAATTAAAGCTGAGGTGTTTTATTAGTATTTTGTCGAAATGAAGAACGAAATTTTGAAATTTCTAGAAAATTAGTTTATTACTTAATTTTGTAAAATATATAACTCTTTGTGTATAATGAGTTAGGAGATGAGGCATATATCAAAAGAAAGCCCTAGAAGTAAGCTAAACGTTGAAATTTGAATCACCCAAAAATTCATTGTGGATTTTTCGTGGTATTTATTTGAATGAAATCGGTCCAAGGACTCATAATTCAAAAATCAAAGTGTTCTTGAGATATATTTCGTGAGTTATAATTTTTAATCTGACCGTTGGATCGTTGTTATTTTTGGATATGTTATACATATATAAGTTGAGTACATGTCCACAAATTTTGAACCGTTAAAAATTAACGTATAATTTGTTATGAATTTTAAGAGGTGACTGATTCGGAAATTATGTTTATAAATGATTTTTGGTAGAAAATTCTAGAATGAGTGGGCCCCACCTTTGGTTGGTGAAAAATGTGCTAAAATTTTATTTCAAAACTGATGGGTGGGAATAGTAGCAGGTAAAGCCATCAGGTTGCAGGTCAAGTCTGCTTTGGCGTTCTAACATTTTCCTATAAATGGAGTGCTGAGTTAGAATTGAAAATTACTCCAGAAACATAAGTTTTCTCTCCCAATATCATCGAGCGTATTTTTGTGAGTATTTTGATACTTTGAGAGTTGTTAATCAGTGCAAGTTTCCTTTAGCGTCATATCTGATATTCTAGTTAGAAGTACTGCTCTTTTGAGGTAAGGGATTGTAAGGGATTGTGAGGGATTTTAAGGGATTGTAAGGGATGTTATTTTCTTCTTAAATGATATTATTTTCTTCAATATCATTATGCTGAATTATTGATATAAGTTTTATTATGGAATTTCTACCTTTTTCATGTCGGGGTTACTATTCATGTATACGGCACTATTCACGTATTCGGCACTATATTCATGTATATGACACTATTTACGTATATAATATTATTTACATATACGGTACTATGTACGAATACGGGTTACTATTCATGAGTTAATATTTACGAGTTACTATTCATGAGTTACTATTCATAAGTTACTATTCACGGGTACTATTTACGACAAAATTGGTTTCTTTTTCTGACCAAATTATCGTTGATTTATGAATCTTACTCTTGAAATTAAATGCAATTGTTGATTGTATTGTTTTTATTATCATATATAACATTTTTATAACCCTAATGATGATATTTCTCTTTGACTTGAGTGTAAAGATGGGTAGATTATTGGTATGATCGTGACTATGGGTTCTCTTTGGCCAGTAGTGCAAAGATGAATTGTTGACTGGTATTATCATGACCATTGAATTTATAATTAAATATCTTTAGCTTAAGTGAAAAAGTGAATTGATCAACATGGTTATAATTATTATTTATATAAATTCTGAAATGATTATATATTTCTTTGAGATATTAATATCTTTGGTCCATAGTACAAAGATGACATGTTGTTGAATATCTTTGGCTTGTAGTGCAAAGATGAATTGTTGATGAATATCTTTGGCATGTAGTGCAAAGATGACCTGTTGTTGAATATCTTTGGCCCGTAGTGCAAAGATGACTTGTTGCTGAATATCTTTGGCATGTAGTGCAAAGATGGACTATTAATGAATATCTTTGGCCTGTAGTGCAAAGATGAACTTATTAGTATGATTATAAACATGAACTGTGATTTGGTATAACCATGATCTTTGATGTTTCAGGTAAAGACAGGTGATGTAAATTATCTTCATCCTGGATGAGAAGAGGAATTTAGAACCACAATTATGGTTATGAGTTATTCACATGATTATGGACAGGAACTGTTGATTGATGTTACAGGGATAAAATATTGTTGGTGGACTTTTAACATAGAGAAAATAATAGACATTATGGTCTATTTGACTCTTCTAATGGATTGCTCGTTCCGCTGCAACTATGGTTGAAAAGTTTTATCATCTACCATATGTCTAAATCTCTGATTTATCACTGATGAAAACTATTGATAATTTAATTATCTTTAGTCATGATATTCTTTACTGGGCTAGTTGTGCTCACCCTTTTGATTCACAATTCCTTTCAGGTAATAAAAGTGTAGCTGGGTCGAGCGGGGATAACAAGGAAATAGTGTGATGGTCCGAGAATGTCGAAGTTTCTCAATACATTATAAAACGGTATGACATGCAATATATAATTGTATTGAGGACCTAAGATGTGTGTGTCATATTTTATACATCACTTAATAATTGATTTTGGTGAACAACAATAGGGTGATGAGAACCCGACCTTGAAAGCGTCAAAAGTGCATCGTATTAAAATGAAGAGAACATAAATCTTCTCGTGTCCCTTTGGAGACTTGAAATATTTGTTGTTGTACTTTATATGGCATGTAATAATTTGAGTATGAATATTATCGTATTATATACGTTACAATATTTCTATTAAAACTCATAGTATATATGTCGTCGTATTTTGCACGACAGTTGTAGTAATAAAGTTGTAGTTATTTTCTATACCATGTATTTGGCGACTCAGAATATATTGGATGGATTGGACCTATTTTTGGGGCGTTACACCAAACCCTAGGGGGTCTCCTTCAGTTCTTTTCGTGCGTTTCAACCTTTCTTGGTCGATTTTCATCATTTTCTCATGATTCCTGGTCTTATAAGATGTTTTTCTTATCATAAAGGTTATAAGGCTAATCATTTCTTGGAGTTTCAAAAGATTTTAGTTTCTTTCTATGTTCCGAGCTCATTGCTTTGTCATTGTATCGACCAAAATCCTTCTGGCACACAAATTGAGAAAATGAGGTAGCGCGCCTTAAGAGGCCGAACTCCAGGAGGTACTTTGGCTTTTTTTGTTCATCTTTTGTATGTTTTCCTTGTTTCGTTCTGATAGTTCTAACCAAATTCAGTTGGGAAAGAGATTGATTTATCTTTTCCTTAAGGAGGAGTCATCTTGGAGTGGTTGAACTCTAGGGTAGCCGAACCCTAAGGGGCCAAAGGCATAGGGTTTTTTCTTTTTTTCTCATTTAATGTTTCGTTCATTAATTGTGATCTTGTTAATTTATTTTCGTCTTTTTCATCCTAATTTGTGTATTTAATTCAATTAAGTCATGTGAACTCTAATTTACACTTGGGCCCACACCGTTCGTACTTAAATTAGTATTGATCTCTTATATTATACTAATTTGTGTAGCGCACGCGTTCCTTGTGTAATTACTAGAAAGATATAATAAAAGTTTTAGATAGAATAAAAAATAAAAATATATTAAGAGGAAAAAATTGTAATAAACCAAACTTATTGGGGCAAATGAAAAAGAAGATTTGTGACACAATCTCAAGAAAGCAGTTATTTTCATTGCTCTCCTATAATAAAATAGATATTTATATTTTTAAATACTAGTGTTAACGCCAAGTTTCGCCGCGCATCCAATCATAGAATCCACGCGCTAGAACCTGCACAATAACAGATCACACAGAAGCTTAACGGCTTGTGCCGCTGGGGGATTGCTCCGGTGTGAGAATAAGTACATGCCGTTCTCAAGGTTTAACAATGGAGGCTAAGTGTTTAGTGCTCAAAAGTAAGTATTACCTGTTAATTGTAACCTTGGCCTTGTATTTATAGTACTCACCACCTTAAAATCATCTTCGAGTCGGATTAGGACTCCTAGCTATGGTAGTTACCATAACTTGGGTCCAACACAATCTCCTTAAAAGGCGCAAGTAGAATCCAATCCAATCACTACCTTTGGAGTTACCTTATTCAAGTATAGTTAGGAACCCGGACTCTGCGCTTGCAGGAGAGCCTTGTCATGGCAGCCCAAACGATCCCACCATCAGTGCGGGTCTCTACCAAAATTTGGAAGACCAACCCCAACCCTACACGACGTAGGCGCGAGCCCGGTCAAAAGACTCAGAAACCGAACCTGAAAGACATCCACTAAGGTGAGGCTCCGGCCCAGAAGAACTCGGACGCTGACCCGAACACCTCCAACTTCACCATGGGCTTCGGCCCAGTGGACACATAAAGCCCTTCTAATGTTAGGCTTTCGGCCCACACGAAAGTCGGCAAAACGCTCCTGAACATTGCCCCCCAGTCTCTGATTATAATATATTTATAATTAGAGACTTGAAAGGTCAGGTAATCAAAAGTTCACGACAGCTAATGATGAGTTGTCTAGGGAAGCCTGATGAATGGGTAGTATACCCATAAATTGGATATATTTAGACTTAAATTATTGCATTCTTAAGTTATTTAGTAGCATTTTTATTGTGTTTATATCTTGTTTTTGATTTGGAAAGTTGGAGGGGTAATTATGGGAAATTCAAGCATTTAATGGCAATCTGGTAATTTTAGAGAAGTCCAGTGGCACGGGCGTTGAAATTGCACTACCCACGTGGCCACGTATACCGAGCCTCTACTGGCCTTGATTTGGATTAGCCTGCTTGACTTAGGTTGGACTTGACTTGTCTATTGGGGCTAATGTAAAACCTAATTGGATGAGGATTGGGGAGGCTATAAAAAGAAACTAAGTCTTTGAAATAAAAGGAGGATTTTATTATTATTCTTAGGAGGATTCAACGAGTTCTTCCATTAAAGGTTACACAAGATTACTTGGAGATTAAGGATTGGCTACAGAGTTTCTTCTTTTTCTCCTTATTTTCAATTTGTAATTCTTTAAGGATGATTTGTCAACAATTAATGGTTCTTATTTCGTGATGAACTAATTCTTTAATTAAGATTTCAATTGAACTTTTATGATTATAAGTTAGTTATTCTCTCATTCTAATTATTTATGTTGAAGTGGATTGTTTATCATGTTTTGATTTTATTGATTAATTATTTGGCCAATAATTAAGTGTTACTCTAGAAGGAATTGGGAAAGGAATTCTAGGGTTAGAACTAGGCATGATAACATGTGACTTAGTTATTTGCACGGTAAATAATTAGGTTTGTGAATTGAATGGAAATATCATTCACCGCATGTAACATATAAGGAATTGGGATTGGAAAGAGTTTAATTCAATTGTTTTGCATAGGAATATAGCAAGATTAATCTGGATTAAATAGAAGTCAATTGATCACTTGGAAGAGGGCTTTTGGCATTTGAGAATTCTGTTAACAATCCCAAGAGACATAATAATTGGGATGATTAGATGACTGATTTATAGTTCATAATTGGGGATATTGAAGTCTTAATATTTACCTATCGGAAGTCATTCACTCAAGTATTAGCTTATCTTAGTACAATATCTTTAAGTGTTTAATTTTGAGTTAATAATTAAGAACATTGCAATTTATCATTGTTTGAATAAAATTGAATTGATATAATATTAGTAGTTGGGATTTATTAATTAGAATTCCCTGTGGGAACGATACTCAACTTATCACTTTATTACTTGATAGCACAGTATACTTGCGTGTTGTGTGTAACTAGATTTTACTCAACAAGTTTTTGGCGAATAATGTCGGGAATTTTTATTAATATTAATTTCATATTAGTTATAATCAATTCGGTTTTAATTTGAACGCTACTTAATCTTTCTTCTTGGATTGGCAGGAATTCGTGTATGCACACTAGATCGAAAACTAGAAAAGAACTTCTTACGTATACAGACAACCTTGAGAAGAAGTTCCGCACAGATGCTGATTGATGTAAGACCTCAAATTTTTTAAATAAAAAGGAATTTCCGTTATTTATTATTTTGAAATAGTAAGGGTGGATTTGATTAATGTGGTTAGTTATGGGTAAAATGCATAAATATTTTAAATAAGCAAGTGGTGATATAATATTCATTATTGTTGGAGAATATTCGTTTGGTCGTGGAATATTAGATCTTTGTCGAGAATATTCGCACGACGGTAGCAGACCATGTGTGGGCCCCATAACTGAAAAGCGATTGGAGGAAGAAAAGCGACAAAAATAAGTTGTTTAAAAATAACGGCGTAGTTGTTACTGGATTTACCTTTCGTTGGAATACGGTTGGTTAAAACACAGTAATACCCGTTATTGCACAAGAAGACACCAGTATTGCACCAATTATTGATTCTTACGTAAGAAGGCACTACTCAATAATGGTTACTGTGAATTATCTTTATTCGATTATTTTATTTTATTGATTCAATAATTCTTTGCGTTGATATTTTATATTGTTGTTGTTTCAATAATTGTCATTACACGGTATTTTTCATTATCGAAGCAATAATTCATATTATCTGAATAATATTATTAGATAACATTATTGGCAATGTCTAGAAAGTTACATCTAAGGAGAGGTTTGGTCACCTAATTGCGCGCCAAGAAGGAGAAATTCTTATTGGAAAGCCCCTCTTTCCTGAAAGGCGCCGGTTGTCAATATTGTGATTCTCGTAATATTATTTGTGAATAATTAATTATTGATTCATATGATGAGGAAAATATTGATTTTAGGTGGATATAGATGGAGAAAATTTTATAGTGACAATTGTTGAAAATTAATATTTTATCTTTTTACGATAAAATAATTCATTTAAATATATTATTTTAATAATATATTAACGATGATATTTTTATGATGAATGTGGGATATATGAGTATATGAGGAGGAAGAGTATTTTTGTTGCAATAAATGTTTAAAACATGTTAAACATAAATTGGACCCCATTTATTGATTTGAAATTTGATTATAAGCTTGTAAAATCGCCCATTTGTGGATTTCGGTCAATTTTGTTTGGAATTTGGAAAAACTTTCTTCTGTAAAGTTGTAGAGAATTGAATTTCCTATAAAAACTCATGAGATTTGAATTTTACGGCAAAAGGGCTATTTATCTTGTGAATTATTGAAGTTCGAAGCTTCAAATAATTAATTTTTGGAAGTTTAAAATATTTTTATTTACAAAAACGTTTTTTCATTTGGTTCCCTCATTTAACACATGACAAGTTGCTGAAATTCAGATTCAAGGTGTGCGTAGGAATTATTATTATAAATAATAATATTATATTAAATTTTCTACTTTGGTGTTCTAAGCAATTTCTATAAATAGGTGCTTAGGTTAAAATTGAAAATCACACCGTAAATCGAAGTTTTCTCTCTATATTATCGAAGCGTATTCTTGTGAGTATTTTGAGTATACTTTGAGTATTGCTATACGGTGCAAGTTCAAGTCATAGCCTATATCCAAGTGTTTCAACTAAAATCTTGTCTTTCGAGGTAAGGGATGTTATTTTCTTCTCAAATGATATTATTTCTTCAATATCATTATCTTTGAAATATTGGTTGGAACTTTTTATCAAATTTGGAACTTTTTCATGTATGGGGTTACTATTCATGAGTTACTTATTCACGTTATTATTATTCACGAGTTACTATTCACTTAATACTATTCATGAAGCGTGATGATGTTTTTGTGAAATTTCTATCTTTTGGTGTGAATTACTATTTACGATATCGGCACTATTCACGATACTCTGACTATTATTCACGAAATCGACACTATTCACCTAAAAATGAAATTTCTTCTTTTTGTCCAAAATATCTATCTATTCGGATACTAGCTTTGATTGTATCCATGTTTTGATCATTCTTGAATTTTACACCACTATGATTATTTTTGAGGTATTTTTGGACGTGGATAAAACAAAGTACGAATCCTTAATCCTTAATCCTTGTCATTTTGTTTCTTTGGATTCGTTTCTTTAAAAATATTTTTCATCATCCTCGATCTTAAATAATGATATTATTGAATATCTTTGGCTGTAGTGCAAAGATGAATGATTTTCGATGAATATCTTTGGCCCTGTAGTGCAAAAGATGAATGAGTTATGATGAATATCTTTGGCAGTAGTGCAAAGATGAATGATTTTCGATGAATATCTTTGGCCCGTAGTGCAAAGATGAGCAGTGTTTAGATGAACATGACCAATGGTGAATGTCCTTGCTTTTGTAGTGCAAGGATGAATATATGATTTCGAGATATATATTGATTGATGTTACTGAGGGTTAAAAATATTGATGATGAACTTTAAAATTCATACATAGAAGATAGTAGTTTGCATTCTCTACTTAACTCTTCTAATGAATTATTATTTCACTGCGAATATTGATTTAAAACTTGTTGTCTATTGTATTCTATTATATTTTTCCTCGTTGAAGACTAACGATAATTTTGTTGTATATTATCTTAGTCATAATATTCTTTCTTTGGGCTAGTCGAGCTCACCTTTTCCTTTTTGTTCCATTTTTCTTCTCGGGAGGCGAGAATATAACGAGTACGTAGTCGGGGTATGGAATGAAAGTTCTAGGAGAGTTGTTTAGTAGTCCTCACCATTTTGTAAAATGATGTATCAATAATTATGATGGGGATTTATTTGGGTATGTATATTGTCTAGAAGACAATAATTGTATTTAAACTCACAAGATATATGTTGTCGTATTTTGCACGACAAATGTATTAATAAAGTTGTAGTTATTTTCGTACCATGTATTTGGCGACTCGAGAATGGGTTGGGTGGAATGGACCTATTTTGGGGCGTCCACGGTTGAATAGTGAGGTTATACATTTGGAAGAAGAATCGACAACCCAAGAATTACTCGTGAACATGGCAGAGAAACGAACGAAATCACTTAGGATTACATACGCCAAATGTCACTTGATTTACATAATCAAGTATTAAGAGACCGCAATCAATGCGAGCAGCTTTAGAGATAAAACCAGGATCAATTCGGATGCTTCTGAGAATATATGCGGTTTGGGGTAATTCGATAGACGATCCTAATGAACATATCTTGAGTTTCGTGGAAGTTTTGCGATACCTTCAAATTTAACAATGTATCGGAAGGCGCTATAAGGTTGAGGATGTTCCCGTTTACTTTAAAAGATAAAGCGAAAGTGGTGGTTACTCCCTTGCCTCTGGTTCAATCACCACATGGGATGACTTAGCTCAAAATTTTTAGCTAAGTTCTTCCCACCAAATAAGTCGGCAAAAACTACTTGAACGACATTCATACTTTCGCACAACTTGAGTCGTAATCGTTATATGAGGCGTGGGAAAGGTTTAAGGATATGTCCGTAAGTGCCCTCATCATGGAATCCATGATGGATGCAATTAGGGATATTTTGTGATGGTTTGCACGCATCCACGAGGTCTAGTATTGATGCAAAGACGGGAGGAGGCGATTATGTCCAAAAATTTTGATGAGGCGTATCAATTGTTAGAAACAATGGCCACCAACAACTATCAAATGGCCCATGGCGAGGACCAACCATCCAAAAGCGGGAAAATATGAAGTGGACGCGCTTAACAAAGATTAACAGCCTGACAAGTGATCGCAATAGCTAAGCATATAGAAATATGGCGCCCCACAAGCCACACAAACAGTAGCCATGGTTTGTGAGTTGTGTGCTGGGGGTCATGCTACGGATCAATGTGCCATAAATTCGGAATCAGCACAGTTCGTAGGAAATTATAATCGCTCAACTCAACCGTATCCGACTCAAAATGCTTATAATCCAGGTTGGAAGAATCATCCAGGGTTCTCATGGAGTAACAATCAAGCTGTAGCTCAACCACCTAGACAACAACACACCTCCGGATTCCAAAATCAACCTCAACAACTAGAGAGGGTATCAAGTTGGGAAGCAGCCTTGGAAAAATTCATTAGAGCCTCTGACAAAAAGAACGAGGAACAAGATAAGAAATTGAATCAATTAGATCTGACTTTGCAAAGCCATGGGGCATCGTTAAAGAATCTAGAAAATCAATTGGGGCAAATAGCACATGCATTGAATACCGAATCCACTAGGGACGCCTCCCGAGTGATCTGAGTAAATAAACCGGCAGAAATGAGCACCGCAGCAAAGCAAGAATCTTCTGAAGTGGGAAGGAGTTGCAAGCGATTAAGGATAAGGAAAAGGGAACGCAACAACCGAAATAAAAGAAGTTGTGAAAATCGGGAAAGATAAAGAGGAAATAGGAGAGGAAAATGCAGGGGTCATCTACAACAATGCCACCCATACCATATCCGCAGAGATTTCGTAAATCCAAGTTAGATAAGCGTTTTTAAGATTTTGGATATTTTTAAAAATTGCATATCAACATCCCATTCGCCAAGCTTTAGAACAAATGCCGGAAGTTACGCTTAAGTTTTATGAAGGATGTGCTATCAAAGAAAAGGAAGCTGGGGATTTTGAAGCGATGGCGCTCTTAGAAGAATGTAAGCGCAATTATTCGAACAAGTTACCTCCTAAGTTGAAAGATCCGGTAGCTTTACTATTCCGCATGCGACATTGGTAATCGCCGGGGAAAGCTTTGTGTGATTTGGGGCCGATTAATTTGATGCCATTATCGATCTATCGTCGTCGGTTGGGCTCCAAGCACCAAAACCGACAAATATCAGTTTACTGTTGGCAGACCGATCAGTTACATATCCACGAGGTATCGTTGAAGACGTATTAGTAAGGGTGGATAAATTCATCTTTCCAGCAGACTTCGTTATCTTGGATTGTGAAGCAGATACGGAACTTCCCATCATTCTCGGACGACCATTCTTAGCAACGGGGAGAACGTTAATCGACGTGCAAAAAGGAGAATTGACGATGAGAGTTGACGATCAACAGGTCACTTTTAATGTGTTTAAAGCAATGTCTTATCCGAAGGAAAAAGGTGAGTGTTTGCGGGTGGATTTAATGGAGGAGATAGTTAATCACAAGATTTGCGGTAATTACTCAGAGGATCCGATAGAATCCATGTTGGTTAGAACAGACAACGATAGTGCTGATGCAGACAATGAGCAGGTCAAATGGCTAGACACACCATCATTCTACCGGAAAAGTAGTCAACCATTCGACACCCTTGATAGGCCCAAAACGGAAGGTAAAAAGTGCAAACCCTCGATAGAAGAACCACCGGTGTTGGAATTAAAGCTACTCCCCTCTCATCTTGAATATGCCTATCTAGGGAAAGATTCGACTCTACCAAGTTATTGTTTTGACAACGTTAACTAACACCCAAAAAGAAAAATTGCTACGAAGTTCAGTAAGTTCAAAAGCAATGATTGGGTGGACTATAGCGGACATTCGAGGTATTAGCCCATCTTTTACGTATGCATAAGATTTTAATGGAAGAGGATCAAAACCAACCATTGAGATGCAAAAAGGTTAAATCCCATTATGAAAGATGTGGTGAAGAAGGAAATTATAAAATGGTTGGATGCCTAGATTATCTACCCAATCTCGCAGATAGTTCATAGGTAAGTCCTATAACGGTAAAAAATTAGAAAAAGGGGGCATGGCGATGGTAAAAACGGCGCATGAGCTCATCCCGACTAGAATTGTTACAGTGGAGAGTATGTATGGATTACCATAAGTTGAATAAAGCCACACGCAAGGATCACTTTCCTTGCCGTTCATTGATCGAGATGTTGGACAAAGTTAGCAGGACATCAATTCTACCGTCTGCATTAGATGGATATTCGGGTACAATCAAATTGCCCATATAGGAAGATCAAGAAAAGACCACGTTCACATGTCCATACTTGCAGACGTTTGCATTCTCGCGTATGTCCTTTGGTTTATGTAATGCGCCAAGCAACCTTTCAACGTTGTATAATGGCAATCTTCTCCGATATGGTCGAATGTAATTTAGAGGTGTTCATGGATGATTTCTCCGTGTTCGGTGATAGTTTTGACTCGTGTTTGAAGAATCGATCTTGGTGTTAAAAGAGATGTGGAGACTAACACGGTGCTTGGCGGGAAAAATGTCATTTTATGGTACAAGAAGGGGTTATTCGGGACATAAGGTTTCGTGATCCGGATTGGAGGTGGATAGAGCGAAGATTGATACAATTGAGAAACCGCCTCCTCCTTCATACGTAAAAGGCATTCTTGAGCTTCTTGGGACATGCAGGTTCTATAGACGCTTTATTAAAGATTTTCAAAGATCTCGAAACCCTATGCTCCCTCTTGGAGAAAGATGTACCGTTTAAGATGGATCAGGCATGCATCGAGGCATTTGAGTTATTAAAGAAGAAATTGGTCTCTGCACCAATCATTGTAGCGCCCGATTGGTCTTTACCGTTCGAATTGATGTGCGACGCCAGTGATTACGCGGTGGGAGCCGTATTGGGACAACGTCATGATAAGATTTTTCATACTATCTACTACTCTAGTAAGACATTGACGGATGCCCGGCTGAACTACACAACAACCGAAAAAGAATTACTTGCAGTGGTGTTTGCTTTTGGCAAATTCAGAGCTTATCTCCTTGGCACTAAGGTAATTGTCTACACTGATCATTCAGCTATTAAATATCTGATTGAAAAGAAAGATGCTAAACCACGATTAATACGGTGGAATCTTTGTTATTACAAGAATTTGATCGGAGATCCAGGGACGAGAAAAGGTACAGAAAATCAAGTGGCGGATCATCCGTCTCGGTTGGAAAATAAAAGAGCAGAAAAGAAGACAACTCAATTGATTAATGAAAAATTTCCGGATGAGCAATACATTAGGGTAACTACCATATTGCCTTGGTATCTTTGACTATGTCAACTATGTGGTTGCCAAAGTGTTATGCACGGATTTGACCTCACAACAACGAAAGAAGTTTCTCCACGATGTGAAGCAATACTTTTGGGATGAACCATTTCTGTTTAAAGCATGTGCAGATCAAATGATAAGACGTTGTGTACCTCACGAAGAAATGGATAGTATATTAGGCCACTGTCACTCCTCAGATTACGGAGGTCATTATTCCAGTGATCGAACAGCAGCCAAAGTACTACAATCGGGATTTTTCTGGCCTTCTTTATTCAAAGATGCTTATCTCTTTGTGCTGAAATGCGATCGATGCCAACGCGTAGGTAATATCTCCAAGCGCAATGAAAAGCCACTTAACACAATTCTAGAGGTGGAACTATTCGACGTGTGGGGTATCGATTTTATGGGACCATTTCCATCTTCTCTTAATAATCATTACATCTTGTTAGCAGTCGATTATGTTTTCAAATGGGTAGAAGCCGCAGCGTTACCCACGAATGATGCCAATGTTGTCATCCGATTTTTAAAGAAGAACATTTTTACCAGATTTGGGACACCGAGGGCTATAATAAGTGATGAGGGAACTCACTTCTGTAATAAGTAGTTCACTAAATTGCTTGTAAAGTATGGAGTTTGTCACAAAATTGCAGCTGCATATCACCCACAAACCAATGGCCAAGCAGAGGTGTCGAATCGGGAAGTTAAGAGGATCCTGGAAAAAGTAGTCAATCCGTCACGAAAAGATTGGGCATTGCGTCTTGACGACGCTCTATGGGCCTATCGAACAGCGTACAAAAATTCGATCGGCATGTCCCCGTACAGAATGGTATTTGGAAAGGCGTGTCATCTCCCGGTCGAGCTAGAACACAGTGCACACTGGGCCATTCGGAAATTAAACTTTGATCTAGAAGCAGCAGGTGAGAAAAGGTTACTGCAGTTGAACGAGATGGATGAATTAGGTTCAATGCCTACGAAAATGCTAAGATCTACTGAGGAGAAAGTCAAAGCTTGCACGATAAAAAATTCTCGATAGAACATTTGCACGGGCCACCAAGTACTACTGCTCAACTCACGCAATGCGTCTATTTCCGGGAAAATTGAAATCCAGGTGGTCCGGGCCATTTGTAGTTATATCTGTCACTCCATACGAAAAAATTGAGGTTGAGGAACCGAACTCAAAGCGTACATTCAAGGTCAATGGTCAACGTCTGAAACATTATTGAGTGGACCAATCGAACGTCAAGCTACGGCCCCAAGACCTCTCGACCCGGTGGACAACTGAACAACACCGAAAAAAGTCGGGCTGACGACTGTAAACCAAGCGCTTCTTGGGAGGCAACCCATTAAGTTCCATAATTTTTTCTCATTATTTGATTTTATTTCTTTTAGATTTAAAATTTTCTTATTTTTACTTTTATCTTTTAGTAGTGAAGAATACGAGTTTACTAAACTAACTCTTAAACGTGTCCATGTATGCACGTTACACAGATGAAGTCCAGCGCCCCGGCGCCCCCATCACTAAGGATTTCAGGCCTTGCCGCTAGCACCAGAATCGACAACAAAGCTCAAAGCTTTTGCCGGCTTCCGCTTCAATCCTGGCGCCGGCGCTAGACCATCCCAAATCGATTACGCCATACAATACCCGGCGCTCCATGCAAGCTAAAACCCAGCGCCCGTGGCTATTGGGTCGAATAAACCTTGCTACTTTAAAACCTCGATCGTGCCCTTCTAGCCCAACTTCCTTCCCCACGCCGGCACATCAGGTCAGTCACGCCTCTCTCCCTCTCCATATCACAAGGTCATTGAACTTTGGATAATTTTCTTCCACCCATCTACCACGCGTCAATTACTTCGTTCCACATTGGTCGTCTGCGTCTTGTGTGCCGAATTCTACTCCTCCAAATTCTTTAAAGAATTCTCTACATGGCGTCCAAACGTCATCGAAGCACAGGGTCAGGGGCCGCTTCAACTTCACCTCCAAAATTTGACAGCAGGCGTTTTGTTAGTGTCGCGGCTCAAGAACGCCTTAAACTGTAGCGCATGGCCACCGCTTCACTAGTCCCCGAACGTGGTCTGTCCGATCAAACCAAGGATGGAGAAATAGCGGTGATGATTCTTTGAACTAAACCGGTTCTCCTCACCAACAAACGACTGACATAGCAATGATTGCAAGTGGTCAAAGAATTCTATGCCAACTTGCCGAGAGCATGACCATTATGGGGTATTTGTCGAGGTAAAACCGTGGAATTTGCATGAGGAGGATATCAATGGGTGCTATCAACTACCCTTAGAGGGCCTTCATGATGAATATGCTCGCCTAGTGAGTGATGGGCCGGACTATGAAAAGATTATTCGAGAGTTGTGTCAATCGAGCACTACTTGGTCCATGCACGTGGCGTGGCGGCATGACTTTCCCATTGTCTCACCTCGATTCTATATGGAAAGGCATGGTATGCCTATGCCTTCATATGCGCTTAAATTGATGCCCGCACACATGTGAGTCACGTCACCAAAGAAAGGGGGGTGTGTTATTATACTCTATCATACAAGGCCCAAGAATTGATGTCGGCCATCTTATTGAAGAATCTATGCTCCGCGCATCTCGCGGCGGGACCACGGGAGGGTTACCACATCCGTCACTGATCTGCGTCTTATGTGCTAAGTTTGGGGTCAAATGGAAATCAGACGAGATGATTCAAACTCCTATGCCCGTGTTGGACCACAACTTGATCCGTCGTTATAAAGTGTGGTCAAGTGGCGCTAATCACCCTAGGGGAATGGGTTTCATTATCCCCCAAATTACGTCTACACAAGCCCCACCACCTCAGGCTCCCCCTACTTACAGCCCCTCCACCGCAGTTCATCGAGGTGTGGTCCCCAAGTCGCCCAAATGGAGATAGGCTACTGGTTTTACAACACATGAGTCCCGAATGTGCGCTTATCGGAACGTCAAGACGTGATTTTCAAGTTTTAGTTAACCAATTTGTCGCATTGTAATGAATCGACCATCCAAACCCATCAAGGCGCTCCACTTAGCCATTTCCCTACGGCTCCAGATTCGCCGAAGATTTCCGTCCGATCAAGAGATGAGCGAGGACGATGATGCTCTCCCAGAAGAATAAGTTCGTCAGGGAAGTCCTCTGTTTTATTTTTGACTTATTTTTCGCATGAGGACATTGCTCTAGCTTAGTTTGGGGGTGGTTACGTTTTATTATTAACAGTTGTAGTTTGTTATTAGTTTGTGGATTGATTATTAGTAAAGTTGTATTTAGGATTGCATGTTAATTCCAGTTTTTGATAGTGCGTATATCTAGGGCCAATGATGAAAGTAGAATTGCATGAACAAGTCTAGTAAGGATTGTTGATTCAGTGATATGATTTTCGTGACTTGAATTGGATCTTTATCTATTTGACATTGATATTATAGGAAGGCACTTTGAAATAAAACGACCATGTTAGCTATGATAGTTTAAATGGTTAGATAATAGAGTTCTAAAGGAGGATTGCTAGTGATATGGAAGAACAATTTGAATAACTAGAGGAGACTGAATTCATGCATAAACTCGAGTTTGGGGGAAAACATTTGGAATATAAAAAAAAAATAAAAAATAAAATGTTGAGTCTTGTGGTGGGTTGAGGGGAACCACTCCCCATAAACACAAGCGTGAGATGGAGCGTAAAACGCACTCACCAACCATCTATAAAAAATAAAATAAAAAATAATAATGATAATATCTGAGGTGACTAGTCTTGTTTTGGGGCTGTGTTGTTTGAAAAAGCACGCCTGAAGGGGTATCTTAAAACCTAGCGCCCTAAGGTCTTATATGGTCTGGGAGTCGTTGGTCGAAAGCTCGCTAAGGGGTAACACTGTTAGCCTAATGGGATGAGACGTTGCACAGTCATTTATGTAGAGCTAAAAAAAAAAAGTATTCTATTTTGACTTTTGAATTCGGGTAAGTGTTTGAGTTCAGTTGAAACAAGTATATTTGATGAGTTCTCAAGTTCACACGGTATGATGCTTACTAAGAAAGTTGTTATCTTTCATATTTTTGTCTTTCATGGGTTAGCATGGTCATTGGATACACACCATACAATATCAAGTAATAAATGATTTAGATCCGTTGATTGTTGGGATATTGTTGATCTATTTTTCCATGATGAATTAACATGTTTACGTGATTTTCTGAGGCATATGGATCTACGTGAGCTCTTGAATTGCTGGAATTATGAACATATAAATATAAATAGTTTGCATGTGCATGATGTTTAGTTTTGTTTTGTGATCTTATGTTTTGTCGCATGAGGACACGCAACGATTTAAGTTTGGGGGTATTTGATGAATGGGTAGTATACCCATAAATTGGATATATTTAGACTTAAATTATTGCATTCTTAAGTTATTTAGTAGCATATTTATTGTGTTTATATCTTGTTTTGCAGATTTGGAAGCTGGAGGGGTAATTATGGGAAATTCAAGTATTTAATGGCAATCTAGTAATTTTAGAGAAGTCCAGCGCCGGGGCGTTGGAAATTGCACTACCCACAGCGCCGGGGCGCTGAGCCTCGGATGGCCTTGACTGGATTAGCCCGTTTGACTTCCGGTTGGACTTGACTTGTCTATTGGGGGCTAATGTAAAACCTAATTGGATGAGGATTGGGGGAGGCTATAAAAAGAAACTAAGTGCTGAAATAAAAGGAGGATTTTATTATTATTCTTAGGAGGATTCAACGAGTTCTTCCATTGAAGGTTACACAAGATTACTTGGAGATTAAGGATTGGCTACAGAGTTTCTTCTTTTTCTCCTTATTTTCAATTTGTAATTCTTTAAGGATGATTTGTCAACAATTAATGGTTCTTATTTCCGTGATGAACTAATTCTTTAATTAAGATTTTAATTGAACTTTTTATGATTATAAGTTAGTTATTCTCTCATTCTAATTATTTATGTTGAAGTGGATTGTTTATCATGTTTTGATTCTATTGATTAATTATTTGGCCAATAATTACCGTGTTACTCTAGAAGGAATTGGAAAAGGAATTCTAGGGTTAGAACTAGACATGATAACATGTGACTTAGTTATTTGCACGGTAAATAATTAGGTTTGTGAATTGAATGGAAATATCTATTCACCGCATGTAATATATAAGGAATTGGGATTGGAAAGAGTTTAATTCAATTGTTTTGCATAGGAATATAGCAAGATTAATCTGGATTAAATAGAAGTCAATTGATCACTTGGAAGAGGGCTTTTGGCATTTGAGAATTCCTGTTAACAATCCAGTAGACATAATAATTGGGATGATTAGATGACTGATTTATAGTTCATAATTGGGGATATTGAAGTCTTAATATTTACCTATCGGAAGTCATTCACTCAAGTATTAGCTTATCTTAGTACAATATCTTTAAGTGTTTAATTTTGAGTTAATAATTAAGAACATTGCAATTTATCATTGTTTGAATAAAATTGAATTGATATAATATTAGTAGTTGGGATTTATTAATTAGAATTCCCTGTGGGAACGATACTCAACTTATCACTTTATTACTTGTTGACCGCGTATACTTGCGTGTTGTGTGTAACTAGATTTTACTCAACAAAGCCAAACGGTCTTCCCTCGTTTCTCGAAACGTTGCATGCCTTTTCACGCCTGGTCCCACCTTGGGCATTTAATAGCCGCCATTGGACTCTGTGCCAACGGGCCAATAAAAACCCCCTTTCCCCCATCATTTCCACTTTTACATACTTCTTCATCCCAAACTCTCTGTACTCAAATTTTCCGGCAAGGGCGATTTCTGGCGAGTTTTTCGTTCCACCTTATTCTTTGATTTCCGGCTCATTTCTGCTAGCACTTGCTGCAATGGCTGATCCAAACTCTGATCGAACTCCAAACACCACTAAAACCACCCCTCCTACTCCCATATTGATCACCGATTTAGTCCCGGTGGACCTGCCAGCACCACCACCGGACATCACTACATCCCCCACCTTCTCCACACCAATTAGTCTCGAAGCCAAAATCCGAAACGCGTACCACTCCGAAATGGAGTTTTCTCACATAAACAGCCAATCCACTATTCTCCCTTCTCAAATATTAGAAATCTGAGAACTGTTCAACATTCCGAGGGAGTACAAGTTTTGGGTGGCCACTTCAGAGGAGAGGATGTTTTGGAGACCCGAAGGTGAATGGGTCGCCATACCCCTACATCTATTGAGATACGGGGTTCGGTTTCCTCTCCACGACTTCATATCCACTTTCCTCGGCTTCATGGGGATCGGGTTCGTACAACTTGTGCCGAACGCGTACATCCAGTTGATCTCCTTCATTGCCGTATGCCATGAGATCGGGATCACCCCCGATCTTGACTTCTTCTTCGCCCTATTTACAGTCGGTCGGTCCAAAGAGCCCGACCTTCGACAACTGAATAAACAACAAAGTCGAACGGTCCCCTTAAAGACCCCCTCAAGCAACAAAGGTTGGCATCCCCAATGGATCTTCGTGAAAGGGACCGACCTCAAACTTCTCCCGAACTGGGCCCATCCCGAAGATCCTATCCCTAAAGTATCCAAATTCCCAAAGGATCGGGTTGGCGCCTTCAAAGAGTTCTACAAGAAATAGAGCAAGACCGAGTGGAACTTGAGGGTCTTGTCCAATGAGAGTTGGCTGTACCAACATGGCCGTAAGTGTCTCACCTCGAACCTCCCCTTTATCTTTGTGAACTTGTATTTCTTTTTTCAACCATCTAACGGTAACTGATCCGCCAACTTCTTCCTTATTGCACAGTGACCATCTTCAAGCCCAAAGGGGCATCTGAATCTCTGGTTCCTCTTCCTATCTTAATCGAGCCAATTCGCCTTCCTATCACCAATGAGACGGACGAGGAGGAAACCATCCCGATTATGGAACTCTCTACCGGTTCCACATCGGGTCCACCACCTTCTGCTGCTGGCGCCGAACCATCAACCAAGGTCGCCTTGAAGATGAGCAGAACTGAGAGGATGGCACTGTTAAAGAAGGCCAAGAAGTCTTCCAAGCCCTTTCCTAAAGTTCCTGCCAAGGCCCCTTCCCAAATTAAACTGAAGCCGACCCCTCCGTCCCCTGAAAAGATCGCGGTGATCGAGGATTCAGAGGACACCGAAGAGGTTCCTCTAGAACCCCGACCCAAGAAGCCCTGCCTCACTGAAGACCCCGAGCCACAACCCCTCCAGCAACAAGTTGTTGTAGCCGATCCGGTCGCCACCTCCACTCCTTCTTCCAAACCCAGCTCCTCTCATGGGTCGTCGACTACCTGTTGGCCGAAGAGCCCCTCCGAAGTGTTTCCCTTCGGCCTGTTCGATCACTTTAAGCTTTCGGGCGATGATGAACGGTTTAAGGGATACTCTTTCGAGGAGAATCTAGTGGCTTACGTTCGGGCTTAGTGTCAGGTAACTCAGAGTAAACCTTACTTTGCTGTTATGAACTTGTGCTTTTACTTCGATTACTGATAAATGTGATTGCTATAGGCCAACGCCATTCTCGCACGAGCCATCCCTCCCCTTGCCCAAACCACAAAAACGGAAGTTCAGCTAAGGCGGATGTCTGTGCAATGTCAAGCAGAGGTTGGTGTCTTCTTGTTGACCAAGAAGGAACGAGATCTCCATGCTGAGACCCGAAATAAGGCATCTTGAGCTGAACGTCATTCTGAGGAGCTCGAGAAGAAATACGCATCACTTCTGGTGGAGAGGGATCATCTGACTGAGGAGGTCAAGGATCGGGAAAATGTTGTTGACATCATCACCAAGAAGTTCTCCAAGATGCACGATAAGATGATGCAAGTGATCGGGGAGAACAACACTTTAACTGCTACCGTCAACACTTTTCTTGAAAAGATCATTGAGGCCCAACAGCAAGCTGTTGCCGAATATGAAGAGTTCGATGCCTTAAACGAGAAGGTCATGGCCTAGTTTGGTGATGGGTATGAAGCTTATCGTGAAAAGGCTCGGGCCAAATTGACTGCTGCTGGGCTCGATGCCTCCATCCTTGATTCCTCTAATGAAGAATCTGAAGCCGAGGACAGCCCTCCTCCTGAATAGACTTTGTTAGGACTTGTAATAATCTTTTGTATTTTTCCATTTTCTTTTGTACTTCGCCCGAATCGTAAGCGATCGAGTTGTGTAAAAATTTCCAAGTATAAATGAAATAGAGTATTTTTGTTCATGAATTTTTGTAATCGGTTATACTTGGGACTTATCTCGATCAGTGGTATCTTTTCGAACCTCTTGATCGGGTAGTGCTCGAAGCTTGTCTGAATCAAAAAAATTACAGTTTTCTCGGTCAGTTATACTCGTGACTTATCTCGATCAGTGGTGTCTTTCTTAACCTTCTGATCATATGGTGTCCGAAGTTTGTCCGTTCGAGTATTAAGAGTTATATGAATATAGATGAAGTTAAGCATATCCAAAGAAAACTTTCATTTATTTCATTTAAGATTTAACGGTTACAAGGATAAAGAAAAGAATAACACAACTCTTACTGGTAAAATTTTCTAAGTCTCCCAGCATGCCATGTATTCTTTACTTCCGAACCATCCATTGCTCGAAGCCGATATGTACCTGGCTTCGGCACCTCTACAACCTCATAAGGTCCCTCCCAGTTAGGCATCAGCTTGTCAGTGTTCTGGGGGGTTGATGCCTCCGACTCCCAGAGGACCAAATCGCCTACTGCAAACCTCCTCAGCTTCACCTTTTGGTTGTAGTGTCGGGCGATTCTCTGCTGATAGATAGCCAACCTCAACATAACAGAGTCCCGAACCTCTTCCAGCAGATCCAAATTTGTTTTCAGACCGTCATCATTGTATAGCTTTTTGTACTGACTGACTCGAAGAGTGGGGGATCCGATCTTAACTGGTATGAGTGCATCGGTCCCGTATGCCAGTCTGAACGGAGAGTCCCCAGTTGTTATCTTCGGAGTGGTCCGATAAGCCAACAAAACACTGAGTAGCTCTTCGGGCCACCAACCCTTTAATTCATCCAACCTTCATTTTATCCCGTTGAGCAGGGTTCGGTTGGTCACTTCCACTTGACCATTCGATTGAGGATGAGCGACCGAGGTCTTGCGATGCTGAATTCCCAACTCTTTCAGAAAACTTTTGAACTTAGATCCTACAAACTGTCTGCCATTATCAGAGACCACCACCATCGGGATGTCGAAACGATAAACCACTCCTTCTTTAAAAAATTTTAGGCATTCTTGTTCGGTGATCTTCTGTAGTGGTTTGACTTTGACCCCTTTCATCATATAGTCAATAGCCACGATCACAAAACTAACTTGTCCCTTGGCCTTCGGTAGAGGCCCTAGGATGTCGATTCCCCATACAGCAAAGGGAATCGTCGATAAGACCGAATACAGCTCTTTGGGAGGTTGATGTGGGATAGTGCTATTCAGCTGACACTTGGGACACCTTCTGATGAATTCCTTGGCCTCAGTGTAGATAGTTGGCCAGTAATACCCCTTCCTTAAAATCTTATGCGCCAGTGACTTGGCCCCCATGTGGTCCCCACAAATCCTTTCATGTACTTCCCTGAGTGTATAGTCTGCTTCCGAGGGAGTTAAGCATTTGAGTAGGGGAGAACTGAAGGCCCTTCGGTACAGATCTCCGTCAATAAGGACGAAGTTTGAGCTTCGATGCTTGATTTTCCTTGCAAGGATTCAGTCTGACGGTAGAACCCCGTCTGCAAGGTACTTGATATACGGTGTGAGCCAGTAGTCGAGCCAGTCCAAAGCTAGCACATCTATCTTTGGAACACTTGGTCATTCTAAAACCTCCAGATATACCGATCCGTTGAAGGAGCTGTAGGGATTTCGGCACAAAAACGCAGCGGAAATAAAATAATCAAAGTAATATCCGAAATCCAACACAGGATCCATGCGAAAAATCAATTAATTCAGAGGTTTAGATATTATACCAAAAATGAAAGTGTTTCTGAAATGGCTTCGAATCCTTAACGCAATTCCTCACGAAACTACGTCTCTATGGTATCCACACGAACGCCGCACGAACCGTCGAATGATTCTGCAATAAGAGGGACTTGCGGTACTAGCCACCAAAGGAACCTTTATGAAACTGTACGTTTTCTCTCTAGTCTCTCTCTAAGAGCGGCTAGGGTTTTCAAGTTATGATCTAACCCTAAGTAGCTACTATATATCCTATATATAGTAGTTAAATGGAATTAATCAAAACCTAATTTCATAAAATCCAAATTTATATATATATAACTTAATTAAGTCTTACTTAATTAATATACATATATACAAACTTTCCTTTTAATTTAAATTCGTGATTTAAATACTATTAATCATATTAATATATTTAAATCCTTAAAATTTAAATTTATTCCCTTTTAAATTACGTTCTATGTGTGTGACCCTATAGGTTATTATCACGTTGACAATAGTTTTAAAATCATATTATAAAATTATAAACAGTGAGCGGCATCTAGTAATGCATCACTGCTACCCAAGTAATAATAAGATCGATGATTCGATGCAACCTTTTAGTGACCAATGTTTCAATGTAATTTAATCCTTTTAACCTTAATATCCTAGATTAAACTCGAGTCATGGAATGTGTCATACTCTTCATAATTTAATCTGAGTTTTCTTGATCAATGAGTAGACTATATGAAACAAATCACTATTTGAGCATGGCCATGCATTTCATAGTCCTATTCAATCAAGAGGCCTATGGATATCACCCCTAATAAATAGGAGGGTTAAATTCCATCTAGATCACTCATATTCCTCACACGATTCATGATGTACCCAATAATCACCTTTATAGTCCACCCTATTAAAGGTGACATTTGATGATATCAAAGTACATAAATTTCCGTGTAGTAATATAGTGATTTCAGGTCAGAGGACCATTACATCATTGTCACTATGAGAATTGCTAATGACACTTAGTATAATGCTCCACATAGAATTCTCATGGTGGATCTGTCCAGTACACCGTTCTCTAACATATACCTATGCATTGACTTAATATCTCATATATTTATGACCAATGAGATTTGGTCATCAGTCAATCCACATACTAGTCTCAATGCATCATTGTTGTCCCATCAACAATGATACTCGACTAGGGACATTTAAGAATAATGATACTAATTATAATTATATAATCTCATGTTCAAGTCACATACTTGAAACTATATAATTTGTACCACTATTCTAAGGATTTTTATTATGTTAACATTTATATAACGCAGTAAATAAAACCATAATAAAATCATTCATTTATTCAATCAAATATAATATCAAAACGTTAAGCAATTATATCAAATAATTGGCCTCTAGGGCATAAACTCTAACAGAGCTTGCTTTGATGCCGTTGCCAACACAGCTAGGGCATCTGCCATCGTATTATATCGATTGGTCCACCCACGACAAGCGTGTGTGATATGAAGTACGTGAGCTTATCTTTCACCTCGGCCAGATATTTTGCCATTCTTGCCCCCCGAGCCTCATACTCCCCCGATAACTGCTTGACCACCAGCTGCGAATCACTGTAGATGACCAACTTTTGTACTTCTAAGCTTTGGGCCAACCGTATCCCTGCTAGGATGGCCTCGTACTCTACTTCGTTGTTCGTGGCCTTGAACTAAAATCGGATCACCTGGTGGACTTTGAACCCTTCGAGACTTGTCAGAATGACCCCTGCTCCACTGATGTCCGAAGTCGATGATCCATCCACGTACAACAACCACGAGGTTGTCCCTTGTTAAGTTTTGGCCACCGTGTTTATGCCTGGTTCCCTGAAAGAGCATTCCACGATGAAGTCTGCCAATGCCTGACCCTTGATTGCTGTTCGGGGATGATATTCTATGGAAAACTGTGTTAGCTCCATCGCCCATGTTGCTAGTCATCCCGACACATCCAGCTTATGCAATATTTTCTTTAACGGCTGGTCCGTATATACCACCACCACCCGACCTTGGAAATAATGTCGAAGCTTCCTGCTTACAATGATTAGGGCATACGCGAATTTTTTCAGGTTCGGGTATCTTATTTCTGCATCTCGAAGGACATGGTTGACGTAGTATATCAGAAATTGTTTTCCTCCTTCGTCTCTCACCAACGCCGCCCCTACTGCCATTGTGCTTGCAGCCAAGTATAAATATAAGGGTTAGAAGGATTGGCTTCATCAAAGAATGGTGTCTTTGAAAGATGATATTTTTGATCCTTGAAGCAGCGTCTTCGCATCCCGACGTCCACTGAAAATTTTTCTCATTCTTCGGCCCCTTGAGAGTGTCAAAAAAGGGTAAACATCTTTCGGCTGACCTTGACACGAATCTCCGAAGGGCAGCTATCCGGCCCGTCAACCTCTGCACATCTTTGAATGTCTTTGGAGATTTCATGTCTAAGATCGTCGAAATCTTCTCTAGGTTGGCTTCGATTCCCCTCTTGCTGACCAAGTATCCCAGGAACTTTCCTGAACCCAAACTGAAGGTGCATTTGGTCGGGTTCAATCTCAGTTTGTGTTTCCTTACTGTTTTGAAGCAGTCTTCTAGGTCCTCCAAATGATCCCGTACCGACATGCTTTTTACGATCATGTCGTCCATGTACACTTATATACTTTAGCCCAGCTGCTTTCTGAATACAAAGTTCATCATCCGTTGATAAGTTGCCCCTGCGTTCAGCAATCCAAATGTCATCTTCCGATATGCATATATAGCCCGATTAGTGATGAAGCTTGTCTTCGGGATGTCATCCATGCACATCAAAATTTGGTGGTATCCCGAGAAAGCGTCTATGAAACTTAACATTCCATACCCCGAAGTGGCATCAATCAGCTGGTCTATATTGGGTAGAGGATAGAAATCTTTTGGGCATGCCTTATTCAGATCCGTGTAGTCAATACACAACCTCTACTTCCCATTTTGCTTCTGAACCAATACCACATTCGCCAGCCATTCGGGATAGTCGATCTCGAAGATGAATCCCGCCTCCAGCAGTTTACCAATCTCTTCATCTATGATCCTCTGCCTTTCCGGGGCGAAGATCCTTCTTTTCTGTATCACTGGTTTTCTCTTTGGGTCCGTATGCAGCCTATGCAGCACTACCAATTTGCTTACCCCTGGCATGTCACTAGGCTTCCAAGCGAAGATATCAGCATACACCCGAAGCAAATCCACCAGACCTGTTCATAGCGGTTCTGTTAATCATGCCCCAATTTTGATTAGTTTTTCTTGATTTCCAGGTATCAACTCCATATCTTCTGTCTCTTCTTTCGGTAGTGCCATGGATTCAGTACTGGTCTCAGTGAATGGCTCTATCTCGATGGCCATTGTCTATTTCTGTTTGCTGACCTCGACCCCTGAGGAAATCAAGGTATTCCGATAACACGTTCGGGCGATGTCAAGATCCCCTTTTACCTCCCCGATCTCGTTCGGTGTTGGAAACTTGATTTTGAAGTGAGGTATAGACGTCACTGCTTGCAATGCTGCTAACGTTGGTCTCCCAGGATGGCGTTGCATGCCGAATCTACCTATACCACGAAGAATATGACTAAGACTTCTGACTGTTGAAGGGCTGTACCGAACCTGACTGGTAGCTCTATCGTTCCTGACACATGCACCGGGTCGCCACTGAAACCGTATAACGGACCCTCTCCTCCCAATTCCATCTTCTTTCCTTCCAGATCCATCCTCTGATAGGCATGCATGTAGAGTATATCGACCGAGGACCCGTTATCGATCATCATCCTTTTTATGTCTACTGGCCCGACCTGTGCCGTTATTACTAGTGCCCCGTCATGTGGTTCAATGTGGTCTGTAGGATAGTCTTCGTCTAAAAATGAGATGGATACCCCTGAATAGGCTCTATCCTTTCGGGATGATGAATTTTCTACCGACAATACGGCCTCGAGATGACCGCTTCTCTTCCTTCCAGTTACACGCCGTACCGACCTACCCAAAATTACATCAATTACTCCTCGGGCTTGTGGGTGCGGTTGCGGCTGTGTTTCCCGTGTCGGCTCCCGGTTCTCCTCTCGGGGTGCCTCTGAACCTTCCCGACCGACCACATACTGCACCAGTTGTCCATTCTGGACATTTTTCTCTATCAAGTCTTTCAGGTTGTTACACGACTCTGTTGTATGTCCCCGACATTCATGGTATGCATAATATTTGTCCCGACCTCTCTTTCCGGTCTTCAGGATTGCTTGGCTTGGCTCGAAAAAAGGCTTGTTCCTCATCTCCTCCAGTATTTTAGCCCGATCCGTGTTGAGTGCGGTATAAACCTTGTTGACATTTTTATTTGGGAAAGGTGGTCGTCCACTACCCGAACATCCCCCATTATAGCTCTTCTTACCATAGTTATCTGACCTCCCATGATTGTCTGACTTTTGGTAACTCTGCTTATCCCGATCCCTGGACTTCTCATAGGATTAGGAGTGCGGTTTGAAGTTTCCCATCGCCTCCTCTATTGCTATGTGACCCTCGGCTCGGTGGAAGGCTTTTGTCAAGTCAGCCGGAGGGTTGATCAACAAATCCTTCATCAACTTTTTTGACTTCCCAATGTCCGGACTCAAAGAGTGAAAAATCCCGGGGCTTATGGGAGTTTAACTCTGCTCAATCTCGACTGACCTCTCGGAACCTTTTGACGTACTGTCCTAGGCTTTTGTCTAATTTTTTCTGACCTGCATGAGGGACGCTGTGATCTTTCCTCGCCTTTTGTTACTCCCAAACCGAGCATGGAACTTTTCCCGAAGGTCACTCCAGGAGTTGATTGACCCCGCCGCCAAGGTCCCCATCCATTCTCAGGCGCTCTTTTTTAGGGTGGTCGCGAACATATGACACTTGGCAGCGTCGGAGTGTCCATAGTATGTCATCAGCCTATCATACCCGTCTGAGTGGTCATATGGATCCCCCATCCCATCGTAGGTCTCCATTGGGGGCATCTTCCTTTTGGGGTCGGCTGTCTCCTGATTGATCTCCGGCGAAAAAGGTGACCCTAAGCAAGCCGAAGGTGTCCCCAACGAATTTTTAGCCGACAACAACTTCTCCAATTCATCCACCCTTCGGACGAGGGGGTCGGGCTCCTCCTTACGAGGGGACGATCGGGGTCTGTCCCTCCCGTATTCAGGGGTCGCGTCCCTCCTCCTATGTCCCGTTCTGCCCAGACGATCTGATCTTCGATCTGGCGAACGGCTCCTCATTCTACTTCGGCCTTCTCGCGAACGACTACGATGCCTGCTCCTTTCGTTTCCAACCTCTCCTCGTCGAGGTGACCGGGATCGGCTCCGATGCCTACGCCTTTTTGAGGTGGCTTCCTGCTCCCCAGCCACCTTCGCCATCTTCTGTTCGAGTTCCTTCTGCTGAAGGCGTAGGGCCAGCATGGCGTCCTTATTCTGTTGCATCTTTTTTAGCAGAATGAACTCCCTCTGATCTCGGTTGTTCTCCCCTCGGTCCTTCCCGTGAACCTCCAACGCCCGATAACGGTTCTCATCCGCACGACTAGCTGGTTGGGGGTATGATGGCTGTCATGGAAGAGTCTTCGCCGGAGAGAAGCAGACGGTTCCTCCTGATCTCCCTGGACTCGAGAGCCCAGTCTATCTTTCACCGACCCCCTCACCAGTGTGGTTTGGTGGGTCTTTTCCTTTTCCTGGTTAGAGGCACTGTTTCCCTTACTTGCCATGGCCTGTCACCGGAAAAGTTGGGTTATGATTGTAAGAACACTAAAAGCCCTCCTTCTAGCGCCAATGTTAACGCCAAGTTTCGCTGGCGCGTCCAATCACAGAATCCACGCGCTAGAACCTGCACAATAACAGATCACACAGAAGCTTGACGGCTTGTGCCGCCGGGGGATAGCTCCGGTGTGAGAATAAGTACAGGCCGTTCTCAAGGTTTAACAATGGAGGCTAAGTGTTTAGTGCTCAAAAGTAGGTATTACCTGTTAATTATAACCTAGGCCTTGTATTTATAGTACTCACCACCTTAGAATCCTCTCCGAGTCGGATTAGGACTCCTAGCTATGGTAGTTACCATAACTTGGGTCCAACACAATCTCCTTAAAAGGTGCAAGTAGAATCCAATCCAATCACTACCTTTGGAGTTACCTTATTCAAGTATAGTTAGGAATCCGGACTTTGCACGCAAGAGAGCCCACTGTGCAGGCCCAAACGATCCCACCATCAGGTTTGGGTCTCGGCCCAAAGGGCTCGAAGACCCGACCCCGAACCCCACACGACAGGGCACGGTTCCGGCCCGAAAGACTCAAAAACCGAACCCGAAAGACATCCACTCAGGTGAGGCTCCGGCCCAGAAGGACTCGGACGCCGACCCGAACACCTCCAACTTTACTATGGTCTTCGGCCCAGTAAACACATAAAACTCTTTTAATGTCAGGCCTTCGATCCACACGAAGATCGGCAAAATGCTCCCGAACAACTAGTATAAATATTGTTCTCTCCTATCATCATTTTCACTTACGTAACTTGCGTTAATGTTTTTTAATGATGATTTATTTTATTGTATTCTATTTGCACATAAAAATAAAATTACTTAAACTTACCAACTTTTAATAGTATAATGAATTATATATAGAGAGAGAGAGAGAGACTTATGTTATGCATGAAAATTTACTTTATACATATATACTTGGTAGAATAATACATTTATTCAATGATAGTTATGTTTTTATTTCACATTTTACTTTATTGGATTGCTCCATCAAAAATAAAAAAAATGATTTTAAAGTTATTTTCGATTTTAAAAGTGTACTACAGGAACAACATACTTTAAGCGATAATTTTTTTGACCATCTTATTACTATTCAGAATACAATATAAAAACTCTAATTCACTCTAAAAATATAAAATTATCTTCAAAAATTATAGTTTTTTAATATTTTATAATTATATTTAAATTAAAGTCGGATTAAATTCTATCAAGTTATATAGAGAGAGAGAGCAGCAGAAGTGTCATTGTTTGTCTCTTGGAAGAGACGACAGGAGTAGCAAGGCTACTAACAAGTCTGCTAGTATTTATATAAAAGTGACGAGGATAAGAGAAAAAGTTCAAAGATTAATAATACTGCAAAGGGTAAAGGGATGAGGGCATGGGGAACCGAGCCCATGCATATACTGTAGAAGACTAAACCTCAAAAAAATCACATCCACACGCATTGTTTTACTCTCATTTAATTTTATCTGTCTGTTTGCAGGATACTGACAACTTTTTACTATCCAAATCTTGGTCGATTGAGCCTCTAGATCTCTCTCTCTCTATATATCTTAGTTACAGAGCGTTTTTATACATTAGAGAATCTTTGTCTATACAGTACACAGATTAGTCAGGCAACAGCATTAGTGTTTCAACACTAGCTAGGTTTTGTTTTGTAAGCCTCTCTAGGTCTTGTTCTTTTTGTTTGTTTTAGGCTTTTTCTAATAGTTATTTTGTTCTATTTTTCCCAATTAATGACGTTTTTTATTGGGATTGATTCGCACTCATGGGAGTTCAACGAATGGTCACTATGACTACTCACTATAACGAAGTCAAGTATAAAGTATAATTAAGCTTAAAAATTTATAGTAACTCGATTTTGAATTTTATTAATATATTGGAACTCATATATTTGGGCTCATGTTAAAGTAGTTAGGATTTTTTTTAGTTATTATAAAAACATTGTTAAGTGTGAATCATTGTAAAGCGTGTGAGATATCTAATGAATACATCAGACAAACAGAACTAATCAGACAAGCAGGACTAGTCAAATTGGTGAACCTGAGTATATCACGTGTTCTTAATTTTTCGTCTTTTATATAATATTTGTGTGATTGCAATATTATTTGTTCTTAAATTCTAACATTTTTGTTTACGTTTTCTCTTATTAGTACAGTAGTATTAATGTTTTTAGACTCAGATTGGTTATCAAATCGAAAATGTTATCAGGTAGATGAATTTGGTTTAACTAGTAGTTAAATTGTTATTAAATCGGTGACGTCATAGAAAAATATATATTATTAATAATTAATAAAATTTTAAAAAATCTTATTTTTTATGAACTAAAATATAATAAAGTTGAGTTACGATATTACTAAAAGTGGCTAATTTTAATAGGGCAAAGGGTCAAAAATACCCCTGATGTTTACTTCGATGTCCCACTTGCACTCTAAATTAATTTTTTTTCCAAAAGTACCCTTAACGTTACATTTTTTGGGGGGCAAAGGTGCAAAAATACCCCTGATGTTTACCCCGATATCCCACTTATACCCTAAACTATTTTTTTTTTCCAAAAGTACCCTTAACGTTATAAAATTCAGCCCAATTATGTCCCTCCCGTTAACAGACTTGCCACCGAGGCAAATGGAGCAGACATGTGGACAAAATTTGCTGACAGAGCAAAAATAATTTTTTTTCTCTTTCTTCTCTCTCTTTCCTCTTCCTTTCTTCTCCCTTTCTCTCTCTCTCTCTCTCTCCTTTCTTCTTCCTCTGTTCTAAAATAACAAAACTGAAATCACTGATCTCCAGCACCAGCATACTCACAGTAGCAACAAACAGTCATCGAACCACCATGAACGCCGGTAAGGATAAACAAACCAACATAGATCCAAACAACAAAAATAGTTATTACTGACACCCAGACCAAACACTATCAATTAGATCCAAAGGATGGGCCAATTAACAGGATGAGAAAACTCGATTCCTAATCCACCCCTTATAAACCCTCTCCTATTCCTTTTCTACCTCAACTTCACAACCGCCTCACATATCTGTGTTTTATATCCCTAGAAAGTTTGTTTTAGGGTTTTTTCGACAATGGAGTTGTCGTCGGCGCCGGTATCAGATGTGGATCGAACGGTGATTGCTAGGGCGATGAACTGTTGGCGAGGCTGGTGGGCCAGCATGGCGCGAGGAATTGGACGGTGATTGCTAGGGCGATTCGTGGGAGATCGGGAAAGTCGTGTAAAGTTACGATGGTGTAACCGACGCTACCATGGGAGGTGGAGCACCGCGCATTCGCGTCGGAGGAGGATGAGATGATTTTGAAAGCTCACGGCGATGCGACAACAAGTGGGCGACCATCGCGAGATTCTCAGCGATTAAATGCGGATAACGCGATTAAGAACCACTGGAACTCGACATTGAAGGGAAGTTTCGGCGATTAGCGGCGATGGAGGTGGAATGGATGGCGGCCGTCTGCAAGTGTTTAGGCGTTCGAAAATGGCGACTTGATGAAAGGCGATGTCCGGTTTGCGTATGAGTGATGAAAGTCCGTCTGGATCTGATATTAGCGATTCACCTCGTTCATTGATGAATTTGAATAATATGTCACATCGGTCAGTCGCCAGTAATGAAGATTTTGTAGCCACCAGGAAATCCTCTAAACCGGTGTTGGAAATTGGTTAACTCGATTCCTGTTTGGGTTTTGTTATTTTAGAACAGATGAAGAAGAAAAGAGAGAGAGAGAGGGAGAAGAAAGGAAGAGGAAAGAGAGAGAAAAAAAAATATTTTTGCTTCATCAGTAAATTTTGTTCACATGTCTGCTCCGTAACGGGAGGGGCATAATTGGGCTAAATTTTATAATGTTAAGGGTACTTTTGAAAAAAAAATAGTTTAGGGTGTAAGTGGGATATTAGGGTAAACATCAGGGGCATTTTTGTACCTTTGCCCTTTTTTTGAGTCGCCCGTGCCCCTACCGTTAACAGAAGACAAACGGGGTTAAAATATGATGACGTGACAGGCTTAAATATAAAATATATTCTAAATAAAATAATATATATATCATTTAATCAAAACAAAAATACTAAAATTCAAAATAAAAAAAGCATAACATATTTATATCATTTAATCAAAATAATAAAATTCAAATTATTTTGTTAACTAATCAAAACAACTAATTAAATAAAATAAGTTGTATAATATATTTACATCATTTAATCAAAATACTAAAATTCATAACATTACATATTTACATCAAATACTAATTAAAAAAAAATAAAAAATACTAATTAAAAAATACTAAAATACTAAAAAATCAAATTAAAAAAATACTAATATACTAACATTCAAATTATTTTGTTAATTAATCAAAACAACAAAAATTCAAATTACATCATTAAAATACTAAAATCATAATACTAAATACTAATTGATATAAAAATTTAAATTACTAAAATCATAATACTAAATAATATTTTTAAACTATATAAAAATTTGATGATGTAATAATCTATACATAACATTATATGTTATAAATAATATAAATAATTTGATGATGTAATAATATATACATAACGGTATATGTTATAATTTGATGATGTAATAATATTTTTTAAAAATGTATTCAAAAATTCAAATTACATCATAATATTTTTTAAATTGATATGATTTTAAAATTAATATTAAAATTACTAAAATAATCATAATACTCAGCTTTTGAATTTTAAAAATATTATTTAGTATTATGATTTTAGTAATTTTAAAATTTATATCAATTAGTATTTAGTATTATGATTTTAGTATTTTAATGATGTAATTTGAATTTTTGTTGTTTTGATTAATTAACAAGATAATTTGAATTTTAGTATTTTTTTAGTATTTTTAATTTGATTTTTTTTAGTATTTTAGTATTTTTTTAATTAGTATTTGATGTAAATATGTTATGTATTGAATTTTAGTATTTTGATTAAATGATGTAAATATGTTATACAACTTATTTTATTTAATTAGTTGTTTTTATTAGTTAACAAAATAATTTAAATTTTATTATTTTGATTAAATGATGTAAATATGTTATGCTTTTTTTTTATTTTGAATTTTAGTATTTGTTGTTTTGATTAAATGATATATATTGTTTTATTTAGAATATATTTTATATTTAAGCATGTCACGTCATCATATTTTAACCCCGTTTGTCTTCTGTTAACGGCAGGGGCACGAGTGACCCAAAAATATAACGTTAAGGGTACTTTTAAAAAAAAAATTAATTTATGATGCAAATGGGACATCGAGGTAAACATCAGGGGCATTTTTGACCCTTTGCCCAATTTTAATATTAAAAAAAAATTGGCACAAAAAAAAATTAAAAATAAATAAATAATCGGCTCACCATGTTAACTTAACTGGTTTTACCGGTTGAACTACCGATTCGACCAATAGTTAACCAGTTCAATCTGAGTTTTGCTCAAAATGGTTCAACTGGGCCAAATCGGACCAGACATAGAACCAGTTCCCGATTCAACCAGTTGAACCAACAGATCTGGACTGGGTTTCTAAATAGTGATTGTAACAATCCAGAATTTTAAATTGTAATTTTAAATATTTATTGAATTATGTAAGACCCCCGAATTTTATGAAATAAAAGTATTCAATTTTTCTTATAATTACAATTTAGTAAATGGTTAAATTGATAGAAAGTTAAAGTTAAGGGTGATATATGAAATTTTTTCAAAAATACGCAAGTGGCTATAAAATATTCATTGTTCTTACTTAGGGAATATTAAATGCGGCAGTAGCGACCATGTGGGCCCCATAACGGAAAGCGATTGGAGGAAGAAAAGCGACAAATATAAGTTGTTTAAAAATAAGCTGCGTAGTTATTCTGAATTAACCTTTGTTGAAATACCCGGTGGGTAAAGTAAAAATGTCTGGCGTTGTTTGCACGATGAGGACCGCAGTATTGCACCAATTATTGATTCTTACGTAAGAAGGCACTACTAAATAATTGTTACGGTAATTCTTGCTATTGATATTTTATTGATTCAATAATTGCTGCGTTGATATTTTATTTTATTTCAATAATTGTCACTATACAGTATCTTCCATTATCAAAACAATAATTCATATTATCTGAATAATATTATTAGATAACATTATTGGCAATGTCTAGAAAGTTCTGTCTAAGAAGATGTTTGGTCACCTAATTGCGCGCTAGTAAGGAGAAATTCTTATTGGAAAGCCCCTCTTTCACTGAGGAAGCGCACTGGTTGTCGATAATGTGTTTACGTAATATTATTTGTGAATAATTAATTATTGATTTATATGATGAGGGAAATATTGATTTTATGAGGATATAGATGGAGAAAATTTTTAATGTGACAATTGTTGAAAATTAATATTTTATCTTTTTCTGATAAAATAATTCAATTAAATATATTATTTTAATAATATATTAATGATAATATTTTTACGATGAATGTGGGATATATGAGTATATGTGGAGGAGGAGTATTTTGTTACCAAAAATATTTAAAGCATGTTTTATATGTCGGTGGACCCCATTTCTTGACTGAAATTTGATTATAGACTGTAAAATCGTCCGTTTGTGGATTTTGGTCAATTTCTGTTTGGAATTTGGAAAAATTTTCTTCTGCAAAGTTGTAGAGAATTGAAATTCCAATAAAAATTCGCAAGATTCGAATTTTCTGACAAAAGGGCTATTTATTGTGAATTATTGAAGTTCTGGATTAATTAATTATTATTTTTTTGGAGTTTTAAATTAACTAATTGAGAAAAACGTTTTTTTTAATGTGTGGGAATATTTAACACATGCTTAGTTGCTGAAATTGGTTGATGCTAGGTGTGCGTGAAGAATATATATATATATATATATATATATATATTAATATTTTAATAAATTTTCTGCTTTGGTGTTCTAAGCAATTTCCTATAAATAGGGTGCTTAGGTTATAATTGAAAATCACACCAGAAACTGAAGTTTTCTCTCTCTATATTTCGAGCGTATTTTTGTGAGTATTTTGAGTATACTTTGAGTATTGCTATACGGTGCAAGTTCGTTCAACGTTATTCGATCGGAAATCTTGCTCTCTTGAGGTAAGGGATAATAAGGGATTTTAAGGGTTATTATTTGAAATTCTTACGAACCTTCAAAATTTCGAAACATTTGAAATGATAATTTGATGAGTTTTGTTGATTGTGTCCAAAAATGGCGATTTTTGGATGTATAGATTAGGAGTTATGGATTTTATGAGAAAAGACTATTTTAAAAGTAAGCGCTTATAACTCCTTGTGATTAACTCCAAAATTGATAAAATTTTTATTGTGAGTACATCTATATAAATCAATATCTAGTGTAAATTTCGAGAATTTTTGGATAAAAGTACAATTTATGATAAATGTCCGAATATTCGGTAGTTTTGGCCATGTGAAAAATAGTAAATGAATTTTAAAAATTTTGAGAAAAATATATATTCAATATGGGACTATATTCTTCTAAATCCCGGAAAAGAAATATTTTTAAAAGCGATTTGGTATTTTTCATGAAAATGTTCTAGTTATGAGTAAATGAATTAAATATGTTATGTGAATTAAGAAAATTGGAAAATATGATTTTATGGCTTGAGAATTATATATGAGATATATGCTGATTTTTGATGAGGGTTTTGGCTATTGGTGATGACATCTTATGAGGTTGGCATTTTAAGATGATTAAATGCATTTATTAGTAAAGTGTAAACAATTAAAATAAATTGTTTATAAGTTTAAGAAATGATTAAAATATTGTGGTAGTATTAATAATATTAGATTATGAGATTATTAAGTGATTTATAACATTTTGATTAAGTTGTTATGAAATCATTGATTTATGAATCTTACTCTTGAGATTAAATCTATATGTTGATTATATTATTTTTTATATAACATTCTTATAACCCTAATGATGATATTTCTCTTTGACTTGAGTGTAAAGATGGATAGATTATTGGTATGATCGTGACTATAGGTTCTCTTTGGCGATGGTGCAAAGTTGAATTGTTATTTGGTATGATCATGACCATTGAATTTATAATTGAATATCTTTAGCTTAAGTGCAAAGATGAATTGATTAACATATATGGTTATAATTATGGTTTATATAAATTACGAAATGATTATGTATTTCTTTGAGATATGAATATCTTTGGTCCAAGTAGTGCAAAGATGACTTGTTGATGAATATCTTTGGCTTTGTAGTGCAAAGATGAATTGTTGATGAATATCTTTGGATCGTAGTGCAAAGATAACTTTTGTTGTTGAATATCTTTGGCTGTAGTGCAAAGATGAAGCTGTTGATGAATATCTTTGGCCCGTAGTGCAAAGATGAATTTATTAGTATGATTATGAATGAGGCGTGTGATTTGGTATAACCATGATCTTTGATATTTCGGGTAAAGACAAGTGATGAAAATTATCTTCGTCTGAATGAGAAAAGGAGTTTAGAACAACAATTACGATTATGAGTTATCGTGTGATTGTGGGCGGGAATTGTTGATTGATGTTACGAGGATAAAACATTGTTGGTGGACTTTTAACATGAGAAGATAATAGACTTTATAGTCTATTTGACTCTTCTAATGGATTGCTCGTTCCGCTGGAACTATAGTTGAAATTTTTTATCATCTACCATATGTTCTAAATCTCTGATTTATTATTGATGAAGGCTATTGATAATTTAATTATCTTTAGTCATGATTTTTTTCTTGAGCTAGTTGTGCTCACCCTTTTGCTTCACAATTCATTTTTAGGGTAATAAGAGTGTAGGTTTGGGTCGAGCGGGGAATAACAAGGGAATAGAACGGTGGTCTATAGATGTTGAGGGTGAGGTGAATTTAACTTGGAAGGGTGTTTTGCCACTATCATACAAGATGTCTAATGACATACAACCTTGTGTTATCATAAGAGCGAGGTTGTGCTAATCCACTTGCTGAGTATATTTACAAGCACTACCTATATAATCTTGGTGTTTGTTTGGAGTATAATACCCAATTAGAGGCAGTGGAGATAATGATATGTCAAGAGAAGACTCACCATTGGGAAGAATATGATAGTAATCTTCTCATTTTTCTTTAGGGTCTATTAGGTTGACCAAGGATAATTACGTGACCATATGATATCTATCATAACCTAGAAGCATGGCCTCCCATGTACGAAGGTTTCCTTGAGCACTTCCCAAAGATTTTAATTTCTAAAACAGTTTTCGACTATACCTTTATGTAAGGTGTCATTATGAGGTGCTATCCACGGTTGGGACATGAGTCACAGTTGATATATATTTGTATCCAAACTCATAGTATATGTGTTGTTGTATTTTGCACGATAATTATTGTAATAAAGTTGTAGTTGTTTTCTGTACCATGTATTTGAAGACTCAAAATGGGTTGGATGGAATGGACCTATTTTGGGGTTGTCACAAATTATATAAATATTTAATGGATGTGTTTATCGTTTGTAGACACTCAAAATTTTCTGCACACCTGTTACTGACATTGCAGGAGGGCAAATTCGTCTTTCGGAGATAACCCTGGAAGACAGCTCACATCCATTTTGGATACTACCGGAAGTTCAGTTTCAAAACCCGGAACACACACCGGGAGTATCATTTCCAACCCCAGAACACACACCGAAAGGATCATTTCCAATCTCGGAGATAACCCCGAGTTTCGTCCTTAGAGATAACCCCAAGGAATGTTGTTGCAGTTCCGATGATAACTCTAGAAATGCTTATTTCAAGTGCATGCTATCAGCTTCAATCTCAGACCTCCTGCCGAGGCACTCATACCTCAGACCCGAAGCTAACACCGGGTAGACAGGTACTCCCATAGATGACCTTGCAGCATTCAAACACTTGCAGCAGTCCAATCTCAGATGTAACCCTAAGCAACGTCTACTTTCAACTCAAACCGGAGATAGCCCCGGTGAGGAGTCAAACGTCATCTTGCCACCTCAACACCTGTGCGTCGTCTCAACACTTCATACATACATACAACAATGTCCTACAAGAACCAAGGAGTTCCAATCCTGAGTGACTATTATGCGTGGCAGCACACCGGATAGAATTTGAAGCTTGAAGACCATGGGCATGGTCCCCTCTTCCTGACTTCGTACAACCTCTAATCCATGTCATTACGTAACTCTCGACACAAGTGGTCCGAAGAAGGTCTTATATACCTCGTTCGGATGCTCGGATTGAAGTTTTGTAAGTTCGAGTGGATATTACGATTGTCTGAGTGCGCGTGCATTTTGAGACGACAGGACCATGACAGAGGCACGGGGCACCGGCGATCGTGGAAGTGCAACTTCTGGCGACCAGCCTTGAGTGCAAGCTGCTGCTGCCTTGAGTACACTCTACGGCTCCCCCCCTCTATAAATAGAGGGCTTGGGGTGGCCATTTGAGAAAAAAGAAAGGTGAGGAAGCCCTGTCCAATTTGCTCTGTACACACCTGATATTGAGTGTTTTCTCATTTTAAACATCTGTTAGCTCACATATAGCTATATTTTTTTCATGTGAGGCTGAGTGTTTATCCATATATAAGTCATAGAAACTGCATTTGTATTACTATAAGCCTTCTCACACTCTATAAAGCCTTTATCTTACTCTTTGCACACACTATTTTACACATTGAGAGTCGTGTTGTGTGCGTATGTTCGGACTTCGGTTGTCGGACATATCGATGAGCCTGAATTTTACATGGGTTTATTTGCTTATATATATATATATATATATATATATATATATATATATATATATATATATATATACTTATATATATAATCATTGTTAGACATATCTCGATGAGCTGAATTTTACATCCTAAGTGCGTTTATTGCTTTTATATATATATACTTATATATATAATTGTTGTCGGACATATCCAATGAGCACGGATTTTATATACAGTGCGTTATCGCTATATATATATATATATATATATATATATATATATATATTTGTCAGGCCTGGAGTTTACTTCAAGGCCTTTTATTGCTTTATTTACATTTAGTCCCGCCTAGAGTTTACTTCGTGGTGGTTGATCGTCTTTACTGCTTTATTTACTTTTCTGATCCCCCGTGGAGTTTTTTCGTGGTGGTTCATCATGTCCATATATATATATTTACATTTTCGATCCCCCATGGAGTTGCTTCGTGGTGGTTGATCATGTCTGTGTATATATATATATTTACAGCTTACATATTTATAATTGCTTACTGCTTTCTATATAAACTACAATATCATGTGAGCCTAGGAATCATGTGATCACAGATTCAGTCTACTGAATCTAGATTCGATTCCCGTGATGGACATTTTCAGCTGTAAGTAGCTTGTACATTATTTACAGTGTACGAATTTCCTTAGATGGATGTCATGCCCATGAGGAGTTCGGCACTACTGTATATTATTTTCTCGAAGATACTTCGCATCTCGAAAATAAAAGCAAACAAGCCGAATATTTAATAATAAAATGGAAGTATGAAAATGTCTCAATTCCTATTGAGTACAGGGTTTGAAAAACCTCTTTTTATAAAACTTCATTGCTATATCTTGCTTAAAACTATTTTTTTTTAAAAATTCAAACCCTTTGTATATAGGTGTGAACGAGGCCTTGCACTACTTTTAAATAATTGCACATTGATCCACACACACACACACATTCATATAAAAGTTTCTTAAAAAGTGGCGGTCACCGTGGCAACACGGATGTCGGGGGGTGCCTAACACTTTCCCTCCGCATAATCAAGTCCCCGAACCCAAATGAATCTTGATTTCACAAACCCGTATAGCAGTGTCATATCATTGGGTCAATGTGCAAACCTTTTTTGGTTGTGTTGGTGCAACTAGTTAAAAATACCAACTGGCGACTCTTAACAGTCCATCATCGACATTATACATGTCGAACCTTTTTCACTTGTTTTTTCAAACAAATCTCACATTAACATGAAAACACCAAAGAACAAGTAACGAAAAGGGACAAAATCCCAACGTCGACAGATGGCGACTCTGTTGGGGACTCCAGTAAGAGGGCTTAAGCCGCTATTACAAGCTTTTTAAAACTGTTATATGCTTGTGTGTGAATGTTGTATTTACATTTATGATGAATGTGTACGAATGCATTTTACTTACTGCACTGCAAAATATCTATCTGTGATATTAGTGCTTCGCACATGTCATCATTTTCATATATAAACGGTGAGACACGTTGTATGTGATTGTATGGTGTATGGTTCCTCCATTAGGAGGATATCTTGTTGGTGTTTGATTACTGGGCTCGTAGGGAGACTAATTCCAACGAGGCTCAGGAAAGGCACCACCCAGATTCGCTCCAGTTGAAAGACCAGATTAACTTCCCGTCAAGTAGATTGCGATGATCTGGGGACCTTCATGCCAAAAAGCCGCGAGAGTAACCCTAAGATAGGTCAACATCTGATAAACCAAACACGGAAGAAAGTCTCTTCATGCTTTCCATTTTCAATTACTTGTAAAAACATTTACTTGTCATTTTATTCCATGTTCATCTTTATGTAATGGAAAATATGAAGATTATTTATACATATATGTTATCAAATAACACCCGTTTTTGCAGGACAATATTCTAAAAATGGGCACATTATGATAACATTTATATTATCCCTAAGACTAAACTACTTAAGTCTTTTGTAGGGAAACAATTGGGCTTGTTACCCGCTCAAAATCCAAAAAGGCCATGAGCCTACAGCCAATTATGTCTTCTTCTGACCAGTCTAATGTCGTTTCTCAAGAAGAATTTAACGGATTAAGTAAATAAATTATAGATTTGGCTGTTCTGCTAAAGGAATTGCATCAGTCTACTCAGGGTACAAAGATGCCTACACATACAGAATCCTCTACACAAGGAGGAGTTCAAGGTTTGGAAAAAACAATTCCAGAACCTCAGTTGGATATGACCAACAAAGACCCTGAAAACACCCATCTCAAAGGAGATCCAGACACCGGTGATATCAGGAAGAAGGTCCTCCAAATGGAGGAAACTATCCGTACTCTCAAAGGGATTGGAACACATGGAAGTGTTTCATATGCTGACCTTTGCATATTCCCTGGTGTTTATTATCCGGAGAAATTTAAAACCCCTGATTTTGAAAAGTATGACGGATTAGGGGATCCTTATACACATTTGAAGGTGTTCATTGGAGAACTTGGATCTTATGCAGAAAATGAAAAGAATGCAGCTATTCCAGAAGAGTCTAACTGGAGAAGCCCGTTCATTGTATACCAGATTAGACAACTCAAAGATTCATAGCTGGGAAGAGCTAGCTCATGCCTTCCTCACTCAATACAGTTTTCAATCTCAAATGGCTCCTGACCGGTACCAGATTACCAAGGTTAAGAAACAATCTAATGAGTCTTTGAGAGAGTATGCTCAAAGGTGGAGGCGCCTTGCTGCTCAAGTTATTCCTTCCATGACAGAATCAGAAATGGTCATGACTTTCATAGATATACAGGAAGCTCCTTTCTATGTGAGAGTTTTAGCTGGTATTGGCAAACCATTCTCTGAAATGATCAAGCACGGAGAGATGGCTGAGATGGGATTGAAGTCAGGAAAAATTCAAGAGCTAGCCGCTCTTAAAGCAGTTGCTGAGCACATCCAGTCCGGATCTTATGGAAACAACCCCCGGAGGGTCTATAAAAAGAAAGAGGAGGATGTTTCCTTGATACTACAAGGGCAGAAAGGCAATCAGAACATGCCTATACAGAGGATAAACTACTCCCCTTTCGAAGCACAGTCTTCAAACCATCCATTGCCTAAAAGTGGAGAAGTAAAGCGCCCTCGAACGTTCAGACCCTTAGGGGACTCGCTCGGGAATATTCTTGCTCTTCTGACTACTCAGAAGAAAATTACACGTCTTCTTCCACCAGCCAACCCTAATGGAAGGGGTTTTAATGCTACTCGAAAGTGTGCTTATCATGTCGGAGCACCTGGACATGATGCTCAAGATTGTTTGTGAGACCCAAAATTTTATGAATAAAAATTTAAATTTCTCAAAATAATTTTTTTGAATATTATGGAGTGGATTTGATATAATTTTATAGTTGTGGGTAATATTTATAAATTTTGCAAAGTACGCAAGTTGTTATATAATATTCGATTGGTCGGGGAATATTCGTTTTAACAGGGAATATTCATACAATGGCAGAATCATTGGTGGACCCCACAACGGAATTATTGTCAGATTGAGAAAACGACAAAAATATTTTATGAAAATAACGGCGGAAGTTTTACCGTTAACTATTGAAACACCTGGTGTTAAAAGTACATTAATACGCGTGGTTGCATAGTAGCATATGGTATTGATTATTGATGCTTACATGAGAAGTCACTCAGTTTTGTTTAATTATTGCTACAGTAATTGCTGCATAGTATCTCACGTTATTTGATTCAATTATTGTCAATATTTTATATATTATTAAATCAATAATTGAGACGACAAAGTTATTAATATTATTATTTGCAATATTAATGATGTTTAGAAGTTACATCGAGGAGAGATTTGGTCACCTAATTGCGGCGCTTGATAGGAGAAATCCTTATTAGAAAGCCCCCTCTTTCACAGGAGCGACACTGGTCGATTAATAATGTGAATTATAATAATGATGATGAATTTTGTTTTATTATTATTATAAATATAATAAAACAAAAACTTTTTATATAAAATAAAATACTTTTATAAAGTTTAGTTTTATTTGATTATAAATATAATATAATATATTTTATTATGCATAGTGTTTGCATAGTGCCTTCATAGTGTTTTGATATAGTAAAATTTTTTATATAAAATAGAATACTTTTATAAAATTATTTATTTTATTAGATTATAAATAGAATATAATATATTTTTTATTATGCATCTTTTTGCATATAGTGCTGCATAGTATTTGCATAGTAAAATCTTTTTATATAAAATAGAATACTTTTATAAAGTTATTTGTTTTATTAGATTTTAAATAAAAATATATATATATATATATATATATATTATAAATAGAATATATGATATTTTATTGCATAGTATCCTTTCCATTCTCTTATAAATATGATGCTTAGTTAGAATTGAAAACACACCAGAAATTCAGAGAATTCTTCTTCTATAATTTTGAGCGTATTTCTTTAGAGTTTTAAGAAGCTTTGAGCGTAGAAAATAGTATAAGTTTTCTTCAAGAATATCCTCGCCCTACCAGTCAGAATACTCTTCTTTCTAAGGTAAGGGGTATTATTCTTTCGTATTCATGAAGAGAGTTATTTTCTTTCAATACTCGTAAGGGTTGTTATTCCATTCTTTATTATTATGTTGGAATAACTTGTACATGTCATGCTAATACCGCATACATGGTGAAATTCTTACATTATTCCATTCTTTATTATTACGTTGGAATAACCTTTGTTTGTCGATCTATCGCATGCACAGTGAATCTGTTGTTATTCCATTCTTTATTATTACTGTTGGAACATCCCATGCGTGTGGATTACGCATGACTGGTTCCATTCTTTATTATTCTGTTGGAACATCCTCATGCATGCGAATTACACATGACTTGGTTCCATTCTTTATTATTCTATTGGAATATCACATGCATGCGGATTACGCATGACACTGGTTCCATTCTTTATTATTCTGTTGGGAATAACCTGTGTGTGCGGTCTATCGCATGCCTGATGAATTCTTCTATTATTCAATTCTTTATTATTCTGTTGGAATAACCTGTCTATGTGGATTACCGCATGCATGATGAATGATCCTTCATATTCATTCCTTATTAAATTGTGGAAATGATCTGTCTACGTGGATTACCGCATGGCGGGCGAAAATCCATTTGCAGTTTCATATATTCTATTATACTCAGTGGGTTAAAGTTTTGGCTTCTATACTCCATGAAATTAGTAGAATATCCTTGATATTTGTGCTTCATCCAGTATCTTTTCATGGAAATATTCTTCTGAGCATTCTTGAATTTTACTCCTCAAAGCAATATCATGTTGACAATTTGGACGTAATTGATTTCAGGATAAATTAACTTATAAATCTTTAAAATTCATTCTTGAACTTGTTTTATTGAATTATTATGTCATTGTCATCATCCTCATGATTATATTGTGATGAAAGTAATCGTTGGCTTACGTGCATAGATGGACTTGGTATGATTATGTCCAGGGATAATTCGGTATAATCATGACCTGTAATATTATAAATGATGTGGTAAAAGTCTTCAGTGGCCTGTAGTGCATTGATGGACAGTTTTTGGTATGATTATGACTAGGGATTATTCAGTATAGTCATGACCATTGATGATTTAATGAATATCCTTGGCCTGTAGTGCAGGGATGACTTGATGATGTGGTTTATTTATTAAGCTGAGTCCCAACGATAAAAATTGATAAAAACATTTTAAATCATAGAAGATAGTAGATATTATGCTCTACTTGACTCTTTTAATGGATTGCTTATTTCGCTGTAGTTAAACTTGATGTCTATTGTATTTTATCAGTTTAACATTGTTGAAGGCTAATGATAATTTATCCTGAATTATCTTAGTCATAATATTTCTTACTGGGCTAGTTGAGCTCACCCTTTTGCTTTCATTATTCTCTTCAGGAAATGAGAACGTAGCCGGGACTAGTCGGGGAACGGAGTGATGGTTCAAGATGGTGTTATAGTAGTCCTCACTATTCTATAAAATAGTGTGACAATAAATGTAATGAGGACTCTATTTGAGAGTGGATATTGTCTAGAAGGCAATATTCCTGTTTAAACTCTCAGCTATGTTTTTTCGTATATTACACAACGTTTGTATAATTAAGTTTGTATTTGTTTTCTGTACCAAGTATTTGGCGACTCAATATGGGTGATGTATACCTATTTTGGGGGCGTCACATTGTTGGGCCTTGAAACACAAGATCCAAGATTTAATAGACAACGGTGAGATCATGGTCACCAAACCAGATCAACCTCATGTGCAAGACAACCCTCTTCCTCAACACAAAGAAGAAGAGGTCAACATGATTAGTTAGAGCACTGGACAGAGTTCTAGTTTTAATGGCGAATCATCCCAAACCATCAAAGATGGTGTTGACAGATGGGATTATGCAAAGTTCCAATTTTCTATGGAATGAAAGATGAAAGATCTTTGCAAGGAAATTGAGCAATTGGCAGAACTGGTGACCCACCAACATCAAGTCACACGACAATTAATTAGCCAGGAGTATGCCTATCTCCTTCCTTTTGTTATGAATGCTCCACCATCACCTTCAGAAAGCGAAGCTATGGAGGATAAGGTTGCAAAGAGAGCAAATGCTAAAGCCCATCGGGATTTTGCCAATCAGAGGGAATTTACCTATCTGGGCCAATCTATGGAGGAGATATTTAAAATGTTGATCAATGAAGGAAGAATTACCTCCCTTCTACCTCCAATCAATCCCCGTTCAAGACGGTTTAACTTCGATGGAGTATGTCAATATCATTCACATTCTCGCGGTCACAACACAGAAGAATGCTGAGCACTCCGCCATCTCATTCAAAATCTCATTGACAACGGTGTCCTATAGTTGGCAGACAACGACACTGTGCAACTCGAGAGTGCGAATACATGTCCTACTAAATGGAAGGGATCAGTAGCAGTTATATCCGCTGAGGATGATGAGATTGTCAAATCATTTCCCATACAAACAATTCAACTCAAAGGAGCTGACAATCCTTTGAAAGTGGCTGCACCAGAGCCAATTTCTTTACCTTTTAGACCACAATATCCTGTTGTCAGCTTACATAAAGTTCCATGGAATTATGGAGAAGCTAAAGGATTCATGTCTCATACTACTGCTACAGTGTCGAAGGAAAATCCACTGTATCTTCCTCAGAGGGTGATGAAGTCCACCATCAAAGAAAAGGGGAAGATTCCCATGGAGAAGATTGAAAAATTCCTCCGCGCTATGGGCCATAATGAAGCCAAGGTGTTTTTAAGCTTAAGAGAAGGTCCACATCAGATATCAATACTGGACTTGGTTTTCTCTTCCGAGGATCACCGGAAGATCTTGTTGAAGGCTTTGGAAAAAGCCTACTTATCGAAATCAGTGGATATGGAAAAATTTCAACATATGGTTGATCACATTTTCAACAACAATGTGATATCCTTCATTGATGATGACATACCGCCCGAAGGGACCGGTCATTGCAAGCCATTGTATATTGCAGTTTTGTCCTCCGGGTATATGCTAGCTGGAGTTTTGATAGATGGAGGTTCGTTTCTAAATATCTATCCTTATGCCACCTTGGTAAAGATGAATGTCAATCTCAAACGGATCCAAAGCAGCCATACGGTTATCAAAGCTTTTGATGGATCCCGACGAAATTCCGTCGGAAAGATTGAGCTGCCAATTGAGATTGGTCCAAATACATTCAATGTATCCTTCCACGTCCTCAGGATAGATTCAGGATACAACCTGTTATTGGGGAGACCATGGATACACATGGCTGGAGCCGTTCCATCCACACTACATCAATAACTCAAATACATTGTTAATAACAGTCTAGTCATTGTCAACGTTGAGCCAGAATGTCCCAAATAGGGAGATCTACCAATCATCAGCTTCAATTCAGAAGTTGAGCCGGTGAGTTTTCATACCTTAGAAGTGAGTAACATACAATACCAACCTATTGGAGCACCACTTCCCAGGCCCAAGATTTCTGCCGAGGTTATGTCGGCCACTCAAGAAATGATGTCATTGGGTCATCAGCCTAGACAAGGGCTTGATAAAGATAAACAGGGTATTAAGCACCCTATTCAAGTGTCTAGTGAAATCGGGACAGCTGGACTAGGCTATTCTGCCAGTTCCAGTCATAGGAATCCTCATAAGCATAAGCAGGTTCCTCAAGCTTCCGCCACACGGTGATTTTTTCCATCTGCACCGCATGAGCTGATACAGTCTCCAGTAAAGGTGCCAACCCATGTTATGGCTATGCTATTTCCAAAACCAATACCATTCAAAGCAAAAAGAGGTGCTGGTTCCTGATCCCGAAGTGGAAGAAAGGGAGCGAAAACGTAAACATGACATTACCTTGATGATGTCAGGCATACGCATCATTGTCCATGATGAACATACAAATAGATATACCCCAGACGATAATTGTCCTGATGTCATGGTTATTGTGACACCCCCAAATTCGGACCTCCACTTGGTCACTCGAATTTGGTTCATCACGTTCTCATGGTAAAACCATAATAACTAAATAATGCATACACAACGAAAAATCTACTTTAGAATAATATACAATGATTTATTATAATTATTCCCCCAAGTCTCGCAACCTACAATACTTAATAGATTACATAATAATATCAAATAAAGACCTATTACATAATCCTACTTAAGCTTAAACATAGTCTTAGTACAATATAATAGATTTTAAACATAAAAAGAACAAGCTAGTCGGTAGCCTTGCTCTTGCCCTTGTCTGTTCCACAGACACCTCCCTGTTCCTCCTTAACTGAAAGGTTTTAAATAAACAAGGATGAGCACAAATTGCCCAGCAAGTAATATACAACAAGGGTGTAGGATATAATATCACAAGGTTTGAAATATCGAAGGGTTATTTCTAGGATAGTTCAAAGTGTTAGAATAACATCATGAAAAAGGGATATGACAATTCAATATAAATCAACAGATATATATGAATTCAACGGCTAACACAATATCCAACTGGATAAGCAATTTATACTAAGCAGTCACTAAGGACTATGGAACTTCCACTAGAGTTACCAATATTAAACTGATAACCATAAAATATCAAGTACTATAGATGATCAGTCTACAATACTTTATGTTATGCATAGCACCACAATAATATTTATTCATGTGTTGGGGTTTCCAACAACATACACTCCCCTTACCAAAAGGGTTGTCCAACTCAGTTTTCAAGATTTTCGTACCAATCAATTGGTTTGGATAGTTTTTATAAACATGCATATAGTCTAGCTGAATCAAATGGCATTGACTCTTTCACAATATTCAAGGGCAATACCAATTTTAACATGAATAATAGCCTTCACAAGGGTTTAACAAAGTAATAACTTGTATTCAAAAGGATAAGCTTACGGTATAATGCAATGATATTGCACAATAATAATAATAGGGTTCGGATACTTGTTTAATAAAAGTAAGGTTCAAGGAAACTTGCTCAATAATAATTAGAGTAAGTTTAGGGAACTTGCCTTAAGCGTAGTTTATCCACATTAATAAATCAACACTTTCGAATCCTATTTATAACGCATTATATGTTCAAGATGTTAATTAGCTAACACAGTCTTTAATCAAGCTTGACACGATACAAGTGTCGACGTCGGGATTTTTTGAGTGTCCCTTTTCGTTACTTGTTCTTTGGTGTTCTCAGGTTAATGTGAGATTTGTTTGAAAAAACAAGTAAAAAAGGTCCGACATGTATAATGTCGACGATTGGACTTTAAGAGTCGCCAGTTGGTGTATTTAACTGGTTGCACCAACGCTACCGAAAAGGCTTGCATATTGACCCAGTGATTCGACACTGCTAAACGGGTCTGTGAAACTGAGATTCATTTTGGGTCCGGGGGCTTGATTATGCGGAGGGAAGGTGTTAGGCACCCCCCGACATCCGTGTTGCCACGGTGACCGCCACTTTTCAAAGAAATTATTATATGAATGTGTGTGTGTGTGTGTGGATCAATGTGCAATTATTTGAAAGTAGTACAAGGCCTCGTTCGCACCTATATACACAAGGTTTGAATTTTATAGGAAAATTCAGTTTTAACCAAGATATAGCAATGAAGTTTTGTAAAAGCGATTTTTTCAAACCCTGTGCTCAATAGGAATTGAGACCTTTTCATACTTCCATTTTATTGTTAAATGTAAAACATGAGTTTACTTTTATTTTCGAGATGCAAAGCATTCTCGAAAAATAATATCTGTGAAGAAGAACTCCTCATGGGCATGACACCCATCCAAGGAAATTGACCTTTGTAAAAAATAATGTATGCAGTACGCTTACAGTAGAAGAATGTCCATCATGGGAACCAAATCTAGATTTAGTAAACTGAACATATGATCACATGATTCCTAGGCTCACACGATACTGCAATTTGTATGGAAAGCAGTAAGCAGTTATATATATATATATATAAAAGCGATATATATATATATATATATGTACATGATCAACCACCACAAAGCAACTCCATAGGGGATCAGAAATGTAAATAAAGCAGTAAATGCTATCAACTGCCACGAAGTAAACTCTAGGCAGGACAAAATGTAAATAAAGCTGTAAAAAGCGATCAACTGCCACGAAGTGAACTCCAGGCAGAACGAAATATAAAAAAGCTATAAAAAGCCACGGAGAAAACTCCAGGCCTGATAGGAATATAAAATATATATATATATATATATATATATATATATATATATATATAAAAGCAGTAAATGCACCGGATGTGAATCCAGGCTCATCGAATATATCCGACAACAATTATATATATAAGTATATATATATAAAAGCAATTAAACGCATAGGATATAAAATCCGGGCTCATCGAAGGTAGATTCGACCACAATATATATATATATATATATATAAAAGAAATTAAACGCTCCAGGGCATCAAGTGCAGGCTCAATCGAGGCATAACTCGATAATGTTAGTCCATATATATGAAATATATACATATATTAGTATATATATACAGACAGAAATGAAAACCACGGACCGAAGTCCGGGCAAACGCACACAACATGACTCTCAATGTGTATAACAGTGTGTGCTATATGAGAAGAAGGCTTTATAAAATGTAAGAAGGCTTACAGTGGGCTGCCAAAGTAGACCTCTATGACTTTAAATGGATAAACACTCAGCTCCCATTGGATAAAAGATAGCTATATGTGAGCTAACTAGTGTTTAAAGAAGAGGAAACACTCAAAAGATGTGTATGTAGAGTAAAATAGATAGGGCTTCCTCGCCTTTTCCCTTCTCTCCCTCCCTTCAAATGGCTGACCCCCCAGCCTATATTTATAGACTGATGGTTGCAGGTACACCTGCGGAAGCCGTAGTTGTACCTGCGGCTAGTCGTGGTGGATCCGAGCCTCGTGGGTCCCGTCGTCTCATAGTACGTGCACTCATGCACTGTAATGTCCGCTCGAACTTGCAGAACTTCAATCCGAGCATCCGAACGAGGTATATCGACCTTCTTCGGACATTTGGTGTCGAGAGTTATGCAATAACATGGATTAGAGGTTGTCTGAAGTCGGGAAGAGGGTATATGCCCATGGTCTTCAAGCTTCAAATTCCATCCAAAGTACTGCCACACGTAATAGTCACTCGGGATTGTCTTTCCTCAGCTCTTGTGGGACATTGTTGGATGTATGTATGAAGTGTTGAGACGACGTGCCATTGTTGAAGGAACAAGATGACGCTTGACTCCTCACCGGGGTTATCGCCGGTTTGAGTTGAAAGTAGACGTTGTTCAGGGTTACAACTAAGATTGGACTACTTGTTTGTATGCCATGATATCATCTTGTTGATGTGAACAGATGACGTTGTGACTCCTCACCGGGGTTATCGTCGGTTTAAACGGAAAGCAGACGTTGCTCAGGGTTATATCTGAGATTGGGATACTTGTTTGTATGCCTCACTATCATCTGAATTGAAGCTGATCGCACATGTTTGAAACAAGCATTTTTGGGGTTATTTTCGAAACTGCAATGGCATCCCTTGGGGCTATCACCAAGGATGGGGTTGCTACTCCCAGTGTTGTCTTTGGGACTGGAACTGAGCATCGCGGTGTTATCGCCAAGACAGAACTGTCCTCTCCGGTGTTGTTGTCGGTCTTTTGATCTGCATATCTTGGGGTTATCTCTGAGATCGGAAATGACATTCCCGGTGTGTGTTCCGGGTTGACATGACGCTCTCGGTTTATGTTCTAGGTTGGAACTGAACTTTCGGTGGTATCCAAAATGGATGTAAGCTGTCTTTCAGGATTATCTCTAAAAGACGAATCTACCCTCCTACAATGTTAGTAATAGGAGTGCAGAAAATTTTGAGTGTCTACAGATGCCCCTCTTTATCATATTCATGCAATGCAAGGCATGGATAGGATAAAGAATCCTAGACACTTAAAATGCAAGCAAGATAAACATGATGCTATGTGCAGCAACATGATGCAAATGTATGATGCATGAATGATTGTCATGTAATTATGCTGGGATAACAATTAGTGATGACCTGGACATTCAATCCAAGTTCCCAAGGATGTTAACGTTGGGACTACCACCAAAGTCTTGAATCCTAGACACTGGCTTATACTCCATAGAGGTACCACTTGTGTGGAAGAGATCTGTGGGGATAAGGCTTTGTCTGTTTTGAGGATGTGTATAACATGTTCCCTCATCTTTGTTGAGATTCTTGCCAGCGGTGTTATCATTTGCCGGGGTTGCACGACCTTCATTGATGTGTGTATCACTGGATAGATCCCTGCTGGGCATATTGTCAAGGCTGCTTGATCTTCATTGATGTATGTGTTAATGGTAGCATTATGTTGTAACCCTTGCTGGGCAAAGTTGTTTCGATGGGTTTACTTGCCATCGACTGATATGACGTCAAGGTTGCTTGACCTTCATTGATGTGTGTATCAATGGTTACATTGCACTGTGACCTCCGCCGGGGACAGGTAGATGCTTGGAAGGATATGAGTTATGACCCCCACCGGGGATACGTAGATGTTTGAAAGATATGCGTTGTGACCCCCGCCAGGGATACGTAGATGTTGATAACTTCGGCGTTGTAACCCCCGTCGAGGAGGTTTGATATTTCATGTTTTTTCGCGTTGTAACCCCCGCTGGGGAGGTTAGGGTTGTGAAGACATCGGACCTTTATGGGGTATTGTCGAGCATTGTTTGTAAAAGATGAGCTCATTGGTATAGTATACCTTGCATTCAGGTGAATACCGTTGAGGCGACGGGAGTTGAACTCTGACCGACAAGAAACCAGGATTTCAGGCTAATCCGCTCAATCGCGTAGCATTTTTATTCCTGACTTGGCCTTTTCAGCTTGTGAGACCTCCTTTACAACTCTAACTGGAGCGAGCCGGAGGTGTGGGACCCATATAGGGGGGGCGCAGGTGTACCTGCAGGAGCCATAGGTTAGCCTGCGACCAGCAGTGCTTATGTATAGGTGATTGGTTGCTTTCATAAGTCATTTTCAAGTTGTGCAGCGAAGGAAATCCGAGAGCTCTTCTTCAGATCTGCTGAGTTCGGGTAACTTTTTGCATACAAGCGTTCTTCACTGTCCTGGTAACACATGCATGTATTTTTTTTCCAATTTCTGTCCGTTGGAAAATGACTTATCGCATGAAATGCATTTAGACACATAGTAGTGAATATTCATGCTGATATGACTTGATAAAAAATATTCAACATAGCAAATGTTAGTATTAAACCATGCTGAATATAATGATGTGAAAAAATTTGACTTTTGAAACAGTCAAATTGGCACCTTTTACTGTCATTTCTTATCCTATTGTAATTAGACTACACTTATGGATTTTTTACTGCAATGTATTGATGCATACATGATGTATTTGACTGTGTATAGGTGTGCTACTGAATGGCCACCTAGTCATGCCTATGTGCATGTGGATAGTCCCATTTGCAAAGGGGACTATGGCAAAATTTTCCCAAAATGTAGGTATTGGGTAGTCATGCATTTTAACTCTACTGTAGATATATGTTAAAGCAACGCATGCATGCATGTAATCATAGAATGCATTTTGAAAAGACTCCAGGTAAGAAATTACCACACCCTTTCTGAGGTGATTTAGAGACTTTTTGTCTAGATATCATGGATCTGGATCAGCCAAGTAGTTCCCGCAGGACCACTTTTGGTGTACGGAGGAGGGCTTTTGAAGAGCCTCAGCGCCATTCTATTAGATAGCCTCGTCGATTGGCGGAGGCAGTGGTATGTCCTATTCGAGTTAAAGTACCGAATGTCGAGGACGATGAGGAGGATGCACCGATCGAGGTTCCTGTTCCTGCTGTACGTGTTCCCCATAGGGAATTGCCAGGTATTCAAGTGGTGAACCCAGATCTTCTGGGTGACTTGAGTAGGCATCCTTCAATATACCTGCACGCAAACAAGGTATGAAGTTAGATATTTAATCTTCCTTATTTCCTATTGATGAGGAGTTAAGGAGTCTGATGTTGATCTGCATTTGATGTAGGTTCCCAGCTTCACACAGCCTCGAGGGAACTGGTTTAGCATCCACTCTATGTATCAGGCTTTGCATGATGACTATAGAGCTATCGTCTATGGCTGGGGATTCCGGAGGTTCTTTTCCATTCTACCCCATCGTTGTCCTTGGGGTTACCTCAGGGTATTGTCTGAGCGGTGTTTCACCAGACTCAGTCACTCCATTTGCTGGACTGCGAGGTGATGATGACGCCGATGGATTGGTGGTTTATCACAAGTATGGAGTTTGGAGGGGAGCCAGTGCCTTGCACAACGGATATCACCCCTACTGCCGTCAGATCCTTGTTGGGAGTTCCGGCGGAGGCGCTCAAGGGCAGGACTGTTAGTACAGGTCCTTTGAGCGTAGATGCTATGAGCGGGCTATTGAGTGAGCCCATACCCGATGATGAAAGAGTCAGGGACCGCATTCTTCGGCGATTGTTCCTGATGATCATTAGGGGCTGCTTCATAGCAGATAATTCCTCTACGGTGTCTTTCGCTTTGATCAGTGCCACTCGACATGTGGACCATATAGGAGAGTATGATTGGGGTTCCTACACCTTTGCATATTTCCTCAGGGGAATGCGCATGCGATCATAGGGCTTGACAGAGGCATTGTTAGGATTCTACCCATTTCTGCTGGTGAGTGTTTCTTTTGTCTTTTCCCATGTATGGGTTAAGAGTGTTGACTGACAGCAGATGTTTGCCTTTATATTGGTAGTTTTGGGCCTATGAGAGGCTTCCTTTTTTTACGTCCTGTGAGCATGTTAGGTTTAGATACCTATCCACGAGGATGGAGATGGCATCATTCCATACTGGCGGAGGTCCCTGTTGCTGAGGGTTTCACTCATTGTCTCCTACAGCTGGAGCTATTGACAGCTGATGTCATCACATGGATTCCCTACTCTGGAGAGCATTTGGGAGTTGGATTTGAGGATGGGTACCCGACTGGAGTAGAATACGTCATTTCTACCCACATGATTACTCTCTTTACAATTGGAGGATGGGAGCTCTATTTAAGAGAGCGTGCTATTAGGAGCACTACAGGAGAGATCCGTATGGCGATCTTGCCTCCTGCCAGGCGTTATTGACCTGTTTTGTAGTCACCCGTCATTGACATCCCATTGATGGGGATTGACGGTTTTACATTGTTAGAGGGCCCCTATTCTCAGGAGATGTTCCAGCATTGGTGGATCCCTTGTACGATTGGAGCTCAGACCCGCACCACATAGTTTATGGGGGATATGGTTCCAGGATCTGTGATGATGACGGATTGGCTAACCTGTGTCAGAGATCCAACTTATGTGACACAGATTGATAGAATGACTCGGCAGCTGGACCGGTCACATCTTTTCATTCGGCATCTGGGCAGAGATCCTCAGAGGTAGATACTTTTGATCCTTCCAGCTCTGGCACTGATCCCTCAGGTGACCCATATGGTTTTGCTTGCGTGTGAGATCCTCCTTTGTATCGGCCTGACATCCCTGTAGATAGACATCCAGTGACTCAGGAGGAGTTACATCAGGTGGACAGTATCGATGATGTAGATATCGACACTCTTGACTTTTTTTGATGTATTTCTTGATATCTCTTTTGATAGGCCTCTGTTGTATGTTGGGTAGCTTCACCCCATTTCCCTGTATTTTAGCTGTACAGAGATGTATTAGATGATGATATACTTAGGAATGTATGTACAGTTTTCCATTCCCTATATCATATTGCCATCTATTGTATCATGCATGTTATTATGTTATGCATATGTATGTATGTCGAGAGATATTCACATTGACCCTGGATGGTCTTATGACACGGCCGTCTGAGATGTCTTCTTCGACGATTATTTGTATTGATCATACCCCACCATTTATGGTGGTAGCTGGTATGCGCTCATGGTATGATAATATATCACCATCAGACATGGTGATCGTAGATGATTTCTTTATGATATCTATGACCTTCTTGATGTTTTGAGTTCCTCCGGGATTTATAGAGGGCATGCTGAAACCTTGTAGGTGCGGAATAACCGAATGTGTATTACGATTTGGGATCCGTGAGTTGACTCCTACTTTGGAGGAGTATGCACGATCGACGATCTTCGCTATGGGCCGGACCTTGCGTGCATATTGTGATGGGAGACATGAGTAGACAGTTCATGACTCTCACAGGATTGAGGCGCAGAGTGGTGCAGGATGAGATTACATCCGGCCATGTTATATCCCAGTGTTTCCTGCTTGACAGGTTTGGCTCTGAGGATAGCTATGCACGACATTCTGGGGATTTCACCACACCGGAGGATCATTGGCGTTCGGCCAGAGTAGATGTACCGCTTCTACACGTATTGTCATACGTCTACATGCCGCGGTACATGGATGAGCTAGATATCGGCGTCATTATGGCAGTGAGAGCTCTCAGGGAGGGTCATACCATTGTACCGATGATCATCGCAGAGACCTTGAGGTCAGCTACATATTGTTGTACTTATCCGGCAGGAGTATTTACAGGTAGCTCGGTCATGCTGTACGTGTGGTTTATGTCACACTTGAGACCGATTGACACATTTAGACGATAGGGGTTTTGTTTCACCCATGATATAGCTATGTCGTACTTCTTTCAGCCTGCGGAGTGTACAGATGCTGCATCGTGGTCAGTTTTTCTGGTAGGGATTAGAGATCCATTTTTCATATTGCCGTGTTCAGGGCTTAGTTCACCCTACAGCTTCATTACTCATGCGCTAGGCATGGATTATCTCTCTCTAGCTGGATTGAGGGGCATGATCACTTACCACCCATGGCCATGATGTGTCGGTTTGACGATTCAGGACTTTCACCCCGTATGAGGCGGTGAGTCCACGCTTCGCGCGTCCACACCGTTTGTCACGGAGAGACGAGATCCGGGTTGTATGCTTGTTGGGATCGTGAGAAGCTGGTGAGAGTTTTCTATCGATCATCTGAGGTTGTTCTGCGAGAATATTACGCATGGATGGAGACAGAGGCGCATCATTGCGGCGATATCCACGGTCTGAGGGGTGATCTTGACGATGAGGAGCCTATAGAGTCATTATTTCCACCGATGATTTGGCTGGCTGGTCGCCAACCTTTATGATGGATTCTCCCACCCCGAAAGTGCCCTTTGTTACTCGATATTAAGACGACATTTGGAAGCAGAGCTTACATCGATGACCTATGATAGAGATCTAGCTAGGTAGCGATGTTGTGACTCTTGATGAGAGAGATACCGCTCTATTAGAGAGGGATGAGGCTAGATCAGCCAGGGATGTATTGATTAGAGAGCGGGATGCCGCCTTATCTACTAGGGATGTGGCCATTGCAGATATCACTTCCATTAGATCCCAGATGACTGTCTGTCTGACCGACATGAGTGCTTACATTGATGAGCATTTTGCCACCATGCAGTTAGCCTCTGATCTGCTAGCTCGTGTAGATACCCTTGGGCAGGAGCTTACAGTGCTACCTCCGTCTTCAGAGAGGGATGCTATGTTAGATCTGATAGTCCGCATACATACAGATCTGTAGATAGCTTTGTATTTTCCTGCACAGACTAGCTTAGCCATTTTGTCATGTACATCACAGATGTATATACCAAACAATATTATATATGGCAGGGAAATATATTTTGATTCACTTCCCTTTTAGTTATGCCTTGATACTTGCTTGATATTTGCCTATTTCTCCAGGGCCTTGTGATCTTGATGCATTTTGAACTTATCCTTGATAGATGGACATTGAGACGTCGCAAGATCTCTCAGAATGGATCATTGATTTCTGTATATCCCTACCATCTTTGGTGTCTTGGGACTGATATCTGTATGGAAAAGTGGAGAGGAGGATGGTTTCTTCCTCTCCGAGATTGACCGCACCACAGATGGTCTCCAGTACTTCTATTTTTGAGAAGCCTAGTTAATTCCATCTCTTATGGGTTGGTATTGCTCTTTGAGGCACGATCGCAGCTTAGATGGTCACCAAATCTTCTATTTGTGAGAAGAGGTTGGGTAATTCCATCCCTTTGATCTGAAACCGATGAAATGAGGCAGATTGAAGATTGATCCCAGTACTTTGTGACAAGTATGTTGTTCTGGTAGGGGTTAGACTGCACCATGAATGGCTGCCTACGTACTCCTATTGAAGAGGAGATCAAGTCTGCGTAGTTCGAAACTAGTGTAGGAGGTTCAACGCGGAATGCGGAAGGCAGAAGAGTGTAGAAGTATTTTTGTTGTTTTTGTTATTTTATAGAGAAAGGGTAGAAATGTTTTTGTTGTTTATCTTTATTGCGACCGGGCCATATAGCATATGGTTGCCTACGTATCCCCGGGTATCAGGGAGATCAGGTCGACGTAGTTCGCCCCTCAGGACGAATTGAAGGCGAAGAGAAGTGTAAATCCCATGTGTAGGCTATACTGCGGGGAGAGGAAAGTTTAATCCCATAACGGGGACAAACTGCAAGTGTGTAAAAAGTTTGATCCTGTCTTCAGGACAAACTGCAGGCGTAGAAAAGTTTAATCCCGGCTTTAGGACAAATTGCAGGTGTGAAAGGTTAAATCCCGTCTTTAGGATAACCGAAATTGTGAAAGGTTAAATCCCGTCTTCAGGATAACCGAGATTGTATGACAGGTTTGAGATGAAGTGAAACCAGGCTACTGGCTTGAAGTGTATGTTTCCCTGAGGGGAAGAAAAGTATGTAGAAAGGGTTCAAAACCGGAATGACTGGTGATTTGAGGATCAAAACCAGGATGTTTGTTTGATGGTAACTTTAGACATAGTACCGTTTCACGGTGTCTGAGTTGATAAGTTGTGGAAATTCATCGCCATCCATTTCCTACAATCTGAGAGCACCTCCTGTCAATGCTTCCTTGACAACAAATGGGCCTTCCCAGTTAGGAGCAAATTTTCCCTTAGATTGATCTTGGTTGTGTATGATCTTCTTTAAAACCAAATCATGTTGTTTGAATTGCCGTAGTCAGACTTTTCTGTTATAGGATTGTGCGATCCTTTGCTGATATAACTGACCATGGAAGATTTCCGCGGTTCACCTTTCGTTTATCAGAGACAATTGGTGATACCTGTCTTGTACCCATAGGTCTTCATCCAACTGAGCATCCATCAATACTCTGAGGGATTGCATTTCCACCTCTATGGGGAGCACTGCTTCCATCCCATAGACTAATGAGTAGGGGGTTACCCCAGTGGAATTTCGCATGGAAGTTCTATAGGCTAATAAAGTCAGAGGCAAGAGGTCAGGCCATCCTTTGTGGTTGGCGGACATTTTCTGCATGATCTTTTTGATGTTTTTATTAGCAGCTTCAACAAACACCATTCATCTTTGGATGGTAGATGGCGGAGTTAAGATGTTTGATGTGGAATTTTCTCGCATAACTCCTCCATCATTTTGTTGTTGAGGTTCTTAGCATTGTATCGACACAATGACCTCGGTTGTCCATATGGATGAGATGACATTGTTTCGATGAAAGCAATGATAACTTCTTTAGTAACCTTGGGGAAGGAAGTCATTTCTACCCATTTGGTGAAGTAGTCGATCATGGTGAATATGAATCGATGTCCATTCTTTGGCTTTGGGCTCGATGGGCCTGATCATATCCATTCCCCACATTGAGAAGGGCCATGGCGAACTCATATTATGGAGTTCCTTGGAGGGGCATGGATAGCATTCCCATGAATCTGGCATTGATAGCACCTCTTGACGTGATCATCACGATCGACTTTGAGTGTAATGATAATGTCCCGATTCGAGAATTTTCTAGACAAGTAAGGGGCCGCTCATATGTGGGCCACATACTCCACCATGGATCTCATCCATGAGTCTCTGAGCTTGGTCTTTGTCTAGACATCTGAGGAGACCTAATCCTGCATCTCTTTTTTAGAGTGCATCTCCGCTCAGGTAGAATTTTATAGCAAGTCGATGAATCTGCCTCTTTTCAATTAGGCTTGCCTCAACGGGTGTAGATCCATCTCACAGATACACCTTGATGTGTTGGTACCAAGGGTTGTGGATGGGAGCTAGCTCATTTGATACTTCTCCAATGTAATTCCCATAGATTGGGGCTTTTTGCAGAGCAAACGTGATGCACGACATGTTTTCCTTGTCCGGTATGTAAACCAAGGAGGCCAACATTGCTAATGCGTCTGCAAAATCATTCCTATTACGAGGAATGTGTAGAAAGGAGATTTCTTTGAAATTCAAAGCCATCTATAGAACTTGCCAATGGTAAGGCAGTAAATGTAATTCTTTGGTTTGATAGACTCCTGTGGATTTCTTTATTACCAATTCGGAATCCCCAAAGACAGTTAACCGCCTGATGCCCATTGAACGGGCAAGTTTTAGCCCCATGATACAACCTTCATTTTCTACTATGTTGTTGGTCTTTGATAAACTACAATTTGTGGCGACATTATCTCGCTGCCCTGTCACCGGATAGTAAGATTGCTCCGGCTTGAGCCTTACAGATAATGACCCCATCAAAATACATTTTCCACTCACGGCATGTATCATAATCGATGTTGTAATTACCTTGTCATTACCCCTTCATCGGGAAAGTATGTTTCTAAGGGTTTGTAATCCCCTACAGGTGCGGCGGCCAGTTGATCCGCAATTCCTTGACCTTTGACAGATTTATGCGTCACGTAGACGATGTCAAATTGTTGTAGGATCAACTGCCATCTGGACAGTCAACAATTCAATATGGTTTTGCTGAACACATACTTGAGAGGAACCACGCGGGATATGAGATGGGTTGTGTGACCATGGAGGTAATGCTGTAACCTCATGGAAGCCCATGCTAAAGCACAACAAGTCTTCTCGATCAGAGTGTACTTGTGTTCACTGATGCTGAATCTTTTGCTGAGGTAAAAGATTGCTCGTTCTTAGCCTCTTTTGTCTTTTTGCCCCAGCATGCAGCCCATATCATTGTCATTTATGGACAGGTGCATGAACAGGGGAACATCAACCCTGGGAGGTACCAAAATAGGAGCGTTAATTAGTTGCTCTTTGATTGTGAGGAAGGCTTTCTGACACTCATCATTCCATTTCATGGATGAGTTCTTCCTTAACAATTTGTAGATAGGCTCACAGGTTGCTGTGAGTTAAGAAATGAATCTGCTAATGAAGTTGATCCTTCCCAAAAATGCCCGTATTTCCTTCTCTGTCTGAGGAATGGGCATTTCCTTGATGACCTGGATTTTTGTAGGATCGATTCAATCCCCTTAATGGTGATTAGGAAGCCTAGAAACTTGCCTCGACTTAACACCAAAGGCGCGCTTGGCGGGATTCAACTTCAAGTTGTACTTACGCAACCTGTTGAATAGCTTTGTGAGATGGTCTAAGTGGTCATCCTCCTTCCGGGATTTGACAATGATGTCATCCACATAGATCTCTATCTCTTTGTGCATTAAATCGTGGAAAAAGAGCCATCATAGCTCGCTGATAGGTTGCCCCGGCATTGATGAGGCCGAAGGACAATAATCTGTGCGTAGCAAAAAGTTCCCAAGGCGTGATGAAAGTAGTCTTCTCATGATCTTCCTCGGTGACCATAATTTGATGGTACCCATAAAGCAATCAAAGAAAGGAGTACATGCCGTATTGAGCAGTATTGTCAATAAGAATGTGGATAAAAGGCACATGAAAGCTATCTTTAAGGCAAGCTTTGTTCAAATCCCTATAATCCACGCAGACTCGCACCTTTCCCCCTGGTTTAGGCACTGGAACAATGTTGGGTATCCACTCCAGATATGTAGACACCATGATGATGCCAGCTTGAAATTGTTTCACAATTTCCTCTTTGACTTTTTAAACTCCACTTTCATTTCAATCGCTTTGAGTTTTTACCTGGCGGCTTGAATCCTTCTTTAATGGGAAGGCGATGAAGAACAATGTCGATTGGACAAACCCACCATATCTTCATGAGACCATACAAACACATCCACGGAATTGGGTTAATAGCGCAACCATATCATCATCCTACTGAGTTGTGGTAAGGTCACGACCAATCTGGATTAGCTTAGGGTTGTCTAAGGTTAGAGATTAAAAGGAGTGGTTTGATCAAGATTGGGTTTGGGTTTGTCTGCCACCCATTCCTTAATCTCTTGAGGTGTCTCAATGTCCTCTTGGATGTCCATCAAGTCTGAGTCCAACTTTGCATCAAAGTTATAGCCCTTGTGGAGAGAAGGCATGTCATCAGCAAGGACATGCACATCTAAATTCAGAGTCCTGAAACAAAAGATGCTTTCACTTAATATATGCAACTGTTCGATCATACAAAAGTGTTAGCACGTATGTGATAAAATAACTGCTAGTTCTGTAAAGGAAAGTAGGCAATTAAAGCTATCTACAGGGCAGAGGGTTTTTCTGCCCATTTTACCCTTGTCGACCAATGCATGGAGTGCTGCTCCAATTGTCGAGGGCAAAGTCTTGAAGGACTGCAGTGATGGAAGGATCATCAGTGTCTTTCTTCTCCCGAATGATAACCATGACATCTGGGCAATCATCGTCTGGGGTATATTTGTTTGTATGTTCATCATGAACAATGACGCGAATGCCTGCCATCATCAAGGCAAGGTCATGTTTACGTTTTTGTTCCTTTTCTGCCATCATCAGCACCTCTTTATCTTTGATTGGCACTGGTTTCAGAAATAGCATAGCCACATAGCATGGGCTGGCACCTTTACTGGAGATTGCATTAGCTCATGAGGTAAAGGCATAGAAAATAGCCATACGGCGGAAGCTTGAGGAACCTGCTCGTGTTTATGAGGATTCCTGTATCTGGAACTAGAAGAATAGCCTAGCCCGACTGTTCCAATTTGACTGGACAGTTGGATAGGGTGCTTAATACCCTGTTGATCCTTACCAAGCCCTTGTCCAGGTTGATGACCCAATAACATTATTTCTTGAGTGGCTGACATAACCTCGGCAGAAATCTTGGGTACAGGAAGTGGCGCTCCCATAGAATGGTATTGCGTGTTACTCACTTCCAAAGTATGGAAACTGGCTGGTTCAACTTCTGAATTGAAGTTGATAACTGGTAGAATTCCTTGTTCAGGACAATCTGGCTCAGCATTGACAGTGACTAGACTATTGTTGATGATGTATTTGAGTTGTTGATGTAGCGTGGAGGGAACGGCTCCAGCCATGTGTATCCATTGTCTCCCCAATAACAGGTTGTATCCTAAGTCGATCTTGAGGATGTGGAAAGATATATGGAATGTATTTGGACCAATCTTAATTGGCAATTCAATCTTTCCGACGGCATTTCGTCGGGATCCATCAAAAGCTCGGATGACCGTATGGCTGCTTTGGATCCACTTGAGATTGATATTCATCTTTACCAAGGTGGCATAAGGACAGATATTCAGAGATGAGCCTCCATCTATCAACACTCCTGCTAGCATGTACTCGGAAGATAACACTGCGATGTACAATGGCTTGCAATGACCGGTCCCTTCGAGAGTTATGTCGTCATCAATGAAGGATATCACATTGTTGTTGAAAATGTGATCAACCAAATGTTGAAATTTTTCCACATCCACTGATTTTGGCAAATAGGCTTCTTCTAAAACCTTTAGCAAGATCTTCCGATGATCCTCGGAAGAGAAAACCAAATCCAGTATCAAAATCTGGTGTGGAGCTTCTCGCAAGCTTAAAACCACTTTGGCTTCATTATGACCCATAGTACGGAGGAATTTTTCAATCTTCTCCATGGGCAATTTCCCCTTTGCTTTGCAAGTAGGTTTAATAACCCGTTGAGGAAGGTACAATGGATTTTCTTTTGACACTGTAGCAGTAGTATGAGACGTGGATCCTTCAGCTTCTCCATAATTCCATGGAACTTTATGCAAGCTGACAACAGGATGTTGTGGTCTGCAAGGTAAAGGAATTGGCTCTGGTGCAACCACTTTCAAAGGATTGTCAGCTCCTTTGAGTTGAATTGGTTGTATGGGTAATACTTTGATAGTTTCATCATCCACTTCGAAGATAACTGCTACTGATCCCTTCCATTTGGTAGGACATGCATTCCCACCCTTGAGTTGTACAGTGTAATTATCTGCTATTTGCAGGACACCGCTATCAATAAGATTTTGAATAAGATGGCGGAGTGCCCAACATTCTTATGTGCTGTGACCGCGAGAATGTGAATGATATTGACACATTTCATCGAGATTGAAACATACTACGAGCGGGGATTGATTGGAGGGAGAAGGAATGTGATTCTTCCTTCATTGATCAACATTTGAAGTATCTCCTCCATAAACTGGCCCAGATAGGTGAATTCCCTTTGATTGGCAAAATCCCGACGGGTTTTAGCACTTGCTCGCTTTGTAACCTTATCCTCCATAGCTTCACTTTCTGCGTCGTCCCCTGACACTGCTAAGACTCAGCTGTTGCCTTGTGGGTTATGTCCGGTCTCGAACGCACACTCATACTTAATGTATTTTGACATGTTAAAGGCTTTCACATGCTTCTTAGATCAATTTAGGCCCTTTCTTGTATATCATGGTTCTAAGTTCGATCATTTCAACAATTTAAAGTCATACGAGGTCATAAAACCACAAAGTCTAGCATGCTTGCTTTCTAAACATACAAGATAGTTATAAAACTCATATTAGGCATGCTTGCATATATTCATAATGTATATGTGAAACCAACACCGCTTTAGTTGAAAATAGGCTTCGTTCATGATTTTCTTGAAATATGCCACACATGCATGGTATGCATACATTTATACTACATGAGCAAGTCTAAAAGTGTTATCAAACATGTTCACAATTGTCAGATTTTAGTCCTCATGGTATCTTGACAATATTCACATTCAAAGTTTGCTAATAGGTTCAATATGATCATGTTTCTTTGCTAATCACATAAACATAAGTTAAAGGTTTATTCATGCATGTCTAAGTCACACTAACATGCTTTGCAAAGTCAAAATTTACAACATGTAGCAATCATGTAAGTTAACATACTAGGCTAAGTCTCTTCTTGAAAATATTTCTAACACAAGGCGTAAATAAGTTCGACTATGCTCAAAGGACTAAATACACTACAACATGCTCATCTATATGCAAAATCAGTCATGTATAGCTCACTAGGTTCATAATTTGTAGAAAATGATCTTTAACATAGTTGCTTTTCAAAACTTAAGGTTCAAATCTCTATTTAAACCATATATCTCCATTAATCATACAAGTCAATGAAAACATGTTCACATTAGGTTAACATATCCATATATACATCATACATATGTTCACATGCTAGCTTAAGTCATAACTACTAGCTCATAAGGATCAGACTTGAAAACAGAATGCTCAACTAAAATCGAAAGAATCAAGCCTTGAAATTGCTATTGTGCCTCAATACAAATGTGGCGCAATTGCAAGCACCGTGTTACTGGTTCAAAGCAAGAACACGATGCTTGATGAATCATCCGACCAAAACTCATAATTTTCACATGATATCACTTCTAAACACTCATAAACCAATTGTAACATGCTTATATGATCACTTAGCAACTATATAACCAATACCCAACTTCATTAACATATAATTCCATAAAATTAAGAATTTGAATTTGCATACTCAAGACTTCATTTTTACAGAAACTAAAATTGGAAATCTAGTAATGGAATTATACCTTTGTAATGTGAAAGAACTTGCTACCACTTGAACTCTTAAACTCTTAAGGATGCTTGTATGCTCTCAATTCTCACCTAGCGATTCTCTAACACTTGGAAAAATGGAAGGGGAGCTCATACTTATAGAACATCAAAGAACTAGACAATAACATTCTCCCCTAAATCAAACTCATGTGTTAAAGGATTGCATGGGGGTTAATAAAGAGTTGTTAGATTGGTTGTTAGAACTCATCATGATCACCACTCCCCCATGATCATGAGCTAGAGAGTTGGAAGAAAATGAAGAACATAGGCTAGCCTTTTTCTAGCACACATGAATGACAAATGAGAGGTAAATGGGACTATCAATTTGGGACAAAGAAGTTCACTAGCATTCTTGTATACTCCTACACATCCTCACTCTTATGTTATATTTTTAATGTATATCTCAACCATATATTATGATTAAATGTCACACCTAATAATTAAGGTTTCAATGTTAGTAGATGAAATATGGGAATGTAATATACATATAATCCATGTACATTTTGTCACACTGGTATACTTTAATAGTTCATGGTATATTATCTCCACACATGCTCACATACATATTGCTACATAGATAATGTATTATAACATATAGTCTCAATATATTTAGTCACAATGCTCATACAATATAGTTTTATAAGACTTAATATATATAGCCACATAAATGTCACACTGCACCATATAGTTATTTTTGTATTATTATTCACATGCACATAACTATCAATATAATATTATTATATTAATAACTCACTTAATTATGCTAAATAAATTAATCATGCACTTCCTTAATTAATTAACATCAATATTAATTAATCCACCCATTTATGGGTTTTCCATAATCATTACTTATCCATATAATAATCACCTATTATTAATAATTGCCAAGAAATCAATATTCCACCACAACCATTATCAATTAAATAATAATTAATAATCACATATTAACCGACCTTATTAATATCAATTAAAAATCATAACTATACTACAACAACACTTAACAATTAATATTACTTAATTGCTCATCTCATAATTTCTTCGCCGCTTATCATTACTATTTGAATTTTCATCACCATGCCACACAAGGCTTTCAACGAGTTTACCACAAACTCCACGTATTCTCAATTATTCATTTATTAATTTAATTGAGTTGTCTCATTTCATAACACGAAGTTGTTCATATTCAAATAAATATTTATTTCCATTAATATAGTTATTTAATAACACGTGGAAATTCTCGGGTATTACATCCTCCCCCCTTATACAAATTCCATCCCGGAATTGCTACAAGGTTACACAAATAGATGGGGATAATCCCTCATCATTCTATCTTCTAACTCCCACGTTACTTTCTCGACATCGTGGTTACGCCAAAGTACTTTTACAGAAGAAATAACTTTATTTCTCAAGGTTTGCTCTTTCCTATCTAAAATTTGGACAGGAATTTCTTCGTACGCAAAATTCTTCTCCACTTGAATGGGTTCATAAGAAATCACGTGCTTGTAGTCAGGCTTGTACGGACGCAACACGGATATGTGAAACACATTATGGATGTGCTCCAACTCAGGTGGTAGTGCAACTTTGTACGCTACTTCGCCCACTCGTTGTAGTATCTCGAACGGTCCTATGAATCTTGGACTCAATTTTTCTTTCTTGCCGAAACGGATTTTTCCCTTCCATGGAGATACCTTCAAGAATACAAAACTACCGACTTCAAAGTCTCGGTCTTGCCAATGCAAGTCTGCGTACTTCTTCTAGCGATCTTGAGATGCTACAAGTCTGGCCCTTATCACTTTCACCATATCTGCAGTCTGTTGTACTAACTATGGCCCGAGTACTCGTCATTCTACGACTTCGTCCCAACATAACGGCGTTCTGAACTTCCTTCAGTAAAGAGCTTCATACGTTGGCATGCCGATACTCGCATGGTAACTATTATTATACGCAAATTCGACTAAGGGTAAGTGGTCGTCCTAATTTCCCTTAAAGTCCATCACGCAGGTCCTAAGAATGTCCTCTAGCGTTTGTATAGTTCGCTCACTGTCGTAAAATGCATGCGAGGATGATAAGCAGTACTCAATCTCAACTGTGTTCCCATCCTCTCTTGCAAGCTTTTCTAGAATTTTGACGTGAAACGTGGGTCTCAGTCAGAAACAATCGACATCGGCACTCCATGTCGTGAAACAATTTCCTTTACGTATAGACTTCATTAATTGATTTAAAGCATAGCGAATCTTGATAGGTAGAAAAATGCGGTCTTAGTAAGTCGATCCATGATGACCCAAATGGCATCCAAACCTTTACGCAGGATTTGGAAGTCCTACCACAAAATCCATTGTAATATGCTCCCATTTCCTCACGGTATTTCCAGCGGTTGTAATAAACCACTCGATTATTTGATGCTCGCTTTTTGCGTTGATCGTAAGACATCTCGCTAACGTCTTTCGCTGAATTGCCGTTTTAGATTTGGCCACCAAAAATGTTGCTTCAAGTCCAGATACATCTTCGTGCCTCCCGAATGAATGGAATACGTCGTATTATGAGCCTCATGTAAAATCCTCTCTTATCTCGGCCACTACCAGTTTAAAACACATTTCTCAATAGAACGAACTACAAGTTTAAAACACATTTCTGAATTAAGATCATTTATATTCATATGCCAAAGGGTTACATTACATGTTCTTTTCTAGCATACTACTATAAATGATAACACACATCCCTTAATATCACAAAAGATAGGGACATACTATCTTACTTCCCCTCTAATACTTTTCAAAAATTTGGGGGTTTACCACTATCTCACTTCTTACACAAAAGACTGAGATTACAACAACATTTTAACAACACAAAGATAAAAATACTACACTACTGGTCTTCATCCTCTATACTCAATCTAACATCTCACGCTCAACGGCGCTCTGATATTCCTTCTGTGTGATGTGCACCACTATGTCTCGACTTATGGTATGTCAGGTCTGTCCTTGCTCAGCTGGGTAATGATGTACCCCATCTATCAATCTCTTCATGGCCGTGCGAAGAGCATAGCCCATCTTGTTCATCTTCCTCCTCTTGCACCGCACCTCATCCTCTAGGTCATTTTCCCTATCATTGGCCTCCTCCCACTTCTCCTCGAAGTGAATCTTATCCATCACCTTCATTTCTAACTGAGTTCGGAGAGCCTCCTTCTCCGCCTTCTCACTCAACACCTTCTGTTCTAATCCTCCAGCTTTCCTGCCACCTCAACATTCCTCGCCACCACTCGGTGAAACAAAGCTCCCATCTGGATCCCTGCTTCCTTACGATGAGCAATCTCCACCTCCATCTCCTGCATCACTAGTTGCATCTGATGGTCCTCATACCTCAACTTCTGGAACGTAAACTCCCTCTCCCTAGCCTCAGCCTCTAGCTCCTCTACTCTACATCCCAACTATAATATTTGCTCCTCATACTCTCCTAACATCTGATCCTCAAAAGTAGCCTCGTTGGAGTCCTCCACAGGCTTGGGCTCCTCCTCCAAAGGCTCCTCCTCGGGGTCAGAGTCCACCTCTTCTTCATCGTCATCATCAAAAGGGGCTACTACTGAAATAGGCTCCACTATCAAGGGTGTCTCAAATACTACGTGGATATCACATGGCTCCTCCTCTACTACTCAGCTAGGTCCTCCCATGTCAGTCATCCTACAATCACCAACATAAGACAACACAAACAACAACTCCATTAGAATGTTAAATAAACATAAGTTCATTGTATATAATGAAGTTACATTTCATAACACGCTAAGTCTCTCAAGAAAAACTCTACATGAGTTTTTATCTCCTTCCTAACTTCTAAGTTCCCTTAAGTTATAATCTAAGGACACTTGTTCCTAAGGTTTATAACTAAGGCTTTGATACCAACCTGTGACGCCCCCAAATTCAGACCTCCACTTGGTCACTCGAATTAGGTTCATCACGTTCTCATGGTAAAACCATAATAACTAAATAATGCATACACAACGAAAAATCTACTTTAGAATAATATACAATGATTTATTATAATTATTCCCCTAAGTCTCACAACCTACAGTACTTAATAGATTACATAATAGTATCAAATAAAGACTTATTACATAATCCTACTTAAGCTTAAACATAGTCTTAGTACAATATAATAGATTTTAAACATAAAAAGAACAAGCTAGTCGGTAGCCTTGCCCTTGCCCTTGCCCTTGTCTGTTCCAGAGACACCTCCTTGTTCCTCCTTAACTGAAAAGTTTTAAATAAGCAAGGATGAGCACAAATTGCCCAGCAAGTAATATACAACAAGGGTGTAGGATATAATATCACAAGGTTTGAAATATCGAAGGGTTATTTCTAAGATAGTTCAAAGTGTCAGAATAACATCATGAATAAGGGATATGACAATTCAATATAAATCAACATATATATATGAATTCAACGGCTAACACAATATCTAATTGGACAAGCAATTTATACTGAGCAGTCACTAAGGACTATGGAACTTCCACTAGAGTTACCAATATTAAACTGATAACCATAAAATATCAAGTACTATAGATGATCAGTCTACAATACTTTATATTATGCATAACACCACAATAATATTTATTCTTGTGTTGGGGTTTCCAACAACATACACTCCCCTTACCAAAAGGGTTGTCCAACTCAGTTTTCAAGATTTCCGCACCAATCAATTGGTTTGGATAGTTTTTATAAACATGCATATAGTCTAGCCGAATCAAATGGCATCAACTCTTTCACAATATTCAATGGCAATACCAATTTCAACATGAATAATAGCCTTCACAAGGGTTTAACAAAGTAATCTAACTTGTATTCAAAAGGATAAGCTTACGGTATAATGCAATGATATTGCACAACAATAATAATAGGGTTCAGATACTTGCTCAATAAAAGTAAGGTTGAAGGAAACTTTCTTAATAATAATTAGAGTAAGTTTAGGGAACTTGCCTTAAGCGTAGTTTATCCACGTTAATAAATCAACACTTTCGAATCCTATTTACAACACATTATATGTTCAAGATGTTAATTAGCTAACACAGTCTTTAATCAAGCTTGACACGATACAAGTATGCACTTATGGTACCAAAATCAGTTTATAAGTAATCATGAACCAAACACTTAGTCATTTTATAAACAAATCAAGAATGCTCAAGGTTAGGACCTCCTCTACTCATGGACTTTTCGTTTCAATGCAACACCGACTTATCAACTAAGCATCACACATATATATGTACATCAGTAGGTTTTAGATCACATTTAGCATCATAAGTATCATGTAAGTTACTGTCCAAAAGATCAGAATTCATTTTATGGGATTCAGATTTGCAATTTGTGCCATGGTTAAGGCTAGGCTTAGGACCAAGTAAATTGCTACCAGTCCCCGACGACCTCGCCAAGACTCAAATTTGTTTCCTTGTGGGTTTTGTCCGGTCTCGAATGCACACTCATACTTAATGTATTTTGACATGTTAAAGGCTTTCACATGCTTCTTAGATTAATCTAGGCCCTTTCTTGTATATCGTGGTTCTAAGTTCGATCATTTCAACAAATTTAAAGTCATTCGAGGTCATGAAACCACAAAGGCTAGCATGCTTGCTTTCTAAACATACAAGATAATTATAAAACTTATATTAGGTATGCTTGCATATATTCATAATGCATATGTGAAACCAACACCGCTTTAGTTGAAAATAGGCTTCGTTCATGCTTTTCTTGAAATATGCCACACATGTATGGTATGCATACATTTATACTACATGAGCAAGTCTAAGAGTGTTATCAACCATGTTCACAATTGTCAGATTTTAGTCCTCATGGTATCTTGACAATATTCGCATTCAAAGTTTGTTAATAGGTTCAATATGATCATGTTTCTTTGCTAATCACATAAACACAAGTTAAAGGTTTATTCATGCATGTCTAAGTCACACTAACATGCTTTGCAAAGTCAGAATTTACAACATGTAGCAATCATGTAAGTTAATATACTAGACTAAGTCTCTTCTTGAAAATATTTCTAACACAAGGCGTAATAAGTTCGACCATGCTCAAAGAACTAAATACACTACAACATGCTCATTTATATGTAAAATCAGTCATGTATAGCTCACTAGGTTCATAACTTGTAGAACATGATCTTTAACATAGTTGGTTTTCAAAACTTACGTTTAAATATCTATTTAAACCATATGTCTCCATTAATCATGCAAGTCTATGAAAACATGTTCACATTAGGTTAACATATCCATATATACATCATACACATGTTCACATGCTAGCTTAAGTCATAACTACTAGCTCATAAGGATCAGACTTTGAAAGCAATTGCTCATTTGAAATGAATCAACCGTGTAAAGGCGACTCTTTCATGACTCAATACAAATGTAGCGCAACAAGAATCTTATGCCTGGTTTAGGCTAAAAAAGATTGCTTTGGCAATGTATCCACCAAAACTCATAATTTTCATATGATATCACTTCTAAACACTCATAAACCAATTGTAACATGCTTATATGATCACTTCGCAACTATATAACCAATACCCAACTTCATTCACATATAATTCCATAAAATCAAGAATTTGAATTTGCATACTCAAGACTCCATTTTTACAGAAACTGAAATTGGAAATCTAGTAATGGAAGTATACCTTTGTAATGTGAAAGAACTTGCTACCACTTGAACTCTTAAACTCTTAAGGATGCTTGTATGCTCTCAATTCTCACCTAGCAATTCTCCAATACTTGAAAAAATAGAAGGAGAGCTCATACTTATAGAACATCAAAGAACTAGACAATAACATTCTCCACTAAATCAAACTCATGTGTTAAAGGATTGCATGGGGGTTAACAAAGAGTTGTTAGATTGGTTGTTAGAACTCATCATGATCACCACTCCCCCATGATCATGAGCTAGAGAGTTGGAAGAAAATGAAGAACATAGGCTAGCCTTTTTCTAGCACACGTGAATGACAAATGAGAGGTAAATGGGACTATCAATTTGGGACAAAGAAGTTCACTAGCATTCTTGTATATTCCTACACATCCTCACTCTTATGTTATATTTTTAATGCACATCTCAACCATATATTATGATTAAATGTCACACTTAATAATTAAGGTTTCAATGTTAGTAGATGAAATATGGGAATGTAATATACATATAATTCATGTACATTTTGTCACATTGGTATACTTTAATAGTTCATGGTATATTATCTACACACATGCTCACATACATATTGCTACATAGATAATGTATTATAACATATAGTCTCAATATATTTAGTCACAATGCTCATACAATATAGTTTTATAAGACTTAATATATATAGCCACATAAATGTCACACTGCACCATATAGTTATTTTTGTATTATTATTCACATGCACATAACTATCAATATAATATTATTATATTAATAACTCACTTAATTGTGCTAAATAAATTAATCATGCACTTCCTTAATTAATTAACATCAATATTAATTAATCCACCCATTTATGGGTTTTCCATAATCATTACTTATCCATATAATAATCACCTATTATTAATAATTGCAAAGAAATCAATATTCCACCACAACCATTATCAATTAAATAACAATCACATATTAACCGACCTTATTAATATCAATTAAAAATCCATAACTATACTATATCAACACTTAACAATTAATATTACTTAATTGCTCATCTCATAATTTCTTCGCCGCTTATCATTACTATTTGAATTTCCATCACCATGCCACACAAGGCTTTCAACGAGTTTACCACAAACTCCACGTATTCTCAATTATTCATTTATTAATGTAATTGAGTTGTCTCATTTCATAACACCAAGTTGTTCATATTCAAATAAATATTTATTTCCATTAATATAATTATTTAATAACACGTGGAAATTCTAGGGTATTACAGTTATCATTCGGGAGAAGGAGGACAATGACAATCCCTCCATCACTGCAGTCCATCAGGACTTTGCCCTCGACATTTGGAGCAGCACTCCATGCATTGGTCGACGAGGGTAAAATGGGCAGAAAATTCCTCTGCCATATAGATAACTTTAATTGCTTACTTTTCTAGATAGTATTAGCAGTTATTTTATCAAGTATATGCTAACACTTTTGTATAATTAAACAGTTTCATATATTAAGTGAAAGCATATTTTGTTTCAGGACTCTGAATTTAGATGTGCCTGTACTTGCCAATGAGGTGCCTTCTCTCCACAAGGGCTGTAACTTTGATGCAAAGTTGGACTCAGACTTGATGGAAATACAAGAGGACATTGAGACACCTCAGGAGATTAAGGAATGGATCGTAGACAAACCTAAACCCAACCTTGACCAACCCACTTCTTTCAATCTTGGAACCTTAGAAATCCCTAAGCTAATCCAGATTGGTTCAGACCTCACCCCAAACCAACAGAATGACATGGTTGCACTATTAACCCAATTCTAGGATGTGTTTGCATGGTCTCATGAAGACATGGTGGGTTTTTCCACTGACATTGTTCTTCATCGCCTTCCCATTAAAGAAGGATTCAAGCCAGTTAGGCAGAAGCTCAGGCGATTGAAACCTGAGTGGAGTTTAAAGGTTAAAGAAGAAATTGTGAAATAATTTCTAGCTGGCAGTATCATGGTGTCTACATATTCGGAGTGGATATCCAACATTGTTCCTGTGCCTAAAATAGGAGGAAAGGTGTGAGTTTGTGTGGATTACCGGGATTTGAACAAAGCTTGCCTTAAAGACAGATTTCCCGTGCCCTTTATCCAAATTCTCATTGACAATACTGCTCAATACGGCATGTACTCCTTTGTGGATTTCTTTGCGAGGTACCATCAGATTATGGTCGTTGAGGAAGACCGTGAGAAAACTGCTTTCATCACGCCTTGGGGAACCTTTTGCTACAGACGGTTGTCATTCGGCCTCATCAATGCCGGGAAACCTATCAGAGAGCTATGATGGCTCTTTTCCATGATTTGATGCACAAGGAGATAAAGATCTATGTGGATGACATCATTGTCAAATCTCGAAAGGAGGAAGACCACTTAGACCATCTCAAAAAGCTTTTCAATAGGTTGCATAAGTACAACTTGAAGTTGAATCCAGCCAAGTGTGCCTTTGGTGTTAAGTCAGGCAAGTTGCTAGGTTTCCTAGTCAGCCACAAATGAGTTAAACTGGATCCCACCAAAATCCAGGCCATCAAGGAAATGCTCATTTCTCAGATAGAGAAGGAAATACGGGGATTTTTTTGAAGAATCAACTTCATTAGCAGTTTTATCTCTCAACTTACAGCAACCTGTGAACCCATCTTCAAGTTGTTAAGGAAGAACTCCTCCATGAAATGGAACGATGAGTGTCAGAAAGCTTTCCTTACCATTAAAGAGCAGCTGGTTAACACTCCTATTTTGGTACCACCCAGGGATGATGTTGCCCTATTCATGTACCTGTCCATTAATGACAATGCCATGGGCTGTATACTGGGGAAAAAAGATGATAGAGGCCAATAATGAGCTATCTATTACCTCAGCAAATGATTCAGCATCAGTGAACACAAGTACACTCTGATTGAGAAGACTTGTTGTGCTTTAGCATGGGCTTCCATGAGGTTACAACATTACCTCCATGGTCACACAACCCATCTCATATCCCGCGTGGATCCTCTCAAGTATGTGTTGAGAGTAGTTTATCTATGAATTATCGATCGTCGGATGATGATTGATCCTACTGACAATTTGACATCGTCTACGTGACGCAGAAGTTTATCAGAGGTCAAGGAATTGCGGATCAACTGGCCACCGCACCTGCAGGGGATTATAAACCCTTAGAAATATACTTCCCCGATGAAGGGATAATGGCAGTTCAGTAATACCATGAGTACGATGCATGCCACACATGGAAAATGTATTTTTGATGGAGCTGTTAACACAGAAGGCTCTGGAGCTAGAGCAGTTCTAATATCTGGTACGGGGGAGCAGTATCCCGTCGCTATCAAATTGCAGTTTGTTAGCACCAATAACACAACTGAGTATGAAGGTTGTATTATGGGGTTAAAACTTGCCCGTTCAATGGGCATTTGGCGGTTAATTGTCTTTGGAGATTCCGAATTGGTAATCAAACAATCCACAGAAATCTATCAAACCAAAGAATTACATTTGCTGCCTTACCATCGACAAGTTTTATAGATGGCTTTAGAGTTCGAAGAAATCTCCTTTCTACACATTCCTCATAATAGGAATGATTTTGTGGATGCACTAGCAACGTTGGCCTCCTTGATTCACATACCTGACAAGAAAAACATGCCAAGCATCACATTTGCCTTGCAAAAGGCCCCAGTTTATGGGAACTATGTTGGAGAAGTATCGCATGAGCTACCTCCCATCCACAACCCTTGGTATCAACATATCAAGGAGTATCTGTTAGATGGATCTACACCCGCTGAGGCGAGCCTGACTGAAAAGAGGCAGATCCATCGACTTGCTATGAAATTCTACCTGAACGGAGATGCACTCTACAAGAGAGATGCAGGACTAGGTCTCCTCAGATGTCTGGACAAAGACCAAGCTCAGAGGCTCATGGATGAGATCCATGGTAGAGTATGTGGCCCATACATGAGCGGACCCCTACTTGTCAAGAAAATCCTCAGAACAGGGCATTATTGGCTTACGCTCAAAGCTGACTGTGATGATCACGTCAAGAGATGCTATCAATGCCAAATTCATGGGAATGCTATCCACGCCCCTCCAAGGGAACTCCACAATATGAGTTTGCCATGGCCCTTTTTAATGTGGGGAATGGACGTGATCGAGCCCATCGAGCCCAAAGCCAATAATGGACATCGATTTATATTCACTATGATTGACTACTTCACCAAATGGGTAGAAGTAGCCTCCTTCCCCAGGGTTACTAAAGAAGTCATCATTGCTTTCATCAGAAACAATATCGTCTGTCGATATGGACAACCAAAGGTCATTGTGTCAAACAATGCTAAAAACCTCAACAACAAAATGATGGAGGAGTTATGCAGTAAATTCCACAACAAACACTTTAACTCTGTCATCTACCGTCCAAAGATGAATGGTGTTGTTGAAGCGGCTAATAAAAATATCAAGAAGATCATGCAGAAAATGTCCGCCAATCACAAAGGATGGCCTGACCTCTTGCCTCTTACTTTATTAGCCTACAAAACTTCCATGCGTACTTCCACTGGGGCAAACCCCTACTTCTTAGCCTATGGGATGGAAACAGTGCTCCCCATAGAGGTGGAAATAGAATCCCTCAGAGTGTTGATGGACACTCAGTTGGATGAAGACCAATGTGTACAAGACAGGTATCACCAATTGTCTCTAATAGATGAAAGGCGAACCGCGACTATCTTCCATGGTTAGTTATATCAACAACGGATCGCACGATCTTACAATAGAAAAGTCCGACAATGGTAGTTCAAACAACACGACTTGGTTTTGAAAAAAATCATTGACAACCAAGCTCAATTTAAGGGAAAATTCGCTCCTAACTGGGAAGGCCCATTTGTTGTCAAGGAGGTATTGACAGGAGGTGCTCTCAGACTATAGGAAATGGATGGCGATGAATTTCCATAGCTTATCAACCTGGACACTGTGAAATGGTACTATGTCTGAAGTTACCATCAAGCAAACATCCTGGTATGGATCCATCCAATCACCATTCATTCCGGTTTTGAACCTTCTTTTTACAAACTATTCTGCCCCTCAGGGAAACATACACTTCAAACCAGTAGCCTGGTTTCACCTCATCTCAAACCTTCCATAAAATTTCAGTTATCCTGAAGACGGGATTGAACCTTTCACATCTGCAGTTTATCCTGAAGACGGGATTAAACTTTTATACGCTTGCAGTTTGTCCTAAAGACGGGATTAAATTTTTTCCACACCTGCAGTTTGTCCCCATCATGGGATCAAACTTTCTTTTCCACGCAGTATAGCCTGCACGTGGGATTCATACTTCTCTTTTGCTGTGATTCGTCCTGAGTGGCGAACTACATCGACCCAATCTCCCTGATACCCGGGAGTATGTAGGCAACCATATTCTATATGGCCCGGTCGCAATAAACAAAAAATAACAAAAACATTTCTGCCCTTTCTCTACAAAAACAAAAACCACAAAAATACTTCTACACCCTTCTTCATCAATAAAGCTTCTACACCCATCTACCTTTCACATTCAGCGTTGAACCTCTTACACCAGGTTCAAACTACACAGACTTGATCTCCTCTTCAATAGGAGTACGTAGGCAGCCATTTATGGTTCAGTCTAACCCCTACCAGAACAAAAATGCTTGTCACACGGTACTGGGATCAAACTTCTATCCATTAAAGTTCATCGGCTTCAGACCAAAGGGATGGAATTATCCAACCTCTCCTCACAAATAGGAGATTCAGTGACCATCTAAGTTACGGTTGTGCCTCAAAGAGCAATACCAATCCATAAGAGATGGAATTAACTAGGCTTCTCACAAATAGAAGTACTGGCGACCATCTATGGTGCGGTCAATCTCAGAGAGGAAAATCCACACTCCTCTCCATATTTCCATACAGAAACCAGTCCCAAGACACCAAAGATGGTAGGGATACATACAGATCAATGATCCATTCTGAGAGATCTTGCGATGACTCAATGTCCACATATCAAGGACAAGTTCAGAATACATCAAGATTACAAGCCCTGAAGAAACATGCAAATATCAAGCAAGTATCAAGGCACAACTGAAAGGGAAGTAAAACAAAATATATTTCTCTGCCATATATAATACTGTTTGATATATACATCTGTGTTGTACATGACAAAATAGCTAAGCTAGTCTGTGCATGAAAATACAAAGTTATCTACGGATCTATGTGTATGCGGACTATCAGATCTAACATAGCATCCCTCTTTGAAGACGGAGGTAAAACTACAAGCTCCTGCCCAATAGTATCTACACGAGTTAGCTGATCCGAGGCTAACTCCATGGTGACATGATGCTCATCAATGTATGCACTCATATTAGAAAGGATGCCAGTCGTATGGGATCTAACTGAAGTACTGTCTACAATGGCCACATCCCTAGCAGATAGGGCGGCATCCCACTCCACAATTAATGCATCCCTGGCTGATCTAGCCTCATCCCTCTCTAATAGAGCGACGTCTCTCCCACCAAGAGCTGTCAACATCGAGGCCCTAGCCTGATCTCTCCCATGGGCCATTAGATGTAAGCTCTGCTCCAAATCTTCAGATTGGATCTTGAGTATGATGGCTTTTCGGGGTGGGAGAATCCATCACAATCGCCGGCGACCCAATGATCAAGTCCCCATCGATGGGAATGTCAGCCTCCTCCATAGGCTCCTCATCATCGAAATCTATATCCTACACTGTGGATACTACCATAGTCGATGCAGTCCCTGTCTCCATCCATGCTGAATACTCTACAGAATAACCCGGATGACTAATAGAATACTCAGCTAGCTCTCGCTAGTCCCAACAGGCATACAACCTGGATCTGTCCGCTGATGATAAATGGCGAGAAGCGAAGTGCTAACTCAATGCCCCCTCATATGGATGGAAATCCTGAAACTGGTCAAACTGACACATCATGGCCAGTGGGTGGTAGGTGATCATCCCTCTCAAACCAGCTAGGGGAAGATAATCCATGCCCGAAGCATGAGTAATGAAACTATAGGGTGAGCTAAGCCCTGCACACGGCAATATAGCGAATGGATCTCCAATCCCTGCCAGGAAAGCTGACCAAGATACAACATCTGTACACTCCGCAGGCTGAAAAGAGTACGACATATCTATGTCATGGGTGAAACAATACCCATGCCGTCTGAATGTGCCAATCGGTCTCAAGTGTGACATAAACCACACGTATACCATGACCGAAGTGCAGCTTTATGAACACTCTATTTGGATAAGTGCGACAAGAATATGTGGCCGACCTCGAGTCTCTGCGCCACAATCATTTCCAGATGATGGTGTGACCCTCCCTGAGAGCTTTCACTGCCATAATAACGCCAATGTCCAACTCATCCATATACCATGGCATGAAGACGTATGACAATACACACAGTATCAGTGCATGCTCTCTGGCCAAACGCCAATGATCCTCCGGTGTGGTGAAATCCCCGGAGTGCCGTGCATAACTATCCTCAGAGCCAAATCTGTTAAACATAAAATGTTGGGACATCACGTGGCCAGATGTAATCTCATTATGTACAACCCTACGCCTCAATCTGGTGAGGGTCATGAACTGCCTACTCATGTCTCCGATCGTCATGTGCACGCAAGGTCTGTCCAACGATAGCATCGTCAACCGTGCATACTCCTCCAGAGTAGGAATCAACTCCTGGGTCCCGAATCGGAAAACCTGTCTCTCTGGTACCCAATGCTCTAGCATACCCTCCACAAATCCTGTGGGAACCTGAAACATCAACAGGGTCATAGTATGCTGTAACAAATAATCTACAGTCACCCTGTCTGGTGGTGACATACTATCATACCATGAGCACATACTAGATGCCACCAAAAATGACGGGGTATGATCAATACGACTAACTGTCGAAGAAGACAACTGTACGGGCCGTGTCATAAGACCATCCAGGGGTCAATGCTGAGTATCTCTGGACATACATATGCATAACATAATAACATGCATGATACAATAGATGGAAATATGATATAGGGAATGGAAAATTGTACATACATTCCTAAGTATATCATCATCTAATACATCTCTTTACACCTAAAATACAAGGAAATGGGGCGAAGCTACCCAACATCTAACAGTGGCCTATCAAAAGATATAGCAAGAATGGGGCGAAGCTACCCAGCAACTAACAGAGGCCTATCAAAAGAGATAATGAGAATACATCAGAAGAAGTCAATGGTATCGATGTCTACATCGTCAATCCTGTCTACCTAATGTAACTCCTCCTGAGTCACTGGATCTCTATCTATAGGGATGTCGGGGCCTATATCTGAGGAGGATTTGCAAGCAAAACCATATGGGTCACACCGAGGGGCGGCGCTAGATTTGGAAGGATCAAAAGTATCTGCCTCTTAAGGATCTCTACCCAAATGCCGGAAAAAGAAATGTGCCTGGTCCAACTGCCGGGTCAAACTATCAATCTGTGTCACATGGGTCGGATCTCTGACACAGGCTAACCAATCCGTCATCATCACGGATCCTGGAACCATATCCCCCATAAACTGTGTGGCACGGGTCTGAGCTCCAATGGTACGAGGGAACCACCAGTGCTGGAACATCTCCTGAGTGCAGGAACCCTCTGACAATGTGAAACCGTCAACCCCCAACAATGGGATATCAATGACGGGTGACTGCAAAACAGGCCAGTAACGCCTGGTAGGAGGCAAGATCGGCATGCGAATCTCTCCTGTAGTGCTCCTAATAGCATGCTCTCCTAAATAGAGCTCCCATCATCCATCTGTGAAGAGAGGAATCCTACGGGTGGAAATAACGTACTCAACTCAAGTCGGGTACCCATCCTCAAATCCAACACTCAAGTGCTCCGCAGAATAGGGAACCCATGTGATGACATCCGCTTTCAACAACTCCATTTGAGGCGGAAAAGATGGATCGAAACCCTCGGCTCGGGGACCTCCAAGATATGGAATGATGCCATCTCCGTCCTCGTGGATAGGTGTCTAAACCTAGCACGCTCACAGGACGCAAATATGGAAGCCTCTCATAGGCCCAACCAATATAAAGGCAAACATCTGCTGTCAGTCAAAACTCTTAACCTATACATGGGAAAAGACAAGAGAAATACTCACCAGCAGAAACGGGTAGAATCCTAACTAAGCCTCGGTCAAGCCCTGTGATCGCATGCACATTCCCCTGAGGAAGTAGGCAAAGGTGTAGGAACCCCAATCATACTCTCTCCTATACGATCCCACGTGTCGAGTGGTGGTACCGATCAAAAGCGAAGGACACCGTAGAAGAGTTATCTGCTATGAAGCAGCCCCTAATGATCATCAGGAACAATTGCCAAAGAATGCGATCCCTGACTCTCACAACATCGAGTATAGGCTCACTCAACAGCCCGCTCATAGCATCTACGCTCAAAGGACCTATACGTACAGTCCTGCCCTTGAGCGCCTCCGCTGGAACTCCCAACAAGGATTTGACGGCAGTAGGGGTAATATCTGCCGTGTAAGGCATTGGATCCCCTCCAAACTCCATACCTGTGATAAATCGCCAATCCATCGGCATGATCATCACCTCATAGTCCAGCAAATGGAGTGACTGAGTCTGGTGAAACCACCGCTCAGACAATGCTCTGAGGTAACCCTAGGGACAGCGACGAGGAAGAATGGAAAAGAACATCCTGAATCCCCATCCATCTACAATCGCTCTATAGTCATCGTGCAAAGCCTGATACATAAAGTGGATGCTGAACCAGTTCCCTCGAGGCTGTGTAAAGTTGGGAACCTACATCAAATGCAGATCAACATCAAAACCCTTTGCTCCTCATCAATAGGAAATAAGGAAGATTAAGATCTAACTTCATACCTCATTTGCGTGCAGGTAAACTGAAGGATGCCGACTCGAGTCACCCAGAAGAATTGGGTTCGCCACTTGAATACCTGAAAGATCCCTATGGGGAACACGTGCAACAAGAGCATGAACCTCAATTGGTACATCCTCCTCCTCGTCCTCGATATCCAGCACTTCAACCTGGATAGGACGTATCACCGCCTCCACCAAACAACGAGGCTGTCTAACAGAACGGGGTCGAGGTATTTCAAAAGCCCTCCTCCATACACTAGAAGTGTTCCTGCGGGAACTACTCGGCTGATCCGGATCCATAATATCTGAACAACAAATCTCTAGATCACCTCAGAAAGGGTGTGGTAAATTCTTACCTGGAGTTTTTCAAAATGCATTTTATGATTCCATGCATGCATGCATTGTTTTAACATACATCTACAGTAGAGTTAAAAATGCATGACTACCCAATGCCTACGTTTTAGAAAAAATTTTCCATAGCTCCCTTTGTAAATGGGACTATCCACATGCACCTAGGAATGACTAGGTGGCCATTCAGTAGCACACCTACCAACAGTCATATATATCCTAAATGCATTTAATACATCACAGTAAAAAATCCGTAAGTGTAGTTTAATTACCAGGGTTATTTTACTTTTCTACCTTTACTCATTTGTCCTCAAATAGGATAAGAAATGATGAGAAAAGGTACCAATTTGATTTATTTCAAAAGTTAAATTTTTTCACATCATTATGTTGAGCATGGTTTAATACTAACATTTACTATGTTGATTATTTTTTTCAAAGTCATATCAGCATGCATATTCACTACTATGTGTCTAAATGCATTTCATGTGATAAGTCATTTTCCAACGGATAGAAACTGGAAAAGAATATATGCATATAGTACCAGGATAGTGAAGAACGCTTGTATGGTGGCAGAATATGTAGAAAGTTGCTCGAACTTAGCAGGTCTGAAGAAAAGCTCTCAGATTTCCTTCGTCGCGCAGCTAAAAAATGACTTATGAAAGTAACCTGCAGGCTTTACATAGCCATGGTTGGCCGCAGGTCCATCTGTGGCTGCTATAGGTGTACTTGCGGCACCCCTATATGGATCCCACACCTCCAGCTCGCTCCAGTTAGAATTGCAAAGGAGGTCTCACAAGCTGAAAAGGCCAAATCAGGAATAAAAATGCTACGCGATTGAGCGGAATAACCTTGAATCCTAGTTTTCATGGCCAAACTCTGGCTCCATATATCCCTCATTGGTATTCGCCTGCATAGAAGGTGTATTATACCAAACAGGCGATAACCCCAGTGAGGGGCAAAATCATCATTTTTCCATCTCGATCCCACATATGTGCCATCTCAACACATTTCAACATATATTCTACGTAGCAGTGTCCTACAAGAACCATATAGCTACAATCCCGAGTGACTACTACACAAGACAGCACACCGGATGGAATTTGAAGCTTGAAGACCAAGGGCATGGTCCCATCTTCCTGACTTCTTACAACCTCCAATCCCATGTCATTTGTGTAGCTCTCAACAATAGTACTCCATAAAAGGTCTTATACACCTCAATCGGAGGCCCAGATTGAAGTTTTGAAAGTTCGAGTAGACAACACGTTGCATGCGTGCGTGCACGATTTCGAGCTGCGGAACATGGAGCCCGTGGTACCGCGGCATTCTGAGATGTATCTGTGGCGGTTTCAAGTGCATCTGCAATGGTACATCATGAAGTGTACTTGCGGCTCCCTCCTCTATAAATAGAGGGCTTGGGGTGGCCATTTTGTAAGAGAAAAAGGCGAGGACGCCCTATCCAATTTGCTCTGTACACACTATAAATTGAGTGCTTTCTCATTTTAAACACTTGTGAGCTCATATATTGCTATATTTTTACTGGTGGGAACTGAGTGTTCATCCATTTAAAGCTATAGAAGTCTTCTTTGGCAGTCTATTGTAAGCCTTCTTACACCTTTCAAAGCCTTTTATCCACATTTTGTACACACCGTTTTTCACGTTGAGAGTCGTGTTGTGTGTGTATGCCCGGACTTTGGTCTGTGGCTTTTTATTTTTATATATATATATATATATATATATATATGGACTAACATTATCGAGTTATGCCTCAATTGAGCCTGGACTCACGTCCCGGAGCGTTTTATATATATATATATATATATATATATATAAACTGTGGTCGAACTCTATTTGATGAGCCTGGATTTATATTCGGAGCGTTTATTGATTATATATATATATAAACTATTATCGGACTCTATTCGATGAGCCTGAATTTTATATCCGGGCGTTCTTGCTTATATATATATATATATATATATATATATATATATATATATATATATATATCAAACTACATTTGATTGAGCACAGATATATATATATGCGTTTATCGCTTATATATATATTTACATTTCTGTCAGACCTGGAGTTTACTTCGTGGCCTTTTACTGCTTTATTTACATTTCGTCTCGCTTGGAGTTTACTCCATGGCGGTTGATCATTTTTACTATTTTATTTACATTTTGTCTCGCTTGGAGTTTACTTCGTGGCGGTTAATCATTTTTACTGCTTTATTTACATTTCTGATCCCCCATGGAGGTGCTTCGTGATGGTTGATCTGGTCTTTTGATCTGCTCTTTATATATATATATATATATATATATATATTTACCGCTTTTATATATTTACATTTACAATCCTCCATGAAGTTCGCTTCGTGGTGGTTGACAGTCTGTATATATTTATAGCTTATATATATATAACTGCTTATAACTTTCATATAAACTGCTACATCATGTGAGCCTAGGAATCCTGTGATCACAGATTTAATCTCCAGAATCTAGATTCAGTTCCCGTGATGAACATTTTCAGCTGTAATCAGTTTGTACATTATTCACGGTGTCTGAATGTCCTTAGACGGATCTCATGCCCACAAGGAGTTCGGCACTGCTATATATATATTATTTTCTCGAAAATGCTTCGCATCTCGAAAATAAAAGCAATTAAGCCGAATGCTTAATAAAATGGAAGTATCAAAGGCCTCAATTACTATTGAGCATAAGGGTTTGAAAAACCTCTTTTACAAAACATCACTGCTATATCTTGTTAAAACTAAATTTTTACACAAATTCAAACCCTTTGTATATAGGTACGAACGAGGCATATCACTACTTCCAAATAACTGCACATTGACCCACACACACACATTTATATAACAGTTTAATTGAAAAGTAGCGGTCATAGTGGTAACTGCGTATAATAGGGGGTTCTAACACCTTCCCTCCACATAAGCAAGTCCCCGGACCCTAATGAATCTCAGTTTCACAGACCAATTTAACAGTGTTACATCACGTGGTCAATGTGCAAACCTTTTCTCGGTTGAGTTAGTGCAACCATTTAAAAATACCAACTGGCGACTCTTAAAGTCCAATCGCCGACATATAAATGTTGGACCTTTTCACAACTTATTTTTTCAAACAATCTCACCTAACATGAGAACACCAAAAGACAAGAACAAAAAAGGGACAGTAAAAATCCTGACGTCGATAGGTGGCAACTCTGCTGGGGACACCAGTAAGATGACTTAAGCCGCTACTACAAACTTTTCAAAACTGTTATATGCTTGTTTGTGAATGTTGCATTTACATTTTTTTTGATGAATGTGTATGAATGCGTTTACTTACTGCACTTAATGCTTTACACTATATCTGCATACAATATTAGTGCTTCGAACATGTAATCATTCCCATAACGGTGAGACACATTGCATGTGAATGTATATTGTGTGGTTCCTCCACCAGGAGGCTATCCTGTCGGTGTTTGATTACTGGACTCGTAGGGAGACTAATTCCAACGAGGCTCAGGAAGGCACCACCTAGATTCGCTCTAGTTGAAAGACCGGATTAACTTCCTGTGAAGTAAATTGTGATGATCTGGGAACCTTCATGCCAAAAAGCCGCGAGAGTAACCTAAGATAGGTCAGCCTCTAATAAACCAAACGCTGAGGAAAGTCTCTTCATGCTTTCCATTTTCAGTTACTTGTAAAGACAATTACTTGTAAATTCATTTCATGTCAATCTCTATGTAATGAAAAATATGAAGAATATGTGTACATACATATTAAAGCTTGGCATGCTATCAAATGACATCCGTTTTGCAGGATAATACTCCTAAAAATGGACATATTATGATAGCATGTAAACATTTATACATTCCCTAAGACTAAACTACATAAGTTTTTATAGGGAAACAATTGGGCCTGTTACCCAATCAAAGTCCAAAAAGGCCACGAGCCTACAACCAATTATGTCTTCATCTGACCAGTCTAATTCTGCTCCTGTCTCTCTTGAAGAGTTTGACGGATTAAGCAAGAAAATTACAATTTGGTTGTTCTTCTTAAAGAACTACACCAATCTACTCAGGGTCCACGAATACCCATACATATAGAATCCTCTGCACATGAAGGAACACAAGGTGCGGATCAAGAAAATCCAATACCTGAGATTCAGTTGGATAAGTTCAACAAAATTCCTGAAAACACCCATCTCAAAGAAGATCCGGAACCTTTGGTGATATCGGGAAAAAAGTCCTTCAAATAGAAGAGACCATTCGATTACATAAAAGGGATTGGAGCACACGAGAGTGTCTCATATCTTGACCTTTGTATATTCCACGGTGTCCATTATTCGAGAGAAGTTCAAAACTCCTGACTTTGAAAAGTATGATGGGTTGGGAGATCCTTACACACATTTAAAGGTATCATTGAAGAACTCAGATCTTATGCCGAGGATGAGAAGCTTAGAATGCAGCTATTCCAAAAGAGTCTAACTGGAGAAGCCCGATCGTGGTATACCAGATTAGACAATTCTAAGATTCATAGCTGGGAAGAACTAGCTCATGCCTTCCTTAGTCAGTACAGTTTCCATTCTCAGATGGCTCCTGACCGGTACCAAATTACCAAGGTCAAGAAATAATCTAATGAGTCTGTCAAAGAGAATGCTCAAAGGTGGAGGCGCCTTTCTGCTCAAGTTATTCCTACTATGACGGAGTCAGAAATGGTGATGACCTTCATAGATATACAAGAAGCTCCTTTCTATAAGAAAGTCTTAGTTAGCATTGGCAAGCCATTTTCTGAAATGATCAAACACGGAGAGATGGATGAGATGGGATTGAAGTCGGGAAAAATTCAGGACCTAGCCGCTCTGAAAGCTGTTGCTGAGCACATCCAGTCCGGAACTTATGCAAACAACCCCCGGAGGTTCCATAAGAAGAAAGAAGAGGATGTTTCCTTGATACTACAAGGTCAAAAAGGCAGTCAGAATATGCCTATTCAGAGGAGAAACTACTCCCCTTTTCAAGCACAATTTTCCAACCCTACATTTCCAAAGGCTAGAGAAGTCAGACGCAATTGAGTGTTTACACCCCTAGGGGATTCACTCGAGAATGTTCTCAATCTTCTGACTACTCAGAAGAAAATTACACATCTTCTTCCACCAGCCAACCCGAATGGAAGGGTTTCAATGCTACCCGGAATTGTGCCTATCATGTTAGAGCGCCAGGACATGATACTCAGGATTGCTGGGCCTTGAAACACAAGATCCAGGCTTTAATCGACAACGGGGAGATTGTGGTGACTAAACCCGACCAACCTCATGTGCAAGACAACCCTCTTCCTCAACACAAAGAAGAAGAGGTTAATATGATTAATTGGAGCAGTGGACAAAGTTCCAATTATGTTGTTGAATCTTCCCAAACCAGCAAGGATGGTACTGACAAATGCGATTATGCACAGTTTCAATTTGTGATGGAACGAAAGATGAAAGCTCTTTGTAAGCAAGTAGACCAATTGGCAGAACTAGTGATCCATCAGCACCAAGTTACATGCTAATTAGTCAGTCGAGAGAATGTTAGTCTCCTTCCCTTTGTTATGAATACTCTATCATCGCCTTTAGAAAGTGAAACACTAGAGGATAAAGTTGCAAAAAGAGCAAGTGCCAAAGCCCATCGGGATATTGCCAATAAGAGGGAATTTACATACCCTGGCAAACCTATGGAGGAGATATTTCAGATGCTGATCAATAAAAGAAGAATTACATCCCTTCAACCGCTAATTAATCCCCGTTCAAGATGGTTCAATTCTAATGGAGTATGCCAGTATCACTCCCACTCTCGCGGTCACAACACAAAAGAATGCTGGGCACTCCGCCACCTTATTCAGAATTTAATTAACAGCGATGTCCTATAGATGGAAGATGACGACACTTTGTAACTTGAGAGTGGGGACACATTTCCTACAAAATGGAAGGAGGTCGTAGCGGTTATATCCGTTGAGGCTGATTTGGCTGCCAAACCATCCACAATACAACCAATTAAAATTAAGGGTGTTGACAATCCTTTGAAAGTGGCTGTACCAAAGCCAATTGCATTGCCATATAGGCTACAGTATCTTGTTGTCAGCCTGAAATAAAGTTCCATGTAATTATGGAGAAGCTGAAGGATTTACATCACACACAACTGCTTCAGTGTCGAAGGAGAATCCACTATATCTTCCCCACCGGGTGATGAAGCCTACCATCAAATCAAAGGGGAAAGTTCCCATTGAGAGGATTGAAGAGTTCCTCCATACTATGGGCCATAACAAAGATAAAGTGGTTTTAAGCTTGAGAGAAGCTCCACAACAAATTTCCATACTGGACTTGGTTTTCTCTACCGAAGATTACAAGAAGATCTTGCTAAGGGTTTTGGAAGAAGCCCATTTGCCAAAATCAGTGGATGTGGAAAAATTCTAACATCTGGTTAATCACATTTTTAACAACAATGTGATATCTTTCACTGATGACGACATTCCTCCCGAAGGGACTGGTCATTGCAAACCGTTACACATAGCAGTTTTGTCCTCCAGAAACATGGTGGGAGGAGTTTTGATAGATGGTGGATCATCCTTGAATATATGCCCTTATGCCACCTTGGAGAAGATGAATATCAACCCCAAAAGGATCAAAAGCAGCCATACGGTTATCAAAGCTTTTTATGGATCCTGATGAAATGCGGTTGGGGAAATTAAACTACCTATGGAGATTGGTCCACATACATTCAGTGTATCCTTTCATGTGCTCAAAATCGCCACAGGATACAACCTGCTTTTGGCAAGACCATGGATTCATATGGCTGGAGCCGTCCCTTCCACCCTTCATCAGTTACTCAAGTACATTATCAATAATAACCTAATCACTGTTAATGCTGAGCCGGAATGTCCTGAACAAGGTGACATACCACTCATCAGCTTCAATGCAGAAGTTGAGCCGGTTAGTTTCCATGCCTTGGAAGTGAGCAAAACTCATTACCATTCCATTGGGGCACTACCTCTCACACCCAAAATTTTTGCCGAGGTAATGTCGGCCTCTCAAGAGATGATGTCATTGGGTCATCAACCTAGAAAAGGGTTGGACAAAGATCATCAGGGCATTAAGCGCCCAATTCAAGTTCCCAGTCAAACAGGGACAACTGGATTAGGCTATTCTGCTAGCTCCAGTCACATGAATCCTCACAAGCACAAACAGATTCCTTCATCTTCAGCCATAAGGCGATTATCTTCACCTACAGATCCTGAACCTATACAGTCTCCGGTAAAGGTTCCTGCCCATATTATGGCTATACTATTTCCCAAACCGATATTGGTAAAAGCAAAAGAGGTCCTGATTCCTGATCCCGAAGTGGAAGAAAAGGAACGAAAATGTAAACAAGACATCGCCCGAAGTTTGTCTCACCTACGTATCCTTTTACATGATGAGCACACAAATAGATACACTCCAGACGATGATTGTCCCGATATTATGGTCATTATTCTGGAGAAGGAGGATGATGATAGCCACTTCATCACTGCCGTCCATCAGGAGTTCACCCTTGACAATTGGAGTAACACTCCTTGTATTTGTCGCCAAGGGTAAAAAGGGCAGAAACTCTATCTGCCCTGTAGATAGCTTTAACTACTTACTTTACTGTACAATATTAGCAATTATTTTGTCAGTACATGCTAACACTTTGTATGATTGAATAGTTTCATATATTAAGTGAAAGCATATTTTGTTTCAGGACTCTTAACTTAGATGTGCCTATACTTACTAATGAGGTGCCTTTTCTTCACAAGGACTGTAACTTTGATGAAAAGTTGAACTCAGACTTGATGGAAATGTAAGAGGACATTGAGATACCTCAGGAGATCAAGGAATGGGTCGAGGATAAACCCAAGCCAAATCTTGATCAAACCACCTCATTCAACCTCGGAACCTTAGAAAACCGTAAGCTAATCCATATTGGTACAGACCTCACTCCAAACTAAAGGAATGACATGGTTGCACTATTAACCCAATTCCAGGATGTGTTTGCATGGTCTCCCGAAGACATGGTGGGGTTGTCCCCTGATATTGTCATCCATCACCTTCCCATTAAAGAGGGATTCAAGCTAGTCAGGCTGAAGCTCAAGCGATTAAAACTTGAGTGGAGTTTAAAGGTTAACGAAGAAATTGTGAAACAATTTTAAGCCAGCGTCATCATGGTTTCCACATACCCTGAATGGCTATCCAACATAGTCCCCGTGCCTAAACCGAGAGAAAAGGTGCGAGTTTACGTGGATTACCGGGATCTGAATAAATCTTTCCTTAAAGACAGCTTTCCCGTGCCATTTATCTACATACTCATTGACAGTACTGCTCAATATGATATGTACTCCTTTGCTGATTGTTTTAAGGGGTATCATCAAATTATGGTTGCTGAAGAGGATCATGAGAAAATTGCATTCATCACGCCTTGGGGAACCTTTTGCTATAAACGGTTGTCATTCGGCCTCATCAATGCCGGAGCTACCTACTAGCAGGCCATAATGGCTCTTTTCCACGACTTAATGCACAAAGAAATAGAGATCTACTTGGATGACATCATTGTCAAATCCCGAAGGGAAGAAGACCACATAGACCATCTCAAAAAGCTCTTCAACAGGTTGCGTAAGTACAATTTGAAGTTGAATCCAGCCAAGTGCGCCTTTGGCATTAAATCAGGCAAGTTACTAGGGTTCCTAATCAGCCATAAAGGGATTGAGCTGGATCCCACCAAAATCAGGCCATCACAGAAATGCCTATTCCTCAGACAGAGAAGGAAATACGGGGATTTTTGGGAAGGATCAACTTCATTAGTAGGTTTATTTCCTAACTCACAGCAACTTGTGAGCCCATTTTCAAGTTGTTAAGGAAGAACTCCTCCATGAAATGGAATGATGAGTGTCAAAAAGCCTTCCTTACAATCAAAGAGCAGCTGGTTAACGCTCATGTTTTGGTACCTCCCAGGGATGATGTTCCCCTATTCATGTACCTGTCAATTAATGACAATGCCATGGGCTACATGCTGGGACAGAAAGACAATAGAGGCCAAGAGCGAGCTATCTACTATCTCAGCAAAAGATTCAGCAGCAGTGAACACAAGTACACTCTGATTGAGAAGACTTGTTGTGCTTTAGCATGAGCTTCCATGAGGTTACAACATTTCCTCCATGGTCACACAACCCATCTCATATCCCGCGTGGATCCTCTCAAATACGTGTTTAGTAAGCCCATGTTAAATTGTCGGCTGTCCAGATGACAGTTGATCCTATAGCAATTTGACATCGTCTACGTGACGCAAAAGTCTATTAAAGGTCAAGGAATTGTATATCAATCCGTGGTAGCTACACAAATGGATTTCAAACCCTTAGAAACATACTTCCCGATGAAGGGGTAATGACGATCCAAAGAACAGCACCATCGATGACGATACACACCAATCATGGAAAATGTATTTTGATGGAGTAGATTAACATGGAAGGTTCTAGGAGGAAGCGGTTCTAGTATCCAAATGCTGAGGGGAAGCGATATCGTATCCGCAAATCAAATTGCGGTTTATCGGCACCAACAACAACTGCCCGAGTATGAAAGAACATATCATGGTCCTAAAACTTGCCCAATCAATGGGTATCAGGCGGTTAACTATCTTTGGAGATTCAGAATTGGTGATCAGACAAACCACAAGAATCTATCACACCAAAGAAATACATTTGTTGCCTTACCATCGACAAGTTTTACAGATGGCTACGAAGTTCGAAGAGGTAAACTTCCGCCACATTCCTCAGAATATGAATGACTTTGCGGATGCGCTAGCAACTTTGGCCTCCTTGATCAATATACCTGACAAGGAAAACATGCCAAACATCCTATTTGTCCTACAAAAGGCTCCAGTCTATGGGAATTACATTGGAGAAGTATCAGATGAGCTACCTCCCATCCAACACCCTTAGTATCAACACATCAAGGAGTATTTACGAGATAGATCTATACCCGCGCTAAGGTGAGCCCGACTGAAAGAAGGCAGATCCATTGACTAACTATGAAATTCTACCTGAGCGAAGATGCACTTTACAAAGGAGATGCAGGACTAGGTCTCCTCAGATGTCTGGACAAGGACCAAGCTCAGAGGCTCATGGATGAAATCCATGATGGAGTATGTGGACCACACATGAGCGGCCCTCTACTGGTTAAAAAGATCCTTAGAACAGGGCATTACTGGCTCTCGCTTAAAGCTGACTGTGATGATCACGTCAAGAGATGTTATCAATGCCAAATTCATGGGAATGCTATCCACGCCCCTCCGAGGGAACTCCACAACATGAGGTCACCTTGGCCCTTCTCAATGTGGGGAATGGACGTGATCAGGCCCATCGAGCCCAAAGCCAACAATGGGCATCGGTTTATCTTCACTATGATTGACTACTTCACCAAATGGGTAGAAGCAGCCTCCTTCCCCAAGGTTACCAAAGAAGTCATCATTGCTTTCATCAGAAACCATATCATTTGTCGATATAGACAACCAGAGGTAATTGTGTCAGACAATGCTAAGAACCTCAACAACAAAATGATGGTGGAGTTGTGCAGTAAATTCCACATCAAACACCTTAACTCCGTCATCTACCGTCCAAAGATGAATGATTCTATTGAAGCGGCTAATAAGAACATCAAGAAGATCATGCAAAAGATGTCCGCCAATCACAAAGGATGGCCTGACCTCTTGCCTCTAAATCTATTAGCCTACAGAACTTCAATGCATACTTCCATTAGGGCAACCCCCTACTCATTAACCTATGGGATGGAAGCAATGCTCCCCATAGAGGTGGAAATGGAATCCCTCAGAGTGTTGATAGACGCTCAGCTGGATGAAGACCAGTGGTTATAAGACAGGTATCACCAATTGTCTCTAATGGACGAAAGGCGAAGTGATGTTATCTTCCATGGTCAGTTATACCAACAGAGGATCGCCAGATCCTACAACAGAAAAGTCCGGCTACGACAGTTTAAAAAACATGACTTGGTTTTGAAGAAGATAATTGATAACCAAGATCAGTCAAAGGGAAAATTCGCTCCAAACTGTGAAGGCTCATTTATTTTTAAGGAGGTATTAATAGGAAGTGCTCTCAAATTACAAGAAATGGACGGCGATGAATTTCCATAGCTCATCAACTCGGACACTATGAAACGGTACTATGTCTGAAGTTACCATTAAGCAAACATCCTGGTTTTGGATCACTAGATCCCCAGTCATTTCAGGTTTTCTAACCCTTACTACACACAACCTTTCTTCATACCCATTTGCCTCATCAGGGAAACACACTATTCAAGCCAGCAGCCTGGTTTTCTGATCATCAGATCTTTCACTCCACTTTTTTTCAAACCTTTCAGGTTATCCCACCAAGGATTGAACCTTTCACACCCGCAGTTTTGTCCCACTATGGACAAGACTTTTCACACCTGCAGTTTGTCCTGAACATGTGATTAAACTTCTCCCCCGCAGTTTGTCCTGAACATGGATCAAACTGTTTTGGCTGCAAATCATCCTGAACATGGGGCGAACTATGTCGACCTGATCTCCCCGAAACTTGGGAGTACGTAGGCAACCATTTTATATGGCCCGATCACAATAAAAAAACAAAAAACAAAACAACAAAAACATTTCTACACCTTTCTATACAAACAAAAATCACCAAAATATTTCTACACTTTCTACCCTTTCACATACAACATTGAACCTCTTACACCAGGTTAGAACTATGTAGACCTGATCTCCTCTTTAATAGGAGTATGTAGGCAGCCATTTATGGTTTGGTCTTACCCCTACCAAAACAAATACTTGTCAGCGGTACTGGGATCAAACTTTACTCCACCACATTTCATCGGCTTCAGACCAAAGGGATGGAACTACTTGGCCTCCCCATAAATGGGAGAGTTGGCGACCATCTAAGCTGCGGTTGATTCCTCGAAGAGCAACACCAATCCATAAGAGATGGAACTATTTGGGATCTCCTCTTCAATAGGAGTACAGTCAACCATCTGTGGTGCAGTGAATCTCAAAGAGGAAAAGTCACACTCCTCTCCACATCTATATATAGAAACTAGTCCCAAGACACCAAAGAGGGTAGGGATACACACAGATTAATGATCCATTCTGAAAGGTCCTGCGGTGTTTTAATGTCCACCCATCAAGGATGAGTTCAGAATACATCAAGATCACAAGCCCTAAGGAAACTGAAAAATATCAAGCAAGTATCAAGGCACAACTAAAAGGGAAGTGAATCAAAATATATTTCCCTGCCATATATAATGTTGTTTGATATATACAATATGTATTGTACATGACAAAATGGCTAATGTAAGACCCCAACTTATTATAAATAAAATTGAATTTTTTCTATTCATTATTCTAAATTAATAAGGTGTTAATTTGATAAAATACTTTGGTTATGGGTGAAATGTGCAAATTTTTCAAAATAAGCAAGTGGTTATAGAATATTCATTTCTGTCGGGAAATATTCGTTTGGTCGTGGAATATTCTTGTTGTCGGGGAATATTCGTACGACGGCGCAGCCATTTGTGGGCCCCATAACGGAAAACGGTTGGATGAAGGAAAACGATAAAGTATGAGTTTTTATAAATAATGGCGTAGTTATTACCGTTAACACTGTTTGAATACTTGGTGGTTAACATACGAGAATCTGGCGTGGTGCGATGAAGAGTAGACGATATATCGCGGTATTGTTGAATTATTGATTTAAACGCGTGAAGGCACTACTCAATAATTGTTACGATGAATTTTTATTCAATATTTTATTTTATTGATTCAATAATTCTTTGCGTTGATATTTTATATTATTGTTATTTCAATAATTGTCACTGCACAGTATTTCCCATTATCAAATCAATAATTCATATTATTTGAATAATATTATTAGATATCATTATTGGCAATGTCTAGAAAGTTCTATCAAGGAGAGGTTTGGTCACCTAATTGCTCGCCAGTAAGGAGAAATCCTTATCGGAAAGCCCCCTCTTTCCTAGGAACAGTCTAGTTATCATAATTGTAATTCTGTAATATTATTTGTGAATAATTAATTATTGATTTATATGATAAGGAAATATTTATTTGATGCGGATATAAATGATGGATTTATTTATTTTATGTGGTTATAATTGAAGGAATTAATGTTGAGGTGTTTTATTAGTATTTTTGTCGGAAGGAGGTATTAAAAATCAAATCAGTATTTTTACGATATATTGCATGAGTTATAATTTTTAATCTGACCGTTGGATCGTTGTGATTTTTGGATATGTTATACATATATAAGTTGAGTATATGTCCACAAATTTTAACCATTAAAAATGAACGTATGATTTGTTATGAATTTTAAGAGGTGACTGATTCGGAAATTAGGTTTATAAATAATTTTGGTAGAAAATTCTAGAATTGAGTGGGCCCCACTTGTGGTTGATGAAGAAATGTCTTTGAATTTTATTTCAAATGTGGTGGGTGACAATAGTAGCAGGTAAAGCCATCAGTGAGTAGTGGTCAAGTGCGCTTGACGTCTTTAATATTTTCCTATAAATAGAGGGCTAAGTTAGAATTGAAAATCACACGAAACATAAGCTTTCTCTTTTTTCTCTCTATATTATCGGCGTATTTTGTGAGTATTTAAATACTTTGAGAGTTCTTTATTCAAGACAAGTTTCATTCAAACATCACTTAGATATTTCATTCAATCTTTGTTTCTTTGAGGTAAGGGATGTTATTTTCTTCTTAAATGATATTATTTTCTTCAATATCATTATGCCAAAATATTGGTTTGAACTTTTTAATCAAATTTGAAACTTTTTGTGTCGGGGTTACTATTCACGTATATGGCACTATTCACCAAAAAATAAAATTTTTCCTTTTTGTCCAAGATGTCTATTATGGTTACTATCTTTGATTGTATCCATGTTTTGATCTTTATTTTTGAATTCTGCTTCAAAATTAGTTATTATGAAGTATTAGTGATCCTGGATAAACTGTAACACGAATCCTTAATATTTGTCCTTCTGTCTCACTGGATTTGTTCTCTAAAATATTTTTCATCATCCTCAGTCCTTAATGATGATATTATTGAATATCTTTGGCCTGTAGTGCAAAGATGAATGATTAATTTATGAATATCTTTGGCCCATAGTGTAAAGATGAACAGGTGTTGAGATAAACATGACCAACTGGTGATACAAATGAATATCTTTGGCCTGTAGTGCAAAGATGAATATTCGATTAAAGATGTATATTGATTGATGTTACAGGAATATAATATTGATGATGGACTTTTAAATCTTAGAAGATAGTAGAACTCATTCTCTACTTGACTCTTCTAATGGATTGTTGTTCCGCTGCAGTTTTGATCTAAAACTTGTTGTCTATTATATTTTATCAGATTTTTCCCTGTTGAAGACTAATGATAATTTGTTGTATATTATCTTAGTCATAATATTCTTTACTGGGCTAGTTGAGCTCACCCTTTTTCCTTTTTGTTCCATTTTTCTTCTCAAGAGGTGAGAACATAGCATGATCGAGTCGGGGTATGGAGTAATAGTTCTAGAAAGATGTTTAAGCAGTCCTCACTATTTCTGTAAAATAGTGTATGAATAATTGTAATGAGGACTTATTTGAGTGTTAATATTGTCTAAAAGACAATATTTTTATTTAAACTCATAGTATGTGTTGTCGTATTTTGCACGACAATTGTATTATTGAAGTTGTAGTTTGCTTTCTGTACCATGTATTTGGCGACTCAGAATGGGTGTTGTATACCTATTTTGGGGGCGTCACAGCTAAGCTAGTCTATGCAGGAAAATACAAGTCTATCTACAATCCTGTGGATATACGAACTATCAAGTCCAACATGTCATCTCTCCGAAGAAGGAGGCAACGCCGCGAGCTCCTGCCCAAGGGTATCTACACAAGCTAACAAATCCGCAGCCAACTGCACGGTGGTATGATGCTCATCAATATATGCACTCATATCGGCAAGCATGCTAGTAGTAAGGGATCTCACTGTAGTACTATCTGTAACGGCTACATCCTGGGCAGATATGGCAGCATCCCGCTCAACAATCAATACATCTCTGGATGATCTGGCCTCATCCCTCTCAGCAATAGTTGTGTCTCTATGAGCTACAACCTTCTCTCTCTCCAATAGAGCGGCATCTCTCCCATCAAGAGCAGTCAACATCAAGGCCCTAGCCTGATCTCTCTCAAAGGTCATCAGATGAAGACTTTGCCCTAAATACTGTGTTGAATGCTGGATCATAGTAGCACTCGTACTGGGAGAATCTACAAGAGCTGCTGGCAACCCAGTGAATAGCTCCTCCTCGGTGGGAAGATCAATGTCCTCTATGGGATCCCCATCATCAGAATCAATCTTCGACACTGTGGATACTACCGTAACCGATGCTATCTCTGTCTCCATCCATGCAGAATACTCTATTGAACAGCCTGGATGGCTAACAAAAAATGCAGCTAGCTCACGCTGATCCCAATAGGCATACACCCTGGATCTGTCCTCCACTGATAAGTGGCGAGAAGCCAAACACTAACCTAATGCCCCCTCAAAAGGATGGAAGTCCTAAAACTGGTCAAACTATGACATCACAGCCAGTGGGTGGTAAGTAGTCATGCCCCTCAAACTAGCCAGAGGGAGATAATCCATGCCAGGTGCATGAGTAATGAAGCTGTAGGGAGAACTGAGCCCTGTACACAAAAAAATGCCAAATGGATCTCCAATCCCTGCCAAGAACACCAACCAGGACATAACATCTGTACACTCCGATGGATGAAAGGAGTAAGACATGGCTATCTCATGGGTAAAATAATACCCATGTTGTCGGAAGGTGCCAATCGGTCTCAGGTGTGATATGAACCACACGTACAACATGACTGAGCTACCTGTGAATACCCATGCAGGGTAATTGCTGCAATATGTGGCCGATCTCAACGTCTCTACTTAAATCATTGGCACAATGGTTCAACCCTCCCTGAGAGCTCTCACTGCAATAATGACACCAATGTCCAGCTCATCCATATACCGTGGCATGTACACGTATGACAATACATATCAACAATACGTCTACTCTGGCTAGACTCTAATGATCCTCCGGCATGGTAAAATCCCCGGAGTGTCGTGTGTAACTGTCCTCTGAGCTAAATCTGTCCATCAAAAAATGCTGGGATATCACATGGCCGGATGTAATCTCATCCTGTACGAATCTACGCCTCAGTCCGGTGAGGGTCATAAACTGCTGGCTCATGTCACCAATAGCCATCTGCGCACAAGGTCTATCTAAGGGAAGCGCCGTCAACCGTGCATACTCCTCTAAGGTAGGAGTCAACTCATGGATACTAAACCGAAAAACCTGTCTCTCCGATATACAGTGCTCTAGCATACTCTCTAGAAAGCCCGGGGGAACCTGAAACATCAGGATGGTCATAGAATGTTGTAATAACTGATCTACGATCACATTGTCTGGAGGTGACATACTATCATAACACGACCTCGGACGGGAGGCTACCAATGCTAGTGGGGTGTGATCAATGCGGCTAACTGTCGAGGAAGACATCTGTGTGGGCCGTATCATAAGACCATCCAGGGGTTAATGCTGAATATCTCTGGACATACATATATATGCATAACATAATACATGCATAATAGATGATAATATGATGTAGGGAATAACAATATATATATTCCTAAGTACATCATCATCTAATACATCTCTGTACAGCTAAAAATACAGGGAAATGGGGCACAGACACCCAAGAACTAACATAGGCCTATAAAAAGATATAGAGAGAATGGGGCACAGCCACCCAGTATTTAACAGAGGCCTATAAAAAGATATAATGAGAATACACATCAGAAGAAGACAATGGTGTCAATGTCTACATCATCAATCCTATCCATTTGATATAACTCCTCCTGAGTCACTGGATCTCCATCAAAGGGGATATCAGGCCTATACAATGGAGGATCTGCACCGGCAAAACCATATGGGTCACCTAAGGGGCCAGTGCCTGAGCTAGAAGGATCAAAAGTATCTGCCTCTGAAGGATCTCTGCCCAAGTGCCGGATAAAGAAATGTGCCTGGTCCAACTGCCAGGTCAAACTGTCAATCTGTGTCAAATGAGTCGGATCTCTAACACAGGTCATCCAATCCGTCATCATCATGGATCCAGGAACCATATCCCCCATAAACTGCGTAGCGTGGGTCTGGGCTCCGATGGTACGAGGGGACCACCAACGCTCAAACATCTCCTGAGTATACGGACCCTCTAACAGTATAAAACTGTCAACACCCATCAATAGGATATCAATGATGGGCGACTGTGATACAGGCCAATAACGCCTGTCAGGAGGCAAGATCGGTACCCGGATCTCCCATGTGGTGCTCCTAATAGCACGCTCTCCTAAATAGAGCTCCCATCCTCCTTCTGTGAAGAGAGGAATCCTACAAGTGGATATCATGTACTCGACACTAGTCGGATATCCGTCCTTAAACCCAATGGGCAAATGTTCCCCAGAATAGGGAATGCATGTGATAGCATCAGGTGTCAACAACTCAAACTATAGTCGACAATGGGTGAAACCCTCAGCTACATGAACCTCCGTCAATATAGAGTGATGACATCACCATCCTCGTGGATAGGTCTCCAAACCTAGCACACTCATAGAACGCAAACATGGGAGCCTCTCATAGGCCCAGAACTGCCAACACAAAGGCAAATATCTGCTGTCAGTCAACACTCTTAACCTGTACATATGAAATCACAAGAAAAATACTCACCAGCAGAAATGGGTAAAATCCTAGCAAAGCCTCTGTCAAGTCCTGTGAACGCATGTGCATGCCCCAGAGGAAATAGGCAAAGGTGTAGGAGACCCAATCATACTCTCCTATACGGTCCACATCTTGTGTGGCACTCACCAAAGCAAATGATACCATGGAAGAGTTATCTGCTATGAAGCAGCCCCTAATGATTACCAGGAACAATCGCCGAAGAATGCGATCCTTGACTCTCACATCATCGGGTATGGGCTCACTCAACAACCCGCTCATAGCATCTATGCTCAAAAGACCTGTACGTATTGTCCTACCCTTGAGCGCCTCAGCCGGGACTCCTAGCAAGGATCTAATGGCAGTCCGGATAATATCAGCCGTATATGGCACTGGCGCCCCTCCAAACTCCATACCTGTGATAAACCGCCAATCCATTGGCGTCATCATCACCTCATAGTCTAACTAATAGAGAGACTGAGTCTGGTGAAACCAACACTCAGATAATGCCCCAAGGTAACCCCGGGGACAACAATGGGGAAGGATGGAAAAGAACACCTCAAAGCCCTAGCCATGCACAATCGCTCGATAATCGGGATACAGAGCCTGATATGTAGAGTAAATGTTGAACCAGTTCCCTTGAGGCTGCGTAAAGTCGAGAAACTATATCACAAAAGCGAATCAACATCAGAATCCTTTAATCCTCATCAATAGGAAAGAAGGAAGATCAAAATCCAGCTTGTACCTCGTTTGCATGTAAATAAACTAAGGGGTGTTGACTCAAATCTCCCAGAAGCTCTGGGATCACTACCTCAATGCCTGGAAAATCTCTACGGGGAAAAGAAGCAGCAGGAGCAGGGTCCATAACTGGTACATCCTTCTCCTTGTTCTCAACATCCGGTACCTCAACCCGGACAAGACGTATCACCGCCTCTGCCAGACGATGAGGCTTTCTAATGGAACGGGGTCGAGGCACATCAGAAGCCCTCCTCCGCACACCTAAAGTGGTCCTGCGGGAACTACTCGGCTGATCCGGATCCATATATCTGGACACAAGTCTCCAAATCACCTCAGAAAGGGTGTGGTAAACTCTAACCTGGAGTTTTTTCAAATGCATTTTTATGACTACATGCATACATGCATTATTTTAACATACGTCTATAGTACAGTTAAAAATGTATGACTACCCAATGCCTACATTTTGGAAATTTTTTGCCATAGTCTCCTTTATAAATAGCACTATCCACTTGCACATAGGCATGACTAGGTGGCCATTTAGTAGCACACTTGCCCACAGTCATAAACATCCTACATGTATTACACTATTAAAGACATAATCCGTAAGGGTAGCCTAATTATTAGGATTACTTTGCTTTTTCACCTTAGCTCACTTGTCCTCAAATAGGATAAGAAATAGCAGAAAAAGGTGCCAATTTGACTGTTTCAAAAGTCAAAATTTTTCACATCATTATGTTCAGCATGGTTAAATACTAACATTTACTATGTTGAATAATTTTTATTAAGTCATATGAGCATGCATATTCACTACTATGTGTTTAGAAGCATTTCATGTGATATTTCATTTTCCAACGGATAAAAACTAGAAAAGAAGACATGCATACGTTACCAGGGCAGTGTAGAACACTTGTAAGGTGACAGAATGTGCATAAAGACGCCCAAACTCAGCAGATCTAAAGAAGAGCTCTCGGATTTCCTGTGTGGCGTAACTTAGAAATGAATTATGAAAGAAACTTGCAGGTTAAATCCACCCACGGTTGGCCGCAGGTGTACCTGTGGCTATCGCAAGTGTACTTGTGGCTCCCCTGGGTGGGGCCCACTCCTCTGGCTTGGTCCAGTTCAAGTTGCAAAGGAGGTCTTGCAAGTTAAAAAGGCCAAATCAAGAATAAAAATGCTACACGATTGAACGGAATAGCCTAAAATCCTGGTTTTCAGAGACCCAACTGCAGGTCCACCTGTCACTCATTGGTATTCGCCCAAACCCAGGGTTTACTATACCAATGATCACAATAGTTACAAATTTTACTCAGCAATACCTCACGAAGGTCCAATACCATTAATTCAAGCTCATAGCTCCAAAACACTTCTCCCCAACAGGGATTTTAATCGTTGATGCACATGTCAATGAAGGTCAAGCATCCTTGACGCTTTGCCAAGCAGGGATCTAATCCGTTGATGCACACGTCAATAAAAGTTAAGCCACCTTAACATCATTAACCGCTGGCATTTAAACCCAAAGATGTGTCAGGAACCATCCGACGATCTTATCCGTTGATGTAAATTTCAGCGAGGGTCAGGCAACCCAGGCAACACGGACTATTGGCATTAACTTCGACAGAGCAGCGGAAAGACCTGGCGATACAAACCAGGAAGGATCATCCTCATCGGGGAGGACCAATGATGGAATATGTTATACACATCCTCCTTAGACAAAACACATCCCCACATAGTCTCTTGTACATGAGAGATTCATCTTCAGTGTAAAGTCTGTACCAAGGATTAAGGACTTTGGTGATAACCCCAACGTCAACATCCTGGAAGTTCTTGAGAACTTTGGATCGCACGTCCAAGACAGTTCATCAGGGTTGTCAGTAATGACTGCAATCCCCAGCAGAAGTCATGGGAGCCGGCAGTCATCCCATCCTGTTGGAGAATAGTCCAACAAACCATATACATTTCCATCATGCTGCTATACATTGCATCATGATTATCCTGTCACATTTCAAGTGTCTAGTATTCTTTATCCTATCCATGCCATTACATTGCATGAATATGATAAAGAGGGGCATCTGTAGACACTCAAAATTTTGCATTCCTGTTACTAATATTGCAGGAGGGAAAAATCGTCTTTTAGAGATAACCCTGGAGGACAAGACAGTTCCAGTTCCAAAAATCCCACCGGAGAAGCCTTTTCCATCTCGGAGATAACCCCGAGATATTCAATCCCAGAAATAACACCGGGAGTTTTAGTCTCAACCTCAAAGATAACCCCGAGGAGTGCAGTTACAGTTCTAGAGATAACCCCGAAAAAGCTCCTTTCAACCCTTGCAATCATCTTCAACCTCGGAGATAACCCCGAGACACTCAGTCCAAAAACCCAGAAATAACACCGGGTGGTCAGGCGCACCTCAGAGACAACCCTGAGAACATCCAATACTTGCAGTAGCCCAATTTCAAAGATAACCCTAAGCAACGACTGCTTTATCAGCCCAAACCGGAGATAACCCCGGTGAGGGGCAAAATCATCATTTTGCCACCTCGATCCCACATATGCGCCATCTCAACACATTTCAACATACATTCTACATAGCAGTGTCCTACAAGAACCAAATAGCTGCAATCCCGAGTGACTACTACACAAGACAGCACACCGGATGTAATTTGAAGCTTGAAGACCAAGGGCATGGTCACATCTTCCTGACTTCTTACAACATCTAATCCCATGTCATTTGTGTAGCTCTCGACAACAGCACTCCGTAAAAGGTCTTATACACCTCAATCGGAGGCCCGGATTGAAGTTCTGAAAGTTCGAGCGGACATCAGGTTGCATGCATGCACGTACTTCGAAACGGGAGGACCCACGGAGCTCGGTCCACCCTGGGCAGCCGTAGGTACATCTGCTGCTGCCGCAGGTACACCTGCGACTCCCCCCTCTATAAATAGAGGGCTTGGGGTGGCCATTTTATAAGAGAAAACGGTGAGGAAGCCCTATCCAATTGCTCTATACACACTATAAATTGAGTGCTTTCTCATTTTAAACACTTGTGAGCTCATATATTGCTATATTTTTACCGGTGGGAACTGAGTGTTAATCTATTTAAAGCTATAGAAGTCTTCTTTGGCAGTGCACTATAATCCTTCTTACACCTTTCAAAGCCTTTTCTCCACATTTTGCACACATCGTTCTTCACGTTGAGAGTCGTGTTGTGTATGTAGGCCCAGACTTCGGTCCGTGGCTTTTTATTTCATTTTGTATATATATATATATATATATATATATATATATATATATATATATGTATTTATATATATGGACTAACGTTATCGAGTTATGCCTCGATTGAGCCTGGACCCACGTCCGGAGCGTTTATTGCTTTTATATATATATAAACTGTGGTCAAAATCTATTCGATGAGCCTGGATTTATATCCGGAGCATTTATTGCTTATATATATATATATATATATATATATATATATAAAAACAATTGTCGAACTCTGTTAGATGAGCCTGGATTTTATATCCGGAGCGTTTACTACTTTTATATATGTATAAATACTTATATATATACTATACCCATCAAACTCTATTTGATTGAGCCTGGATATAATATCTGGTGCGTTTACCGCTTATATATATATATATATATTTACATTTCTGTTAGGCCTGGAGTTTACTTTGTATCCTTTTACTGCTTTATTTATATTTTGTCCCGCCTGGAGTTTACTCCGTGGCGGTTGATCGTTTTTACTGCTTTATTTACATTTTTGATCCCCCATAGAGGTGCTTTGTGGTGGTTGATCTGGTCTTTATATATATTTACCGCTTTTATATATTTACATTTACAGTCCCCCGTGAAGTTCGCTTCGTGGTGGTTGATAATCTGTATATATATATATATATATATATATATATATATATATATATATATATATATATATATATTTACTGCTTTTATATATATAACTGCTTACAACTTTCATATAAACTGCTACATCATGCGAGCCTAGGAATCATGTGATCACAAATTCAGTCTCCTGAATCTTGATTTAGTTCTTGTGATGGACATTTTCAGCTGTAATCAGCTTGTACATTATTCACGGTGCCTAAATGTCCTTAGACGGCTCTCATGCCCACAAGGAGTTTGGCACTGCTATATATATTATTTTCTCAAAAGATGCTTCGCATCTCGAAAATAAAAGCAATTAAGCAGAACGCTTAATAAAATGGAAGTATCAAAGGCCTCAATTACTATTGAGCATAAGGGTTTGAAAAACTTCTTTTACAAAACATCACTGCTATATCATGTTAAAAAAGAATTTTTACACAAATTCAAACCCTTTGTATATAGGTGCGAACGAGGCATATCACTACTTCCAAATAACTGCACATTGACCCACCCACCCACACACACATTTATATAATAGTTTAATTGAAAAGTGGCGGTCACTGTGGTAACACGGATGTCGGGGGGTGCCTAACAACTTCCCTCCGCATAAGAAAATCCCCGGAACCTAATGAATCTCGGTTTCACAGACCAGTTTAACAGTGTTACATCACGTGGTCAATGTGTAAACATTTTCTCATTTGAGTTGGTGCAACCATTTAAAAATACCAACTGGCGACTCTTACAGTCCAATCGTCGACATATTAATGTCGGACCTTTTTACAACTTTTTTTTCAAACAAATCTCACCTAACATGAGAACACCAAAAGACAAGAACAAAAAAGGGACAGTAAAAATCCCGACGTCGACACCTGGCCTACCCCCAGAGCGTGAAATCGAATTTTGTATCGACCTTGAATCCGGTACAAAACCCATTTCCAAAGCCTCATATTGAATGGATCCTATTGAACTTCAGGAGTTAAAGACCCAACTACAGGAATTGTTAGACATCGATTTCATTCGTCTTAGTATGTCTCCTTGGGGTGCTCCTATTCTATTCATAAAGAAGAAAGATAGAAGTATGTGACTTTATATTAACTATCGGGAGTTGAGTCATGTCACCATCAAAAATAGGTACCTGTTGCCACGTATTGATGACATGTTTGACCAGTTGCAAGGCGCCAAATTCTTTTCAAAGATCGATTTTTGTTCTGGATATCATTAGTTAAAGATTAAAACTGATGACATTCTAAAGACTGCTTTCAGAACTCGCTACGGGCATTACGAATTCCTAGTCATGTCTTTTGGATTGACTAATGCTCCTGCTGCCTTCATGGATATGATGAACTGAGTATTCAAGGAATATTTGGATCATTTTGTAGCCGTCTTTATTGATAACATCATCATATACTCCAAAAGCTGTGAAGATTATGAGTAACACTTGAGGCTAATACTCCAAAAACTTCGTGAAAACAAGCTATATGCCAAGTTGAAGAAATGCGAGTTATGGCTTGAGGAAGTAGCATTCCTTGGGCACGTGATATCAAATCACGGAATATCTGTTGACCCAGGAAAGATTGAAGCAATTCAAAGCTGGGAGCAACCTAAGTCAGTGACCAAAGTACATAGCTTTCTCGGCTTAGCTAGTTATTATCGGAGATTCGTAGAAGGGTTTTCTCGAATCGCTACTCCATTAACTCAGCTAACTCAAAAAGATACAAAATTCAGTTGGAGCGAGAAATGTGAGAAGAGTTTTCAAGAACTCAAGAGAAGACTCATTTCAGCACCTGTTCTGACAATACCATCTGGTTCGGCGGGATTTGTCATCTACAGTTATACTTCAGGCAGAGGGTTAGGATGTGTTCTCATGAAACATGGGAAAGTCATTGCATATGCCTCACAACAACTCAAAGAATATGAGAGGAATTATCCTATTCATGATCTAGAGTTGGCAGCAATCGTTTTTGCACTAAAGATCTAGAGACATTACCTGTATGGACAGATGGTGGAGATCTATACGGATCATAAAAGCCTCAAATATTTCTTCACCCAAAAAGAACTCAACTTGCGGCAACGACGTTGGCTCGATCTATTGAAAGATTATGATCATACCATTCAATACCATCCTAGAAAAGTGAACGTGGTAGTTGAAGCGTTGAGTAGAAGATCATATGTGGGTATGAGTGTGATATTGTCAACGCAAAGGCCCATTTGGTATGACTTACAAAGGATAGATATAGAGTTAAAGACTCCAGGGACCCATGTGATGATGTTAAATATACGAGTAGAACTAACTTTAATCGATAAAGTTAAGGCTGCTCAAGCTACAGACCTGGAGCTTATACGTATGAGGAAGAAAGTGCAAGAAGGTGTTATTCCAGAAGCAAGAATCGAAGAAGAATGAATACTTCGAGTCAACTCCAGACGTTGCGTTCCTAACGAGCCTGATTTAAAGTATAAAATCATGATCGAGGTGCACAACACACCGTTTGTAATCCATCCTAGGAGTACCAAAATGTATCGTGATCTTCGACATACATTTTGGTGGAGCAATATGAAAAGAGAGATCGCAGAGTTTATCTCAAGGTGTCTAACTTGTCAACGAGTCAAGGCGGAGCATCAAGTGCCAAAAGGTCCATTGCAACCACTTAGAATTCTAGAATGGAAGTGTGAGCATATTACCATGGATTTCGTTACTGGTCTTCCCAAGGTTTCTCAAGGCATAGATTCGATTTGGGTCATTGTTGATAAATTGACCAAGTCTGCTCATTTCTTACCTATACGAGAAACTTATTCACTTGAACGTCTTGCTCGTATTTACATAAATGAGATTGTAAGACTGCATGGTATGCCAGTATCCATAGTTTCTAATCGAGACCCAAGATTCACTTCGCGATTTTGGGTTAGTTTGCAAAAAGCTATGGGCATGGATTTATGATTTAGTTTGTCATATCATCCTCAAATGGATGGGCAGTCAGAGAGGACTATTCAAACTCTTGAAGATCTATTAAGACTCTATGTCCTTAACTTCAAAGGAAGTTGGGACAAGTTCTTGCCGTTGGTGGAGTTTTCGTACAACAATAGTTATCAAGCAACTATTGGTATGGCTCCATTTGAGGAGTTGAATGGATGCAAGTGTCGTTCTCCAGTATGCTGGGATGAGGTGGGTGAAGCAATGTTTTTGGGACCGAAATTGGTACGTATGACAACGAAAAAGATTCAAATGATCCAACAATGTATAAAGACCTGACAAGATCGAAAAAAAAGTTATGCTGATCTTTATCGAAGAGACGCGGAATTCAATGTTGGAGAGCATGTGTTGTTATGTGCTGCTCCATGGAAAGAAGTTACAAGATTTGGAAATGGAGGAAAGCTCAATCCTCGATTCATTGGGTCATTCAAAATCCTCGATCAAGTAGGAATTGTGGCCTATAGACTCGCCTTACCGCCAAGTATGTCTCGTGTTCATAACGTTTTTCACATATCTATGTTATATAAATATGTGAAAGACATGAACCACATTATTGAATTAGAACCGGATGAAATAGCGGAAGATTTAACGTATGAAGAGGTACCTGTTAAAATCTTGGATAAGAAGGATCATATTCTACACTTCAAGGTTATACCTCAAGTCAAAGTTTTGTGGAGAAATCATGATGTAGAGGAAATGACCTCGGAGTTATAATCTGAAATGAAATCAAGGTATCCTCACCTCTTTGACATACCAGGTACGTACCCCAATTTCGAGGATGAAATTTCATAAGAAAGGGATGTTGTAAGACCCCAACTTTTATGAATAAAGATTAATTTTTCTCAAAATATATTTTTGAATATTATGGTGTGGATTTGATATAATGTTATTGTTGTGGGTAGTATTTACAAATTTTAATAAGTAAGCAAGTTGTTATAAAATATTCGATTGGTCGAAAAATATTCATTTTAATAGGGAATATTCGTACGATGGCACAATTATTGGTGGACCCCACAACGAAATTATTGTCGAAGTTAGAAAATGACAGAAATATCTTTTTATAAAAATAACGGCGAAAGTTTTACCGTTAAACATTTGAAATACCCAGTGGTAAAAGTACATTAATACGCGTGATTGCATAGTAGCATACGGTATTGATTATTGATGCTTACGTGAAAAGTCACTCAGTTATACTCAATTATTGCTACAGTAATTGCTGCATAATATCTCTCATATTATTGATTCAATTATTGTCATACTATCATCTGCATAATATTTAAATTATTAAATCAATAATTGAGACGACAAAATTATTCATATTATTATTTTCATTATTGACGATGTCTAGAAAGTTCTGTCGAGGAAAGGGGTTTGGTCACCTAATTACTTGCCAATAGGGAAAAATCCTTATCGAAAAGCCCCCTCTTTCTTAGGAATGATCTGGTTGTTAAATATTGTGAGTTATAATATTAATGACGAATAAGTTCGTATTGATGAAAGATGAAATTGATATTTCCATTGTGTTGGGATTATTAGTGTTAGTGGAAATCGACATTTATTTCGATAATAATTAATTTCTGGAAGTTAAATTGACCAATCGGGTAATTAATCAGATAAATGAGCAATTAATTGCTATTATTCACATGCATATAACTATTTGTTCACATGAATGGAACTATTGATTCACATGCTTGTACTATTGATTCACATGCATGTACTATTAGGGGAGGTGGTGCAGGTTCGATAATACTTGTAGGACTAAATTAAAAATGGAGGAAAAGATGAAGGTATTATACTGTAATAATTCGAGCCCCAAAACGTGCAATTATCGAAGCTATGTTTTCCTATAAATAGAAGCTCATTCTTCTTTCATACTCACCAATTCACTAAGACTCATAAGAGCAATTATAGAGAGAGAAGCTATAGAGAGAAAGAAGAAGAGTATTCTGCTACTTCACTATTCCAGTATCCAGTCTTCTTCTAAGGTAAGGGATATTATTTTGTTCAGTATTCGTATGAAATAATATTTTCTTCCATACTCTGTAGTATGTAAGTAATATTATTTCATTTCGTATTCCTACTTCTACACTCAATTTGTTAAAGTATTGCTTCTATACTCCGTGAAATTAGTAGAATATCCTTGAAATTTGCGCTTCATCTAGTATCGTTTCACAAGGATATTTTTCTGAACATTCTTGTTAAATTTTAAGCTTTTCATGCCAGAATACTATTCACGGGGTAATATTCACAAAGTACTATTCACGGGGTACTATTCACAAAGTACTATTTATGGGTAATATTCATAAAGTACTATTCATGGGTACTATTCACAAAGTACTATTCATGAGTACTATTCTCAAAGTACTATTCACATGGTACTATTCACTCGAGTACTATTCACCCAAGGTACTATTAATGACAAAAATTAATTTCTTTTCTGTCCAAATCATTTTTGATACAATATTATTCTTCAATTTTACTCCACAAAGCAATATCATGTTGACAATTTGGATATTATTGATTTCTGGATAAATTAAATTATAAATCTTTAAATATTTATCCTTTGCTTTCTTTTAATTGAATTCTTATATCATTGTCATCATCCTCATTCTTATATTGTGATGAAAGCCATCTTTGGTCGTAGTGCATAGATGGACTGTTGATTGGTATGATTATGACCAGGGATTATTCGGTATAATCATGATCGTAATGTTACAAATGATGTGGTAAAAGTTCTCATTGGCCCGTAGTGCATTGATGGACAGTGATTGGCATGATCATGACAATTGGTGAAAACACGAATATTCTTGGCCCGTAGTGCATGGATAATTTGTGGTTATGATACTAATGAATATCCTTGGCCCGTAGTGCATGGATAATTCAGTGATGTGGATTATTTATTAAGCTGAGTCTCAATGATAAATTAATGATAAACTTTTTAAATCATAACAAATAGTAGATATCATGCTATACTTAACTCTTCTAATGGATTGCTTGTTCTGCTGCAGTTAAACTTGATGTTTATTGTATTTTATCAGTTTAACACTGTTGAAGACTAACGATAATTTATTCTGCATTATCTTAGTTATAATATTTCTTACTGGGCTAGTTGAGCTCACCCTTTTACTATCATTGTTCTCTTCAGGAAATGAGAACGTAGCCAGGACTAGTCGGGGAACAGAGTTATGGTCCGAGATGGTGTTATAGTAGTCATCACTATTCTATGAAATAGTGTGATAATAATTGTAATGAGGACTCTATTTGAGTTTGGATATTGTTCAGAAGACAATATTCGTGTAAAAACTATCAGCTCATGTTGTATAATTAAGTTTGTATTTGTATTTTGTACCATGTATTTGGCGACTCAGAATGGGTGATGTATACCTATTTTGGGGGCGTCACATAAACCAACAATATAGTTAGATACATAAACCATCAACCTAACTAGATACAAAAATCTAGTATGTACAACTAAAAAATTGTATAAGTATATACATGAAAGTCAAAATATAAACATAAACTAATTACAACCCAAGATCAGGAGTGTCGGTACCATCATCGCCAGTCCCACCTCCGGTCCCATCGCCAGTCCCACCATTGGTCTCACTCTTCATAGTCTAATCATCATCAGCTCGGCTGTCATCATCATCTCCTCCACGGTCATCTCCTGTGCCGCGGCCTCCACCCCCACGAGTCTCATCAACAAGACCCTACAAAATTAAAATATTAATAACGAAGTCGAAAAAAGAGCACATTTAAATTATTTTAGTTTGTGTTCTTCAAGTTTTAATAAAGTAGGAAAAAAGACTGATAAATTGGCCTCCGTATATCAGAATCGAGTCCTGTAAGTTGTAAAGTGTTCCTAATATCTATTAGGTGTTATGTCTAAGTTTGTGTGTCATTTTGACACCCGAAGCGGGTTTTGGTCTCTTTTTTGACTATTTTTCTAAGTTTTAACAAAGTAGGCAAACTGGCTGATAACTCAACCTCCGTATATCAGAATCAAGTCCCATAAGTTGTAATGCATGCCTAATACCTATTAGTAGCTATATCTATGTTTGTGTGTCATTTCGACGCCCGAGGCGGATTTTGGTCTCTTTTTGACTATTTTTCTAAGTTTTAACAAATTAGTCAAATGGACTGATAACTCGGCCTCCGTATATCAGAATTGAGTCCTGTAAGTTGTAATGTGTGCCTAATATCTATTAGGTTCTATGTTTATATTTGTGTGCCATTTCTATGCCCGAAGGGGTTTTGGTCTCTTTTTCGACTATTTTTCTATGTTTTAACAAAGTAGGCAAACATGCTGATAACTCGGCCTCCGTTTATCAAAATCGAGTCCCGTAAGTTGTAATACATACCTAATATTTGTTAGCTGCTATCTCTATATTTGTGTGTCGTTTCGACGACCGAGGCGAGTTTTGATCTATTTTTCAACTATTTTTCTATGTTTTAACAAAGTAGGCAAACAGGCTGATAACTCGGGCTCCGTATATCATAATCAAGTCTTGTAAGTTGTAACACGTGCCTAATATTTATTAGGTGATATGTCTATGTTTACGTATCATTTCGACGCCCGAGGTGGGTTTTGGTCTCCTTTTTTTTACTATTTTTCTAAGTTTTAACAAAGTAGGCAAACGACTGATAACTCAGCCTCCGTATATCATAATCGAGTTCTGTAAGTTATAACACGTGCCTAATATCTATTAGGGTTGCATTTTGGAGAACTTTAACGAACTGAAACTAACCGAGCTTGCAAGAGGAGGCGACAGAGACTATGGATGACGACAACGATGAGAATCTGAAGGTCGAAGGTGAGTTCTCAGGCGACGACAACAGTAACAGGGAAAGGGAGGGAAGAGTGATTTTCACGCGAGTGTTGGGTAAAATCTAGTTACGCATAACACATAAGTATACATGGTCAACAAGTAATACAGTGAAAGTAGAGTATCGTTCCCACGAGGAATTATTAATACAAATTACCAAATACTAACTCTTAACCAAACTAATTTTATTTAAACAATCAATTTAATGTTATAAAGTAAATTATTTAATTAAACTAGTTCTAATTACCACTAATTACAAATCAGATTATGGAGATTTAAGATCACAACTTCACTTATTGCTTCACTTAAATTAATACACTTCTTATCAATTATGCTCACTATTCTTAATTGTTAATCAAGAACACACAAGTAAATATGATCATCTCTCAATGCATCATACTCAAATCAAATTAAATCCACAGATGATAGAATTAAGAAGAACACCCTAATTAACTAATTCACTATATCACTATGTGAATTACAATTAAAGAGGATTTAATGCACAAGTTCTTTATCAGATTACATGTGATGAATAGGTATATCTCTATCCTATACATAAATTATGAATTCCAACGCAATGCAGAAAACACAATCACATGCTATTATGATCAAATCTAAATCTATAATTCATCTCTTGAGTTCATATAGATTATCACGGTAATTGTTAGCTAGGCAATTAAGCAAATCATCACAAATCATAATAGACAATCTAAGAATATTCACAATAATTAATAGAGAAACATACTAAAAATAAATTATGCAATAAGCTCCATTGTAATCTTAAACAAAAGATTTAGTTCATGATTAATGAATTAAAACTAAGAATCCACAATTGAATAAACATTAAAAGAAAAAAATAAGAGTAGAGTGAAGAATAAATTTGTTGTCAGCAAATCTCAATCTTCCTCAAGCTCATGCTCTTGATCTTCAATGGTCTCCAAGTTGCTTCCATCTCCAAAACTAATAAGAACTAGGGTTTTGTCCTAATCTGCTATAATCTAATCTAATGGAATCCCCCCTAAATCCTTACAATTCTCCTCCTTTTATGTGCCTCTTCATATGTCTTTTAGTCCTCCTGGAAGTCCTTGAACAATCAGCTCGAACCAATCCTACTTGAACTCAAATTCTGAAAAACAAACTGTTTTTTCTTCCCGTACCACCACCGCCGTGGGGGTTTTTGTACTGATAGGCCGGCCCTGGCAGGGGGTACTACTGTTTTTGCCTCATTACACCCGCCCCCGTGGGGGTTTTGTATGTATATTGTTCGCCAGAGCGGGGGTCCTTTTTTGGAAATTTTCTGCTCTGACGTCCTTTGGGAAAATAGTCATAACTTCTTCGTTTGAACTCCAATTTTGATCATTCAAGATGTTTCGGAAAGAGGAGACGTAGATATAGAACTCTCATTCTTTGAGGATTTCGAAATAAGGGCTGGAGAATTGTCGAAATTGGATCTGAAGTGGCTGCTATGTAAATGGCAAGCCAAAAATGCTAATCTAGCAACCCCAAATGTTGATCCAAGTAACTTTTGTCCCAATTCCTACAAAATAACATAAAATATACATGAATAGACACAAACACTTAAAAACTTCCAAAAGATTAAGCTCAAATGCACTCAATTAATGGGTATAAAACTCACTCATCAAATACCCCCAAACTTAAACATTTGTTTGTCCTCAAGCAAAAATACAAAAGAACTAAAAATAAACAACCTAACTTAATTACGTAAATGCATATGCATGATCTACTTCCTAATATACCTACGAACCCAATAATAAATTAGTATGATATATAGCAACAGGCGTCAAAGATATCAATGATACTCAAACAATATATCCAATCAAGTCAAAGTCCATAGCTCTGACCAGTTAGTCAATCCAAACCTTTCATCACCCATGTTGTGCGTGTGTGCTTGTTAACCATTCTAACCAACCACAGTTCAAGATAATCACATAACAAACTTCTTAGAAGGAAAATTTTAGATCCGATTCAATTACTTTTGTGAATATGACAACTCCGGTTAAAACTAAGTAATTACCAAGTCTAAGGGTAAATACAGGATTTATTTCTACTTTTATTCAATCACAAGGGCATTTTTGCTCTTTCTCATGTTTTATTCATTTTTTATTCTCATGGTTGTGCAATGTCTTATTCCCTTAGGCTTTTCAATGCTACCTTAACGAGCTTTCTACCAACGACTCCCAAGCCATTAAGACCTTAGGCCACTAGGTAAAAAGACAATCCCCTCGGGCTTACTTACTCAAGTAACAAAGGCCACAAAACCAGACAAGCATGCCACAGTGTTTATTCATTTTTTTCTGAATTTTCTATATTTTTTTCATTATTTCTTTCCTTTTCTTTTCTTTAAATATATATATATATATATATATATATATATATATATATATATATATATATACCTCATAGATTCCCCCAAACTCAAGCTTTTATGTCATTCCAACATTTACTGCCAGTTCACTAATTTCCTTAAATTTTAACCAAGATTTTTCCCCAGAAATAAAATTATGACACCCTTGAACCAAGTGGATTAAAATAGTTAAAATTTAAATGCTAACCGGTTACATAAGTTTCAGACAGGCTCAAATTATCATCATGATTAAAATTAGAACTCATCATCAATTATCAACATTGTTCAAGTTAACAAACAAAACCAATCTTATCATAGGCCGAGAAAAAATAAATTCAAACCAATCCATTACCTATATTCATGCAAACATTCTATATGCAAACACTCAATACAAAAGAAAATATATATTTTTTTTTATTTGAAACATGCCTACAATATGCAAAATAAACATACTAACCAATGTAATGTCTGTGAACTAAACAATTATGTAATACAATATGATCCACCCCCAAACTCAAAGTTAATAATGTCCTTATTATTTAAATAAAAAGAATTGAAGAGTTAAGGACTTTCCTGATTTATTAAGCATCGTGCACGACCTTTGCATCATTGATGACTGGTGGTGGATAAATCGTCAACGGCTAAGGTTAGTTCAAATTGATCTAGAGTCAATGACAAATCCATGCAATTCATGAAGTTGATGGAAAAATTCTTACCCAATATACCCAATTTGATAACTCCATTCAATTACTTGGACAACCACTTCTTGAATGTGAGCATGTTGTATGTGTGCGGCTTTGTCCGATAAGAGAATAGGAGTGAGAGCTTGCAGAGAATAAGGTAATTTGGGTGTATTGAGTTTAGCCGAGAAAGGATGTGTGAAAGTGTGGATGCTTGTGGGGTGTATAACTTAATGAATTAGGTGGAGAATAACGAATGTCAAGAGAATGGATGAGAGTGGGTAAAGCTAAGCTTAACGAGTTTATGGGACTGAATTCGATGGTAGGACATTGGTATTCGAAGTTAGGATGGAAAGGGAATGGCTTTGTTTGAATGAGATTGGGATTTTTCGTTAATTTGTCAGAGTTCTCGCTAAGCTTTCACGGGCGTAGACATTTTGACGTGAAAAAGCCATTTGAAATGAGCATGCTCTATTCTGAAAAATTTTCCTCGATTTCTGTATATTTTCTTCCCTTTTCATAATCTTTTGCATGTCCATTGAACCTCCAATACCTGTAATGAAGAGAGACAACATAGATTAGAATAGCACTTTGGATTATAAGAGAACTTAATAAGCAAATATAATAACTTAATTCCTATATACTAAATAAACTAGTAAAGCATATAAATATAAAAATTCTCAGGTTGCCCCGATCGGTACGCTTGATTTCTGATCTTTTAGCTTTGACTTTGTCCGTCAAGACTATTCAATTCCTCTTCGATAATTGAGGAATCCTCTATCCATTGGAAATAATGTAACATTTGGTAGTTTCCCATTTGTGATGGCTATCGAATTAAAGTCACCTAGCATACTTTGTGTTGATAAGATCCTATTCAAGAACTTCCAACATCTAGGTGTTTTCTCCATTGTGTCTGCGAATAGATTCTGGTATTGAGGCTTTTCCAACACAACTGGTTCTTCATCTTTCTCATCCCACTCCTCGTACCATGGCTTCGAAGTTGTACTCGCTCTTACTTCACCAGGAGCTTTACCGACGATATGAATACCAATCGGATAAGGTTTTGTAAATCTAACCAGATCCTTAAACTTTGGTGGAGAAGGCACTTGAGGCATAAATAACATCGGTTCATCATCGTTGGTACCCACAGTTAGTTCTTTGCCGACCTTGTTTTCATTATCCCCCTTTGTCTCCTTTTTTTCAACATCTTGTGGCTGATCTAGTTGTAGATTTGGCTTGGGCACTTCATCAATCTCAGAATCCATGTCATAACACCAATTATTTTGAGGACCGTTACCGTTGTTCAAGACTTTGAACATTTGATCTATCTGGTTCTAAAGATTTTGAATTGACATCTCTTGATTAATTATTTTTTCCTCATTTGATGCTACGAACTTGGACAACAATTCCTTCAACCTTGAATTATCTGTCTCAGTTTTGGAATCCATGTATTGAGAACCATGGGTTGAAGTAATGATGAGTTGTTCCATCTGGTTCTAAAAATTATGGCTCAATATTTCTTGACTCATCATCCTCTCCTCTTGGTTTGGTATGAGCTTCGACAGGAATTCCTCCAAATTTGACTTTTCTTCTTGTGGCAATGGAGGTTGACATGAGAATTCCGGTACGTATGTTGGATTTGGAGTGTAGTATTGGTCTTCATAATTGTAGCTCCATGAAGAATTCGGGTGATAATCCCAATCTTTTTGATAATTGGCATATGCATAATCGTTGAGGTAGTTACCACCATGTTGTCCTGGCCTACAACTAACGGTGCATTGATTACTCGGATGATTCCCAACAAAAAAATTACAAACCACCACTATCCTTAGAATACATTGGGTTGCAACAACGTCCAACCTCCTCGAAAGTATCTCTAGCTGTGCTGATAATGCAGAAATTCTATCGAGTCCATCTATCCATGTGTCCTTTGGTTGAGTCATACTTGAATATACCCTTTGATAATTACATCCAACCATGGTACCTGAAAAGAGAGAAAAATACGAATGTAATAAAATAAAAAAAATGTTTAAATTAAGACTAATTTGATTGATGCTAATATTGGCAAAAAATATGAAACCAATTCTCCGGCAACGTCACCAAAAACTTGTTGGGTAAAATCTAGATACGCATAACACGCAAGTATACGTGGTCAACAAGTAATACAGTGAAAGTAGAGTATCATTCCCACGAGGAATTATTAATACAAATTACCAAATACTAACTCTTAACCAAACTAATTTTATTTAAACAATCAATTTAATGTTATAAAGTAAGTTATTTAATTAAACTAATTCTAATTACCACTAATTACAAATCAGATTATGGAGATTTAAGATCACAACTCACTTATTGCTTCACTTAAATTAAAACACTTCTTATCAATTATGCTCACTATTCTTAATTTTTAATCAAGAACACACAAGTAAATATGATCATCTCTCAATGCATCATACTCAAATCAACTTAAATCCACAGATGATAGAATTAAGAAGAACACCTTAATTAACTAATTCACTATATCACTATGTGAATTACAATTAAAGAGGATTTAATGCACAAGTTCTTTATCAGATTACATGTGATGAATAGGTATATCTCTATCCTGTACATAAATTATGAATTCCAATGCAATGCAGAAAACACAATCACATGCTATTATGATCATATCTAAATCTATAATTCATCTCTTGAGTTTATATAGATTATCACGGTAATTGTTAGCTAGGCAAGAAATTCATCACAAATCATAATAGGCAATCTAAGAATTATCACAATAATTAATAGAGAAATATACTAAAAATAAATTATGCAATAAGTTCCATTGTAATCTTAAACAAAAGATTTAGTTCATGATTAATGAATTAAAACTAAGAATCCACAATTGAATAAACATTTAAAGAAAAAAATAAGAGTAGAGTGAAGAATAAATATGTTGTCAGCAAATCTCAATCTTCCTCATGCTCCTACTCTTGATCTTCAATGGTCTCCAAGTTGCTTCCATTTCCAAAACTAATAAGAACTAGGGTTTTGTCCTAATCTGCTATAATCTAATCTAATGGAATCCCCCCCTAAATCCTTGCAATTCTCATCCTTTGATATGCCTCTTCATATGTCTTTTAGTCCCCCTGAAAGTCCTTGAACAATCAGCTCGAACCAATCCTACTTGAATTCAAATTCTGAAAAAACAACTACTTTTTCTTCCAGACTCTCGCCTCACGGGTGTGTTTTTTTGTACTAATAGGCCGCCAAATGAGGGTACTACTTTTTTGCCTCATTACCCCTTACCTCATGGGGTTTTGAGTGTATAATGTTCTAAATGGGGTCCTTTTTGGAAATTTTCTACTCTGACGTCCTTTGGGAAAATGGTCATAACGTCTTCGTCTAAACTCCGATTTTGATAATTCAAGATGTTCCGGAAATAGGAGACGTAAATATACAACTTTTATTCTTTGAGATTTTCGAAATTAGGGCTGGAGAAATGCCAAAATTGGCTCTGAAGTGGCTGGTATGTAAATAGTAAGACAAAAATACGAATCTAGAAACCCCAAACGTCGATCCAAGTAACTTTTGTCTCAATTCCTACAAAACAACATAAAACATGCATGAATAGACACAAACACTTAAAAAACTTCCAAATGATTAAGCTCAAATGCACTCAATTAATGGGGACAAAACCCACTCATCAGCGAGGGAGAGAAATAATACGCGGGAAGTAAATTAATACAGACTCATTTTCGATGGCATGTCCGTCGAGATTGTTCCCATCGTGATTGACTCTCTAGTGGCTGGCGTCTTATCGACAATAGCCTTATCCCCCGTCGCCTATGACTTTTCCTTCCAATTCAAAAACATTCTCACCAAATTCTGCCCCAGGAAAGGTCATTCTCGACGAGACATATTGGCGACGATTATTTCATCAACATTAAGGTCATTATCGATGGGCATAACGTCGTCGCTAATGTTGTCGTTGCCAATGATCTATTTTTTGTAGTGCTCGACATAAGCTCTATTTTTCACCTTCCGCTTAAGGTTTCCCATCACCCTCTCAAAAGGGTACATCCATCTATATTGAACTAGACCCCCAACATGAGCTTCATATGGAAGATGGATTTGCAAATGCTTCATGGAGTTAAAAAAAACCAGGCGGGAATATTTTTCAAGCTTACATGTGATCTCAATGATGTTCTTCTTAAGTACAGACATGTCCTTCTCATTTAATGTTTTAGAACACAAGTCTATGAAAAAATAACTAAGATCAGTCAAAGCATCACATATTGGTTTATCAAGCATATCTCGAAATGTTATAGGCATGAGTCTCTCCATGAAGACATAACAGTCATAACTCTACATCCCTTATAATTTTCCACCCGTAACACACCTTGCAATGTTTGACGCATATCCATCTGGTAGTTTGAGAGACTTAATCCATGTGCACACATCTTTAACCTAATTTTTGGACAATGTGTACCTTGCATGCGGTTTGAACATCTTAACAATTACAGATTCATAAAGTTCTAATCCAGGAAGCTTACAAATATCTTTTATTTCCAATCGTGCTTTATCATTATCTTTTGTCTTGCCCGTAACACTCATCACGGTGTTAAACACATTGTCAAACACATTCTTCTCAATATGCATCACATCTAGATTATGTCTAATCAAATTTGTAGACCAATAAGGCAGTTCCCAAAAAATGCTTTTGCGAACCTAATTATGAGACTCGCTAAACCCATTGATTGTGTTTGAGGAAAAAGTTTTTTCGAACTGGATAACCGGTAATCTTATCACACGGTCACACATCTCTGTCCCCGACAATCGTGGTGCATGCATATCATTGTCTACTTTCCCTTTCCTAGAGTGTTTTATGTTTATTCGAAATGTGTGATCTACCGGCAAGAAACGAAGATGATAGTCAAACCAGCAAGGCTTTCTGACTTTTGATAGATTAAAAGACTTTGTACGCTCCATACAATATGGAAAAGCCAATTTCCCGTGTGTACTACATCCAGTTAGCGTACCATAAGTAGGAAAGTCACTTATAGTCCACATAACCGCAACCCTAAGGTTAAAATTTATTTTTGTGAAAACATCCTAAGTCTGTACTCCATCCCTCCACAATAACCTTCAACTCGTCTATCAGAGGTCTCAAGTAAACATCTAGGTTCTTTCAAGTACTCTTGAGACCAAGAATAACAAGTGAAAGAAACAAGTATGGTTATTTCATACACATCCAAGGAGGTAAGTTGTACGAAGTAACAATCACAGACCAACAGGAGTACAAAATAACAGAGTGGCCAAATGGGTTAAAACCATCAGTGGACAATCCAAGCCTCACATTCCTAGGTTCCAATGCAAACCCAGGATGTAATAAGTTGAAATCTTTCTAAGCCTGCCCATCTACAGGATGGTTTAGTTCCCCATCTGTAGCTTGAGATTTCGCATACTAAGTCATATGTTCAGCTATTCTGGAAGTCATGTACAATCTTTTTAGCCAATGTGTAATTGGAAAATACCTTAACATCTTAAAAGACATATTTATTTATTTTGTTGTCACACCCTCTTTATTAGGCCTAAACCGATCATGACTGCAAAACGTGCACCTTGTCTCATGTTCATTTTTCTTATAAAATAACATGCAATCGTTAAGATATGTATCGATCTTTTGGTATCTAAGACCCAATTTCTTCACCATTTTCTTATAATAGTAGTAGTTTTCGGGAAATTTTTTACCCTCAGGTAACATACACTTAATAGCCTTCAAAAGCAACTCAAAACACTCATGGCCCATGTTGTGATCAGCCTTAATGTTAAGTAATGTCGCCACTACAGACAATGTAGTGTGCTTGGTGAAACCATGCCACAACGGCTCGCTACCCCCGTCTAACAACTTAAAAATGCTTTGGCATCAGAATTCATAGGGTGCTCTCTACCTTGTTCCCAATCAAAATTCAGCCCTGCACGCAATATCATAAACCATTTCATTCATACGATGGGTACTGCTGCCCGAATTGTGTACGTGTGTTATACCACCATCTTTTCTCTGATCATGTGCCCACCAGCATTCTTCGTAATTTTTCATGAACCCAAAAACAAGTAAATGATAGTTGACAATGTCTCTGTCTATGAAATTTACATTCTTACATTTCAAACAAGGGCATCTTATCTTGTTTTGACCATTCACACATTCCGGGTTACTATACGCATAATCCAAAAACACTTGGCAACCAGCTCTTAATTTAGCTGAAACACCTATTTGGGCACCCGACTTTCGTCGACTCATCTACCTACGGTCTGAATAGAGGTCTATGATACCATGGTACCTACTGCATACAAGAATTATTGTATTCCCTTTGTTAGAGATTTACAATTCAGCCCAATTTCATTTATGATGCTTATAAATACATATATATATATATATATGTACATATATAACATTAGTGTGCATCATAAATGCTCCTTCGGGAATGGAATGAGGATACATATATACCCAAAATAAATTTACGTAGCATGAGACTGAATACTCTAAGGCATGATATATTGTTATGGATCTCAAATTAGAATGAAGTATGATCATATGTTATTATACATATTTTAATTGAAACATCTGTGCACCACCCTAAAGACAATAGATTTCTAGGGATAGAATATGAATCAATATTACATCATGCATGGCCTGCATATGCATTGGGACAAGTCTACATCATTTGTTTTTGCATATACATAGGTATTATATAAATATACGCCTCTTTTCAGTTACTCGACCAACTCAAAAATTTAGCCATAGTATCCCCTATAATATGGACTATCCACATGCACGAGGGCATGTATATATGGCCATTTATAGGGACCCAACACACAACCCAAAAGAAATATACAAATTTGGAATATAATACGACACAAACAAAATAAAAAATAATTTATAGGACTATTAATCCCCTATCATAAGATAAAATAGTTTGAAGTAATGCTAAATTAAAATAATTAATAATTCAATCATTCACTTCTTGTCCAAGTAATGCTGCATATATAATTACTCATCTTATTCAAATTACAATTATACTCTGAAATTTTAATGATTTCATACTCTAAAATTTGATCACAAAATTAACAGAATAAATATAACCCAATCAAACACCCCTATATATAAACATATAGATAATACTAATACTACCCAATAGCTAAAATTGAAAACTATACAAGTCACATTCAATACCACCAAAATAAATAATTATCAATCACTCAATCACATTGATTTCTCAATAATACTGTGCAAAATACATATAAATCCATAAATAATATTACCTGTTTGCGAGAGACTGGTAGTGGGGCGGTACCATTCAGTGACAAGGTTCAGAATCGTTCAAGCAAAGGGGCGTGGTAGATTGCTCAGCGTGAGTAAGGCTGCGGCTTCTCCTTCTCGGCTCAGCTTCTCTCCGCCTCTCTTCTCCCTCTGTTCTCCCACTCTTTTCCCACTCTAAACTAACTTCGATCTCCCTCCGTTCTTCTTCTTCTTCAAGTTCTTCTCCCTTCTTTCTTCTTCTATTTCTTCTTTTGTTAGACTAAAATCGGTCTGTTTAGTTCTCTAGTATTAAAGGATTAGCGACCGCTTTTCGCAACCGCTTTCGATCGCTGTTTCTTAATGACGTGAACTTATTAGCTATCGCATACGATCGCTAATATTTATTGGTCGCTACAAACTTCTCCGCTAACATATTGCGCCAATTTTTGGGAGGCAAAACAATACCAACGACTGATCAATGACCTTTTGTGGTCGCGGTTATTATTTAGCTACTAGATTCAATAACAGTCGCCAAAAGTGGTCGCTAATTCTCATATTGGCAACCGCATACGGAAGTCATTGATAGATAATTTTCTTGTAATGAAGTTTGATAGGAGTATTATTTTAGAAAAAAAATCAATTTATAGTAGGAATTTTATTTTAGAAGTGTCCTATTTTGAATAGGAAGAAGACATATGTGGGGTACTCTATAAATAGAGTATTATGTTGTGTTTTTAAAGTGTAGCACAATCAAATGTCATGTAGCATCCTAGGAGTTGAGAGAGGGTGTGAGTGAGTTTTGCGTTTGTGTGAGGGAGAGGGTTTTTGTAACTTTTATATTTCGTGCAAAAAAGTTATATTTTGGGTGGGAGGGTTTTGCAGCTTTTAGTCCGTGCAAAAAGTTGTGTCGCAATATTGTGGAACCTCAAGTTTTAGGGCGTAAAACTTGGGATGATTATTGTAAGCCCATTATTTTGATATAGTGAAAATTCAGAGTTTGGCCTATGGTTTTTCCCTTTAAGGGTTTTCCACATTAAATCTTGTGTTGCTTTATCTCTCTTTATTTTATTGTGTGGTTTGCATTGACTTAATTCCCAACAAGTAGTATCAGAGCTAGGTTGATTGGATTCACGGTAGAAGGGGAATTAGTCATATTGGGGTGACAAATAAAGAGAGTGAAGATTGAAGGAGTTGGTGTTCATCGTGATGTTGATGAATAAGAGATTTTGTGATTTTGGAGAATCACCGTTGCAATCGCTAGATGATGTAGATGAGGAAGATGGAGATTATTATGATAGTGTAGATTATGTGGATGATATGAATGATGCAGATGACACAGAAGATGTGGATGTTGCAGATGACGCGGATGATGCATATATTGCGGATAATGAGGATAATGCAAATAATGCGAATGATAGTGGCGACTACAACAATGGTGACAGTGACAAAGATGAAGGTGAAGTGTTTGCAGATTCGAGTCGAGGGAGAAATTATTGGGAAACTCCTCGAATCCTGTTGAGATATGAAGTTGAAGTATTTGGATATTCGAGTCGAGGGAGAAATTGTTGGGATACTTCTCGATTTCTATTCAGAAAAGAATTTGCTAATATGAAAAGGAAGAACTCATATTTTTGATAGGAGTATTATTTTAGAAAGAAATCGATTTGTAGTAGGAAGTTTATTTTAGAAGTGTTCTATTTTGAATAGGAAGAGGAGATATGCGGGGTACTTTATAAATAGAGTATTATATTGATTTGTTGAAGTGTAGCACAATCAAAAGTCATGTAGTATCCTAAGAGTTGAGAGAAGGTGTGAGTGAGTTTTATGTTTGTGTGAGGGAGAGGGTTTTTGCAGCTTTTATATTCCATACAAAAAAGTTGTATTGTGGGTAAGAGGTTTTTGCAGCTTTTAGTCCATGCAAAAAGTTGTGTCGCAGTATTGTGAAACCTCAAGTTTTAGTGCGTAAAAACTTGGGATAATTATTGTAAGCCTATTATTTTGATATAGTGGAGATTCGGAGTTTGACCTGTGATTTTTCTTTTTAAAAATTTTTCATATTAAATTATTTATTATTTTATCTCTCTTTATTTTATTGTGTGACTTGCATTTACTTAATTCCCAACATATGTATATTTACAACTAATTTGTATGTGAACAAATAATACATGGAGAACAATACATGGGATAAGACAACACATAAGATATTGGATGGGACAACATAATTTGGCTCATGCTAAGCCGTAAAGATTAATATATAATTTGATGTGCTTCATTAATTAATGACAATTTTAACATTTACCATTTATATGAAGATAATTTTTTTCATTTTATCATTTTATTAAAAGTACGTCATTTTGTTCAATGGATAACTATGGCTAGCCACAATTTTTTTTTTTTTTGTTAATTTAACGCGGAGACGGGAGAGATCTACTAACACTATTAATGAAATACACGGTGGATACTGAATTCTTGGTTCTTCTTCATGTGATGGATCTGATCTACATAGCATCTCATCTCATTCAAGAAAAACAGAGTGGGGGTTGGGGCCTGAGGAGAAAGTTTAAGAGGGGAGGGGACCAAAGTATTGTGTTCTGCAACAAGTACTTGAAATTATGCATGCAGGCCTTTCGTGGTTTCTTAGCTGGCCTCTCTGTCTGCAAAACTACTTATTTTGATCCATTGGTGGTCCATAACAGGGTAAACATTAGGTCATCTATATATGGCTAGTTTACTACTAAAATTAAGATGAGAATTGACTGAATAAATGGTATACTAGTTCTTACTTCTTATTAGTGCGGGATAAAAAAAAAAGAAAAAAAAAAAGAGCTAAATTTTCTAGCATGAGGGTGACCATCTCTGGAAACTTCATTGTCACTTGGCACACCAGCTAATTAATTAATGAACTTTTTGTTTCTCCACAACCCAAAAACTCATAAGACAACAAAAGAACAATTTGTAAGTTCAACTTATTTTAGTAATTGAAAGCTATATATGTATCGTGGTATGATTACCCGATGTCCCTAATATCGATGATATTCAGTGCATAAAATTAGAGATCATATATATGGAGTGTAGAGAAAATGATAGGATGTCATCTTTTTCTCTTTAAAAGGAAAAAAATAACTGTTGAAAATCATATACACATTACTTTCGTATCAACACAAAACAATTCCGACACTTAATCGGTCAATCTTAAAGTGAAGATCAATAGTATTTTAGAATGGAGGGAGTATTATATTATACTTAGGTTGATTTGGAAAAGAGAGAGATGGCATTTTTTGTAGTTGTGCTAATTAAATAGAAGAGAATGTATTGATTAGTTAAACAATTTTACATGATAAATAATAAATATAAAATGTGTTAATACAATTCAAATTTTCATCCCTGAATAATTTCTAAAAAGAAGTATAAATGCCCTTCAAATGCTCTATGGGATGGAATATATAGTACTAGTACGTAGATAGACAATGATCCACACGGAAATGTATGCCCAGCCTTTGTTACTCACAAATCTGTACCAGAAAATGACACTGCACTGCAAGCTTTTACTACTACTTTGGATCCCAACCAAAACCTAGCTTACTCTCGACTTTTGTTCATTATTAAATATGTATTACTTCCGTTTCATAAAACCCCATATATGTCTACTTTTCATTGAGGCTTAATAGAATATTTGAGCTCAAAATATACATTGAGTTATAATTAGGGTCACAAAATTTAAGCCTCTTCTCAAAGTAAATCTAAGTAAGTAAGATAAACCCTAAATAGTAATCCAACCAATTTAACCTTCACAATGTCAACTCGAAAAAAATATTTGCATTGTGCTTAATATTTTTTATATAGTCAAACTGAATAATATACCATCAAACTTTTTCTCTCTCTTTATATATATATATATATATATATATACACACACACATACTGTTCTGGTCTCAAAAGTTTAAAAGGAATTAAACATTTAACTGTTGTTTTGGTGTCTATGGCGACGGTTCGATCCGTCGCCATAGCCATGTAGTCTTTGGCGACGGGTCGAACCATCGCCATAGTCACCAAAGACGACGGTTCGTCGTTAGTTCGCTTTTTAAGGTTCGCTTTAGAACCTCTCCGTATATATATATATGTTGGAAATGGGTTTGACAATATAAATATTTAAGCATTTTGAGGATTAATTTAATATGGGACCCACACGCCGGATATGCCGGGTCTTTGCACCAATGTGTTCTCCTTCGTGAAGAGTATATCTTGGTATATTTATATGTTCAAATCCATTAAGAATTGAATGAGAAAATTGACTCCAAAATCACCTACTTGAAATGTTGTAAATTGCAAAAGTCCCACATATTAGAGGGAAAAATGAAGAACATATATGATAAGTGGATTTTATATACGTGATTCAATGTCCATTTCATGCTTATTTGTTGTTAAATTCTTGTGATCATGTTCCTTTTTACTCGTTTTATGTTATTGCATGTGTAGGATGGTGGTTGTGGCATTTAACGTACATTTGGAACTATTCGGTGTGATATGGAGTTAATTGGTACAAAGTTGGAAGAAATTTTGAAGTTCAAAGATGTCATTCAAATAGAATAGAGGTGGCTTGGAATGCAATGTTATATTATATTATGCACCACGGGCTGGGTCTTAAACTTTAGTTAGTTAGAAGGTAGCCCACCACCAAGGCGATTTTTTGTTTATACACCACGGCTGGGGTCTTCATTCGAGCTTGACAGAAAGGATGGCGTAGGTAGGCGCGATATATCGATATGAACTTCACCGGCTGGGTGGCAATTGTATCGTGGTCCTCGCTATGATTGAAATTCTTCTTGGGCATGGATTCTAGATTATTGCATGACAATGGAGTTCTAATTGAAGGGAATTTCGGCTAGAGCTTGTGTGTTGGACATCTACTACTTTATCAATAACAACTTCAACAATACAAGGGGAGATTACGAAGATTGAGCTCTGTTGTTTTTTCATAGCAAGCTTTGGAGGAGTATTTCGAAGAGATTTTCGAGACGAATGCGATTCTAGGCTACAAGAAGGGTGTTTTTCAATATTCTTCGTCTTAGGCTATTATTTGTAATCACAAGAATGATTTCTATGATTTATTCAGTGTTTATTTCGTTTATTATGAATTAATTCACTTTTTAGGCTTATGATGGATCTCTAAGTGAGATGATGATTTTGTAACCTTTGATTTTCAATTCAATAATCTATTCCTAGTTTATCTATATTGATTTGAGCTTGAATTTATGAATTGCCTAATTAACAATTCTTTGTGGATTTGTATGGAATCGAGAGATGATATTTAAATCTAGACCTAATTAATATAGCATGTGTTCATGAATTTTGTGAATAGCAGAATTGTGATGAATGCTAAGGTAGAGATATGCTTGACAGTGCATGTAATCGGATAGAGAACTTATCACTACAAGAAATCACACAAAAAATGACGCTAAAATTTGTTACATAAAATTCATTTTTTGTCACTAAAATATTTGGTGACGATTGTTAATCGTCACAGAGACCGTCACCGTATGAGCGTGGTATTAGGTATATTTGACAATATTTGATGTCGTCACTAAATGCTTTAACTTATGGTGACGATTTACATCATTGTCACTATAATTAATTACTTTTAGTGACGTTAATAGCGTCACTATTTGAATGAAACTTTCATCACTTTATATTATGTTTCGTCATCAAAACTTGGTGCATTAAATGACAAAAATCGTTTTTCGTCATTAAATGATATTGTTTTAGTGACGAAAATATGTTACTCAATTTAAATCATCTAATTTTAATGACGACAATATTGTCATATTTATGATTATTCTTTCGTCATGTTATTGTGTTTATCGTCACCAAAAATAAGAAAATAAATGATGACAGAACAATTTGTCACCTAATAATATATTTAACATGACAATTATGTCGTTATCATTTCATATTTTAAATAATATTACAAAATAATTTGTCACCAAAGAGTTATTTTTTGGGACACATTTTTCAATGTCACTAATTGAATACTTATGGTGACGATACATCTCGTCACAAAAAGAGTTACTAATAGTGAAAAAATTAGTTGTTGTGACTAAATGAATATATAACAGTGACGATATAGTTTGTCACCAAAGAATTAATTTCTTTGACATATTTTCCTGTCACTAATTGAATACTTATGGTGACGATAGAACTCGTCACATAAAGAGCTAATTGAATACTTATGCTAATGCCTGAAAGATTAGCATATTGTAGCCTGAAAGATTAAAAGAGTTGTAACTTCAATCATTTATCAAAGATTCCAAGTAATCCAACCACACACAATTCTACAGTTTCGACAAACATTCTTATCTTCAAAGTATGACAAGACATTAGCAAATAGATGAAAATTTCAAAAATTCCAGAAAAACAAATATACATAAATTGGGAGAAAGGTAAAAAATAGGTACAAAATTTACTTCTTTGTGTCACATATAAACAAAAAATGTGAAAACAATGTTTACTGGCTTACGTTATAAATCAGTGTTTGTTCAAAGGTGGTTCTTGCATGTTTGTGATGTGCTAAAGTTTAAAAACTAAGTTGAATCTTCTGTAGCTCAGTTTACTCCACAAACGACCGACCTTGGCACTGATTTTATTCCGCTAGGCCATCCAAGAATGTGGGGGAGAAAGAACAATGTACTCTGTTATAGCTAGCTATAATTCGCTAATCTCACCTTGTCTGCATTTTCCTACCCATATGATCATACTTGACCTTTTACTTGATGGCAAAACTCTACAACAATCCCTTCTTGGTGACTGCAACAGAAAAACAAAATACATTTAGTACCAGTATTAGTATTAGTAACATCGATCAATTGTAAGGAAAATCATCATATTAACATTTTAGTCACAAATCTGAAAGAATTCAACTGTACATTGTTGGAGTTTTTTCCTGATGCGAAGGCACATTATCTTATTGTACTGTCAAGTACTATCTAGCATATATCCACCCTTTCCTATTTGCAATCAGTTGTAATTTTATTATTGATGAACTGTTTAGAGGAAACCAGGTGATAACACAGCTATCCAACAATATAATGAAACCATAATGTGAGTTCTAAACACACAACCTGACAGGATTTCTTCCTACAACAAATAGATTAGTAGAAGCAAACCTCATAAATATCTTCCTTCATCCGTGTATAAGACAAATTTACAGCCCCAAGAATAACATGTGGTTGATGGCCTGTCATGAACTTTAAAATCCTTTGTTGATCATTCTTTTTGCGTTGCTAGTCATTGACATTTTGGCCACGGTTGCTGAGTGACCCAGCATACAACACATCCAGGACTTCTCCAGATGAATCCAACATCACAAAAGTGGTTGAAGGCTTTCCAGGGCCCCAACAGCAAGCCAGAACTCTTGGCCCGACTTCATCATCTGCATCATTTTCCTTCCGCTGGTATGGTGCCACAATAACTTTTTTCCACAACTGCTTTCCATAATCCAAAAGTAATCTACTTTTTGCTCTACTGGTCAACAAAGATCTTGCTTCCTTCTCCATTTGAGGTAGAAGAAAACCAAAAAATGCATCCTGCAATATCAACTTCCTCTGTTCATTCCATAGTTGAGCAGATTTGCTGACTCCGTCACTGAGATAATAATCATTAGAGTCACTTACTAATTTATCCAGCACATCGCCTGGCAGTTTAATTGTGTAACTTGAATAAGTTTCTCCTCCTCAGCCTTTTGAATAAGAAGCCACTGTGCATCCTCAAATCTAGGTAGAGGCTTTTCCCGTAACCATTTAACCCCAGCATACTGATGAAAAATATCAATAGCCACATTCCCATAGGATGTAGGACTTGTTGATACTACAGCATTATCCATAAAGATGCTATGAACGTGTTTCCGAACACACGTGTTTCCGACTTCGTTGCCTTCAGTGACTTGGTAATTGATTCAAACAGTTGTTTATTCAAGTTGAGCCTAGTTTCATCATATATGCTCCAAGACTCCTCATCATATCGCTTGTTGTAGTATAACTGCAGAGCACTCTTTCATTTTTGTAGAAGTAACCACTTTTAGTCCAAGTCCAGGATGACCCAAAGTAACTGCAACAAAGCAAACATTCAAAATCTTTATCTAAAAGTTCATTTAAAATATAAGCACTTCAATATACTAAAAAGTAGTACAGTGATTCAAGGATCAATCCATGTACCTTATTCCACCTTAAGGTCGACTTTTGGTCGGACTTATTCTGCAACTACTATACAGTGAATTCCAAAAATCTCACTATGTCTTCCTTAATTATTAACAGTTCATGACCTTCTTCAGTAGTCCCTATATTTATCCCAAATAAATGTACCATGCTTGTTGCAAGCTGATTACAAATCCAGGAACTCTCCTCATCTATACTCGATTCATCTATTGGTGGAGGCCCAGTGCTTGCTTCAGATATCTAAAAGATAACACAACAGATTCGTTATAAACAAAATTTACCCTCATCATCCCCAAATAAGCTGCGCTCGAGCTTTTCCATGGAGTCATCTTTCAAGAATTTGTATCTTAACAGCATATAGCACACAAACACAAACTAGCTTTGAAATAACACATCTTTCTGTACCTTGCCCTGAAGTTGTCTGCCCGAGAATCATAGCAAAGTTCGGCATCATAGCATGACATCATAAACCCAACATGCCCATTCTGCACCTTAAAACATTAAGCAACTTTCAGTGGTTTGTTCAGTATTAATGGAAACGAGACAAATACAATCATACAATAAAAATATATTCATGAATGCAGATCCTTTTTGGCATACGGTATATGGACCTCCACCCACGACAGTGCATCTTGAAACCTGTTAGGATATCCTCGGTAATTGAGCCGTAGATCAAACCCAACTGCATTGTGAGGAGTCTTTAGAAATTTATAGTAATGCACGAGCATATAAATGCAACACATGTTACAATTAACCATTAAGGGGACAAATTGATTACACGAATGGAGAATGGCATACAACCTTTCTGTAGAAGTTTTCTGCATTTGCTATTTCATATTGCATATTTGGAGGGTGAAGGGCATCTACTCCATCAGGGGTTTATGTATATTCTGATTTTCCTTTTATTCCAAAGGTTTGCATGATAGATGTAGGTTTTTCTTTTTCTTTTTCTTTCTTTCCACATTCATCATAATGTACAATTTATAACTCAACATGATCATGTTAGTTTTTAGAAATTACCTCCAAACCCCATTCTATTTTGTCTTCATAACCACAACTGATCACGTGAATGGCTTCTTTTAGCAGGGCTGCGGGGCTTGAGGAAGGTGGAACACCACCTTCAACCATCAAAGTCGAAGTCACAAAAATTGCTGACTGTCCAAACTTCTTTTCAAAATTCATTTGAGACATCAAAAGCTCCTTATCATCATCAAATCCTGTTGTAGAGAATTATAACTCTCATATAGATGAGGGGAAAAATTAAGATGGGAAGGAATCTAGCATTCAAAAGTTAGATGGATGTAAAGAAAGTCAATAACCTTGAGCATTTGCACCGTCTCCATTCACACCGTGTTTAGAATATTTCTCAAGTTTTTTGCGGCGTCCAAAACATGGGCAACAGTCACAGCTAACCATTTTTGGGCGCTTGGGACCCTTAGGTGGTACATAACCATATAAAGCTTGTCATCTGAAGACACATCCTGTGCCAACATATACAGGGCCTTGTATTCCATCTAGACCTTTCATGTTAATCTGCCAAAGGTGGAAACCACATTAATTGGGAAGCATACAAAATATAAAATATAAGGTACATTATAATTTTACATATTAGTTTCGGAATAGTAGACACCAGACATGTTCTTTAATAGTCCAAATTGTGTTTTGTTTTGTCTTTACAGGAAGTGAACTTACATCAACGAACACTGTGTTTCTGTTTGTGTATCTATCACTCCTGTCTATGCCATCGAATCTTTAAGGAAATTGAACATAGCAAACCTTCCTCCCAATTTGTGGATCCATCAAGAAACACATTGCCTCTCGGACAGCTTTGCTGTTGTTCAGGTAATGATCACAGTCTAAGTTCAGCATAAAGGGAGCATTTGTAAGAACTCCAGCGACACGTACCTGCAGAGTTCGAATACAAGAGTGGAAATAGATTATTATTAGAGAATGTGATTGAGCTTCCATTATCTGGATCAAAAATGGTACTGACACCAAGTTTGTAACTTTGCAACTTTGAACCCCAATCTTGAGAACTCACATTGCACGCAAATTATGACAAGCAGATGAAAAATTAAGAGAAGGTAACAAATTAAATTGTAACAGTATCAATTTTATCAGCAAAGGGATGATAGATGTATTTTTGAATCATAATTTTCCTAATTTTTATTAGAGAATGTGATTGAGCTTCCATTATGTCTTTAACCCTTCGTCCATATTCTTTCTGAATATCGTTCCTAGTTGAGACTTGAGAAGAAGTTTCCCCCCCACCATCTCAAAATGACAAAAACAATAATAGACTAAAATGAGATTAAAAACTAAGACTAAACTAAAAATATAACTGTCATATAAGACTAAACTATTTTGTTCAGTAAAGAAAAATTAAAGAATTAAAGAATTTAAACCAATCAAAAATTGCAATAACCATTCGTGGCCCATTTCCTTTATATCATATGTCACACTCTTCTTGCCAAGATTTCATCATGGTTTATCTTATACTTGCTACATTCAAAAAAAGTTCTGAAAATATCCATAAGCATATAGATCAGCTTTTCTCGCTATGCAATAGTCAAAAAGTATGGATCAATATGCAATGTGATATCAGTAGTTTCATCATTCGCCAGTTCAAACAAATAAAGCACACGAACAGTTGCTCGGACCCAACTTAACATACTGAAAGCAATCATCCTTACAGTGCTTTAACTAATCATCATTTATGAGTATATAATACACTCGCACAATGGTCAATGTAGAGAAGCAAAAGTTGAATGCTCCTTTCCACAATGCCAAATTCCCAGAGGGTAACTTACAACAAGAGCCAACACGTTAGGTAAATCTACCCATTAAGAAATCTTTGTGCACGTCCAAAATGGAAAATTCATGGTCATAGGCTGGCTAATAAAGGCTTGAAATTTCTAGTACTAGTGCAGGAAAATCCTATTATAGAAACTCAGAAGTCAATTCATAAGCTAGCCAAACAGTATTTGAAATAGCAACAAAAGCATGTTCAAAGACCGGGAAAAATTGACTTGGTCATGCTCCCAAAACATCAAACGATATGATTTTACCAATTCACAAATCATAACCCCCGTTTGGCTGGCGAGAAATGCAAAGAAAAACAAAATAAATTATAAAAAAAACCTAGACCTTCGATTCCAATGTTAAACCAAACTGAACGATGTTTTGAATCTAAGACTAAACTAAAAATATAACTGTCATATAAGAATTACCTTTAATTTTCTATATCCATGTGTCGTTGGCTTCAGTTTTATTCCAACTCTTCTTCCTTAATAACCCCAAATTTGGGTATTCTTCTAATTCGTACTTGCTCAACCCAGCTCGTAAAAATTACAGAGTTTCGACCTGTGTCGGTGCCGTTGCAACTGGGACACCTGGGGAACTGACCCCGACCCTGACCCGCCATGGGGTTTTGCTGGTTCATGACGGACTTGACCAGAGCAGTAACGAGATAGAAAGTGTTAGAAAGGAGGGAGATGACTTGAGAGGACGAAGATAATTTGGGGGAAAAATTGAAGTGAAATACTGAAATGATTTGGGGGAATATGAGAGGTTTTTTCTTTTAAAAACCTTTATACCGACGGTTTCGTGTTGATTGTCGCTATAGATACTCTATAGTGACGTTTCCGTGTTGACCGTCGCTATAGCTCGTCGCTATATGTCGAATTTCTAGTAGTGTCATATATATATATATATATATATATATATATATATATATATATTTATCACACATACGCATTATACCGCATATACTCAATTATTCTGTATCACATATTCAATACAGTATATATTAAAATAAAAAAAATATTTTAGTAAATTTTTATTTTAATATATATTGAACATTTGGACTATTACATTATCTTTTGTCAACACTATAAATGCATACATAACTTATAGATCAGCCTTATGAATTTGAGTCTCATTATACGCGAAATCACAGCTCTCATTTTTTTTCCCCAAGAAAACAGAACCATTCTATGATGTCGATTTCACTACACTTGCTAATCAAATCTATGAAGTTGCTTCGTCAAAAATTTAAACTAAATAGTGATTTAGATTATCAAAATTGTACAAGACCATCAACAGCAATAGCAACCATCAACAACAATGACATGAAATCATTTCAAAATCATAGTTGTTCAATTAGAACAACTACTAATCAATTCAAATCAAAATCTAGAAACATACCTAAAATGTCAAATAATTTCTGGCTTCAAATTGGGATTATTGAAAATTGATAATGGAGGTTCTTGAATAAATGGAGGCTGTCAATGATAAAAGGAAGACCGGTGACATCGCTTGGATACAAGTTTGTTTGGAAAAAAATTTGCCTCCATATAAAAAAGTGATGTCATTGCATATTTTGTCACTAAATATAAAGATTTATGATGAACCAGTTTTGTCACTTATCCACTGATCTAATTAGTGACGCACTATTATCTCGTCATTTAAAATTGGTATTTGTGACAATAAAAATTGTCATACTTTATTAATTTTTTGTCTTTACAAAATTTGCCTCCAAAATTTCTTAAAATTTTTTACCTCCAAATAAAATTGTGACGATATTACGTACTTTGTCACTAAATATAAGAATTTATGACAAACTAGTTTTGTCACTTATCCACGCATCTAATTAGTGACGCACTATTATCTCGTCATATAAAATTGGTATTTATGACAATACAAATTGTCATAAATTATTATTTTTTTTGTCTTTAAAAAATTTCCCTCCAAAAGTTTTTAGAAAATTTTTGCCTCCAAATAAAATTGTGACGATATTACGTGTACTTTGTCACTAAATATAAGAATTTATGATTTGACCCATTTAAATCACTTATCCACTCATCTAATTAGTGATAAACTATTACTGCGTCATATAAAATTGGTATTTTATGACAATACAAATTGTCATAAATTATTATTTTTTCGCCTTTAAAAATTTTCTCCAAAATTTTGCCTCCAAATAAAATTGTGACGAATTTGTATTTGGCGCCACTAAATGTGAACATTAGTGATTTAAAGCACATTGTCACTAAATTTTACAAATAATTAATGACAAACTATTATGTTGTCATCGAAAGAAATATTTTGTGACAATAAATCATCATCAATTATTACAAAATGTCACTAAAAGGTTTTCCTCCAAAATTTTGGTACAAAATTCTACCTCCAAAATAACTTCATGTATTTAAATTTTGTTAATCGTCATCAAATGTGTAAATTAGTGAAGATATAAATGATTAATAGTAACAAAAGTAAAAGTCGTCACAAAAGCTAAAGTTTTAGTGACGATTATGAATTTCGTAATTATTAATTAACAAATTATGACAAAATTTTGTGCGTGGCAAAAATTTCGTCATAAAATGTGTGATTTCTTGTAGTGTATTCTTAAACCTTTTTTAATTGTAATTCATATAGAGATATAGTGAGTTAGTTGATTAAGGTCTTTAACTTGTTTCTATCTTAATTATGGATTAAAGTTAATATGGTATTAGTGCATCGAGAGGTGGTTAATTAATACTACGTTCGTGTTCTTGATTAATAAACTGGGATAGTGAATTGAATTGGAATTAAGGTGTTAAGATCAGAGTGAAGCTTAGGGTGAAATCGTAAGTCTAATTCTCCATTAATTGTTTAAAATTCCAGATTTTGATAGTTGTAATTGTTTTGTGATAGTTCAATTATTCTTTAATTTAGATTATTTAATTTTATTTATTGAGTTGATTTGTTTAATAAAATTTGGATTAATAGAAAATTGGTAATTGTAAGTTAAGATTATTGCTAGTTAGTCTTTGTGGGAACGATACTCTACTCATCACTCTATTACTTGTTGACCACGATATTGCGTGTGTTGCATATATATAGCTTTTTATAGAACAAGTTTTTGCTGGCCGATTCTTTGGGGACAATTTAGTATAAATCTTAATAGTTTTACGATATCAGTTTAATTAATCCAGTTTTACTTAGACATTTTTGTTTTGTTCCTTCTATTTCAGGTGTTGGAAACAGTTTATGCAAACTCGGTCCAAAAATCCAGACTTGCTACCTTTTGAGGACGACATTGAGAAAAGGTTTCAGAGGTTGAGTACGTGGATTAAGGAAACGAGGCAAGAATTTGAAACATCTGAAAAGGAAGAGGAAATGGCAGCCGAAGATCAGAAAGCGTTAAGGGACTTCACACACCTAAGGTGATCGAACTACAGCTAAGCATCACCAGTTCGCATGATAGTAATCGCTAACACATTTGAAATCAAGCCTGGAACGATTCAAATGATTCAGAATTTAGTTCAGTTTGGGGGATTGGCAAATGACGATCTGAACGAGCATCTAGTCAGCTTTCTGGAAATTTGCGACACCTTTAGGTACAATGGGGTGTCAGATGATGCGGTTAGACTTTGCTTGTTCCCATTCACTCTACGGGACAAGGTGAAGAGTTGGTTGCATTCTCTACCACTCGGATCGATAACTACATGGGAGGACTTAGCTCAGAAATTCCTCGCCAAATTCTTTCCACCGGTGAAAACTGCAAAGATGAGGAACGAGATAACAATGTTTGAGCAGCAACATGGGGAGTCGTTATATGAGGCATGGGAGAGATACAAAGAATTGCTCAAAAAATGTCCAGGCTGCAATTGAACACCTTTTACAATGGACTACATGGGAATCTCAGAACGAGTATCGATGCAGCGTCGGGCGGAGCATTCATGGCCAAGAGTTACGAGGAAGCATATGATTTGATTGAAACCATGGCGGCTAACAACTACCAGTGCCCCACAGCGAGAATGACACATGCAAAGGCAGCTGGGGTTTTAGAAGTGGATGGTGTGACGGCTATACAAGCACAAATTTTAGCACTTTCAAAGAAGTTGGATTCTATGACAGGGGTACAGGCTCAACAAGCACAACAAGTGGCAGTTATATGTGAGTTGTGCGCGGGAGAGCACCCAACGGATCAATGCACGATTAATCCAAAGATCTCGTGCGCAAGCTTAGGGCAATTATAACAGAATTCCGCAGAACACATACCAGAACACATACAATCAAGAAAATAGGAATCATCCGAATTTCTCGTGGAGCAATAATCAGCAACATCAAGCTCCACGACAATTATTTACCCCAGGTTTTCAGAATCACCAACAACCAGCCCAACATCATGAAAGGAAATCAGATTTTGAGGAATTGGTGTCGAAATATATAACAAGTAATGAGGCAGTCATGAAAACTCAAGCCATAGCCATCAAGAACTTGGAAAATCAGATGGGGCAAATTGCCTTAGCACTAAATAACATGCCACAAGGGACCCTACCAAGTGATACAGAGAGAAATCCGAAGGGTAATCATGAACAGTGTCAGGCAATTACATTGCGGAGTGGAAAACATCTTGAGGGTACTAATGCAGAAAATTCAGCGACTCCGGATGAAAAAGTTGATGACAGTCACGTGGTTGAAGGAAACAAGGGTGAGGATAAACAGAGTGAGGAAACAAAGTTGAACAATGAGCCAATTGTTTATCCACCACCACCATTTCAGCAGAGGGTCCAAAAATAGAAATTAGACAAGCAATTTGCAAAGTTTTTGAAAGTGTTCAAGAAACTTCAGATAAACATACCATTTGCAGAAGCCCTAGAGCAAATGTCGAGCTATGCAAAATTTATGAAAGGGATTATGTCAAGGAAGAAGAAATGGGAAGATTTTGAGACAGTTGCACTAACAGAGGAGTGTAGTACGATATTATAGCAGAAATTACCACCAAAACTCAAGGACCCGGGGAGCTTCACTATTCCATGCACGATCGGGAATATGCATTTCAGCAAGTGTTTATGTGATTTGGGAGCGAGTGTAAATCTTATGCCATTGTCAAGATATACGTAATTGGGTTTGCCGTGCAAGACCTCTGAATATTTCATCATAAATGATGATAGGTCACCACATATCCGAGAGGCATAAGAGAGAACATTTTAGTGAAAGTGGATAAGTTTATATATTCCCCGCGGACTTTATCATTCTGGAATTTGAGGAGGACAAGAACATCCCAATTATCCTAGGGAGACCATTTTTGGCTACGGGTAGGACACTCATAGATGTACAAAAAGTAAAACTGACTATGAGAGTCCAAGATCAAGAAATAAAATTCAATGTGTTCAAGGCAATGAAATTCCCTACGGATGAGGAAGAATGTTTTTGAATGGATTTAATTGAGCAAATCATTAGTGAAGATATGAGCAAGAGTTTGGTCAACGATCCATTAGAAACAACTTTATTGGGGGATGAAGAGGTCGACGACCCGAAATTGGTGGATTACTTACAAATGCTAGACTCATTGCCACGAGTTTCTAGATTCAGAACACCGTTTGAACCATTGTACATGGAGGAAGTAGCCGCAGAAAAACTGAAACCATCATTGGAAGAGCTACCAAAGTTGGAACTTAAGCCACTCCTTAAACACCTCAGGTATGCGTATTTAGGCAATTCAAATTCTTTACATGTTATTATTTCAACCGTGACTTAACTAATTGCGGGAAGAAAAGTTCTTGAGGTGCTTAGGGAACACAAATCAATGATCGGGTGGACAATTGCGGATATAAAGGGAATCAACCCTTCATTTTGCATGCACAAGATTTTGATGGAAGATGAAGCAAAACCAACGGTGGAGCAACAGCGACGACTTAACCCGATTATGAAGGAAGTTGTGAAGAATAAAATTTTGAAGTGGTTGAATGTCGGTATCATCTACCCAATTTCCGACAAAGAAATGGGTTAATCCTCCCAAAGGTATGCATCTTAAAAAAGGAGGAATGACGGTGGCAGCAGTAATGAGGACAACGAATTAATACCGACTAAATAAAGGATAAAGTTGGAGGGTTTGCATGGATTATAGAAAATTGGTAATTGTTAGTTAAGATTAATATTGCTAGTTAGTCTTTGTGGGAACGATACTCTACTCATCACTCTATTACTTGTTGACCACGTATACTTGCGTGTTGTGCGTATATAGATTTTAGCCAACAATATATATGGGATGTTTGCTTAATGAGAAGGGCCCCAAGAGGCACCCCACTTTTGTGAAAGGGATTTTGTCCAATGTGGGAAAAATAATTTTCTGGGCGCACTAAAACAGATTTTGTCATGATATATAGTATTTTGCAGAGCGGAAAAATTCTCTGCAGAATGGGACAGAAAATTACATACTGTTTTAGTGCGCCCAGAAAATCATGTTATATAATTTTGTGTGTTCACTTAGAATACAATTAGAATTTTTGTATTCTCTTTATACAATATATATTTTGGTCATTTTTTGAAAGACGGAGGAGGGAGTACATTTTTTGTCAGTTGGTGGCATTGCTAATTATATCTTAAAATTAATGTACGATTTGCACTAATAATTATATTTTGAGAAAAAGATTTGTTACTACGTCAAACTGAAGGACGAAAAAATCATAACGGACAAAAATGTAAACAAGGAAGTTTTTGGTTTTAGTTTAATTAAATAATAAAATTTGTTTTTTTAAAAACTTAAATAAATTCGCATCAACTTAAAATTTAAAAATTGTACGAATGAAAAGTGAAACTATTTTTTTGAGGGAGTATCAAACTTAGTTCATGTGATCTATTCCTTTCTTTAAATTTACAAAACTTCTTTCTCTTCTTCCATTATCAGCCACTGAATTAGCAGCTTAATTCATTCACACCAAAGAAATAATCAAAATTTGTATGAAAATTCGATTAAATTCATACTCTACTTTTTCAAACTAATTAAATAGCTAGCTAGCACAAAGATACACGGTACTAAATTTATTTCCGTCCCAGCCGAAGCTCTAAATCAAGCTCTTCTTCCATTGAGCCTTCATCATCAATATTACCGTTACCGGTGGATGCACAATTTTTCGAGTTGCTAGAGTAACATAGAGAGGAATTGATGCTATGAGGTGGCCCTACCGGAAAATTTGTAGATGGAGAACAATATTTAGGTGGCACCAAATTTAATGTTGTGGAAGAAAAGAAGCTATTAGGGTTAGGTAAAGAATAGAGAAGGCACAATTCATTTTTTGCAAGAAGTTCTTGTTGATGATGAGTTGGATTTATAATGAGAGTGGAGGCTGAGGTGGCGGTGCTGGTAGGGACATGCGGTGCCATTTGGTGGAGCCGAGCACGGTCACGGCGGTGCACGTTCATGTGGCCGCCTAGGGCTTGAGCGGATTTGAATTCCCTTCTACAAAAAGTACAAGTATAAGAGCGTGGCGGCCAAGTGGTGCCCATTGCATTGTTAGTGTCTTCTTCAAAAGCACGAATTTCCCATTAATCGTCGTCGTCGGTGAGAACCCCCGGTTGATGGTTAGGGTTCGACATGCACGAGCCCGTGGTAGTTTTTAGTTGTTGAGTTTGTGCTAATTTTTGGAGCTGGGCTAAGGAGATATTGGCCTCGGTGCCAGCTACTTGTCCATTTATGGTGATAAATGGAAGATACGGAAATTTGGGGTTACAGGGGTTGGGTTAAAATGAATCTAAACTTCAGACATTTCAGAATGAACAATTAATTTGGGTGATCTATAAATACAAATTATATTTACGTAGGTACGAGTTGTATATAAAATACAACTTCTTTCTCTAAATTATCCACATAAACTGTCTCCTCTGAACGGTCTGAAATTAAGATCAGACTAAATGGGAGAATGAATACAAATGCAACCCGGGATATCAATTTTCTTTCCTTTTTATTTTTTTAACAAAAAAGAAAAAGAAAAAAAGAGTATGTAGTTGGAATATTTTACTAGGAGGGATACTGGTCACAATATAATAAGGACATTCCAGTTGATGCAACTTATTTACTTATCTAACATGTTAATAATATATACAATATATTGTTACTGCTTGATTTCTCACGTTGGCTTCAACGCCCATCCTGTTTATTGCTCTATATCTCAATTTATTTTTTCATCCAATCCTCCTCTTTATGTAATGGAAAGTAGGAAGTTTAGCTTTATGAGGCACCACAAAAACAGGTGATTAGTGACGAACTTGTGACAAATTAAGTATATTTTGTCACTAATAAGTTAGGGAGTCACATTTATAATAGGAAAAGTAAATTTTGTCAAAAATACACTCACCTTTGGCGGAATTTAGTAATGGTGACACAAAAAAATATTTTTCATTAATTTATTCATATTTGGTGACAAAAAATAAATTTTGCCATAATTTTATTTAGATTTTGTTACAAATTAATTTTTTGCCATAAGTTAATTTATATTTGTGGTAAAATTTACATGTTGCCATAAATTGTCTTACATATTAATAATTTACCAACAAATTTTTTAGTCACCAATTTGTTTAAATTTTGTGGGATTTTTTTTTTTTTGCGGGGAATAGAATTGGGACTAAAAATTTTATGCCGGAAAAAGTACTGAGTGATAAAATTATGGAAAATGTGTGACAAACTTATTTGTTGGTAAAAAAAACTATTTATTTTGGACTAGAGGGTGTCGTATTAGTAAAAATATGATTCTAATAGGTCTGTATTGTTTACCGTACTTTTAGACCATGTTAGTTTGAAAATAAAATAAAATGATTGGGATAGACGGACTATTTTATTTCATGGGAGATTAATAGTCTTTTAAATAGTCCCATAAATTATTTTTTGTCATTCATAAGACTATTTATAAGGGATTATGTAATCTCATGATAAATGTGAGATTAATAGTCTCCCTCATTTTAAGTTATTAAATGACTTTATGAGACTAATAATCGCATATTAAAATACTAATAGTCCTCCGTCAAATGATTAAATAGTTCAAAGTAATATTAAATTAACAGAACTAGTCTAATTTCAAGCATGTTTTTTTTACAAACAAACATGACCTTAGTCTCCATACTCGCCCGCGATTTCTCCGCTCTCCTGCGCTGAAGCTTGAAGCAAAGTTGGGGGTGATTATGGGGTAGTTTTGCAGAAATTGAATCGTGCAACACTCCGTCTTCACATTCTCTCACCGTGGCTGAAGTTTTGAAGCAAAATTTAGAGTGATTAGGGAGAAACTTTTGGTTCGGGGATCAAAGTTACCTAGAGCTAATTTATGTTGAAGTTTCAATCTCTGAATCTCTATTCCTCTTTCTATGTGCATTGATTAATATTAATTGTATGACAAGATGATATAATATTCCAATATTCAAATATTTAGTCCATGAAATCTGAAACTTGCCCTAAACAATCAAATTGAGAGATGGATTTCATGTTTTCAGCATGGCTGTAAGCAAATCCAACTTGTAAGTTATCCACAAGCCATAACTTTATATATATATATATATATATATATATATATATATATAGAAAAAACAGAGAGGATAATTTTCACAATTTCCACCACACACACAAAAACACATATTACTTATTGATAAGTGCATAATATTTGTGATTTTTGATTCCTTTATGTTTGGTTTTATTACATGTTCTGTGATGTAAATGAACTTATTAGGTTGTTTACTGATTTCAGGTTGAAATGGAGTTTAAGTGATGATATGGGACGATTGAGGGTTGATTAGAAGCAAAAATAAGAGAATTTTGAAACAGGCATTTTCGCACCGACGAATTTGTTGGCCTAAGAAACTTTCCCCCGACAGCATACTCTTTGTCCAACTTCGCCTCAGCGCTCTCTAAAGCCGCCCCGACCTATTTCTCTCTACCCATATCAGCCCCGACAGGCTTATACGAAGAAACTACTCCGCCCTGATGGAGTGCACTCTGGAGCAACTCAAGAAAAGGGATGTCCGCCCCGACGGAGTTCTGTAGGCTAAAATATATGCCCCGACGGAATCGACGCGGGAAGTTGATGCAATCTTGGATTTTCATAAGCAGGGTTTGGTAGATTTCTACATGAATTTGGATTGATACTTAAATCAGATTTAGGATTTTGCTAGATTGAGATTTACTCTCTATATGAGTTTCTATTTCTTTATGGAAAATAGTTATGATTTGTAATTCATTTTAGGATTTGAATTTCTAGTTCTCATAGGATTTAAGACCTTGTCTAGCAAGGCTAGTTCTTTCTATTCAATTCTAAAGGGAGGTGGAACCTTGTTTACAAATAATTAATTAATTGAGTTTTATTATTTATTCCTTCTTATGTGAAACTTCTTCTAATAATTTATTTTCATTGATTGCATGCTAATTGATCTAATTGATTTGATAGGGCCAGTTAAGTTGATTTGATCATTATCATATGCTAAATTAGGATTGATATTACATGTAATTGATATCTATCTTCATCACAAGTAGAAAATTACTGATACTAGTTGTGTAAAAGCTTGTGTATTGCTAAGATTCTCAAAAAATAAGTTAAACAAATCGAGCTTATGTGTTTGTTGCTTGGATTAGCCTAATTCTCTATTTCTTATTACTTCTGTCATATTAAATCTTGAGAGCTTATTTTAGGTTATATGATAGTTAGAATCTTGTGAAGATCTTGTTTCATACAGTGACAATCTAAGGAGAATTTTTGATAGTAGAGCTTATTGTTATCTAGGGCTAATAGTTTCATTGAAGGATAAAAAATAACAACTTGGTTAATTAATTATTGTAACTTGGTGAAAGTGAACTACTGTTGGTCGCTTTCACGATCCATATATGCGTGTAAATATATACGGTTAACAAGTAATAAAGAGTAAGTAGAGTATCGTTCCCACAGAAAATTATTTAACGAAAATCACCAGGCACTGACCCGTAACCAACTTAATCTTATTTAAACGAATGATTTAATATTTTATATTGAAAGTATGTAATTAAGCTAATATTAATAATCCCTAGAATGAGACTAGATAATGAAGACTTGAGATTACAATTTCACCTATTGATCCATTTAAATCGACACACTTCATGTTAAGCCAAATTAATTATACCGGATTGTTAGTTGAGATCACAAAAGTAAAATATGGCTATCTCTCGATGTACCATACTCATATCACACTAAATCCACAGATGATAGAATGAAAGTGAAGATCCTAATTAACTAACACACTATATCTCTATGTGAATTATAATTAAAGAGGGTTGAAGCTCAAGTTCTCAATAGACTACATGTGGTGCATAGGTGTATTTGTATCTTAGACACAAATCATGAATTTCATCGCCATGTAGAAGTCACAAACACATACTACTATGATCAGATATAAACCCATAATCTGTATCTCAATTTCATATGGATTATAACGATAATTGTTAGCTAGGCAATTAAGAAATTAAGAACAACTCATAATAGACACTCCAAGAATAGCTAATAAGACTAACAAAGAGGTATATTAAAGTAAACTACTCAATAATATTCATTGTAATCCCAAAATAGAATTTAGTTCATGAGTGAATCTAATTCCATAATCCACAACTGAATAAACATTGAAAGATACAAATAAAGAGTGGAGTAAGCAAATCTAAATGATCTCTTGCTTCCAATCTGAATCTCCAATGATCTTTAAGAGCTTCAATCTCCAACTTTAATTTATTCTAGGTTTTTCTAATCTAATCTAATCTAAGAATTATAGAGAATAATATATATATATATATATATATATATATATATATATATATATATATATATATATATATATATATATATATATATATATAAGATGATGATCCCAAAAGATGGAATCCCCCTTTACATACTAATATGTCTTTATTTTTATGTCCTAGTACGACTCCTTGCCCAAGTTACGCTCTAATTGCACTATTTAATGAAAAAGTCAACTTTTGTCAACTTCCAAACTGGTGCGGCCTCGCTGAAAATAGCCTGGAGTTGGGTGCAGCCGCGCTCAAGTAGCAGATAACATTTTCTTGGACTAGGGAACGGCGAGCCCGCGCTCAAAATGAACTAGAAATGGGCAAGACCACGTCCTAGATTTTTTGTTTCAGTATCTTCTGGTAAAACAACCATAACTTAGAGTAACTACGAAACACATGCAACACAAAATAATGCAATGCAATAAACTAAACAAAATGCCACATGCTAACGAATCCAAATATCAGCCAGATTAAAATTCACAAGAATTGCCTTAGAGAAACTACAGAATCCTCAAATAGAGAATCTAACTAAAAACAAGGCCATAATGATATTATTCTGCAAATCAAAACTTGTCATCTCTGATGTAGTGTGTGTGTGTGTACGCTTAGCAACCATTAAACTTTCTCAGAACAAATACTTCACATAATATGCTTCTTAGAGGAAAAATATAGTTTCAACTCAAGAAAGGCAGTAAACAAATTAAGCTCTAACAAGACTACACAACAATTAACCTAAGAGTCAACAACGAGTTTATTATGCTTTTATTTACTCACGAGGGCGATATTCACACTCTCCCACTTATACACTTGACTGTCTAGTCCTCTTAGGCTTTTCAGTGATACCCGTTTAGTGAGCTTTCGACCAACGACTCCCAAACCAGATGGCTTTAGTGCGCTAGGTGTAGAGACATCCCTTAGGGCATACTTACTCAAGTATTAAAGGCCACAAAACTAAACTAGCCAAAGTGTTTATTCACAATTTTTTTTTCTTTTTTTCAAGCATGTATACCCACTGAATTTCTCCAAACTTAAGCTTTTGCGCAATCCTAGTCATTACTAATTGTTTACTATATCTCTTTCATTAAAACACAAATTTCCCACTAGAAGACAATTATGTGACCATTCACAATGTGAAAATCATAATTGTGATGCCCCCAAAATAGGTGCACATCACCCATCTTGAGTCGCCAAATACATGGTACAAAATTCAAATACAACTTAATTATACAACAGTCGTGTAAAATACGACAAAACATAATCTAAGAGTTTTAATAAGAATATTGTCATCTAGACAATTTCCACACTCAATGGAGTCCTCATTACATTTATTGTCACACTATTTAACAGAATAGTGAGGACTACTAATGCTATCATCTGGACCGTCACTCCGTTCCCCGACTAGTCCCGGCTACGTTCTCATTTCCTAAAGAGAACAGTGAAAGAAAGGGTGAGCTCAACTAGCCCAGTAAGAAATATTATGACTAAGATAATGCAAAATAAATTATCATTAGTCTTCAATAATGTTAAACTGATAAAATACAATAAACATCAAGTTTAACTGTAGCGGAATAAGTAATCCATTAGAAGAGTCAAGTAGAGCATGATATCTACTATCTTCTATGATTTAAAATGTTTTCATCAATTTTTATCGCTGAGACTCAGCTTAATAAATAAACCACATCATCGAGTCATCCCTGCACTACGGGCCAAGGATATTCATTAAATCATCAATGGTCATGACTATACCAAATAATCCCTGGTCATAATCATACCAAAAACTGTCCATCAATGCACTACAAAGCTCTCGAGGACTTTTACCACATCATTTATAATATTACAGTCATGATTATCTTTGAATAATCCCTGGTCATAATCATACCAAGTCCATCTATGCACGTAAGTCAAAGATGACTTTCATTACAATATAAGCATGAGGATGATGACAATGACATAATAATTTAATAAAACAAGTTCAAGAATAAATTTTAAAGATTTATAAGTTAATTTATCTTGAAATCAATTACGTCCAAATTGTCAACATGATACTGCTTTGTGGAGTAAAATTCAAGAATAATATTCATGTACCAAAAATAATTTGGACAGAAAAGAAATATATTTTTCGGGTGAATAGTACCCCGTGAATAGTACTTCGGGAATAGTACCCCGACACAAAAAGTGTCCCGAATACCCGAGTGAATGATACTAGAGTGAATAGTAATCGGGTGACTAGTAACCCGTGAATAGTACTCCGGCACAAAAAGTGTCCTGAATATTCGAGTGAATAATACTAGAGTGAATAGTAACTAGGTGAATAGTAACCCGTGAATAGTAATTCGTAACAAAAAAATACCAAAGAAAATGATATTTCATGATGAGTACAAAAGAAATGATATCTTAGATGAGTATAATAGAATATACGAAACTGCAAATGGATTTTCACCCGCTATGCGGTAATCCACGTAGACAGATCATTTCCACAATTTAATAAGGAATGAATACAAAGGATCATTCACCATGCATGTGGTAATCCACATAGACAGGTTATTCCAACATAATAATAAAGAATGGAATAACAGAAGAATTCACCATGAATGCGATAGATCAAGACAAACAAAGTTATTCCTAACGTAATAATAAAGAATGAAACCAAGTCATGCGTAATCCGCATGCAGACGGGATATTTCAACAGAATAATAAAGAATGGAACCGGTTCATGCCAGAATCCGCATGCATGTGATATTCCAATGAATAATAAAGAACGGAACCAGGTCATGCGTAATCCGCATGCATGCATGGATATTCCAATGTAATAATAAAGAATGTAATAACAACAGAATTCACGTGCATGCGATAGGCCCAAGATGCATGAGTTATTCCAATGAATAATAAAGAATGGAATAACAGAAGAATTTCACCATGTATACGGTACTTCGCATAGACAAGTTATTCCAACATAATAATAAATAATGGAATAACAACCCTTACGAGTATTGAATGAAAATAACTCTCTTCATGAATACGAAAGAATAATACCCCTTACGTTAGAATAAAGCTGGATACTGGAATAGAGAGGTAGCAAACTTCTCTTCTTCTTTCTCTCTATAATAATTGCTCTATAGCTTTAGTGAATTAGTGAGAAATGAAGGAAGAATGAGCTTCTATTTATAGAAAAATATAGTTTCGATAATTCCACGTTTTGGGGCTCGAAAAATTACAGTACAATACCTCTAACTTTTCTTTCATTTTTAATTTAGTCCTTCAAGTATTATCAAACTTTCACCACCTCCCCTAATAGTAAATAATGTGAATCAATAGTTCAATCATGTGATTCAATAGTTATAATCATGTAAAAATACGAATAACATTATAGTACCTCCATCTATACCTCCATCTTTAACTTAGTCATTCAAGTATTATCAATCTTGCATCAACTCCCCTAATAGTACATGAATGTGAATCAATAGTACACACATGTGAACAAATAGTTATAATCATGTGAATTAATAGCAATTAATTCCTCATTTATCCGATTAATTACCCGATAACTTCCAGACATCAATTATTATCGAAATAAATGTCGATTTTCACTAACACTAATAATTCTAACACAATGGAACTATCAATTTCATCTTTAATCAACACGAACTTATTCATTATTAATATTATAACTCACAATATTTAACAACCAGGTCGTTCCCAGGAAAAAGGGGGCTTTCCGATAAGGATTTCTTCTTATTGGCGCGCAATTAGATGACCAAACCTCTCCTTGAAAGAACTTCTAGACATTGTAAATATTGCAATTTAATAATATGAATAACTTTGTCATCTCAATTATTAATTTAATAATATAAAATATTGTGACAATAATTTAATAAAACTGAGTGATTTCTCACGTAAGCATCAATAATCAATACCGTGTGCTACTATGCAACCACGCGTATTACTATACTTTTAGCACCGATTATTTTATGACAACTTGTTTACTTTGAAAATTTTTCACATATCACCCTTAACTTTAACTTTTTATCAATTTAACCATTTACTAAATAGAATAATTATTAGAAAATTGAATACTTTCATTTCATAAAATTCGGGGTCTCACAATAATGGTTACTCTAAAGTGCAATCCGATTACATCAGATTCAAACAGATAAAGATTTACATCACGTTATAACAATACAACCAGGCCTCAATCATCAAAACTGTTTAAAAATCATGTAATTCCAATCTCAGTATAGGCCAAAAGAATTTCAAACCAACTGAAAACTTATATAGATTCATGCAATATAACCTATCTACACTAAATGCAACAATTTAAAACAAATATTTTTTTAAGATAAGCTAAATAACATGCTAACATATGCAATAAACACTAAACTAAAACAATAATACTAATTATATGCAATCAACATGATTATACTAAATATGCAATCCTAAACAATAAGAACAATTCCCCCAAACTTAAAATGAACAATGCCCTCATTGTAATTAAAAGTGAAAGAATACTCCCCTAAGTGGCAACATTATCTCCGTTCGCCTCCTCGTGATCAGATGGTATATCAGGAGATGGATAAGTTTGAGATAATCTAAAGTTGGAAACTGAGTGTGGACTTCTAATTGTCCAAATTCTTAACTCAGAAATTCTAAAAATTGAGCAAGATTACTTTTTTCTATGATGAGAGATAATAAGGTCTGCTGTGTGTTTGGCTTATAGTTGAGCACGGTAGTGTCTTTACCATATACCTCGGCAACTTTGGCTTTTAACTTTTGTTTAATCCTGAATGCTTATAACAATTGGATTGAACTTGAGAGGAGAAACAATCAAACTATTATTAAGACTTACAACTATCAAACATCTACTAAATATGGAAAATATGAATAATTAAACATATAAGAAGAAATAATTGGAAATGTAAATAAGAATTAAACAATGAGGGAGAAAGATTTCATGAGGTGCCTCCCATGGAGCACTTATTTTATAGTCGTTCAGTTGGACTTCTTTTTGTCAATGCTATCCAATTCCTCTTCGATAATTGAGGAACCCTCCATCCATCAGAAGTAATGTATGCTTTGGGAGGTTCCCATTTGAGATAGCCATTGAATTAAAGTAACCTAGCCTGCTTTTTGTAGATAAGTCCCCAATTTTGAATGTCACATATCTAGGTGTTTCCTCCATTATGTCTGTTATTAGCTTGTGGCATTGAGGATTGTCAAACACAATGGGATCTTCTTCTACCTTCTCTTCCTTAGCCCACCATGGCTTCAAAGTTGTACTATATCTCATGTCATAAAGAGCCTTATCGATGACGTGACTACTAAGCGGATAAGGTTTTTCAAAACTGACTGGATTCTTGACCTTTGGTAGAGAAGGAACTTAAGGTATTAGTGAAATCTGCTCATCTTCGTTAGCACTTAAAGCTAGATCTTCATTGGCCTCGTTTTGCATATCCCCACTTGTCTCCTCTCTTTCGATATCTTATGGCTCACCCAATTATAGAATTGGTTCGGGCTTTCCATCAGTTTCAGAATCCATGTCATAAAGCCAAGTGTTTTGAGGAAAGTTATTCAAAGTTTTGACCATTTGATCTATCTAGTTTTGAAGATTTTGAATTAACATCTCTTGATCAATCTTCCTCTCCTCATTTGATGCTATGAACTTGGACAACAACTCCGCCAATCTTGAGTTTTCTGTTTCTATTTTAGAATCCATGTATTGAGGACCATTAGTTGAGCCATTGATGAGTTATCCCATCTGATTTTTATAATTTTGGCTTTAAGTTTCCTGAATCATCATCATCTCCTCTTGGTCTGCTATAATTTTAGATATGAATTCCTCCAACTTTGAATTTTCTTCCTGCGGCTTGGAGGCGAACATGAGAATTCCGGTGCATATGTTGGATATGGAGAATAGAATTGATCTTGTTGAGTATAGCTCTATGAAGAATTTGGGTGATACCCCCAACCTTGATAGTTGTTAGGATATGCATACTGGTTGAGGTAGTTACCACCATACTGTACCGGTTCAAAACTGACGCTGCATTGATGACTTGGATGATTGCCAGTACAATAATCACAAGTAAATGCTACCCTTCAAATTCGTTGGGTTGCAATAACATCCAACCTCTTCGAAAGTGTTTTAATTTGTGCTGATAATTCAGAAAGTGCATCGAGTCCATTAATCCCTGTATCCCTTGGTTGAGTCATTCTTGTAACGCCCGAGAAAAAAAATCGAATTCTTATGGCAATTAAATTTTTATTTGATTATGTGAATTAAATGAACTTAATTGATTATTATGTGAGTAAGTTATGTGTAGGTCGTTTTATGACCTAGAATGTGCTAACGTGGTTAGTATTCTGGCTACGTGTTAGAATTAATTGTTTGGAATTTCCTAGAGGAAAATAATTGTCTCCGAGAAATTTCCATAAAAACACTTTGAAATTCTGAGAAACGCGTAATGATAGAATATTGAGATTAGATGGAATATCTGATAATATTTTATTTATGGCAAACGCAATTTTCGCCTGCGGACTTAAAACCTAAGGGTTGAGTATATTGATTTCCGAGAAGGAAATAATATGCGTAGAAGGAATGGCGTTAGGGTTAATGCGAGTATTATACATTAATGATACTTTTTAGTGTCTAGATATAATATGTGAGTAAATAAAGATACAATATGATTATTGTACGTATGGTATACGAAGGGAATACGTGAATTGTATGTGTGGAATACGATGCGTATTGTAGAATTAACCTAAGTCACAATGATTAATTCATTAGACTTAGATTATGTTTGGTCCAATGATTTAATGACCAAGCCCAAAGAGTTTAATGGGTTAAGCCCAAGTCTAGGCCCAATGCTTAATTGGTTAAGTCCAAATCATTTAAACTAAACCGTGGATCGAACCGGTGGGTCACCAAATGTGTAAAACCCATGGGGCAACCCATGGGATGACCATGGCTAGTGGGAGCCGGCCACTTTATGTGGTAGCCAAGGAAAATGGTTGGTCACCAAGCATTTTACTTGGTGACCAAGAGTGAATAGTAAGGAGATTGGTGTGCAAGGTCCAAATTACCCTCCATTCTTGCTTTCTATAAATAGAAGGCTGGATTGTGGCTTTTGGAGAGTTTTGAAATTTGTCAACCAACATATTTGGGAGAGAAAAGTATTAGACTTAATCATTTTACGCTTTGGAAGCTCTAACCTTTATTCTTCCAAAAGATTTCTTAAGAAGCTTGAGGTAATACTTCTTGTTCTTCATTCACCATCTCTTTTTAAATTTTCTTTTATATGGGAGAATCATAGAGGGGTGGTATATATCTTGTATAAGAGATTAAAGATGACTTATTATAGATTCAATATCTATAAGTCATGAGATGTTAAGAATCATAAGGTTGGAGATAGTTTCGAACCATTGGGAATATTGTTTGTTGAGATTAATCATTTATAAACGATTGAGCTCCATCAATACGTTAGTTTATGCATCTTGTTTGGTTAGGGTGTAGATATGAAATCCATGAAGTATTTCATGTGATTTGGCTTAGAAAACGATAGTAACGAAGTTATGATAAATTTTACGAAAATAGACGTTTAAACGTCGAAAACGTTGAATTCCGGATTAAGGGTCAAAAGTTGCCGTGAGACTTGAAAACATTGGTTTTCAATGTCAACACGTGAGATAAGGTGTTTAAGAGTTGTGGGTTCGAGAATCGTCGAATTCCGACTTAAAACGAAGAAAACGAGCATTGAACGCTCATTAACGTTTCTGAATGTATAGAAAATGAACTCAATGGTCAATTTTGAGTTAACGGATTCGAAAATGTTGAATTCTAATATGAACACGTAGATTACGTCATTTGTGATGTGTAGGCTTTTGAACGGACCAAATCGGGCTTAAAATAAAGAAGTTACGGCCCCGGAAATCTCACAAAATTTTTGAAATTTGTGAGAAAACTGGTATTGGGGTCTGGCGCATGGCATGCATATAGAGGAGAGTGCCATGCCGCACCTGAAATGAGACATCGTCATCGCTAACTGGAAATAGCTCAGTTTTAATACTAGAGGTGTCTTGCATGTGCCATGTAGTAAGGGACTTCAGGCAGTGATTTAGGTTTTGAACTTTGTTTGTTCAGGGACCTAAAGGAATGATGTTTGTACACTTTATAAGTGTATTAAAGTTATTCCTATACTATATATACTAAGGTATATGGTATGAAACTTAGGAATAAAATGCGTATTAATAAGTTAAGAATGTTGAACAATGTTGGTATCTCGCCGGCAATGTTCAAGACCGATTAATTATTGTCAGTTGATTAGTAGACCGGGACGAAGGGTAATAAGTCTTGTTGACTTTAATAATGATATTAAGTTAATAAAGACATAGAAGAGAAAGAAGCTTGTATAAATAATGTGAATAGTTGTTTGATAGTTAATTACAATGTGCTATGTGAATATATCAAGTTTTTCTTAACGCTTGTCTAACTTTCATGTTAGCCAAGTTGTATGTGATTCATTGAACTGAATTGCAAGCCTTGTTTTTAAGAAAGGGTCGATGCCAGATTTTAACTCGGCTAGACTATTCGTAATATATAGATTGATTATGATTCATATCTTTCTATATTGAAATGTTAACGTTATCCTATGCCAAGTGATTGGTACGGAGCGTGAAGGTAAGGTTTGTCTATGAACAAACAAAACTATTTTCATCGATATTTCGATGGGCACGCGAGTTTGCCAAAAATATTAAACGTAAATACGTTTAATGAATGAGTGTTGATCAACATAGAGTACTATAGGTCGATCACCTGACGTGCTCGTAAGTTATCGGATGAACGGCCTTAGTCTTTGGACTCCTTTTCAAGTATGAAACCGAAAGTTCTTTGTTCAAGGTCTATCAATCGAGATCGTAATTCCTAATCTATTCTATACTTTGGGAATTGATGTTATGAACTGTTAAAGTATTATTGAATCATAATACTTCTTAATTATTGTTCAGTTATGTTGGAATTGTTATATGATTCACGAATGTGGTATTCCTGTTATACTTGTTTAAAACTTGCTTTGAGTCATCATGCTCACTTCTTGCGTGAATCATATAGCTGCGATTAAGGATGAACATATACATGAATGCCAAACGAGATAAGGCAAAGCTAAGATGGATGCTTAGGCATTGTGTAATAGTTTAGTAAGTTTGTAATTATTATACATTATGAACACTGAACAATGTAATCGGTTATGAACCTGGGAAGGATTTATACTTCGATTGTAATAAAAAGATAGTAATTACCTTCATTTTGTTATATTTCAATGGAATGATTGTATGGATGTTAGTATAGTGGAGCACCAATGGTGGGTTGCAAGATAGATACCCGAATTTGGGGCGTCATGAGTTAGTATCAAAGCCTTAGGTTATAAAACTTATGGGGGGAAGAACCTTAGTTTAATAACCTCGTAAGGAAGGTGAAAGTCTGAGGAATAAAATTCCATTGAATTAATAAGGTATTGAGATAACTCAGTATCGAAAGGATCAAAAGATGAAAATTAATCTTAAAGATATTAAATGTGATTTGTGCTTATACTATGTACTAATTAACTTGTTATGTGCTATTGTAGATGTCGATCGACAGCATGGTGTATAGAGATATTCATTCCGTGAGCGAGGAGTCTATTAACCAAGTGGAGATTGTACCAATGCAACAAGTGGCGGAGGTACTATAGTAGTGGTCATAGATAACTCAGACATTGAAGAGTACATCTCTGAGGAGGAATACTCTGAGGAGACTATGGGTTTAGCATCGTACCTTAATGAGATGCTAGAGGTGGAGGAGGAGATGGAGGTGACATCGATTAACACGGTGTTACCTACTTTGGAGCCAACTCCTCCGGATGCAACGCGAGCTCTGTATGAGGCCGTGTTGGATAGAAATGTGCATTTCTTGCATGCGAGTAGTGGAGAATCAGATGGAGGAGATAACCGCCTTATATGAGGCGAAGGAATCTGCAGAGGCAGACTTTGAGTCTGAGCACGATGAAAAAGTGCTTATGACTGATAAAGCTCGTGACTATAAGGACGGGGTCCTTGAGCTACAGAAGAAACTGGTTGAGAAAGACCAGAAAATAGCTAGGATGTCATACATCCATGAATGTGCTCATGAGGATTTCAAGCTAAAAATTTCTTATTATTCTATTGAGTTCGGGCAGACTCGACATACCATAAGTCGAGATATAGTGTCGATTCTGGCAAATCAGAAGTATGAAAATGACGTTCGACAGTGTTAGTAGATCGTTAGATCTTTTTGTAAATGAGTAGTGACGTAAAACCCTCTTTTGTATAATTAAAGGGTAGTCTTTTTGTAAATCCCAATTTTTGTAGAAGTTAATCGCGGGATAGTATGTAATAGCTTTTTGGCTGAAGAAAAGTGATGTAAATAGTTTTGACTATGAAAGCCTATTAATATAATGAAGTTTTTTTTATTTTAATATGCTTGTGGTAGTATGAATGGTTATTGTTGGGTTAAAATGATATCTGAGAAGTTAAATAGATAATAATAAAGCTTTATTTATTTAATCAGAATTATGCCACCGAGAAGGAGACAACGTAATTAAGAGGCCGAGTCTCATAACGAAAACCAGGGGGGTCCTAATAACCCTATGCAAGAGTTCGTTAATTTATTAATGGCTGCATTCAATCAAGGGGGTGGGATTCCTGTAGCTCCTAGGGTAGCTAGAATAACTACCTTTAAGGACTTTAAAAGTGTGGGTCCTCCTAAGTTCCGAGGAACGACGGACCCATTAGAAGCCCAAACATGGGTTAAAGAGATTGATAAGGCGTTTGTGATAACAAACGTAGGTGAGGCGCAAAAGACTCCTTTTGCGACTTACATGATGATGGGGGAAGCCAACTACTGATGGGAGGCTCACCAGGGTGGGGCTAGGACTGAGGATGTTACGTGGGAATAGTTCAAGAAGGTCTTCTTCGAGAACTACTTCCCTACTAGCATGCAGGGTAGAATGGAAATTAAGTTCTTAGAACTTAAGCAGGGGGATTTGACAGTTCCCCAGTATGCCGCCAAATTTAACGAATTGGCGAGATTTGCTCCACATCAGGTGGACACAAAAGCGAGGAAGGCGCGTAGGTTTGAGCAGGGCTTAAAACCCTGGCTCTACAGTAGGATATCGATTTTCAGAGTGCTTCCTACGGGACTATTCTGGAGAAGGCGATAATAGCTGAAGGTGGTGGTGAGGCTTTGTCTCAGTACCATAAGGAGAAGAAGATTAAGAGTGAGTTAGAAGGAATTAATAAGGCTGAAGTTTCCAGCAGAAGTGGTAACTTGCCAAAGAGAAAGAGTTTTAACCACAGGAATCTTTGGGGGTAAGCGGGGAGATCCCAAGCGGAGGCGGAAGCATGTAAGACATGCGGAAAGTCTCACATGGGAGTATGTTTAAAGGGAAAGCAGTATGCTACTTTTGCAAGGCGGGAGGGCATTTGTCACTTATCTGTCCCTAACCCTAAGAAGAGCTGAGGATGTTTTTATGCGTGGGTCGATGGACCACATGGCAAGAAATTGCCCAAAGAAGGGTTTAGAGGGAATAATAGTTACGGTAGTGGAAAACTAGCCATTCATGGACCAACACCATCGGTGGGTAGACCCTCATTTCGACGTTTAATATGGTCGTCCAAGATGCGGTTGCATCAACGGATGTTATGGCAGTATCATTCCTGGTCAATGAGATAAATGCTTATGTGCTATTTGATTCGGGTGCTACATGTTCTTTTATAGCATGTGAATTTGCTAAGCGATTAGGCTTAATCCCTGAGAAGTTACCTTTACCTTTAGATGTTAAGGTAGCAAACGAAGAGATAATCCCCATTAAGCATATTCATAAGGATTGTTGTGTAGAAATTAGAAGGAATAAATTATTGGTAGATTTAGTACCGATAAGGGTAAAAGAATTCGATGTGATTCTTGGTATGGACTGGTTAATCAACCATAGGGCAATTATAGATTGTCATAGGAAATGTGTAAACCTTAGGCTTTCTAAGAAAACCAAGGTAGTCTTCTTCGGTAGTAAATCACCGAGACGCTCTTGTTGTCTGTCTATGACACAAGCTAGGAAGATGTTAAGAAAAGGGTGTGTAGGTTATCTATGCCATGTTGTGGATACCCAAAGAGTGGGAACATCCTTGGACCAGATACCTATAGTACAAGAGTTCGCGGATGTATTTGGGAGAATTCTGGGTATTCCATGAGGACGAGGGAGGTAGAGTTTGTAATTGATCTGTTACCGGGGACGGCACCAGTTTCAAGGGCACCATTGATGAATGGGTAGTATACCCATAATTCGGATATATTTAGACTTAAATTATTGCATTCTTAAGTTATTTAGTAGCATTTTTATTGTGTTTATATCTTATTTGGCAGATTTGGAAGTTGGAAGGGGAATTATGGGAATTTCAAGCATTGAATGGCAATTTTGTAATTTCAATGAAGTCCAGTGGCAAATACTGAAATTGTACTATCCTCGGCCACGGGGGCTGAGCCTCAGCAGCGTTGATAGGATTAAGCGCGTTTGACTTCTGGTTGCCTATTAAGGGCTAATAATAAAACCTAATTGGAGGAGGATTGTGGGGACTATAAAAAGAAACTAATTGCTGAATTAAAAGGGGGATTGGATTTATTTGGCAGAGAGGATTGAAGGAGCTTTTCCATTGAAGATTACAGGAGATTACTTGGAGCTTCAAGATTGACTCTGAGTTTCTTCTTTTCTCCTTATTTTTAATTTGTAATTCTTTAAGGATGATTTGTCAACAAATAATGATTCTTATTTCCGTGATGAACTAATTCTTTAATTAAGATTTCAATTGAACCTTTTATGGTTATAACTTAGTTATTCATCATTATAATTATTTATGTTGAAGTGGATTGTTTATCATGTTTTGATTTTAATGATTAATTATTTGGCCAATAATTAGTGTGTTACTCTAGAAGGAATTGGGAGAGGAATTCTAGGGTTAGAACTCACATGATGACATGTGACTCGATTATTTTACGGTAAATAATTAGGTTTGTGAATTGAATGGAAATATCTCATTCACCGCATGTAACATATAAGGAATTGGAATTTGGAAAGAGTTTAATCCAATTGTTTTGCATAGGAATATAGTAAGGTTAATCTGGGTTAAATAGAAGTCAATTGATCACTTGAAGAGGACTTTTGGCATTTGAAAATTCTGTTAACAATCCATGAGACATAGTAATTGGGATGATTAGATAAGCGAGTTATAATTCATAATTGGGGATATTGAAGTCTTAATATTTATCTCTGAAGTCATTCACTCAAGTAATAGCTTAGTTAATTGTTTATCTTAGTCTGAAGTATCTTTAAGTGTTTAATTTTGAGTTACTAATTCGGAAAATCGCAATTTCGGTTGTTTGAATAAAATTGAATTGATATAGTATTAGTAGTTGAAATTTATTAATTAGAACTCCTGTGGGAACGATACTCAACTTATCACTTTTTATTACTTGTTGACCACGTATACTTGCGTCTTTGTGTGTAACTAGATTTTACTCAACAAGTTTTTGCGCCCTTGAATTCTTAAAATTTCTTTATTAATATTAATTTCATATTAGTTATAATCAATTCGATTTTAATTTGAACACTACTTAATCTTTCTTCTTGGATTGGCGAGAATTGTGTATGCACACTAGATCGAAAGCTAGAAAGGAACTTCTTACGATATCTGAGACAACCTTGAGAAGGAGTTCGAGACGGTAGCAGATTGAATAGTGAGGTGATACATTTGGAAGAAGAAGCGACAACCCAAGAATTACTAAATGAACATGGCGTAGAGAACTAAGCGAAATCACTTAGGGATTACATACGCCAAATATTACTGATTTGATCAAGTATTAAGAGACCAAACAATCAATGCGACAGTTTTGAGATAAAACCGGGATCAATTCGGATGCTCTGAATCACGTGCGGTTTTGGGGGTAATTCGATGAAGCGATCCTAATGAGCATATCTTGAGTTTCTTGGAAGTTTGCGATACCTTCAAATTTAACAATGTATCGGAAGACGCTTATAAGGTTGAGGATGTTCCGTTTACTTTAAAAGATAAAGCACGGTGGCTACTACACTCCTTGCCTCCTGGATCAATCACCACATGGGATGACTTAGCTCAAAAATTTTTAGCTAAGTTCTTCCCACCAGCGATGCGAAGTCGGCAAAACTACGGAACGACATTCATACTTTCGCACAACTTGAGTCGGAATCGTTATATGAGGCGTGGGAAAGGTTTAAGGATATGCTTCGTAAATGCCCTCATCATGGAATTCATGATGGATGCAATTAGGGATATTTTGTGATGGTTTGCACGCATCCACGAGGTCTAGTATTGATGCTTGTTGACGGGAGGAGCGATTATGTCCAAAAATTTTGATGAGGCATATCAATTGTTAGAAACAATGGCCACCAACAACTATCAGTGGCCCATGACAAGGACCAACCATCCAAAAGCATCAGAAAAAATATGAAGTGGGCGCTTATTATGACATTAATAAAGACAAGTGACTACAATAGCTAAGCATATAGAAACATGGCATCCACAAGCCACATGGCAGTGTAGCGATGGTTTGTGAGTTGTGTCTTTGGGGTCATGCTACGGATCAATGCGCCATAAATTGAATCAAGACGGAACAGTAGGAAATTATAATCGTTCAACCCAACCATATCCTACCCAAAATGCCTATAATCCAGGTTGGAAGAATCATCCAGGTTCTCATGGAGTAACAATCAAGTCATAGGCTCAACCACCACCTGACAACAACACACCTCCCGATTCCAAAATCAACCTCAACAACGAGAGAGGGTATCAAGTTGGGAAGCGACTTTGGAAAAGTTTATTAGAGCCTCGACAAAAGAGCGAGGAACAAGACAAGAAATTGAATCAAGTAGATATGACGTTGCAAAGACATGGGGCATCGTTAAAGAATCTGGAAAATCAATTGGGACAAATAGCACATGCATTGAATACCCGTCCACTAGGCGCCAGAGTGATCTGAAATAAATCCGAAAGCGAAATGAGCACCGCAAGGTAGTAATCTTCTGAAGTGGGAAGAGGCGCAAAGCGATTAAGGATAAGGACAAGGGGGATAACGCAACAACCGAAACAGAAGAGGTTGTGGAAATCGGGAAAGATAAAGAGGAAATAGGAGAGGAAAATGCACAGGGGTCATCTACAACAATGCCACCCATACCATATCCGCAGAGATTTCAGAAATCCAAGTTAGATAAGCAGTTTTTAAGATTTTTGGATATTTTTAAAAAATTGCATATCAACATCCCATTCACCGAAGCTTTAGAACACATGCCGAGTTACGCTAAGTTCATGAAGGATGTGCTATCAAAGAAAAGGAAACTGGGGGATTTTGAAACGGTGGCGCTAACTGAAGAATGTAGCGCAATTATTCAGAACAAGTTACCTCCTAAGTTAAAAGATCCAGGTGGCTTTTCTATTCCATGCGACATTGGTAATCGCCGAAAAATATTTGTGTGATTTGGGGGCGATATTAATTTAATGCCATTATCAATCTCTCTAGTCAATTCGGGCTCCAAGCACCTAAGCAAACAAATATCGGTTCTTGTTAGCGGAACCGATCGATTACATATCCACGAGGTATCGTTGAAGACGTATTAGTAAGGGTGGATAAATTCATCTTTCCAGCAGACTTCGTTATCTTGGATTGTGAAGCAGATACGGAACTGACCATCATTCTCGGACGACCATTCTTAGCAACAGGGAGAATGTTAATCGACGTGCAAAAAGGAGAATTAACGATGAGAGTTGATGATCAACAGGTCACTTTCAATGTGTTTAAAGCAATGTCGTATCCAAAGGAAAAAGGTGAGTGTTTGCGGGTGGATGTAATGGAGGAGATGGTGAATCACAAGATTTGCTGCAATTATTCAGAGGATCCGATTGAATCCATGATGGTTAGAATAGACAACGATAGTGCGGATGCAGATAATGAGCAGGTCAAATGGCTAGACACACCATCATTCTACCGGAAAAATAATCAATCATTCGACACCTGGAGAAGGCCTAAAGCGGAAGAAAAAAAGTGCAAACCCTCGATAGAAGTGCCACCCGTGTTGGAATTAAAGCCACTCCCTCTCATCTTGAATATGCGTATTTAGGGAAAGACTCGACTCTACCGGTTATTGTTTCGACAACGTTAAGCGACACCCCAAAAAAGAAAAATTGCTACGAGTTCTGCCTGCGAGTTCAAAAGCGGCGATTGGGTGGACTATAGCGGACATTCGAGGTATTAGCCCCTCTTTCTGTATGCACAAGATTTTAATGGAAGAGGGATCAAAATCAACCATTGAGATGCAACGAAGGTTAAATCCCATTATGAAAGAGGTGGTGAAGAAGGAAATTATAAAATGGTTGGATGCCGGTATTATCTACCCAATCTCAGATAGTTCATGGGTTAGTCTGCATGCGGTGTGTCTTTGAAAAAGGGGGGCATGCTTGTGGTAAAAATGAAGCGCATGAGCTTATCCACAAGAAGCTATTACGTGCAATTTGGAGAGTATGTATGGATTATCATAAGTTGAATAAAGCCACATGCAAGGATCACTTTCCTTGCCGTTCATTGATCAGATGTTGGACATGTTAGCGGGACATCAATTCTACCGTCATTAGATGGATATTCAGGTACAATCAAATTGCCATATGCACGGAAGATCAAGAAAAGACCACGTTCACATGTCCATACTGATGACGTTTGCATTCCGGCGTATGTCCTTTGGTTTATGTAAATGTGGCGACCTTTCAATCTTGTATGATGGCAATCTTTTCCGATATGGTCGAAAGCGGAATTTAGAGGTGTTCATGGATGATTTCTCGGTGTTGGCGATAGTTTTGACTTCGTGTTTGAATAATCGATCTTGGTGCTAAAAAGATGTGTGGAGACTAACTTTGGTACTTAATTGGGGAAAATGTCATTTTATGGTACAAGAAGGGGTTATTACGGGACATAAGGTTTCGTGATCCGGATTGGAGGTGGATAGAGCGAAGATTGATACAATTGAGAAAGCGCCTCCTCCTTCATCGTCGTAAAAGGCATTCGGAGTTTCTTGGGACATGTAGGGTTCTATAGACGCTTTATTAAAGATTTTTCAAAGATCTCGAAACCCCTATGCTCACTCTTGGAGAAAGATGTACCGTTTAAGATGGATCATGCATGCATCGAGGCATTTGAGGTATTAAAGAAGAAATTGGTCTCTACACGATCATTTATGGCCTTGGATTGGTCTTTACCTTTTGAATTGATGTGCGACGCCAGTGATTACGCGGTGGGAGCAATATTGGGACAACGTCATGATAAGATTTTTCATACTATCTATTACTCTAGTAAGACATTGACGGATGCCCAACTGAACTACACAACAACCGAAAAGGAATTACTTGCGGTGGTGTTTGCGTTTGACAAATTGAGCTTATCTCCTCGGCACTAAGGTAATTGTCTCTAACCGATCATTCAAACTATTAAATATCGATTGAGAAGAAAGATGCTAAACCACGATTAATACGGTGGAGTACTTTGTTGTTACAAGAATTTGATCCGGAGATCAAGGGATGAGAAAAGGTATGAGAAAATCAAGTGGCGGATCATCCATCTCGGTTGGAAAATAAAAAGGAACAGTAAAGAAGACAACTCGAGTGATTAATGAGGAATTTCCGGATGAGCAAGCTATTAGGGTAACTACTATCTTGCCTTGGTATCTTGACTATGTCAACTATGTGGTTGCCAAGGTGTTACTCACGGATTTGACATCACAACAATGGAAGAAGTTTCTCCACGATGCGAAACAATACTTTTGGGATGAACCATTTACATTTTAAAGCATGTGCGAGATCAAATGATAAGGCGATGTGTACCTCACGAAGAAATGGATAGTATATTAGGCCCTTTGTCACTCCTCGATTACGGAGGTCATTATTCCGATGATCGTCTGCAATGACCCAAAGTACTACAATCGGATTCTTACGCCCTCTTTATTCAAAGATGCTTATCTCTTTGTGCTAAAATGTGATCGATGCCCAGCGTAGGTAATATCTCCAAGCGCAATGAAATGCCACTTAACACAATTTTAGAGGTGGAACTATTCGACGTGTGGGGTATCGACTTTATGGGACCATTCCATCTTATTTGAATAATCGTTATATCTTATTAGCGATCGATTATGTTTCCAAATGGGTAGAAGCCGCGACATTACCCACGAATGATGCCAACGTTGTCACCCGATTCTTAAAGAAAAACATTTTTACGATTTGGGACACCGAGGGCTATAATAAGTGATGAGGGAGCGCACTTTTGTAACAAGCGATTCACTAAATTGCTTGTAAAATATGGAGTTAAATCACAAAATTGCATTGCATATCACCCACAAACCAATGGCCAGCAGAGGTGTCGAATCGGGAAATTAAGAGGATCACGGAAAAAGTAGTCAATCCAAATCACGAAAAGATTGGGCGTTGCGTCTTGACTTGGACGCTCTATGGGCTTATCGAGCAGCGTCACAAAACCCCGTCGGCATGTCCCGCGTACAAAATGGTCTTTGGAAAGGCGTGTCATCTTCGGTCGAGCTAGAACACGAATGCACACCTGGGCCATTCGGAAATTAAACTTTGATCTAGAAGCGGCGGTGAAAAGCAGTGCCATGCGGTTGAGCGAGATGGATGAATTGAGTTCAACGCCCACGAAAAGCGTTAAGCTATACAAGGAGAAAGTCAAATCTTGCACGATAAAAAATTCTCGATAGAACATTCGCATGCGGGCCATCAAGTACTCTTTATTCAACTCACGCTTGCGTCTATTTCCAGGAAAATTGAAATCCAGGTGGTCTGGACCATTTGTAGTCATATCTGTTACTCCACACGGAAACATTGAGGTTGAGGAACCGAATTCAAAGCGTACATTCAAGGTCAACGGTCAACGTCTGAAACACTATTGGAGCGGACCAATCGAACGCCAAGCTACGGTCGATACCTCTCGGACCAGTGGTGGTGACCAACACCGCAAAGTCGGGCTGACGACTATAAACCAAGCGCTTCTTGGGAGGCAACCCATGCAGTTTCATAACTTTTTCGTTTTATTTGATTTTATGCCTCTTAGAGTTAAACTTTTCTTATTTTCACTGTTATTCTGTAGTAGAGAAGACTCCACGTTTATTAAACTAATTCCTACACTGGTCCAGGTATGCACGTACACAGGTCATTCCCAGCGCCCCGGCGTTGGGGCATCCCAATCGATTCTGCGCTTGGTAGCCGGCGCTCCTGCGAGATTATAACTAGCGCCCGTATTTGAGGTCGGAGATTAATACTGGTACTTTAAAACCTTGCCGTGCCCTTCTATCCCAAATTCTTTCCACACGCCGGCAAAGCAGGTCAGTCACCCTCTCTCCATCTTCATAGCACAAAGTCATTAAACCTTGGATAATTGTCTTCCACTCATCCACCACGCATCACTCCCGTCCTTTCATATTGGTCGTCTGCATCTTGTGTGCCGAATTCTACCCCTCCAACTTCTTTAGAAGTAACAAAGGTATGATTTGATGTGTTTTTCAATTATTGCGAATTAAGATGCTCTTCATTCGTTATTCTTGTCATCTGGAAATCTAATGGAGCATATAGATAACGCATTGATGTGTGACGTACTCCTACACACGAGATTCATGCACGCTACATGCATGGCATGAATAATGAGGAATTAATAATGGATTGAACAAGTTCTCGATTCTTTATCTAGGTGTTTGACAAATTGTCCGACTCAATAATCTGTGTAGCTTACATACGCTTGATTTCATGCCTCACCCCCCTGCGTTCTTACATACTAGGTGTTTTATACAATTTCTATGTCTTCTTAGGCGCATATTTATCCAACCGTACATTCTTTTAAAGCTTAACTATGAATATGTTTTATTTGCGAGAATTCTCGACATGGCATCCAAGCGTCATCGCATGACTCCGGTCGGGGCCGCTTCAACTTCCCCGCCAAAATTTGTGTTAGGTGTTTTGTTAGTATTGCGGCTCAAAAACGCTTCTGTACCGCATGGCCACCCATTCACTAGTCCCCGACAGGGGTCTCAAATCCCCGATCAAAACAAGGATGGAGACATCGCGATGATGATTCTTTGGCGTAATGGTTAAATCCTCATGAAACGACTGACATAGCGATGATTGCGGTGGTCAAAGAATTCTATGCCAACTTACTGAGCATGACCATTATGGGGTGTTTGTTATGGGAGGTAAGACCGTGGAATTTGGCGAGGAGGATATCAATGGGTGCTATCAACTACCCTTAGAGGGCCTTCATGATGAATATGCTCGTCTAGTGAGTGATGGGTAGGACTATGAAAAGATTATTCGGAGCTGTGTCAACGGGCACTACTTGGTCCATCTATGAAGCGTGGCGGCATGACCTTCCCATTGTCTCACCTCGATCTATATGGAAAGGCATGGTATGCCTTCATATCTGTGAAATTGATGCCCCGCACACATGTGAGTCACGTTACCAAAAAAGAAATTTGTTTATTATACTCCATCATACAAGGCCTACGAATCGATGTCGGCCATCTTATTCAAACAATCGATGCTCGCGCATCTCATGGCGGGACCACTGAGGAGGCTACCACATCCGTCCACGATCTGCGTCTTATGTGCTAAGTTAGGGGTCAAATGGAAATCAGACGAGATGATTCAAACTCCTATGCCGTGTTGGACCACAACTTGATCCGTCGTTATAAAGTGTGGTCCGGTGGTGCTAATCACCCTAGGGGACTGGGTTTCATTATCCCCACGTTACGTCTCCACGAGCCCCACCTTAGGCCCCCCCCTCCTTACGGCCCCTCGGCAATTTGCTCATCGAGGTGTGGTCCCCGGTTATCCGGCCGAGAGATAGGCAATTTGGTTTTACAACATTGAGTCCAGAATGTGCGCTTATCGGAACGTCGAGCGTGATTTACAAGTATTTAGTCGACCAATTTGTGCGCCTGAGAATGGGCCGACCATCCGGACCCATCCGGAATTCCACTTAGCCATTTCCCTACGGCTCAGATTACGCGATATTTCCCGTCCGATCAAGAGATGAGCGAGGACGATGATGCTCCCCTAGCAGAATAAATTCGTCAGGGAAGTCCTCTGTTTTATTTTGACTTTTTTTTCGCATGAGGACATTGCTCTAGCTTAGTTTGGGGGTGGTTACGTTTTACGTTTTATTTTCACCAGTGTGGTTTATTATTAGTTTGTGGATTGATTATTAGTAAAGTTGCATTTAGGATTGCATGTTAATTCCAGTTTTTGAGAGTGCGTATATCTGGGGCCAATGAGGAAAGTAGAATTGCATGAACACGTCTAGTAAGGATTTTGATTCAGTGATATGATTTTCGTGACTTGAATTGGATCTTTATCTGCATTTGACATTGATATTATAAGAAGGCACTTGGAAATAAAACGACCATGTATTAGCTATGATAGTTTAAATGGTTAGAGAATAGAGTTCTAAAGGGGATTATTAGTGATATGGAAGAACAATTTGAATAACTAGATAAAGATGAATTCATGCATAAACTCGAGTTTAGGGGAAACATTTGGAATATAACTTTAAAAACAAAAAATGTTGAGTCTTGTGGTGGGTTGAGGGGAACCACTCCCCATAAACACAAGCGTGAGATGGAGCGTAAAACGCACTCACCAACCATCTATAAAAAAAATAAAATAAAAAAAATTAAAAAAAATTAAAAAAAATTAAAAAAAATAAAAAAAAATAAAATAAATAAATATATATTCTAGTTTGGCTGTTGAATTCGGGTAAGTGTTTTGAGTTCAGTTGAAAAAAGTTTATTTGATGAGTTCTCAAGTTCACACTGTATGATGCCTACTAAGAAAGTTATTCTCTCTCATATTTTTGTCTTTCATGGGTTCGCAGATGGTCGTGGACACACGCTTGATATCAAGAATAATATGATTTAGATCCGTTGATTGTTGGGATATTGTCGATTTTGTTTTTACATGAGGAATTAGCATGTTTACGTGATTTTACGAGGCATATGGATCTCGTGAGCTCTTGGATTGTTGGAATTACGAACATATAAATATAAATAGTTTGCATGTGCATGATGTTTAGTTTTGTTTGGTGATCTTAGGCTTTGTCGCATGAGGACCTATAACGATTTAAGTTTGGGGGTGTTTGATGAATGGGTAGTATACCCATAATTCGGATATATTTAGACTTAAATTATTGCATTCTTAAGTTATTTAGTAGCATTTTTATTGTGTTTATATCTTATTTGGTGATTTGGAAATTTGGAAGGGAATTATGGGAATTTCAAGCATTGAATGGCAATTTTGTAATTTCAATGAAGTCCGGTACGGGTACCTGAAATTGTACTATCCTCGTCACAGGGTATTGAGCCTCGGCAAGCGCGTTGACCGGATTAAGCGTTTGACTTACAGTTGCCTATTAAGGGCTAATAATAAAACCTAATTGGAGGAGGATTGTGGGGGACTATAAAAAGAAACTAATTCTTTGAATTAAAAGGGGATTGGATTTATTTGGCGAGAGAGGATTGAAGGAGCTTTTCCATTGAAGATTACGAGGAGATTACTTGGAGCTTCAAGATTGGCTCTGAGTTTCTTCTTTTCTCCTTATTTTTAATTTGTAATTCTTTAAGGATGATTTGTTAACAAATAATGATTCTTATTTTAGTGATGAACTAATTCTTTAATTAAGATTTCAATTGAACCTTTTATGGTTATAACTTAGTTATTACATCATTATAATTATTTATGTTGAAGTGGATTGTTTATCATGTTTTGATTTTAATGATTAATTATTTGGCCAATAATTAGTGTGTTACTCTAGAAGGAATTAGGAGAGGAATTCTAGGGTTAGAACTCGACATGATGACATGTGACTCGATTATTTACGGTAAATAATTAGGTTTGTGAATTGAATGGAAATATCATTCACCGCATGTAACATATAAGGAATTGGGAATGGAAAGAGTTTAATCCAATTGTTTTGCATAGGAATATAGCAAGGTTAATCTGGGTTAAATAGAAAGTCAATTGATCACTTGGAAGAGGACTTTTGGCATTTGAAAATTCACAGTAACAATCCATGAGACATAGTAATTGGGATGATTAGATAAGCGAGTTATAATTCATAATTGGGGATATTGAAGTCTTAATATTTATCTCTGAAGTCATTCACTCAAGTAATAGCTTAGTTAATTGTTTATCTTAATACGGTATCTTTAAGTGTTTAATTTTGAGTTACTAATTGTAAAATTGCAATTTACGGTTGTTTGAATAAAATTGAATTGATATAGTATTAGTAGTTGAAATTTATTAATTAGAACTCCACCGTAGGAACGATACTCAACTTATCACTTTATTACTTGTTGACCACGTATACTTGCGTGCTGTGTGTAACTAGATTTTACTCAACAACCATACTGGATGGCGCCAGTTGAGATGAAGGAGTTAATGGTTCAATTACAAGAACTGTTAGATAGGAAGTACATTCAACCGAGTGTGTCTCCTTGGGGAGCACCAGTGTTGTTTGTCAAGAAGAAGGACGGGTCGTTAAGACTTTGTATCGACTATCGAGAGTTGAACAAGTTGGCGATTAAGAATAAATACCCATTTCCCAAGATCGATGATCTATTTGATCAGTTGAAAGGGGCACAGTATTTTTCTAAGATAGATTTACGCATGGGGTATCATCAGTTAAAGGTGAGAAAGGAGGATGTACCTAAGACGGCGTTCAGAACTCGTTATGGTCATTATGAGTTTCTGGTGATGTCATTTGGGTTGACGAATGCACCAGCTGCATTTATGGATATGATGAACAGAGTGTTCAAACAATATTTGGACAAGTTCGTAGTAATGTTCATTGATGATATTCTAGTCTATTCAAAGATGCCAAAAGATCATGTAGAACATTTAAGAATAGTGTTGGAAACACTAAGAAAGGAGAAGTTGTATGAGAAATTCACAAAGTGTGAATTTTGGCTAGAGAGAGTGCAGTTTCTAGGGCATGTTATTGATAGGGATGGCATTTCTGTAGATCCGGCAAAAGTAGAAGCAGTTAATGAATAGGAGCAACCAAAAAAGCCTAACCCGAGGTTCGAGAGTTTTGTGGGGTTAGCGAGAATACTATAGAAGGTTCATTAGGACTTTTCTAAAATAGCTACTCCATCGACAAATCGACAAGAAAGTCGATGAAGTATGTGTGGTGAAAAATGTGAAAGCAGTTTTGGGAGTTAAAGAAGAGATTAAGTGAGGCACTGTATTGTCCTTACAGACGATACGAGGAATTTTATATAAGTATAACAATGCTTCGCGCATAAAGGACTAGGTTGCGTGCTCATGCAGCACGGCAAGGTCATTGCGTATGCATCACGTCAATTGAAGGATTATGAGAAGGTTTACCTTACTCATGATTTAGAATTGGCAGCTATAGTTTTTGCCTTAAAGATATGGAGGCATTATCTTTATGGTGAGAAATGTGAGATATACACGGACCACAAAAGTCTGAAATATATATTCACACAGAAGGAGTTGAACATGAGATAGAGAAGGTGGTTAGAGCTAATAAAAGATTATGACTGTGATATTTTATATCATCCGGGAAAAGCAAATGTAGTAGCCGATGCGCTAAGTAGGAAGGGTAGAGAGAAACTGTCAATGTTAACAACTCAGAATGAGTTGGTAACAGCAATGGAAAGAATGGAGTTAGAAGTTAAGTCACCAGAGGAAGCAGTGGAGATGTTATTTTCCATGGAAACCCAACCGACCATAGCAGAACGGGTTAGGGGAGTACAACTGATCAACGAGGAGTGCAAGCAGATACAAAAAGGGATAGAAGATGAAGAGAAGACTAAATATAACTTTGATAAGGAGGGATTACTTCGTTTTGAAGGAAGAATTTGGGTACCTAATGATTTTTAATTGAAAGAAGAAATTATGATGGAGGCCTATAGTTCGAGGTACTCGATACATCCCGGTAGTACGAAGATGTATCAAGACCTTCGTCAGAACTTTTGGTGGCCGAACATGAAGAGGGAGATAGCAGAATATGTTAGTAGGTGCTTAACTTGTCTAAAAGTTAAGGCTGAACACCAATGACCAAGCGGATTGATACAACCGTTAGAAATTCTAGAGTGGAAGTGGGAGCATATCACAATGGACTTTGTGGTAGGACTTCCGACAACCAGAAAAGGATATGATGCTATTTGGGTAATAGTGGATCGATTGACAAAATCAGCTCATTTTCTACCAATAGGAGTCAAGTATAACTTGGATCAGTTAGCTAAGCTGTATGTTAAAGAAATTATTTCTAGACATGGAGTACCTATTTCGATTGTGTCAGATCGTGATCCACGATTCACATCGAACTTTTGGAGGAGTTTGCAAGAGCAAATGGGAACGCAGTTAAGGTTGAGTACGACATATCATCCTCAGACGGATGGTTAGAGTGAGAGGATAAGTCAAATGCTTGAAGATATGTTAAGATCTTGCGTTATGGATTTCAAAAGGGAGTTGGGACGAATATCTACCGTTGGTGGAATTTTTATACAACAATAGTTTTCATGCTAGTATAGGCATGCCGCCTTACGAAGCATTGTATAGAAGGAAGTGTCGAACTCCATTATGTTGGGATGAGGTGGGTGAACGTCGTATGTTGGGACTGAGATGGTATGCAATGGGCAATGGATATGGTGAAGTTAATACGTACTACAGCAGATTTAATGGCTCAAGGCCAAACAAACAAAGTATGCAGATCCTCACAGAGAAAATAGAGAATTCGATGTAGGATCCTTTGTTTTCCTAAAAGTATCACCTTGGAAGGGGAAGATACATTTTGGGAAGAAAGGGAAGTTAAGTCCAAGGTTTGTAGGACCTTTTGAGATTTTAAGAAGGGTAGGAGAGGTAGCTTATGAAGTAGCTTTACCTCCTGAGATGGAACGCATTCATAATGTGTTTCATGTGTCAGTGTTGCGTCCTTATAAACCGGACTATAAACACGTGATAGAGTATGAATCTATTCAAATAGAAAAAGACTTGTCCTACGAGGAACTTCAAGTTCAAATTATTGATAGGAAGGAACAAGTTTTAAGAAATAAGGTAATACCCTTGGTGAAGGTGTTATGGAGAAACCACAATCTTTGAAGAAGCAGCGTGGGAGCTCGAAAGTAAAATGAAGGAAGATTTTCCTCATTTGTTTATGTAATTATAAGCTAAGATTCGGAGGGGCGAGAATCCTTATAAGGGGAGAGAAATAATGAGAAAAAAAAATTGAATTCTTATGGCAATTAAATTTTTATTCGATTATGTGAATTAAATGAACTTAATTGATTATTATGTGAGTAAGTTATGTGTAGGTTGTTTTATGACCTAGAATGTGCTAACGTGGTTAGTATTCTGGCTACGTGTTAGAATTAATTGTTTGAAATTTCCTAGACGAAAATAATTGTTTCCGAGAAATTTCCATAAAAACACTATTCATCCGTTTCTGTTCGGGAAATTATTTTAAAATTTTGAGAAACGCATAATAATAGAATATTGAGATTAGATGGAATATCTAATAATATTTTATTTATGGCAAACGCAGTTTTCTCCTGCGGACTTAAAACCTAAGGGTTGAGTATATTGATTTCCGAGAAGGAAATAATATGCGTAGAAGGAATGGCGTTAGGGTTAATGCGAGTATTATACATTAATGATACTTTTTAGTGTCTAGATATAATATGTGAGTAAATAAAGATACAATATGATTATTGTACGTATGGTATACGAAGGGAATGCGTGAATTGTACGTGTGGAATACGATGCGTATTGTAGAATTAACCTAAGTCACAATGATTAATTCATTAGACTTAGATTATGTTTGGTCCAATGATTTAATGACCAAGCCCAAAGAGTTTAATGGGTTAAGCCCAAGTCTAGGCCCAATGCTTAATTGGTTAAGTCCAAATCATTTAAACCGAATCGTGGATCGAACCGGTGGGTCACCAAAAGTGTAAAACCCATGGGATGACCATGGCTAGTGGGGGCCGGCCACTTTATGTTGTAGCCAAGGAAAATGGTTGGTCACCAAACATTTTACTTGGTGACTAAGAGTGAATAGTAAGGAGGTTGGTGTGCAAGGTCCAAATTACCTTCCATTCTTGCTTTCTATAAATAGAAGGCTGGATTGTGGCTTTTGGAGAGTTTTAAAATTTGTGAACCAACATATTTGAGAGAGAAAAGAATTAGACTTAGTCATTTTATGCTTTGGAAGCTCTAACCTTTATTCTTCCAAAATATTTCTTAAGAAGCTTGAGGTAATACTTCTTGATCTTCATTAACCATCTCTTTTTAAATTTTCTTTTATATGGGAGAATCATAGAGGGGTGGTATATATCTTGTATAAGAGATTAAAGATGACTTATTATAGATTCAATATCTATAAGTCATGAGATGTTAAGAATCATAAGGTTGGAGATAGTTTCGAACCATTGGGAATATTGTTTGTTGAGATTAATCATTTATAAACGATTGAGCTCCATCAATACGTTCGTTTATGCATCTTGTTTAGTTAGGGTGTAGATATGAAATCCATGAAGTATTTTATGTGATTTGGCTTAGAAAAGCGATAATGCTTGAAGTTATGGTAAATTTTACGAAAATAGACGTTTAAACGTCGAAAACGTTGAATTCCGGATTAAGGGTCAAAAGTTGCCGTGAGACTTGAAAACGTTAGTTTTCAATGTCAACACGTGAGATAAGGTGATTAAGAGTTGTGGGTTCGAGAATCGTCGAATTTCGACTTAAAACGAAGAAAACGAGCATTGAACGCTCATTAACGTTTCTGAACGTATAGAAAATGAACTCAATGGTCAATTTTGAGTTAACGGATTCGAAAATGTTGAATTCTAATATGAACACGTAGATTACGTCATTTGTGACGTGTAGGCTTTTAAATGGAGCAAATCGGGCTTAAAACAAAGAAGTTACGGCCCCGGAAATCTCACAAAATTTTGAAATTTACGAGAAAAGCTGGCATCATGATCGAGAAATTTCCTTTGTATATATTGCTCTGCGATTGTGCGAGATCTCGGCATGGTATTTGGAGAACCATCTTCATAAGCTTTGGTATTGCTGAGGCGAATACGAGCTTTGAAATTTTTTGAAGTTTTTCATTTCTAATCCTTTCCGGGCTTGTAACTTAATCGTTATAAGTAAGAATTGGCTCGTTCAAAAGCTGTTATCTCACATATCTTGCATACTTCGATTTCATTAAGACAACTTAAGTTTTCGAATCTGTTAACATTAAATTCACTGTTTAAATTTTCTATTACGCGTTCGTTAAATGTTCGTGAACGTTCATAGCTTGTTTCTTTGTTTTAAGTCAAAATTCAACCATTCTTGAGTCCATAACTCTTAAATGAAAAGTTCTATGATATGCCATCGAAAACTAAGGTTTTTGAGTTAAATGGCGACTTTTGACTATCATTCCAAAAATTTTATGATTTCGACGATTATCGTCCAATCTCATAAATTTTGCCATAACTTCGTTACTTGAGATTTTTACTTCGTTCAAATTGGATTCATTCCATTTTCCATACATACTTCATTCTAAACAAACATATATCATCTAATCCTACATATGATGGTTTTAAACTTGTCCATCAATAATATATGATAAATTTTCATATGTTATTCATTAGTTCATATTTCTATGATTATAATTCCACTTGTAACATGGCTTATTAATGTTTAAGTCCACTAATAGTCATCCTTGTTACTCCTTGTGATACATACACCACCAATAACCACTTCTCTATCAAAGCTACAAATGAAAAGATGAAGATTAAAGGTTAAAGATTCATTACCTTTGATGTTCTAACTTTCTTCTTCTTCTTGGACTAATTAAGATAGCTCTCACTTCTCTCTCAATATTATTGCTCTAAGTGTTGGTGTATTTGAACAAGCAATAAATGACCAACCAAGCTCTCTATTTATAAGCTTTGCAAGTGAGGACACAATGGTCAAAATATCACCCACCTCTTTACTATTCCACCTCCTTACTATTCAAAACTTGAAACCAAAGCCACCTCCTTAATTTTCTTGGCCACCAAGTGGCCAACCATGACTCACCATGGGGGGCCACATGGGTTGCCTGTGACACTCCCAAATTTGGATACTTCAATCCCCATGATTTGGTGTTCACTGTCCAATTAAATCAAAACTAACTACCCATAAACAAATGATATAATTAAACTCAAAAGTTTAAACAATAAATCTCCCATTATAGTGTTACATAATCTCAAGATATATCCCAGGTTATCTAACCTTTATTATTACAATCACCAGCGAAATATTAAAACATAAATATAATCAAGTTTATTACACAAGCTTCATAAATAAAAGGTAAACTAAATGTTGTCTAATTAAGCACTTTGCCCTTGTTGTTGCTTGTAGAAAGCTCTTCAAACTTCTTAACTTCATCTGCATTGTTTTGTGCAAGAGTGACCAAACAATTTCCAACAAGAAGGATAATATACAATAACATTCTATGAATGATAATTAACTAAACTTTCCATGGTAAGATATTTGTACCGAAAATAATAAGTTCTAATTCCAATACTGTGATTTCAAAGGACTAATGAACTTTAAAATCAAATAACAGATATTAATATCAAAGGAATACACTGAGGGTCACAAGACCACGAACTATATTATAGGTCGTCAAGTATTGCTACTTTAACCTTTAACAGTCTAAAAGATCATAATCATCTTCTATGTCCTAGGTTAATATGTGTTTCTATTGTAACCTTTAACAGTTTAAACGACTATGTGGACCATCATCTCGTACTCCAGGTGATCAACCCTTTGTACTATATACTGCGCAAACATTTTAACGCTATTGCGTAGCTCTAAAATAATCCCCTGATATAGGGTTGTTCATCTCAGCTTAAATCATTAGGTTCCGTACCAAAGGAAGTTTGGTTTGGAATTAACTTCAAAGGAATTCTAGATCTTTAGAACGCTCATCAACCAAGTACTGGTTGAATCAAGTAGGGATCAATAACTATTCAAGAGTTTGGTTACAATCGAATTATGCCAATGTATCAATAAGAGATACGATATCAATGGTTTATCAGCTGAACACGTATTAGTTATCAACTATACACTCTGAAAACTATACATTCATAAGCAAACCAAAGTAAGTTTGGTTTGGAATGACTTTAAGGGTAATTTAGAGATTAGAGCATTCATCAACTAAGGATTAGTTGAATCAATAAAAAATCGCTAGTCAACTAAGAGTTCGGTACAACAATGTTAGATAGTGCAATGACATTGGTGATCAAATATTGAACAACAGTTAATTTTAGCTGAACAAATGTTTTTCAACAAGATCAAGCTTTCCAATAATAGTATAAACTTTGAATAAACAAAACAACCTCGCTTGAAATGAAGGAGTAAAGATTAATTAACTAGCTAAACGAAAAGTTATAACCTTTAGCTTAAGGTTTAACCATATTAATCAATCATAAAACACGAATCTGAAAACTCACTAAAATATAACATAAGACTTTTAGCATCCAAATCACATTCTCAACTCTTACAACGTTGAGTTTCAATCTAATATAACTTATTAATCAATACTATATTTCTTCTTAGTCATACTCGAAATTCATTCAAGTGTTTAAGTCTTATGAGAACTCCTTATTAGTTTTATATTAACCCAATTCCATATCATATAATGTTCATCTCAATGGAATTGAAACACTTTTTACGTTCATTAACGCTTGTCACGGCGTTTCGACGTTCATTCGTCAAACACCCGATTCGTCTATCTTGTGTATGCTTATACAACTTATCTAATAAATCATTTATTAATGTTAATCATCATTATACTTCATAATATTAATGTTTTATAACTTAGAACAACATTTTATCGTCAGAAGCACTTCACTTACACACGTTCATGCTCGACGCCCTCCGATTACCTCCGAATTCACATCAGTCCCAAAGATGGCCATTTTTACCCCTGTTCCTGACCTCAAATCGAAACACTTAAATAATAAGGCACATCGCAGCTTCGCCTAATTGCAGAACCAGAATTAGCAGTTTTACTATTCTTGCGATTTTTGACCCTGTTTTTCCTACTAATCTTCATAACTCAAGCTATACATATCCAAATTAGTCTGTTTTCAATTATATGGATTCGTAATTCATAGAACTAAAACATATCAAAGAATCAACAATTTACAAAAACTTTAATTAACCCAAATCTTGACCCAAAACTCATGTTTATACTAAATTTTCATGTTTTAACATGTTTAGCGAATTCATTCATTACGAATTCATTTCTTAACCAAATTGATTTATTTAATTTACCATTTATTTATGAAGCTTATGTAATAGGTTTGATTGTGATTATGTTTTAATATTCTGCTGATGATTGTAATAATAAAGGTCAGATGACCTAGGATTTATTTGAGATTATGTAACCCTATAATGGGAGATTTATTGTTTAAACTTTTGAGTTCAATTATATCCTTTGTTTATGGGTAGTTAGTTGTGATTTAATTGGATAGTGAACACCAAATCTGTGGGATTGAAGTACCCGAATTTGGGGGTGTCACACTGTGACGCCCCCAAAATAGGTATACATCACCCATCTTGAGTCGCCAAATATATGGTACAAAATTCAAATACAACTTAATTATACAACAGTCGTGTAAAATACGACAAAACATAATCTAAGAGTTTCAATAAGAATATTGTCATCTAGACAATATCCACTCTCAAATAGAGTCCTCATTACATTTATTGTCACACTATTTTATAGAATAGTGAGGACTACTAAAACAACCATCTGGACCGTCAATCCGTTCCCCGACTCGTCCCAGCTATATTCTCATTTCCTATAGAGAACAGTGAAAGAAAGGGTGAGCTCAACTAGCCTAGTAAGAAATATTATGACTAAGATAATGCATAATAAATTATCCTTAGCCTTCAACAGTATAGCAACTGATAGAATATAATAGACAACAAGTTTTAGATCAACAACTGCAGTGGAATAAGCAATTCATTAGAAGAGTCAAGTAGAGCATAAAATCTACTATCTTCTATGATTTAAAAAGTTTTTCATCAAATTTATCGCTGAGAGTCAGCTTAATAAATAAAATTGAATCATCCCTGCATCACGGCCAAGGATATTCATGTAATCATCAATGGTCATGATTATACCGAATAATCCGTGGTCATAATCATACCAACAACTTCCCATCAATGAACTACAGGCCAATGAGGACTTTTACCACATCATTCGTCACATTACGGTCATGATTATACCGAATAATCCCTGGTCATAATCATACCAAGTCCATCTATGCACGTAAGCCAAAGATGACTTTCATCATAATATAAGCATGAGGATGATGACAATGACATAATAATTCAATAAAACAAGTTCAAGGATAAATTTTAAAGATTTATAATTTAATTTATCCAGAAATCAATAACGTCCAAATTATCAACATGATACTGCTTTGTGGAGTAAAATTTAAGAATATTCAGAAGAATATTTCCATGAAAAGATACTAGATGAATCGCAAATATCCAGGATATTCTACTAATTTCATGGAGTATAGAAGCTAAAACTTTAACCAACTGAGTATAATAGAATATATGAAACTGCAAATGGATTTTTGCCCACCATGCGGTAATCCACGTAGATAGATCATTTCCACAATTTAATAAGGAATGAATACGAAGGATCATTCACCATGCATGCGGTAATCCACATAAACAGGTTATTCCAACAGAATAATAAAGAATAGAATAACGAAGAATTTACGGGCATGCGATAAACCCGCATGCACGAGTTATTCCAATGAATAATAAAGAATAGAATAATAGAAGAATTCACCGGATATGCGATAGAACCGCATAAGCAAAGTTATTCCAATATAATAATAAAGAATAGAATAATGAGAAGAATTCACGGGCATGCGATAGACCGCATACGCAGAACGAGTTATTCAATAAAATAATAAAGAATGGAATAATGAAGAATTCACCATGCATGCGATAGAGCTTTTGGCGAGTTATTCAACGAATAATAAAGAATGGAATAATGGAAGAATTCACCGGGCATGCGATAGAGCCAAGCATGCAGACGGAGTTATTCCAATGAGAATAATAAAGAATGGAATAATGAGAAGAATTCACCGGGCATGCGATGAGGCCGCATGAGATAGGTTATTCCAAATGAATAATAAAGAATAGAATAATGACTCTTACAGTATTGAAAGAAAATAATTCTCTTCATGAATACGAAAGAAATAATACCCCTTACCTTAGAAGAAACTGGATACTAGAATAGTGAGGTAGCAGACTTTTCTTCTTCTTACTCTCTATAAATTCTCTCTATAATAATTGCTCTTGTGAGACTTAGTGAATTGGTGAGAAATGAAGGAAGAATGAGCTTCTATTTATAGGAAAATATAGTTTCAATAATTGCACATTTTGGGGCTCGAAATATTACAGTATAATACATTCCAGTTTTCCTTCATTTTTAATTTAGTCATCCAAGTATTATCAAACTTGCACCACCTCCCCTAATAGTAAATCATGTGAATCAATAGTAAATCATGTGACTCAATAGTTCTAAACATGTGAAAAAATAAATTATAGTATAGTACCTTCAACTATACCTCTATTTTTAATAGTACACACATGTGAATACATTGTTATAAGCATGTGAATTAATAGCAATTAATTGCTCATTTATCAGATTAATTACCCGATTGGTCAATATAACTTCCAGACATCAATTATTATCGAAATAAATGTCGATTTCCACTAACAATAACAATTCCAATACAATGAAACTATCAATTTCATCTTTAATCAACACGAACTTATTCATCATTAATATTATAACGCACAATATTTAACAACCAAGTCGTTCTCAGGAAAGAGGGGGCTTTCCAATAAGGATTTCTCCCTATTTGCGCGCAATTAGATTATCTAACCTCTCCTTGACAGAACTTCTAGACATTGTCAATATTGTAAATAATAATATGAATAACTTTGTCATCTCAATTATTGATTTAAATAATATATCATATTATACAGATGATACTGTGACAATAATTGAATCAATAATATGAGAGATATGATGCATCATTACTGTAGTAATAATTGAGTATAACTAAGTGACTTCTTACGTAAGCATCAATAATCAATACCATGTGCTACTATGCAACCACGCCAGACATTGTACTTTTTACTAAAGGGTATTTCAGCGGTTTTAACGGTAACACTTTTGCCGTTATTTTTATAAAAAGATAATTCTGTCGTTTTCTTACTACGACAATACTTCCGTTGTGGGGTCCACCAATGATTGTGCCGTCGTACGGATATTCCCTGACAAAAAGAATATTCTCCGACCAATCGAATATTATATAACAACTTGCTTACTTTGCAAAATTTATAAATATTACCACAACTATAACATTATATCAAATCCACACCATAATAAAAAAAATATTTCGAGAAATTTAAATCTTTATTCATAAATTTTGGGGTCTCACACACACAATCTCTCTCATTTCTTCTCTATTCTTTCAAAACTCTTAAGCTTAGGGAAGTTAATCACGTAAAATAAAATTGACTATACATTACGTGCATTTAACCCACTCAGCAGTTACACACACTAACAATTACAATATTTCAAAAGTCACAAGGCCATATTTGGCTTGTTCTCTTTTTAACATCTTCTAATTTCTTTTAATCTATTGCTTATTATATAGTTCCCTTGTCACATCTTTTAATGAAATTCTAATATTAATTAAATTAAATTAAACTAATCACACCTTTTAAACAATCAAATTATATTAATATTATTTTATTAATAAATCTAATTAAATCCTACTAATTAAAATTTTCATTTAATCAGTATCAATTCTCTAATTCAATTATTAAATCAAATGAGAAATTCACCATCACACTATAATACCATTACTTAACAATTCATTTACCAATATATTAGGGTAATAAAATACGCTAATTTAAATTATTTAACATCTATCTATCTTCTAATTTAATTATTCCTTTAATCCTTATCAACTCTCTAATTTAATTATTAAATTAAATTAGAATATTACCACTTTGTAACATAATAATTAATTCAACACTCATTTAATTTAATTAACTTAAAAATACCATATTATATCAACTTAATTAACATATTAACTTAATTAAGTTAATTCCCACAACTTGTTAATTATTTATTTAACTAATAAATAATCAAATTAAACAAATATTTTTTTAACAATAACCACATTGTCGACTTCGGGATTTTTATTGTCCCTTTTCTGTTCTTGTCTTTTGGTGTTCTCATGTTAGGTGAGATTTGTTTGAAAAAATAAGTTGTGAAAAGGTCTGACAAGTATATGTCGACGATTGGACTGTAAGAGTCGCCAATTGGTATTTTTAAATGGTTGCACCAACTCAACTGAGAAAAGGTTTGCACATTGACCAAGTGATGTAACACTGCTAAACTGGTCTGCGAAACTGAGATTCGTTAGGGTCCGAGGGCTTGATTATGCGGAGGGAATGTGTTAGGCACCCCCCGACATCCGTGTTACCACGATGACCGCCACTTTTCAATTAAACTGTTATACGAATGTGTGTGTATGTGTGGGTCAATATGCAATTATCTGGAAGTAGTTCTATGTCTCGTTCGCACCTATATACAAAGAGTTTGAATTTTGTATAAAAGTTCAGTTTTAACAAGATATAGCAGTGATGTTTTGTAAAAGAGGTTTTTCAAACCCTTATGATCAATAATAATTGAGGCCTTTGATACTTTCATTTTATTAAGTGTTCGGCTTGATTACTTTTATTTTTAAGATACGAAGCATCTTCGAGAAAATAAGGTTTATAGCAGTGCCGAACTCCTTGAGAGAATAAGAGCCATCTAAGGAAATTCAAACACTGTGAATAATGTACAAGCTGATTACAGCCGAAAATGTCTATCACGGGAACCGAATCTAGATTCAGGAGATTGAATCTGTGATCACATGATTCCTAGGCTCACATGATGTAGCAATTTATATGAAAGCTGTAAACAGTTATATATATAAAAGCTAAAAATATATATATACAGACGATCAACCACCACGGAGTGAACTTCATGGGGAACTGGAAATTTAAATATATAAAAGCGGTAAATATATATATAGAGACAATCGACCACCACGAAGCAACTCCATAGGGGATTGGAAAAGTAAATAAAGCAGTAACAACGATCAACCACCACGAAGTAAACTCCAGGCGGGACTAAATGTAAAGAAAGTAGTAAAAATGATCAACCGCCACGAAGTAAACTCCAGGCGGGACTAAATGTAAAGAAAGCAGTAAAAACGATCAACCGCCATGAAGTAAACTCCAGGCGGGACTAAATGTAAAGAAAGTAGTAAAAGGCCACGAAGTAAACTCCAGGCTTGACAGAAATGTATATATATATATATAGAAGTGGTAAACGCACTGAATATTTTATTCAGGCTCAATCAAACAGAGTTTGATGGTAATAATATATATATATATATATATATATATATATATATATATATATAAACTATTGTTAGAACTCTGTTCGATTATAAATATATAAGCAATAAACACTACGGATGTGAATCTGGGCTCATGAAACGAGTTCGACAATAGTTTTATATATATATATATATATATATATATATATATGGACTAACTGATGATTTTATATATATATATATATATACAAAAAGAAATAAAAAGCCACAGATCGAAGTCCGGGCATACACACACAACACGACTCTCAACATGCAGAACGGTGTGTACACAGTAGTGGAGAAAGGCTTTAAGAAATGTAAGAAGGCTTACAGTGGACTGCCAAAGAAGACTTCAATAGCTTTAAATAGAGGAGCACTCGGTTCCCACCGGTAAAATATAGCAATATATAAGCACACAAGTGTTTAAAATAAGAAAGCACTCAATTTATAGTGTGTACAGAGAAAATTAGACAGGGCTTCCTCGCTTTTTCTCTATCCAAAATGACCACTCCAAGCCATCTATTTATAGAGGGAAGCCAGAGTGTACTGGTGGCCAGCAGTGCACTGCACTGCTTGGTGACCGAGGTGCCTCGGGCTCTGCGGTCCCGCCATCTCGAAGTACGTGCATGCATACAACGTGTTGTCCGCTCAAACTTTTAGAACTTCAATCTGGGCATCTGATTGAGGTGTATAAGACCTTTTACGGAGTGATGTTGTTGAGAGATACAAAAATGACACGGGATTAGAGGTTGTGCGAAGTCAGGAAGATGGGACTATGCCCTTGGTCTTCAGTCATCAAATTATATCTGGTGTACTGTCCTGTATAGTAGTCACTTGGGATTAGAGCTATTAGTTCTTGTACGACACTGCTGTGTAGAATGTATGTTGAAATGTGTTGAGATGGCACACATGTGGGATTAAGGTGGCAAAATGATGATTTTGCCCCTCACCGGGGTTATCTCCGATTTGGGTTGATATAGCTGTCGTTGCTTAGGGTTATCTCTGATATTGGGCTGCTGCAAGTGCTGAATGTCCTCAGGGTTGTCTTTGAGGTGTGCCTGACCTCCCAGGGTTGTCTCCAGGTTTGGGACTGAGTGCCTCGGGGTTATCTCTGAGGTTGAAGCTGACAACAAAGGTTGAAATGAGCTTTTCCGGGGTTATCTCCGGAACCTCAACTGCACTCCTCGGGGTCATCTCTGAGGTTGATGATGAAATTCCCGGTGTTATTTCTGGGACTAGAACTGAGTATCTCGGGGTTGTCTCCGAGATGGAACTGCCTTCTCCGGTGTTTTTTTTCTGGAATTAGAACTGTATTCCTCGGGGTTATCTCCGAGGTTGAAACTGAAATTCCCGGGGTTGTCTCCGGGACTAGAGCTGGATATCTCGGGGTTATCTCTGAGATGGAAAATTGAGGATTCCGGGGTTGTCTCTGGAATTGAGTTCATTTGACTCCCAGGGTTATCTCTAGAAGACGATTCTGCCCGCCTGACAGGTTAGTAATAGAAATTCAAAATTTAGAGTGTCTACAGATGCCCCTTTTTATCATATTCATATCGTGCAATGGCATGGATATGATAAAGAATACTAGGCACTTGAAATGTGACAAGATAATCATGATGCAATGTACAACAGCATGATGTAAATGCATGATATATGTGGTTTATTGGACCATTTTCTAGTGGGATGTGCTGACTGTTTTCTCCCACGACTTCCGATGGAGGCTGGAGTTATCACTAATGACTCTGATGAACTGCTTGGATGTGTGATCCAAAGTTCTCAAGAACTTCCAATATGTTGACGTTGGGGTTATCACCAAAGTCCTTAATCCTTGGTACAGACTTTCCATTGAGGATGTATCTCTCATGTACAAGAGACTCTAGGGGATAGAGCTTTTTTTGTTGAAGATGTGTATAACATATTCCATCATCGGTCCTTCCTGATGAGGGTGTTCCTCCCTAGTTTGTATCGCTAGGCCTTTCTAGTGTCCTGTCGGAGTTACTGCCAATAGTCTGTGATGCCAGGGTTGCCTGACTCTCGCTAAAATGTACATCAACGGATTAGATCCCTACTGGAAAAAATGTCAAGGCTGATTGACCTTCGTTGACATGTGCATCAATGGATGAGATCCCTGCTGGGAAAAATGTAAAGGCTGCTTGACCTTCATTGACATGTGCATCAACGGATGAGATCATTGGATGGTTCTTGACGCTTCAATGGGTTTAACTGCCAACAGATGATGATGTTAAGGCTGCTTGACCTTCGTTGACATGTGCATCAATGGATGAAGTTTCCGCTGGGGAGAAGTGTTTTGGAGTTACGACCCCGAACTGACGGCATCGGACCCTTGTGAGGTATTGTCGAGTGTAATTTGCAACAACCGTGATCATTGGTATAGTAAACCCTGTGTCTGGGCGAATACCAATGAGTGATATATAGACCCACAATTTGTTCTATAAAAACAACGATTTCAGGCTCTTCTGCTCAATCGCGTAGCATTTTTCTTCCTGATTTGGCCTTTTCAGCTTGTGAAACCTCCTTTGCAACTCAAATTGGACCAAGCCAGAAGGGTGGGCCCTACCCAAGGGAGCTGCAGGTACACCTGTGGCCAGCCATGGGTGGCTTTAAGGCACTTGGTGCTTTACACAAGTCATTTTCATATTATGCCACACAGGAAATCTGAGAGCTTTTCTTCAGATCTGCTAAGTTCGGGTGTCTTTCTACAAATTCTATCACCGTACAAGTGTTCTACACTACCCTGGTAACGTATACATGTCTTTTTTTTCCAGTTTTTATCCGTTGAAAAATGAATTATCACATGAAATACTTCTAAACACATAGTAGTAAATATGCATGCTCATATGACTTGATAAAAATTGTTCAACATAGTAAATGTTAGTATTTAACCATGCTGAACATAATGATGTAAAAAAATTTAACTTTTGAAATAGTGAAATTGGCACTTTTTTTCTGCTATTGCTTATCCTATTTGAGGATAAATGAGCAAAGGTGGTAAAGCAAAGTAATCCTGGTAATTAGGCTACCCTTACGAATTATGACTTTGATAGTGTAATTCATATAGGATGTTTATAACTGTGGGTAGGTGTGCTACTAAATGGCCACCTAGTCATGCCTATGTGCATGTGGGTAGTCCTATTTACAGAGGAGACTTGATAGGTGGATTTTATATCCACTTATTCGGTATCTTTTACTTGAATTAGTTGCTTATATTCATGTGTCTTAGTTACTTTTCATGCATTTTTTGTTTATTTTGTAGATCTTATGCTTGGGAACGATGTGAGCGATTATTGGTATGAAAACTCAAGGAAAAGCAAGGAAAATACAAAGAAAAATAATCTGGACATCATTTGGGCTTTCATGTTTACTTCATGTTCTTGGTTTGGAACTTAGCTTACATTTTAGAGCGTCTTCTTAGCTTTCTGAAACATCTTGAATCGTTCTAATCGGAGTTTGGATGCAAGAGTTATGATCTTTGTACCAACGGACGTCAAACTTCGCTGTTTTGGTTAGCCATTTTCATAGTAGTCCCTTCCAGCCAAATTTCCACCTTGATTCGTCCAGAATTTCTCAATCCTCAAAGCATTCAAGTTGTAGATCTCGTCGATATCTTCAATTTGATAGGTAGCAGGCCCCGTAACTCTTCCCGGACCAAAAGTTATGGCCATTTTACGAGCCTGCTCGCGAGAAAATGGACCGCGTGGTATGCGAATTTGTCTTGTGTGTGCGCGACCTGGAGCAAAAAACGTGAGTTTCTGCAAGTCACGCGCCCGCGCGACCCTTCAGGACAATTCCTGCGCGGCCGCGCGACTTCGGGCGATGACCAAAGCTGACTTTTCATTAAACAGTGCAATTGAAGCGTAATTGAGTGAAGGGTTCAATTAGGGCTTATATATTAGACGTATTTTCATTATGTAAGAGATATTCCACCCCTTGGGAGCTAAAGCTACTATTATTTTCTTTCTTCAACTTTGAATAAGTAGATTAGTGTAGGTATTTTCTAGAGTCGATTGGATTGGAGACTTGAAGCAATTGGAAATCATTAGAGATTCAACCTTGGCTCAAGAGAACAGATTTGCATTACAATTCTCTACCCTTATTCTCTCTTTGATTGCTTATTGTATCTCATGATGCGTTTTCAATATGTGGATAATAGCATTAATTCAATTATGATTTAAATTCTATTCTGAGATTGCAATGGATTCTATGGCTTAGTTTAATCTGATATATTTCATTGTTAGCCTTATTGATTGCTATGGGATTGTCTATTAAGATTTATGCTTATTTGCTTAGTTGATTGGCCATCAATTACTATGATAACCCATATGAACTTGAAAGATGAAGTATGGGTTTAGATTTGATCTTGATAGCTTGTGATTGTATGTTCTACATTATGTTGGGATGTATGATTTGTGCTTAGGATAGACATATACCGAAGCACCATTCGTAGTCAATTGAGAACTTGGGCTTAAACCCTAATTATTTGTAAATCACATAGACATATAGTGATTTAGGTAATGTGGATGTTCATGTGTATTCTATCAATTGTGGATTATATGTGATATGGGTATGGTACATTGAAAGATGGCTATACTTTACTTTAGTGTTCTCGACTAACAAACCGGTACAATTAGTTTGGCTTAACATGAAGTGTATGGATGAAATTGTAATCTCAGGTCTTCATTATCTAGTCTCACTCTAGGAATATTTAGATTTATTTAATTTTATAGTTTAAATATAAAATATACTATCATTCATTTAAATAAGACGGAAATGGTTATGGGTTAATGCTTGGTGAATTTTATTAGTTAATTCCCTGTGGATTGATACTTGACTTACTCTGTATTACTTGTATTACTGAGAGACAGAGAAAAATTGAACTAGAGCACTGCAGACACGAGGATCGCTGTGATCGAGGCCTATCAAAGACAAACTTCGTGTGCCGTAGCGTCAAGCCACTCGGAGATGGACATGTATTACGCAAGTCTCTACCATCGCGCCTTATTCAAAGACACTTACACTCATGTGGCCGCCATTGCGATAACCGAATCAAGTCAGATCTGAACATTTTTAAAAAGAGTTTTGGACCATTTGGACTCTCATTTGCGATAATAACAGACGCGAAACTCTCTCCCTCTCCATAACTCACGTCTCTATCTCTCTATCAAATCTCCACGACTCTCTCCACGTTCAAAGCTCAACTACCTCTCTTTCTCTCTATAAAGCTAGGGTTCCCAATTTGTTCGGTACACACAAGCGTGAAGGCTATCAATTCTCAAATTCTCATTCTTTCTTAGTAAGTTCATCCGTACTTTCAATCAACTATCTGCATATGGGTCTGAAGAGGGCACGACCATCTTCATCTTCCTCATCCTCCTCCGGCAGCCACGAGGAGGACATTGTCGACCACACCAAGTTCTTGTGTCTAGAAGCCTAGCAGGAGTACTACCGTATTGTAGCTAAGACATTTATCAAGGAAAGAGGATTCATATGCGAAGGCCGGGGCCAGACGACTCTCTCCCCATGATTGAGTGAACGAGGTGGGGTGGGTGGCGCATCTCCCACGCCAATTCCGATGAGCATAGTCCAAGAGTTCTATGCCAATGCCAAAGTCACCATGAACGATACCTCGATGGTCCGTGGTGTCGAGGTAGACTACAGACCCTCCGCCATCCGAAATGTGCTGAGAATCACCGCAAGACCACCAACAGGGGCAACCAATTGGATCGCAGGGGCACATCTGGAAACAGACTTGGAGCTTGTTATCGCTGAGTTGTGCGTGCCAGGCAGGAAATGGACTTACAAAGTTGGCACGACCTAGCCTCGAATATTTCCACCGGCCGCACTGAATCGATGCGCCAAGGCGTGGAATCTGTTCATTTATGCCAAGTTCTTTCCTTCATCGCATCAGCACGAGATCACGGCAGAAAGGGCTATAATACTGTGGGGTATAATTACTAGCGAGTACATTGATATGGGATATTTGATTCATCAAAAAATTGTGAAGTATCTGAAGGGAACTACCACTGGGAGCATTCCACATGCTTCAGTGGTAGCCATGCTATGTGCGCATCAGGGGTGCAATTGGGGCAACGAACAAATGCAATATCCAAGTCAAGACATCACCCATGCCACCATTGCAAAATTTGAGGACTGGGCAGGCGGTGAACCACACCCACGCGGATGAGGATTCATTTTAAGGCCCACTTTCCCAGAGCTATCTCAGCAGCCCCCTCAGCCCGATGAGGCAGGCCCATTCACCGGAGCACACCCGGTTCCTAGCGATGGACATCTTCGAAGGTTGGAGCGCAAAGTCGACGCCATGTATGACAATTTTGAAACGTTTGCTATGGGACTCACTCAGGCCTTGGCATAAGCATTCGCACAGCAAGGAACAATGCTAGAGTGGCTGCAGTTTGGCACTGTAGTGCCATATCTACCACCAGATTCACCACCCGAGGAGGGTGGTCAAGCCGATCATTAGGGGAGTTTTTCTGTACCCTTTACCTTCATTCAATAGGGACATTGAATATTTTAAGTTTGGGGGTATTGGGGGTCATAGCATAGTAGTTTAGTTATTTAATTATTGCATGCGTAGTTTAATTTTGAGTGTTTATGTGTTAGATAAATTTTTGCAGAAAATTTTTAATTTTTATTCATTATGGATTGTGATAGTATGTTTTAGTTGCATGTCTCACACAAATTCTTGCTTAAAAGAAATTTTTGCCTAGCCAATGATGATAGTGAATTTTGAAGGATTCTAGAGTATGTTGGATAGCACGGCTTAGATAAAATGTGTTACACGATGAGATTTATGTTGCTATTTAAATTCTTCCGGTATGCACGAATATGTTCACAATCACTTGTAGGTTTAAGAAGTGTGTGTAGCACTGCTTGATAGAACATGTAGTTGTAAAAAGAGAAATATGTGGAACATGCATGTAGATTTGAAACATTGACATTCAAACTTTGAGAACACATGGGCATGCCTGTTATTGGGACGAGATGGAGCGTAAAACGCACTCGTTTAAATGAAAATGGGAAGTGAGATGGAGCGTAAAACGCACTCGCTATATATAAAAAAAAAGAGAAAAAGAAAAGTGAAATAGCAATAAACACTGGGGGAAAGTACGAATCGCCCTCGTGAGTAGAAATAAAGCAATAAGCCCATTGTTGAACCTTAGTTTACGTCGATATGTTGAAACAATCTGTGTTGCATGAGTATACATGAGTCTTCATCTAGACTATAATTTTCTATCTGGAGCAGTGTAGCATATGTATTCTTTGCTTAGATCAAGTTTTGGTGAACACCACACATACACACACAGCATCTCTATAGCATTCCTGAATTATCTGAGTGTATGATATTATGTCTATAGTTTGGTTTGAAATCATATTCTTGGATCTCGATGATTCAATGAGGTAATTTGGGCAAAAATTCTGTTATGGCAGGGATTATGTGAGACTAATTTGCATCATAGAGTAGTTGCATATTTTTGTAGTTGCATTTTCATTATTCAGTAGTATGTAGTGCTTGAGGGCAAGCAACAGTTCAAGTTTAGGGGTATTTGATAAGTGGTATTTTTACCTACTTATTGAATACCAATTCATGCAAATTGTGCCCATCTCAAGTACATTTTATTGTGTTTTAATTGCATTTCACGTTATTTTGCATTGCATTTACTTACAACTCCTTTTGGTGAATAAGTACAGGAATCAGCTTGATTTTGGTGGTATTAGAGGCACGAGGCTAATGGATGCGTGAAGGCAAGGCACAAAGTGAGGATGTGCATGGCATGGAGGTACAATGAAGCAAGAGATCAAGCATAAAAAGAACAAATAGCAGCGAAGCATAATGAAGCTAAACCGGAACCGTAAAGCGAAGAGTGCAAGCCATGGCAGCGGCGCGTGGCATAACATCTGGGAGCAGCGGCCTGCACGAATGCGGGCTGAACAATCGATGATCTCATGAAAGTTCTTGTAGCGAGGTAGGAGCGCGCATCCACGTGAGAGGTTGGTACGGACAGGCGGACATTACGTAAGTCTCGCGCCGGTATGAGACATAACTTTGGAGAAAGGCTACAGCGGCAGCATGCGATCTTTGATCTTTGTAATTTTGTTTTAATTTTAATTTTAAATTAAATGAATTGTAATTGGTTTTTAAACGATTCTGACTGGTGTCAGAAAAACAACTTGATAACTTTAAGTATTTTTTCATCATAAAAACTAGGGTTTACACCTTGGGAGAGATTACAACGTAGAACTTAGCCAAAATGTCTACTTCTCCAATTCTTCTTGGAATTCTCTGTCATCGTGGATTTTTATTATTTTTTATTGGATTTCTATAAGGATTTAAATGTTGATCATTGATTTCTATTCAGCGATTGGGTTTGATTGTTCTATCTTTCTTATTTCAATTGTTTGTTTATTGATCATGTTTAGCGTTGATCCCATAATGGCTTTTGGTTCAGTCATGAACTAATTTCCATTATGGGATTCTAACGGATTTTAATATGTAGTTTGGTTGCACATTTAAATGCTAGGATTATTTTGCATATCATATGGAATATCTATCATGGTTGTTTTACATGTATGAATGCTTGATCACCATTCGTCTCAGTACTTGTATGGAATTGACAATGAACATATAGGTATGGATTATAATCATGATAGCATGCGAATATGGGAAACATTGTATATGGCTCGCATATTTTGTGAACGAGATAGACATATCTTTGTTTCACCGTATGAGCTAGAATAAGGGCTTGAGCTTAAAATTAATATAATTGCAATTTCACATAGACATATAGTGATTTTGGTTGTATTGGTGATTACATAGAGTCTAACATCTGTAGATGCTGTGTAAGTAGGTTATAGGGCATTGAAAAATGGTTATAACTTTATTCGTGCTCTTGGTTATTTTCCTGTGATATGTGAACATTTCTTACATGATAGTGGCGATTAGGTGAAATATTAAATGAAGTTAGGGTCCCATTATTTCCAGAATATATTTATTCCATTTGTATTCTTATTTTTCAGTTGTTATTCGCAATTAGTTTAATTCAACACTTTTAGTCATTAGTCTAGGGATATAAATTTGGTGAGTTAATTGATGCATGATAGTTAAATTTAACAACTTTCTCTGTGGGATCGATACTCTACTTATTCTGTATTACTTGTTGACCCGTGTATGCTTGCATGAGTTAGAGCTCTTTTATTAGAACTATAAAAGAGGCAACAAAACTCTAGCAAAATTTTTCCAAAATGTAGGCATTGGGTAGTCATGCATTTTTTACTCTACTGTAAGCGTATGTTAAAATAATGCATGCATGCATGCAGTTATAAAAATGCATTTTGAAAAAGCTCCAGGTTAGAACTTTCCACACCCTTTCTGAGGTGATTTAGAGACTTGTGTCCATATATATGGATCCGGATCAGCTGAGTAGTTCCCGCAAGACCACTTCAGGTGTGCGAAGGAGGGCTTCTGATGTACCTCGACCCCATTCAGTTAGACAGCCTTGTCGTCCAGCAGAGGTGGTGATTCATCCTATTCGGGTTGATGTACTAGACGATGAGGAGGATGTGCTAGTTGCGGACCCTACTCCTGCTGCTCATGTTCCTTGTAGGGATTTCCCAGGCATTCAGGTGACGATCCCAGAGCTTTTGGGTGATTTGAGTCGACACCCCTCGATTTACTTGCATTCAAACGAGGTACATGCTGGATTTGATCTTCCTTTTTCTTATTAATGAGGAGCAAGGATTCTGATGTTGATTTTCTTTGTGATGTAGGTTCTCGGCTTTACGCAGCCTCGAGGGAACTGGTTTAGCATTCACTCTCTGTATCAGGCTCTGCATCCAAATTATCGAGAGATTGTGCATGGTTGGGGCTTTGAGGCGTTCTTTTTCATCCTCCCCGCCATTGTCATGGGGGTTACCTCAAGGCATTGTCTGAGTGCTGGTTTCACCAGACTCAGTCTCTCTATTTATTGGATTGTGAGGTGATGATGACGTCGATGGATTGGCAGTTTATCACAGGTATGTAGTTTGGAGGGGTGCTAGTGCCATGTACGGCGAATATTACCCCGACTGCCGTTAGATCCTTGTTAGGAGTCCCGGCTGAGGCGCTCAAAGGCAAGACAGTTCGTACAGGTCCTTTGAGCGTGGATGCTATGAGCGGGCTGTTGAGTGAGCCCATACCCGATGATATGAGAGTCAAGGATCACATTCTTCGGTGATTGTTCCTGATGATCATTAGGGGCTGCTTCATAGCGGATAACTCTTCTATGGTATCATTTGCTTTGGTTAGCATTACATGAGATGTAGACCATATTGGAGAGTATGATTGGGGTTCCTATACCTTTGCCTATTTCCTCAGGGCATGCACATGCGTTCGCAAGGCTTGATAGAGGCTTGGTTAGGATTTTACCCATTTCTACTAGTGAGTATTTCTCTTATGATTTTCCATGTACAGGTTAAGAGTGTTGAGTGACAGTAGATGTTTGCCTTTGTGTTGGAAGTTTTGGGCCTATGAGAGGCTCCCATGTTTATGTCTTGTGAGTGTATTAAGTTTGGAGACCTTTCCACGAGGACGGCGATGGCATCACTCCACATTGGCAGAGGTTCCTGTAGCTGAGGGTTTCACCCATTATCGTCTATAGTTGGAGTTGTTGACAAATGATGCTATCACTTGAATTCCCTATTCTGGGGAGCATTTGACCGTTGGGTTTGAGGACGAGTTCCTGACTGGTGTCAAGTACGTGATATCCACCCGCCGGATTCCTCTCTTCACAGATGGAGGATGGGAGTTCTATTTAGGAGAGCGTGCTATTAGGAGCACTACAGGAGAGATTCGTGTATTGATCTTGCCTCCTACTTGGCATTATTGGCCCGTCGCTTGTCAATGATATCCCATTGATGGGCGTTGACGGCTTTACACTATTAGAGGGTCTGTATACTTAGGATATGTTCCATCAATGGTGGTCCCCTCGTACCATCGGAGCCCAGACCCACGCCACTCAGCTTATGGGGGTTATAGTTCCTGGATCCGTGATGATGGATTAGATGGCCTGTGTCCGAGATCCGACTCATTTGATATAGATTGACAGTTTCATCCGGCACTTGGGCAGAGATCCTTCAAAGGCAGATACTTTTTATCCTTCCAGCTCAAGCGTTGGCCCCTCAGGTGACCCATATGGTTTTATCGGTGCAGATCCTCTATTATATAGGCCTGACATTCCCGTTGATGGAGATCCAGTAACTCATGAGGAGTTACATCAGTTGGACAGGATTGATGATGTAGACATTGACACCATTGTCTTCTTATGATGTATATTCTCGTTATATCTTTTGATAGGCCTCTGTTAGATACTGGGTGGCTGTGCCCCATTCTCGCTATATCTTTTGATAGGCCTCTGTTAGTTGTTGGGTATCTGTGCCCCATTTCCCTGTATTTTTAGTTGTACAGAGATTATACATTAGATGATGATATACTTAAGAATGTATATACTATTATTCCATACATCATATTGCCATCTATTGTTTATCATGCATATATTATGTTATGCATATGTATGTATGTCTAGAGATATTCAACATTGACCCCTGGTCTTATGATACGGCCCACATAGATGTCTTCTTCGATAGTTAGCCGCATTGATCACACCCCACCAGTATTAGTAGCCTTCCGTCTGAGGTCATGGTATAATAGTTTGTCACCTCCAGATAGGGTGACTGTAGATCATTTATTACAGCATTCCATGACCCTCCTGATGTTCCAGGTTCCTATGGGCTTTGTAGACGGTATGCTGAAGCATTGAGTACCAAAGAGGTAGGTTTTCTGATTTGGGACCCAGGAGTTGACTCCAACATTAGAGGAGTACGAGAGATTGATGGCTTTGCCCTTAGACAGACCTTGTGCTTGGATGGCCATTGGCGATATGAGCTGGCAGTTTATGACCCTCACCAGGTTACGGCGTAGAGTAGTACATGATGAGATTACATCCAGTCATGTGGTGTCCCAGAGTTTTCTGATAGAAAAATTTGGATCACCAGATGGTTATGCACAACATTCTGGGGATTTCACCATGCCAGAGGATCAGTGGCGTGTAGCCAGAGTAGACGTATTGCTGATGTGTGTATTTTCATATGTATACATGCCACAGTATATGGATGAGCTGGACATAGGTGTGATCATGGTAGTGAGAGCTCTCAGGGAGGGTCATACCATTGTGCCTAAGATCGTGATAGAGACATTGAGATCAGCCATGTATTGTTATACCTACCCTACAGGGGTATTTATAGGCAGCTCGGTCATATTGTATATATGGTTCATGTCACATCTGAGATTGATTGTCACCTTCCAACGACATGGGTATTGTTTTACCCATGAGATAGCTATGTCTTACTCCTTCCAGCCATCGGAGTGTACAGACGCTATGTCCTAGTCGGTGTTCTTGGCAGGGATTAGAGATCCATTTGGAATTTTTTCGTGTACAGGGCTCAGTTCTCCCTACAGCTTCATTACTCATCCACCTGGCATGGATTATCTCCCTCTGGTTGGTTTGAGGGGCATGACTACTTACCACCCACTGGCTGTGATGTCACAATTTGACCAGTTTTAGGACTTCCATCCTTTTGAGGGGGCATTAGGTCAGCATTTGGTTTCTCGCCACTTATCAGCAGAGGAAAGATCCAGGGTGTATGCCTATTGGGATCAGCGTGAGCTAGCTGCATTTTCTGTTAGCCATCCGGGCTGTTCGACATAGTATTCTGCATGGATGGAGACAGAGACCACATCGGTTGCAGTTATATCCTCAGTGTTGGGGATTAGTTCTGATGGTGAGGAGCTCATAGAGGAAATTGATTCTCCTACAGAGGAGGAGCTATTTACTGGGTTGCCAGCAGCTCTTGTTGATTCACCTAGTACTTCTACAGCTGTAAATCCTCCTTCAGAGTATTTAGCCTAGAGTTTGTATCTGATGACATTTGAGAGAGATCAGGCTAGGGCCTTGATGTTGATAGCTCTTAACGGGGGAGATGTTGCTCTATTAGAGAGAGATGATGCTTTAGCTCATAGAGACACCACTATTGCTGAGTAAGATGAGGCTAGATCATCCATAGATGCACTGATTATTGAGAGTGATGGAGCTATATCTACTCGGGATGTTGCCATTACAGATAGTACTACAGTGAGATCCCTTACCACTGGCATTATTGTAGAGATGAGCGCATATATCGATGAGCACCATGTCACCATGCAGTTGGCTATGGATTTGTTAGCTCGTGTAGATACCCTTGGGCAGGAGCTCACAGTGTTACCTCCTTCTTTAGAGAGAGATGCGATGTTAGACTTGATAGCTCGCATATACTCTAATTTGTAGATAGGCTTGTATGTTCCTGCATAGACTAGCTTAGCCATTTTTTCATTACAGTTCATATTGTATATATCAAACAACATTATATATGGCAGGGAAATATATTTTGATTTACTTCCCTTTTAGTTGTGCCTTGTCACTTGCTTGATATTTTCATGTTTCTTCAAGGCTTGTGATCTAGATGTATTATGAACTCCTCCTTGATGGATGGATATTGAGATGTCTCAGAATTTTTTAGAATGGATCGTTGATCTGTGTGTATCCCCTACCTTCTTTGGTGTCTTGGGACTGGTTTCTGTATGTAGATGTGGAGAGGAGTGTGGCTTTCCTCTTTGAGGTTGACCGCACCACAGATGGTCGCTGGTACTCCTTTGTATGGGGGAGCCCAATTAGTTCCATCTCTTATGGATTGGTGTTTCTCTTTGAGGATTGAACTGCAGCTTAGATGGTCGCCAACTCTCCCATTTATGGGGAGGTCAGGTAATTCCATCCCTTTGGTCTGAAGCCGATGAAATATGGTGGATTGAAGGGTGATCCTAGTACTGTTGACAAGTGTTTGTGTTTTGGTAAGGAGTGAGACCAAACCATAAATGGCTGCCTACGTACTCCTATTAAAGAGGAGATCAGGTTTGCGTAGTTTGAACCTGATGTAAGAGGTTCAATGCTGTATATGATAAGATGTAGAAGGGTATAGAAGTATGTTTTTGTTTTTGTTTTGTTTTTATTTTATTTTATTGCGACCGGGCCATTAAAAAATGGTTGCTTACATACTCCCGTGTGTTGGGGAGATCGGGTAGACGTAGTTCGCCCCATGTGCAGGACGAATTGCAACCGAAAAGTTTGATCATATGTTTAGGACAAACTGCAGGTTAAAAGTTTGATCTTATGTACAGGACAAACTGTAGGTGTGAAAAGTTTTATCCCTAGTAGGATAAAACTGTAGGTGTGAAGGTTCAATCCCTGGTGGGATAACCTGAGAGGTTTGAAACAAATTGGAGTGAAAGATCTAATGATCTAGAAACCAAGTTGCTGGTTTGAAAAGTGTGTTTATCCCTAATGGGGCAGATGGGTATGAAGAAGGGTTGTATGTAGTGAAGAGTTAGAAAACCTGAATTAACTGGGGATCTGGTAATCCAAAACCAGGATGTTTGCTTGATGGTAACTTCAAACATAGTACCTTTTCACGATGTCTGAGTTGATGAGCTATGGTAATTCGTCGCCATCCATTTCCTGTAATCTAAGAGCACCTCCTGTCAATACCTCCTTGACAATAAACATGCCTTCCCAGTTTAAAGCGAATTTTCCCTTAGACTGATCTTGGTTGTCTATGATCTTCTTCAAAACCAAGTCATTTTGTTTAAACTGTCGTATTCAGACTTTTCTATTGTAAGATCTGGCGATCCTTTGTTGGTATAACTAACCATGGAAGATAGCATCACTTCCCCTTTCGTCTATTAAACACAATTGGTGATACCTGTCTTATAACCATTGATCTTTTTCCAGCTGAGCGTCTATCAACACTCTGAGGGATTCCATTTCCACCTCTATGGGAAGTACTGCTTCCATCCCATAGGTTAATAAGTAGGGGGTTGCCCCAATGAAAGAGCGCATTGATGTTCTGTAGGCTAACAAAGTCAGAGGTAACAAGTCAGGCCATCCTTTATGATTGGCGGACATCTTTTGCATGATCTTCTTGACGTTTTTATTAGTCGTTTCAACATAACCATTCATCTTTGGATAGTAGATGACGGAGTTAAGATGTTTGATGTAGAATTTACTGCATAACTCCTCCATCATTTTGTCTTATAACCATTGATCTTTTTCCAGCTGAGCGTCTATCAACACTCTGAGGGATTCCATTTCCACCTCTATGGGAAGTACTGCTTCCATCCCATAGGTTAATAAGTAGGGGGTTGCCCCAATGAAAGAGCGCATTGATGTTTTGTAGGCTAACAAAGTCAGAGGTAACAAGTCAGGCCATCCTTTATGATTGGCGGACATCTTTTGCATGATCTTCTTGATGTTTTTATTAGTCGTTTCAACATAACCATTCATCTTTGGACAGTAGATGACGGAGTTAAGATGTTTGATGTGGAATTTAATGTCATAACTCTAGTTGTCCATATCGATAAATGACATTATTTCTGATGAAACCAATGATAACTTCTTTGGTAACCCTGGGGAAGGAGGCTGCTTCTACCCACTTAGTGAAGTAGTCGATCATAGTAAAGATAAATCGATGCCCATTATTGGCTTTGGGCTGGATGGGCCCGATCATGTCCATTCCCCACATTAAAAAACGCTAAGGTGAACTCATATTGTGGAGCTCCCTTGGAGGGGAGTGGATAGCATTCCCATGAATTTGGCATTGGTAGCACCTCTTGACGTGATCATCATAGTCAGCCTTAAGAGAGAGCCAATAGTTCCCTGTTCTTAAGATCTTTTTGACAAGTAGAGGGCCGCTCATGTGTGGGCCACAAACTCCACCATAGATTTCATTCATGAGCCTCTGAGCTTGGTCTTTGTCCAGACATATAAGGAGACCTAATCCTACATCTCTTTTGTAGAGTGCATTTCTGCTCAGGTAAAATTTCATAGCCAGTCGATGGATCCGCCTTCTTTCAGTCGGGCTCGCCTCAGCGGGTGTAGATCCATCTCACAAATACTCACTGATATGCTGATACCAGGGGTGCTGGATAGGAGGTAGCTCATCCAATACTTCTCCAATGTAATTCCCATGGGCTGGAGCCTTTTGCAGGGAAAATGTGATGCTTGACATATTTTCCTTGTCAGGTATGTTGATCAAGGAAGCCAAAGTTGCTAGCGCATTCGCAAAATCATTCCTATTCCTAGGAATGTGGAGGAAGGATATTTCTTCAAACTTTAAAGCCATCTGTAAAACTTGTCGATGGTAAGGTAACAAATGTAACTCTTTGGTGTGATAGATTCCCATGGTTTATCTGATCACCAATTAGAAATCTCCAAAGACAGTTAACCGCCTGATGCCTATTGATTAGGAAAGTTTTAGCCTTATGATACAACCTTCATACTCAGCTATTTTGTTAGTGCTGACAAACTGTAATTTGACGGCGACGGGATACTTCTCCCCCATACCGGATACTAAAACTGCTCCAGCCCCAGAATCTTCCATATTTACAGCTCCATCCAAAATACATTTTCCATGTCTGGTATGCATCGTACTGATGATGTTGCAGCACTATCATTACCCCTTCATCGGGGAAGTATGTTTCTAAAGGTTTGAAATCCCCTGAAGGTGCGACAGCCAGTTGATCTGCAATTCCCTGACCTTTGATAGACTTTTGTGTCACGTAGACGATGTCAAATTATTGTAGGATCAACAGCCATTTGGACAGCCGACAATTTAACATGGGTATACTGAACACGTACTTGAGAGGATCCACGCGGGATATGAGATGGGTTGTGTGACCATTGAGGTAATGCTGTAACCTCATGGAAGCCCATGCTAAAGCACAACAAGTCTTCTCAATCAGAGTGTACTTGCGTTTACTGCTGCTGAATCTTTTCCTGAGGTAGTAGATAGCTCGTTCTTGGCCTCTATCATCTTTTTGTCCCAGTATGCAGCCCATGGCATTGTCATTGATCGACATGTACATGAATAGGGGAACACCATCCTAGGAGGTACCAATACAGGAGCTTTAGCCAGTTGTTCTTTGATTGTAAGGAAGGCTTTCTGACACTCATCGTTCCATTTTCTGGAGGAGTTCTTCCTTAACAGCTTGAAGATAGGCTCACAGGTTGGTGTGAGTTGGGAAATAAACCTACTGATGAAGTTGATTCTTCCTAAAAATCCCTGTATTTCCTTCTTTGTCTGAGGAATGGGCATTTCTGTAATGGCCTGGATTTTGGTGGGATCCAGCTCAATCCCTTTGTGCCTGACTAGGAATCCTAGTAACTTGCCTGATTTAACGCCAAAGGCACACTTGGATGGATTCAACTTTAAGTTGTACTTACGCAACCTGTTGAAGAACTTTCTGAGATAGTCTAGGTGGTCTTCTTCCCTTCGGGATTTGACAATGATGTCATCCACATAGATCTCTATCTCTTTGTTCATTAAGTCATGAAAAAGAGCCATCATAGCTCACTGATAGTTAGCTCCGGCAGTGATGAGGCCGAATGACAACCGTATATACAAAAAGGTTCCCCAAGGCGTGATGAATGTAGTTTTCTCACGATCCTCTTTAGAAATAATAATTTGATGGTACCTCGTAAAACAATCAGCAAAGGAGTACGTGTAAGACCCCAACTTTTATGAATAAAGAATAATTTTCTCGAAATATATTTTTGAATATTATGGTGTGGATTTGATATAATGTTATAGTTGTGGGTAATATTTACAAATTTTGCAAAGTAAGCAAGTGATTATATAATATTCGATTGGTCGGGGAATATTCGTTTTAACAGGGAATATTAAATGATTTACACAATCATTAGTAGACCCTAGCGGAAGTATTGTCGTAGTTAGAAAATGACATAATTATCTTTTTATAAAAATAATGGCGGAAGTTTTACCGTTAAACCGTTGAACTACCGTAGTAGTAAAAGTACGATGAATACGCGTGGTTGCATAGTAGACACAAGTATTGATTATTATTGATGCTTACGTGAGAAGTCACTCGATTATACTCAATTATTGCTATAAGAATCACGCATCATATCTCTCATATTATTGATTCGATTATTGTCACAGTATCATCTGCATTATATGATATATTATTAAATCAATAATTGAGACGAAAAAATTATTCATATTATTAAATTGCAATATTTACAATGTCTAGAAGTTTTGTCAAGGAGAGGTTTGGTCATCTAATTGCGCGCCAATAAGGAGAAATCCTTATCGGAAAGCCCCCTCTTTCCTGGGAACGACCTGGTTATAAAAATTGTGAGTTATAATATTAATGATGAATAAGTTCGTGTTGATTAAAGATGAAATTAATAGATCCACCGTGTTAGAATTATTAGTGTTAGTGGAAATCGACATTTATTTCGATATTAATTGATGTTTGGAAGTTATCTTGACCCGGTAAGGTAATGCTTAGGATAAATGAGCAATTAATTGCTATTAATTCACATGATTATAACTATTGATTCACATGATTGAACTATTGATTCACATTATTTACTATTAGGGGAGGTGGTGCAAGTTTGATAATACTTGCAGGACTAAATTAAAAATGAAAGAAAAGTTGAAGGTATCGTACAATAATATTTCGAGCCCCAAAACATGCAATTATCGAAACTATATTTTCCTATAAATAGAAGCTCATTCTTCCTTCATTTCTCACCAATTAACTAAAGCTATAGAGCAATTATTATAGAGAGAAATTATACAGAGAAAGAAGAAGAGAAGTTTGATACCTCTCTACTCTAGTATCCAGTTTATTTCTAAGGTAAGGGGTATTATTTCTTTTGTATTCATGAAGAGAGCTTCTGTTATTCCATTCTTTATTATTTTGTTGGAATAGTGTGGATTACTCTAGACCTGGTTCCATTCTTTATTATTCTGTTGGAATAACCTGTCTGTGCGGTCTATCGCATGCATGGTGAATTCTTTGTTATTTCATTCTTTATTATTCTATTGGAATATCCTGTCTGTGCGGATTACGCTAGACCTGGTTCCATTCCTTATTATTCTATTGGAATAATCTGTCTATGTGGATTATCACATGTATGGTGAATGATTCTTCGTATTCATTCCTTATTAAATTGTAGAAATGATCTGTCTACGTGGATTACCGCATGGTGGGTCAAAATCCATTTGCAGTTTCATATATTCTATGATATTCATTTGGTTAAAATTTTGGCTTCTATACTCCATGAAATTAGTAGAATATCCTGGATCCGGTATCTTTTCATGGAAATATTCTTCTGAGCATTCTTCAATTTTACACCACAAAGCAGTATCATGTTGACAATTTGGACGTAATTGATTTGAAGATAAATTAACTTATAAATCTTTAAAATGTATTCTTGAACTTGTTTTATTGAATTATTATGTCATTCTCATCATCCTCATGCTTATATTGTGATGAAAGTCATCTTTGGGTTACGTGCATAGATGGACTTAGTATGATTATGACCAGGGATTATTCGGTATAATCATGACCTGTAATGTTATAAATGATGTGGTAAAAGTCCTCAGTAGCCTGTAGTGCATTGATGGACAGTTTTTGGTATGATTATGACTAGGGATTATTCGGTATAGTCATGACCATTGATGATTTAATGAATATCCTTGGGCCATAGTGCAGGGATGACTCGATGATGTGCTTTATTTATTAAGCTAAGTCTCAGCGATAAAAATTGATGAAAACATTTTAAATCATAGAAGATAGTAGATATCATACTCTACTTGACTCTTCTAATGGATTGCCTATTCCGTTGCAGTTAAACTTGATGTCTATTGTATTTTATCAGTTTAACATTTTTGAAGACTAATGATAATTTATTCTGCATTATCTTAGTCATAATATTTCTTATTGGGCTAGTTGAGCTCACACTTTCTTTCACTTTATTCTCTTCGTGAAATGAGAACGAAATGTAGACTAGTTTGGGAACAGAGTGACGGTCCGGATGATAGCATTAAATTCAAATGGGTATGCTTACGAAAACATCTATCTTCTTTGTAAGTTTGATTTTGTCTGTGATTTGTTAATCATTTTTATAAACATCTTACGTGCAACTTTTTCAAAGGCGACACTTTCGGCCAAAAACTTGCACATGATTTCCAGTCTCAAAATTGCTCAATAATGTTATGGGAATGAAAAATATAGTTGATGGGAAAAAGCTGGACTTACTTTCTGATTGCATTCACTTCATACTTCATAGAAGACGCAAGGAGTAGACTGATTTTATCAATACCTACTCCTGCAGTCTCAAGTATACATAGTCATACCTTTTATCACCGTTCTTTCTAGAACTTGATATTTCCCCAAGTGAATTTTGTATTCGAGGGTTTTTCATCTCCCAAAGTATATAGTATAATCGTTAACATAGACATAGGAGAAGGGAGATGCGTGATTAAGGAGGAGAAGGGAGAGAAGCCCTAAGGGAGGAGAAGATGATTCGCGGTTGAGGAAGAGGAGAAGGGAGAGAAGTCGTGCTTTTATTTTTTTAACTCCAAAACGCGTCGCTTTTTGGGCGTAATGTAAACAAAAAAAAGAAACACATTGTGCATACCCATTTTTCTTATATATATATATATATATATATATATATATATATATATATATATATATATATATATATATATATGGGTTTCAATTCATGGCAATAGGTTGTTAGGAGTACTATTCCAAAGAACAATCATCTCCATCGTTTTCCATCATTGATCAATATAATTAATGGTTGAGATTGAAAAAATAAAAGTCTTACCGCTACAAGTTGTAGTTACGGTAATTACACTTACTTTAGTATATTAGATTACTTTAGTCTCCCAAATCAGAAATCAAAAACAAATATGTCAAAACAACACAGTTTTGATAGAATGCGCACAAATAGAATATACACGACTATATATATATGGGCCCCCATTCTTGGCAATCAATTGTCACGGGTACTATTTCAATAATCGTAATCTATACCGTTGATCGCAACATTGGATGACACAAATTGAAATGGATTTCTCCCTGCCGCTATAGGCTGTAGCGACATGAGAAATTACTCATTTTCCCCTCTTTTGCTCATGTGCTACACTGTCTACCGCTACAAGTTATGGCGGTAGTTTAGTTAACCAATAAATTAGAATGGCTCAGTGGTAGCTTAATAGCCTAATAACCCATAGGTCTTAGGTTCGAAACCTAACTGTGATATTTTTGCTTCTTATGTTATATTTTTTGCGTATTAGATAAATTCTATTACCAACTATATATATATATTCATAATTATGTTATATAAATATTAATAGTTACTTTATATTATATATATATATATATATATAATTACGTTATATATATATATATACCCATCTTAAATCTTAACATTAAACTAAATATATATAAAGTAACTATTAATATTTATATAACATAATTATGAATATTTTAATATATATATTGTAAGGCCCAAAATTATTAATAAATGAAATTTAATTTCCTCTATTTATTATTTTGAAATAGTAAGGGTGAATTTGATTAATGTGGATAGTTATGGGTAAATTACGCAAATATTTCAAATAAGCAAGTGGTTATAAAATATTCGTTTGGTCGTGGAATATTCTTCTTTGTTTGGGAATATTCGATGCGATGGCACAACCTTGTGTGGGCCCCATAACTTGAAAGCGATTGGATGAAGAAAACGACAAGTATAGGTTGTTTATAAATAATGGCGTGAAGTTATTACCAGATAATATTGTTGGAATACTCAAGTGGTTTAAACACAAGAGTAGCACCAGATTGCACCAATTATTGATTCTTACGTAGCATAAGGCACTACTCAATAATTGTTACAGTAATTCCGCTCAAAGATATTTTATTTTATTGATTCAATAATTCTTTGCGTTGATATTTTATATTTCGTTGTTTCAATAATTGTCACTACACGATTATTTTTCATTATTAAAGCAATAATTCATATTATCCGAATAATATTATTAGATAACATTATTGGCAATGTCTAGAAAGTTACATCTCAAGGAGAGGTTTGGTCACCTAATTCTTGCGCCAAGAAGGAGAAATCCTTATTGGAAAGCCCCTCTATCCTCAGGAACTACACGGTTGTCGATGATTGTGATTACGTAATATTATTTGTGAATAATTAATTATTGATTTATATGATGAGGAAAATATTGATTTTATGTGGATATAGATGGAGAAATTTTTTAATGTGACAATTGTTGAAAATTAATATTTTAACTTTTTCTGATAAAATAATTCATTTAAATATATTATTTTAATAATATAATAATGGTGATATTTTTACAATGAATATGGGATATATGAGTATATGAGGAGGAAGAGTATTTTTGTTGCAATAAATGTTAAAAACATGTTAAACATGTCGGGACCCCATTTCTTGACTAAAATTTGATTATAACTTGTAAAATCGTCCGTTTGTGGATTTCGGTCAATTTTTATTTAGAATTTGGAAAGATTTCCTTCTGCAAAGTTGTAGATAATGGAATTTCCTATGGAAAAGACATGTGGTTCGAATTTTTCTGATAAAAGGCTATTTATTGTGAATTATTGAAGTTCCGAAGTTCCGAAATAATTGATTTTTGGAAGTTTTAATTGTTTTATTTAAGAAAAACATTTTTGGTGAGTGTCCCCATATGATATAAATGTTGAATGCAGATTCAAGAGGTGGGCTTGACAAAAATTTAAATAAAATAATATTTTATTAAATTTTCTGCTTTGGTGTTCTAAGCATTTTCCTATAAATAGGGTGCTTAGGTTAGAATTGAAAATCACACCAGAAACTGAAGTTTTCTCTGTCTTTCTCTCTCGATATATTGAGCGTATTCTTGTGAGTATTTTAATACTTTGAGTGTTGCTATACGGTGCAAGTTCAAGTCATAACTTATATCCGGTGTTTCAACTAGAAGTACTATTCTTTCGAGGTAAGGGATGTTATTTTCTTCTTAAATGATATTATTTTCTTCAATATCATTATGCCGAAATATTGGTTTGAAATTTTAATCAAATTTGGAACTTTTTGTGTCGGAGTTACTATTCACGTATACGGCACTATTCACGTATACGACATTATTCATCGAAAAATGAAAATTTTCCTTTTTGTCCAAAATATCTATTATGGATACTAGCCTTGATTGTGTCCATGTTTTGATCATTCTTGAATTTTACTCCACTATGATTATTTATGAGGTATTTTTGGACATGAAATAGTTGAAATACGAATCCTTAATATTTATTCTTTTTTCAGTGGATTCGTTTTCTTTAAAATATTTTTCATCATCCTCAGTCCTAAATGATGATATTATTGAATATCTTTGGCCTATAGTGCAAAGATTAATGATTTTATGATGAATATCTTTGGCCCGTAGTGCAAAGATGAACAGGTGTTGAGATGAACATGACCGACTGATGAATATCTTTGGCCTGTAGTGCAAAGATTAATATATGATTCAAGATGTGCATTGATTGATGTTACAGGGATAAAAATACTGTTGATGGACTATTAAATTCATAGATAAAAGTAGATTTCATTCTCTATGTAACTCTTCTATGAATTATTATTTCCACTGCGAATATTGATCTGAAACTTGTCGTCTATTGTATTTTATCAGATTTTTCCCTGTTGAAGACTAACGATAATTTGTTGTATATTATCTTAGTCATAATATTCTTTACTGGGCTAGTTGGGCTCACCCTTTTCCTTTTTGTTCCATTTTTCTTCCCAGGAGGCGAGAATGTAGCGAGTACGAGTCGGGGTATGGAATGATGGTTCTAGAGAGAGTTGTTTAGTAGTCCTCACCATTTTTGTAAAATAATGTATGAATAATTGTGATGAGGATTTATTTGGGTATAGATATTGTCTAGAAAACAATATTTGTATTTAAACTCACAGTTTTTATGTTGTATTAAGAAAGATGTAAGTTGTTTCTGTACCATGTATTGACAACTCAGAATGGGTGATGTATACCTATTTTGGGGGCTAGTTGGTATCAGAGCTTAGGGATATGATCTTTGGCTGATATCGGGGAATAGAACTAGGAGGGGAGAGATGAGTAAATCCTTCGCTAGTGTGTCCTACCTAAGCTTATTTGTTGGTTGGTCAGTATATAGGGATATTATGTGATATGTTAATTTCTTTAATTAACCCTTGTTTTATGGCAGTATTTGAGAATGTCGACTGAGAATATTAACAGTGGAGTAAATGAGACAGTAGAGACGCCTGTACTCACCAACGAGGAGAACGTGCAACAGGCTGGCAATGTTCCTCTTGTAAACAACACCACTGAGCAGACGATGAACGATGGGATGTTTAGAAACTTTTTGCAGTTCATGAAAAATCAGACGAGGGAGACTCGTGTTCAAAATACAAGTGGAAATGAAAGCAACGCACGGTTTGTCACAGCCAAGCAGTTCAAGGAGTTGGGACCACCAGAATTCTGGGGAAAGTCGGATCCGATTAAGGCGGAGACGTGGGTCAAGAAAATTACCAAGATATTCAACGTCTTGGGATGCACGGAAGAACAGAAGGTTCCATTCGCTACGTTTATGTTCCTGCCGCACTTAGCATGTCTTGGGAGACGTTTCAGAAACTGTTCAATGACAAGTACTTTCTTGAAAGTATTCGTCATATGAAGGAAGTGGAGTTTATTAGACTGGAACAAAATAACATGACGGTGTCCCAGTACGAGGCGAAGTTTGCAGAGTTATCCAGGTTTGAACCTCATTTGGTGGAGAATGAGGAACGTATGACGCGGATGTTTCTGAGAGGTTTGAAACCCGGTATACGTCAGTATCTCATTTCTCATAAATTTTTTCTCTACTCAGATGTTGTCAACAGGGCTCAATTATTAGAACGAGATAACGAGTACGTTCAATCGAAGGACCACAACCAGGATAATACCGGAGATAGCAGTCAATAAAATAATGATAACCAACGGAGAAAGAAAAAGACGGATAAAAATGGTAACCACTCTGGAGGTAATCATGGCCATGAGAATAGAAGAAACGAGTCGGGAGGAGATTTTAAAAAGAGGAGATTCAACAACGACCATGTGAAGTCATCAACACCAGCAGCAACTGGTTCTCAGGGAGGAGAACGACCACCGGTCATATGCTACAAATGCGGGAAAGAGGGACATATCAGCCTAAACTGCCCACAACAGTTCAAGGTATGCTATAATTGTGGAAAGGAAAGACATATCGCTCGAGATTGTACGGTAGTGAAACCTAGTTCAGCGAGGATGGTGACTCAAAAGGATGTCCCAAGAAAGTCAAAGTCAATGGTTCCTGGAAGAGCGTTTGTCATGACCGGTCAAAATGCGAGGAACCCGAACGAAGTTAGCACGGGTTAGTTAATTATAAATTCTTGCGAAGTTTATACCATACTAGATACCGGTTCTACCCATTCTTTTATCTCTCTTGCTTGCACTCAACGTTTGAACTTGACTACGGAGAAATTAGACTTTGACTTATCTGTGGAGACTCCGTTAGGAGAAACTTTCATTACATCCGTTGTTTATAAATCTTTCTTGATTCAGGTTGGCACTATCACATTACCTGTTGACCTTATCTCTTTAAAGATACTTGTTTTTGATGTGATTTTAGGGATTGATTGGTTAACTACTCATCATGCCAAAATTAATTGCTTTCTCTACTGTACTATTCTCTACTGTACAATCAAAGCTAGTATCCATAATAGATATTTTGGATAAAAAACAAAAATTTAATTTTTCTGTTAATAGTGCCGTATACGTGAATAGTATCGTATACGTGAATAATAACCCCGACACTAAAAGACAAGAATTTCACAAGAAAAATCTTACCAATATTCCGGCATAATGATATTGAAAAAAATAATATCATTTATAAAAAAAATAACATCCCTTACCTCGAAAAGAATAGTACTTACGGGCCGAATATCGATATATATTTGAAGGAACTTGCACCGTATAGCAACACTCAAAGTATCAAAATATCGACAAGAATACGCTTGATAATATAGAGAGAGAAAACTTCAGTTTCTGATGTGCTTTTCAATTCTAACCTAAGCACCTTATTTATAGGAAAATGCTTAGAACACCAAAGCAGAAAATTTAATAAAATATTACTATTTTTTTTAAAATTTCTTACGCCTACTTTTGAAGATCCGAATTCAAGATGTTTAACAACAAGTGGGGGCCCACCAACCTTAATAAAAAACATTTTTCTTTAAAAAAATAATTAAAACTTCAAAAATCAATTATTCTAGAACTTCGGAACTTCAATAATTCATAATAAATAGCCCTTTTATCAGAAAAATTCAAACCTTATGTCCTTTCCATAGGAAATTTCATTCTCTATAACTTTGCAGAAGATAGTTTTTCCAAATTCCAAACAGAAGTTGACCGAAATCCATTAACGGGCGATTTTACAAGCTATAATCAAATTTCAGTCAAGAAATTGGCCCACAAACAAGTTTAACATGTTTTAAACAATTTTTGTAACAAAAATACTTTTCCTCCTCATTTATTCATATATCTCACATTCATTGTAAAAATATCACCATTATTATATTAATAAAATATAATAATATATTTAAATGAATTATTTTATCAGAAAAGATAAATTATCAATTTTCAACAATTGTGACATTAAAAATTTTCTCCATCTATATCCACATAAAATGAATATTTTCCTTATCATAATAATCAATGATTAATTATTCACAAATAATATTACAGAATCACAATACCAACAACCAGGCCGTTCCCAAGAAAGAGGGGGCTTTCTAATAAGGATTTCTCCTCATCAAGCATAAATTAGGTGACCAAACCTCTCCTTGATGTAACTTTCTAGACATTGCCAATAATGTTATCTAATAATATTATTCAAATAATATGAATTATTGATCTGATAATGAAAATAATGTGTAGTGACAATTGAAACAATAATAATATAAAATATCAACGTAGCAATTATTGAATCAATAAAATAAAATATTGAGCAAGAACTCATCGTAACAATTATTGAGTAGTGCCTTCTTACGTAAGAATCAATAATTGGTGCAATACTGGTGCTTTCGTGTTTTAACCACCGGGTATTTTAACAAGATTATTTGCAGAATAACTACGCCTGCTATTTATAAACAACTTATACTTGTCATTTTTTCATCCAATCGTTTTTCCGTTATGGGGCCCACATAAGGTCTGCTGGGTCAGTTGCATTTAATATTCCCCGATAGCAAGAATATTCAACGACCAAACGAATATTCCCCGACAACAATGAATATTTTATAACACTTGCTTATTTGAAATATTTGCGCATTTTACCCATAACTAACCACATTAATCAAATCAACCCTTATTATTTCAAAATAATAAATAGACAAAATTTAATTTCATTTATAATAAGTTGGGTCTTACAACCTCCCCTCCTTATGAAATTTCATCCTCGAAATTGACGTACGTACCTGGTGTTTCAAAAAGGTGAGGATACCTCGCTTTCATTTCAGTTTTCAACTCCCAGGTCATTTCTTTAATAGCATGGTTTCTCCATAAAACTTTAACTTGGGGTATGACCTTTGTGCGTAGAACATGCTCCTTCCTATCCAAGATCTTAACAGGTACCTCCTTGTATGTTAAGTCTTCGGCTATCTCGTCCGGTTCTAACTCAATAACGTTTTTCGGGTCTTTCACATATTTACGTAGCACAGATATGTGAAAAACATTATGAACACGAGACATACTTGGAGGTAACGCGAGTCTATAGGCCACATTTCCTACTCGGTCAAGAATCTGAAATGGACCAATAAATCGTGGATTGAGCTTTCCTCTCTTCCCAAATCTTGTAACTCCCTTCCATGGAGCCACACGCAACAATACATGATCCCCAATACTAAATTCCACGTCCTTTCGATGAAGATCCGCATAACTCTTTTGTCTATCCTGTGCCGTTTGTATACGTTGTCGAATCATTTGGATCTTTTCTGTAGTCATACGTACCAACTCTGGTCCAAACAATGTTGCTTCACCCACCTCATCCCAACACACTGGAGAGAGACACTTTCGTCCGTATAATGCTTCGAATGGAGCCACACCTATACTTGCCTGATAACTGTTGTTGTAGGAGAATTCCACCAAAGGTAAATATTTATCCCAACTCCCTTTGAAGTCTAGGACACATAGTCTTAATAGATCTTCAAGAGTTTGAATAGTCCTCTCTGATTGTCCGTCCGTTTGAGGATGGTATGCCAAACTGAATCGTAAATTCGTGCCCATAGCTTTTTGCAAACAAACCCAAAATTGTGAAGTGAATCTTGGGTCACGATCTGAAACTATGGATATTGGCATGCCATGAAATCTCATAATCTCATTTACATACATATGAGCAAGACATTTAAGGGAATAAGTCTCCTGTATTGGCAAGAAATGAGCAGACTTGGTTAATCTATCAACAATAACCCAGATAACATTTATACCTTGAGAAACCGTGGGAAGACCCGTAACGAAATCCATGGTAATGTGTTCCCACTTCCATTTCGGAATCTCAAGTGGTTGCAATGAACCCTTAGGCACTTGATGCTCCCCCTTTACACGTTGACAAATTAAACACCTCGAGATAAACTTTGCAATCTCTCTCTTCATATTGTTCCACCAAATATATGTCGAAGATCACAATACATTTTGGTACTTCCAGGATGGATTGTAAACGGTGTATTATGTGCCTTCGTCATGATCTTGTACTTCAAATTAGAGTCGTTAGGAACACAAAGTCTGGAGTGGACTCGAAGTATTCCTTCTTCATCGATTCTCGCTTCCGGAATAGCACCTTCTTGTACTTTCTTCTTCATACGCATGTTTCCCGGTCGATGGCTTGAGCAACTTTAACTTTATCGATTAAAGTTGGTTCTATGCGATACTTGACATCATCGCTTTCTCGCTTCTCGTGATATGATCTTCTACTCAACGCTAGCGTCACTACCACGTTTTCTTTTCCAGGATGGTATTGAATAGTGTGGTCGTAATCTTTTAATAGCTCGAGCCAACATCGTTGCCGCATATTGAGTTCCTTTTGGGTGAAGAAATATTTGAGGCTTTTATGGTCTGAATATATCTTCACTTTCTCCCCATATAGATAGTGCCTTCAGATCTTTAGCGCAAAAACGACTGCTGCCAACTCTAAATCATGAGTAGGATAATTCCTCTCATACTCTTTAAGTTGTAGCGAGGCATAGGCTATGACTTTCCCATGTTGCATGAGAACACATCCCAACCCTTTGCCTGAAGCATCGCTGTAGATAACAAATCCATCCGAACCAGATGGTATTGTCAGAACATGTGACGAAATAAGTCTCCTCTTAAGTTCTTGAAAACACTTCTCGCATTCCTCGGTCCATACAAATTTTGTATCCTTCCGAGTCAGCTGAGTTAACGGAGTAGCAATTCAAGAAAATCCTTCCACAAATCTCCGATAATAACCAGCTAAACCCAGAAAGCTACGTACTTCGGTCACCGACTTCGGTTGCTCCCAACTTTGTATTGCTTCAATCTTCATTGGGTCAGCAGATACTCCATGTTTTGACACCACGTGCCCATGGAATGCTACTTCCTTAAGCCGTAACTCGCATTTCTTCAACTTAGCATATAGCTTGTTTTCACGAAGCCTTTGGAACCAGCTTCAAATGGTGCTCATGATCTTTACGGCTTTTGGAATATATGAGGATGTCATCAATAAAGACAACAATGAACTGATCCAAATATTCCTTGAATATTCGGTTCATCATATCCATGAAAGCCGCATGAGCATTAGTCAATCCAAAAAACATGATTAAGAATTCATAATGCCCGTACTGAGTTCTGAAGGCAGTCTTTGGAATATCCTCAGTTCTAATCTTCAGCTGATGATATCCAGAACGAAGATCGATCTTTGAAAAGAATTGTGCTCTTTGCAACTGGTCAAACAGGTCATCAATAGGAGGTAGCGGATACCTATTCTTGATAGTGACATGGTTTAATTCCCAGTAGTTAATACAAAGTCGCATACTTCTATCTTTCTTCTTTGCAAATAAAACAGGAGCACCCCAAGGAGATGTACTAGGACGAATGAAACCGATGTCCAACAACTCCTATAGTTGGACTTTTAACTCCTGAAGTTCAATAGGAGCCATTCGATATGGGGTTTTAGAAATGGGCTTTGTACCAGGTTCAAGATCAATAAAGAATTCAACTTCACATTCTGGGGGTAGACCGAGAAGTTCTTCAGGAAATACGTCAGGAAATTTACTAACAACAAGAATATTATTCAAATCTGACGTGTCTTTATTCAAATCCATAACATGGGCTAAGAAAGCTTGACATCCGTTTTTCAATAAACGAATAACTTTATGACTTGATATGACAATGATTGATTTTAATGGTTTAGTCGGTTGAATTCGTACAACAGGTTGGTTAGGAATATGAAAACTAACAACCTTACGAAAACAATCAATTTTTGCATGATGAGTAGTTAACCAATCAATCCCTAAAATCATATCAAAAACAAGTATCTTTAAAGAGATAAGGTCAACAGGTAATGTGATGGTGCCAACTTGGATCAAACAAGATTTATAAATAGTGGATGTAACAAAAGTTTCTCCTAATGGAGTCTCCACAGATAAATCAAAGTCTAATTTCTCCGGAGTCAAGTTTAAACGTTGAGCACAAGTAGGAGAGATAAATGAATGGGTAGCACTGGTATCTAGTAAGGTATAAACTTCACAAGAATTTATGATTAGCTTACCCGTGATCACCTCGTTTGGATTCCTCGTATTTTGACCAGTTACGACAAACGCTCTTCCAGGAACCGTTGACTTTAACTTTTATGGGACAGCCTTTTGAGTCACCATCCCCGCTGGACTTGGTTTCTCTACTATACAATCTCGAGCGATATGTTCTTCCTTTCCATAATTATAACATACCTTGAACTATTGTGGGCAATTTGGACTAATATGTCCCTCTTTCCCACATTTATAGCATACGACCGGTGGTTGCTCTCCTCCCTTAGAACCAGTTGCTACTGGTGCTGACGTCTTCGCATTGTCATTCTTGAATCTCCTCTTTTTATAATCTCCCCCTGACTCGCTTCTTCTATTTTCACAGCCATGATTACCACCAGAATGGTTACCGCTTTTATCCGTATTTTTCTTTCTTCGTTGGTTATCGTTGTTCTGATGACTGTTGTCACCGATATGATCCTGGTTGTGGTCCCTCGGTTGAACGTTCTCGTTATCTCGCTCTAATAATTGAGCCCTATTGACAACATCTGAATAGAGAGAAAATTGATGAGAAATGAGATATTGACGTATGCCGGGTTTCAAACCTCTCAGAAACATCCGCGTCATACGTTCCTCATTCTCCACCAAATGAGGTGCAAAACACGGATAACTCTCGCAAACTTCGCCTGCATTTAGACACCGCCATGTTATTTTGTTCCAATCTAATAAACTCCACTTCCTTCATATGATGAATACTTTCAGGAAAGTACTTGTCATTGAACAGTTTTTGAAACGTCTCCCAAGACATGCTGAGTGCGACTGGATGGGTACGCTTCATAGATTCCCACCAGTAATCTGCCTCATTACGGAACATAAAGGTGGCGAATGGAACCTTCTGTTCCTCAGTGCATCCCAAGACATCGAATATCTTGGTAATTTGTTTGACCCACGTGTCTGCCTTAATCGGATCCGGCTTTCCCCAGAATTCTGGTGGTCCCAACTCTTTGAAATGCTTGGCTGTGACAAATCGTGCGTTGTTATCATTTCCACCTGTATTTTGTGCACGAGTCGCCTTCGTCTGATTTTGCATGAATTGCAAAAAGCTTCTAAACATCCCGTCGTTCATCATCTGCTCAATAGTGTTGTTCATAGGAGGAACATTGTCAGCCTGTTGCATGTTCTCTTCGTTGGTGAGTAAAGGTGTCTCCACAGTCTCATTTATTCCACTGTTAACATTCTCAAATACTGCCATAAAACAAGGGTTAATTAAAGAAATCAACATATCACATAATATCCCTATATACTGACCAACCAACAAATAAGCTTAGGTAAGACACACTATCGAAGGTTTTACTCGTCTCTCCCTCCTAGTTCTATTCCCGATCTCACCAGAGATCATATCCTAAGCTCGATACCAACCGTGACGCTCCCAAAATAGGTATCTGAGACCCATTCTCGAGTCGCCAAATACATGGTACATGTAAACAACTACAACTTTATTAATACAATTGTCGTGCAAAATACGACAACACATAAACTGTGAGTTTAAATACAAATATTATCTTCTAGACAATATCAACACTCAAATATGTCCTCATTACAATTATTGATACACTATTTTACAAAATAGTGAGGATTACTAAACAACTTCTAGAACCATCATTCCACACCCCGACTAGTACTCGCTACATTCTCGCCTCCTAAGAAGAAAAATGGAACGAAAAGGAAAAGGGTGAGCTCAACTAGCCCAATAAAGAATATTATGACTAAGATAATATAGAACAAATTATCGTTAGTCTTTAACAGGGAAAAATCTGATAAAATATTATAGACAACAAGTTTCAGATCAATATTTGCAGCGAAAATAATAATTCATAGATGAGTTACGTAGAGAATGAAATCTACTATAATCTATGAATTTAAAAGTCCATCATCAACATTTTATCCCTGTAACATCAATCAATATTCATCTTGAATCAAATATTCATCTTTGCACTACAGGCCAAAGATATTCATCAGTTGGTCATGTTCATCTCAACACCTGTACATCTTTGCACTACGGGCCAAAGATATTCATAAGAAAATTAACCATCTTTGCACTACAGGCCAAAGATATTCAGTAATATCATCTTTTAGGACTGAGGATGATGAAAAATATTTTAAAGAAAATGAATCCAGTGAAACAAAAGAGTAAATATTAAGGATTCGTACTTTAAACAATCCAAGTTCAAAAATACTTCATTAATAATCATAGTGAAGTAAAATTCAAGAATGATCAAAACATGGATACAATCAAAGCTAGTATCCATAATAGATATTTTGGACAAAAAACAAAAATTTAATTTTTCTATGAATAGTGCCGTATTCGTGAATAGTGTCGTATACGTGAATAGTAACCCCGACACTAAAAGACAAGCATTTCATAAGAAAAATCTTACCAATATTTTGGCATAATGATATTGAAAGAAATAATATCATTTATAAAAAAAATAACATCCCTTACCTCGAAAAGAATAGTACTTCTGGCTAGAATATCAGATATAACGCTGAAAAAACTTGCACCGTATAGCAATACTCAAAGTATCAAAATACTCACAAGAATACGCTCGATAATATAGAGAGAGAAAACTTCAGTTTCTGGTGTGATTTTCAATTCTAACCTAAGCACCCTATTTATAGGAAAATGCTTAGAACACCAAAGCAGAAAATTTAATAAAATATTATTAATTTTTTAAAATTTCTTACGCCCACTTTTGAAGATCTGAATTCAGCATGTTTAACAACAAGTGGGGCCCACCAACCTTAACAAAAACATTTTTCTTTAAAAAAATAATTAAAACTTCAAAAATCAATTATTCTAGAACTTCGGAACTTCAATAATTCATAATAAATAGCCCTTTTATCAGAAAAATTCGAACCTTATGTCTTTTTTATAGGAAATTCCATTCTCTACAACTTTACAGAAGAAAGTTTTTCCAAATTCCAAACAGAAGTTGACCGAAATCCATTAACGGGCGATTTTACAAGATATAATCAAATTTCAGTCAAGAAATAGTGTGACGCCCCCAAATTCGGGTTACCTGACCCCCGAGTTTGGTGTTCACGATCCAAATATAAATAACATTTAACTACCCATAATATATAGATAGTAACTTACGTAAGTTTTTATCGAGTTTAATAATACATTACCTGTGTTCTCTAACCTTAACATTACAAACATACCCTTTAGATATATACAAAAGGGTTTACAATACAACATATTAAATATGTTTAACATAACTAGTTTATTACAACGCCTTTGCCTTTATTCTTCGTGAGACCTCCTGTCACTTCGTCCCCTAGTGAAATGTTTTATTTAGCAAGGGTGAGCAACAAATTGCCCCATGAGTTAATACATACAATAAATGTATAAGTGTTCAAATCACCGACTATCTATTTTGATAGAATGAAACCAAAGTTCGGAGAACTTTGAAATAGTTTGAACAAATCGTTATTCAATAACAAGTCTTCTTCGTATTCTATACAACATAACAATTCAATAATGAAAAAGTACAACGCTTTCAAAGTTTCTACGATATTCTAATGAATAATCAAGAATCAATTCTACGAAATATCAAAGTGGAATGTTTTTCCAGATTTATCTTGAAGCGATCCATTGGATCTTGAACTTTCTTCTCGAGTAACTATCAAAGTTATACTTTGATATACCCAGTGTATCGATAAATAGTAAAGATTAAATCATACCCCTCTCGCAAGTATAACAAGTGATCACTTTATTATACCCTATATTATGCATAATATTTAAGTCATGTAATGATCGAATATACGATTTAATGATATTCCCTTTTTATAAAAGGTTGTTCTTCTCGATCTCTTTAATCAAGATTTTGATTTAACAACGAAATCTTGTGATTTCAAATTTATTTACTTCTCGATCTTTAGCGAAATAATTGGCATCGATCTATCAATAATAATTGAATTCTCTTCTCGAACTTATCAAGTTCTAACTAATATTAAATCAGCCGTAATAATTAGCTAAGACATTTCTCAATTATAATTTGACAATAAACAAGAATTATACAGATTGTTAATTTAACTTTTACGAGATATGAATATCCAACAACAAGAATTCAACGAATATATATATTCTAATTCAATAATTTAATTTCAACAATAAATCCCTGGACGTGGCATAATTAGCAATAATTATCCACCAATAGTAATTGAATGAAATAACTCAAGGTTGAGTTAGGGAACTTGCCTCTTCTGCGATTACTGACTACACAAAATACTTATCCGCTTTGAAAGACCTATAACCAATAATATCGGTCTTACAATTAGCACAATTATTCATAACACATAACACTTTGTAGTTCACGGTCAAACTTCTCCAGCACATTACCACATAGCCACATCGGTGTTTATAACCTATATAAACACATAACAAGTCTAACTATATCAGTCTGGTTGGACTTCGGTCCATTCTCTTGTTCGGTCACCCTATCAGACAATTAACACATTGATTGTCCATTAAACTTGGTCTCTAAGCTTCAATATTAATTTAGATAAGTCAATTATCAATTATAATATTTTTCTAAGCTTTTAATAATTATCAAGCAATTATTATAATCTATAATAATTTTTCAAACATTGGAATCATTTTTAAATGATTTAATTCTCAAATAATCTTATCATTATTAATATTTAATAATATTAAAATATTAATAACATACTTGTCAAAATATTAAAGTTATTATCAATAACTTAAAATATTTTAAATCAACAATATTCCACTTAAATGATTTTTAAAGTAATTAAAATCATTTTTAAATCACCACCATTAATATATAAATTTTAATGAAATTATCATCTAAATATTAAAAGTCATTAATTATAACTTAAAATATTTTTAAACTATTTTTCTCATTGTTAAATGATTTTTAAATCAATAAAATCATTTTAATTCATTATTTAATATCATAATTAAATAAATCAAATATCATTAATATTAATTTATTAATGAAAATTCTCCAAAAATATTGAAAATTATATTTTATAATTTAAAATATTTTTAACACTTTATTCTCAATAACAATGATTTTTAAATCATTTAAATCATTTTTATCTTATTTATTTAATTTAATAATCAAATAAATCTAATATCATTAATATTAAATTATTAATGAAAATTCTCCAAAAATATTAAAAGTTACATTTTATAACTCAAAATATTTTTAAATACATTTTTCTTATTTAAAATGATTTTTCATAATATTAAATCATTTTTCTCTAATTTATTTAATACACTAATTAAATAAATTAAATACCTTTTAATATTTAAATAATTATAAATATTAAAGAAAAATATTCAATTGGTCGAAATTATTTTTCATAATTTAAAATAATTTTTAAAACCATTTTAGTAATTTTAGAATTTATTTCTAATTTTATTAATTTAGGGTATATTCAAAAATAAAATAAATAATCCGTCGCTAAAGCCCTTTAGCATATTAAAGCGTCATTGTTGGTGTTCTTGAGCTCAAGAACATCGACAAATTTACGGCAGATCAAGGGTCCATGTTTGACCGCTTGCCATTCTCGATCCAAACAGTTTCTTGGAAATCTTTAAGCACGATCGTGTAGGGTTTATGTAACACTACAAGAATCAACAACAATCAAGGTGATATCACTCAACACCATCAAGATTCAAGCCCCTAAAATCACTGACAACGTGACACAGGAATTTTTCGGGCATGAAAGCGATTCGAGTTGCCATATTTCAAGCTCGATTTAAGCTTATGTTCGGTCTTATTTTAAGTCGTTTGATGGCTCAAAGTTATAGTACTAGTGTCAAGGTACATTTATGAGACAACATATCAGATAAACAACAATAAAACAACCACCTTTAATTCGGTCAAACGTTGACTGAAACTAAGTTCTTAAGTTTCTGGAAATTTCCCAGAAAATGCCAAACTGAGCGAGTAGTCTACTTTGACCACTTTCTCTGTTTGATCTGTTGAGTTTATAGGTGATATAAAGACTTCCATTTATAGCACACATAACCAGCTACAAGATGTACCAATAAACAACATCAAACACTAAACAGGTCGACATGATCGGGACACTACAAAATCTTGTCGGAAAAGTCGTTTTAAATTTACGGGTTGCCCAGATTTTTGTCTCAGTCAACTTGGCCAACGCTCTTTGACCTAAAATAACTTGAAATCTAGCTATCAAATTGATATTCTATCACTTGCGTAATAAAACCTCCTACCAAAGGCTACCAATCCAAAACATAAAACAAGAAAAATCAAAAATGTATACACGGATCTATGGTACCGACATTAGCTTGTCGGACCACGATAGTGTTCATTCATGACGATTTTGAAAAACACCATTTTAAAGCCATTTGATGTTATGGATCCGTGTTATATCAACATAGATCAACTAAAAACATCTTCTAGCAATATCTTAAACACATAAACACAAAAATTTCTCAAGCAACAAAGATCAAAAATAAAATAGGATTATACCTTTTAGCTTTGAATCTTGATCTAATCCTTCCAATATGTTTATGATTGATCTAAATTCGTAATATATGATCGATTCTACTAGTTATTTTCGGACACCAAGAGAGAAGGAGAGTTGGTAGGAGCAAAGTTGCAAAATAACCAAGTTTTATGATTTTTCTCTCTCTAAACTTATATATAATGCTTGATGTTGCTTTGGCTGATCATTTGGACGATTTTGGCTGCTGATTTGCTGGATTTTCAATGCCACAAATGTCAAAATAGTTGGTGACCTAATAAAGTGATAGCCATTTTTGCAAGCAATCTTATAAAAATCCCATAAAGGGCATTTTGGTCATTTCCTTAAATTTCTAGATTTTCTCATTTGATGAAACCCTTAGGGTTTAGGGTTTGAGCATACTAAAATTTAGGGTTTGGACAAATTTAGGGTTTAGGTTTTTAACCCTCAAATATTTAGCAACTTGGATTTCAAAAATTTTCTAATTAAATTTTAAAATAGAAAATTTTGATTTCTAAATTATAATTAGGGCTTCCTAATTATTTTGTAATTTCCCAATCATGAATCATTATTTGCTAATTAGGACTATTTTATCCTAATTAAAATTGCTAAATTAGCACTTAGGGTCAAATTTGTACATTATAATTTATAACCCAAAAATTAGGGTTTTAAATAGAAAAATAATATTTCAATTTTTAGAAATTAGATTTCCCAATTAGATTAGGGTTTCTAATAACTTGACAATTAGGATTTATATTTCCTAATTAACATTGCAATTATAGCAATTAAATCCACCTTTGCATAAATTAGGGTTCGAAAAAATGGTCATTGTGGTTTTCAACCCACAAATTAGGGTTTCTAAAATAGAAAATTACCATACAAAAATATAATTAGAGATTTCTAACCATATTTAAGTTTAATGAATATTTTAGGCATGCTAATAAAAATTAGGGTTGCCTAATTAGGGTTTACAATTCCCGGTTTTGAAATTAGGGTTTCGTGCATAATTAGGGTTTTAATTGTACAATTTATTTTCTAAATTTCAGATTAGGGTTTTAAATCCCTTATTAAGGTTTATTAATATTAAACCTTATCCAGTCAACCATTGATCAACATTTCTATACAGTCCAAACACATAATCAACAATACAATTATTTTAATTATATTTTCTACCGAATCCCTATCCGAAAATTAGGGTTAGGGTTTTTCTAAAGTTGTTAAGCACAACTCTACTCTATTTTCTCAGTCAATACACAAATTGACTAATTCTCGAGACTCGTATCACAGATACACAGTACAATATTAACAGTCAATGTCAATAAAAAAAAAAAAAATTATTCGTAAAATTTTGATTATTCGAAATCCCGGGTTATCACAAATAGTCCCACAAACATGTTTAACATGTTTTAAACAATTTTTGTAACAAAAATACTCTTCCTCCTCATTTATTCATATATCCCACATTCATTATAAAAATATCACCATTAGTATATTAATAAAATATAATAATATATTTAAATGAATTATTTTATCGAGAAAAGATAAAATATCAATTTTCAACAATTGTCACATTAAAATTTTCTCCATCTATATCCACATAAAATGAATATTTTCCTCATCATAATAATCAATAATTAATTATTCATAAATAATATTACGTAATCACAATACCGAAATAACCGGTAGTCCAAGGAAAGAGGGGCTTTCAATAAGGATTTCATTATCGGGCGCTTGCAATTAGGTGACCAAACCTCTCCTTAGACAAAACTTTCTAGACATTGCCAATAATGTTATCTAATAATATTATTCAAATAATATGAATTATTGATCGATAATAAAAATACTGTGTAGTGACAATTATTGAAATAACAATAATATAAAATATCAACGTAACAATTATTGAATCAATACAATAAAATATTGAATTGTAACTACTGTAACAATTATTGAGTAGTGCCTTCTTACGTAAGAATCAATAATTAGTGCAATACTGGTGTCTACTTGTATTTTAACCAATTAGGGTATTTTAACAAGATTAACTTGGTAATAACTATGCCGTTATTTATAAACAACTTATACTTGTCGCTTTTCTTCATCCAATCGCTTTTTCATTATGGGGCCCACACAAAGGTCAAGGCCGTCCGTATGAATATTCCCTGACAACAAGAATATTCAATGACCAAACGAATATTCCCCGACAACAATGAATATTTTATAACCACTTGCTTATTTGAAATATTTGCGCATTTTACCCATAACTAACCACATTAATCAAATCAACCCTTACTATTTCAAAATAATAAATAGAGAAAATTTAATTTCATTTATAATAAGTTGGGGTCTTACATGTAGTGCAAAGATGGACAGGTGTATTACATGATCATGAGCACTGGTGATAATAACGAATATCCTTGGCCCGTAGTGCATGGATAATTCGATGATGTGATTGGCAGGATCATGACCATTAGTTAACAGTTGAATGTCTTTGGCCGTAGTGCGCTGACAGATAATTAATTGGTATGATCATGACCATTGGTTTTATAGTTGAATATCTTTTGCCTGTAGTGCAAAGGTAGACAACTGATTGGTATGATCATTGTTATTACATTTGAATATCTTTAGCCTTCGGGGTAAGGATTTTGAGTAAACGTTCTATTAAGCCTTTGTGGCAAGGAGGAACTGTTGATTCACATTATTATAAACATGAATTGTGAATTCAACTAAAATCTTTGGTGGTTCAGGTGAGGATAGATGATAAAAGTTCTCTTTATCTCGGGTAGAATAAAGAACTGTTAAGGGGTATTACAAGGATAATGTGACGCCCCCAAAATTTGTCCACACGACCCATTCTGAGTCGACAGATATCACATTATAAAAATCAAATACAAACTTCATTTATACAACTGTTAAACTGTCGTGCAAAATACGACAACATATAAGCTGTGAGTTTTAATATAATATTGTCTCGTAGATAGTATCCAAACTCAAATTATTACAATGCCATATAAAATACAGCAGCAAATATTTCATGACCCCAAAGAAGAACGAGAAGATTACTATCCTGTTCATTCTAATGAGGTGCACTTTTGACGGTTTCAAAGTTGGGTTCTCATCACCCTATTGTTGTTCACCAAAATTAATGGTTAAAATGACGTATAAAATATGACACACACATCTTAGGACCTTAATACAATTATATATTGCATGTCATGCCGTTTTATAATGTATTGAGAAACTTCGACAGTCTCGGACCATCACATTTTCTCCTGTTATCCCCACTCGACCCAGCTACACTCTTATTACCTGAAAGGAATTGTGAAGCAAAAGGGTTAGCACAACTAGCCCAGTAAAGAATATAATGACTAAAGATAATTAAATTATCAATAGCCTTCATCAGTAATAAATCAGAGATTTAGAACATATGGTAGATGATAAAACTTTTCAACCATAGTTGCAGCGGAACGAGCAATCCATTAGAAGAGTCAAATAGATTATAAAGTCTATTATCTTCTCCATGTTAAAAGTCCACCAACAATATTTTATCTTTGTAACATCAATCAATAGTTCCTGTCCACAATCATATGAATAACTCATAATCATAATTGTGGTTCTAAATTCCTCTTCGCACCTGTGATTTAAGATAATTTTCATCACCTGTCTTTACTCGAAACATCAAAGATCATGGTTATACCAAATCACGATTCTGCTCATAATTATATTAATAAATTCATCTTTGCACTACGGGCCAAAGATATTCAATAACAGTTCATCTTTGCACTACGGGCCAAAGACATGCAACTGTATTTTTAGAAGAGTCAAGTAGAGCATGATATCTACTATCTTTTACGAATTAAAAGTATATTATCAATATTTTATCGCTGAGACTCGGCTTAATAAATAATCCACATCATCCAATCATTCCTGCACTACGGCTAAGGATATTCATTAGTATCACGACCATGAATTATCCATGCACTACGGGCCAAGGATATTCATGTTTTCACCAATGGTCATGATTATACCGAATAATTCTTGGTCATAATCATACTAACAACTGTCCATCAATGCACTACGACCAATGAGGACTTTTACCACATCATTTGTAACATTACGGGTCATGATTAATATACCGAATGATCTCTGGTCATAATCATACGAATCAACAATCCATCTATGTACGTAAGCCAAAGATGACTTTCATCACAATATAAGCATGAGGATGATGACAATGATATAAGAATTCAAACAAACGAGATCAAGGATAAATATTAAAGACTTTAACAATTTAATTTATCCAGAATTTAAAAATGTCCAAATTATCAACACGTTATTGCTTATGGAGTAAAACTCAAAAATAATATCCATGTATCAAAAATACTTTGTACAGAAAAGAAATAAATTTTTCGGTGAATAGTACCCTATGAATAGTATCCTGTGAATAATACTTCGGGAATAGTACCCAGTGAATAGTACCCCGGCAAGAAAAGTGCCCCAAATACCCGAGTGAATAATACTAGAGTGAATAGTAATCAGGTGAATAGTAACCCGTGAATAGTAACCCAACATTAAAAGTATCCCAAATACCCGAGTGAATAATACTAGAGTGAATAGTAATCGGGTGAATACTAACCCGTAAATAGTAACTCATGAATAGTAACCCGGCATGAAAAGTGCCCCGAATACCCGAGTGAATAATATTATAGTGAATAGTAATCGGGTGAATAATAACTCGTGAATAGTACCCCGACATGAAAAGTGCCCCGAATACCTGAGTGAATAATATTATAGTGAATAGTACGATACTGGATGAAGTACAAAACTCAAGGATATTTCATTAATTTCAAGGATTATAGAAGTAATACTTACCATAGTAAGTTTAGATTTAAGAATCTGAAAAGAAATAACCTACGAAACTGTAAATAGATTTTCATTTGTCATACGGCACGTAATCCGCGTAGATAGGTTATTCTGACATACTAAAGGATGAATACGAAAAATAATATTCCTTATGAATACGAACAAAAAAAATACCCCTTACAAATATAACAAATAATATCCCTTACGAATATAAAAGAAATAACGTCCCTTACCTTAGTAGAAGACCAGATACTGCAATAGTAAAGTAACAAAATACTATTCTTCTTTCTCTCTATAGTTTCTCTATAGCTTCTCTTGTGAATCTCAGTGAATTGGTGAGAATGAAAGAAGAATTAAGCTTCTATTTATAGGAGAATGGACTAAATAGTAACTAATTCATGAACAGTCCAGATTGATTTACTATTAGAACGGACGGTCCAGATTGATTACTATTAAAACCACAACCGACGGTCCATAATGATTTACTTTTAAAACCATAACCGACGGTCCAGATTGATTTACTTTTAAAACCACCACCAACGGTCCAGATTGATTACTTTTAAAACCACCACCGACGGTCCAGATTGATTTACTTTTAAAACCACCACCGACGGTGCAGATTGATTTACTATTAAAACCACCACCGACGGTCCAAATTGATTTACTATTAAAACCACCATCAATTGTCCAGATTGATTTACTATTAAAACCACCATCAATGGTCCATATGACACCCCCAAATCTAGGTAATTCATTCCCACAAGATTTGGTGCTCACTAACCATATATTCATACTATCTAGCCAAATAAATAATATTTAAATCATAAACCCTTCCCTTAAATAGGGTTACATTAAAAAATTTAAAAATAATCCCAGGTTATCTAACATTTAAACATCATTCAAGTGCGGAAAATAAAATTTATTACATCACATCATTATTAAAAAGTCTAAGATCATCATAATAAATAAAAGTACAAATCAGCATCACTTGTACAATTTTTCCTTTCCTTTGCTAGTTGAAGGTTCATCTACCTTCTCCACTTTAGCTGCAATGGGTTTATAAATATGCGAGAGTGAGCAAAACAATTGCTCACTGGATATAATAATGAATCAACATGAGAATACCAATAATAACTGTCAACGAATAGGCTCATCAAAACAGAATAGTACTCTAACAATGATAATCAGGAACTGGAATCCAAGAGATGGAGTATACATAACTGAGGGTCGTAAGACCATGAACTATGTCCACAGTTGCGAGTAATATTTCAACTCCAACTTTAACAGTCATAAGACTATAAGGACTCCTCGTACTTAGGGGGATCATCCCTTCGTACAATGTATTGTGCACAAACATTTTAACGCTACGCGTAAGTTATCCCCTTATAATAATAGGGTTGTTCATCTCAGTATTTAGAGTACAAGTCCGCACCAAAGAAAGTTTGGTATGAATAAGCTTTCAAGGGTAATTTGAAGTTTAATGAACATCAACCAGAGGACTAGTTAAATCAATAGTGTTTGATAATCACAACAGATGTTTAATAACAACATAACATAGAACAATTGAGAATCATAAATGAACTGATTGTACATATTAAACTCATGCTTAAAATAACTATAAAACATAAGTATTCAACAAAACGAATAAAATGGTAAACCTTTGCTTGAACAATAAATAAGCTAAGGTTAGAGTCTTATAACATTAGAAATGAAATTACTGAACATACATTAACTGATAGCAAGCTGGAAACTAAAAACTTCACCAACATGGTATTAATTCATGCAAGTATTAAAAATAGTTCGATAATAGAGACGAGAGTTCAAAACTACATACACTATACAATAATAGAACTTAAGAAACTTGCTTAACTATAAACAAGTTAGAATGAATCAACCAAATGAGAATTTCAAATAACATTAGAGTTAAAGTTTACTTGAATAAATGTTATGAACAATTGACTTATTCAACAATAGCTAAGATAGAAAGCGTACTCAATCAAAAGAATAAAGTTACACAATATAATAATAGAACTAACTCAACGAAGGTGTAGAGTTAGAAACTTTCTCAATGTAAAAAAGATAGGGTTCAGAAACTTGCCTCGAGCGTAAGCTACAATATTAAACTCACGTTCACCTATACATTGGTTTAGAACCACATTATCTATTAGATATGCTAACATAACAAAGCATGTATACTGCTATCTAAACTTATCATTTTAGCACAAGTCTTTGTTTACCATCTATATTTCAGAAATTCCAAGTGTTTACTTCGCAACACTTGCCTAACATTCATTTTGTATACCAAGTTATCACATAATGTGTTCTCGATTTACTAACCATTTTTACAATTTTGAATACATAATCCACATCACAAGACTCTATTTAACCTTGTTGATACATGATTCTCACATTACCATAACCTTAGGCTAAGCTACAAAGAACGACCAAAGTCTACAGTACAAACAGATTTTGATTGTTCGAAAATGGACATCTTTGGCGGTGCGCGCCAGATTTTATCTTCAGGATGCGGCGTGTTCACATGGCATTGCATGTGGTCGCGCGCTTTAAGGGTCATGCAATGCACATGACTTTCTGAGAACTTCGGTTTTGTAGAACAAAGCTTCGAAATTTTTCTTAACCCAACTAACACGAATTTCACCCATCAAATAGTGATAATAACACGTAAAATAAATATACAACTATCATAGACATGATTGCTAACATATAAAACCACTTAACACAATTTAACAACAACTAAAACTATTTTAATTTCTCAATTTTCATGTTTTTCATATAAAACTCCATTTTTTCTATTCATCCCAAAATTATCACTGTAAATTCATTACATGATCAAATCATCTCATTCAAATTACATTATGTTCGTATCTCAATGAACTAACATATACAAGCTTCAATTTATACTTTCACATACAAATCGGCCATTAAAATTGATACTTACATAGTTACATATGAAAACATATATATATATATATATATATATATATATATATATATATATATATATATATATATATATATCTTGACAAAATTTCTCATCGATATCCTAAATTAGCATGCGATTATTATTTAAACATAATATCTAATCATCACAGACACATGCAATCATCATAACTAATTCAAGAACATCAATTCTAAACACATAAAATTCATAGAGTATGAAAATTGTTGTCGTAATATTCATATATATGCTTATAATATTAAAGTTGTAACACATACCTTCAATTACAAATACAATCGCTGCTAATCAGTTGAATTTGCTATGAAAATTCATAACTCTCTTTCTCAATTTTCTCTGCTAACCTCTAACAAGTCCTTTGAACTCTCTCAAAACCAGCAACTAGTATGCATAAAACTAAAACAAACTGATAGCCAGTATGCTTAATATCAAAACACAAAACTGATATGGCCTTAATTGCCATCATCAGTTATCAAAATAACGTATACATTATATTTATTATTTTAATTTATTTTATTTATATTATTTATTTAAATTTTAAAAATTAGAAATTTCAAAAGCCATAAGGCTTGTTTGGCAACTCTTTAAATTTTAAAGAATTAAAATACTTAAGCCTTGTTTGGCAAAAACTAATTTAAATCCTTTTTAATTTATTTCAATAAACACTTTAATTTATAATTATAATCACATATTATTTATTTGAATTTTCATATCCAACACTAACCCATTACATTAATCACACACTATATTTTAATTAAATATAACATTTTAACAAATATCACAAAATTATACTTTTCATTATAACTTTATTTAATAATTTAATATATCATTTAAATTACTAGCCACAATATAACATCTCATGTTATAATACAAATCTCTAAATTATAAATTAATTAAATTTAGAATTTATCTAATAAATTTAGATTTACAAATGACGCCGTAAATCTTGATACATTTTCGTACTTCCCGGATGAATTGAATATCTTGAGCTATGTGCTTCCTTTAAGATGTCTTCTTTAATATCTCGTACTACTGGAACCCAAATTCGTCCCTCGAATCGTAGCATTCCCTCAGTATCGACCTAGTACTTCACTTCTTTACCCTCGACTACACGTTACTTTATTTTCTTGCATTCTTCATCCTGTAGCTGAGCATTTTTCACTTTGTCCACCAAAGTTTGACTGGATTCCATCTGGTATAACTTTTCATCAGATTCTTCTGGAAATTTAATTTCCAGCTCTAACCTTGCCATTGCTGAAATAAGCTCCTCCTTATCTGTTAAGAACATCAACTTTTCTTTGCCTTTCCTACTCAATGCATCTGCAACCACATTTGCTTTGCCTAGATGATAAAAGATCTCACAATCGTAATCCTTTATCAATTCCATCCATCTCCTTTGCCGTATGTTTAGGTCTTTTTATGTGAAAATATACTTCAAACTTTTATGGTCTGTGTAGATCTCACACTTCTCTCCATAGAGATAATGTCTCCATATCTTCAGTGCGAACACAACCGCCGCCAACTCTAAATCATGAGTCGGATATCCTTTCTCACAGTCTTTTAGTTGCCTTGATGCATACACAATAACCTTACCGTTCTGCATAAGGACACAACCCAATCCTTTATGTGAAGCATCACTATACACCACAAAGTTTGCTATATTATCTGGTAACGATAACACATGTGGCACACTTAACTTCTTCTTCAGTTCTTGAAAACTTTCTTCACACTTCTCTGTCCAAACAAATTTTACAGACTTTCTCGTCAAATTTTTCAACGGAGTAGCAATCTTGCAAAAATCTTGAATAAACCGTCTATAATAGCCTGCCAAACCCAAGAAACTTCTTACTTCTGATGGAGTTCTTGGTTGTTCCCAATTTATCACTGCTTCAACTTTTGATGGATCCACGAAAATCCCATCCTTATCAATTACATGCCCAAGAAATTGTACATGTTCCAGCCAAAATTCACATTTAGAGAATTTTGCGTACAACTTTTCCTTTCTTAATGTCTCCAATGTCAGACGTAAGTGTTCCACGTGTTCCTCTTGAGTTTTAGAGTACACCAAAATATCATCGATGAACACCACCACAAATTTGTCCAAAAATGGTTTAAACACCCTGTTCATTAAATCCATGAATGCTGCAGGGGCGTTTGTCAAACCAAAAGACATTACTAAAAATTCGTAATGTCCATACCTAGTTCGGAATGCCGTCTTCGGTACATCATCCTTCCTTACTTTCAATTGGTGATATCCACTTCTCAAATCTATTTTCGAGAAATATCTAGCAGCCTTCAATTGATCAAACAAGTCATCTATTTTTGGCAATGGATATTTATTCTTAATAGTGACCTTGTCCAATTCCCTATAATCAATGCAAAGACGCATTGACCCATCTTTCTTCTTCACGAATAACACCGGGGCTCCCCACGGTGGCACACTCAGCTGAATATACTTCTTGTCTAACAGTTCTTACAGTTGCACCATTAGTTCTTTCATCTCCACCGGAGCCATTCTGTATGGGGCCTTCGATATAGGAGCGGTTCCTGGCGCTAAGTCGATCACGAACTCAATTTCTCGGTCAGGCGGAAGTCCTGGAAAATCCCCCGAAAACACGTCCACGAACTCCCTAACCATTAGTATTTCCTCCAATTTCACACCCTTCTCCTTTTGAGTATCGACTATGTAAGCTAAATACCCTACACAGCCCTGACTCAACAACTTTTTGGCCTGCATCATTGTCTGACATTTCATTTTTCTAGGTGATCTGCTACCTTAAAAAACTACCTTTGATTGAGTCATAAGGTTTACACACTTCTTTTGGCAGTCAATTATCGCTCTATAATTGAACAGCTAATCCATTCCCAAAATAACATCGAACTCTCCGAGATTTATCGGGATTAAATCTACCTTCATAACATTCCCCTTAATGTTCACCCTACAGTTCTTGTATACGAACCTAATAGGAATCACTTCCCTATTCGCAATTTCTATGTTTAAAGGGAATTTCAACTCTTCACAAGGTATTTTTAACTTCTTAACAAAATCATCAGATATAAATGAGCAAGTATCACCCGAATCAAACAATACATATGCATCTATATCATTGATTGGGATAATACCTGACACGACATCTTTTGATTGCACCGCGTCCTGAACCGTCATGTTGAAAGTTCTGGCTGTGGGCTTATTTGTTGTTGTTGGTCCAGCAATAGCCAGAGCACCTCCACTAGCATTTCCCTTGCCCCCATTTGTCTCACCAGATCTCTTCTTAGGGCATTCACGAGCACAGTGATCCTTGGATCTGCACGTGAAGCACACATTCTTTTTAGCTTGAGTGCAATTTGGGGCGATGTGACCCTCCTGGCCACAATTGAAGCATACTCGGTTCCCCATCAAGCACACACCCTTGTGAAACTTTCCACATGTAGCGCATGCTTCAAACTTCTTATTTTGCTGGTTTCTTTGCTGATTTCTAACTCCGCCATTCCAATTCCACTTCCTCTTTAAATTGTTGCCATTTCCGCCGTTACTACCACCATTCTTAGCTTCACCTTCACTTTTCTTCTTCCTTTGCTCTTGATTATGTTTTGTTACTGCCTCGCCTCCATTTTCAGCGAGAATTGCTTTCTCCATCACTGCTGCAAACGTCTTCAATTGGAACAAGGAAACCCTACTGTATAACCAGGGTTTCAGTCCTTGCTCGAACCTCTTTGCCTTGTGCTCGTCTGTACTGAATTGATATGGCGCAAACCTCGCCATCTCATTGAATTTTGTGGCATACTCAGACACTGACATCGTTCCCTGCTTTAGTTCCAAAAACTAAACCTCTAGCTGGCTCTTCGAACTCTCTGGGAAATAGGTCTTGAAGAACAGCTCCTTAAACCTATCCCAGGTCATCACTCCTGGTCCTTCTCGAGTTTTGTTGGCCTGCCACCAATAACTAGCCTCTGCTTTCAACATAAATGTTGCAAAGGCAGTCTTCTGGTTATCCTCTACCCTAGCAACATCAAAAACCTTCTCGATTTCCATAATCCAGGTCTGCGCTTCAACTGGATTCATGGACCCACGGAATTCTGGTGGTCCAACCGCCTTGAAATCCTTAAACGTTGTACCTTGATTCTGAGGTTGATTCTGCAAAGCACCCGTCAGTAACGTCACTAGATGCTGAACCGGGTTTTCTTCCACATTGTTGTTGTTGTTGGTTTCCTCAGTGGTTCTCTGTCGTGGTGGTTGACGTCTTGGAGGCATTTTCTGTTAAAATACATCCATTAGCTTCTATTCAACCTTTTTAGTATTATATACTTAAGTTGCACATCATAACAGTTTATCACATAACACTTAACACTTTGAATAAAACAATAACTTTTATTCATTCATCATCTTTTAAAAAAAACATCAACACAATAGCATCGCTACTATTTACATTACTTTTCCTGAACTATAATAGTTGCAGGACTACTTCTTCAATATCTATCCCAATAGTTATATCATAACCGGGATTTACATTTCGTTTATTTTCTAATCACCTATCAATTACATTCTTTACAATGTCCTACTAAGATACTGCGTAGCCTTACAACGCTCTTCTTCATAATTTGGAACATTGTTCAGCGATCTAATATGTATGATGGTAGCATCTCGAACTGAATTGGATAACCCATGACTCGATCTTGAGCTCGATTGATCACGGTGTTGAATACGTTGTTCATCTCTTCCATCTTCCTCCTCTTTGATTGTACGTCCCACTCTGCTATTCTGGCTCGTTGATAAGTTGTAATCACATAAGCACATAAGTGTTTTATTACTTTCTCTTTCCTAAAACTCGATAAGAGTTTATCTTCACTATCTTTTCAAAGGTTACTTCCTAAGGCTTTTCCCCACCTAAGGTTCATAACCTAAGGCTTTGATACCAACCTGTGACACCCCCAAATTTAGGTACTCCATTCCCACAAGATTTGGTGCTCACTAACCATACATTCATACTATCTACCCAAATAAATAATATTTAAATCATAAATCCTTCCCTTAAATAGGGCTACATTAATAAATTCAAAAATAATCCCAGGTTATCTAACCTTTAAACATTATTCAAGTGCGGAAAATAAAATTTATTACATCACATCATTATTAAAAAGTCTAAGATCATCATAATAAATAAAAGTACAAATCAGCATCACTTGTACAATTTTCCCTTTCCTTTGCTAGTTGAAGGTTCATCTACCTTCTCCACGTTAGCTGCAATGAGTTTATAAATATGAAAGAGTGAGCAAAAATATTGCTCACTGGATATAATAATGAATCAACATGAGAATAACAATAATAACTGCCAACGAATAGGCTCATCAAAACAGAATAGTACTCTAACAATGATAATCAGGAACTGGAATCTAAGATATGGAGTATACATAACTGAGGGTCGTAAGACCATGAACTATGTCCATAGTTGCGAGTAATATTTCAACTCCAACTTTAACAGTCATAAGACTATAAGGACTCCTCGTACTTAAGGGGATTAGCCCTTCATACAATGTATTGTGCACAAATATTTTAACGCTACACGTAAGTTATCCCCTAATAATAATAGGGTTGTTCATCTAAGTATTTAGAGTATAAGTCCGCACCAAAGAAAGTTTGGTTTGGATAAGCTTTCAAGGGTAATTTGAAGTTTAACGAACATCAACTAGTCCTCTAGTTAATAACAACATAACATAGAACAATTGAGAATCATAAATGAACTGATTGTACATATTAAACTCATGCTTAAAATAACTATAAAGCATAAGTATTCAACAAAACGAATAAAATGGTAAACCTTTGGTTGACCAAGAAATAAGCTAAGGTTAGAGTCTTATAACATTAGAAATGAAATTACTGAACATACATTAACTGATAGCAAGCTGGAAACTAAAAACTTGCCCAACATGGTATTAATTCATGCAAGGATTAAAAACAGTTCAATAATAGAGACGAGAGTTCAAAATTACGTACATTATACAATAATAGAACTTAAGAAACTTGCTTAACTATAAACAAGTTAGAATGAATCAACCAAATGAGAATTTCAAATAACATTAGAGTTAAAGTTTACTTGAATAAATGTTATGAACAATTGACTTATTCAAAAATAGCTAAGATAGAAAGCGTACTCAATCAAAAGAATAAAGTTACACAATATAATAATAGAACTAATTCAACAAAGGTGTAGAGTTAGAAACTTTCTCAATGTAAAAAAGATAGGGTTCAGAAACTTGCCTCGAGCGTAAGCTACAATATTAAACTCACGTTCACCTATACATTGGTTTAGAACCACATTATCTATTAGATATGCTAACATAACAAAACATGTATACTGCTATCTAAACTTATCATTTTAGCACAAGTCTTTGTTTACCATCTATATTTCAGAAATTCCAAGTGTTTACTTCACAACACTTTCCTAACATTCATTTTGTATACCAAGTTATCACATAATGTGTTCTCGATTTACTAACCATTTTTATAATTTTGAATACATAATCCACATCACAAGACTCTATTTAACCTTGTTGATACATGATTCTCACATTACCATAACCTTAGGCTGTTACAAAAACGACCAAAGTCTACAAGACAAGCAGAGACTTCAAAGTGTTCGAAAATGGACTTTGGCGCTGGCCGGCCAGATTTTATCTTTGAGGATGCGGCGTGCACATGCGGCAATGCTTGTGGTCAGCGGCTAAGAAATTTTCTGGCATGCTGCATGATCACATCGCTGCTGACTTCTGTAACTCGCTTTTTGTAACAAAGCTTCGAAATTTTTCTTAACCCAACTAACACGAATTTCACCCATCAAATAGTGATAATAACACGTAAAATAAATATACAACTATCATAGACATGATTGCTAACATATAAAACCACTTAACACAATTTAACAACAACTAAAACTATTTTAATTTCTCAATTTTCATGTTTTTCATATAAAACTCCATTTTTTTTATTCATCCCAAAATTATCACTGTAAATTCATTACATGATCAAATCATCTCATTCAAATTACATTATGTTCGTATCTCAATGAACTAACATATACAAGCTTCAATTTATACTTTCACATACAAATTGGCCATTAAAATTGATACTTACATAGTTACATATGAAAACATATATATATATATACTGACAAAATTTCTACTGATATCCGAAATTAGAATGCGATTATTATTTAAACATAATATCTAATCATCATAGACACATGCAATCATCATAACTAATTCAAGAACATCAATTCTAAACACATAAAATTCATAGAGTATGAAAATTGTTGTCGTAATATTCATATATATGCTTATAATATTAAAGTTGTAACACATACCTTCAATTACAAATACAATCGCTGCTAATCACTTGAATTTGCTATGAAAATTCGTAACTCTCTTTCTCAATTTTCTCTGCTAACCTCTAACAAGTTCTTTGAACTCTCTCAAAACCAGCAACTAGTATGCATAAAACTAAAACAAACTGATAGCCAGTATGCTTAATATCAAAACACAAAACTGATATGGCCTTAATAGCCATCATCAGTTATCAAAATAACGTATACATTATATTTATTATTTTAATTTATTTTATTTATATTATTTATTTAAATTTTAAAAATTAGAAATTTCAAAAGCTATAAGGCTTGTTTGGCAACTCTTTAAATTTTAAAGAATTAAAATACTTAAGCCTTTAAGCCTTGTTTGGCAAAAACTAATTTAAATCCTTTTTAATTTATTTCAATAAACACTTTAATTTATAATTATAATCACATATTATTTATTTAAATTTTCATATCCAACAGTAACCCATTACATTAATCACACACTATATTTTAATTAAATATAACATTTTAACAAATATCACAAAATTTTACTTTTCATTATAATTTTATTTAATAATTTAATATATTATTTAAATTACTAGCCACAATATAACATATCGTGTTATAATACAAATCTCTAAATTATAAATTAATTAAATTTAGAATTTATTTAATAAATTTAGATTTACAAATATTTATTAACGACCATCACATCAATAATTATTTATTCCATAAATTCAATAATAGACACATTAAATAAATATTTATATTATTCAATAAATATTTAATATTACAACTTGAAATTTCGGATCGTTACAGTCCAGATTGATTAACATTTAAAACCACCATCAATGGTCCAGATTGATTAACTATTAAAACCACCATCAATGGTCCAGATTAGTTTAACTTATTATTACACTTTAGTACCCCTAAAGTTTTCCAAGTTTGTATAATTCCCCTCTAACTTTTGTAATTCACTTATATTCAATAAACACATTCTTAATACTTCAACTATTATTCATCATTAATATTATAACTCACAATATTTAACAACCAGGTCGTTCGCAGAAAAGAGAGGGCTTTTTGATAAGGATTTCTCCTTATTGGCACGCAATTAGGTGACCAAACCTCTCCTTAATAGAACTTCTAGACATTGTTAATATTTCAAATAATAATATGAATAACTTTATCGTCTCAATTATTGATTTAATAATATATAAAATATCGACAATAATTGAATCAAATAACGTGAGATACTATGCAACAATTACTACAGCAATAATTGAGTAAACTGAGTGGCTTCTTACGTAAACATCAATAATCAATACTGTGTGCTACTATGCAACCACACGTATTACTATATTTTTACCACCGGGTATCTCAACAGTTTAACGGTAAAACTTTCGTCGTTATTTTTATAAAAAGATATTTCTGTCCTTTTTTACCTACGACAATACTTCTGTTGTGGGGTCCACCAATGATTATACCGTCGTACGAATATTCCCTGTTAAAATGAATATTCCCCGACCAATCGAATATTCCCTGACACAACGAATATTTTATATCAATTTGCTTACTTTTCAAAATTTTTAAATATCACCCTTAACATAAACCTTTTATCAATTTAACTATTTACTAAATAGAATAATAATTATTAGAAAATTGAATACTTTCATTTCATAAAATTCGGGGTCTTATAATCTCCCCTCCTTATGAAATTTCGCCCTCGAAATTTACTTACCTGGTAGTTTGAAGAGATAAGAATACCTTGCTTTCTTTTCGGATTGTACATTCCCAATTATTTCCTTTGTATCATGATTTTCCCATTGCTCATCTCCTATATTTCAGATAACATTCTAGAATACATCTTCAAAATAAAGGTTAATTGACATATCACAGTTTGTCAACTTATCAAGTAAAATTTTCAGCTTAAGTAAGTCACACACTAGCGAAGTATATTATTCGTGTCTCCCCTCCTAGTTCTAGACTCATATCTCCGCCAGCAACCATATCCCTAAACTCTGATACCATTTGTGATGCCCCCAAAATAGGTCCACACGACCCATTCTGAGTCGCCAGATATCACATTATAAAAATCAAATACAAACTTCATTTATACAACTGTTGAACTGTTGTGCAAAATATGATAACATATAAGCTGTGAGTTTTAATATAATATTATCTCGTAGACAGTATCCAAACTCAAATTATTACAATGCCATATAAAATACAACGGCAAATATTTCATGACCCCAAAGAAGAATGTGAAGATTACTATCTTGTTCATTCTAATGAGGTGCACTTTTGACGCTTTCAAAGTCGGGTTCTCATCACCCTATTGTTGTTCACCAAAATTAACGGTTAAAATGACATATAAAATATGACACATGCATCTTTGGACCTCAATACAATTATATATTGCATGTTATGCCGTTTTATAATGTTTTGAGAAACTTCGACAGTCTCGGACCATCACATTATTCCCCTGTTATCCCCGCTCGACCCAGCTACACTCTTATTACCTGAAAGGAATTGTGAAGCAAAAGGGTGAGCACAAATAGCCCAGTAAAGAATATAATGACTAAAGATAATTAAATTATCAATAGCCTTCATAAGTAATAAATCAGAGATTTAGAACATATGGTAGATGATAAACTTTTCAACCATAGTTGCAGCGTAACGAGCAATCCATTAGAAGAGTCAAATAGATTATAAAGTCTATTATCTTCTCCATGTTAAAAGTCCACCAACAATATTTTATCCCTGTAACATCAATCAATAGTTCCTGTCTACAATCATATGAATAACTCATAATCATAATTGTGGTTCAAAATTCCTCTTCGCACCCAAGACGGAGATAATTTTCATCACCTGTCTTTACCTGAAACATCAAAGATCATGGTTATACCAAATCACAGTTCCTATTCATAATTATATTAATATATTCATCTTTGCACTACGGGCCAAAGATATTCATTAACAGTTCATCTTTGCACTACAGGCCAAAGACATGCAATTGTATTTTTAGAAGAGTCAAGTAGAGCATGATATCTACTATCTTTTACGAATTAAAAGTATATTATCAATATTTTATCGCTGAGACTCGGCTTAATAAATAATCCACATCATCAAATCATCCTTGCACTACGGCTAAGGATATTCATTAGTATCACGACCACAAATTATCCATGCACTACGGGCCAAGGATATTTTTATTTTCACCAATGATCATGATTATACCGAATAATTCCTGGTTATAATCATATCAACAACTGTCCATCAATGCACTACGGCCAATGAGGACTTTTACCACATCATTTGTAACATTACGGGTCATGATTATACCGAATGATCTCTGGTCATAAACATACCAATTAACAATCCATCTATGCACGTAAGCCAAAGATTACTTTCATCCCAATATAAGCATGAAGATGATGACAATGATATAAGAATTCAATCAAACGAGATCAAGGATAAATATTAAAGACTTTAACAATTTAATTTATCCAGAATTTAAAAATGTCCGAATTATCAACACGTTACTGCTTTGTGGAGTAAAACTCAAGAATAATATCCATGTATCAAAAATAATTTGTACAGAAAAGAAATAAATTTTTCGGTGAATAGTACCCTGTGAATAGTACTTCAGGAATAGTACCCCGTGAATAGTATCCCAACGTGAAAAGTGCCACTAATACCCGAGTGAATAATACTAGAGTGAATAGTATTCAGGTGAATAGTATTTGGGTGAATAGTAACCTGTGAATAGTAACTCATGAATAGTAACTCGACATGAAAAGTGCCCCAAATACCCGAGTAAATAATACTAGAGTGAATAGTAATTGGGTGAATAGTAACCTATGAATAGTAACTTGTGAATAGTAATCCGACATGAAAAGTGCCCTGAATACCCGAGTGAATAATATTATAGTGAATAATAATTGAGTGAATAGTAACCCGTGAAAAGTAACTCGTGAATTGTACCCCGACATGAAAAGTGCCCCGAATACCTGAGTGAATAATATTATAGTGAATAGTAACTGGGTGAATAGTAACCCGGGTGAAAATATTGATATTTAATAAGAAAATTTAAATATATATTTCAATAAAACGATACTGGATGAAGCGCAAAACTCAATGATATTTCACTAATTTCAAGGATTTTAGAAGTAATACTTACCATAGTAAGTTTATATTTAAGAATATGAAAAGAAATAACCTACGAAACTGTAAATGGATTTTCATCTGTCATACGATACGTAATCTGCGTAGACAGGTTATTCCGACATACTAAAGGATGAATACAAAAAATAGTATTTCTTATGAATATGAAAGAAATAATACCCCTTACGAATATAATAAATAATATCCCTTACGAATATAAAAGAAATAACGTCCCTTACCTTAGTAGAAGACCGGATACTGCAATAGTGAAGTAACAGAATACTCTTCTTCTTTCTCTCTATAGTTTCTCTCTCTATAGCTTCTCTTGTGAATCTCAGTGAATTAGTGAGAATGAAAGAAGAATTAAGCTTCTATTTATAGGAGAATGGACTAAATAGTAACTAATTCATGAACGATCCAGATTGATTTACTATTAGAACGGACGGTCCAGATTGATTACTATTAAAACCACAACCGACGGTCCAGATTGATTTACTTTTAAAACCACCACCGACGGTCCAGATAGATTTACTTTTAAAACCACCACCGACGGTGTAGATTGATTTACTATTAAAACCACCACCGACGGTCCAGATTGATGTACTATTAAAATCACCATCAATGGTCCAGATTGATTAACTATTAAAACAACCATCAATGGTCCGGATTGATTAACTATTAAAACCACCATCAATGGTCCAGATTGGTTTAACTTATTATTACACTTTAGTACCTCTAAAATTTTCCAAGTTTGCATTATTCCCCTCTAACTTTTGTAATTCACTTATATTCAATAAACACATTCTTAATAGTTCAACAATTATTCATCATTAATATTTTAACTCACAATATTTAAGAAATAGGTCGTTCCCAGGAAAGAGGGGGCTTTCCGATAAGGATTTCTCCTTATTGGAGTACAATTAGGTGACCAAACCTCTGCTTGACAGAACTTCTAGACATTGTCAATATTGCAAATAATAATATGAATAACTTTATCTTCTCAATTATTGATTTAATAATACATAAAATATCAACAATAATTGAATCAAATAACGTGAGATAATATGCAACAATTACTGTAGCAATAATTGAGTAAACTGAGTGGCTTCTTACGTAAGCATCAATAATCAATATCGTGTGCTACTATGCAACCACACGTATTACTATATTTTTACCACCGGGTATCTCAACAGTTTAACGGTAAAACTTTTGCCGTTATTTTTATAAAAAGATATTTCTGTTGTTTTCTACCTACGACAATACTTCTGTTGTGGGGTCCACTAATGATTGTACCGTCGTACGAATATTACCTGTTAAAACGAATATTCCCCGACCAATCGAATATTCCCCAATACAACGAATATTTTATATCAACTTGCTTACTTTGCAAAATTTTCAAATATCACCCTTAACTTTAACTTTTTATCAATTTAACCATTTACTAAATTGAATAATAATTATAAGAAAATTTAATAATTTCATTTCATAAAATTCGGGGTCTTACAGATAAAATTGATGATAAACTTTTAAATCATAGAAGATAGTAGATATCATGTTCTACTTGACTCTTCTAATGGATTGTTTATTCTGCTGCAGTTGTTGATCTAAAACTTGTTGTCTATTATATTCTATCAGTTGTTATACTGTTGAAGGCTAAGGATAATTTATTCTGCATTATCTTAGTCATAATATTTCTTTACTAGGCTAGTTGAGCTCACCCTTTTCTTTCACCGTTTTCTGTGAAATGAGAATATAATTTGGGACCTGGTCTGGGAGCGGATTGACTGGTCCAGATGGCTGTTTTAGCAGTCCTCACTACTTAGTGTGATAATAAAATGAGGACTCCATTGAGTGTGGATATTGTCTAGAAGGCAATAATCTTGTTTAAACTCCCTGTTATGTTTTGTCGTATTTTGCACGACAGTTGTATAATTAAGTTTGAAGTTGAGTTCTGTACCATATATCTGGCGACTCAAGATGGGTAATGTATACCTGTTTTGGGGGCATCACATTAAGTATATAATATATTATTAAGTAAATTATACCAAAAATAATTCACTAAAGAGGATGGGAAAGAGTGGTTATAAATTATTATTATTATTATTATTATTATTATCTTAATTTAAGGCAACATTTTAATAGTCGTTGCAAAAAGTTGTATAAAATATGCAACAAAAATAAAAATTATTGCCAATGAATGTGGTCCATATTAGGCAACGAAATATAGTAACAAAAAAACTTTTATTGCCCACGATGAGGAGAAATCAAGTGGTTAGAAATTTTGCAACGAATTTCTAACGATTTTTGTTTCCAAATTTTGCAACTACTTATGAATTTCGTTGAAAAAAGTGAAAGTCTGACGCAATCTGCAACGAAAGACAAGTTTCGTTGCTAAATATACACTTTTAGCAATGACTTATAAAGTCGTTGCCTGAAAAATCGTTGCTAAAGCCCTATTTTTATCAACAAAAAAACTTTCGTTGCCCACGATGATGGGAAAGCAAGTGGCAAAAAATTTTGCAATGAATTTCTAACGAAATTTTTTCCCGCCAATGAATTAGCAACGAAATTTTGCAACGACTTATGAATTTTGTTGCAAAAAGTAAAAGCCTGACACAATCTGCAACGAAGGACAAATTTCATTGCTAAACATATACTTTTAGCAACAACTTATAAAGTCGTTGCCTAAAAAATTGTTGCTAAAGGCCCATTTTTTTGTAGTGCATTTAGATAATCGGTAATTTAACATAGGTTTTTTGAATACGTACTTCAAAGGATCCATGCGGGATATGAGATAGGTTGTGTGCCCATGAAAATAATGTTGTAATCCCATGGCGGTCCGTGCTAATGCACAACAGGTCTTTTCAATCAAAGTGTACTTCTGCTCGCTGGTATTAAATCTTTTGCTGAGGTAATAGATAACTCTTTTCTTACCTCTATCATCTTTTTTCCCCATCATGCAGCCCATAGCATTGACATTGACTGACTGGTACATAAACATGGGAATTTTGTCCCTTGGGGGTACCAAGACAGGAGCCCACCAATTGCTTTTTGATGGAGAGGAAGGATTTTTGACAATCTTCATTCCACTTCATAGAGGAATTTTTCCGTCATAGATTAAAGATGGGTACACACGTTGTCGTGAGTTGAGATATAAATATGCTTATGAAATTGATTCTCCCCATAAATCCCTATATCTTATTTTCTGTTCGGGGCACAAACATCTCAGTGATGGCTTTAATTTTGGAAGGATCCAATTTAATACCTCTATTGCTTAATAGAAATCCCGATAATTATCTGATTTAACACCAAAGGCACACTTGGCCGGATTCAGCTTCAAGTTATATTTACGCAATCGGTTGAAAATCTTTTTAAGGTGGTCGATATGGTCATCTTCCTTTCAGGATTTAATGATGATGTCATCCACATAGACCTCTATTTCTTTATGCATCATGTCATGAAAAAGAGCCATCATGGCTTGCTGATAGTTGGCACCAGCATTGATAAGGCGGAAAGATAATCGTCTGTAACAAAAGGTTCTTGAAGGAGTGATGAAGGCGGTTTTCTCCCTGTCATCTTCAGCAACTGTGAGACCCCAGATTTTTACGAATAAAGATTTAAATTTCTCAAAATATTTTTTTATTATGGTGTGGATTTGAGATAATGTTATGGTTGTGGGCAGTATTTATAAATTTTGCAAAGTATACAAGTTGTTATATTATATTCGATTTGTCAGAGAATATTCTTTGTGTCGGGGAATATTCGTACGACGACACAATCATTAGTGAACCCCGCAATGGAATTATTGTCGGATTGAGAAAACGATAAAAATATTTTATAAAAAATAACGGCGGAAGTGTTACTATTAAAACTGTTGAACTACCCTTAGTAAAGTACAAAGATCTGGCGTGGTTGCATAGTAGCACACCAGATTGATTATTGATGCTTACGTGAGAAGTCACTCGCTTATACTCAATTATTGCTACAAAGAATTGTCGCATCATATCTCTCATATTATTGATTCGATTATTATCACAGTGTCATCTGCACAATATGTTATATTATTAAATCAATAATTGAGACGACAAAGTTATTCATATTATTAAATTGCAATATTTACAATGTCTAGAAGTTCTGTTAAGGAGAGGTTTGGTCACCTAATTGTGCACCAATAGGGAGAAATCCTTATTGGAAAGCCCCCTCTTTCCTGAGAATAACCTGATTGTTAAATATTGTGAGTTATAATATTAATGATGAATAATCTCGTGTTGATTAAAGATGAAATTTGATAGTTTTATTGTGTTGGGATTATTTGTTTTAGTAGAAATTGACATCTATTCTGATGATAATTGATGTCTGGAGGTTATATTGTTCAATCGGGTATTTGGGACACTTTTCGTGTCAGAGTACTATTCATGAGTTACTATTCACGAGTTACTATTCATGAGTTAATATTCATGAGTTCAATCACAGTTTTGAATGATATTTCTATGGTTAATAAATTTCCTGACGTATTCTTGAAGACTTCTTAAACTACCCCCAGAGCATGAAATCGAATTTTGTATTGACCCCAGTACAAAACCCATTTCTAAAAACTTCAAATATTTCTTTAACTAAAATGAACGTATCATACGCCAAAGACATTGGCTCGAGCTATTGAAGATTACGAATGTACCATTCAATATTATTGTGGAAGAGCGAACGTGGTAGCTGACGCGTTAATATTGTCGAAAAAGACGTCCGATCCAATAAAGTCAAAATAGATGAAATGGATTTTTGCTTTTGGACAACAATTGGGAGAATCCAACATCGAAATTGAATTACCTCGCAATGCAAGAGCGATCAACCCCAATTCAATATGGATCGGAGAATAATGATTCAAATCATGGATCAGGCATGTGACGAAGCATTTAAGGGTGGAATGTACCCTATAGTAAAGTCAAATCCGGTAGTTTAAGTGAGAGCGTTTGTCAAGAAACCCGAACGAAGTTATTATGGGTAAAGTTAATTATAAACTCTTGCGAAGTCCATATCTTATTCGATACTAGTTTTACCCACTCTTATATTTCACCTAGTTGTGTTCAACGTTTAAATTTGACTCATGAGAAGTTAGACTTTGACTTATTGGTTGAAACTTCGTTAGGAGAAACTTTCGTTACCTCCACTGTTTATAAATCTTGTTTCAAATTGACACTTTTACGTTACCTATCGATCTTATCTCTTTGAAAATAATTGCCTTTGATGTGATTTTAGGAATCGATTGATTAACTACTCATCATGTTTATATTTTTTTAAAGTCATCTGTGGCCTGTAGTTCATAGATGGACTTGGTATGATTATGACCAGGGATTATTCGGTGTAATCATGACCGTAATGTTATAAATAATGTGGTAAAAGTCATCTTTGGCCCGTAGTGCATAGATGGACTTGGTATGATTATGACGAGAGATTATTTAAGTATAATCACCAAGTAGATTAAAAACACGAATATCCTTGGCCCGTAATGCATGGATAATTCGTGGTCGTGATACTATTAAGCTGAGTCTCAGCATTATTGGTTTTATATTTGTATATCTTTGGCCTGTAGTGCAAAGATGAACTGTTGATTATTGGTTATACAGTTGGCCTGCAGTACAAAGATGAATGGTTAATGAATATCTTTGACCGTATTGCAAAGATGAATTTAATGTTTTCGACGATAAAGGTATTCAAGGTATCCTCACCTCTTCGTCATAGCAGGTACGTACGTAAATTTCGAGGGCAAAATTTCATAAGGAGGGGAGATTGTGAGACCCCAGATTTTTACGAATAAAGATTTAAATTTCTCAAAATATTTTTTTATTATGGTGTAGATTTGAGATAATGTTATAGTTGTGGGTAGTATTTATAAATTTCGCAAAGTATGCAAGTTGTTATATTATATTCGATTTGTCGGAGAATATTCTTTGTGTCGGGCAATATTCGTACAACGACACAATCATTAGTGGACCCCGCAACAGAATTATTGTCGGATTGAGAAAATGACAAAAATATTTTATAAAAAATAACGGCGGAAGTGTTATTGTTAAAACTGTTGAACTACCCGGTAGTAAAAGTACAGTAATACGCGTGGTTGCATAGTAGGACACGGTATTGATTATTGATGCTTATGTGAGAAGTCACTCAATTATACTCAATTATTCCTACAGTAATTGCTGCATCATATCTCTCATATTATTGATTCGATTATTATCACAGTGTCATCTGCACAATATGTTATATTATTAAATTAATAATTGAGACGACAAAGTTATTCATATTATTAAATTGCAATATTTACAATGTCTAGAAGTTCTGTTAAGGAGAGGTTTGGTCACCTAATTGTGCGCCAATAGGGAGAAATCCTTATTAGAAAGCCCCCTCTTTCCTGAGAATAACCTGGTTGTTAAATATTGTGAGTTATAATATTAATGATGAATAAGCTCGTGTTGATTAAAGATGAAATTTGATAGTTTTATTGTGCTGGAATTATTTGTTTTAGTAGAAATCGACATCTATTCTGATGATAATTGATGTCTGGAGGTTATATTGTTCAATCGGGTATTCGGGACACTTTTTGTGTCAAAATACTATTCATGAGTTACTATTCATGAGTTACTATTCATGAGTTACTATTCACGAGTTACTATTCATGAGTTACTATTCACGAGTTACTATTCACTCTTGTATTGTGCATTCGGGTATTTGGGTACAATATTATTCTAGGAGGAGATGTGCTAATTTTTCAGACCGTTGGTTGAATTTATATTAGTAAATCAATTTTGATCGTTGGTTTAAAGTTTTAATAGTGAATCAGTATGGATCGCTGGTTTAAAGTTTTAATAGTGAATTAGTATGGACCGTTGCTTTAAGTTTTAATCTGGACCGTCCGCTTAAAAGTAAATCAATCTGGACCGTTCAGGTATTAGTTACTATTCAATCCATTCTTCTATAAATAGAAGCTCATTCCTTCATTATTTCTTACGAATTCACTGAAACTCCAGAGAAAGAAATTATAGAGAGAAAGAAGAAGAGTATTCTGCTACTTCACTACTTCTATATCTAGTTTCTTTTACGGTAAGGGGTGTTCTTCTTTCTTATTCATGAAGAGAACTTCTGTTATTCCATTCTTTATTATTCTGTTGGAATAACCTGTATACGCGGCATACCCTATACTTGGTGAAATTCTTCTGTTATTCCATTCTTTATTATTATGTTGGAATAACCTGTTTATGCGAAGTACCGCATACTTGGTGAAATTCTTTTATTATTCCGTTCTTTATTATTCTGTCGGAATATCCTGTCCGTGTGAATTTCACCTGACCTGGTTCCATATTTATTATTCCGCATTTATTATTTTGTTGGGAATAACCTGTTTGTGCGGTCTCTATCGCATGCATTGTGAATCCTTCTGTTATTCCATTCTTTATTATTCTGTTGGAATAACCTGTCTATGTGGATTGCCACATGCACGGTGAATGATCCTTTGTATTCATTTCTAATAAATTATGGAAATGATCTGTATACGTGGATTACTGCATGGCGAGTGAAAATCCATTTGCAGTTTCATATATTCTTTATTATACTCAGTTGGTTAAAGTTTTGACTTCGATACTCCATGAAATTAGTGGAATATCCATGATATTTTCGCTTCATCCGTATCTTTTCATGAAAATATTCTTCTGAGAATTCTTGACTTTTACTTTACAAAGAAGTATCATGTTGACAATTTGGATATTATTAGTTCTTGGATAAATTAATTCTTGAACTTGTTTATTGAATTCCTATAACATTATCATCATCATCATGTTTATATTATGTTGAAAGTCATCTTTGGCTTACGTGCATAGATGGACTTAGTATGATTATGACCAGGGATCATTCGGTATAATCATGAACTGTGATGTTATAAGTGATGTGGTAAAAGTCCTCAGTGGCCTATAATGCATTGATAGACAGTTTTTGGTATGATTATGACCAGGGATTATTCGGTATAGTCATGACCGTGGATGATTTAATGAATATCCTTGGCTTGTAGTACAGGGATGATTAGAAGATGTGGTTTATTTATTAAGCTGAGTCTCAGCGATAAAAGTTGATGAAAACATTTTTAAATCATTGAAGATATTAGGTTTTATTCTCTACTTGACTCTTCTAATGGATTGCTTATTCCGCTGCAGTTAAACTTGATGTCTATTGTATTTTATCAGTTTAACATTATTGAAGACTATTGATAATTTATTCTGCATTATCTTAGTCATAATATTTCTTACTGGGCTATTTGAGCTCACCCTTTCTTTCACTGTTCTCTTCAGGAAATGAGAATATAGATGGGATGAGTCGGGGAAATGAGTGATGGTCCAGAAGATATCATTAGTAGTCCTCACTATTCTGTTAAATTGTGTGGCAATAAATGTAATGAGGACTCCTTTGAGTATGGATATTGTCTAGATGACAATATTCCTATTAGAACTCTCAGTTCATGTATTGTTGTATGTTACACGACAGTTGTATAATTAAGTTTGTATTTGTATTTTGTACCATGTATCTGGCGACTCAAGATGGGTGATGTATACCTAATTTTGGGGGCGTCACAGCAACCATGATCTAATGATACCCGACGAAGAAGTCAATAAAAGAATACATCCAATACTTCACCGTGTTGTCTATTAGTATATGGATAAAAGGTACTGAAAAGTTGTCCTTGAGATAAGCTTTGTTCAAATCCCAATAATCCATGCATACTCGTACTTTCCCTCCGGGCTTAGGCACATGAACTATATTAGACAGCCACTTAGGGTAGGTTGATAGCATGATGATGCCGACTTTGAATTATTTAACAATTTCTTCCTTGACTTTTAGACTTTACTCAAGTTTTAGTTGCCTAAGCTTCTGTTTGAATGGCTTGAATCCTTCCTTAATGGGCAGTCAATGAATGATAATATTAGTAGAAAAATCAATCATGTCCTCGTGCGACCATGCAAACACATCCTAGAATTGAGTTAGTAGAGCAATCGGGTCTTTTCTTTAGGTTGGGGTAAGTTCTATGCCTATCTGTATTTCGTTAGGGTTTTTTGTGGTTCCGATATTGACAAAAATGATTTGATCAAGGTTTGGTTTGGGTTTAGGTTTATCTTTGACCCATTCTTTGATCTCTTCAGGCACCTCATAGTCCTCTATCTCCTCTTACTTAATCCCCATCAAGTCAAAGTCCAACTCTACATCAAAGTTGCAGTCATTGTGGAGATTTGGCATTTCATCAGAAAAGCTAGACAAATCTAACTCTAGAGTCTTGAAAACAAAATGCTTTTACTTAATATATGAAATTGTTTGATCATACAAAGCATTAGCAAAATCATGACAAAAGTAACTGCTAGTATTGTGCAACAAAAGTAAGTAGTATATAATATCTACACTTTAGAGTAGATGGATTTTCTGCCCTTTTTACCCTTTTCGACTGATGCAAGGAGTGCTACACCAATTGCCTAGGGTCAAATCCTCATTGACTGGGAGGATAAAAGGATTGCTATTGTCCATCTCCTCCTTGATGATGACTAAGATATCATTCTCATCAGGGTTAACATCCTCCTTTAAACCACTCCCTTAAGCTCCATCCGAGCAAGGGATTTTTAGTTGATCTTCTTCATAATCATCCTCTGGGATATCATTTTTCATTCCCTTAGTATTCACCATAAAGTACATCTTTGATAATTGGTTTTGCACTTCTTGTTTGAGTCTCTCATTCCTTTCCTCGCTTTCTTTATCTAAAATTAAGACTTCTTTTCCACTAGCCGGCTTGGCATTAGGAATCAGCATACCAGCCACGAAAATAGGGATTTTCCTCATAGGCTTTAAAAATCCTAAATCTGTAAGATTAGGTAGCAGAATGGTAGAGGAAAGAACCGTTGGATGCTTCTGCGGGTTCCGGTGATTCGATCTAGATAGCCCAATTCAACCTTTCCTTTTCTGGCTAGAAATTTGAACTAGACTTCTGATTCCTTGCTGACTTTTCCCTAGCCCTTGTTCAGGCAAGAAACCCAAGGATATCATTTCCTGAGTAGTCGACACTACTTTGGTGGAAACTCCGGGCTTGAAAGTTGGGGCTCCAATAGGTTAGTACCGAGTGTTTCTCACCTCAAGGGCATGAAAACTGACAGGCTCAATTCTATAATCGAGACTGATTACAGGCATATAGCTTTGTGTATGAACAAGATATTTTTGCTCGGCATTGACAGCTACCAAATTATCGTTAATGATGTATTTAACATGTTGATGAAAGGTAGATGGAATTGCTCATGCCATATGGATCCATGTTCTTCCTAGAAATAAATTGTATCCAGTGGTAATATTTAGCACTTGGAAGAATACGTAAAAAGTATGGGGATCGATCTCTAATGGAAGTTCGATTTCTCCTACAGCTTCCCGCCGAGATCCATTAAAGGCCCTTATAACTACATGACTAGTGCGGATTTTCTTTGGATTGATCTTCATTCTTTCCAACGTGTCACAGGGACAGATGTTCAAGGTCGATCCTCCATCTATCAACACACCTCCTACCACATATCCTGAGGACATCACTGCTATGTTCAATTACTTGCAATAGCCCATCCCTTCTGATGGTATGTCATCATAAGTGAAAGATACAACATTATTGTTGAAAATGTGATCTATCAAATAATGAAACTTTTTGATATCCACTGTCTTTGGCAGGTGAGCTTCTTCTGGTACTTTCACTAAGACCTTACGATGATCTTCTGAAGATAAAACCAAATCTAGGATGGATATATGTCAGGGTGCTTCTTTTAATCTTTGCACCACTTTGGCTTCATTATGTCCCATCTTGCGGAGGAATTCTTTAACTTTCTCCTCGGGCACGCTCCCCTTAGATTTAATGATTGCCTTTATTACTCGTTGAGGTAGATACAACGAGTTTTCTTTTGATATAACAACAGTGTGGTTTGATGTTAATCCCCTATATTTCCAATAGTTCCATGGGACTCTTTTCAAGCTAATTATAGGATACCGCAGCCTGAATGGCACCATCAGAGGCTCAGGCGCAACTACTTTCACAGGATTCTTTCCATCTTGATCCCCTTTTCTTTGAATTACTAGAGGCGTCATATACAAGTTTCCTTCATAGGATATGACTGCTATAACTTCTCTCCATCTCTATATTCCAAGAGGGAATACATCCTCTTTTTCAGGTAAGATATTACCACTATTTGCCATTTATAGATCACTGTTGTCAATCATATTCTGGATTAGATGACGAAGTTCCCAATAACTTTTTGTGTTCTGACCCCGAGTATTAGAATGGTATTGACAGACCCTGGTAGCATCAAACCTCTTGGAACGTGGATTGATTGGGGGTAATAGTTATGTGGTCTTCCCTTCATTGATCAACATCTATAAAATCTCCTCCATTGGTTAACCCAAAGGAGTGAACTTCCTTTGGTCTGCATAGTCCCAACGAGTTTGGGCTCTAATTTTTCTTGCAAGTTTTTCTTCCAAAGTTTCATTCTCATGGAATTGTTGTTGATTCCTTGTGATTAGGGAGATGAAACTTGTATGCCCTTGAATGATCAGTTGTTGAGTTACTCGGTGCTGATGTATCACCAGTTCTACCAATTGATCAATCTGTTCTTTGATAGACTTCATTTCTCGCTCTATCATAAACTGGAATTCTGAATAATCCCATTTATCATAATTATCTTTTCTTTTTTGCGGAGAATCACCTACATATTTGAAGTAATTGGAACTTTCCCACTTCCCCTGCTAATTGTATTGACGCCCTCTTCATTGTGTTGAGGTAGAGGATTATCTTGCACATGTGGTTGTTCTTGTGTTTCCACCATAATTTCCCCATTATCTATCAGATCCTGGATTTTTTTTCTTGAGAGACCAACAATCTTGGGTATCGAGTCCCGAAGCTCCAGAATGATAAACACATTTTTTACTTGGGTCAAAATTCCTTCCATTTAGATTGGTTGGGGAAAGGAGCTGGACAATCTTTTTTTACGTTGTCAGAAGTTTGAGTATATTTTCTAGTGAGTCCCCTAAGGGTGTTAATGTTCTGTGACGTATAACTTCTCTATTTTTTTTGAAGTGGAGGATTTGAAGATTGTGCAGGAATTTAGAAGAGGAATAATTTATCCTTATGAATGGGTAAGTTCTAATTACTCTTCTGATTTTTTCCTTGCAGTACCAATGATAAATCCACTTCTTTCTTTTTATGACCCCTTCTAGGATTATTCCCATAATTTTCGGTCTTAATATGCTCAGCAACGGCTTCTAAAGCAGTGAGGTCTTTAAGTTTTCCAAACTTTAACCCCATTTCAGCCATTTCTCTAGGTTTAATCATTTCTGATAATGGTTTCCCTATACCTACTTGGACTTGCTCATAAAACTGAGCTTACTGTATATCAATAAATGTCATTACCATTTCTATTTCTGTCATTGATGGAATGACTTGGGTAGCCAGGTGTCAACGTCGGGAAGATTTGTGTCCTTTTTTGTGCTTTCCCTTTTGTGTTCTCATTTGGTTGAGTTTTATCTGAAACGGCGAGTTTAAAAAGGACCGACATGTGAATGTCGACGATTTGAGAGTCGACAATTGGTATATTTGAAATGGTTTTACCAACTTAATCGATTTTTAAAAGGTTTACACAAAGGCCCAATGGTTGGACATTGTTTAACTGGCCTTGGAAACTGAGATCCATATGGTTCAGGGGCTTGATTAAGCAGAAGGAAGGTGTTAGGCACCCCTCGACTTCCGCAAAAAATGGTTACCACAACTTTTTAATTACCTTATTTATCTGCGTATGTGTGTGCGCGTTTATTGGGCCTATGTGAAATTATTTGGAAGTAGTGTTATGCCTCGTTTTCACCTATATATAAAGGGTTTAACTTGTATATAAAAGTTCAACTTTAGGCAAGATATAGCAGTGATGTTTTGGAAAACAAGTTTTTAAACCCTTATGCTCAATAGTAATTGAGGCCTTTGACACTTCCATTTTATTCTGTATTCGGATTGATTTCTTTTATTTTTGAGATACAAAGCATCTTCGAGAATATAAGATACATAGCAGTGTTGAACTCCTTATTGGCATAATAGCCATCCACAGATATCCAGACGCCGTAGATAATTTACAAGCTGGTTTCAGCTGAGAAATATCCATCGTGGGAACTGAATCTAGATTCACAGGCAGAATCTTCGATCACTTGATTCCTAGGCTCACATGATAAATTAATATGTATAAAAGCTAGAAAGAAAACTAGATTTAAATAAATCTAAACCATTCTAGCTTCAACGGTTCTAGTTTAGTCACTTTTGAACTGGTTAAAGTTAGAGATAGCCAGATTTAGACAAATTTATTCCACAAGTTGGAAGATTAAATATCTACATTATGAAAGCAGTTAAAGCAAATATATATATTTTGGAATCCAAAAAGGACTTTGAAATGTAAATATATATATATATATATATATTAATGTAGTAGAAAGCTTAAAAATATAAAAAATCTTATAGTGGCTGCCAAGAAGACTTCAGATAGCTTTTGGGACCTAAAAACTCGGTTTCCACCGGTTAAACTTCAGTATGTTGTAGAACACGAGCATACAAGTGTTTAGAAGAAGAATCACTCAGTTTGGAGCACTCTAGAAGTAGTTAAAGGCTGAAATGGACAAACTTTTCTCTTTTTTCTTCTTTTTTTTTCAAATAAGCTATTAGGAGTTCATTTTTATAGACTAAGGAGCCACAGGTCAACCCGAGGCAGCCACGGGTCTATCTGTGACTGCCCTGGGCTTTGCGGGTCCCGTCGTCTCAAAGTACATGTATTTGGGCTACACATTGTCCGCTTGAACCTTCATAACATTCAATCCGGGCATCCGATGGAGGCGTGCTATACCTTTTCAAAAAGTCATTGTCGAGAGCTACACAATGACATGGGATTAGAGATTGTCCGAAGCCGAGAAGATGTGTCCATAACCAGATCTCCAAGTCTTTGTTGTCTATCCATTGTGCTGTCTTGTGCATTTATCACTCGATATTTGAGCTATGGTTCTTGTAGGACATCTTTGTACATAGTTTGAGTTGAATTATGTTAAGATGACATTGATGTGATGTTGAGGTGGCAAAATGACCATTTTTCCCCTCCCGAGATTATCTCTGGCTTTGGCGCAGTTGTTGCAATCTTTTTTAGGGTTATCTTCGAGATTAGCCTACTGTTGACTCTGACTGTCCTTATGGTTATCTCTAGAACTTGAGCTGAATCTCTCGAGTTTATCTTCTAGATTAAAAACTGGATCTCCCGGGGTTATCTCTAGGGTTGGAACTGATTCTCTTGGGGTTATCACAGAGATTGGAAACTGGATCACTCGGGGTTGTCTCTGGGTTTGAAACTTGATGTGACTTCCAAGGTTATCTCTGGAAGATGATTTTTCCCTCCTGCAGGGTTAGTAACAGGAATGCAAAATTTTGAGACATGTTCATGTAATGTAATGGCATGGATAGGATAAAGACTACTAGACACTTGAAATTTTATAAGCTTAAGATGATGCAATGTAATGCAGCATGATAATATGTTATGCTGAATGTTGTTGTTGGAATGATTTCCAACGGGATGTGATAACTGCCTCCTCTCGCCGCTTCTATTGGGGAACGAAGTTGTCAATGATGGCTCCATAAAAACTATTTTGATGTCTACTCGAATGGTAGTTTACAAAGCTCTCATTACTGGAATCTTACGATTTAACGCTGGGGTTGTCACCAATGACTTGAAATTTCCATTAGTGCTATCTGAGCCTGATTTGCTGACAAGTCATAGAAATGTCTTCAAGATATCTGCAGTGTTGGTTTCCAACAGTTGAGACCATCGAATGTTGACATTGGGGTTATCACTAATGTCCTTGATCTTTTGAAAATGTTGTCTACGAAGATATTCTTCTCTTTTGTGAGAGACTCTTGGGGATTGGTGATGTTTCATCCAGATGATGGCTTGGCTTTGTGGCCACCATGGGATGTTTCTTGCCATTACACTGGCATTATCACCATCGTTCTAACTTTTGATTAGGTTGATGCTGATAGTTCCACTAGGGATATTGTTTTGATTGTTGGGGGCCTGTATAATGAATTCCATCATCGTTCCTCCCCGATGAAGATGACTTTTCATGGTTTTCATCATCAGACTTCTCTGATGCTTCGCTAGAGTTATCGCCAACGGTTTGCAATATTAGATACCCTGATCTTCGTTGAACTAGCTTTTAACAGTTTACATCTCCGGATCATTTCTGATGCTTCAGTAGAGTGGTTACCAGCGGCTTGTAGTGTCAAGGATGCCTGACCCTCGTTGAAGTAGCCTTCAATGACTTACGTCATCAATGATGTCTAAAATCTCCACTAGGGATGTATTTCTGACGAGCTATACTCTTGATGTGTTTAGATGCTTTTGATTGCGAACAAAACCCCCGGTTGATGGCATCGGACTTTCGCGATGCGCTGACAAGGGTCACTTTCAATAGCTTCTATCATTAGCTTTCTAAACCCTGTATCCGGCCGAATACCAATGACTTCTATGTAGACCCGCAGTTTCGTCTCTGAATTCAGGATTTCAGGCTCTTTCTGCTCAATCGCGTAGCACATTTTTTCCTGATTTAACTTTTCAGCTTTTGGGACCTCCTTTGTAACTCAAATTTGATCGAGACGGAGGGGGTGGGGACCACCCTAGGTAGCCACAGGTAGACCCACGACTGCCATAAATTGACCTGTGGCCACCCGTGGGTTATATATCAATTCCCATGACTTTCACTGAAATGTGGTTCAACGGCTAATATCATGTGATGGCTTCTGATGCTTCGCTGGATTTACTTGCCAATGGCTGAATAATGTTAAGGTTGATTGACCTTCGTTGAAATGTGCTTCAACGGCTAATATCATTGGATGGCTTTCGATGCTTTGCTAGATTTACTTGCCAACGGCTGAATAATGTCAATGTTGCTTGACCTTCGCTGAAATATGCTTCAACGACTAATATCATTGGATGGCTTCTGATGCTTCGCTGGATTTACTTTCAAACAGTTGAATAATGTCAAAGTTGCTTAACCTTCACTGAAATGTGCTTCAACGGCTAAGATTATATGAAGCATCCGCTGGGGATAGGTGTTTGGAGTTACAACCCCGAACTGACGACATCGGTCCTTTGTGAGGTTTTGCTGAATGTAATTTTCAAAAGGTGTGATCATTAGTGTTGTGAACCCTAAGTCTGGGCGAATACCAATGAGTGATATGCAGACCCGCAGTTTGGTCTTTGAAAATTAGTATTTCAGGCTTTTCCGCTCAATCGCGTAGCGTCTTTTTTCCTTATTTTACTTTTTGAACTTGTGAGACCTCCTTTGTAACTCAAATTGGACCGAGCTAGAGGGGTGGGACCCACCTAGACAGCCTGTAGAGGTACATCTACTGAGCAGCAGGTACATCTGATGAGTCATGCAGTACATCTCATGAGAGTGCAGCAGTACACCTACTGACCATCCGTGGGTGTATTTGTTGGCCATTTCCCTTTCACAAGTCATTTTCAAGTTACGCCACAAAGAATTTGAGAGTTATTCTTCAGATTTGCTGAGTTTGAGCTTATTTCTACAAAATTCATCACCGTACAAGTGTTCCACACTATCCTGACAATGTATGCATGTCCTCTTTTCTAGTTTTTGTCCGTTGGAAAATGAGTTATCACATGAAATGCTTCTAAACACATAGTAGTGATTATGTATGCTCATATAACTTAATAAAAAATATTCAACATAGTAAATGTTAATATTTAACCATGTTGAACATAATGATGTAAAAAAATTTGACTTTTGAAACAGTCAAATTGGTACCTTTTTCTGCTATTTCTTATCCTATTTGAGGATAAATGAGCAAAGGTTGTAGAACAAAGTAATCTTGGTAATTGGGCTACCCTTACGAATTTATAACTTTGACATTTTAATGCATATAGGATGTTTATGACTGCGAGTTGGTGTGCTACTGAATGACCACCTAGTCATGCCTATGTGCATGTGGATAGTCCTTTTTACAAAGGAGACTTTGGCAAAAAAAATCCTGAGCCTAGGCATTGGGTAGACATGCATTTTTAACATTACTGTAGGCGTATGTTAAAGTAATGCATGCATGCATATAGTCATAAAATGCATTTGAAAAGCTCCAAGTTAGAATTTACCACACCCTTTCTGAGGTGATTTAGAGACTTGTGTCCAGATATATGGATCCGAATCAGCCGAGTAGTTCTCGCAGGACCACTTCAAGTGTGAGGAGGAGGGTTTCAGATGTGCCTCGACCTCATTCAGTTAGATAGCCTCGTCGATTGGTAGAGGCGATGATTCATCCTATCTGGGTTGAGGTACCAAATGATGAGGACGAGGAGGAGGATGTATCGGTTGTAGCTCCTACTTCTGCTACTCATGCTCCCACAGGGATCTTCCAGACATTAATGTGACGATTCTAGAGCTTCTAGATGATTTGTGTAACGATCCGAAATTTCAAATTATAATTTAAATATTTATTGAGTTATATAAATATTTTTTGAGGTGTTTATTGTTAAATAAATATTTTATTGATGTGATGGTTGATGAATCTAAATTTATTAGAGAATTTTTCTAAATTAAATTAATTTATAATTTAGAGAGTGTAAAATAACATGAGATGTTATATTGTTGTTTTGATTTAATAATTTAGATGGTATATTAAATTATTAAATAAAGTTATAATGAAAATTATAATTTTGGAAATATTTGCAAAATGGTATATTTAATTAAAATATAGTATGTGATTAATGTAATGAGTTAGTGTTGGATATGGAAATTCAAATAAATAATATGTGATTATAATTATAAACTAAAATGTTTATTAAAATAAATTAAAAAGGGTTTAATTTAGTTTTTGCCAAACAAGGCTTAATTTATTAATTCTTTAAAAATTAAAGGATTTTGCCAAACAAAGCCTTATAGCTTTTGAATTTCTAATTTTTAAATTTAAATTTAAATAAAATAAATAAAATAATAAATATAGTATATGCGTTATTTTGATAACTGATGATAGCTATTAAGGCCATATCAGTTTTGTATTTTGTTATTACGCATACTGGCTATCAGTTGATTTACGCATACTAGTTGGTCAGTTGGATATTGGCTTAGTCTGAGTTCAAAGAGAAATGATAGAGAGCTTGAGAGAATTGAGAGGAAACTTGTGAATTTTCACAACAATTCCAGTGATTAGCAGAGATTGTATTAGTAATTGAAGGTATGTTTTACAACTTTAATATTATATATGTTTATGAGTATCACGTCAAAGTTTTGTTATGCTCTATGAATTCTATTTCTTCCGAGTTGTTGTTATGTAACTAAGTTTTGGTGTTTATACATGCTTATAATACTAGAGTTTATGGCTAAAACAGAATTCGTATGCTAATTACAGTTAATAGTAGAAAATTTTTGTCAGTGTATATATTTTCATATGTAGATATGTAAGTATCAATTTTGATGGTCAAATTGCATGCTAAGATGTTAATTGAGTTTTGTATATGTTAGTTCTTTAAGAAACGAACATAACGTAATTCTAATGAAGTGATTTGGCCAAGTATAAAGATTACAGTGATGATTTTTAGGGATGAATATCAAAATTTGAGTTTTATATGAAATCATGAAATTTGAGAAATTAACCTAAGCTTAAATTGTTGTTAAATTGTTTTAATTGGTGGAATAAGTTCACAAACATGTTTGTGATAGTTCTATACCATTTTTACGTGTTATTATCTCTGCTTGGTGGGTGAAATTCGTGTTAGTTGGCTTAAGAAAAGTGTCGTGGCTCTGTTCTGTAAACTGGAGTCTGTATATGAATACGCGGCCAGCCTTGACCTTAGCGGCGATGGCTGTACCGCCACCCATTATAAAACTAGTGCGGCCGCATCAGTGCCCAGTTTCAGACAATGAAGTCTGCTAATTTTGCAGACTTTGGTCGTTCAATGTAGCTTAACTTAAGGTTGTGGTAATGTGTCCAACATGTAACAACAAGGCTAAAACAGAGTTGTGTTATGTGGTTAGTGAATTCAAAGTTGTAAAAATGATTAATAAATTTCGAACGCATTATGTGATAACTTAGTATACACAATGAATGTTAGGCAAGTGTTGCGAAGTAAACACTTCGGAATTCTGAAATATATAAGGTAGCATGAGATTGGTGCTAAAATAACAATTTTAGTTAGTAATGTGTTTTATATTGAAAAGTGAGTATTAATATGTCTAATAGATGTTGTGGTTTTAATACTGTGTATAGGTGAACGTGAGTTTTAATATTATAGCTTACACCCGAGGCAAGTTTTCCAACTCTACACTTTCGTTGAGTTAGTTCTATTATTACATTGTGTAACTTCATTCTTTTGATTGAGCAAGTTCTTACTTTAAAGTTTCATTAAGCGAACTCTTGTAGTCTTAGTCATGATTTGAACAAGCTAGCTATGACCTTATTTTATTCAAACAAGTTTGAATTCCAATATTTATTGATACATTCTAGCTTGTTTATTGTTAGACAAGTTTCTTTATTGTCATTCGAATATTATGAATGTTGTTTTATTAAATTCTAATTTCTAATGTTGAATAATCTTAGTTCATTTACTTAACACAAGTCATTCTCATAATTAGTGAGCTTTATCTTCAGCTTGCTATTACTTAATGTTTATTCAATAATTCATAGTCCTAGCTTAATTTTATTCAAGAAAGGTTTATTGTCATTCAACACTTGTGCTTTGTAGTTGTTTCTAAGCATAAGTTCAAAATATAGTTAGTTCGCTTACACTTATTCATTGTTTCATATTATGTTATTATTGATCAACGATTGTGTTATCAAACACTATTGATTCAACTAGTCCTCTAGTTGATGTTCGTTAAAATCAAAATTACCCTTGAAAGCTTATCCAAACCAAACTTTCTTTGGTGCGAACTTGTACTCTAAATATTGAGATGAACAACCCTATTATTATTAGGGGATAATTTACGCTTAGCATTGAAATGTTTGTGCACAATACATTGTACGAAAGGCTGATCCTCCTAAGTACGAGGAGTCCTTATATTCTTACGACTATTAAGTTGGAGTTGAAGGATTACTCGCAACTGTGGACATAGTTCATGGTCTTATGACCCTCAGTTATATATATTCCATATTTTGGATTCCAGTTTCTGATTATCATTGTTAGAGTACTATTCAGTCTTGATGAGCCTATTGTTGGCAATTATTATTATTATTATTATTATTCTGTTGATTCATTGTTATATCTAGTGGGCAATTGTTTTGCTCACTCTTGCATATTTATATCCTCATTGCAGCCAAAGTTGAAAAGGTAGATGAGCCTTCAACTAGCAAAGGAAAGGGAAAAATGTACAAGTGACACAGACTTTTAATTTTGTTTATTGTGATGGTCATAGACTTTTTATTAATGATGTAATGTAATAATTTTATTTTCGCACTTGAATGATGTTTAAAGGTTAGACAACCTGGATATTTTTGAATTTAATGATGTAACCCTATTTAAAGGGAGGATTATGGTTTAAATATTATTTTATTTGGGTAGATAGTATGAATGTATGGATAATGAGCACCAAATCTTTTGGGAATGAAGTACCTAGATTTGGGGGTGTCACAGGTTGGTATCAGAGCTTTAGGTTATGAACCTTAGGTAGGGGAAAAAACTTAAGAAGTAACCTTTGAAAAGATAGTGATGATAAACTCTTATCGAGTTTTAGGAAAGAGGAAGTAATAAAATACTTATGTGCTTATGTGATTATAACTTATGTGCTCGTGAGTGTCGAGTAGTAATGATTAGTAATTGAAACTTATAATTTGGTTAACAGGATGGCTAATGTAGGAGGATCCAACAAAGGTAGAGAGAGGAGTCTCGAGATATTCAGTGATTTGGGAATAACTATCGCCACTGTAGCGAGCCCGTCCATGGCCATGAGTTGAGTAGGAGAGAGTACCTGATGAGGAGGATGAGATATAGACAGATGAGGAGGACCCCGTGGAGCTGCCACAGTCGGGGGATGAGGAAGATGAGGAGGAAGAGCTTCCACTTAATTCGATTGCTGCCCGTATGTACGACGAGGTGTATGACTGCAATGTGGAACTTCAAGATACCGTCGAGGAGTTGCAAGAGATAGTAGCTGAACAACAGACCTCAATGGCACAAAAGGACGACCAGATCCAGGATCAAGAGGAACGGTTAAATAACATTGAAAAGAAGCTGGTTCACACCGAAGGAGAGAACGAACATATGATAGCACAGATTCCAGAGTTGAAGAACAAGTTGAAAGAGGAATCTACTAAGAGGGCAAGAGCTGAAGATGTGTACAATGAAGCTTATCAACGAGCTGGAATGGTAGAGAGAGACGCACAAGCAAAGACTATGAAGATGGAAGAAATGAACAACGTATTCAACACCGTGATCAATCGAGCTCAGGATCGGGTCATGTGTTATCCAATTCAGTTCGAGACGCTACCATCATACATATTAGATCGCCGAACAATGTTCCAAATTATGGAGGAAGAGCGTCGTAAGGATACACAGTATCTTAGCAGGACATCGTAGTGATCTGTAATTATTATGTGATTAGTGAGTAAATAAGATGTAAATCCCGGGTATGATATAACCAATGGGATAGATGTTGATGATGTTGTCCTGCAATTGTTATAGTTCAGGAAAGTAATGCAAATAGCAGTGATGCTATTGTTTTGATGTTTTTAAAAGATTATAAATGAATAAAAGTTATTATTTTATTCAAAGTGTTATGTGTTATGTGATAAACTTTTATGATGTGAAACTTAAGTATATAATACTTAAAAGGTTTAATAGAAGCTAATGGATGTATTTTAACAGAAAATGCCTCCAAGACGTCAACCACCATGACAGAGAACCACTGAGGAAACCAACAACAACAACAATGTGGAAGGAAACTCGCGTCGCCAGCCTAGTGAGACGCATCGACGGGTGCTTTGTAGAATCAACCTCAGAATCAAGGTACTACGTTTAAGGACTTCAAGGTAGTTGGACCACCAGGATTCAGTGGAACCATGAACCCGGTTGAGGCATAGACCTGGGTCATGGAGAAGGAGAAAGTGTTCGATGTTGCGAGAGTAGGGGAATAGCAGAAGACTACTTTTGCAACATTTAAGTTGAAAGCAGAGGCTAGGTATTGGTGGCAGGCCAATAAAACCCGAGGAGGTCAAGGGATTATGTCTTGGGAAAGGTTTACGGAGATGTTCTTTGAGACTTATTTTCCATAAAGTTCAAACAGTCAGCTAGAAGTACAGTTTTTGGAATTGAAGCAGGGAACGATGTCAGTGTCTGAGTATGCTGCAAGATTCAACAAGTTGGAAAGGTTTGCGTTATATCAAGTCAGCACAAACGAACGCAAGGCGAAGAGGTTTGAACAAGGACTGAAGCCCTGGTTGTACAGTAGGGTCTCCTTGATCCAGTTGAAGACGTTTGCAGCGGTAATAGAGAAGGCAATTCTCGCTGAGAGGGGAGGCGAGGCTGTAACAAAACATAACCAAGAGCAGAGGAAGAAGAAGAGTGAAAGTGAAGTTAAGAATGGTGGTGGTGGTAACAGCGAAAATGGCAACAACAATTTGAAGAGGAAGTGGAATGCGAATGGGGGAGCTAGAAATCAACAAAGAAACCAACAAAATAAGAAGTTCGAAGCATGTGCTACATGCGGAAAGTTTCACATGGGTGTGTGCTTGATGGGGAAATGAGTATGTTTCAATTGTGGCCAGGAGGGTTACATCGCCCAAAATTGCACTCAACCTAAGAAGAACATTTGCTTCACGTGCGGGTCCAAGGATCACTTTGCTCGTGAATGCCCTAAGAAGAGATCTGGTGAGGAAAATGGAAGCAAGGGAAATGCTAGTGGAGGTGCACTGGCTAATGCAGGACCAACATCAACAAATAAGCTCACAGCCAGAACCTTCAACATGACGGTGCAGGACGCGGTGCAATCAAAAGATGTCGTGTCAGGTATTATCCCAATCAATGATATAAATGCATATGTATTGTTTGATTCTGGTGCTACTTGCTCGTTTATATATGATGAATTTGCTAAGAAGTTAGAAATACCTAGTGTAGAGCAGAATTTCCCTTTAAACATAGAAATTGCGAATAGGGAAATGATTCCTGTTAGGTTCATATACAAGAACTATAGGGTGAATATAAAGGGGAATATTATGAAAGTAGATTTAATCCCGATAAAACTCGGAGAGTTCAATGTTATTTTGGGAATGGATTGGCTGTTCAATTATGGAGCAATAATTATTGCTAAAAGAAGTGTGTAAACCTTATGACTCCGTCAAAGGTAATTTTTCATGGTAGCAAATCGCCTAGACAAATAAAATGTCTGACGATGATGCAAGCCAAGAAGTTATTGAGTAAAGGTTTTGTAGGGTACTTAGCCTACATAGTCGATACTCAAAAGGAGAAGGGTGTGAAATTAGAGGAAATACAAATGGTTAGGGAGTTCATGGATGTGTTTCTAGAGGATTTGTCAGGACTTCCGCCTGACTGAGAAATCGAGTTCGTGATCGACTTAGCGCCAGGAACCGCTCCTATATCAAAGGCCCCATGCAGAATGGCTCCGGTGGAGATGAAAGAACTAATGGTGCAACTGTAAGAACTGTTAGACAAGAAGTACATTCAGCCGAGTGTGTCATCCTGGGGAGCCCCAGTGTTATTCGTGAAGAAGAAGGATGGGTCAATGCGTCTTTGAATTGATTATAGGAAATTGAATAAAGTCACTATTAAGAACAAATATCCATTGCCAAGAATAGATGACTTGTTTGATCAATTGAAGGGTGCTAGATATTTCTCGAAAATAGATTTGAGAAGTGGATATCACCAATTAAAAGTAAGGAAGGAGGATATACCGAAGACGACATTCTGAACTCGGTATGGACATTACGAATTTTTAGTAATGACATTTGGTTTGACAAACGCCCCTGCAGCGTTCATGGATTTGATGAACTGGGTGTTTAAACCATTTTTAGACAAGTTTGTGGTGGTATTTATCGATGAAATTCTGGTGTACTCTAAAACTCCAGAAGAACACGTGGAACACTTACGTCTGACGTTGGAGACGTTAAGAAAGGAAAAGTTGTACGCGAAATTTTCTAAATGTGAATTTTGGCTGGAACGTGTATAATTTTTTGGGCATGTAATTGATAAGGATGAGATTTCGGTGGATCCATCAAAAGTCGAAGTTGTGATAAATTGGGAACAACTAAGAACTGAATCAGAAGTCAGAAGTTCCTTGGGATTTGCAGGTTATTATAGACGATTTATCTAGGATTTTTCCAAGATTGCCACTCCATTGACAAATTTGACGAGAAAATCTATAAAATTTGTTTGGACGAAAAAGTGTGAGGGAAGTTTTCAAGAACAGAAAAAGAAGTTAAGTGTGGCACCTGTGTTATCGTTACCAGATAATACAGGAAATTTTAAGGTGTATAGTGATGCTTCACACAAGGGTTTAGGATGTGTCCTTATGCAAAATGGCAATGTTATTGCGTATGTATCAAGGCAATTGAAAGAGTACAAAAAAGGGTATCCGACTCATGATTTAGAGTTGGCGGCGGTTATGTTCGCACTGAAGATATGGCGACACTATCTCTACGGAGAGAAATGTGAGATCTACACAGACCATAAAAGTCTGAAGTATATTTTCACACTGAAAGACCTGAACATGCGACAAAAGAGATGGATGGAATTGATAAAGGATTACGATTGTGAGATCTTTTATCATCCGGGCAAAGCTAATGTGGTTGCAGATGCTTTGAGTAGGAAAGGCAGAGAAAAGTTGATGTTGTTAACAGATAAGGAGGAGCTTATTACAGCAATGGCAAGGTTAGAGCTAGAAATCAAATTTCCAGAAGAGTCCGATGAAAAATTATTCCATATAGAAGCTAGTCCAACTTTGGTGGACAAAGTGAAGAACGTACAACTATAGGATGAAGAATGCAAGAAAATAAAGCAAAGTGTAGTTGAGGGTAAAGAAGCGAAGTATAAGGTCGATAGTGAGGGATTGCTAAGATTCGAGGGAAGATTTTGGGTTCCAGCAGTACAGGATATTAAAGAAGACATCTTGACGGAAGCACATAGCTCAAGATATTTGATTCATCCAGGAAGTACGAAAATGTATCAAGATTTGCGGCGTCATTTTTGGTGGCTGAACATGAAAAGAGATGTTGCAGAATGCATTGCAAAGTGTTTGACATGTCAGAAAGTGAAGGCCGAACATCAACCGTTGGAAATACCGGAATGGAAGTGGGACCATATCACATTGGATTTTGTGGTAGGTCTTCCAATGACTCAGAAAGGATACGATCTGATATGGGTGGTAGTGGACAGATTGACGAAATTTGCACACTTTTTGCCAATAAAGATTAGATTTAATCTTGATCAGCTGGTGAAGCTATACGTTAAAGAGATCATCTCAAGACATGAAGTTCCAGTGTCAATTGTATCAGACAGAGACCCGAGGTTTACACCAAATTTCTGGAAGAAACTTCAAGAATGCATGGGAACGTAACTGAAGATGAGCACAACATATCATTCGCAAACCGATGGGCAAAACGAATGAACAATCCAAACGCTTGAAGATATGCTTAGAGCGTGCATCATAGATTTCAAAGGAAACTGGGATGATCATCTACTGTTGGTGGAATTTGCATACAACAACAGTTACCACGCAAGTATTGGTATGCCACCATACGAGGCGTTATACGGCAGAAAGTGCAGAACTTCACTATGCTGGGATGAAGTTGTAGAACGTCAACTGTTAGGCCTAGAACTGGTACAGCAGACCACTGAAGTTGTCAAACTCATCAGAGCAAGACTGGTAGCTGCTCAAGATCGACAAAAAAAGTATGCTAATCAATATAGGCAGAGTTGTGAGTTTGAAACTGGAAATTTCGTGTTCCTGAAAGTTTCTACTTGGAAGGGGAAATTCATTTTGGTAAGAAATGAAAGCTCAGCCCAAGGTTTATTGGACCTTTTGAAATTCTACGCAGAGTGGGAGAGGTGGCTTATGAGGTAGCTTTACCTCCAGAATTAGAACATGTGCACAATGTTTTTCATGTGTTGGTGTTGCGACCGTATAAACCTGATTACAAGCATGTGATTGAGTATGAACCGTTGCAGTTCAGTAAAGATTTGTCTTACGAACAGATTCCTATCTAGATAGTCGACAAGAAAGAACAAATGCTCAGGAATAAAGTAATACCTTCTGTTAAGTTGATATGGAGGAACCACAATGTCGAAGAGGCTACGTGGGAACTCAAAGCTGATATGATGAAGAATTACCCTGAGTTATTTGTTTAGTTCGTGTCTTCGATTCTGGGGACAGAATCTTTGTAAGTAGGGGAGAATGTGATGAATTTGATTGTTTGAATTGTGATTCTGGGGGCAGAATCCTTGTAAGGAGGGAAGGATGTAACGATCCGAAATTTCAAATTGTAATTTAAATATTTATTGAGTTATATAAATATTATTTGAGGTGTTTATTGTTAAATAAATATTTTATTGATGTGATGGTTGATGAATCTAAATTTATTAGAGAATTTTTCTAAATTAAATTAATTTATAATTTAGAGGGCTGTAAAATAATATGAGATGTTATGCTGTTGTTTTGATTTAATAATTTAGATGGTATATTAAATTATTAAATAAAGTTATAATGAAAATTATAATTTTGGTAATATTTGCTAAAATGGTATATTTAATTAAAATATAGTATGTGATTAATGTAATGGGTTAGTGTTGGATATGAAAATTCAAATAAATAATATGTGATTATAATTATAAACTAAAGTGTTTATTAAAATAAATTAAAAAGTGTTTAATTTAGTTTTTGCCAAACAAGGCTTAATATATTAATTCTTTAAAAATTAAAGGACTTTGCCAAACAAAGGCTTATGGCTTTTGAATTTCTAATTTTTAAATTTAAATAAAATAATAAATACAGTATATGCGTTATTTTGATAACCGATGATAGCTATTAAGGCCATATCAGTTTTGTATTTTGATATTATGCATACTGGCTATCAGTTGATTTATGCATACTAGTTGGTCAGATGCATATTGGCTTAGTCTGAGTTTAGAGAGAAGTGATAGAGAGCTTGAGAAAATTGAGAGGAAACTTGTGAATTTTTACAACAATTCCAATGATTAGCAACGATTGTATTAGTAATTAAAGGTATGTTTTACAACTTTGATATTATATATGTTTATGAGTATCACGACAAAGTTTTGTTATGCTCTGTGAATTCTATTTCTTCCGAGTTGTTGTTATGTAACTAAGTTTTGGTGTTTATACATGCTTATAATACTAGAGTTTATGGCTCAACCAGAATTCGTATGCTAATTACAGTTAATAGTAGAAAAATTCTGTCAGTGTATATATTTTCATATGTAGCTATGTAAGTATCAATTTTGATGGTCAAATTGTATGCTAAGCTGTTAATTGAGTTTTGTATATGTTAGTTCTTTAAGAAACGAACATAACGTAATTCGAATGAAGTGATTTGGCCAAGTATAGAGATTACAATGATGATTTTTAGGGATGAATATCAAAATTTGAGTTTTATATGAAAATCATGAAATTTGAGAAATTAACCTAGCTTAAATTGTTGTTAAATTGTTTTAATTGGTGGAATATGTTCACAAACATTTTTGTGATAGTTATATACCATTTTTACGTGTTATTATCTCTTCTTGGTGGGTGAAATTCGTGTTAGTTGGCTTAAAAAAAGTGTCGTAGCTCTGTTCTACAAACCGAGTTCAGTGCATAAATGCATTGCCAAGCATCCCTTAAGCTTGCCATGCCACTTGAGCTCATCATGAAGTGGTGCACACCAAGATAAAAGCGGCATGGCCGCGCCAGTTGTAAGAGCCCAACTTTTATGAATAAAGATGAATTTTCTATAATTATCATTTTTGAATATTGTGGAATGCATTTGATATAATGTTATAGTTGTGGGTAATAGTTATAAATTTTGAAAAGTACACAAGTTGTTATATAATATTCGATTGGTCGGGGAATATTCGTTTTAACAGGGAATATTGATACGACGACACAATCATTGGTGGACCCCACAACAAAATTATTGTCGGATTGAGAAAACGACAAAAATATTTTTATGAAAATAACAACGGAGGTTTTACAGTTAAAACTGTTGAACTACTCGGTAGTAAATGTACAGTAATACGCATGGTTGCATAGTAGCACATAGTATGGATTATTCATGCTTACGTGAGAAGTCACTCAGTTTTGTTCAATTATTGCTTCAGTAATTGTTGCATAGTATCTCACGTTAATTGAATCAATTATTGTCGATATTTTATATATTATTAAATCAATCATTGAGACAACGAAGTTATTAATATTATTATTTACAATATTAATGATATCTAGAAGTTCTGCCAAGGAGAGGTTTGGTCACCTAATTGTGCGCCAATAGGAAGAAATCCTTATTGGAAAGCCCCCTCTTTCCTGGGAACGACCTGGTCGATTAATAGTGTGAATTATAATAATGATGATGAAGTTTTATTTTATTAGTATTATTAATGTAATAAGGAAAAGCTTTTTTATATAAAAATGTAATACTTTTATAAAGTTATTCGTTTTATTAGACTATAAATAGAATATATTATATTCTATTATGCATAGTATTTTGCATAGTAAAATCTTTTTATATAAAAGCAGAATACTTTTATAAAGTTATTCATTTTATTAGACTATAAATAGAATATATTATATTTTATTATGCATAGTATTTGCATAGTGCCTACATAGTATTTCGTGCATAGTAAAATCTTTTATATAAAACATAATACTTTTATAAATTTATTCATTTTATTAGATTATAAATAAAATATATTATATTTTATTTAAAAGATTTTGTTTTATAAGAATATTTTATAGTAAACTAATCTGGACCGTCCGTTTAAAAGTAAATCAATCTGGATCGTTTAAGAATTAGTTACTATTCAGTCCATTCTCCTATAAATAGAAGCTCATTCCTTCATTATTTCTTACGAATTCACTAAAACTCTAGAGAGAGAAATTATAGAGAGAAAGAAGAAAAGTATTCTCGCTACTTCACTACTCCTATATCCAATTGTTCTAAGGTAAGGGTATTATTTTTTCAGATTCATGAAGAGAACTTCATTATTCCATTTTTTAATTACATTGGAATAACTTTGATACGCCATTTAACCCTATACTTGGTGAAATTCTTACGTTATTCCATTCTTTATCATTATGTTGAATAACCTGTTTGCGCGGGCACCGCATATGTGGTGAAATTCTTCTTTTATTCCATTCTTTATTATTCTGTTGGAACATCCTGTCTCTGCGTTTATGCATGACCTGGTTCTGTTATTTATTATTTTGTTAGAACATCCCGTCGGTGCGAATTTCGCCTGACCTAGTTCCATTATTTATTATTCTGTTGAATATCCTATCTGTGCATTTACGCATGACCTGGTTCCGTTATTTATAATTCTGTTGGAATAACCTGTCTGTGCAGTCTATCGCATGCCTGGTGATTACTTTTGTTATTCCATTCTTTATTATACTCAGTTGGTTAAAGTTTTGACTTATATACTCCATGAAATTAGTTGAAAATCCTTGATATTTGCGCTTCATCTAGTATCTTTTCATGGAAATATTCTTTTGAGCATTCTTGAATTTTACTCTACAAAGAAGTATCATGTTGACAATCCTGGAGAAATTAATTCTTGAACTTGTTTTATTAAATTCTTATATCATTGTCATCATCTTCATGTTATGTTATGTTGAAAGTCATCTGCGGCCTATAGTGCATAGATGGACTTGGTATGATTATAACCAGGGATTAATCGTTATAATCATGACCGTAATGTTATAAATGATGTGGTAAAAGTCCTCATTGGTCCGTAGTGTATTGATGGACAGTTGTTGGCATGATCATGACCATTGATGAATACAAGAATATCCTTGGCCCGTAGTGCATGGATAATTTGTGGTTGTGATACTAATGAATATCCTTGGTCAGAAAAGTGGGGATGATGTGAATTATTTATTAAAATTTGAGTCCTAGCAATAAAAGTGATGAAAACCTTTTAAATCATAAAAGATAGTAGATTTTATTCTCTACTTGACTCTTTTAATGGATTGCTTGTTCACCGCAGCTTAAACTTGATGTTGGTTATATTGTATCGGTTTAACACTATTGAAGGCTAATGATAATTTTTATTCGTATTATTTTAGTCATAATATTTCTTCTTTGGGCTAGTTCACTCACCCTTTTACTTTCATTGTTCTCTTCTGTGAAATGAGAACGTAGCGAGGACTAGTTGGGGAAGCGGAGTGATGGTCCGAGATAATAACATTAGTAGTCCTCACTATTCGTTAAATAACGTGATAATAAATGTAATGAGGACTCAATTGAGTGTGGATATTATCTAGATGACAATATTTGTATTAAAACTCACAAAGATATGTTTTGTCGTATTTACATTTACATCGTTGTATAATTAAGTTGTATTTGAATTTTGTACCATGTATTTGGCGACTCAAGATGGGTGATGTATACCTATTTTGGGGGCGTCACAATTGGTATCAAAGCTTAGGGATATGATCCTTGGCTAAGATGTGAGACAAGAACTAGGAGGGGAGAGACGGGGAATTCATTCGCTAGTATGACCTACCTAAGTTTATTTGGTATTTAATTGGTCTGTCAGAGTAAAGGGATAATATATGATATGTTAATTAACCCTTGTTTTGTGGCAGTATTTGAAAATGACATCAGAGAATATTGAGAACATCAATGGAGCACAAGAGACCGTTGAGTATCCACAAATCAATAATCAGGATAATGTGCATCAGGAAGGCGACAATACTCAGGTAAACAACAACACGGACCATATGATGAACGATGGAATGTTCAGAGGCTTTATGCAATTCATGCAACATCAGGCAAGAGCGACTCCTATCCAAAATGCAGGTGGAAACACTGGCAACTCTCGGACGGTCACTGCTAAGCAGTTCAAGGAACTAGGACCACCGGAGTTTTTTGTAGAGCCAAAACCACTTAAGGCGGAGACATGGATAAAGAAGATCAACAAGATATTTGATGTCTTGGGATGCTCCAAGGAGCAAAAGGTTCCCTTTGCCACCTTCATGTTACGGGCAAAGGCAGATTACTGGTGGGAATCTGTAAAGCGTACTCAACCTGCCGCACTGAAGATGACTTGGGAAAAGTTCCAAGAATTTTTCAACGATAAGTACTTTCCCGAAAGTATTCGTCACGTGAAAGAGGTAGAGTTCATCAAGATGGAGCAAAACAACATGACCGTGTCACAGTACGAAGCCAAGTTTTCTGAGTTGTCCCAGTTTGCGTCCCATTTGGTTGATAATGAGGAGAGAATGACGCGAATGTTTCTAAGAGGTTTGAAACCCGAGATACGTCAATATCTTATCTCTCATAAACTGTTTTTATATCCAGATGTTGTTAATAGGGCTCAATTATTGGAGTGCGATAATGAGTCAACCCAACCAAAAGAGAGCAGCCGATAAAATGATAATACTAGTGATAGCAGTCATCAAAGCGGTGACAATAAGCGTGGAGGAAATTAATATGCCAGAAATGGTAACCACTTCAGTGGTAATCTTGGCCAAGATAATAGAAGGTGAAATTTCAAGAAGAGGAGATTCAATAATGATGGAAAGACGTCAGCACTAGCATCCATTGCTAAGGAAGGAGAACGACCACCTATCATATGCTTCAAATGCGGAGGGGAGGGACACATCAGTCCAAACTGCGCGATGCCATCCAAAACATGTTATAATTGTGGAAGAGAAGGTCACCTAGCCCAATTTTGTAGTTCACCGAAGACAAGTTCAGCTAGGATAGAGGCACCAAAAGACGTCCCAGAAAAGTCAAAGCCAGTAGTGCAAGGGAGAACGTTTGTCGTGACCTCCCAGAAAGAAAGGAACCTGAACGAGGTCATCACGGGTAAGCTTATCATAAACTCTAGTGAAGTTTATACCTTATTTGATAATCGGTTCTACCCATTCTTTTATTTCTCCTACTTGCGCCAACGCTTAAATTTGACTCAGGAGAAATTAGACTTTGACTTATCTGTTGAAACTCCATTGGGAGAAACCTTCATTACATCCAATCGCTTATAAGTCTTGTTTGGTTCAAATCAGATTTCACACATTACCGTTGATCTTATTTCTTTGAAAATACTTGCATTTGATGTGATTCTAGGGATTGATTGGTTAACTACTCATCATGCAAAAATTGATTGTTTTCGTAAAGTTGTTAGCTTTCATATTCCTAACCAACCTATTATGTGAATTCAAGCAACCAAACCATTAAAATCAATCACTGTCATCTCAAGCCATAAAGATATTCATTTATTAAAAAACGGATGTCAAGCTTTCTTAGCTCATGTCACGAATCTAAACAAAAATACGCCAGTTTTGAATGATATTTCTATTGTTAATGAATTTCCTGACGTATTCCCTGAAGAAATTCTTGGCCTACCCCCAGAGCGTGAAATTGAATTTTGTATCGACCTTGAACACAGTAGAAAACCTATTTCCAAATCCCCATATCGAATGGCTCCTATTGAACTTCAGGAGTTAAAGACCCAACTGCAGGAATTGTTAGACATCGGTTTCATTCATCCTAGTACGTCTCCTTGGGGTGCTCCTGTTCTATTCGTGAAAAAGAAAGACGGGAGTATGCGACTTTGTATTGATTATCGGGAGTTGAATCATGTCACCATCAAAAATAGGTACCCATTTCCACGTATTGATGACCTGTTTGACCAGTTGCAAGGTGCCAAATTCTTTTTAAAGATTGATCTTCGTTCCGAATATCACCAATTGAAGATTAGAACCGATGACATTCCAAAGACGGCCTGAGAACTCAGACGGAATTATGAATTCTAGTCATGTCTTTTGGATTGACTAATGCTCCTGTTGCCTTCATGGATATGATGAACCGAGTATTCAAGGAATATTTGGATCACTTTGTGGTCGTCTTTATTGATGACATCCTTATTTATTCCAATAGCCGTGAAGATCATGAGCAACACTTGAGGCTGATACTTCAAAAGCTTCGGGAATATAAGCTTTATGCCAAGTTAAAGAAATGTGAGTTCTGGCTTGAGGAAGTAGCATTCCTTGGGCACGTGGTATCAAGTCATGGATTATCTGTTGACCCAGCAAAGATTGAAGCTATTCAAAGCTGGGAGCAACATAAATCAATGACCGAAGTATGTATCTTTCTCAGCTTAGCTGGTTATTATCGGAGATTCGTAGAAGGGTTTTCTCGAATCGCTACTCCCTTAACTCAGCTGACTCGAAAAGATACAAAATTCGGTTGGAACGAGGAATGTGAGAAGAGTTTTCAAGAACTCAAGAGGAGACTCATTTCAGCACCTGTTCTGACAATACCATCTGGCTCGGAGGGATTTGTCATTTACAGTGATGCTTCAGGTAAAGGGTTAGGATGTGTTCTCATGTAACATGGGAAAGTCATAGCCTATGCCTCTCGACAACTCAAAGAATATGAGAGGAATTATCCTACTCATGATCTAGAGTTGGCAGCTGTTATTTTTGCACTAAAGATTTGGAGGCATTACTTGTACGGGGAGAAAGTTGAGATCTTTATGGATTATAAAAGCCTAAAATATTTCTTCACTCAAAAGGAACTCAACATGCGACATCGATGTTGGCTTAATCTATTGAAAGAATATGATCATATCATCCAATACCATCCTAGAAAAGTAAACGTGGTAGCTGACGCATTGAGTAGAAGATCATATGTGGGTACGAGTGCGATATTGTCAACGCAGAGGCCCATTTTGTATGACTTGCAAAGGATGGAGATAGAGATAAAGACTCCAGGGACCCACGTGATGATGGCGAATATACGAGTAGAACCGACTTTAATCGATAAAGTTAAAGCTGCTCAATCTACAGATCTGGAGCTGATGTATATGAGAAAGAAAGTACATGAAGGTGCTATGCCGTAAGCAAGAATCGATGAAGAAGGAATACTTCGAGTCAACTCCAGACTTTATGTTCCTAACGATCCTGAGTTAAAGTATAAAATCATGATGGAGGCTGTGCACACACCATTTTCAATCCATCCTGGGAGTACCAAAATGTATCATGATCTTCGACATACATTTTGGTGGGGCAATATGAAGAGAGAGATAACACTATTTATCTTAAGGTGTTTAACTTGTAAACGAATCAAGGAAGAGCATCAAGTACCAAAAGGTCCATTGCAACCACTTGAAATTCTAGAATGGAAGTGGGAGCACATTACCATGGATTTCGTTACTGGTCTTCCCAAGGTTTCTCAAGGCATAGATACAATTTGGGTCATTATTGATAGATTGACCAAGTCTGCTCATTTTTTTACCAATACGAGAAACTTATACACTTGAACGTCTTGCTCGTATGTATATAAACAAGATTGTAAGACTGAATGGTATGCCAATATCCCTAGTTTCTGATCGAGACCCAAGATTCACTTTACAATTTTGGGTTAGTTTATAAAAAGCTATGGGCACGGATTTACGATTTAGTTCAGCATATCATCCTCAGATGGACGGACAATCAGAGAGGACTATTCAAACTCTTGAAGATTTATTAGTGTCCTTGACTTCAAGGGAAGTTGGGACAAGTTCTTACCATTGGTGAAGTTTTCTTACAATAACAGTTATCAAACAAGTATTGGCATGGCTCCATTCGAGGCGTTGTATGGAAGAAAGTGTCGTTCTCCAGTATGCTGGGATGAGGTGGGTGAAGCAACGTTGTTGGGACCAGAGTTGGTACGTATGACTACGGAAAAGATTTAAACGATCTAACAATGTATAAAAACCTCACAAGACCGACAAAAGAGTTATACTAATCTTCATCGAAAGGACGTAGAATTCGATATTAGAGATCATGTGTTGTTACGTGTTGCTCCATGGAAAGGAGTTACGAGATTTGGAAAGAGAGGAAAGCTCAATCCTCGATTCATTGACCCATTTTTAATCCTCGATCGAGTAGGGACTGTAGCCTATAGACTCGCTTTACCGCCAAGTATGTCTCATGTTCATAATGTTTTTCATATATCCATGTTACGTAAATATGTGAAAAACCCAAACCACATTATTACGTTAGAATCGGACGAAATAGCAGAAGATTTAACGTATAAAGAGGTTCCTGTTCAAATCTTGGATAAGAATGAACATATTCTACGCTCCAAGGTTATACCTCAAGTAAAAGTTTTATGGACGAACCACGATGTTGAGGAAATGACCTGGGAGTTAGAATCTGAAATGAAATCAAGGTATCCTTACCTCTTCGATATACCAGGTACATACCCTAATTTCAAGGGTGTAATTTCATAAGAAGGGGAGATTGTAAGACCCCAACTTTTATGAATAAAGATGAATTTTCTATAATTATCATTTTTGAATATTATGGAATGAATTTGATATAATGTTATAGTTGTGGGTAATAGTTATAAATTTTGCAAAGCATGCAAGTTGTTATATAATATTTGATTAGTCGGGGAATATTCATTTTAACAGGGAATATTCGTACGACGGCACAATCATTGGTGGACCCCACAACAGAATTATTGTCGGATTGAGAAAACGATAAAAATATTTTTATGAAAATAACGGCGGAGGTTTTACAGTTAAAATTGTTGAACTACTCGGTAGTAAAAGTACAGTAATACGCGTGGTTGCATAGTACCACACGGTATTGATTGTTGATGCTTACGTGAGATGTCACTCAGTTTTGTTCAATTATTGCTTCAGTAATTGTTGCATAGTATCTCACGTTAATTGATTCAATTATTGTCGATATTTTATATATTATTAAATAAATAATTGAGACAACGAAGTTATTAATATTATTATTTGCAATATTAACGATGTCTAGAAGTTCTGCCAAGGAGAGGTTTGGTCACCTAATTGCGCGCTAATAAGGATAAATCCTTATTGGAAAGCCCCCTCTTTTCTGGGAATGACCTGGTCGATTAATAGTGTGAATTCTAATAATGATGATGAAGTTTTGTTTTATTAGTATTATTAATGTAATAAAACAGAAAAGCTTTTTATATAAAATAGAATACTTTTATAAAGTTATTCATTTTATTAGACTATAAATAGAATATATTATATTCTATTATGCATAGTGTTTTACATAGTAAAATCTTTTTATATAAAATAGAATACTTTTATAAAGTTATTCATTTTATTAGACTATTAATAGAATATATTATATTTTATTATGCATAGTATTTGCATAGTGCTTGCATAGTGTTTTATATAGTAAAATCTTTTTATATAAAACATAATACTTTTATAAAGTTATTCGTTTTATTAGATTATAAATAGAATATATTATATTTTATTTAAAAGATTTTGTTTTATTAGAATATTTACCATCCGTTTAAAAGTAAATCAATCTGGACCGTTCAAGAATTAGTTACTATTCAGTCCATTCTCCTATAAATAGAAGCTCATTCCTTCATTATTTCTTACGAATTCACTGAAACTCTAGAGAGAGAAACTATAGAGATAAAGAAGAAAAGTATTCTGCTACTTCACTACTCCTATATCCAGTTGTTCTAAGGCAAGGGGTATTATTTCTTTCGTATTCATGAAGAGAACTTACATTATTCCATTTTTTTATTCTCATTGGAATAGCTTCATATCGTGGTCTACCCTATACTTGGTGAAATTCTTCTGTTATTCCATTCTTTATCATTATATTGGAATAACATGTTTATGCAAAGTACCGCATACATGGTGAAATTCTTTTGTTATTCCATTCTTTATTATTTTGTTGGAACATCCTGTCTGTGTGTTTACGCATGACCTGGTTCCGTTATTTATTATTCATTGAAACATCGTATGGCGCGTAATTTTGCTCGACTCGGGTTCCGTTATTTATTATTACATTGGAATATCATTCTGCATGCGTTTACGCATGACCGTTCCGTTATTTATTATTACATTGGAATAACTGGTCATGCGATCTATCGCATGCCTGGTGATTTCTTTTGTTATTCCATTCTTTATCATACTCAGTTGGTTAAAAGTTTTGACTTCTATACTCCATGAAATTAGTGGAATATCCTTGATATTTGCGCTTCATCCAGTATCTTTTCATGGAAATATTCTTTTGAGCATTCTTGAATTTTACTCTACAAAGAAGTATCATGTTGACAATTTGGACGTTATTAGTTCCTAGATAAATTAATTCTTGAACTTGTTTTATTAAATTCTTATATCATTGTCATCATCCTCATGTTTATATTATGTTGAAAGTCATCTGTGGCCTGTAGTGCATAGATGGACTTGGTATGATTATGACCAGGGATTAATCAGTATAATTAACCGTAATGTTACAAATGATGTGGTTAAAGTCCTCATTGGTGTGACACCCCCAAAATAGGTATACATCACCTATTCTAAGTCGCCAAATACATGGTACAAAATACAAATACAATCTTTAATATACAACAAGAGAGCTGTGAGTTTTAATACAAATATTTTTTTCTAGACAATATCCACTCTCAGAATAAGTCCTCATTACATTTATTGTCACACTATTTAACAGAATAGTGAGGACTACTAATACTATCATCTGGACCGTCACTCCGTTCCCCGACTAGTCCCGGCTACGTTCTCATTTCCTAAAGAGAACAGTGAAACAAAGGGTGAGCTCAACTATCCCAGTAAGAAATATTATGACTAAGATAATGCAAAAAAAATTATCATTAGTCTTCAACAATGTTAAACTGATAAAATATAATAGACATCAAGTTTAACTGCAGCGGAACATACAATCCATTAAAAGAGTCAAGTAGAGAATAAAATTTACTATCTTTTATGATTTAAAAAGTTTTTCATCACTTTTATCGCTGGGACTCAGCTTAATAAATAAATCACATCATCCCTGCACTACGACCAAGGATATTCATTAGTATCACAACCACAAATTATCCATGCACTACGAGCCAAGGATATTCGTGTATTCATCAATGGTCATGATCATGCCAACAATTGTTCATCAATGCACTACGGTCCAATGAGGACTTTTACCACATCATTTGTAACATTACGGTCATGATTACACCGAATAATCCCTGGTCATAATCATACCAAGTCCATCTATGCACTACAGGCCACAGATGACTTTCAAAAAAAATATATAAACATGAGGATGATGATAATGATATAAGAGTTCAATAAAATAAGTTCAAGAATTAATTTATTCAGGAACTAATAACATCCAAATTGTCAACATGATACTTCTTTGTAGAGTAAAATTTAAGAATGCTCAGAAGAATATTTCAATGAAAAGATATTGGATGAAGCGCAAATATCAAGGATATTCCACTAATTTCATGGAGTATAGAAGTTAAAACTTTAACGAACTGAGTATAATAAAGAATGGAATAACAAAAGAAATCACCATGCATGCGGTATCAGATAGGCAAAAGTTATTCCAATAGAATAATAAATAACGGAACTGTGTCAGCGTAATACGCACCAAGCTGTGATATTCCAAATGTAATAATAAAGAATGAAATAAAATAGAAATAACCATGCATGCGGTACTTAGCAGAGTACAAAGTTATTCCAATAGAATAATATATAACGGAACCAGTTAAAGTAAAATGCATGCATGTGATATTCCAATGTAATAATAAAGATGGAACCAGTCCGGTAAAACACACGCACAAGATATTCCAATAGAATAATAAAGAATGGAATAACAATGAATTTCACCATGTATGCAGTAATTGTGATGATAAAAGTTATTCCAATGAGAATAATAAATAATGGAATAACAAAAGAATTTCACCAAGTATAGGGTAGACTGGCGATACAAAAGTTATTCCAATGTAATAATAAAGAATGGAATAATGTAAGTTCTCTTCATGAATATGAAAAAATAATACCCTTACCTCAAAAGAAGATCGGATATTTGGAATAGTGAGGTAGCAGACTTCTCTTCTTCTTTCTCTCTATAATTTCTCTCTATAATAATGGCTCTAAAGCTTTAGTGAATTGGTGAAAAATAAAGGAAGAATGAGCTTCTATATATAGAAAAATATAATTTCGATAATTACACCTTTTGGGGCTCAAAAAATTACAGTATAATACCTCTAACTTTTCTTTCATTTATAATTTAGTCCTGGAAGTATTATCAAACTTTCACCACCTCCCCTATTAGTAAATCATGTGAATCAATAGTTCAATCATGTGATTCAATAGTTATAATCATGTGAAAATACGAATTACGATATAGTACCTCCATCTATACCTCCATCTTTAACTTAGTCATGCAAGTATTATCAATCTTGCACCAACTCGCCTAATAGTATAAGAATGTGATTCAATAGTACACACATGTGAACAAATAGTTATACAAGCATGTGAATTAGTAGCAATTAATTTCTCATTTATCCGATTAATTACCCGATTTATCAATATAACCCCCAGACATCAATTATCATTGGGATAGATGTCGATTTCCACTAACAGTAATAATCCCAACACAATGGAACTATCAAATTCATCTTTAATCAACACGAACTTATTCATCATTAATATTATAACTCACAATATTTAACAACCGTGTCATTCCCGTGAAAGAGGGGTTTTCCAATAAGGATTTCTCCTATCAAAAGTGCGCAATTAAGTGACCAAACCTCTCCTCGATGTAACTTCTAGACATTGTAAATATTGCAATTTAATAATATGAATAACTTTGTCGTCTCAATTATTGATTTAATAATATATCATATTATGCAGATGATACTGTGACAATAATCGAATCAATAATATGAGAGATATGATGCAACAATTACTGTAACAATAATTGAGTATACCTGAGTGACTTCTCACGTAAGCATCAATAACCAATACCGTGTGCTACTATGCAACCATGCTTATTACTGTACTTTTACTACCGAGTAGTTCAACAGTTCTAACGGTAATACTTTCGCCGTTATTTTAATAAAAAGATAATTATGTTGTTTTCTAAATACGACAATACTTCTGTTGTGGGTTCGCCAATGATTGTGCCATCGTACGGATATTCCTGACAAAAAGAATATTCCCCGACCAAACAAATATTTTATAACAACTTGCATACTTTGCAAAATTTATAAATACTACCCACAACTATAACATTATATCAAATCCACACCATAATATTAAAAAAAATATTTCGAGAAAATTAAATCTTTATTCATAAAAGTTGGGGTCTTACAATTGGCCCGTAGTGCATTGATGGACAGTTGTGGGCATGATCATGACCATTAATGAATACACGAATATCCTTGGATCGTAATGCATAGATAATTTGTGGTTGTGATACTAATGAATATCTTTGGCCGTAGTGCAGGGATGATGTGGATTATTTATATCGTAAAAGATAGTAGATTTTATTCTCTACTTGACTCTTTTAATGGATTGCTTGTTCCGCTGCAGTTAAACTTGATGTTTGTTATATTGTATCGCTTTTAACATCATTGTTGAAGGCTAACGATAATTTATTACGTATTATCTTAGTCATAATATTTTTATCGGGCTAGTTGAGCTCACCTTTTACTTTCATTGTTCTCTTCAAGAAATGAGAACGTAGCAGGGACTAGTCGGGGAACGGAGTGACGGTCCAGATAATAGCATTAGTAGTCCTCACTATTCTGTTAAATAGTGTGATAATAAATATAATGAGGACTCAATTGAGTGTGGATATTGTATAGATGACAATATTTGTATTAAAACTCACAACATATGTTTTGTCGTATTTTACACGACTGTTGTATAATTAAGTTTTATTTGAATTTTGTACCATGTATTTGGCGACTCAAGATGGGTGATGTATACCTATTTTGGGGGCGTCACACCAGTGCCCAGTTTTAAACAATGAAGTCTGCTAATTTTGCAGACTTTGGTTGTTCAATGTAGCTTAACATAAGGTTGTGGTAATGTGTCCAACATGTAACAACAAGGCTAAAACAGAGTTGTGTTATGTGGTTAGTGAATTCAAAGTTGTAAAAATGATTAGTAAATTTCAAATGCATTATGTGATAACTTAGTATACACAATGAATGTTAGGCAAGTGTTGCGAAGTAAACACTTGGGAATTCTGAAATATATAAGGTAACATGAGATTGGTGCTAAAATAACAAGTTTAGTTTGTAATGTGTTTTATATTGAAAAGTGAGTATTAGTATGTCTAATAGATGTTGTGGTTTTAATACTGTGTATAGGTGAACGTGAGTTTTAATATTATAGCTTACGCTCGAGTCAAGTTTTCCAACTCTACACTTTCGTTGAGTTAGTTCTGTTATTACATTGTGTAACTTCATTCTTTTGATTGAGCAAGTTCTTACTTTAAAGTTTCATTAAGCGAACTCTTGTAGTCTTAGTCATGATTTGAACAAGCTAGCTATGACCTTATTTTATTCAAACAAGTTTGAATTCTAATATTTATTGATGCATTCTAGCTTGTTTATTGTTAGACAAGTTTCTTTATTGTCATTTGAATATTATGAATGCAGTTTTATTGAGTTCTAATTTCTAATGTTGAATTATCTTAGTTCATTTACTTAACACAAGTCATTCTCATAATTAGTGCTTTTATTTTCAAATTTTGCTATTACTTAATGTTTATTCAATAATTCATAGTCCTAGCTTAATTTTATTCAAGCAAGGTTTATTGTCATTCAACACTAGTGCTTTGTAGTTGTTTTTAAGCATAAGGTCAAAATATAGTTAGTTTGCTTACACTTATTCATTGTTTCATATTATGTTCTTATTGATCAACGATTGTGTTATCAAACACTATTAATTCAACTAGTCCTCTAGTTGATGTTCGTTAAAATCCAAATTACCCTTGAACGCTTATCCAAACCAAACTTTCTTTGGTGCGGACTTGTACTCTAAATACTGAGATGAACAACCCTATTATTATTAGGGGATAATTTACGCTTAGCGTTGAAATGTTTGTGCACAATACATTGTACGAAGGGCTGATCCCCCTAAGTACGAGGAGTCCTTATAGTCTTATGACTGTTAAGTTGGAGTTGAAAGATTACTCGTAACTGTGGACATAGTTCATGGTCTTATGACCCTCAGTTATATATATTCCATATTTTGGATTCCAGTTTCTGATTATCATTGTTAGAGTACTATTCAGTCTTGATGAGTCTATTGTTGGCAATTGTTATTATTATTTTTCTGTTGATTCATTGTTATATCCAGTGGGCAATTGTTTTGCTCACTCTTGCATATTTATATCCTCATTGCAGCCAAAGTTGAAAAGGTAGATGAGCCTTCAACTAGCAAAGGAAAAGGAAAAATGTAAAACTGACGCAGACTTGTAATTTTGTTTATTGTGATGGTCATATACTTTTTAATAATGATGTAATGTAATAATTTTATTTCCGCACTTGAATGATTTTTAAAGGTTAGACAACCTGGGATATTTTTGAATTTAATGATGTAACCCTATTTAAAGGGAGGATTATGGTTTAAATATTATTTTATTTGGGTAAATAGTATGAATGTATGGATAGTGAGCACCAAATCTTATGGGAATGAAGTACCTAGATTTGGGGGTGTCACAGGTTGGTATCAGAGCTTTAGGTTATGAACCTTAGGTGGGGGAAAGGCCTTAGGAACTAACCTTTGAAAAGATAGTGATGATAAACTTTTATCGAGTTTTAGGAAAGAGGAAGTAATAAAATACTTATGTGCTTATGTTATTATAACTTATGTACTCGTGAGTGTCGAGTAGTAATGATTAGTAATTAAAACTTAAAATTTGGTTGACAGGATGACTAATGTAGGAGGATCAAGTTAGGCTAGAGAGGAGGAGCCTTGAGATATTCAGGTGATTTGGGAACAACTACTGCCATGGGAAACAGTTCCGTCGGTCACAGTAGTTGAGCAGGAGAGAGTACCTGATGAGGAGGATGAGATAGAGATGGATGAGGATGACCCCGTGGAGCTGCCACAGTCGGGGGATGAGGAGGACGAGAAGGAAGAGCTTTCACTTAATTCAATTGGTGCCCGTATGTACGACGAGGTGTTTGACCGCAATGTGGAACTTGAAGATACCGTCGAGGAGTTGCGAGAGATAGTAGCTGAACAATAGACCTCGATGGCACAGAAGGACGACGAGATCCAGGATCGAGAGGAACGGTTGAATAATGTTGAAGAGAAGATAGTTCACACCGAAGGAGAGAACGAGCGTATGATAGCAGAGATTGCAGAGTTGAAGAACAAGTTGAAAGAGGAATCTACTAAGAGGGAAAGAGATGAAGATACGTACAATGAAGCTTATCAATGAGCTGGAATGGTAGAGAGAGACGCACAAGAAAAGAGGATGAAGATGGAAGAAATGAATAACGTATTCAACACCGTGATCAATCGAGCTCAGGATCAGGTCATGTGTTATCCAATTTAGTTTGAGACGCTATCATCATACATATTAGATCGCCAAACAATGTTCCGAATTATAGAGGGAGAGCGTCGTAAGGCTATGCAGTATCTTAGCAGGACATCGTAGTGATATGTAATTATTATGTGATTAGTGAGTAAATAAGATGTAAATCCCGGGTATGATATAACCAATGGGATAAATGTTGATGATGTTGTCCTGCAACTATTATAGTTCAGGAAAGTAATGCAAATAGCAGTGATGTTATTGTTTTGATGTTTTTAAAAGATTATAAATGAATAAAAGTTATTATTCTATTCAAAGTGTTATGTGTTACGTGATAAACTTTTATGATGTGCAACTTAAGTATATAATACTTAAAAGGTTTAATAGAAGCTAATGGATGTATTTTAATAGAAAATGCCTCCAAGACGTCAACCACCACGACAGAGAACCACTGAGGAAACCAACATCAGTGTGGAAGGAAACCCTGTTCAGCAACTAGTGACGTTACTGACGGGTGCTTTGCAGAATCAACCTCAGAATCAAGGTACTATGTTTAAGGACTTCAAGGTTGTTGGACCACCAGAATTCCATGGAACCATGAACCCGGTTGAGGCATAGACCTAGGTCATGGAGATGGAGAAAGTGTTCAATGTTGCGAGAGTAGGGGAGGAGAAGAAGACTATTTTTGCAACATTTATGTTGAAAGCAGAGGCTAGTTATTGGTGGCAGGCCAATAAAACCCGAGGAGGTCAAGGGATTATGTCTTGGGAAAGGTTTAAGAAGATGTTCTTTGATACTTATTTTCCAGAAAGTTCAAAGAGTTAGCTAGAAGTACAATTTTTGGAATTGAAGCAGGGAACGATGTCGGTGTCTGAGTATGCTGCAAGATTCAACGAGTTGGAGAGGTTTGTGTCATATCAAGTCAGCACAGACGAACGCAAGGTGAAGAGGTTTGAACAAGGACTGAGGCCCTGGTTGTACAGTAGGGTCTCCTTGTTGCAGTTGAAGACGTTTGCAGCGGTAATGGAGAAGGCAATTCTCGTTGAGAGTGGAGGCGAGGCTGTAACAAAACATAACCAAGAGTAGAGGAGGAAGAAGAAGAGTGAAGGTGAAGTTAAGAATAGTGGTGGTGGTAACGACGAAAATGGCAACAACAATTTGAAGAGGAATTGGAATGCGAATGGGGGAGCTGGAAATCAGTAAAGAAACCAGCAAAATAAAAAGTTCGAAGCATGTGCTACGTGCGGAAAGTTTCACAAGGGTGTGTGCTTGATGGGGAAACGAGTATGCTTCAATTGTGGTAAGGAGGGTCACATCGCCCCAAATTGAACTCAACCTAAGAAGAACGTTTGTTTCATGTACGGGTCCAAGGATCACTTTGCTCGTGAATGCCCTAAGAAGAGATCTAGTGAGGCAAATGGAAGCAAGGGAAATGCTAGTAGAGGTGCACTGGCTATTGCAGGACCAACATCAACAAATAAGCCCACAGCCAGAACCTTCAACATGACGGTGCAGGACGCGGTGCAATCAAAAGATGTCGTGTCAGGTATTATCTCAATCAATGATATAAATGCATATGTATTGTTTGATTCTGGTGTTACTTGCTCGTTTATATATGATGAATTTGCTAAGAAGTTAGAAATACCTAGTGTAGAGCAGAATTTCCCTTTAAACATAGAAATTGTGAATAGGGAAATGATTCATGTTAGGTTCATATACAAGAACTGTCGGGTGAATATAAAGGGGAATATTATGAAAGTAGATTTAATCCTGATAAAACTCGGAGAGATCGATGTTATTTTGGGAATGGATTGGCTGTTCAATTATGGAGCAATAATTGATTGCCAAAAGAAGTGTGTAAACCTTATGACTCCGTCAAAGGTAATTTTTCAGGGTAGCAAATTGCCTAGACAAATGAAATGTCAGACGATGATGCAAGCCAAGAAGTTATTGAGTAAAGGTTTTGTAGGGTACTTAGCCTACATAGTCGATACTCAAAATGAGAAGGGTGTGAAATTGGAGGAAATACCAGTGGTTAGGGAGTTCATGGACGTGCCAAGGATTTGCGGGACTTCACTTCGACCGAGAAATCGAGTTCGTGATCGACTTAGCGCCAGGAACCACTTCTATATCGAAGGCCCCATACAGAATGGCTCCGATGGAGATGAAAGAACTAATGGTGCAACTGCAAGAACTGTTAGACAAGAAGTACATTCAGCCGAGTGTGTCATCGTGGGGAGCCCCGTTGTTATTCGTGAAGAAGAAGGAGGGTCAATGCGTATTTGCATTGATTATAGGGAATTGAACAAAGTCACTATTAAGAACAAATATCCATTGCCAAGAATAGATGACTTGTTTGATCAATTGAAGAGTGCTAGATATTTATCGAAAATAGATTTGAGAAGTGGATATTACCAATTAAAAGTAAGGAAGGAGGATGTACCGAAAATGACATTACCGAAGACGACATTCTGAACTCGGTATGGACATTACGAATTTTTAGTAATGACATTTGGTTTGACAAACGCCCCTGCAGCGTTCATGGATTTGATGAACTGGGTGTTTAAACCATTTTTAGACAAGTTTGTGGTGGTATTTATCGATGAAATTCTGGTGTACTCTAAAACTCCAGAAGAACACGTGGAACACTTACGTCTGACGTTGGAGACGTTAAGAAAGGAAAAGTTGTACGCGAAATTTTCTAAATGTGAATTTTGGCTGGAACGTGTATAATTTCTTGGGCATGTAATTGATAAGTATGGGATTTCGATGGATCCATCAAAAGTCGAAGCTGTGATAAATTGGGAACAACCAAGAACTCCATCAGAAATTAGAAGTTTCTTGGGATTGGCAGGTTATTATTGACGATTTATCCAGGATTTTTCCAAGATTGCCACTCCGTTAACAAATTTGACGAGAAAATCTGTAAAATTTGTTTGGACGGAAAAGTGTGAGGGAAGTTTTCAAGAACTGAAAAAGAAGTTAAGTGTGGCACCTGTGTTATCGTTACCAGATAATACAGGAAATTTTGAGGTGTATAGTGATGCTTCACACAAGGGTTTAGGATGTGTCCTTATGCAAAACGGCAAGGTTATTGCATATGCATCAAGGCAATTGAAAGACTAAGAAAAAGGGTATCCGACTCATGATTTAGAGTTGGCGACGGTTGTGTTCACATTGAAGATATGGAAATACTATCTCTACGGAGAGAAATGTCAGATTTACACAGACCATAAAAGTTTGAAGTATATTTTCACACAGAAAGACCTGAACATGCGACAAAGGAGATGGATGGAATTGATAAAGGATTACGATTGTGAGATCTTTTATCATCCAGGCAAAGCTAATGTGGTTGCAGATGCCTTGAGTAGGAAAGGCAGAGAAAAGTTGATTTTGTTAACAGATAAGGAGGAGCTTATTACAGCAATGGCAAGGTTAGAGCTGGAAATTAAATTTCCAGAAGAGTCCGATGAAAAATTATTCCAGATAGAAGCTAGTCCAACTTTGGTGGACAAAGTGAAGAACGCACAACTACAGGATGAAGAATGCAAGAAAATAAAGCAAAGTGTAGTCGAGGGTAAAGAAGCGAAGTGTAAGGTCAATACTGAGTGACTGCTAAGATTCGAGGGACGAATTTGGGTTCCAGCAGTACAGGATATTAAAGAAGACATCTTGATGGAAGCACATAGCTCAAGATATTCAATTCATCCAGGAAGTACGAAAATGTATCAAGATTTGCGGCGTCATTTTTGGTGGCCGAACATGAAAAGAGATGTTGCAAAGTGTTTGACATGTCAGAAAGTGAAGGCCAAGCATCAATGACCAAGCAAATTACTTCAACCATTGGAAATACCAGAATGGAAGTGGGAGTATATCACAATGGATTTTGTGGTAGGTCTTCCAATAACTCATAAAGGATACGATGCGATATGGGTGGTACTGGACCGATTGACGAAATCTGTACACTTTTTGCCAATAAAGATTAGATTTAATCTTGATTAACAGGCAAAGCTATTCGTTAAAGAGATCGTCTCAAGACATAGAGTTCCAGTGTCAATTGTATTAGACGGAGACCCGAGGTTTACATCAAATTTCTGGAAGAAACTTTAAGAATGCATGGGAATACAACTGAAGATGAGCACAACATATCATCCGCAAACCGATGGGCAAAGCGAACGAACGATCCAGACGCTTGAAGATATGCTTAGAGCGTGTATCATGGATTTCAAAGGAAACTGGGATGATATACTGGTTATCAGTTGATTTACGCATACTAGTTGGTCAGATGGATATTGGCTTAGTCTGAGTTCAGAGAGAAGTGATAGAGAGCTTGAGAGAATTGAGAGGAAACATGTGAATTTTCACAACAATTCCAGTGATTAGCAGCGATTGTATTAGTAATTGAAGGTATATTTTACAACTTTGATATTATATATGTTTATGAGTATCACGACAAAGTTTTGTTATGCTCTGTGAATTCTATTTCTTCCGAGTTGTTGTTATGTAACTAAGTTTTGGTGTTTATACATGCTTATAATACTAGAGTTTATGGCTAAACCAGAATTCGTATGCTAATTACAGTTAATAGTAGAAAAATTCTATCAGTGTATATATTTTCATATGTAGCTATGTAAGTATAAATTTTGATGGTTAAATTGCATGCTAAGTTGTTAATTGAGTTTTGTATATGTTAGTTCTTTAAGAAACGAACATAACGTAATTCGAATGAAGTGATTTGGCCAAGTATAGAGATTATAGTGATGATTTTTAGGGATGAATATCAAAATTTGAGTTTTATATGAAAATAATGAAATTTGAGAAATTAACCTAGCTTAAATTGTTGTTAAATTGTTTAATTGGTGGAATATGTTCACAAACATGTTTGTGATAGTTATATACCATTTTTACGTGTTATTATCACTGCTTGGTGGGTGAAATTCGTGTTAGTTGGCTTAAGAAAAGTGTCGAGCTCGTTCGCAAACTCGAGTTCAGGCGTAGCGCGATCACAGAGTATTCTCTTGGCGCGCTGGCCGCGTGTACTCGCTGTCAAAAGGCCGCCACCCAAAGATAAAATCAAAAGTGTGCGAAGGTTTCGATTCCAGATAATGAAGTCTGCTAATTTTGTAGACTTTGGTCGTTCAATGTAGCTTAACTTAAGGTTGTCGTAATGTGTCCAACATGTAACAACAAGGCTAAAACAGAGTTGTGTTATGTGGTTAGTGAATTCAAAGTTGTAAAAATGATTAATAAATTTCGAACGCATTATGTGATAACTTAGTATACACAATGAATGTTAGGCAAGTGTTGCGAAGTAAACACTTCGGAATTCTGAAATATATAAGGTAGCATGAGATTGGTGCTAAAATAACAATTTTAGTTAGTAATATGTTTTATATTGAAAAGTGAGTATTAGTATGTCTAATAGATGTTGTGGTTTTAATACTGTGTATAGGTGAACGTGAGTTTTAATATTATAGCTTACGCTCGAGGCAAGTTTTCCAACTCTACACTTTCGTTGAGTTATTTCTATTATTACATTGTGTAACTTCATTCTTTTGATTGAGCAAGTTCTTACTTTAAAGTTTCATTAAGCGAACTCTTGTAGTCTTAGTCATGATTTGAACAAGCTAGCTATGACCTTATTTTATTCAAAAAAGTTTGAATTCTAATATTTATTAATGCATTCTAGCTTGTTTATTGTTAGACAAGTTTCTTTATTGTCATTCGAATATTATGAATGCAGTTTTATTGAATTCTAATTTCTAATGTTGAATTATCTTAGTTCATTTACTTAACACAAGTCATTCTCATAATTAGTGAGCTTTATTTTCAGCTTGCTATTACTTAATGTTTATTCAATAATTCATAGTCCTATCTTAATTTTATCCAAGCAAGGTTTATTGTCATTCAACACTTGTGCTTTGTAGTTGTTTCTAAGCATAAGTTCAAAATATAGTTAGTTCGCTTACACTTATTCATTGTTTCATATTATGTTATTATTGATCAACGATTGTGTTATCAAACACTATTGATTCAACTAGTCCTCTATTTGATGTTCGTTAAAATCCAAATTACCCTTGAAAGCTTATCCAAACCAAACTTTCTTTGGTGCGGACTTGTACTCTAAATATTGAGATGAACAACCCTATTATTATTAGGGGATAATTTACGCTTAGCGTTGAAATGTTTGTGCACAATACATTGTACGAAGGGATAATCCCTCTAAGTACGAGGAGTCCTTATAGTCTTATGATTGTTATGTTGGAGTTAAAAGATTACTCGTAACTGTGGACATAGTTCATGGTCTTATGACCCTCAGTTATATATATTCCATATTTTGGATTCCAGCTTCTGATTATCATTGTTAGAGTACTATTCAGTCTTGATGAGCCTATTATTTGCAATTATTATTATTATTATTCTGTTGATTCATTGTTATATCAAGTGGGCAACTGTTTTGCTCACTCTTGTATATTTATATCCTCATTGCAGCCAAAGTTGAAAAGGTAGATGAGCCTTCAACTAGCAAAGGAAAGGGAAAAATGTACAAGTGATGCAAACTTGTAATTTTGTTTATTGTGATGGTCAGACTTTTTAATAATGATGTAACGTAATAATTTTATTTCCGCACTTGAATGATGTTTAAAGGTTAGACAACCTGGGATATTTTTGAATTTAATGATGTAACCCTATTTAAAGGGAGGATTATGGTTTAAATATTATTTTATTTGGGTAGATAGTATGAATGTATGGATAGTGCGCACAAAATCTTGTGGGAATGAAGTACCTAGATTTGGGCGTGTCATAATTTGAGTCACCACCCCTCGATTTACTTGCAAGCAAACGAGGTAAAAGCTGGGTTTGATCTTCCTTTTTCCTATTGATGAGGAGCAAGGATTCTGATGTTGATTTGCTTTTGTGATGTAGGTTCCTGGCTTTACGCAGCCTCGAGGAAACTAGTTCAGCATACACTCTTTATATTAGGCTCTTCATTTAGAGTATCAAGCGATTGTGCATGGTTGGGGCTTTGAGCCGTTATTTTCCATCCTCCCCCGCCGTTGTCCCTAGGGTTATCTCAGGGTGTTGTCTGAGCACTGGTTTCACCAGACTCATTCTCTCCATTTTCTTGATCGGGAAGTGATGATGATGTCGATGGATTGGCGGTTTATCAGTAGTATGGAGTTTAGAGGGGCGCCAGTGCCTTGTGCGGTGAATATTACCCCGACTGCCATTAGATCCTTACAAGGAGTCCCGACTGAGGCACTCAAAGGCAGGACAGTCCACACTGGTCCTTTGAGTATAGATGTTATGAGTGGGACATTGAGTGAGCCCATACCTGATGATGTGAGAGTCAGGGATCGCATTCTTCATGGATTGTTCCTGATCATCCTCTGGGGTTATTTCATAGTGGATAACTCTTCCATGGTGTCGTTTTCTTTAGTTAGCGGCACACGAGAGGTGGACCGTATTGGAGAGTATGACGAGGGCTCCTACACCTTTGCCTATTTCCTCAGGGGAATGTGCATACATTTGCAGGACTTGACAGAGGCTTGGCTAGGATTTTACCCATTTCTATTGGTGAGTATTTCTCTTTTAATTCCCCATGTACAAGTTAAGACTGTTGACTGACTGCAAATGTTTGCCTTTGTATTGGCATTTTTGGGCCTATAAGAGGCTCCCATGTCTGCGTCCCATTAGCGTGTTAGATCCAGATACCTATCCACGAAGATGGTGATGGCATCACTCCACGTTGGCAGAGGTTTCTGTAGCTGAGGGTTTCACCCATTGTCGCCTACAGTTGGAGTTATTGACAATCGATGTCATCACTTGGGTTCCCTATTCTGGGGAACATTTGACAATTGGCTTTGAGGATGGGTTACCGACTGGTTTCTAGCATGTGATATCCACCCATCGGATTCCTCTTTTCACATATGGAGGATGGGAGCTCTATTTGGGAGAGCGTGGTATTATGAGCACCACAGGAGAGATTTATGTACTGATCTGTCCTTCTGCCAGGCGTTATTGGCCTGTGTCGCAGTTGCATGTCAGTGATATCCCGTTGATGGGAGTTAACGACTTTGATTTGTCAGAGGGTCCGTTCACTCAGAAGGTATTCTATCGCTGGTGGTCCCCTCGTACCATCGAAGCCCAGACCCGCGCCACTCAGTTCATGGGGGATATGGTTCCTAGATCTGTGATGATGAAAGATTGGATGGCCTACGTTTGAGATCATACTCATTTGACGTAGATGGACAGCTCGACCTGGCAGTTGGACTAGGCACATTTTTTCATCCAGCATTTGGGCAGAGATCCTTCAGAGACAGATACTTTTGATCCTTCAAGCTCTGGGGTTGGCCCTTCAGGTGACCCTTATGGTTTTACAGGTGCAGATCCTCAATTGTATAGGTCTAACATCCCTTTTGGCGGAGATCTAGTAACTTAGGAGGAGTTACATCAGATGGATAGGATGGATGATGTAAACATCAACACCATTGACTTCTTCTGATGTATTTCTCGCTATTTCTTTTGATAAGCCTCTGTTAGATACTGGGTGGTTGTGCCCCATTCTCGTTATATCTTTTGATAGGCCTCTGTTAGTTGTTGGGCATCTGTGCCCCATTTCCCTGTATTTTCAGCTATACACAAAGATGATATGTTCGATGATGATGTACTTAGGAATGTATGAATACTATTTTCAATTCCGTACATCATATTATCATCTATTATTTATCATGCATGTATTATGTTATGCATATGTATGTCTAAAGATATTCCACATTGACCCCTGGATGGTCTTATGATATGATCCACACATATGTCTATTGGAGAGATATGATGCCCTTGCTCGTACAGATACTGCTATTGCTGAGCGGGACGAGGCTAGATCGTCTAGAGATCTAGTTATGACTGAGTGGGATGGCGCTATATCATAGATAGTACTGCCTTGAGGTCTCACACTACTGATATGATTGCATAGATGAGCACCTATATTGATGAGCATAGTGTCAACTTATAGTTGGATATGGATCTCTTGGCTCGTGTTGATACCCTTGGGCAGGAGCTTACAGAGTTACCCCCTTCTTCTGAGAGGGATGCCATGTTGGATTTGATAGTGCATATATCCACTGGATTGTAGATGGGCTTGTATTTTCCTGCGTAGACTAGCTTAGCCATTTTTGTCATATACAATACACATTGTATATATCAAACATCATTATATATGGCACGGAAATATATTTTGATTCACTTCCCTTTGAATGATTCCTTGTTACTTATTTGATATTTGTCTATTTCTTCAGGGCTTGTGATCTTGATGTATTCTGAACTCCCCTTGATTGACGGACATTGAAATGTCTCAGGATTTTCAGAACGGATAGTTGGTCTGTGTGTATTCCTTACCCTTTGTTGTCTTGGGACTGGTTTATGTATGTGGTTATGGAGAGGAGTGTGGCTTTCATCTCTGAGGTTGACCGCACCACAGATGGTCACCGATACTCCTTTGTATGGGGGAGCCCAGGTTGTTCCATCTCTTATAGATTGATGTATCTCTTTGAGGATTCAACTGCAGCTTAGATGGTCGCTGATTCTCCAATTTGTGTGGGGAGACCAGGTAATTCCATCCCTTTGGTCTAAGCCGATGCAGTATGGTGTGAAGGATGATCCCAGTACCGTTGATGAGTTTTTTTGTATTTTGGTAGGGGTAAGACCGAACCATGAATGGTTGCTCACATATTCCCATTGAGAAGGGGAGATCAGGTCTGTGTAGTTCAAACCTGTTGTAATAAAGTTCAAAGCTGTAAGTGGTAAAAAGGATGTAGAGATGTTTTTTTTTTCTGTAGTTAGACCAAACCATGAAAATGGCTGCCTACGTACTCCCGTGTATTGGGGGGATCAGGCCTGCGTAGTTCGCCCCATGTACAGGGCAAACTGATGTGGTGAAAGTTTTATCCCTAGATGGACAAATTAAAGGTGTGAAATGTTTGATCCGTGGTGGGACAAATTGAAGGTGTGAAAGGTTTTGAAGACCTGAGTTGAGTGTTGGATATGATGATCCGGAACCATGTTGTTGGTTTAAAAAGTATGTTTGTCCCTGATGGGGCAAACGAATGTGAATAAGGGTTATATGTAGTGAGGGATTTTTGAAATCCTGAACAGATTGGGGATCTGGTGTTCCAGGACCAGGATGCTAGTTTGCAGGTGACTTTAGACATAGTACCATTTCACGTTGTCTGAGTTAATGAGTTGCAAAAATTCATCACCATCCATTTCCTGTAATCTAAGGGCTCTTCCTGTCAATACCTCCTTGACAACAAATGGGCCTTCCCAGTTCTGGGTGAATTTTCCTTTGGATTGATCTTGGTTGTTAAGAATTTTCTTTAGAACCAAGTCATGCTCTTTGAATTGCCGTAGCCGGACTTTTCTGTTGTAGGATCTGGCGATCCTCTGTTGATATAACTGACCATAGAAGATAATAACGGCTCACCTTTCATCTATTAGAGACAATTGGTGATACCTATCTTGTAACCATTGGTCTTCATCCAACTGAGTGTCTATCAACACTCTGAGGGATTCCATTTCCACTTTTGTGGGGAGTACCGCTTCCATTCCATAGGTTAATGAGTTAGGGGTTTCCCCAGTGGAAGTGCGCATTAATATTTTGTAGGCTAATAGAGTCAGAGGCAACAAGTCAGGCCATCCTTTGTGATTGGCGGACAACTTTTGCATGATCTTTTTGATATTCTTATTAGCCGCTTCAACTGCACCATTCATCTTTGGATGATAGATGACGGAGTTGAGATGTTTGATGTGGAATTTACTGCATAATTCCTCAATTATTTTGTTTTTGAGGTTTTTAGTATTGTCTGACACAATCACCTCTAGTTATCCATATCGACAAATGACACTGTTTTTGATGAAACCAATGATAACTTCTTTAGTAACCTTGGGAGAAGAGGCTGCTTCTACCCATTTGGTGAAGTAGTCGATCATGGTTAAGATAAACCGATGCCCATTACTGGCTTTGGGCTCGATGGGCCCGATCACATCCATTCCCAACATTGAGAAGGGCTAGGGAAAACTCATATTGTGGAGCTCCGTTGGAGAGGTGTGGATAACATTCCCATGGATTTGGCATTGGTAGCATCTCCTGACGTGATCATCACAGTCAGCCTTGAGAGAGAGCTAGTAATGCCCTGTTCTTAGGATTTTATTGACAAGTAGAGGGCCGCTCATGTGTGGGCCACATACTCCACCATGGATTTCATCCATGAGCCTCTGAGCTTGGTCTTTATCTAGACATCTGAGAAGACCTAGTCCTGCATCTCTTTTATAGAGTGCATCTCCGCTCAGGTAGAATTTTATAGCCATTCGATGGATCCGCTTTCTTTCAGCCTAACTCGCCTAAGCGGGTATAGATCCATCTCATAGATATTCCTTGATATGCTGATACCAAGGGTGTTGGATGGGAGGTAGCTCATCCGATACTTCTCCAATGTAATTCCCATAGGCTGGATCTTTTTGCAGGGCAAATGTGATGTTTAACACATTTTCCTTGTCAAGTATGTTAATCAAGGAGGCCATAGTTGCTAGCTCATCTGCAAAGTCATTCCTATTCCGAGGAATGTGGAGGAAGGATATTTCTTCAAACTCCAAAGCCATCTGTATAACATGCCGATGGTAAGGCAGCAAATGTAGCTCCTTGGTGTGATAGATCCCCGTGGTTTATCTAATTACCAATTCGGAATCTCCAACGACAGTTAACCGTCTGATGCCCATTGATTGGATAAGTTTTAACCCCATAATGCAGCCTTCATACTCAGCTGTGTTGTTGGTGCTGACAAACTGCAATTTGACGGCGACGGGAGACTGCTCCCCCGTAATGGATACTAGAATAGCTCCGGCTCCAGAACCTTCCATGTTTACAGCTCCATCAAAATATATTTTCCATGATTGGTGTGTATCGTCCTGATGGTGTGGCTGAATTATCATTACCCCTTCATCGGGGAAGTACGTTTCCAAGGGTTTGTAATCCCCTGAAGGTGCGACGACCAGTTGATCCTTAATTCCTTGACCTCTGATGGACTTTTACGTCATGTAGACGATGTCAAATTGTTGTAGGATCAACTGCCATTTGGCCAGTCAACATTTCAACATTGGTTTGCTGAACACATACTTGAGAGGATCCATGCGGGATATGAGATGGGTTGTGTGACAATGGAGGTAATGATGTAACCTCATGGAAGCCCATGCTAAAACACAACAAGTTTTCTCAATTAGAGTATACTTGTGTTCACTCCTGCTGAATCTTTTGCTGAGGTAATAAATAGATTTTTCTTGGCCTCTATCATCTTTTTGTCCCAGCAAGCATCCCATGGTATTGTCATTGATTGACAGGTACTTGAACAGGGGAACACCATCGCTGGGAGGTACCAAAATAGGAGCTTTTACTAGTTACTCTTTGATTATAAGGAAGGCTTTCTAACACTCATCATTCCATTTCATGGAGGGGTTCTTCTTTAGCAACTTGAAGATAGGCTCACAGGTTACTGTGAGTTGAGAAATGAATCGGCTGATGAAGTTGATTCTTCCCAAAAATTCATGTATTTCATTCTCTGTCAAAGGTATGGGCATTTCTGTGAAGGCCTGGATTTTTGTAGGATCCAGCTCAATCCCTTTGTGGCTGACTAGAAATCCTAGCAACTTGCCTGATTTAATGCCAAAGGCGCACTTGGCTGGATTCAACTTCAAGTTGTACTTACGAAACCTGTTGAAGAGCTTCTTGAGATGATGTAGGTGGTCTTCCTCCCTTCGAGACTTGACAATAATGTCATCCACATAGACTTTTATCTCTTTATACATTAGATCATGAAAAAGAGCCATCATGGCTCGCTGATAGGTAGCTCCGGCATTGATGAGGCCAAATGACTACCATCTATAGCAAAAGGTTCCCCAAAGAGTGATGAATGAGGATTTCTCACGATCCTCTTTAGCAACAATGATTTGATGGTATCCCGCAAAGTAATCAGCGAAGGAGTATATGTCATACTGAGCTGTATTGTCAATGAGTATGTGGATGAATGGCACTGGAAAGCTATCTTTGAGGCAAGCTTTATTCAGATCCTTGTAATCCACGCAAACTCGCACCTTTACTCTAGGTTTAGGAATGGGGACTATGTTGGATAGCCACTCAGGGTATGTTGACACCATGATGATGGCGGTTTGAAATTGTTTCACAATTTCTTCTTTTACTTTCAAACTCCACTCAGGTTTTAATTGCCTGAGCTTCTGCCTGACTGGCTTAAATCCCTTTTTGATGGGGAGGCGATGAATGACAATTTCAGTGGACAAACTGACCATGTCTTCATGAGACCATGCAAACACATCCTGGAATTAGGTCAATAGAGTTACCATGTCATTCATTTGGTTTGGAGTAAGGTCCGTACCAATATGGATTTGCTTGGGGTTTTCTGAGGTTCCAAGGTTAAAAGAGGTGGTTTGATCAAGATTTGGCTTGGGTTTTTCTTCGACCCTTTATTTGATCTACTGAGGTATCTCATAGACCTCTTGTATTTCCATCCAAGTCTGAGTCCAACTTTACATCAAAGTTATAGTCCTTGTGGAGAATAGGCACCTGATCAACAAGTTTAGGCACATTTATCTTTAGAGTCCCGAAAAAAAATGCTTGCACTTAATATATGAAACTATTAAATAATACAAAGTGTTAGCATGAAATGACAAAAACAACTCCTAATATTGTACAGCAAAAGTATGTTATTATTGTTATCTATAGGGCAGAGGGAGTTTCTGCCCTTTTTACCTTTGTCGGTAAATGCAAGAAGTGCTGCTCCTATTGCCAAGGATGAAGTCCTGGTGGACAGGTGTGATGAAGGGGTTGTTATTATCCTCCTTCTCTTGAATGATTACCATGATATCTGGACAATCATCATCTGGGATGTCTCTGTTCATCCCCTCTATATGGACCAAGACGCACAGGTTTGATAACCACCTTGCAATGTCTTGTTTACGTCTTCAGTCCTTTTCTTCCGCCTCGGGGTCTGGAATCATGACTTCTTTTCCTTTGACCGGTATCGGCTTAGGAAACAGCATAGCTACCACATGGGCAGGAACCTTTAATGAAGGTCGTACAAGCTCAGCATCTATAGGTTTAGGCAATCGCTTTGAAGATGAAGGAACCGACTTGTGCTTATGAGGGTTCCTGTGACTGAACCCAGGAGAATAGTCTAGTTCGGTTGTCCCTGTTTGACTAGGAATTTGAATTAGGTGCTTGATGCCCTGATGATCCTTTCCTAACCCTTGTCCAAGTTAAAAACGCAAGGATATCATCTCTTGACTTGCCGACATTACCTCGATAGAAATTTTGGGTATGAGAGGTGGCGCCCTAATGGATTGGTAGTGAGTGTTTCTCACCTTAAGGGTCTGGAAGTTGATAGGCTCAATTTCTACATTGAAACTGATGAGTGGTTTGTCACCTTGTACAGGACATTTTGGCTCAGCATTAATAGTGACCAGACTACTGTTAATGATGTATTTGAGCTGTTAATGAATGGTGGATAGAACGGCTCCAGCCATGTGAATCCACGGTCTTCCCAAAAGTAGGTTGTATCCTGTAGTGATATTAATCACATGGAAGGATACACAGAATGTATGTGGACCACTCACCATGGGTAGTTCAATCTCCCCGATAGCATTTCGTCGGGATCCATCAAAAGCTTTTATAATTGTATGGCTGCTTCAGATCCTGTGGAGATTGATGTTCATTTTCTCCAAGATGACGTAGGGGCAGATGTTTAAGGACGATCCTTAATCTATCAAAACTCCCACCGTATATCAGGAGGACATAACTGCTATATGCAATGATTTGCAATGACTCGTCCCTTCGGGAGGTATATCATCATCGGTGAAAGATATCACATTACTGTTAAAGATGTGATCAACCAGGTGGTGGAAATTTTCAACATCCACTAATTTTGGCAAGTGGGCTTCTTCTAAAACTCTCAGTAAGACCTTCCTATGATCTTCTGAAAAGAAAACCAAGTCCATAATAGAAATCTATTGTGGAGCTTCTTTCAAGCTTAAAACCACCTCGGCTTCATTGTGTCCCATAGTACGGAGGAATTTTTCAATCTTCTCCATGGGAACCTTCCCCTTTGACTTGATAATAGGCTCCATTACCCATTGAGGAAGATACAGTGGAATTTCTTTCAACACTGCATCAGTTGTATTGGATGTAGATCCTTCAGCCTCTCCATAGTTCCATGACACTTTTTTTAGGCTGACAACATGATACTGTGGCCTGAACGGCAATATGATTGGCTTTGGCGTAACCACTTTTAAAGGGTTTTCCACACCTTTGAGCTGAATTGGTTGAATTGTATGTGGTGTGCTAGCCAAATCTCCCTTAGGGGATATAACTGCTATGACATCCTTCCATTTTGTAGGAAATGTGTCCCCACTCTTAAGTAATACTGTGTCATTGTCTGCCATTTGCAAGACACCACTGTCAATCAGGTTCTGAATAAGATGGCAGAGTGCCCAGCATTCTTCAGTGCTGTAACCGCGAGAGTAGGAGTGGTATTGACATACTCCATTAGAATCAAATTGTCTTGAACATGGACTAATTGGAGGTAGCATAGCTGTAATTCTTCCCTCATTGATCAGCATTTGTAATATTTCTTCCATCGGTTGGCCTAAATGGGTGAATTCCCTTTTGTTGGCGAAGTCCCGACGAGCTTTAGCTTTTGCTCTTTTTGTAATTTTATCCTCCAGTGTTTCACTTTCTGGAGTAAATGGTAGAGTGCTTGTAATAAGAGGAAGGAGGCTAACATGCTCCTGGATGAATAATTGACGTGTGACTTGGTTCTGATGAACCATCAGTTCTTCTAATTGGATGACTTGTTCGCCAAGAGCCTTGATTTCCCGTTCTGTCATGAATTGGAATTGTGAATAATCCCATCTATCGGAATTATTCTTGTTAATTTGGGATACACCCACATATTTGGAGCTCTGCCCACTGCCCCAGTTAATCATGTTAACCATCTCTTCCTTGTGTTGAGGGAGAGGGTTGTCTTGAACACGGGGTTGGTCGGGCTTGGTCACCACGATCTCACCATTGTCAATTAAATCCTGGATTTTATGCTTAAGGGCCCAACAATCTTATGTGTCATGGCCTGGAGCTCTAGCATGGTAAGCACATATCTTGTTTACATTGAAACCTTTTCCACTTGGGTTGACTGGTGGAAGAAGATGAGTAATTTTCTTCTAAGTTGTCAGAAGTTTGAGAATGTTTTCGAGTGAATCCCTTAAGGGTGTGAACACTCTTGTACGTCTGACTTCTCTACATTCTGGCAATGGTGGGTTTGAAGACTGTGCTTGAAAAGGGGAATAGTTTTTCCTTTGAATAAGCATGTTTTGATTGCCTTTTTGTCCTTGTAGTATTAAGGAAACATCCTCCTTTTTCTTCTTATGGACCCTCCTGGGGTTCTTTCCATAACCTCCAGACTGGATGTGCTCATCTACAACTTTTAATGCGGCAAGGTCTTGAATCTTCCCAGACTTCAATCCCATTTCAGCCATTTCTCCATGTTTGATCATTTCGCCAGCTAGAACCCTCTCATAGAAGGGAGCTTCTTGAATGTCTATGAAGGTCATCACCATTTCAGACTCAGTCATAAACGGAATAACTTGAGCAGCCAGATGCCTCCATCTTTGGGCATACTCTCTAAACGACTGATTTCGTTGTTTCTTTACCTTGGTAATTTGATACCGGTCCAGAGCCATTTGAGTCTGAAAGCTGTATTGACTGAGGAAAGCATGAGCTAACTCTTCCCAGCTATGAATTTTGGAGTTGTCTAATCTGGTGTACCATGATCTGGCTTCTCTAGTCAGTCTTTTCTGAAACAGTTGCATTCTGAGCTTTTCATCCTCAGCATAAGATTCGAGCTCTCCAATGAATTTCTCTAAATGGGTGTAAAGATCTCCCGATCCATCATATTTTTCAAAATCGGGAGTCTTGAATTTATCTGGATAATGAACCTCGGGAAATATACAAAGGTCTAAATATGAAACACTCCCGTGTGCTCCAACCCCTTTGATAGACCGAATGGTCTCTTCTATTGGTAGGACTTTCTTCCTAATATCACCGATGTCTGGATCTTTTTTGAGATGGGTGATTTCAGGGGTTTTATTAGTTTTGTTGGTTTTGTCTAACTGAAACTCAGGTACTGGAACTTATTTTTTCTGACCCTGGGTTCCTCCATGTGCAGATGATTCTGTATGTATGGGTATTTGTGGACCCTAAGTGGACTTGTGTATTTCTTTGACTAGAATAACCAACTCTGTAATTTGATTACTTAATCCATCGAACTCTTCACGAGAGAGAGGAGTAGGATTAAGTTGACCAGATGTAGCCATGTTTGACTATAGGCTTATTGCCTTTTTGGATTTGGAAAGGGTTACTGGACCAATTGCTTCCCTACAAAAAGACTTATGTAGTTTAGTCTTAGGGAATGTAGAAACGTTACATGCTATGTAATGTGTCCATTTTTAGGAGTATTATCCTGCAAAACGGATGTCAGTTATTTAAATGACAAGATAGCATGACAAGTTTTGATATAAAAAGGGAATGCTTGTACACATATTCCTTTATACTTTCCATTACATTGAGATTGACATGGAAATAAAATTACAAGTAATTGAAATTACAAATAATTGAAATGGGAAGGTATGAAGAGACTTCCCTCCACGTTTGGTTTATCATAGGCTGACCTATCTTAGGCTACTCTCGCGGATTTTTGGCATGAAGGTTCCCATATCATCACAATTTACTTGACGAGAAGTTAATCCGGTTGTAGACGCTCAAATTTTTTGCACGCTTTATCGACATTGCGCAGAGGCGATTCGTCTTTCGTAGATAACCTCGAAGAAGGTGACATCCATTTCGGATACTAGGAAGTTCGGGCCCAACCTTAACACACGGAACATCGGCCCAACCCTAACACAAACCGGGAATGTTATTTCCAATCTCGGAGATAACCCCGAGGTATGCAGATCAAAAGACCGGCAACAACACTGGAGAGGATAGTTCTGTCTCGGCGATAACATTGCGACATTCAGTTCCAGTCCCAGAAACAACACTGGGAGTAGAAACTCCATCCTTGGTGATAGCCCCAAGGGATGCCATTGCAGTTCTGACAATAACTCCGGAAATGCTTGTTTCAAACACATGCGATCAACTTCAAGCTCAGACCTCCTGCCGAGGCACTCATACCTCAGACCCGGTGCTAACAACGGGCAGACAGGCACACCCACAGATGACCTTGCGGAATTCAAACACTTGCAGCAGTCCAATCTCAGATGTAACCCTGAGCAACGTCTGCTTTCCGCTTAAACCGGCGATAACCCCGGTGAGGAGTCAAAACGTCGTCTTACAAACTCAACGTTTTCTCTCACAAGATGATATCGCAACATACCAACAAGTAGTCCAATCTCAGATGTAACCCTGAGCAACGTCTACTTTCAACTCAAACCGGTGATAACCCTGGCGAAGAGTCAAACATCATCTTGCCCTTCAACACCTATGCGTCATCTCAATACTTCATACATACATACATACAATAATGTCTCACAAGAACCGAGGAGTAACAATCCCGAGTAACTATTACGCGTGGCAGTACTTTGGATAGAATTTGAAGCTTGAAGACCATGGGAATAAAACCCTCTTCCTGAATTCGTACAACCTCTAATCCATGTTATTGTGTAACTCTCGACATAAGCGGTCCAAAGAAGGTCAGATATACCTCGTTCGGATGCTCGGATTGAAATTCAGCAAGTTCAAGCGGACATTATAGTGCATGAGTGCACGTACTTCGAGATGACGGGACCCGTGAGGCTTGGATGCACCATGACCAGCCGCAAGTACAACCGCGATTGCTGCAGGTGTACCTGTAGCCATCAGTCTATAAATATGAGCCTTGGGGTCAGCCATTTAAAGAAGAGAAGGAGAGGAAAAGGCGAGGAAGCCCTGTCCATTTTACTCTGTATCCATATCTTTTGAGTGTTTCCTCATCTTTAAACACTTGTTAGCTCACATGTAGCTATCTTTTATCCGGCAGGAGATGAGTGTTTATCCATTTAAAGTCATAGAAGTCTACATTGGCAACCCACTGTAAGCCTTCTCACATTATATAAAGCCTTATTCTCATATTAACACACATTGTTATACACATTGAGAGTCGTGTTGTGTGCGTTTGCCTGGACTTCGGTCCATGGTTTTCATTTCTGTCTGTATATATATACTTATATATATATATATATTTCATATATGGACTAACATTATCGAGTTATGCCTCGATTGAGCCTAGACTTCGGTCTAGAGCGTTTATTGCTTTTATATATATATATATATATATATATATATATATATATATATATATATACTTATATATATAATTGTTGTCAGACATATCTGATGAGCCTGGATTTTACATCCGGAGCATTTACTCGCTTTTATATATATATACTTATATATATAATTGTTGTCGTTTTATATCTCGATGAGCTTGGATTTTATCCAAGTTGCATTTACTCGCTTTATATATATATATATATATATATATATATATATATATATATACATTTCTATCAGGCTTGGAGTTTACTTCGTGGCCTTTTATAGTTTTATTTACATTTCGTCTTGCCTGGAGTTTACTTCGTGGCAGTTGATCGCTTTTACAACTTTATTTACATTTCGTCCTGCCTAGAGTTTACTTCGTGGCAATTGATCGCTTTTACAGCTTTATTTACATTTTCGATCCCCCATGGAGTTGCTTCATGGTGGTTGATCATGTCCATATATATATTTACCACATTTATATATTTACATTTCCGATCCCCCATGGAGTTGCTTCGTGGTGGTTGATCAAGTATGTATGTATATATTTATAGCTTTTATATATATAACTGCTTACTGCTTTCCATACTAACTATAGTATCATGTGAGCCTAGAAATCATGTGATCACAGATTCAGTCTACTGAATCTAGATTCGGTTCCCATGATGGACATTTTTCAGCTGTAAGCAGCTTGTACATTATTTTATAGTGTCTGAATTTTCTTGGATGGCTGTCATGCCCATGAGGAGTTCTAAGATCACAGATATTATTTTTCTCGAGAATGCTTCGCATTTCGAAAATAAAAGAAACAAGCCGAACATTTAATAATAAAATGGAAGTACCAAAGGCCTCAATTGCTATTGACCACAGGGTTTGAAAAACCTATTTTACAAAACGTCATTGCTATATCTTGTTTAAAACTGAATTTTTCTATAAATTCAAACCCTATGTATATAGGCGCGAACGAGGTACAACACTACTTCTAAATAATTGCACATTAATCCACACACACACACACATTCATATAACAGTTTCTTTCAAAAGTGGTGGTCACCGTGGCAACACAGATGTCGGGGGGTGCCTAACACCTTCCCTCCGCATAATCAAACCCCTGGACCTAAATGAATCTTGGTTTCACAGACCCGTTTAGCAGTGTCACATCACTGGGTCAATGTACAAACCTTTTCGATTGCGTTGGTGCAACCAGTTAAATACACCAACTGGAGACTCTTAAAGTCAAATCATCGACATTATACATGTCGGACCTTTTTCACTTGTTTTTTCAAACAAATCTCACATTAACATGAGAACACCAAGAACAAGTAACGAAAAGGGACACTAAAAAATCCCGACGTCGACAGGTGGCGACTCTGCTGGGGATTCCAGTAAGAGGGCTTAAGCCACTATTGCAAGCTTTTCAAAATTGTTATATGCTTGTGTGTGAATGTTGCATTTATATTTCTGATGAATGTGTACGAATGCATTTTTATTTACTGCACTGCTAAATATCTATCTATGATATTAGTGCTTCGCACATGTCATCACTTTGCATAAACGGTGAGACACGTTGTATGTGAATGCATGTTGTGTGGTTCCTCCATCAGGAGGTTATCTTGTCGGTGTTTGATTACTGGACTCGCAGGAAGAATAATTCCAGCGAGGCTCAGGAAAGGCACCACCAAGATTCACTCCAGTTGAAAAACCGGATTAACTTCCCGTCAAGTAAGTTGCGATGATCTGGGAACCTTCATGCCAAAAAGCCGCGAGAGTAACCCTAAGATAGGTCAACCTCTGATAAACCAAACACGGAGGAAAGTCTCTTCATACTTTCCATTTTTAATTACTTGTAAATGCATTTACTTGTAATTTTATCCCATGTTCATCCATATGTAATGGAAAATATGAAGAATATATGTGCATGCATTCATGTTATCAATTAACAACCAGTTTTGCAGGACAAAAATTCCTAAAATGGACTATGATAACATTTACATTACCCTAAGACTAAACTACGTAAGTCTTTTGTAGGGAAGCAATTGGGCTTGTTACCCGCTCAAAATCTAAAAAAGCCACAGGCCTACACCCACTCATGTCTTCTTTTGACCAGTCTAATGCTGTTTCCTGAGAAGAATTTGACGGATTGAGTAAACAAATTAAAGACTTGCCTGTTCTACTGAAAGAATTGCACCAGTCCACTCAGGGTACGAAAATCCCTCCACATGCAGAATCGGATCTTATGCGGAAAATGAAAAGCTCAGAATGCAGCTGTTTCAGAAAAGTCTGACTGGAGAATCCCGTTCATGGTATACCAGATTAGACAACTCAAAGATCCATAGCTGGTAAAAGCTGGCTCATGCCTTCCTTACTCAATACAGTTTTCAATCTCAGATGGCTCCTGACCGGTATTAAATCACCAAGGTCAAGAAATAGTCTAATGAGTCATTTAGAGAGTACGCTCAAAGGTAGAGGCGCCTTGCTGCTCAAGTTATTCCTTCCATGACAGAATCAAAAATGGTCATGACTTTCATAGATGTATAGGAAGCTCCTTTCTATGAAAGAGTTCTAGCTGGTATTGGCAAACCATTCTCTGAAATGATCAAGCACAGAGAGATGGCTGAGATGGGATTGAAGTCCGGTAAAATTCAAGACCTAGCCAGCTCTTAAAGTCAGCATCGAGCACATCCAAATCGGATCTTATGGAAACAACTTCCTGAGGGTCCATAAAAAAGAAAGAGGAGGATGTTTCCTTGATACTACAAGGACAAAAAGGCAATCAAAGCATTCCTATACAAAGGAGAAACTACTCCCCTTTTCCAGCACAATCTTCAAACCCTCCATTGCCTACCAGTGGAGAAGTAAAGCGACCTCGAACGTTCACACCCTTAGGGGACTCGCTTGAGAATATTCTTGCTCTTCTGACTGCTCAGATGAAAATTACACATCTTCTTCCACCAGCCAACCCTAATGGGAGGGGTTTTAATCCTACTCGGAAGTGTGTTTATCATGCCGGAGCACCTGGACATGATACTCAAGATTGTTGGGCCTTGAAACACAAGATTCAAGATTTAATAGACAACGGTGAGATCGTGGTCACCAAACCAGATCAACCTCACGTGCAAGACAACCCTCTTCCTCAACACAAAGAAGAAGAGGTCAACATGATCAGTTGGAGCACTGGACAGGTTTCCAATTCTAATGGTGAATCACCCCAAACCCTCAAAGACGGTGTTGACAGATGGGATTATGCAAAGTTCCAATTTATAATGGAACGAAAGATGAAAGATCTTTGCAAACAAATTGAGCCACTGGCAGAATTGGTGACCCACCATCATCAAGTCACACGCCAATTAATCAGGCAGGAGCATGCCTATCTCCTTCCTTTTGTTATGAATGCTTCCTCACCACCTTCAGAAAGCGAAGCTATGGAGGATAAGGTTGCGAAGAGAGCAAATACTAAAGCCCGTCAGGATTTTTCCAATCAGAGGGAATTCACCTATTTGGGCCAATCTATGGAGGAGATACTGCAGATGTTGATCAACGCAGGAAGAATTACCTTCCTTCTCCCTCCAATCAATCCCCGTTCAGGACGATTTAATTCTGATGAAGTATGTCAATATCATTCACATTCTCACAGTCATAGTACAGAAGAATGTTGGGCACTCCGCCATCTCATTCAGAATCTTATTGATAGCGGTGTCCTGTAAATAGCAGATGATTACACTGTACAACTCAAGGGTGGGAATGCATGTCCTACCAAATGGAAGGGATCAGTGGCAGTTATATCCGAAGTGGATGATGAGACTGTCAAAGTATTTCCCATACAACCAATTCAACTCAAAGGAGTTGACAATCCTTTGAAAGTGGCCACACCAGAGCCAATTTCTTTATCTTTCAGACCACAATATCTTGCTCTCAGCTTACACAAAGTTCCATGGAATTATGGAAAAGCTGAAGGATCCACGTCTCATACGACTGCTACAGTGTCGAAGGAAAATCCATTGTATCTTCCTCAACGGGTTATTAAACCTACTTGCGAAGCGAAAGGGAAGTTTCCCATGGAGAAGATTGAAAAATTCCTCCGCACTATGGGCCACAACGAAGCCAAAGTGGTTTTAAGCTTGCGAGAAGCTCCACACCAGATTTTAATACTGGACTTGGTTTTCTCTTCTGAGGATCATCGGAAGATCTTACTGAAGGTTTTGGAAGAAGCCTACTTGCCAAAATCAGTGGATGTGGAAAAATTTGAACATTTGGTTGATCACATTTTCAACAACAATGTGATATCCTTCACTGATAACGACATGCCTCCCGAAGGGACCGGTCATTGCAAGCCTCTGCATATTGCAGTTTTGTCTTCCGGGTACATGCTAGCTGGAGTTTTGATAGATGGGGGCTCATCTCTAAATATCTGTCCTTATGCCACCTTGGTGAAGATGAATATCAATCTCAATCGGATCCAAAGAAGCCATACGGTTATCAGAGCTTTTGATGGATCCCGACGAAATTCCGTTGGAAAGATTGAATTGCCAATTGAGATTGGTCCAAATACATTCAATGTATCTTTCCACGTCCTCAAGATAGACTCAGGATATAACCTGCTATTGGGGAGACCATGGATACACATGGCTAGAGCTGTTCCCTCCACCTTACATCAACAACTCAAATACATTATCAACAACAGTCTAGTCATCGCTAACGCCGAAATGGAATGTCCTGAACAAGGAACTCTACCAATTATCAGCTTCAATTTAGAAGTTGAATGTGCCAGTTTCCATACTCTGGAAGTGAGTAACACACAATACCTTTCTATTGGGCGCCACTTCCCGCACTCCAAGATTTTTTTGCCGAGGTTATGTCGGCTACCACTCAAGAAATGATGTTATTGGGTCATCAACCTGGACAAGGGCTTGGTAAAGATAAGCAGGGTATTAAGCACCCTATCCAAATGTCCAGTCAAATTGGAACAGCCGGGCCAGGATATTCTTCCAGTTCCAGACACATGAATCCTCATAAGCACAAGCAGGTTCCTCAAGCTTCCGTCGAACGACAATTTTCTATACCTTTACATCATGAGTTGATGCAATCTCCAGTAAAGGTTCCAGCCCATGTTGTGGCAATGTTATTTCCGAAACTAGTGCCAATCAAAGAAAAAGAGGTGATGATTCCTGATTCCAAAGCGAAAGAAAAGGAACGGAAACATAAACATGACCTTGCCTTAATGATGGCAGGCATACGCGTCATTGTTCATGATAAACATACAAATAGATACACCCCAAACGATGATTGCCCAGATGTCATGGTTATCATTCAGGAGAAGGAGGACAATGACAATACTTCCATCACTGCAGTCCATCAGGACTTTGCCCTCGACAATTGGAGCAGCACTCCATGCATTGGTCGAGAAGCGTAAAACAGGCAGAAAACCCCTCTACCCTGTAGATAATATTAACTGCTTACTTTTCTATACAATATTAGCAGTTATTTTGTCAGTATATGCTCACATTTCGTATGATTAAATAGTTTCTTATATTAAGTGAAAACATATTTTGTTTCAGGACTCTGAATTTAGATGTGCCTATACTTGCTGATAAGATGCCTTTTCTCCACAAGGATTGTAACTTTGATGAAAAGTTGGACTCAGACTTGATGGAAATCCAAGAGGAAATTGAGATACCTCAGGAGATCAAAGAATGGGTCGAAGATAAACCTGAAACCAACCTTGATCAAACCACTTCTTTCAATCTCGGGACCTTAGAAAGCCCTAAGTTAATCCAGATTGGTTCAGACCTCACTCCAAACCAACGGAATGACATGGTTGTGTTATTAACCCAATTTTAGGATGCATTTGCATGGTCTCACAAAGATATGGTGGGTTTGTCCACTGACATTGTTCTTCATCGCCTTCCCATTAAAGATGGATTCAAGCCAGTTAGGCAAAAGCTCAGGCGATTGAAACCTGAGTGGAGTTTAAAACTTACAAAAGAAATTATGAAACAATTTCAAGCTGGCATTATCATGGTGTCTACATATCCGGAGTGGATATCCAACATTGTTCCCGTGACTAAACCAGGGAGAAAGGTGCGAGTCTACGTGGATTATCAGGATTTGAATAAAGCTTGCCTTAAAGATAGCTTTCTCGTGCCCTTTATCAACATTCTTATTAACAATACTGCTCAATACGGCATGTACTCCTTTGCTGATTGCTTTGCGGGGTACCATCAAATTATGGTCGCTGAGGAAGATCGTGAGAAAACTGCTTTCATCACGCCTTGGGGAACTTTTTGCTACAGACGGTTGTCATTCGGCATCATCAATGCCGGGGTAACCTATCAGCGAGCTATGATGGCTCTTTTCCACGATTTAATGCATAAAGAGATAGAGATCTACGTGGATGACATCATTATCAAATCCCGAAAGGAGGAGGACCACTTAGACCATCTCAGAAAACTTTTCAACAGGTTGCGTAAGTACAACTTGAAGTTGAATCCCGCCAAGTGCGCCTTTGGTGTTAAGTCAGGCAAGTTGCTAGGTTTCGTAGTCAGCAACAAAGGTATTGAACTGGATACTACCAAAATCTAGGCCATCAAGGAAATGTCCATTCCTCAGATAGAGAAGGAAATACGGGTATTTTTGGGAAGGATCAACTTCATTAGCAGATTCATTTCTCAACTCACAGCAACCTGTGAGCCAATCTTCAAGTTGTTAAGGAAGAACTCCTCCATGAAATGGAATGATGAGTGTCAGAAAGCCTTCCTCACAATCAAAGAGCAACTGATTAACGCTCCTGATTTGGTACCTCCCATGAATGATGGTCCCCTGTTCATGTACCTGTCCATAAATGACAATGCCATGGGCTGTATGCTGGGGCAAAAAGACAATAGAGGTCAAGATCGAGCTATCTATTACCTCAGCAAAAGATTCAGCATCAGTGAAAACAAGTACACTCTGATTGAGAAGACTTGTTGTGCTTTAGCCTGGGCTTCCATGAGGTTACAACATTACCTCCATGGTCACACAACCCATCTCATATCCCGAATGGATCCTCTCAAGTATGTGTTCCGTAAGCCCATACTGAATTGTCGACTGTCCAGATGGCAGTAGATCCTACAGTAATTTGACATCGTCTACGTGATGCAAAAGTCTATCAAAGGCCAAGGAATTGCGGATCAACTGGCCGCCGCACCTGCAGGGGACTACAAACCCTTGGAAACATACTTTCCCGATGAAGGGATAATGACCGATTCACCACAACATCGAGACGATACATCCATGTGACGTGGAGAATGTATTTTGATGGAGTCATTAACACGTAAGGCTCTGAGTGGAGCGCTTCTAATATCCAAAGACGGGGACCAAAGATCTCCTGTCGCCATCAAATTGCGCTTTGTCAAACACCAACAACACAAATTTGAGTATGAAGGTCATCATGGGGCAAAAACTTGCCCGCTCAATGGGCATCGTAGTTAATCGTCTTTGGGGATTCTGAATTGGTAATCGACAATCCACGTGAATCTATCAAACCAAAGAATTACATTTATCGCCTTACCATCTCGGCAAGTTTTACAGATGGCTTTGGAGTTCGAAGAAATCTCCTTTCTACACATTCCTCGTAATAAGAATGATTTTGCAGATGCATTAGCAACGTTGGCCTCCTTGGTTTACATACCTGACAAGGAAAACATGCCAAGCATCACGTTTACTCTGCAAAAAGCCCCAGTCTATGGGAATTACGTTGGAGAAGTATCGGATGAACTACCTCCCATCCACAATCCTTCATATCAGCACATCAAGGAGTATCTGTGAGATTGATCTACACCCGCTGAGGCGAGCCTAACTGAGAAGAGGAAGATTCATCGACTTGCTATGAAATTCTACCTGAGCGGAGATGCACTCTACAAAAGAGATGATGGATTAGGTCTCCTCAGATGTCTAGATAAAGACCAAGCTCAGAGACTCATGGATGAGATTCATGGTGGAGTATGTGGCCCTCACATGAGCGGACCCCTACTTGTCAAGAAGATCCTCAGAACGGGGCATTATTGGCTTACACTCAAAGTTGACTGTGATGATCACGTCAAGAGGTGCTATCAATGCCAGATTCATGGGAATGCTATCCATGCCCCTCCAAGGGAACTCCACAATATGAGTTCACCATGGCCCTTCTCAATGTGGGGAATGGACGTGATCGGGCCCATCAAGCCCAAAGCCAGTAATGGACATCGATTTATATTCACCATGATCGACTACTTCACCAAATGGGTAGAAGCAGCCTCCTTCCCCAGGGTTACTAAAGAATTCATCATTGTTGTCATCAGAAACAATGTTATTTGTCGATATGGACAACCAGAGGTCATTGTGTCAAACAATGCTAAGAACCTCAACAACAAAATGATGGAGGAGTTATGCAGAAAATTCCACATCAAGCACCTCAATTCCGTCATCTACCATCCAAAGATGAATGGTGTTGTTGAAGCGGCTAATAAAAACATCAAAAATATCATGCAGAAAATGTCCGCCAATCACAAAGGATGGCCTGACCTCTTGCCTCTGACTTTATTAGCCTACAGAACTTCCATGCGTGCTTCCACTAGGGAAACCCCCTACTCATTAGTCTATGGGATGGAAGTAGTGCTCCCCATAGAGGTGGAAATGGAATCCCTCAGAGTATTGATGGATGCTCAGTTGGATGAAGAGCAATGGGTACAAGACAGGTATCACCAATTGTCTCTAATAGACGAAAGGCGATCCGCGGCTATCTTCCATGGTTAGTTATATCAGCAAAGGATCGCACGATCCTACAATAGAAAAGTCCGACTATGGAAGTTTAAACAACATGACTTGGTTTTGAAGAAGATCATTGACAACCAAGATCAATCTAAGGGAAAATTTTCTCCTAACTGGGAAGGCCCATTTGTTGTCAAGGAGGTACTGATAAGAGGTGCTCTCAGATTGCAGGAAATGGATGGCGATGAATTTCCACAACTTATCAACTCGGACACCGTGAAACGGTACTATGTCTGAAGTTACCCTCAAACAAACATCCTAGTTTTGATCATCAAATCACCAGTTATTCCGATTTTGAACCCTCTTCTTTTTTTGCATACTCTTCTTCCCCTCAGGGAAACATGCACTTCAAACCAGCAGCCTGGTATCACTTCATTTCAAACCTTCCATACAATTTTGGTTATCCTGAAGACGGGATTTAACATTTCACAATTTCGGTTATCCTGAAGACTGAATTGAACCTTTCACACTTGCAGTTTATCCTGAAGACGGGATTAAACTTTTCACACTTACAGTTTATCCTAAAGACGAGATTAAACTTTTCTACGCTTGCAGTTTGTCCTGAGGACGGGATCAAACTTTTTTCACAATTGTAGTTTATCCCCATTATGGGATCAAACTTTCTTCTCCCCGCAGTATAACCTGCACATGGGATTCACGTTTTTTCTTCAGTTGCGATTCGTCCCGAGGGGCGAAATACGTCGACCTGATCTCCCTGATACCTGGGGGTACGTAGGCAACCATATTCTATATGGCCCGGTCGCAATAAAGAAAAACAACAAAAACATTTCTGCCATTTCTATACAAAAACAACAAAAACATTTCTACACCCATTTGCCTTTCACATTCAGCGTTGAACCTCTTACACTAGGTTCGAACTACGCAGACTTGATCTCCTCTTCAATAGGAGTACGTAGGAAGCCATTTATGGTTCAGTCTAACCCCTACCAGAACAAAAATTCTTGTCACACGGTACTGGGATCAACCTTTAATTCGCCACATTTCATTGGTTTCAGATTAAAGGGATGGAATTACCCAACCTCTTCTCACAAATAGAAGATTCGGTGACCATCTAAGTTGCGATCGTGCCTCAAAGAGCAATACCAACCCATAAGAGATAGAAAACTAGGCTTCTCACAAATAGAAGTACTGGCAACCATCTGTGGTGTGGTCAATCTCAAAGAGGAAGAAACTACCCTCCTCTCCACTTTTCCATACAGATACCAGTCCCAAGACACCAAAGATGGTAGGGATATACAAAAATCAATGATCCATTCTGAGAGATCTTGCGACGTCTCAATGTCCATCTATCAAGGATAAGTTCAGAATGCATCAAGATCACAAGGCCCTGAAGAAATAGGCAAATATCAAGCAAGTATCAAGGCATAACTAAAAGGGAAGTGAATTAAAATATATTTCCCTGTCATACATAATACTATTTAATATATACATATGTGTTGTACAAGACAAAATGGCTAAGCTAGTCTGTGCAAGAAAATACAAAGCTATCTACAGATCTGTATGTATGCAGACTATCAGATCTAACATAGCATCCCTCTCTGAAGATGGAGGTAGCGCTGCAAGCTCCTGCCCAAGGGTATCTACACGAACTAGTAGATCAGAGGCTAACTGCATGATGGCATATGCTCATCAATGTAAGCACTCATGTCAACAAGACTGACAGTCATCTGGGATATAACGGAAGTACTATCTGCAATGGCCACATCCCTAGCAGATGAGGCGGCATCCCACTCCACAATCAATGCATCCCTGGCTGATCTAGCCTCATCCCTCTCTAACATAGTGGCATCTCTCTCATCAAGAGTCACAACATCACTACTCTAGCCTCGATCTCTATCATAGGTCATCAGATGTAAGCTCTGCTCCAAATATCGTGCTGCATCGAGTAACAATGGCTTTTCGGGGTGGGAGAATCCATCACAAATGCTGGCAACCCAGCAGTCAAATCATCGATGGGAATAATTGCCTCCTCTATAGGCTCCTCATCGTCAGAATCAATCTCCTGCACTGTGGATACTACCGCAGTCAATGCAGTCTTTGTCTCCATCCATGCAGAATACTATACAGAACAACCTAGATGACTGACAGAAAACTCAACCAGCCCTCGCTGATCCCAGTAGGCATACAACCTAGATCTGTCCTCCGCCGATGGAAAGCGTGTGAAGCGGTTACCGACTCATCCCCCTCATACGGATGAAAATCCTGAAACTGGTCAAACTAACATATAACGGCCAATGGGTGGTAAGTGATCATGCCCCTCAAACCAGCTAGAGGGAGATAATCCATGCCTGGAGAATGAGTAATGAAGCTGTAGGGTGAACTAAGCCCTGAACACGGTAATATAGCAAACGGGTCTCTAATCCATGCCAGAAAAGCTAACCACGATGCAACATCTGTACACTCCACAGGCTAGAAGGAGTACGACATGGCTATATCATGGGTGAAACAAAACCCCTGCCATCTAAATGTGTCAATTGGTCTCAAGTGTGACATAAACCACACATACAAGATGACCGAAGCTACTCAGAAACACTCTTTGTCTTGATAAGTGGAACAAGATGTAATGACCTCGAGTCTCTGCAATGATCATTGGTACAATGGTATGACCCTCCCTGAGAGCTCTTACTGCCATAATGACACCGATATTCAGCTCATCTATGTACCGCGGCATGAAGACGTATAACAATACGCACAAAAGTAGTACATCTACTCTGGCTGAACGTCAATGATCCTCCGGTGTGGTGAAATCCCCAGAATGCCGTGCATAGCTATCCTTAGAGCCAAACCTGTCAAACAGGAAATGCTGGGATATCATATGGCCGGATGTAATCTCATCCTATACCACTCTACGTCTCAATTCGGTGAGTGTCATAAGACCATCCAGAGGTAAATGCTGAATATCTCTGGACATACATACATATGCATAACATAATAACATGCATGATACAATAGATGGAAATATGATATAGGGAATGGAAAACTGTACATACATTCCTAAGTATATCATCATCTAATACATCTCTGTATAGCTAAAATATAGGGAAATGGGGCGAAGCTACCCAACATCCAACAAGAGGCCTATCAAAAGATATAGCGAGAATGGGGCGAAGCTACCCAGCAGCTAATAGAGGCCTATCAAAAGAGATAACGAGAAATATATCAGAAAAAGTCAATAGTGTCGATGTCTACATCATCGATACTGTCCATCTGATGTAACTCCTCCTAAGTCACTGAATCTCTATCTACAGGGATGTATGGCCGATACAAGGAGGATCTCAGACTGCAAGCAAAGCCATATGGGTCACCGAGGGGCAGTACAGAGCTGGAAGGATCAAAAGTATCTACCTCTGAACGATCTCTGCCCAAATGCCGAATGAAAAGATGTGTCTGGTCCAACTGTCAGGTTAATCTGTCAATCTGTGTCACATAAGTCGGATCTCTGACACAAGCTAACCAATCTATCATCATCACGGATCTTGGAACCATATCCCCCATATACTGTGTAGCGCGGGTCTGAGCTCCAATAGTACGAGGGATCCACCAATGCTGGAACATCTCCTGAGACCAGAGGCCCTCTGACAATATAAAATCGTCAATCCCTATCAATGGAATGTCAATGACGGGTGACTGCAAAATAGGCCAATAACGCTGGCGGGGAGGCAAGATCGCAGATACTGATCTCTCTCTGTAGAGTGCTCCTAATAAAGACGCTTCTCCTAAATAGAGCTCCCATCCTCTATCTATGAAGAGAGGAATCATGTGGGTGGAAATGATGTACTCTACTCCAGTTGGGCACCCATCCTCAAAACCAACTCCCAAATGCTCTCTAGAGTAGGGAATCCATGTGATGACATCGGCTATCAACAACTCCAGTTGTAGGCGACAATGAGTGAAACCCTCAGCAATAGGGACCTCCGCCAGTATGGAATGATGTCATCTCCGTCCTCGTGGATGGGTGTCTAAACCTAACACGCTCACAGGACACAAACATGGAAGCCTCCCATAGGCCCAAAACTGCCAACACAAAGGCAAACATTTGCTATCAGTCAACACTCTTAACCTATACATGGGAAAAGACAAGAGAAACACTCACCAGCAGAAATGGGTAGAATCCTAACCACGCCTCAGTCAAGCCCTGCAATCGCATGCGCAATCCCCTGAGGAAATAGGCAAAGTTGTAGGAACCCCAATCATACTCTCCTATACGATCCACGTGTCGAGTGGCACTAATCAAAGCGATGGACACCGTAGAGGAGATATCTGCTATGAAGCAGCCCCTAATGATCATCAGGAACAATCGCCGAAGAATGCAATCCCTGAATCTCACATCATCGGGTATGGGCTCACTCAATAGCCCGCTCATAGCATCTACACTCAAAGGACCCATACGAATAGTCCTGCCCTTGAGCGCCTCCGCTGGAACTCCCAACAACGATCTGACGGCAGTAGGAGTGATATCCGTCGTGCAAGGCAACGGCTCCCCTCCAAACTCCATACCTGTGATAAACCGCTAATCCATCGGCGTCATCATCACCTCACGGTCCAACAAATGGAGTGACTGAGTATGGTGAAACCACCGCTCAGACAATGCCATGAGGTAACCCCATGGATAGTGACAGGGTAGAATGAAGAAGAACATCCCAAATCCTCAGCCATGGACGATCGCTCTGTAGTCATCATGCAAAGCCTGATACATAGAGTGGATGCTAAACCGATTCCCGAGGTCAGGTGAAGTCGGGAACCTACATCAAATGCAGATCAACATCAGAATCCTTGACTCCTAATCAATAGGAAATAAGGAAGATTAAAGATCTAACTTCATACCTCGTTTGCGTGCAGGTATACTTAAGGATGCCTACTCAAGTCACCCAAAAGATCTGGATTCGCCACTTGAATACCTGGAAATTCCCTACGAGGAACACGTACAACAGGAGCAGGAACCTCGATTGGTACATCCTCCTCCTCATCCTCAACATTCGGCACTTTAACTCAAATAGGACGTATTACCGCCTCTACTAAATGACGGGGCTGTCTGACAGAACGGCGTTGAGGCTCTTCAGAAGCTCTCCTCCGTACACCAAAAGTGGTCCTGCGGGAACTACTCGGTTGATCCGGATCCATAATATCTGGACAATAAGTCTCCAAATCACCTCAGAAAGGGTGTGGTAATTTCTTACCTGGAGCTTTTCAAAATGTATTATTTAACATACATCTATAGTAGAGTTACAAATGCATGACTACCCAATACCTATATTTTGGGAAAATTTTGCCATAGTCCCCTTTGTAAATGGGACTATCCACATGCACATAGGCATGACTAGGTGGCCATTCAGTAGCACACCTATACACAGTCATATACATCCTACATGCATTATCACATCACAGTGAAAAAATCCATAAAGATTATTTTACTTTTATGCCTTTACTCATTTGTCCTCAGATAGGATAAGAAATGACAGTAAAAGGTGCCAATTTGAGTGTTTCAAAAGTCAAATTTTTTCACATCATTATGTTCAGCATGGTTTAATACTAACATTTTCTATGTTGAATATTTTTTATCAAGTTATATCAGCATGCATATTCACTACTATGTGTCTAAATGCATTTCATGTGATAAGTCATTTTTTAACGGATAGAAACTGGATAAAAAAACATGTATACATTACCAGGACAGTGAAGAACGCTTCTACGGTGGCAGAATATGTAGAAAGTTACCCGAACTCAGCAGATCTGAAGAAGAACTGTCAGATTTCCTACGCTGCGCAACTTAAAAATGACTTATGAAAGTAACCATTGGCCTATACATAGGCACGGTTAGCCGCAGCTCACTGCATGCTCTTGCAGTGTACCGCGCAAAGACTTCTACATGGGTCCCACACCTCCGGCTTGCTCCAGTTAGAGTTGCAAAGGAGGTCTCACAAGCTGAAAAGGCCAAATCAGGAATAAAAATGCTACGCGATTGAGCGGAATAGCCTAAAATCCTGGTTTCTTGTCGGCCAGAGTTAAACTCCCGTCGTTTCAATGGTATTCGCTTGAATGTAGGGTATACTATACCAATGAGCTCAGCTTTCACAGATCATGCTCGACAATACCCCACAAAGGTTCGATGCCGTCATTTGTAGGGTCATAACCCTAAACCTCCCCGGCGGGGGTTACAACGCAAAACCATGAGATATCAAACCTCCCCGGCGGGGGTTACAATGCAAAACCATGAGATATCAAACCTCCCCGGTGGGGGTTACAACACCGAAGTTATCAACTGAAGAAATATCCCCGGCGAGGGTCACAACGCACATCTTTCAAGCATCTATGTTTCCCCGGCGGGGGTTACAACACAATGCAACCATTGATACACACATCAATGAAGGTCAAGCAACCTTGACGTCATGTCAGCTGATGGCAAGTAAACCCATCGAAGCAACTCGTCTACGTATCCCTGACGGGGGTTATAACGTAATGCTACCATTGACACATACATCAATGAAGGTCAAGCAACCTTGACAATGCACCTAGCAGGGATTTATCCGGTGATACACACATTAACGAAGGTCGGGCAACCCTGACGACGACAAACTGTTGGCAGTAACTCCGATAAAATGAGGAAATATGTTATACACATCCTCAAAAGCCTTATCCCCATAGATCTCTTAGACACAAGAGGTACCTCTATGGAATATAAGCCAGTGTCTAGGATTCAAGACTTTGGGGATATCCCCAACGTCAACATCCTTGGAGACTTGGATCGCATGTCCAAGCCATCACTGATTGTCATCCCAATAGGATTACCTGACAATCATGCATCATACATTTGCATCATCTTGCTGCATATAGCATTATGTTTATCTTTCTTGCAATTCAAGTGTCTAGGATTCTTTATCCTATCCATGCCTTGCATTGCATGAATATGATAAGGAGGGGCATCTGTAGACACTCGAAATTTTTTGCACGCCTGTTATTGACATTGCAATAGGGCAGATTCGTCTTTCAGAGATGACCCTGGAAGACAGCTGACATCCATTTTGGATACTACCAGAAGTTCAGTTCCAACCCGGAACACAAACCAGGAACATCAGTTCTAACCCGGAACACAAACTGGGAATGTCATTTCCAATCTCGGAGAGGACAGTTCTGTCTCGGCGATAACACCGCGACATTCAGTTCCAATCCCAGAAATAACACTGGGAATAGCAACTCCATCCTTGGTGATATCCCCAAGGGATGTCATTGCAGTTCCAGCGATAACTCCAGAAATGCTTGTTTCAAACACATGCGATAAGTTTCAAGCTCAAACCTCCTGCCGAGGCACTCATACCTCAGACCTAGAGCTAACAACGGGAAGACAGGCACACCCACAGATGACCTTGTGGCATTTAAACACTTATAGCAGTCCAATCTCAAATGTAACCCTGAGCAACGACTGCTTTCTGCTCAAACTGGCGATAACCCCGGTGAGGAGTCAAAACGACATCTTACCGCCTCAACGTTTTCCCTCACAAGATGATATCGTATCATACCAACAAGTAGTCCAATCTCAGAAGTAACCTTGAGCAACGTCTACTTTCAACTCAAACCGACGATAACCCCAGCAAAGAGTCAAACATCATCTTTCCCCTTCAACACCTGCGTGTCGTCTCAACACTTCATACATACATACATACAACAATGTCCCACAAGAACCGAGGAGTAACAATCCCGAGTGACTATTACGCGTGGCAGTACTTTGGATAGAATTTGAAGCTTGAAGACCATGGGCATAGACCCCTCTTCCTGACTTCGTACAACCTCTAATCCATGTCATTGCGTAACTCTCAACACAAACAGTCTGAAGAAGGTCAGATATACCTCGTTCGGATGCTTGAATTGAAGTTCTACAAGTTCGAGTGGACATTACAGTGCATGAGTGCACGTACTTGAGACGACGGGACCCGCGAGGCTCGGATGCACCACGACCAATCGCAGGTACAACCACGGCTGCCGCAGGTGTACCTACGGCCATCAGTCTATAAATATGAGCCTTGGGGTCATCTATTTGAAGAAGAGGATGAGAGGAAAAGGCGAGGAAGCCCTATCTATTTTACTCTATATACACATCTTTTGAGTGTTTCCTCATCTTTAAACACTTGTTAGCTCACATATAGCTATCTTTTATCCGGCGGGAGATGAGTGTTTATCCATTTAAAGGCATAGAAGTCTACATTGGCAGCCCAATGTAAGCCTCCTCACATTATATAAAGCCTTCTTCTCATATTAGCACACACTGTTATACACATTGAGAGTAGTGTTGTGTGCGTTTGCCGAACTTCTATTCCATGGTTTTCATTTTGTCAGATATATATACTTATATATGTATATATTTCATATATGGAATAACATTATCGAGTTATGCCTCGATTGAGCCTGATTTCTTGTATGGAACGTTTTATTGTTCATGGGATATATCTCGATGAGCCCGGATTTACATTCTATGCGTTTTCTACTTTTATATATATATTTGTACATATATATATATATATATATATATATTTACATTTCTGTCACAGTTCGGAGTTTACTTGTCGCGCTTTTATGACTTTATTTATATTTCGTCTTGCTCGGAGTTTACTTACGTGGCGGTTGATCGCTTTTATGACTTTATTTACATTTCGTCCTTCCGGAGTTTACTTCGTGGCGCTTGATCGCTTTTACCGCTTTATTTACATGTCATCTCGCTCGAGTTTACTTCGTGGTAGTTGATCGCTTTTCTGATTTTTATTTACATTTTCGATCCCCATGGAGTTGCTTCGTGGTGGTTGATCATGTCCATATATATATATATATATATATATATATATATATATATATATATATATATATATATATATATATATCGCTTTTATATATTTACATTTTCGATCCCCAATGGAGTTGCTCCATGGTGGTTGATCATGTCTGTATATATATTTACAGCTTTTATATATATAACTGTTTATTGCTTTCCATACAAACTGCAGTATCATGTGAGCCTAGGAATCATGTGATCACAGATTGATCTCATCAATCTAGATTGATTCCCATGATGGACATTTTTCAAATTGTAGCGACTTGTACATTATTTTACAGTTTCTGAATTTCCTTGGATGGCTGTCATGCCCATGAGGAGTTCGGAACTACTATATATTATTTTCTCGAGAATGCTTCGCATCTCGAATATAAAAGCAAACAAGCCGAACATTTAATAATAAAATGGAAGTACCAAAGGCCTCAATTGTTATTGAGCACAGGGTTTGAAAAACCTCTTTTACAAAACGTCATTGTTATATCTTGTTTAAAACTGAATTTTTCTATAAATTCAAACCCTATGTATATAGGTGCGAACGAGGTACATCACTACTTCCAAATAATTGTACATTGATCCACACACACACACATACACACACATTTATATAACAGTTTCTTTGAAAAGTGGCGGTCACCGTGGCAACACGGATGTCGGGGGGTGCCTAACACCTTCCCTCCGCATAATCAAGCCCTCGGACCTAAATGAATCTCGGTTTCACAGACCCATTTAGCAGTGTCACATCACTGGGTCAATGTGCAAACCTTTTCGGTTGCGTTAGTGCAACCAGTTAAATACACCAACTGGCGACTCTTAAAGTCAAATCGTCGACATTATACATGTCGGACCTTTTTCACTTGTTTTTTCAAACAAATCTCACATTAACATGAGAACACCAAAGAACAAGTAATGAAAAGAGACACTAAAAAATCCTGACGTCGACACCGGTCTTTCAACTGGAATGAATCTGGGTGGTACCTTTCCTGAGCCTCGTTGGAATTAGTCTCCCTACAAGTCTAATAATCAAACACCGACAGGATAGCCTCTTGGTGGAGGGACCACACAACATACATTCACATACAACGCGTCTCACTGTATGGAAATGATGACATGTGTGAAGCACTAATATCACAGGAAGATATGGTGTGAAGTACTAAGTGCGGTAAGTAAATGCATTAGTACACATTCATTCAAACGTAAATGCAACATCCACACACAAGCAGATAAAATGTTTTTAAAAAGCATTGATAGCGGCTTAAGCCCTCTTATTGGAGGTCCCCAGCAGAGTCTCTACCTGTTGACGTCGGGATTTTTATTTGTCCCTTTCTGTTCTTATTTTTTGGTGTTCTCATGTTAGGTGAGATTTATTTGAAAAAATAAGTTTAAAAAGGTCTTACGTGTATATGTCAACGATTGGACTGTAAGAGTCGCCAGTTGGTATTTTTAAATGGTTGCACCAACTCAACCGAGAAAAGGTTTGCACAATGACCTAGTGATGTGACACTGCTTAACTGGTCTGTGAAATCAAGATTCGTTAGTGTGATGTCCCAAAATTTACCTCAGATCTGGTACGTTACAATACATCATTTTTATAACTATTGCGGAAGATATAAACATAAATTGTTTATACAATAAATTTTTACAACATAATCCCCAAGGTCTACAACCTTAACTTAATACATACCTTCAATAACTTAAAAGGTATACAATGTCATTTGCATCAGATAACTTAATAGTTATAAATGCATAATAATTTAAACTTGGAATTCACCTTTACCACTGTCGTTCTTCGAGCCTTCGTTTTAATCTGAAATTTGTTATCATGATATAGCAAGGATACGCAACTATTTTGCCTAGCAAGTTTAAGTACAATGAAGATATATCATGATTGAAAAGGAATAAGCTTTCAAGTTTTCAACAATGTAATATAATTGAGAAAGAACATGAATCAAAACTTCAATAACTGAAAAACTTAATAATTATGTTGAGTGGTCAACAATGACCATGAACAAATTTAACTGAACCTTATAGTAATGAAGGTGATCAGCCTTTCATACCTGATGAACATATACAACATGCACTGAGTGAGAATCAATAATCAAAGATGTGGAATAATTGTCAATAATTAATCCACTAGCATGTGTGAAACATAATAACTTGAGTTTAGTTAGGAGATTTGCCATAATGCGAATATTCAATAATAATAATAGATGTGGAATAATCAACAACAATTATCCACTAACATGCTTGAAAAATAATAACTTGAGTTTGAGTTAGAGAACTTGCCTGTTTAACGAGCTACGGCTAACTAGCTTTAATTAAAACTCTTTGAATGACTTAGCATTGACAATGTTGGTCTATTAATTAGTACTGCATATAATTGTACGCTTATACGCTTACTTATGTTATTATCCAGAAAATAATTTAATCACAATGTAGACATAGTATAATGTATCATCATTAACCATATAAGATAATTTATAAATTTTAGGTTAATAATTTTATAAAATTAATAAGGTCTTTCTAAAGTAATAAATACTTATTAGATCCTTAAACAATTTATTATAATTGTTTAATTAATGAATTATTTAAATAATCTATATTTATCTTCATTTAATTATCATTTAATATTAGTTAAATAGTAATTAATTAATTATCTTTAGTTATTATTTAATAAATAATAGCTAATTACATCTACTTATTATTTAACGTTAATTAAATATTGAATAATTAACATTATTTATCTTTAATTATTATTTAATACTAATTAAGTAATAATTAATTAATCATGTATCCTTGAATAATAAATAATTGATTTATTAGTCTTTAATTGTTCATTACTATTAATAAATGAACAATTAATTAACCTTTTGACCTTATTTAAATTTAATTAATTATTTATCCTTGAATAATAAATAATTAATTTACTTCATAAATCTTTAATTATTCTTTCTTATTAACTTAAGAATAATTATCATTTGTTCTTAGTTATTATTTAATCTTAATTAAATAATTAATAATTACTTTATTAATACTAACTCTACTTAATTATCACCCAATACTACTTAGATAATAATTAAATAGTGAATTACATTCAAATTTCATGTAATTAGTTTAATAATCCATTAATTGCATTAAAAGTTATAAATTAGTAAGTTTAAAATAAATTTTTAAATAAGTTTAAACCACTAATTACTTAATAATTAGCTAACTGCCCAGAAAAATTTTGGATTAAATATCTTAATATTCTTCAGAATGTTAGGAAAAATTTGGTCCAAGAATCACCTTGAACCGATGGAAAGTAGTTTAATCGGCCGTAGAAAAATTCTAAATTTGGTGGGTTAATACCGAACCTAAGCAAAGAGCTTTTGAGATTTTTTTGATTTATTTCCAGATTTGGGGTCCTTCCCTAAAACTCGAATAAAATGAAATCTACAACTCTGATTTGGATCCAATTGGACTTGTTGGATTCGTATCTTCCGGAAATATAGTTTTCATTCATTAAACATCAAATTTGGATCTATTTTGGTCCCGGAAATTAGTCCAGAAGTGACTGCTATTGCACATGAGTTCTTTAGTTGAGGTGTTTTAGTAAGAAATTCATATCTCACTAATTTTTTAACATTTTTACATTCTTTCAAAGGGGTTTTGTTCTGAACTCATAGTTCTATCATACCAAGAAATAAAATCACAAAAATCATTTGTAGATTTCAAAATGAAAAGCAATGATCACCCCTTTAAATTAGGGTTTTTCCCAAAACTACTTTAGTTTCCTTTTTCCAAAATTTCCCAACATAAACTATATAGATGAGCAAGATAAACATATTATACCCAAGATTTAAATTTCATATAAGGCTATAACCTATTAGAACTTGTACTTCTATGAATCTCTCATAAGATCACACAGAGCATCATAACATAGAAACTAGGGTTTGGTTTTTACCTTGTCTTGTGGGATGCTCTTCTTTTCTTTCCAAAGTAGGCTAAGAACTTGGGATGGATGAACAATATACTCCTCCTCATCTCAAGAATCTGAATCTCACTCTCTCTCTCTCTCTCTCTCTCTCTCTCTTCCTCTCTTTATGTTCTTGCTAGTTGAGAGAAAATAGAAAAAGAAGAAGAAGAATGGTGGAGAAGGAAAATGAAATGAAATGTTGATGAAATGAAATGGGGTGCTAATATCTCCCATGTTTCTTTTGTCCCTTGGACAAAAGGGTTAGCCTTATCCCTTGTAAATCATGCCTAATCATGTCATTAAGGAGGCTAATTAGGCTATCGGCCACCAATGGGAACATGACACACTTGTCCTTGTGTGTACGAGTTTCTAATTTTGGGACTTGATTAGCTTAATTCTTTTTGCCTTAAAAGGCTAATGTGGCCAGCTATATATATGCCCAATAACTCCTCCATTTTCCTTTTATTTTAATGCACAAATTAGATTAATCAAAGGTCCAAAGTACCCTTAATCAAGTGGGCTAAGTATGGGCTTGAATTTTATTTCTTTTGGGCTTCTCCTTTAATTGTTTTGGGATACGTAATAAACATAGTTTAACAATTTTAATTTATATTACCCTAATTGTTTATTTAGGATTTCTATTTCTAATCTTATGGAATTTAATTACTTACACATATTTCTTTAATCAATAACTTAATTAGGTTTGTTTTAATTAGATTTAAAATTATTAATCACTTGAAATAGACCAAATTAATGTATTAGGTTAGTATAACTTTTAAATACTAACATTTTCTCAATATCATAACCCTTAGGTTATTTAATTATCTTACCTAATATATAATTAGGTTATGTAGCTTTCCTTTGATATATATAAAACATAACATAACATACTTAAATTAGATATTTATTTTATAATGGTAAAATAAATATGCTACATGATTTCTTATATAATTACAATTATTCACATACCCAAGATATTATAATATAATATCCTTAGCTCGTTAACATAAATTCAATTAAGAATTTATTTACTTCCTTAAGATATTACGATAAATATAATATCTTTTATTTATTATAAACTAATTTCATATAAGAATTTATTGTAATGCTCTTGCGTAAAGTATATATAAATATTATATGCTTAACCTGCCTATTTTTCCTGCATCATACAAATAGTTCCCAACAATTTTATTTTCCCCCACTTAATAAATACTTATATAATATATATTCATTAACTCCCAATTACCAGTTACACCAAACCTACACACATCACATATAGAAAATAATTAATAATTTTATTTTCTCACATTATAAACTGTTTATATCAATTTATGTACATATACCACATATAATTTAATATATTTACCATATTACGTAACAATACATATTCTTCATATATAAATCATAAAATGATTTATATACTCATATTAAACTAGATATTTAATTTAACGTCTAGTAACCCTCTTAATACAGTTTGCTACATTCAATAAGTCTTTTTCATATAGCTTATCATATATATTATTTTGACTTGTCGCGTTCTTATTTCTTTTTTTTTATAAGATTTCTAACGCTTGACTACTACCAACTTCTTATAATGAAGCTTTTCATTTATTCTTGTATAATTAATTTAAATAATCAATCCTCTTGTTTAGCTAAATCATATATAACGCATCTCCAAGTATATACGTATCTATACATATACACATTTAATTTAATCTAATAATATCTCTTCATTTGAAATTTATTTCTTTAAATAAATTTTTTTACATACAAAAAATCTCTTTCTAGGTTTTGAATTTTCATAACCCTTATTTTCTCATATTTTTTAAATAGTAAACAATATAGGTTCTGCTTAAAAATCTTAAATTACTTCTCTATTTTTACTCTAGGTTTTAAACTTTAAGCTTTAGCTTAATCATTCAAGATCCTCTAAACTTTCTAGTTGTCACATTCACCCATTCTTCTAAGAATTTCGTCTCGGAAATTACAGTCTACTAATCTTTGTTTCTTCTATTCATCGAAAATAGGTTTTCAATTTAACCTTTACATTTTTCTCTTCTAAGAAATTCCCTTCTATCATCTCATTCAACCATTGCTGTGCTTTTTAAGAAGTTAAAACTTTTCATATTATGCTGAGGGGTCATATAGACCATGAACTCTAAGGTTTAACGGTATTCACCGCAACCAATTCTGTAAACATGTTGTACTAGGTGATCAGCCTAGTACAGATACGCGTACGTTAGGTGATCAACCTATCGTACCCTACGTCGTGCACAACGTATCAATCTTATCTAGCGACTATTTGCGCTATTAGATTGGATTATTTTATCCAATCGGAGTTGTTCACCTCAGACTTAGCATAAGATTTTGTACCCAAACAATTTGGTTCGGGATAAATTCCCAAAGAAATACTTGAATTTTCATAAACATTTGCCTAGCTGAATCAAATAGCATAGACGCATATCAATAATTCGAACATCAATCGAAACATTTGTCTAGCCACTTTAATTGGCATAAACTTTTCTTTAACTAGTTTAAAATTCTGAAAATCATTTTATGACGTCTTGATACCGCACTGTATTTATAGTCCATTTGAGAATTCTGTCATCTGGTGATTTTATCATATTACATCATACCATAATGGGCTGACGATCATTAGATCACATCCAACACTAGGTAATATTGCATTGATGACTCCATCATTTTTATCATCTCTGCACTAGGTTCCATAATGCATTGATGATATATAAAATACATTTTGATATATTTTAAATTATTTTTGTCTAGCTGAAGCAATTAGCATAGACTTTTCTTTAAACAATTCAAAACCATTGAAAATCAGTTTTAATGTTATCATGTCGTTACAGATAATGAGATGTTAGTGGCTCACAGTCCACACACACACACCTTTGTCACCCTATGTTACTGATAACAAAAATTAATTTTTTTAGAGGCACCATAGTGCGAATTTAGCTTGATGTCAAAAATTTCGAAGTCTAGTTTAGCTAGAAGATTTAGAATACCTATGCTTCCACCATCATCTTCACTTTCTATAATGATCCATTGCTTAATAATTCTATCTATTCCTATCATCCTCAATTCTGCATTCACAACTTAGTTATACCCCAGTTCATCAAACTTACCACACTTTGGAAATACAGGAACTTGCCATAATCATATGAGTTTAGAAACTTATCCTAGTTAGACCATAAGCGTCCATTCGCTGAGGGGTTCAAAACATACCATATGATTATGAGTCACGAAATTACCATATGCATTAGTTTTAAGAACCGTACCTAATCTTATTATCATTGAACTTAATCTTATATTCTCTACCTATCCGTTATACACATGAGAAAAGAATCACCTTCTCAACAGGTATATAGAAAATAGCGCGACACAAACATTTCAATGATTATCACTACCAGAAGCTAAGTGGTTGTTACACCAAGTACAATTCCTCGCCCATACAAAGAATCATACAACTTAGTTGCTGACATGAGTTCTCAATTGAAATCCCACATAATCTTAGCTTCCTCTTTACTCAATATAAATTTCATTTAATCTGTATCTCAACATTTACCACTCTTAACTGAGTTTACATCGTACCATTTCATAGTACATTCTCTTTATAGCGTCGGGCTATATCTTTTTAATCATTTAACATATCATATGTTATTCAATAATTTAATCTGATCATGTCGTGATCTTATTTTGAAATTATTTCTTCTTATCATTATGATCATTTTATACTGCGATCTTCTTATTCTTCTCTTTAATCATATTATATTATGATTTTATTTACACTTTTCATCTTATAGACATCTTCTATTTATTATCACTTTTCATCTTTATTACTGGAGTCAGGTAACTCTGAATCCTTATCTTTATATCTCTTCAAGATTCTTCTTTGAATCTTATTTATCTTTTTTTTAATTTAATGATGAATTTTCTAAATTCATCTCTTATCACTTAAACTCGATCTGAGTTTATTCCTTATCATCGTCTTCGCGGTTATAGCCTAAGGTATCCATACCTAAGGTTTATAACCTACGGCTTTGATACCAACTGTGACGTCCCCAAATCCGAGTACTTTTTACCTCAAATCTGGTACGTTACAATACATCATTTCTATAACTATTGCGGAAGATATAAACATAAATTATTTATACAATAAACTTTTACAACATAATCTCCAAGGTCTACAACCTTAACTTAATACATACCTTCAATAACTTAAAAGGTTTACAATGTCATTTGCATCAGATAACTTAATAGTTCTAAATACATAATGATCTAAACTTGGAATTCGCCTTTACCACTGTCGGTCTTCGACCCTTCGTTTTAATCTGAATTTTTTTATCATGATATAGAAAGGATGAACAACTATTTTTCCCAGCAAGTTTAAGTACAATGAAGATATATCATGATTGAAAAGGAATAAGCTTTCAAGTTTTCAACAATGTAATATAATTGAGAAAGAACATGAATCAAAACTTCAATAACTAAAAAACTGAATAATTATGCTAAGTGGACAACAATGACCATGAACAAATTTAACTGAACCTTATGGTAATGAAGGTGATCAGCCTTTCATACCTGATGAACATATGAAACATGCACTGAGTGCGAATCTATAATCAAAGATGTGGAATAATTGTCAATAATTAATCCACTAGCATGTCTGAAACATAATAACTCGAGTTGAGTTAGGAGACTTTTCATAATGCGAATATTCAATAATAATATTAGATGTGGAATAATCAACAATAATTATCCACTAACATGCTTGAAAAATAATAACTCGAGTTTGAGTTAGAGAACTTGCCTATTTGACGAGCTACAGCTAACTAGCTTTAATTAAAACTCTTTGAATGACCTAGCATTAACAATGTTGGTCTATTAATTAGTACTGCATATAACTGTACGCTTATACGCTTACTTATGCTATTATCCAACAAATAATTCAATCACAATATACACATAGTATAATGTACCATCATTAACCCTATAAGATAATTAATAAATTTTAGGTTAATGATTTTATAAAATTAATAAGGTCTTTCTTAAGTAATAAATACTTATTAGATCCTTAAACAATTTATTATAATTGTTTAATTAATGAATCATTTAAATAATATTTATTTATCTTCATTTAATTACCATTTAATATTAGTTAAATAGTAATTAATTAATTACCTTTAGTTATTATTTAATAAATAATAGCTAATTACATCTACTTATTAGTTAATGTTAATTAAATATTGAATAATTAATCTTATTTGTCTTTAATTATTATTTAGGGTTATAATATAATATCCTTAGCTCGTTAACATATATTCAATTAAGAATTTATTTACTTCCTTAAGATATTACGATAAATATAATATCTTTTCTTTATTATAAACTAATTTTATATAAGAATTTATTCTAATGCTCTTGGGTAAAGTATATATAAATATTATATGCTTAACCTGCCTATTTTTCCTGCATCACACAAATTGTTCCCAATAATTTTATTTTCCCCCCACTTAATAAATACCTATATAATATATATTCATTAACTCCCAATTACCAGTTACACCAAACCTACACACATCACATATAGAAAATAATTAATAATTTTATTTTTTTCACATTATAAACTGTTTATATCAATTTATGTACATATACCATATATAATTTAATATATTTACCATATTACGTAAACATACATATTCTTCATAAATCATAAAATAATTTATATACTCATATATTAAATTAGATATTTAATTTAACGTCTAGTAACCCTCTTAATATAGTTTGCTACATTCAATAAGTCTGTTTCATATAGCTTATCATATATATTATTCTGACTTGCTACGTTCCTATTTCGTTTTTTATAAGATTTCTAACGCTTGACTACTAGTACCTTCTTATAATGAAGCTTTTCATTTATTCTTGTATGATTAATTTAAATAATCAATCCTTTTGTTTAGCTAAATCATATATAACACATCTCCAAGTATATACGTATCTATACATTTACACATCTAATTTAATCTAATAATATCTCTTCATTTGAAATTTATTTCTTTAAATAATTTTTTTCACATACAAAAAATCTCTTTCTAGGTTTTGAATTTTCATAACACTTATTTTCTCAATTTTTTTTTAAATAGTAAACCATATAGGTTCTGCTTAAAAATTTTAAATTATTCCTCTATTTTTACTCTAGGTTTTAAACTTTAAGATCCTCTAAATGTTCTGGTTGTCACAGTTAGGGTCCGGAGGCTTGATTAAGCAGAGGGAAGATGTTAGGCACCCCCCGACTTCCGTGGTGACACAGTTACCGCCAATTTTTAATTTAAACTTTTATCTAAATGTGTGTATGTGTAGGTCAATGTGCAATTATCTCGGAAGTAGTGTTATGCCTCGCTTGCACACACACACACACACACACACACACACACACACACACACATATATATATATATATATATATATATATATATATATATATATATATATATATAAGCGGTAAAATGGCCATAAGTGATCTCCAAAGTCTGATGTAAATATAAATATATATATAAGCGAAGAAACGCTTTTGATATATATCTATCCAGACTCAATCTAGTGTTCGAATTTGATATATATATATATATATATATATATATATATATATAATGTAACAATCCGTAATTTTATTTATAATTTCAAATATTTATTAAATTAAATAAATATTTTTAATTGATGTGTTTGTTGTTTAGTAGATATTTATTGGATTATTTATTAGTAAGTAAATAATCCATTGAATTCGTAAATTAACTTAATTAAGATAAAAGAGTGAAGAATGTGACGATTTGATTATTTGAGTTGTGATTCTGGGGACATAATCCTTGTAAGGAGGGAAGGATGTAACGATCTGGAATTTCAAATTGTAATATTAAATATTTATTAAAATATAAATATTTATTTGATGTGTTTATTGTTGAAATTGATGAGATAAATATTTTATTGATGTAATGGTTGCTAGTAGTAAATATTTATGAATCTAAATTCATTAGATAATATTCTAAATTAAATTAATTTATAATTTAGAGAATTGTAATATAACATGAGATGTTATATTGTTGTTTTAGTTTAATAATTTAAGGTGGTATATTAAGTTATTAAATAAAATTATAATGAAATTATAATTTGTGATATTTGTTAAAGTGGAATATTTATTTAAAATATAGTATGTGATTGATTTATTTAATTAATATTGGTTATGGAGATCCAAATAAATAATATGTGATTATAAATTATAACCTAAATTGTTTATTAAAATAAATTAAAGGAGTTTAATTTAGTTTTGCTAAACAAGGCTTAAATATATTAATTCTTTAAAATTTAAAGGGTTTTGCCAAACAAAGCCTTATGGCTTTTGGGTTTTTAATTTTTGAATTTTAATTAATATAAATAAAATAAATTAAAATAATAAATATAATATAATTATAACATATACGTTAAGAGGTAACTGATATCCCAATTAGTGTGCGTATTTCTTTTTACGCATTCTAGTTGCTAAGCCTAAGAGAAAACACAGAGGGAAAGATGGAGCTTAGAGAGAAATTGAGAAGAGGAAAGAGACACTCTAAGAATTAAGAGGAAAAAGAGGATTAAACAAGGATTTCCAATTATCTAACTAGAGCTTAGAAGAATCAAAGGTAAATTCTTAAGTTTCTAGTTTTTGATTTTTGTTTTTTAAAGTCTTTGTAATTAGGTTTTTGGTGGTTGAATTTGTTGAAGTATAGTTTGAATATGTTTATGGGTATATATAATCCATTATATATCATCTATAACCAATTTTTAGGTAATTGAATTCATGAAACTATCTAAGGATGAAGAACTTGAGCTCTTAATGAAATATGTATGTTATGGTTTAGTTGGAGTCAAAGTTTAGTTATGAATCATGATGAAAACCTTAAATTGACGATGTATTCTGATAGTACTTGGAAAAACGAAAACAACCCAATTGGAATGAACAAAAACGGATGTAAAACGAATTCGTAGTGAATGAATTCGCTAAATATGTTTAAAACATGAAAATAGAGTATGAACATGTGTTTTGGGTCAAATTTTAGGTTGTTTAATGATTTTATAAATTGTTAGAATTCTAGTATGTTGTAGTTCTATGAATTAAGAATCCATAGAATCGAAAACGGACTGATTTGGATGTGTATAACTCAAGTTATGAAGATTAGTAGGATAAAAGGGTCAAAAATCGCAAAACATCGTAATCTAAGGCGTGGTGTGGCGGCAGTCAAGCATCCAGAGTTGCCAGCAAGACGACGCAAGTGGCGCTGCCAGTCATGTGAGCGTCTTGAATCTATGAAGGAGTTGAGGCGGACCCATGAGCCTAGTGTGCAAGGTGTGACTGCTTTGACTTGTTTTGGTAAAATGGTCATAACATTTTCATACGAACTCCGATTGAGGTGATTCAAGATGATCCGGAACGAGAAAGAATAGACCTACAACTTTTGTTCTTTAAGTTCTTTAATTTGAGGTTTTTAAGAAGGGTCAAAATGGTCATTTGTAGGATTGTTGTGTTTTCGGAGGCAATCAGAGGGCGTCGGGCATGCACGTATGCAAGTGTAATGCTCTTAACGATAAGAGATGTTGTTCTAAGTTATAGAACATGAATATTAAGAAGTATAATAATGCTTAACATTAATAAATGATATATCAGATAATTTTTATCCGCATAGTAAGCACACACAAGAGAGACAAATTGGGCCTGTGATGAATAAACGTCGAAACGCCGTGATAAGTGATAATGAACATAAAAAGTGTTTTAAATCAAATAAAATGAATATAATAAGATATTCAATAGTGTTAATACAAAACCAATAAGTACTCCTAGCAAGACTTAAGCATTTGAATGAACTTCGAATATGAAATACAATGAGATATAAGTTGAAAGTTAACACAACAAATTGAACATTGTGTATTTATGATATGAAGGGTTATGAGACGTAGAATAAAGTTTACATTACAACTAATATGCGTTGCTATGTGACAAATAGTTAATGTGAATGATTATATAATTATGTAGGGCATGTGAAGTGCAGATATCTGTAAGTTGTTAAACTGTTATTGGTAAACAACGATCAAGGCTAGTCTTTCAGTTCCTATTTGCTATGTGAACTTAGTGATTAACTGTTTTAAATCTTTATTGAAAAGAGCATGTTGTGTTATATATATGTTGAATGTATGAAATATTAAAGTCAACTTATGACTATGTTGATTGAGTAAAGCATGCTGATTGAGTAAGGAACTCAATCTTTATACTTGTTATATTAACTGTAACATGTATGTTATGTTAGTCCAATGTTTATGAGATATATGTTGAGCATGTTACTATGTGCTACGTGATGCATGAAAACTGTTAGATTTTGATGGGCTGTCGAGCTCAACCTTGCAAATAACCATTTTTGCAGGTTAAGGATTGAAGGTAACACTATGTGCTACTTGAATGACATGGATCAGAAATAATACACGAAGATTAATATTTTAGCTAAAGTTGTTAATTCTTTATACCATGATTAAGACTCATGAAATGTGCTAAATGTTTTATGATGTATAGTTTTATGTTGAGTTGTAAAGCTAATGTTAGAGTTATCTGATATGTAAAGGTTATCGGATTGAAATGTAAAATTTTATAATAACAGTGATAAAGTGAATAATAAAATAAGATTGATTCAAAGACATGTAGATGATAAAGGTTTTGATTCAGGGAATTAAAGTAAAAAGACATAAAAGTTTAAATTATTCCGCATTTTATATAGTTTAACATCGAATAATGATGTAAAATCATAAGGTAGACGTGTTAATAATGACCGAAGTTGAGAATTAAATTATATGAATTTTGGGGTCGTTACAAAAAACCAGTATACGCCACGGACCGACGGTCCGAGTATACGCACAGCACACGACTCTCAACGTGAATACTTGTGTGTGAATGAAAGTAGAGGAAGGCTTTAAGAAATCTAAGATGTCTTACAATGGGCTACCAAGAAGACTTCAGATGGCTTTAAATGAATGAATACTCGGTTTCCACCTGTAAAATATAGCAAAACACAAGCTCACAGGTGTTTAGAAAGAGAAAGCACTCAATGTACAGAGTAAAATGGATAAGGTTTCCTCTCCTTTATCTCTTAGAAGTGTGTATGGAGTTAAATGGACAGGGCTTCCTCGCCTTTTATATTCATAAAATGGCCACCCCAAGCCCTCTATTTATAGAGGGGGGGGGGGAGCCGAAAGTGTACCTGCGGTAGTCGAAGGTCCACCTGCGTCTACACGGGGTGCCCCGAGCTCTGTGGGCCCCACCGTCTCGAAGTACGTGCATACATGCAACGCATTGTCTGCTTGAACCTTCATAACTTTTAATTCGGGCATCCGATTAAGGCATATAATACCATTCTAGAAAGTTGTTGTCGAGAGATACACAATGACATGGGATAAGAGGTTGTACGAAGTTGGGAAGAATGGTCCATGACCAGATCTTTAGGTCTTCAAATTCTATCCGGTGTGCTATCTTAGGTAGTAGTCACTCAGGATTTGACCTATACTTCTTGTAGGACACTTCTATGTAGAATGTGGGTTGAATTGTTGTTGAGATGACGTGAATGTGGGATCAAGGTCGAAAAATGATGATTTTTCCCTTCACTAGGGTTATCTCTAGCTTTGGGATGATTTAGCAATTGTTGCTCAGGGTTATCTCTAAGATTGGGCTGCTATGAGTACTGAATGTCCTCAAGGTTATCTCTGAGGTGTGTCTGTCCTCCTGGGGTTATCTTTGGGGTTGGGATTGAGTGCCTCATGGTTATCACCGAGGTTGAAGCTGGATCAAAACTGAGTTTTCCAGGGTTATCTCCGAAACTGCAACTGAATTCCTCGGGGTTGTCTCCAAGGTTAGAATTGAAACTCCTGAGGTTATCTCCGGGACTGGAATTGAGTATCTTGGGGTTATCTCCGAGATGGAAAACTGAGTATCCCGGGATTATCTCCGAGATTGAGCTGATTTGACTTCCAGGGTTATCTCTTGAAGACAATTTTGCTCTCCTGCAAGGTTAGTAACATGGATGAAAATTTTTGAGTGTCTACACTTTGTCTCGCAGTGTGAATGGAAACAACCATAGTCTCACTGCATGATAAGTGGATTTCATATCCACGAATCGTTGTCCATTTCGTGCTTAATTGTTTCTATTTTCTTGTGTTCATGTTCGTTTTTATTTGTTTTTGTGTTCTTTTATGTGTAGGGTGGTTAATGTGGCAATTAACAAGATTTGGAGTCAATTGGGAGCATTTCTAGAAGAATTCTTGAAGGAAGTAATATTACTCAAATAGAATACACCCCGGGGCCTGGTGCCTATTTGGTTTACTATATACCCCTTGAAGGGAAGGTCTTCAAAAGACTTTAGCAGAATGAATTTTGTGAATAACAAAATCTTGATGAATATAAAGGTAGAGATATGCTTGACATCGCATGTAATCGGATAGAGAACTTAATCTTAAGCCTTCTTTAATTATAATTCACATGGAGATATAGTGAGTTAGTTGATTAAGGTGTTTAACTTGTTTCTATCTAATTTGTGAATTTAAGTTAATATGGTATTAGTGCATCGAGAGGTGGCTATTACTACATTCCTGTTCTTGATTAATAAACGGGGATAGTGAATTAAATTGGAATAAAGGTGTAGAAATTAGATTGAAGCTTAGGGTGAAATCATAAGTCTAATTCTCCATTCATTGTTTGAAATTCTAGATTTTGATATTGGTGATTGTTTTGTGGTAGTTTAATTATGTCTTAATTTAGTTTCTATAAATTTTAATCATTGAGTTGAATAGTTTAATAAAATTTGGATTAATAGGAAATTGATAATTGTAAGTTAAGTTTCTTTCTAATTTGTCTCTGTGGGAACGATACTTTACTCATCATTTTGTTACTTGTTGACCACGTATACTTGCGTGTTGTGTGTATATAGATTTTACCCAACAAGTTTTTGGCGCCGTTGTCGTGGATAATTTAGTATAGATCTTAATATTTTTACAATATCAGTTTAATTAGTCCAGTTTTACTTAAACATTTTTATTTTTGTTTTGTTCCTCTTATTTCAGGCTTTTGAAGTGGTTTATGCAAACTCGGTCCAAAAATCCAGACTTGCTGCCTTTTGAGGATGACATTGAGAAACGGTTTCAGAGGTTAAGTAAGTGGATCAAGGAAACGAGGTAGGACTTTGAAAATTCTGAGATAGAAGAGGCAATGGCAGCTGAAGATCAGAAAGCATTAAGGGACTTTGCCACACCCAAGGTGATTGAACTGCAGTCAAGCATCACCACGCCCGCAATTACAGTGAATACATTCGAAATCAAGCCTGGCACAATTCAGATGATCCAGAATTCAGTAGAGTTTGGGGGATTGGCAAATGACGATCCGAATGAACATCTAGTCAGCTTTCTGGAGATTTGCGACACCTTTAGGTATAATGGGGTGTCGGATGATGCGGTGAGACTTCGCTTGTTCCCATTCACTTTATGGGACAAGGCGAAGAGTTGGTTACATTCTCTACCACTGGGTTCGATAACTACGTGGGAAGACTTAGCTCAGAAATTCCTTGCCAAATTTTTCCTACCGACAAAAACTGAAAAAATGAGGAATGAGATAACAATGTTTGAGCAGCAACATGGGGAGTCGGTATATGAGGCATGGGAGAGATATAAGGAGTTGCTCAGGAAGTGCCCACATCATGGATTGCCTAAGTGGCTGCAAATGAACACTTTTTACAACGGACTACATGGGAATCTCAGAACCAGTATTGATGCAGCGTCGGGTGGAGCGTTCATGGCTAAGAGTTACGAGGAGGCCTACAATTTGATTGAAACCATGGAGGCTAACAACTATTACAACAAGAATGACACAGGCAAAGGCAGCTGGGGTGTTAGAAGTAGATGGGGTGACAGCAATACAAGCACAAATTTCAGCGCTGTCCAAGAAGTTGGATGCCATGACAGGGGCTCAAGTACAACAGGTTGCGGTCGTATATGAATTGTACGCGGGTGACCATCCTATAGATCAGTGTGCAATCAATCCAGCGTCCATCCAGTTTTTAGGTAGCTACAACAGGGGTCCGCAGAATATGTACCAAAACACTTATAACTAGGGGAATAGGAATCACCCAAATTTCTCGTGGAGCAATAATCAGCAACATCAAGCTCCACGACCATCATATCCCCCAGGTTTTCAGAATCACCAATAATCGGCTCAACATCAGGAAAGAAAGTCAGATTTAGAGGAGTTGTTGTCGAAGTATATAACTAGCAATGAGGCAGCAATGAAAAATCAAGCAATAGCCATCAAGAACTTGGAAAATCAGATGGGGCAAATTGCCTTAGCATTAAATTATAGGCCACAAGGGACCCTACCGAGCGATACAGAGAGAAATCCGAAGGGAAACCACGAACAGTGTTAGGCAATTACATTGAGGAGTGGAAAACATCTCGTTGGTAAAGATGCAGAAAATTCAGCGACAACGGATGAAAAAGTTGATGACAGTAATGTAGTTGAAGGAAATAAGGGGGAGGATAAGCAAAGTGAAAGAACAGAGTTAGACGACAAACCAGTTGTATATCCTCCACCACCGTTTCAGCAGAGGGTCCATAAACAGAAATTAGATAAGAAATTCGCGAAGTTTTTGGAAGTTTTCAAGAAACTTCATATTAACATCCCGTTTGCAGAAGGCCTAGAGCAGATGCCGAGTTATGCGAAATTCATGAAAGGGATTCTGTCAAGGAAAAAGAAATGGGAAGACTTTGAAACAGTGGCACTAACAGAAGAGTGCAGTGCGGTGTTACAGCAGAAGTTTCCACACAAGTTGAAAGACCTAGGGAGTTTCACGATTCCATGCACGATCGGGAATATGTCTTTTAACAAGTGTTTATGTGATTTGGGGGCGAGTGTGAACCTTATGCCATTGTTAGTATACACTGAATTGGGTTTACCCATGCCAAAGCCTACGAATATTTCATTGCAGTTGGCGGATAGATCAGTCACATATCCGAGAGGCATAGTAGAGGACATACTGGTTAAGGTCAATAAGTTTATATTCCCCGCGAACTTTATTATTCTGGATTTTGAGGAGGACAAGAACATCCCGATTATCCTAGGGAGACCTTTCTTGGCCACGGGTAGGACACTCATAGACGTACAAAAAGGAGAACTTACGATGAGGGTCCAAGATCAAAAAATCAAATTTAACGTGTTCAAGGCCATGAAATTCCCTACGGATGAGGAAGAATGTTTTCGGATGGATTTAATTGAGCAAATTATCAGTGAAGATATGGGCAAGAGTTTGGCCAACGATCCATTAGAAACAACATTACTGGGGGATGAAGAGTTCGATGACCCAAAATTTGTAGACTACTTACAGATGCTAGATTCGTTGCCACGAGTTAGCCAATTTAGAGCACCATTTGAACCCTTGCACACGGAGGAGACAACCACAGAAAAATTGAAACCGTCATTGGAGGAGCCACCAACTTTGGAACTAAAGCCAGTCCCTAAACAATTCAGGTATGTGTATTTAGGCAATTCAAATTCTTTACCTGTTATTATTTCTGCTGCACTTAACGAATTGCAGGAAGAAAAGTTGCTGAGGGTGTTTAGGGAACATAAATCAGCGATTGGGTGGACGATAGCTGATATTAAGGGAATCAGCCCTTCATTTTTCATGCACAAGATTCTGATGGAAGATGATGCAAAACCGATGGTGAAGCAACAACGTCGACTCAACCCCATTATGAAGGAAGTTATGAAGAAGGAAATTTTGAAGTTGTTGGATGCTGGTATAATCTACCTGATTTCCAACAGTAAGTGGGTTAGTTCGGTCAAGTGTGTGCCAAAAAAGGGAAGAATGACTGTGGTGTAGAATGAGGATAACGAGTTAATACCGACAAGAATAGTGACAGGTTGGAGGGTTTGCATGGATTATAGGAAGTTGAATAAAGCAACCCAAAAAGATCATTTTCCGCTGCCCTTTATCGTTCAAATGTTGGACAGATTGGCGGGACATGAGTACTACTATTTATTGGATGGATACTCGGGCTATAACCAGATCATCATCGCTCCTGAGGATCAAGAGAAGACTACATTTATGTGCCCTTACGACACATTCGCATTCAGGAGGATGTTATTCGGGTTATGTAATGCACCTGCGACCTTCCAACGGTGTATGATGGCCATTTTCTCAGACATAATGGAGAAAAATGTTGAAGTCTTCATGGATGACTTTTCTATCTATGGGGACAATTTTGATACTTGCCTAAGAAATTTGGTAATGGTGTTACAGTGATGCAAGGATACGAACCTCATACTTAACTGGGAAAATGCCACTTCATGGTTGAGAAGGGCATAATTTTGGGCCACAAGGTATCGGCTCAAGGATTGGAGGTTTACAAAGCGAAGCTGGAAACAATCGAGAAACTGCCTCCACCGAGCTCAGTTAAGGGTATTAGAAGTTTTCTGGGACACGCTGGGTTCTACAGGAGATTCATAAAGGACTTCTTTAAAATTGCAAAACTATTGTGTAGTCTTTTAGAGAAGGATTTTGTTTTCAGTTTTGACGAAAATTGTAAGTCAGCTTTTGAGTTGTTGAAGAAAAAGTTGACTACAGCCCCCGTGATCGTCGCACTGGATTGGAATATGTCGTTCGAGCTGATGTGTGATGCAAGCGACTATGCGGTTGGGGTTGTTTTGGGTCTACGCCAAGATAAGGTGTTTCACGCCATATATTATGCAAGCAAAACGCTCGCGGAGACTCAAATGAACTATACAACTATGGAGAAGGAATTGCTTGTAGTGGTGTATGCGTTTGACAAGTTCCGGGCATACTTGATCGGGACTAAGGTGATAGTCTACACAGACCATTCGGCTATTCGGTACCTAATTACGAAAAAAATGCCAAGCCACGCCTTATCCGATGGATTCTCCTGCTTCAAGAGTTTGATCTAGAAATAAAGGATAGAAAGGGGAAGGAGAATCAAGTAGCCGATCACTTGTCTAGGCTGGAAAACCAAGAGAAATTGAAAGAGGACAAGTGTGAAATTAACGAATCATTCCCGGATGAGTAATTATTTGGGATAAATGCAGAATTTCCTTGGTATACGAATTATGTGAATTATCTTATGAGCAACGTTCTTCCACCTAATCTCACAAGACAACAGAAAAAGAAGTTTCTTCATGACGTGAAATGGTACATGTGGGACGAACCGTATTTGTTCAAGCAGTGCGCCGACAAAATGATTAGAAGGTGCGTGCCCTACAATGACGTGAAGAACATTCTGCATGAGTGCAACTCATCTGCGTATGGCGAACATTATGGGAGTGAGAGGACAACAGCAATGGTGTTGCAATCTGGGTTCTATTGGCTTACACTATTCAAGGACACCCACCATTTTGTCAAAACATGTGATAGGTGTCAAAGGGTGGGCAACATTTCGAAAAGGAATGAGATGCCTCTACAAACGATTCTTGAAGTTGAAATTTTTGATGTATGGGGCATCGATTTCATGGGGCCATTCCCGTCGTCACTTAACAATCAGTACATTCTCCTCGTAGTGGATTATGTATCAAAGTGGGTTGAAGCTGCAGCACTTCCATCAAATGATGCCAAGGTGGTCCTCAAATTCCTACAGAAAAACATTTTCACGAGGTTTGGCATGCTAAGAGCAATTATAAGTGATGAAGGTAGTCACTTTTGTAACAAGTCATTCACAGCGCTTTTGGCAAGGTATGGGGTCAACCATAAGGTAGCGACGGCTTATCACCCCCAAACCAGTGGGCAGGCTGAAGTGTCGAACAGGGAAGTCAAGAAAATATTGGAGAAAGTGGTGAATCTGAATCGTAAGGATTGGTCACTCCGGTTGGACGATGCACTATGGGCATACCGGACTGCGTATAAGACACCACTCAGAATGTCACCATACCAACCATCATGACGGAAAGGCTTGTCACACTTACAATGAGCTCTGAAGATAAGGCTTATTGGGCAATTCAGAAACTCAATTTTGATCAAGCAGCTGTAGGGGAAAAGAGATTACTTCAACTAAATGAGCTCGACAAATTTCGCCTTCAAGCCTACGAGAACTCCAAGCTATACAAGGAAAAGGTCAAGCGATGGCACGACCAAAAAATTATGCATTGAACATTCGAGCCGGGTCAATCAGTCCATTTGTTCAACTCACGGGTGCGATTGTTCCCTGGAAAGCTTAAGTCAAGATGGTCGGGACCATTCATTATAAAGCAGGTGTTCTCTCATGGCACCGTTGAACTTTACACTCGCAATCCGCTAGAAACGTTCAAAGTCAATAGTCAACGTTTAAAGCACTATTGGGGTGGCGAGTCCAACACCGATGTCATCGCCATCACATTAGCCGACGCACCATGAACAGGGTGTAGTCAGGCTGAACGACTTAAAATCAAGCGCTAATTGGGAGGCAACCCAATCTTTCATTTATTTCTCGTATTTTCATTCATAATTGTAGAATATAGTTTTTATTAAGTTATTAGGTAGTATTATATAATAAAAGTCTTGTTAATCTCTCCACAATACTCTATTTTATCAATAATCCACTAATGTTTATGTTTCATGACTTACAAGATGGGGAAAGGAACATTGAGTGGCTTAGCATGAAGCAAGAATTGAAAATAGGGGAAGTTAGCAAAAGGCACCCCCGCCGGGGCGGGCCTATTTTTCCTTGCACCCCCCGTAGAGGCGGGGGTCTCCCAGATTTTAACAGAACACATGCCCGCCGAGGCAGGCCATATTTGCCTTATACCCCCCACCGGGGCGGGGGTCCCTTACCTCAATTAACAGAAGCTATGCCCGGCGGGGCGGGCCTCCTAAGCCTATTACCCCCCCGCTGGGGCGGGTGTAACAACCCAATATTTTCCATACAAATGAATTAGAAATTTTGCGTATAATTTTTTTTTATTTTTAATATGGTGTATTATGTCAAACCCTAGTTTACTGTGGGGAAACCCTAATTTGAAACTCAGTTGTGAGTTTAAGTCTGTTATATAACTCTGTTATATGATTTATGATTGGCCCTAATTAACATTTAGATTTATTAATTTCTTGAAAACCTAATTACCAATATTATAAACCCTAATTGCTAAATTAGCAAGGGTAATTATAATTATTATAAACCCTAAAGTTCATGTATGATTAAAACCCTAATCAAAGTAAGAAAACCCTAATTATGAATTTTGCAAACTAATTATATTTATTTTAAACCCTAAATAGACAACTTGGGTAACACATATTAAAATTGTTGGGCTATGATTATTAAATGGCCCAAAACAATTATGGGAGAAGCCCAAAAAGAAATCAATTCAAGCCCAAGCTTAGTCCACATAACCAAGGGTATTTTAGACCTTTGATTTATCTAATTTATGCATTAAAATAATAGCTAAATAAATAATTAGAGAGTGAATACATGGCTGGCCACTATAGTCCTTTTAAGGCAAGAAATTAGGCTAATCAAGTTTCCTTAAATAGCTAATGACTTTACTTTCTTACAAAAAGTACAATGTTGTCAACATCTCATTGGTTGAAATCTCACTAAGCATGCTTAAGGTCAAGATAAGGAGTTTGGACTAATGGATAACACAAGTACAGGGGATAATAGATAAAACCCACATACATTGCTAGACCTCTATAAATAGATTGGGAGAGAGAGAAAGCCTCATTTTTTTGCTCATTGCTCACTTATACTCAACCAAGTCCCTCTTTCTCTCTAACATACGAAATTTATTAGCTTATCAGTCCCTAAACCAAGCCCCACTAATACATATAACAAATCAGTAGGCTAGAATCAAGGATTGGATCAAGAAAGGTATAAACCCTAGCCATGATTTCTGTCCATTAATTTGATGTTAGATGTTAGTTTTTATTGTTAAAACATGTTGGTTATAGTGTCTAATGATGATCTGGGTTGCTAGATGTTGAATCCATAACATCTAAAGGCTTGGATTTGAGTTTTTGCAAAATCTGGAAAAGAGTTAAACTGTGGTCTGACAACAAATGTCAGTGGCCACAGATCTTTGGCCGTTTATGCTTTTTGTTGTTTTTAAGTTTGTAGTTGTAGTATGATATGTGATCTTTAACCTGGAACAAGAATCAAGTTTGTGACGCCCCCAAAATAGGTATACATCACCCATTCTGAGTTGTCAATACATGGTACAGAAACAACTTACAACTTTCTTAATACAACATAAAAACTGTGAGTTTAAATACAAATATTGTTTTCTAGACAATATCTATACCCAAATAAATCCTCATCACAATTATTCATACATTATTTTACAAAATGGTGAGGACTACTAAACAACTCTCTCTAGAACCATCATTCCATACCCCGAACTGCATTACTCGCTTACATTCTCGCCTCTTGAGAAGAAAATGGAACAAAAAGGAAAAGGGTGAGCTCAACTAGCCCAGTAAAGAATACTATGACTAAGATAATATAGAACAAATTATCGTTAGTCTTCAACAGGAAAAATCGATAAAATACAATAGACAACAAGTTTCGGATCAATATTCAAAATGAAATAATAATTCATAGAAGAGTTACGTAGAGAATGAAATCTACTATTATCTATGAATTTAAAAGTCCATCGTCAATATTTTATCCTCGTAACATCAATCAATATTCATCTTGAATCAAATTTTCATCTTTGCACTTCTGAGCCAAAAGATATTCATCGATCCATTATGTTCATCTCAACACCTATTCATCTTTGCACTACTGAGCCAAAGATATTCATTATAAAATCATTTATCTTTGCACTACTGAGCCAAAGATATTCAATAATATCATCATTTAGGAGTGAGGATGATGAAAAATATTTTAAAGGAAACGAATCCAATGAAACAAAAGAATAAATATCAAGGATTCAGATTTGATTATTTCATGTCCAAAATACCTCATAAATAATCATAGTGAAGTAAAATTCAAGAATGATCAAAACATGGATACAATCAAAGCTAGTATCCATAATAGATATTTTGGACGAAAAGGAAAAAATTTTATTTTTCGATGAATAGTTAGTGATTATTCGTGAATAGTGTCAGATATCGTAAAATAGTCTTAGTACACGTGAATAGTAACCCCGACACAAAAAGTTCCAAATTTGATTAATAGTTCAAACCAATATTTTGGCATAATGATATTGAAGAAAATAATATCATTTAAGAAGAAAATAACATCCCTTACCTCGAAAGAATAGTACTTCTAGTTGAAACACCGGATATAAGTTATGACTTGAACTTGCACCGTATAGCAACACTCAAAGTATTAAAATACTCACAAGAATACGCTCAATATATCAAGAGAGAAAGAGAGAAAACTTCAGTTTCTAGTGTGATTTTTAATTCTAACCTAAACACCCTATTTATAGGAAAATGCTTAGAACACCAAAGCAGAAAATTTAATAAAATATTATTTTATTTAAATTTTTGTCAAGCCCACCTCTTGAATCTGCATTCAACATTTAAATCACATGGGGACACTCACCAAAAACGTTTTTCTTAAATAAAACAATTAAAACTTCCAAAAATTAATTATTTCGGAACTTCAATAATTCACAATAAATAGCCCTTTTATCAGAAAAATTCAAACCACATGTCTTTTCCATAGGAAATTCCATTATCTACAACTTTGCAGAAGGAAATTTTTCCAAATTCTAAACAAAAATTGACCGAAATCCACAAACGGGCGATTTTACAGGCTATAATCAAATTTTAGTCAAGAAATGGGGTCCACCGACATGTTTAACATGTTTTTAATATTTATTGCAACAAAAATACTCTTCCTCCTCATATACTCATATATCCCACATTCATTGTAAAAATATCACAATTATTATATTATTGAAATAATATATTTAAATGAATTATTTTATCAGAAAAAGATAAAATATTAATTTTCAACAATTGTCACATTAAAAAATTTCTCCATATATATCCACATAAAATCAATTTTTTCTCATCATATAAATCAATAATTAATTATTCATAAATAATATTACGTAATCACAAATCGATAACTAAGCCGTTCCCGGGATAGAGGGGCTTTCCAATAAGGATTTCTCCTCTTGGCGCCGCAATTAGTGTGACAAACCTCTCCTTAGATGTAACTTTCTAGACATTGCCAATAATGTTATCTAATAATATTATTAGGATAATATGAATTATTGCTTCAATAATGAAAAATCTTTTGTGTAGTGACAATTATTGAAAAACAAGAATAATATAAAATATCAACGCAAACAATTATTGAATCAATAAAATAAAATATTGAGCAAGTAATTCTTTGTAACAATTATCTAGTAGTGCCTTCTTACGTAAGAATCAATAATTGGTGCAATACCGTAAAGCTCGTGTGTTTTAACCAAAGTATTCCAACAAAGATTATTAGTAATAATAACGCCAAGTTATTTATAAACAACTTATACTTGTCGCTTTCTTCATCCAATCGCTTTTAGTTATGGGGCCCACACAATAAGGTGCCACGTAAATACGAATATTCCCGACAAAGAAGAATATTTCACGACCAAACGAATATTTTATAACCACTTGCTTATTTGAAATATTTGCGTAATTTACCCATAACTATCCACATTAATCAAATCCACCCTTATTATTTCAAAATAATAAATAGAGGAAATTAAATTTCATTTATTAATAATTTGGGGTATTACAAAGTTCATATCTTAAACAGGTTGCAAGATATTTAAGGTCAAAATCCGTTGACGTATTATGATCGGACGTTTCGGGTAACCTTAAACCGCGCGTAAAAAGCCCCGACAACGTTTTAAATCGACTAGATCTTGCTTCTGTTGTTGTGTTATTGTTGTTTGTTGTATTAAGGTTATAGTATGATAGATGTACTACATGTTAAAGCTTTTAGATCTCTTATATCACAAACATACAGGAGCCGGGGATTGGTCAAACCAAGCAAGAAGCTCACGGATGAACTTTTTGGGCAACCCAGAATGTTCATATAAGTGGATTCTGACAAGTTTTGACCGGTCGAGATCTTGATATTATGTTGATGTTTTACTTATGTTTTGTAATAGATTTGTAGTGTTACATTTGGGCTAGAATCTAGAAGTCATAGATCACAAAAACAATACACGATGATCATGTAGTGGATGCCCAAAGTGAGCAGATCGAGTTGTTCTTCATTTTCTAGGTAACCCAGAAAATGAAGAACAGGTCTGACAGCCACTTTGATGGCTTAGATCTTTCATTTAATGCATGATATGAACATGTTTATTGTTGAATCTTGTATTCTTGTATTTGTACTACATGATCTGACAAAAAATAAGTCCAGAAACACAACACACACTGATTTACACTTGGTCAAAGTAGGTCACTTGAAACTGTGTATGAAGATCTGGATTTTCATGAAGAACATTTATAATGACAGTTACCTGTCGCTGCTATAGGTGGTCTTAATGACAGATTTATTTATAAAAATTATATTTTTCATTAAATAATTATAGAAAATTAGTTTTTAATTATTAAAATATAAAATAAATTATTAAAAATTATTTTAAGGTCCTGAAAATTATATTTTAATTACTTTGAATATATTTCATAAATATTTAATATTTTTGGAATATTAAAGGTATTTAATTTATTTAATTATATATTAAATAAAATATTTAAAAATGGTTTTAATACTTTAAAAATTATATTATGGAATGAGAAAATATTTTAAGTTATTTTTAATGACTTTTAATATTTTGTGATGAATTTCATTAATTAATTAATATTAATGATATTTTAGTTATTTAATAAATGAACTAAATAAATAGATTAAAATGATTTTATTATATTAAAATCATTTTAAATAATAATAATAAGGTATTTAAAAATATTTGAAGTTATAAAATATACCTTTCAATATTTAAAGGTGGATTTCATTAATTAATTATTATTAATGATATTAAAATTATTTAATAATTATATTAAATAATTTAGTTTAAAAATGATTGTAATATTATAAAAATCATTTTAAATGAAAATGAGGTGTTTAAAGATATTTTAAGTTATAAAATATAACTTTTAATATTTAAGGATAATTTCATTAATAATTTAATATTAATGATATTTATTTAACATTAATGATATTAAATTTATTTAATAATTATATTAAATAAATAGTTTAAAAACGGTTTTATTGACTTAAAAATCATTTAAAAGATATAAATGAATTAAAAATATTTTTAGTATAATTAATGACTTTTAATATTTGGATAAATAACACATTAATATTTGAATATTAATGGTAATTATTTATAAATGATTTTAAATGTTTTAAAAATCATTTAAGAGTAATATTAATACTTTAAAAATATTCTAAGTTATTATAAATAACTTTAATATTTTGGCAATTGTTTCATTTAATTATAATAGAATTGTTGATATTTAAATCATGTAATAATGATTCAGTGTTTGAAAATTCCTGATAAATTATAATAATTGTTTATTGAGTCATTTAAAATAATATGACTGATATTTACAGATATTGAGTTACAGAATAGAGTCTTAGACTCGATAATTACACGATAAAGCTGTTGGTACACCGACATAGTTCAGAAATTGTTCTAGACTTAGATATTTTGACTGTATTAATGTTTGTTTGTGATCCAATGACTGATGAATATGTGTGACAATATGATTAGGTTATGTGCTGACTACGAAATGCAGTACTATGTGTTATAGTATATTATTCTAATCAAACGAATGACCTGATTAATGATAGGTGATTGCATAAAAGATAAAACTAAGTCACATTATCAGAAGCGGCGATCGTGCAAGTATCCTACCTTTGCATTTCCTTTATGCAATGGACATGAGTAAGAATGTTTCAGAATTATATTATTACTGTACATAATATTAACCCTATATTATATATGCTCATTGATTATCAACATGTTAGTATATGGTAATTCAGATATATTCTGTTCGTTAATTTCTATAAATGGTTATTCAAGTGTCCCCACTTGGATAATCATTACATTTAATCACATGTTGATACACCCTTGTCAATTACCCGTATGTATATATGTTGAATTATAGATTATTGTTGAGCAAGATAAAACCTTTGGTTTGGAACCCCGACAGGTATGAACATCCCGTTCACGGGAAATATTTTATGTGCCCAAGGCAACCAGAGTGAACGATAATATCGTTCTTGTTATGTAGTATTGATCAATACAGGGTACAAAGGGCTTATCACCCCCGTGCCCGTAAGTTATGACGGTTTACAGATGAAGTTCTATTTAACCTTTTCGAAAATAAAAATAATGTTCATAGTATGTTCCCTTAACCCTATTTATGGTCAGTACGTAGTTTCAAAAATTTGAAAGAGGGTTGTTATGTTATTATTATCGGTTCAGATTACTTCACAACTATTGATTTGTTGTAAAAGGGTAGTATTAAGAAAACATTTAAATTCTTTCAGCTTATATATATGTAAACTACTTGCTGGGCACTCAAATGCTCATCCTTGCTTAATTTAAATGTTTTCATCTAAGTGTGAATAATCTGAAGGCTCTGCTAGAAACAAGGGAAAGGGAAAGGTTGCTGAATGATTTCAATGTTATCTTGTGTAATAGTTTAATATTATTAAGACAATGTTATATATTTATTATCATGTATTGTAAGGAATGATTAAAGGTTACGTACTTGGGAGCTAGACTTTGATAATTATGTAAGTTAAGTTTAATATTTATATTATTATTAGTATTATTCCGGTCATAGAAATGGTATCGTGAAGCACTAAATTCGAGTTTCAAGTACCCGAGTTTGGGGCTTTACAGCGGGGGTCCTGAAACTCAGCAGACATATGCGGCAGTTATGTAGCCCTTCCCAATACCAGCACCTCTCCACTACTCTGTAATGAACTAGCTTAATTAGTTCAATACCTTAGCAGCTGTAATGGGACAAGTCTCAATAATTGGACTTATCCAGTGAAATTTGACAGAAAAATAACAGAAAATAGAGTAAGGAAGAGGGGAAAAGAGAGAATAATGGAGAGAGAAGAGAGAATTGGGGAAGAAGAAATAATAGATTTTCATTCATAATCCTCCATACATCACTATCCAACAGATTATATCATACCCAAATGGTTAGCTAGCTCAGCACATGCTTCCCTCAGTCGACTGAAACAGAAATAAGGAACAAAAAGACAGAAGTAACCTTTTTTAACAAAACACACTAATAACCTGACTTGGGAACAGAAAAAGACTGTGATACCCTTATTAACTAATTAACAAACTGCAGCATCCTAGCAACAGACTCTTCCTCCTTCCTTACAGTCCCTCCCTCTTAAGAAGATCCTTGTCCCCAAGGATGAAAATGAGGAAATTTCAGGTAAAGCTGGTCCCAATCTTCCCAGGTGGCTTCGGATGGTAGAGAGTTTTCCCATTGCGCCAATAGTTCAACACTAGCTGCATTGTTTATCTTAATCATCCCCTTGTCAAGTATTGCTAGAGGTTCCACTAGGAAGTGACCATTTGCATCCACAGGAGGCAAAGAAGGAGAAGAAGTGCAGCGCTGACCAATCTTCTTTTTGAGCAGTGATACATGAAAAATAGGGTGAACCTTAGTGTGGCCTGACAACTGCAATTTATAAGCTACAGCTCCCACGTTGGCTTCGACCATGAATAGTCCATAATACTTAGGAGTTAGCTTTCCAAAAGGGGTCTGAGCAAGGGTGACCTGTTTGTAAGGCCTGAACTTCAAATAAACCATGTCCCCTGGTACAAATGTCCGTTCAGATATATTTCGGTCAGCATAATATTTGATCCTTGACTGAGCTTCCACCAGGTTTTGCTTAAGCATTCTAAGTAGTTGGGACTTATCTCTGCAAAACTACCTAGTATTAGGGTCATGTACCCTTCCCCACTGATGGAAAGACAAATGGGAAGGCTTATAACCATACAACATTTCAAATGGGGAAGCTTGTAAACCATTGTGGAAATGGGAGTTATACCACCACTCAGCTAAGTCCAACCAAGCAGTCCAGCCGTGTGACTTTTGGGACACCATACACCTAAGATAGCATTCTAGAATTTGGTTGATCCTTTCAGTTTGACCATCGGTTTGGGGATGGTAAGTTGTACTCATTTGCAGTTTAGTACCGACAAGTTTGAATAGGGATTGCCAAAAAAGGCTAATGAAAATTTTGCCTCTGTCAGAGACTATAGAAGAAGGTAGGCCATGTAGTTTGTATATATGAGTAATGAAAAGCTGTGCTAGATGAGCAGCAGTGAAAGGGTGTTTGAGAGGAATAAAATGGCTATATTTAGTAAGTCTATCCACCACTACCCAAATGACTGTCATACCAGCAGAAATAGGCAATCCTTCTATGAAGTCCATGGTGATATCAGTCCAGGGAGTATCTAGAACTGGAAAAGGCTGGAGAAAACCTGGAGCAAGAACATTTTCATGTTTTTGTTGCTGGCATACATCACACTCTTTAACAAAATCAGTTACATATTGCCTTAATGTCTGCCACCAGAAATATTGATTAATCCGTTCATAGGCATCCCTTATCCCAGAATGCCCCCCAATAGGAGAGCTATGGAACTCCTCTAAGAACTTCCTCCTTAGATCAGAATCTAGCCCCAACACCAATCTATTCTGGAACTTCAGTCTACCACTGTTAAAAGAGTATCCAAGTAAGCTATTAGGGTCTATTTGTAGTTGCAGAATAAGCTCCTTAAGTCCTTCATCTTTCTCCCAAGAGTGAGCAATCTCCTGGACCCAGCTTGGTATTGCTGTTTTAACCAGTTGAGCTCACCAACTTCTTCAGTTTTGTCCAATTGAAAAGGAACTTCCCTAGACAAACTGTCAGCCACTACATTTTCTATTCCCTTTCTATAAATTATCTCATAATCCAGCCCCATAAGTTTGGTGATCCATTTTTGTTGATTAGTTGTTGTAATCCTTTGGTCCAATAGATACTTTAAACTCTGGTGGTCTATCTTGCTGAGGACTTTGTTCTCTAACAGGTAATGCCTCCATTTATTTACTGCATAAACCACAACCATGAGTTCTTTTTCATAAGTTAAGTATCCCAGATGTTGTCCTGCTATAGCCTTACTAAGGAAGGCTATAGGCCTTCCTTTTTGTGACAAAATTGCACCAATGCTATAGTGGGAGGCATCTGTTTCCAATACAAAAGCTTCATTAAAATTAGGCATGGTAAGGTCGTAGCCTCCTTAAGAGCCATGAATGCTTCAGTTGCCTGGTCAGACCATTTGAAGTTATCTTTCCTGAGTAAATTAGTAAGGGGCCTGCTTATCAGCCCATAATTCCTAATGAACCTCTTGTAGTAGCCAGTTAGGCCTAGAAATCCCCTCAACCCTTTTATATTCTTAGGCACAGGCCATTCCATCATACATTTAATTTTATCTGGATCAGTTGCCACCCCTTGTGGAGATATGATGTGGCCTAAGTATAGAATAGAATCTGTCCCGAAAACACATTTACTCCTTTTGGCAAAAAGTTTGTAATCTTATAGCAGTTTGAGGGTCAGTCTTAAGTGTTCCAAGTGTTCATCATAATCCTTACTATAAACTAGTATATCGTCAAAAAAGACGAGGACAAATTTTCTGAGGAAAGGCTGGAATACCTGGTTCATTAGTGACTAGAATGTGGCAGGAGCATTTATGAGCCCAAAAGGCATCACCAAGAATTCAAAATGGCTATTATGAGTCCTAAAAGCAGTTTTTTGTATGTCATCTTTATGTACCCTGATTTGATGGTGTCCTGATCTTAAATCAAGCTTGGAAAACCACCTGGAGCCATGTAACTCATTAACTAACAACAGACTCTTCCTCCTTCCTTACATACTCGAACCAACCCCCATTACACCCACTTCTACCCCACATTTTCCAATACTCCACTACTTCTCCCCACTTCTTCAATCCACCAATAGACCCCATCACACCACCTCTATATATTGCCACATCTCATCCCATATTCCTCACAAATCTCTTTAACTACATTCAACTATTTTCGAATTAGGGCATTCATAGAGGCTACTCTGAGAGCATTGAGAGTCAAGCATCACACTATTTTTGAGTTCTTCGACTACGCTCACCATAATTACCACATACAATTGACAAGTTTGGGGGATAATCATCTGTGCACACCAAGTGTTCGACAAAGTGTGTGAACCACATTTGGAGGGGCAAGGTACTATGATACAAGCAATAGAGAGCACATGGCATCACAACTAACTTCGAAATGCCAAAGGGGAGAGAGTTCAAGGCCCGCACAACCGACACGAACATTTGATCACTGGAAATTTATGAGTGCCGCCGCCGCCAACTGGTATGATTATATGCTAACAAAGGCCCTTACACCGGAGTGGGGGTTGGCACTGGATCCCGTTGATGGGGAGATGATGCAACAAATCTATCAGAAGGGGTGGAATAAATTCATCGAAGAGCCGGAACCCGCTGTGGTCAACATAGTCAAGGAGTTTTATGCAAACGTAGAGGACAAAGCCCCATTCAACGCGTATGTGCGGGGCCACTTAGTCCTGTTCAGTGTTGATGCCATAAACACCTATTATCAGCTTCGGGTGCCTCGACAACTACGAGATTTTGATCCGAACTATGAGGCAATACTCAAGGAAATGACTAAGCCAGGCACAACATGGATCAAAGGTCAGAAGGGAGGCACAGTGTTCCATAGCAAAGATCTCAGCCGGTATGGCAAAATTTGGTAGGCATTCCTATGTGCTAAACTGTATCCATCCCAATACACCTCAGACGTGACCAAAGAGAAGGCGTTATTGCTATATGCAATTGTGAAAGACTTCATCATTGACGTCGGGGCCATCATTTGTTTTTCCATCCGTCGATGCTTACGTGGAAACTTTTTGGGCGGCTTGCCACACCCATCACTCATATGTGGGTTGTGTCACCAAGCAGGTTTGAGATGGTCGAACGATGAGCCCACACAGATGTCGCTTGCATTGTTAGACTCTTAATGATAAAGACGGTATTCAAGATGGGTATGGGGCTTACTACCATCCTCGAGGACTGGGTTTTATTTTTCCATCGACTTCGGAGGACGAAGTTGATGCTGCAGACACGTCATAGAATGAGGATGAAGATGTGGGAGATTAAGGAATCGAGCAGGTACCGCAGACCGAGGCATTATCCAGTCCTCAGTTCCTTGAATTTCAACGTCAAATGGATGCACACAACAAGGCAGCACGACGGGAGATGTGGTGACTCACATTGAGGCAAGACCACATGTTTGATGCTATGAATGCATTGTTTGCTTCACTCAACACGACACTTTAAATTTTCAATTCGGCTGCATAATTTCCTTATCAGCAGCATATGCCAATGTCGAGGTTTCCACCAAGTGATTCAGAAGAAGAAGATCAACAACCACCTCTTCAGACTTAGGCAATTGTAGGGAAGTCCTCATGCACTTAATTATGATTATTCATCCAATGAGGGCATTGTATTACTTAAGTTTGGGGGATTTAAATTCTTATTTGCACCATATGTAGTAGTTAGGTTTAAATTTGTCATTACATTTCAGTTTTGCATAGTAATTAGGAATTATGATGTTGCATTTAGGTTTTGACATAGTTGCATGATAGCTTAGGTGCATACATAGTAGCTTAGGTTATTTTTGTTATTGAATTGTTTTTGATTCTGTTATTATCGCATTTTGTTATGCTATCTAAAAAAAAGTAAAAAAATTAGTTAAATATTGTGTTTGCATATGTCCAACAGTGTTGTAGTTCATGTTATTTGTGGGCCAATGATGAAATTGAGAATAAGTTAACCAATACAGCATTGATTATTAGAACTGTGATATAATTTCTGTTATGAATCGAATCTTGCACTTGTTTGAAACTGGTATAAAAAAGTTAGCACGCTAATAACATCTTTGTTGACTAGTCAGTTCAAATTGATACATAAATAGTTTCTAAAGGATAATGCTAGAGTAAATGAGAAAACGACAAGGATAGGCGCGAAGAATTGGGCAAGAACCTAAGTTTGGGGGAATAACTGTGGGGTACATAAGCTTTATGTAAAAAGAAAAAAAAATATGAATAAATAATAATAATAATAATAATAATAATAATAATAATAATAATAATAATAATAATAATAATAATAATAATAATATCGTGGTTAGTTTTATTTCAGGGCCTTTGTTACTTGAGCAAGTACGCCCGAGGGGATTGTCTTTACACCTAACGCCCTAAGGTCTTTTATGGTCTGGGAGTCATTGGTTGAAAGCTCGCTAAGGGGTAGCACTGTTAGCCTAATGGAATGAGACATTGCACGGTCATGGTTAAAAAAAAAGAAAAAAAAACGGGAAAAGAGCAAAAGGCCCCTGTGGAGAAAAAAAGAGAAGGAGAAGGAAAAAAAATATTTATAAATAAAGTACAAGTACCTTGTGTGAACTCTTGGAAATAGTAATTGCTTAGTTTTAGTTGGAACTTGTCTATTTTTGAAATTTTTAAGTTTGCACTGTATGATTCCTTCTAAGAAATTGGTTATGTATTGAATTTGAGTCCGTATTAGTTATCATGGATGTTAAACACACACGCACACTACACTAGTGATGATGGTGTAAGGTTTGAGAATTAATACAAAATTGTGGATTGGTTTGGGTGATTAATATTGTAGAATTGCTTGTTTTCTCTGAGGCCGATAAGATAATTTTGATTATGCGATACTGTTTGATTTATAAGCTAAAAGATTAGATCATACTCATTTCATCTCATTGCATTACATAACAAGTAGTTTATTTTGTGCTCGAGGACTAGCACAGTTTAAGTTTGGGGGATTTTGATAAGTGGATTTCATATCCACGAATCATTTTCCATTTCGCGCTTAATTGTTGCTATTTTCTTGTGTTCATGTTTGTTTTTATTTGTTTTTGTGTTCTTTTATGTGTAGGGTGGTTGATGTGGCATTTAACAAGATTTGGAGTCAATTGGGAGCATTTCTGGAAGAATTCTTGAAGGAAGCAATATTACTCAAATAGAATACACCCGTAAAAAGTGGCCTGTTTATTTGTATACCGCCGTAGGGGTCTTAAAAGACTTTAGTAGAATGGGTGCCACGTATGTGCTCAATATAAACCTGAGACCATCGGCAAGGTGCACTACTAGAAAATTAGTTTATAGCGACGGGCCGTAAATCGTCGCTATAAAGCTAAAAGACAATCGCTAAAAGTTTTAGCGACGTTGCCACCCGATCGTCGCCATAGAACCCTTCGGTAAAAGCCTATAGCGACGGTCTTTTGACCTATATAGCGACGCTCACGACCCTAGCTATAGGTCATGGCAAAATCGTAGTATAGAGATCTATAAATGACGCTCGGTGGACCGAAATCACTATAGGCACGTGCTTTATAGAATAACATAGCTACGATTCGATAATCGTCGCTATAGCCTTTTTATATTAAAAAAAATTAAGTAATAATGCAAATTTATTCAACAAACACAAATACAATATAAAATAAAATATAAAAAATATTATATACATCATTTAAAATTAGTATTTATTATAGCATTATTATATACATCATTTAAAAATTAGTATGTATTAGGCATCTAAAACATCTCATATCTCCTAAATTTAAACAAAGACAAAAATGTAAAGTATAAATTAGACAAATGTTTACTACAAGACAAAACTAAGACCATCTACCAAACTTCAATATTCTCAACACACTAAAGATAATAAATCAACATTAAAGCAAATACGTCCGAACCTTCAATAACCAAGAAATTTGGGTTTTGAATTATGTGCCTTCAAATTCTCAATTTTCGATTTGAATTGGTGTGAAAAGACACGAGTGATCCGTGGTCGACATGAAAAAAAAGACTAAACTCTTTGATCTCTTCTTTGAGATGTTTCCTCCTCTTTATTTGGTGTTCAAATCCTGCAACACCTTTTCTTTTGGTCAATAACCAATGCAAGACTACGAGATGAACTGGAAAGCAGTTTGAAGAAGACCATCTCATCGACGCGACGACTTACATTTCCAAATTAAGGAAGCCGTGGGGTTCACCGAACGATCCTCCCCATGTATTGATACGAACTCCATTTCTCACTTTCTCTCTCCCCTTTACATAAACAACATTTATGCATATCAAATTACCCCCAAAACCAAATATGAAGTAGTATTTGTTAAGAATTTGAAACAATAAATTATAAAATTTGATAAAATAATGAATGTAAGACCTGAATTAAATAAACAGAATTACAAAATAATGACCAGTGTGCTCTTACAATGTAAGACCTGATTCTTTGAAGCATCAACTTGTCACGTGAATATTCACCTTGAATAGGATATAGTGTGACCCTATTTCTATGCACTGGAAGCACAAATGCTGGATCAGTGAGAATGAGTACATTGCTTTGGGGCATTTGTCACCGCAACAAAGATAATATTAGCATAATCCTCTAAATCAAGTAAACCCATGACCCCAATACATACTCCCTCCGTCCTAGGATAAAAGACTATAGGGTAGTCCCAGTTTATTTCATGATTGTTTATCGAAACTAAGTACAATTTTTAAGTTCATTCAAATCAAAGGATGTCACTTACAATTCAAATACCTTCTATGTCTATAAATGAAATAATTAAATTCCATTTAGAAAAATGAAAAGAAAAAAATAAATCAAAAACCAAAAGGAATTAAGCATCCAACATCACTCAATATGCCTTTTCTACATAACAATTAGATTCACAAAATAAATTTTGAATTTTGAGACACAATTTTAAAAACCTTACACTTCAACACAATTTTTCATTTTCTTAAAGTAAAACACAATACTAATCTTGTTAAATAGCTAAGGTATCAAATAAACTAACATCAACGTCATTTTAAAAATAAACACAATAAAGGAATATGATTTACATAATGCCTTAAATACCTAGGGTTCAGTAAAACATATGAAAAACTTGGACTTTCTTTTCAATATTTCAGTCAAATGTTTCTGAACCCTAAACCATAACCCTCCCAAATTCGGTGTTGTTCAAACCAAGGTTTTTTGTAGGAGAGCAGTTATGGTCCGAGCCAACCGCTTTAACCTTCCCATTGATGGAGTATTACCAACTTCGAAGAGAATCGAGGACTGCATAAAGAGTTGGGGAACCATCATTGAACCTTTTGAATTTGTCAAAGCTAATATACAAGTTCTCAGATTCCAAAAAAAAGGGGCCAAAACCAAAATTAATTGAATTCATGCAATCTACACTACTAGAAAATCAAACACCCACCCAATTAACAAATCAAACAAATGGGCAATTTAATAATTGAATTAAGAACTCAAGCTGAAAGACAAATGGACAATTTAGTAAGTAAATTAAGAAGTCAAGTTGATAATTCTATATACCACCTACTTGTAATGGTGAAAAGCATGTCTACGCATCTTTAGACCCTTTGGGTCCTGAAATTAATGATAATAATTGAAACCCAGTAACAAAAATAAGCAAAAATCAACTAATAACTAATAGCAAGAATCCATTAATCATATAATTATCCATTACTGAGAAAGAGACTTACAGGGCCTTGAACTCTGACCATGACGGCAAAATTGCGGGCACCATCAATGATTTTGGGTAAACCCATGTCGGAAATCTTATGGGTTCTTAGAGACTAAACTGCACAAAACACCAGTTTTCTTTGTTACCATATAAAAATTCTAAATCTCAACTCTATCCAATATCTCCACTTCAATTTTTTAATAATTTTAACAGGTAAGTGAAAACAAGGAGAATACTAATGGAGGAAGGCATTCATTGGCGTGCTTCCGAAGAACTGAAAACCCTCCATGAGTGCTTTGATAGGAGGAACCTTCGATTGGGAGCAACCTTTGATTCGATTGACCTTCGATTGAGAGTGACTGTACTTAGGGTGCGATTTGGCTAAGAAGATTTAGGTTTTGGCAATTTAGAGTAGCTGATGAGAGAGATTAGAGGATTTAGGTTTTGAGGTGGGGAGTCAGGAGATTGAAAGGGTTACTAGAGAGGACTGAGCTAGTGAGGAACACGATACAGAATTGATTTGGTGGGGAAATGACAGTGCAGAGAGAGTTGGTATTGAAATGAAGGTAATGGAATGGTTTTGTGCATGCCCAAACTAGATTATGAACCTCTATATCGACGGCCAGACTATGAACCTCGGAATAGGCTCTCTATTGAGGCATATACCAACGATCAGTCCATGACCATCGCTATAGAATCCTATTGCTATGGTTCCGTGTCGACCGTCGCTAAATCTCGTCGTAATAGGTTGAATTTCTAGTAGGGGGGTCTCGACTGTGAAGTCTCCTATTATGTTTGGAACTTTGCTGGGATACGATTTTGAGCATTTGAATAGCATATAGACTCTAATTAGTGGAGAATTTTGACTGAGACTTGTGTGTTGGACATCTATTACTCTATTAACAACGAATTAAACAACACACAAGGCATATTACGAAGAAAAAAAAATTCCAGTTTACTGAGCAAGCATTGGAGGAAGATTTTGAGGAGATTTTCGGGACAATTGTAATTCTAGGCTACGTGAAGGGTGTTTTTCAATATTCTTCTTCTTAGACTATTATTTGTAATTGAAAGAATATTATCTTTAATTTATTTAGTAGTTATTTCATTTATGATGAACTAATTCACTTTTTAGGCTTATGGTGGATCCTTAAGTGAAATAATGATTTTGTAAACCTTGATTTCCAGTTCAATAAGCTATTTCCAGTTTATCTATATTAATTTGAGCTTGAATTTATGAATTACCTGATCAATAATTCTTTGTGGATTTGTATGGAATCAAGAGAGGATATTCAAATCTAGACTTATTTAATATAGCATGTGTTCATGAATTTTGTGAATAACAGAATCTTGATGAATGTTAAGGTAGAGATATGCTTGACATCGCATGTAATCAGATAGAGAACTTATTCTTAAACCTTCTTTAATTATAATTCACATGGAGATATAGTGAGTTAGTTGATTAAGGTGTTTAACTTGTTTCTATCTAATTTATGGATTTAAGTTAATATGGTATTAGTGCATCGAGAGGTGGCTATTACTACATTCGTGTTCTTGATTAATAAACTAGGATAGTGAATTGAATTGGAATAAAGGTGTAGAAATCAGAGTGAAACTTAGGGTGAAATCATAAGTCTAATTCTTCATTCATTGTTTGAAATTCTAGATTTTGATATTGGTGATTGTTTTGTGGTAGTTTATTTATTTCTTAATTTAGTTTCTATAATTTTTAATCATTTAGTTGAATATTTTAATAAAATTAGGATTAATAGGAAATTGGTAATTGTAAGTTAAGTTTCTTTCTAATTTGTCTCTGTGGGAACGATACTTTACTCATCACTTTATTACTTGTTGACCACGTATACTTGCGTGTTCTGTGCATATAAAATTTTCCCAACACTGCATCATCAGATACCCCATTGTACTTGAAGGTATCACAAATCTCCAGAAAGTGCACAAGGTGCTTGTTCGGATCATCATTAGACAATCCCTCAAACTGTACTGAATTTTATATCATCTAAATCATCCCAGGCTTGATCTCAAAATTGTTCATTGTAATTGCAGGCCTGGTGATGCTTGATTGAATTTTAGTGACCCTAGGCATGGCATATCCCTAAGTGTTTTCTGATCCTCTGCAGCCATACTTTCTTGCTTATCAAAATTCTCCCTAGTTTCTTTAATCCACTTACTCAACCTCCAAAACCTTCTTTTGATGTCGTCCTCATAAGGAAGAAAATCTGGTTTCTTTGACCGAGTTTGCATACACAAGTCACGAGAACCTGAAACAAGAAATAACAAAAAAAGAAAAAGAAAAATGTTTAACTAAAACTAATCTAATTAAACTGATATTGAAAGTAATAAAATTAATAATCTAATCCCCAGAAACGGCGCCAAAAACTTGTTTGGTGTAGTCTAATTAAGCACAACACGCAAGTATACATGATCAACAAGTAATATAATGATAAGTTGAGTATCAATCCCATAGAGACAGAAATTAATTTTAATTTAATAATTACCAGCTTTGTATTATTTCAATTTTATTAAACTAACCGAATTAATGACTGAAATTAATGAAAAACTAATAAACAAAAATCAAAGCAAATTAAGTCAACTAACTACCACAAATTTTAATCAAATAATGGAGAATTACGCCTACAACTTCACTGTATGCTTCACTCAGATTATCACACTTCTTTTCAATCTAATTAACTATTCCAGTTCATTAATCAAGAACACAAAAATAGAATTAGCCACCTCTCGATGCACTAAACCCATATCAACTTAAATCCACATATGATAGAATTAAGCCAAACACCCTAATTAACTAATTCATTATATCTCAATGTCAATTATAATTAAAGAATGTTTAAATCCCAAGTTCTCATATGATTACATACGATGCATAAGTATATATCTCTCCTAAACATACATCATGAATTCTATCAAAACACAAAAATCACAAACATATGCTATTATGACTAAGTCTAAATTCATATCTCATCTCTCGAATCCATACATGTCCATATAGAATGGGTGATCAGGCAAATCATAAATTACACATAAATCATAATAGATGAACTGAAAAATAGCTTCATTGAATTAATATCAAAGCATGATAATCATCATTACACTTAAAGATCTATTGTAAGCTTAATAAGTTGAATTAGTTCATAACTAATGAATTAAACACTGAATATATTAAAGAGAACAACATCCCAATTATAGAAACTAAAATTAAAGAATAAGAATAGTAATAGAACCACCCTTCTCTTCGCTCAATTTTGCAATCTTCGTGATCCTTGCTCCTTTGCTCTGCTCCTCCAAAATCTTCACAAATTAGGGCTTGAAAATTTCTCTTGATTAATTGAATGATTAATGCCAGAATCTCCTCTTAATTCTCTGTAATTTTAGCTAAATACGTCCTCTACTAAGTCCCAAACGCATCCAAAGTTCATCAGTCCACGCCATAGCAGAAGTAAAATTGCATCAGAACTCAACCTTTTTGTCTGCGTCCCCCCGCCCCGGCAGGCTATTTAGGCTTGGAAACCCCTACCCCGACGGGGTGTTAAGTTTTTGGTCAATGTACAATCCTGCCCCGGCGGGGTATTTGCTATATAAAAGGCTCGCCCTGGCAGGGTTTTATCTTGCACTTTATTGATTTTCTTATTTTTCATGCTGATTCCCGTCATATTGCCACCATCATTCCTTAGCTAACACATACTAAAATCTGCACAAAAAAAGCACAAACACATAAAACGATTCTAAAATAAATGGATTAAACACTATTTAAGTTCGAATAGGTACCCGATTCATAGGTATGAAACCCACTCATCAAGACTCAAGTATTGGGACTTCTCTGTTCGTACCCTTTATTCTTCCCTCTGTAGAGGATTCAGTTTGGATGGGTATTTATGGACTATGAGTTTGTTTGTTTAGTTCTTTCAGACGAACAACTAACTCTATTATTTGATTCCTTAATCCTTCGAACTCTTCTTGGGAAATAGGAGTAAGATCAGGCTGGACACTTGTAACCATGTCTGACGGTGGGCTTAGTGCCTTTTTGGACTTTGAACGGGTAATGGGACCAATCATTTCCCTATAAAAAGACTACATAGTTTAGTTTGGGAAGACGTGGAGATGATGTATGCTATACAATGTGTCTGTTTTTAGGAGTGTTTTAATATTCTCCTACAAAATAGATGTCAGTTGTTTCGATGAAAGGATAGCATGACATGTAACAACCGAGAAATTCAGATCTTTTGTAAAATAATTTTATTTAATAAAATAATGAATAAAATTATATTACTTGTTATTATTACGTGTTAGTAAGATGAATGTCATCCTATAACCTAGAAACGTCAGAACTTAGTAGTATTTTGACTACATGAGAGAATTAAAGTGTTTGAATTTCCAAGACGAAAATAAAAGTTTTTCGAGAAACACAATTCATCGATTTCTGCTCGGGAATTATTTTTAAACTTCTGAGAAATACGTAATGATAGAATATTGAAGTAAGTTGGATTAGGTAATAATAATTCAAGTATGGAAAATGTAATTTTTCAAATGTGAACGTAATTTGAGAATGTTAGGAAAATAAAACATTAGAAGTTAATGTAATGATCGTATGATGCGTATGTATTGTACGATGTAATGAATACAAGTATAAAATGAAGTATTATACGAGTATGTACGAATGATGTAATATCGTATATTGTGAATTAATATACGAGAGAGAATACGAGTATAATACGTAGACAATTTGTAATAAGGCTTTAGCCAATTGAGTTGAGCTTGTAGGATTGTTAGCAAATTGAAAGTCCAATAGCTTTAATGTGCAAGCCCAAGTAATTGTTAATGAGAAGTCCAAGTAAGTTAATTAATACAAGCCCAAAGTTAAGTTAATTTAATTAAATCCAAGCCCAAGCTAGGATCCAATGGGTTAGAGTGACCCATGGGGCAACATATGTTAATGTGGTTAATCTTGGTGACCAAGACAATTATGTGATGACCAAGTAAAAAGCTAGGATTTCATTTGTTACTTGTTCTTTTTCATCCAACACAATTAACTTATTGGTTAGAGAGAATAAGCAAGAATAAACTACTTTCATTTGTTAGAAAAGAGAAGAAGAAAGCTAGTTCAACAAAGGTAATGATCTCAATCATTGCTCTTCCATCTCTACCATTATAGGTTGATAAGAGAAGTGTGGATTATTGATCATGTATGCAAAGAAATGATAGAAATAAATAATCTAAGGACTTAAGTCCTAATAAGCCGAGAATAAGCACTTTGTTCATGAATAAGCTATGAACTAAAGAAGAACTTGTAAGTTTTGTAACATGTTTACATGATTGAAGTTATATGTTAATAAGATGTAAGAATGATGATTAAAGGACTTAAATTATCATAAGTCATGAGAATTGAAACTATAAGTAATTTCTACTTTGATAAGTTATAAACTCATGGAGAATAAGCCATACTTATCATGAAAATAAGTTGATGTAATATGTAGGTTAAGATGTTAATTTGATGGATAGAATCCATTTGGAATGATAATCAAATCATAAGTAATGAAGCTATGCCGAAATTCTCACGGTTGGACAATAATCGTCGAATTCGTGAAATTCTCGGATTAGAGGTCGAATTTTGATATTGAGCACAAAAACGTTGGTTTTCGATGGGAACAAGTCTTATTTGGCATTATAGAGTTGTGGACTCAAAAATGGCCGAATTCCAACTTAGAACGAAGAAACGAGCGTTGAACGTTCACGGACGTTTATCGTTTTCGTTAAAAATGAACCAATAGGTGAATTTTTAGTAAACAAAGTCGAAAATATAAAATTCTTACATGGACACGTAGAGTATATGATTTGTGAGCTAATGACTTTTGAAGGAGCCAATTCGGACTTAAAATGATCAAATTTGGAGTCCGGGAAGTTCGTTAGTAAATCAAAATCATCAACTATCTCTGGGTGCAGAAAGTGCCCATGATGATGCCATTCAAAGCTTAAAGGTGGCTGGCTCGGCGGCCTTGATTGCCATGCCAGACCTATTGCAGAGTCACGGGGCGGCGCGACCAAAAGAGTTGTGTGTGGTCTTTTGCGCCATGGTAGTCAGCTCTGCTCTCTGCTAACCTTGCCGCAACGCAAGTTGATAGGATATAAGGATAGTTGTAAATGCCAATTTCTTTTATAAAAGTACACAATGAAGAAGGTTTGAATGTATAGAATGAATGGTAACTGTTTAACAATGAAGTAAAACTTATTTATAACATTGTTAAGGCATTGTTAAACGTTAATTATGATACATAAAGATTAAAGATAAGTAATCGAACATGAACGTTAGAACAATGTGAATTATAAACGGAAAGCTGGAACCAATAGTAACAAGTCTAATATCTAATTAGATTGAGAAGAAGAGTAAGATTCTTTAGGAATCATGCATGTTTATTCATGACCTAATGTGTTATGTGATGTGATCATCTACTGTAAAGACCTTAAGGACTTAACGTGAACGTGTAATAACCATAACAAACGCTGAAGGCAAGTATTCTAACCCTTGTCTATGTTCAATCTAGACAAGATTTGTGGTTCATATATTCTTACGCATGAATTATTGTATGATGAAGTCAAAGCCAATTCTTTCGGCTAGACTTATGATATGTTAGATTTCTTACAATCTATCAATGTATGGTCAATGTTGTACCAAGTTATATTGGTGTGGTTTTCAAATGAAGACTGAGTATGCTAAAATGTTTTGTCGTCAAACAACAGGCACATGAGGTTGCCACAACTTAAAATGTACATACATTTAATGAATGTAGTGTTGATCAACATAGAGTACTATAGGCTGATCACCTAGACATGCTCGTAAAAAATGTCCGACTTACGGACTTTGTGTCGGGATGTCCTTTTCAAATAAAGTATGAAATGCTCAAGGTCTTGGACCGAAATTGATGTTTTACTGAATATTGTTATTGTAAAACATTTTAAAGAAAAGAGAAGTGCTATTTTGAATTATCGATAGTACTTCATAACTATTGTTTAGTTATTGAAGATATATGATTTGTATGATTCAAGCATATTGTTAAATAGAATTGTTATACTTGTTGAGCTAGTCATGCTCACTCTTGCTTGAACCATATAAATGCAACTAAGACTAAACGGACCGAATGATCCGGCAAGGATAAAGGAAAGGCGAAGACGAAACCGTAGAATACCTATGTAATAGTATAGGTTTGTAATGATAATATTTGATATTATGACAAGATCAAATGTAACGGTTATAAAGAACCTGGGGAATGTTAATATGGATTTTCAATATATACATAAGACATATTCGTTCTTTTGGAGGCATTTCAATTGAATGTTTGTGTGAACTATAGCACAATGGAGCACCATCTATCGGGGGTTGGAAGATACCTGGATTTGGGGGCGTCACAGGTTGGTATCAAAGCATTAGGTTATAAAACTTAAGGGGGGGGGGGGGGAATATTAAAACCTTAAGTCATAACCTTAAGAGAAGTCAAAGAAGTAAAAGAAGAAAATAACCTTATAAAAATGCATTATGAATATGTTACGTGTTTTTATTTTTCTACTGACGTGTTCTGTGACGCCCCCAAAATAAGTCCAATCCACCCAACCCATTCCGAGTCGCCAAAAACATGGTACAGAAACAACTACAACTTCATTAATACAATTGTCGTGCAAAATACGACAACTCATATACTGTGAGTTTTAATACCAACTGTGACTCTCATCCCTTTACTTGGATAGCACCTCACATTGATACATTGCATAAAGGTACAGTCAATAACAGTTTTAGAAATTAAAATATGTAGAAAATGCTCAAGGAAACCTTCGTACATGGGAGGCCATGCATCTAAGTTATAATAGATATCATATGACTCGAAAATTATCCTAGGTTGACCCAATAGACCCCAAAGAAAAACGAGAAGATTGCTATCATGTTCTTTCCAATGGTGAGTCTTCTCTTGACATATAATTATCTCCATTGTCTCCAATTGAGAATTATATTTCAACCAAACTCTAAGATTATATAGGTAGTGCTCGTAGATATAATCAGCAAGTGCACGTGTACAACCTTGTCTTATTATATCATGAAGTCGTCTGTCATTAGACATCTTGTATGATAGTGGCAAAACACCCTTTCAAAGTTGGGTTCACCTCACCCTATTCAGTGAATAGTAACTCATGAATAGTAACTCATGAATAGTAACTCGTAAATAGTAATCATGAATAGTACTCCGTATTCGATAGTACCGTATACGTAAATAATGTCATATACGTAAATAGTGACATATACATGAATAGTGTCGTATACGTGAATAGTATCGTATACATGAATAGTAACCCCGACACAAAAAGGTAAAAATTTCACAATAAAATTTATATCAATATTTCGGTATAATAATATCAAAAGAAATAATATCATTTACGAAGAAAATAACATCCCTTACTATCCTTTACCATCCCTTACCTCAAAAAAAAGTATTTCTGACTAGAATATCAGAAGTAATGCTGAAGGAAACTTGCACTGAATAGAAACTCTCGAAGTATCTAAATACTCACAAAATATGCTCGATAATATAGAGAGCGAAAGCTTATGATTCTGGTGTGATTTTCAATTCTAACTAAGCACCCTATTTATAGAAAAATGCTAGAACGCCGCAACATACTAAATTAATAAAATATTATTTTTTTTACCAATTCTCACGCACGCCATACTTGAAATCAAACTTTGAAATTCAGCAAATTCAAGAGATAAAAGGACAAGTGGGTCCCACCTTCTAGAAATCTCCACCAAAATCATTTATAAAAACAATTTTTGAATCAGGCACCTCTTAAAATTCATAACAAATCATACAATAATTTTTAACGGTTCAACATTTGTGGACATATACTCAACTTATATACATATAACATATCCAAAAATCACAACGATCCAACGGTCGGATTAAAAATTATAACTCACGCAATATAGCTTAAGAACACTGATTTTTTTCGGACTATGAATCCTTTGGATTAGTTTCATTCAAACAGTCACCACGAAATATCTACAAAGAATTTTTGGGTGATTTAAATTTCTGCGTTTAGCTTACTTCCAGGGATTTCTTTTGATATATGACTCATCTCCTAACTCATTATACACAAAGAGTTATGGATTTTACAAAATCAAGTAATAAACTAATTTTCTAAAATTTTCCAACTTTCGTTCTTCATTTCGACAAAATAATGATAAAACACCTCAGCATTAATTCCTTCATTTATATCCATATAAAATAAATATTTCCTTATCAATAATTAATTATTCACAAATAATATTACAGAATCACAATAATGACATCCAGATCGTTCCCAGGAAAGAAGGGGGCTTTCCGATAAGGATTTCTCCTTACTGGCGCGCAATTAGATGACCAAACCCCTTTTTCTAGACAAAACTTCCTTAGACATTGCCAATAATGTTATCTAATAATATTATTCAAATAATATGAATTATTGATCTGATAATGGGAAATACTGTGCAATGACAATTATTGAATTAACAATAATATAACATATCAAGGTAGCAATTATTGAATCAATAAAATAAAATATTAAACTGTAATTACTGTAACAATTATTGAGTAGTACCTTCTTACGTAAGAATCAATAATTCAAAAATACTGTGCAATATCGTGTGCTACTGTGCAATAACGCATATTACTTTACTTTACCTATCGGGTATTCCAACAGTTTCAACGGTAACAACTACGCCGTTATTTATAAAAATTCAAACTTGTCTTTTTCTTCATCCGACAGTTATTCTGTTACGGGGCCCATAAATGGCTACGCCGTCGTACGAATATTCTCCGACAACAAGAATATTCCACGATCAAACGAATATTCTCCGACAATAAGGAATATTTTATAACTACTTGCTTATTTTGAAAAATTTATATATATCACCCTTAACTTTAAAATTTTATCGATTTAACTATTTACTAAATAGAAAAAATAAATATTTTTATTTCATAAAATTTGGGGTCTTACAATGTCCCCTCCTTATGAAATTTCATCCCCGAAATTTACGTACCTGGTATTTCGAAGAGTTGAGAATACCTTGCTTTCATTTCAGATTCCATCTTCCCTGTCATCATGATTTCTCCATTGCTCATCTCGTGTATTTCAAATATCATTCTAGAATACAGCTTCAAAACAAGGGTTAATTGACATATCACAATTTGTCAATTTATCAAGTAAGAAATTTTAGCTTAGGTAAGTCACATACTAGTGAAGCATATTACTCGTTTCTCCCCTCCTAGTTCTAGACTCAGATCTTCGCCAGCGACCATATCCCTAAGCTCTGATACCAACTATGAAGCCCTCAAAATAGATCTAATCCACCCAACCCATTCTGAGTCGCCAAAAATATGGTACAGAAATAACTACAACTTCATTAATATAATTATCGTGCAAAATACGACAACACATATACTGTGAGTTTTAATACCAACTGTGACTCTCATCCCTTTACTTGGATAGCACCTCACATTGATACATTACATAAAGGTACAATCAATAACTATTTTAGAAATTAAAATCTTTGAAAAATGCTCAAGAAAACCTTCGTACATGGGAGGGCATGCATATAAGTTATAATAGATATCATATGACTTGAGAATTATCCTTGGTTCATCCAATAGACCCCAAAGAAAAATAAGAAGATTGCTATCATGTTCTTTCCAATGGTGAGTCTTCTCTTGACAAATAATTATCTTCATTGTCTCCAATAGAGAATTATATTTCAACCAAACTCCAAGATTATATAGGTAGTGCTCGTAGATATAATCAACAAGTGCATGTGCACAACCCTGTCTTATGATAACACAAAGTCGTCTATCATTAGACATCTTGTATGATAGTAGCAAAACACCCTTCCAAAGTTGGGTTCACCTCACCCTATTCGGTTCACCAAAATCAATGGTTAAAATGACGTATAAAATATGACACACTTATTTAAAATTCTCGATAAAATCATTTCCATACTATTTTAGGGGAAACCTCAACAACTATAGACCATCGTTCTATCCCCTGTTACCCCCGCTAGACCCAGCTACACTCTTATTACCTGAAAGGAATTGTGAAGCAAAAGGGTGAGCACAACTAGCCCAGTAAAGAATATCATGACTAAAGATAATTAAATTATCAATAGCCTTCGTCAGTAATAAATCAGAGATTTAGAACATATGGTAGATGATAAAACTTTTCAGCTATAGTTGCAGCGGAACGAGCAATCCATTAGAAGAGTCAAATAGATCAAAAAGTCTATTATTTTCTCCCTATTAAAAGTCCACCAACAATGTTTTAACCTTGTAACATCAGTAAACAGTTCCTGTCCACAATCATGTGAATAACTCATAATCATAATTGTAGTTCTAAATTCCTCTTCTCATCCAGGACGAAGATAATTTTCATCACATATCTTTACCTGAAACATCAAAGATCATGGTTATACCAAATCACAGTTCCTGTTCATAATCATACTAATAAATTCATCTTTGCACTACGGGCCAAAGATATTCATCAACAGTTCATCTTTGCACTACATGCCCAAGATATTCAACAACAGGTCATCTTTGCACTACGGGCCAAAGATATTCAACAACATGTCATCTTTGCACTATGGGCCAAAGATATTCAAAAACAGGTCATCTTTGCACTATGGGCCAAAGATATTAATATCTCAAAAAAATATATAATCATTTCAGAATTTATATAAACAATAATTATAACCATGTTGATCAATTCACCTTTTCACTTAAGCTAAAGATAATCGTTTATAAATTCAATGGTCATGATCATACCAGTCAACAATTCATCTTTGCACTACAGGCTATAGAGAACCCATAGTCATGATCATACCAATAATCTACCCATCTTTACACTCAAGTGAAAGAGAAATTTCATTACCCGGGATATAAAAATGTTATATATGATCAAAATATGGATTTAATTTTAAGAGTAATATTCATAAATCAAGGATAATTTGGTCAGAAAAAGAAACCAATTTTGTCGTGAATAGTAACTCGTGAATAGTAACTCATAAATAATAACTCATGAATAGTAACTCGTGAATAGTAACTCATGAATAGTAACTCGTGAATAGTAACTCGTGAATAGTACTCCGTATTCGTACATAGTACCGTATACGTAAATAATGTCTTATACGTAAATAGTGCCATATACATGAATAGTGTCGTATACGTGAATAGTAACCCTGGCATAAAAAGGTAAAAATTTCATAATAAAATTCATATCAATATTTCGGTATAATGATATCAAAAAAAATAATATCATTTACGAAGAAAATAACATCCCTTACCATCCCTTACTATCCCTTATTATCTGTTACTATCCCTTATCATCCCATATCTCAAAAGAATAGTATTTCTGACTGGAATATCAGATGTAATGCTGAAGGAAACTTGCACTAAATAACAACTCTCAAAGTATCTAAATACTCACAAAATACGCTCGATAATATAGAGAGAGAAAGCTTATGATTCTGGTGTGATTTTTAATTATAACTAAGCACCCTATTTATAGAAAAATGCTAGAACGCCAAAGCAGACGAAATTAATAAAATATTAATTTTTTATTACCAATTCTCACGCATGCCATACTTGAAATCAAACTTTGAAATTCAATAAATTCAAGAGATAAAAGGACAAGTGGGTCCCACCTTCTAGAAATCTCCACCAAAATCATTTATAAAAATAATTTCTGAATCAGTCACCTCTTAAAATTCATAACAAATCATACATTAATTTTTAACGGTTCAAAATTTGTGGACATATACTCAACTTATATACGTATAACATATCCAAAAATCATAATGATCCAACGGTCGGATTAAAAATTATAACTCACGCAATATAGCTTAATAACACTTATTTTTTCGGACTACGAGTCCTTTGGACCAGTTTCATTCAAGTAGTCACCACGAAATATCCACAAAGAATTTTTAGGTGATTCAAATTTCTGCGTTTAGCTTACTTCCAGGGCTTTATTTTGATATATGACTCATCTCCTAACTCATTATACACAAATAGTTATGGAATTTACAAAATCTAGTAATAAACTAATTTTCAAAAAATTTCCAAATTTCGTTCTTCATTTCGACAAAATACTGATAAAACACCTCAGCATTAGTTCCTTCATTTATATCCACATAAAATAAATATTTCCTTATCAATAATTAATTATTCACAAATAATATTATAGAATCACAATAATGACAACCAGGTCGTTCCCAGGAAAGAAGTGGGCTTTCCGATAAGGATTTCTCCTTACTAGTGCGCAATTAGATGACCAAACCCCTATCCTAGACAGAACTTGTAACAACCCGATATTTTCTATACAAATAAATCAAAAATTTTGCGTATAATTTTTTTTATTAAAATAAATATGGGGAATATGTGCTAAGATAATGTGTATATGTATATTTGTGATAAATAAAAATTTATTTATTACATGAATAATTTTAAATAATTTTATTTTAGAATTATTGATTATTATAAATTATATTCTTATAATAACTAATTTTATAGTAGAAATATTTTTATTAATTATTTTCCATGAAAATATAATTATATATTATTTAAATAATATATAAAATGATTTTTAGAATTATTTTATTATAAAATTTATGCTAGATTAATTAAGTTAATTCTTTTAACTCAATTAATGATGATATATGTGAGGGATAAATCAGATATGGAATCCAAACCCTAATTTTGGATTTTTATTAAGGCATGAGAATAATAATATAATATTAATTATATTTTGATTTTTTAGTGCTATAAATATGTATTGTATGTACGTATTGATAATGGTTGGTCAATTATGGTGTATTATAACCAAACCCTAGCAATATTTATATAAACACTAGTATTACGGTTAAATCCTATTTCTGAAGTCAAATGAGACTTTAAAAATCTGTTAAGACACTGTGTTATGTGTTATACGATTTAGGTAAAGCCTTGATATTATGGAAAACCATAATTATAAATTAAAACCTTAATTTCTGAAATTAGAAACCCTAATTTGAAACCTAAACTGGAGTTTGTGATCAGTCCGAAATTGTGTTAATATGAGTAATATCATGTATGGTAGATTTTATTGCTAATTATGGAAAACTTAATTAGTAACTTAAAACCTTAATATCTAGAACCCTAATTTGGTAATTAGAAATCCTAATTGTAATTTGATAACCTTAATTATCAAAATTGTAAACCCTAATTGCTAAATTAGAAAGGTTAATTATAATTAGTGAATTTTAAACCCTAATGTTCCTGTATAATGTAATTAGATAACCTAACTAATTAACAAACCCTAAATTTCTATTTTTAGAAACTAATTTTATTTTATTTTATTTTAAACCCTAAATGAAAACCTAGAAATTCATTTTATGCTAAACCTTAGGGTTAAACCCTAAGGGTTAAACCCCAAGGGTTTGATAAGATTACACTTTTACCATTAAAATTATGTAGCAAATGACCGAAAAGCCCTTATACACATTTTTTATTAAGCTTACTTGTAGATCTTGCCGAGATGGGAGTTGGTGACCTAATGTAACTACTCTTTTGACTTAAAATTGCCAGCAATCAGCCTCTATATCAGCCAATTCATGCAACTACCACTTATATAAATAGATTGGAAGAGAGAGAAATGGCATTTGTTAGCTTATTTTTGTCCTAACATTCAACTAAACTCTCTCAAGCTCCACACCTCCGAAAATATCAAGACATATCAGTCACAAACCAAGCCCCGCTATCATCTTTAACCAAATCAGAAAGCTAGAATCAAAATTGTTATTAGAAAGGTATAAAAACCCTAACTATATTCTGATCTTGATTTGCATGTTAGATGTTATGATTTATTGTTAAAATATGTTATTTAAGGTGTATAATGATGATATGGGTTGATAAATGTTAGATCCATAACATCTATAGGCTCAGATCTAGCATTTTATAAAATCTGGAAAAAGTTCAAACTGTGGTCTGACAACGAATGTGAGTGGCCACCAATCTTTCTCTGTTATGTGTTTTTGTTGTTTAAAGCTTGGATCATGTATTCTGATATGTGCTCTTTGATCTGGATCAAAAAGCAAGCTTAGACCCGGTCTAGATTGCAAGTTATTCGTGGTCAAACCACGTTGACCGACATTGACTGGAAGAAATCTGGGCAGCCCAGAACATGCCCAGATAGGTCTGACAAGATGTTCATGGCCTTTGATCTTTCTGTTTGTTGTTTGTTTGTTATTTTTGTTGCATTTAGATTGTAGTCTGGTATATGAACTCCATGTTTATGCCTTAAAATCTCCTAACCATCAAACTGGATGAAAGTATTAACGGGTCAAAGTAGCTAAGTAGTTCACGTTTACGATTTTCTGGGAAACCCAGAAAATCTATGAACACGGGTTCTAACAAGATTTGACCAGCATGTATCTAGAGATTGTGTTGTTGTTAGATGTGTTTTATGTGTTAGATCTCTTCATTACAAGTGTACTACAAGTTGGAACCGTTAAATCACCATAACATCAATTAGAAATTGGTTAAACCAAGTCACAAAACAAAGTAGCTATCAAGCACTGCCTGAGTTTCTAGGTAACCCAGAAAACCCAGGAAGGGCCTGACAACCACTTTGGACCTCCTGATCTTTCATTTGGTGCATGTTATGATTATGTTTGTTGTTGAATGGTGTAGTCCTGTACTAACACTATAAGATCTGACCACAATCATTCCATGAAACATCACAGATTGAGAATAATTCTTGGTCAAACTCACCCACTCGGTAACTGATAGGATTTTCTGGGTTTGATCAAGAACACGAAGAACACCTATAGTGACGGTTCTGTCGCTATAGGCAGTCTTTAGCGATAGTTTCTTTATAAAAATTATATTTTTATTAAATAAATAAAAAAAATTAATTTTTAATTATTAAAAATACCAAATAAATTATTAAAAATTATTTTAAAATCTAAAAATTAGTTTTTAATAATTTTAATATATTTCATAAATAATTAATATTTTTGAAATATTAAAGGTATTTAATTTATTTAATAATTATATTAAATAAATTATTTAAAAATGATTTTAATACTTGAAAAATCATTTAAAATTATATTATGGTATAAGAAAATATTTTAAGTTATTTTTAATGACTTTTAATATTTTGTGATGAAATTCATTATTAAATTAATATTAATGATAATTTAGTTATTTAATAAAGTGAATTAAATATATAAATTAAAAATGATTTTATTATATTAAAATTATTTTAAATAATAATAAGGTATTTAAAATATTTTAAGTTATAAAATATAACTTTCAATATTTAATGGTAAATTTCATTAATTAATTATTATTAATGATATTAAAGTTATTTAATAAATATATTAAATAATTTAGTTTAAAAATGATTTTAATATTATAAAAATCATTTTAAATGAAAATAAAGTGTTTAAAGATATTTTAAGTTATAAAATATAACTTTTAATATTTAAAGGATAATTTAATTAATAATTTAATATTAATGATATTAAGTTTATTTAATAATTATATTAAATAAATGGTTTAAAATAGTTTTATTAATTTAAAAATCATTTAAAAAGGATATAAATGAATTAAAAATATTTTAAGTTATACTTAATGACTTTTAATATTTTGACAAATAGTACATTAATATTTTAATATTAATGGTAATTATTTAAAAATGATTTTAAATGTTATAAAAATCATTTAAGGGTAATAATAGTACTTTAAAAATATTTTGAGTTATTATAAATAACTTTAATATTTTGGCAACGGTTTCATTAATAGTTTAATATTAATTAAATATTAATGATAATAGAATTGTTTAATATTTAAATCATTTAATAATGATTCTGGCGTTTGAAAATTTATGGTAAATATTTAAAAATGCTTAAAATTATTATAAGTTATTTAAAAATAATATGACTGCTAATTACAATTATGGAACTACAGGATAGAGTCTTAGACTCGATAATTACCTGATAAAGCTGTCGGTACACCGACATGTTTTAGAAATTAATCTGGACTTAGATATTTTGACTGTATTAGTATTTGTTTGTGATTCAATGACTGTTGAATATGTGAGACAATGTGATTATGTTATGTGCTAACTGTAATAAGACGTATTATGTGTTACGATATGTTATTCGAATCAGTAAAATGATCTTATTATTGATAGGTGATTATATAAAAGATAAAACTAAGTTGCGAATTGTAAGCAGCGTACCATACAAGTATCCTACCTTTGCATTTTTTTTATGCAATAGACATGAGTAAGAAGATTAAGAATTTTATTATTATTGTACCAGATTATTAACCCTATTGTTATATATGTTATATCCGATCATTGTCAACATGATATTATATTATATAATTCAGATATATATTATGTTCGTTAATTTCAAAATATGGTTATACAAGTGACCTCACTTGGATAGTATATTAATATGTTGTTTAATTACATATATATATATATATATATATATATATATATATATATATATATATATATATATATATATATACCTCTAAGCTATTTGATCAACTAGACACATATTTAGAAATATTGTTGAATATGATAAAACCTTTTTCTTTTCAATCAAATTATTTTGATTAGGATTCCCGACTAAGTATGAACATCCCGAACACGGGAAAAACTTTTATGCGCCCAAGGCGGACAGAGTGAACGATAACATAGTTCTTGCACGTAGTTTTGATCAATACAGGGCATAACAGGCTGATCACCCCCCGTGCCCGTAAGTTATGACGGTTTGTAGATGAATTTCTGTTTAACCTTTTCGAAAATGGAAAACAATGTTCACAGTATGTCACCTTAACCCTATATATAGTCAGTACGTAGTTTTAAAAATTTGATAGAGAGCTGTTATATTATTTTTATAGGTTCAGATTACTTCACAACTATTGATTTGTTGTAGAAGGGTAGTACAAAGAAAATATTTAATCATTTCAGCTAATATTTATAATTGTTATTACTTGCTGGGCACTCAAATGCCCATCCTTACTTAATTTAAATGTTTTCAGCTAAGTGTGAACAATCAGAGGGCTTTGCTAGGAACAAGGGAAAAGGAAAGGTTGCTGAATGAATGCAATGTTATTTTATGTAATAGTTAACTTTATTAAGACAAGTATGATATATATTATTTATCATGTATTGTGAGGAATGTATTAAAGGTTACGTACTTGGGATTCAAACTCTGATGATTATGTAAATTAAGTTTAATATTTATATTATTATTATTATTATTAGTATTATTTTGCTCATAGAATGGTATCGTGAAGCACCGATTTCGGGTTTTAAGTACCTGGATTTGGGGGCTTTACAGAACTTCCTTAGACATTGTTAATAATGCTATCTAATAATATTATTTAAATAATATGAATTATTGATCTGATAATGGGAAATACTGTGTAGTGATAATTATTGAATTAACAATAATATAACATATCAACATAGCAATTATTGAATCAATAAAATAAAATATTGAACAGTAATTACTGTAACAATTATTGAGTAGTGTCTTCTTACGTAAGAATCAATAATTCAAAAATACTGTGCAATAACGCATATTACTTTACTTTACCCACCGGGCATTCCAACAGTTTCAACGGTAACAACTACGCCATTATTTATAAAAACTCAAACTTGTCATTTTCTTCATCCGATAGTTATTCTGTTATGGGGCCCATAAATGGCTGCGCCGTCGTACGAATATTCTCCGATAACAAGAATATTTCACGACCAAACAAATATTCCCCGACAACAATGAATATTTTATAACCACTTGCTTATTTTGAAAAATTTATATATATCACCCTTAACTTTAAACTTTTATCAATTTCACTATTTACTAAATAGAAAAATTGAATACTTTTATTTCATAAAATTTGGGATCTTACATGTACTAATCAACTTAATTGTTTTGTGTATATGTCAGGTGTAAATGGAATACATTTAGATGTGCAGGCAGTTAGTGAAGAATTGGTTAACCAGATAGAGGTTATACCGAACCCAATAGCAGAGGAGCTAGAGATAGTAGTGATTAAGTCTGGAGACTCAGAGGACCCCGATCTCATGTCAATATTTGACGGAATGATAGAAGAGGAAGTGGATGTTATGTCCTTCAACCCAATAGCACATGTAGAAGAGACACCCCAGGGGGAGTCTGTGATGTCACTGTTCATGGCAATGTTAGATAGGAACCTCCGCTATTGTCAGGAGGTGAAGGAGTTACGAGCGGAGCTCCAGGCTGTCTTACAGGATAAGACAGAGGTGGAGTCAATGTGGGAACAAGAACACAATGAGTGGGTTTTAGCCAAGGACAAGGTCCATGAGCTAAAGCATGAGGTTTTTGCGCTCAAGGAGGAGCTAAAGACCAAGAGAAAAAAAAATGGAGAATGTCCTATATCCAGAGGAGTTCTCATTAGGATTTTTAGCAGGAGGTAGCTGGGTCTCCAGTAGAGGCTGGGCAGACTCGGCACACTATCAGCCGTGATGTTATCGCTGGTCTAGCCACAACTGATTTTAACAATACCTTAAGGCAGATGTAATCTAGTAGTAGCTAGAGTAGTTTTAGATATGTAAATATTGTGTATCTAGTAGTGACATAAAATCCTCTTTTGTATATCAAAGGGTAGTCTTTTATAAATCCCAAATTTTGGAAAGCAATTACGGGAAGGTAATGTAATCAACTTAGGCTTTGTAATGAAACGATGTAGTATTATACTACAATGAATGAATCAATATAAGCCTTTTTACGGAACATACTGAGCAATGGATGTTGAAGTTATTATTTAATCTTGAATACTAATTAACTAATATGAAAGGAATAATAATGAAATGGGTTGTTTATTGTAACAGCAAAATTGTGACGCCCCCAAAATAGGTATACATCACCCATCTTGAGTCGCCACATACATGGTACAGAACTCAACTACAAAATTAATTATACAATTGTCGGGTAATATACGACAAAACATAGCTGAGAGTTTAAACAAGAATATTGCCTTCTAGACAATATCCACTCTCAATGGAGTTCTCATTATAATTATTATCACACTATTTCACAAAATAGTGAGGACTACTACAACCACTTATCCTGGACCATCACTCCATTTCCCGACTCGTCCCAGCTATATTCTCATTTCCTGAAGAGAATAGTGAAAGAAAGGGTGAGCTCAACTAGCCCAGTAAGAAATATTATGACTAAGATAATGCAGAATAAATTATCCTTAGCCTTTACAGAATATATTCTCATTTGTTTTCTTGTTGTTTGAGTACCCAATTAGGTTTGTGTTTGCTGAATTGGGTTTGGGTATTCTATATTATTGCTTGTACTTCCTTGGAAGGATATATGCCTAGTTATTTGACAGATTTTGGCGAACAATAAGTTTGGGGGAGAGGCTTCACAAAGGGTGTGTTAACATTGCCCATCAAGTGTTTGATAAATTGCCACAAAGAAAGTTTCCACCAGTTTAGCTACTGAACATCATTTGTTAGGCAAGGATTTGAAACACTAGTTATATGGCTCCTAAAAGGCATATAGGAGAGACTCCAGGAACTTTGACAAAGTTTGAAAAAAAGAGTTTTACAAGTGCTAGTGCGTCCGAAAGATATTATAATTTACTTTCTAATAAAATGCTAATTCCTGAGTGTGGTTTATTGCCAGAGGTTGACGATGGGGAGTTACTACAGATGATTGGAAGTAGAAGATGGATCAATTTTATAACTCAACCAGATCTATCGGTCATAAATTTTTTTAAGGAATTCTATGCCAATGCAAAAGATGTTGTAGGTAACATAGTTTGGGTCTGCGGGAAATTAGTGGAGGTCAGTTTCATGACAATAAATGCATACTACGACTTGGATAGAATATCTGGTAATGACAACATGCAATATCTAAAGCACGAGCTAGACTATAGTGAGATCATTTAAGCATTGTGTACATGGAACAAAATAGAAATTAATAGATCAACAAGAAGCAGTTCTTTTTCCTGCATCCGCACTGAGTAGTTATGAGAAAGCATGGCATGCCTTCATTTGTGCCAAGTTGATGTTGTGTACGCAGATGAGTGATGTCCTAAATCAACAGGCAGTGTTGCTTTTCTACATTGCAAAAGGAAAAACTATAGATGTGGGTTAGGTTATATATGATTCAATTGATAAAGCAATTTAAGGATGAACTTTAGGTGGACTGCCTCATTCATCTTTGATTACTGGACTATGTCAACAAGCTAGAGTAAAGTAGGATCCCAAGGAAGCTAGACAACCTCTTTTAGTCCCAATTTACCACTCGATTATAAAAAATACAGAGTATGGGCTAGGGGCAAACCACACCTAAGAGGGTTAGGTTTCATTATTGTGCCTCGAGCCCATTGTGACGTAATGAGAACGGTCATCCTACTACAATTTGGGAGTTACGTGCCATAATTTAATTTTTTTGAGGATATTCGTCGAGACTAGAGACATCAGACTAGACGGATTGATATGGTGGCTACACAAATTCAGCAAGGTTTTGGCCGGATGGATAGGCAGTAGAATAGACTGACTCAGTGACAAGCGAATATATTTCTAAACTATAATGCATCATTCATAGAGATGTTCAACCGCATGAATCTAGCAGGCGCTTCTTACCAATTTCGACCACCTCCACCCTTGTCTGTGTACCCCTCAAATGAATTACCCCCTGAGGATAAGGTTGATGAAGAAGAAGTAGAGGATGCTGACGAGGAGTAAGGCTTTGATCTTTTAAGTAAGTCGTCAATGCCTAATTTCTTATTTTTTTATACAATAAGGACATTGTATATGTTAAGTTTTGGGGTGAATTCTTCTAGTTGCATTACATTCATTTAGTATTTGCATTCGTTTAACATAACTCATTCATTATGTAGTTTTGCATGTAGTTATCATTCTGATTTGTAAAAAAAACAATCTTGCATTTAGTTAGTTCATATTACATGAATCTGACCATGTCAGTTAATGTGAGTTTGACTTAGCCAATGATGAGATTGGGATCGCGTATACATTTGAACAATATTACAACTGAGACATGGATGTAGTGTCATATCATAATGTAAATCTTATCATGTTTGAAACTGATGTAACTAGATAGCATATTAGGTTGACCATTTTGATTAACTTAGTTTAAATGATCGCATAATTGTCTTCTTGGGGGAAATCTTGGTTTTAATGAAGGAAAATCGGCAAACTTGTAGTAAAGGCTACGATGATGCAAAAACTAAAGTTTGGGGGAAAATATGGGATTTTAAATTAAAAAAAGAGAAAAAAATAGAAAATCCTAAAAAAGAAAAAAAATCATATGAACAAACACATTGAGTAGTTTAGTTTTGTGGCCTTTGTTATTCGAGTAAGTAGTAAGCCCTTAGGGGTGTCTCTACACCCAGCGGCCTAAAGCCGTCTGGTTTAGGAGTCGTTGGTCGAAAGCTCACTATATGGGTAACCTTGAAAAGCCTAAAAGAGAACTAGACATTGCACAGTCAAGTGTAAACATGAGAAAAAGCATAAATGCTCTCGTTAGCAAATAAAAGAATAAATAAATCATGTATTGACTCTGAATTTGGTGATTGTGTAGTTTTAACTGGAGCTTAATTTGTGAACAAAGTTTCTTAAGTTAAAACTGTGGCTTTTGCTCTAAGAAGCATATTATGCAATGTATTTTAACTGTAGTTGATTTTAATGGTTGCTAAGCACACAATCACTGCATCAGTAATAACATGCTTTGATTTATGGATTGGTATGAGTTATTGAATTGTCTTCTTTGGATGTATTATTTGAATCTATTGTTGTTACCTCTTAGGAAAATTTGTTTGATTTCATACTGACTGATGGCTGAATTTGTAGGCAAATAGTTAGGGTGTATTTTTTATTTGCATTGCTTAAGGATAAGCAATTGGTTAAGTTTGGGGGTATTTGATGAGCATGTTTTATACCTATGAATTCGATATTATTAAACTTAATTATTTCTATCTTTAAGTGTTTTTAGTATATTTTTATTTGTTTTTGTGTTTATTTCTTGTAGGATGGAGCTGCAGGGTCAAATTAGTCATTTGGGAAAGAAAATAATTAAAAATTATTAAAATTCAAGTTGGATGGAATTTTTGTAATTCTGATGACCCAATCAAGAACCTAGGCGCTTGGAAATGAACTAGGATGCGCGCCTAGGCGTTCATGCATGACCAAAGTAGGATTTTTCTACTATTAAGTTGATTTTGAAGACGAATAGGAATCTTGATAAGGGCTTGGACCAATACAAATTGGAGAAGACATCGGAAAAGACGTATCGAGGAGTTTATCTAGAAAACTTCAGAGAGAACAACGAAGGAAGCAAAAAGGAGAAGTACAAAGGCTGAAGAACAAAGAGAGATCTAGGAGCAATCTGACAAGTTTCTTCTAGTCTTCTCTAAATTCTTAAATTTGTAATTACCTGAGATGTTTGAATTATTCATTTGGATTATGTTTTTCTTTATTATCATGAACTAAATTTTAATTAATATTGCAACGAAACTTGGTATGTAGTTTAAATTAAACCTTCCCATCAAATGAAAGTTGGTTTTTATTGAATTATTTATTATATCTTGCATTTATTGATTAATTATTTGGCCAACAAATACTGTGATAATCTATATAAAATTGGAAGATGGAATATAGATTTAGATCTAGATATAATAACATTTGTCCCATATAATCTGAATAGGGTTAATATGATTAGCATGTAATATAGGAATATACCTATGTGCCTTTTGTATCCATTAAAAGAATTTGTGCTTAAAACCCTAATTAACTATATTTACATTGGAATATAGTGAGTTGATTGATTAGGGTGTTCTTCATAATTCTTAATCGTAGAGAACAAATTTAGGGGGATTAATTCACGTGTATTTTAAAAGAAGTGAATGAGTAATATAAAGAATTCTTGGATAATGATTCATATTAATTAACTGAACTGAATGAGAAGTAAATTGAATTAAATAAAATTTCAAGAGAAGTTATAATCTTAACCTATTAAATCTGCAGTTAGTCTTATGAAATTCTTATCTTAATTACTCCATCTGTCCCTAGTTATTTGTCGTTTTAGAGGTGGACACAAGAATTAAGATAATGATTGGAAAACATTAAATATAGTACTCAATTGTCTATAATACCCTTAAATCTTTTGTTGGGATAAGAAGAGTTTTGTGGATAAGGAGAGAGAAAGAGTTTAAAGTATCAAAAAAATAGGCAGAGTAATGAGGGGTAATTTTGGAATTTTTTTATTAATTCTCCTAGATTTGAACAAACGTCAAATAATTAGGAACAAATGAAAAACTCTAAAATGTCAAATAATTAGGTATGAAGGGAGTATTAATTTTGTTAATTTAATTTTTCAAATCACAAATAATATTTTGTAGTTTAAAATAGGATTAATTACATTGCAATTGTAAACGATATCCTTGCTTGCTAAGTATTACAATTAAACGCGTATACTTGCGTGTTAAATGCTAGTAAGAAAATTAGGCAACACTAGCTTTTAACCGGTTGAACCGTTGAGCTAGAATGACTAAGATCTAGCTAGATAGATCTAGTTTAATTTTTAGTTTTGTAAATATTTAGCAACCACGTGACCATAGATCTGTATCTAGAGAAAACGGGAAGCCGTTTACTCATATACAAGGATTTAATCAATAAATTCCTTGTTCGAGTGAAGTTTAAAAGTTTTTTTTATGTTTTATTGAAATATCCATTTCATGCAAGATTTTAAATGATGCGATGTGATCCTAGGAACCATTCGGGTAAAGATTCAATCAATGAATCTAAAACTCAATTCCTGTGATGGACTTATTTAAGTTATACAGCCAGCTTGCAACCCATTATATATGTAATCCTTGGGCCTTAAAACAATTATCCGAATTTAAGGATTCGAAATAGTGAAAATCATATATGTGGTGCTCGGGCTACTTCGATGGCTTCCATGCCCATAAGGAGCTCGATACTTGTAAATAGTTTAATTTACTGTCAAAGATGCTTCGCGTCTCAATAAAATTAAATCAAGCCAAATCTACTTAAAATGGAAGTATCAAAGGGCCTTGATTCCTATTTGGCAAAAGGGTTTGAAAATCATCTTTCAAAACCTCACTTTTATATACTTTAAATGAAAAATGAACTTTTATATAAATCAAACCCTTTGTATATGGGTTAAAAGGGGCACAACACTACTTTCAAATAAAGCACTAAATATCTTTTCTAAGTAGAAGCTTTTAACACACACATACACACATTAAATACATAGGGAATAAAAAAGTAGCGGTAACCGTGTTTCATGGAAGTCGAGGGGTGCCTAACACCTTCCCCTCGCTTAAGCAAGCCCCCGAACTCTATGAATCTCGAGTTCTAGACCAATTAAATGGATTCACGTATTAGGCCATATTGTAAAAATCATTTCAACTAGCGTCTTTGTCTAATTCGGCTCAATCATTAAAATCAATATTTTCCTAAATCGTTAGCGTTATATGTCGGTCTTTTCTAAAAACACACCCTTGAAAGATAAAATGAATAGAACACATCAAATGGTAACAAACAACCACTTAGGAAAATTCCAGACGTCGACAGGTGGCGACTTTGCTGGGGACAGTAGAGGGCTTAAGCCGCATTTCAATCTTTTTAATTCCCTTTTATCAGTATATGTGTGAATGTTTGCTTTATTGAATGAATGCAAATGAATGCTTATAATGTTTTATATTAGTGCTTCGCACAATGTTATCATGCATGCGGTGAGGCGCGATGAATATATATGAATGTATGTTGTGTGATTACTCCACTAGGAGGCAAAGCCGTCGGTAGCTGATTATTAGACTCAAGAGGAGCATAATCCCGCGAGGCTCAGGAAAGGCACCACTCAGATATGCTCTGTAAGACCCCGAATTTTATGAAATGAAAGTATTCAATTTTCTTATAATTATTATGTTATTTAGTAAATGGTTATTTTGAGAAAGGATTAAAGTTAAGGGTTATATTTGAAAATTTTACAAAGTAAGCAAGTTGTTATTCGTTGTGTCGGGGAATATTCGATTGGTCGGGGAATATTCATTTTCACAGAGAATATTCGTTCGACGGCATAATCATTAGTGGAACCCCCAACGGAAGTATTGTCGTAGTTAGAAAACGACAAAATTATCTTTTTATAAAAATAAACGGCGAAAGTGTTACCGTTAAAACTGTTAAACTACCCGGTAGTAAAAGTACAGTAATAGGCATGGTTGCATAGTAGCACACGGTATTGATTATTGATGCTTACGTGAGAAATCACTTAGTTATACTCAATTATTGCTACAGTAATTGCTGCATCATATCTCTCATATTATTGATTCAATTGTTGTCACCGTATCATTTGCATAATATGTTATATTATTAAATCAATAATTGAGATTACAAAGTTATTCATATTATTATTTACAATATTGACAATGTCTAGAAGTTTTGTCAAAGAGGGTTTGGTCACCTAATTGCGCGCCAATAAGGAGAAATCCTTATCGGAAAGCCCCCTCTTTCCTGGGAACGACCTGGTTGTTAAATATTGTGAATTATAATATTAATGATGAATAAGTTCGTGTTGATTAAAGATGAAATTGATAGTTTCATTTTGTTGGAATTATTAGTGTTAGTGAAAATTGACATTTATTTCGATAATAATTGATGTCTGGAGGTTATATTGACTAATCGGGTAATTAACCGGATAAATGAGCAATTAATTTCTATTAATTCACATGCTTATAACTATGTGTTCACATGTGTGTACTATTGATTCACATGATTTACTATTAGGGGAGTTGGTGCAAGTTTGATAATACTTGCATGACTAAGTTAAAAATGGAGGTATAGTTGAAGGTATTATACTATAATTAATTTTTTCACATGGTTAGAACTATTGAGTCACATGATTTACTATTGATTCACACGATTTACTATTAGGGGAGGTGGTGAAAGTTTGATAATACTTGCAGGACTAAATTAAAAATAAAGGAAAAGAGGAAGGTAATATACTGTAATATTTCAAGCCCCAAAACGTGCAATTATCGAAACTATATTTTCTTATAAATAGAAGCTCATTCCTTCATTATTTTTGACCAATTCACTAAAGCTATAGAGCAATTATTATAGAGAGAAATTATAGAGAGAAAGAAGAAGAGAAGTTTGCTACCTCACTATTCCAGTATCCAGTCTTCTTCTGAGGTAAGGGGTATTATTCTTTCATATTCATGAAGAGAGTTATTTTCTTTCAATACTTGTAAGGGTTGTTATTCCATTCTTTATTATTATGTTAGAATAACCTGTCTGTGCGAAGTACCGCATACATGGTAAAATTCTTCTGTTATTCTATTCTTTATTATTCTATTGGAATTACCTATCTGTGCGGCCTATTGCATGCCTGGTGAATTCTGTTGTTATTTCGTTCTTTATTATTCTGTTGGAATATCCTGTCTGTGCGGATTACGCATGACCTGGTTCCCTTCTTTATTATTCTATTAGAATATCTTATCTGTGCGGATTATGCATGACCTGGTCCATTCTTTATTATTCTGTTGGAATAATCTGTCTATGTGGATTACCGCATGCATGGTGAATGATCCTTCGTATTCATTCTTTATTAAATTGTGGAAATGATCTGTCTACGTGGATTACCGCATGGCGGGTGAAAATCCATTTGCAGTTTCGTATATTCTATTATAATCATTTGGGATATCATTTCTTTTGTACTCGTCATGGAATATTATTTTCTTTGGTATTTTTTATGAGTTACTATTCACGGGTTACTATTCACCCGATTACTATTCACTCGGGTATTCGGGGCACTTTTCATGTGGGAGTACTATTCACGAGTTACTATTCACCCAAATTACTATTCACCCAAATATTATTCACTCGGGTATTTGGGGTACTTTTCATGCCGGGGTACTATTCATGAGGCACTATTCCCGAAATACTATTCATAGGGTACTATTGCGGGGTACTATTTACCCGAAAAATATATTTCTTTTCTGTTCAAATTATTTTTGGTACACGAATATTATTCTTGAATTTTACTCCACAAAGCAGTATCATGTTGACAATTTGGATATTTTTAAACTCTGGATAAATTTAAAGTCTTTAATATTTATCTTTGATTTCGTTTGATTAATGCTTATATCATTTTCATCATCCTCATACTTATATTATGATGAAAGTCATCTTTGGCTTACGTGCAAAGATGAACTGTTGATTATTGGTTTTACAGTTGTATATCTTTAGCTTACGTGCAAAGATGGACGGTTGATTATTGGTTTTACAGTTGTATATCTTTGGCTTACGTGCAAAGATGGACTGTTGATTATTGGTTTTACAGTTGTATATCTTTGGCTTACGTGCAAAGATGAACTATTGATTGATGAGTATCTTTAGCTTATGTGCATAGATAAATGTTTATTGGTATTATTATGACCAGGGATCATTCGGTATAATCATGACCGGTAATGTTATAGATGATGTGGTAAAAGTCCTCATTGGCCCGTAGTGCATTGATGGACAATTATTGGTATGATTATAACCAGGGATTATTCGGTATAATCATGACCATTGATGATTACATGAATATCCTTGGCCGTAGTACAGGGATGATTCGATGATGTGGATTATTTTTTAAGTTGAGTCTCAGTGATAAAATATTGATTATACACTTTTAATTCGTAAAAGATAGTAGATATCATGCTCCACTTGACTCTTCTAGAATACAGTTGTATGTCTTTGGCCTGTAGTGCAAAGATGAATTGTTAATGAATATCTTTGGACGTAGTGCAAAGATGAATTTATTACTATGATTATGAGCCGGAATTGTGATTTAGTATAACCATGATTTTTGATGTTTCAGGTGAAGATAGGTGATGAAAATTATCTTCGTCCTGGGTGCCAAGAGGAATTTAGAATCACAATTATGATTATGAGCTATTCATATGATTGTGGATAGGAATTGTTGATTGATGTTACAGGGATAAAACATTATTGGTGGACTTTTAACATGGAGAAGATAATAGATCTGATGGTCTATTTGACTCTTCTAATGGATTGCTCGTTCTGCTGCAACTATGGTTGAAAAGTTTTATCATCTACCATATATTCTAAATCTCTGATTTATTACTGATGAAGGCTATTGATAATTTAATTATCTTTAGTCATAATATTCTTTACTGAGCTAGTTGTGCTCACCCTTTTGCTTCACAATTCCTTTCAGGTAATAAGAGTATAGCTGGGTCGAGCAGGGGTAACAGGAGAATAGAACGGTGGTCTATAGCTGTTGAGGTTCTCCCTAAATAGTATGGAAATAATTTTATTGAGAACTTTAGATAAGTGTGTCGTATTGTATACGTCATTTGATATTTAATTTTGGTGAACCAAATAGGGTGAGGTGAACCCAACTTTGGAAGGGTGTTTTGCCAGTATCATACAAGATGTCTAATGACATACAACCTCGTGTTATCATAAGACAGGGTTGTACACATCCACTTGCTAAGTATATCTACGAGCACTACCTATATGATCTTGGAGTTTGTTTGAAATATAATTCTCAATTGGAGAAAACAGAGATAATTATATGTCAAGAGAAGACTCACCATTAGAAAGAAGATGATAGTAATCTTCTTGTTTTGTTTTGGGGACTATTGGGTCAACCAACACTACAAAAAAATGGGCTTTTAGCAACGATTTTTTGGGCAACGACTTTATAAGACGTTGCTAAAAGTATATGTTTAGCAACAAAATTTGTCCTTCATTGCAGATTGTGTCAGGCTTTCACTTTTTGCAACGAAATTCATAAGTCGTTGCAAAATTTCGTTAACTAATTCATTGGCGGGAAAAATTTCGTTAGAAATTCGTTTGCAAAATTTTCGACCACTTGATTTCCGTCATCGTAAGCAACGAAAGTTTTTTTGTTGCTAAAAATGGGGCTTTAGCAACAATTTTTTAGTAGTTGTAAAATTTGGAAACAAAATTCGTTAGAAATTCGTTGCAAAATTTCTAACCATGATTTCTCCTCATCGTGAGCAAACAAAAGTTTTTTGTTGCTATATTTCGATACTAATATGGACCACATTCATTGGCAATAATTTTTATTTTCATTGCATATTTTATACAACTTTTGCAACGACTATTAAAATGTTGCCTTAAATTAAGATAATAAAATAATAATAATAATAATAATAATAATAATAATAATAATAATAATAATAATAATAATAATAATAATAATAATAATAATAATAATAATAATAATAATAATACCAATCATCCTAAATTACTGTGGTTCAAAGACTATGAAGACTGAAACTTAAATATACATCCCTGAGGGGAATATGAGCCAAAGGTAGTTTGTGAAATGCAGTTCGAATAAGAAGCACAAATTTTCGTTTAAGATGTGAGGTTATTTAATTGATATAAGAAATGCTTGAATTGTTACTGAGTTTGCTCCATCTGTTCTCTTTTCGTAAGGTTATGAGGTGCAATTCTTCTATGGTCTAATATAAACAAGTTAAGGGTGTAATTCAAAATCCACTGCTACGAAATCCCATAGAGGACTAGGGAATGTCCTATATTATTGGGCAAACACTTTTGTGTAATTTTAAACTCGATAAACTACAGTTGTTGTAACGCGTAAGTTCAACAAAAGCCACTGCTCGCACCGTCTCATGTTTCAATGTTCTGCCAAAAGTTGATGTGTGTAGAAGATGCTAGGCATGAAATTTACAAATCTTTAATATCCAATGAAGTGTTATGGAACAAACCATTATTTAACGCAAGCTATCTTGAATCAATCAATTTGTTATCATGTATGTTCAAGTTTTTTTTTGCTATGTTTAGTCTTCAAATGTTATAGATTATCATAGGCTTTCATTGACCGAAGCGGTTATGCACAGTAAAACACCTGTGGTAAAATCATTCTTATCAAAAACCTTGAGATGTCCGATAGCACAGATGAACAAAACACCAAATATAGGTCACAGTTTACCTGTCACAAGTACTTTTTATTAGAAGCTTTAAATTCAGATAACATGATATGCTTCAAATACAAACTATAAGGGGTACCTTTCAAAATAACAAAGTATATGAATAAGAGAACAGTGTGCTGCAGTAGGTCCTTATAAACAAGACAGTACCCCTGTCACTGAATTGTAGAAAGTGGCGATGGAGAGTCTGCTTCCATTTTTGTCTGCCATGACACGGTGAAAACCACTCTTATACCTTCCGTTAGATAACACTTCCACTTGATCGCCTATGTTTATGAAGATGGTATTGTCCTTGGAAGGTGGAATCTGCACCCATTGTCCATCTTTTAAGAACTTGAGACCCGAGACTTGCTCATCTTGGAGCAAGAGAAATACCCCACCAGCATCTGTGTGTTCACAAAGTCCACTGACAAGTCCAGGATGAGGATATTGAGGGTATCCAACTGTTTCAAAGAAATCAACATAATTTGAAGTACAAATATACTATTTGCCTTCATAGTCTTAATTTTGCAATGCATGAATAATATTGTAGATAGTTTACTTGCCTACACTTTTAAGATCCCATATAGCAACTGTAAATAAATTTTTTCCATCGGTTATACGTTGATCATTCAGTACAGGTTAAAAGCACGCACCAACATGCACTCAAAAGGGGAAAAAGTAAAAAATAGCTACAATTCAAATGCTGCAGACCAAAGTATGGTGGAAACACAATCGTATATTTTGTGTGCATGACCCTCCACAAAATAATTGTTAATCACTAGATGATCACTGCCAAATCGTCTGCATCAACTGACTATTACCCTTTTTTGTATTATATAATTTAATCAAAAACTTAAATAAACTGATGGAAGAAAGAGAGCTCTACTTGCAGAGTAAATCAGAGCCAGTTAACAGTCAGGAAAACGTAAAGCAGCTGCCACAACACAAAATTAGTGAACCATTTCACTTGTTTGGAACCATGTTTTCCCAACAGATGTGATAATTCCACCTTTAACATGCATTAATGTTTGGATACAATTGTAGCAAGTAGCACCATATTACATGGAGAACTTATTTAGGAGTAACCACTGTTAAAATACTTGCATGCAAACAAATTTCCTTTATGCTCATCAGTAAAGATGAATGGTGTTTGCGATTTGCAATACGTTAATCATTCAGTACGAAATTTTTAGACAGCGAAACGGAAAAGCAGATAGTAATCCTATCATTGAGAATGAAGCAAAAAACTAAAGGCAAAAATCTAACATTTCATGGCAGCCCATACAGATAAGGCATTAACAAAATTGATAGTCTTTCAAAAAAAAAGAAAAGGTTGCATACAACCACCAGTATTTAGATAGATTAGTAAACAAAACTAACCTTATTAAGAAAATGAAAACTACCCAAAAAGGATTTCATTAAATCTTACCAGAAACTTAATAATAGGATACCTTGATATGCAGGATTTCAATATGTGTGATCTATTGAAACAGAAGAAGGATCCACTTTATTGAGCTTGTGAGATAAAGAGGGTGTCTTTGTTACTCTTATACGACTTCTATTATTCCTTTGAATACCCATTCCACAGCCTCTTGGTTTCGATCCACAATCCCCCATATTTGCCCCTTTTTTTAATGGGCAAAACAGATCAAGTTTTCTTCTTTGAGTTCTGTTCTAGCTCTGTAAATCAGAGATAATCAAGCAGTATCAGACCCTACTTTACTGAGAAACATTAAATGATAACTGGGATGCAATACATACCACAATATCAAGCCAACCAATTGCTAGTGCAGATGATACAACTTCCCAATACTTTATAAATACCTTCAAACCAACATCAGGATGTGAGGTAATATGCCGACCAACAAGTTCGAGAGTTATTTCTGTAACAGATATAAAAGAGTCGCAGAACCTTCCTTCAACAGCAGTTTGAACAAGCTTATCACGCAAAGCCTCCGGATCAGCTTCAACAATAATACTAACCTGCTCTCATGAAAAACAAGGAGCACATGAAGTAAGTCCACAAAAAAAGATAGCAAGTGGTCACCGCAATAGCAAGTGACTTGAGAATTCATTGACACTTCTACTTACTGCTCGTAATGCCTTAGCACGAATCACACGTGAGTTCTCCTTTAAACTTGCCTAAAATAAGATACATGGTAATGTTGATGAACCCATAGTCCAGCAATGCTGAATTTAAACATTTATGGGACCCAAGAGGCATAGACAAGTTAAGACAGTCCAAAAAAGTTAACAAATTCATAGCAAGACAGTCCAAACAACATAAAACATAGACAAAACCAACCAATTTTTGGCCTGAAACAAGTTAAGAACTGTAACAATAGCAAACCATCAACTACAACAATAGATTAGCTAAATCAAATCTTCCCATCATATTTAACCTAAAATTAGAAAATCAAAATCCAAATACCATCCATTATACTATAAATTACTAATTTACCAAGTCTAACATAAAGTTCAACATTAATATCTAAAATATTAAGTAATGTTCACATCAAAAGTTCTAAAAGTTTTGAATGTCCATAAATATCGATCAAGAGTTATTTCCAACTCTTTCTGTCCCTGAGCTGCTGTTGCCTTGAATCAACTATAGAAATTGTGGATTGTCGGCTAACTTGTTAAGTAAATTTTCAAGATTGTCCATCCGTTTTCTTTGTGCCTGAATGGTTGCTTCAAGCTCTTCATTTTTTTGTGAGACGCTTCTAACTCTGTTGCCAATGCAACTTTTTCTTTATCGATAGATGAAGACTTCTCTACTCGAGGTCCAAATCCAAAGCCAATCGATCTCCCTGCTTTCTTACCCAACACTCGAGTCATAATCTCCCTTTTGTCATTATTGTCAAAATTTCCAGATTCTGCGTTCATCTCAGAGGTGCATTCGGACTCAAGTAATTTCATTTCATTCTGTGAAATTAACAATAAATGTAACTAATTCATTACATAATCCCAAATTTAAAAATAAGATAAGGTTCGTATAACTTACGTATGCAGCTTCATTTTTAGGTTGTATCCAGTCATTTGTTTCCTTTTTCTGATGTGTGTTCTTGTAACCTTCAATTGGATCTCCCTGAAAATCAAATTAGATAAATTAAAAACGAGAGCATTATTGTATAATTTTCTGTACAAGGAACATGAATTAAGGCTTAAGTATCCTAGTTTTCTAGTTTCAAGCATAACAAGCATCAGTTTGACAATAAGGTACAAGATAATTCCGACAATTGCACTTCAAGAAGCTCTGAATATTGTTGTTCATTTTAACCTCTTTAAAATACATGACAATATGGCCTGGAAAACCCTATATGAAGCTGTACAAAATCAGAAGATATACTAAAAAGTTACTTTTGGTCATTCATTTGGAGCATACATGAAAGTTTCAGTTTATCAGTCATCGTGAAGTTATTTTACTATTTAGGTGTCACAATATACTGAATTTACCAGTGTCCTAAAAATCAAGCCCATATCTTAACTATGTCTTGAAATGAAGCCAATATCTTATTTTTCTTCCTCCTAATTTACTTTTCCTGTTATTGGCTCACCATTTTGATTCCATCATTTGATGTTTGTGGAACAAAAACATGTTGCTAAAACTTTAATCATACCATTCATGCAAATATTTGAAATTAAAGGTAGAATGCAGCTGAACTATGCCAAATACCCATTCCACTTGAACTGCTCCATAATACCCAAACCAAAGTCTTATGCTACCAATACAAGGTTGGAGATTTAGATGTTTGGGGGTTGCCCACTTCATCAAATCGACTCGTCTACACCAAATGGTCTAAGAATCGCAACTTCAAGATTAGAGACTCCCTCCATAAGTTTTTTTGTTGCTTCTCTTAGTTTTTTAATGTATGCTTGATATCCTCAAATCTCAGTCAAAATTTATGATTTTGTGCAGTTTTCCTATACCCACCAAGTCAAGATTCAGTTGTTCAAGTAACAGAGCATTCTTACAACAGCTGCAACCTAACAAATCCAATTGTGTACATGAATAATGGCAATTCTCTCTTCAACATCTCTGTCCTTTCGGGTAATGGATCCTCCTCGTTTTCAGCCTTCTCACCATCTTATGGTCTGGCTGCATTGCCGGCAACCTTACCTTTGCAATAACTGGTAGAGGAATTGGTGAATTTTTCCATAGTGCTTAAAATGAGACTATGCCAAATACCTATGTATTGTAGAACCTTGATAGTAAGCATTAGTTATTCTAGCTACTACACATGGTAGTGGTTGATATTGTTGAAGTTAAAGAGTAAAATGAAACACTCAATGGCATATTAGGCGACCTTAAAAGATCCTAATTTGCTTAGAATAATAGGCTGGTTCACACAAGAATGATTTTGAACATATATAATTACATACCTTCTCAGAATGATGAACGACAAATGGTTTTGACCCTCCACTGTGAATGGCATTATTGCCTCAATTTTTCTTGTTTACTTATGAGCGATGTTGGAAAAAAAAATCATGTATGGTGTGATAAAAAAAAATCTAATCTTTTAAAAAAAAAACTAAAAATAATAAGCATATAAAATAAACGATTAAAGTTAGAATAATCATACAATAAATTTTGGCGATGTCCAATAATCACACATTTCAGTCCACTTGGCAATATCAATGTTGTTTGGAGGATTTTTTCTAACATCTTCGGTTGATTGAAAAGTTTTGAATAATTTGTAAAGCTTACACCTCTACCCTCTATTCCTATCCTTCATTATTCCAAGTGCAACTCGCTTCACATGAGGTTTAGAAAGGTCGATATCAAAGTGAGCCTAAAAAAAAATCCAGCAACATTATTTAGTTCATGAGACAAAAAACAACAAAATTAGCCTATTAAACTCTAATACATGAATTCAACTGTTACTCGCACTTTTTATCTAACAAATCGTGTATCCTAATGAGTGTCATTCTCCATGGATTTATAGACAAGGTATAAAACAAAAACTAATTGCCAAAAAGGACAAATGCAAACTCAACTATGAATAACAATATTTGTATAATTTAATATTATGCATCTTACTTCAACCCTTGACAATGATTCTTCAATTACTCCCTCTATAATATCCTTGAACTTCGTATTCATTGGGAGGTGGTGGCGGACCATCAATCCTATCTCTGACGACAACTTAGCAGATTCTGTAGGATCTATGGGCCTTCCTTTACTAGGTGACACATTGATAGTCAACTTCTTTCCTTTTGACTTGGTGAGTTTCTCAAGACCAATACCGTGAGTAGGTCCGCATATTTTCTTTGCTGAAGATGATGTTATTCAAAATATTAGATGTCAAAAAGTAAAAGGAACAACAAATTAACAAGAAAGTAATAATTATGTATATCATATATATATATATACACACACGTGTATAACATATGTCTACTAAATAGGTTTACATAAAACTCACATTGTGCAGACTCTTGCTCATCGGACATCGGTGTCGAGCCACATTTTGTTGGTGGGGTAGAATTTTCACCAACTGTAGTGTCAATAGTATGTTGCATCAAGGTAGAAATGGGAGTACGCATATCATTCGCATGACCATCATTGGCATTCAGTGAACGTGCAATCATTAAACATAATTTGCTTGTTCGACCCACGTGTGATGGTTGAGTAGATCGAGTTTGTGATCTTGTGATTGGGCTTTTTGGAGGACTTGATGTCAGCATAATTGGTGATCTTGTGATTGGGCTTCTTGGAGGACTTGATGTCAGCATAATTCTTCTTTTTACACGATTTCAACCTTCAGTTAAGTTTAGTTCAACTTCTTCATTATCCTCAAAGACCTCAACCCCTGAAATCACAAATCTCAGGGAAGACCGGGAAACTGGTGATATTAGAAAGAAAGTCCAGCAAATGGAAGAAGCCATCCGGTTAATCAAAGGGACTGGAACATATGGGAGAGTCAACTATTCAGATCTTTGCATATTTCTAGGGGATCGCTATCTGGATAAATTCCAAGTCCCAGATTTTGAAAATTACAATGGGTTAGGAGATCCTTATACCCATCTGAAAGTATACATTGGAGAACTCAGATCCTATGTAGATGATGAGAAGTTGAGAATGTATATATTTTAAAAAAGTATAACTAGAGAAGCCAGAGCATGGTATGCCCGACTTGACAATTCCAAAGTCCACAACTTGGAAGAGCTAGCCCATGCCTTGCTGAATCAAAAAAGCTTCTAGTCACAAATGGCACCGGGATAGATATCAAGTGAACAAAGTTAAAAAATAGAACAATGAGTCTTTCCAAGACTACGCCCAAAGATGGAGGCGTATGGCAGTGCAAGTCAGCACACCAATGACAGAGGTTGAAATGGTGATGAAATTCATCGACATTCAAGAAGCTCCATATTATGAGAGGGTCCTAGCTGGAATAGGAAAACCATTTTCTGAAATGATTAAACATGGAGAAATGGCTGAAATGGGGTTCAAGTCTGGAAAGATAAAAGATCTTATTGCTTTAGAGGTAGTTGTAGAGCATATCCAGACTATAAATTATGGGAGTAACCCTCGGAGGGCATATAAGAAAAAGGAAGAAGATGCATCCTTGATACTCCAGGGTCAAACTCAACGACGTAGTAAGAACCCGTTTATTCAAAAGCAGAATAATTATTCTCCATTTTAAACATCTGTAACGGCTCCTAATCCTCCATTTCAGAAGGAAGAAGAGGTTAAGCGCAGAAGAAATTTTACACCCTTGAGGGATTCACTAGGAAATATATTGAAGATTCTAACAAACCAGAAGAAGATCATTCAACTTCTTCCCCCTACAAATCCAAATGGTAAAAACTATGACCCAAGTAAAAAATGTGTGTATCATTCTGGTTCCCTTGGCCATGATACACAAGAATGCTGGTCTTTGAAACACAAGATCTAGGATATGATAGAAAATGGTGAAATTGTGGTAACAACACCAGAACAACCACACATCCAGGATAATCCTCTGGCTCAACACAATGAGGAAGGAGTCAACATGATTAGTATGGGAGTGGAGAAAATTCCAAATATCTAAAATACATTAGAAAAATGTCATAAATAGATGAATGTAACCCTGCTAAGTTGGTATATTCAAAAGGACAATCTTCAATGGAAAATGAATTAAAATCCATCAAGGAGCAGATTGATCAATTGGAAGAGTTAATGGTATATCAACAGCAAGTAACTCGGCAGCTGATAAGTCAGATCAATCAAAATCAAACAAGCATTCCTCCACCTAGAATCCTTCGAATTGCTATGAGGGATCATTCTCATTTGAAAAAACATGAAACCTAGACGAATAAAGTTTTTAGGTAATTAAGATTCCAGGTTCGTAGAGAATTTGCAGCTAAGAGAAAATCCACCCCTTTAAACTAATCCAGGGAGGAGATTCTACAGATGTTGATCAATGAAGGAAAAATCACAGAACTGTTACCTCTAATGAACACCCGATCAAGGAGGTTCGATGCTTTTAAAATATGCTAAAACCATTCCAACACCCCTGGTCATGACAAAAAAGTTATTGGGCACTCCGACACCTAATTCAGAATCTCATTGAGAGTGGTGATATGCAAATGGTAAATAGAACTGCCTTCCCTACAGAAGAAGAAGAGATATTTCCTCTCGGGACAAGAAACTTGAAAGAAATTATAGCGGTCATTTCCTATAAAGCAGACACGTCTGTAGTACCCTTGGTAATTCAAGGAGGAGTTGATAACATGGGAAAATTTTCTATGAGGATTGATGCACCAATACCATTAATGTTTCCATTTCGACCTCAGTATCATATTACCAGTTTGAAAAAGGTCCCATGGAATTATGGGGAAAATAAAGGTTCCACATCAGATTGCATTGATATCCTACCTAAGGATAACCCTTTGTACCTACCTCAAAGGGTATTAAAACCAGTTGCCAAAACCTTGGGGAAAATACCTGAGGAGAAGATTACAGAATTCCTCAGCAAAATGGGGTATAATGAAGCAAAAGTGGTGTTTGAAAGAAGCACCCCGACAAATCTCCATCCCGGATATGATATTATCCTTGGATGATCATTCTAAAATCTCGATGCAAGTCCTGGAAGAAGCTCACTTGCCAAAAATGGTGGATACAAATTTTTTTTGTCACCTGTTAGATCACATCCTTAACAACAATGTTATATCCTTCACTAATAATGACATACCAGCAGAAGGAACTGGTTATCACAAGTAGTTACATATAGTAGTGATATCCTCTGGATATGTGATAGGAGGGGTATTAATAGATGGAGGATCTTCTTTGAACATATGTCTTTATGATACCTTGGAAAAAATAAAAATAAACCCAAACCGGATCTGGAGCAGTCATGTCATCATAAGAGCCTTTGATGGATCTCAATGGGACACGATAGGAGAAATAGAGCTTTCAGTGGAGATCATTCCATAACTTACTCCAAGTGTTAAACATCACTACTAGATACAATTTACTATTGGGAAGACCTTAGATTTATATAGCATGAGCAGTCCCATCCACACTTCATCAACAGTTGAAATGCATCATCAATGGCAATCTGGTGACTGTTAATGCCGAGCCAGAATATCCAGTCCATGTGCAAAGGGGTATGTTTTTGATCAGCCTCAATGAAGGAGTTGAGCCTGCTAATTTTCAAGCATTTGAAGTGAGAACTACTCATTATCGATCTATTGGGGAACCAACCTTAAAACTAAGAATCTCTCCCGAAGTAATGTATATCGGTCAAGAGATGATAGCCTTAGGCTTTTGGCCTAGCAAAGGGATGGGAAAGAATTAACAAGGAATCAAGATTCCAATTCAGATACCTAGCCAGACAGGGAAAGATGTATTAGGCTACTTTCATGGATCAAAGCATAGAAACCCGCATAAACATATACCGGTTCATCTATCAACCATTATGTTATTGGATTTCACTAAAGCGGGCTTTAAGAAATCTATGAGAATGATTTCTACCTCTTTGTCCAATCTGTTAATGTCAAAGGTTACTTCAATTAAAGATAAAAGAGAAGCGCCCCTTCCCACTAAGGAAGAAAAGATTTAAAATGATCATTTCCTCCAAGAAGTCAAATTCAATTGGCAAAGATGTTCTACCTAGCACCTACTGAGGGTGAGGCTATCAGTGGCAAGAAAGTTAACTAGACAGGAAACCATCCTTCAATCCATTTCATAAATTGGGCTAAGGTTGATGTTCCAGGGAAAGATGCTGACCCTAATATGGATTCAGTTATGACCATCATTAAATAGGAGGACAACAACAACGCCTTCATCAAAATTGTCAAAAATGACCTAACTCTGAATAATTGGAGTATCACTTCTTTCATCACTCGACAAAGGGTAAAAGGGCAGAGATAGTCCATCTACCCTGAAGTGTAAATATTATCAAATTGCTTACTTTTGTTGCATGTTAGTATTAGTTTAATTTTGTTTGTGCTGATACTTTTATATGTTAAACAGTTCCATATATTAAGTAAAAGCATTTTATTTTTAGGACTCCAAAGTTAGATTTGTTTAACCTTGCTGATGAATTGCCAAATCTAAACATTGACTACGACTTTGATGTAGAACTGGAGTTTGACCTGATGGGGATTGAACAAGATGAGATAGATGGCATTGAGGTGCCAGAGTTGATCAAAGGATGGGTCAAAGACAAACCTAAACCTAACCTTGAGCAAACCACCACTGTCAATATCAAAACTCCAAAAAATCCCAAGGAAATTCAAATCGGGAATGATCTTACCCCTAACTAAATGAAAGACCTGATTAAACTCTTAATCCAGTTTAAGGATGTGTTTATCTAGTCGTATGATGACATGGTCAGATTGTCCACAAATATATTCGTTCATAGACTACCCATCAAAAAAGGATTTAAGCCAATCAAATAGAAGTTAAGGATATTGAAGCCTGAATTGAATCTAAAAGTTAAAGAAGAAATAGTCAAGCAATTCAAAGCATGCATGGTTTTCCAATGTGGTTCATGTGCCTAAACCTGGAGGGAAGGTGCGAGTTTGTGTGGATTATCGGGACCTGAACATAGCAGTCTCAAAGATGACTTCCCAGTAAGTTTCATCCACATTCTCATAGATAACACAACCCAGTATGACATGTACTTATTTGTAGACTGTTTTGCTGGACACCGTCAAATCATGGTTGCTAAAGAATATAGGGAGAAAACTGCCTTTATCATCCCCTGGGGAACCTTCCGCTATCGGCGGTTAGGTTTTCGACTTACCAATGTTGCTGCTATGTACCAGAGAGCCATGATGTATCTATTCCATGATGCACAAAGAGATAAAGGTTTACGTGGATGATATCATCGTCAAATACATAAAGGAGGATGACAACACCGACCATCTTAGAAAACTATTCAACCGGCTTCACAAATACAATTTAAAGCTGACCCCAGCCAAGTGTGCTTTTAGGGTTAAATCCATCAAACTTCTGGGCTTCCTGGCAAGTAACCGAGGCATTTAATTGGAGCCAAGATCAAAGCCATCACCGAGATGCCAACACCTCAGACAGAGAAAGAAATATGGGGGTTCCTGGGGAGAATCAATTTTCTTTATATATTATTCTAAATAGTAAGGTGTTGATTTAATAAATGTTATAGCTAAGGGTGATATATGAAAATTATAAGATAAATAGTTTGTTGAGGAATATTCATTTTATTGAGGAATATTCTTTCTGTCAGGAATATAATATTCGTTAAAGTACCACATCGCCGAAATAACCAATCATTGGTGGGCCCCACAAATTGAATAACTGTCGGATATAGAAACCAACATAAATAACCTTTTTATAAAATAACAGCAAAACTTTTATCGTTAACTGTTGAAATACCCAGTGATAAAAGTATAGTAGTACGCATTATTCCATAGTAGTACGTTGTACCGCACAGTAGTGCACGGTATTTAACAATATTTTTGATTATCGATTCAATAATTTCTATAGTAGTAGTCTCACTGTGTTTTATATTATTAATAATTGTCATAGTAGATACTACATAATATTTAATATTAGTGGTTCAATAATTGCTACAGGGACTGTTGCATAGTGTTTCATATTATTGATTCAATAATTGTCACAGTAACAACTGCACAACATCCACATCATTAAATCAATAACTGTCACGACATTGTAACTCATATTATTTGGAAGGATATTATTAGTTAGAACTTTTGACAATGTCAAGAAGTTCTGTCTAGTAAAGGGGTTAGGTTATATAATTGTGCGCCAATAAGGAGAAATCATTATCGAAAAGTCCCCTCTTTCTTGGGATTGATCTGGTTGTCAGTATTGTGAGTCTATAATATCAATAATGAGTAATTATTGAAGGATTAAAACGTGTTGATTAATTATGTGATGCGTAGGATAACCATTAGTAAAAAGTTGCCAACACTTGAATGAAATAATGGTGATATATGGAATTTTGTAAGTTTAGCTTATTATATGGGACCCATAGGTCATCATCTAATAGTCACTTTCTGCAATAGTACTTGCCCCTTCGCAAATAGCCAGTTGCCTCTTCACATTCCCAAGGGTCAAGCCACTTGCCACTTGTCTCTTCACAATACCAGATTTCAAATAAGTTTCCTTTTCACATTACCAGACATCAAACCAGTTGCCTTTTCACATTACCAAACGTTAAGCCATTTGCCTCTTCATATTGTCAGGGCTACTTTCAATTCGTCTATAAATAGAAGCTCATTTCTTCCTTCTTTCTCACCAATTCACTAAGAGAAAACTATAGAGAGAGAATAAAAGAGAAAGAAGAGGAATATTCGAGAAGCAAGCACACACCAACAACACAAAGTTCTGCTACTACACTATTGCAGTATCTAGTCTCTTATTAAGGTAAAGAATATTATTTTCTTTCAATACTCGTAAGGGATATCATTTTATTTCATACTACATATTATGTAAGTAATATTATTTCATTTCATATTCCAAAATTTAAACTTACTATGGTAAGTATTATTTCTATAATTCCTAAAATGATTAGAAATTCCTTGAGGTTTGCGCTTCATCTATTATCATTTCACTGGATTATTGGTCTAAACATTCTAATTAAATTTTAATCTTTTCATTTCAGGGTACTATTCATCCGTGGTACTATTCATACCAGAGTACTATTCATCTGGGGTACTATTCATGCTGAAGTACTATTCATCCGGGTTACTACTCATGTCGGAGTACTATTTATGACCGAATTAGTTTTATTTTCTTTGTCCAAATTATCTTTGAAATATGAATTTTAAATATCATTCTTAGATTTTACTCCACAATTAGTTATCATGTTGATAATTTGGACATTCTTGAACTCTAGATAAATTAAATTATAAATCTCTAATATTTATCCTTGATCTCACTTGTATTCATCCTATATATCATTGGCATCATCCTCATGTTTAAATTTGTGTTGGAATGTTATCTTTGGCCCGTAGTGTACATATGAAATATTGATTGGTATGATTATGACAAGGAATTGTGTATTGGTATAAGCATGACCAAAATTGTGTATTGGTATAATCATGACCATTTGTGTTATAGTTATATGTCTTTGGCCCATACTGCAAAGATGGATCGTTGTTTGGCATGATCATAAAATGTTGATTGGTATGATCATGACTATTAATATTATTGTTGAATATCTTTGGCTCATAGTGCAAAGATGGATTGTTGCTTGGCATGATTAGGACGACTGGTGATACAAATGAATATCTTTGACCCGTAGTGTAAAGATGAATTTATTGGCATGATGATGACTAAAGGCTGTAGACTAGTACGATCATGACCATTGGTGTTGCAAATGATATCTTTGGCCTAGGTGCAAAGATGAATTTATTAGTATGATTATGAACAGGAACTGTGAATTGGTATAATCATGATCTTTGATGTTTCAGGTAAAGACATGTGGTGAAAGTTCTCTTTGTCTTGGATACAATGAAGAAACTATTGATTGGTATTACATGAATAAAATATTGATGATGAAATTTTAATTTGGAAAAGATAGTAGACATTATATTCTACTTGACTCTTCTAATGGATTATTGATTCCGCTGCAATTATGGTTGAAAACTTTTATAATCTACCATATGATCTAAATATCTGACGTATTACTGATGAAGGTTATTGATAATTTAATTATCTTAAGTCATGATATTCTTTACTAGGCTATTTATGCTCACCCTTTTGCTTCACAATTCCTTTAAGGTAGTAAGAGTGTAGCTGGGTCGAGCTGGGATAATAGGGGAATAAAGTGATGGTTCGAGACTGTTCAAGTTTCTCAATATATTATAAAATAGTGTGACAATAATTGTTCCGAGGACTTAAAATGTAGGTGTCGTATTTTATACGTCATGTAATAATTTTATTTGGTGAACCAAATAGGGTGATGCGAACTCAATTTTGGAAGTGTCAAAAATGCACCATATTAGAATAAGGAGGACAGAAATCTCCTCTGAGGACTTCAAATATTTGTTGCTGTATTTTATATGGAATTGTAATAATTTGGGTGTGAACACTGTCGTACTATACACGATACAGTATTAGTATTGAACACTCACAGTATATTTGTTGTCGTATTTTGCACGACAGTTTTATAGTTATAAATAGGAAATTTATTATTTGTGGTGTGTATTTCTGGCGGCTAAGAATGGGTTGTGTGGACCTATTTTGGGGACATCACATGCATGCTGGGACAAAAAGATGATAGAGGCAAGGAAAGAGTCATATATTACCTAAGAAAAAGGTTCACCAGTTGTTAGCAGAAGTACACCCATATTGAAAAACCATGTTATGCATTAGCATGGGCCGCAATGAGGTTACATCATTACCTCCATGGACACACAACTTATCTCATATCCCGCATGGATCCTCTGAAATACATCTTCATCAAGCCCATGTTAAATTGTCGATTATCGAGGTGGCAGTTAATCCTCTAAAAATTTGATATCATTTACGTAACACAAAAAGCCATTAAAGGTCAAAGAATTGCGGATCAACTAGCCGAAGCACCAGCAGGGGACTTCGAACCTTTGGAAACCTATTTCCCTGATGAAAGGGTAATGAAAATTCATCAAAACCATCAAGATGATATGGGCCAATTTTGGAAACTGTACTTCGACGGTGCTGTAAACATGGAAGGCACAGGAGCAGGGACATTTCTTGTATCCATCACTAGAGAGCAGTATCCCATAGCCACCAAGCTACAGTTTGTTAACACCAACAACACAGTCGAGTATGAAGGTTGCATAATGGGATTGAAATTGGCCCAACTAATGGGTATCTAAAGGCTAGTTATCTTTGGGGATTCTGAATTGGTGATAAAACAAACCACCGGGGCATATCACACCAAAGAATTACATTTGCTACCCTATCATAGGCAGGTTATTAAGTTGCTTATGGAATTTAAAGATATAGCCTTCATCCACATTCCTCGGAATCAAAATAATTTCGCAGATGCACTAGCAGCCCTGGCTTCCTTAATCAACATTTCTTTCAGGAAGGGACTCCCAGATACCAAATTTAAAAACTAGATGGCACCAGCCTATAAAAATTATATGGGAGAAGTATCAGATGAATTACCTTCCATCAAATAGCCCTGGTATCAGGATATCAAAGAATATCTATGAGATGGGTCTACACCCACTAGGGAAAGTCAAGCTAAAAGAAAGAGGATCCATAAAATGGCCATGAAATTCTATTTAAGCAGAGACGCTCTCTATAACAGAGATACGGGAATAGGACTCTTAAGATGCCTAGGCAAAGACCAAGCCCAGATGCTTATGGATGAAGTAAACGGTGGACTGTGCGTGCCACACATGAGCAGTGCCTTACTTGTCAAAAAGATATTAATAACAGGGCACTATTGGCTCTCCATTAAAGCAGATTGTGAGGATCAGGTTAAAAGATATTATCAATGTCAAATCCATGGAAATGTCATCCACGCTCCTCCAAACGAACTATATTGTATGAGTTTGCCATGACCCTTTGCTATTTGGGAAATGGACGTGATTGGGCCGATCGAGCCTAAAGCCAACAACGGTCATAGGTTCATCTTTACCATGATCAACTACTTCACCAAATGGGTGGAAGCTGCCTCTTTTCCAAAAGTCATAAAAGAGGTCATAATCAATTTCATTAGAAATAATGTAATCTGTCGATGCGGACAACTAGAGGTGATCGTATCAGACAATCCCAAGAATTTGAATAATTAAATGATGAATGAATTATGCAGCAAATTCAACATCAAACATCTCAATTCCGTCATCTACGGGCCCAAGATAAATGACACTGTTGAGACGGCCAACAAGAATATCAAGAAGATCTTGCTAAAGATGTCCATTACTCACAATGGATGGCCTAACTTATTGCCTCTGACTCTGTTAGCATACAAAACATCAATGCACACTTCTATTGGGGCTACCCCCTATTCATTGGTCTATGGCATGGAAGCAATACTTTCCATAGAAGTAGATATGACATCCTTAAGAGTGCTGATAGATGCCCAGATGGAAGAAGACCAATGGTTGCAAGAACGGTATAGCCAGTTATCTCTGATAGAAGAGAGAAGAGTTGAAGACATATTCCATGGACAATTATTTTAATAGAGGATTGCTCGATCTTACAATAAGAAAGTCCAGTGTCAGCAATTCAAAGAAAATGACCTAGTGCTGAAAAAGGTCCTTTCTAACCAAGATGAAGCCAAAGGAAAATTTGCCCCAAATTGGGAAGGCCCTTTCATTGTCAAAGAAGTGTTGTCAGGAGGAGCTCTCAGATTGCAAGAAATGGACATCAAAGAACTTCCCTAGCTTATCAATTCAGACATTGTCAAAAGATACTTTATCTAAACCATTGCAAGCATCACACTACTTGGAAAAATTAAATCAGGTCTTTATAGCTTAGCCTTAACTATGTAAGACTTAATCTCCCCTCATTTACGGGAGTACATAGGCAGCCATCTAATGGTACGGTCTAACCATCATAATAAAAGACAAACCCTTGCTATATCAAAATCAATTCAAATACCAGTTCCAAGACACCAAAAATTATACATGAAAGCTTATACACTAGAAAAATCTGAAGATCCAAGACCCATGCTGAGGGACCTATAACATCTCAATGTCTGCTCATCAAGGAAGAAACTGTGATACATCAAGATATCAAGTCATGAAGATATAATGGCAAACATCATACAAAGTCAAAACATATCCAAAAGGGAAGTGAAATAAAATATATTTACTTTCCATATGTTACTTTTTGATATATACAATGTATCGAGTACATGACAAAAGTAACTAACCTAATCTATGCAGGAAATTAAAGCTAATCTATAAACCCTCAATTAGGAGGGCCAATAACTCTAGAAGCATATCCCTCTCTGAAGACTGAGGGGCATCCCAAAGCTCTTGCCTAAATGTCTCAATACAGGTCAAAATCTTTGTTGTGGTATGTATAGTGCTATCCTGATAACCCAAAAGCTCATTTATCTAAGCGACGATATCATCCGTGAAGGATCTGGGAGCAACACTCTCAACAATAGCAGCATCCATGGCAACCCAAGCCTCATTCCTCTAAAAAAGAATAGCATCCCAGCTTGATAAAGCTGTCAGAATAAATGCTCGAGCCTGATCTCTCTCAAAAGTTAGAAGTTGTACCCTCTGCTCTAAAGCCTAACTAGAAATAGGAGCAGCATTAGAGGAGGAACTAGGGGTATAACTAACCAAAGTTGCTGTCAAGTCTATAAATAACTTATCCTCTGTAGGGGATGGTGGAGCCTCCATAGGCTCCTTATCATCTGAGTCAAAACTCGGTGCTGAATGAACAAAAGTAGCTGCTATATCTACCTCCAACCATGCAATATACTCTGAAGAGCTACCAAGGTGACTGTCTTAGAAATCAACTCTCTCCCGATGAGTACATAAATCATATACTCTAGCTAGATTATCCTCAGATAAGGACAAAGAAGAGGATCTGTGATCTGAAGCTCCCTTAAAAGAATAATAATCTTAAAACTAATTTAACTGCCTCATGACAGCTAATGGATGATAAGTGGTCACCCTCTCAAACCAGCTAATGGCAAGAAGTCTATATCCACCGCATGAGTGACAAAGCTCAAAGGGGAACTAAATCCATAATAAATCAAGATAGAGAAGGGCTCCTCAATAACTAACAAAAAGATAAACCAGGATGTTATGTCTGTGTAGTTAGCCAAGCGGAAAGAGTAAGACATCACTATGTCTAACCCGAAGCAATAGTTGAGGTGTCTAAAAGTGTCTATCGGACTTAGATGTGTCATAAACCAGACATAGAGAAATATAACACTACCTCAGAAATACTCATCAATACGGAAATGACAATGAGAAACCAAAAAAAGAGTCTCTGCTAAAATCATGGGAATAATGGTATAATCCTCCCGAAGAGCACTGACTACAACCACCAGGGCGATATCTAGGTAATCCATGTACAAAGGTATATATAAGTATCTTATGACGCACATCACCAAGGTGTCAACACGGACAATCCTCCACTGGTACTCTAAGATAGTAAAATCTTCAGAATGCAATAAAAGCTATCACCTACCCTAAAGCGGTCGATCAAGAAGTCCATAGAAATGACATGACCTGTGATCTCATCTAAAACCACTGTCCGCCTCAAACCTATCATAGTTATAAACTGTCTGTGCATATAACCGACAACCACCCTGGAACATGGTCTATCAAGGAGAAGTTCGGTGATACGACAATACTCCTCCAAAGTTGGAGTAAGCTCATATAATCCAAATTTGAAGACCTATCTCGCAGGAATCCAACAGGACAACATCCCCTCTATAAAACCCTTAAGGACCTAAAAAGTCAAGAATGACATGGAAAGTCCCAACATGCCACCTGCTAATAAGCGATCTGACTCTAGTAGACTATCAAACCATGACCGTAAGCTAGAAGCATTGCGGGTGGAAGGAAGGTGATCGATACGTACTACTGATGATGAATATTTCTGTAAATCTGTATCACCTGACCATACATGGTTCAACTCTAACTCATCCACATAAATGCAAATCTAGAATATATAATGCATTCATCATGATAAATGATAATATAACTGATTAGTGGGGTTTATACCCATGAATCGAGTATGTTTGGACTAAATAGTTTGTTAGTTCATAAGTGTTTGTGTTCTTTCTTAAGGAGATCACGGTGTGGCAGTGCTACTTGGCCAGAGATTTTAAAGCAAAAAATGTTTGGCGTGACAGCGCTGTTGTTAGTACTATACCTGGTGTGGCCGCTCCAGGTTGGGTCAAAGGTTAGAAAGTTTGCAATTTTTGACATGAAATTATTATTAGATATGATATATATACTTGATGAAAGGCATAGATATGGAGATTATTAGAGAGTAAATTAGATTAGATATTCCATTATATTTAGGAATTCATTCATAAACCATAGTTTTGAAATTAGTCAGTAGAGATTGAAGAAACTTGAAGAACACTTAAGATTCAAAGCAAGAGCAGAAGAGGAGTCTCAAGACTGCTGACAACATATTTTATTCTCTTATCTAATCTTAGTTTTATCTTTTAATGTTTATTCAATCGTGGATTCTTGATTTTAATTTAATAACAATGAACTAAATTCTTGTTTAAGATATTCAACGAATCTTATTCAAAAGCTTATTTTAGAATGCTTCTTTGTTAATTACTATAATCTATTATTAGATTATCTATTATGATTTGAGCATAATTGTTTAATTGTCTAGCTAGCACTTACCATGATAATCTCTATAAATTCAGGAGATGAAGTATAGATTTAGATCTGATTATAATAGAATGTGATTATATTTTCTTTATGGCGTTATAATTCAGGATTTATGTTTAAGATAGGAATATACCTACTCACCGCATGTAATATGATAGGGAATGTGTGTTTTAAATCCTATTTAATTTTAATTCGCATAGGAATATAGTGAATTAGTTAATTAAGGTGTTTGATTCAATTTTATCAACTGTGGATTTGGATTAATATGTTTGTAATGCATCTGAAGGTGATTATAAATACTAATGAGTTCCTGATTAACAATCCAGAATAGTGAGCATAATTAATAAGAAGTGTGTTGACATAAGTGAAGTAATAAATGAAGTTGTGATCTTAAATATCTGTAATCTAATTTTAAACTAGTGGTATTTCGTATTAGTTTTATTAAATATTTTAATTCAAATATCTTGATTCATTTGTGTAAATAAAATTAATTTGGTTAAAGGTTAGTACTTGGTGATTTTTATTAAATAATTCCTCGTGAGAACGGTACTCTACTTTCACTTTATTACTTGTTGACCATGTATACTTGTACTCATATATTGATTATGAAATCAACCAACAAGTTTTGGCACCGTTGCTGGGGAATTAGTTTAATAATTTGTGTCAATATTAATTTTAATCAAATTAGTTATAGTTTAAACATTTTTTTTAATTCTCTACCTATTTTTCTTTCTTTTTAGGTACCATGGCGGAATTTAATTATCAATGGTCGTATACGAGAATGACTCAGCCAAGGGGAACAGAGATAGATGGACTCACAACACTTTCTGTATTGTCAGCACAGATTAAGACACTTTAGAGGAGGTTTGATGTTTTTGCAGCACAACTTCTTCCAAGTATGACGGAAACTTGTGATTATTGTGCTGGAAATCATCCGAGTCATCAATACGCCATCAGTTTTGAGCCGATACAATATAGTGGTGATTACCCTAACAATTATGTTTATCCCAACAACTATCATCAGGATTGGGGGTATCACCCGAATTTTTCATGGAGCCATAATCATCAAGATCAATTTTATGCTCTAAGTCTAACATACCCACCAGAATTCTCATGTCCACCTTATACAATAGAAAAACATTCAAATTTGGAAGAAATTCTCTCCAAGTACATAGCTTCAAGTAAGGAGAGGATGATTAATCAGGAGATATCAAGTCAAAATTTTGCGAACCATATGAAACAACTACTTAATACCTCAAACATTTGTCCTCAATACACTTGGACTTGTGACATGGATTTCGAGACTGATGGAGAGCCCAAACCAAATCTGCAACCGGATGTGCCAAATGATATAGATGTTGAAAGAGAGGAGACACTTGGGGACCAAGAAAAGGAGATTAACAAAGATCTAACTTTGAATACCAACGATGAGCTAATTTTGATAGTGTCCCATGTACCTTATCCACTAAAGTTTAAAGATTCAGGAAGTTTAGCAAGACCGTGTCCAATGGGTAGTCATGTCATAGGCAAGGCTATATATGATATAAGAGCTAGCACAACTTTAGAGCCTTGATGGGATGAGAAAGGGAAGATATAAGAAGAACCTGTTATGTTTGACAAGTTTCCATGCCACAGTCTAATCACATACACAATGGGGAAAGCACCTAGTTATTCGTCGTATTTAATGGCGATCCTATCTAAAAAAAAAACATGCTAGGTGACTAAGATTCAATGACCATCACTAATGAGAACCTCCCAAAAGAGACATTGCTACTAATGGATGGAAGGTTCCTTAATTTTCGAAGGGGAGTTAGATTAAGAGTTGAAAAAGTAAGGCTGAGACTATAAAATAAGTGCTTATTAGGAGGCAACCCAAGTTAAATTTTTAGTTTTTGAATTTGAATTTATTTAGTATTTAATAAAATAGTTTCTATTGTGGTTTTATAGGTTATTCAAGTCAAATTTAAGTGTGGCGCCCAATTTGTTCCATGTACCTAGCCCATTCTCCAAACTTAACGAATAAGGAGGAAGATTGATATATTTTCAGATAAGTCCTCTGCTTTAAGATTGGGGGCATTGAGGACAATACCTACTTTAAGTTTGGGGGCATTTTAGTGTCGTGTTGCATATAGTTAGTTATTTTCAATGTAGTTCTTTGTTTTTATATGTTAGGATTGTGCTGCATTTAGTTTGCATGACACATGGTAGTTTTTTGCATATTAATATCTGTTGCATTAGAATGTGTGCACATAGTATACTTGCATTTGCATGAATTTATGTGATGGGTTGGTGTGATCTTGGCTTGGACAATGATGAGATTAGTATTTTATGTTAATTTGAACATAATAGATAGTTGGTGTTTACCTCTAAATTAAGTAATGATGGTAATATAAGTTTGTTAGAATCTTGTGTAACTGGTTAGCACGTAGATTTGCTTATTTTAAGTGATTTGGATCAAAAGAGTTTATAACTATCTTCTAGGGAGAAAATTGAAGTTCAAATGTTAATGACATCTGTAAATGTTGACAAGAAGGATAAAAGGAACTAAATAAACAAGTTTGGGGGAATCTATGAAGCATAGATATAAAAAAATTAAAAAAAGAAATACAAAAAGAAAAAAGAAAATCAAGAAAAATATTTATATATGCATTATTAAATCGACTTGCTTGGTTATGTGCCCTTTACTACTCAAACGAGTAAGCCCTAGGGGATGTCCTTACACCTAGCACCCTAAAATCGTCTGGTTTCAGAGTCGTTGGTCGAAAGTTCGCTGGGTATTTCTAAAAAGCCTAAGAGAATCAGACTTTGCATGGTCAAGTTTAAACACGGGATGGAGCGTAACACGTACTCGTGAAGAAATAAAGTAGGAATAAAACTCCATATGGACTCTAGAGCTTGGTAAATATGTGATTTTGGCTAATTGTTGCATTTATAGAAATAGTTTCTTTGAATGGTAAATTTTGCCTCTTAAGAAGTAAATTATGAAATCATGTTTGATCTGTAGTTGGTTGGAGCTAGTAAATGATCACACACACACTGCATGGGTAATGATGGGGTTAGACTACCAGATTGATTCCATTTATTTTTTTGCATTGATGGGATGTTCTGTTTGAGTTTCTTGAGGGTATCTCAGTGGCTTATTGTTAAAATTCATACTGATTAGTTGCCAAATTCTTAGGATTGTTAGAGCATTAATATCGTTTACATCATGTTTGGTTTTGTTATGCATTGCATTATTTTGTTTTTCTTGAGGACAAGTGAAGATTTAAGTTTAGGGGTATTTGATGAGTGGGTTTTATACCCATGAATCGAGTACGTTTGGGCTAAATCTTTTGTTAGTTTTTAAGTGTTTATATTCTTTTCATGCATTGTGCACTTTATTTTGTAGGAATCATGACATTGGATGAAAATTGGATCAATGGGATGCGGAATGGATCAAATGAAGAATGGAATCAAACAAAAAGGAATAGGGCAACATTTCTGGTCCAATGGCGCTGCAGCCTCTACAAAAGACAAAGAAAAAGGCGCATCAGCGCTAGTGAATCAGGGATTTAAGGTTGGGCATAAAGCACGGCAGAGCCGATTTAAAAGGAGATCACGACGCGGATGATTTGATGACTTGCTGGACAAAGCTTGCTAGCTCTTCCTCTTCCTTTCCCTTGCCGAAAATCATTTGTTGTGACGCCCCAAAATCCAAACACTCGTATCTCCATCACGTTCTAATTCTAATATCATAATAAAAGCATCAACAAAGGAATAATAGAATAATTTACATTGATATAATATAAATATTCGCGTCCTAAGGTCTCGTGACCGTTACTACAACGTTCCAGTAATATAAAATTAACATGACTTAAACATAATTTAATCATCCCTTAATACATCATTATAGTCATAGCAAGAATAATAATAATAATAATAATAATAATAATAATAATAATAATAATAATAATAATAATAATAATAATAATAATAATAATAATAATAATAATAATAATAATAATAATAATAATTCTACTCTTAAAGGACTAAGCTACTCTATAGCCTTGCCCTTTCCTTTGTCTTTTCCTGAAGTACCGCCTTGCTCTGCCTTAACTGTAATGTTTTTAGGGAAGCAAGAATAAGCAACAAGTTTGCCCAACAAGTAATATAGCAATAAGAATAAACAGTTATAAAGTTTGAATCTCAAAGATAATACAGTAGATGATAGTTCAAGAATAACAAGAAGTATGAATAGTTCTCAATAGTGTTGCTAAATACTGAAGGATATCAACAAGATTCAAAAGTTTAATTGTGACGCCCCCAAAATAGGTATGCATCACCTATTATGAGTAGCCAAATACATGGTACGAAATACAAATACAATCTTAAATATACAACATGAGCTGTGAGTTTTAATACAAATATTGTCTTCTAGACAGTATTCAAACTCAAAATAAGTCCTCAATACATTTATTAACACACTATTAAAATAGTGAGGACTACTAATGCTATCATCTGGACCGTCACTCCGTTCCCCGACTAGTCCCTGCTACGTTCTCATTTCCTAAAGAGAACAATGAAAGCAAAAGGTGAGCTCAACTAGCCCGAGAGAAATATTATGACTAAGATAATGAGAATAAATTATCATTAGCCTTTACTTGATGTTAAAGCGATACAATATAACAAACATCAAGTTTAACTGCAGTAGAACAAACAATCCATTAAAAGAGTCAAGTAGAGAATAAATCTACTATCTTTTATGATTTAAAAAGTTTTTCATCACTTTTATCGGCGAGACTCGACAATAAATAATCCACATCATCCGCTTTTACGACCGAGGATATTCATTAGTATCACAACCACAAATTATCCATGCACTACGGGGCAAAGATATTCGTGTATTCATCAATGGTCATGATCATGCCATAAAATAATTCATCTTTTCACCCTTGGCCGAAGAGAATCCATAGCCATAATCATACCAAAAACTGTCCATCAATGCACTACGGGCCAATGAGGACTTTTACCACATCATTTGTAACATTACGGTCATGATTATACCGAATAATCCCTGGTCATAATCATACCAAGTCCATCTATGCACAATAGGCCACATATGACTTTCAACATAATATAAGCATGAGGATGATGACAATGATATAAGAATCCAATAAAACAAGTTCAAGAATTAATTTATCCAGAATTCAATAACGTCCAAATTGTCAACATGATCTTTGCTTTGTAGAGTAAAATTCAAGAATGCTCGGAAGAATATTTCCATGAAAAGATACTGGATGAAGCGCAAATATCAAGGATATTCCACTAATTTCATGGAGTATAGAAGTCAAAGCTTTAACCAACTGAGTATAAAAGAATATATGAAACTGCAAATGGATTTTCGCCCGCCATGCGGTAATCCACGTGGACAGATCATTTCCACAATTTAATAAGAAATGAATACGAAGGGTCATTCACCATGTATATGGTAATCCACATAGACAGGTTATTCCAACAGAATAATAAAGAATAGAATAACAGAAGGATTCACCATGCGTGTGATAGACTACACAGACAGGTTATTCCAAACAGAATAATAAAGAATGGAACCACGTCATGCGTAAACGCACAGACATGATATTCCAACAGAATAATAAAGAACGAAATAACAAAAGACTTCACCAGGCATGCGATAGACCGCACAGACAGGTTATTCCAATAGAATAATAAATAATGGAACTAGGTCATGCGTAAACGCACAGACAGGATATTCCAAAAGAATAATAAATAATGGAACCAGGTCATGCGTAAATGCACAGACAGGATATTTCAACAGAATAATAAAGAATGGAATAACAGAAGAATTTCACCAAGTATGCAGTACTTCACATAGACAAGTTATTCCAATATAATAATAAAGAATGGAATATAGAAGAATTTCACAAAGTATAGGGTAGTCCGCGTATACAGGTTATTCCAACAGAATAATAAAGAATGGAATAACAGAAGAATTTCACCATGTATGCGGTACTTGGCATGTAGAGTTATTCAACATAATAATAAAGAATGGAATAACAGAAGAATTTCACCATGTATGCGGTACTTCGTATAGACAGGTTATTCAAACAAAATAATAAAGAATGGAATAACTGAAGTCCTCTTCATGAATACGAAAGAAATAATACCCCTTACGAATATAACAAATAATATCCCTTACCTTAGAAGAAACTGGATATAGGAGTAGTGAAGTAGAAGAATACTTTTCTTCTTTCTCTCTATAGTTTCTCTCTCTAGAGTTTCAGTGAATTCATAAGAAATAATGAAGTAATGAGCTTCTATTTATAAGAGAATGGACTGAATAGTAACTAATTCATGAATGGTCCAGATTGATTTACTTTTAAACGGACGGTCCATATTGATTTACTATGCAGTATAAATAAAATATTCTAATAAAACAAAATCTTTTAAATAAAATATAATATATTCTATTTATAATCTAATAAAACAAATAACTTTATAAAAGTATTATGTTTTATATAAAAAGATTTTACTATACAAACACTATCGAGCCTTATGCAAACACTATGCATAATAAAATATAATATATTCTAATTATTGTCTAATAAAACAAATAACTTTATAAAAGTATTCTATTTTATATAAAAAGATTTTTTACTATGCAAAACACTATGCAGTGCACTATACAAACACTATGCATAATAAAATATAATATATTCTAATTATTGTCTAATAAAACAAATAACTTTATAAAAATATTACATTTTATATAAAAAGATTTTACTATGCAAAGTACTATGCATAATAGAATATAATATATTCTATTTATAGTCTAATAAAACAAATAACTTTATAAAAGTATTCTATTTTATATAAAAAAGCTTTTACATTTTATTACATTAATAATACTAATAAAATAAAATTTATATATATATATATAAACTTACGTGACTTCATAAAAGACACCTCAATATATTTAACAACATTTATCATCATTATTATAATTCACAATATTAATCTATCGTGTCGATTCGCGAGGAAAGAGGGCTTTCAATAAGGATTTCTCCCTATTGGCTTGATTAGGTGACCAAACCTCTCCTTCGCAGAACTTCTAGACATCGTTAATATTGCAAATAATAATATTAATAACTTTGTTATCTCAATTATTGATTTAATAATATATAAAATATCGACAATAATTGAATCAAATAACGTGAGATATCTTATGCAACAATTATCGTGGCAAAAATTAAACAAAACCGGTGACTTCTCACGTAAGCATCAATAATCAATACTGTGTGCTACTATGCAACCACGCCAGATTATCTTGTACTTTTACTACCGAGAGTAGTTCAGCGGTTTTAACGGTAAAACTTCCGCCGTTATTTTCATAAAAATATTTGTGTCATTTTCTCAATCCAAATAATAATTCCGTTGTGAGGTCCATTAATGATTGTCTTGAGTCGCATGAATATTCCCCTGTTAAAAGCGAATATTCCAGAACCAATCGAATATTATATAACAACTTGCATACTTTGTAAAATTTATAAATATTACCCACAACTATAACATTATATCAAATCCACACCATAATTTTGAAAACAATATTTCGAGAAATTTAAATCTTTATTCATAAAATTTGGGGTCTCACAATCTCCCCTCCTTATGGAATTTTGCCCTCAAAATTTATGTACGTACCTGGTATGCCGAAGAGATGAGGATGCCTTTACTTCATTTCAGATTTTAACTCTTGAGGTATAACCTTTGAGTGTTGAATACGATCCATCTTATCCAAGATTTTAACACGTATCTCCTCATACGTTAAATCTTCTACTATATCGTTTAGTTCTACTTTAATAATGTGGTTCGGGTCGTCCACATAATTACGTAACATCGATACGTGAAAAACGTTATGAACACGCGACATAATTGGTGGTAAACGAGTCTATAGGCCACAGTTCCTACTCGATCGAGGATTTCAAATGGGCCAATTAAATTGAGGGTTGAGATTTCCTCTATTCATCGACTCTTGCTTTTAGAATAACGCCTTCTTGAACCTTCTTCTTCTTATTCATCAGCTCTAGGTGTGTAATTTGAGCGACTTTAACTTTATCGATTAAAGTCGATTCTACTCGTATATTCGTTATCTTCACGTGGGTCTCTAGAGTCTTTAACTCTATCTTCATCATATGTAAGTTATACGAAATGGGTTTTTGTGTTAACAAAATTGCACTCGTAAACGCATACGATCTTCTACTCAATGCGTCAGCTACCACGTTCGCTCTTTCACGTTGATATTGAATGGTATAATCGTAATCTTCAACAGCTCGAGCCAACTTCTTTGGCACATTATACATTCATTTTGGTTGAAGAAATATTTAAGGGTTGAAGAAATGGGTTTTGTACTAGGGTCAGTACAAAATTCGATTTCACGCTCTGGGGTAGGCTAAGAAGTCTTCAAGAACACGTCAAGAAATTTATTAACGATAGAAATATCATTCAAAACTATGACCCTCATCCAAGACTTGGATAACACGTCACATTGATACCTATCAATTTGCCACCGTTATTTATGACGTCCCCTACGCAAAGTCTGGCTTAGGTACATTCCACACAAGGAAGTCACCAACGAAAGGTTCAGGGCTCTTTACTTATGGCTTGATATGACAATAATTGACTTTAGTGGTTTGATTACTTGAATTCGTATAACAGGTTGGTTAGGAATATAAAAGCTATCAACCTTACGAAAATAGTCAATTTTAGCATGATGAGTAGTTAACCAATCGATTCCTCAAATCTCATCAAAGGCAAGTATTTTCAAAGAGATAAGATCGACAGGTAACGTGAGGGTATCAATATGAATCAAACAAGATTTATAAACAGTGGAGGTAACGAAGGTTTCTACTAACAAAATTTCAACCAATAAGTCAAAGTCTAACTTCTATGGGATCAAATTTAAACGTTGAGCACAAGCAAGAGAGATAAAATAATAGGTAGAACCGGTATCGAATAAGGTATAGACTTCGTAAGAATTTATAATTAACTAACCCATAATAACCTCATTCGGGTTCCTTGATAAACGCTCTCACTTAAACTATCGGCTTTGACTTGTCTGAGACATCCTTTGGCATCACTATCCCAGCTGGACCTGACTTCACTACGCAACAAAATCGAGCTAGGTGACCTTCTCTTCCACAATTGAAATATGCTTTGGATTGCTGCGTACAGTTTGGACGGATGTGTCCCTCCTGTCCGCATTTGAAACATACGACCGGTGGTCGTTCTTCTTCCTTTGAACCGGGTGCTGGTGCTGCTGTCTTTCCATCATTATTGAACCTTCTCTTATTAAAATTTCCACTTCTATTATCTTGGCCATGATTACCACCGAAGTGGTTACCATTCATGGCATGATAATTTCCCCCACGATGGTTATCATTGTTCCTATGACCGTTGCCACCGGTACGATTATTATCATGTTGTTGGTCGTTACCTTTTGGTTGTACTGACTCATTATCGCGCTCCAATAACTGAGCCCTATTCACAACATCTGAATATAAACAAAGTTTGTGAGAAATGAGGTATTGACATATATTGGGTTTCAAACCTCTTAGAAACATTCGCGTCATTCGCTCCTCATTATCGACCAAATGGGATGCAAACCGGGATAACTCCGCAAATTTAACACTGTCACAAAACAAGGGTTAATTGACATATCACATATTATCCCTATACTCTGACCGACCAATTAAATACAAAATAAACTTAGGTAAGTCATACTAGCGAAGGAATTCCCTGTCTCTCCCCTCTTAATTCTTGCCTCACATCTTAGCCAGGGATCATATCCCTAAGCTTTGATAGCAACTGTGACACCCCAAAAATAGGTATACATCACCTATTCTGAGTCGCCAAATACATGATACAGAATACAAATACAATCTTAAATATACAACATGAGCTGTGAGTTTTAATACAAATATTATCTTCTAGACAGTATTCAAACTCAAAATAAGTCCACAATACATTTATTAACACACTATTTCATAGAATAGTGAGGACTACTAATGCAATCATCTGGACCGTCACTCCGTTCCCCGACTAGTCCCTGATACGTTCTCATTTCCTAAAGAGAACAATGAAAGCAAAAGGGTGAGCTCAACTAGTCCAGTAAGAAATATTATGACAAAGAGAATGCAAAATAAATTATTATTTGCCTTTAACAGTGATAAACTGATATAATATAACAAACATCAAGTTTAACTGCAGTGGAACAAGCAATCCATTAAAAGAGTCAAGTAGAGAATAAAATCTACTATCTTTTATGATTTAAAAGGTTTTTCATCACTTTTATCATTTGAGACTCGACAATAAATAATCCACATCATCCCCACTTTTCGACCAAGGATATTCATTAGTATCACAACCACAAATTATCCATGCACTACGGGGCAAAGATATTCGTGTATTCATCAATGGTCATGATCATGCCATAAAATAATTCATCTTTGCACCCTTGGCCGAAGAGAATCCATAGCCATAATCATACCAAAAACTGTCCATCAATGCACTACGGGCCAATGAGGACTTTTACCACATCATTTGTAACATTACGGTCATGATTATACCGAATAATCCCTGGTCATAATCATACCAAGTCCATCTATGCACAATAGGCCACATATGACTTTCAACATAATATAAGCATGAGGATGATGACAATGATATAAGAATCCAATAAAACAAGTTCAAGAATTAATTTATCCAGAATTCAATAACGTCCAAATTGTCAACATGATACTGCTTTGTAGAGTAAAATTCAAGAATGCTCAGAAGAATATTTTCGAAAAGATACTGGATGAAGCGCAAATATCAAGGATATTCAACTAATTTCATGGAGTATAGAAGTCAAAGCTTTAATCAACTGAGTATAACAGAATATATGAAACAACAAATAGAATTTCGTCCGCCATGCGGTAATCCACGTAGACAGATCATTTCCATAATTTTATAAGAAATGAATACGAAGGGTCATTCACCATGCATGTGGTAATCCACAGAGACAGGTTATTCCAACAGAATAATAAAGAATAGAATAACAGAAGGATTCACCATGCGTTCGATAGACTACATAGACAGGTTATTCCCAACAGAATAATAAAGAATGGAACCAGGTCATTCGTAAACGCACAGACAGGATATTCCAACAGAATAATAAAGAATGAAACTTCACCAGGCATGCGATAGACCGCACAGACAGGTTATTCCAACAGAATAATAAATAATGGAACCAGGTCATGCGTAAGCGCACGCACGAGGATATTCCAACGAATAATAAATAATGGAACCGGTCATGCGAAAGCATACAGATAGGATATTCGGCGAATAATAACGAATGAAATAATGAAGAATTTCACCATGTATGCGGTGCTTGGCGTAGAGGCAAAGTTATTCAACATAATAATAAAGAATGGAATAATGAAGAATTTCACCAAGTATAGGGTAGTCGGCGTACACGAGTTATTCCAATGAGAATAATAAAGAATGGAATAATGAAGAATTTCACCATGTATGCGGTACTTAGCATGACAGAGTTATTCAACATAATAATAAAGAATGGAATAACATAAGAATTTTACCATGTATGCGGTACTTAGCATAAAGAGTTATTCCAACGAGAATAATAAAGAATGGAATAATGAAGTTCTCTTCATGAATCTGAAAGAAATAATACCCTTATAAGTACAACAAATAATATCCCTTACCTTAGAAGAAAGCCGGATATAGGAGTAGTGGAGTAGCATAATACTTTTCTTCTTTCTCTCTATAGTTTCTCTCTAGAGTTTCCGTGAATTAAGTAAAAAAATAATGAAGGAATGAGCTTCTATTTATAGGAGAATGAATTTGAATAGTAACTAATTCATGAACGGTCCAGATTGATTTACTTTTAAGCAGACGGTCCATATTGATTGATTTATCGTAAATTATAAAAAAACATTCTAATAAAATAAAATCTTTTAAATAAAATATAATATATTCTATTTATAATATAATAAAACAAATAACTTTATAAAAGTATTCTATTTTATATAAAAAGATTTTACTATGCAAACACTATGAGCACTTATGCAAACACTATGCATAATAAAGTATAATATATTCTAATTATTGTCTAATAAAAAAAATAACTTTATAAAAGTATTACATTTTATATAAAAAGATTTTACTATGCAAAACACTATGCATAATAGAATATAATATACTCTATTTATAGTCTAATAAAATAAATAACTTTATAAAAGTATTCTATTTTATATAAAAAGCTTTTATGTTTTATTACATTAATAATACTAATAAAACAAAATTTATACATATATATATATATATGTATAAACTTCCGTGACTTCATAAAAAGACAACTCAATATATTTAATAACATTTATCATCATTATTATAATTCACAATATTAATCGACCAGGTCCTTCCCAGGAAAGAGGGGGCTTTCCAATAAGGATTTCTTCCTATTGGCGCGCAATTAGGTGACTAAACCTCTCCTTGGCAGAACTTCTAGACATCGTTAATATTGTAAATAATAATATTAATAACTTTGTTATCTCAATTATTGATTTAATAATATAAAAATATCAACAATAATTGAATCAAATAACGTGAGATACTATGCAACAATTACTGTGGCAATAATTAAACAAAATTGAGTGACTTCTCACGCAAGCATCAATAATCAATACCGTGTACTACTATGCAACCACACGTATTACTATACTTTTACTACCGAGTAGTTCAACAGTTTTAACGGTAAAAATTCCACCGTTATTTTCATAAAAATATTTGTGTCGTTTTCTTAATCCGACAATAATTCCGTTGTGGGGTCCACCAATGATTGTTCCGTCATACAAATATTCCCTGTTAAAATGAATATTCCCCGACAAAGCGAATATTATATAACAACTTGCATACTTTGCAAAATTTATAAATATTACCCACAACTATAACATTATATCAAATCCACACCATAATTTTGAAAACAATATTTCGAGAAATTTAAATCTTTATTCATAAAATTTGGGGTCTCACATTAATCGTTTCAAGGTTCAATAAGAATGAACACTGAGCAGTCACTAGGGACTAAGAACTCTTACTAGAATTAATAGTATTATAGTATGAATCTAATATAAACTAGTATAACAAGTGATTAGCCTAAAGTAGCCTACGTTATGCATAACATTTAGACATGCTAGTATGTGTGCACGTCGGTTTCCCACCATTTATATAATTTACCCTTCGATGAGGGTTGTTCATCTTAGTAGATTGATAACAGTCCGCACCTAGTCAATTGGTTTGGATAGCTTTTTAACACATGACATTAGTCTAGCTTAGACAACCTTTAAGAACATTGAGTTTAATTCTCGTAATATGAATCAAGATATATAATCAACTTCCGATTAAGAATCATAATCATACTAATGTAGATATTTGTTCAATATAAGTATGTTTGACATAACAATAATTCAAGGTTTCACAATAAGAAATAAGGTTTAGATACTTGAATTCTTAAAAGAATGAAGTTACGAAACTTGCAATAACGTAAGAAGTTTAAGGTGAGAGACTTGCATTTAGCGTTGATTACCACTTATAGTGTAAAATCACCTCAATGAACTATATTATCCTATTTATGTACGTATAAGTATTCATTAGTCACACACACATTGACATATATATCAATATGCATTTATCACACATATTTATACTCATGTATGCTATACACATCAAAACTCATTGATGAATAATCCGCATTGTCCTTACTTTTGAAATTCTTAGAAACATTTTAGAAATTTTAGTCCCTTATACTCATCTCATATTTGTATACGTGAAATATTACTTTAGTTACGCATTCTAGTTTAATTCATCTCACACATACATGTTAAGGAACTTTTAAGCTAGGTTTGGTCCTTTTTATATACTTTTAACAATCGTTAGTTTTACTCATAAATTTCCACTTTACAAAGTTAAAAGAGCTCATCATATCAACTACTAACCATAGCATTCATTAAACCACACAACATTTCCAAGTAACCTTTTCTACGCATGCTTGCATGTATTAGATTTATTTGCACTTAGCTAGATGTGCGAACATGTCGGCTATCTCTAGAGGCATAAAGTGTCCCATTATAATTATTCAAAAGTTCACAATACAAGTCATAGAGTTTTTAACTCAATTAGTTTTCAAATCTTAAAATCTCATGATAAAGAAACTAAGCATGCAAAGTACATTAAATTCACATTTCATACCCATTTATAAAACTAACTAAGTTGCAAACATATGTTTAAAAAGGTTAGATTTCAAAAAGGTGTAAGGCTTGTCAAACATGGTTTTTGACTTTTAGTTTTTCTTCCAAAAGATTATAACTCAAACCCCAATCCCACTAAAATATCTTATAATACATATTGATACATGCTTAAAGATTATGTATGCTCCTTGAGTTAAGTTAGGTTAGGCCAATTTAGGATTCCTTGTGTTTAACAACAAAAACAGCAATCCAATTCACTGTCCAACTCCCGTCGGGGAGGGTCTTTCATATTGTAGGACCCCCACAGGGGCGGCATGCCCGTCGGGGCGGCAATAAAGCCCGTCCGGGCGGCACTACCCAGACTTAGCTACAGTAGTTGAACTCCTAACTCCCCTATTGCGAACCAACATGCTAATATCTCATCCAAACAACAATCTAAGGATACCCAATTGATATAAACTTCATAAACTTACTACCAAACATCCCAAGCATGATTCTAACAATTCAAATCATATAAGTAACCAAATTCAAGAATCAAATTCAAATTTTATGTTACTTTTTCCAAAGTTCAACATATTTCACGATTCTATAGCGTCCCCAAATCTGGGTACTAATCACCACGAATCTGGTACATCATTTCTATAACTATTACGGAAGATATAAACATAAATTGTTTAAGATTTTCTTGCTTTCAAAACATAGCTTTCATTTCCTTACTTTAGATCTAACTTTTAACAAACAAGATAGATAGATCTACACATAATAGACTCTAGATCATGTAGATCTAGAGTTTTGAAGTTTAAAATCATCAATCCAAGTTTTGATTTAAAAGAATCAAAAATACATAAATAAAAGGTGTTTATACCTTGATATTTTGCTAGTCTTTCTTAATCTTTCAAAGTAGATGATGATCTTGGGTAGCTTGAAGATGAAATCCCCTCTCCCTTTATCTCTTTGTGGCTGCCAAAATGGCCCTTCTATTCTCTCTCTTTCTTTTTGGTTTTCTTAGCAAATTAGAAGTAATAAGATGAAAGTGAAATAAAAAAATTGTGTTAGTAAAAGGGTGTAGATATATTTTGTATTTCTAGCTATTAAATCCAAATACCTCTCCCATTCACTCTCTTTCTTATGTTGCTTGTAACCTTAGATTACTTGTAAGTATGAACAAAAATATTTATGAATTGCATATGTGGCACATAAGTGGTTAGGTCACCCACTAAAGTAATTAATCATCACATTCATCTCCCCTCCTTTCCTTCTTCACTAAACACCCGGTCATGTGGCCTATTTTTCTCAAAGTTTGCTTTCTTTTAATGCTTTTATTTTACTTAACAAATGACCATAAAGTCCTTCCAATTTGGGCCAAGCTTGGACCATTGAATTAAATTGTTGGGCTCTATAATCAATTACTTTGGGCTTTCTAATAAAAATATTTAGGCCATGAAAATAGATTAGGTCCAATAATTTTAATTTTATATTTCCCTAATTATTTAATTAGGGTTTTCATTTCCTCAATTACAATTTAAATCCTTACTTACATACACTTAATTTCTTAACCCAATTAGACTTGCTATAATTAGGTTATAAAATTAATTAATTGAGATGTATACAATAAATCCCTTAGAGTTAGTATATATTTTAAATACTATTATTCTCCCGTATCATAACCCTTAAGTTATTCAATTTTTCATTCCTAATATATAATTAGCTTACATTAGTTTCTTTTATTTGTTTATATGATAAACAAAAATAAACCATCACATAATATTCATATTCATTTACTCACATAACTTTTAACCCTTAGGATTTTATACTTAGCATTAGGGTTCCACAATTAGGATTTTGAAATTCTCGGTTAGGGTTTAGGATTCCTAATAATGAAATTATGGTTTCCTGTGACACCCCAAAATTCAGATCACACTTGTCTCAAATTTGGTTGTCCCGTGCTAACTCAAATAACAAATCAAAATCTCACATAACAGAATAATAGAATAAATTACATTGTTATAACATAATTATTCTTGTCCCAAAGTCTCGCAACCGTTATTACTACAATACAACTTAAATTAAATATAGCTTAATATAAATAAGTTCTTCTACAACAGAATATAGTACATTCCTAGTAATATGGAACTAGCTATTCCAAAGCCTTCTCTTTACCCTTGTCCTTGCCAGAGGGTTCACCACGTTCTACCGTAACTGAAATTTTTAAGGAAAGCAAGGATGAGCTATAATTTTGGCCAGCAAGTAATATAGCAAAAGGGTGTTCAATGTAGTTTTATATTTTTCAAGGGTACAACAATAATTATAGTTCAAAGATAGCATGAAGTATCAATGATTATCAATAATAGTCGCTATGGATAGAAAGATATCAATAAGATTCAATGTGTAATCAGTTTAGGAGTTCAAAGTAACGAATACTGAACATTCACTGAGGACTATGAACTTCTCCTAGAAATAACAGTAATAAACTGATAATTCTACAAAACGAGTACAACAGGTGATCAGCCTAAAGTACCCTATGTCATGCATAACATTTAATATTTCTCATGTGCACATGTCAATTTCCCGACAAATATATAATTCCCCTACCAAGAGGGTTGTTCATCTCAGTTATAAGAGTCCACACCAAGTTATTTTGGTTTGGATAACTTTCGATCAAATATCAATAGTCTAGCCGAAGCAATGGCTTAGACAATTTTCTTTCACAGTATATATATGAACAATTATCGTTCGAGATCAATGTTTGTAAAAAATTTCATTTCTAGACTATTAAGTATTATACTCTCAAAGATTTACTTATACGATCAATAATAGCAAAAGTTCAAGGAATGCCCAATAAAGAGTAGGGTTCAAGTACTTGCCTCAAGCGTACTTGCCTCAAGCGTAGTTTACCAAAGTATAGTTTATCAACACTTTTTGAATCCTAACATAATATAGTTACGCGTATAGGATATTCATTAGTCATGTACACTCATACATAATATATAAGTTTAAACGCACACATAAACATCTAATTTATCGTATACTCTACACATACTTCATCATATACTTTTGCGTACTTATAGCACAAATCAGTTTAGAAAACATCATGAAGTCATCAACATAGTTTCTAATCGTTGCTTTATAATTCGCAAGCATCTTTTGGACTTATCATTTGAAAGTTTATAATCAAACATTCAATTATATCACTTAGCATGCTTCTTAATACATTACATAGCATACGGGTCATATAATATAAGTTAAAGTAACTATATAAGCATGCCTTAAACTTTACACCATAAACAAAATACAAAAACTAAGCATGATGATGATGCAAATATACTGGCTTGGCTTAGGGGACTACAGAATCCTTACTTGCATCCTCCTCGACGACGAGTTAAGCTTCTTCTCTCCTGGTTTCAGTACAAACGTTAACATACCAAGTCATTATTAACTATCATGTACACATGCTAGAGGGATTTACATAAGCATATGACCACTTCAAGATCAACCTTATATGTCAGGGACTTTAGTTTAGGATTTTCACGAAATCAAGGCCAAAGAGGGTCATGTAATCACTATGCGTACTAATTAGCCTTATGTTCACATAAAAAAGGTCACATAATCTGTACTACACATGCTCATAATGTTCATATCATTTATTCAAAACTAGCATCGTTTAGTACTTTAAAACATGCTTAAATTGTTGCTTGGTTTACTACTATTATGTTCAACATATAAGAATCATGTTTAGAGATATAAACATGTCATCTTAAATCTTTAGAATCTAACTACTCATACTTAATGCACTTGGTTTGAAAATATATTTAAGTTTGCCTTTGAAATCATTTTAAACTTGAACGATGCAATTCAACACATACAAAGCATCTTTAAAGCTCTTATCATGTATAGTTAAGTCATGTTAACATCCTCATAAGATCAGAACACACATCATGTAGTATTCATGCATATTTGCTTTGATATGTCAAGCTTTTCTTTGAAAAAGTACTCTAACACAAAGCCTGACAAGTCATGTGTGTATACTACTAAGCTCAGAACTTGTAGAACATGAGTTCCATCAAAGTTCGTTTTCAAAACTTTAAGTTTTTGTTACAAATATCTCACTAAATCATGTTGAGCAATTCAAACCACATAAGAAAGCTTTATAAAACATGTTATACTTATTTTTCATGTATATATAAGTTATAGAATCAAGTTAGCAACAACATAGCCCAATAGAAACCAGAATCTAGTTCTGGGGTCCGGCGCAGCTACACTGCACCCTAGTATAAACTGGACGCAGCTGCGCCCTTCTTGGAACAACAATAGTGAGATACCTTGTCCTGCAAAGTGTCAATACTACCTCGAATTCCTTTCGATCAAGCATACTTAATTCATTCATAGAGACTTTACACATGTATACAAACATTATAAACATTTGATAGCATGCTAATTTATATTAATGGACATATAACTTAAGAGATTTCAAGAATTTAACAAAACCCAATTCAAGAACTCAAATATAGAATTTATACCCGCTGGAAGCTTAATTGAATTCTTCAACACACTGATTATACTCCTTTAATTGCTCAGCAACTCACACTCTCAAACTTAGAATTTGGCAAACAAGTTTTTCAGTAACGGGAAATGAAAATGAAACCGTCCTTATATAGAGAAATGGTGGACTGGACGTTGGGTTTACACTGAAGTTGAAATCCATGGTGTAGAGGGAAAACACAATGGTTAACTAAGAGTTTCTCAACCACTCACCATCAGCCATTGGCATAACAATGATCACCTATGTTTGAGGTCACTATTCACTTCTTGGAAGTTACGCAAATGGAAATTGGACACTGTTTGTTCAACTGATCTTCTCAATTAATAACAACGTGATTAATATTGCTCAACTTAGTTACTTTAATTCTCAAACTATAATTTTAATGTGTTAATGCTACTACCCCAAGTAAAGTTAGGGATTACTTATGTACTCCCATCATATAATTCATGTACATTAGTCCACATAATTTAATATTTATAACATGTGTGGACTTAATTTAATTTATCACTAATAATTTAATATCTCCTTTTTACTATTTAGTTACTCAAATATTTTAATAATACATATTTATTTACTATTCCCATACTTTAGAGTACACATTTAATTGTCTCATCACACATGATGAGGTAACAAAACTTATTTAAATCAACTTTATGATTTAATTACTTTTACCATATAATTTTTGTATAGTACTAATCCCAATTAAATGTCACACCTCATTTAATCTTATGAGTAATTATATGATACTACTACTCACATTTTCCCATATTACACGTATTGGCATGAAATAATATTTAATAATAATGGACACATTAATAATAATAGTAACTAGTTCTTTAGTCTTTATTATTGTGAATAAACCCTCTCTATAATTCATGCACACAGTGGAAATTATTTTCCAAGTCTTCCCCTAAGTAGCAACAATTCTTATTTAGTTTCTGTTTACAAAGAAAGAATGGCTTAATATTGTGCCACTGGAAATTCTCTAGCTTAGGTACTATTACAAAATTTCTTATTTCTAAATTAAATAAATCCCTTTCACTTAATAGATAATACCCTCATGTATTATCTTGTCATACTAGACAATTATGTAAATCAATTCATTCAATTAATATTTTATTACTCACAATAATAATTAATTAATAATATAATATTAACGAATTATTCTCTTCACTTCAATTTATTCATCTCTTAATCAAATTAACTCTCTTAACTTCCATTCTTATGCCATACAAGGCATTCCAAAATTCTCAATCCTCATATCAATTCTATTTAAATTAATTGAATTACACATCTTACAACACATCAATATTTATATTCAAATAAATATTCATTTTCTTATTATATTAAAATAATTATTTATTCATGAAATTCTCGGTTCTTAGATCCTCCTCCTCTTACAAAAATTCCATCCTCAAAATTGGTACAAGGTTACACAAATAAATGGGGATAATCCCTTCACATCTTATCTTCTAATTCCCACGTGGTCTCCTCGGCATTGTGGTTTCACAAAAGTACTTTTACAAAAGATATATTTTTATTCCTTAATGTCTGTTCTTTCCTATCTAATATCTGGATAGTAATTTCTTCATATGCCAGATTCTTCTTTACTTGAATGGGCTCCTAAGAAATCATGTGCTTGTAGTTAGGCTTGTACGGACATAACACGAAGATGTGAAACACATTATGGATGTGCTCCAACTCAGGTGGTAATGCAACTTTGTACGCCACTTCGCTCACTCGCTTTAGTATCTCGAATGGTCTTATGAACGTTGGACTCAATTTTCCTTTCTTTTTGAATCGTATTTTTCCCTTCCAGGGAGATACTTTTAAGAAAATGTGACTTCCTACTTCAAAGTCGCGGTCCTAACGATGCAAATCTGCTTATTTCTTATGGCGATCTTGTGCAGCTACTAGTCTAGCTCTTATCAATGTCACCACATCGACAATTTGTTAAACTAATTTCCGCCCTAGCATCTTTCTCTCTCCGACTTCATCCCAACACAGCGGTGTTCTACACTTTCTCCTGAAAAGAGCTTCGTATGGTGGCATGCTTATAATCGCATGAACTCATGCAAGTATAAATGTGTCAACAAGCAATACAGAGTAAGCCGAGTATCGATCCACAGAGAAAGTTGCTAAATCAAATTATTATGCATCAACTCTATCACTATTTTTATATGCTTAAACTAATAATTATGATTATGATTGAAAATTACTTTAGAATCAAATAACAACTAAAATACGAATAATAATGAAATAAATCAAATCTGGAAATAATGGGATCCTAACTTCATTTAATAATTCATCTAATTACCACCATCATGCAAAATTGTTCACATATCACAGGAAAGTAGCCAAGAGCACTAATATAGACATAACCATTTTTCAATGTATTATGACCTACTCACATAGCATCCACATTCAATAGACACCATGTAATCATCAACAAAGCCAATCTCACTATATTTCTATGTGAAATTGCAACAGTATTTAATTTAAGCACAAGCCCTTATTTAACTCATACGGTGAAACAATATATGTCTATCTGATTCACGAAATATAAAGCTAAGCAAAACAGCCCCATATACGCATGCTATCATGATTCCAATCCATACTCGCATGTTATTTTTCAATTCCATACAAGCACCTAAAACGAATGGTGATCAATCATTCAAGCATGTAAATCAACCATGATAGAAATTCCTTATGATATGCAAAACAGTCCAGCAGTTAAGCAATCAACTAAACTACATATTAAAATCCGTTAGAATCCCATCATGGAGTTTAGTTCATGACTGAACCAAAAGTCATTAAGGGATCAAAGCAAAACATGGATAATAAACAAACAATTGAAAGAGAAAGGATAGAATCGATCAAACCCAATTACTAATTACAATCCAATAGTAACGTTCAAATCCTCAATAAAATCCAGCAAAGGAACAGTTGTTTATCCACAGTGATTTAAAATCCAAAGAAGAAGTAGAGAATAAGGAGTTTATGCTTGGTTCTACATTGGGAATCTCTCAAAGTATAAACCCTAGTTCCAATATGAAAACACGTCAAACTAACTGAATAATACGTCTGGTACCAACCAGAATTGTTTTAACCCCCTACAACTCTTCCAAATTAAAAATTAAAATAAAATAGATCAACAAAGATTAGATGTCGGCGTACAAGACACTTCCCTTTGTATTACTTTTCGGCGTCACACGCGGTCTTCAATTCCTGCTCAACTCGGGTAATCGCGTGGGCGCGCGTGTTTAAGCTTGTATGGCTGCGCGACCGCGCAGCTTCTGTAGTTTTGATTCTATGTTCTGCTACTGCTACTACTTTGTCCTGCTGCCACTGCTTCTTTGTCATGTCACTCTTCCTTCATCCATCCTCAGTTGCATATTTCCACTTGTTCCTTGCGTCATGCTTCCATTAGCCTCATGCCTTCTAGCATCACCAAGCTATGCCATTTCCTGCACTTTTACACCAAGGGAGTTCTCAGTACATGCAATACAAAATATTACGAAATGCAACTAAAAACACATTAAAATGTACTTGAGATGAGCATAGTTCACATAAATTGATATCCAATAAGTAGGTATAAAACCCCCCATACCAACCAGTACTCCATGTCGTGAAATAATTTCCTTTACATATAGATTCGCTAACTGATTCAAACTATATTGGATCTTGATCGGTAAATAATGGTCCGTCTTCGTTACTCGATCTACGATAACCCAAATGGCGTCAAAACCTTTCTGTGTGACTGAAAGTCCCACCACAAAGTCCATCGTAATGTGCTCCCATTTCCACTCTAGTATTTCCAACAGTTGGAGTAGACCACTCGGCCTCTGGTGCTCTACTTTGACCCGTTGACATGTAAGACATCTACTAACGCACTGCGCGATTACTCGTTTCAGATTAGGCCACCAAAAATGTTGCCTCAAATCCCAATATATCTTTGTGCCTCCTGGATGAACGGAATACATCGTATTGTGTGTCTCATGCAAAATTTCTTCCCTTAACTCGGTTACCGCTGGTACCCACACTCTCCCTTCGAATCTCAAAATATCGTCTTTATCGACCTTGAACTTTTCTCACTCATTTTCGGTGATCCTCTTCCTGATTTTCTCGCACTCCTCATCCTTCTCTTTTCATTTCTTTACTCTATCCAACAAGGTTGGACGAGCTTCCATTGCAAACAATTTTTCTTCAGGCCTCTCTTGTCCCTTTATTTCTATCTCAAATTTCTCCATATCTCTTATTAACTCCTCTTGAGTTGTCAATTAAAATAAATTCTCCCTTCCTTTCCTACTTAGCGCGTCGGCTACTACGTTTGCCTTCCCCGGGTGATAAAGAATATCACAGTCATAACCCTTGATTAATTCTAACCACCTCCTTTGACGCATGTTCAACTCCTTCTATGTGAGATATATTTCAGACTCTTGTGATCCGTATATATCTCACATTTTTCTCCGTACAAATAATGCCTCCAAATCTTTAATGTAAACATTACTGCCGCTAACTCCAAGTCATAAGTAGAGTATCATTTTTCATAATCCTTCAATTGTCATGACGCATACGTAATGACCTTGCCATGTTGAATTAGCACATAACCCAGTCCTCTATACGACGCATCACTATACACCACAAATCCTCCCGTATCATCTGGTAATGATAATACAGGTGCCTCACTCAATTTCTTTTTCAGCTCCTGAAAACTATCTTCGCACTTGTCCGTCCATACGAACTTCACCGTCTTCCTTGTTAGATTGGTCAACGGGGTTGCTATCTTAGAAAAATCCTGAATAAATCTTCGATAGTACCCAGCTAACCCTAAGAAACTTCTTACTTTGGTTGGCATCTTCGGTTTCTCCCAATTACTCACTACTTCTACTTTCGCAGGGTCTATAGAAATTCCATCCTTATCCACCATGTGTCCTAAGAAAACTTCTTGGAAAACTTTGCGTATAGCTTTTCCTTCCTTAGAACCTCCAAAACCATCTTAAGATGTTCGGTGTGTTCTTCCTCCGTCTTTTAGTAGATCAGTATATCATCGATAAAAATTACTACAAATTTATCTAAGAATGGATTGAAGACTTGGTTCATCAAGTCCATAAACGTTGCCGGAGCATCAGTCAACCCGAATGATATTACCAAAAATTCGATTTGTCCGTAATGAGTTTGAAACACCGTCTTTGATATATCCTCTTCCCGCACCTTTAACTGGTGATAAACCGTTCGTAGATCTATCTTTGAAAAACACTTTGCTCCTTTCAGTTGGTCGAAGAGGTCGTCTATCCTCGGTAACAGATATCTATTCTTAGTTGTCACTCTATTTAATTCTCGATAATTGATACAGAGCCTCATCGATCCATCCTTCTTTTTTACAAACAACACTGGTGTTCCATAAGGAGACGTACTCGGTCGTATGTAACCCTTATCTAACAACTTTTGTAATTGTATCATCAATTCCTTCATTTCTACTGGCGCCATACGATATGGGGCTTTTGAAATTGGTGTAGTTCCCGGTGTTAAGTCTATTACGAATTCGATTTCTCTGTCTGGCGGAAGACCAGGCATATCGTTTGGAAACACATCTTAAAATTTTCTCAGTACAGGTATATCCTTAATTTCTACTCCCTTTTTCCGAGTATCAACAATGTACGTTAAGTAACCTACACATCCTTTTCTTATCAATTTCTCAGCCTTCATCATCGTAAGGCAACACGAATGCTTAAGCGATGAGCCACCATAAAACACTACCTTAGACTTATTCAGAGTCTGAAGGTTCACACTTTTATTCTAACAAACAATTATCGTAGCATGGTTATACAACCAATCCATTCCCACTATTATGCCAAACTCTCCAAATCTTATCAGGATCAAGTCTCTACTTAGTTCATGATTTCTAATATTTACGCGACAATTTCGGTAAATATACTCTACAGGGATTACTTCCTTATTCACAACTTCTATGTTCAAAGAAATTCCTAATCGTTCTTGGGCTAAATTAAGTCGTCTAGCAAATTCCTCATATACGAAAGAACAGGTAGAACCTGAATTAAATAATACATTGGCATTTATATCATTGATCTGGATTATACCTGACACCACGTCCTTCGCAGCTACTACGTGTTGGACAGTCATATTAAATGTTATGGCAGTTGGACGGTTGGATGGCGTCGGTCCACCAATCATCAATTTTTCGCTTACTCCTTGCTGGTTGCTTCCTCCTTTGCTCACTTTCTTTGGGCAATCCTTAATCAGGTGATCTGCCGAACCACAAGCGAAACAACCTTTGATCTTCTTCGGCTTTGGGTATTTTGGCACAATATGCCCCTCTTGGCCGCAGTTGTAACAAACACTGCGCCTCTTCCAACACTCGCACTGGTGATACCTTCCACACTTTGGGCATCCTTCTGCCTTCTTCTTAAACTCTCCTTGAAACTTCCCCACTTGATTATTGAAATTCTTGTTGTTATTTTTGTTCTCCCATTTTCTCTTTCCTAAGTTACTCCCCCTGCTACTGCTTACTACATGACTATCTCCGCCTGTATTCTTACTCTTCTTCTCTTTGTTGTACAAACTCAAGGCCTCACTACCTCCTTTTGCAATAATAGCATTTTCCAAAAATGTTGCAAAAGAATTAATCTAAAGAACCGACACCTTGTTAAACAACCAAGGCTTCAGTGCTTGCTCAAAACGCCTAGCTTTCTTCTCTTCATTTACCACCTGGTGTTCTACAAATCGGGCTAGTTCATTGAACTTAGTTGCGTATTGCACCAACGTCATATCTCCCTGCTTAAGTTCTCCGAACTTCACTTCTATCCTATTTTTCATGCTCTTCGGGAAATAATTCTCGAAGAACAGAGTCTTGAATCTCTCCTAAGTTACTATCCCTTCTCCCGCTCTCTTCTAATTTGCCTCCCACCAGTAGTTCGCTTTGCCTCTGATCATGTAAGTTACAAACGTCATCTTCTGGTCTTCACCCACACGAGCGATGGTGAAAGCTTTCTCCGTCTTGTAATTCTATGTATGTGCACACCTAGAGGGAGGGTGAATAGGTGTATAAGCTAAAAATAATAAATGTTGAAAACTTTTTGAAATTTTCTGCAACAAATTTAATTCAGACAGCTACGCCTGTCTGCTTTAGCTTATGTTCTTCGTTTCTTATTATCAGACAGCTAGACCTGTCTGCTTTAGTGTCTAGATAGTGGCATGAATAACAAAAAAAATGCAGAACATGAATGATTGTTAAAGAGATAAACAGAACTAAAAATCACACCAAGATTTTTAAGTGGTTTAGCCCCTATCATCTAATCTAGTGGCCTAATCCACGTCCAATCCCAACTAGGATTGGAGACTACAAAAATTACTCCATGTTACAAAGAAGCCTCAAATCTGATGTTGGACACCTATGCCCCCTTTTTACACCTCTGCAACTTGTACACCACTGCACTGCTTCTCACCTCTGAGACCCTTGAAGCCTTTTATGAACAGACTAACTAAAACAGGAAACCTCAAGCCAAAGCTATGCTTGAATACTTTGATTTACAATGAATAAAATTTCTATCATAAAAGGATATAATAGATAAGAATAAATGACTGGAATAAAAACAGTTGATAAGCTCTGATGTAATCTCTCAACTTGATTGTCGGTTCTAAGTTGTTTTATCGGTAGAGAAAGAAGATATATATATATATATGAAACAAGCAACGGCTATTAAATCATTAGCTAAGAAATCTCGGTCCGTTAGCAACCATCCATAATTTGACAACTTTGTATCACCGAGAAAGATATTAAGCAATTATCGCCAAATTTATTTGATTTTGAAGAAAATTTGAAATAAAGGAGAGAATCTCTACCCACAATCAACTATGTTAAAAAGGAATAAAGGAGATAAATAAGGATAAATCACAATAGCTTCAGTAAGACTCCTTTTCAAAATAGAATACTAACTAATATGGGCTCCACTAAGCAAGATAAACTCCTTAACTAAATTAGCACCCACTAAATACTTTGATGACATAGAAGAGCCAATTTGGGCTAGCTGGAATTAAGGACCATAATATTTGTTATTATAAATACCAACATACCTTAATAAACTCCAATACAAATCTTCCTTAATAACCTCCAAATCAAATCTTCCATAATAGACTTCAATTCAAATCTGAACTGATTTTAAACACATTCCATCTACCAACGAAAAGAAATTAGCAACAATAGTTCATGTAATACCCATAACTCATGCATATCAATTATAATATTATAACCCATAATCCATGCATATTTAATAATATAATAACACACCATGAACCATGCACACTTAAATTAATCATCAATCAAAACATCATATAATCAAAAACTAACATTCTTCCCCTTTATGATGATGACAATTTATGCACTACTTTAACCAATCATATGCTCCCCCTAAATTTAAGCATATAAGATTTTCGTAACAAATAGGGAAATAAATACCAAATAATGGATACATATATAATATCTAAATAAGTAAGCCCATGTGACGCATAGATATCATATCCCAAATTAAAAATAGTTAGAAACCAATAACATCATCAGTAGCATAAATGGTAGTCTAATATATCCAAAAAAAAACATCAGTGTCCTCTCCTTATCCCTTTATCCCTTAAACTTCTCCCCCTTTGGCATTATCAAAAATATGGGAGTCAGGCAGCTTCATCAGTAGCAGTCTCACAGAGAACATCATCAAGCTTTTTGTCAAATTCTTGGATTTTAACCACATAGTGGTTGTGATGAGAGACCAACACTTCCATCCGTCTAGAGACATAATCAACTTTGTCGTTCACCTCTTGAATTTGTTTTGAGACTGATTGAAGGGCATAGTCAAATCGAGAGCCCATATCTTGGATAAGTTAAAAAAGAGTAGAAATTTGAACATTAGAAGGAGGATTAAGATCAGATAATTCTGGTACAGTAGAATTATGAATTGGAGAGGAATTTGGAGAGCATTGAGTAGGAACCTTCTCAACATCCCAACATAAGAGTCCAGCAGAATTCACGTTCAATTTAGATTGCGACATGATATATTTATCAATGATATCAAAAACTTTCACAACATCTTCATTGACAAAAGAAATTCCAAAGTGGGCAAGAATTTTGGTTATAAAACCCTCATAAGGAAAGCACTTTGTTTTATTTGTCAAACAACTCTCCATGTGCTTAATCATAAGCAAAGCAAAATTAAACATTGTACCAGAGATGATTAAAGCAGAAAGGATTAAATCTTGATACGTCATATTGGACCTACCCCCATTTCTAGGTACCAAATTAGCACGAATGAGTTTATGAAGAACAATATTCAAAGGGGTAGTTTCAATAACAGTTGGTAAGCCAATAAATTCAGCAGTAGAACACTCTTTCACAATTCGTAACTGTTCAAGAACAGTTAAATTTTCAAACTCTAAGGGGCCCTTAAGTGTGAAAGGACAGAATCCAAAACATGGAATATTGAGAATAGAACCCAATACAGTAGAATCAATGACCAATGTTTTGTTTTTAACAAAAGTTTTTATGACATCATCCTTAATAGACATATTCCCAAAAAAATTATTTAATGAAAGTTGGATATGCAGATTTGGGGGGACTCAACATAACAGAAAGGTGAACTTTTTCAAATAAGGATGTTACCCCAATTTGTTGAAATAGGGCTTAATCAACTGATTTCCCAAAAACAATAGTTTTATTGATCATATGATCCTAAAAACGTATAACATAACTAGAAGAGGTAAAAATTAAAGGAGTACCATGTGTTTGAGGTAAAGAAGAAATCAGTTGGTCCGAGGAAGAGGAATCGGGAATGAGGATGGGTTCGGTTGACTTCCCCTTCAAACAATTCTTCATAGACTGCTTCGACAAAACTCCCAAATCAGTTGATCTTTGTGTGATAATCTGATTCGAGCGCCTTCGTGAGGAGTGAGGTGGGATATCCATCTTGCGCTGAATAGCTTCTCTGCCGGTATTTACCACATGTCCGCCACGAGTTTTAGCCATGGAAGAACTCTGTGAAAACCTTAGGTTTTGTAAGGAATGAAATTTGAAATAGAACAAAACCCTTGTCTCAGGTAATACACAGAAAGAAAGATGTGGAAGAGGAAAAGATATAAGAGTGAATATTACATAGAGTTGTATTCCCGCTCAATCACTAAATGACATGAAACGTCACACATATGGCAGTTAAACCCACTAATACCCTTCCTGTTACTTTATTAGATAGGAAATAGTCACACATATTTTCACATATGGCAGTTAAACATATAATGAAACGTGATACTTAAAAAATTACACATGTGGTAAAATATATATATATATATATAATTTTTTTTTTAATTTTAATTTTAATTAACTTCTAAAGGTACAAAAAAATTAAGCACAGACAGACAATCCAAGTTCTCTTCTCAAGGTACAAAAACGTTCCTCACTTAAAGGTTTTGTGAAAATGTCAGCCAATTGATGTTTAGTAGGGACAAATACTAACTTTATTAATCCTTTAGCAACATTATCTCTTAAAAAATGATGTCTCACTTCAATATGCTTAGTACTAGAATGAAGCACAAGATTTTTAGAAATATCAATAGCACTAGTATTGTCACACATAATAGGCACATTTTCACAAATAACATTTAAATCATGTAATGTTTGTATCATCCATGAACAACAATACCTGTGAATATTCACCTTTAGTAGTAGACAAGGCAACAAATGTTTGTTTCTTGTTTGTACAAGACTTCTGAGGCTTTGACCTAAAAATTCACAAGCACCACTTGTGATTTTTATATCAACTTAGCACCCTGCATAATTTGCATATGAGTATCCAATTAGTTCAAAACTTGGAGATATAGGATAATATAAGCCTAAATTAATTGTGCCAGCTAAATATTTAAATATTCTTTTTACCGCTTTAAGATGAGATTCTTTCGGTTGAGCTTGAAATCTAGCACAAAGGCATACACTATACATAATATCTGGTCTTGATGCAGTTAAGTAAAGTAGATAACCAATCATACCTCGATACATTGTCACTTCAACATCGTTACCTGTAGCATCTGCAGTAAGCTTGATGGTAGTACTCATTGGTGTTGACTTTGGTTTGGTATTTTCGAATCCAAATCTCTTCAATAGGTCCTTCACGTACTTTGATTGGTGAATGTGAATCCCTTCATTAGATTGTTTGATTTGAAACCCCAAGAAATAATTTAATTCGCCCATAAGGCTCATATCAAATTCATTATGCATACATTGGGAAAACCACTCACACAAAGAGTTAGTAGTAGCTCCAAAAATTATATCATCCACATAAATTTGAACAATTAATAAGTCCTTATTTTTGGTTTTCATAAAAAGAGTAGAATCAATTTTACCACTATTAAAACCATTGTCTAATAAAAACTTGCTTAATCGTTTATACCAAGCTCTTGGAGCCTGTTTTAATCCATACAAAGCCTTTTTCAGTTTAAACACATGATGTGGATATTTTTCATGTTCAAATCCCGGTGGTTGCTTGACATACACTTACTCATTTAAATAGCCATTTAAAAATTCACTTTTCACATCCATTTGATATAATTTAAATTGTCTAAAACATGCATAGGCTAAAAAAATTCGTATGGCTTCCAACCTTGCAACAGGGGCAAAGGTTTCTTCATAATCTATACCTTCTTGTTGATTATAGCCTTGAGCTACCAATCTAGCCTTATTTCTAGTAATTATGCCATTTTCATCAAGTTTATTTTTGAAAATCCATTTTGTACCAATTATAGAAGCATCTTTAGGAGGTTTAACAAGATCCCATACCTGACACCTTTCGAATTGGTTTAATTCTTCCTGCATGGCAATAAGCCAATTTTCATCTTGAACTACTTCCTTGGCATTCTTTGGTTCTATTTGTGAAAGAAATGCGGAGAATGCACAGTAATTCCTTGCTTTACTTCTTGTGTTCATCCAAGTGTCAGGATCACCTATGATAAGATTTGGTGGATGATTTCTCACTGTTCTACATGGTATAGGAAGCCTTGCTGCAGTCATTTGCTTTTCAGGTTCAGGTTCTAAGATGTCATGCTCTACATCAAACTGATCATCAAATTTTTCTTCTAATGCGAGATGGGTTGAAAGTTGTCGACTTTAAGCGTCTGCATGTATACGAGTTTTCAACTAAAAGGCGGATACTCGGGTTGTCTAATTTCATTTGTTTGCTTTTCACGTTCATCGACTTTTCTTACGATCACGACGAGGCATTTTACCAAAGGTCAGGATTGAATTCTGTCTCATTTTCCACTAATCAGAGTGTCTTTTCCTACAGAAACTTCATTTTCTTCTTTTGATAGGACACGGTTAAATTCATCAAATATAATATGCACAGATTCTTCAACTTTAAATTTATCAAAATTATAAACCCTGTAAGCTTTACTATGCATTGAATAATCAAGAAAAATAGCTTTGGTTGATTTTGCATCAAATTTTCCAAGATTACTATTAGTATTTAGAATGAAACATTTAGCACCAAACACTTTAAAATAATTAATATTTGGAATCCTTTTATTTAGCAACTCATATGGTGTTTTCAATAGGATGGGTCTAATTAGAACTCTATTTAAAATTTAACATGCAGTACTTACAGCCTCTGCCCAAAAACTTTTAGGCAGTTTACTTTCATGTAGTAAAGTTCTTGCAATTTCTTGAAGAGTACGATTTTTACGTTCCACCACACCATTTTGTTGAGGCGTTCTTGGTGCAGAAAACTAATGTGTAACACTTTTCTCACTGCAGTATGGTATAAAATCTTTTCCAAATTCTCCACCGTGGTCACTCCAGTATCTGGAATTAGCTTGAGGTTGTGTTTTGTTTCAACATTCTTTATAATCTTTTTAAATTCTGCAAAAGCTTGATCTTTAGTTTTCAAAAATAAAACCCATGTAAATCTTGAAAAATCATCAATAATAACAAAAGCATAATGATTATTTCCTAGGCTAGCATATCTCTCGGGTCCAAATAAATCAAGATCTGATAATTGAAGAGGTAAAGAAGTTGATACGATTTTTGCTTGTAAAGGAATTTCTTGCTTGTTTACTAAGCGGCATGCATCACAAATACTGTCTTCTCATATTTTAGCTTTGGTAAACCTTTAACAAGGTTCATTGTAACTAACTTGTTAATCAATTCCATATGCACATGCCCTAACCTTCTGTGCCATAGAATAGTTTGATCTTGAACAACAGCTAGACAAACATCCTCATTTTGATTTTCAAAATTTATAGTATATATATTACCTTCTCTGTTAGCTACTAAAGGAACATTATGAGAGGCATGAATAATAGCACATTTATCTTTTTCAAAAATAACTTTATGACCAATATCCATTAGTTGACTTACACTAATTAAGTTATATTTTAACCCTTGACATGATAGACATTATCAATGTAAACCTTACCATTACCAATTTTACCTTTACCGATGATTTGGCATGTGGTGTCATCTCCAAAAGTAATCGTGCCTCCTTTCTTTGCAATAAGTGAGGTAAATTTAGTTCTATCACCCATCATGTGTCTAGAACATCCACTGTCAAGTACCCATTTATGTGATGGTACTTTAGCTTTTAAGTATACCTATAAAACAAAGAAGTAACTAATCATTTTGGTACCCAAATCTGTTTAGGTCCTATATTGTTATTAGCAATTAATTTTCCTTTCTTTACCCAAACTTGTTTTATTTTAATTTTACTATAGTTTGTATCAAAATGTCCTTTCAAACCGCATTTTTCGCAAGTAACATAAGGTGAGCAATAAAGAGGCTTGTTCCTTGGTTTATTATTTATTACTCTAATTTTATTAGTCGTGCTTTTTATGTTTTTAACAGGATTATATTCAATTCCTTGTTTATCTAAGCTTGACCTTTGAGCACCCAACATTATATTTAAATTCTCTTCTCCTTGAACAAATTTTGCAAGATCCTTTTTCAAAGATATTATTTCTTCATCATTGTTATTTTGTATGTTCATTAATTTTCGATCATTAAAAGCATCTATACAAGTATCTCTCACTTTCAAGCTTTCTTTTAGATCATCATTTTCCTTTTTAAGGCTATTATTTTCTTCATTTAATTTGTTTGCACGATTATATAGAATTTTATTATAATTATCTAAATATCCAATTTTAACATTCAACTTAGATACTTCACATGATGAGCAATCTTTAACTATTTCTTGCTTTTCCTCAATTAAAGTTTCTACTTCCTTCATTAAGTCATTTATCCAACTTTTCAAGTGAGCATTTTTCTCTTTCATACGAAGGTTTTCATTTTTTTTAAAACAAGATAGTCAGAAATAGTAATTTCTCCAAGTTCAGGACTTACCTCAGATGTTTCCTCATTGTGTATTCCAGTGAAGCACAGTTGAGCAGTTTCTTCTTCTTGATCTTTATGATCAGATTCATCATCACTCCATGTCATTAGAGCCTTCCCTTTTGAACCATTTGCTTTGTTCTTTCTTTTTAGTTGGAAGCAATCTCTTTTGAAGTGTCCAGGCCTTCCACATTCGAAACAGGTTTCCTCCTGAGGCTTTTGCTTGAAATCTTTCTTGGTGTTGAAAGCTTTTGTTGGTAATTTTGATCTTTTTTTCTTTCGGATCAGCTCCCTCAATTTTTTGGTCATTAAAGCTATTTCTTCATCCGAATCTTCATCATTGCCTTCTATGTAGCTTTCAGCTTGTAGAGCCAAGGTCTTCTTTTTAGGTGCCTCATCTTCTTCATCATACAATTTTAGTTGGTTTTCAACTCTTCAATTTCTCCAAATAAGTTAAGAGTTTCCATTATGTTGATTGTGACCGAGTCTTGAAATGTAGTAACCTTTGGTGCGAATCACTTTGGCATGACTCTAAGAAGATTTCGGTTGATTTCCATTTGATCAATCTTTCGTCCGAGCATGCTTAGAGAATTCATTAGAGTAAGAAATTTTGCTTGGGCATCTCTAATTGATTCATTTTTCTCCAATTTGAATAGTTCGTATTCGTGCATTAGTATGCTCAGCTTGACCTCCTTCACTCTAGTAGTACCTTCATGGATCATGATGACTGTGTCCCAAATTTCCTTAGTCGTAGTACAAGAAGATACTTTATCTATCATTGACCCATGCCACTTAAAAGTGTATTCATGGCCTTGGAATTATACGAAACAATATACAGTTCATTTGAGTCCATTTCCATGAGATTCTTTGGCTTGCCATCATCATGTCGTGGAATGACTGGTCCATTTTTGACTACCCACCATTCCCATGGGTTACGGTTCAGATAGATCTTCGTTCTGAACTTCCAAAAATTAAAGTTTTCACTTCCTAGCAACAGCGGTGGCCTACTTGTGGACTGGCCTTCTTGAAAGTTTAGGTGTGCCATATGATCTTCCCCTACGACCTACAACGATCAATATTAGTAGAGCCAAGCTTTGATACCAAATGTAATTCTATGTATGTGCACACCTAGAGGGGGGGTGAATAGGTGTTTAAGCTAAAAATGATAAATGGTGAAAACTTTTTGAAATTTTTTCGCAATGATTTAATTAGAGACGACCACACTTTATGCTTTTTAGTGTCTGCTTTAGCTTATGTTCTTCGTTTCTTATTATCAGACAGCTAGACCTGTCTTCTTTAGTGTCTGGATAGTGGCATGAATAACAAAAAAATGCAGAACGTGAATGACAGTTAAAGAGATAAACAGAAGTAAAAATCACACCAAGATTTTTACGTGATTCAGCCCCTATCCTCTAATCTAGTGGACTAATCCACATCCAATCCCAACTAGGATTGGAGACTCTTTTTATTACTATTTAAACCTCAATACAAAAATTACTCCCTGTTATAAAGAAGCCTCAAATCTGATGTTGGACACCTATGCCCCCTTTTTGCACCTCTGCAACTTGTACACCACTGCACCGCTTCTCACCTCTGAGACCCTTGAAGCCTTCTATGAACAGACTAACTAAAACAGGAAACCTCAAGCCAAAGCTATGCTTGAATTCTTTGATTTACAATGAATAAAATTCCCATAACAAAAGGATATAATAGATAAGAATAAATGACTGGAATAAAAACAGTTGATAAGCTCTGATGTAATCTCTAAACTTGATTGCCAGTTCTAAGTTGTTTTATCAGCCGAAGAGAAGAGGTATATATAACGAAACAAGTAACGGCTATTAAATCTGTTAGCTAAGAAATCTCAGTCCCGTTAGCAACCATCCATAATTTCAGCAACTTTGTATCACCAGAAAGATATTAAGCAATAATGCGCCAGCTATTTGATTTTGAAGAGCTGAAATAAAGGAGAGAAACTCTACCCACAATCAACTATGTTAAACAGGAATAAAGGAGATAAATAAGGATAAATCCTAATAGCTTCAATAAGACTCCTTTTCAAAATAAAATACTAACTAATGTGGGCTCCACTAAGCAAGATAAACTCCTTAACTAAATTAGCACCCACTAAATACTTTGATGACATAGAAGAGCCAATTTGGGCTAGCTGGAATTAAGGACCATAATATTTGTTATTATAAATACCAACATACCTTAATAAACTCCAATTCAAATCTTCCTTAATAACCTCCAAATAAAATCTTCCATAATAGACTTCAATTCAAATCTGAACTGATTTTAAACACATTCCAACTACCAACGGAAAGAAATCAGCAACAATAGTTCATGTAATACCCATAACTCATGCATATCAATTATAATATTATAACCCATAATCCATGCATATTTAATAATATAATAACACACTATGAACCATGCACACTTAAATTAGTCATCAATCAAAACATCATATAATCAAAAACTAACACATCTCTTTGATCCATGTCTGAGCTACAATAGGATCGGTAGTTCTTACAAATTTTGGAGGTCCTACACTCCTAAAATCCTTAAAGTTTATGACTAGGACTTCTTGGGGAATGGGTGGTACTGGTTTGTTTCTTCCCTTAAGAGCTTCCCCTAAAAAATCTACTAGGCTTTGTATAGGGTCTATTGGTCCTCTCTCATCATTGACCGACTCTTCTGGTGTAGTTATTCTATGTCTGGGCAGCATTTTCTGCATCACAAAATTTGCATTTTGATTATTTATTTATATTACTTATACTTTTCTCAACGAAAAAGGAATAAAATTTATAACCCGTTTTTAAAATAAGATAATTTATATTCATATGCCAAATCATTACATCATATGATTATCCCTAGAATACTTCTATAAATGCCACAACATATCCCTTAATATCACAAAAGACGGGAACAATACTAAATACTACCCCACTAACATTTTTTAAAAGTTTGGGGTTTACTACTATCTCACAAAAGATTGAGATTACAATAACAGATTATAAATCACATAAAAATACTACAACTACTAAATTCCTAACACCTAGACCTCAGTCTAACATCCCACACTCCACAGCGCTCTGGTACTCCTTCTGAGTGATATGTACTACCAAATTTTGGCTTATGGTATGTCGGGTCTGTCCTTACTCTGCCGGGGAATGATATACCCCATCAATCAGTCTATCCATGGTCATGCGCAACGTATAGCTCATCTTGTTCATCTTCCTTCTCTTACATCTTACCTTATCCTCTAAGTCATTAGCCCGGTCATTAGCTTCTTCCCACTTCTCCTCGAAATGGATCCTATCCATCACCTCCATCTCTAACTGAGTATGGAGTGCTTCCGTCTATGTCCTCTCGCTCAACTCTCTCTATTCCATCTCTTCCAACTTCCTTGCCAGCTCCACATTCCTAGCCATCGACATATGAAACAAAGTCCCCATCTGGATCCATCCCTCCTTGCGGTGAGCAATCTCCACCTCTATCTCCTGAATCACTAACTTCCCCTGATGGTTCTCGTCCCTCAGTTTCTGGAACTTGGACCCTCTTTCTCTAGCCTCAGCCCCTAACTCTTCCACTCTATATCCTAACTCTAGAATCTGTTCCTCATACTCCCCCAACATTCGATCCTCGAAAGTAGCCTCGTCGGAGTCCTCCATGGGCTCAGGCTCCTCTTTCATATGATCCTCCTCTGGATCAAACTCCTTGGGTAGTGGCTCCATCTCCTCCTCCTCCTCATCATCATCGATAGGGGCCACTGCTGATATAGGCTCTGCTATCAATGGTGCCTCAAATACCACGTGTATGTCACGTGGCTCCTCCTCTATTACTTGGCTAGGTCCTCCCATGTCAGTCATCCTACAACTACCAACATATGACAAATAAACAACCACTCCATTAGAATGTTAATTAAACATAAATTCATTGTATAGAACGAAATTATATTCCATAACACGCTAAGCCTCTCTCTAGGAAAACTCTACATGAGTTTCCTCTCTCTCTCTCTCTCTATCTTCTAAGTTCTTCGAAGTTATAATTCTAAGGACTCTCGCTCCTAAGGTTTATAACCTGGCTCTGATACCAACCTGTGACGCCCCTAAATTCTGACCACACTTGTCTCAAATTTGGTTTTCACATGCTAACTCAAATAACAAATCAAAATCTCACTCAACGGAATAATAGAATAAATTACATTGTTATAACATAATTATTCTTGTCCCAAAGTCTTGCAACCGTTACTACTACAATACAACATAAATTAAACATTACTTAATATAAATAAGTTCTTCTACAATATAATAATAGTACATTCCTAGTACTATGGAACTAACTATTCCAAAGCCTTCTCTTTACCCTTGTCCTTGCCAGAGGGTTCACCACGTTTTGCCTTAACTAAAATTTTTAAGGAAAGCTAGGATGAGCAACAATTTTGCCTAGCAAGTAATATAGCAAAAGGGTGTTCAATGTAGTTTTATATTTTTCAAGGGTACAACATTAATAATAGTTCAAAGATAGCAAAAAGTATCAATGATTATCAACAATAGTCGCTATTGAAAGAAAACGATATCAAAAAGATTCAATGCGTAATCAATTCAAGAGTTAAAAGTAATGAATACTGAGCAGACACAAAGGACTATGAAATTCTCCTAGAATTAATAGTAATAAACTAATAATTCTACAAAATGAGTACAGTAGGGAATCAGCCTAAAGTACCCTATGTCATGTATAACATTTAATCTTTCTCATGTGCGCACGTCGGTTTCCCAACAAATATATAATTCCCGTACCAAGAGGGTTGTTCATCTCAGTTATAAGAGTCCGCACCAAGTTAATTTGGTTTGGATAGTTTTCGATCAAATATCAATAGTCTAGAGAAAGCAATGGCTTATACAATTTTCTTCCACAGTTTATATATGAACAATTATCGTTCGAGATCAAGGTTTGTAAACAATTTCATTTCTAGACTACAAAGTATTATACTCTTAAAGATTTACTTGTAAAATCAATAATAGCACAAGTTCAAGGAATGCTCAATAAAGAGTAGGGATCAAGTACTTGCCTCAAGCGTAGTTTACCAAAGTATAGCTTATCAACACTTTTCGAATCCTAACATAATATAGTTACGCGTATAGGATATTAATTAGTCATGTACACTCATACATAATATGTAAGTTTAAACGCACACATAAACGTCTAACTTAGTCGTATCTCTACACATACTTCATCACATACTTTTGCGTACTTGTAGCACAAATCAGTTTACAAAACACCATGAAGTCATAAACATAGTTTCTAATCGTTGCTTTATAATTCACAAGCATCTTTTGGACTTATCATTTGAAAGTTTATAATCAAACATTCAATTCTGTCACTTAGCAATCTTCTTAATACATTACATAGCATACTGATCATATAATACAAGTTAAAGTAACCATATAAGTATGCCTTAAACTTTAGACCACAAATAGAATACAAAACTGGTTGTAGGATGGCGAAGCTGCATGCACCCTGACTAGGCTTAGGGATGGCGCAACTATGCTGTCCTCTAGCCTGACCAGAGTTGAGCTTCTGCTCTCCTGGTTTCAGTCCAAACTTTAACATACCAAGTCATTATTAACTATCATGTACACATGCTAGAGGGCTTTACATAAACATATGACCACTTCAAGATCAACCTTATATATTAGGGACTTTAGTTTAGGATTTTCACGAAATCAAGGCCAAATAGGGTCATATAATCACCATGCGTACTAATTAGCCTTATGTTCACATAAAAAGGTCACATGATCTGTACTACACATGCTCATAATGTTCATATAATTTATTCAAAACTAGTATCGTTTAGTACTTTAAAAAATGCTTAAACTCTTGCTTGATTTACTACTATTATGTTCAACATATAAGAATCATGTTTAGAGATATAAACATGTCATCTTAAATATTCAGAATCTAACTACTCATACTTAATGCACTTGGTTTGAAAACATATTCAAGTTTTCCTTTGAAATCATTTTAAACTTGAACGATGCAATTTAACACATACAAAGCATCTACTCATACTTAATGCACTTGGTTTGAAAACATATTCAAGTTTGCCTTTGAAATCATTTTAAACTTGAATGATGCAATTCAACACATACAAAGCATCTTTAAAGCTCTTATCATGTATAGTTAAGTCATGTTAACATCCTCACAAGATCAGAACACACATCATGTAGTATTCATGCATATTTTCTTTGATATGTAAAGCTTTTCTTTGAAAAAGTACTCTAACACAAAGCCTAGGCTCAGAACTTGTAGAACATGAGTTCCATCAAAGTTCATTTTAAAACTTTAAGTTTTTGTTATAAATCTCTCACTAAATCATGTTGAGAAATTCATACCACATAAGAAAGCTTTATAAAAAATGTTATACTTTTTTTTTCATTATATAAGTCATAGAATCAAGTTAGCAACAACTTAGCCCAAATGAGAAGCGAGAATCGGTTCTAAGGGTCCAAGCAATTGCGATGCACCCTAGTATAAATCGGGCACAACATTGCTTCTTCCGAACAAAGAATAAATAAAGAGATACCCTGTTCTGTAAAGCATCAATACTACCTCAAATTCCTTTCGATCAAGCATACTTAATTCATTCATAGAGACTCTATAAATGTATACAAACATTATAAACACTTGATAGCATGCTAATTTATATTAATGGGCAGAGAATTTAAGAGATTTCAAGAATTTAACGAAACCCAATTCAAGAACTCATATATAGAATTTATACCTCCTGGAAACTTAATTGAATTCTTCAACACACTAATTATACTCCTTCAATTGCTTGGCAACTCACACTCTCAAACTTAGAATTTGGCAGACAAATTTTTCTGTAACAGGAAATGAAAATGAAACTGTCCTTATATGGAGAAATGGTGGACTGGACTTTGGGTTTACACTGAAGTTGAAATCCATGGTGTAGAGGGCAAACACAATGGTTTACTAAGAATTTCTCAACCACTCACCATTAGCCATTGGCATAACAATGATAACCTATGTTTGAGGTCACTGTTCATAGCTTTGAAGTTACGCAAATGGAAATTGGACACTGTTTGTTCAACTGAGCTTCTCAATTCTTAGCAACGTGATTAATATTGCTTAGTTTAGTTACTTTAATTCCCAAACTGTAATTTTAATGTGTTAAGCTACTACACCAAGTAAAGTTAGGGATTACTTATGTACTCCCATCATATAATTCATGTACATTAGTCCACATAATTTAATATTTTTAACATGTGTGGACTTAATTTAATTGATCACTAATAATTTAATATCTCCTTTTTACTATTTAATTACTCATTGGTATAGAAATAAATATTTTAATAATACATATTTATTTACTCCCGTACTTTAGAGTACACATTGAATTGTCTCATCACACATGATGAGGTAACAAAACTTATTTAAATCAACTTTATGATTTAATTACTTTTACCATATAATTTTTGTATAGTATTAATCCCAATTAAATGTCACACCTCATTTAATCTTATGTGTAATTATATGATACTACTACTCACATTTTCCCATATTACACATATTGGCATGAAATAATATTTAATAATAATGTTCACATTAATAATAATGGTAACTAGTTCTTTAGTCTTTATTATTGTGAATAACCATTTCTATAATTCATGCACACAATGGAAATTTATTTCCAAGTCTTTACTAAAGCATGACAATTTATGTTAGTTTGATACAAGATAAGAGTGGCAGCAATTACTGGCTACTCTAGAAATTTCTCTAACTTAGTTACTATTACAAAATTTCCTATTTCTAAATTAAATAAATCCCTTTCACTTAATAGATAATACCCTCATTTATTATCTTGTCATACTAGACAATTATGTAAATTACTTCATTCAATTAATATTATATTACTCACAATAACAATTAATTAATAATATAATATTAATTAATTATTCTCTTCACTTCAATTTATTCATATCTTAATCAAATTAACTCACTTAACTTCCATTATCATGCCATACAAGGCATTCCAAAATTCTCAATCCTCATATCAATTTAATTTAAATTAATTGAATTACACATCTTACAACGCATCATTATATTTATTTAAATAAATATTTATTTTCTTATTATATTAAAATAATTATTTATTCATGAAATTCTAGATTCTTACATTTCCAAAGCTGGAATTAGGGTTTCTAACCAGTCGTTAGGGTTTCTTAACTTATCACTGATGTTCTTATCATAACATTAGAGTTTTCCCATGTTACACTTATCTGATTCATACTTGACCCTTAACCACATACTGAACACACATATAATCACAATACACAATTCCACATAAGTCTTTCACAAAAATTTTAAATCCATACATATTTCCAGTCTAGGTCTTATTATTCAACTTTTATGCAATCATTTAAGATTTTATTAATCGTCTAAATTCTCGGGTTGTCACATTCACCTCTTCATCTAACAATTTAGTCCTGGAAATTACAACCTACTACACTGTACTCTTTCCATTCACCAAAACTAGGTTTTCAATATAACCTTTATTCAATCATGTCAGATTCTACCCATATTCAACAAGTTCACACTATTTCATACACATCATCTGACACTACCCAAAAATCACCCTAAAGAGTAAAAATTTGCAAATCATGCTGAGGAGTCATATAGACCATGAACTTTCATTTTCAAATTTTGAAAAGGTCTAACAAGAAATACATCCGCAAACCATCATGACTTACGGACACAGATGGTGATCAGTCTGTTATGCCCTGTACTAATCGGGTACTACATGTTAGAATGATTTTTCCATTCATCATATCCGCCTTGGGCGTACAAAAATTTCCCAATTTTGGGATGTTCACCTCAGTCTTATCATAGGATTTCGCAGCAAAACAATTTGGTTCGGGAAAATTTTTAAGGAATACTTAGAATTTTCATAAACGTTGGTCTAGCTTAATTAAATAGCTTAGACTCATACCAATAATTCAATTTCACTCGAAACATGTATGGCCAAACCCCGTTGGCAATAATTTATCTTGGAAATTCAAAAAATAATTTTATGACGTCATGATATCGTACTGTATTTACAACCCCGTTTGAGGATTCCGTCATGTTGTGACTTTGTCATAACACATCATACTATAGTGGGACAACAATTTTTAGATCGAATTCAACACTAAGTACTTCTACATTTACAACTCCATCATCTTTTTATCATAATTGCACCAGGTTACATGATGCATTAACGATATAAAATACATTTTGATATTTTTCAAAACATTTTCATCTAGCCGAAATAATTAGCATAAACTATTCTTTAAACAGTTCAAAACCATTGAAAATTAGTTTTAGTACTATCATACCTCAACAAGTAACGATTTGTCAATGTCCCGAAGTCCACACATACACAATTGTCACCATATTCTGAGAGAAAAAATTTATTTTTAAAAGGCACATAGTGTGTATTTAGCTTGATGTCAAAAATTTCAAAATCTAGCATAGCTAGAAGATTTGGAATACCTACGCTTCCACTAATAATCCAGTACTTAATAATTCTGTAACGCCCCCAAATTCAGGTACTTGAAACCCAAACTCGGTGCTTTACGATACCATTTCTATGAGCGGAAATAATACTAATAATAATAACAATAATATAAATATCAAACTTAATTTACATATATCAGAGTCTAATCCCAAGTACGCAACCTTTACTACATTCATTACGATACATGATAATAGTAAATATCATTGTCTTAATAAAGTCATACTATTACATAGAATACCATAACACTTATTCTGTTTGCTTTCCTTTTCCCCTTGTTCATAGTCGAACCTTCTAGTTGTTCACACTTAGCTGAAAACATTTAAATTAAGCAAGGATGAGCATTTGAGTGCCCAGCAAGTTATAGCAATTATAAATATTAGCTAAAAGGGTTAAATGTTTTCTTCGTACGACACTTCTACAACGAATCAACAGTTGTGAAGTAAACTGAACCAATAATAATAACATAACAATTCTATATCAAATTTTTGAAACTACGTTTTGACTATATATATAGAGAGTAGTCGACAGACTATGAACTTTGTTTTCAATTTTTGATAAGGTTTAGCAGAACTTCATCCGCAAACCGTCATAACTTACGGGCGCGAGGGTGATCATCCCAATGTACCCTGTATTTGATCAATACTACATGCAAGAACGATATTATCGTTCACTCTATCCGCCTTAGGTACACAAAAATTATTCCCATTTTTGGGATGTTCATACTTAGTCGGGAATCCGAACCAAAATAATTCGGTTGGATACAATAAATTTTTATCATATTCAACGATATTTCTAAATCTGTGTCTAGCTAGGTCAAATAGCTAGACGACTTTTAATTAAGTTGTAAATAATGGAATTTAATAAGTATATATATCAACATGTGATTATATACAATGATTATCCAAGTGGGGAGACTTGTATAACCATATTTAGAAATTAACGAACAGAATAAATATCTGAATTATACAATAATACTGTACTAATAAATAATGATCGGATACATACTCGATAACAATAGGGTTATTATTCAGGCACAATAATAATATAATTCTGAAACTTTCTTACTTATGTCCATTACATAAAGGAAATGCAAAGGTAGGATACTTGCCTAGTCTGCTGGTTACAATATGCAACTTAGTTTTATCTTTTATATAACAACCTTTACTTTGATCAAATTCTGATTCAAGGCTACTGATTTGGTTATGGGTGTTAGTGGGGCTGGTTTTAGGGACTGAAATGCTAGTAGAATTCGTGGGGTTTGAGCTTGAGAGAGTTGAGTTGAGTATTTGGGAATGAATGAGCAAAAATGTGCATCTTTCTCTCTCTCTTAATCTATTTATATAATTTAGATGCAATGAACTTGTATGCTATATGTGGCTGATTTGTTGAGATTTGTCACATGTGCAAATCTTGGTTGGTTACTTACTACATATTTTGGCTAGATACATAAGTTATCTTCAATTATGCAATAAGGGCAAAAATTTCTTTTAGCTAGCAATTTTAATGGCATTTTTGTAAACTTGGCAAACCCTTATGGTTTAACCTTTAGGGTTTAACCCTAAGGTTTGGCATAAAGAAATTGTAGAATTTCCAACTAGGGTTTAAAAATAAAAATACAATAATAAAAAAAATATTATTTTCTTTAAAAATGTAATTTAGAATTCACTAAATTTAATTAGTTTTCTAATTACATTACTTGAACATTTATGGTTTAAGATCCCATAATTAGCATTAAGGCTTTTAATTAGAAATTAGGGTTTCATTTTAGCAAATTAGGGTTACTAATTTAGAAATTACGGTATTAGAAATTAGGATTTCATTTTAGCAAATTAGGGTTACTAATTTAGAAATTAAGGTTTCTAACAATTAGGGTTTTCAAATATTAATTAGGGTTTTCTCTAATTAACATTAAATCTAATAGTACACAACATAACTCATATAACCCCATTACTACACAATCTTGAACTCTTAATTGAGTTTCAACATAGGGCTTTGACATTATATTCCATAATTGACCAACCATTATCAATATATACATACAATACATATTTATAGTGCTAAATAATAATAATAATATTATATTATCATTCCCATTCATTGATCAAAATTCAAAATTGGGGTTTGGATTCCATATCTGATTTACCTTGCATAAATAGCATTATTAATTAAGTTAAAATTAGTTAACTTAACTAATCTGAAATAAATTCACATAATAGAATAAAATAATTATTATAATAATTCTATAATCATTACATATATTATTTAAATAATATATTTAATCATAATTTCATGGAAAATAATTAATAAAAATATTTTTATTACCAATTTAATTTTTATAAGATTATAATTTATAATGATCATTAATTCTAAAATAAAATCATTTCTAATTATTCATGTAATAAATATATTTTTATTTGTCACATAAACACATATATTTTACCTTGCACTTCTTCTCACCTTTAAAATAAATAAATAAATAAAAATTTATATGCAAAATTCCTAATTTAATTATATAGAAAATATCGGGTTATTACAGTCACCCTCCCTTATAAAGATTTCGTCCCCGGAATCACCGTTTTAAAACTTATACATACAAGGGTACATAACATACAAAGTCATTGCAAGTAGATCTTGATCATAATTGATCAAATCGATCTTTAACTATTCAGCATAAAGCTTATCTATCTGATTAAATAGAAATTTGATTTCTATAAGAGCTCAAATTCCTCCTTCCAAAATTTCTTTATAAAATAATTTACTATGTATAGGAAAATCATATATAAGAAAATAAAATTTGCTTGAATAATACCTGGAGTTGCATCCGCATCTGCCACGGTATCTTGAACGGTCATGTTGTAGACTCTTGCGGTTTGTTCTGTTGGTTTGTTTGTTGAAGTCGGTCCCGTTGTCGCCAATGTCCCGCTACTTTTCCCGTATTCGCATTCCTTGCCTCCTTTCTCCTTCTTAGACAGTCTTTCACCTTATGCTCTATTGATTCACAAATAAAACACCCAATATACATTCTTGGATTGGGGCAGTTGGAATAAATATGTCCCTTCTGCCCACACTTATAACACACAAACTTACCTTTATGACACTCTCCCGAGTGATTCTTTCTGCAGTTCCCACATTGTACAACACGTTTCTTTCCACCTTCTGGCCTATTTTCGGTATTCCTAAAATCCAGTCCTACTACCACTACTCCCTTCTCCGGCTCTAGCTTGATTTGCCTCCCACCAAAAATTTGCCTCCACTTTTATCGTATAGGTGACAAAAGCTGTCTTTTGCCACTCCGTTACCCTAGCTATCATAAAAGTTTCTACAGGGTCAGTTGATCCTCTAAATCCTGGCGGTCCGATTGCCTTGAAGTCTTTGACGTTTGTCGATCGATTATTTGGTTGATTTCCCGTGGCTGGTATTCCCTTCTGCATCGCTTGAGTGACCACATTTGCCAAATTTTGTATCGGGTCTGGTTGTCTTCCAGTATTGTTGACTGGTTCTTCTACCCTTTGGTTTTGTTTTCATCTTGGCGGCATTATCTGATTAATTATAATTTATCTTTCATCGACTTACCTTTTATGTCTTAGGGTATACACATAACACGAAATTTTCTACTCAAATAATCATGTATTCAAAATATTAGATTTTGAAATTTTGGTTTATTGTATTAACCAGTGATAAGTTAAATAGTTACTATCTTTATACCAACTTATTTCCTTAATCCAACATAGATTCATATTCATAGAACTTGACATACCATAGCACATACTGCTTTAAACATCCGCTATCCCTTTGTGACATAAAAGTCGGGAATCGCTGCCATAACTTATACAAAATATTACATTACATGAAAATACTTATCGTATACACAACATAGAATCATGCATATTCAAGTAATACTAATACTACTTATTTCTCAAGCCTTCACTAAGGATCAATTGCTTAGCGTTTTTTATATTTCTATTATCCTCAATAATCCAATAACACATAACTATACCAAGTTTGTCAAACTTATCACACATTATAAGTTCAGGAAATTACCACAATCATATGAGTTTAAGAACTTGTCCTAGTCAGACCTTTGGCGTCCATTCGGTGAGGGGTTCAAAAATTTCATATAATTATGAGTCATGTACTTACCATAAGTATGAGTTTTAAGAACTCAAGCTTAACTTTATTCTTCCTATCAGTTATACTATTATTTCTGGGTCCGATACTACATTTTTTCTGTATAATCACCTCATTAGGGTTGCTTTCATTGTGAGCCTTTATTTCAGCTATTAGCTTTGACATTGGCTTGGTTATGAAGGTTGACTCCTTCTTTACGATCTGAGGGTATCCTAATCCTTTACCACTTGATATCTACACATAGAAAATCTTTATTAGCACATAATACATACACATAACAAATAATAGTTTTATATAAGTTATATTACATTTTCTTTTATGATGAACTAATGCAATTCATCTCCTTATAAACTCTATATGAGTTATTTGTATTTTCAATGTTTCCCTTTATCCCAAGGTTATAGCCTAAAGTCTATCCCACCCAAGGTTTTTAACCCTAAAGCTCTGATACCATGTTGTAACGCCCCCAAATTCAGGTACTTGAAACCCGAACTCCGGTTTTTATTTATACCATTTCTATATAGCGGAAATAATACTAATAATAATAACAATAATATAAATACCAAACTTAATTTACATATATCAGAGTCTAATCCCAAGTACGTAACTTTTACTACATTCATTCCGATATATGATAATAATAAATATCATTGTCTTAATAAAGTCATACTATTACATAGAATACCATAACACTTATTCTGTTTGCTTTCCTTTTCCCCTTGTTCATAGCTGAACCTTTTGGTTGTTCACACTTAGCTAAAAACATTTAAATTAAGCAAGGATGAGCATTTGAGTGCCCAGAAATTAATAGAAACTATAAATATTAGCTGAAAGGGTTAAATGTTTTCTTTGTACGACACTTCTACAACGAATCAACAGTTGTGAAGTAAACTGAACCAATAATAATAACATAACAATTCTATATCAAATTTTTGAAACTACGTATTGACTATATATATAGAGAGTAGTCGACAGACTATGAACTTTGTTTTCAATTTTTGACAAGGTTTAACAGAACTTCATCCGCAAACCGTCATAACTTACGGGCACTAGGACGATCATCCCATTGTGCCCTGTATTGATCAATACTACATGCAAGAACGATATTATCGTTCATTCTATCCGCCTTAGGCGCACAAAAATTATTCCCATGTTCGGGATGTTCATACTTAGTCGGGAATCCGAACCAAAACAATTCAGTTGGATACAATAAATTTTTATCATATTAAACGATATTTCTAAATCTGTGTCTAGCTAGGTCAAATAGCTAGACGACTTTTATTTAAGTTGTACATAATGGAATTTAATAAGTATATATATTAACATGTGATTATATACAATGATTATCCAAGTGGGGACACTTGTATAACAAAATTTAGAAATTAATGAACAGAATAAATATCTGAATTATACAATAATACTATACTAATAAAGAATGATCGGATACATACTCGATAACTATAGGGTTATTATTCAGGCACAATAATAATACAATTCTGAATCTTTCTTACTTATGTCCATTGCATAAAGGAAATGCAAAGGTAGGATACTTGTCTGGTCTGTTGGTTACAATATGCAACTTAGTTTTATCTTTTATATAGCAACCTTTACTTTGATCAAATTCTGATTCAAGGCTACTGATTTGGTTATGGGTGTTAGTGGGGTTTCTAACAATTAGGGTTTTCTATAATTAACATTAAATCTAATAATACACAAAATAAGTCATATAACCCCATTACTACACAATCTTGAACTCATAATTGAGTTTTAACATAGGGTTTTGACATTATATTCCATAATTGACCAACCATTATCAATATGTACATACAGTACATATTTATAGTGCTAAAAAATAATAATATTATATTATCATTCTTATTCATTGATCAAAATTCAAAATTAGGATTTGGATTCCATATCTGATTTACCTCGCATAAATAGCATTATTAAATAAGTTAAAAATAGTTAACTTTACTAATTTGAAATAAATTCAAATAATAGAATAAAATAATTATTATAATAATTTTATAATCATTACATATATTATTTAAATAATATATATAATCATATTTTTATGGAAAATAATTAATAAAAACATTTTTATTACCAATTTAATTTATTATAAGATTATAATTTATAATGATCATTAATTCTAAAATAAAATCATTTGTAATTATTCATTTAATAAATATATTTTTATTTGTCACATAAACACATATACTTTACCTTGCGCTTATTCTCACTTTTAAAATAAATAAATAAATAAAATTTATACGCAAAATTCCTGATTTAATTATATAGAAAATATCGGATTATTATAAATTCTATCTATTCCTATTATCCTCAATACTCCATTCACAACTTAGCTATATCACAATTCATCAAACTTACCACACTTTGGAAGTTTAGGAACTTGTGACAATAATATGAGTTTAAGAACTTATCCTAGTCAGACTATAGGCGTTCATTCGCCGAGGGGTTTAAAAATATACCATACGATTATGAGTTACAAACTTGCCATAAGTATGAGTTTTAAGAACTCGCACCTAATCTTATATTCTCTACCTATCTATTATAGACATGAGAAAAGAATCACATTCTCAACATATATATAGCAAATAGCGAGATGTGACGCCCCCAAAACAGGTATACATCACCCATCTTGAGTCGCCAAATACATGGTACATAATTTAACTACAAACTTAATAATACAACTATCAGGTAATATACGAAAAAACATAGCTGAGAGTTTAAACATGAATATTTCCTTCTAGACAATATCCACTCTCAATGGAGTCCTCATTACATTTATTGTCACACTATTTAACATGAAATGAGGACTACTAATGCTATCATCTGGACCGTCAATCCGTTTCCCGACTCGTCCCAGCTATATTCTCATTTCCTGAAGAGAACATCGAAAGAAAGGGTGAGCTCAACTAGCCTAGTAAGAAATATTATGACTAAGATACTGCAGAATAAATTATCCTTAGCCTTCAACAGTATAACAACTGATAGAATACAATAGACAACAAATTTTAGATCAACAACTGCAGCGGAATAAGCAATCTATTAGAAGAGTCAAGTAGAGCATAAAATCTACTATCTTCTATAATTTAAAAAGTTTATCATCAATTTTATCCCTATAATACCCATCAACTGTTCTTTATTATACCCAAAACAAATAGAACTTTTATCACCTTTCTTCACCTAAACCACCAAAGATGTTAGTTAAATTCACAATTCATGTTTATAATAATGTGAATCAACAGTTCCTCCTTGCCACAAAGGCTTAATAGAACGTTTACTCAATATCCTTACCCCAAAGGCTAAAGATATTCAAATGTAATAACAATGAACATACCAATCAGTTGTCTACCTTTGCACTACGGGCTAAAGATATTCAACTATAAAACCAATGGTCATGATCATACCAATCAATTGTCTGTCAGTGTACTACGGCCAAACACATTCAACTGTTAACTAATGGTCATGATCCTGCCAATCACATCATCGAATTATCTATGCACTACGGACCAAAGATATTCGTTATTATCACCAGTGGTTATGATCATGTCATACACCTGTCCATCTTCGCACGTAAACCAAAGATATACAACTATAAAACCAGTAATCAACAGTCCATCTATGCACGTAAGTCAAAGATGACTTTCATCACAATATAAGCATGAGGATGATGACAATGATATAAACGTTAATCAAACGAAATCAAGGATAAATATTAAAGACTTTAAATTTATCCAAAGTTTAAAAATATCTAAATTGTCAACATGATACTGCTTTGTGGAGTAAAATTTAAAAATAATATTCATGTACCAAAAATAATTTGGATAGAAAAGAAATATATTTTTGTGTGAATAGTACCCCATGAATAGTACTTTGGGAATAGTACCCTGTGAATAGTACCTTGACACAAAAAGTGTCCCGAATACCCGAGTGAATGATACTAGAGTAAATAGTAATCGGGTGAATAGTAACTCATGAATAGTAAATCGTGAATAGTACTCCGGCACGAAAAGTGCCCCGAATAACCGAGTGAATAATACTAGAGTGAATAGTAACTGGGTGAATAGTAACCCATGAATAGTAACTCGTAACAGAAAAATACCAAAGAAAATGATATTTCAAGACGAGTACAAAAGAAATGATATCCTAGATGAGTATAATAGAATATACGAAACTGCAAATGGATTTTCACCCGCCATGCGGTAATCCACGTAAGCAAATCATTTCTATAATTTAATAAAGAATGAATACGAAGGATCATTCACCATGCATGCGGTAATCCACATAGACAGGTTATTCCAACAGAATAATAAAGAATGGAATAACATAAGAATTCACCAGGCATGCGATAGACCTCACAGACAGGTTTTCCCAACAGAATAATAAAGAATGGAACAAGGTCATGCGTAATCCGCACAGATAGGATATTTCAATAGAATAATAAAGAATTGAACCAGGTCATGCGTAATCCGCACAGACAGGATATTCCAACAGAATAATAAAGAATGGAATTACAATAAAATTCACCAGACATGCGATAGACCGCACAAACAGGTTATTCCAACAAAATAATAAAGAATTGAATAACAAAAGAATTTCACCATGTATACGGTACTTTGCATAGACAGGTTATTCTAACATAATAATAAAGAATGGAATAACAGAAGAATTTCACCATGTATATGGTAGTCCACGTGTACAGGTTATTCCAACAGAATAATAAGGAATGGAATAACAATAGCTCTCTTAATGAATACGAAAGAAATAATACCCCTTACCTCAAAAGAAGACTGGATACTGGAATACTGAGGTAGCAGACTTCTCTTCTTCTTTCTCTCTATAATTTCTCTATAGCTTTAGTGAATTGGTGAAAAATAATGAAGGAATGAGCTTCTATTTATAGGAAAATATAAGTTTCGATAATTGCACGTTTTGGGGCTCAAAATATTACAGTATAATACCTTCCTCTTTTCCTTCATTTTTAATTTAGTCCTGCAAGTATTATCAAATTTGCACCACCTCCCCTAATAGTAAATCATGTGAATCAATAGTAAATCATATGAATCAATAGTTCTAGACATGTGAAAATATGAAATACAGTATAGTACCTCTATCTATACCTCCATTTTTAACTTAGTCATGCAAGTATTATCAATATTGCACCAACTCCCCTAATAGTAAATGAATGTTAATCAATAGTACACACATATGAATAAATAGTTATAATCATGTGAATCAATAGCAATTAATTGCTCATTTATCCAGTTAATTACCCGATTGGTCAATATAACCTCTAGACATTAATTATAATCGAAATAAATGTCAATTTCTACTAATACTAATAATTCCCACATAATGGAATTATCAATTTCATATTTAATCAACACGAACTTATTCATCATTAATATTATAACTCACGATATTTAACAACTGTGTCGCTCCTGTGAAAAGAGGGCTTTTCGATAAGGTTTTCTCCTTATTGGCGCACAATTAGGTGACCAAACCTCTCCTTGACAGAACTTCTAGACATTGTCAATATTGCAAATAATAATATGAATAACTTTGTCGTCTCAATTATTGATTTAATAATATAAAATATTGTGACAAAATTGAATAAAAAGCGAGTGACTTCTCACGTAAGCATTAATAATCAATACCAAAGTGCTACTATGCAACCACTCGTACATCGCACCTTTGTCAACGATTATTTATGACAACTTGCTTACTTTGAAAAAAATTTAAATATCACCCTTAACTTTAATCTTTTATCAATTTATCCATTTACTCAATAACATAATAATTATAAGAAAAATGAATACTTTTATTTCATAAAATTCGAGGTCTCACAATCTCCCCTCTTTATGAAATTTTGCCCTCGAAATTATGTACCCGGTAGTTCGAAGAGATGCGAATACCTTGCTTTCTTTTCGGATTGTACCTTTCCGGTTATTTCCTCTCTATCATGATTTTCCCATTTCTCATCTCCTGTATTTCAGATTTCTCAAAATAAGGGTTAATTGACATACCACATAATACCCCTATATTCTGATCGATCAATTAAATACCAAATAAACTTAGGTAGGTCATATTAGCGAAGGAATTCCCCGTCTCTCCCCTCCTAGTTCTTGTCTCACATCTCTGCCAGGGATCATATCCCGAAGCTTTGATACCAACTGTGACGCCCCCAAAATAGGTGTACATCACCCATTTTGAGTTGCCAAATACATGGTACATAATTCAACTACAAACTTAATAATACAATTGTCGGATAATATACGACAAAACATAGCTGAGAGATTTTAAACACGAATATTGCCTTCTAGACAATATCCACTCTCAATGGAGTCCTCATTACATTTATTGTCACACTATTTAATAGAATAGTGAGGACTACTAATGCTATCATCTGGACCGTCAATCCGTTTCCTGACTCGTCCCAGCTATATTCTCTTTTCCTGAAGAGAACAGTGAAAGAAAGGGTGAGCTCAACTAGCCCAGTAAGAAATATTATGACTAAGATAATGCAGAATAAATTATCCTTAGTCTTCAACAGTATAACAACTAATATAATATAATAGACAACAAATTTTAGATCAACAACTACAGCGGAATAAGCAATCCATTAGAAGAGTCAAGTAGAGCATAAAATCTACTATCTTCTATAATTTAAAAAGTTTATCATCAATTTTATCCCGGTAATACCCATCAACTGTTCTTTATTATACCCAAAACAAATAGAACTTTCATCACCTGTCTTCACCTAAACCACCAAAGATGTTAGTTAAATTCACAATTCATGTTTATAATAATGTGAATCAACAGTTCCTCCTTGCCAGAAAGGCTTAATAGAACGTTTACTCAATATCCTTACCCCAAAGGCTAAAGATATTCAAATGTAATAACAATGATCATACCAATCAGTTGTCTACCTTTGCACTACGGGCCAAAGATATTCAACTATAAAACCAACGGTCATGATCATACCAATCAATTGTCTGTCAGTATACTACGACCAAAGACATTCAACTGTTAACTAATGATCATGATCCTGCCAATCACATCATCGAATTATCCATGCACTACGAGCCAAAGATATTCGTTATTATCACCAGTGGTTATGATCATGTCATACACCTGTCCATCTTCGCACGTAAACCAAAGATATACAACTATAAAATCAATAATCAACAATCCATCTATGCACGTAAGCCAAAGATGACTTTCATCACAATATAAGCATGAGGATGATGACAATGATATAAACATTAATCAAACGAAATCAAGGATAAATATTAAAGACTTTAAATTTATCCAGAGTTTAAAAATATCTAAATTGTCAACGTGATACTGCTTTGTGGAGTAAAATTCAAGAATAATATTCATGTATCAAAAATAATTTGGATAGAAAAGAAATATATTTTTCGTGTGAATAGTACTTCGTGAATAGTACCACGACACGAAAAGTGTCCCAAATACCGGAGTGAATGATACTAGAGTGAATAGTAATTGGGTGAATAGTAACCCATGAATAGTAACTCGTGAATAGTACTCCGACACGAAAAGTGCCCCAAATAGTTGAGTGAATACTACTAGAGTGAATAGTAACCCATGAATAGTAACTCGAAATAGAAAAATACCAAAGAAAATGATATTTCATGACGAGTACAATAGAAATGATATCCCAGATGAGTATAATAGAATATACGAAACTGCAAATGGATTTTCACCCGCCATGCAAAGAATCCACGTGAGCATGATCATTTCTACAATTTAATAAAGAATGAAAACGAATGATCATTCACCATACATGCGATAATCCACATGGACAGGTTATTCCAACAAAATAATAAAGAATGAAATAACAGAAGAATTCACCAGGTATGCGATAGAATGCACGTATGTGTTATTCTCAATGTAATAATAAAGAATGGAACTGTGTCATGCGAATCCGCATGAGATAGGATATTCCAAAGAATAATAAAGAATGGAACCAGGTCATGCGTAATCCACACAGACAGGATATTCCAACATAATAATAAAGAATGGAATTACAACAGAATTCACCAGGCATGCGATAGACCGCACAGACAGGTTATTCCAACAAAATAATAAAGAATTGAATAACAGAAGAATTTTACCATGTATGCGGTACTTTGCATAGACAGGTTATTCCAACATAATAAAAAAAAATGGAATAACAGAAGAATTTCACCATGCATACGGTAGTCCACTTATATAGGTTATTCCAACAGAATAATAAGGAATGGAATAACAATAGCTCTCTTCATGAATACAAAAGAAATAATACCCCTTACCTCAAAAGAAGACTTGATACTGGAATAGTGAGGTAGCAGACTTCTCTTCTTCTTTCTCTCTATAATTTCTCTCTATAATAATTGCTCTATAGCTTTAGTGAATTGGTGAAAAATAATGAAGGAATGAGCTTCTATTTATAGGAAAATATAGTTTCGATAATTGAACATTTTGGGGCTCGAAATATTACAATATAATGCCTTCCTCTTTTCCTTCATTTTTAATTTAGTCCTGCAGGTATTATCAAATTTGCACCACCTCCCCTAATAGTAAATCATGTGAATCAAGAGTTTTAGACATGTGAAAATATAAAATACAGTATAGTACCTCTATCTATACCTCCATTTTTAACTTAGTCATGCAAGTATTATCAATCTTGCACCAACTCCCCTAATAGTAAATGAATGTGAATCAATAGTACACACATATGAATAAATAGTTATAATCATGTGAATCAATAGCAATTAATTGCTCATTTATCCAGTTAATTACCCGATTGGTCAATATAACCTCTAGACATTACTTATTATCGAAATAAATGTCGATTTCTACTAATACTAATAATTCCCACAAAATGGAATTATCAATTTCATCTTTAATCAACACGAACTTATTCATCATTAATATTATAACTCACGCTATTTAATAACCAGGTCGTTCACAGGAAAGAGGGGGCTTTCCGATAAGGATTTCTCCTTATTGGTGCACAATTAGGTGACCAAACCTCTCCTTGATAGAACTTCTAGACATTGTCAATATTGCAAATAATAATATGAATAACTTTGTCGTCTCAATTATTGATTTAATAATAAAAAATATTGTGACAATAATTGAATAAAACTGAGTGACTTCTCACGTATGCATTAATAATCAATACCGTGTGCTACTATGCAACCACGCGTATTACTGTACCTTTATCACCGATTATTTATGACAACTTGCTTACTTTGAATTTTTTTTAATTATCACCCTTAACTTTAATCTTTTATCAATTTAACCATTTACTAAATAAAATAATAATTATAAGAAAAATGAATACTTTTATTTTATAAAATTCGGGGTCTCACAATCACCCCTCCTTATGAAATTTTGCCCTCGAAATTTACGTACCTGGTAGTTCGAAGAGATGAGAATACCTTGCTTTCTTTTTGGATTGTACCTTTCCGGTTATTTCCTCTCTATCATGATTTTCCCATTTCTCATCTCCTGTATTTCAGATTTCTCAAAATAAGGGTTAATTGACATACCACATAATACCCCTATATTCTGATCGATCAATTAAATACCAAATAAACTTATGTAGGTCATACTAGCGAAGGAATTCCCCGTCTCTCCCCTCCTAGTTCTTGTCTCACATCTCTGTCAGGGATCATATCCCGAAGCTTTGATACCAACTGTGATGCCCCCAAAATAGGTATACATCACCCATCTTGAGTCGCCAAATACATGGTACATAATTCAACTACAAACTTAATAATACAACTGTCAGATAATATACGACAAAACATAGCTGAGAGTTTAAACACGAATATTGCCTTCTAGACAATATCCACTCTCAATGGAGTCCTCATTACATTTATTGTCACACTATTTAACAGAATAGTGAGGACTACTAATGCTATCATCTGGACCGTCATTCCATTTCCCGACTCGTCCCAGCTATATTCTCATTTCCTGAAGAGAACAGTGAAAGAAAGGGTGAGCTCAACTAGCCCAGTAAGAAATATTATTACTAAGATAATGCAGAATAAATTATACTTAGTCTTCAATAGTATAACAACTGATATAATAAAATAGACAACAAATTTTAGATCAACAACTGCAGTGGAATAAGCAATCCATTAGAAGAGTCAAGTAGAGCATAAAATCTAATATCTTCTATGATTTAAAAAATAAATCATCAATTTTATCCTTGTAATACCCATCACCGGTCATGATCATACCAATCAATTGTCTGTTAGTATACTACGACCAAAGACATTCAACTGTTAACTAATGATCATGATCCTGCCAATCACATCATCGAATTATCCATGCACTACGGGCCAAAGATATTCGTTATTATCACTAGTGGTTATGATCATGTCATACACATGTCCATCTTCGCACGTAAACCAAAGATATACAACTATAAAATCAATAATCAACAGTCCATCTATGCACGTAAGCCAAAGATGACTTTCATCACAATATAAGCATGAGGATGATGACAATGATATAAACATTAATCAAACGAAATAAATTATAAATATTAAAGACTTTAAATTTATCCAGAGTTTAAAAATATCTAAATTGTCAACATGATACTGCTTTGTGGAGTAAAATTCAAGAATAATATTCATGTACCAAAAATAATTTGGATAGAAAAGAAATATATTTTTCGTGTGAATAGTACCCGACACGAAAAGTGTCCCGAATACCCGAGTGAATGATACTAGTGTGAATACTAATCGGGTGAATAGTAACTCGTGAATAGTACTCCAACACGAAAAGTGCCCCGAATACCCGAGTGAATAATATTAGAGTGAATAGTAATCATGTGAATAGTAACCCATGAATAGTAACTCGTAAGAGAAAAATACCAAAGAAAATGATATTTGATGACGAATACAATAGAAATGATATCCCAGATGAGTATAATAGAATATACGAAACTGCAAATAGATTTTCACCCGCCATGCGGTAATCCACGTAGACAAATCATTTCTACAATTTAATAAAGAATGAAAATGAAGGATCATTCACCATACATGCGGTAATCCACATAGACAGGTTATTCCAACAGAATAATAAAGAATGAAATAACAGAAGAATTCACCAGGCATGCGATAGACCGCACATACAGGTTATTCTCAACAGAATAATAAAGAATGAAACCAGGTAATGCGTAATCCGCACAGATAAGATATTCCAACAGAATAATAAATAATGGAACCAGGTCATGCGTAATCTGTACAGACAGGATATTCCAACATAATAATAAAGAATGGAATTACAACAGAATTCACCAGGCATGCGATAGACCGCACAGACAGGTTATTCCAACAGAATAATAAAGAATTGAATAACAAAAGATTTTACCATGTATGCGGTACTTTGCATAGACAGGTTATTCCAACATAATAAAAAAGAATTGAATAACAGAAGAATTTCACCATGCATACTGTAGTCCACTTATACAGGTTATTCCAACAGAATAATAAGGAATGGAATAACAATATCTCTCTTCATGAATACGAAAGAAATAATACCCCTTACCTCAAAAGAAGACTTGATACTGGAATACTGAGGTAACAGACTTCTCTTCTTCTTTCTCTCTATAATTTCTCTCTATAATAATTTCTCTATAACTTTAGTGAATTGGTGAAAAATAATGAAGGAATGAGCTTCTATTTATAGGAAAATATAAGTTTCGATAATTGCACGTTTTGGGGCTCAAAATATTACAGTATAATACCTTCCTCTTTTCCTTCATTTTTAATTTAGTCCTGCAAGTATTATCAAATTTGCACCACCTCCCCTAATAGTAAATCATGTGAATCAATAGTAAATCATATGAATCAATAGTTCTAGACATGTGAAAATATGAAATACAGTATAATACCTCTATCTATACCTCCATTTTTAACTTAGTCATGCAAGTATTATCAATCTTGCACCAACTCCCCTAATAGTAAATGAATGTGAATCAATAGTACACACATGTGAATAAATAGTTATAATCATGTGAATCAATAGCAATTAATTGCTCATTTATCCAGTTAATTACCCGATTGGTCAATATAACCTCTAGACATTAATTATAATCGAAATAAATGTCAATTTCTACTAATACTAATAATTCCCACAGAATGGAATTATCAATTTCATATTTAATCAACACGAACTTATTCATCATTAATATTATAACTCACGATATTTAACAACCAGGTCGTTCCCAGGAAAGAGGGGGCTTTCCGATAAGGATTTCTCATTATTGGCGCACAATTAGGTGACCAAACCTCTCCTTGACAGAACTTCTAGACATTGTCAATATTGCAAATAATAATATGAATAACTTTGTCGTCTCAATTATTGATTTAATAATATAAAATATTGTGACAAAATTGAATAAAACTGAGTGACTTCTCACGTAAGCATTAATAATCAATACCGTGTGCTACTATGCAACCACTCGTATTACTGTACCTTTGTCACTGATTATTTATGACAACTTGCTTACTTTGAAAAAAATTTAAATATCACCCTTAACTTTAATCTTTTATCAATTTATCCATTTACTCAATAACATAATAATTATAAGAAAAATGAATACTTTTATTTCATAAAGTTCGAGGTCTCACAATCTCCCCTCCTTATGAAATTTTGCCCTCGAAATTATGTACCCGGTAGTTCGAAGAGATGAGAATACCTTGCTTTCTTTTCGGATTGTACCTTTCCGGTTATTTCCTCTCTATCATGATTTTCCCATTTCTCATCTCCTGTATTTCAGATTTCTCAAAATAAGGGTTAATTGACATACCACATAATACCCCTATATTCTGATCGATCAATTAAATACCAAATAAACTTAGGTAGGTCATACTAGCGAAGGAATTCCCCGTCTCTCCCCTCCTAGTTCTTGTCTCACATCTCTGCCAGGGATCATATCCCGAAGCTTTGATACCAACTGTGACGCCCCCAAAATAGGTGTACATCACCCATTTTGAGTTGCCAAATACATGGTACATAATTCAACTACAAACTTAATAATACAATTGTCGGATAATATACGACAAAACATAGCTGAGAGATTTTAAACACGAATATTGCCTTCTAGACAATATCCACTCTCAATGGAGTCCTCATTACATTTATTATCACACTATTTAACAAAATAATGAGGACTACTAATGTTATCATATGGACCATCAATCCGTTTCCCTACTCTTCACACCTATATTCTCATTTCCTAAAGAGAACAGTGAAGGAAAGAGTGAGCTCAACTAGCCTAGTAAGAAATATTATGACTAAGATAAAGCATAATAAATTATCCTTAGCCTTCAACAGTATAACAACTGATAGAATACAATATACAACAAATTTTAGATCAACAACTGCAGCGGGATAAGGAATCCATTAGAAGAGTCAAGTAGAGCATAAAATCTAATATCTTCTATGATTTAAAAAGTAAATCATCAATTTTATCCCTGTAATACCCATCAACAGTTCTTTATTATACCCAAAACAAATAGAACTTTCATCACCTGTCTTCACCTGAACCACCAAAGATGTTAGTTAAATTCACAATTCATGTTTATAATAATGTGAATCAATAGTTCTTCCTTGCCACAAAGGCTTAATAGAACGTTTACTCAATATCCTTACCCCAAAGGCTAAAGATATTCAAATGTAATAACAATGATCATACCAATCAGTTGTCTACCTTTGCACTACGGACCAAAGATATTCAACTATAAAACCAATGGTCATGATCATACCAATCAATTATCTGTCAGTGCACTACGGCCAAAGACATTTAATTGTTAACTAATGGTCATGATCCTGCCAATCACATCATCAAATTATCCATGCACTACGGGCCAAGGATATTCGCTATTATCACCAGTGGTTATGATCATGTCATACACCTGTCCATCTTTGCACGTAAACCAAAGATATACAACAATAAAACCAATAATCAACAGTCCATGTAAGACCCCAAATTTTATGAAATAAATTATTCAATTTTTCTTATAATTATTATTTAGTAAATGGTTAAATTAATAAAAAAAAGTTAAAGTTAAGGGTGATATATGTAATTTTTCAAAATACGCAAGTGATTATAAAATACTCATTGTTGTCGGGGAATATTCGTTTGGTCATGGAATATTCTTGATGTCGGAGAATATTCGTACGACGGCGCAGCCTGTTGTGGGACCTATAATAGAATAATCGTCGGATGAAGAAAACGACAAGTATGAGTTTTTATAAATAACAACATAATTGTTACCGTTAACACTGTTGGATTACCTGGTGGTTAAAATACGATAATCTGGCGTTGGTGTACGCGATGCTATTGCAGTATTGCACAATATTTTTAAATTATTGATTCTTACGTAAGAAGGCACTACTCAATAATTGTTATAGTAATTACTATTCAATATTATATTTTATTGATTCAATAATTGCTGCGTTGATATTTTATATTATTGTTGTCTCAATGATTGTCATTGCACAGTATTTCCCATTATCGGATCAATACTTCATATTATTTGGATAATATTATTAGATAACATTATTGGCAATGTCTAGAAAGATCTGTCAAGGAGAGGTTTGGTCACCTAATTGCGCGCCAGTAAGGAGAAATCCTTATCGGAAAGCCCCCTCTTTCCAGGGAACCACCTGATTGTCAGTATTGTGATTCTGTAATATTATTTGTGAATAATTAATTATTAATTTATACGATAATAAAACATTTATTTTATGTGGATATAAATGATGGATTTATTTATGTGGTTATAAATGAAGGAATTAATGTTAAGGTGTTTTTGTCGGAATGGAGGTATTAAAAATTAAATCACTGTTCTTGAGATATATTGCATGAGTTATAATTTTTAATCTGACCGTTGGATCGTTGTGATTTTTGGATATGTTATACATATATAAGTTGAGTATATGTCCATAAATTTTGAACCGTTAAAAATGAACGAATGATTTGTTATAAATTTTAAGAGGTGACTGATTCGAAAATTAGGGTTATAATTGATTTTGGTGGAAAATTCTAGAATTGAGTGGGCCCCACTTGTGGTTGGTGAAGAAATGTGACAAATTTTATTTCAAATGTGGTGGGTGGCAATAGTAGCAGGTAAAGCCATCAGGTAGCAGGTCAAGTCTGCTTCGGCGTGCTAACATTTTCCTATAAATAGAGGGCTAAGTTAGAATTTAGAATCACACCATAAACATAAGCTTTCTCTCCTTCTCTCTCTATATTATCAAGCGTATTTTGTGAGTATTTAGATACTTTAAGAGTTGTTATTCAGTGCAAGGTTCCTTCGGCTTTACATTTCGGTGAGAAGTACTGCTCTTTTGAGGTAAGGGATTTTAAGGATTATTATGTTTATCATGTTTCGTAATTTTTCTGACCTTCAAAAATTCTGGAAAAAGTTGAAATGATAGTTTGATGAGTTTTCTTGATTGTGTCCAAAAATGGTGATTTTTGGATGTATAGATTAAGAGTTATGGATTTTATGAGAAAATAATATTTTAAAAGTAAACCCTTATAACTCCTTGTGGTTAACTCCAAAATTAGTAAAATTTTTATTGGGAGTACATGTATATAATAGTAGTATACTATATAAATTTTGGTATTTTTGGATAAAAGTACAATTTATGATAAATGTCTAAATATTCGGCAGTTTTGGCCATATGAAAAATAGTAAATGAATTTTAAAAATTCTGAGAAAAATATATGTTAAATATGGGACTATATTCTGCTAAATCCCAGAAAAGAAAATTTGTTTGTACTGATTTGGTATTTTTCATGAAAATGGACTAGTTATGAGTAAATGAATTAAATATGTTATGTGAAGCAAGAAAATTAGAAAATAGGATTTTATGGCTTGAGAATCCTATATGAGGTATATACAGATTTTTGACGAGGGTTTTGGTTATTGGTGATAAAATCTTATGAGTTTGGCATTTTTGGATGATTAAATGTATTAATTAATAATGTTTAAACAATTTAAATAAATTATTTATAAGTTTAAGAAATGATTAAAATATTGTTGTAATATTATTAATATTAGATTATGAGATTATTAAGAGATTTATAACATTTGGATTAAGGTGTTATGAAATCATTGATTTATGAATCTTACTCTTGATATTGAATCCATGTTTTTATCATATTATTTATATTATCATATATAACATTTTTATAATCCTGGTGATGAAATTTCTCTTTGACTTAAGTGTAAAGATGAGTAGATTACTGATATGATCGTGACTATAGGTTCTCTTTGGCCAGTAGTGGAAAGATGAATTGTTGACTGGTATGATCATGACCATTGAATTTACAATTGAATATTTTTAGCTTAAGTGCAAAGGTGAATTGATCAACATGGTTATAATTATTGTTTATATAAATTCTGAAATGATTATATATTTCTTTGAGATATGAATATCTTTGGCCTATAGTGCAAAGATGACCTGTTGTTGAATATCTTTGGCATGTAGTACAAAGATGACCTGTTATTGAATATCTTTGGCCCGTAGTGCAAAGAAGACCTGTTGTTAAATATCTTTGGCATGTAGTGCAAAGATGAATTGTTAATGAATATCTTTGGCCCGTAGTGCAAAGATGAACTTATTAGTATGATTATGACAAGAACTGTGATTTGGTATAACCATGATCTTTGATGTTTCAGGTAAAGACATGTGATGAAAAATATCTTCGTCTTGGATGAGAAGAGAAAATTAGAACTACAATTATGATTATGAGTTATTCACATGACTGTGAGCAGGATCTCATTGATTAATGTTACGAGGGGTTTAAGCATTGTTGGTGGACTTTTAACATGGAGAAGATAATAGACTTTATGGTCTATTTGACTCTTCTAATGGATTGCTCATTCTGCCGCAACTATGGTTGAAAAGTTTTATCATCTACCATATGTTCTAAATCTACGATTTATTCTCGATGAGGGCTATTGATAATTTAATTATCTTTAGTCATAATATTCTTTCTTGAGCTAGTTGTGCTCACCCTTTTGCTTCACAATTCCTTTCGGGTAATAAGAGTGTATTTGGGTGAAAGCGGCGATAACAGGGAATAGTGTGGTGGTCCGAGGATGTCAAAGTTTCTCAACACATTATAAAATGGCATGACGTACAATATATAATTATATTGAGGACCTAAGATGTGTGTGTTAGTATATTATACGTCACTTAATAATTGATTTTGGTGAACAACAATAGGGTGAGGTGAACCCAACTTTGGAAGGTGTTTTGCCACTATCATACAAGATGTCTAATGACATACAATCTCGTGTTATCGTAAAAAGATGGGTTGTGCACATCCACTTGCTGAGTATATCTACGAGCACTACCTATATGATCTTGGAGTTTGATTGAAACATAATGTTCAATCGCAGAAGGTGGAGATAGTTATATGTCAAGAGAAGACTCACCATTGGAAGGAACATGATAGTAATTTTCTCGTTTTTCTTTGGGGTCTATTGGATCAACCAAGGATAATTCTCTGGACATATGATATCTATCATAACTTAGATTCATGGCCTCCTACATACGGAGGTTTCCTTGAGCACTTCCCAAAGATTTTAATTTCTAAAATAGTTATTGACGTACGTTTATGTAATGTATCAATGTGAGGTGTTGTCCATAGTTGGGACATGAGTCACAGTTGGTATTAAAACTCGTAGTATATGTGTTGTTGTATTTTGCACGACAATTGTAGTAATAAAGTTGTAGTTGTTTTCTGTACCATGTATTTGGCGACTCAGAATAGGTTGGATGGATTGGACCTATTTTAGGTGTGTCACAGTTGGTATCATAGCTTAGGGATATGATCTCTAGCGGAGATTCGGGATTAGAACTAGGAAGGGAGAGATGTGTAATATCCTTCGCTAGTATGTGTCCTACCTAAGCTGAATATTCTTACTTAAGTTGACAAATTGTGATATGTCAATTAACCTTTGTTTTGAAGCTGTATTCTAGAATGATATCTGAAATATAGGAGATGAGTAATGGAGAAATCATGAGGACAGGGAAGATGGAATCTGACATGAAGGTCAGGTATTCTCAACTCTTTGAAATACCAGGTACGTAAATTTCGGGAATGAAATTTCATAAGGAGGGGAGATTGTAAGACCCCGAATTTTATGAAATAAATTATTCAAGTTTTCTTATAATTATTATTTAGTAAATGGTTAAATTGATAAAAAAAAAAAGTTAAAGTTAAGGGATATGAAAATTTTCAAAATACGCAAGTGATTATAAAATACTCATTGTTGTCGGGGAATATTCGTTTGGTCATGGAATATTCTTCATTAGGAGAATATTAAATGCTGACGGACACTTGACCAATTGTGGGCCCCATAATAGAATAACTGTCGGATGAAGAAAACGACAAGTATGAGTTTTTATAAATAACGACGTAATTATTACCGCTAATTAACCTTTGTTGGATTACACGGTGGTTAAAATCTGATGTCTGGCGTGGTGCTTAATAATATACTGCAGTATTACAAAGATTTTTGAATTATTAATTTTACGTAAGAAGGCACTACTCAATAATTGTTATAGTAATTACTGTTCAATATTATATTTTATTGATTCAATAATTATTGCATTGATATTTTATATTATTGTTGTCTCAATAATTGTCATTGCACATATTTCCCATTATCGGATCAATACTATATATTATTTGGATAATATTATTAGATAGCATTATTGGCAATGTCTAGAATGTTATGTCAAGGAGAGGTTTGGTCACCTAATTGCGCGCCAGTAAGGAGAAATCCTTATCGAAAAGCCCCTACTTTCCTGTGAACCACCTGGTTGTCAGTATTGTGATTCTGTAATATTATTTGTGAATAATTAATTATTGATTTATATGATAATAAAATATTTATTTTATGTGGATATAAATGATGGATTTATTTATGTGGTTATAATGAAGGATTTAATGTTAAGGTGTTTTTGTCTGAATGAAGGTATTAAAAATTAAATCACTGTTCTTGAGATATATTACGTGAGTTATAATTTTTAATCTGACCGTTGGATCGTTGTGATTTTGGGATATGTTATACATATATAAGTTAAGTATATGTCCACAAATTTTGAACCGTTAAAAATGAACGAATGATTTGTTATAAATTTTAAGAGGTGACTGATTCAGAAATTAGGGTTATAATTGATTTTGGTGGAAAATTCTAGAATTGAGTGGGCCCCACTTGTGGTTGGTGAAGAAATGTGTTAAATTTTATTTCAAATGTGGTGGCTGGCAATAGTAGCAGGTAAAGCCATCAGGTAGCAGGTCAAGTCTGCTTCGGCGTGCTAACATTTTCCTATAAATAGAGGGCTAAGATAGAATTGAGAATCATACTAGAAACATAAGCTTTCTCTCTTTCTCTCTCTATATTATCAAGCGCATTTTGTGAGTATTTAGATACTTTAAGAGTTGCTATTCAGTGCAAGGTTCCTTCGGCTTTACATTTTGGTCAGAAGTACTGCTCTTTTGAGGTAAGGGATTTTAAGAATTATTATGTTTATCATGTTTCGTAATTTTTCTGATCTTCAAAAATTCTGGAAAAATTTGAAATGATAATGTGATGAGTTTTCTTTATTGTGTCCAAAAATGGTGATTTTTGGATGTATAGATTAAGAGTTATGGATTTTATGAGAAAAAAATATTTTAAAAGTAAACCCTTATAACTCCTTGTGGTTAACTCCAAAATTGGTGAAATTTTTATTGGGAGTACATGTATATAATAGTAGTATACTCTATAAATTTCGAATTTTTTTGATAAAAGTACAATTTATGATAAATGTCTAAATATTCGGCAGTTTTGGCCATATGAAAAATAGTAAATAAATTTTAAAAATTCTAAGAAAAATATATGTTCAATATGGGACTATATTCTGCTAAATCCCAGAAAAGAAAATTTGTTTGTACTGATTTGGTATTTTTCATGAAAATGGACTAGTTATGAATAAATGAATTAAATATGTTATGTGAAGCAAGAAAATTAGAAAATAGGATTTTATGGCTTGAGAATCCTATATGAGGTATATGCAGATTTTTGATGAGGGTTTTGGTTATTGGTGATGAAATATTATGAGTTTGGCATTTTAGGATGATTAAATGCATTAATTAATAAAGTGTAAATAATTTAAATAAATTGTTTATAAATTTAAGAAAAGATTAAAATATTGTTGTAATATTAATAATATTAGATTATGAGATTATTAAGTGATTTATAATACTTGGATTAAAGTGTTATGAAATCATTGATTTATGAATCTTACTCTTGATATTGAATCCATGTTTTTATCATATTATTTATATTATCATATATAACATTTTTATAATCCTGGTGATGAAATTTCTCTTTGACTTAAGTGTAAAGATGAGTAGATTACTGATATGATCGTGACTATAGGTTCTCTTTGGCCAGTAGTGGAAAGATGAATTGTTGACTGGTATGATCATGACCATTGAATTTACAATTGAATATTTTTAGCTTAAGTGCAAAGGTGAATTGATCAATATGGTTATAATTATTGTTTATATAAATTCTGAAATGATTATATATTTCTTTGAGATATGAATATCTTTGGCCTGTAGTGCAAAGATGACCTGTTGTTGAATATCTTTGGTGTGTAGTACAAAGATGACATGTTGTTGAATATCTTTGGCCCGTAGTGCAAAGATAAACTGTTGTTAAATATCTTTGGCATATAGTGCAAAAATGAACTGTTAATGAATATCTTTGGCCCGTAGTTCAAAGATGAACTTATTAGTATGATTATGAACATGAACTGTGATTTGGTATAACCATGATCTTTGATGTTTCAGGTAAAGTCATGTGATAAAAAATATCTTCGTCTTGGATGAGAAGAGAAAATTAGAACTACAATTATGATTACGAGTTATTCACATGACTGTGAACAGGATCTGTTGATTAATGTTACAGGGTTAAAGCACTGTTGGTGGAATTTTAACATGGAGAAGATAATAGACTTTATGGTCTATTTGACTCTTCTAATGGATTGCTCATTCTGCTGCAACTATGGTTGAAAAGTTTTATCATCTACCATATGTTCTAAATCTCTGATTTATTACTGATGAAGGCTATTGATAATTTAATTATCTTTAGTTATAGTATTCTTTACTGAGCTAGTTGTGCTCACCCTTTTGCTTCACAATTCCTTTCAGGTAATAAAAGTGTAGCTGGGTCGAGCGGGGATAACAGGGGAATAGTGTGGTGGTCCGAGACTGTCAAAGTTTCTCAACACATTATAAAACGGCATGACATACAATATATAATTGTATTGAGGACCTAATATATGTGTGTTGTATATTATACGTCACTTAATAATTGATTTTGGTGAACAACAATAGGGTGAGGTGAACCCAACTTTGGAAGGGTGTTTTGCCACTATCATACAAGATGTCTAATGACATACAATCTCGTGTTATCGTAAGACAGGGTTGTGCACATCCACTTGCTGAGTATATCTACGAGCACTACCTATATGATCTTGGAGTTTGGTTGAAACATAATGTTCAATCGCGAGACGGTGGAGATAGTTATATGTCGAGAAGACTCACCATTGGAAGGAACATGATAGTAATCTTCTCGTTTTTCTTTGGGGGTCTATTGGATCAACCAAGGATAATTCTCTGGACATATGATATCTATCATAACTTAGATTCATGGCCTCCTATGTACGAAGGTTTCCTTGAGCACTTCCCAAAGATTTTAATTTCTAAAACAGTTATTGACTGTATGTTTATGTAATGTATCAATGCGAGGTGTTGTCCATAGTTGGGACATGAGTCAGAGTTAGTATTAAAACTCACAGTATATGTGTTGTTGTATTTTGCACGACAATTGTAGTAATAAAGTTGTAGTTGTTTTCTGTACCATGTATTTGGCGACTCAGAATAGGTTGGATGGATTGGACCTATTTTAGGGGCGTCACAGTCCATCTATGTAAGTAAGCCAAAGATGACTTTCATCACAATATAAGCATGAGGATGATGACAATGATATAAACATTAATCAAACGAAATCAAGGATAAATATTAAAGACTTTAAATTTATCCAGAGTTTAAAAATATCCAAATTATCAACATGATACTGCTTCGTGGAGTAAAATTTAAGAATAATATTCATGTACCAAAAATAATTTGGACAGAAAAGAAATATATTTTTCGTGTGAATAGTACCCCGTGAATAGTATTTTAGAATAGTACTCAAACCACGAAAAGTGCCCCAATAATTTAAGTGAATAATTCTAGAGTGAATAGTAACCAGGTGAATAGTAACCCATAAATAGTAACTCGTAACAGAAAAATACCAAAGAAAATGATATTTCATGATGAGTACAAAAGAAATGATATCCCAGATGAGTATAATAGAATATACGAAATTGCAAATTGATTTTCACCCGTCATGCGGTAATCCACGTAGGCAGATCATTTCTACAATTTAATAAAGAATGAATACGAAGAATCTTTCACCATGCATGCGGTAATCCATATAGACAGGTTATTCCAACAGAATAATAAAGAATGGAATAACAGAAGAATTCACCAGGCATGCGATAGACCACATAAATAGGTTATTCCCAACAGAATAATAAAGAATGGAACCAGGTCATGCGTAATCCGCACAGACAGGATATTCCAACATAATAATAAAGAATGGAACCAAGTCATGCGTAATCTACACAGACAGGATATTCCAACAGAATAATAAAGAATGGAATAACAACATAATTCACCAGGCATGCGATAGACCGCTCAAACATGTTATTCCAACAGAATAATAAAGAATGGAATAACAGAAGAATTTCACCATGTATGGTGTACTTGCAGATAGACAAAGTTATTCAACATAATAATAAAGAATGGAATAATGGAAGAATTTCACCATATATACGGTGAGTCCGCATTATACAAAAGTTATTCCAATAGAATAATAAGGAATGGAATAACAATAGATCTCTTCATGAATACGAAAGAAATAATACCCCTTACCTCAAAAGAAGCCTTGATACTGGAATAGTGAGGTAGCAGACTTCTCTTCTTCTTTCTCTATATAATTTCTCTCTATAATAATTGCTCTATAGCTTTAGTGAATTGGTGAAAATAATGAAGGAATGAGCTTTTATTTATAGGAAAATATAGTTTCAATAATTGCACGTTTTGGGGCTCGAAATATTATAGTATAATACCTTCCTCTTTTCCTTCATTTTTAATTTAGTCCTGCAAGTATTATAAAACTTGCACTACCTCCACTAATAGTAAATTATGTGAATCAATAGTTCTAGACATGTGAAAATACGAATTACAATATAGTACCAATATCTATACCTCCATTTTTAACTTAGTCATGCAAGTATTATCAATCTTGCACCAACTCCCATAATAGTAAATGAATGTGAATCAATAGTATACACATGTGAATAAATAGTTATAATCATGTGAATAAATAGCAATTAATTGCTCATTTATCTGGTTAATTACTCGATTGGTCAATATAACCTCTAGACATTAATTATTATCGAAATAAATGTCAATTTCCACTAATACTAATAATTCCCACACAATGGAATTATCAATTTCATCTTTAATCAACACGAACTTATTCATCATTAATATTATAACTCACAATATTTAACAACCAGGTCATTCTCAGGAAAGAGGGGGCTTTCTGATAAGGATTTCTCCTTATTAGCACGCAATTAGGTGACCAAACCTCTCCTTGACAGAACTTCTAGATATTATCAATATTGCAAATAATAATATGAATAAATTTGTCGTCTCAATTATTGATTTAAAAATATAAAATATTGTGACAATAATTGAATAAAACTGAGTGACTTCTCACGTAAGCATTAATAATCAATACCGTGTGCTACCATGCAACCACGCGTATTAATGTACCTTTATCACCGATTATTTATGATAACTTGCTTACTTTGAATTTTTTTTAAATATCACTTTAACTTTAATCTTTTATCAATTTAACCATTTACTAAATAAAATAATAATTATAAGAAAAATGAATACTTTTATTTCATAAAATTTGGGGTCTCACACGCGACACAAATATTTCAATGATTATCAATACCAGAAACTAAGTGGTTGTCAAACCAAACTCGTCCACTAATCAATATGGTAAGCTAAGTGATCGTTAAACCAAGGACAATTCCCCACCTATACAAAGAATTGTTCAACTTAACCACTATATCGACTAAGAAGCTAAGTGGTTCTAAAACAAAGTACAAATTCCCCGTCCATACAAGAAATTATACAACTCAGTTGCTGACATGAGTCCTCAATTAAAATCCCGCATAATCCTAGCTCCATACTTACTCCATACGAATTTTGTTTAATCAATATTGCATCACCCCCAACCCTTTTTCTGAGTTGGCACAGTACCAATTCATAGTACCACTGACACACAATAATTTTTCCGTACAATTTTCAATCATTCGATTGATCCTCCTCCCTGCTATGACCTTATCAGATCACGGGTTGATCTCATCATATTATACTACGATTCATTTCTATGCTATGATCATTTTATTTTACAATCTCCTTTCCATGTATACTTTTAGTCTTTAGATATCTATCAGAGTTAGGTAACTCTGTATCTTTTATAACTTGCCGAGATTCATCTTTGAATCTTATCAATGCATTAACTCTATTTGAGTTAGTCCTTATCATTATCCCACTGTAGTTATTAGCCTAAGGTAACCCTACCTAAGGTTTATTATCTACAGCTTTGATACCAACTGTAGCATTCCCAAATCCAGATAGTAATCACCATGAATCTAGTACATCATTTCTATAACTATTACAGAAGATATAAACATAAATTGTTTATACAATAACCTTTACAACATAATCCCAAAGGTCGATAACCTCAACTTAATACGCATTCATATACTCAAGGACTTACAATGTTATTTGCCTTCAATACAATTTACAATATTAACTGTACAATAATACATTCCTATAACTTGTCCTTTCCTTTGTCGGTGTCTGAAGTATTCGTCTTAATCTGAAATATTTATCATGATTGTAGACACTCAAAATTTTTGCATTCCTATTACTAACCTTGCAGGAGGGCAGACTCGTCTTCAAGAGATAACTCTGGAGGTCAACTCAACTAAATCCTGGAGACAACCCCGGGATACTCAGTTTTCCTTCTCGGAGACAACCCTAAGATATTCAGTTGCAGTCCCGGAGACAACCCTAGGGAATGCAGTTACAGTTTTGGAGACAACCCCGAAAAAGCTCATTTCAACCCTTAGAAGTCAGCTTCAACCTCAGAAATAACCCCGAGGCACTCAGTTCCAACCCCGGAGATAACCTCGGGAGGTCAAGCACACCTCAGATATAACATTGAGGACCTTCAGTACTCACAGCAGCCCAATCTTAGAGATAACCCTGAGCAACGACTGCTAAATTAGCCCAGAACCGGATATAACCCTGGTGAGGGGAAAAATAGTTATTTTGCCACCACGATCCCACATTTGCGCCATCTCAGCAACAATTCAACCCACATTCTACAGAGAAGTGTCCTACAAGAACTATAGCTCAAATCCCGAGTGACTACTACACAAGATAGCACACCAGATAGAATTTGAAGACCTAGAGATCTAGGCATGGACCCATCTTCCCTACTTCGTACAACCTCTTATCCCATTTCTTTGTCTAGCTTTCGACAACATCATTCCGGAAAGGTATTATACACCTCAATCGGATGCCCAGATTGAAAGTTATGAAGGTTCGAGCGGATAACGCGTTGCATGCGTGCACGTACTTCGAGATGCTGGGGCCCACGAAGCCTGGGGAACCTCGGTAGCCGCAGATGGACTTATGGTTCCCGCAGGTACACCTGCGGCTCCCTCCCTCTATAAATAGAGGGCTTGGGATGGCCATTTTCATGAGAGAAAAGGCGAGGAAGCCCTATCCACTTTGCTTTGTACACACTTTAAACTGAATACTTTCTTTTTCAAACACCTGTGAGATTGTGTTTTGCTATATTTTATCGGTGGAAACCGAGTATTCATTCATTTAAAGTCATCTGAAGTCTTCTTGGCAGCCCACTGTAAGACACCTCACATTTCTTAAAGCCTTTCTCCACTTTTGCTCACACAATTATTCACGTTGAGAGTTGTGTTGTGTGAGTATGCTCGGATCGACGGTCCATGGCTTTTATTGCTTTTTTATATATATATATATATATATATATATATATCTCGAATTCAAATTCGATTGAGCCTAGATCGATATATTCTATGATATATATATATATATATATATATATATATATATATGTCGAGCTTGGAGTTTACTTCATGGCCCTTTACAGCTTTTATATATATAAATATATATATATATATATATATATATATATATATTTACATTTCACGTCCTACTTGGAGTTTACTTCGTGGCAGTTGATTGTTCATTATATATATATATATATATATATATATATCTATTTATAACTTATATATATATAACTGTTTACATCTTTTTTACATACTGCATCATCATGTGAGGCTAGGAAACATGTGATCATAAATTCAGTTCCTGAATCTAGATTCGGTTCCCATGATGGACATTTTCAGCTGATACCAGCTTGTAAATTACTCACGGTGTTTGAATATCCTTAGATGACTTTCATGCCCACAAGGAGTTCGGCACTGCTATGTACATTATTTTCTCGAAGATGCTTCGCATTTCAAAAATTATAAAAGCAATCAAGTCAAACACATAATAAATTTGAAGTATCAAAGGCCTCAATTACTATTGAGCTCAAGGGTTTGAAAAACGTGTTTTACAAAACATCATTGCTATAACTTGTTAAAATTGAACTTTTATACAAAATTCAAACCCTTTGTATATAGGTGCAAATGAGGCATAATGCTAGTTTCAGACAACAGCATATAGACCTACACACACATTCAGATAAAGGTTTAAACTGAAAAGTGATCACCGTGTGACCACGGAAGTCGGGGGGGGGGGGGGTGCCTAACTCCGTCCCTCCACTTAATCAAGCCCCCGGACCCTAACGAATCTCTGTTTCACAGACCTGTTAAGTTGTGTTACATCACTAGGTCTATGTGTAAACCATTTCTAAGTTGAGTTGGTGCAACCATTTAAAATACCAACTGGCGAATCTTACAGTCCAATCGTCGACATATACATGTTGAACCTTTTCAAACTAGTTTTTTCAAACAAATCTCACCTAACATGAGAACACCAAAAGACAAGAACAGAAAGGGACAAATAAAAATCCCGACGTCGACAGGTGACGACTCTGCTGGGGACATCCAGTAAGAGGGCTTATGTGAGACCCCAAATTTTATGAATAAAGATTTAAATTTCTCAAAATATTTTTTTTGAATATTATGGTGTGGATTTGATATAATGTTATAGTTGTGGGTAGTATTTATAAATTTTGCAAAGTATGCAAGTTGTTGTATTTTATTCGATTGGTCGGGGAATATTCTTTTTGTCGAGGAATATTCGTACGATGGTACAATCATTGGTGGACCCCACAATAGAATTATTGTCGGATTGAGAAAACGACAAAAATATTTTTATAAATATAACGACGGAAGTTTTACCGTTAAAACTGTTGAACTACTCGATAGTAAAAGTACAGTATTACGCGTGGTTGCATAGTAGCACACGATATTGATTATTGATACTTACGTGAGAAGTCACTCGCTTTTGTTCAATTATTGCTACTGAAGAATTCACGATAGTATCTCACATTATTTGATTCAATTATTGTCAATATTTTATATATTATTAAATCAATAATTAAGACGACGAAGTTATTAATATTATTATTTGTAATATTAACGATGTCTAGAAGTTCTGTCAAGGAGAGGTTTGGTCACCTAATTGCACGCCAATAGGGAGAAATCCTTATTGGAAAGCCCCCTCTATCCTTGGAACGACCTGGTCGATTAATAGTGTTAATTATAATAATGATGATATGTTTTGTTTTATTAGTATTATTAATGTAATAAAACAGAAAAGCTTTTTATATAAAACAGAATATTTTTATAAAGTTATTTGTTTTATTAGACTATAAATATAATATATTATATTCTATTATGCATATTGTTTTGCATAGTAAAATCTTTTTATATAAAACAAAATACTTTTATAAAGTTATTTGTTTAATTAGATTATAAATAGAATATATTATATTTTATTATGTATATAGTGTTGCATAGTGCTCGCATAGTATTTTGCATAGTGAAATCTTTTTATATAAAATAGAATAATTTTATAAAGTTATTTGTTTTATTAGATTTTAAATAATATATATATATATGTATATATATATATATATATATATATATATTATATTTTATTGCATAGTATCCTTTCTATTTTCCTATAAATAGGATGCTTAGTTAGAATTGAAATCACACCAGAAGTTCAGAGAATTCTTCTTCTATAATCTTGAGCATATTTCTTTAGAGTTTAAGAAAGCTTTGAGCGTAGTGCAAGTTTTCTTCATATTTATCCTCACCTTACCAGTCGGAATACTGTTCTTTCTAAGGTAAGGGGTATTATTTCTATCGTATTCATGAAGAGAACTTATGTTATTCAATTCCTTATTATTCATTGGAATAACTTTGATATATCTGATATCGCATACATGGTGAAATTCTTCATTATTCCATTACTTATTATTACGTTGAATAACTCAGTATATGCAATACCGCATACATGGTGAAATTCTTCTGTTATTTCATTATTTATTATTCTGTTGGAATAACATGTATATGCAAAGTACCGCATACATGGTGAAATTCTTCTATTATTCCATTATTTATTATTTTGTTGGAATATCCTGTCTGTGCGTATTATGCATGACTTAGTTCCATTATTTATTATTCTGTTGGAATAACCTGTTTGTGCGGTCTATCGCATGCCTGGTGAAGTCTTTTGTTATTCTATTCTTTATTATTCAGTTGGAATATTCTGTCTGTGTGTTTACGCATGACCTGGTTCCATTATTTATTATTCTATTGGAATAACCTGTCTGTGCGATCTATCGCATGCATGGTGAATCCTTCTGTTATTCCATTCTTTATTATTCTGTTGGAATGACCTGTCTGTGTGGATTACCACATGAATGGTGAATGATCCTTTGTATTCATTTCTTATTAAATTATGGAAATGATCTGGCTACATGGATTACCGCATGGCGGGCGAAAATCCATTTGCAGTTTCATATATTCTATTATACACAGTTGGTTAAAGCTTTGGCTTCTATATTCCTTGAAATTAGTTGAATATCCTGGATATTTGCGCTTCATCCAGTATCTTTTCGTGGAAATATTCTTCTGAGCATTCTTGAATTTTTCTCCACAAAGTAGTATCATGTTGACAATTTGGACATTATTGAGTTCAGGATAAATTAACTTATAAATCTTTAAAATTTATTCTTGAACTTATTTTATTGAATTATTATGTCATTGTCATGATGAGTTATGTTGGTTATTATGTGAAAATAAGAAAGTTTCTTAGAAATCACAAAGGGTTAAAAACCAGATTTTGGTGAAAACGGAATATTAAATTCAATTGACCATGTCTCCTATTATATTTCGAATTTTTAAGTGTGGCCAAGTTCTAGAGTTAGATCTATGAGTTTTTTAACTTATCCAAGTGTAATCACTGGAAAAGGTGTTGTAGATTTTCGTGTGGACTGATTTTAGCAAAGGAGTCCAGAAATATAATAGGGCATTTTCGGCCACTTAGTTTGTGAGAAAAATTCCGGCCTTTTGGGACATGAAGATATATGGTATAAAGTACCTCCTGTCCAAAAATGAGATCATTCTGACTTAAAATGAGCAAGTTATGACTATTTCAATATTTAGGTTTTTCTAACGAAAATGCTATAACCGGAGTTCTATAACTCCGATGACCATGAAATTTAAATTGGAAGCTCACGTTAACATGTGTAAGATCCTGCCAAGATTTGGAAATTTCTGGAGTTAAACTTGAGGTAGCTAATTTCTTAAGGAATTAATTAGAAATTGATTTTTGAAATATACTTAAGGGAGTTGAAAAATTATAAAAAAATACTTGTTGTGTATGAAATATATGTATATATGTTTGGGCAAAGGATAGAAAAATAACAAGTTGATTTGGTAATTTTTCATGAAAATAGTTTAGTTACGAACATATGAGTTAAATATGTTATGTGGAGTTGAAAAATTAGTAAATAGGATTTTATGACTTAGGAATCTTATATAGGGTATATACTGATTTTTGATAAGGGATTTGATCATTGGTGATGAAATTTTATGAGTATGACATTTTTCAATGATTAAATGCATTATTTGGTAAAGTATAAACAATTAAAATAAATTATTTATAAGTTTAAGAAGTGATTAAAATATTGTTATAATATTAATAATATTAGATTATGAGTTTATCAAGTGATTGATAATATTTGGATAAATTTAAAGTCTTTAATATTTATCCTTATTTTCGTTTGATTAATGCTTATATCATTGTCATCATTCTCATGTTTATATCGTGATAAAAAGTCATCTTTGGCTTACGTGCATAGATGGACTTGGTGTGATTATGACCTGGGATTATTCGCTATAGTCATGACCGTAATGTGATGAATGATGTGATAAAAATCCTCAGTGGCCTGTAGTGCATTGATGAACAGTTTTTGGTATGATTATGACCAGGGATTATTCGGTATAGTCATGACCATTGATGATTTAATGAATATCCTTGGCTCGTAGTGCAGGGATGATTCGATGATGTGGTTTATTTATTAAGCTGAGTCTCAGCGATTAAGTTGATGAAAAACTTTTTAAATCATAGAAGATAGTAGATTTTATTCTCTACTTGACTCTTTTAATGGATTGCTTATTCCACTGAAGTTAAACTTGATGTCTATTATATTTTATCAGTTTAACATTGTTGAAGACTAATGATAATTTATTCTGTATTATCTTATTCATAATATTTCTTACTGGGCTAGTTGAGCTCACCTCTTTCTTTCACTGTTCTCTTCAGGAAATGAGAATATAGCCGGGACTAGTCGGGGAACGGAGTAACGGTCCAGATGATAGTATTAGTAGTCCTCACTATTCTGTTAAATAGTGTGACAATAAATGTATTGAGGACTCCTTTGAGTATGGATATTGTCTAGATGACAATATTCTTATTAAAACTCTCAATTTTTGTTTTGTCATATTTTACACGACTATTGTATAATTAGTTTGTATTTGTATGAAGTACCTTGTATCTGGCGACCCAAGATGGGTGATGTATACCTATTTTGGGGGCGTCACAGCTTAAGCCGCTATCAATGTTTTTCAAAACCTTTTTACTGCTTGTGTGTGGATGTTGTATTTACATCTGAATAAATGTGTACTAATGCCTTGACTTACTGCACTTAGTGCTTCGCACCATATCTGCCTGATGTCGACGTCGGGATTTTTTAGTGTCCCTTTTCGTTACTTGTTCTTTGGTGTTCTCATGTTAATGTGAGATTTGTTTGAAAAAACAAGTGAAAAAGGTCCGACATGTATAATGTCAACGATTTAACTTTAAGAGTCGCTAGTTGGTGTATTTAACTGGTTGCACCAACACAACCGAAAAGGTTTGTACATTGACCCAGTGATGTGACACTGCTAAACGGGTCTGTGAAACCGAGATTCATTTAGGTCCGGGGGCTTGATTATGCGGAGGGAAGGTGTTAGGCACCCCCCAACAACCGTGTTGCTACGGTGACTGCCACTTTTCAAAAAAACTGTTATATGAACGTGTGTGTGTGTGTGTGTGGATCAATATGCAATTATTTGGAAGTAGTGTTGTACCTCGTTCGCACCTATATACATAGGGTTTGAATTTATAGAAAAATTCAGTTTTAAACACGATATAGCAATGACGTTTTGTAAAAGGGGTTTTTCAAACCCTGTGCTCAATAGCAATTGAGGACTTTGGTACTTCCATTTTATTATTAAATGTTCGGCTTGTTTGCTTTTATTTTCAAGATGCAAAGCATTCTCGAGAAAATAATATACAGCAGTGCCAAACTCCTCATGGGCATGACAGCTATCCAAGGAAATTCAGACATTGTAAAATAATGTACAAGCTGGTTACAGCTGAAAAATGTCCATCATGGGAACCGAATCTAGATTGAGAGACTAAATGTGATCACATGATTCCTAGGCTCACATGATATTGCGGTTTGTATGGAAAGCGATGAAGCGAGTATATATATATAAAAGTCGTAAATATATATATACGTATATGATCAACCACCACGAAGCAACTCCACGGGGATCGTAAATGTAAATATATAAAAGCGGTAAATAATATATATATATATATATATATATATATATATATATATATATATATATGGACATGATCAACCACCACGAAACAACTCCATGGGGGATCGAAATGTAAATAAAAAGCGAAAAGCGATCAACTACCACTTAAGTAAACTCGTGCATGATTTAAATGTAAATAAAGGTAAAATCGATCAATCGCCACTTAAGTAAACTCCAGCGAGATTTAAATGTAAATAAAGATGTAAAAGACCACGAAGTAAACTCTGTGCCCTGACAGAAATGTAAATATATATATATATATATATATATATATATATATATATATATATATATGTACAAATATATATATAAAAGCGAGAACGCACTTGATTGTAAATCCAGGCTCATCGGATATGTCCAACAATAATTATATATGTAAGTGTATATATATATATATATAAGCTAGTAAATGCTCAGGATGTAAAATCCAGGCTCATTAGATATGTCTGACAATAATTATATATATAAGTATATATATATATATATATAAAAGAAATAAACGCTCGCATCAAGTTCAGGCTCAATCGAGGCATAACTCGATAATGTTAGTCCATATATGAAATATATACATATATAAGTATATATATACAGACAGAAATCAAAACCACAGACCGAAGTCCGGGCAAACGAACACAACATGACTCTCAATGTGTATAACATTGTGTTCTAATATAAGAAGAAGGCTTTATATAATGTGAGAAGGCTTATAGTGAGCTGCCAATGTAGACTTCTATGACTTTAAACGGATAAACACTCAGCTCCCGCCGGATAAAAGATAGCTATATGTGAGCTAACAAGTGTTTAAAGATGAGGAAACACTCAAAAGATGTGTATATAGAGTAAAATAGACAGGGCTTCCTCGCATTTTCCTCTCCTTCTCTCCTTTAAATGGCTGACCCCAAGGCTCATATTTATAGACTGATGGCTGCAGGTACACCTGCGGTAGCCGCGGTTGTACTTGCGACTGGTCATGGTGCATTCGAGCCTCGTGGGTCCCGTTATCTCAAAGTACGTGCACTCATGCACTGTAATGTCCGCTCGAACTTGCAGAACATCAATCCGAGCATCTGAACGAGGTATATCTGACCTTCTTCGGACCGCTTGTGTCGAGAGTTACGCAATGACATGGATTTGAGGTTGTACGAAGTCAGGAAGAGGGGTCTATGCCCATGGTCTTTAAGCTTCAAATTCTATCCAAAGTACTGCCACGCATAATAGTCACTCGGGATCGTTACTCCTCGGTTCTTGTGGGGACATTATTTTATGTATGTATGTATGAAGTGTTGAGACGACGCCCAGGTGTTGAAGGGGCAAGATGATGTTTGACTCTTTACCAGGGTTATTGCCGGTTTGAGTTGAAAGTAAACGTTGCTCAGGGTTACATCTGAGATTGGACTACTTGTTGGTATTCCACGATATCATCTTGTGAGAGAAAACGTTGAGGCGGTAAGACGACGTTTGACTCCTCACTGGGATTATCGCCAGTTTTAGCCAAAAGTAGACGTTACTTAGGGTTACATCTGAGATTGGACTACTGCAAGTGTTTGAATGCCGCAAGGTTCTCTCTGGGTGTGCCTGTCTACCCGTTGTTAGTTCCAGGTCTGAGGTATGAGTGCCTCGGCAGGAGGTCTGAGCTTGAAGCTAATCGCATATGTTAAAAACAAGCATTTCCGGAGTTATTATCGGAACTGCAATGGCATCCCTTGGGGCTATCACCATGGATGGAGTTGCTACTCCCAGTGTTGTTTCTAGGACTGGAACTGAATGTTGCGGTGTTATCGCTGAGACAGAACTGTCTTCTCCGGTGTTATTGTCGGTCTTTTGATCTGCATACCTCGAGGTTATCTCCGAGATTGGAAATGACATTCCCGGTTTGTGTTCTGGGTTGGAACTGATGTTCCCGGTTTGTGTTCCGGATTGGAACTGAACTTCTGGTAGTATCCAGAATGGATGTCAGCTGTCTTCCAGGGTTATCTCTAAAAGACGAATCTGCCCTCTTGTAATGTCAGTAACAGGCGTGCAGAAAGTTTCGAGTGTCTACAAATGCCCCTCTTTATCATATTCATGCAATGCAAGGCATGGATAGGATAAAGAATCCTAGACACATGAAATACAAGCAAGACAAACATGATGATATATGCAGCAACATGATGCAAATGTATGATGCATGATTGTCAGGTAATCCTGTTAGGATGACAATCAGTGATGGCTTGGACATGCGATCCAAGTCTCCAAGGATGTTGACGTTGGGGCTATCACCAAAGTCTTGAATCCTAGACACTGGTTTATATTCTATAGAGGTACCTCTTGTGTGTAAGAGATCTGTGGGAATAAGGCTTTGTCTATTTGAGGATGTGTATAACATATTTCCTCATTCTGTCGGAGTTACTGCCAATAGTTTGTCGTCGTCAGGGTTGCCCGACCTTCATTGATGTGTGTATCACCGGATAAATCCCTACTGGGTGCATTGTCAAGGTTGTTTGACCTTCATTGATGTATGTGTCAATGGTAACATTACGTTGTAACCCCCGCCGGGGATACGTAGATGAGTTGCTTCGATGGGTTTACTTGCCATCGGCTGATATGACGTCAAGGTTGCTTGACCTTCATTGATGTGTGTATCAATGGTTGCATTGCGTTGTAACCCCCGTCGGGGATACGTATATGAGTTTCTTCGATGGGTTTACTTGCCATTGGCTGACATGACGTCAAGGTTGCATGACCTTTATTGATGTGTGTATCAATGGTGACCCTATAAATGACGGCATCAAAACTTTATGGGGTATTGTCGAGCATGATCTGTGAAAGCTGAGCTCATTGGTATAGTATACCATGCATTCAGGCGAATAACATTGAGACGACGGGAGTTTAACTCTGACCGACAAGAAACCAGGATTTCAGGCTATTCCTCTCAATCGCGTAGCATTTTTATTCCTGATTTGGCTTTTTCAGCTTGTGTGACCTCCTTTACAACTCTAACTAGAGAAAGCTAGAGGTGTTGGACCCATGTAGAAGTGCTACATGTACACCTGCAAGAGCCACAGGTGAGCCTGCGGCCAACCGTGTCTAAGTATAGGCCAATGGTTGCTTTCATAAGTCATTTTCAAGTTGCGCAGCGAAGGAAATCTGAGAGCTCTTCTTGGATCCTTTGAGTTCGGGCAACTTTCAGATATTCTCGTCACCGTACAAGCGTTCTTCTTCATCTCCAGTAACGTATGTATGTATTTTTTTTCTAGTTTCTATCTGTTGGAAAATGACTTATCACATGAAATGCACTTAGACACATAGTAGTGAATATGCATGCTGATATGACTTGATAAAAAATATTCAACATAGGAAATGTTAGTATTAAACCATGCTGAACATAATGATGTGAAAAAAAAAATTGACTTTTGAAACAGTCAAATTGGCACCTTTTACTGTCATTTCTTATCCTATCTGAGGACAAATGAGTAAAGGCATAAAAGTAAAATAATCCTGGTAATTAAACTACACTTATGGATTTTTCACTGTGATGTGATAATGCATGTAGGATGTATATGACTGTGTATAGGTGTGCTACTGAATGGCCACCTAGTCATGCCTATGTGCATGTGGATAGTCCCATTTATAAAGGGGTCTATGGCAAAATTTTCCCAAAATGTAGGTATTGGGTAGTCATACATTTTTAACTTTACTGTAGATGTATGTTAAAACAATGCATTTTGAAAAAGCTCCAGGTAAGAAATTACCACACCCTTTCTGAGGTGATTTGGAGACTTGTTGTCCATATATTATGGATCCGGATCAACCGAGTAGTTCCCGCAGGACCACTTCTGGTGTACGGAGGAGAGCTTCTAAAGAGACTCAACACCGTTTTGTCAGACAGCCTCGTTGTTTAGTGGAGGCGGTAATACGTCCTATTTGGGTTGTAGTGCCGAATGTTGAGGACGAGGAGGAGGATATACCGATCGAGGTTCCTACTCCTGCTATACGTGTTCCCCATATGGAATTGCCAAGTATTCAAGTGGCGAACCCAGATCTTCTGGGTGACTTGAGTATGCATCCTTTAGTATACCTGCACGCAAACGAGGTATGAAGTTAGATCTTTAATCATCCTTATTTCCTATTGATGAGGAGTCAAGGATTCTGATGTTGAACTGCATTTGATGTAGGATCCCAGCTTCACACAGCCTCGAGGGAACTGGTTTAGCATCCACTCTATGTATCAGGCTTTGCATGATGACTACAGAGCGATCGTCCATGGCTGGGGATTTGGGATGTTCTTCTCCATTCTACCCCGTCGTTGTCCCTGGGGTTACCTCAGGGCATTATCTGAGCGGTGGTTTCACCAGACTCAATTACTCCATTTTTTGGACTGTGAGGTGATGATGACGCCGATGGATTGGCGGTTTATCACAGGTATGGAGTTTAGAGGGGAGCCGATGCCTTGCACGGTTGATATCACCCCTACTGCCGTCAGATCCTTGTTGGGAGTTCCGACGGAGGCGCTCAAGGGCAAGACTGTTCGTACGGGTCCTTTGAGCGTAGATGCTATGAGCGGGCTGTTGAGTGAGACCATACTCGATGATATGAGATTCAGGAATCGCATTCTTCGGCGATTGTTCCTGATGATCATTAGGGGCTGCTTCATAGTAGATAACTCCTCTACGGTGTCCTTCACTTTAATCAGCGCCACTCGACACGTGGATCGTATAGGAGAGTATGATTGAGGTTCCTACACCTTTGCCTATTTCCTCAGGGGAATGCGCATACGATTGCAGGGCTTGACCGAGGCATGGTTAGGATTCTACCCATTTTTGCTGGTGAGTGTTTCTCTTGTCTTTTCCCATGTATAGGTTAAGTGTGTTGACTGACAGCAGATGTTTGCCTTCATGTTGGCAGTTTTGGGCCTAAGAGAGGCTTCCATGTTTGTGCCCTGTGAGTGTGTTAGGTTTAGACACCTATCCACGAGGACAGAGATGGCATCATTCCATAATAGCGAAGGTCCTTGTTGCTGAGGGTTTCACTCATTGTCGCCTACAGATAGAGTTGTTGACAGCCGATGTCATCACATGGATTCCCTACTCTGGAGAGCATTTGGGAGTTGGATTTGAGGATGGGTATCCGACTGGAGTAGAGTACATCATTTCCACTCGCAGGATTCCTCTCTTCACAGATGGAGGATGGGAGCTCTATTTAGGAGAGCGTGCTATTAGGAGCACTACAGGAGAGATCCGTATGCCGATCTTGCCTCCTTCCAGGCGTTATTGGCCTGTTTCATAGTCACCCGTCATTGACATCCCATTGATGGGGATTGACGGTTTTACATTGTCAGAGGGCCCCTGGTCTTAGGAGATGTTCCAACATTGGTGGATCCCTCATACTATTGGAGCTCAGACCTGCGCCACACAGTTTATGGGGGATATGGTTCCAGGATCCGTGATGATGACGAATTGGCTAGCCTATGTCAGAGATCTAACTCATGTGACACTGATTGACAGATTGACCCGGTAGTTGGACCAGACACATCTTTTCATTGGCATTTGGCGAGAGATCCTTGAGAGGCGATACTTTTGATCATTCCGACTTTGGCCGGCCCCTCAGTGACCCATATGGCTTTGCGGTCTGAGATCCTCTCTTGTCAAATACCGACATCCACAGAGATAGAGATCCGGTTGACTTAGGAGGAGTTACATCCGGTGAAGCGATGATCGATGATGTGAACATCGACACCATTGACTTTTTTCTCGATGTATTTTCGTTATCTCTTTTGATAGGCCTCTCTGTTAGGCTCTTTGGGTAGCTTCGCCCCATTCTCGCTTATATCTTTTGATAGGCTGTTATTGGATATTGGGTAGCCGCCCCATTTCCACTGTATATTTTAGTTGCATGAGATATGTATTAGATGATGATATACTTAGGAATGTATGTACAGTTTTCCATTCCCTATATCATATTGCCATCTATTGTATCATGCATGTTATTATGTTATTCATATATATGTATGTCCAGAGATATTCAGCATTGACCCCTGGATGGTCTTATGACACGGCCCGTACAGATGTCTTCTTCGACAGTTAGCCGCATTAATCATACCCCGCCATTTTTGGTGGTATCTAGTATGCGTTCATGGTATGATAGTATATCACCATCAGACATGGTGATCGTAGATGATTTGCTGCAGCATACTATGACCCTATTGATGTTTCAAGTTCCCACAGGATTTGTCGAGGGTATGCTAGAGCACTGTGTATCGGAGAGGCAGGTTTTCCGATTTGGGACCCAGGAGTTGACTCCTACTTTGTAGAGGGTATGCTGCCGCTGGACAGACCTTGCGTGCATATGGCTATTAAAGACATGAGCAGACAGTTCATGACCCTCACCGAATTGAGATGTAGAGTGGTATAAGACAAGATTACATCCGACCACGTGATATCCAAGCGTTTCCTGTTTGACAGGTTTGGCTCTGAGGATAGCTATGCATGGCATTCTGGGGATTTCACCACACTGGAGGATCATTGGCGTTCAGCCAGAGTAGATGTACTGCTTTTCTGCGTATTGTCATAAGTCTTCATGTCACGGTACATGGATGAGCTGGATATCGACGTCATTATGGTAGTGAGAGCTATTAGGGAGGGTCATACCATTGTATCGATGATCATTGCAGAGACTCGAGGTCACTACATCTTCTTTGCATTTATCCCAAGCAGGAGTGTTTACAGTAGCTTCGATCGCGTTTGTATGTGTGGTTTATGTCACACTTGAGACCGATTGGCACATTTAGATGGCAGGGGTTTTGTTTCACACTTGAGCGATTGGCGCATTTTCATCCGTATGAGGGGGAAGTGAGTCAGCGCTTCGCTTCACACCGTTTATCAGCAGAGGACAGATCTAGGTTGTATGCCTGTTGGGATCAACGAGGGCTGGCTGAGTTTTTTGTCAGTCATCCAGGTTGTTCTGCAGAGTATTCCGCATGGATGGAGATAGAGACTGCATCGACTGCGGTAGTATCCACAGTGCAGGAGACTGATTCCGACGATGAGGAGCCTATAGAGGAGGCTATTATTCCCATCGATGATTTGACTACTAGGCTGCCAGCATTTGTGATGGATTCTCCCACCGCGAGTGCCACTGTTACTCCGTATCCAGCACAATATTTGGAGCAGAGCTTACATTTGATGACCTACGAGAGAGATCAGGCTAGGGCCGCGATGTTGACAGCTCTTGATGAGAGAGATGACGCTCTATTAGAGAGGGATGAGGCTATATCAGCCAGGGATACATTTATTGCGGAGCGGGATGCCGCCTTATCTGCTAGGGATGTGGCCATTGCAGATAGTACTTCCGTTAGATCCCAGATGACTGTCAGTCTTGCTGATATGAGTGCTTACATTGATGAGCATTATGCCACCATGCAGTTAGCCTCTGATGTGATAGCTCGTGTAGATACCCTTGGGCAGGAGCTTGCAGCGCTACCTCCGTCTTCAGAAAGGGATGCTATGTTAGATCTGATAGTTCGTATACATACAGATCTGTAGATAGCTTTGTATTTTCCTGCACAGACTAGCTTAGCCATTTTGTCATGTACAACACATATGTATATATCAAACAGTATTATGTATAGCAGGGAAATATATTTTAATTCACTTCCCTTTTAGTTATGCCTTGATACTTGCTTGATATTTGCTTGTTTCTTCAAGGCCTTGTGATCTTGATGCATTCTGAACTTATCCTTGATAGATGGACATTGAGACGTCGCAAGATCCCTCAGAACGGATCATTGATTTTTGTAAATCCCTACCATCTTTGGTGTCTTGGGACTGGTATCTGTAAGGAAAAGTGGAGAGGACGGTAGTTTCTTCCTCTCTAAGATTGACTGCACCACAGATAGTTGCCAGGACTTCTATTTGTGAGAAGCCTAGTTAATTCCATCTCTTATGGGTTGGTATTGCTCTTTGAGGCACGATCGCAGCTTAGATGGTCACCGAACCTTCTATTTGTGAGAAGAGGTTGGGTAATTCCATCCCTTTGATATGAAACCGATGAAATGTGGCGAATTGAAGGTTGATCCCAGTACCGTGTGACAAGAATTTTTGTTCTGGTAGGGGTTAGACTAAACCATAAATGGCTACCTACGTACGCCTATTGAAGAGGAGATCAAGTCTGCGTAGTTTGAACCTAGTGTAAGAGGTTTAACGCTGAATGTGAATGGCAGATGGGTGTAGAAATGTTTTTATTGTTTTTGTATAGAAAGGGCAGAAATGTTTTTGTTGTTTTTCTTTATTGTGACCGGGCCATATAGAATATGGTTGCCTACGTACCCCCGGGTATCAGGGAGATCAGGTCAACGTAGTTTTCCCCTCAGGACGAATCACAAACCAAGAAAAACGTGAATCCCGTGTGCGAGCTATCTTTCATGGGAGAAGAAAGTTTGATCCCATAATGGGGATAAACTGCAAGTGTGGAAAAAGTTTGAACCCGTCCTCAGGACAAACTACAAGCGTAGAAAAGTTTAATCCCGTCTTCAGGATAAACTGCAAGTGTGAAAGGTTCAATCCCGTCTTCAGGATAACCGAAATTGTGAAAGGTTAAATCTCGTCTTCCGGATAACCAAAATTATATGGAAGGTTTGAAATGAAGTGATACCAGGCAGCTGGTTTGAAGTGTATATTTCCCTGAGGGGCAGAAGAGTATGCAAAAAAGAGAGGGTTTAAAATCGGAATGACTGGTGATTTTATGATCAAAACCAGGATGTTTGTTTGATGGTAACTTTAGACATAGTACTATTTCACGGTGTCCGAGTTGATAAGCTGTGGAAATTCATCGCCATCGATTTCCTGCAATCTGAGAGCACCTCTTGTCAATACCTCTTTGACAACAAATGGGCCTTCTCAGTTAGGAGCGAATTTTCCCTTAGATTGATCTTGGTTGTCAATGATCTTCTTCAAAACCAAGTCATATTATTTGAACTTCCATAGTCGGACTTTTCTATTGTAGGATCGTGCGATCCTTTGCTGATATAACTAACCATGGAAGATAGCCACGGATCGCCTTTCGTCTATTAGAGACAATTGGTGATACCTGTCTTGTACCCATTGCTCTTCATCCAACTGAGCATCCATCAATACTCTGAGGGATTCCATTTCCACCTCTATGGGGAGCACTACTTCCATCCCATAGACTAATGAGTAGGGGGCTTCCCTAGTGGAAGCACGCATGGAAGTTCTGTAGGCTAATAAAGTCAGAGGCAAGAGGTCAGGCCATCCTTTGTGATTGGCGGACATTTTCTGCATGATATTTTTGATGTTTTTATTAGCCGCTTCAACAACACCATTCATCTTTGGATGGTAGATGACGGAATTGAGGTGCTTGATGTGGAATTTTCTGCATAACTCCTCCATCATTTTGTTGTTGAGATTCTTAGCATTATTTGACACAATGACCTCTGGTTGTCCATATCGACAAATAATATTGTTTCTGATGACAACAATGATGAATTCTTTAGTAACCCTGGGGAAGGAGGCTGCTTCTACCCATTTGCTGAAGTAGTCGATCATGGTGAATATAAATCGATGTCCATTACTGGATTTGGGCTTGATGGGCCCGATCACGTCCATTCCCCACATTGAGAAGGGCCATAGTGAAATCATATTGTGGAGTTCCCTTGGAGGGGCGTGGATAGCATTCCCATGAATCTGGCATTGATAGCACCTCTTGACGTGATCATCACAGTAAGCTTTGAGTGTAAGCCAATAATGCCCCGTTCTGAGGATCTTCTTGACAAGTAGGGGTCCGCTCATGTGAGGGCCACATACTCCACCATGAATCTCATCCATGAGTCTCTGAGCTTGGTCTTTATCTAGACATCCGAGGAGACCTAATCCAAAGATCTCTTTGTAGAGTGCATCTCCGCTCAGGTAGAATTTCATAGCAAGTCGATGAATCCGCCTCTTCTCAGTTAGGCTCGCCTCAGCGGGTGTAGATCCGTCTCACAGATACTCCTTGATGTGCTGATACCAAGGATTGTGGATAGGAGGTAGTTCATCCGATACTTCTCCAACGTAATTCCCATCGACTGGGGCTTTTTGCAGAGTAAACGTGATGCTTGGCATGTTTGTCAGGTATGTAAACCAAGGAGGCCAACGTTACTAATGCATTTGCAAAATCATTCATATTACGAGGAATGTGTAGAAAGGAGATTTCCTTGAACTCCAAAGCCATCTGTAAAACTTATCGATGGTAAGGCAGCAAATGTAATTTTTTAGTTTGATAGATTCATGTGGATTATCTGATTACCAATTCGAAATCCCCAAAGACAGTTAACCGCCTGATGCCCATTGAACGGGCAAGTTTTAGCCCCATGATATAACCTTCATACTCAATTTGTGTTGTTGGTGCCGATAAATCGCAATTTAACTACGACGATTGGATACTTATCCCGTCTGCAGGATATTAGAACTGCTCCAGCTCTAGAGCCTTCTGTGTTAACAGCTCCATCAAAATACATTCTCCACGTACGAGATGTATCGTACTGATGTTGTAGCTAAACGGTCATTATCCCTTCATCGGGAAAGTATGTTTCCAAGGGTTTGTAGTCCCCTGCAGGTGCGGCGGCCAGTTGATCCGCAATTCCTTGACCTTTGATAGACTTTTGCATCACGTAGACGATGTCAAATTGTTGTAGGATCAACTTCCATCTTGACAGTCGACAATTCAGTATGGGCTTACTGAACACATACTTGAGAGGATCCATTAGGGATATGAGATGTGTTGTGTGACCATGGAGAAATGTTATAACCTCATGGAAGCCCATGCTAAAGCACAACAATTTTTCTCAATCAGAGTGTACTTGTGTTCACTGATGCTGAATCTTTTGCTGAGGTAATAGATAGCTCATTCTTGACCTCTATTGTCTTTTTGCCCCAGCATACAACCCATGGCATTGTCATTTATAGACATGTACATGAATAGGGGAACATCATCCCTGGGAGGTACCAAAACAGGAGTGTTAATCAGTTGCTCTTTGATTGTGAGGAAGGCTTTCTGACACTCATCATTACATTTCATGTAGGAGTTCTTCCTTAATAACTTGAAGATTAGCTCACAGGTTGCTGTGAGTTGAGAAATAAATCTACTAATGAAGTTGATCCTTCCCAAAAATCCCTGTATTTCCTTCTCTGTCTGAGGAATGGGCATTTCCTTGATGGCCTGGATTTTGGTAGGATCCAGTTCAATACCTTTGTGGTTGACTAGGAAACCTAACAACTTGCCTGACTTAACAGCAAAGGCACACTTGGCGGGATTCAACTTCAAGTTGTACTTACGCAACCTATTGAAAAGTTTTCTGAGATGGTCTAAGTGGTCCTCCTCCTTTCGGGATTTGACAATGATGTCATCCACATAGATCTCTATCTCTTTATGCATTAAATCGTGGAAAAGAGCCATCATAGCTCACTGATAGGTTTCCCTGGCATTAATGAGGCCGAATGACAACTGTCTGTAGCAAAAAGTTCCCCAAGGCGTGATGAAAGCAGTTTTCTCACGATCTTCCTCAGCGACCATAATTTAATGGTACCCCGCAAAGCAATTAACAAAGGAGTACATGCCGTATTGAGCAGTATTGTCAATAAGAATGTGGATAAAGGGCACGGGAATGCTATCTTTAAGGCAAGCTTTGTTCAAATCCCGAGAATCCACGCAGACTCGCACCTTTCCCCCTAGTTTAGGCACGGGAACAATGTTGGATATCCACTCTAGATATGTAGACACCATGATAATGCTAGCTTGAAATTGTTTCACAATTTCTTCTTTAAACTTTAAACTCCACTCAGGTTTCAATCGTCTGAGCTTTTGCCTAACTGTCTTGAATCCTTCTTTAATAGGAAGGCGATGAAGAACAATGTCAGTGGACAAACCCACCATGTCTTCATGAGACCATGTAAACACATCCTGGAATTTGGTTAATAGTGCAACCATGTCATTCCGCTGATTTGTGGTAAGGTCTGAACCAATTTGGATTAGCTTAGGGTTGTCTAAGGTTCCAATATTGAAAGAAGTGGTTTGATCAAGATTGGGTTTGGGTTTATCTATGACCCATTCGATAATCTATTGAGGTATCTCAATGTCCTCTTGGATGTACATCAAGTCTGAGTCCAACTTTGCATCAAAGTTACAGCCCTTGTGGAGAGAAGGCACCTCATCAGCAAGTACAGGAACATCTAAATTCAGAGTCTTAAAACAAAAGATGCTTTCACTTAATATATGCAACTGTTCGATCATACAAAAGTGTTAGCATGTACTTGATAAAATAACTGCTAGTACTGTAAAGGAAAGAAAGAAATTAAAGTTATCTAAAGGGCAGAGGGATTTTCTGCCCATTTTACCCTTGTCGACCAATGCATGGAGTGCTGCTCCAATTGTCGAATAACATATACACTTATATGCTTAATCCTGAATAATTCACCACAAAAAATTTTAAATCCATAAAATTTCTTTCCAGAAATGTCAAATCCATTCACTTATTTTCTGTCTAGGTTCTAATATTGAACCTTAAATCAATCAATTATGATTTTAAAAATTTTCTAAATTTTCAGGTTGTCACATTCACCCCTTCTTCTAAGAATTTCGTCCCCAAAATTTACCTTACACCTTACACCATACTGCTTACACCATTCATACACATCATCACATGCTAACCAATACACCACTCACAAGTGTAAAAATTTTCAAATTTTGTTGAGGAGTTATATAGACTATTGTCTATCATTTTCGTAAAGGTTTTATGGAAATTCATCTGCAAACCGTCATAACTTACGGACATAATGGGTGATTAGCCCATACTCTCCTGTCTTGATCAATATTCTTTGGTGGAACCATTTTCTTGTTCCTCTTATCCGCCTTGGGCGCATAAAATTGTCTTACCTCAGTCTTATTGGATTCCGCACCAAAACAATTTGGTTCGGAAAATTTTTTAAAGAATGCTTAGAACTTTTTATAAATGTTGGTCTAGCTGAATCGAATAGCTTAAACTCATACCAATAATCAATTTCAATCGATTTGCGAATGTGTATAGCCAAATGTAGTTGGCAAATTAAAATTTTGAAAATATTTTTGAGAATGACGTCATGATGCCGTACTGTATTAACAGTCCATTTGAGGATGCCGTCATTGTATGACTTTGTCATAACACATCATACAATAGTGGGACAATGATTTTTGGATCGAATTCAACACTATGTATTCCCGTATTTACAAATCCATCAACTTTTTATCATCTCTGCACCAGGTTACATGGTACATGAGTGATAAATAAAATATATATATATATTTTGATATTTCAAATCATTATCGTCTAGCTGAAACAAGTAGGATAGACTATTCTTTAAATCATTCAAAAATCATTACAAATATATATATATATATATATATATATATATATATATATATATATTCAAAAGCACATAATGCGTATTTAGCTTAATGTCAAATTTTCGAAGTCTAGCATAGCTAGGAGTTTTGGAAAACCTATGTCTCCACTAGTGATCAATTGTTTAGACAATCTATCTGTTCCTATTATCTTCAATACTCCATTCATAAAAAACTATACCCAGTTCATCAAACTTACCACACTTACGAGTTCAGGAACCTTCCACAATCATATGAGTTTAAGAACTTGTCCTAGTCAGACCTTTGACGTCCATTCGCTGAGGGGTTCATAAACATTTCATATAATCATGAGTCATGAACGTACCATAAGTATGAGTTTTAAGAACTCGTACTTAATCCTATATTCTCTACCTATACCCTACTTATCTGGTATACACCTGTGAAAAAAATCACCTTCTCAACAGGTATATAGCAAATAGCGCGACACAAACATTTCAATGATTATCAGTGCCAGAAATTAAGTGGTTTTTACACCAAGTAAAATTCCCCGCCCATAACAAGGAATCCTACAACTCAGCTGCTGAAATGTGTCCTTAATTGAAATCCCCACCTAATCTTAACTCCCTTCTCAATACGAATTTCATTTAATCCGTATTCATAATCCTTTCCTGAATCTGTACCAATTTGTAGTACAACTTTCATACAACATTCTTGCCGTAAACTTTTCAATCATTAGATTGATTCTTTTCCCTGCTATCACCTTATCAGATCACGGGATGATCTCATCGTATATATTATAATTCATTTCTATACTATGATTTTTTTGTTTTACGATCTCCTATCCATGTACTTTAAGTATTTTAGACTCTATCTATTCACCACTACTGTTCACCTTTATTATCAGATTTAGGGAACTCTGTGTCTTTATAACCCGCTGAGATTCATCTTTGAATCATACCGACTCACTAACTCTATTTGAGTTAGTACCTATCCTAATCACTGCGGTTATTGGTCTCAGGTATTCCTACCTAGGGTTCATAACCAACACCTCTGATACCAACTGTGATAGCCCCAAATTCGGGTCCCAAATCACCACGAATCTGGTATACTATTTCTATAACTAATTAAGGAAGATATAAACATATATTGTTTATACATTAAACTTACACATAATCCCCAAGGTCGAGAACCTTCACTTAATACACAATTCATAACTTATTTGACTTACAATGTCATTAATATACTCTACTATTACAAACTTTATCTGCACATGTATTCCAAAGATGGACTTGTCTTTATCTTTTCCTTGTATTCGACGTATTCATCTTAATATGCAATGTTTATCATGATATAGCAAGGGTGAGCAATAAGGTTGCCCATCAAGTATAAATTTATTTAAGGATATATTATGAATGAAAGAATTTGAATAATAAGTTGGCTATAATTCTTCAATATAGTTGAGAACTAGCATGACCAAACTTGCATAGTTGAAGAACATTTAACATGAACATATCAATTATATCTTAACCGAATGGTAATGAAGGTGATCAGCCTTTCATGCCTGATTAATACATGCAATATGTACATAGTACAATTTAACAATTCTTAGACATGACAATTAGCAATGATTAACCATAAGTATATTTGAATGAAACAACTCGAGATCGAGTTAAGAAAAACTTGTTTGTTCGGTCGATTACTGTTACGCAATTTAATAAGCTTTGTCTGAAGACCTAATATATAAATAATATCGATATACAAATTAGAATAATATCATCACAATATAATACTATTATATATATACATAGAATAACCTAAACACATAACACATAACCCTATCAATCTACAACCACATAAGACTTAGTATCAGGTCAAACTATTTCAGTCTGACTTGAGTCCGACAAAATTTTAACATCCCGACGGTCTAGTCGAACAAATCTCGAGTCTAAAATCACTAAGACTCGGTCTAAACTGGTTCACGGATATCTTAGATAATTTATTATCAATCAAAATATTTTTCATAAGCTCATAATAATTTTCAGATAATTATTACCATTTATCATGATTTTCAATCATTAATATCATATTTATGTAATTTAAATACCATATAATTCCTTTATCATTAATATTTATTTAATATTAAATATTAATGAAAATCATAACATAATATTATAATATATTTATAATGTCATAAAGTATTTTCATTACTTTAAAATAATATTTATATGATTTTTAAGCAGTTAAATTCATTATCCGATAATTGCTATTAATCTTTAAATATTAATATTTTCATGATAAAATATCAAAAGTTATATTTTATAAATTCAAATATTTTTATAACACTTAAACCATTTTTATAGGATTTTTAAATCATTAATTCTTTTTTCTATAATTTTTTAATATATTTATTAAATAAATTAATTTCCATTAATATTAATTAATTAGTGAAATTCATCACATAATATTAAAAGTCATTAAAAACAACTTAAAATATTTTCTTATACCATAATATAATTTTTCATGCTTTTTCAAGTATTAAAATCATTTTTTAACTAATTTATTTAATATTATAATTAAATAAATTAAATACCATTAATATTCCAAAAATATTAAATATTTATGGAATATACTCATAATAATAAAAAACTAATTTTTAGGCTTTAAAATAATTTATAGAAATTTATTATGTATTTTTAATAATTAAAAACTAATTTTCTCTAATTATTTAATAAAATAATTCATTTTCTGAATTTAAGTGTCGCTAAAGGTGCATTAGGCGACAAAATTGTCACTTATTGTGTTCTTAAGCCTTCAAAGTCTGATTGTAGGGTACTACCTTTGACCGATTCAAATGTTATGATTTTGATGTTATCTGGGTTATCTATTATGTTAATGTTGTAGTACTGATGTAGTACTACAACCCTAATCAAGTTCCATAACCAAATCATAACACAACAACAAGATCTAATCTACAGAAAACCTTGCCAGACGTGTTCTTGAGTTTCTGGGCTGCTTAGAAACTCAAGCAGTGCGAAGGTCCCTACTTTGAAGCTTCATAATTTGCAGTCTGTGTCTAATTTGTGAGATACAATGGTTTCTACATGTAGTCCTGATGTTAGAGTACAATTATACGACCTTATATCATTCTAAAATCAACACTTGTGACAGATCTGTGCAAGTCAAACCATACTAGAAAAATCGCTCATGAAGGTTCTGGGTTTCCCAGAAACCTTCATAAGGCAAAACGGTCAACGTACTTTGACCAAGGTTAACTTCAATCCTGTTCATGATTTGAGTAATATATAGGTATGAATGTGGAGTTCTTATGTCATATTACAACATCAAAACAACAGCATGGACTAACTATCAAAGATAAGCAAGATCAAAGACTTTAAAAATGGCAGTCAGAAATTGTGGACATCTGTGAATTTTTCTGGGTTGCCCATAAACGGATTTCGTGATCGGTCAACTAGGTTTGACCACTTATAACATGAAATCTATACATGATATAACCTTTATTTAAGCTCCCGATCAAAGCCAACATGGCAAAGAACAGATCCAAAACATAAAACACATAGCACCAAAAACACACAGATCTAGAAGTCCTGACATTTGCTTGTCAGACAACATTTCAAAGTTTTTCCAGATTTTTGAAAACTTCAATTTCGTGTATCTTGATGTTATGGATCTAAGATATAACAACCCAGATCAGTCAATAACATCTTAATACACAACATTAACCATCTAAACACAAAATTTAACATGAATCATAAGGATTTCTAAGTTTAGGGTTTTGTACCTTCTTTGAGCTTTGATCTAGAATCTGATCCTTATGATCTGATCATGGCTGGCTAGAGACTTAGATAGGAACTAAATCACTTAATAATTTCATGGGTCTTGAGAGAAAAATGTTGGTTGAGGGTTTGTAGACAAATGGGGCTAAAAATGTGACTTTTCTCTCTCTAATATATATATATATATATATATATATATATATATATATATATATTGGTGGCAATTGATGGTGATTAGTTAATTTAAGTCACATGGGCGATATCTAGTTGTTTACCAACTCCATATTTGGCAAGATCTACAAGCAATCTACTAAATAATGCAAAAGGGAACATATGACTTTTGGATTGAATTTTTAAGGGCACAATTAACAATTGCTATATCCCTTACGGTTTGGACCATTAGCGTTTAACCCTTAGAGTTAAAACCTAAGATTTTCAAAAATACAAATTTCTAGGATTTTCAACTTAGGTTTTCAAAATAGAAAATTATGATTTTTAAATTATAATTAGGGTTTCCTAATTATATTATAATTTCCTAATCACATTAGGACTTAAAAAAAATTAGGATTTATATTTCCTAATTAAAAATTAAAATTACCTAATTACCAATTAGGCTTTTAAATTTATAAATTAGGGTTCCTAATAATTAGGGTTTCTAATTATTAGAATTTCTAATTATTCAATTAGAGTTATCCCTAATTAGGTTTAAAATTAATACACAAAATTCTTATTCATAGAATTTAAATTCCCAGATTAGGGTTCTAATATCTCCAATTAGGGTTTTAAATTTGCGGAACTGAAATTAGGGTTTCCGATCCGATATTAGGGTTTTATATCAATCGCTATGAGTTTCTAACTGAACATTGACGTTCTTAATATATACTTAGGGTTTGACACTGATATAATTTATCTGGTCAACCCTTGACCCTTAACCACATTCTGTTCACACACATGACCATGCACACAGAACATATACACTTATATGCTTAATCCTGAATAATTCACCACAAAAATTTTTAAATCCATAAAATTTCTTTCCAGAAATGTCAAATCCATTCACTTATTTTCTGTCTAGGTTCTAATATTGAACCTTAAATCAATCAATTATGATTTAAAAAAATTTCTAAATTCTCGGGTTGTCACAGGACCTGGCGGTACAAACTAGGGAAAACCATCCTCATTGGGGAGGACCGATGATGGAATATGTTATAGAAATCTTCCTCAGACAAAACACATCCACACGAGTCTCTCATACATGAGAGGTGCATCCTTAGCAGGAAGTCTGTACCAAGGATTAAGGACTTTGGTGATAACCCCAACGTCAACATTCTGGAAGTTCCTGAGAGCTTTGGAGTAGACATCCAAGCAGTTCACCAGTGACGCCCCCAAAACAGGTATACATCACCCATCTTGAGTCTCCAAATACATGGTACAAAAATCAAATACAAACTTCTTTAATACAAATGTCGTGTAAAAATACGACAAAACATAGTTGAGTTTTTAAAACGAATATTGTCTTCTAGACAATATCAAAACTCAATGAAGTCCTCATTACAATTATTATCACACTATTTCACAGAATAGTGAGGACTACTAAAGCAACTTATCCTGGACCATCATTCCATTCCTTGACTCGTCCCAGCTATATTCTCATTTCCTGAAGAGAACAATGAAAGAAAAGGGTGAGTTCAACTAGCCCAATAAAAAATATTATGACTAAGATAATGTAGAATAAATTATCATTAGTCTTTAACAGTATAACAACTGATAGAATACAATAGACAACAAGTTTTAGATCAACAACTGCAGCGGAATAAGCAATCCATTAGAAGAGTCAAGTATAGCATAAAATCTACTATCTTTTATGATTTAAAAAAAGTTTTTCATCAACTTTATCGCTGAGACTCAGCTTAATAAATAAACCATATCATCAATTCTTCCCTTCACTACGGGCCAATGATATTCATTAAATCATCAATGGTCATGACTATACCGAATAATCCCTGGTCATAATCATACCAAAAATTGTCCATCAATGCACTACAGGCCATTGAGGACTTTCACCACATCATTCGTCACATTACGGTCATGATTAAACTGAATAATCCCTGGTCATAATCATACCAAGTCCATCTATGCACGTAAGCCAAAGATGACTTTCATCACAATATAAGCATGAGGATGATGACAATGACATAATAATTCAATAAAATAAGTTCAAGGATAAATTTTAAAGATTTATAATTTAATTTATCCAGAAATCAATAACGTCCAAATTGTCAACATGATACTGTTTTATGGAGTAAAATTCAAGAATAATATTCATGTACCAAAAATAATTTGGACATAAAAGAAATATATTTTTTGGGTGAATAGTACCCCGCTTCAGGAATAATACTCCGTGAATAGTACCCCGACACGAAAAGTGTCTCAAATACCCGAGTGAACTATACTAGAGTGAATAGTAATTGGGTGAATAGTAACCCATGAATAATAACTCGTGAATAGTACTCCGGCATAAAAAGTGCCCCGAATACCCGAGTGAATAATACTAGAGTGAATAGTAACCGGGTGAATAGTTACTCGTGAATAGTAACTCGTAAAAGAAAAATACCAAAGAAAATGATATTCCATGACGAGTACAAAAGAAATGATATCTCATACGTGTAAGACCCCAACTTTTATGAATAAAGATTTAAATTTCTCGAAATATTTTTTTGAATATTATTGTGTGGATTTGATATGATGTTATAGTTATGGGTAGTATTTATAAATTTTGCGAAGTATGCAAGTTGTTATTCGATTGGTCGGGGAATATTCATTTTAACAGAAATATTAAATGCGACAAGCACAATCATTGGTGGACCCTACACAGCGAAAGTATTGTCATAGTAAGAAAAGCATGTAATTATCTTTTATAAAAATAACGGCGGAAGTGTTACCATTAAAATTGTTGAACTACCCGGTAGTAAAAGTACAGTAATACGTTTAGTTGTATAATAGCACACGGTATTGGTTATTAATGCTTACGTGATAAGTCACTCCGATTATACTCAATTATTGCTACGATAATTTTCGATCATCATATCTCGTATTATTGATTCGATTATTGTCACAAGATTATCATACGCATAATATGTTATATTATTAAATCAATAATTGAGATGACAAAGTTATTCATATTATTAAATTGCAATATTTATAATGTCTAGAAGTTACACAAGGAGAGGTTTGGTCACCTAATTGCGCTGATAGGAAGAAATCCTTATTGGAAAGCCCCTCTTTCCAGGAACAACTTTGGTTGTTAAATATTGTGAGTTATAATATTAATGATAAGCTCGTGTTGATTAAAGATGAATTTGATAGTTCCATTGTGTTGGGATTATTTGTGTTAGTAGAAATCAACATTTATCTCGATAATAATTGATGTCTGGAGGTTATATTGTTCAATCGGGTATTCAGGGCACTTTTCGTGCCGGAGTACTATTCATGAGTTACTATTCACGAGTTATTATTCATGAGTTAATATTCATAAGTTACTATTCATGGGATACTATTCACCTGAACAAAATATATTTCTTTTCGGTCCAAATTATTTTTGAGTACAATATTATTCCATAAGGACATGTGCTAATTTTTCAGACCGTTGGTTGAAATTATAATAATAAATCAATATGGATCGTTGGTTTAAAGTTTAATAGTGAATCAGTATGGACCGTTGGTTTAAAGTTTAATATGGACCGTCCGTTTAAAAGTAAATCAATCTGGACCGTTCATGAATTAGTTACTATTCAATCCATTCTCCTATAAATAGAAGTTCATTCCTTCATTATTTCTTACGAATTCACTGTAACTCTTGAGAGAGAAATTATAGAGAGAAAGAAGAAAAGAAGTCAGCTACCTTTCTATTCCAATATCCAGTTTCTTCTAAGGTAAGAGGTGTTATTCTTTCGTATTCATGAAGAGAACTTCTGTTATTCCATTCTTTATTACTCTGTTGGAATAACCTGTATAAGTGGACTCCCCTATACATGGTGATCTTCTTCTGTTATGCCATTCCTTATTATTATGTTGGAATAACTTTGCTTTTATGAAGTACCGCATACATGGTGAAATTCTTCTATTATTCCATTCTTTATTATTACATTGGAATATCCGCCGGTCTTAATTTACTTTGACACAGTTCCATTATTTATTATTCGCATTTATTATTCTCACGAATATCTTATGCATGCGTTTTTCTGTGGGACACGGTTCCATTATTTATTATTCCGCATTTATTATTCTCGCTGAATATCCATTACGTGCATTTACGCTTAAACCCGGTTCCATTATTTATTATTACATTGGGAATAACTCATGCATGCGGTCTCTATCGCATGCATGGTGAATCATTCTGTTATTCCATTCTTTATTATTTTGGTGGAATAACCTGTCTATGTGGATTACCACATGCATGGTGAATGATCCTTTGTATTCATTTCTTATTAAATTGTGGAAATGATATGTATACGTGGATTACCACATGGCGGGTGAAAATCCATTTGCTGTTTCATATATTCTTTATTATACTCAGTTGGTTAAAGTTTTGACTTCTATACTCCATGAAATTAGTGGAATATCCTTGATATTTGCGCTTCATCCAGTATCTTTTCATGGAAATATTCTTCTAATCATTCTTAAATTTTACTCTACAAAGAAGTATCATGTTGAAAATTTGGACGTTATTAGTTCTTGGATAAATTAATTCTTGAACTTGTTTTATTGAATTATTATGTCATTGTCATTATCCTCATGCTTATATTGTAATGAAAGTCATCTTTGGCTTACGTGCATAGATGGACTTAGTATGATTATGACCAGGGATCATTAGGTATAATCATAACCTGTAATGTTATAAATGATGTGGTAAAAGTCCTCGATTGGCTTTTGTAATGCATTGATGGGACAGTTTTTGGTATGATTATGACCGAGGATTATTCGGTATAGTCATGACCATGAGTTGATGATTTAATGAATATCTTTGGCTCGCGAAGTGCGGGGATGATTAGAAGATGTTGTTTATTTATTTAAAAGTCGAGTCTCGGCCGATAAAAGTTGATGAAAACATTTTTAAATCATAGAAGATAGTAGGTTTTATTCTCTACTTGACTCTTCTAATGGATTGCTTATTCCGCTATAGTTAAACATGATGTCTATTGTATTTTATCAGTTTAACATTGTTGAAGACTATTGATAATTGTGGAAAAGAAGGGCACTTAGCCCGATTTTGTCGTGCACCAAAGTCAAGTCCAGCTGGGATTGAGGCATCAAAGGGTGTCCTAGACAAGACAAAACCTGTAGTTCAGGGGAAAGCGTTTGTCGTAACCTCCCAAAAAGCGAGGAATCTGAACGAGGTGATCACGGGTAAGTTAACCATAAACTCTAGAGAAGTTTATACTTTATTTGATACCGGTTCTACCTATTCCTTTATTTCTCCTACTTGCGCTCAACGTTTAAATTTGACTCCGGAGAAATTAGACTTTGACTTATCTGTTGAAACTCCGTTGGGAGAAACATTCATTACATCCACGGTTTATAAGTCTTGTTTGATTCAAATCGGTAACCACACGTTACCTGTCGATCTTATTTCTTTGAAGATACTTGCATTTGATGTGATTTTAGGGATTGATTGGTTAACTACTCATCATGCTAAAATCAATTATTTTCGTAAGGTTGTTAGCTTTCATATTCCTAACCAACCTATTATGCGAATTCAAGCAACCAAACCATTAAAATCCATCACTTTGTCATCTCAAGCCATAAAGCTATTCGTTTTATTGAAAAAGCGGATGTCAAGCTTTCTTAGCCCATGTCACGGATCTAAACAAAAATACGTCAGTTTTGAATGATATTTCTATTGTTAATATATTTCCTGACGTATTCCCTGAAGAACTTCCTACCCTACCCCCAGAGCGAGAAATTGAATTTTGTATCGACCTTGAATCAAGTACAAAACCCATTTCCAAAGCCCCATATCGAATGGCTCCTATTGAACTTCAGGAGTTAAAAACCCAACTACAGGAATTGTTAGACATTAGTTTCATTCGTCCTAGTACGTCTCCTTGGGGTGCTCCTATTCTATTCGTGAAGAAGAAAGATGGAAGTATGCAACTTTGTGTTGATTATAGGGAGTTCAATCATGTCACCATCAAAAATATGTACCCGTTACCTCGTATTGATGATCTGTTTAACCAGTTGCAAGGCGCCAAATTCTTTTCAAAGATCTATCTTCGTTCTGGATATCATAAGTTGAGGATTAAAACTGATGACATTCCAAAGACTGCTTTCAGAACTCGGTACGGGCATTATGAATTCCTAGTCATGTCTTTTGGATTGACTAACGCTCCAGCTGCCTTCATGGACATGATGAACCGAGTATTCAAGGAATATTTGGATCACTTTGTGGTCGTCTTTATTGATGACATCCTCATATAATCCAAAACCCGTGAAGACCATGAGAAACACTTGAGGCTGATACTTCAAAAGCTTCGTGAAAACAAGCTATATGCTAAGTTGAAGAAATGCGAGTTCTGGCTTGAGGAAGTACCATTCCTTGGGCACGTAGTATCAAGTCATGGAATATATGTTGACCCAACAAAGATTGAAGTAATTCAAAGCTGGGACAAACCTAAGTGAGTGACTGAGGTACGTAGCTTTCTCGGCTTAGCTGGTTATTATCGGAGATTCGTAGAAGGCTTTTCTCGAATTACTACTCCATTAACGCAGTTAACTCGAAAAGATACTAAATTCATTTGGAGCGAGGAATGTGAGAAGAGTTTTCAAGAACTCAAGAGTAGACTCATTTCAGCAACTATTTTGACAATACCATCTGACACGGAGGGATTTATCATTTACAGTGAAGCTTCAAGCAAAGGGTTAGGATGTGTTCTCATGCAACATGGGAAAATCATAGCCTATGCCTCACGACAACTCAAAGAATATGAGAGGAATTATCTTACTCATGATCTAAAGTTGGTCGCTGTCATTTTTGCGCTAAATATTTGGAGGCATTACCCGTATGGAGAGAAGGTGGAGAACTATACGGATCATAAAAGCCTCAAATATTTCTTCACTCAGAAGGAACTCAACATGCGGCAACGACGTTGGCTTGAACTGTTGAAAGATTATGATCATACCATCCAATACCATCCTGGAAAAGCGAACGTAGTAGCTGATGCATTGAGTAGAAGATCATATACGGGCACGAGTACATTATTGTCAACGCAAGGGCCCATTGTGTATAACTTACGAAGGATGGAGATAGAGTTAAAGACTCCAGGGACCCATATGATGATGGCGAATATATGAGTAGAACCGACTTTAATCGATAAAGTTTAAGTTGCTCAAGCTACAGACCTGAAGCTGATGCATATGAAGAAGAAAGTGGAAGAAGGTGCTATTCTGAAAGCAAGAATCGATGAAGAAGGAATACTTCGAGTCAACTCCAGACTTTGTGTTCCTAATGATTTTGACTTAAAGTATAAAATCATGATGGAGGCGCACAACACACCATTTGCAATCCATCCTGGGAGTACCAAAATGTATCGTGATCTTCGTCATACATTTTGGTGGAGCAATATGAAGAGAGAGATAGCGTTGTTTATCTCAAGGTGTCTAACTTGTCAACGAGTCAAGGCGGAGCATCAAGTGCCAAAAGGTCCATTGCAACCACTTGAAATTCCAAAATGGAAGTGGGAGCACATTACCATGGATTTCATTCTTTGGTCTTCCCAAGGTTTCTCAAGGCATAGATGCGATTTAGGTCATTGTTGATAGATTGACCAAGTCTGCTCATTTCTTACCGATACGAGAAACTTATACACTTGAACGTCTTACTAGTATGTACATAAACGAGATTGTAAGATTGCATGGTATGCCAGTATCCATAGTTTCTGATCGAGACCCAAGATTCACTTCAAGATTTTGGGTTAGTTTGCAAAAAGCCATGGGCACGGATTTATAATTTAGTTCGGCATATCATCCTCAAACGGACGGGCAGTCAAAAAGAACTATTCAAACTCTTGAAGATTTATTAAGACTCTGTGTCCTTGACTTCAAGGGAAGTTGGGATAAGTTCTTACCATTGGTGGTGTTTTTCTATAATAACAGTTATCAAGCAAGTATTGGCATGGCTCCATTTGAGGTGTTGTATGGAAGAAAGTGTTGTTCTCTAGTATGCTGGGATGAGGTGGGTGAAGCAACGTTGTTGGGACCAAATTTGGTATGTATGACTACGGAAAAGATTCAAACGATTCGACAACGTATAAAAACCTCACAAGATCGACAAAAGAGTTATGCTGATCTTCATCGAAAGGACATGGAATTTGACATTGGAGATCATGTGTTGTTACGTGTTGCTCCGTGGAAAGGAGTTACAAGATTTGGAAAGAGAGGAAAGCTCAATCCTCGATTCATCAGTCCATTTATAATCCTCGAACGAGTAGGAACTGTGGCTTATAGACTTGCCTTACCACCAAGTATGTCTCATGTTCATAATGTTTTTCACATATCTATGTTACGTAAATATGTGAAAGACCCGAACCACATTATTGAATTAGAACTAGGCAAGATAGAGGAAGATTTAACATATGAAGAGTTACCTGTTAAAACCTTGGATAAGAAGGATCATATTTTATGCTCCAAGGTTATACCTCAAGTCAAAGTTTTATGGAGAAACCAGGATGTGGAAGAAATGACCTGGGAGTTAGAATATAAGATGAAATCAAGATATCCTCACCTCTTCGATATATCAGGAACGTACCCTAATTTTGAGGACAAAATTTCATAAGAAGGGGAGGTTGTAAGACCCCAACTTTTATGAATAAAGATTTAAATTTCTCCAAATATTTTTTTGAATATTATGGTGTGGATTTGATATGATGTTACAGTTGTGGGTAGTATTTATAAATTTTGCAAAGTATGCAAGTTGTTATTCGATTGGTCGGGGAATATTCATTTTAACAGGGAATATTCGTACGACGGCACAATCATTGGTGGACCCCACAACGGAAGTATTATCGTAGTAAGAAAATGACATAATTATCTTTTAATAAAAATAATGGCAGAAGTGTTACCGTTAAAACTGTTGAACTACCCCGTAGTAAAAGTACAGTAATACGCGTGGTTGCATAATAGCACACGTTATTGGTTATTGATGCTTACGTGATAAGTCACTCAGTTATACTCAATTATTGCTACAGTAATTACTGCATCATATCTCTTATATTATTGATTCAATTATTATCACAGTATCATCTGCACAATATGTTATTTTATTAAATCAATAATTGAGACGACAAAGTTATTCATATTATTAAATTTCAAATATTTACAATGTCTAGAAGTTTTGTCAAGGAGAGGTTTGGTCACCTAATTGCGCGCCAATAGGGAGAAATCCTTATTGGAAAGCCCCCTCTTTCCTGGGAACAACCTGGTTGTTAAATATTGTGAGTTATAATATTAATGATAAGCTCGTGTTGATTAAAGATGAATTTGATAGTTCCATTGTGTTGGGATTATTTGTGTTAGTAGAAATCGACATTTATCTCGATAATAATTGATGTCTGGAGGTTATATTGTTCAATCGGGTATTCAGGGCACTTTTTTTGTTGGAGTACTATTCATGAGTTACTATTCATAAGTTACTGTTCATGAGTTATTAATCATGAGTTACTATTCACGAGTTACTATTCACGAGTTACTATTCGCGGGATACTATTCACCTGAACAAAATATATTTCTTTTCGGTCCAAATTATTTTTGAGTACAATATTATTCCATGAGGAGATGTGCTAATTTTTCAGACCGTTGGTTGAAATTATAATAGTAAATCAATATGGATCGTTGATTTAAAGTTTAATAGTGAATCAATATGGACCGTTGGTTTAAAGTTTAATATGGATCGTCCGTTTAAAAGTAAATCAATCTGGACCGTTCATGAATTAGTTACTATTCAATCCATTCTCCTATAAATAGAAGTTCATTCCTTCATTATTTCTTACGAATTCACTGAAACTCTTGAGAGAGAAATTATATAGAGAAAGAAGAAGAGAAGTCAGCTACCTTTCTATCCCAATATCCAGTTTCTTCTAAGGTAAGGGGTGTTATTCTTTCGTATTCATGAAGAGAACTTCTGTTATTCCATTCTTTATTACTCTGTTGGAATAACCTGTATAAGTGGACTCCCCTATACATGGTGATCTTCTTCTGTTATGCCATTCCCTATTATTATGTTGGAATAACCTGTTTATGTGAAGTACCGCATAAATGGTGAAATTCTTCTATTATTCCATTCTTTATTATTCTGTTGGAATATCCGGTCGGTGCGAATTTCGCCTGACCTGGTTCCATTATTTATTATTACGCATTTATTATTCTCGCCGGAATATCACATGCATGCATGTTTTTTACTTGGGACCTAGTTCCATTATTTATTATTCCGAATTTATTATTCTATCGGAATATCTTGTCTGTGCGTTTTACGCCGGACCTGGTTCTATTATTTATTATTCCGCATTTATTATTCTGTCAGAATATCCTATCTGTGCATTTACGCTAAACCTGGTTCCATTATTTATTATTCTGTTGGGAATAACCTGTCTGTGCGGTCTCTATCTCATGCATGGTGAATCATTCTGTTATTCAATTCTTTATTATTTTGGTGGAATAACCTGTCTATATGGATTACCACATGCATGGTGAATGATCCTTTGTATTCATTCCTTATTAAATTGTGGAAATGATCTGTATACGTGGATTACCGCATGGCGAGTGAAAATCCATTTGCAGTTTCATATATTCTTTATTATACTCAGTTAGTTAAAGTTTTGACTTCTATACTCCATGAAATTAGTGGAATATCCTTGATATTTGTGCTTCATCCAGTATCTTTTCATGGAAATATTCTTCTGAGCATTCTTAAATTTTACTCTACAAAGAAGTATCATGTTAACAATTTGGACTTTATTAGTTCTTGGATAAATTAATTCTTGAACTTGTTTTATTGAATTATTATGTCATTGTCATCATCCTCATGCTTATATTGTAATGAAAGTTATCTTTGGCTTACGTGCATAGATAGACTTAGTATGATTATGACCAGGGATCATTCGGTATAATCATGACCTGTAATGTTATAAATGATGTGGTAAAAGTCCTCAGTGGAGTGTAATGCATTGATGGACAGTTTTTGGTATGATTATGACAAGGGATTATTCGGTATAGTCATGACCATTGATGATTTAATGAATATCCTTGGCTTGTAGTACAAGGATGATTAGAAGATGTGGTTTATTTATTAACCTGAGTCTTAACGATAAAAGTTGATGAAAACATTTTTAAATCATAGAAGATAGTAGGTTTTATTCTCTACTTGACTCTTCTAATGGATTACTTATTCCGCTATAGTTAAACATGATGTCTATTGTATTTTATCAGTTTAACATTGTTGAAGACTATTGATAATTTATCCTGCATTATCTTAGTCATAATATTTCTTACTGGGCTAGTTGAGCTCACCCTTTCTTTCACTGTTCTCTTCAGGAAATGAGAATATAGCTGGGACGAGTCGGGGAAAGGAGTGACGATCCAGAAGATAGCATTAGTAGTCCTCACTATTCTGTTAAATAGTGTGACAATAAATGTAATGAGGACTCCTTTGAGTGTGGATATTTTCTAGATGACAATATTCTTATTAAAACTCTTAGTTTATGTATTGTCGTATATTACACGACGGTTGTATAATTAAGTTTGTATTTGTATTTTGTACCATGTATTTGGCGACTTAAGATGGGTGATGTATACCTATTTTAGGGGCGTCACAAGGCGAGTATAATAGAATATACGAAACTGCAAATGGATTTTCACCCGCCATGCTGTAATCCACGTAGACAGATCATTTCCACAATTTAATAAAGAATGAAAACGAAGGATCATTCACTATGCATTCGGTAATCCACAAAGACATGTTATTCCAACAGAATAATAAAGAATGGAATAACAGAAGAATTCACCAGGCATGCGATAGACCGCATAGACAGGTTATTTCCAACAGAATAATAAAGAATGGGACTAGGTCATGCGTAATCCGTACAGACAAGATATTCCAATAGAATAATAAAAATGGAATTAGGTCATGCGTAATCCGATTGCATATGATATTCCAATGAGAATAATAAAGAAACGGAACCGGTCATGCGAATCCGCATGCATGGATATTCCAACAGAATAATAAAGAATGGAATAACAACAAAATTCACCAGGCATGCGATAGACCGCACAGACAGGTTATTCCAACAGAATAATAAAGAATGGAATAAAAGAAGAATTTCACCATGTATGCGGTACTTCGCATAGACAGGTTATTCTAACATAATAATGAAGAATGGAATAATAGAATAATTTCACCATGTATGCGGTACTTCGCATAGACAGGTTATTCCAACATAATAATAAAGAATGGAAAACTAGAAGAATTTCACCATGGATTGGTGAGTCCTCAGTATCATGAGTTATTCCAACAGAATAATAAGGAATGGAATAACAATAGCTCTCTTCATGAATACGAAAGAAATAATACCCCTTACCTTTGAAGAAAACTGGAATAGTGAGGTAGCAGACTTCTCTTCTCCTTTCTCTCTATAATTTCTCTCTGTAATAATTGCTCTATAGCTTTAGTGAATTGGTGAGAAATGAAGGAATAATGAGCTTCTATTTATAGGAAAATATAATTTCGATAATTACACATTTTGGGGCTCAAAATATTACAGTATAATACCTTCATCTTTTCCTTCATTTTTAATTTAGTCCTGCAAGTATTATCAAACTTGCACCACCTCTCCTAATAGTAAATCATGTGAATCAATAGTATATCATCTGACTCAATAGTTCTAAACATGTGAAAAAATAATTATAGTATAGTACCACCATCTATACCTCCATTTTTAACTTAGTCATGCAAGTATTATCAATCATGCACCAACTCCCCTAATAGTAAATGAATGTGAATCAATAGTACACACATTTGAACAAATAGTTATAATCATGTGAATCAATAGCAATTAATTGTTCATTTATCTAGTGAATTACCCAATTGATCAATATAACTTCCAGATATCAATTATTATCGAAATAAATATTGATTTCCACTAACACTAATAATTCCCACACAATGGAACTATCAATTTCATCTTTAATCAACACGAACTTATTAATCATTAATATTATAACTCACAATATTTAACAACCAAGTCGTTCCCAGGAAAAAGAGGGCTTTCCGATAAGGATTTCTCCCTATTGGCGCGCAATTAGATTATTTAACCTCTCCTTGATAGAAGTTCTAGACATTGTCAATATTGCAAATAATAATATGAATAACTTTGTTGTCTCAATTATTGATTTAATAATATAACAAATTAACATAGGATATTGTGACAATAATTGAATCAATAATATGAGAGATATGATGCAGCAATTACTGTAGCAATAATTGAGTATAACTAAGTGACTTCTTACGTAGGCATCAATAATTAATACCGTGTGCTACTATGCAACCACGCGTATTACTGTACTATTACCACTGGGTATTTTATGACAACTTTCTTACTTTGCAAAATTTTCAAATATCACCCTTAACTTTAAACTTTTATCAATTTAACTATTTAGTAAAATAGAAAAATTGAATACTTTTATTTCATAAAATTCGGGATCTCACAATCTCCCGTCCTTATGAAATTTCGCCCTCGAAATTTACGTACCTGGTAGTTCAAAGAGATGAAAATACCTTGCTTTCTTTTTGGTTTGTACCTTCCCGGTTATTTCCTCTCTATCATGATTTTCCCATTTCTCATCTCCTGTATTTCAGATATCATTCTAGAATATAGTTTCAAAATAAGGGTTAATTAACATGCCACATATTATCCCTATATTCTGACCGACCAATTAAATAACAAGTAACTTAGGAAGGTCATACTAGCAAAGGATTTACCCATCATACCCCTCCTAGTTCTAGCCTCACATCTTAGCTAGGGATCATATCCCTAAGCTTTGATACCAACTGTGATGCCCCCAAAACAGGTATACATCACCCATCTTAAGTCGCCAAATACATGGTACAAAAATCAAATACAAACTTCTTTAATACAACTGTCGTGTAAAAATACGACAAAACATAGCTGAGTTTTTAAAACGAATATTTTCTTCTAAACAATATCCATAATCAATAAAGTCCTCATTACAATTATTATCACACTATTTCACAAAATAGTGAGGACTACTAAAGCCACTTATCCTGGACCATCACTCCATTCCCCGACTCGTCCCAGCTATATTCTCATTTCCTGAAGAGAATAATGAAAGAAAAGGGTGAGCTCAACAAGCCCAATAAGAAATATTATGACTAAGATAATGCAGAATAAATTATCCTTAGCCTGCAACAGTATAATAACGGATAGAATACAATAGACAACAAGTTTTAGATCAACAACTGCAGCGGAATAAGTAATCCATTAGAAGAGTCAAGTAGAGCATAAAATCTATTATAATCTATGATTTAAAAAAAGTTTTTCATCAACTTTATCGCTGGGACTCAGCTTAATAAATAAACCATATCATCGATTCTTCCCTGCACTACGGGCCAAGGATATTCATTAAATCATCAATGGTCTTGACTATACCGAATAATCCCTGGTCATAATCATACCAAAAACTGTCCATCAATGTACTACAGGCCACTAAGGACTTTCACTCATCATTCATCACACTACGGTCATGATTATACCGAATAATCTCTGGTCATAATCAAACCAAGTCCATCTATGCACGTAAGCCAAAGATGACTTTCATCACAATATAAGCATGAGGATGATGACAATGACATAATAATTCAATAAAACAAGTTCAAGGATAAATTTTAAAGATTTATAATTTAATTTATCCAGAAATCAATAACGTCCAAATTGTCAGCATGATACTGCTTTGTGGAGTAAAATTCAAGAATAATATTCATGTACCAAAAATAATTTGGACAGAAAAGAAATATATTTTTTGGGTGAATAGTACCCTGTGAATAGTACTTTGGGAATAATGCCCCGTGAATACTACATTGACACAAAAAGTGCCTCAAATACACGAGAGAATTATACTAGAGTGTATAGTAATCGTGTGAATAGTAACTCATGAATAGTACTTCGGCACGAAAAGTGCCCCAAATACCCGAGTGAATAATACTAGAGTGAATAGTTACCGAGTGAATAGTAACCCATGAATAGTAACTCGTAAAAGAAAAATACCAAAAAAATGATATTCTATGACGAGTACAAAAGAAATGATATCTCATACGAGTATAATAGAATATATGAAACTGCAAATAGATTTTCACCGGCCATGTGGTAATCCACGTAGACAGATTGTTTCCACAATTTAATAAAGAATGAATACGAAGGATGATTCACCATGCATGCGGTAATCCACATAGACAGGTTATTCCAACAGAATAGTAAAGAATGGAATAACAGAAGAATTCACCAGGCATGCGATAGACCGCACAGACAGGTTATTCCCAACAGAATAATAAAGAATGGAACCAGGTCATGCGTAATCCGCACAGACAGGATACTCCAACAAAATAATAATGAATGGAACCAGGTCATGCGTAATCCACACAGAAATGATATTCCAACAGAATAATAAAGAAGCGGAACCAGTCATTCGTAAATCCACTTATGCATGAGGATATTCCAATGAATAATAAAGAATGGAATAACAACAGAATTCACTAGACATGCGATAGATCAAGATGACAAAAGTTATTCCAATGAGAATAATAAAGAATGAGATAACTGAAGAATTTCACCATGTATGCGGTACTTCGCATAGACAGGTTATTACAGTATAATAATAAAGAATGGAATAACAGAATAATTTCAACATGTATGCGGTACTTCGCATAGACAAGTTATTCCAACATAATAATAAAGAATGGAATAATAGAAGAATTTCATCATGTATACGGTAGTCCGCGTATACAGGTTATTCCAACAGAATAACAAAGAATGGAATAATAATAGCTCTCTTCATGATTACGAAAGAAATAATACCCCTTACCTTTGAAGAAAACTGGAATAGTGAGGTAGCAGACTTCTCTTCTCCTTTCTCTCTAGAATAATTGCTCTATAGCTTTAGTGAATTGGTGAGAAATGAAGGAAGAATGAGCTTCTATTTATAGGAAAATATAGTTTCGCTAATTGCACATTTTGGAGCTTGAAATATTACAGTATAATACCTTCATCTTTCCCTTCATTTTTAATTTAGTCTTGCAAGTATTATCAAACTTGCACCACTTCCCCTAATAGTAAATCATGTGACTCAACAGTTCTAAACTTGTAAAAAAACAATTACAGTATAGTACCTCTATCTATACCTCCATTTTTAACTTAGTCATGCAAGTATTATCAATCTTGCACCAACTCCCCTAATAGTAAATGAATGTGAATTAATAGTACACACATGTGAACAAATAGTTATAATCATATGAATCAATAGCAATTAATTGCTCATTTATCCGGTGAATTACCCGATTGATCAATATAACTTCTAGACATCAATTATTATCAAAATAAATGTCGATTTCCACTAACACTAATAATTCCCACACAATGGAACTATCAATTTCATTTTTAATCAACACAAACTTATTCATCATTAATATTATAACTCACAATATTTAACAACCAGGTCGTTCCCAAGAAAGAGGGGACTTTCCGATAAGGATTTCTCCCTATTGGCGTGCAATTAGATTATCTATCCTCTCCTTGACAAAACTTCTAGACATTGTAATTGCAAATAATAATATGAATAACTTTGTCGTCTCAATTATTGATTTAATAATATAACATATTATATAGATGATACTGTGACAATAATTGAATCAATAATATGAGAGATATGATGCAGCAATTACTGTAGCAATAATTGAGTATAACTGAGTGACTTCTTATGTAGGCATCAATAATTAATACCGTGTGCTACTATGCAACCACACGTATTACTGTACTATTACCACCGGGTATTTTATGACAACTTGCTTACTTTACAAAATTTTCAAATATCACCCTTAACTTTAAACTTTTATCAATTTAACTATTTAGCAAAATAGAAAAATTGAATACTTTTATTTCATAAAATTTAGGATCTAACAATCAGGATCATCAGTGATAACTCCAGTCCCCATCAGAAGCCATGGGAACAAACAGTCATCACATTCCATTGGAAAGCGGTCTAATAAACCACATTCATCATACATTTGCATCATGATGCATTACATTACATCATGATTTTCTTGTCACATTTCAAGTGTCTAGTATTCTTTATCCTATCCATGCTGTTACATTCCATGAATATGATAAAGAGGGGCATATGTAGACACTCAAAATTTTTGCATTCCTTTTACTAACCTTGCAGGAGGGCAGACTCATCTTCCAGAGCGAACCCTTGAGGTCAACTCAGCTCAATCCCGGAGACAACCCTGGGATACTCAGTTTTCCAACTCAGAGATAACCCCAGGATACTAAATTTTCCATCTCAGAGACAACCCTGAGATATTCAGTTGTAGTCTCGGAGATAACCCCAGGGAATGCAGTTGCAGTTCCGGAGATAACCCCAAAAAAGCTCATTTTAACCCTCAGAAGTTAGCTTCAACCTCAAAGATAACCCCGAGGCACTCAGTTCCAACCCCAGAGATAACCCTAGGAGGTCAGGCACATCTCAGAGATAACCCTGAGGACCTTCAGTACTCACAGCAACCCAATCTTAGAGATAACCCTGAGCAACGACTGCTAAATCAGCCCAGAACCGTAGATAACCGCGGTGAGGGGAAAAATAGTCATTTTCCCACCTCGATCCCACATTTGTGCCATCTCAATAACAATTCAACTCACATTCTACACAGAAGTGTCCTACAAGAACCATAGCTCAAATCCCGAGTGACTACTACATAAGATGGCATACCGGATATAATTTAAAGACTTAGAGATCTGGGAATGGACCCATCTTCCCGACTTCGTACAACCTCTTATCCCATGTCATTGTGTAGCTCTTGACAATGGTATTTTGGAAAGGTATTATACGCCTCAATCGAATGCCCAGATTGAAAGTTATGAAGGTTCGAGCGGACAACGCGTTGCATGTGTGCACATACTTTGAGACGGCGGGGCCCATGGAGCCTGTGGTACCCCAGTACCACAAATTGGACTCACGGGTATATTGCGCAGTGTACACTGTGGTCGCTTACTGGTACTATATATATATATATATATAACGGTTGTCAGACAAATCCGATGAGCCTGGATTTACATCCGGTCGTTATCGCTGCTATATATATATATATATATATATATATATATATATATATATATATATATATATATATATATATATATATATATTTATATTCCTATCAGCCTGGAGTTTTCTTCATGGCCTTTTACAACTTTATTTACATTTTGTCCAAATTTTAAGTTTACTTCGTGGCGGTTGATCGCTTTTCTGACTTTATTTACATTTCGTCACTTACCGAGTTTACTTCGTGGCGGTTGATCATGTCATATATATATATATATATATATATATATATATATATATATTTACCGCTTTTATATATTTACATTTTCGATCCCCATGGAGTTGCTTCATGGTGGTTGATCATGTCTGTATATATATATTTATAGCTTTTTATATATAAGCGCCATCGCTTTCCATACAAATTGCAGTATCATATGAGCCTAGGAATCATGTGATCACTGTGTTGATTTATTGAATCTAGATTTGTTCCTATGATGGACATATTTCAAATTGTAAGTAGCTTGTACATTATTTTCAAAGGTGTCGAATTTCCTTGGATGGTTGTCATGCCCATGAGGAGTTCGGCACTGTTGTATATTATTTTCTCGAGAATGCTTCGCATCTCGAAAATAAAAGCAAACAAGCCGGACATTTAATAATAAAATGGAAGTATCAAAGGCCTCAATTACTATTGAGCACAAGGTTTGAAAAACCTCTTTTACAAAACGTCATTGCCATATCTTGTTTAAAACTGAATTTTTCTATAAATTCAAACCCTATGTATATAGGTGCGAACGAGGTACAACACTACTTCCAAATAATTGCACATTGATCCACACACACACACATTCATATAAAAATTTCTTTGAAATATGGCGGTCACCGTGGTAACGCGGATGTCGGGGGGTGCCTAACACCTTCCCTCCACATAATCAAGTCCTCGGACCCAAAATGAATCTCGGTTTCACAGACCCATTTAGCAGTGTCAAATCACTGGGTCAATGTGCAAGCCTTTTCGGTTGCATTGGTGCAACCAGTTAAATACACCACCTGGCGACTCTTAAAGTCCAATCGTCGACATTATACATGTCGGACCTTTTTCACTTGTTTTTGCAAACAAATCTCACATTAACAAGAGAACACCAAAAAACAAGTAAATCTAAAAAAGGACACTCAAAAATTCGACGCGTTGGACGGTGGCGACTCTCATTGGGACTCCAAAGAAGAGGGCTTAAGCCGCTATTTCAAGCTTTTCAAAATTGTTATATGCTTGTGTGTGAATGTTGCATTTACATTTCTGATGAATGTGTACAAATGCATTTTAATTACTGCACTGCTAAATATTTATATGTGATATTAGTGCTTCGCACATGTCATCATTTTATATAAACGGTGAGACACGTTGTATGTGAATGTATGTTGTGTGGTCCCTCCACCAGGAGGCTATCCTGTCGATGTTTGATTACTAGACTCATGGGAGGAATGATTCCTTGGGGCTCAAGAAAGGCACCACTCAGATTCGTTCTAGTTGAACGACTGGATTAACTTCTTGTCAAGTAGACTGCGATGATCTGGGAACCTTCATGCCGAAAAGCCGCAAGAGAAACCCTAGGATAGGTCAACCTCTGATAAACCAAACGCGGAGGAAAGTTTCTTCATGTTTTCCATTTTCAATTACTTGTACAAGCATTTACTTGTAATTTTATTCCATGTTCATCCATATGTAATGGAAAATATGAAGAATATCTGTGCATGCATGACATGTTATCAATTATCAACTGGTTTTGCAGGACAAATTCCTAAAACAGACATGTTATGATAAAATTTATATTACCCTAAGACTAAACTATGTAAGTCTTTTGTAGGGAAGCAATTGGGCTCATTATCGGCCAAAATCCAAAAAGGTCATGAAGCTTACTGACCAATCATGTCCTCTTAAAGAACCGCCTAACTCTGTTTCCGAGAAGAATTTGACGGATTGAGTAAACAAATCACAGACTTGGCCGTTGTACTGAAAGAATTGCACCAGTCTACTCAGGGTATGAAGATACCTAAACATACAGAATCCTCTACACAAGAAGGAGTTCAAGGTCTAGAAAAAACAATTCCAGAACATCAGTTGGATACAACCAACAAAGACCCTGAAGGCACCCATCTTAAAGGAGATCAGACACTGGTGACATCAAGAAGAAGGTCCTTCAAATGGAGGAAACCATTCGCGTTCTCAAAGGGATTGGAACACATGGCAGTGTTTAATATGCAGACCTTTGCATATTTCCTGGTGTGCATTATCCAGAGAAATTTAAGACCCCTAATTTTGAAAAGTATGACGAATTAGGGGATCTTTACACACATTTAAAGGTGTCCATTGGAGAACTCGAGTCTTATACGGAGAATGAAAAGCTCAGAATGTAGTTGTTTCAGAAAAGTCTGACTGGAGAAGCCCGTTCATGGTATACCAGATTAGACAACTCTAAGATCCATAGCTGGGAAGAGCCGGCTCACACCTTCCTCACTCAATATAGTTTTCAATCTAAGATGGCTCCTGACCGGTACCAAATCACCAAGGTCAAGAAACAGTCTAATGAGTCATTTAAAGAGTACGCTCAAGGGTGGAGGCGCCTTGCTGCTCAAGTTATTCCTTCCATGATAGAATCAGAAATGGTCATAACTTTCGTAGATGTACAGGAAACTCCTTTCTATGAGAGAGTTCTAACTGGTATTGGCAAACCATTTTCAGAAATGATCAAACACAGTGAGATGGCTGAAATGGGATTGAAGTCTAGTAAAATTCAAGACCTTGCCGCTCTTAAAGCTGTTACTGAGCATATCCAATCTGGATCTTATGGAAACAACCCCCGGAGGGTCCATAAAAGAAAATATGATGATGTTTTCTTGATACTACAAGGACAAAAAGGCAATCCAAGCATGCCTATGCAGAGGAGAAACTACTCCCCTTTTCTAGTACAATCTTCAAACCCTCCATTGCCTAAAAGTGGAGAAGTAAAGAGACCTCGGACGTTAACACCCTTAGGGGATTCGCTCGAGAACATTCTTGCTCTTATTACTACTCAGAAGAAAATTACACATCTTCTTCGACTAGCCAACCCTAATGGCAGGGGTTTTAATGCTACTCGGAAGTGTGCTTATCATGTCGGGGCACCCGGACATGATACTCAAGATTGTTGGGCCTTGAAACATAAGATTCAGGATCTGATAGACAACAGTGAGATTATAGTCACCAAACCAGATCAACCAAATATGCAAGACAACCCTCTTCCTCAACAGAAAGAAGAAAAGGTCAACATGATCAGTTGGAGCACTGTACAAGGTTCCAATGGCGAATCATCCCAACCCATCAAAGACGGTATTGACAAATGGGATTATGCAAAGTTCCAGTTTACCATGGAATGAAAGATGAAAGCTCTTTGCAAACAAATTGAGCAATTGGCAGAATTGGTGACCCACCAGCATCAAGTCACACGTCAATTAATTAGGCAGGAGCATGCCTATCTCCTTCCATTTGTTATAAATGTTCCATCAACACCTTCAGAAAGCGAAGCTATGGAGGAAAAGGTTGCAAAGCGAGCAATTGCTAAAGCCCGTCGGGATTTTGCCAATCAAAGGGGATTCACCTATCTGGGCCAATCTATGGAGGAGATACTTCAAATGTTGATCAATGAAGGAAGAATCACATTCCTTTTCCCTCCAATCAATCCTCGCTCAGGGTGGTTCAATCCTGATGAAATGTGTTAATATCATTCACATTCTCGCGATCACAGTACAAAAGAATGCTGGGCACTCCGCCATCTTATTCAGAATCTTATTGATAGCGGTGTCCTGCAAATATCAGATGATTACACTGTGCAACTCAAGGGTGGGAATGCCTACCCTACCCAATGGAAGGGATCAGTTGCAGTTATCTCTGAAGTGGATGATGAAACTATCAAAGTATTTTCCATACACCCAATTTAACTCAAAGGAGCTGAAAATCCTTTGAAAGTGGTCGCACCAGAGCCAATTCCTTTACCTTGCAGACCACAATATCCTGTTATCAGCTTGCACAAAGTTCCATGGAATTATGGAGAAGTTGAAGGATCCACATCTCATACTACTGCTATAGTGTCGAAAGAAAATCCACTGTATCTTCCTCAACGGGTTATCAAACCTACTTGCGAAGCAAAGGGGAAATTGCCCATGGAGAAGATTGAAAAATTCCTCCGTACTGTGGGTCATAATGAAGCCAAAGTGGTTTTAAGTTTGCGAGAAGCTCCACACCAGATTTCAATACTGGATTTGGTTTTCTCTTCTGAGGATCATCAGAAGATCTTGTTGAAGGTTTTAGAAGAAGCCTACTTGCCAAAATCAATGGATGTGGAAAAATTTTAACATTTGGTTGATCACATTTTCAATAACAATGTGATATCCTTCACTGATGAGGATATACCTCCCGAAGGGACCGGTCATTGCAAGCTATTGCACATCGCAGTGTTGTCTTCTGGGTACATGCTAGCAGGAGTATTGATAGATGGAGGCTCATCTCTAAATATCTGTCCTTATGCCACCTTGGTAAAAATGAATATCAATCTCAAGCGGATCCAAAGCAGCCATACGGTCATCCAGGCTTTTGATGGATCCCGATGAAATGTCGTCTGAAAGATTGAATTGCCAATTGAGATTGGTCCAAATACATTCAATGTATCCTTCCACGTCCTCAAGATAGATTCAGGGTACAACCTGCTATTGGGGAGACCATGGATACACATGGCTGGAGCTGTTCCATCCACATTACATCAACAACTCAAATACATCATCAACAACAGTCTAGTTACTGTCAACACTGAGCCGAATTGTCCTGAATAAGGAATTCTGCCAATTATCAGCTTCAATTCAGAAGTTGAACCGGCCAGTTTCCATACTTTGGAAGTGAGTAACACGCAATACCATTCTATTGGGGCGCCACTTCCCGTACCCAAGATTTCTGCCGAGGTTATGTCGGCCACTCAAGAAATGATGTTATTGGGTCATCAACCTGGACAAGGGTTTGGTAAGGATCAACAGGGTATTAAGCACCCTATCCAAATGTCCAGTCAAATTGGAACAGCCGGGCTAGGCTATTTTTCTAGTTCCAGACATAGGAATCCTCATAAGCATGAGCAGGTTCCTCAAGCCTCCGTCGCACGGTGATTTTTTATACCTTTACCTCATGAGTTAATGCAATCTCCAGTAAAGGTGCCAACCCATGCTGTGGCTATGCTATTTCCGAAACCAATGCTAATCAAAGCTAAAGAGGTGCTGATTCCTAATCCCGAAGTTAAAGAAAAGGAACGAAAATGTAAACATGACCTTGCCTTGATGATGGCAGGCATCCGCCTCATTATTCATGATGAATATACAAATAGATACACCCTAAACGATGATTGCCCAGTTGTCATGGTTATCATTCGGAAGAAGGAAGACACTGACGATCTTTCCATCATTGTAGTCCTTCAGGACTTTGCCCTCGACAATTGGAATAGCACTCCATGCATTGGTCGACGAGGGTAAAATGGGTAGAAAATCCCTCTGCCATGTAGATAATTAATTGCTTGCTTTCCTTTACAGCACTAGCAGTAATTTTATCACGTACATGCTAACACTTTTGTATGATCGAACAGTTGCATATATTAAGTGAAAGCATCTTTTGTTTCAGGACTCTGAATTTAGATGTACATGTACTTGCTGATGAGGTGCCTTCTCTTCACAAGGGCTGTAACTTTGTTGCAAAGTTAGACTCGGACTTGATGGACATCCAAGAGGACATTGAGACACCTCAAGAGATTAAGGAATGGGTCACAGACAAACCCAAACCCAATCTTGATCAAACAACTCCTTTCAATCTTGGAACCTTAGACAACCCTAAGCTAATCCAGATTGGTTCAGACCTTACCACAACTTAGCGGAATGACATAGTTGCACTGTTAACCCAATTCTAGGATGTGTTTGCATGGTCTCATAAAGACATCGTGGGTTTGTCCACTGACATTGTTCTTCATCGCCTTCCCATTAAAGAAGGATTCAAGCCAGTTAGGCAAAAGCTCAGGCGATTGAAACCCGAGTGTAGTTTAAAGGTTAAAGAAGAAATTGTGAAACAATTTCAAGCTGGCATCATCATGGTGTCTACATATCCGGAGTGGATATCCAACACTGTTCCCGTACCTAAACCAGGGGGAAAGGTGCAAGTCTGCGTGGATTATCGGGATTTGAACAAAGCATGCCTTAAAGATAGCTTTCCCATGCCCTTTATCCACATTCTTATTGACAATACTGCTCATCAACGCCGGGGCAACCTATCAGTGAGCTATGATGGCTCTTTTCCACGATTTAATGCACAAGGAGATAGAGATTTATGTGGATGACATCATTGTCAAATCCCAGAAGGAGGATGACCATTTAGACCATCTCAAAAAGCTTTTCAACAGGTTGCATAAGTACAACTTAAAGTTGAATCCCGCCAAGTGCGCCTTTGGTGTTAAGTCAGGCAAGTTGCTAGGCTTCCTAGTCAGCCACAAAGGGATTGAACTGGATCCTACCAAAATCCAGGCCATCAAGGAAATGGCCATTCCTCAAACAGAGAAGGAAATACAGGGATTTTTGGGAAGCATCAACTTCATTAGCAGATTCATTTCTTAACTCACAGCAACCTGTGAGCCTATCTTCAAATTGTTAAGGAAGAACTCATCCATGAAATGGAACGATGAGTGTCAGAAAGCCTTCCTCGCAATCAAAGAGCAGTTGATTAGTGCTCCTATTTTGGTACCTCCTAGGGATGATGTTCCTCTGTTCATGTACCTGTCCATAAATGACAATGCTATGGGCTGCATGCCGGGGCAAAAAGACAATAGAGGCCAAGAACGAGCTATCTATTACCTCAAAGAAAAGATTCAAAGATCGGTGAACACAAGTACACTCTAATCGAGAAGACCTGTTGTGCTTTAGCATGGGCTTCCATGAGGTTACAGCATTACCTCCATGGTCACACAACCCATCTCATATCCCGCGTGGATTCTCTCAAGTATGTGTTCAGTAAACCCATACTGAATTATCGACTGTCAAGATGGTAGTTAATTCTACAGCAATTTGACATCGTCTACGTGACGCAAAAGTCTGTCAAAGGTCAAGGAATTGCGGATCAACTGGTCGCCGCACCTGCAGGGCATTACAAACCCTTACAAATGTACTTTCCTGATGAAGGGGTAATGACAGTTCAGTTATAACATCAGTACGATACATGCCGTGAGTGGAAAATGTATTTTGATGGAGTCATTAATTCAAAAAGGCTCCGAGTCGAGCGATCCTAATATCCAAAGATGGGGGAAGCGAGATCCCATCGCCATCAAATTGTAGTTTGTCAGCACCAACAACACAGCTGAGTATGAAGGTTGTATCATGGGGCTAAAACTTGCTCGTTCAATGGGCATCAGGCGGTTAACTGTCTTTAGGGATTCTGAATTGGTAATCAAGCAATCCACAGGAATCTATCAAACCAAAGAATTGCATTTGCTGCCTTACCATCGGCAAGTTTTACAGATGGCTTTGGAGTTCGAAGAAATCTCATTTCTACACATTCCTCATTATAGGAATGATTTTACAGACGTATTAGCAACATTGGCCTCCTTGGTTTACATACCTGACAAGGAAAACATGCCAAGCATCACGTTTGCTCTACAAAAATCCACAATCTATGGGAATTACATTGGAGAAGTATCAGATGAGCTACCTCCTATCCACAACCCTTGGTACTAACACATCAAGGAGTATCTGCGAGATAGATTTACACCCACTGAGGCGAGCCTAACTGAGAAGAGGCGGATTCATCGACTTGCTATGAAATTTACCTGAGCGGAGATGCACTCTACAAAAGAGATGCAGGATTAGGTCTTCTCAGATGTCTAGAGAAAGACCAAGCTCAGCGACTCATGGATGAGATCCATGGTGGAGTATGCGGCCCTCACATGAGCGGACCCCTACTTGTCAAGAAAATTCTCAGAACGGGACATTATTCGCTCACACTCAAAGCTGACTGTGATGATCACGTCAAGAGATGCTATCAATGCCAGATTCATGGGAATGCTATCCATGCCCCTCCTAGGGAACTCCATAACATGAGTTCGCCATGACCCTTCTCAATGTGGGGAATGGACGTAATCGGGCCCATCGAGCCCAAAGCCAGCAATGGACATCGATTCATATTCACCATGATCGACTACTTCACCAAATGGGTAGAAGCAACTTCCTTCCCCAAGGTTACTAAAGAAGTTATCATTGCTTTCATCAGAAACAATGTCATCTGTCGATATGGACAACCAGAGGTCATTGTGTCAGACAATGCTAAGAACCTCAACAACAAAATGATGGAGGATTTATGCAGAAAATTCCACATCAAACACCTCAATTCCGTCATCTACCAACCAAAGATGAATGGTGTTGTCGAAGAGGCTAATAAAAACATCAAAAAGATCATGCAGAAAATGTTCACCAACCACAAAGGATGGCCTGACCTCTTGCATTTGACTTTATTAGCCTACAGAACTTCCATGCGAACTTCGACTGGGGCAACCCCCTACTCATTAATCTATGGGATGGAAGCAGTGCTCCTCATAGAAGTGGAAATGGAATTCTTCAGATTATTGATGGATGCTCAGTTCGATTAGGACCTATGGGTACAAGACAGGTATCACCAATTGTCTCTGACAGACGAAAGGTGAACCGCGGCTATCTTCCATGGTCAGTTATATCAACAAAGGATCGCACGATCCTACAACAGAAAAGTCTGACTACGACAATTCAAACAGCATGACTTGGTTTTGAAGAAGATCATTGGCAACCAAGATCAATCTAAGGGAAAATTCACTCCTAACTAGGAAGGCCCATTTATTTTCAAGGAAGTATTGACAGGAGGTGCTCTCAGATTGCAGGAAATGGATGGCGATGAATTTCCACATCTTATCAACTTAGACACCGTGAAACGGTACTATGTCTGAAGTTACCATCAAACAAACATCCTGGTTTTGATCATCAAATCACCAGTCATTCCGGTTTTGAACCCTTTCACCCTTTTACATACTCTTCTGCCCCTCATGGAAACATACACTTCAAGTCAGCAACCTGGTTTCACTTCATTCCAAACCTTCCATACAGTTTGGGTTATCACAAGGCGAGGATTGAACCTTTCTCAATTTGTTTATCACGAAGATGGATTGAACCTTTCACACTGCGCAGTTTATCACGAAGACGGATTAAACTTTTCTACGCTTACTGATTTGTCTTGAAGGCGGATCGACTTTTTCCACACTTGCAGTTTATCCCCATTATGGGATTAAACTTTCTTCTCCCTGCAGTATAGCCTGCACATGGGATTCACATTTTTCTTCACCTGCGATTCGTCCTAAGGGGCGAACTACGTCGACTTGATCTCCCTGATACCCAGGGGTACGTAGGCAACCATATGCTATATGGCCCGGCCGCAATAAAAAAAAACAACAAAAACATTTCTGCCCTTTCTTCACAAAAACAACAAAAAACAACAAAAATACTTCTACACCCTTCTGCCTTTCACATTTAGCGTTGAACCTCCTACACTAGGTTCGAACTACGCAGACTTGATCTCCTCTTCAATAGGAGTACATAGGCAGCCATTTATGGTGCAGTCTAACCCCTACCAGAACAAACATACTTGTCACACGGTACTGGGATCAACCTTCAATTTTCCCCATTTCATCGGCTTCAGATCAAAGGGATGGAATTACCCAACTTCTTCTCATAAATAGAAGATTCGGTGACCATCTAAGCTGCGATCATGCCTCAAAGAGCAATGCCAATCCATAAGAGATTGAATTAACTAGGCTTCTCACAAATAGAAGTACTGGCGACCATCTGTGGTGCGGTCAATCTTAGAGAGGAAGAAACCACCCTCCTCTCCACTTTTCCATACAGATACCAGTCCTAAGACACCAAAGATGGTTGGGATTCACAGAAATCAACGATTCGTTCTGAGAGACCTTACGATGTCTCAATGTCCATCTATCAAGGATAAGTTCAGAATGCATCAAGATCACAAGGCCCTGGAGAAACAGGCAAATATCAAGCAAGTATCAAGGCATAACTAAAAGGGAAGTGAATCAAAATATATTTCCCTGCCATACATAATATTGTTTGATATATACATCTGTGTTGTACATGACAAAATGGCTAAGATAGTCTGTGTAGGAAAATAAAAAGCTATCTACAGATCTATGTGTATGTGGACTATCAGATCTAACATAGCATCCCTCTCTGAAGACGGAGGAAGCACTGCAAGCTCCTTCCCAAGGGTATCTACACGAGCTAGCAGATCAGAGGCTAACTGCATGGTGGCATAATGCAAATCAATTTAAGCACTCATGTCGGCCAGACTGATAGTCATCTGGGATCTAATGGAAGTGTCATCTGCAATGGCCACATCCCTAGCAGATAAGGCGGCATCCCACTCTCCAATCAATGCATCCCTGGCTGATCTAGACTCATCCCTCTCCAACAGAGCGGTGTATCTCTCATCAAGAGCTATCAACATCGCGGCCCTAGTCTGATCTCTATCATAGATCATCAGATGTAAGCTCTGCTCCAAATGTTGTGCCGAATACTGGGTAACAGTGGCACTCGGGGTGGGAGAATTCATCACAAAAGCTGGCAGCCCAGTAGTCAAATCATCGGTGGGAATAACAGTCTCCTCTATAGGCTCCTCATCGCCGTAATCGGTCCCCCTTGACCTGTGAATACCGCCGCAATAGCCGATCGATCTCTGTCTCCATCCATACAGAATACTCTGTAGAATAACCCGGATGACTGATAGAAAACTCAGCCAACTCTCACTGATCCCAACAGGCATACAACCTGGATCGTCCTTCACGACAAACGGCAGACGTGGCCTTGACCCATCGCCCTTATACGGACGGAAATCCTGAAATTGGTCAAACTGACACATCACGGCCAGTGGGTGGTAAGTGATCATGCCTCTCAATCCAGTCAGAGGGAGATAATCCATGCCCGGAGCATGAGTAATGAAGCTGTAGGGTGAGCTGAGCCCTGAACACGACAATATATCAAATGGATCTCTAATCCCTGCCTGGAAAGCAGACCAAGATGCAGCATCTGTACACTCCGTAGGCTGGAAAGAATACGTCATGGCTATGTCATGGGTGAAACAAAATCCATGATGTCTAAATGTGCCAATCGGTCTCAAGTGTGACATAAACTACATACAACATGACCGAGCTACCCGTGAAAACTCCTGCCGGATAAGTGCAGCAGTATGTAGCTGACCTCAAGGTCTCTGCAATGATCATCGGAATAATGGTATGACCCTCCCTGAGAGCTCTCACTGCCATAACGACGCCGATATCTAGCTCATCCATGTACAGCAGCATGTAGATGTATGACAATACGCATAGAAGCAGTACATCTACTCTGGCTGAACGCCAATGATCCTCCGGTGTGGTGAAATCCCCAAAATGTCGTGCATAGCTGTCCTTAGAGCCAAACCTGTCAAACAGAAAACATTGGGATATAACATGGCCAGATGTAATCTCATCCTGCACCACTCTGTGCCTCAATCTTGTGAGAGTCATGAATTGTCTACTCATGTCTCCCATCACCATATGCAAGCAAGGTCTGTCCAGAGGTAGCATTGTCAATCGTGCATACTCCTCAAATGTAGGAGTCAACTCACGGGTCCTAAATTGGAATACGTAATCCGTCCAGCACTCAAAGTGTTTCTAGCATGCCCTCTACAAATCTCGGAGGAACTCGAAACATCAAGTAAGGTCATAGTAGTATTTGCAAAGAAATCATCTACCATCACCATGTCTGATGTTACTATACTATCATACCATGATCGCATACCAACTACCACCACAAATGGTGGGGTATGATCGATACGGCTAACTGTCGAAGAAGACATCTGTTCAGGTCGTGCCATAAGACCATCCAGGGGTCAATGCTGAGTATCTCTAGATATAAATGCATATGTATAACATAATAACATGCATGATACAATAGATGGAAATATGATATAGGGAATGGAGAACTATACATACATTCCTAAGTATATCATCATCTAATACATCTCTGTATAGCTAAAATACAGGGAAATGGGGCGAAGCTACCCAACATACAACAGAGGCCTATCAAAAGATATAGCAAGAATGGGGCGAAGCTACCCAGATGCTAACAGAGGCCTATCAAAAGAGATAATGAGAAATACATCAGAAAAGTCAATAGTATCGATGTCTACATCATCGATCCTGTCCACCTGATGTAACTTCTCATGAGTCACTGGATCTCTATCTACAGGGATGTCAGGCCGATACAAAGGAGGATCTGCACCGGTAAAACCATATGGGTCCCTCGAGGGACCAGTGCCAGAGCTGGAAGGATCAAAAGTATCTACCTCTGCAGGATCTCTGCCCAAATGCCGAATGAAAAGATGTGATCGGTCCAGCTGCTGAGTCAGTCTGTCAATTTGTGTCACATGAGTGGGATCTCTGACACAGGCTAGCCAATCAATCATCATCATGATTCTTGGAACCATATCCCCCATAAACTGTATGGCGCGGGTCTGAGTTCCAATCGTACGAGGGATCCACCAATGCTGGAACATCTCCTGAGAACAGGGGCCCTCTGCTAATGTAAAACCGTCAATCCCCATCAATGGGATGTCAATGACGGGTGACTGTGAAATAGGCCAATAACGCATGGCAGGAGGCAAGATCGGCATACGGATCTCTCCTGTAGTGCTCCTGATAGCACGCTCTCCTAAATAGAGCTCCCATCCTGAATTTGTAAAGAGAGGAATCCTGCGGGTGGAAATGACGTACTCTACTCCAGTCGGGTACCCATCCTCAAATCCAACTCCCAAATGCTCTCCAGAGTAGGGAATCCATGTGATGACATCAGCTGTCAATAGCTCCAGTTGTAGGCGACAATGAGTGAAACCCTCAGCAACAAGGACCTCCACTAGTATGGAATGATGCCATCTCCGTCCTCGTGGATAGGTGTCTAAACCGAATACACTCACAGGACGCAAACAAGGAAGCCTCTTATAGGCCCAAAATTGCCAACACAAAGCCAAACGTCTACTGTCAGTCAACATTCTTAACCTATATATAGGAAAAGACAAGAGAAACACTCACTAACAGAAATGGGTAGAATCCTAACCACGCCTTGGTCAAGCCCTGCGATCGCATGCGCATTCCCCTGAGGAAGTAGGCAAAGGTGTAGGAACCCCAATCATACTCTCCTATACGGTCCACGTGTCGAGTGGCGCTAATCAAAGCGAATGACACCATAGAGGAATTATCTACTATGAAGCATTTCTAATGATCATCAGAACAATCATTTGAAGAATGCGATCCCCGACTCTCACATCATCGGGTATAGGTTCACTCAATACCACTTCATAGCATCTACGCCAAAGGACCTATACTGAGCAGTCCCGCGCTTCGAGCGCCTCCGTCGGAACTCCCAACAAGGATCTGACGGCAGTAGGGGTGATATCCGTTATGCAAGGCACCGGCTCCCCTCCAAACTCCATACCTGTGATAAATCGCCAATTTATCGGCATCATCATCACCTCGCAATCCAATAAATGGAGTGACTAAGTCTGGTGGAACCACCGCTCAGACAATGCCCTGAGGTAACCCCAAGGACAGCGACAGGGTAGAATGGAAAAGAACCTCCCGAATCCCCAGCCATGGACGATCGCTCTGTAGTCATCATGCAAGGCCTGATACATAGAGTGGATGCTAAAACAGTTCCCCCGAGGCTATGTGAAGCAAGGAACCTACATCAAATGCAGATCAACATCAGAATCCTTGACTCCTCATCAATAGGAAATAAGGAAGATTAAAGATCTAACTTCATACCTCATTTGCGTGCAGGTATACTGAAGGATGCCTACTCAAGTCACCCAGAAGATCTGGGTTCACCACTTTAATACCTGGCAATTCCCTATGGGGAACACGTACAGCAAGAGCAGGAACCTCGATCGGTTCATCCTCCTCCTCGTCCTCGACATTCGGCACCTCAACCCGAATAGGACGTATCATCGCCTCCGCCAAATGACGAGGCTGTCTCACGGAACGGCGCTGAGGCTCTTCAAAAGCCCTCCTCCGTACACCAGAAGTGGTCCTGAGGGAACTACTCGGCTGATCTGGATCCATGATATCTGGACAACAAGTCTCCAAATCACCTTAAAAAGGTTGTGATATACCTGCGGTCCCCCTACATGGGTCCCACACCTCCGGCTCGCCCCAGTTAGAGTTGTAAAAGAGGTCTCACAAGCTGAAAAGGCCAAATCAAGAATAAAAATGCTACGCGATTGAGCGGATTAGCCTGAAATCCTGGTTTCTTGTCGGTCAGAGTTAAATTCCCGTCGCCTCAACGGTATTCGCCTGAATATAGGGTATACTATACCAATGAGCTCAGCTTTTTCAAACCATGCTCGACAATACCCCACAAAGGTCCGATGCCGTCATTTGCAGGGTCACAACCCTAAACAATATCCTGCGGGGGTTACAACGCGAAAGCCACGAAATATCAAGCCTCCCCGGCTGGGGTACAATACCGAAGTTATCAAGCATCTACGTATCCTCGGTGGGGGTCATAACGCGCATCTTTCAAACTTCTACTTATCCCCGAAGGGGGTCACAATGCAATGTAACCATTGATACACATATCAATGAAGGTCAAGCAGCCTTGACGTCATATCAGCCGATGGGAAGTAAACCCATCGAAGCAACCTTACCCAGCAAGGGCTACAACACAATGCTACCATTGACACATACATCAATAAAGGTCAAGCAGCCTTGACAATACACCCAGCATGGATCTATCCGGTGATACACACATTAACGAAGGTCAGGCAACCCCGATAGCGACAACACTGTTGGCAGTAACTCCGACAGTATGAGGGAACATGTTATACACATCCTCAAATAGACAAAGCCTTATCCCCACAGATCTCTTCCACATAAGAGGTACCTCTATGGAGTATAAGTCAGTGTCTAGGATTCAAGACTTTGGTGGTAGTCCCAACGTCAACATCCTTGGAAACTTGGATCGCATGTCCAAGTCATCATTGATTGTCATCCTAGCAGGATTACATGATAATCATGCATCATACATTTGCATCATGTTGCTGCACATAGCATCATGTTTATCTTGCTTGCATTTCAAGTGTTTAGGATTCTTTATCCTATCAATGCCTTACATTGCATGAATATGATAAAGAGGGGCATCTGTAGACACTCGAAATTTTCTGCACTCCTATTACTAACATTGCAGGAGGGTAGATTTGTCTTTTGGAGATAACCCTGAAAGACAGCTTACATCCATCCCGGATACCACCGAAAGTTCAGTTCCAACCCGGAACACAAATTGGGAACGTCATGTCAACCCGGAACACACACCGGGAATGTCATTTCTGATCTTGGAGATAACCCCGAGATATGTAGATCAAAAGACCGGCAACAACATCGGAGAGGGCAGTTCTGTCTCAGCGATAACACCGTGATGTTCAGTTCCAGTCCTAGAGACAACACTGGGAGTAGCAACACCATCTTTGGTGATAGCCCCAAGGGATGCCATTGCAGTTCCGGCGATAACCCCAGAAATGATTGTTTTAAACATGCGATCAGCTTCAATCTAGATGACAGTGAGGCATACACACAAGCAGCCCAATCTCAGATGTAACCTTGAGCAACGTCTGCTTTTCGCTTAAATCAGCGATAACCCCAGTGAGGAGTCACAACGTCATCTTACCACGTCAACAAGATGATATCGCGGCATACCAACAAGTAGTCCAATCTCAGCTGTAACCTTGAGCAACGTCTACTTTCAACTCAAACCGACGATAACCCAAGCGAGGAGTCAAACGTCATCTTGTTCTTTCGATAAATGGCACGTCGTCTCAACACTTCATACATACATATATCCAATAATGTCCCACAAGAACTGAGGAGTGATAATCCCGAGTGACTATTACGTGTGGCAGTACTTTGGATAGAATTTGAAGCTTGAAGACCATGGGCATAGACCCCTATTCCTAACTTCGTACAACCTCTAATCCATGTCATTGCGTAACTCTCGACACCAACGGTCCGAAGAAGGTCAGATATACCTCGTTCGGATGCTCGGATTGAAGTTCTGCAAGTTCGAGTGGACATTACAGTGCATGAGTGCACGTACTACGAGAAAATGGGACCCGCGAGACTCGGATCCACCACGACCAGCCACATGTACAACTGCGGCTACCGCAGGTGTACCTACGGCCATCCGTCTATATATACAAGGCTTGGGTCAGCCATTTAAAGGGAGGGAGAGAAGGAAAAAGGCGAGGAAGCCCTATCCATTTTACTCTGCATACACATATTTTGAGTGTTTCCTCTTCTTTAAACACTAGTTAGCTCACATATAGCTATCTTTTATACACATTGAGAGTCGTGTTGTGTGCGTTTGCCCGGACTTCGGTCCGTGGTTTTTATTTCTGTCTGTATATATATACTAATATATGTATATATTTCATATATATAGATTAACATTATCGAGTTATGCCTCGATTGAGCCTAGACTTCGGTCTGGAGCGTTTAATTGCTTATATATATATATATATATAAACTGTGGTCAGACTTTGTATGATGAGCCTAGATTTTACATCCGGTGCGTTTAAATCGCTTATATATATATATATATATATATATATATATATATATATATATATATATATATATATATATACATTATATATATAAGCTGTTATGGGTATATATCTCCGATGATTTGGATTTTACATCCTATGCGTTTACTAAATATATATATATATATATATATATATGTACAAATATATATATATATATAATTACTTTCGGACATATCCGATGACCTCGGATTTACATCCAGTGCATTTACTGCTTTTATATATATATATTTGTACATATATATATATATATATATATATATATACATTTCTGTCAGTTCTGGAGTTTACTTGTGGCCTTTTACAACTTTTATTTACATTTTGTCTCGCTCGGAGTTTACTTCGTGGCGCTTGATCGCTTTCTGACTTTATTTACATTTCGTCTCTCTTGGAGTTTACTTCATGGCGGTTGATCATGTCCATATATATATATATATATATATATATATATATATATATATATATATATATATATATATATATTTACCGCTTTTATATATTTACATTTTCGATCCCCATGGAGTTGCTTTTGGTGGTTAATCATTTCTGTATATATATATTTATAGCTTTTATATATATATATATATATATATCTATATATATATATATATATATATATATAACTGCTTATTGCTTTCTATACAAATTGCAGTATCATGTGAGCCTAGGAATCATGTGATCACAGGTTCAGTTTACTGAATCTTGATTCGGTTCCCATGAAGGACATTTTTCAGCTGTAAGTAGCTTGTACATTATTCTACAGTGTCTGAATTTCCTTGGATGGTTGTCATGCCCATGAGGAGTTCGGCACTACTGTATATTATTTTCTCGAGAATGCTTCTCATCTCGAAAATAATAGCGAATAAGCTAGACATTTAATAATAAAATAGAAGTATCAAAGGCCTCAATTACTATTGAACACAGGGTTTGAAAAAACCTCTTTTACAAAACGTCATTGTCATATCTTGTTTAAAACTGAATTTTTCTATAAATTCAAACCCTATGTATATAGGTGTGAACGAGGTACAACACTACTTCCAAATAATTGCACATTGATCCACACACACACAAATTCATATAACAATTTCTTTGAAAAGTGGCGGTCACCGTGGTAACACGGATGTCGGGGGGTGCCTAACACCTTCCCTCTGCATAATCAAGCCCCCGGACCCAAAATGAATCTCGATTTCACAGACCCGTTTAGCAGTGTCAAATCACTGGGTCAATGTGCAAGCCTTTTCGGTTACGTTGGTGCAACTAGTTAAATACACCAACTGGCGACTCTTAAAGTCCAATCATCGACATTATATATGTCGGACCTTTTTCACTTATTTTTTCAAACAAATCTCACATTAACATGAGAACACCAAAAAACAAGTAACGAAAAGGGACACTCAAAAATCCCGACGTCGACAAACTTTAGATAAGTGTGTCGTATTGTATACGTCATTTGATATTTAATTTTAATTTGTGAACCGAATAGGGTGAGGTGAACCCAACTTTGGAAGGGTGTTTTGCCACTATCATACAAGATGTCTAATGACATACAGCCTTATGTTATCATAAGACAGGATTGTGCACATCCACTTGCTGAGTATATCTACGAGCACTACCTATATGATCTTGGAGTTTGATTGAAATGTAATTTTCAATTGCAGACAGTGGAGATAATTATATGTCAAGAGAAGACTCACCATTGGAAAGAACATGATAGTAATCTTCTCATTTTTCTTTGGGGTCTATTGGGTCAACCAAGGATAATTCTGTGGACATATGATATCAATCATAACTTAGATAGTTATATGTACGAAGGTTTCCTTGAGCACTTCCCAAAGATTTTAATTTCTAAAACAGTTTTTGACTGTACTTTTATGTAAAGTACCTTTGTAAGGTTATGGTCAAGGCACCGTGAGAGTTACATACATTTGTATTAAAACTCATAATTTAACTGTGATCGTATTCTGCACAACAGTTCAACAGTTGTATAAATGAAGTTTGTATTTGATTTTATAGTATGATATTTGGCGACTCATAATGGGTCGTGTGGACCTATTTTGGGTGCGTCACAAATCATGTGATCACAGATTTAGTTCCTGAATCTAGATTCGGTTCCCGTGATGGACATTTTCAGCTGATACCAGCTTTTAAATTATTCACGGTGTTTGAATATCCTTAGATGGCTCTCATGCCCACAAGGAGTTCGGCATTACTATGTACATTATTTCTCGAAAAAGCTTCACATTTTGAAATTAATAAAAGCAATCAAGCCGAACACATAATAAAATTAAAGTATCAAAGGCCACAATTACTATTGAGCACAAGGATTTGAAAAACCTATTTTATAAAACATCATTGCTATATCTCGTTAAAATTGAACTTTTATACAAAATTCAAACCCTTTGTATATAGGTGCAAACGAGGCATATCACTACTTCCAGACAATAGCACATAGACCTACACACACACAAATTCAGATAAAAGTTTAAATTGAAAAGTGGGGTCACCATGTCACCACAGAAGTCGGGGGGTGCCTAGCACCTTCCCTCCACTTAATCAAGCCCTCGGACCCTAACGAATCTCGGTTTCACAGACCTGTTCAGCAGTGTTACATCACTAGGTCTATGTGCAAACCATTTCTCGATAGAGTGGGTGCAACCATTTAAAAATACCAACTGACGACTCTTACAGTCCAATCGCCGACATATAAATGTCGAACCTTTTCAAACTTGTTTTTTCAAATAAATCTCACATAACATGAGAACACCAACAGACAAGAACAGAAAGGGATAAGTAAAAACCCCTGTAAGACCCCAACTTTTATGAATAAAGATGAATTTTCTATAATTATTATTTTTAAAAATTATGGAATGAATTTGATATAATGTTATAGTTGTGGATAATATTTATAAATTTTGCAAAGTACGCAAGTTGTTATATAATATTCGATTGGTCGGGAAATATTCGTTTTAACATGGAATCATTGGTGGCCCCCACAACGAAATTATTGTCGGATTGAGAAAATGAAAAAAATATTTTTATGAAAATAATTGCGGAAGTTTTACAGTTAAAACTGTTGAACTACTCGGTAGTAAAAGTACAGTAATACGCGGGGTTGCATAGTAGCACACGATATTGATTATTGATGCTTACGTGAGAAGTCACTCAGTTTTGTTCAATTATTGCTTCAGTAATTGTTGTATAGTGTCTCACGTTATTTGATTCAATTATTGTAGATATTTTATATATTATTAAATCAATAATTGAGATGACAGAGTTATTAATATTATTATTTGCAATATTAATGATGTCTAGAAGTTCTGCCAAGAAGAGGTTTGGTCACCTAATTGCGCGCCAATAGGGAGAAATACTTATTGGAAAGCCCCCTCTTTCCTGGGAATGACCTGGTCAATTAATAGTGTGAATTATAATAATGATGATGAAGTTTTATTTTATTAGTATTATTAATGTAATAAAATAGAAAATCTTTTTTTTATAAAATATAGTACTTTTATAAAGTTATTCGTTTTATTAAACTATAAATAGAATATATTATATTCTATTATGCATATTATTTTGTATAGTAAAATCTTTTTATATAAAACAGAATACTTTTATAAAGTTATTCGTTTTATTAGACTATAAATAGAATATATTATATTTTATTATACATAGTGTTTGCATAATACTCTGCATAGTGTTTTTCAGATAGTAAATTTTTTTTATATAAAGAGAATACTTTTATAAAGTTATTCGCTTTATTAAACTATAAATAGAATATATTATATTTTATTATGCATAGTGTTTTGCATAGTGCCTCGATAGTGTTTTGCATAGTAAAATCTTTTTATATAAAATAGAATACTTTTATAAAGTTATTCGTTTTATTAGATTATAAATATAATATATTATATTTTATTTAAAAGATTTTGTTTTATTAGAATATTTTATAGTAAACCAACTGGACCGTCTGCTTAAAAAGTAAATCAATACGGACCGATTCAGAATTAGTTACTATCCAGGTCCATTCTCCTATAAATAGAAGCTCATTCCTTCATTATTTCTTACTTAATTCACTTTGAAACTCTAGAGAGAAACTATAGAGAGAAAGAAGAAAAGTATTCTCGCTACTTCACTACTCCTATATCCGGTTGTTCTAAGGTAAGGGTATTATTTCTTTTGTATTCATGAAGAGAACTTACGTTATTACATTCTTTATTATTCATTGGAATAACTTTGTATACGCTGCTACCCTATACTTGGTGAAATTCTTACATTATTCCATTCTTTATCATTATGTTGGAATAACCTGTCTATGCAAAGTACCTAATACATGGTGAAATTCTTCTGTTATTCCATTCTTTATCATTATGTTGGAATAACCTGTCTATGCGAAGTACCGTATACATAGTGAAATTCTTCTGTTATTCTATTCTTTATTATTCTGTTGGAACATCATGTCTATGCGTTTACGTATGACCTGGTTCAGTTATTTATTATTCTGTTGGAATAACCTGTCTGTGCGTTTACGCATGACCTAGTTCCGTTATTTATTATTCTGTTGGAATAACCTGTCTGTGCGGTCTATCGGATGCCTGGTGATTTCTTTTGTTATTCCATTCTTTATTATACTCAGTTGGTTAATGTTTTGACTTCTATACTCCATGAAATTAGTGGAATATCCTTGATATTTGCGCTTCATCCAGTATCTTTTCATGGAAATATTCTTCTAAGCATTCTTGAATTTTACTCTACAAAGAAGTATAATGTTGACAATTTGGACGTTATTAGTTTCTGGATAAATTATTTCTTGAACTTGTTTTATTGAATTCTTATATCATTGTCATCATCCTCATGTTTATATTATGTTGAAAATCATCTTTGGCCTGTAGTGCATAGATGGACTTGGAATGATTATGACCAGGGATTAATCGGTATAATCATGACCGTAATGTTACAAATGATGTAGTAAAAGTCCTCATTGGCCCATAGTGCATTGATGGACAGTTGTTGGCATGATCATGACCATTGATGAATACACGAATATCCTTGGCCCGTAGTGCATGGATAATTTGTGGTTGTGATACTAATGAATATCCTGGTCAGTAAAAGCGTGGATGATGTGGATTATTTATTAAGCTGAGTCCCTGCGATAAAAGTGATAAAAAAAACCTTTTAAATCATAAAAGATAGTTGATTTTATTCTCTACTTGACTCTTTTAGTGATTGCTTGTTCCGCTGCAGTTAAACTTGATGTTTGTTATATTGTATCAGTTTAACACTGTTGAAGGCTAACGTTAATTTATTCTGTATTATCTTACTCATATTATTTCTTACTGGGCTAGTTGAGCTCACCCTTTTACTTTCATTGTTCTCTTCAGGAAATGAGAACGTAATTGAGGACTAGTCGGGGAGCGAGGATGCGGTCCAGATAATAGCATTAGTAGTCCTCGCTATTCTATTAAATATTATGATAATAAATGTAATGAGGACTCAATTGAGTGTGGATATTGTCTAGATGACAATATTTGTATTAAAAATCACAAAGATATGTTTTTGTCGTATTTATTTTACACATTGTTGTATAATTAAGTTGTATTTGAATTTTGTACCATGTATTTGGCAACTCAAGATGGGTGATGTATACCTATTTTGGGGGTGTCAAAGTTGGTATCAAAGCTTAGGGATATTATCCCTAGCTGAGATGTGAAACAAGAACTAGGAGGGGAGAGACGGGGAATTCCTTCGCTAGTATGACCTACCTAAGTTTATTTGGTATTTAATTGGTCGGTAAAAGTATAGGGATAATATGTGATATGTTAATTAACCCTTGTTTTGTGGCAGTATTTGAAAATGACATCCGAGAATGTTGAGAACATCAATGGAGCACAGGAGACCGTTGAGTCTCCACAGATCAATAATCAGGATAATGTGCATCAGGAAGGCGACAATACTCATGCAAACAACAACACGGACTAGATGATGAACGATGGAATGTTCAGAGGCTTTATGTAATTCATTCAACATTAGGTAAGAGCGGCTCCTGTACAAAATGTAGGTGGAAACACTGGCAACTCTCAGACGGTCACCGCTAAGCAGTTCAAGGAACTGGGACCATCGGAGTTTTTTGGAGAGCCAAAACCACTTAAGGCGGAGACGTGGATAAAGCAGATCTGCAAGATATTTGATGTCTTGGGATGCTCCAAGGAGCAAAGGTTCCTTTGCCACCTTCATGTTGCAAGGCAGAGGCGATTCTTGGTGGGAATCAGAAAGCGATTTAACCTACCGTGACCGAAGATGACTTGGGAGAAGTTCCAAGAATTTTTCAACGACAAGTACTTTCCCGAAAGTATTCGTCATATGAAAGAGCTATAGTTCATCAAGATGGAGCAAAACAACATGACCGTGTCACAGTACGAAGCTAAGTTGGCCGAGTTGTCCTGGTTTGCATCCCATTTGGTTGATAATGAGGAGAGAATAACGCGAATATTTCTAAGAGGTTTGAAACCCGAGATATGTCAATATCTTATCTCTCATAAACTGTGTTTGTATTCAGATGTTGTTAATAGGGCTCAGTTATTGGAGCGCGATAATGAGTCAACCCAACCAAAAGAGAGCAGCCGACAAAATGATAATACTATTGATAGTAGTCATCGAAGCGGTGACAATAAGTGTGGAGGGAATCAACATGCAAGAAATGGTAACCACTTCGGTGGTAATCATGGCCAAAACAATAAGAATGGACATTTCAAGAAGAGGAGATTCAACAATTATGGAAAGACGTCAAGATCAAAGACCGTTGTTAAGGAAAGAGAACGACCACCTATCATATGCTTCAAATGCGGAGGGGAGGGACACATCAGTCCAAACTGCGTGATGCCGTCCAAAGCATGTTATAATTATGGAAGAGAAGGACACCTAGCCCGATTTTTTCGTTCACCGAAGACAAGTTCAACTAGGATGGAGGCACCAAAGGACGTCCCAGAAAAGTCAAAGCCAGTAGTGCAAGGGAGAGCGTTTGTCGTGACCTCCCAGAAAGCAAGGAACCCGAACAAGGTCATCACGGGTAAGCTTATCATAAACTCTAGCGAAGTTTATACCTTATTTGATACCGGTTATACCCATTCTTTTATTTCTCCTACTTGCGCTCAACGTTTAAATTTGACTCCGGAGAAATTAGACTTTGACTTATCTGTTGAAACTCCATTGGGAGAAACCTTCATTACATCCACTGTTTATAAGTCTTGTTTGGTTCAAATCGGTACCCTCCCATTACCTGTCGATCTTATTTCATTGAAAATACTTGCATTTGACGTAATTCTAGGGATTGATTGGTTAACTACTCATCATGCAAAAATTGATTATTTTTGTAAGGTTGTTAGCTTTCATATTCCTAACCAACCTATTATGTGAATTCAAGCAACCAAACCATTAAAATCAATCACTGTCATCTCAAGCCATAAAGTTATTCGTTTATTGAAAAATGGATGTCAAGCTTTCTTAGCTCATGTCACGGATCTAAACAAAAATACGTTAATTTTGAATGATATTTCTATTGTTAATGAATTTCCTGACGTATTCCCTGAAGAACTTCCTAGCCTACCCCTAGAGCGTGAAATTGAATTTTGTATCGATGTTGAACTCAGTACAAAACCCATTTCCGAAGCCCCATATCGAATGGCTCCTATTGAACTTCAGGAGTTAAAGACCCAACTATAGGAATTGGTAGACATCAGTTTCATTTGTCCTAGTACGTCTCCTTGCGATGCTCCTGTTCGATTCGTGAAGAAGAAAGATGGGAGTATGCAGCTTTGTATTGATTATCGAGATTTGAACCATGTCACTATCAAAAATAGATATCCATTGCCTCGCATTGATGACCTGTTTAACCAGTTGCAAGGCGCCAATTTTTTTTCAAAGATTGATTTTCGTTCCGGATATCACCAATTGAAGATTAGAACCGAAGACATTCTAAAGACGGCTTTCAGAACTCGGTACATGCATTATGAATTCCTAGTCATGTCTTTTGGATTAACTAATGCTCCTGATGCCTTCATGGATATGATGAACCGAGTATTCAAGGAATATTTGGATCACTTTGTGGTCTTCTTTATTGATAACATCCTTATTTATTCCAAAAGCCATGAAGATCATGAGCAACACTTGAGGCTGATACTTCAAAAGCTTCGTGAATATAAGCTTCATGCCAAGTTAAAGAAATGCGCGTTCTGGCTTAAGGAAGTAGCATTCCTTGGGCACATGGTATCAAGTCATGGAATATTTGTAGACCTAGCAAAAATTAAAGCTATTTAATGCTGGGAACAACCTAAATCAGTGACCGAAGTACGTAGCTTTCTCAGCTTAGCTGGTTATTATCGGAGATTCGTAGAAGGGTTTTCTTGAATCTCTACTCCCTTAACTCAGCTGACTCGGAAAGATAAAAAATTCGGTTGAAACGAGGAATGTGAGAAGAGTTTTCAAGAACTCAAGAGAAGACTCATTTCAAAGACTGTTCGACAATACCATCTAGCTCGGAGGATTTGTCATCTCTGATGATGCTTCGTGCAAAGGGTTAGGATGTGTTTTCATGCAACATGGGAAAGTCATAGTTTATGCCTCTCTATTAACTCAAAGAATATGAGAGGAATTATCCTACTCATGATCTAGAGTTGGCATTTATTGTCTTCAGACTTAAAATTTGGAGGGATTACTTGTATCGGGAGAAAGTGGCTTTACGGATCATAAAAGCCTCAAATATTTCTTCACTCAAAAGGAACTCAACATGCGACAGCGATGTTGGCTTGAACTGTTGAAAGATTATGATCATACCATCCAATATCATCCTGGTAAAGCAAACGTGGTAGCTGAGGCATTGAGTAGAAGATCATATGTGGGTATGAGTGCTATATTGTCAACGCAGAGGCCCATTTTGTATGACTTGCAAAGGATGGAGATAGAGATAAAGACTCCAAAGACCCATGTGATGATGGCAAATATACGAGTAGAACAGACTTTAATCAATAAAGTTAAAGCTACTCAAGCTACAGACCTGGAGCTGATGCATATGAGAAAGAAAGTACAAGAAGGTGTTATATTGGAAGCAAGAATCGATGAAGAAGGAATACTTCGAGTCAACTGTAGACTTTGTGTTCCTAACGATCCTGAGTTAAAGTATAAAATCATGATGGAGGCGCACAACACACCATTTACAATCCATCCTGGGAGTACAAAAATGTATCATGATCTTCGGCATACATTTTGGTGGGGCAATATAAAGAGAGAGATAGCGCTGTTTATCAAAAGGTGTTTAACTTGTAAATGAGTCAAGGCAGAGTATCAAGTACCAAAAGGTCCATTGCAACCACTTGAATTCCAGAATGGAAGTGGGAGCACATTATCATGGATTTTGTTACTAGTCTTCCCAAGGTTTCTTAAGGCGTAGATGCAATTTGGGTCATTGTTGATACAAGTTTGCTCATTTCTTACCAATACGAGAAACTTATACACTTGAACGTCTTGCTCGTATGTACATAAACGAGATTGTAAGACTGCATGGTATGCCAGTATCCATAGTTTATGATCGAGACCCAAGATTCACTTCACAATTTTGGATTAGTTTACAAAAAGCTATGGGCATGGATTTACGATTTAGTTCAGCATATAATCCTCAGACGGACGAACAATCAGAGAGGACTATTAAAACTCTTGAAGATTTATTAATACTCTGTGTCCTTGACTTCAAGGGAAGTTGGGACAAGTTCTTACCATTGGTGGAGTTTTCTTACAACAACAGTTATCAAACAAGTATAGGCATGGATCCATTCGAGGCGTTGTATGGAAGAAAGTTTCGTTCTCCAGTATGCTAGGATGAGGTGGGTAAAGCAACGTTATTGGGACAGGAGTTGCTACGTATGACTATAGAAAAGATTCAAATGATCCGACAACATTTAAAATCCTCACAAGACCGACAAAAGAGTTATGTTGATCTTCACCGAAAGGACGTGGAATTCGATATTGGAGATCATGTGTTGTTATGTGTTGCTCCATGGAAAGGAGTTACGAGATTTGGAAAGAGATGAAAGCTCAATCCTTGATTCATTGGCCCATTTTTAATCCTCGATCGAGTAGGGACTATAGCCTATAGACTCGCTTTACCGCCAAGTATGTCTCGTGTTCATAACGTTTATCATATATCCATGTTACGTAAATATGTGAAAGACCCGAACCACATTATTGAGTTAGAACCGGATGAAATAGCGGAAGATTTAACGTATGAAGAGGTTTCTGTTCAAATCTTGGATAAGAAGGAACATATTCTACGCTCCAAGGTTATACCTCAAGTAAAAGTTTTATGGAGGAACCACGATGTTGAGGAAATTACCTGGGAGTTAGAATCTGAAATGAAATCAAGGTATCCTTACCTCTTCGACATACCAGGTATGTACCCTAATTTCGAGGGCGAAATTTCATAAGAAGAGGAGATTGTAAGACCCCAACTTTTATAAATAAAGATGAATTTTCTATAATTATCATTTTTAAATCTTATGGAATGAATTTGATATAATGTTATAGTTGTGGATAATATTTATAAATTTTGCAAAGTACGCAACTTGTTATATAATATTCGATTGGTCGGAGAATATTCGTTTTAACAGGGAATATTCGTACGACGGCACAATCATTGGTGGACCCAACAACGGAATTATTATCGGATTGAGAAAATGACAAAAATATTTTTATGAAAATAAGGGCGGAAGTTTTATAGTTAAAACTGTTGAACTACTCGGTAGTAAAGGTACAGTAATACGCGTGGTTGTATAGTAGGACACGATATTGATTATTTATGCTTGCGTGAGAAGTCACTCAATTTTATTCAATTATTACTTCAGTAATTGTTGCACAGTATCTCACGTTATTTGATTCATTTATTGTCGATATTTTATATATTATTAAATCAATAATTGAGATGACAGAGTTATTAATATTATTATTTGCAATATTAACGATGTCTAGAAGTTCTACCAAGGAGAGGTTTGGTCACCTAATTGCGCGCCAATAAGGAGAAATCCTTATTGGAAAGCCCCCCCTTTCCTTGGAACGACCTAGTCGATTAATAGTGTGAATTATAATAATGATGATGAAGTTTTGTTTTATTAGTATTATTAATGTAATAAAATAGAAAAGCTTTTTATATAAAACATAATACTTTTATAAAGTTATTCGTTTTATTAGACAATATATAGAATATATTATATTCCATTATGCATAGTGTTTTGCATAGTAAATCTTTTTATATAAAATAGAATACTTTTATAAAGTTATTCATTTTATTAGAATATAAATAGAATATATTATATTTTATTATGCATAATGTTTTGTATAGTAAAATCTTTTTATATAAAACAGAATACTTTTATAAAGTTATTCGTTTTATTAGACTATAAATAGAATATATTATATTTTATTATGCATAGTGCCTACATAGTGTTTTGCATAGTAAAATCTTTTAATATAAAACAGAATACTTTTATAAAGTTATTCATTTTATTAGATTATAAATAGAATATATTATATTTTATTTAAAAGATTTTGTTTTATTAGAATATTTTATAGTAAACCAATCTAGACCGTCCGTTTAAAAGTAAATCAATCTGGACCGTTCAGGAATTAGTTATTATTCAGTCTATTCTCCTATAAATAGAAGCTCATTCCTTCATTATTTCTTACGAATTCACTGAAACTCTAGAGAGAGAAACTATAGAGAGAAAGAAGAAAAGTATTCTGCTACTTCACTACTCCTATATCCAGTTGTTCTAAGGTAAGAGGTATTATTTCTTTTGTATTTATGAAGAGAACTTCTGTTATTCCATTCTTTATTATTACTCGTTAGAATAACTTTGATATCTGTGAAGCTACCCTATATTTGGTGAAATTCTTACATTATTCCATTCTTTATCATTATGTTGGAATAACTTTGTCTATGTGAAGTAATCTGCATACATTGTGAAATTCTTCATTATTCCATTCTTTATCATTATGTTGGAATAACTTTTCACGCCAAGTACCACATACATGGTGAAATTCTTACATTATTCCATTCTTTATTATTACATTTGAATATCACATGCGTGCGTTACGTATATGACTGGTTCCGTTATTTATTATTTTGTTGGAACATCACCCGTGGCATGTAATTTCACGACACGGTTCCATTTTTTTATTATTACATTGGAATATCTTGTGTATGTTTACGCATAACCCGGTTCCGTTATTTATTATTACATTGGAATAAACACATGCATGCGGTCTATCACATGCACGGTGATTTCTTTTGTTATTCCATTCTTTATTATACTCGGTTGGTTAAAGTTTTGACTTCTATACTCCATGAAATTAGTGGAATATCCTTGATATTTGCACTTCATCCAGTATCTTTTCATGGAAATATTCTTCTGAGCATTCTTGAATTTTACTCTATAAAGAAGTATCATGTTGACAATTTGGACGTTATTAGTTCCTGGATAAATTATTTCTTGAACTTGTTTTATTGAATTCATATATCATTGTCATCATCATCATGTTTATATTATGTTAAAAGTCATCTGTGGCCTGTAGTGCATAGATGGACTTGGTATGATTATGACCAAGGATTAATCGGTATAATCATGACTGTAATGTTAAAAATGATGTGGTAAAAGTCCTCATTGGCCCGTAGTGCATTGATGGACAGTTGTTGGCATGATCATGACCATTGATGAATACACGAATATCCTTGGTCCGTAGTGCATAGATAATTTGTGGTTGTGATACTAATGAATTTCTTGGCCGTAGTGCAGGGATGATGTGGATTATTTATTAAGCTGAGTCCCAGCGATAAAAGTGATGAAAAACCTTTTAAATCATAAAAGATAGTATATTTTATTCTCTACTTGACTCTTTTAGTGAGTGCTTGTTCCGCTGCAGTTAAACTTGATGTTTGTTATATTGTATCAGTTTAACACTGTTGAAGGCTAATGATAATTTATTCTGTATTAGCTTAGTCATAATATTTCTTACTGGGCTAGTTGAGCTTACCCTTTTACTTTCATTGTTCTCTTCAGGAAATGAGAACGTAACAGGGACTAGTCTAGGAACGGAGTGACGGTCCAGATAATAGCATTAGTAGTCCTCACTATTCTATTAAATAGTGTGGTAATAAATGTAATGAGGACTCAATTAAGTGTGGATATTGTCTAGATGACAATATTTGTATTAAAACTTACAACATATGTTTTGTCGTATTTTACACGACTGTTGTATAATTAAGTTGTATTTGAATTTTGTACCATGTATTTGGCGACTCAAGATGGGTGATGTATACCTATTTTGGGGGCGTCACAATCCCGACGTCGATAATGATATAGCAAGGGTGAGCAACAAGTTTGTCCAACAAGTTTAAGTTCACAGAAAGATATATCATGATTGAAAGAATGAATAATAAGCTAACAAACTTTCAACATAATAATTGTGAAAGGATATGAATCAATTTTTATAACGGAATGACCGAGACAATAAAGATGAATGGCCAACAATGAACATGAACAACTAAATATGGACCAAATGGTAATGAAGGTGATCAACCTTTCATACCTGATAAACATATGCAACATGCATAACGTGTGAATCAATAAATAATAGATGCAGTAAATCAACACTGATTAACCACGAACATGCTTTACAATAACAACTCGAGTTCGAGTTAGGAAACTTGCACAATAAAAGTATAGTTCAAGAAACTTGCCTGTACCGTTGACTACTGTTACACAAAGCTAATTTATCTTTGGTTGAAAGACCTATTATTGATAATATCGATCTCTCAATTAGAATAATATCATCACATAAAGGTCTGTTAATTACAGTCATTATACAACTTAAACATTTATCACATAATCAAATATTAGATTACTCCTTAAAACATCATTATTATTATCGTCCTTTGATAATTCTTTAATCATTATATCCTATACATTATGATTTAACACTTTAACCTTATATATTATAAGTTCTTCTTTAAAATCTAATAAGTCAAATACTAATCCAGCAACTTGGATTAGCCAAACATACCAATCCAGCAACCCAGATTGCAATCCAGCAAACTAGATTCCAAATCCAGCAACTAGATGGTCAATCCAGCAAATTAGATTATAATCCAGCAAACTGGATTCAACTGATTTATAATCCAGTAAGCCTGGATTCACCAATCCTTCAATCCAGCAAGCCTGGATTCACCAATCCTTCAATCTAGCAAGCTGGATTCATAATCCTTCAATCCAGCAAGCCTTTGGATTCATAAATCCTTCAATCCAGCAAGCTGGATTCATTATCCTTTTTATGAAAATATCAAATCAACTTATTATTTTTCTATCTTTTGTCCAAACATATATACATATATTTCATACACAAAAAGAATTTTTCTATAATTTTTCAACTCCCTTTAGTATTTTTCAAAAATCATTTTTAGTTTGTAGCTTAAGAAATTAGTCCTATCATGCTCAACTCCAAAAATTCCCATCTCTTGACAGAATCTTATAAGTGTTAACATGAGCGTCCAATTTAAATTTTGTGGCCATCGGAGTTATAGAACTCCGGTTATAGTCATTTTCGTCAAAAAATCCCAAATTTTGAAATGGCCATAACTTGGTCAATTTAAGTCAGAATGAGCTCATTTTTGGACAAGAGATACTTTATATCATATATTTTTATGTCCCAAAAGACAAGAATTTATTTCACAAATTAAGTGGCCAAAACAACCCTTGCAAAATCTGGGATAGTTTGTTTTTGAAATTTTTTACTTTTTCGCACTTTGCTAAAAACAGTACATACAAAAATATACAACTCCTTTTTTAGTGATTCCACTTGGAAATGTTAGAAAACTTATCATATTAACATCCTAAAGTTTTCTAGAATTTTTTAATGTTATAAATATTACGAAACGACCCCTAGCTTAAACTGACCCAAAACAGTTTGTTTTTTTCTTCAAAAGTCGGGACTGTTTTTGCTAAAATAGTCACTATGACTTGTAAACTCAATATTTTTAAGTGCTACCACTTAGGTTTAGTATTTAAATTATATATATATACTACCCACTTTTGACGGATTGCAAAACAAAGTTGTAGATCTCAAGTTATAAGCTTACAAAGTAGTAAAGAAAAATTAAGATTTTCTAGCTTTCAAAACATTGCTTTAATTTCCTTACTTTAAATCTAACTTTTGACACAGAAGATAGATAGATCCACACATAACACACACTAGATCATGTAGATCTACAGTTTTGAAGTTTGAAATCATCAATCCAAGTTTTGATTTAGAAGAATCAAAAATACATAAACAAAAGGTGTTTATACCTTGATATTTTGCTAGCCTTTCTTAATCTTTCAAAGTAGATGATGATCTTGGGCAGCTTGAAGATGAAATCCCGTCTCCCTTTATCTGTGACACCACCAAATCCAGGTACTTCATTCCCATGAGATTTTGTGTTCACTTGATAAAAACATTCATGTCTAACTACCCAAACATAATAAAATTTAACAATAAACCTTCCCATTAAAGGAATTACATCAATAAGTTAAATAAAATCTCCCAGGTTATCTAACCTTTAAATACAAACATCAAGTTCGGAAAATAAATAATTACATCTCAACAACTAAAACAAAGTCTGATAATATGGAAATCAATATATTTACAAGTCTTCAACACTTGTTCATCTTTCCTTTTCCTTTACTGGTGGTAGGTTCATCGACCTTTTCAACTTTAGTTGTAATGGTTATATAAGCAATAGTGAGCAAACAATGCTCACTACAAATGACAATGAATAAAATATTATAACAACAGCCAAATGAATAGGATCAATATAATTGAATAATATTCTCTATCAATGATAATCAGAAATAGAATTTGAAATATATATATATATATATATATATCGAGGGTCACAAGACCACGAACTGTGTCCATAGTTATAAGTATTCTTTCAAATTAAACTTAAACAGTCATAAGACTGTAGGGACTTCTCATACTTAGGTGGATCAGCCCTTCGTACAATATATTATGCACAAACATTTAAACGCTATGCGTAAATTATCCCTTGTAATAGGATTGTTCATTTCAGTATTTAGAATACAAGTCTGCATCCAAGTAAGTTTGGTTTGGATAAGTTTCAAGGTAATTTAGAGTTTAACGAATATCGACTAAGGATTAGTTGAATAAGAATGTAATAACAATATGCTATGGAATAAATCATAAATAAATCAACATTGTATATTAAGGTCATGCTTTAGAAATAAACTAAAAGCATTAGCATTGAATAACGTAACATACCTTGTTTTAACAATATTAAGCTAAGGTTAGAATTTTGTTTCGAATTGAGTATTGAACATGCATAATAAATAGCAATTTGAACGATAAAACTTGTTCAACATAAGTGTATCAGAATTTAGAAGCTTTCATGCTAAGTAACAAGTTAAAGATCAGAAAAACTTACTCAATATCAAGAGGTAAAGTTTAGAAGTTTGCTCAATTGTAAACAAGGTAGGATAAAGAAAACTTGCTTTGTGTGTAAGCTAAACTTTAATAATTTAATTCACAATATCTTATACACATGTCATTATGACACAATTAGTTACTACATATACTCTGTATACGGATAAGTATCTATTTCATGTATGGATTGGTTTTAATCACATAGTCAAGTCACCTTAGTAATGTAATAACAAAACTCGCTAATTGTTAATACTATTCTCATTCTTAGTACTATAATACCACGATTAACAAAATCACATTTTTAACAGTCATAAATTGCACCTTATTAACAATTAAAGACTTTGTGTAATAAAAACTATTTTTCTGGCCATTCTGCTAATCGGTACACATGACGCCATAGTTTAGACTGGAGGAGCAGTATTTCTTGCATTGATCTTGTATTTGTGGCGTGAGGCACATGTTCAACCTTTGGCCATTGACTGACGAGACTTGGTGTTATGGCTCTAAGGTTGGCGCTCTGGCCCCAAATCACAGTTCTGGGCATGAAGAACAGAAATAAAGCTAATTTGATTGCATCTTAATTTCTAGTATCAAATTTAACACGTATAACTAACATAGATTACACATAAACGTTACCCATCATATATATATATTGATTTAAAATAACTAAACAACAACTTTAGAAAATTTAAATCCTTGAATGCCATGTTTTAAACCAAAAAATCTATTTTTGACATTGTTGACAAAAATTAACATTGTGATCACAATTATACACCAAATTAATTCATTCAAACTACGTTCTCTTCATTATTTACTGAATTAATACATTCAATGCACATATTGGTACTCCTACAAGCCATGCTCATACACATATTCACTGTAAACTATTTTCTTTCTTTTTAAACGAAATTAGCATACAATTCCTTGTCTAAATACAAACTCTAACACCACTAACACATATAATCATAAGTTATCAGTTGTATATCAACAATTTAAAAAATTTGAATTCACAAAACTTGGAAACTTGAAATTTCTCTCAATCTTTCTCTAGTCTCTCTCAAATTCTCTCTAACCCTTCTCTTTTCTCTTAGTATCAGAATAGGCCACTAACACTCGTAAAATAAAATTGATAGGGCCATAATACGCCTAGTTACTAATTTAGCAGTTACAAAGTAATAAACGTATATCAGTTATAAATATATTTTATATTTTATTTGATTTATTCTATTTATTATAGTTTAATTTCAAAATTTAAAAGCCATGAAGCTTTGTTTGGCAAAAACTCAATTAACCCCTTTAATTTATTTTTATAATTCATTTAGCATAGTTTATTGTCACACTTTTATTTCCAAATTAAATTAAAAATATTATAATAATCCATTTAATCCCTATAAATTCTCTAACTTAATTATTAAATTAATTTAGAATATTATCTCACAATAACTAATTTCCTTCGCTCATTAATTATTTATTTAACAAATAAATAATCAAATCAACTCAAATTAAACAAATATTTATTCCACAATAACCACATCAATTAAAATATTTATATAATTCAATAAATATTTGAAATTATAATTTAAAATTTTGGATTGTTACATTATCTCTTTGTGGCTCCCGAAATGGCCTTTCTATTTTCTCTCTCTCTCTTTGGTTTTCTTAGCAAATTAGAAGAAATAAGATGAAAGAGAAATAAAATGAATTTTTTTTGTGTTAGTAAAAGGGTGAAGATATATTTAGTATATCTAGCTATTATCTCCCAATACCTCTCCCATTCACTCTCTTTCTTATGTTGCTTGTAACCTTAGATTACTAGTAAGTATGAACAAAAATGTTGGTGAATTGCATATGTGACACATAAGTGGTTTGGTCACCCAATAAAGTAATTAATCATCACATTCATCTCCCCTCCTTTTCTTCTTCACTAAACACCCGGCCATGTGGCCTATTTTTCTCCAAGTTTGCTTTCTTTTAATGCTTTTATTTTACTTAACATATGGACATAAAGTCCTTCCAATTTGGGCCAAGCTTGGACCATTGAATTAAATTATTGGGCTCTCTAATTAATTACTTTGGGCTTTCTAATAAAAATATTTGGGCCATGAAAATAGATTAGGTCCAATACTTTTTAATTCTACCTTTCCCTAAATATTTAATTAGGGTTTTTATTTCCTCAATTACAATTTAAATCCTTACTTACATACACTTAATTTCTTAACCCAATTAGACTTGCTATAATTAGGTTATAAAATTAATTAATTCAGATGTATAAAATAAATTCCTTAGAGTTAGTATATATTTTAAATATTATTATTCTCCTGTATATTAACCCTTAAGTTATTCAATTTTCCATTCGTAATATATAATTAGGTTACATTAGTTTCTTTTATTTGTTTATATGATAAACAAATATAAACCATCACATAATATTCATATTCATTTATTTACATTACTTTTAACCCTTAGGGTTTTATACTTAGCATTAGGGTTCCCAAATTAGGGTTTTGAAATTCCCAGTTAGGGTTTAGGATTCCCAAAAATGAAATTAGGGTTTCCTGTGACGCACCCAAATTCAGACCACACTTGTCTCAAATTTGGTTGTCACGTAATAACTCAAATAACAAATTAAAATCTCACACAACGGAATAATAGAATAAATTACATTGTTATAACATAATTATTCTTGTCCCAAAGTCTCGCAACCGTTACTATACAATACAACTTAAATTAAACATAGCTTAAAATAAATAATTTCTTCTACAACGGAATAGTAGTACATTCCTAGTAATATGGAACTAACTATTCCAAAGCCTTCTCTTTACCCTTGTCCTTGCCAGAGGGTTCACCACGTTCTACCTGAACTGAAATTTTTAAGGAAAACAAGGATGAGAAACAATTTTGCCCAATAAGTAATATAGCAAAAGGGTGTTCAATGTAGTTTTATATTTCTCAATGGTATAAAAATAATAATAGGTCAAAGATAGCGAGAAGTATCAATGATTATCAACAATAGTCGATATAGACAGAAAGATATCAATAGGATTCAATGCGTAATCAATTCAGGAGTTCAAAGTAATGAATACTGAGCAGTCACTAAGGACTATGAACTTCTCCTATAATTAACAGTAATAAATTGATAATTCTACAAAACGAGTACAATAGGTGATCAGCCTAAAGTACCCTATGTCATGCATAACATTTAATCTTCCTTATGTGCGCACGTCAGTTTCCCGACAAATATATAATTCCCCTACCAAGAGGGTTGTTCATCTCAGTTATAAGAGTCTGCACCAAGTTAATTTGGTTTGGATAGCTTTCAATCAAATATCAATAATCTAGCCGAAGCAATGACTTAGACAATTTTCTTTCATAGTATATATATATATATATATGAACAATTATCGTTCGAGATCAAGGTTTATAAACAATTTTATTTCTAGACTACGAAGTATTATACTCTCAAAGATTTACTTGTATGATCAATAATAGTACAAGTTCAAGGAATGCTCAATAAAGAGTAGGGTTCGAGTACTTACCTCAAGCGTAGTTTACCAAAGTATAACTTATTAACACTTTTCGAATCCTAACATAATATATTTACGCATATAAGATATTCATTAGTCATGTACACTCATACATAATATGTAAGTTTAAACGCACACATAAATGTATAACTTAGTCGTATACTCTACACGTACTTCATCACATACTTTTGCGTAATTATAGCATAAATCAGTTTACAAAACACCATGAAGTCATCAACATAGTTTCTAATCTTTGCTTTATAATTCACAAGCATCTTTTGGACTTATCATTTGAAAGTTTATAATCAAACATTCAATTCTATCACTTAGCATACTTCTTAATACATTACATAGCATACTGGTCATATAATACAAGTTAAAGTAACCATATAAGCATGCCTTAAACTTCAGTCCATAAACAGAATACAAAATTGATCTAGGAGGATGGCACATTTGCATACCAGCTAGCTTAGGACTGGCAACAATTGCTACTTTGTCCTCTAGCCTAACCAGAGTTGAGCTTCTGCTCTCCTGGTTTCAGACCAAACTTTAACGTACCAAGTCATTATTAACTATCATGTACACATGCTAGAGGTCTTTACATAAGCATATGACTACTTCAAGATCAACCTTATATATTAGGGACTTTATTTTAGGATTTTCACAAAATCAAGGCCAAATAGAGTTATGTAATCACCATGCATACTAATTAGCCTTATGTTCACATAAAAAGGTCACATAATCTGTACTACACATGCTCATAATGTTCATATCATTTATTCAAAACTAGCATCATTTAGTACTTTAAAACATGCTTAAACTCATGCCTAGTTTACTACTATTATGTTCTATATATAAGAATCATGTTTAGAGATATAAACATGTCATCTTAAATCTTCAGAATCTAACTACTCATACTTAATGCACTTGGTTTGAAAACATATTCAAGCTTTCCTTTGAAATCATTTTAAACTTGAACGATGCAATTAAAACACATGCAAAGCATCTTTAAAGCTCTTATCATGTATAGTTAAGTCATGTTAATAGCCTCACAATATAAGAACACACATCATATAGTATTCATGCATATTTGCTTTGATATGTCAAGCTCTTCTTTGAAAAAGTACTCTAACACAAAGCCTGACAAGTTGGTCATGAATAAAGGAACTATAAATATTATATCATGCTCATTTAGGTTCAAAATTAGTCATTTGTGTATACTACTAAGCCCAGAAGTTGTAGAACATGAGTTCCATCAAAGTTCATTTTCAAAACTTTAAGTTTTTGTTATAAATCTCTCACTAAATCATGTTGAACAATTCATACCACATAAGAAAGCTTTATAAAACATGTTATACTTCTTTTTCATGTATATATAAGTTATAGAATCAAGTTAGCAACAACTTAGCCCAACAGAAACCAAAATCTGGTTCTAAGGTCCGTCTCAGCTGCGCTGCACCCTAGTATAAATTGGGCGCAGCTGCGCCCTTCTTGGAACAGCAGCAGTGAGATACTCTATTCTGCAGAGTATTAATACTACCTCGAATTCCTTTCGATCAAGCATATTTATTTCATTTATAGAGACTCTATACATGTATACAAACATTATAAACACTTGATAGCAAGCTAATTTATATTAATGGACATAGAATTTTAGAGATTTCAAGAATTTAACAAAACCCAATTCAAGAACTCAACTATAGAATTTATACCTCCTGATAGCTTAATTGAATTCTTCAACACACTAATTATTCTCCTTCAATTGCTTAACAACTCACACTCTCAAACTTATAATTTGGTAGATAATTTTTTTAGTAACGGAAAATTAAAATGAAATTGTCCTTATATAGAGAAATGGTGGACTGGACATTGGGTTTACACTGAAGTTGAAATCCATGGTGTAGAGGGAAAACACAATGGTTAACTAAGAGTTGCTCAACCACTCACCATCAGCCATTGGCATATCAATGATCACCTATGTTTGAGGTCACCGTTCACAACTTGGAAGTTACGCAAATGGAAATTGGACACTGTTTGTTCAACTAAGCTTCTTAATTCTTAGCAACGTGATTAATATTGCTCAGTTTAGTTACTTTAATTCTCAAAATATAATTTTAATGTGTTAATGCTACTACACCAAGTAAAGTTAGGGATTACTTATGTACTCCCATCATATAATCTATGTACATTAGTCCACATAATTTAATATTTATAACATATGTGGACTTAATTTAATTGATCACTAATAATTTATTATCTCCTTTTTACTATTTAATTACTCAAATATTTTAATAATACATATTTATTTACTCTCATACTTTAGAGTACACATTTAATTGTCTCATCACATATGATGAGGTAACAAAACTTATTTAAATCAACTTTATGATTTAATTACTTTCACCATATAATTTTTGTATAGTATTAATCCAAATTAAATGTCACACCTCATTTAATCTTATGAGTAATTATATGATACTAATACTCATATTTTCCCATATTACACATATTGGTATGAAATAATATTTAATATTAATGTTCACATTAATAATAATGGTAACTAGTTCTTTAGTCTTTATTATTGTGAATAAACCCTTTCTATAATTCATGCACATAATGGAAATTATTTTCCAAGTCTTACTACCAGCGCAGCTGCGTTGGTTTATAGTACAAGTGTGGCGCAGCTGCGCCACTCTGGAAATTTCTCTACCTTAGTTACTATTACAAAATTTCCTATTTCTCAATTAAATAAATCCCTTTCACTTAATAGATAATACCCTCATTTATTATCTTCTTATATAGACAATTATGTAAATTACTTCATTCAATTAATATTTTATTACTCACAATAACAATTAATTAATAATATAATATTAACTAATTATTCTCTTCACTTCAATTTATTCATCTCTTAATCAAATTAACTCACTTAACTTCCATTCTCATGCCATACACGACATTCCAAAATTCTCAATCCTCATATCAATTCAACTTAAATTAATTAAATTACTCATCTTACAACACATCAATATTTATATTCAAATAAATATTCATTTTCTTATTATATTAAAATAATTATTTATTCATGAAACTCTCGGTTCTTACATCCTCCCCCTCTTATAAAAATTCAGTCCTCAGAATTGGTACAAGGTTACACAAATAAATGGGGATAATCACTTCGCATCTTATCTTCTAATTCCCACGTGGCCTCCTCGGCATCGTGGTTTCACCAAAGAACTTTTTACAGAAGATATATTTTTATTCCTTAATGTCTATTCTTTCATATCTAATATCTGGACAAGAATTTCTTCATATGCCAGATTCTTGTCTACTTGAATGGGCTCGTAAGAAATCATGTGTTTGTAGTCAAGCTTGTACGGATGTAACACGGAGATGTGAAACACCTTGTGGATGTGCTCCAACTCAGGTGGTAATGAAACTTTGTACGCCACTTTGCCCACTTTCTTCAGTATCTCGAATGGTCGTATGAACCACAGACTTAATTTTTCCTTCTTGTCGAATCGTATTTTTCCCTTCTAGGGAGACACTTTTAAGAAAACGTGACTTCCGACTTCAAAGACGTGGTCCTGATGATGCAAATCTGCGTACTTCTTCTGGCAATCTTGTGCAGTTACTAGTCTAGCTCTTATCAATGTCACCACGTCTACAGTTTATGGAATTAATTTTGGCCCTAGCATCTTTAACTCTCCGAATTCATCCCAACACAGCAGTGTTCTACACTTTCTCCCATAAAGAGCTTCGTATGGTGGCATGCCTATACATGCATGATAACTATTATTGTATGCAAATTCTAGTTGGGGTAAGTGATCGTCCCAACTTCCTTGGAAGTCCATCACACAAGTCCTAAGCATGTCTTCCAATGTTTATATCGTTTGTCTACTTTGTCCGTCCGTCTGCGGATGATAAGCGGTACTTAACCTCAATTGTATTCCCATCCTTTCTTGCAATCTCTTCCAGAATTTTGACATGAAGTGCGGATCTCGATCAGAAACAATTGAAAATAATTTCATTTACGTACAGATTCGCTAACTGATTCAAACTATATCGGATCTTGATCAGTAGAAAATGAGCCGTCTTTGTTAGTCGATCTACAATAACCCAAATAGCGTCAAAACCTTTCTGCCTGACTGGAATTCCCACCACGAAGTCCATCATAATGTGCTCCCATTTCCACTTTGGTATTTCCAACGGTTGGAGTAGCCCACTTGGCCTCTGGTGCTCTTCTTTGACCCATTGACACGTAACACATCTACTAACGTACTCCGTGATTGCTCATTTCAAATTGGGCCACCAAAAATTTTTCCTCAAATCCCGGTACATCTTCGTGCCTCCTAGATAAACGAAATACGTCGTATTGTGTGCCTCGTGAAAAATTTCTTCCTTTAACTTGGTTACCGCTGGCACCCACACTCTCCCTTTCGAATCTCAAAATATCGCCTTTATCGACCTTGAACTTCCTCTTCCTGATTTTCTCGCACTCCTCATCCTTCTCCTGTGATTCCTTTACTCTGTCCAACAAGGTTGGACGAGCTTCCACTGCAAACAATTTTTCTTCAGGCCTCTCATGTCCCTTTATTTCTATCTCCAATTTCTCAATATCCCTTACTAAATCCTCCTGAGTTGTCAATTGAAATAACTTCTCCCTTCCTTTCCTACTTAGTGCGTCGGCTACTACATTTGCCTTCCCCGGGTGATAAAGAATATTGCAGTCATAATCCTTGATTAATTCTAACCACCTCCTTTGATGCATGCTCAACTCCTTCTGTGTGAAGATATATTTCAGACTCTTGTGGTCCGTATATATCTCACATTTTTCTCCATACAAATAATGCCTCCAAATCTTTAATGTAAAAACTACTGCCGCTAACTCCAAGTCATGAGCAGGGTATCATTTTTTCGTAATCCTTCAATTGTCATGACGCATACACAATGACCTTGCCATGTTGCATTAGCACATAACTCAGTCCTCTGTGCGACGCATCACTATATACCATAAATCCTTCAGTATCATTTGGTAATGATAATACAAGTGCCTCGCTCAATTTCTTTTTCAGCTCTTGAAAACTCTCTTCGCACTTGTCCATCTATACGAACATCACCGTCTTCCTTGTTAGATTGGTTAACGAGGTTTCTATCTTAGAAAAATCATGGATAAATCTTCGATAGTACCCAGCTAACCCTAAGAAACTTCTTACTTAAGTTGGCGTCTTCGGTTTCTCCCAATTACTCACTTCTTCTACTTTCGTAGGGTCTATAGAAATTCCATCCTTATCTACCCCGTGTCCTAAGAATTAAATTTTCATCATCCAAAATTCACACTTGGAAAACTTTGTGTACAGCTTCTCCTTCCTTAGCGCCTCCAAAACCATCTTTAGATATTTAGCGTGTTCTTCCTCCGTCTTTGAGTAGATCAGTATATCGTTGATAAAAATAACTATGAATTTATCTAAGAATGGCTTGAAGACTAGGTTCATCAAGCCCATAAACGTTGCCGAAGCATTCGTCAACCCGAATGACATTATCAAAAATTCAAAATGTTCGTAGCGAGTTCGAAATGCCGTCTTTGATATATCCTCTTCCCATTCCTTCAACTGGTGATAACCCGTTCATAGAACTATCTTTGAAAAACAATTTTCTCCCTTCAGTTGGTCAAAAAGGTCGTCTATCCTTGAAAACAAATATCTATTCTTAATCGTCACTCTGCTCAATTCTCGATAATCGATACAAAGCCTCATCAATCCATCTTTTTTCTTTACAAACAACATTGGTGCTCCCCAACGAGACACACTCGATCGTATGTAACTCTTATCTAGAAACTCTTGTACTTACATCATCAATTCCTTCATTTCTACTGGTGCCGTACAATATGGGGCTTTTAAAATCGGTGTAGTTCCCGGTGTTAAGCCTATTACAAATTTGATTTCTCTGTCTAGCGAAAGACGAGGCAGATCATTTTGAAACACATCATGAAATTCTCTCACTATAGGTATATCCTTAATTTCTACTCCCTTTTTTCGAGTATCAACAATGTACGCAAAGTAACCTACATATCCTTTTCTTATTAATTTCTTAGTCTGCATCATTATGAGGGAACATGATTGCTTAAGCAATAAGCTACCATAAAATACTACCTTAGACTTATTCGGAGTCTGAAGGTTCAGACTTTTATTCTAACAATCAATTATTGCAGCATGGTTATACAAGCAATCCATTTTCACTATTATGTCAAACTCTCCTAATCTTATCGGGATCAAGTCTATGCTTAGTTCATGATTTCTAATATTTATGCAACAATTTCTGTAAATATACTCTACGGGGATTACTTCCTTATTCGCAACTTCTATGTTTAAAGAAATTCCTTATCGTTCTCGGGATAAATTAAGTTATCTAGCAAATTCCTCAGATACAAAACAACAGGTGGCACCCGAATCAAATAATACATAGGCATTTATATCATTAATAGGGTTGATACCTGACACCACGTCCTTCGCAGCTAGTGCATCTTAGAAAGTCATATTAAATGTTCGGGCAGTTGGATGGTTGGATGGCGTCGGTCTGCTAATCATTAGTTTGTCACTTACTCCTTCCTGGCTGCTTCTTCCGCTGCTCCCTTTCTTTGGGCAATAATTAATCAGGTGATCCGCCGAACCATAAGTGAAATAACCTTTGCGCAGTATGCCCCTCTTAGCCATAATTGTAACAAACACTGCGCCCCTTCCAACACTCGCCCTAGTGATACCTTCCACACTTTGGGCATCCTTCCGCCTTCTTATTAAACTCTCCTCAAAACTTCCCCACTTGATTATTCAAATTCTTGTTGTTATTGTTGTTCTCCTCTTTTCTCTTTTATAAGTTACTCCCTCTGCTACTGCTTACTCCACGACTATCTTTGTATGTATTCTTACTCTTCTTCTCTTTGTTGTACAAACTCAAGGCTTCACTACCTCCTTCTGCAATACTAGCCTTTTCCAACAATGTTGTAAAAGAATCGATCTAAAGAACCGACACCTTGTTAAACAACTAAGGCTTCAGTCCTTGCTCAAATCACCTAGCTTTCCTCTCTTCATCTACCACCTGGTGTTCTGTAAATCGGGCTAGTTCATTGAACTTAGCCGCATATTGCGCCACCATCATATCTCCCTACTTAAGTTCTAAGAACTTCACTTCCATCCTATTTTTCATGCTCTTTAGGAAATAACACTCGAAGAACAGACTCTTGAATATCTCCCAAGTTACTATCCCTTCTCCCGTTCTCTGCTAAGTCGCCTCCCACTAGTAGTTCGCTTCGCCTCTCATCTTGTAGGTTTCAAATGCCGTATTCTGGTTTTCACCCACACGAGCGATGGTGAAAGCTTTCTCCATCTCTTTGATCCACGTCTGAGCTACAATAGGATTGGTAGTTCCTACGAATTTTGGAAGTCCTACACTCCTAAAATTCTTAAAGTTTGTGACTGGGACTGCTTGGGGAACGGGTGGTACTAGTTCGTTTCTTCCCCTAAGAGCTTCCCCTAACAAATCTACTAGCCTTTGTATAGGGTCTACTGGTCCTCTCTCATCATTGTCTGACTCTTCTGCTGTAGTTATTCTACGTCTGGGCTGCATTTTCTGCATTACAAAATTTGCATTTTTATTATTTATTTATATTACTTAAACTTTTCTCAACGAAAAAGGAATAAAATTTATAACCCATTTTTGAAATAAGATCATTTATATTCATATGCCAAATCATTACATCATATGATTATCCCTACCATACTTCTATAAATGCCACAACATATCCCTTAATATCACAAAAGACGGGGACAATGCTAACATACTACCTTACTAACATTTTTCAAAAGTTTGGGGTTTACAACTATCTCACAAAAGACTGAGATTATAATAACAGATTATACATCATATAAAAATACTACAACTACTAAATTCCTATCACCTAGACCTCAGTCTAACATCCCATGCTCCACAGCGCTCTGGTACTCCTTCTGAGTGATATGCACCACCAAATCTCGACTTATGGTATGCCGGGTTTGTCCTTTCTCTGCTGGGTAATGATATACCCCATCAATCAGTCTCTCCATGGCTGTGCACAACGCATAGCTCATCTTATTCATCTTCCTTCTCTTACATCTTACCTCATCCTCTAAGTCATTAACCCGATCATTAACTTATGCCCACTTTTCCTCGAAATGGATCATATCCATTACCTCCATCTCTAACTGAGTACGGAGTGCTTCCTTCTTTGTCCTCTAACTTAACTCTCTCTGTTTCATCTCTTTCAACTTCCTTGCCAGATCCATATTCCTAGTCACCGACCTATAAAACAAAGTCCCCATCTAGATCCCTGCCTCCTTGCGATGAGCAATCTCCACCTCCATCTCATGCATCACTAACTTCCTCTGATGGTCCTCGTCCCTTAGTTTCTGGAACTCGAACTCTCTTTCTCTAGCCTCAGCCTCTAACTCCCCCACTCTACATCCTAACTCCAGAATCTGCTCCTCATACTCCCCCAACATCTGATCCTCAAAAGTAACCTCGTCAGAGTCCTCCATGGGCTCAGGCTCCTCCTTCATAGGCTCCTCCTCTAAATTAGACTCATTGGGTAATGGCTCCATCTTCTCCTCCTCGTCATCATCATCGATAGGGGCCACTGCTGATATAGGCTCCGCTATCAATGGTGCCTCAAATACCACATGTATGTCACGCGGCTCCTCCTCTACTACTCGACTAGGTCCTCCAATGTCAGTCATCCTACAACCAACAACATAAGACAAACAAACAATCACTCCATTAGAATGTTAATTAAACATAAATTCATTGTATAGAATTAAATTATATTCCATAACACGCTAAGCTTCTCTCTAGGAAAACTCTACATGAGTTTCCTCTCTCTCTCTATCTTCTAAGTTCTCCTAAGTTATAATTCTAAGGACTCTTTGTAACGAATGTGATTTTTATAATTAATTAAAATATTTATTTGAGTTAGATAAATATTTTAGTTGATTTATTTATTGAATAATAAATATTTGATGTTGGTTGTTATGGCTTAATTTAATTAAGTGTTATAATTTGATAAATAATATTATAATTGATGTGTTTTATCATTAAAGTTTAATTGATTTTACTAATAAAATAACTTTAAATTATTTAAGTGTGATTCTATTAATTAAGTGTATGTTAAATAATTCTTCAATTGATGTGTATTTTATTACTTTAATGTTATGAATGTAACGATCCAAAATTTTAAATTGTAATTTAAATATTTATTGAGTTATATAAATATTATTTGAGGTGTTTGTTGTTAAATAACTATTTTATTGATGAGATGGTTGATGAATCTAAATGTATTAGAGAATGTTCTAAATTAAATTAATTTATAATTTAGAGGTTGGTATTATAACATGAGGTGTTATATTGTTGTGTTGATTTAATAATTTAGATGTTATATTAAATTATTAAATAAAGTTATAATAAAAATTATAATTTGGTGATATTTGTTAAAAGGCTATATTTAATTAAAATATAGTATGTGATTAATTTAATGGGTTAATGTTGGATATGAAAATCCAAATAAATAGTATGTGATTATAATTATAAACTAAAGTGTCTATTAAAATAAAAAAGGATTTAAATTAGTTTTTGCCAAGCAAGGCTTAAGTATGTTAATTCTTTAAAATTTAAATGGTTTACCAAACAAGCCTTATGGTTTTTGAATTTCTAGTTTTTGAACTTAAATAAAATAAACAATATAAATAAAATAAATAGAATAATAAATATAATATATTTATAATATGAACGTTTGTTTTGTAACTACCATTTTATTAAGTTGGTGTATTAAGGTCTGGCAGTTTTATTTGTGCACATTGTTATCAGTTGGTTATATGCCTTATTTGCTAAGCCTAGAGAATAATGAGTTTGTGAGAGTTGAGAGAATTTGAGAGAGAAGGATTTCAGAATATTTGTAGTGTCTAACAAAAAGGATTTCAAGCACTTGAAGGTACTTATGCAATCTGAATATATATATGTATATGTCTACATATGTGAACAATGACAAAGTTTTCCTATGCTCTGTGAATTCTAGTTTTTCCGAATTGTTGTTATATAACTAAGTTATGGTGGTTATACATGCTTATAATGATAGAGTTTATGTCTAAACAAGAATTTGTATGCTAAATTCGGTTTACAGTAGAAGAAAATTTTGATAGTGTATGTTGATATGCATTTTTTTTTCCATATGTTCATGAAAGTATCAATTTTAGTGGACAATTATTATGTGAAATTATTAATTGAAGCTTGTATATGTTAGTTCAATGAAATACGAGCATAACGTAATTGGAATGGAGTGATTTGGCCAAATAATGAATTCACACTGATGATTTTTGGGATGAATATCAAACATGGAGTTTTATATGAAAAACATGAAAATTGAGAAATTAAAATGGTTTTAGTTGTTGTTATATTTTTCTAAGTGGTTGAATATGTTAGCAATCATGTTTATGATAGTTGTATATTTATTTTACGTGTTAATTTCACTGTTTGGTGGGTGAAATTTGTGTTTGTTGGGCTAAAGTCGACTACTGTTCATTAGCCTTTCTGCGTCTGTGAAGACGAACAAGTAGCAATTGCACCGATGCCAAGGAAAAAGCAGTGCGGTGCTTGCACGAATCTAACTTTTTGTATGGGCGCAATTGCGCCATACCTACAGTTTGAGATTGAGTTTCGCTTGTTGTTCTTTGTAGATTTGAGATAGCAACAGGGCATGGTCTGAAAGTGTGTTAGCATGTTAAAAGTGTAATGCTAAGGTTAACATAACATAGTGAATTGGGGTTAGTAAGTTCAAAGTTGCAAAAATGGTTAGTAAATTGAGAACGCATTATGTGGTAACTTATTATACATAATGAGTGTTAGGCAAATGTTGCGAAGTAGAACACTTGGATTTTCTGAAATGTAAATGGTAATGAAGGACTTGTGCTACAATGATAAGTTTAGATAGAAGTGTTCATGTTTTGGTATGTTAGAGTATCTAATATGTATTGTGGTTCTAAAATTATGTGTAGGTGATCGTGAGTTTAATTTTATAGCTTACGCTCAAGGCAAGTTTCTAACCCTATCTTTTTACATTGAGAAAGCTTTCTAGCTCTACACTTTCGTTGAGTTAGTTCTATTATTACATTGTGTAACTTTATTCTTTTGATTGAGCAAGATTTTTTTTATTTTAACTGTTATTGCATAAGTCAATTGTTCCTAAAATTCATTCGAGCAAACTTTTACTCTAATGTTATTTGAAGATCTCATTTGATTGATTCATTCTAACTTGTTTATAGTTAAGCAAGTTTCTTAAGTTCTATTATTGTATAATTAACACAGTTTGAACTCCCGTCTCTATTATTGAACTATTTTTAATCCTTGCTTGAATTTAATACCATGTTGGGCAAGTTTTTAGTTTCCAGCTTGCTATCAGTGAATGTACGTTCAGTATATTCATTTCTAATGTTGTAAGATCCTAATCTTAGCTTATTGATTGTTCAAAGCAAAGGTTTACCATTTTATTCATTTTGTTGAATACTTATGCTCTATAGTTGTTTCACACATGAGTTTTAATTGTATAATCAGTTCATTTGTGATTCTCCATTGTTCTATGTTATGTTGTAATTGAACAACTGCTGTGTTATCAAACACTATTGATTCAACTAGTCCTCTAGTTGATGTTCGTTAAACTTTAAATTACCCTTGAAAGCTTATCCAAGACAAACTTTCTTTGGTGCGGACTTGTACTCTAAATTATGAGATGAACAACCCTATTATTATTAGGGGATAACTTACACGTAGCGTTAAATGTTTGTGCACAATACATGGTACGAAGGGTTGATCCCCCTAAGTACGTGGTGTCCTTATAGTCTTATGACTGTTAAAGTTGGAGTTGAAAGATTACTCACAACTGTGGACATAGTTCATGGTCTTATGACCCTCGGTTAGATATATTCCATATTTTGGATTCCAGTTTTTGATTATCATCGTTAGAGTACTATTCAGTTTTGATGAGCCTATTGTCGGCAATTATTATTGTTATTCTCCTATTGATTCATTATTTTATCCAGTGAGCAATTGTTTTGCTCCCTCTTGCATATTTATATACTCATGGCAGCTAAAGTTGAGAAGGTAGATGAGCCTTCAACTAGCAAAGGAATGGAAAAAATGTACAAGTGATGTTGATTTGTACTTTTAATTACTGTTATGATCACAGACATTTAATAATGATGTAATGTAATAATTTAATTTTGCACTTGAATGATGTTTTAAGGTTAGATAACCTGGGATGTTTTTGAATTAATTGATGTAACCCTATTTCAAGGGAGGATTATGGTTTAAATAATATTTTATTTGGGTAGATAGTATGAATGTATGGATAGTGAGCACCAAACCTTGTGGGAATAAAGTACCTAGATTTGGGGGTGTCACAGGTTGGTATCAAAGCTTTAGGTTATGAACCTTAGGTGGGGGAAAGCCTTAGGAAGTAACCTTTGAAAAGATAGTGATGATAAACTCTTATCGAGTTTTAAGGAGAAAGTTATAAAACACTTATGTGCTTATGTGATTATAACTTATGTGCTCGTGAGTGTCGAGTAATAATGATTAGTAGTTAAAACTTAAACTTTGGTTGACAAGATGGCTAATATAGGAGGATCCAGTTAGACTAGAGAGGAGGAGCCTCGAGATATTGAGGTGATTTGGGAACAACTACTGCCATGGGAAACAGTTCTGTCGGTCATAGTAGTTAAGCAAGAGAGAGTACCTGATGAGGAAGATGAGATAGAGATGGATGAGGAGGACCCCGTGGAGCTGCTACAGTCGGAGGATGAGGAGGACGAGGAGGAAGAGCTTCCACTTAATTCGATAGCTACCCGTATGTACGATGAGGTGTATGATCATAATGTGGAACTTCAAGATAATGGCGAGGAGTTGCAGGAGATAGTAGCTGAACAACAGACCTTAATGGCACAGAAAGACGATGAGATCCAGGATCGAGAAGAATGACTGAACAACGTTGAAGAGAAGCTGGTCCATACTGAAGGAGAGAACGAGCGAATGATGGAGAAGATTGCAAACCTGGAGAATAAGCCGAAGGAGGAATCTACAAAGAGGGCAAGAGCCGAAGACACATACAATGAAGCTTATCAGCCAGTCAGAATAGCAGAGAGGGACGCACAAGAAAAGAGGAGGAAGATGGAAGAGATGAACAATGTATTCAACACTGTGATCAATCGAGCTCAAGATCGAGTCATGGGTTATCCGATTCAGTTCAAGACGCTACCATCATACGTGTTGGATCGCCGAACAATGTTCTGCATTATGGAGGAAGATCGTCGTAAGGCTATGCAGTATCTTAGTAGAACATTGTAGAGAATGTAATTGATAAATGATTAGAAAATAAACGAAATGTAAATCCCGGGTATGATATAACCAATGGGATGGATGATGATGATGTTGTCCTGAAACTATTATAGTTCAGGAAAGTAATGTAAATAGCAGTGATGCTATTGTTTTGATGTTTTCTTTAAAAGATGATGAATGAATAAAAGTTATTGTTTTACTCAAAGTGTTATGTGTTATGTGATAAACTTTTATGATGTGAAACTTAAGTATATAATACTTAAAAGGTTAGATAGAATTTAATGGGTGTATTTTTAACAGAAAATGGCTTCAAGACGTCAACCACCACGACGGAGAACCACTGTGGAAAACAACAACAATAATGTGGAAGGAAACCCAGTTCAACAGCTAGTGACGTTACTGACGGGTGCTTTGTAGAATCAACCTCAGAATCATGGTACAACATTCAAGGATTTCAAGGCGGTCGGACCACTAGAATTACATGGCTCCATGACTCTAGTTGAGGCACAGACTTAGATTATAGAGATAGAGAAGGTTTTTGATGTTGCTAGGGTAGTGGATAAATAGAAGACTGCTTTTGCAACGTTTATGTTGAAAGCAGAGGCGAGTTATTGGTGGAAGGCCAACAAAACTCGGGAAGGACCAGGAGTGATGACCTGAGATAGGTTTAAGGAGCTGTTCTTCGAGACCTATTTCCCAGAGAGTTCGATGAGTCAGCTAGAGGTTCAGTTTTTTGAGCTAAAGCAGGGAACAATGTCGGTGTCTGAGTATGCCACAAAATTCAACAACTTGGCGAGGTTTGCGCTATATCAAGTTAGCCAGATTTAACGCAAGTCGAAAAAGGTTCGAAGCGGAATTTGAAACCCTTGTTGTACAAAGAGGGTTTCTGTTCTAATTGAAGACATTTGCGATGATGGAGAAGGTGATTCTGTTGAAAAAGCAAAAAGTAGGCGATAATAAAACATAATCAAGAGCAGAGGAAGAAGAAAAGTGAAGGTGAAGCTAAGAGTGGTGGTAGTAACGGCAGAAATGGCAACAATTTGAAGAGGAAGTGGAATGGGAATGGGGGAGTTGGAAATTAGCAAAGAAACCAGCAAAATAAGAAGTTCGAAGCATGCGCTACGTGTGGAAAATTTCACAAGGGTGTGTGCTTGATGGGAAAACGAGTATGTTTCAATTATGGCCAGGAGGGTCACATCGCCCCAAATTGCACTCAATCTAAGAAGAATGTGTGTTTCACGTGTGGGTCCAAGGATCACTTTGCTCATGAATGCCCTAAAAAGAGATATGGTGAAACAAATGGGAGCAAGGGAAATGCTAGTAGAGGTGCGCTGGCTATTGCTAGACCAACATCAACAAATAAGCCCACAGCCAGAACCTTCAATATGACGGTGCAAGATGCGGTGCAATCAAAAGATGTTATGTCAGATATTATCCCAATCAATGATATAAATGCATATGTATTATTTGATTCGGGTGCTACTTGCTCGTTTATATCTGATGATTTTGCTAAGAAATTAGAAATACCTTGTGAAGAGTTGAGATTCCCTTTAAACATAGAAATTGCGAATAGGGAAGTGATTCCTATTAGGTTCGTATACAAGAACTGTAGGGTGAACATTAAGGGGAATATTATGGTAGTAGATTTAATCCCGATAAAACTCGAAGAGTTCGATGTTATTTTGGGAATGGATTGGCTGTTCAATTATGGAACGATAATTGACTGCCAAAAGAAGTGTGTAAACCTTATGACTCCGTCAAAGGTAGTTTTTCATGGTAGCAAATCTCCTAGACAAATGAAATGTCTGACGATAATGCAGGCCGAAAAGTTGTTGAGTCAGGGCTATGTAGGGTATTTAGCTTATATAGTCGATACTCAAAAGGATAAGGGTGTGAAATTGGAGGAAATACAATTAATTAGGGAGTTCGTGGACGTGTTTCCAGAGGATTTACCAGGTCTTCCGCCTGATTGAGAAATCGAGTTCATGATGGACTTAGCGCCAGGAACCGCTGCGATATCGAAGGCCCTATACAGAATGGCTCCAGTGGAAATGAATTAACTAATGGTACAACTGCAATAACTGCTAGACAAGAAGTATATTCAACAGAGTGTGTCACCGTGGGGAGCCCCGGTGTTATTCGTGAAGAAAAAAGATGGGTCAATGCGTCTTTGCATTGATTATAGGGAATTGAACAAAGTCACTATTAAAAACAAGTACCCGTTTCCAAGAATAGATGACTTGTTTGATCAATTGAAGGGTGCAAGATATTTCTCAAAAATAGATTTGAGAAGTGGATATCACCAATTTAAAGTGAGGAAGGATGATGTATCGAAGACGGCATTCTTAACTCGGTATGGACATTACGAATTTTTTGTGATGTCTTTTGATTTGACAAACGCCCCTGCAGCGTTCATGGATTTGATGAACAGGGTGTTTAAGCCATTTTTGGACAAATTTGTGGTGGTGTTTATCGATGATATTCTGGTGTACTCTAAAACTCAAGAGGAATACGTGGAACACTTACGTCTGACGTTGGAGACGTTAAGAAAGGAAAAGTTGTACGCGAAATTCTCTAAATGTGAATTTTGGCTGGAACGTGTAAAATTTCTTTGGCATGTAATTGATAAGGATGAGATTTCCGTGGATCCATCAAAAGTTGAAGTTGTGATAAATTGGGAATAACCAAGAACTCCATTAGAAATGAGTAGTTTCTTGGGATTGGTAGGCTATTACAGACGGTTTATTTAGGATTTTTCCAAGATTGCCACTTCGTTGACAAGTTTGACAAGAAAATCTGTAAAGTTTGTTTGGACGGAGAAATGTGAAGAAAGTTTTCAATAATTAAAGAAGAAGCTCAGTGTGGCACCTGTGTTGTTATTACCGAATAATACAGGAAATTTTGTGGTGTATAGTGATGTTTCACACAAGGGATTGGGTTGTGTCCTTATGCAGAACGACTTATTGCGTATGTATCAAGGCAACTGAAAGACTACGAAAAAGGGTATCCGACTCATGATTTAGAGTTAGCGGGGGTTGTGTTCGCACTGAAGATATGGAGACACTATCTCAATGGAGAAAAATTGAGATCTACACAGACCATAAAAGTCGGAAGTATATTTTCCCACAAAAAGACCTATTATTGTATAATTAACATAGTTTGAACTCTCGTCTCTATTATTGAACTTTTTTTAATCCTTGCTTGAATTTAATACCATGTTGGGCAAGTTTTTAGTTTCCAGCTTGCTATCAGTGAATGTACATTCAGTATATTATTTTCTAATGTTATAAGATCCTAATCTTAGCTTATTGATTGTTCAAAGTAAAGGTTTACCATTTTATTCATTTTGTTGAATACTTATGCTCTATAGTTGTTTCAAGCATGAGTTTTAAATGTATAATCAGTTCATTTTTGATTCTTCATTGTTCTATGTTATGTTGTAATTGAACAATTGTTGTGTTATCAAACACTATTGATTCAACTAGTCCACTAGTTGATGTTCGTTAAACTTCAAATTACCCTTGAAAGCTCATCCACACCAAACTTTCTTTGGTGCGGACTTGTACTCTAAATACTGAGATGAACAACCCTATTATTATTAGGGGATAACTTACGTGTAGCGTTAAATGTTTGTGCACAATACATGGTACGAATGACTGATCCCCCTAAGTACGTGGAGTCTTTATAGTCTTATGACTGTTAAAGTTGGAGTTGAAAGATTACTCACAACTGTGGGCATAGTTCATGGTCTTATGACCCTCAGTTAGATATATTCCATATTTTGGATTCCAGTTTTTGATTATCATCGTTAGAGTACTATTCAGTTTTGATGAGCCTATTGTTGGCAATTATTATTGTTATTCTCCTGTTGATTCATTATTTTATCCAGTGAGCAATTGTTTTGCTCACTCTTGCATATTTATATACTCATGGTTGCTAAAGTTGAGAAGGTAGATGAGCCTTCAACTAGCAAAAGAAAGGGGAAAATGTACAAGTGATGCTGATTTGTACTTTTGATTACTGCTATGTTCATAGACATTTAATAATGATGTAATGTAATAATTTAACTCCGCACTTGAATGATGTTTTAAGGTTAGATAACCTGGGATGTTTTTGAATTAATTGATGTAACCCTATTTGATGGGAGGATTATGGTTTAAATTATATTTGATTCTGCTAGACTATTATTGAAAAATGTTTATGAAATTCAAGCGTTCTTTGGGAAATTATGACAAGCCAAATTATTTTGGTGCGGATTCAAATGTTGAGAAGGTGAGGTGAACAACCTTATAAAAGGGACATGTTATCGGAGACAATGGTTCCGAAAGTAACGCATATAGTTGTTACGATGTTAAGATGTACTGATGTAGAATGTTTACAGTCTGTGTGATTGTTAAACATTATGTTAGAATGGCTTATAGTGTGAAGTACCAGGGTTGAAGCACTATTAAACCTCGAGATGAGTTCAAGGTCTTGAGATCCCTCAGCATGATTTGGAATCTTTTAAATTCCTGAGTTATTCATACTACTTCCCAATTATTGAACAATTGTGGAAGATTCTTGTTATTCTACAAGATGGAAGTGAAAAGGAGAGTATTCCTTAGAAAAGAAAAGTTGGAGAATACGACATGTGGTGATGGGAGAATTGAGAAAACTATAATAAATTCGTAAACGAACTGAATAAAGAAAGAGATGAATTATCTAGAGAGAATATGAAGTTCTTCGAAGAATGAGATGTGAAGATTATGGTGATGATGGGAAGATCCTTAGAGGAGGGATTTTTGTAGCAGAACCCAATAAATAAATGAAGTGTAACGTAAAATCTATTTTGATAAAGCGAATGAATGAAGATTAATAAATAAAATTTCGAGGACGAAATTCTTAGAAGAAGGGGTGAATGTGATATCCATAGTGTTTATAAGTTGAATAAAAGATAACAGATGTGTTAAAAAAATATATAATAATCAGAATATAGTTAAGTCTAAGTAAATGTTATGAAATAAAAACTTTCAAGAATTGTTGAGAGGAACAGAAAATATAGAACCTATATTAACGTAATGCGTTGAAGTTTTTCTACAATAGACTTCTAAAATAGACGAGATGAAAACTAGGTAAGGGAGATTTCGGTGATTCCGAGGACGAAATCCTAATAAGGAGGGAAAAATGTAATGAATGTGATTTTTATAATTAATTAAAAAATTTATTTGAGTTAGATAAATATTTTAGTTGATTTATTTATTGAATAATAAATATTTGATGTTGGTTGTTATAGCTTAATTTAATTAAGCATTATAATTTGATAGAAAATTTTATAATTGATGTTGAGTTTATTATTAAAGTTTAATTGATTTTACTAATAAAATAACTTTAAATTATTTAAGTGTGATTTTATTAATTAAGTGTATGTTAAATAATTCTTTAATTTATGTGTATTTTATTACTTTAATGTTATGAAAATATTCTAATTTAATTAAATAATTAAATTAGAAGGTTTGTAATGGGTTAAATAAAATTGCAATTATTTTGGTTAAATAGGAATTATAATTAGTAAGGTTTAATTGAGTTTATTACTAAAATAAGTAATTATTTAAGTGTGACATTAGAAATATTTTATATGTCATAGTAAAGTACTAATAGTATATAATGAATAGCCTAACCATTTGGTTGCTTAACTAATGATGGAAAAGTGACGTTATGCTACTAAGGTGGCTTAATGTTATATTGGTCATGCATGTAGGAGTTTTATAACATAAGCCTTATGTTATTAGTATGGGTTACTATTATATTAATTAATTACATAACTATTACCTAAATGAGGAGTTACACAAGAAGAAATCATATTCTAACATAAGCCTTATGTTATTAGTGGGGGTTACTATTATATTAATTAATTACATAACTATTACCCAAATGAGGAGTTACACAAGAAGAAATCCTAGAGTTTTTTTTCTTTTAGAGCAAGAGTCTTGGTGGAAGAGATAAATAGAGAAATTGAGAGAGATAAAGAGAAATAGAGGAATTGAGAGAAGCTAGAAGAAGAATAAGAAGCCATGGAGGAAGAAAAAGAATAAAAAGCTAGAAGAATGTAACTTCTAAACCCTTGTTTAATCTTTGATTTTTTGGGTAGATTTATGTTTTTATAAGATCTAGGGTAGTAGATCATGCTGAATCTTGTTTGTATTGGTTTAATATTGGATTATCAAGAATCAACCAAGAGGATTCAAGAAAGAAAAATAAATGGAAAGAAAATTTGAAGAACAAAATTCGTAGGTTTTGAGTAATTGTGGACAGTTCTTGTGAAATTCATACATCTTTGGGTATAATAAGTTAAAAAGTGAGCCTTATATCAAATTGAAGCTATGGAAGTAAGCTATATTCTTAATGTTGAATCACATGAAAACTCTTTGTAGATTTTTTGCAGTGTCTGTTTTAGTAAGGTTGGCCCGAAGGGAAAACAATCTGCCGAGAAAAACAAAATTGTTATGGTTTCCAACTTTGAAAAATTCATATAAATTTGTGTGTTTTGAATATGAAGAAAATTTAAACTGAAAAGTTTTAGATATGGAAGTTTGCTAGCCAGACGCACGAGATTGAGCCATTTTATGGAATGGATCATGTCCGAAATAAATTGTTTAGTAAGGCTATCTAGAAAATTAAATTTTCTGGACTAGTTGATGAAATTGCACAATCTGTTTTAGATGGATAAGGATCTGACTTTAAGGCCTAGATGAGGTTTTAGTACACTGAGTAAGGGTTAATTCTATACAAAATGGAACAAAAACGGACATGTAACGAAGGAGTTACGTTAAAGACGAAAAAAACATTTTGTTAAAGAAATTGTAATGATGAGTTTTATAATTTTGTTCGAATTAAGATTTTGGGTGATGGTATGTTTTGATGATTAACAATATTTTTTGACATATGTAATGAGTATAGATATGTGTTACAACATTCTATACATAATTAACTATTTAAGATCAAGAGTTGAGATTAGTTAATTGTGTGCACATAATGTGCTCGATAAAATGCCTAAGAGTAACAGTGTTTCTAAACTTTGGTATATAAAGTGTCTAACTAAAGGCTAATCTTGGGTGTTATGTGCATCTAAGTATGAGAAGATGATAATATAAGAATAATAATGGAAAGAAATCGAAAAAGGGCGATTTTTGATTTTTGAAGGAAAATTAAACATGTAAACAGTGTGTTGAATGTGTATTTTTGAAACCAAAATGGTATAATAAAATGGTGTGATATACGCACATTAAACTACAAGTGCGATAGCCTAGCATGTGTGGTGATGAAAATGAAAATAAAACCGAGTTGCATATAAAACATAGTTAGAGGATGTCTATAAAGGCATTATAAAGGATAATAAGATAAAGTAAGGTCTTAGAATAAATTTGACCATGAGATCGAGTATTGATTTTGTTTATTATCAATCTCAAATACAGTGTAGGTTTTGCAAGGACGCGAAGTATTAGCATGTTGGTAAAACGCCGGTAAAGGCAAGTCTTTCTATTCCTTTTTGCTATGTGAACTTAATGATGAACTGCTTTAAAATTTTATTGTATGATGTATTATATATGTCAAAAGTATGAAATGTGAAAGTCAATCTATGACTATGATGATTGAGCTATGAATGCTGATTGAGTAAGAAACTCAATCTTTATAGTTGTTATGTGAGCTACAACATTTATTCTATATTAGTTTTATGATTATAAGATGTATGTTGAGCATGTTATTATGTGTTATGTGATGCATGAAAACTGTTAGATTTTGATGAGCTGTCGAGCTCATTCTTGAAAATAACCATTTTTGCATATTCAAGAATTTAAGGTAACACTATGTGCTACTTGATTTATATGGATCAAAAGTGATACATGAAGATTTAATATCCTAGCCAAGTTGTTATTCTTGTAAACCATGTCTAATGTTTCAGTAAATGTATTAATATTGAATTGTAATATCGTTTTGCGATGTAAACTCTTGTACTATTAAAATTATTTTGAGATATTTAGATGTAAAGGTGAAAGTTTTGGGAACGAGAATAGTTTGTAATAGAAAATTTTAATTATTCCACAAATTTCAATGGTTGTATTATCGTTTAATGATGTAAAATTAGAGGTTCAATGTATTGTTAACGACCGAAGTCGAGAATTAAATTATTTAAATTTTGGGGACGTTACAGTTGGTATCAAAGCTGATAGGTTAAAAAACTTAGGTAAGATTAACTTAGGCTATAACCTTAGAGAAGAGATGTGAAAATGATATAGAATAAGCTCAAATAGAGTTTGAACAATAAGAAGTAATTTAAGAAATTTGTAAAGAAGGGATTAAAACATGTGTGAGAGGATTCAAAGAAGAATCTCTCAGAGTTATAAGGAATATGAATGTGGGGTTACCCAACTTCAATAATAAGGATGTAAGGTAATAATAAATAGACAATGCCTATAAGAAGAGAATGATAAAGAAGTTAAGAATAAAAAGTTATATTTAAGTATGGCACAATCGTACTCTTTAATAGTTGATGTATGGTATCTGGGCTAAACGATTCCTTTATAGAGCGGAGGTATATACGAACTAGCAACTCGGAACCTAGTTTGTTGGTTGTTTGTGGGAAACCACTTAGCGTGCCATATTGAATGAAACTATTAGAGACTCGATGTGTACCAAGTATAGAAAATGGATACGTATGATAAAAATGTGGAACTTGAATGAAATGTTGAGTAATGTAAATGAAGTTAGAAATTCTTAAAGGAAGAATTGTTATATAAATAAGAAAATTCAAAGAAGAATCTTGAAGAGATATAAAGATAAGAAATGAGAGTTACCTAACTCTAATAGCCAAGATAACGAATAATGATGAATAGACAAAGGCTATAAGATTAAAATCATAAATGAAATTGTAAATGATGAAAAAGGAAAGAAAAAAGATCGCAAAACAAAACAATCACGAGTTAAGAAAAGGATTTTAAACAAGATGATTATAGAATAAGATCACGACGTGATCTGTTTAAGTTATAAAAGAAAGATGGTCTATAATGTTTGAATAATTATAGCTTGATGCTATGAAGATAATGTACTATAATATAGTACGAGATAAACTCACGACGAGTTATAGATAATGTGATACGAAGAATTCATATTGAGCAAGTTAAGGGCAAGTTAAGAATAAGTTAAGAGTAAGGTAATGTTAGGTGGGATTTCAATTGAGGACTCATATGGTGACTAAGTTGTACAAACCTTTGTATGAGAAAAGATTTTGTGCATGTACTTGGTTTATCACATTGATAATCATTAAAATGTCGGTGTCGCACTATATATTATTACCATCAAACTTTGATTAATTGAGCCTAGATATAATATCCGGTGCGTTTACCACTTTATATAATATATATATATATATATATATACATTTCTGTCAGTCCTGGAGATCACTTCGTGGTCATTTACTGCTTTATTTACATTTTTGTTAGGCTTGGAGTTTACTTCGTGGCCATTTTCTGCTTTATTTATATTTCTGTCAGGCCTGGAGTTTACTTCGTGGCCATGTACTGCTTTATTTACATTTCTGTCAGGTCTGGAGTTTACTTCGTGGCCATTTATCGCTTTATTTATATTTGGTCCCGCCTGGAGTTTACTTCATGGCGGTTGACCTTTTCTATATATATATTTACAGCTTTTATATATTTACATTTCTAATCCCCCATGGAGTTTACTCTGTGGTGTTTGATCGCTCATATATATATATATATATATATTTACAGCTTTTATATATATAACTGCTTATAACTTTCATACAAACTGCTACATCATGTGAGCCTAGGAATCATGTGATCACAAATTCAGTATTCTGAATCTAAATTCGGTTCCCGTAATGGACATTTTTGGCTGTAATCAGCTTGTAAATTAGTCACGGTGTTTGAACTTCCTTAGATGGCTCTCATACCCATAAGGAATTCGGCACTGCTATGTATATTATTTTCTCGAAGATGCCTCGCATCTCGAAAATAAAAATAATCAAGCCGATTACATAATAAAAATGGAAGTATCAATGGTCTCAATTACTATTGAGCATAAGGATTTGAAATACAACTTTTACAAAACGTCATTACTATATCTTGTTAAAACTGAACTTTTATACAAAATTCAAACCCTTTGTATATAGGTGCAAACGAGGCATAACACTACTTCTAGATAATTACACATTGACCCACACACACACATTCATATAGCAGTTTAATTGAAAAGTAGCGGTCACCGTGGTAACACGGATGCCGGGGGGTGCCTTACACCTTCCCTCTGCATAATCAAGCTCCCGGACCCGAACAAATCTCAGTTTCACAGACCTGTTAAGTAGAGTTACATCACTAGGTTAATGTGCAAACCTTTTCTAATTTGAGTTGGTGTAACCATTTAAAAATTCAAATTGACGACTCTTATAGTCCAATCGTCGACATATACATGTCGGACCTTTTCACAACTTGTTTTTTCAAACGAAGCTCACCTAACATGAGAACACCAAAAGGCAAGAACAGAAAAGGGATAATAAAAATCCTGACGTCGACATGTGGCGAATCTGCTGGGGACATCCAGTATGAAGGCTTAAGCCGCTGCTACAAACTTTCAAACTATTATCTGCTTGTGTATGGATGTTACATTTACATTTAAAAATGTATACAAATGCATTTTACTTATTGCACTCAGTGCTTCACACTGTATCTGCTTGTGATATTAAAGTGTTTCGCATATGTCATCATTTCCATACGGTGAGACACATTGTATATGAATGTATGTTGTGTGGTCCCTCCACCATGAGGTTATCCTGTCGGTGTTTGATTACAGGACTCGTAGGAAGACTAATTACAACGAGGCTCAGGAAAGGCACCACCTAGATTCGATCTAAGATAGGTTAGCCTCTGATAAACCAAACGTGGAGGGAAGTCTCTTCATACTTTTCCATTTTAATTACTTGTAAATTCAATTACTTGTAATTACATTCCATGTCAATCTCTATGTAATGGAAAATATGAAGGAATATGTATACATGCATTCCCTTTTATATAAAAATTTTCCATACTATCTTACAAATAGCTAACATCCATTTTGTAGGATAATAATCCTAAAATAGACACATCATATAGTATGCAACATTTATACATTCCCTAATACTAAACTACATAAGTTTTTCGTAGGGAAATAATTGGGCCTGTTACCTGTTCAAAGTCCAAAAAGGCAACAAGCCTACAACCAAGTATGGCTTCATCTGACCAGTCTAATCCTACTCCTGTCTCTCGTGAGGAGTTTGAAGGATTAAGCAAACAAATTATAGATTTGGCTGTTCTGCTCAAAGAACTACACCAGTCTACTCAGGGTCCATGAATACCCATATATACAGAATCCTCTACACATAGAGAAACCTAGGGTCCGGACAAAGAAACTCCAGTCCCTGAGTCTCAGTTGGACAAAACCAACAAAACCCCTAAAATCACTCATCTCAAAGAAGATCCAGACACCGGTGATATTAGGAAGAATGTCCTTAAACTAGAAGAGACCATTCGGTCTATTAAAGGGATTGGAGCACACATGAGTGTTTCATATGTTGACCTTTGTATATTCCCTAGTGTTCATTATCCAAAGAAATTCAAAACTCCTGACTTTGAAAAATATGATAGTTTGGAAGATACTTAGACACATTTAAAAGTAATCATTGGAGAACTCAGATCTTATGCCAATGATGAGAGGCTTATAATGCAGTTGTTCTAGAAAAATATGACTGGAGAAGCCCAATCGTGGTACACCAGATTAGACAATTCCAAGATTCATAGTTGGGAAGAGTTGTCCCATATCTTCCTTAGTCAGTACCGTTTCCAGACTCAGATGGCTCCCGACCGGTACCAAATTACCATGGTCAAGAAACAAGCCAATGAGTCTTTCCGAGAGTATTCTCAAAGGTGGAGGCGCCTTACTGCTCAAGTTATTCCCTCTATGACTGAGTCTAAAAATGCTGATGACCTTCATAGACATACAAAAAGCTCCCCTCTATGAGAGAGTCTTAGATGGCATTGGCAAGCCATTTTCTGAAATGATTAAACATAAAGAGATGGCTGAGATGGGATTCAAGTCAGCAAAGATTCAAGACCTAGCCGCTCCGAAAGTTGTTGTTGAGCACATCCGGTCTGGAAGTTATGGAAACAACCCCTTGGAGGGTCTATAAGAAGAAAGAGGAGGATGTTTCCTTGATACTACAAGGGCAGAAAGGCAGTCAAAACATGCCTATCCAGAGGAGAAACTACTCCCCCTTTCAAGCACATTCTTCAAACTATCCATTGCCAAAAAGTGGAGAAGTCTGACACACTTGAGCGTTCACACCCTTAGGGGACTCACTCGAGAATATTCTCAACCTTCTGACAACTCAGAAGAAAATTACCCATCTTCTTCTGTGATAGCCCCAAATCCGGGTCCCAAATCACCACGGATCTGGTATACTATTTCTATAACTAATTGCGAAAGATATAAACATAAATTGTTTATACATTAAACTTTACGCACTATTCCCCAGGGTCAAGAACCTTCACTTATTACATAGTTCATAACTTATTTGACTTACAATAACATTAATATACAATACTTATACAAATTTAACTGCATAAATAAACTTAAAGTTGGATCTGTCTTTAACTTTTCCTTGTATTCGACGAATTCGTCTTAATCTGCAATGTTTATCATGATATAGCAAGGGTGAGCATAAGTTTTCCCAGCAAGTATAAATTTATTTGAGGATATATCATGATTGAAAGAATTTGAATAATAAGCTGGCTATAATTCAACAATATAGTTGTGAATTAGCATAAAAAAAATTTTATAACTGAATGACCAAGTCAATAGGGATTGAATGGTCAAGAAAGTACATGAACATAGCTATTATATCTGGACCGAATAGTAATGAAGGTGATCAATCTTTCATAACTGATGAACACATGCCTTATTTGCACAGAAAGCTATACAACAATTCATAGAAATGGTAATCAGAAATGATTAGCCATACTTATAATTGAAAGAAAGATCTACTCGAGGTCGAGTTTAGAGAACACTTGCACAATAATTAGGAGTTCAAGCTTAGGAAATTGCCTATATCACCAACTACTGCTATACAGTTTATATCGCTTTATTCGAAGACCTAATATTAGTAATATAGATCTCCAATATTAGAATAATATCATCACAGTATAATATTATATATATATATATATATATATATATATATATATTAAAATAATCCTAAACACATAACACCATCAGTCCACAAACTATTTAAGACTCAGTATTAGGTCAAACAATTGCAGTCTGAGTTGAACCCGACTCAATTAAAACATCCCGACGGTCTAGTCGGACAATTATCGAGTTTAAGTTCAATTAAACTATGTCTAAACACTTAACAATTATCTTAGATAATTTTATTATTAGTCAAAATAATTTTTCATAAGGTCGTAATAATTTTCAGATAATTATTATCATTTATCATGAATTTTCAATCATTAATATTATATTTATATGATTTAAATACTTTAATCTTATATAGTATAAGTTTTTCTTGAACATATAAGTCAAATACGAATCCAGCAATCCAGATTTGGAATCTAGCAAGCTTGATTCAAAATCCAATATCTAGATGGCCAATCCAGCAAACTAAACTGCAATCCAGCAAACTGGATTCAACATATTTTCAATTCAGTAAACTATTTTTCAATCTAGCCAGCTGGATTCATCAGATTTTTCAATCCAGCAAACTAGACATCAAATCCTTTTTACGAAAATACCAAATCAGCTTATTATTTTTCTATCCTTTGTCCAAATACATATACATATATGTCATACACAAAAAGTATTTTTCCATAATTTTCCAACTTCCTTTAGAATTTTTCAAAAATCATTTTTAGTGTGTAGCTTAAGAAATTAGCTCTATCATGCTTAACTCCAGAAATTCCCATCTCTTGACACAATCTTGTACGTGTTAATGTGAGCCTCCAGCTTAAATTTCGTGGCCATCGGAGTTATAGAACTCTAATTATAGTCGTTTTCGTCAAAAAATTACAAAAATTGAAATAGTCATAACTTGGTCATTTTAAGTCGGAATAAGCTCATTTTTGGAAAGGAGCTACTTAATACCATATATTTTTATTTCCCACAAGGCCAAAATTTATTTCACAAATTAAGGGGCCGAAAATGGCCTTTTAAATTTCTGGGCAGTAGTTTTTTTCACTTTGCAGTTTTTGACTCCTATGCTAAAATCAGTCCATACAGAAATCTACAACTCCTTTTTCAGTGATTCCACTTGGATACGTTAGAAAACTCATAGATATAACTCTAGGACTTTACCAAACTCAAAAATTAGACATATAATAGGAGATATGTTCATTTGAATTTTGGGTTTCGTTTTCCCAAAAATCTGATTTATAACTCTTGGTGTCTTCCAAGAAAACTTTCATGTTTTCACATAATAACCAACATAACTCATCATAACACTTACTAATACCTCATATACCCATGATTCTACCATGATACATGATTTATTTCATCAAACAATCATCAAACACAAGATTAAACACCATCAAGGCTAAGAAAAATTAGGATTTTTTACATTTTGAAAAACCTAGTTTCTATTTCATACTTTAGAAATAACTTCTAACACACAAGATGGATAGATCCACACATAAAAAACTCTAAATCATGTAGATCTAAGATTTTTGAGTTTTGAAACCTTAGATCTTTATTCCATCAAAATAACTTAAATAAAAAGATAACTTAGGTTTGGTTTTATACCTTTGATTTCTTGACATATCTTTTTCTTCGAAACTATGTGATGGATCTTGGATGGAATGGAGGATCAAAACTCTCTTCCTTCTTCCTTCCTCTTGACCGAACTCTCTCACTCTTTCTCTCTTGCCTCTCTCTTTCTTTTTGTTAGCAAATTTAAAAGTAAGAAATAAAATAGAAAGGTAATATATATTTTTTTACTTTTTTGTTGGGGAAAATATATAGATATAAGATATGTAAGTATATTATTTGCCCAATACTTCTCCCCTTCTTTCTCTTAGTCATCTCCTTGAGGTTTCTTGCACTTTTGGCTAAAATAAGTGGTTTAATAAAAGAATGACATATATGGGGAATTAGTAGGAGTTGTTGAACAACTAAAGTAAACAAATAATTACCACACATGCTCAATCTCTCCTCCCTCTCTTATGACCAATATAGTTATTTCCCACAATTTTCTACCTTTAACTCAAGTATGGTTAGTTCCTAACCATAGTTATTCTACTAGTATATATCCCATTATTTTAGGCTACTAAATTAAATCCCTATTGGGCTTCTCTAATTTAAATATTTGGGCCATGTGAATAACCATGGGTAAAACATATCAGATATATTAGATAGATTTTGAGCACATGGGATAAGCTAGCTTGATTAGTCACCAAGATTTAGTGTGATCTTTTACTTAAATGTTAAGAAAAGGGTATTTTGGTCATTTTTCATTTACTAAGGGCAATTTGGTTTTTTCCCCTATAATTTGAAAGGTAATTTGGACATTTCCCTTTTATTCCATAACTTATAACACTTAGCCATTTATACTTGGCTTTTGAATTCCCAAATTAGGGTTTTGGATTCTCAAATTAGGGTTTTAAATTCCCGGAACATAGATTAGGGTTTTTGGATGTATCGCCAAGTTTTATAACAATTCGTTAGTGTTTACTAACTTATTCCTTGACATTCTCACATAACTTTAGGGTTTGCTAAATTTATAACTTATCTGATAAATTCTTGATCCTAAATCATAAACTAAACACATAAACAATTATTGTACACATAAAAACACATACATAGCTTCTTATACACTTAAATACTTAACTCAGATAATTCTCTACCAAAAGATTTTAATTCCACCAAAATCCTTCACAGACTATTGAAATCCTTAATATTCCTTTACAGAACTGTCAATTCCATACACTTATTTTCTGTCTAGGTCCTAATATTGAACCTTAAATCAATCAATTATGATTTTAAAATTTTTCTAAATTCTTGGGTTGTCACATTCACCCATTCTTCTAAGACTTTCTTCCCCGAAATTCACCTTACACCTTACACTATACTGCTTACACCATTCACCATTCATACACATTATCACATGCTACCCAATACACCACTTACAAGAGTAAAAATTTTCAAATTGTGTTGAGGAGTTATATAGAATATTGTCTGTTATTTTCGCAAAGGTTTTATGGAAATTCATCCACAAACTGTCATAACTCACGGACATAGTGGGTGATTAGCCAATTATGCCTGTCTTGATCGAAATCTTCTTTGGTGGAACCATTTTCTTGTTCCTCTTATCCGCCTTAGGCGCATAAAATTTTCTTACCTCAGTCTTATTGGATTTCGCACCAAAACAATTTGGTTCAAGAAATTTCTTTCAATGAATACTTAGAGTTTTCATAACATTAGTCTAGCTGAATCGAATAGCGTAAACTCATATCATTAATCAATTTTTATCGATTTATGAATGTGTATAGCCAAACGCTGTTGGAAAATTAAAATTTTGAAAATATTTTTGAGAATGACGTCATGATGCCGTATTGTATTAACAGTCCGTTTGAGGATGCCGTCATTGTATGATTTTGTCATAACACATCATACAATAGTGGAACAATAATTTTTGGATCGAATTCACACTAAGTATTCCTGTATTTATAACTCTATCAACTTTTTATCATCTCTGCACCAGGTTACATGGTACATAAGTGATAAATAAAAATATATTTTGATATTTCAAATCATTATTGTCTAGCTGAAACAAGTAGCATAACCTATTCTTTAAACCGTTCAAAAATCTTTGCAAATCAATTTTATAATCCCAACAGGTAACGATGTGTTGGTGGCCCGAAGTCCACGCATACACAATGGTCACCAAGAGTTGAGATATATATATATATATATATATATATATATATATATATATGTATATATTCAAAATCATATATTGCGTATTTAGCTTGATGTCAAAATTTTCGAAGTCTAGCATAGCTAGGAGTTTTGGAAAACTTATGTCTCCACTGATAATCATTTGCTTAAATAGTCTATCTATTCCTATTATCCTCAATACTCCATTCACACAAAACTATACCCAGTTCGTCCAACCACACTTATGAGTTCATGAACTTTCCACAATCATATGAATTTAAGAACTTGTCCAAGTCAGACCTTTGTCGTCCTTTCGCTGAGGGGTTCATAAACATTTCATATAACTATCAGTAACGAATATACCATAAGTATGAGTTTTAAGAACTCATAATTAACCTTATATTCTCTACCTATAACCTATCTATCTGTTATACACATGAGAAAGGAATCACCCTCTTAACATACATATAGCAAATAGCGCGACACAAACATTTCAATGATTATCAGTGTCAGAAACTAAGTGGTTATTACACCATGTACAATTCAACTCCCATACGAAGAATCATACAACTTAGCTGTTGACATGAGTCCTCAATTGAAATCCCCACCTAATTTTAACTCCCTTCTCAATACGAATTTTATTTAATCTGTATTCATAATCCTTTCCCGAATCTGTACCAATTCATAGTACAACTATCACATAGCAATCTTTGCTGTAAACTTTTCAATCATTTGTTTGATCCTTCTCCATACTACAACCTTATCAGATCACGGGGTGATCTCATCGTATATATTATGATTCACTTTTATATCTTGATCATTTTGCTTTTCGATCTTCTATCCCTGTACTTTTAGTCTTTTAGACTCTATTTATTCACCACTACTGTTCAACTTTATTATCAGAGTTAGGGAACTCTGTATATTTATAACTCGCCGAGATTCGTCTTTGAATCTTACCAACCGACTAACTCTATGGGAGTTAGATCTTATCCTAATCACTGCGGTTATTGGTCTCAGGTATTCCTACCTAAGGTTCATTACCAACAGCTCTGATACCGACTGTGATAGCCCCAAATCCGGGTACCAAATCACCACGGATCTGGTATACTATTTCTATAACTAATTACGGAAGATATAAACATAAATTGTTTATACATTAAACTTTACACACTATTCTCCAAGGTCGAGAACCTTCACTTATTACACAGTTCATAACTTATTTGACTTACAATATCATTATAATACAATATTTATACAAATTTAACTGTACAAATAAACTTAAAGTTGGATCCAATGAATTCGTCTTAATCTGCAATGTTTATCATGATATAGCAAGGGTGAGCATAAAGTTTGCCGAGAAAGTATAAATTTATTTGAGGATATATCATGATTGATAGAATTTGAATAATATGCTTGATATAATTCAACAATATAGTTGTGAATTAGCATGAACAAATTGTTATAACTGAACGACCAAGTCAATAGGAATTGAATGGTCAAGAAAGTACATGAACATAGCAATTATATCTGGACCGAATGGTAATGAAGGTGATCAGCCTTTCATACCTGATGAGCACATGCATTATTTGCACAGAAAGTTATTCAACAATTCATAGACATGGAAATCAGAAATGATTAGCCATAATTATAATTGAAAGAAAGATCTACTCGAGGTTGAGTTTAGAGAACACTTGCACAATAATTAGGAGTTCAAGTTTAGGAACTTGCCTATATCACCGACTATTACTACACAGTTTATATCGCTTTATCCTAAGACCTACTATTAGTAATATAGATCTCCAATATTAGAATAATATTATCAAAGTATAATATTGTTATATATATATATATATATATATATATTAAAATAATCCTAAATACATAACAGTATCAGTCCACAAACTACTTAAGACTCGGTATCAAGTCAAATTGCAGTCTGAGTTGAACCCGACTCAATTAAAACATCCTGATGGTCTAGTCGGACAATTATCGAGTTTAAGTTCAATTAAACTCTTCCTAAACACTTAAAAATTATCTTAGATAATTTTATTAATAGTTAAAATAATTTTTCATAAGCTCGTAATAATTTTCAGATAATTATTATCATATATCATTAATTTTCAATCATTAATATTATATTTATATGATTTAAATACTTTAATCTAATATATTTTAAGTTTTTCTTGAATATATAAGTCAAATACCAATCCAGCAACCCAGATTTGGAATTCAGCAAGCTGGATTCAAAATCCAATATCTAGATGGTCAATCCAGCAAACTAGATTCAACATATTTTCAATTCAGTAAACTGTTTTTCAATCTAGCCAGCTGGATTCATCAGATTTTTCAATCCAGCAAACTGGATATCAAATCCTTTTTACGAAACCACCAAATCAACTTATTATTTTTCTATCCTTTGTCCGAACACATATACATATATTTCATACACAAAAAGTATTTTTTCATAATTTTCCAACTTCCTTTAGTATTTTTCAAAAATCATTTTTAGTGTGTAGCTTAAGAAATTAGACCTATCATGCTTAACTCCAAACATTCCCATCTCTTGACAAAATCTTGTACGTGTTAATGTGAGCCTCTAGCTTAAATTTCGTGGCCATCGGAGTTATAAAACTCTAATTATAGCCGTTTTCGTCGAAAAATTGCAAAAAATGAAATAGTCATAACTTGGTCATTTTAAGTCGGAATAAGCTTATTTTTGGACAGGAGCTACTTAATACTTTATATTTTCATTTTCCAAAAGGCCAGAATTTATTTCACAAATTAATTGGCTAAAAATGCCCTTTTAAATTTCTGGGCAGTAGCTTTTTATCACTTTGCAGTTTTTGACTCCTTTTCCAAAATCAGTCCATACAGAAATCTACAACTCCTTTTTCAGTGATTCCACTTGGATAAGTTAGAAAACTCATAGATCTAACTCTAGGACTTTACCAAACTCAACAATTAGAAATATAATAGGAGATATGTTCATTTGAATTTCGTGTTTCGTTTTCACAAAAATCTGATTTTTAACTCTTGGTGTCTTCCAAGAAAACTTTCATGTTTTCACATAATAACCAACATAACTCATCATAACACTTACTAATACCTCATATACCCATGATTCTACCATGATACTACCATGATACATGATCTATTTAATCAAACAATCATCAAACACAAGATTAAACGCCATCAAGGTTAAGAAAAATTAGGATTTTTTACATTTTAAAAAACCTAGTTTCTATTTCATACTTTAGATCTAACTTCTAACACACAAGATGGATAGATCCACACATAAAACACTCTAAATCATGTAGATCTAAGATCTTTATTCCATCAAAATAACTTAAATAAAAGGATAACTTAGGTTTGGTTTTATACCTTTGATTTCTTGACATATCTTTTTCTTCCAAACTATGTGATGGATCTTGGATGGCATGGAAAATCAAAACTCTCTTCCTTTGTCCTTCATCTCGACCAAACTCTCTCACTCTCTCTCTTGCCTCTCTCTTTCTTTTTGTTAGCAAATTTAGAAGTAAGAAATGAAATAGAAAGGTAATATATATTTTTTTAATTTTTTGTTGGGGAAAATATATAGATATAAGATATGTAAGTATATTATTTGCCCAATACTTCTCCCCTTCTTTCTCTTACTCATCTCCTTGAGGTTTCTTGCACTTTTGGATAAAATAAGTGGTTTAATAAAAGAATGACACATATAGGGAATTAGTAGGAGTTATTGAACAACTAAAGTAAACAAATAATTACCACACATGCTCAATCTCTCCTCCCTCTCTTATGACCAATATAGTTATTTCCCACAATTTCCTACCTTTAACTCAAGTATGGTTAGTTCTTAACCATAGTTATTCTACTAGTACATATCCCATTATTTTAGGCTATTAAATTAAATCGCTATTGGGATTCTCTAATTAAAATATTTGGGCCATGTGAATAACCATGGGTACAATATATCAGATATATTAGATAGATTTTGAGCACATGGGATAAGCTAGCTTGATGAGTAACCAAGATTTAGTGTGATCTTTTACTTCAATTTTAAGAAAAGGGTATTTTTGTCATTTCTCATTCACTAAGGGCAATTTGGTCTTTTCCCCTATAATTTGAAGGGCAATTTGGACATTTCCCTTTTATTCTATAACTTACAACACTTATCCATTTATATTTGGCTTTTGAATTCCCAAATTAGGGTTTTGGATTCTCAAATTAGGGTTTTGAATTCCCGGAACTTAGATTAGGGTTTCTGGACGTATCGCTAAGTTTTCTAACAGTTCGTTAGTGTTTACTAACTTATTCCTTGACATTCTCACATAACTTTAGGGTTTGCTAAAGTTACAACTTATCTGATAAATTCTTGATCCTAAATCATAAACTAAACACATAAACAATTATTGTACACATAAAATAACATACATAGCTTCTTATACACTTATAATTCTCTACCAAAAGATTTTAATTCCATCAAAATCCTTCACAGACTTTTGAAATCCTTAATATTTCTTTACAGAATTGTCAATTCCATACACTTATTTTCTGTCTAGGTCCTAATATTGAACCTTAAATCAATCAATTATGATTTTAATTTTTTTCTAAATTCTTGGGTTGTCACATCTTCCACCAGTCAACCCAAATGGGAAGGGTTTCAATGCTAATAGGAAGTGTGCTTATCATGCTGGAGCTCCAGGACATGATACTCAGGATTGCTGGGCCTTGAAACATAAGATCCAGGATTTAATTGATAATGGTGAGATCGTGGTGACTAAGCCCAACCAACCCCACGTACAAGATAACCCTCTTCTTCAACACAAAGAAGAGGAGGTTAATATGATCAATTGGAGTAGTGGTCAGACATCCAATTACGGTGGTGGATCCTCCCAAACCAGCAAGGATGATGCTGACAAATAGGATTATGTACAGTTCTAGTTTATGATGGAACGAAAAAGGAAGGCTCTGTGTGAGCAAGTGAACCAATTAGTAGAACTGGTGATCCATCAGCACCAAGTCACACGCCAATTAGTCAGTGAGGAGCATGCTAGTCTCCTTCCTCTTGTTACAAATACTCCACCATTGACTCCAGAAAGTGAAACGCTGGAGGATAAAATTATAAAAATAGCAAGTGCCAAAGCCCGTCGAGATTTTTCCAACAAAAGGGAATTTACCTATCTAGCCCAACCGATGGAGGAGATATTTAAGATGATGATCAATCAAGGAAGAATTAAAGCTCTGCTACCTCCAATCAATCTCCGTTCAAGACGGTTCAATTCTAATGGAGTATATCAGTACCACTCCCACTCTCGCAGACACAACACTGAAGAATTGTCGGACACTTCGCCATCTTATTCAGAACCTCATTGACAGCGGTGTCCTGCAGTAGGCAGATAATGACACTGTATTACTCAAGAGTGGGGACACATTTCCCACAAAATGGAAGGAAGTCGTAGTAGTTATATCCGCTGAGGATGATTTGGCTGCCAGATCACTCATAATACAAGCAATTCAACTCAAAGGTGTTGACAATCCTTTGAATGTGGCTGCACCCAAGCTAATTATCTTGCTATACAGACCACAGTATCCTGTTATCAGCCTACAAAAAGTGCCATGGAATTATGGAGAGGCTGAAGGATCCACATCCCACATAACTGCTGCAGTGTTAAAGGAGAATCCAATATATCTTCCCCAACGGGAGATGAAGCCCACCATTAGATCAAAGGGGAAGGTTCCCATGGAGAAGATCGAAGAGTTCCTCCGTACTATGGGTTATAATAAAGCCAAGGTGGTTTTAAGCTTGAGAGAAGCTCCACAACAAATATCTATACTGGACTTGGTTCTCTCTTTCGAAGATCACAGGAAGGTCTTCTTAAAGGTTTTGGAAGAATCCCACTTACCGAATCAGTGGAGGTTGAAAAATTTCAGCATCTGGTTGATCACATTTTTAACAACAATGTGATATCTTTCACTGATGACAACATACCTCCTGAGGGGACTGGTCATTGCAAACTGTTGCATATAGCGGTTCTGTCCTCCGGATGCATAGTGGGAGGAGTTTTGATAGATAGAGGATCATCTTAAAATATCTGCCCTTATGCCACTTTGGAGAAGATGAACATCAATCTCAATAGGATCAGAAGCAGCCACACGGTTATCAAAGCTTTTAATGGATCCCAACGAAATGCTATCAGAGAGATTGAACTGCCTGTGGAGATTGGTCCACATACATTCTGCGTATCCTTTAAGGTGTTCAAAATAGCTACAGGATACAACCTGCTCTTGGGGAGACCGTGGATCCACATGGATGGAGCCGTCCCTTCCACTCTTCACCAGCAACTCAAATACATGATTAACAATAGCCTAGTCATTGTTAATACTGAGCCAGAATGTCCTGGACAAGGTGACATACCACTCTTAGCTTCAATTCAGAAGTTGAGCCGATCAGTTTCCATTCTGTAGAGGTGAGCAACACTCACTATCATCTTATTGGGGCGCCACCTCTGATACCCAAGTTTTTGCTGAGGTGATGTCGGCAACTCAAGAGATAATATCATTGGGTTATCAACCCGGACAACGGTTTAGCAAAGATTATCAAGGCATTAAGCACCTAATTCAAATTCTCAATTAAACTAGGACATCTGAACTATGCTATTTTTATAGTTCCAGTCATAGGAATCCTCAGAAGCACAAACAGATTCCTTCATCTTCAGCCACACGACGATTATCTCAACCTAGAAATCTTGAGCCTGTACGATCTTCGGTAAAGGTGTCTGCCCATGTAATGGCTATATTGTTTCCTAAGCCAATACTGGTCAAAGGAAAGGAGGTCCTGATTCTAAATCCCGAAGTGGAAGAAATAGAACAGAGATGCAATTAAGACATTGCCAGGTGGTTGTCAAACGTACGCATCATTTTCCATACTGAGGTCATGAATAAAGGCATCCAAGAGGATGATTGTCTAGATATCATGGTCATCATTCGGGAGAAGGAGGAAGATAACAACACCTTCATCACTATTATCCAACAGGACTTTATCCTTGGCAATTGGAGCAGCATTTCATGCATTTGCCGATAAGGGTAAAAAGGGCAGAAACTGCCTCTACCCTGTAGATAATAATAACTGCTTACTTTTGTTATACAGTATTAGTAGTTGTTTTGTCATTAAATACTAACACTTTGTATGATTGAACAGTTTCATATATTAAGTAAACGCATTTTTGTTTTAGGACTCTAAATTTAGATGTGCCTAAACTTGCTGATGAGGTGCCTATTCTCCACAAGGACTATAACTTTGATGTAAAGTTGGACTCAAACTTGATGGAAGTACAAAAGGACTATGAGATACCTTAGGAGATCAAAGAATGAGTCAAGGAAAAACCAAAAACAAATCTTGATCAAACCTCCTCTTTCAACCTCGGAAACTTAGAAAACCCCAAACTAATTCAGATTGGTATGGATCTTACTCCAAACCAAAGGAATTACATGGTTACTCTATTAACCCAATTCCGGGATGTGTTTACATGGTCTCATTAAGACATGGGGGGTTTGTCCACTGACATTGTCATTCATCGCATCCCCATCAAAGAATGATATAAGCCAGTCAGGCAGAAGCTCAAACGATTAAAACCTAAGTAGAGTTTGAAGGTTAAAGAAGAAATAATGAAACAATTTCAAGCAAGCAACATCATGCTGTCAACATATCCTGAATGGCTATCCAACATAGTCCACATGCCTAAACCAGGAGGAAAGGTGCGAGTTTACATGGATTACAAAGATTTGAATAAAGCTTGTCGTAAAGATAGCTTTCCCGTGCCATTCATCCACATACTCATTGACAATACTGCTCAATACAACATATACTCCTTTGCTGATTATTTTGCTGGGTACCATCAATTTATGGTTGCTGAAGAGGATCATGAGAAAACTGAATTCATCACACCTTAGGGAACCTTTTGCTATCGACGGTAGTCATTCGGCCTCATCAATGCCGGAGCTACCTATTAGCGGGCCATGATGGCTCTTTTTCATGACTTAATGCATAAAGAGATAGAGATCTACGTGGATGACATCATTGTCAAATCCCTAAGGGAAGAAGACCACCTAGACCATCTCAGAAAGCTCTTCAACAGGTTACGTAAGTACAACTTGAAGTTGAATCCAGCCAAGTGCACCTTTGGCGTTAAATCAGGAAAGTTGCTAGGATTCCTAGTCAGCCACAAAGGGATTGAGCTGGATCCCAACAAAATCCAGGCCATCACGGAAATGCCCATTCCTCAAACAGAGAAGGAAATACGGGGATTTTTAGGAAGGATCAACTTCATCAGCCAATTCATCTCCCAACTAACAGCAACTTGTGAGCTTATCTTCAAGTTGTTAAGGAAGATCTCGTCCATGAAATGGAATGATGAGTGTCAGAAAACCTTCCTTACAATTAAAGAGTAGCTAGTTCAAGCGCCTATTTTGGTACCTCCCAGGGATGGTGTTCCCCTGTTCATGTACCTATCTATTAATGACAATGTCATGGGATGCATGTTGGGAAAGAAAGATGATAGAGGCCAAGCGCGAGCTATCTACTACCTCAGCAAAAGATTTAGCAGTAGTGAACACAAGTACACTCTGATTGAGAAGACTTATTATGCTTTAGCATGGGCTTCAATGAGGTTACAACATTACCTCCATGGTCACACAACCCATCTCATATCCCGTGTGGATCCTCTCAAGTACGTGTTCAGTAAACCCTTGTTAAATTATCGGTTGTCCAGATGGTAGTTGATCCTACAACAAATTGACATCGTCTACGTGACGCAAAAGTCTTTCTAAGGTCAAGGAATTGCGGATCAACTGGCCGCTACCCTTTCAGGGGATCTTAAACCTTTGGAAACATACTTCCCCGATGAAGGGGTAATGACAGTTCAACAACACCATCAGTACGATGCACACCATACATGGAAGATGTATTTTGATGGAGCTGTTAACATGGAAGGTTCTGGGGCTGGAATAGTTCTAGTAGCCATTACGGGGGAGTAGTATACCGTCGCCATCAAATTAAAGTTTGTCAGTACCAAAAACACAACTGAGTATGAAGGCTGTATCATGGGGCTAAAACGTGCCCAATCAATTGGCATCAGGAGGTTAACTATCTTTAGAGATTCTGAATTAGACAAACCATCAAAATATATCACACCAAAGAGCTACATTTACTGCCTTACCATCGACAAGTTATCCAGATAACTTTGGAGTTTGAAGAAATAACCTTCCTCCATGTTCCTAGGAATAGGAATGACTTTGTGGATGTGCTAGAAACGTTGGCCTCCTTGATCAACACACCTGACAAGGAAAACATGCTAAGCATCACATTTGCCCTACAAAAGGCTCCAGCCTATGGGAACTATATTGGAGAACTATGAGCTACCTCCCGTCCAACACCCTTGAAATTAACACATCAAGGAGTATCTACGAGATGGATATATACCCGCTGAGGTGAGTGCTACAAAAAGAAAGCGGATCAATCGAATGGCTATGAAATTCTACTTGAGCGGAGATGCACTCTACAAAAAAGATGCAGGACTAGGTCTCCTCAGATGTCTGGACAAGGACCAAGCTTAGAGGCTCATTGATGAAATCCATGGTGGAGTATGTGGCCCACACATGAGCGGTCCTATATTTGTTAAAAAGATCCTCAGAACAGGGCATTACTGGCTCTCTCTCAAGGCTGACTGTGATGATCACGTCAAAAGATGTTACCAATGCCAGATTCATGGGAATGTTATCCACGCCCCTCCAAGGGGGCTCCACAATATGAGTTCTCCCTGGCCCTTTGTAATGTGGGGAATGGGCATTGCTTTATCTTCACCATGATCGACTACTTCACCAAGTGGGTAGAAACAGCCTCCTTCCATAGGGTTACCAAAGAAGTTATCATTGGTTTCATCAGAAACAATGTCATTTATCGATATGGACATCCAGGTAATTATGTCAAACAATGCTAAGAACCTCAATAACAAAATGATGGAGGAGTTATGCAGACAATTCCACATCAAACATCTCAACTCCGTTATCTAACATCCAAAGATGAATAGTGTTGTTGAAGCGGCTAATAAGAACATCAAGAAGATCATGCAAAAGATGTCTGCCAATCACAAAGGATGTCCTTACCTCTTGCCTCTGATTCTATTAGCCTACAGAACCTCAATGCATACTTCCACTAGGGTAACCCCCTACACATTAACCTATGGGATGGAAGTAGTGCTCCCTATAGAGGTAGAAATGGATTCCCTAAGAGTTTTGATAGACGCTCAGCTTGATGAAGACCAATGGTTACAAGACAGGTATCACCAATTGTCTTAAATAGACGAAAGGCGAACCGAGGCTATCTTTCATGGTCAGTTATATCAACAGAGGATCGCCAGATCCTACAACAGAAAAGTCTGGCTACGGCAGTTTATACAACATGACTTGGTTTTGAAGAAGATCATTTACAACCAAGATCAAACCATGGGAAAATTCGCCCCAAACTGGGAAGGACCATTTATTGTCAAGGAGGTATTAACAGGAGGTGCTCTCAGATTACAGGAAATGGACGATGATGAATTTCCACATCTCATCAACTCGGACACCGTGAAATGGTACAATGTCTAAAGTTACCATCAAGCAAACATCCTGGTTTCCGATCACTAGATCCCCAGTCACTTCAGGTTTTCTAACCCTTCACTACGTACAACCCTTTTTCATACCCATTTGCCCTATCAGAGATAAACACACTTTTCAAACCAGCAGCCTGGTTTCAAATGAATAGATCCTTCGCGCCACTTCTTTTCAAAACTTCCACTAAATTTAGGTTATCCCACCAGTGATTAAACCTTCACACCTGCAGTTTTATCCCACCAGGGATAAACTTTTCCCACCTGTAGATTTTCCTGTACATGGGATCAAACTTTTTTGTTTGCAATCCGTCCTGTACATGGGGAAAACTACGTCGACCTTATCTCCCCAATACACGGGAGTACATAGGCAACCATTTTTAATGGCCCGGTCTCACCGAAAAAAAACACTTCTACACCCTTTCACATATAGTGTTGAACCTCTTACACCAGGTTCGAACTACGCAGACCTGATCTCCTCTGCAATAGGAGTACGTAGGCAGCCATTTATGGTTCGGTCTTACCCCCTACCAAAACATAAAAAATTGTCACATGGTATTGGGATCTACCTTCAATCCACCACATTTTCATCAGCTTCAGACCAAAGAGATGGAACTAACTGATCTCCCCATATAATGAGAGAATTGGCTACCATCTAAACTGCGGTTGAGTCCTCAAAGAGAAACACCAATCCATAAGAGATGGAACTACCTGGGCTCCCCCCTATAAAGGAATACCGGTGACCATCTGTGGTATGGTCAACCTCAGAGAGGAAAGCCACACTCCTCTCCATTACTACATACAGAAACCAGTCCCAAGACACCAAAGGGTAGGGATACACATAGATCAACGATCCATTATAAAAGATCTTGACACATCTCAATGTCCACCCATCAAGGATGAGTTCAGAATACATCAAGATCATAAGTCCTGGAGAAGCAAACAAATATCAAGCAAGTAACAATGCACAACTAAAAGGGAAGTGAATCAAAATATATTTCCATGCCGTATATAATTTTGTTTGATATATACAATATGTATTGTACATGAAAAAATGACTAAGCTAGTCTGTGCAGGAAAATACAAGCCCCTCTACAAGTCAGTATATATGCGAGCTATCAAGTCCAACATGGCATCTCTCTCCGAAAAAAGAGGTAATATGAGCTCCTGCCCAAGGGTATCTACACGAGCCAACAAATCCACAGCCAACTGCATAGTGACATTGTGCTCATCAATATACGTGTTCATCTCTTCAATAATATCAGTAGTATGTGACCTCACTGCAGTACTATCTGTAATGGCTACATCCTGGGCAGATATAGCGTCATCCCGCTCAACATTCAATGCATCTCTGGATGATCTAGCCTCATCCCGCTCAGCAATAACGGTGTCTCTATGAGCTAAAGCATCATCTCTCTCCAATAGAGCGGTGTCTCTATGATCTAGCCTCATCTCTCTCCTAGAAAAAGCTATCAACATCAAGGCCCTGGCCTAATCCCTCTCAAACATCATCAGATACAGACTCTGCTCTAAATACTCTGCTAAATGGGAGGTCATAGTAGCAGTCATACTAGGAGAATCAACAAGAGTTGTTGTCAAACAAGTAAATAGCTCCTCCTCGACAGGAGAATCAGTGTCCTCTATGGGCTCTCAACCATCAAAATCAATCCCCGGCTCTATGGATACAACTGCAGTCGATGTAGTCTTTGTCTCCATCCATGAAAAACACTCTGCCGAATAGCCCGGATGGCTAACGCAAAACTCAGCTTGCTCACGCTAATTCTAACAGGCATACACCCTGGATCTGTCCTCTGCTGACAAATGGCGAGAAGCCAAATGCTGACCTAATGCCCCCTCAAAAGGATGGATGTCCTGAAACTAGTCAGACTGTGACATCACAGCCAGTGGGAGGTAAGTAGTCATGCCCCTCAAACCAGCCAGAGGGAGATAATCCATGCCAAGGGCATGAGTAATGAAGTCAGTGAGGAAAATCAGAACCTCAGACACGACAAAATGTCAAAGCGGATCTCGATCCCGCCAAAACAAACAAGGATGTAGTGTGCATGCACAATCTCTTTGGTGAAAGGAGTAAGACATGGCTATCTCATAGGAAAAATAGTATCCATTCCGTCGGAAGGTGTCAACCGATCTCAGGTGTGATATAAACCACACATACATCAAGACCGAGCTACCTATGAATACCCATGCAGGATAAGTGTAGCAATATGTGGTTGACCTCAATGTCTCTGTCACAATCATTGGCACGATGGTATAACCCTCCTTGAGAGCTCTCACTGCCATCATAACACTGATGTCCAGCTTATCCATATACAGTGGCATGTACATATAAGCCACTACGCACATCATGAGTACGTCTACTTTATTCATACGCCATTGATCCTCTGATGTGGTGAAATCCCCGGAGTGCCATACATAACTGTCCACTGAGCCAAATCTGTCTATCAAAAAATGCTAAGACACAACATGGCTGGATGTAATCTCATCCTGTACTACTCTACGCCTCAGCCAGGTGAGGGTCATAAACTGTCGGCTCATGTCACCGATAGCCATCCGAGCGCAAGGCCTATCCAGTGGCAATGCCGTTAACCGCTCATACTCCTCTAAAGTGGGAACCAACTCCTGGGTCCCAAACTAGAAAACCTGCCTCTCTAGTACCCAATGCTCTAACATACCATCTACAAAGCCCACAGGAACCTGGAACATCAGGAGGGTCGTGGAATATTATAATAACTAATCTACAGTCACCTGATCTGGAGGTGACAAACTATCATACCATGACCTCAGACAGGAGGCTACCAATACTGGTGAGGTGTGATCAATGCGGCTGACTATCAAAGAAGACATCTGTGTGGGCCGTATCATAAGACCATCCAGGGGTCAATGTTGAATATCTCTGGACATACATATGCATAACATAATACATACCTGATCAACAATAGATGGCAATATGATGCTGGGAATGGAAAACAGTACATACATTCCTAAGTACATCATCATATAATACATCATCTTTGTACAACTAAAAATATAGGGAAATGGGGCACAGACGCCCAACAAATAACAGAGGCCTATCGAAAGATATAACGAGAATGGAGCATAACCACCCAGTATCTAACAGAGGCCTATCAAAAGATATAGCGAGAATACACATCAGAAGAAGACAATGGTGACAATGTCTACATCGTCAATCCTGTCCAACTAATGTAATTCCTCCTGAGTCACTAGATCTCCGCCAAGTAGGATGTCAGGCCTATACAATGGAGGATCTGCGCCGGCAAAACCATATGGGTCACCTGAAGGGCCAGCCCCAGAGCTGGAAAGATCAAAAGTATATGCCTCTGAAGGATCTCTACCCAAGTGCCGAATAAAGAAATGTGCCCGGTCCAACTGCCAGGTCAAGCTCTCAATCTATGTCAAATGAGTCGGATCTCAGACACAAGCTATCTAATCCGTCATCATCATGGATCTAGGAACCATATCCCCCATGAACTAAGTGGCGCGAGTATGGGCTCCAATGGTATGAGGGGACCACCCGCGATGGAACATATCCTGAGTATACAGACCCTCTGTTAATGTAAAGTCGTCAACGCCAATCAATGGGATATCACTGACAGGCAACTGCGACACAGGCCAATAACGCCTGGCATGAGGCAAGATCGGTACCCAAAACTCCCCTGTAGTGCTCCTAATAGCACGATCTCCTAAATAGAGCTCTTATCCTCCATTTTTGAAGAAAGGAATCCTACGGGTGGATATCACATACTCGACACCAGTCGGGTACCCATCCTCAAACCCAACGGTCAAATGTTCCCTAGAATAGGGAATCCAAGTGATATCATCAGCTGTCAACAACTCCAACTATAAACGACAGTGGGTGAAACCCTCAGCTACAGGAATCTCCACCAGTATAGAGTGATGCCATCTCCATCCTTGTGGATAGGTATTTAAACCTAACACACTCACAGGACACAAGCATGAGAGCCTCTCATAGGCCTAAAATTGCCAACACAAAGGCAAACATCTGTTGTCAGTCAACACTCTTAACCTGTACATGGGAAATCACAAGAGAAATACGCACCAGTAGAAATAGGTAAAATCCTAGCCAAGCCTCCGTTAAGGCCTGCGAACACATGCGCATACCCCTAAGGAAATAGGCAAATGTATAGGAACCCCAGTCATACTCTCTAATACAGTCCATATCTCATGTCGCGCTGACCAAAGAGAATGACACCGTGGAAGAGTTATCCGCTATAAAGCAGCCCCTAATGATCATCAGGAACAATCATCGAAGAATGTGATCCCTGACTCTCACATCATCGGGTATGGGATCACTCAACAGCCCACTCATAGCATATATGCTCAAAGGACCTGTACGAACTGTCCTACCCTTGAGCGCCTCAGCCGAGACTCCTAGCAAGGATCTGACGGCAGTCGGGGTAATGTTCATCGTACAAGGTAATAGTGCCCCTCTAAACTCCATACTAGTGATAAATTGCCAATCCATTAACGTCATCATCACCTCACAGTCTAACAAATGGAGAGACTGAGTCTGGTGAAACCAACGCTCAGACAACCCCCTGAGATAACCCCAGGGACAACGACGGGGGAGGATAGAAAAGAACGCCTCGAAGCCCCAGCTGTGGACAATCGCTCGATAATCAGGATGCAAAGCCTGATATGTAGAGTGAATGCGAACTAGTTCCCTCGAGGCTGAGTAAAGCCAGGAACCTACATCACAAAGCAAATCAACATCAGAATCCTTGCTCCTAATCAATAGGAAAAAGGAAGATCAAATACAACTTGTCCCTCGTTTACATACAAGTAAACCGAGGGGTGTCGACTTAAATCACCTAGGAGCACTAGGATCGTCACCTAAATGCCTGGAAAATACCTACGGGGAACATGAGCAGCATGAGTAGGGTTCGCAACCGGTATATCCTCATCCTCAACATCTAGTACCACAACCCAGACAGTACGGATCACCGCCTCCACCAAACGACGAGGCTGTCTAACTAAAAGGGGTCGAGGCACATCAGAAGCCCTCCTCTGAACACCTGAAGTGGTCCTGCAGGAACTACTCGGCTTATCCGGATCCATATATCTGGACACAAGTCTCAAAATCACCTCAAAAAGGGTGTGGTCAACTCTAACCTGAAGCTTTTCAAATGAATTTTATGAATATATGCATGCATGCATTAATTTAACATATGCCTACAGTAAAATTAAAAATGCATGAATACTCAACGCCTATATTTTAGAAAAAAATTTCCTTAGTCTCCTTTGTAAACAGGAGTATCCACATGCACATAGGCGTGACTAAGTGGCCATTCAGTAGCACACCTACCCACAGTCATAAACATCCTATATGATAAATAGGGGAATATGTAGACACTCAAAATGTTTGCATTCTAGTTACTAACATTACAGGAGGGCAAAATCGTCTTTCACAGATAATCTTGGAGGACAAATCAGCTCAATCCCGGGTACAACCCCGGGAGTTTCAGTTGTAACCTCGGAGACAACCATGAGGAGTGAAGTTCCAATTCTGGAGATAACACCAGAGGAGTCAATTCCATCTTGGAGGCAAACCTGAGATACTCAGCTCAATCCCGAAGACAACCCCGGGAGTTTCAGCTTCAACCTCGGCGACAACCTCAAAGAATAAAGGTCCACTTCCGGAGATAACCCCAGCATTATCAGTTTTTCCATCTCGAAGAAAACCCCGAGATACCCAGTTTCAGTCCCGGCGACATCCCTGGGATATTCAGTTTCAACTTTGGAGATAACCCCAAGGAATGCAGTTCCAGTTCCAAAGACAACCCCAGAATTATCAAATTTTCCATCTCGGAGACAATGCCGAGATACTCAGTCCCATCCCAGAGACAACCCCATGAGTTTCAGCTACAACCTCAGAGACAACCCCGAGGAATACAATTGTAGTTCCGAAGATAACCCCGAAAAAGATCATTTCAACCCTTTGCAGTCAGCTCTAACCTCGGAGATAACCCCGAGGCACTTAGTTCCAACCCTGAAGACAACCCTGGGAGCTCAGGTACACCTTAGAGACAACCCTGAGGACATTCAACACTTGCAGCAATCCAATCTCAGAGATAACCCTGAGCAACGAGTGTTACATCAGCCCAAATTGAAGATAACCTCAGTGAGGGGCAAAATCATCATTTTCCCACCTCGATCCCACATTTGCGCCATCTCAACAACATTTCAACATACATTCTACACAGAAGTGTCCTATAAGAACCATAGCTCAAAATCTCGAGTGACTACTACACAAGACTGCACACCAGATAGAATTTGAAGACCTGAAGACCTAGGCATGGACCCATCTTACTGGTTTCATACAACCTCTAATCCCATGTCATTATGTATCTCTCGACAATAGCATTCTGAAAAGGTATCATACGCCTTAATCGGATGCCCAGATTAAAAGTTATGAAGGTTCAAGCGGACAACGCGTTGCATGTGTGCACATACTTTGAGACGGCGAGGCCCACGTAGCCCGGGGCACCCCAGGTAGCCGCAGGTATACCTGTGGATAGTGTAGGTACACCTGTGACTACCGTAGTTATACTCGCGGCTCCCCCCTCTATAAATATAGGGCGTGGGGTGGCCATTTTAGGAGAGAAAAAGGCGAGGAAGCCCTGTCCAATTTGCTCTGTACATACTATAAACTGAGTGTTTTCTCATTTTAAACACTTGTGAGCTTATACTTTGCTATATTTTACCAGCGAAAACTAAGTGTTCATTAAATTAAAGCCATTTGAAGTCTTCTTGGCAACCCACTGTAAGACTTCTTACATTTCTCAAAGCCTTTTCTCCACTTTTTGCACACACAATTATTCAAGTTGAGAGTCGTGTTATGTGCATATGCCCAAACTTTGGTCTGTGGCTTTTTATTTCTTTTGTATATATATACTTATATATATATATACACTAACATCATCGAGTTATGCCTTGAGCCTGGATTCATATACGTAGCGTTTATTACTTATATATATATATATATATAAATTGTTATCAAACTCTGTTCGGTGAGCCTGGATTTATATCCGGAGCGTTTACTGCTTTTATATATATAAATACTTATATATATATATATTTATTATCAAACTCTACATTTTATTGAGCTTTGAATATAATATCCAAAGGCTTTTTACTGCTATATATATATATATATATATATATATATATATATATATATATATATACACGTTTCATCAGGCTGGAGTTTAATTCGTGGTGGCGTTCATCGCTTTATTTATATTTCTGTCAGGCTTGGAGTTTACTTTGTGGCCATTTACTACTTTATTTATATTTTTGTCAGGCTTGCAGTTTATACTTCGTGGCCATTTACTGCTTTATTTACATTTAGTCCCGTCTGGAGTTTACTTCGTGGTTAGGGTCCGGGGGCTTGATTAAGCGGAGGGAAGGTGTTAGGTGTAAGACCCCAACTTTTTATGAATAAAGATTTAATTTCTCTAATTATTATTTTGACTAATAAGTTGTTGATTTGATATAATGTTATAGTTGTGGGTAATATTTATAAATTTTGCAAAGTATGCAAGTTATCAGAAAATATTCATTTTGTCGGGAACTATTCATTTTATCAGGGAATATTCGTACGACGGCACAATCATTGGTGGACCCCATAATGAAATTACTGTCGGGGTTAGAAAATGACAAAAATAACTTTTTATAAAAATAACGGCAAAACTTTTACCGTTAACTGTTGAAATACCCGGTGATAAAAGTAAAGTAATACGTGTGGTTCCATAGTAGCACACGATATTATACAGTATCTTTAATTATTGATGCTTATGTGAGAAGTCACTCAATTTTATTCAATTATTACCACCGTAATTGCTGCATAGTATCTCACATTATTAATTCAATTATTGTCACAATATTTTATATTATTAAATCAATAATTGAGACGACAAAGTTATTCATATTATTATTTGCATTATTGACAATGTCTAGAAAGTCTTGTCGAGGAAAGGGGTTTGGTCACCTAATTGCGCGCCAATAAGGAGAAGTCCTTATTAGAAAGTCCCCTCTTTCCTGGGAATGATCTGGTTGTTAATATTGTGAGCTTATAATATTATTTATGAATAATTATTATGTGGTGAGTATTGGTTCAATTTTGATATAAATGAAGGAATTTAACATAAAATATTTGTTGAAAGTTAGGCAATTATCTTCTCCGATTAAATATTCATTTAAATATATTATAATTGTTTACGTAAAAGTATTATATATATATATGTGTGTGTGTGTGTGTGTGTGTGTGATAAAAGTGATGGTTGGTTGTTGATTGTTACCTGCAAACTATGTTTCTCATATGTGGGACCCCAACCTTTGAAATTAGAGTAGTTAGGCAAAAGAAAGGGAGAGGTTAGGCAGAGTAGGCAGAGAAAAAAGAAACAATTATATCTATATTTTTATGAATAATTTTTTTATTTATTTTTTATTTTATTTTATTAATATTGGTATCATGATTAATATTTTGGAATATATGCGATATGGATTTAGCAGAATAATCAATTTAAATTAAATAAGAATGAAAGTAAAGTCGGATATGGTTCAAAATACTAATTTTGGATTTTGAATAAGGAATGAGAATATTATTATAATATTAATTGTATTTCAGTGCTATAAGTGTGTATTGTATGTGTGTACTGATAATTGTTGGTTAATTATAGTGTAGCATGACAAAACCTTAAGGTTAAACTGATAAACCCTAATTTGAAATTCTAATAGGAATTTAAGATTTGTTAAGTAATTGTGATATGTGATTAATGATGAAACAACTCGAGTTAAATCTCGAGTCTGGAACAAATCTCGGGTCAAATCCCAAGTCCGAAATCGAATCAAATCCATCAAAATAAGGCCTCAAACCACTGGCCAATAGTATCTTTTTGGGTCATCTTAGCCCACCACAGGCTCACCCAAAAAGTCATGACTTGAAGGTACTATTGGTAGTAACTTATTTCCTTATATGTAGATAAATTTTTCCCCTATCTTTCGATGTGGGACTGGGGTGTTACAAACTCCCCCACTTAAATTTCAGACGTCCCCGTCAGAACTGATCACACACACGGCTCAAAGATCTTTGCCTCTCTAGCCGTTGTGGGATAAATATCGATTGGCTTCGTGTCCCCACCTCCAGACCTCCATCTCTCCATTGTGGGATAATACCACCAGCCTTCGTGTCCCCACCTTCGGCAACCAGATCGGATGACCCAACTCAAGTTTTCGAGAGTCGGCTTTAATACCATATTGTTAGTTCCCTGAGGCACAATAGTTATCTAGAAGGGGGGTTGAATAGATATTTTAAATTTCCTTTTTAAATACTTTGTTAGTTTTGTTATTGATTCAAACATAGCGAAATTAAGATTTGTTTGAAGTCCCTCTTTGATATGGTTAGTTAATGAGAGTGAGGTAGTTATAACAGTTATAGCAGTTATAGCAGACATGGTAAGAATGTAATAGACATGGCAGTTTTAAGTGGTTTAGAGCACTTAAAGCTCCTAATCCACTCTTCTACTCCTTGAGCAAGAATCCACTAAGGATATCTTTTACATTTTCTGAATCTCACAGGTTCCTTCTAGACCAATAGTCTAGGCACTTCTTAGTTCACTTTTGAACTCTTCAAGTCCAGCAGACTTGGTTCTTTATAGTTCACTTAGAACTCTTCAAGTCCTTCTCACTTGGAACTTCTTACTTCACTTGATTTGAAGTTGATGAGTTCTTGATTGGTGCTACTCAGTTGCTGTGACGCCCCCAAAACATGTATACATCACCCATCTTGAGTCTCCAAATACATGGTATATAAATCAAATACAAACTTAATTATACAACTGTCGTGTACAATACGACCAAACAGAAGCTAAGAGTTTAAACAAGAATATTGCCTTCTAGACAATATCCACTCTCAATGGAGTCCTCATTACAATTATTATCACACTATTTCACAGAATAGTGAGGACTACTAAAGCCACTTATCCTGGACCATCACTCCAATTCTCGACTCGTCCCAGCTATATTCTCATTTCCTGAAGAGAACAGTGAAAGAAAAGGGTGAGCTCAACTAGCCTAGTAAGAAATATTATGACTAAGATAATGCAGAATAAATTATCCCTAGCCTTCAACAGTATAACAACTGATTGAATAAAATAGACAATAAGTTTTAGATCAACAACTGTAGCGGAATAAGCAATCCATTAGAAGAGTCAAGTAGAACATAATGTCTACTATCTCCTCTAGATCAAAAGTCCATCGTTAATATTTCATTCCTGTAATACTCATCAACAGTTCTTTGTTATACCCAAGATAAAAAGAACTCTCATCACCTGTCTTCACCTGAACCACCAAAGATTATAGTTAAATCCACAATATTTATAATCATGTAAATCAATAGTTTCTCCTTGCCACAAAGGCTTAATACAACGTTTACTCAATATCCTTACCCTTAGGGCTAAAGATTTTCAAATGTAATAAAAATGATCATACCAATCAGTTGTCTAACTTTGCACTATGAGCCAAAGATATTCAACTATAAAACCAATGGTCATGATCATACCAATCAATTGTCAGTCAGTGCACTACGGCCAAAGACATTCATCTGTTAACTAATGGTCATGATCCTGCCAATCACATCATTGAATTATCCATGCACTACGGTTAGGATAATCGTTATTATCACCAGTGGTTATGATCATGTCATACACCTGTCCATCTTTGCACGTAAGCCAAAGATATACAACTATAAAACCAATAATCATCAGTCCATCTTTGCACGTAAGCCAAAGATATACAACTGTAAAACAAATAATCAAAAGTCCATCTATGCACGTAAGCCAAAGATGACTTTAATCATAATATAAGCATGAGGATGATGACAATGATATAAGTATTAATTAAACGAAATCAAGGATAAATATTAAAGACTTTAAATTTATCCAGAGTTTAAAAATATCCAAATTATCAACATGATACTACTTTGTGGAGTAAAATTCAAGAATAATATTCATGTACCAAAAATAATTTGGACATAAAAGAAATATATTTTTCCCGTGAATAGTAACCCATGAATAGTACCCTGTGAATAGTACTTTGGGAATAATACCTCGTGAATAGTACCCCGACATGAAAAGTGTCCCAAATACCCGAGTGAATAATACTAGAGTGAATAGTAACTGGGTGAATAGTAACCCATGAATAGTACTCCGGCACAAAAAGTGACCCAAATATCTTAGTGAATAATAGTAGATTGAATAATAACCAGTTGACTAGTAACCTGTGAATAGTACTCTGGCACGAAAAGTACCCCGAATACCCGAGTGAATAATACTAGAGTGAATAGAAACCCCGACACAAAAAGGTAAAAATTCCATAATAAAATTCATACCAATATTCTGGCATAATGATATTGAAAGAAATAATATCATTTACAAAGAAATAATACCCCTTACGACTGTTGAATGAAAATAATATTCCTGCGAATATTGTACGAAGATGATATTCCTTACGAATATAATATTTATACGAATAGGAAAAATAATATCTCTTCAGAATATTCAATAAATAATACCCCTTACGACTGTTGAACGAAAATAATATTCCTACGAATATTGAACGAAGATGATATTCCTTACGAATATTGAACGAAAATAATATTAATACGAACACGAAAAATAATTTCTCTTCAGAATATGAAATAAATAATACCCCTTACCTCAGAAGAAGACTTGATACTAGAGTAGTGAAGTAGCAGACTTCGCTTCTTCTTTCTCTCTATAATTTCTCTTGTGAGACTTAGTGAATTGGTGAGAAATGAAGGAACGTGCTTCTATTTCTAGGAAAATATAGTTTCGATAATTGCACGTTTTGGGGCTCAAAATATTACAGTATAATACCTTCCTCTTTTCCTTTATTTTTAATTTAGTCCTGTAAGTATTATCAAACTTCCATTTCCCCTAATAGTAAATCATGTGAATCAATAATAAATTATGTGAATCAATAGTTCTAGACATGTGAAAATACGAATTACAGTATAATACCTCCATCTATACCTCCATTTTTAACTTAGTCGTGCAAGTATTATCAATCTTGCACCAACTCCCCTATAGTAAATGAATGTGAATCAATAGTACACACATGTGAACAAATAGTTATAAGCATGTGAATCAATAGAAATTAATTGCTCATTTATCCGATTAATTACCCGATTGGTCAATATAACCTCCAGACATTAATTATTATCGAAATAAATGTCGATTTTCACTAACACTAATAATTCCAAACACAATGGAACTATCAATTTCATCCTTAATTAACACGAACTTATTCATCATTAATATTATAACTCACAATATTTAATAACAAGGTCGTTCCCAGGAAAGAGGGGGCTTTCCGATAACGATTTCTCCTTATTGGCGCGCAATTAGGTGACCAAACCTCTTCTTGACAGAACTTCTAGACATTGTCAATATTGCAAATAATAATATGAATAACTTTGTTGTCTCAATTATTGATTTAATAATATAACATATTATCTGATGATGATATTGTGACAATAATTGAATCAATAATATGAGAGATATGATGCAATAATTATCTGTAGCAATAATCAAGTATAATCGAAAGTGACTTTACGTAAGCATCAATAATCAATATCGTGTGCTACTATACAACCACGCCAGACATCGCATTACTTTACTATCGAGTAGTTCAACAGTTTTAATAGTAACACTTCCGTAGTTATTTTTATAAAAGATAATTTGCGTTTTTTACTACGACAATACTTGGTTGTAGGGTCCACCAATGATTGTGCCATCGCATTGAATATTCCTATTCAAACGAATATTCCCCGACCAATCGAATATTATATAACCACTTGCTTACTTTGCAAAATTTGTAACTATTACCCACAACTATAACATTATATCAAATCCACACCATAATATTCAAAAAAATATATTTCGATAAAATTATTCTTTATTCATAAAAGTTGGGGTCTTACAACCTCCCCTCCTTATGAAATTTCGCCCTCAAAATTTACGTACGTACCTGGTATGCCGAAGAGGTGAGGATACCTTAACTTCATTTCAGATTCTAACTCTTGAGGTATAAACTTTGAGTGTTGAATATGATCCTTCTTATCCAAGATTTTAACATGTATCTCCTCATACGTTAAATCTTCTACTATCTCGTCTAGTTCTAATTTAATAATTTGGTTCAGGTCGTCCACATATTTAATTAACATCGATACGTGAAAAATGTTATAAACACGCGATAAACTTAGCGATAAAGTGAGTCTATAGGCCACAGTTCCTACTCGATCGAGGATTTCAAAGAGGCCAATTAAATTGAGGGTTGAGATTTCCTCTCTTCATCGACTCTTGATTCTAGAATAACACCATCTTGAACCTTCTTCTTCGTATTCATCAGCTCCGGGTGTGTAGCTTGAGCGGCTTTATCTTTATCGATTTAAAGTCGGTTCAAATCGTGTATTCGATATCTTCACGTGGGTCCCTAGAGTCTTTAACTCTATCTTCATCATTTATAAGTTATACAAAATGGGTTTTGTGTTAACAACATCGCACTCGTAAACACATACGATCTCATACTCAATGCGTTAGCTACCACGTTCGCTCTTCCACGATGATATTGAATGGTATAGTCGTAATCTTCAATAGCTCGAGTCAACGTCTTTGGCACATGTTACGTTCATTTTAGTTGAAGAAATATTTGAGGGTTTTAGAAATGGGTTTTGTACTGGGGTCAATATAAAATTCAATTTCACGCTCTAGGGGTAGGCCAAGAAGTCTTCAAGAATACGTCAGGAAATTTATTAAGGATAGAAATATCATTTAAAAACTGTGACTCTCATCCAAGACTTGGATAGCACATGAAATGAAGGTTTCTACTAATGAAGTTTCAACCGATAAGTTAAAGTCTAATTTCTCCGAAGTCAAATTTAAACATTGAACGCAACCAAGAGAGATAAAAGAATGGGTAGAACCGGTATCTAATAAGGTATAGACTTCGCAAGAATTTATAATTAACTAACTCGTGCTAACTTCATTCGGGTTACTCACTTTTTGAGAAGTCACAAAAAACGCTCTCCCTAAAACTACCGACTTTGTTTTATCCGTATCCGCCTTTAGTACCACCATCCCAGCTGGACTTGACTTTGGTGCATGACAAAATCGGGCTTGGTGACCTTTTTTTCCACAATTGTAACATGCTCTGGACTGCATCACGCAGGTTGGACTGATATGTCCCTCCCCTCCGCATTTGAAGCATACAATTGGTGGTCATTCTCCTTCCTCAAAAACGGGTGTTGGTGCTGCTATCTTTCCATCGTTGTTGAACCTTCTCTTCTTGAAATTTCCACTCCTATTATCTTGGTCATGATTACCACCGAAGTGGTTACCATTCTTGGCATGATAATTTCCCCCACGATGGTTATCATTGTTCCGATGAACGTTGCCACCAGTACGATTATTATCGTGTTGCTGGTCATTACCTTTTGGTTGTGCTAACTCATTATCGCGCTCTAATAAATGAGCCCTATTCACAACATCTGAATATAAACAAAGTTTGTGAGAAATGAGATATTGACGTATATCGGGTTTCAAACCATTTAGAAATATTCGCGTCATTCGCTCCTTATTAACGAACAAATGGGATGCGAACCGAGATAACTCGATAAACTTAGCCTCGTACTGCGACACGGTCATATTATTTTGCTCCAGCTTGATGAATTCCACCTCCTTCATGTGGCGAATACTTTCGGGAAAGTACTTGCCGTTGAATAACTCTCGGAACTTCTCCCAAGACATCTTGAGTCGCCAGTGGGTATGCTTTCTGATTCCCACCGATGTCTCGCCTCTTCACGCAACATAAAGGTGGTAAAGGGAACCTTTTGCTCCTCGGAGCATCCCAAGACATCAAATATCTTGGTGATCTGCTTTAACCACGTCTCCGCCTTAAGTGGTTCTGGCTTTCCCAAAAACTCTGGTGGTCCCAGCTCCTTGAACTGCTTAGTGGTGATGTGAAACCCCGAATTTTATGAAATGAAAGTATTCAACTTTGTTATAATTATTCTACTTAGTAAATGGTAAAATTGATAAAAGGTTAAAGTTAAGGGTGATATGTGAAAATTTTGCAAAGTATGCAAGTTGTTATATTATATTCGTTTGGTCGGGGAATATTCTTTTTGTCGGGGAATATTCTTACGATGGCACAATCATTGGTGGACCCCACAACGGAAGTATTGTCGTAGTTAGAAAACGACAAAATTATCTTTTTATAAAAATAACGGGGAAAGTGATACCGTTAAAACTGTTGAACTACCCGGTAGTAAAAATATCTGATGTCTGGCGTGGTTGCATAGTAGTAGTAGACGGTATTGATTATTGATGCTTATGTAAGAAGTCACTCAGTTATACTCAATTATTGCTACAGTAATTGCTGCATCATATCTCTCATATTGTTAATTCAATTATTATCACAGTATCATCTGCATAATATGATATATTGTTAAATCAATAATTGAGACGATAAAGTTATTCATATTATTATTTGCAATATTGAAAATGTCTAGAAGTTATGTCAAGGAGAGGTTTGGTCACCTAATTGCGCGTCAATAAGGAGAAATCCTTATTTGAAAGCCCCTTCTTTCTTGGGAACGACCTGGTTGTTAAATATTGCGAATTATAATAATAATGAATAAATGTTATTAAAAATCCAATTTCAGTTTGGAGTTGAATTTGGAGACGCGGACGTGATATTTGAGTCCAGAGCGATGAAATTAGTAAAAATAGACTATAAACACAATATTTACCGGGGTTGACTTTTTGGTCAAAAAGTCAATAGTTGACTTTTTTGAAAAAAGTCAAACTTTGAAATTTTAAAAATAATTTTTTTGATAAAAATAGTTCCATTGTGTTGGGATTATTAGTGTTAGTGGAAATCAACATTTACTTTTATATTAATTGATGTCTAGAAGTTATATTGACCAATCGGGTAATTAACTAGATAAATTAGCAATTAATTGCTATTGATTCACATGATTATAACTATTTGTTCACATGTGTGTACTATTGATTCACATTCAATTACTATTAGGGGAGTTGGTGCAAGATTGATAATACTTGCATGACTAAGTTAAAAATAGAGGTATAGATAGAGGTACTATACTGTAATTCGTATTTTCACATGATTATAACTATTGATTCACATGATTGAACTATTGATTCACATTATTTACTATTAGGGGAGGTGGTGCAAGTTTGATAATACTTGTAGGACTAAATTAAAAATGAAGAAAAAGAAGGAGGTATTATACCGTAATATTTCAAGCCCCAAAATGTGCAATTATTGAAACTATATTTTCCTATAAATAGAAGCTTATTCTTCCTTCATTTCTCACCAATTCACTAAAGCTATAGAGCAATTATTACAAAGAGAAATTATAGAGAGAAAGAAGAAGAGAAGTCTGCTACCTCACTATTCCAGTATCCATTCTTCTTTTGAGGTAAGGGATATTATTATTATAGTAAGGGGTATTATTTCTTTCGTATTCATGAAGAGAGCTATTGTTATTCCATTCCTTATTATTCTGTTGGAATAACCTGTATACGCGGACTACCGTATACATGGTAAAATTCTTCTGTTATTCCATTCTTTATTATTATGTTGGAATAACCTGTCTACGCGAAGTACTGCATACATGGTGAAATTCTTCTATTATTCCATTCTTTATTATTCTGTTGGAATATCCTGTTTGTGCAGATTACGCATGACCTGGTACCATTATTTATTTATCTGTTGGAATATGTTGTCTATGCGGATTACGCATAACCTGGTTCCATTCTTTATTATTCTGTTGGAATAACACATGCATGCGATTATATCGCATACACAGTGAATTCTGTTGTTATTCCATTCTTTATTATTCTGTTGGAATATCCTGTCTGTGTAGATTACGAATGAACTGGTTTCATTCTTTATTATTCTATTGGAATAACCTGTCTATGCGGATTACCACATGCATGGTGAATGATCCTTCGTATCCATTCTTTATTAAATTGTGGAAATGATCTGTCTATGTGGATTACCGCATGGCAGGCGAAAATCCATTTGCAGTTGCGTAATTTTCTGACCCTCAAAAAATTCTGGAAAAATTTGAAATGATAATTTGATGAGTTTTCTAGATTGTGTCCAAAAATGGCGATTTTTTGATGTATAGATTAGGAGTTATGAATTTTACGGGAAAAGACTATTTTAAAAGTAAATCCTTATAACTCCTTGTGGTTAAATCCAAAATTGGTGAAATTTTTATTGGGAGTACATGTATATAACAGGAGTATACCCTGTAAATTTTAGAATTTTTGGACAACAGTAAAATTTATGATAAATGTCTAAATATTCGGCAGTTTTGGCCATATGAAAAATAGTAAATGAATTTTAAAAATTCCAAGAAAAATAAAAATATATGTTCAATATGGGACTATATTCTGCTAAATCTCAGAAAAGAATAATTTTTCGGACTGATTTGGTATTTTTTACAAAAATGGTTTAGTTACGAACATATGAATTAAATATGTTATGTGAAGTTGAAAAATTGGTAAATAGGATTTTATGGCTTGGAAATCCTATATAAGGTATATACAGATTTTTGATGAGGGATTTGATCATTGGTGATGAAATCTTATGAGTATGGCATTTTTGAATGATTAAATGCATTATTTGGTAAGGTGTAAACAATTAAAACAAATTGTTTATAAGCTTAAGAAATGATTAAAATATTATTATAATATTGATGATATTAGATTATGAGATTATTAAGTGATTGATAACATTTGGATATTTTAAACTCTGGATAAATTTAAATTCTTTAAAATGTATCCTTGATTTCGTTTGATTAATGCTTATATCATTGTCATCATCCTCATGCTTATATTATGATGACAGTCATCTTTGGCTTATGTGCAAAGATGGACTGTTGATTATTGGTTTTACAGTTGTATATCTTTGGCTTACGTACAAAGATGGACTGTTGATTATTGGTTTTTTACATTTGTATATCTTTGGCTTACGTGCAAAGATGGAATGTTGATTATTGGTTTTACAGTTGTATATCTTTGGCTTACGTGCAAAGATGAACTATTGATTGATGAGTATCTTTGGCTTATGATCATATATGAGCTGTTTATTGGTATGATTATGACTAGGGATCATTCGATATAATCATGACCCGTAATGTTATAGATGATGTGGTAAAAGTCCTCATTGGCCATAGTGCATTGATGGACAGTTATTGGTATGATTATAACTAGGGATTATTTTGTATAATCATGACCATTGATGATTACATGAATATCCTTGGCCGTAGTGCAGGGATGATTCGATGATGTGGATTATTTATTAAGCTGAGTATCAGCGATAAAATATTTATTATACACTTTTAATTCGTAAAAGATAGTAGTATCATGCTCTACTTGACTCTTCTAAAATATAGTTGTATGTCTTTGGCCTGTAGTGCAAAGATGAATTGTTAATGAATATCTTTGGCCGTAGTGCAAAGATGAATTTATTAGTATGATTATGAGCAGGAATTTTGATTTGGTATAATCATGATTTTTGATGTTTCAGGTGAAGGTAGGTGATGAAAATTATCTTCGTCCTGGGTGCGAAGAGGAATTTAGAATCACAATTATGATAATGAGTTATTGATATGATTATGGAAAAAAATTGTTGATTGATGTTATAAGGATAAAATATTATTGGTGGACTTTTAACATGGAGAAGATAATAGACCTGATGGTCTATTTGACTCTTCTAATGGAATGTTCGTTCCACTGCAACTATGGTTGAAAAGTTTTATCATCTACCATATGTTCTAAATCTCTGATTTATTACTGATGAAGGCTATTGATGATGTAAATTATCCTTAGTCATGATATTCTTTACTGAGCTAGTTGTGCTCACCCTTTTGCTTCACAATTCCTTTCAGGTAATAAGAGTGTTGCCGAGTCAAGCGGGGATAACAGGGGAATAGAACGGTGGTCTATAGCTGTTGAGGTTCTCCCTAAATAGTATGGAAATAATTTTATTGAGAACTTTAGATAAGTGTGTCGTATTGTATAAGTCATTTGATATTTAATATTGGTGAACCGAATAGGGTGAGGTGAACCCAACTTTGGAAGGGTGTTTTGCCACTATCATATAAGATGTCTAATGACATACAACCTCGTGTTATCATAAGGCGAGGGGTTGTGCACATTCACTTGCTGAGTATATCTACGAGCACTACCTATATAATCTTGAAGTTTATTTGAAATATAATTCTCAATTGGAGAAAACAGAGATAATTATATGTCAAGACTCACCATTGGAAAGAAGATGATAGTAATCTTCTTGTTTTTCTTTGGGGACTATTGGGTCAATCAAGGATAATTCTGTGGACATATGATATCTATCATAACCTGGACGCATGGCCTCCCATGTACGAAGGTTTCCTTGAGCACTTCCCAAAGATTTTAATTTCTAAAACAGTTTTTGACTGTACTTTTATGCAAAGTACCATTGCAAGGTTATGGTCGAGGCACCATTAGAGTTACATACATTTGTATTAAAACTCACGACTTATCTCATTTGTCGTACTTTTACGACGATACAGTGATTGTATATAAATGAAGTTTGTATTTGATTTTTATAGTGTGATATCTGGCGACTCAGAATGGGTCGTGTGGACCTATTTTGGGGGCATCACAAATGGTATCAGAGCTTAGGGATATGGTCGCTGGCGGAGATATGAGTCTAGAACTAGAAGGGGAGAGACGAGTAATATACTTCGCAAGTGTATGACTTACCTAAGCCGAAATTTTTACTTGGTAAGTTGACAATTTGTGATATGTCAATTAACCTTTGTTTTGAAGGTATATTCTAGAATGATATCTGAAATACAGGAGATGAACAATGGAAAAATCATGATATAGAGGATATAACCGGGAAGGTACAATCCGAAAAGAAAGCAATGTATTCTCATCTCTTCGAATACCAGGTACGTACGTAAATTTTGAGGGCGAAATTTCATAAGGAGGGGAGATTGTGAGACCCCGAATTTTATGAAATGAAAGTATTCAATTTTGTTATAATTATTCTATTTAGAAATTGGTTAAATTGATAAAAGGTTAAAGTTAAGGGTGATATGTGAAAATTTTGCAAAGTATGCAAGTTGTTATATTATATTCGTTTGGTCGGGAAATATTCTTTTTGTTGGGGAATATCCGTACGACGACACAATCATTGGTGGACCCCACAACGAAAGTATCGTCGTAGTTAGAAAATGACAGAATTATCTTTTTATAAAAATAACGGCGGAAGTGTTAGCGTTAAAACTATTGAACTACCCGGTAGTAAAAGTGTGACTCCCCCAAATTCGGGTACTTGAAACCCAAACTCGGTGCTTCACGATACCATTTCTATGAGCGGAATAATACTAATAATAATAACAATAATATAAAGATCAACTTAATTTACATATCATCAGAGTCTAATCCCCTGGTACGAGACCTTTAATACATTCATTACATAACATGATAGATAATATATATCATTGTCTTAATAATATAAAACTATTACATAAACTACCACAAATCTTATTAGGTTAGCTTTCCTTTTCCTTTATTTTTGCATGAGCCTCCTGGTTCTTCACACTTAGCTGAAAACATTTAAATTAAGCAAGGATGAGCATTTGAGTTTCCAGCAAGTATTAACAATTATATATATAAGTTGAAAGAATTTAAATGTTTTCTTTATACTATCCTTCTACAACAAGTCAATAGTTGTGAAGTAATCTGAACCGATAATAATAACATAACAACCTTCTTTCAAATTTTTTTGAAACTATGTATTGACTATAGATAGGGTTAAAGTGACATACTATGAACATTATTTTCATTTTCAAAAAGGTTAAACAGAACTTCATCTGTAAACCGTCATAACTTACGAGCACGGGGGTGATCAGCCTATTGTACCCTGTATTGATCAATACTACATTGCAAGAACGATGTTATCATTCATTCTGTCCACCTTGGGTGCATAAAAAGTTTTCCCGTGTACGAGATGTTCATACTTGTCAGGGTTCCAAACCAAAGGTTTTATCTTGTTCAACAATAATCTATACTTCAATATATATATATACAGATAATTAACAAAGGTGTATCAACATGTGATTAAATACAATGATTATCCAAGTGGGGACACTTGTATAACAATTTATAGAAATTAACGAACAGAATATATATATATCTGAATTACCATATACAAACATGTTGATAATCAATGAGCGTATATAATATAGGGTTAATAATCTGTACAGTAATAATATAATTCTGAAACATTCTTACTCATGCATATTGCATAAAGCAAATGCAAAGGTAGGATACTTGCCTGGTCTGTCGTTTATAAAATGCAACTTAGTTTTATCTTTTATATCTCGACCTATCATTAATCAGATCATTCGTTCAATTAGAATAATATACCATAACACATAGTACTGCATTTCGCAGTCAGCACATAACCTAATCACATTTGTCACACATGTTCAACAACCATTGAATCACAAATAAACACTTATCAAATCAACCTATCTAAGTCCAGATCAATTTTTGAAATATATCGGTCTACCGACAGCCTTATCGGGTAATTATCGAGTCTAAGACTATATTCTGTAACTCAATATCTGTAAGTATCAGTCATATTATTTTTTAAATGACTTAATATAATTTTTAAACATTTATTATAATTTATCATGAATTTTCAAACACCGGAACCATAATTAAATGATTTAAATATCAAAAAAATTCTATTATCATTAACATTTAATTAATATTAAACTATTAATGAAACCATTGCTAAAATATTAAAGTTATTTATAATAACTCAAAATATTTTAAAGTATTAATATTACCCTTAAATGATTTTTAAAATAATTAAATCATTTTTAAATAATTACCATTAATATTTAAATATTAATGTACTATTATCAAATATGAAAAGTCATTAAATATAACTTAAAATATTTTCTTATATCATAATATAATTTTAAATGATTTTTCATGTATTAAAATCATTTTTAAATAATTTATTTAATATTATAATTAAATAAATTAAATACTTTTAATATTCTAAAAATATTAAATATTTATGAAATATATTCAAAATAATTGAATACTAATTTTGGACCTTCAAATAATTTTTAATAATTTATTTTGTATTTTTAATAATTAAAAACTAATTTTCTATAATTATTTAATAAAAATATAATTTTTATATGTAAACTGTCGCTAAAGACCACCTATAGCGACAAAACCGTCGCTATAGGTGTTCTTCGTGTTCTTCATGAAAACCCAGAACACCATGTCAGATTTAGTTTGACCAAGACCACTGATCAAATAAATATGTTTCTAGGCAATCTACTGACTGGAGGTTGTAGTACTAGTGCAACACTATAAGATCCAACAACAACCAAAGTCATAACATTCATAACATAGAAGATATAAGAGCCTAAAGTAGCTGTCAAAGGCTGTTCTTCATTTCTGGGTTGTCCAGAAATGAAGAACAGTTCGAGTATGCATCTTTGGGCTTCCACAACTTGTGATCTAAGTGTTGTTTTTGTGATCTAAAAGTTGTAGCTTGTAGAAAACATGTAACTTAAGAGATCTATCGCAAAACATTACCATAACATCAACGGAATCATTAGATCCAACCTGGTCAAACCTTGTCAGAAATAAGCCCCTTTCAGTTTCTGGAAATTCCCAGAAAAGCTAAGTCAGTGCGAGGGGCCTACTTTGGCCACTTGCTACAATCTACCTGATGATTATCTACACGATCTAAATCCATGGATCTATAGTTAGAGAAAAAGGCTACACATGTATTACAACAACATCAACAGAACTTGCAAAACTGGCCGATGATCTAGTCACACAAACATCTTTGTCGACCGATCTGGCATAATAACTGAATTTTGCATTTTTCCTATCAATCTTGGGTCAAACGGTATTTGAATGAATAATAACTTTCATTCTAGACATCAAATGACCCTGATTCATTTTGCAGATTAAAGACCACATTACAAGCTACACATAACAACTTAAAAACAATAAAAACCATAATTAAGCAAAGATCTATGGCCACTGACATTCGTTGTCAGACCACAGTTGAACTTTTTTCCAGATTTTGCAAATCTTCAAATCTAAGCCTCTAGATGTTATGGATTCAACATCTAGCAACCCAGATCATCATTAGACACTATAACAAACATGTTTTATCAAAAATTTCAAACATCAAACAACAGAAAATTGGACAGAAATCAAGCTAGGGTTTTTATACCTTTATGAACAAATGCTTGGATCTAAGGTTCTGATTTGCTAAGGGTGTTCGTGGGGTTTGATTTGGGGACTGAAATACTTCTATATTTCGTTGGTTTTAGTGAGAGAGGCTCAAGGTTGAGTGTTTGTGCAAAATATGAGCTAGCAAGTGACATTTTCTCTCTCTTAATCTATTTATACTACATAGATGCAATGTATCTAACTTGCAAGGTGTCAAAGAGGATAACATTGAATGAGTTTTAGGCATGTGCTACAAATCTAGAGTGGTGACTTGCAATCTAGCTTATTAAATAAATATCAAAAAGGCTATATTAGTAAACTAACAAAGTAATTTAAGGGTATTCTTGTCCATGATGCTTGAATCTAGGTTAAAATTAATAGATCTTAAACCTTAAGGTTTCCCAAATAATTTCTAGGGTTTAAAAATTTAAGTTTAAAGTTCAATAAAAGTTTAATTATAACTTACTAATTAAAATTTAAGGTTTTTAAATAATTACGGTTCCTTAATATTATTAGGGTTTTCTAATTAACATTATAATTTACTAGAATAATATTTAATTAAGATCACCATTTTAGCGATTAGGGTTTAGAACTAGTAATTAAGTTTTATAATTACTAATTAGGGTTACCTGATATAGAAATTAGGATTCTAAAATATTAATTTAGGGTTTTCACTTAAGGAATTAGGGTTTCTAATTTCACAATTAGGGTGTCCCTAATTAATGTTAATCTTAATAATAATTGTCATAAATCATAATTCACAGTTACCAAATAGCTTTGAACTCGTATTCGAGTTTTAAATTAGGGTTTTACAGTAAAACTAGGATTTGTCATTTAACACCATAATTGACCAACCATTATCGGTCCACGTATACAGTACATATCTATAGCACTGAAAAATCAAAATATAATTAATATTATATTATTATTCTTATTCCTAGATCAAAATCCAAAATTAGGGTTTGGATTCCATATCTGATTTATCTTGCATAAACAACATTATTAATTAAGTTAAAATACTTAACTTAATAATCTGAACTAAAATCATAGAAATAGATAATAATTATAATAATTACAATCATCATTCCATATATAATATAATATCATATTTTCTTTGAAAAATAAATAATAAAACATTTCTATAATAAAATTAATTATTATAAAAATATAATTTATAATAATCAATAATTCTAAACTAAAACTATTTGTAATTATTCATGTAATAAATAAAAATTTTATTTATCATGAGATATACATATACACATTATCTTGACAAATATTTTCCCCATATTTATTTTAATAAATAAAAAAAATTATATGTAAAATTTCTAATTTATTTATATAGAAAATATCGGGTTATTACAAAAAGTACAGTAATACGCTTGGTTGCATAGTAGCACACGGTATTGATTATTGATGCTTACGTAAGAAGTCACTCAGTTATACTCAATTATTTCTATAGTAATTGCTGCATCATATCTCTCGTATTGTTAATTCAATTATTGTCACAGTATCATCTGCATAATATGATATATTGTTAAATCAATAATTGAGACGATAACGTTATTCATATTATTATTTGCAATATTTACAATGTCTAGAAGTTTTGTTAAGGAGAGGTTTGGTCACCTATGTGACGCCCCCAAATCCGTGTAACATCGATTACAGGACTTGATGCTCACGATACAACATACAACATCATCTATCTAAGTAAACTTTAACAATAATAATAATATTATATTACCCATTACATAAATAGTCGAAATAACATCCCAAGTCTTTACAACCTTAAAACATACTGGAACTTAGTCTTAACGTTAATCGCTACATTACACATATGCAGAAATAATTAACTTATTACATAACCATTAGCATCACTTCATCTTGGACTTTCCCTTGTCCTTGTCCGAACCCTCAGCCTTCTCACCCTTAACTGAAAGGTTTAAGCAAGAATGAGCACGAATTGCCCATCAAGTATATACAGAAATTTGAAAACATACATCAGGAGTGAAAGCAGTTGAATAGCTAAACCTCAACAGTTGAAATGATTGTCAAGTGTTAAATAGGAACATCAAGAATGGAAATTTAATAATTTTCAATATCATACTAAGGGGTGTAAAAACCCTGAACATATTTTCATTCATCAAAAATCATCAGACGGTTTAACAATCCAATAGACTATAAACAGTCTCTGCAAGTACGCCAGGTGATCAGCCTATTGTACCCTACGTTGTGCACAAGTATTAAGTTTTAAGCTGCATAAGCGAAATGGGACTATTTGCCCGACATCTATTTGCCCGATTATTCGGGTTGTTCATCTTAGTAATCTTGTGAGACCGCACCAAAGCAATTTGGATTGGTAAACATTTAATAGCTTCGAAAGATTTTTTTCAAATCACTTTTCCATCAATAATAACTAGCCGAAAACAAAGGCCAGGAAAATACTTAGAACAGTTCGATAATGAAATGAAATTTAAACATATGGCAGTTAAAATAATAACTGAATAATCATCGATAAGCTTGCAAGATAATTGAAGTTTGTATGACCTTTCAACGAAAAAAACTTACACGAATAAATAACTAACACAAGTCCAATACTTACCCTTACTGCGATAATTTTAGTAAGGATTTAATAAATACCCAAAAGAAATTAGAGTTAGGAAACTTGCCTGATAAGCCTGCTACAATTAACGCTAGCAATTAACCTTCACATAACCTAATCACATGTGTCTCGTTAATCACCATTCATACACAATCTAGTTTGAAGTATAACGGTCTCCTATTGGATATGCTATAAACATCATAAGAGAATATATTTAGAAAATATATGCCACCCATTTTAGATATCATAGGAAGCCCAAAACAGAACTTAAAAATGCCCAAACATAAAAGTTTTTACATTTTTTTTTCTCAGCTTTACCATATCTCGCTAAAACAGTTATAACTAATTCGTTTTAAAACATTTTTGAGCGATTTTTGCGCCCACGCGAAGCTAACTTCTGGGGCTACAACTTTCTTTCATGGACCATCTTCAAATTCCAAGCACAAAGTTCCAAAAAATCCGTCCAAGGGGACTGCTCCGAATTTGTTGGACTGATTTGACGCTTAACTACTTTGAAAAGTCATAACTCCTTGCTCAAGTCGGAATTAGTCCGTTCCGGTGTCTATGGAAAGCTTATTCTGTGTACTATAATAATCCAAAAGCCCAAAATTTTCTGGAAATTGTAGCTAGCCCCGAATTTATCCTTAGGGTCAGCAGTTCACATTTTTTTTCGGTTTCTAATATGTTTATTTCGCAACCTTACAATTTTCATATCTCATTCAATATAGCTTCGATCCGAATGAAATTTGGACATGTTATACCTCATGCTACATACTATTTTACAAAATTATTACATGCAACAAATGGATTATCTAAGACATGATTTCGAGTGACCAAAAATCCTGAAAAATCATGCAAACTAGTTTAACCCAACTTTTGAGAAAATCATGATTTTGATTCTAGCATGCATGGGTTTGATTCCTATTATCCAGAACACTTCTAATAACATATATATACATGTTACAACAATTCATTTCTCTAACTTTTCATGTTTTGATCAAATTAGCATGTTAGAGGCATTTTATCAAACACTTAGCATACATGGCATGATTTCTTGACTTTCTATGAGTTAGAACATGTACTAAACAATAATTTTCATTCTCTAATACCAAATATCAGAAACAAAGCAATATCATAGCATTACCAAGCCAAAACAAACATCTATCATTCTTATCCATGCATGTTTTCACTATTTCCTTAAGAACACATAAAAGAGAGTTTCATAGCTTACCTCGCATTTAATTCTTCCTTGTTTTAACTCTGATTGAGACTCACACCTCTCTTGTTAGGCTCTCCCAATCTCCAGAATTCTTCTAACACTATCTAACACTCTCAATTTCTCTCCAAGTTTACTCTCTTGGAGGAATTTTAGTAAAATGAAGAATATAGAAGTGAAGAGTGTATATATGTATATGATGATAACATAGATGCTTATTGTAACAGTGTAAATGAAATCATCGGTTGAGAGACCTTTGCCATAACCCATGATCACTTGATAATTAAACCAACCAAATGGGAGTTCTGAGAAAATGAAAAGTTGTTTGGTTTGAGAAATAAACTAACTCCTATCATTGCTATGTTGATATAAGCGTATTCTTTTCCTCCTTGTCCTAATATGTGTGACACAAGACTCCCCCCCCCCAATTTGCTTGTCTATTTATTAAAATATAAATTTATCCATTTAATCAATTAAATAACCATTTTGACCATTTTGCCCTCGTACTAAAAGCGTATCGATACATCAAGCAATCTCGCATACATGGTGAAATTCTTACATTATTCCATTCTTTATTATTCATTGGAATATCCTATCTCGTATGTAATTACGCATGACTGGTCCCATTATTTATTTATACATTGGAATATCCACATGCATGCGATTACGCATGACTGGTTCGATTCTTTATTATTACATTTGGAATAAACATGCATCGTGCGGCTATCTATCGCATGCACAGTGAATTTCTGTTGTTATTCCATTCTTTATTATTCTGTTGGAATATCCTGTTTGTGCGGATTACGCATTACCTAGTTCCATTCTTTATTATTCTGTTGGAATAACCTGTCTATGTGGATTACCACAAGCATGGTTAATGATCCTTCGTATTCATTCCTTATTATTGTGGAAATGATCTGTCTACGTGGATTACCGCATGGCGAGCGAAAATCCATTTGCAGTTTCGTAATTTTCTGACCCTCAAAAAAATTTTGGAAAAATTTAAAATGATAATTTGATGAGTTTTCTAGATTGTGTCCAACAATGGATATTTTTAGATGTATAGATTAGGAGTTATGAATTTTACGGGAAAAAGACTATTTTAAAAGTAAATCCTTATAACTCCTTGTGGTTAACTTTAAAATTGGTGAAATTTTTATTGGGAGTACATGTATATAACAGGATTATACCCTGTAAATTTCATAATTTTTGGACAAAAGTACAATTTATGATAAATATCTAAATATTCGACAGTTTTGACCATATAAAAAATAGTTAATGAATTTTAAAAATTCCAAGAAAAATATGTGTTCAATATAGGACTATATTCTGCTAAATCCCAGAAAAGAATAATTTTTGAGACCGATTTGGTATTTTTCATGAAAATAGTTTAGTTACGAACATATGAATTAAATATGTTATGTGAAGTTGAAAAATTGGTAAATAGGATTTTATGGCTTAGAAATCCTATATAAGATATATGTAGATTTTTGATGAGGGATTTGATCATTGGTGATGAAATCTTATGAGTATGACATTTTTGAATGATTAAATGCATTATTTGGTAAGGTGTAAACAATTAAAACAAATTATTTATAAGCTTAAGAAATGACTAAAATATTGTTATAATATTGATGATATTAGATTATGAGATTATTAAGTGATTGATAAAATTTGGATATTTTAAACTTTGAATAAATTTAAAGCCTTTAAAATTTATCCTTGATTTCGTTTGATTAATGCTTATATCATTGTCATCATCCTCATGATTATATTATGATGAAAGTCATCTTTCGCTTACGTGCAAAGATGGACTATTGATTATTGGTTTTACTATTGTATATCTTTGGCTTACGTGCAAAGATGGACTGTTGATTATTGGTTTTACATTTGTATATCTTTGGCTTACGTGCAAAGATGGACTATTGATTATTAGTTTTACAGTTTTATATCTTTGGCTTACGTGCAAAGATGAACTATTGATTGATGAGTATCTTTGGCTTATGTGCATATATGAACTATTTATTGGTATGATTATGACCATGGATCATTCAGTATAATCATGACCCGTAATGTTATAGATGATGTGGTAAAAGTCCTCATTGGCCGTAGTGCATTGATGGACAGTTATTGGTATGATTATAATCATGGCCATTGATGATTACATGAATATCCTTGGCTGTAGTGCAGGGATTATTCGATGATGTGGATTATTTATTAAGCTAAGTCTCAGCGATAAAATATTGATTATACACTTTTAATTCGTAAAAGATAGTAGATATCATGCTCTACTTGACTCTTCTAAAATACAGTTGTATGTCTTTGGCCTGTAGTGCAAAGATGAATTGTTAATGAATATCTTTGGCCGTAGTGCAAAGATGAATTTATTAGTATGATTATGAGCAGGAATTTTGATTTGGTATAACCATGATTTTTGATGTTTCAGGTGAAGGTAGGTGATGAAAATTATCTTCGTCCTGGGTGCGAAGAGGAATTTAGAATCACAATTATGATTATGAGTTATTCATATGATTATGGACAGGAATTGTTGATTGATTTTACAGGGATAAAACATTATTGGTGGACTTTTAACATGGAGAAGATAATAGACATGATGGTCTATTTGACTCTTCTAATGGATTGCTCGTTCCGCTTAACTATGGTTGAAAAGTTTTATCATCTACCACATGTTCTAAATCTCTTATTTATTACTGATGAAGGCTATTGATGATGTAAATTATCTTTATTCATGATATTCTTTACTGAGCTAGTTGTGCTCACCCTTTTGCTTCACAATTCCTTTCAGGTAATAAGAGTGTTCCGAGAGTCGGGGGGATATGAGGGGAATAGAACGGTGGTCTATAGCTGTTGAGGTTCTCCCTAAATAGTATGGAAATAATTTTATTGAGAACTTTAAATAAGTGTGTCGTATTGTATACGTCATTTGATATTTAATTTTCGTGAACCGAATAGGGTGAGGTGAACCCAACTTTGGAAGGGTGTTTTTCCACTATCATACAAGATGTCTAATGACATACAACCTTGTGTTATCATAAGACAGGGTTGTGCACATCCACTTGCTGAGTATATTTACGAGCACTACCTATATAATCTTAGAGTTTATTTGAAATATAATTCTCAATTGGAGAAAACGGAGATAATAATATGTCAAGAGAAGACTCACCATTGGAAAGAAGATGATAACAATCTTCTTGTTTTTCTTTGAGGACTATTGGTTCAACCAAGGATAATTCTGTGGACATATGATATCTATCATAACATAGACGCATGGCCTCCCATGTACGAAGGTTTCCTTGAGCACTTCCCAAAACTTTTAATTTCTAAAACAGTTTTTGACTGTAGTTTTATGTAAAGTACCATTATAAGGTTATGGTCGAGGCACCATGAGAGTTACATACAATTGTATTAAAACTCACAGTTTATCTGTTGTCGTACTCTTTATGACAGTTCAACAGTTGTATAAATGAAGTTTGTATTTGATTTTTATAGTGTGATATCTAGCGACTCAGAATGGGTAATGTGGAACTATTTTGGGGGCGTCACAGGTGACCATCCGAGAGTTGCCAGTGTTTCGACCTGTAATTTGAACAGAAGTCTCTCTCACCTGATGTTGTATGAATTGCATAAAGCCTCTGAACATCCCATCGTCAAGTAGAACACAATGTCTACTATCTCCTCTAGATTAAAAACCCATCGTTAATATTTCATTCCTGTAATACTCATCAACAGTTCTTTGTTATACCCAAGATAAAAAGAACTCTCATCACCTGTCTTCACCTGAACCACCAAAGATTATAGTTAAATCCACAATTCATATTTATAATCATGTAAATCAACAGTTTCTCCTTGCCACAAAGGCTTAATAGAACGTTTACTCAATATCCTTACCCTTAAGGCTAAAGATATTCTAATGTAATAACAATGATCATACCAATCAGTTGTCTAACTTTTCACTACGGGCCAAAGATATTCAACTATAAACCAATGGTCATGATCATACCAATCAATTGTCTGTTAGTGCACTACGGCCAAAGACATTCAACTGTTAACTAATGGTCATGATCCTGCCAATCACATCATCGAATTATCCATACACTACGGGCCAAGGATATTCGTTATTATCACCAGTGGTTATGATCATGTCATACACCTGTCCATCTTTGCACGTAAGCTAAAGATATACAACTATAAAACCAATAATCAACAGTCCATCTTTGTACGTAAGCCAAAGATATACAACTGTAAAACCAATAATCAACAGTCCATCTATGCACGTAAGCCAAAGATGACTTTAATCACAATATAAGCATGAGGATGATGAGAATGATATAAGTATTAATCAAACGAAATAAAGGATAAATATTAAAGACTTTAAATTTATCCAGAGTTTAAAAATATCTAAATTGTCAACATGATACTGCTTTGTGGAGTAAAATTCAAGAATAATATTCATGTACCAAAAATAATTTGGACAGAAAAGAAATATATTTTTCCCGTGAATAGTACCCCATGAATAGTACCATGTGAATAGTACTTCAGGAATAGTACCTCGTGAATACTACCCCCAAAATGAAAAGTGTCCCAAATACCCGAGTGAATAATACTAGAGTGAATAGTAACTGGTTGAATAGTTACCCATGAATAGTAACTCGTGAATAGTACTCCGGCACGAAAAGTGTCCCGAATATCCGAGTGAATAATACTAGAGTGAATAGTAACTAGGAGAATAGTAACCCGTGAATAGTAACTCGTTAATAGTACTTTGGCACGAAAAGTGCCCCGAATACCCGAGTGAATAATACTAGAGTGAATAGTAACCCCGACACAAAAAGGTATAAATTCTACAATAAAATTGTTCCAATATTCCGGCATAATGATATTGAAAGAAATAATATCATTTACAAAGAAATAATACCCCTTACGACTATTGAACGAAAATAATATTCCTACGAATATTGTACGAAGATGATATTCCTTACGAATATTGAACGAATATAATATTCATACGAATAGGAAAAATAATATCTCTTCAGAATATTCAATAAATAATACCCCTTACAACTATTGAACGAACATAATATTCCTACGAATATTGAACGAAGATGATATTCCTTACGAATATTGAACGAAAATAATATTCATACGAATACGAAAAATAATTTCTCTTCAGAATATGAAATAAATAATACCCCTTACCTCAGAAGAAGACTGGATACTGGAGTAGTGAAGTAGTAGACTTCGCTTCTTCTTTCTCTCTATAGCTTCTCTCTCTATAGCTTCTATCTCTATAATTGCTCTTGTGAGACTTAGTGAATTGGTGAGAAATGAAGGAATGAGCTTCTATTTATAGGAAAATATAGTTTCGATAATTGTACGTTTTGGGGCTCGAAATATTACAGTATAATACCTTCCTCTTTTCCTTGATTTTTAATTTAGTCCTGCAAGTATTATCAAACTTGCACCATCTCCCCTAATAGTAAATCATGTGAATCAATAGTAAATCATGTGAATCAATAGTTCTAGACATATGAAAATATGAATTACAGTATAGTACCTCCATCTATACCTCCATTTTGAACTTAGTCATGCAAGTATTATCAATCTTGCACCAACTCCCCTAATAGTAAATGAATGTGAATCAATAGTATACACATGTGAACAAATAGTTATAATCATGTGAATCAATAGCAATTAATTGCTCATTTATCCGATTAATTACCCGATTGGTCAATATAACCTCCAGACATTATATATTATCGAAATAAATGTCAATTTTCACTAACACTAATAATTCCAACACAATGGAACTATCAATTTCATCTTTACTCAACACGAACTTATTCATCATTAATATTATAACTCATAATATTTAACAACCAGGTCGTTCCAGGAAGAGGGGCTTTAGATAACGATTTCTCCTTATATTAGGTAGCGCAATTAGGTGACCAAACCTCTCCTTGATAGAACTTCTAGACATTGTCAATATTGTAAATAACTTTATCGTCTCAATTATTGATTTAATAATATAACATGTTATACAGATGATACTGTGATAATAATTGAATCAATAATATGAGAGATATGATGAAGCAATTACTATAGCAATAATTGAGTATAACTGAGTGACTTCTTACGTAAGCATCAAAAATCAATACTGGTGTGCTACTATATAACCGCGTAGACATTGTATTTTTTACTACAAGGGTAGTTCAAATGATTTACTTGGTAACACTTCCGCCGTTATTTTTATAAAAAGATAATTTTGTCATTTTCTTACTACGACAATACTTCCGCTGTGGGGTCCACCAATGATTGTGCTGTCGTACGAATATTCCCTATTAAAATGAATATTCCCCAACCAATTGAATATTATATAACCACTTGCTTACTTTGCAAAATTTGTAACTATTACCCACAACTATAACATTATATCAAATCCACACCATAATATTCAAAAAAATATATTTCGAGAAAATTATTCTTTATTCATAAAAGTTGGGGTCTTACAGTTGTCGTTAAGCTCTTGTTCGAAAGAACTGAGTAGCAGAGCAAGCTTTTTCTTTTTCAGATCGTAGAGTTGAGAGTTTAGCATTAAGTGTTCTTCAGCGTTTTGTTCAATGCTTGCTTACCCTCTTTCATCTGCAGATGTTTTGCATATATGTGATCCTTAAAATGTATCCGTTGAAGATATCCATTAAAGCATTAAATGCGTTTGACATTCCTGAAACTTTGATGGAGACTTTTCTGCACATCTTCTGATTAGTATTACGCCCACTTGACACGTTGATCGCCATCTCACCTAACATCTGAAAAGATGTTTTACTCTGTCCCATGGTACTTTCCTTAGCTTCTTCACTACGTTTCTTTGTTGTATACTAAGGATATCTTCTGTGTCATTGGGACTGGCAAAGACTTCAACATTTATAACCTATTCCACATTTGTTGGGATCTATCTTTAAACAAATATGCAAGGTTTGATGCTTCTGACATAGACATATGATGCTCTACGATTTTGATCGTGGTGTCTTGCCACCTTGATTTTTGATCCGTTACTTAGCAAACAAGAGCACTACTGTAAGACCCCGAATTTTATGAAATAAAAGTATTCAATTTTTCTTATAATGGTTAAATTGATTTCAATATCATTATACCGGAATATTGGTAAGATTTTTCTTGTGAAATTCTTATTTTTTATGTCGGGGTTACTATTCACGAGTTACTATTAATGAGTTACTATTCATGAGTTACTATTTATGAGTTACTATTCACGAGTTACTATTCACAAAGCACGATAATTTTTTTACATAAGAAGGCACTACTCAATAATTGTTACATTAATTACTGTTCAATATTTTATTTTATTGATTCAATAATTGCTACGTTGATATTTTATATTATTGTTGTTTCAATAATTGTTACGACACAGTATTTCCCATTATCAGATCAATAATTCATATTATTTGAATAATATTATTAGATAACATTATTGACAATGTCTAGAAAGTTCTGTCAAGGAGAGGTTTGGTCACCTAATTACGCGCCAATAAGGAGAAATCCTTATCGGAAAGCCTCCTCTTTCCTAGGAACGGCCTGGTTGTCATTATTGTGATTCTGTAATATTATTTGTGAATAATTAATTATTGATTTATATGATAAGGAAAATATTCATTTTATGTGGATGTAGATGGAGAAAATTTTTAATGTGACAATTGTTGAAAATTGATATTTTATCTTTTTTGATAAAAAATTTCATTTAAATATATTATTATATTATAGTAATATAATAATGGTGATATTTTTACAATAAATGTGTGATATATTAATAAACGAGGAGGAAGAGTATTTTTGTTTCATTAAATGTTTAACATATGTTTTGTGTGTTGGTGGACACAATTTTTGCCTGAAATTTGATTATAGCCTGTAAAATCGTCAGTATGTGGATTTCGGTCAATTTCTGTTTGGAATTTGGAAAAACTTTTTTCTGTAAAGTTGTAGAGAATTAAATTTCCTATGGACCGGACATAAGATTTGAATTTTTCTGATAAAAAGGGCCATTTATTATGAATTATTGAAGTTCCGGAATATTAGGTCTGAATTGATTTTGTTGCATTAAATGATAAAAACATATTTTTCATTTTGGTGAGCCCCACTTACATGTGTTAGTTGCTGAAATCAGATGGCAAGGTGTGCGTAGGAAAATAAAATAAATATTAATATTTTATTAAATTTTCTGCTTTGGTATTCTAAGCATTTTTCTATAAATAGGGTGTTTACGTTAGAATTGAAAATCACACCAGAAACTGAAGTTTTCTCTCTCTATAATATCGAGCGTATTCTTGTGAGTATTTTGATACTTTGAGTGTTGTTATACGGTGCAAGTTCGTTCAACGTTATATCCAACATTCTAGTTAGAAGTACTGCTCTTTTGAGGTAAGGGATATTGTCGTTATTATGTAAGGGATTGTAAGGGTTATTATGTTTCTTCAGTTTCGTAATCTTTTTGACCTTCAAAAATTCAAAAAAATTGAAATGATATTTTGATGAGTTTTCTCGATTGTGTCCAAAAATGGCGATTTTTGGATGTATAGATTAGGAGTTATGAATTTTATGAGAAAAAGCTATTTTAAAGGTAAACCCTTATAACTCCTTGTGGTTAACTCCAAAATTGATGAAATTTTTATTGGGAGTACATCTATATAATATCAATATATCCTGTAAATTTTGGAATTTTTGGACAAAAGTACAATTTATGATAAATATTTTAATATTCGGCAGTTTTGGCCATATGAAAAATAGTAAATGAATTTTAAAAATTCTGAGAAAAATATATGTTCAATATGGGACTATGTTCTATTAAATCCCATAAAAGAAAATTTGTTTATCATGATTTGGTATTTTTTCATGAAAATGAACTAGTTATGAGTAAATGAATTAAATATGTTATGTGAAGTAACAAAATTGGAAAATAGGATTTTATGGCTTGGAAATCCTATATAAGGTATATGCAGATTTTTGATGAGGGTTGTGGTTATTGGTGATGAAATCTTATGAGTTTGGCATTTTAGGATGATTAAATGCATTAATTATTAAAGTATAAACAATTAAAATAAATTGTTTATAAGTTTAAGAAATGATTAAGATATTGTGGTAATATTAATAATATTAGATTATGAGATTATTAAGTGATTTATAACATTTGGATTAAGGTGTTACGAAATCATTGATTTATGAATCTTATTCCTGAAATTAAATGCAGTTGTTGATCATATTGTTTTTATTATCATATATAACATTTTTATAATTCTGGTGATGAAATTTCTCTTTGACTTAAGTGTAAAGATGGGTAGATTATTGGTATGATCGTGACTATGGGTTCTCTTTGGCCAGTAGTGCAAAGATGAATTATTGACTGGTATGATCATGACCATTGAATTTATAAACGATTATCTTTAGCTTAAGTGCAAAGGTGAATTAATCAACATGGTTATAATTATTGTTTATATAAATTCTGAAATGATTATATATTTCTTTGAGATATGAATATCTTTGGCCCATAGTGCAAAGATGACTTGTTGTTAAATATCTTTGGCCTATAGTGCAAAGATGAATTATTGGTGAATATCTTTATCTCGTAGTGCAAAGATGACCTGTTGTTGAATATCTTTGGCCCGTAGTACAAAGATGACCTGTTTATAAATATCTTTGGCCCGTAGTGCAAAGATGAATTTATTAGTATGATTATGAACAGGAACTATGATTTGGTATACCCATGATCTTTGATGTTTCTGGTAAAGACAGGTGATGAAAATTATCTTCGTCCTGGATGAGAAAAGGAATTTGGAACCACAAATATGATTATGAGTTATTCATATGATTGTGGACAAGAACTGTTGATTGATGTTACATGGATAAAACATTGTTGGTGGACTTTTAACATAGAAAAGATAATAGACATTATGGTCTATTTGACTCTTCTAATGGATTGCTCGTTCCGCTGCAACTATGGTTGAAAAGTTTTATCATCTACCATATGTTCTAAATCTCTGATTTATTTCTAACGAAGGCTATTAATAATTTAATTATCTTTAGTTATGATATTCTTTACTGGGCTATTTATGCTCACCCTTTTGCTTCACAATTCCTTTCAGGTAACAAGAGTGTATTTGAATCGGCGAGGGTAATAGAGTTGAAATAGAATGGTGGTCTATAGCTGTTGAGGTTCTCCCTAAATAGTATGAAAATAATTTTATTGAGAACTTTAGATAAGTGTGTCGTATTATATACGTCATTTGATATTTAATTTTGGTGAACCGAATAGGGTGAAGCGAACCCAACTTTGGAAGGGTGTTTTGTCACTATCATACAAGATGTCTAATGACATACAACCTCGACTTATCATAAGACAGGGTTGTGCACATCCATTTGCTGAGTATATCTATGAGCACTACCTATATGATCTTAGAGTTTGGTTGAAACATAATGTTCAATCGCAGACAGTGGAGATAGTTATATGTTAAGAGAAGACTCACCATTGGAAGGAACATGATAGTAATCTTTTCGTTTTTCTTTGGGGTCTATTGGGTCAACCAAGAATAATTCTCGAGTCATATGATATCTATCATAACCTAAACGCATGGCCTCCCATGTATGAAGGTTTCCTTGAGCACTTCCCAAAGATTTTAATTTCTAAAACAGTTATTGACTGTACCTTTATGTAATGTATCAATGTGAGGTTGTCCATAGTTGGGACATAAGTCACAGTTGGTATTAAAACTCACAGTATATGTGTTGTTGTATTTTGCCCGACAATTGTAGTAATAAAGTTGTAGTTGTTTTCTGTACCATGTATTTGGCAACTCAGAATAGGTTGGATGGATTGGACCTATTTTGGGGGCGTCACAACTACGATTTCTCTTAAGGGCTTGGTACACTACGATCTTCACTTGCTTGTCTTGCAGACTCTACATTTTTGAGCGCACACTACGATCTCTGAGTTGGCTCGGCAAACGTTTGGACCACTCTACGATTTTCGGAGAGGCCCTTCAAGGCAGACAGACTATGATCCTTGATGTTCTACGATTCTGCCTTGGTTTCTGCAAACTCTCGATCAGCTCAATAGACTACGATTTTGTTGAAGCATATCAATTACATCTCAAGACGTAGATCAACCTAACATCTTTGATCTCATCATCAATACATTCATTTATAGAATGATAAACATTAAAAGCTTATATCAACTTAACAGATTTGATCTATCACTAAGTCCTTGTACATATATTCCTTGAAGGACTTTACACAAAATCATGAGCATTTACTTTAAACATCAAATTAAACTATGTAGTTTCCCAACACATATGAAACAACACGAGTCAAATCTCAACTCTAGAACAAATCTCGGGTCAAATCCCAAGTTCGAAATCAAATCAAATCCACCAAAATAAGGCCTCAAATCACTGGCCAATAGTATCTTCTTGGGTCATCTTAGCCCACCACAGGCTCATCCAAAAAGTCATGACTTGAAGGTACTATTGGTAGTAACTTATTTTCTTATATGCAGAAAAAATTTTCCCCTATCTTTCGATGTGGGACTGGGGTGTTACAAATGATATTAGTTATAAATTATAACCTAATTTGTTAGAAACCCTAATTGTTAAGTTTGAAACCCTTATGTTCAATTAGGTAAAACTTAAATGTTAATTTAGAAAGTTTAATGTAATTAGAAAACCCTAATCCTAATTTACAAGCCCTAATATTAATTAGTAAATCTTAATCCTAACTAGTAAGCATAATGTGATTAGGAAACCTAAAATGATTAGGAAACCCTAATTTCAAAAATTAGAAAGCTTAATTTTACTTTAAACCCTAATTAGAAATCTTAGAAAATTTATTTTTGCAAAACCTTAGGGTTAAACCCTAAGGGTTAGTCAAGTTAGAAGTTTGCCATTAAAAATGTGAGCCAATTCTCCAAAGCACCCTTTATCACATTCTTTAATGAGATGGAGTACAAATCTTGTTATATCTTGGTTGTTGACCAACCCTAGATTGCCTATGTGCCTAAAATAAATACATATTAACCAAGTTTTGATTATTTCATCAGCAATATACATTGCATTCATTAGATATATAGATTAAAGAGAGAGAAAATCACAAAACAAGCCTCATTTGTGACCAAGCTCTCAACCAAAGTCTCTCAACCCCAAACCCACGAAATTGTTAAGTGGACCAGTCCTCAATTAACTTCCTAGAACATTAAAAACAGATTAGGAAGCCTAGAATTAAGATTAATCAAAGTGAGGTATAACCCTAAAACCAAAATCGGATCTTGTATGTTATGTTAGATGTTATGTTTTTGTGTTTAATCTTGTGTTATTAGATGTTATTTAGTGATCTATGATGTTACATCATAGATCCATAACATCAAAATGCTCAAAAATTAAGTTTTTCAAAACTATCAAGAACCCTAGATTAATGGCTTGACAACCGAATGTCAGAGGGCATAGATCTAGATCTATTTATGCTTTTTCTTGTTTAATGTATTGTACTTGTAGTATGCTATAATGGCTGTGAGCTAGAACTGGAATAATGTTTATATCATGAATAGATTACAAGTTATGGGTGGTCAAAGTCCGTTGACCTACCATGACTTTTTGTTTTTTGGGTAACCCAGAATTTACCCAAAAACGTCTGACAGCATATTCATGAGTCCATATCTCTCTTGTGTTTGTTGATTTGATTATGTTTTTGTATCTAAGTTGTATTATTGTATATGTACTACAAAGTCATGCCTTTAGAACACTTAAACAACAAATAGGATTAATTTAGTGGACGGTCAAAGTAGGTTGCATGAGCACAAAATATGTTTTCCGGGTAACCCAGAAAACTCAAGAACACGAGTTCTGACAGGGTTTGACCAGCTTGGATCTGTTGATTGTGATGTAGTTAGACTAATTTAGTGTAATATATTTGTTCTTTGACATGTTGACTACAATCTTGAACCATTAAAACACCAAATCATTAAATAGAAATTAAGTTGTGGAAGCCCAAAAGTGGCACCTAAAAACTGTCTGGGTTTTTGTGTAACCCAGAAAACCCAGAACATGCCTGACAATGAATTCAAAGCCTTAGATGTTGCTTGTGTGATGCAATCAATTCTACATGATATATCATTTAGCTACAGTTGCGCCAGTGGTCAGTTGGAGAAAAATTCATTCTTCTACTTAGGAAATTAAATGGAACAATTATGTGATATGTGTGACATTGCTAAACTATGAAATAAAATACGTTAAGTTTGGCGAATGAATTATTAAGTAAACCATTAATTAATATTAATTAATTGCGGTAGAATATTGATTACTTGGTAATTAACTAATAATATGTGATTTCTATTATTTGCAATATATTTAAGAATATAATAAAATTATATAGATAATTTATGATTATGGAAATCCATAGATACATTAATCACTGATGATTGGATTAATTAATATTGGTGTTAATTAATCAAGGAAGTGAATAATTTATTTATTTGACATAAATAAATAAGTTATTAATATAATAATATTAGATTAACGGTTATGTGCAGGTGAGCAATAATACACCTATACCATATAGTGTAGTGTGACATTTGTGTGACTATAAATTAAGTTTTATAAACTATATTATATTAAGTGGTAATTAATCAAGGTAAGGAATAAATTATTTATTTAACATAAATCAATAAGATATTAATATAATAAGCTTATAATATGGTTATATGAGTGGTAGAGATAATTATGGAACTACCCGGACAATAATACATGACTACATTATTTTATTGCGTATATTTAATGTACATAGATTATATGATGTGAGTATATATTTAATCCCTAAATTCCTAATATGGTAACAATTGTACATTGGGATTATATTATGGGAATTAAATAAACCAAACCAAGCCTAGATAACATGAAATGCTGAGATTTTTTCTCTTGTCCCATAATTAGTGTCACCAAGTACAATGAACATTACTTGGAGCTAAAACACGTATTCTCCAAAAAGGCTAAAATCCTAGGTGATCATTACGAAGCTAAGTGGCTAGTAAGAGTTGTTAAACTACTCTTCATTAACCTATGTGTTCTTCCATTGCACCATGGACTCCAAAATTGTGTAAAGCCAATGACTAGTCCAAGTTCTCTATATAAATATAAGCCCAAATGTAGATTTTTGTGATTGCTAGAAGTTCTTGATAGTCTAAATTGGAGAGTGTAAGTTGCTGAGCATTGTAGAAGCATCTTTAGTGAGTAGGAAGTCCAATTTAAGGTTAAGAAGGTATAATTTCTATTTATGTTCTTGAAATGGGTTTTGTTTGATTCTTGAAATTTCTTGAATTCATTTGTTAATTGATATGAATAATCATGTTATAAGGTGTTTAAGAAGTTTACTAGCATGTATAAACACTTTATCAAAGGTTTGAAGCATTCTTGAATCGATGGAAACCAAGTTAGTAGTTACTCTGCAAAACAGAGTAACCTTTCATCGCTTCTAAACCCGACAAGCGCAATTGCGCCTACCAGTTATCTTGGGATGTAGCACATTCTTGTAGTACCTCGTAACCAGTTGATGGTTTTGTTCATGCTACATGCTAAGAACTTGATGTTATGACTTAATAAATTATCTAAAAAGAGGTATAAGGTGTTCGTATATAGTGTGAACTGTTCAACATGATTTGGTAGAAGATCTTTAATAAAGACTTTAAGTTTTGAAAACGAACTTTATAAAAATTCATGATTTGCAGATTTTGGAAGTTAGTAGTGTATATACATGACTGATCTCACACATAAAGGAGCATGATGCATGATTTTTAGTTCCTTTGTTCAAAGAAAAGTTTTTCAAGAAAAAGCTTAGTATAGTGAGCTAATATGCATGACCACTACATGATGTATATTCTAACTTTGTAAGCATGTATGTATGACTTAGAAATGCATGAATAAACCTTTAGCTTATGTTTATATGATTAGCAAGGAAGCATGAATATGTTGAACGAATTAGTACACTTTACAAATGAAAATATGAGCTTTGAATGTGAATATTATCAAACTACCTTGAGGGTTAGAAACTGATAATTGTGATCATGTTTGATGATGCTCTTAGACTAACTCATGTAGCATAAACGTATATACACCATGCTTGTGTATCATATTTCAAATAAAGCATGAACGAAGCATATTTTCAACTAAAGTGGTGTTAGTCTCACATATGCGTTATGAATACTCACAAGCATGCCTAATATAAGTTTTGTAACTATCTTATATGTTTAGAGAGCAAACATGATAGACTTTGTGGTTTCATGACCTTGAATGGCCTTAAATTGTTGAAATGGTCAATTTAGAAATATATTATAAAAGGGAACCTAGATTGACTTGAGAAGCACAAAAAGACCCTTAACATGACATATATATCATGTATGATTGTTTTGAGCAAGCCGGACAGAAATCACAAGGCAACAACTGAGTCTTGGCATAGCTAGAGGGGCTGCAGTGCAATTGCTTTGGTCCTAAACTTAGCCATGGCCTTGCATTGCCTTGATGATCCGAATCTGAGATTCGTAATCGATCTTTGATAGTTAGCTTGTATGGTACCTATATTACTAGAAGTGGTTTAAAAACCTACTGATACATGTTTATAAGTGATGCTTAGATGATATATTGGTGTTTGCCTCGTAATGGAAAGGTCCATGAGTAAAAAGACTTTAACTTTGAGTATTCTTAATTTACTCATGAAAATGACTAAGTGTTTGATCATTCTTAATCTAAAATCTGATTTTGTATCATATGTGCATACATGAATCATGTCAAGCTTGAGTAAAGGCTGTGTTAGCTAATGAAGATCTTGAACATATAATACTCTATAAATAGGATTCGAAAGTGTTGATTCCTTAACGTGGATAAACTACGCTTAAGGCAAGTTCCCTAAACTTACTCTAATTATTATTGAGCAAGTTCCTTGAACCCTAATTTTATTGTGCAAGCCTTGCATTATTTTATTCGACGCATATCGTAAGCAATTACTTGAACCTTACTCTTTATTTGAGTCTTATTGAACTTGTGCAATTATTGGTCGTACAAGTAGAATTATGAAGGAAACTTATTTTGAAATGAAATTCAAATTTTGATAACTGTTCATAGATATGTTGAATGAGCTGTCTAAGCCAATTGATTCAGCTAGACTATTGATAATTGATCAAAAGCTATCCAAACCAAATTAATTTTGTGCGGACTCTTATAACTGAGAAGAACAACCCTCTTCGTAGGGGAATATATATTGTCGGGGAACCGACGTGCGCACATGAGAAAGATTAAATGTTTTGCATGACATAGGGTACTTTAGGCTGATCACCTGTTGTACTCGTTTTGAAGAATTATCAGTGATATTACTGTTAATTCTAGGAGAAGTTCATAGTCCTTAGTGACTGCTCAATATTCATTACTTTGGAATCTTGAATTGATAAACTTTTGCATATTATTGATATTTTGTCCATAGTGACTATCATTATTGATCATTAACACTTCCTAATTGAGCTATCATTATTAATCTATTCTTGATAAATTGGGAACTATATTGAATACCCTTTTTCTTTATTACTTGCTGGGAAATTTGTGCTCATCATTGCTTTTATAAACCTTTCAGTTAAGGCGGAACAGGGAAGTGTATCCGGGCAGGACAATGGCAAGGGCAAGGCTGTAGACACTTAAAATTTTCTGCGCTCTTATTACTAACATTGTAGGAGGGTAGATTCGTCTTTTGGAGATAACCCTGAAAGACAGCTTACATCCATTCCGGATACTACCGGAAGTTCAGCTCCAACCCGGAACATAAACCGGGAACATCATCTTAAACCCGAAACACACACCGGGAATGTCATTTCCAATCTCGGAGATAACCCCGAGATATACAGAGATCAAAAAAGACCCAAGAACAACACAGGAGAGGGCGATTACGTCTCGGCGATAACACCACGATGCTAAGTTCCAGTCCCAGAGACAACACTGGGAGTAGCAACCCCATCCTTGGTGATAGCCCCAAGAGATGCCATTGAAGTTCCGGCATTAACCCCGAAAATGCTTGTTTCAAACATATGCAATCAGCTTCAACCACAGACATCCTGTCGAGGCACACACACCTCAGACTCGGAGATAACAACGAGCAGACAGGAACATCCACAGATGACAGTGAGACATACAAACAAGAAGCAGTCCAATCTCAGATGTAACCCTGAGCAACGTCTGCTTTCCGCTTAAACCGGTAATAACCCCAGTGAGGAGTCAACACGTCATCTTACTGTCTCAACAAGATGATATCGCAGCATACCAACAAGTAGTCAAATCTCAGCTGTAACCCTGAGCAACGTCTACTTTTAACTCAAACAGGCGATAACCCCGACGAGGAGTCAAACGTCATCTTGTTCCTTCGACAATGGCACATCGTCTCAACACTTCATACATACATACAAGCATCCAACAATGTCCCACAAGAATCGAGGATTGACAATCCCAAGTGACTATTACGTGTGACAGTACTTTGGATATAATTCGAAACTTGAAGACCATGGGCATATACCCCTCTTCCTGACTTCGTACAACCTCTAATCCATGTCATTGCGTAACTCTCGACACAAGCGGTCCGAAGAAGGTCAGATATACCTTGTTCGGATGCTCGGATTAAAGTTCTGCAAGTTTAAGCCGACATTACAGTGCATGTGTGCACGTACTACGAGACTATGGGACCGGCGAGGCTCGGATGCATCACGATCACCAGTAGGTAGTATTGCAAGGGCCGCCGCAGTGTACCTGCTGGCCATCAAATCTATATATACATGCCTTGGGGTTGACCATTTGAGAAGAAAGAGGAGAGAAAAAAGGCGAGGAAGCCCCGCCCATTTTACTCTGCATACACATCTTTTGAGTGTTTCCTCACTTCTAAACACTAGTTAGCTCACATATAGCTATCTTTTATCCGGTGTGGGGTGAGTGTTTATCCATTTAAAGTCATAGAAGTCTACTTTGGCGTACCTTGTAATCCTTCTTATATTCTATAAAGCCTTCTTCTCATATTATCACACAATTGTTGTATATGTTGAGAGTCGTGTGAGTGTGTTTGCCCGGACTTCTATCTCGTGGCTTTCATTTCTGTCTGTATATATATACTTATATATATGTATATATTTCATAAATGGACTAACATTATCGAGTTATAGAATATAAGAAGCCTCGCACTACTTTATTTATATATATATATATATATATATATATATATATTTACATTTCTGTCAGTTCGGAGTTCACTTGTGGCCTTTTACTGCCTTTTATTTACATTAAAATCCGCTGGAGTTTACTTAAGTGGCGATTGATCACTTTTACAACTTTATTTACATTTTGTCACACCTGGAGTTTACTTCATGGCGGTTGATCATGTTTATATATATATATATATATATATATATATATATATATTTATATTTCTGACTTTTATATATATATAATCGCATACTTGCTTTTCCATACAAATTGCAGTATCGTGTGAGCCTAGGAATTATGTGATCACAGGTTCAGTTTACTAAATCTAGATTCGGTTCCCATGATGGACATTTTTCAATTTGTTAGAGCTTTGTATATTATTTTTTTGATGTTCGAATTTACTTGGATGGCTGTCATGCCCATGAGGAGCTTGGCACTGTTGTATATTATTTTCTCGAGAATGCTTTACATCTCGAAAATAAAAGCAAACAAGCCGAACATTTAATAATAAAATGGAAGTATGAAAAGGTCTCAATTCCTATTGAGCACAGGGTTTGAAAAACCTCTTTTACAAAACGTTATTGTTATATCTTGGTTAAAACTGAATTTTTCTATAAAATTAAAACCTTGTGTATATAGGTGCGAACGAGGCCTCGCACTACTTTCAAATAACTGCACATTAATCCACACATACACACAAACACACACATTCATATAACAATTTCTTTGAAAAGTGGCGGTCACCGTGGTAACACGGATGTCGGGGGGTGCCTAACACCTTCCCTCCGCATAATCAAGCCCCCGGACCCAAAATGAATCTCAGTTTCACAGACCCGTCTAGCAGTGTCAAAACATTGGGTCAATGTGCAAACATTTTCGGTTGAGTTGGTGCAACTAGTTAAATACACCAACTGGCGACTCTTAAAGTCCAATCGTCGACATTATACATGTCGGACCTTTTTCACTTGTGTTTTCAAACAATTCTCACATTAACATGAGAACACCAAAGAACAAGTAATGAAAAGAGACACTCAAAAATCCTGACGTAGACAGGTGGCGACTCTGCTGGGGACTCTAGTAGGAGGGCTTAAGCCGCTATTTTAAGCATTTCAAAATTGTTATATGCTTGTGTGTAAATGTTTCATTTACATTTATAATGAATGTGTACGAATGCATCTTAATTACTGCACTGCTAAATATCTATCTGTGATATTAGTGCTTCGCACATGTCATCATTTTGCATAAACAGTGAGACACGTTGTATGTGAATATATGTTGTGTGGTCCCTCCACCAGGAGGTTATCCAGTCGATGTTTGATTACTGGACTTGTGGGAAGAATGATTCCCCGGGGCTCAGGAAAGGCACCACTCAGATTCGCTCCAGTTGAACGACTAGATTAACTTTCCATCAAGTAGATTTCGATGATCTGGGAACCTTCATGCCAAAAAGCCGCGAGAGTAAACCTAAGATAGGTCAGCCTCTGATAAACCAAACGCGGAGGGAAGTCTCTTCATACTTTCCATTTTAAATTACCTGTAAAAACATTTACTTGTAATTCTATTCCATGTTCATCCGTATGTAATGGAAAATATGAAGAATATTTGTTCATGCATGACATGTTATCAATTAACAACCGATTTTGCAGGACAAAATTCCTAAACGGACATGTTATGATAACATTTATATTACCCTAAGACTAAACTACGTAAGTCTTTTGTAGGGAAGCAATTGGGCCTGTTACCCGCTCAAAATCAAAAAGGGTTGTGAGCCAACAGCCAATCATGTCTTCTTCTGACCAGTCTAATATTGTCTCCCGAGAAGAATTTAACAGATTGAGTAAACAAATCACAGACTTGGATGTTCTACTAAAAGAATTACACCAGTCTACTCAGGGTAGGAAGATATCTACACATACAGAATCCTCTACACAATGAGCAGTTCAAGGTCTGGAAAAAATAATTCCAGAACATTAGTTGGATACAACCAACAAAGACCCTGAAAACACCCATCTCAAAGGAGATCCAGACACCGGTGATATCAGGAAGAAGGTCCTTCAAATGGAGGAACTATTCGTGTTCTCAAAGGGATTGGAACCCATGGCGATGTTTCATATCTGAGACCTTTGCATATTTTCCGTGTTCAATATCCAGAGAAATTCAAGACCCCTGATTTTGAGAAATATGACGGATTAGGGGATCCTTATACACATTTAAAGGTGTTCATCGGAGAACTTGGGTCTTACACGGAAAATGAAAAGCTCTGAATGCAGCTATTTCAAAAAGTCTAACTAGAGAAGCCCGTTCATGGTATACCAGATTAGACAACTCTAAGATCCATAGCTGGGAAGAGCTGGCTCACGCCTTCCTCACTCAATATAGTTTTCAATCTTAGATGGCTCCTGACCGGTACCAAATTACCAAGGTCAAGAAATAGTCTAATGAGTCATTTAGAGAGTACGCTCAAAGGTGGAGGCGCCTTGCTGCTCAAGTTATTCCTTCCATGATAGAATCAGAAATGGTTATGACCTTCATAGATGTATAGGAAGCTCCTTTCTATGAAAGATTTCTAGCTGGTAATGGCAAACCATTTTCTGAAATGATCAAACACGGCGAGATGGCTGAGATGGGATTGATGTCCGGTAAAATTCAAGACCTAGCCACTCTTAAAGCTGTTGCTGAGCACATCTAGTCCGGATCTTATGGAAACAACCCCCGAAGGGTCCATAAAAAGAAAGAGGAGGATGTTTCCTTGATACTATAAGGTCAAAAAGGCAATCCAAGCATGCCTATGCAGAGGAGAAACTACTCCGCTTTTCCAGTACAATCTTCAAACCCTCCATTGCCTAAGAGTGGAGAAGTAAAGCGACCTCGAACGTTCACACCCTTAGGGGACTCGCTCGAGAATATTCTTGCTCTTCTGACTACTCAAAAGAAAATTACACATCTTCTTCCACTAGCCAACCCTAATGGAAGGGGTTTTATTGCTACTCGGAAGTGTGCTTATCATGTCGGGGCACCTGGACATGATACTCAAGATTGTTGGGCCTTGAAACATAAGATTCAAGATCTAATAGACAACGGTGAGATCGTGGTCACTAAACCAGATCAACCTCATGTGCAAGATAACCCTCTTCCTCAACACAAAGAAGAAGAGGTCAACATGATTAGTTGGAGCACTGCACAAGGTTCTAATTCTAATGGCGAATCATCCCAACCCATCAAAGACGGTGTTGACAAATGGGATTATGCAAAGTTCTAGTTTACCATGGAACGAAAAATGAAAGCTCTTTGTAAACAAATTGAACAATTGGCAGAACTGGTGACCCACTAGCATCAAGTCACACGGCAATTAATCAGGCAGGAGCATGCCTATCTCCTTCCTTTTGTTATGAATGCCTCCTCACCACCTTCAGAAAGCGAAGCTATGGAGGATAAGGTTGTGAAGCGAGCAAATGCTAAAGCCCGTCAAGATTTTGCCAATCAGAGGGAATTCACCTATTTGGGCCAATCCATGGAGGAGATACTACAGATGTTGATCAACGAAGGAAGAATTACTTTCCTTCTCCCTCCCATCAATCCCAGCTCAGGGCGGTTCAATGTTGATGAAATGTGTCAATATCATTCATATTCTCGCACCCACAGCACAGAAGAATGTTGGGCACTCTGCCATCTCATTCAGAATCTTATTGATAGTGGTGTCCTGCAAATAGCAGATGATTACACTGTACAACTCAAGGGTGGGAATGCATGTCCTAGTAAATGGAAGGGATCAGTAGCAGTTATATCCGAAGTGGATGATGAGATTGTCAAAGTATTTCCCATACAACCAATTCAACTTAAAGGAGCTGACAATCCTTTGAAAGTGGCCGCACCAGAGCCAATTCCTTTACCTTTCAGACCACAACATCCTGTTGTTAGCTTACACAAAGTTCCATGGAATTATGGAAAAGCTGAAGGATCCACGTCTTATACTACTGCTACAGTGTCGAAGGAAAATCCATTGTATCTTCCTCAACGGGTTATTAAACCTACTTGCAAAGCAAAGGGGAAGTTTCCCATGGAGAAGATTGAAAAATTCCTCTGCACTATGGGCCACAATGAAGCTAAAGTGGTTTTAAGCTTGCGAGAAGCTCCACACCAGATTTCAATACTGGACTTGGTTTTCTCTTTCGAGGATCATCGAAAGATCTTACTGAAGGTTTTAGAAGAAGCCTATTTGCCAAAATCAGTGGACGTAGAAAAACTTCAACATTTGGTTAATCACATTTTCAATAACAATGTGATATCCTTCACTGATGACGACATACCTCCCGAAGGGACCGGTCATTGCAACCCTTTGTATATTGCAGTTTTGTCTTTCGGGTACATGCTAGCAGGAGTATTGATAGATGGAGGCTCATCTCTAAATATATGTCCTTGTGCCACCTTGGTAAAGATGAATATCAATCTCAAGCGGATCCAAAGCAGCCATACGGTCATCAGAGCTTTTGATGGATCCCGGCGAAATTCCGTTGGAAAGATTGAATTGCCAATTGAGATTGGTCCCAATACATTCAATGTATCCTTCCACGTCCTCAAGATAGACTCAGGATACAACCTGCTATTGGGGAGACCATGGATACACATGGTTGGAGTTGTTCCCTCCATGCTACATTAACAACTCAAATACATTATCAACAACAGTCTAGTCACTGTCAACGCTGAGCTGAATTGTCCTGAACAAGGAACTCTACCAATTATTAGCTTCAATTCAGAAGTTGAACCGACCAATTTCCATACTTTAGAAGTGAGTAACACGCAATACCATTCTATTGGAGCGCCACTTCCCATACCTAAGATTTCTGCCGAGGTTATGTCGGCCACTCAAGAAATGATGTCATTGGGTCATCAACCTGGACAAGGGCTTGGTAAAGATAAGCAGAGTATTAAGCACCCTATCCAAATATCCAGTCAAATTGGAACAGTCGGACTAGGCTATTACGCGATTCGATTCATGAGAATCCTCATAAGCACAAGCGAGTTCCTCAAGCTTCCCACGCACGGTGATTTTCTATACCTTTACCCCATGAGTTGATGCAATCTCCAGTAAAGGTTCCAGCCCATGTTTTGGCTATGCTGTTTCCAAAACCAGTGCCAATCAAAGCAAAAGAGGTGCTGATTCCTGATCCTAAGGCGGAAGAAAAGGAACAGAAACGTAAACATGACCTTGCCTTGATGATGGCAGCATTAGCGTCATTATTCATGATGAACATACAAAAGATACACCCTGCACGATGATTGCCCGGATGTCATGGTTATCATTCGGAGAAGGAGGACAATGACGATCCTTTCTATCACTACAAATCCATCAGGACTTTGCCCTCGACAATTGGAGCAAAGACTCCATTCATTGGTCGACGAGGTAAATCCGGGCGGATAATCCCTACGCTACTGTAGATAACTTTATTTGCTTGCTTTCCTTTACAACATTAGCAGTTATTTTATCAAGTACATGCTAACACTTTTGTATGATCTAACAGTTGCATATATTAAGTGAAAGCATCTTTTGTTTGAGGACTCGAATTTAGATGTGTGCATCTTGTCGATGACATGCCTTCTCTCCACAAGGGCTGTAACTTTGATGCAAAGTTGGACTCAGACTTGATGGACATCCAAGAGGACATTGAGACACCTCAAGACAGACAAACCCAAACCCAATCTTGATCAAACCACTCCTTTCAATCTCGGAACCTTAGACAACCTTAAGCTAATCTAGATTTGTTCAGACCTTACCACAAATCAACAGAATGACATGGTTGCACTATTAACCCAATTCCAGGATGTGTTTGCATAGTCTCGTGAAGACATGGTGGGTTTGTCCACTAACATTGTTCTCCATTACCTTCCCATTAAAGAAGGATTCAAGCCAGTTAGGCAAAAGCTCAGGCGATTGAAACCTGAGTGGAGTTTAAAGGTTAAAGAAGAAATTGTGAAACAATTTCAAGCTGGCATCATCATGGTGTCTACATATCCGGAGTGGATATCCAACATTGTTCCAGTGCCTAAACCAGGGGGAAAGGTGCGAGTTTGCATTGTTCCAGTGCCTCATCAACGCCGGGGTAACCTATCAGCGAGCTATGATGGCTCTTTTCTATGATTTAATGCACAAAGAGATAGAAATCTACGTAGATGACATCATTGTCAAATCCCGGAAGGAGGATGACCATTTAGACCATCTCAAAAAGATTTTCAGCAGGTTGTGTAAGTATAACTTGAAGTTGAATCCCATTAAGTGCGCCTTTGGTGTTAAGTCAGGCAAGTTGCTAGGTTTCCTAGTCAGCCACAAAGGGATTGAACTGGATCCTGCCAAAATCCAGGCCATCAAGGAAATGCCCATTCCTCAAACAGAGAAGGAAATACGGGGATTTTTGGGAAGGATCAATTTTATTAGCAGATTCATTTCTCAACTCATAGCAACCTGTGAGCCTATCTTCAAGCTGTTAAGGAAGAACTCCTCCATGAAATGGAACGATGAGTGTCAAAAAGCCTTCTTTACCATTAAAGAACAACTGATTAATACCTCCCAGGGATGATGTTCCCCTGTTCATGTACCTGTCCATAAATGACAATGTCATTGGCTGTATTCTAGGGCAAAAAGACAATAGAGGCCAAGAAAGAGCTATCTATTACCTCAGCAAAAGATTCAGCATCAGTGAACACAAGTACGCTCTGATTGAGAAGACTTGTTATGCTTTAGCATGGGCTTCCATGAGGTTACAACATTACCTCCATGGTCACACAACCCATCTCATATCCCGAATGGATCCTCTCAAGTATGTGTTCAATAAGCCCATACTGAATGGTCGATTGTCCAGATGGCAGTTGATCCTACAATAATTTGACATCATCTATGTGACGCAAAAGTCTGTCAAAGGTCAAGGAATTGCGGATCAACTGGCCGCCGCACTGACGAGGGATTACAAACTCAGAGAAACATACTTTCCGACGAAGGAGTAATGACAATTCAAATTACAACATCGATGCGACGATACATCACATGACGTGGAGAATGTATTTTGATGGAGTCATAACACGTAAGGCTCTGGAGCTAGAGCGTTTTAATATCGAAGACGGGGAGCAGATATCCATCGTGGTCAAATTACGGTTTGTCAGCACCAACAACACAGCTAAGTATGAAGGCTGTATCATGGGGCTAAAACTTGCCCGTTTAATGGGTATCAGGCGGTTAACTGTCTTTGGGGATTCCGTAATCAAGCAATCCACAAGAATCTATCAAACCAAAGAATTACATTTACTGCCTTACCATCGGCAAGTTCTATAGATGGCTTTGGAGTTCGAAGAAATCTCCTTTCTACACATTCCTCGTAATAGGAATGATTTTGCAGATGCATTAGAAACATTGGCCTCCTTGGTTTATATACATGACAAGGAAAACATGCCAAGCATCACGTTTACTCTGCAAAAAGCCCCAGTTTATAGGAATTATATTGGAGAAGTATCAGATGAGCTACCTCTCATCTATAACCCTTGGTATCAGCACATCAAGGAGTATCTATGTGATGGATCTACACCCGCTGAAACGAGCCTAACTAAGAAGAGGCGGATTCATCAACTTGCTATGAAATTCTACCTGAGCGGAGATGCACTCTACAAAAGAGATGACGGATTAGGTCTCCTCAGATGTCTGGACAAAGACCAAGCTCAGAGACTCATAGATGAGATCCATGGTGGAGTATGCGGCCCTCACATGAGCGGACCCCTACATCAAGAAAATTTTAAGAACGGAACATTATTGGCTTACACTTAAAGCTGATTGTGATGATCACGTCAAGAGGTGCTATCAATGCCAGATTCATGGGAATGCTATCCATGCCCCTCCAAGGGAACTCCACAATATGAGTTCACCATGGCCCTTCTCAATGTGGGGAATATCGGGCCCATCGAGCCCAAAGCCAGTAATGGACATCGATTCATATTCATCATGATCGACTACTTCACAAAATGGGTAGAAGCGGCATCTTTTCCCCAGGGTTACTAAAGAAGTTATCATTGTTTTCATCAGAAACAATGTCATCTGTCGATATGGACAACCAGAGGTCATTGTGTCAGACAATGCTAAGAACCTCAACAACAAAATAATGGAGGAGTTATGCAGAAAATTCCACATCAAACATCTCAACTCCGTCATCTACCGTCCAAAGATGAATGGTGTTGTTGAAGCGGCAAATAAAAACATCAAAAAGATCATGCAAAAAATGTTCGCCAATCATAAAGGATGGCCTGACTTCTTTCCTCTGACTTTATTACCCTACAGAACTTCTATGCGTGCTTCCACTGGGGCAACCCCCTACTCATTAGTCTATGGGATGGAAGTAGAGCTCCCCATGGAAGTGGAAATGGAATCCCTCAGAGTATTGATGGATGCTCAGTTGGATGAAGACCAATGGGTACAAGACAGGTATCACCAATTGTCTCTGATAGACGAAAGGCGATCAACGGCTATCTTCCATGGTCAGTTATATCAGCAAAGGATCGCATGATCCTACAATAGAAAAGTCTGACTACGGAAATTTAAACAACATGACTTGGTTTTGAAGAAGATCATTGACAACCAAGATCAATCTAAGGGAAAATTCGCTCCTAATTGGGAAGGCCCATTTGTTGTCAAGGAAGTATTGATAGGAGGTGCCCTCAGATTGCAGGAAATGGATGGCGATGAATTTCCACAGCTTATCAACTCGGACACAGTGAAATGGTACTATGTCTGAAGTTACCATCAAACAAACATCCTGGTTTTGATCATCAAATCACCAGTTATTCCTGTTTTGAACCCTTTCCTTTTGAATACTCTTCTGCCCCTCAGGGAAACATACACTTCAAGCCAGCAGCCTGGTTTTACTTCATTTTAAACCTTTCATATAATCTCGATTATCCTGTAGACGGGATTTAACCTTTCACAATTTTGGTTATCTTGAAGATGGGATTAAACCTTTCACACCTGTAGTTTATCCTGAAGACGGGATTAAACTTTTCCACGCCTGCAGTTTGTCCTAAGGACGGGATCAAACTTTTTACACACTTGTAGTTTGTCCCCATTATGGGATCATACTTTCTTCTCCCCGCAGTATTGCTTGCACATGGGATTCACACTTCTCTTTACCTTCAATTCGTCCTGAGGGGCGAACTACATCGACCTGATCTCCCTGATACCCGGGGGTACGTAGGCAACCATATTCTATATGGCTCGGTCGCAATAAAGAAAAACAACAAAAACATTTCTTCCCTTTCTCTACAAAACAACAAAAAAAGAACAAAAATACTTCTACACCCATCTGCCTTACGCGTTCAGCGTTGAACCTCCTACACTAGGTTCGAACTACGCAGACTTGATCTCCTCTTCAATAGGAGTACGTAGGCAGCCATTCATGGTGCAGTCTAACCCCTACTAGAACAACATACTTGTCACATGGTATCGGGATCTACCTTCAATTTGCCCCATTTCATCGATTTCAGATCAAAGGGATGGAATTACCCAACCTCTTCTCACAAATAGAAGATTCGGTGACCATCTAAGTTGCAATCGTGCCTCAAAGAGCAATACCAACCCATAAGAGATGGAATTAACTAGGCTTCTCACAAATAAAAGTACTGGCGACCATCTATGGTGCGGTCAATCTCAGAGAGGAAGAAACCACCCTCCTCTCCACTTTTCCATACAGATACCAGTCCCAAGACACCAAAGATGGTAGTGATTTACAGAAATCAGTGATTCATTCTGAGAGATCTTGTGACGCTCAATGTCCATCTATCAAGGATAAGTTCAGAATGCATCAAGATCACAAGGCCCTAGAGAAACAGGCAAACATCAAGCAAGTATCAAGGCATAACTAAAAGGGAAGTGAATCAAAATATATTTCTCTGCCATATATAATACTGTTATATATATCAATCTGTGTTGTACATGACAAAATGGCTAAGCTAGTCTGTGCAGGAAAATACAAAGCTATCTACAGATCTGTATACATGCGGACTATCAGATCTAACATAGCATCCCTCTCTGAAGATGGAGGTATCACTGCAAGCTCCTGCCCAAGGGTATCTACACGAGCTAGCAGATCAGAGGCTAACTACATGGTGGAATAATGCTCATCAATGTAGGCACTCATGTCGGCAAGACTGACGGTCATCTGGGATCTAACTGAAGTGCTATCTACAATGGCCACATCCCTAGCAGATAAGGCGACATCCCACTCCGCAATCAATACATCTCTGGCTGATCTAACCTTATCCCTCTCTAACAGAGCGGCGTCTCTCTCATCAAGAGTTGTCAACATCGCGGTCCTAGCCTAATCTTTATCATAGGTCATCAGATGTAAGCTCTGCTCCAAATACTGTGCCGAATACTGAGTAACAGTGGGACTTGGGGTGGGATAATCCATCACAAATGCTGGCAGCCCAGCAATCAAATCATCGATTGGAATAAAAGCCTCCTCTATAGGCTCCTCATCGTCAGAATAAATCCCCTGCACTATGGATACTACCGCAGCCGATGTAGTCTCTGTCTCCATCCATGCGAAATATTATGCAGAACAACCTGGATGACTGACAGAAAACTCAGCCAACTCTTTCTGATCCCAACAAGCATACAACCTGGATCTGTCCTCCGCTGATAAATGGTGTGACTCGAAGCGCTGACTCACTGCCCCCTCATACTGATGAAAATCCTAAAATTTGTCAAATTGACAAATCACGGCCAGTGGATGGTAAGTAATCATGCCCCTCAATCTAGCTAGAGGGAGATAATCCATGCCCGGAGCATGAGTAATGAAGCTTTAGGGTGAACTAAGCCTTGAACACAGCAATATGGCAAACGGATCCCTAATCCCTGCCAGGAAAGCTAACCACGATGTAGCATCTGTGCACTTTGTAGGCTGAAAGGAGTATGACATGGCTATCTCCTGGGTGAAACAAAACCCCTGCCGTCTAAATGTGCCAATCGGTCTCAGGTGTAACATAAACCACACATACATCATGACTGAGCTACTTGTAAACACTCCTGCCAGATAAGTGCAGCAATATGTAGCTGACCTCAGTGTCTCTGCGATAATCATCAGTACAATGGTACGACCCTCCCTGAGAGCTCTCACTGCCATAATGACACCGATATCCAGATCATCCATGTACTGCGGCATGAAGACGTATGACAATACGCATAGAAGCAGTACATCTACTCTGGCTGAACGCCAATTACCCTCCGGTATGCTGAAATCCCTGGAATGCAGTGCATAGCTGTCCTCAGAGCCAAACCTGTCAAATAGGAAACGCTTGGATATCACGTGGCTGGATGTAATCTCGTCCTGGACCACTCTACACCTCAATCCGGTGAGGGTCATGAACTGTCTGCTCATGTCTCCAATAGCCATATACACGCAAGGTCTGTCCAGCGACAGCATCGTCAACCGTGCATACTCCTCCAAAGTAGGAGTCAACTCTTGGGTCCCAAATCGGAAAACTGCCTCTCCGATACCAAAGGTTTAAAGCATGCCCTCTACAAATCTGTGGGAAACGAAACATCAATCAGGGTCATAGTATGTCAGAGTAAATCATCTATGATCATCGTATCGATGGTGATATACTATCATACCATGAATAAGATACAGCCTACCACCACGAATGGTGGGGTATGATCAATACGGCTAACTGTCGAAGAAGACATCTATACGGGCCGTGTCATAAGACCTTCCAGGGGTTAATGTTGAATATCTCTGGACATACATACATATGCATAACATAATAACATGCATGATACAATAGATGGCAATATGATATAGGGAATGGAAAACTGTACATACATTTCTAAGTATATCATCATATAATACATCTCTGTATAGCTAAAATACAGGGAAATGGGGCAAAGCTACCTAACATACAACAGAGCCCTATAAAAAGAGATAGCGATAAATACATCAGAAAAAGTCAAGAGTGTTGATGTCTACATCATCTATCCGGTCCACCTGATGTAACTCCTCCTGAGTCACTGGATCTCTATCTACAGGATGTCAGCCGATCTGAGGAGTATCTGCGCGCCAAAGAAACCATATGGGTCACCTGAGGGACCAGCGCCAGAGCTGGAAGGATCAAAAGTATCTACCTCTGCAGGATCTCTGCCCAAATACCGAATGAAAAGATGTGACTGGTCCAGCTGCCGAGTCAATCTGTCAATCCATGTCACATGAGTCGGATCTCTGACACAGGCTAACCAATCCGTCATCATCACGGATCCTGGAACCATATCCCCCATAAACTGTGTGGCGCGGGTTTAAGCTCCAATCGTACGAGGGATCCACTAATGTTGGAACATCTCCTGAGAACAGGGGCCCTCTGACAATGTAAAACCATCAGTCCCCATCAATGTAATGTCAATGACGGGTGACTGCGAAATAGGACAATAACGACTGGCAGGAGGCAAGATCGGCATACGGATCTCTCCTATAGTGCTACTAATAACACGCTCTCCTAAATAGAGCTTCCATCCTCCATCTGTGAAGAGAGGAATCATGCGGGTGGAAATGACGTACTCTACTTCAGTCGGGTACACATCCTCAAAACCAACTCCCAAATGCTCTCCAGAGTAGGGAATCCATGTGATGATATCGGTTGTCAATAGCTCCAGCTGTAGGCGACAATGAGTGAAACCCTCAAAGAATGGGGACCTCGCCAAGATGGAATGATGCCATCTCCGTCCTCGTGGATAGGTGTCTAAACCTAACACGCTCACAGGACGCAAACAAGGAAGCCTCTCATAAGCCCAAAACTGCCAACACAAAGGCAAACATCTGCTATCAGTCAACACTATTAACCTATACATGGGAAAAGATAAGATAAACACTCACCAGTAGAAATAGGTAGAATCCTAACCACGCCTCGATCAAGCCCTGCGATCGCATGCGCATTCCCCTAAGGAAGTAGGCAAAGGTGTAGGAACCCCAATCATACTCTCCTATATGGTCCATGTGTCAAGTGGCGCTGATCAAAGCGAAGGACACCGTAGAAGAGTTATCTGCTATGAAGTAGCCCCTAATGATCATCAGGAACAATCGCCGGAGAATGCGATCCCTGACTCTCACATCATCGGATATGGGCTCACTCAATAGCCCGCTCATAGCATCTACGCTCAAAGGACCTGTATGAAGAGTCCTGCCCTTGAGCGCCTCCGTCGGAACTCCCAACAAGGATCTGACGGCAGTAGGGGTGATATCCGCCGTGCAAGGCACCGGTTCCCCTCCAAACCCCATACATGTGATAAACTGCCAATCCATCGGTGTCATCATCATCTCGCAGTCCAGCAAATGGAGTGACTAAGTCTGGTGAAACCACCGCTCAGACAATGCCCTGAGGTAACCCCAGGGACAGCAACGGGGTAGAATGGAGAAGAACCTCCCGAATCCACAGCCATGGACGATCGCTCTGTAGTCATCATGTAAGGCTTGATACGTAGAGTGGATGTTAAACCAGTTCCCTCGAGGCTGTGTGAAGCCGGGAACCTACATCAAATACAAATCAACATCAGACTCCTTGACTCCTCATTAATAGAAAATAAGGAAGATTAAAGGTCTAACTTCATACCTCGTTTGTGTACAGGTATACTGAAGGATGCCTACTCAAGTCACCCAGAAGATCTGGGTTCGCCACTTGAATACCTGGCAATTCCCTACGGGGAACATGTACAGCAGGAGCAGGAACCTCGATCGGTGCATCCTCCTCCTCATCCTCGAAATTCGGCACTTCAACCCGAATAGGACGTATCACCGCCTCCGCCAAATGACAAGGCTGTCTAATAGAACGGCGCTGAGGCTCTTCAAAAGCCCTCCTCCGTACACCAGAAGTGGTCCTACGGGAACTACTCGGCTGATCCAGATCCATGATATCTAGACAACAAGTCTCCAAATCACCTCAGAAAGGGTGTGGTAATTTCTTACCTGGAGTCTTTTCAAAATGCATTCTATGATTACATGCACGCATGCATTGTTTTAATATACATCTACAGTAGAGTTAAAAATGCATGACTACCTAATACCTACATTTTGGGAAAATTTTTCCATAACCCCCTTTGTAAATGGGACTATCCACATGCACATAGGCATGACTAGGTGGCATTTAGTAGCACACCTGAACACAGTTATATACATCATTTATGCATCAATACATTGCAGTAAAAAATCCATAAGTGTAGTCTAATTACCAGGATTATTTTGCTTGTCTACCTTTACTCATTTGTCCTCAGATAGGATAAGAAATGACAGTAAAAGGGGCTAATTTGACTGTTTCAAAAGTCAAATTTTTTCACATCAATATGTTCAGCAAGGTTTAATACTAACATTTACTATGTTGAATATTTTCTATCAAGTCATATCAGCATGCATATTCACTACTATGTGTCTAAATGCATTTTATGCGATAAGTCATTTTCCAACGGACAGAAATTGGAAAAAAATACATGCATGTGTTACCAGGATAGTGAAGAACGCTTGTAAGGTGGAAGAATATGTAGAAAATTGCCCGAACTCAACAGATCTGAAGAAGAGCTCTCGGATTTCCTTCGCTGCGCAACTTGAAAATAACTTATGAAAGCAATCAGCCGCCTATACATAGGCACGGTTGGCCGCAAGCTAACCTACGGCTCCTGCAGGTACACCTGCGTCACTCTTACATGGGTCCCACACCTTCGGCTCGCTCCAATTAGAGTTGCAAAGGAGGTCTCACAAGTTGAAAAGGCCAAATCAGGAATAAAAGTGCTACGCGATTGAGCAGAATAGCCTGAAATCCTGGTTTCTCGTCGGTCATAGTTAAACTCCCGTCGTCTCAAAGGTATTCACCTGAATATAAGGTATACTATACCAATGAGTTTAGCTTTCATAAATCATGCTCGGTAATACCCCACAAAGGTTTGATACCGTCATTTGCAGGGTCACAACCCTAAAACCTCCCCGGCGCGGGTTACAACGCAAAACCACGATATATCAAACCTCCCCGGTGGGGGTTACAATGTCGAAGTTATCAACATCTACGTATCCATGACGGGGGTCACAACGCATATCCTTCAAACTTTTGCATATCCCCGGCGGGGGTTACAACGCAATGCAACCATTGATACACACATCAATGAAGGTCAAGCAGCCTTGACATCATGTTAGCCGATGGCAAGTAAACCCATCGAAGCAACCTTCCCTGACGGGGGTTACAACACAATGCTACCATTGACACATACATCAATGAAGGTCAAGCAGCCTTGACAATGCATCCAGCAGGGATTTATCCGATGATACACACATCAGCGAAGATCAAGCAACCCTAATAACAAAAAACTGTTGGCAGTAACTCCGACAGATTGAGGGAATATGTTATACACATCCTCAAATAGACAAAGCTTTATCCCCATAGATCTCTTACACACAAGAGGTACCTCTATTGAATATAAGCCAGTGTCTAGGATTCAGGACTTTGGTGATAGCCCCAACGTCAACATCCTTGGAGACTTAGATCGCATGTCCAAGCCATCACTGATTGTCATCCCAACAGGATTACCTGACAATCATTCATGCATTCTACATGTATTTGCATCATGTTGCTGCATATAGCATCATGTTTATCTTGCTTGCATTTCAAGTGTCTAGTATTCTTTATCCTATCCATGCCTTGCATTGCATGAATATGATAAAGAGGGGCATCTGTAGACACTCGAAATTTTCTGTGTTCCTATTACTAACATTGTAGGAGGGTAGATTCGTCTTTTGGAGATAACCCTAAAAGACAGCTTACATCCATTCCGGATACTACCGGAAGTTCAGCTCCAACCCAGAACACAAACCGGGAACATCATCTCAAACCCGGAACACACACTAGGAATGTTATTTCCAATCTCAGAGATAACCCCAAGATATACAGATCAAAAGACAGGCAACAACACCGGAGAGGACAGTTCTATCTCGACGATAACACTGTAATGCTCAGTTCCAGTCCCAGAGACAACACTGGGAGTAACAACCCCATCCTTGGTGATAGCCCCAAGAGATGTCATTGCAGTTCCGGTGATAACCCTAGAAATGCTTGTTTCAAACATATGCAATCAGCTTCAACCACAGACATCCTGTCGAGGCACACACACCTCAGACCCGGAGATAACAACGGGCAGACAGGAACATCCACAGATGACAGTGAGACATACAAACAAGCAGCAGTCCAATCTCAAATGTAACCCTGAGCAACGTCTGCTTTCCACTTAAACCGGCAATAACCCCGGTGAGGAGTCAATACGTCATCTTACTGTCTACACAAGATGATATCGTAGCATACCTACAAGTAGTCCAATCTTAGCTGTAACCCTGAGCAACGTCTACTTTCAACTTAAACCGGCGATAACCTCGACGATGAGTCAAACGTCATCTTGGTCCTTCGACAATGGCACGTCGTCTCAACACTTCATACATACATACATCCAACAATGTCCCACAAGAGCCGAGGATTGACAATCCCGAGTGACTATTACGTGTGACAGTACTTTGGATAGAATTTGAAGCTTGAAGACTATGGGCATAGACCCCTCTTCCTGACTTCGTACAACCTCTAATCCATGTCATTGCGTAACTCTCGACACAAGTGGTCCGAAGAAGGTTAGATATACCTCGTTTGGATGCTCGAATTGAAGTTCTGCAAGTTTGAGCAGACATTACAGTGCATGAGTGCACGTACTATGAGACAACGGGACCCGTGAGGCTCTCGGATGCATCACCACCACCGTAGTAGTACAATCTGCTGGCCGCCAGCAGTGTACCTACTACCATCCATCTATATATATACAAGCCTTTGGGGTTGACCATTTGAGAAGAAGAGGAAGGGAAAAAGGCGAGAAACCACGCCCATTTTACTCTGCATACACATCTTTTGAGTGTTTCCTCACTTCTAAACACTAGTTAGCTCATATATAGCTATCTTTTATCGGTGGTTTTTTTATTTCATCTCGTATATATATACTTATATATATGTATATATTTCATATATGGACTAACATTATCGAGTTATACCTCGATTGAGCCTGAACTTTCTATTCGGGCGTTTAATTGCTTATATATATATATATATATATATATATATATACTTATATATATAAAGCGTGGTGGGACTCATTCGATGAGCACGGATTTTATATAGGTGCGTTTAATTACTTTTATATATATGTATATTTATATATATAACTGTTGTCAGACATATCTGATGAGCCTGGATTTACATCCAGTGTGTTTAATCGCTTTTATATATATATATATACATATATATAATTGTTGTTGGACATATTCGATGAGCCTGGATTCACATCCAGTGCGTTTACTGCTTTTATATATATATATATATATATATTCACATTTCTATCAGTCCTGGAGTTCACTTCGTGGCCTTTTACAGCTTTATTTACATTTCGTCCTGCCTGGAGTTTACTCCGTGGCAATTGATCGCTTTTACAGCTTTATTTACATTTTGTCCCGCCTGGAGTTTACTTCATGGCGGTTGATCATGTTTATATATATATATATATATATATATATATATATCTGACTTTATATATATAATCGCCATCGCTTTCCATACAAATTGCGATATCATGTGAGCCTAGGAATTATGTGATCACTGAGTTGGGATTTCTTTGAATCTAGATTTGGTTCCCATGATGGACATTTTTCAAATTGTAAGTTAATTTGTATATATTTTTTACAATTGTCTGAATTTCCTTGGATGGTTGTCATGCCCATGAAGAGCTCAGCACTGCTGTATATTATTTTCTCGAGAATGCTTCACATCTAGAAAATAAAAGCAAACAAGTCGAACATTTAATAATAAAATGGAAGTATGAAAAGGTCTCAATTCCTATTGAGCACATGGTTTGAAAAACATCTTTTACAAAACGTCATTACTATATCTTGGTTAAAACTGAATTTTTTTATAAAATTCAAACCTTGTGTATATAGGTGCGAACGAGGCCTCGCACTACTTTCAAATAACTGCACATTGATCCACACACACACACACAAACACACACATTCATATAACAATTTCTTTGAAAAGTGGCGGTCACCGTGGTAACACGGATGTCGGGGGATGCCTAACACATTACCTCCGCATAATCAAGCCCCTGGACCCAAAATGAATCTCGGTTTCACAAACCCGTCTAGCAGTGTCAAAACACTGGGTCAATGTGCAAACCTTTTCCATTGCGTTGGTGCAACCAGTTAAATACACCAACTGGCGACTCTTAAAGTCAAATCGTTGACATTATACATGTCGGACCTTTTTCACTTATTTTTTCAAACAAATCTCACATTAACATGAGAACACCAAAGAACAAGTAACGAAAAGGAACACTCAAAAATCCCGACGTTGACAAAGGCTACCGACTAGCTTATCCCTTTTATGTTTAAGATTATTATGTTGTATTAAGACTGTTTTCAGGTTATGTTTAAGCTTAGTAGTATTATGTAATAAGTCTTTAGTCGATATTATTATGTAATCTATTAAGTATTGTAGGTTGCTAGACTTGGGGGAATAATTATAATAAATCATTGTATATTATTCTAATCTTCCGTTGTGAATGTGTTATTTTAGTTATTATGGTTTTACCATGAGAACGTGATGAACCAAATTTGAGTGACCAAGTAAAGGTCCGAATTTGGGGGCATCACGGATATAACTGCTACGACTTCCTTCCATTTTATAGGAAATATATCCCCACTCTTGAGTAACACAGTGTCATTATTTGCCAACTGCAGGACACCGCTGTCACTTAAGTTCTGAATAAGATGACGGAGTGCCCAGCATTCTTCAGTGCTGTGTCCACGAAAGTGGGAGTGATACTGATATTCTCCATTAGAATTGAACTGCCTTTAACGGGGATTGATTGGAGGTAGCATGACAGTGATTCTTCCTTCATTGATCAGCATCTGAAAGATCTCTTCCATTGGTTGACCCAGATAGGTAAATTCCCTCTTGTTGGTAAAATCCCGACGGGCTTTGGCACTTGCTCTTTTTGTAATTTTATCCTCCAGTGTTTCACTTTCTGGAGTCAATAGTGGAGTATTCATAACAAGAGGAAGGAGACTAGCATGCTCCTGGCTGACTAATTGGTGTGTGACTTGGTGCTGATGGATCACCAGTTCTGCCAATTGGTTAACTTACTTACAAAGAGCTTTCATCTTCCGTTCCATCATAAACTGGGACTGTGCATAATCCCATTTGTTAACATTATCCTTGCTGGTTTGGGAGGATTCACCACCGTAATTGGAACTCTATCCATTGCTCCAATTAATCATATTAACCTCTTCTTCTTTGTGTTAGGGAATAGAGTTATCTTGCACATGAGGTTGGTCGAGTTTAGTCACCACGATCTCACTGTTATCAATCAAATCCTATATCTTATGTTTCAAGGCCCAGCAATCCTGAGTATCATGTCCTGGAGCTCTAACATGATAAGCACACTTCTTGTTAGCATTGAAACCCTTCCCATTCGGGTTGGCTGATGGAAGAAGATGGGTAATTTTCTTTTGAGTTGTCAGAAGGTTGAGAATGTTCTCGAGTGAGTTCGCTAAGGGTCTGAACACTCGAGTGCGTCTAACTTTTCCACTTTTTGGCAATGGAGGGTTTGAAGACTGTTCTTGAAAGGGGGAGTAGTTTCTCCTCTGGATAGACATGTACTGACTGCCTTTCTGTCCTTGTAGTATCAAGGAAACATCCTCCTCTTTCTTCTTATGGACCCTCCGGGGGTTGTTTCCATAACTTCCAGACTGGATATGCTCATCAACAGCTTTCAGAGTGGCTAGATCTTGAATCTTTCCTGATTTCAATCCCATCTCAGCCATGTTTAATCATTTCAGAAAATGGCTTGCCAATGCCAGCTAAGACTCTCTTATAAAAGGGAGCTTCTTGTATGTCTATGAAGGTCATCACCATTTCAGACTCAGTCATAGAGGGAACAACTTGAGCAGCAAGGCGCCTCCACCTTTGAGCATACTCTCTAAAAGACTCGTTTAGCTTATTTCTTGACCTTGATAATTTGGTACCGATCTGGACCCATCTGAGACTGGAAACTATACTGGCTGAGGAAGGAATGCGATAGTTCTTCCCAACTATGAATCTTGGAGTTGTCTAATCTGGTATATCACGATCGGGCTTCTCCAATCAGACTTTTCTAGAACAGCTGCATTCTGAGCTTTTCATTCTTGGCATAAGATCTGAGTTCTCCAATGAATACCTTCAAATATGTGTAAGGATCTCCTAACACATCATACTTTTCAAAGTCAGGAGTCTTAAACTTCTCTAGATAATGAACACCAGGAAATATATAAAGGTCAGCATATGAAACACTCCCGTGTGCTCCAAACCCTTAGACCGAATGGTCTCTTCCATTTAAAGAACTTTCTTCTTGATATCACTGGTGTCTAGATCTTCTTTGAGATGAGTGATTTCAGGGGTTTTATTGGTTTTGTCCAACTGAGTCTCAGGTACGGGAGTTTCCCTGTCTAGACCCTGGGTTCCTCCATGTGCAGAGGATTCTGTATGTATGGGTATTCATGGACCCTGAGTAGACTGGTGTAGTTCTTTAAGCATAACAACCAAATTTGTAATTTGTTTGCTTAATCCTTCAAACTCCTCATAAGAGACAGGAGTAGGATTAGACTGGTCATATGAAGACATAATTAGCTGTAGGCTTGTTGCCTTTTGGACTTTGAACGGGTAATCGGCCAAATTATTTCCCTACAAAAAACTTATATAGTTTAGTCTTAGGGAATGTATAAATGTTGCATGCTTTATGATGTGTCCATTTTAGGAGTATTATCCTGCAAAACGGATGTTAAATGTTTGTAAGATAGCATGTCATGTATATAAAAGGGAATGCATGTACACATATTCCTTCATATTTTCCATTACAATGAGATTGAAATGGAATGAAATTACAAGTAATGGAATTTATAAGTAATTAAAATGGGAAAGTATAAAGAAACTTCCCTCCGCATTTGGTTTATCAGAGGCTGACCTATCCTAGGTTACTCTCGCGATTTTTTGGCATGAAGGTCCCCAGATCATCGCAATTTACTCAACGGGATATTAATCTGGTCTTTCAACTGGAGCGAATCTGGGTGGTGCCTTTCCTGAGCCTCGTTGGAATTAGTCTCCCTACGAGTCCAGCAATCAAACACCAACAAGATAGCCTCCTGGTGGAGGAACCACACAACATACATTCAGATACAATGTCTCACCGTTATGGAAATGATGACATGTGCGAAGCACTTTAATATCACAAGTAGATATAGTGTGAAGCACTAAGTGCAGTAAGTAAATGCATTTGTACACATCCGTATAAATGTAAATGTAACATCCACACACAAGTATATAACAGTTTTGAAAAGCTTGTAGTAGCGGCTTAAGCCCTCTTACTGGATGTCCCCAGCAGAGTCGTCACCTATCGATGTCGGGATTTTTACTGTCCCTTTTCTGTTCATGTCTTTCGGTGTTCTCGTGTTAAGTGAGATTTGTTTGAAAAAAAAAGTTGTGAAAAGGTCCGACATGTATATGTCGACGATTGGACTATAAGAGTCGCCAGTTGGTATTTTTAAATGGTTGCACCAACTCAACCGAGAAAAGGTTTGCACACTGACCTAGTGATGTGACACTACAGAGTCGCCAGTGACTGCCACTTTTCAGTTAAACTATTATATAAATATGTGTGTGTGTGTGTGTGTATGTGTGGATTAATGTGCAATTATCTGGAAGTAGTGCTATGCCTCGTTTGCATTTTGTATAAAAGTTCAGTTTTAACAAGATATAACAGTGGCGTTTTGTAAAAGAAGTTTTTCAAACCCTTATGCTCAATAGTAATTGAGACCTTTGATACTTCCATTTTATTATATGTTCTGCTTGATTACTTTTATTTTTGAGATGCGAGGCATCCTCGAGAAAATAATATAATAGAAGTGCCGAACTCCTTGTGGGCATGAGATCCGTCTAAGGAAATTCAAACACCGTGAATAATGTACAAGCTAATTACAGTCGAAAATGTCCATCACGAGAATCGAATCTAGATTCAGGAGACTAAATCTGTGATCACATGATTCCTAGGCTCACATGATGTAGCAGTTTGTATGAAAGCTGTAAGAAATTATATATAAAAGCTGTAAATATATATATATATAAACGATCAACCACCACGAAGCAACTCCATAGGGGATTGAAAATGTGAAATAAAAGCTGTAAATATATATATAGAAACAATCAACCGCTACGAAGTAAACTCGAGGCGGGACAAAATGTAAAGAAAGTAGTAAAACCTAGCAACCGCCATGAAGTAAACTTAACGCGGGACTAAATGTAAAGAAAGCAGTAAAAGGCCACGAAGTAAACTCCAGGCCTGACAAAAATGTAAATATATATATATATATATGTATATATATATAAAAAATAAACACTCCAAATGTAAATCCAGGCTCATGGAACAGAGTTCGATAGTAGTTTATATATATATATATATATATATATATATATAAAAGCAATAAACGCTCTAGACGTGAGTCCAGGCTCAATCGAGGCATAACTCGATAATGTTAGTACAAATATTTATAGTATATATATATATATATATATATATATATATATACAAAAGAAATAAAAAGCTACAAACTGAAGTCTGGGCATACACACATAACATGACTCTCAATGTGAATAACTGTGTGTGCAGAATGTAGAGAAAAGGCTTTAAGAAATGTAAGAAGTCTTACAGTGAGCTGCCAAGAAGACTTCAAATAGCTTTAATTGAATGAACACTTGGTTTCCACCGGTAAAATATAGCACAGTATAAGCTCACAAGTGTTTAAAATGAGAAAATACTTAGTTTATAGTGTGTACATAGCAAATTGGACAGGGCTTCCTCGCCTTCTCTCTATGCAAAATGGCCACCCCAATCCCTCTATTTATAGAGGAGGGAGTTGCAGGTGTACCTGCAGCAGCCACAGATGCACCTACGGTTGCCCAGGGTACTCTGGGCTCCGCGGGTCCTGCCGTTTTGAAGTACGTCTATGTATGCAATGTGATGTCTGCTCGAACTTTTAGAACTTCAATTCGGGCATCCGATTGAGGTGTATAAGAGATTTTTCAAAATACTATTGTTGAGAGCTACACAATGACATGGGATTAGAGGTTGTACGAAGTCAGAAAGATGGGACCATGCCCGGGTCTCAGGTCTTCAAATTCTATCCGGTGTGTTGTCTTGTGTAGTAGTCACTCAGGATTGGAGCTATAGTTCTTATAGGACACTTTTGTATGTAATGTATGTAGAAATGTTGTTGAGACGGTGTAATATGGGATCGAGATGGTAAAATGACGATTTTACCCCTTATTGGGGTTATCTCCAATTTGGGCTGATGTAGCAGTCGTTACTCAAGGTTATCTCTGAGATTGGGCTACTATGAGTACTGAAGGTCCTCAGGGTTATCTCTGAGGTCTGCCTGACCTCCCAGGGCTATCTCCAGGGTTGGAACTGAGTGCCTCAGGGTTATCTCCGAGGTTGAAGCTGACTGCAAGGGATTGAAATGAGCTTTTCTAGGGTTATCTTCGAAACTGCAAATTCACTCCTCGGGGTTGTCTCCGAGGTTAGAACTGAAAATCCCGGGGTTTTCTTTGAGATGGAAAATTAAGGGTTTCGGGGTTATCTCCAAAATTGGAACTACACTCCTCGGGGTTGTCTCCGAGGTTAGAATTGAATTCCCGGGTTTGTCTCCGGGATGGTAAGACTGATAATTCTGGGGTTATCTCCAGAATTGGAGCTGCTTTGTACTCTAGGGTTATCTCTGAAAGACGATTTTGCCCTTCTGCAATGTTAGTAACAGGAATGCAAAATTTTGAGTGTCTACATATGTTTCTAAACTCAAAAAACTTTGGATCTAATTGTTGATGAGTGTTTTATGTTTAGATCTACCCATATTGGGTGTTGATTTGTTTGGAAATCAAAAGAAAAGAAAAATAATTTTTCTAGTTTAGAAAACCCTAACTTTTATGTTCTTTAGATATCCACCGTTTTAGATCTACACCTTCTTTTTACGATCCGTCAAAAAGGGGTTCTAGATGTATAAGTTATCTAGTAAACACAAGTGGTAGCACTCAAAAATGTTAAGTTTACAAGCCGTAGTGACTGTTTTAGCCAAAATAGTCCCATTTTTAGAAGAAAAAAAAATAAAGCTATTTTGGGTCAGTTTATGCTAGGGGTATTTTCATCATTTTTCTGACCTTCAAAAATTCTAGAAAACTTTGAGATGATAATATGATGAGTTATCTAGATCTTGTCCAAAGATGGCAATTTTTGGATGTATAAAATGAGAGTTATGGATTTTACGGGAAAGAACTATTTTAAAAGTAAACCCGAATAACTCTTTGTGGTTAACTCCAAAACTTATGAAATATTTACTGGAAGTACATATACATAACAGGAGCATACCCTAAAGGTTTTGGAAATATTGGACAAAAACTCAGTTTATGATAAATGTTGCACGATCCGGCTGTTTTGGCCATTTCAAAAATAGCAAGTGAATTTTAAAAATTCCAGAAAAAAATATATGTTCAATACGGAACTATAGTCTGTCAAATCCCAGAAAATAAAAAGTTTTGGAACTGATTGGGTATTTTTCATGGAAATGGTTTAGTTATGAATAAATGAATTAAATTAATTATGTGATGTTGAAAATTTGGAAAATAGGATGTTGTGGCTTGAAAACTCTAAACAGAGTATATGAATATTTTTGAAGAGTATTTTGTTCAATGTTGATGAGATAGTATGTTTATGGCATTTTAGGTTCATTAAATAAATAAATTAGTAAAGATTAAACAATTAAAATAAATTATTTATAAGTTAATAAATGATTACAATATTATTAAAAGATTAATAATATTAGATTAAGATATTATGAAGTGATTGGTAACATTTAGATAAAAGTGTTATTAAATCATTGATTTAAAATTTATTTAAAGATTAATAATATTAGTAAATGATTTTAATGTTATTAAATAATTAATAATATTAAATGGAGTTTAAAAGAGGAGTTAAGTTATTAATTGGACATTCAATAAGCTATATTGAATAATTTGATGAATTGGAAATTCAATATATTAAAAAGGGAATACAGTTTGAATCCAAGTTGCTGGATTGATATATTCGGCTTGTTGGATTAATTATGTTAGCTTGTATCCGACTTGCTGAATTGGTATATTCGATTTGCTGAATTGGTGAATTCGAGTCGTTGTATTAGTGAATCTAAGTTGCTGGATTATAGGACAGTTTGAATCCAGGTTGTTGGATTGGTAAATCCAGGTTGCTGGATTAGTAAATCTGGGTTTCTGGATTGATATGTTTGAATAATCCAGATTATAGTATTAGTATTCTGCCTACTGGTTTATAAAGAAGAACTTATAATATGAAATATTAAAGTGTTAAATCATAATTTATATGATATAGTGATTGAAAAATTTTTGAAGGACGATAATAATACTAAAGTGTTAGGGTGTTATCTAATATTTGATTTTGTGATTAAGTGTTAGATAATTTACAGATAAAGTAATTGTATTATGGAAAAAGTCTTGGCGGATAGGTTTTTTAGACAGGTAAATTGGACAGTTTCCAATTTTTTTTTACTTGTGACGTCTGTACAACCCTGTTCTTGTATATGTATCTAAATTACACCTAAAACACTATATTTTATAAAAATTCCTGTTGAAATAAATATTATACATTTTTTGAGAGTCAAAAGTAAAAAAAATAAAAAAAAATGGAAAATGTCCAATTTTCATGTCTAAAAAAGTTGTCCGTGTAGAACTACTTTGTATTATGAGATATACTATGATATTCTGATCGAAAGATGAATCTTAACAATGATGGGTCTTTACAAGAAAAAGATTAAATTAAATTTTGTAGCAGTAATCGACGGTACATACAAGTTTCCCTAACTCAAACTTGAGTTTTATTTTCAAAACATGTTAGTGAATAATTATTATTTATTATTCACATATATACTGATTATTGACTCGCACTTAGTGCATTTTGCATATGTTCATCAGGTATGAAAGGCTGATTACCTTTATTACCATAAGGTTTAGTTAAATTGTTCATGGTCATTATTGACCTCCAAACATTATTGATTCAATCATTGAATTATTGAAACTTGATTCATGTTATTTCACAATTATTACATTGTTGAAAACTTTAAAGCTTATTCTTTCTTTCCAATCATGATATATCTTCATTGTACTTAAACTTGTTGAGCAAAATAGTTGCTCACCCTTGCTATATCATGATAATATTTTCAGATTTAGGCGAAGGCTCGAATAAAGACAAAGGCAAAGGAAAATTCCAGAATTGGACTGTTATGCAGTTAAAATTGTAAAAGTATTTGATGCAAATGGCATTACAAATCATGTAGGATATTGAAGGTATGTATTAAGTTAAGGTTACAGACCTTGGGGATTATGTGTAAAAGTTTATTGAATAAATAATTTATGTTTATATCTTCCGCAATAGTTATAGAAATGATGGATCGTAACGTACCAGGTCCGAGGTAAAATGTACCCGGATTTGGATACGCCACAATTGATATCAAAGCTCTAGGTTATAAACCTTAGGTAGGGGTACCTTAGGCTATATGTAAAGCCCCCAAATTCGGGTATGTGAAACCCGAACTCGGTGCTTCACGATACCATTTCTATGATCGGAAAAATACTAATAATAATAACAATAATATAATATCAAACTTAATTTACATAATCATCAGAGTCTAGCCCCCAAGTACGTAACCTTTAATACATTCCTTACATAACATGATTGATAATATATATCATTGTCTTAATAATATTAAACTATTACATAAGATAACATTGCATTCATTCAGCAACCTTTCATTTTTCCTTGTTCTTAGCAGAGCCTTCAGGTTGTTCACACTTAGTTGAAAACATTTAAATTAAGCAAGGATGATCATTTGAGTGCCCAGCAAGTAATAATAATTATAAATATTAGCTGAAAGGATTAAATGTTTTTTTGTACTACCCTTCTACAACAGATCAATAGTTGTGAAGTAATCTGAACCGATAATAATAACATAACAACTCTCTATCAAATTTTGAAACTACGTACTGACTATAAATAGGGTTAAGGTGACATACTATGAACATTGTTTTCAATTTTTGAATAGGTTTAGCAGAACTTCATCCGCAAACTGTCATAACTTACGGGCATGGGGGGTGATTAGCCCGTTATGCCTATTAATCAATACTACATGCAAGAACGATATTATCGTTCACTCTGTCCACCTTGGGCGCATAAAAGTTTTCCCATGTTCGGGATGTTCATACTTAGTCGGGAATCCGAACCAAAGCAATTTGATTGGATACAAAAAGGTTTTATCAGATTCAACTATGTTTCTAAATCGTGTCTATTTGGTCAAATAAGCTTAAGCGACGCTTTGTTATCGTATACATACTAGGATCAATAGGTATATATATATATATATATATATATATATATATATATATATATATATATATATATATATATATATCAACATGTGATTAAATATAATGATTATCCAAGTGGGGACACTTGAATAACCATATTTAGAAATTAATGAACATAATATATATCTGAATACAATATAGTACCATGTTGATAATCAATGATCGGATATAACATATATAACAATAAGGTTAATAATCTGGTACAAAAATAATATAATTCTGAATCTTCTTATTCATGTCCATTGCCTAGTGTGACGCCCCCAAAATAGGTCCTATCCACCCAACCCATTCTGAGTCGCCAAATACATGGTACAGAAACAACTACAACTTATTAATATAATTATCGTGCAAAATACGATAACACATAAACTGTGAGTTTAAATATAAATATTGTCTTCTAGACAATATCCACACTCATATAAAGTCCTCATTACAATTATTGATGTACTATTTTACAAAAATAATGATGACTGCTAAAACAACTGTCTAGGACCATCACTCTATACCCCGACTGATTCCTGCTATATTCTCGCTTCCTGAGAAGAAAAATGGAACAAAAAGGAAAAGGGTGAGCTCAACTAGCTCAGTAAAGAATATTATGACTAAGATAATATACAACAAATTATCCTTAGTATTCAATAGGGAAAAATCTGATAGAATAAAATAGACAACAAGTTTTAGATCAACAACTGCAGCGAAAAAAGCAATCCATTAGAAGAGTTAAGTAGAGAATGAAATCTACTATCATCTATGAATTTAAAAGTCCATCATCAATATTTTATCCCTGTAACATCAATCAATATACATCTTGCATCAAATATTCATCTTTTCACTACGGGCCAAAGATATTCATTTGTATCACCAGTTGGTCATGTTCATCTTAACACCTGTTCATCTTTGCACTACGGGCCAGAGATATTCATCAGGTAATCATACATCTTCGCACTACAGGCCAAAGATATTCATCAAGTATCACCATTAAGGACTGAGGATGATGAAAAACATTTTAGAGAACGAATCTAATGAGATAAAAGGATAAAGTTTAGAGATTCATACTTTAGATAACTCAAGTTTAAAAATACTCCATAATAAACCATAATGGAGTAAAATTCAAGAATGGAGATCAAAACATGGATACAATCAAAGATAATAACCATAATAGACATATGGGACAAAGAAGAAAAATTTTTATTTTTCGGTGAATAGTGTCGTATTTGTGAATAGTGCCGTATACATGAATAGTAACTTCAACACAAAAAGGTAGAAATTCCACAATAAAATTCATAACAATATTTTAGAATAATGATATTGAAGAAAATAATATCATTTACGAAGAAAATAACATCCCTTACCTCAAAATAACAGTATTTCTGATCGGAATATCGGGTGTAAAGCCGAAGGAAACTGTACTGAATAGCAACTCTCAAAGTATCTAAATACTCACAAAAATACGCTCAATAATATAGAGAGAAAAAAAACTTATTTCTGGTGTGATTTTTAATTCTAACTAAGCAACCTATTTATAGGAAAATGCTAGAACGCCATAGGAGACTAAATTAATAAAATATTAATTTATTTATATTTTCTTCCTACGCATGCCACCTTTGAACAAAACTCAGCCACTATAAGTGGGGCCCACTAAAAATCAGCCACTTTTCCCAACAACCAAAAGTGGGTCCCACATTCTAGAAATCTCCACCAAAACAAAATAATTTCTGAATCAGTCACCTCTTAAAATTCATAACAAATCATGCGTTAATTTTTAACGGTTCAAAATTTGTGGACATATATTCAACTTATATATGTATAAAATATCCAAAAATCACAACGATCCAACGATCGGATTAAAATTTATAACTCACACAATATAGCTTAAGAACACTGCTTTTTTGGACTATGAGTCCTTTGGACTAGTTTCATTCAAACAGTCATCACGAAAAATCCATAAATATTTTTTGGGTGATTCCAATTTCTACGGTTAGCTTACTTCTAGGGTTTTCTTTTGATATATGTCTCATCTCCTAACTCATTATACACAAAGAGTTATGGATTTTACAAAATCAAGTAATAAACTAATTTTTTTGAAAATCTCATATTTTGTTCTTCATTTCGACAAAATACTAATAAAACACCTCAGCATTAATTCCTTCATTTATATCCATATAAAATATATCCATCATTTATGTCCACATAAAATAAATATTTCTTTATCATATAAATTAAGAAATAATTATTCACAAATAATATTACAGAATCACAATAATGATAACCAGGTCGTTCCCAAGAAAGAGGGGTCTTTCCGATAAGGATTTCTCCTTACTGGCGCGCAATTAGATGACCAAACCTCTCCTTGACAGAACTTTCTAGACATTGCCAATAATAATATCTAATAATATTATTCAAATAATATGAATTATTAATCTGATAATGGGAAATATTGTGCAGTGACAATTATTGAAACAACAATAATATAAAATATATCAACACAGCAATTATAGAATCAATAAAATAAAATATTGAACAGTAATTACTGTAACAATTATTGAGTAGTGTCTTCTTATGTAAGAATCAATAATTCAAAAATATTGTGCAATACCGTGCGCTAATATGCAACCACGCCAGTACATCAGTATTTTAACCACGGTGTAATCCAAGCGTTGTTAATCGTAACAATTACGTCGTTATTTATAAAAACTCAAACTTGTCATTTTCTTCATCCGACAGTTATTTTGTTATGGGGCCCACAAGTGACTGTGCTGTCGTACGAATATTCCCGATAAAAAGAATATTCCACGACCAAACGAATATTCCCGACAACAATGAATATTTTATAACCACTTGCTTATTTGGCAAAATTTGCACATTTCACCCATAACCAAAATATTATATCAAATTAACTCCTTATTATTTCAAGATAATGAATAGAGGAAATTCAACTTTATTTATAATAAGTTGGGGTCTTACACCTGGTCTGCTGCTTATAGTTATGCAACTTAGTTTTATCTTTTATATAGCAACCTATCAGTAATAAGATCATTTTACTGATTAGAATCATATCGTAACACATAATCACGCTTATCGCAACAAAGACATAACCTAATCACATTGTCACACATATTCAACAGTCATTGAATCACAAACAAACATTAATACAGTCAAAATATCTAAGTCCAGATCAATTTTTAAAACATGTCGGTATACCGATAATTTTATCGGGTAATTATCGAGTCTAAGACTCTTATTCTAAAGTTCAATATCTGTAAGTATCATTCATATTATTTTTAAATGACTTATAATAATTTTAAAGCATTTATTATAATTTATCATGAATTTTCAAACACCGTAATCATTATTAAATGATTTAAATATTAAACAATTCTATTATCATTAACATTTAATTAATATTAAACTATTAATGAAACCATTGCCAAAATATTAAAGTTATTTATAATAACTTAGAATATTTTTAAAGTATTAATATTACCCTTAAATGATTTTTAAAACATTTAAAATCATTTTTAAATAATTACCATTAATATTAAAATATTAATGTATTATTTACCAAAATATTAAAAGTCATTAAGTATAACTAAAAATATTTTTAATTCATTTATATCCTTTTTAAATGATTTTTAAATTAATAAAACCATATTTAAACTACTTATTTAATATAATTATTAAATAAGTTTAATATCATTAATGTTAAATTAATATCATTAATATTAAATTATGAAATTATCCTTTAAATATTAAAAGTTATATTTTATAACTTAAAATATCTTTAAACACTTTATTTTCATTTAAAATGATTTTTATAATATTAAAATCATTTTTAAACTAAATTATTTAATATATTTATTAAATAACTTTAATATCATTAATAATAATTAATTAATGAAGTTTACCTTTAAATATTGAAATTTATATTTTATAACTTAAAATATTTTTAAATACCTTATTATTATTTAAAATGATTTTAATATAATAAAATCATTTTTAATTTATTTATTTAATTCATTTATTAAATAACTAAATTATTATTAATATTAATTTATTAATGAATTTCATCAAAAAAATATTAAAAGTCATTAAAAATAACTTAAAATATTCTCTTATACCATAATATAATTTTAAATAATTTTTCAAGTATTAAATTAATCTTTAAATAATTTATTTAATATAATTATTAAATAAATTAAATACCTTTAATATTTCAAAAATATTAATTATTTATGAAATATATTAAAAATTATTAAAAACTAATTTTCAGACTTTAAAATAATTTTTAATAATTTATTTGATATTTTTAATAATTAGAAATTAATTTTCTATAATTATTTATTAAAAATATAATATTTATAAAAAAGCGTCAAGAAGATCGCTCTATAAATGGCGTCGCTTATAGGTGTTCTTCATGTTCTTCATCAAACCTAGAACATGCATGTCAGTGATCAAGTGGCCTACTTTGACCAAGATTACTGATCAGATCATGATGCTTCTGGACTATCTATTGATCACAGTTTATATAACTAATGTAATACTACATGATACAACAATAATCATGATCATACAATACATAACAAAGGAGATCTGGGCATCCAAAGTAGTTGTCAGAGGCTTTTCTTCATTTCTGGGTTACCCAGAAATGAAGAACAGATCGAGGGTCATACTTTGAGCCTCCACTACATACTATTCTTGTAATACTTTTACGATCTAATGATTTCAGGTTGTAGCCAACATGTAACTTAAGAGATCTATTACAAAACATCACCATAACAACATCACATAATGAAAATATATGTCGGTCAAAGTCTGTCAGTCGTCATGTTCATCAGTTTTCTGGGTTACCTAGAAAATCACTACTACAAAACATTAAATAGATAACGCGGAAAAAACGTTGTGGTTTCAATCAGAAAAACGTCGTGAACGTTTTCATGAACGTCTGACCTCCTTTGACCAGCCACAAAATCATGTACACTTGACATCTAGAGGTACTAAAAGCATGGATCGAAAGTTAAACTAACATACTATAACATGGTTTCAACAATAAACTCATAACACACAAAACCTGCAAGATCCGAGGCTGCAAACAAGTTGTCAGGCCCTTTCTAGGCAAATCTGGGTTTCCCAGAAATGCTCGATCAATGCCGATCAACGTGGTTTGACCACGAATAACTTGCAATCTAGACCAGATTTAAGCCTGATTCTTGATCCAGATCAAAGAACACATATCAGACTACATATTTAGACCTTTAAACAACAAAAACCAAGATCATACGAGAATCTAAAGGCACTGACATTCATTGCCAGACCATAGTTTGAACTTTTTCCAGATTTTGTAAAATGCTAGATCTGAGCCTATAGATGTTATGGATCTAACATCTATCAACCTAGATCATCATTATACACCATAAACAACATATTTTAACAATAAATCATAACATCTAACATGCAGATCAAGATCAGAATATAGCTAGGGTTTTTATACCTTTCTAAGAACAATTTTGATTCTAGCTTTCTGATTTGTTAAAGGTGTTCGTGGGGCTTAAATTGGGGACTGAAATACTTATGAAATTCGTGGGTTTGGGTTGAGAGAAAATGATTGAGTGTTGGGACAAAAATAAGCTAACTAATGCAATTTCTCTCTCTTTAAATCTATTTATAGCACTTATATGCAATGTATATAGATGAGATTGTTGGCAAGAATTGGCTGAGTTGTTGATAAATAAGTCACACTGTCAGTTTTAGTAGGTCACCAACTCCAATTATAGAAAGATACACAAGCAAGCTTATTAAAAAAAATGTGCATAAGGGCTTTTTGGTCATTTAAATTACAAATTTAATGGCAAACTTATAACTTGGCAAACCCTTAGGGTTTAACCCTAAGGTTTAGTATATAGAATTTATAGGATTTAGTAATTAGGGTTTGAAATATGTAAAATTTTAGTTTCTAAAATTTGTAATTAAGGTGTCCTTAATTAAATTAGGTTTCTAATTACATTACACATGAACATTAGGGTTTAATTATGTAATAATTATAGTTAACCTTGCCAAGTTAGCAATTAAGGTTTACAATTAGTAATTAGGTTTTAAAATTACTAATTAGGGTTACTAAATATAGAAATTAGTGTTTCTAATTTCATGTTTAGGGTTCTTAACAATATTTAGGATTTATAATTTCAAAGTTAGGGTTCCTAATTTAAAAATTAGGGTTTACTAACTTGGATTATAATTCTAACACTTATTATAATCACATTAATACAATTTTTGACCGATCTTTACTCCGATTTAAGTTTCACATTAGGGTTTCTATAATTAGGTTTTTCCTAATTAGCATCAAATCTTTATAATACCCATCATACACCACATAACACAGTTTCTTAACAGATTTTTAAAGTCTCATTTGACTTCAAAATTAGGGTTTAACAGTAATACTAGGGTTTATATAAATATTGCTAGGGTTTGGTTATAATACACCATAATTGACCAACCATTATCAATACGTACATACAGTACATATTTATAGCACTGAAAAATCAAAATATAATTAATATTATATTATTATTCTCATGCCTTGATAAAAATCCAAAATTAGGGTTTGGATTCCATATCTGATTTATCTGTCATATATAACATCATTAATTAAGTTAAAATAATTAACTTAATTAATCTAGCACAAATTCTTATAATAAAATTATTATAATAATTATAAAAATCATTTTATATATTATTTAAATAATATATAATTATATTTTCATGGAAAATAATTAATAAAAATATTTCTACTATAAAATTAATTATTATAAGAATATAATTTATAATAATCAATAATTCTAAAATAAAATTATTTAAAATTATTCATGTAATAAATAAATTTTATTTATCACAAATATACATATACATTATCTTGGCACATATTCCCCATATTTATTTTAATAAGTAAAAAAAAAAAATTATACATAAAATTTCTGATTTATTTATATAGAAAATATCGAGTTGTTATACTATAACCGCAGAGATAAGGATAAGGAATAAACTCAAATAGATTTTAAAGTGACAAGAGATGATTTTTTTTGAAAATTCATTATTAAGTAAAGAAGAAGATAAATAAGATTCAAAGAAAAATCTTGAAGAGTTATAAATATAAGAATTTGGAGTTACCTAACTCCAGCAATAACGATAAAAAGTAATGATAAATAGATAATGTTTATAACATGAAGTGTGACTAAAATCAAAATATAAAATGATTAAGGAGAATAGTAAAGAAGATCGTTGAATAAAACGATCGTAATGATAAGGAGAAATATTTGTAAAATAAGATCACAACGTGATCAGATTAAATTTTAGAATAACATATGATATGTTAAACGATTAAGAAGATATAGCCTGACGCTATAAAGAAAATGTACTATGAAATTATATGATGTAAACTCAGGAAAGAGTGGTAAATGCTAAGATATGAATTAAAGAAAATTTATAGTAAGCAAAGAGAAAGTTAGGATTATGTGGGATTTCAATTGAGGACTCATGTTAGCAGCTAAGTTGTATGATTCCTTGTATGGGCGGGGAATTTGTACTTAGTTTGAGAACCACTTAGCTTCCTATATTGATATAGTGGTTGAGTTGAACAATTCCTTGTATGGGCAAGGATTTGTCCTTGGTGTAACAACCGCTTAGCTTCCTATATTGATTAGTGGTCGAGTTGACCAATTCCTTGTATTAGCAGGGGATTGTGTTTGGTTTGACAACCACTTAGCTTCTTACATTGATAATCATTGGAACCTGGTGTCGTGCTATTTGATATATGCATGTTAAGGAGGTGATTCTTTTCTCAGGTGTATAAAGAATAGGTACAAAATATAAGGATAGGTGCAAGTTCTTAAAACTCATACTTATGGTAAGTTTATGACTCATAATCGTATGGTATATTTTTGAACCCCTAAGCGTATGGACAGTTCCTGATTAGTTCTTGAACTACGTATTGCTAGGATAAGTTCCTAAACTCATATTATTGTGGAAAGTTCCTAAACTCATAATGTGTGGTAAGTTTGATGAAATATACTGGGGTATAGAAAAGTTGTGGATGGAGAATTAAGGATGATAGAAATAGATAGAATTATTAAGCAATGGATCATTAGAGAAATTGAAGTTGATGAAGGAAGTGTAGGTATTCCAAATCTTCTAGCTGTGTTAGATTTCAAAATTTTTAACATCAAGATAAATTCGCACTGATGTGCCTTTAGAATTATAAATGAATTTTTTTTTATCCTCAACACATGGTGACAAGTGTCAAGGTGTGGACTTCGAGCCACTAACATATCGTTACCTGTTGTGGCATGATAACACCAAAAAAATGATTTTCAATGGTTTTCAACTGTTTAAAGAAGAGTCTACGCTAATTGTTTGTCTAGACAAGAAAGATTTGAAATGTATCAAAATATATATTATATATCATTAATGAATCATGTAACCTGGTGCAAAGATGATAAAAAATGATTGAGTTATTAATGTAGAATTTCTCAGTGTTGGATGTGATCTATGGATCATCAGCCCACTATGGTATGATATAGTATGACAAAGTCACAAAATAACGGAATCCTCAAACGGACTGTAAATACAGTGCGGTATCATGACGTCCTAAAATGATTTTAAGAATTTTAAAGATAATTTATTACCAATTGAATTTGGCCAGACACATGTTTCGATTGATATTCGAATTATTGGTATACGTCTAAGCTATTTGATTAAGCTAGACAAATGTTTATGAAAATTCAAGTATCTCTTTGAGAATTTATCCCGAACCGAATTATTTTAGTGCAGAATCTTATGACAAGTCTGAGGTGAACAACCCTGCAAAAGGGGATATGTTGATTGGATAAAATAATCCAATCTAGTAGCGTAAATATTCGCTAGACATGATTGATACGTCGTATACGACGTAAGCGTACGATAGGCTAATCACCTAAAGTACTAGCAGCGGTAGTTTAACTTCTTCGTGATTGTAAACATACCTAGTAATTATTATTTTTCGGTGTGAATACCGTTAAAACTATGTGTTCATTGTCTATATGACCCCTCATCATAATATGAAAAGTTTTCTTGAATAAAACTTTTTACATTATTTATAATGCTTCACAGTTATTGAACAATTGTGGAAACTCTTGAATGATTAAAAGATGTAAAATCCTAGTGGGTAGTCATGGTAGAATATGATGGCAGAATAGATCCTCATGGAAGGAGATATCATGTACTCGTTAATTGAGAATGAAATCTGATGTGATTAAATAAAGGTTATTATGACAACCTAGTTTTGGTGAATAAAAGGAGCATAGATTAGTAGACTATAATTTCAAAAACAAAATTCTTAGACGGAGGGGTGAATGTGACAACCTGAAAATTTAAAGAATCTTGAATGATTAAATTAAAGGTTAAAGAATAAAACCTAGATGAGAATAAGAGGATTGATTTAAATTTTTTTTAAAGAAGAACCTATATGGTTTGCTATTTGAATAAAATTGAGAAAATAAGGGTTACGAACTTCAAAATCTAGAATGAAATTATAGTTTGAAGTATGTTAAGAATAAGGTATTATGTTACCTTTGACTTTATGTGAATTAATGAAAGAAATTATGAGAACGGTTGAAATTTTGAAAAGAAAAAAAGAGATTATGAATGTAGAAATTTTTATTAATGAAATAAAATTCAAGTGAAGAGATACTATAAGAAAATCTGTATATGTATAGGTGCATATATATATATATATATATATATATATATATATATATATTTAATGATGTGCTATTGATGATTGGGTAATATACCCATGAATTGGATATATTTGGGCTTAATTTATTGTATTCTCAAAGTATTTAGATTTGTTTTTATTGTGTTTAGTTGTTATATTGCAAATTTGGGTGCTGTAAGAACACTTGGGAGAATTTGAGCTGAAAAGGGGCATAATAGTCACTTTCTGCATCCAAGCGCCGGGGCGCTAGGCCGGGAAGTCGACTGACCAGGGTTTGCGCGTTGACCATCCGGTTGACTTGATTATTGGAGGCTATTGGAGAGGTTGTTTTGGAAGAGGATTGTGGGACAAATTAAGATGTATATAAGGATTATTTCTATTGAAGTAGGGGACTATTCTACACAATTGGAGGCTGATCAAAGATTCAAGAAGAGAATTTTGCAAAATATACTTGGAGGTTTTTCTCTTCTTCTTTATTCTTTCAATTCGTGTAATTCATTAAGGATGATTTTTCAAATATTGTTGGTTTTAATTTCCGTTATGAACTAATTTCTTTAATTAAGATTCCAATTGAACCTTTTATGGCTATGAATTAATTATTTAATTTATTCCAATTATTTATGTTGAAGTGAATTGTTCATCTTGTCTTGCATTTATTGATTAATTATCTGGACAATAATTACCTAGTTACTCTAGAAGGAATTGAAAGAGGAATTCTAGGGTTAGAATTGGGCATGATGACATGTGACTTAGTTATTTGTATAGTGTATAAATAGGTTTGTGAATAGAATGGAAATATATGTTCGCCGCATGTAACGCATAAGGAATTGGGATTGAAAAGAGTTTAATTCAATTGTTTTGCATAGGAATATAGCAAGATTAATCTGGATTAAATAGAAGGCAATTGATCACTTGGAAAAGGACTTTTGGCATTTAAGAATTCCTATTAACAATTCAGTAGACATAGTAATTGGGATAATTGGATAATTGATTTATAGTTCATAATTGGGGATATTGGAGTCTTAATCCTTATTTATCTGAATTCAATCAAATCTTAGTTTGGTTTATTTGTTTTCTTTTAGATTAGTTTCTTTTAATTGCTTAATTTAATTTTCTTAATTCGAAAAATCACAATTATTGGTTGTTTAAATAAAATTGAATTGATATAGTGCTAGTAGTTGGAATTTATTAATTAGAATTCTCTGTGGGATCGACACTCTATTTTATCACTCTATTACTTGTTGACCGTGTATACTTGCACATTTGCTTTGATTGTGAAATCAACCAACAAGTCTTTGGCGTCGTTGCCGGGGAACTTCTTTATTAGTATTAATTCCATATTAGTTATAATCAATTCGGTTTTAATTTAAACGTTACTTATTTTTCTTCTTGTATTTGCAGGAATTCTTTGCGAGTGTATGCACACTAGATCAAGGGCGAAAAAGGAACTTTTTCCTTATACGAACGATATTGAAAGGAAGTTCCGGAAATTGCAGTCGACTAGTGCAGTGTCACCTGTGGAAGAAGAACTGGCAGAACAAGAAATTCCAGCGAACATGGCAGGGAATGACCAGAAATAGCTTAGGGACTATGCCATGCCGAATGTCACGGATATACAGTCAAATATTAGGAAGCCGGCGATCAATGCAAATAGTTTTGAGATTAAACCGGGAACAATTCAGATGTAACAGAATACATGTCAGTTTGGGGGTAGTTCGATAGATGATCCTAATGAGCACATCTTAAGTTTCTTGGAAGTTTGCGACACCTTCAAATTCAACAATGTATCGGAAGATGCTACAAGGTTGAGGATGTTCCCGTTTACCTTGAAAGATAAAGCGCGAAGTTGGCTACACTCTTTGCCTACTGGCTCAATCACCACTTGGGATGACTTAGCTCAAAAATTTCTAGCTAAGTTTTTCCCACCCGCGAAGTCTGCAAAACTACGGAACGATATTCACACCTTCGCACAGTGTGACTCTGAATCATTATATGAGGCGTGGGAAAGATTTAAGGATATGTTCCGTAAGTGCCCACACCATGGAATTCCGCAGTGGATGCAATTAGGGATATTTTGTGATGGTTTGCACACGTCAACGAGGGCGATTGATTGCAAAGTGACAAGGGAGCGATCATGTCTAAGAGTTTTGATGAGGCATATCAGCTGTTAGAGACAATTGCCACCAACAACTATCAGTGGCCCATGACTAGGTCTAACCCTCCGAGAACACCGGGAAAGTTTGACGTAGATGCGATGACTACATTAACAGCACAAGTGGCTGCAATGGCTAAGCAGATGGAAACATGGCGTCCAAAATCCACACAGCAGGTAGCAATGGTTTGTGAATTATGTAATGGGGGTCATGCTACGGATCAATGTGCCATAAATTCTGAATCAGCTAAGTTCGTAGGGAGCTATAATCGATCTACCCAACCTTACCCAAATCAAAACGCATATAATCCGGGTTGGAGAAATCATCCGGGGATTTCATGGAGTAACAATCAAGCTCAAGCGCCGAGACAATAAAACACATCCGAATTTCAGAATCAGACACAACAACCAGAGCGAAAAGCAAGTTGGGAAGAAGACTTAGATAGATTTGTTAAAGCGTCAGAAAAAATGAATGAGGCAAATGAGAAAAAATTTAATCAAATAGAGCTGAATATGCAAAGCCAAAGTGCGTCGATCAAGAATCTGGAAAATTAATAAGATAGCACACTGTTGAATAACCAAACCATTTGGAACACTTCAGAATGACACAGAGAAAAATCCGGGCAGAGATGAGCATTGTAAGGTCGTAACTCTACGAAGTGGAAAGGATTTGCACGATACAGTTATGAATAGGGAAAAGAGGGACAACGCAACAAGTGAAACAGAGGAAGTGGTGGACACCGAAAAACGTCAAGATGAGACTTTAGAGCATAAATAATCGGAACTAACCATCAAAATGCCTCCCATACCATATCCACAGAGGTTTCAGAAAGCCAAGTTGGACAAGCAGTTTTCACGATTCTTGGATATCATTAAAAAGCTGCATATCAACATTCCCTTTACCGAAGCCTTGGATCAAATGCCGAGTTATGCCAAGTTTATGAAGGAGGTTTTGTCAAGAAAAAAGAAATTGGGTGAGTTCGAAATAGTGGCATTGACCGAAGAATGCAGCGCGATCATTCAGAATAAGTTACCACCGAAGCTTAAGGACCCAGGTAGCTTTAATATACCATGTGAAATTGGAAATCAATTCTCGGGTTGAGCATTGTGTGATTTGAGGGCCAGTATAAATTTGATGCCATTGTCCGTCTACGGCCAGTTTGGGCTTCAGGCTCCACGACCAATAAATATCAGTTTGCAGTTAGAGGATAGATCGGTTACATATCCACGAGGTATTGTTGAGGATGTTTTAGTTAAAGTGGATAAATTCATCTTCCCTGCGGACTTCTTTATTTTGGATTGTGAAGTGGACAGCGAAATTCCAATAATTCTCGGGCGACCAATCTTAGCAACAGGTAGAACTTTGATTAATGTGCAAAAAGGTGAATGTTTGCAGTTGATATCATGGAGGAATTGGTTAATCACAAGTTTAGTGGAAATTATTCGGAGGACCCGCTTGAATTCATTTTGCTTGGGAAAGACGATTGCGGCAGTGAAGAGAACATTGAATATGTCAAATGGCTAGATACATCATCAGTCTTCTAGAAAATCAATCAATTATTCGACACCCTTGAGAGGCCCAAAACGGATGGTAAAAAGTTCAAACCCTTGATAGAAGAGCCACCGATTTTGGAATTAAAGCCACTACCATCTCATCTATAGTATGTTTATTTGGGAAAAGACGCTACCCTACCAGTTATTGTTTAGACAGAGTTAACTGACCCGCAAAAGGAGAAACTACTACAGGTCTTGCGAGAGTTCAAAATAGCAATTGGGTGGTCCATAGCGGATATTCGGGGAATTAGTCCATCTTATTGTATGCACAAGATTCTAATGGAATAGGGGGCAAAACCAACCATTGAGATGCAAAGAAGGCTAAACCCCATTATGAAGGATGTGGTGAAAAAGGAGATCATAAAATGGTTGGATGCCGACATTATTTAGCCAATCTCGGACAGTTCATGGGTGAGTCCTGTACAGTGCATACCAAAGAAAGGGGGCATGATAGTGGTGAAGAATGAAGCTAATGAGCTCATCCCTACTAGAACTGTTACAGGATGGAGAGTATGCATGGACTACCGTAAGCTGAATAAAGCCACACGCAAGGATCACTTCCCCTTGTCGGTCATTGATCAAATGTTGGATAAGCTCGCGGGACATCACAAAACTACATTCACATGCCCCTACGGTATGTTTGCATTCCGACGCATGTCTTTTGGGTTATGTAATGCACCGGCAACCTTTCAATAGTGCATGATGGCGATCTTCTCCGATATGGTCGAGCAAAATTTGAAGGTATTTATGGATGATTTTTCTGTGTTCGGTGATAGTTTTGATTTATGTTTGAAAAATATGATTTTAGTGTTGAAGCGATGCGTGGAGACTAATTTGGTTCTTAACTGGGAAAATGTCACTTTATGGTGAAAGAAGGGATTATTTTGGGACATAAGGTTTCTGCAGCAGGGTTAGAGGTGGATAAAGTGAAGATTGAGACAATTGAGAAACTACCCCCTCCAACATCTGTGAAGGGAATCTGGAGCTTTTTGGGACATGCGGGTTTCTACAGACGCTTCATTAAAGATTTTTCCAAGATTTCAAAACCCTTATGTTCCCTGTTGGAGAAAGACATGCCTTTCAAGATGGATCAGTCATGCATCGAGGCATTTAAGGTCTTAAAGAAGAAGTTGGTCTCTGTTCTAATTATTGTGGTACCTGATTGGTCTTTTCCGTTCGAATTAATATGCGACGCCAGCAACTACGCAGTTGGAGCAGTATTGGGACAACATCACGACAAGATTTTTCACACTATCTACTATTCCAGCAAGACGTTGACAGATGCTCAATTGAACTACACAACCACCGAGAAAGAATTACTTGCAGTTGTGTTTGTCTTCGATAAATTCAGAGCATATCTGATTGGGACCAAGGTAATTGTCTATACGGATCATTCTGCCATTAAGTATCTGATTAAGAAGAAGGATGTTAAACCAAGGTTAATATGGTGGGTGTTGCTGCTGCAAGAGTTTGATTTGGAGATTCAGGATAGAAAAGGTACAGAAAATCAAGTGGCTGATCATCTTTCTTGGTTGGAAAATGCAGACGTTCAGCAAAACGACAACATCATGATCAATGAGAAATTTTCGGATGAACAGCTTCTCCGCGTAACAACAATATTGCATTGGTATGCTGATTATGTGAATTACGTGGTTGCTAAAGTGTTACCCCCGGATTTGAAGTCACAGTAACGTAAGAAATTCCTCCACGACGTGAAGCAATACTATTGGAACGAACCATTTTTGTTTAAGGCCTGCACGGATCAAATGATTAGACGTTGTGTGCCACATGAAGAAATGGACAGCATACTGGGTCATTGCCACTCATCAGATTACGGAGGTCATTATTCTTGTGATCGAACAGCAGCCAAGGTGTTACAATCGGGATTTTTTTGGCCTTCTCTATTCAAGGATGCTTACCTCTATGTGCTAAAGTGTGATCAGTGCCAACGCATAGGTAATATCTCCAAGCGCAATGAAATGCCACTCAACTCAATTTTGGAGGTAGAACTGTTCGACGTATGGGGAATCAATTTTATGGGACCTTTACTATCATCTTTTAATAATCAATACATTCTGTTAGCGGTAGATTACGTTTCCAAATGGGTAGAAGCCGCAGCTTTACCCGCGAATGATGCCAACGTTGTCCTGTGATTTTTAAAGAAAAACATCTTCACACGATTTGGGATGCCGAGGGCAATAATAAGTGATGAGGGAACTCATTTCTGCAATAAGAAGTTCACGAAATTGCTTGTAAAGTATGGGGTTCGTCATAAAATTGCAGTCGCGTATCATCCCCAAACGAATGGTCAAGCGGAAGTCTCCAATACGGAGGTCAAGAGAATTCTGGAAAAGGTGGTCAATTCGTCACGAAAAGATTGGTCTTTGCATCTAGACGATGCCCTATGGGCATATCGAACAGCGTACAAGAATCCCATCGGCATGTCACCTTACAGAATGGTCTTCGAAAAGGCATGTCACCTCCCAGTTGAGCTAGAGCACAGTGCACACTGGGCCATTTGAAAACTTACTTTCGATCTACAAGTAGCGGGTGAGAAAAGGTTACTGTAATTAAACGAGATGGATGAATTTCGGTTCAATGCCTATGAGAATGCAAAACTCTACAAGGAGAAAGTCAAAGCCTGGCACGATAAGAAAATTTTTGATCGAACATTTGAACCAGGATAACAAGTCTTGCTTTTCAACTCTCGATTGCGTTTATTCCCTGGAAAATTGAAATCTCGTTGGTCGGGACCTTTCAAAGTTGTATCTGTTGTACCACACGGTAATATCGAAGTCGAGGAACCAAATTCAAAACGTACATTTAAGGTTAATGGTCAACGACTTAAACAATACTGGAGTGGACCCATTGATCGACAATCTATGGCCGTGTACCTCTCCGAACCAGTGGACAATTGAACAACACAACACAGTCGAGCTGAAGACTATAAACCAAGCGCTTTGGGAAGGCAACCATAGGAATCTTTAGTTCATTTGATGTCGCTTTACTTTGTTTTTCTTATTTCATTTTATTTTATTTTATTTTATTTTATTTTGTTTAGAATTAAGTAGAATAATATTTTATTTTAATTTTTGTTACATGTGTTATAGGATTGTGCTAAAAGGCAATGTTCATAACATCAGTGAGAAGCGCCCCCGCGCTAAAAAAAACATCACACTAGGAGGCCCAGCGCTACAAGTCAGAGTCCATAGCTGAGGACCAGCGCCCCGGTGCTCCCTATATAAAGGATCACAGCGTCCCAGCGCTAAAGCTCAGTAGCTACAATAAAGACACAGCGCCCCGGCGCTCCATCACGCATATTTCCCAGCGCCCCAACGCTTAAGCTCGGCCCAGACTCTGATACCGGTGCCCAGTGCTCAAGCGATTATATTCAAGCGCCACAGGCCGAGGCGTGTCACCAGACATCGATTCCCAAAGTTCCCGGTGCTCTAAATAAAGATGAAGCCTAGCGCCCGACATCACTGTGGTTTAAATTCAGACTCCTACATAACCTTAAAGTGCTGAACAGTTACACTTATAATCTTTTTAACTTTCCTCTCCTTATATCTCACACGTCTCTAATTCTCTCTCTTTGTAACTGAAAAGTGCATAGTGATATCTGCATAATTCGAAACATAATTTCACATCTCGTTCCATAATTTGAACACGGTGCTGAATTACAGCTAGATTAATGTGGAATCAAACTTTGTAATTGTGTGAATGATAATTCCCAATTATTCTGGACTTTCATTCTCCTACATCTATAGTGCCAATTCTCATTACTCTGATTTTGATTATCCCTTAGTGCATGTCTATCCATAACGTTTGATTGGGATTGCATGCATATAAGGGGATTGAATGTGGGATGTAAATTACTAGAAAATTGGAAGTGTTCAAAGCAAAGTATGAACTGCCCACAAAGTGTTTGATGTTTTGTCTGACCCAATGTTCACACACATAGCCATAGACACACATTGATTACACTGGCCTTCTAACCATCCTAATACCGACGGACCACAGAAATATCATTAGTATGGGGGATGGGACTAATATTTTGTCGGATTTGCATATACATGATTGAAAATTCTCAAAAGTTTAGCCTATATAGTTGCATGTACCAAATGTTGCAGTTATTGGCCATAATAAGCTTTTACATAGTGTGCCTCCTTGCATATTGCACCATTTGCATGCTAACTGTATCTGATCAGTTCAATGTATTGTGACACACCCCCAACCGTGTACTCCACGTGCATATAACTTGAAGTTTGGGGGTTGTGTTCAGGGTCTATGTATACATATTCGAGTTATGCCCAATTCTAATACATGTGTATGTCTTTACGTGCGTAATTTTGTATACATGGCTTTCAAGTCGCCGTGGCGAAGGTTCAGAGGACCGCTTCGACTCCACCTCCAAAATTTGACAGCGCCGTTTTTGTCGTTGTCATGCTCAAGAATGCTACAACCGCATGGCTACTCGCTCGTTGGTCCCCGAACGCGGTTTGAGACTCGATCAATCAAAGGATGGAGAAATGGCAGTTATGATAGCTGAGCGAAATTGGTTCACCCTGTAATAACCCGAGATTTTCTATATAAAATAAATAAGAAATTTTGCGTGATAAATTTTTTTTTTTTATTTAATGACGAGACAAAGTGTCAAGTAAAGTGAATAGATAATAAATGCGAATACATTTATTACTTGAAAAATTAGAAATAATTTTGGAATTATTAATTACCACAAATTATATGGTAATAAATTTCTGTAAGCCGAAATGTTTTTATTAATTATTTTCCATGAAAACATGATTGGAAATAATATATGAAGTGATAATTAGATTTATATAATAAATATTTTATTATATGAATTTTTCAGAACATTTAAGTTAATTATTTTAACTTGATTATTGATGCTGTGTACGAAGAATAAGTCAGACATGAGATCCAAACCCTAGATTGGGATTGTGATCAAGAGATGAGAATAATAATATTATATTATTTATATAATGATTTTACAGTACCATAATTATGTACTGGGTATGTGCGGACATATAATATTGAGCAATAACGGTCAATTAGGTCATAGCATATTACCGTGCTGTGAAACCCTAATTATTAAACTCAGTTATGGGATATTTCTGAGTAGTGACTGTGTATATGAAGTTACTGTGAATAAGAATATCGGTAATTAGAAGAAACCCTAATTATTGTTGTACGTCGATAATTAGGACAAACCCTAATTATTATAACCCTAATCGGTTGAAATTAGAAACCGTGATGTAATCGTGTTAGTAACATACACAGATAATTAAAGAACCACTAATGGTCAATTAAAAACCCTAATTGATGACGTTGAGAAACCCTAATTTTAATTACCGGGTTTAATTTCGATGTTATTGTATAAGTGTTTTAATTTACCAAAGGATAGAAGTTAATTGGTAAATTATAAGAATTAAATCTAGTGATTAAATATTACATTTAATTGCCTTGTACAAGATTGCCCATACACTCTTAAACAAAGCCCAACCATCACCCATAACAAATCAGAAGCAAGAATCAAGATTTTTTTGGCAAAAAGGGTATAAGAACACTAAACCTAGAAATCCTTTGATTCGATGTTATTTGATGCAATTGATTGTTTAAAGTTGTGTAATAGAATGTTAATTGATGATATGGGTTGATAAATCAAAGACCCATAACATCAAAGTGCACGAATTTGAAGATTTAAGCAAGTTGGAAAAATTGAATTCTATTATTTTTCACCAAATGTCAGAGGCCATAACTCTTTGCTCGATCATGAGTTTTGTTCTTTAAAAGTTGTTATGTGTAGCCTGATATGTGGTCTTTAATCTACAAAAAGAATCAAGTCCATATCATGTATAGATTAGAAGTTATAGATGCTCAAACATGGTTGACCGATCATGATAAACTATTTTTGGGCAGTCTGTAATGGGGGCATTCTCGTCCACTTTTTGTGCTTTAAAAGGTCTGGGCTTTTGATATGTTGTAGTGCACTGAGTTAGGAAGCCATAGGCTTTGGAATGACCTCATTCCGACCTCGGATGAGGGAATTACGGTGATTGGAAGGAAATGTGTCAAATTTCTCAAAACTAAAAGTTAGCAGCGGGATGTGCTATTCGGGACACTGTTTCGATTAGTTAATGTTTCCAAAACCTTCTGGACTCCTGGTATGTTATAGTACATCGAATAAGCTTTTCATAGACTCTGAAATGGACTAAATCCGATATCGGAGGAGAGAGTTATGACATTTCAAAGTAGTAGTGTCAAAACTTCCCAACAAGTGCGGTGCAGTCCATTTGAACGGAATTTCTGGGCTAATGTGTTCGGAATTTGGAAATGGTCAAAGAATAAAAGTTGTAGCCCCAGACGTTAGCTTCGCGTGGGCTTAAGAATCGCTCAAAAATGTTTTAAAATGAAAGAGTTATGACTATTTTAGCTTAAAGAGGGTAAACTGAAACGAGATTAAAAAAGCATTATGAACGTCCACTTTTGGCCGACTTTGTTTGGGCTACCTAATGAACCCGAATTGGGTAATTCAGTATTTTTAAAAATTTTCTTACATACCATGTATAACATATCCAAAAATCAGATTAATCGGAGTTATGAGCAATGCGTTAGAAAATCGCAAAGTGAGCTATTGAAAAGTTAGTATAAACCAAGTCCCACATCGACTAAATTGAGAAATTCACCATTTTCTAAACCTATAAATAGAAGGGCTTGGCCTTTGTTTCATTCACCAACAATAAGGCCTCCAATTTTGAGAAAGGCTTTGTTGTGGGAGAACTTTTTATAAAGATCTCCTTAGTTAAATTTTTGGCGTGGAAGTGCGCGATTAGGTCATTGTGGAATTCGTGATTTACGGGTATGTTTCTTATTTAATTTTTGTAATGTTATTATTTTTAATTGTTAGTTAAAGTTTGAATTTTTGAAGTTTAGTTAGTGTTGTTAATAAACTAGTTAATTTACTATGTTTATTTTGGCTTGGAATTGATTATGTAAATGAGTTATTTGTGATGACTTTTAATATTTTGTGATGAATTTCATTAATTAATAATTATTAATGATATTAAAGTTATTTAATGATTATATTAAATAATTTAGTTTAAAAATGATTTTAATATTATAAAAATTATTTTAAATGAAAATAAGGTATTTAAAAATATTTTAAGTTATAAAATATAACTTTTAATATTTAAATGATAATTTCATTAATAATTAAATATTAATGATATTAAGATAATATTAATGATATTTAGTTTATTTAATGATTAATATTAAATAAATAGTTTAAAATGGTTTTACTTATTTAAAACCATTTAAAGAGGATATTAAGGATTTAAAAATATTTTAAGTTATAATTAATGACTTTTAATATTTGGATAAATAGTACATTAATATTTAAATATTAATGGTAATTATTTGGGTACTATAAATGTTTTAAAATAGTTTGAGTTATTATAAATAACTTTTATATTTTAGTAATGGTTTCATTAATAGTTTAGTATTAATTAAACTATTAATGATAATGAAATTGTTTAATGTTTAAATCATTTAATTATAATTCGATATTTGAAAGTTATAATTTACCAAACTAGTCGACTTGAGAACCGATTATTAAGTTTCGAATTTGAAGAAGAACACCTATAGTAATGCTTATATCACTATAGGCCCTTTAGTGATGATTTGAATTATTTTAAATTTTTAATTTCGAAATTGCGAAAATGATTAAAAATAAGATGTCCGATATTTGAGATGTTAAGGTATAGAATAAGAGTCTTAGACTCAAAGATTTACCCGATAAAGTCAGTCGATACGATACCGACAAATGTCGAATCTTTATAAAAGAAAGAAAAGACTATTTGTAAGAGCATGGATGAGATATTTGAAAAATGTATAAAAATATTTCAAGTATAGAATATGAACTAAAAGTATGATCACTATGATTATGTGATTAGACTATGTCGTGGTCAATCGTAATAGACAAAGACAATGTGTTAAGATATATTGTTCTAATCGAACGAATGATCTGATTATTGATAGGTTGTGATAAAGAGATAAAACCTAAGTTGAGATTTGTAATCAGCGAATTAGGCAAGTATCCTACCTTTGCACTTCCTTTATGCAATGGACATGATTAAGAAGTTTCAGAATTATTCTATCCTTGTACAGATTATGTACTCTTTGATTATCGACATGTTAGCTCAGATATATATTCTGTTCATTGATTTCTATAAATGGTTATACAAGTGTCCCCACTTGGATAATCATGGCATTTGTTCACATGTTGATACTCCTTTGTTAATTACCCGTATATATATGTTGAATTACATATTATTGTTGAGCAAGATTAAAAACCTTCGGGTTTGGAACCAGGCATGTATGAACATCCCTATATGGGAAAATTTTCGCGCAAGGCGGATAGAGTGAGCGATGAATTTTGTTCAAGTTATGTAGTATTGATCAATACAGGGTACAACGAGGCTAATCACCCTCCGTGCCCGTAAGTTATGACGGTTTGAGGATAGAATTCTGCTAAACCTTTTCGAAAATGAAAAGAATGTTCATAGTATGTTTCTTAAACCCTATTCAAGGGTAGAGCCAGAGCCAAATTTAAAGAATTTGAAAGAGAGTTGTTATGTGAATTTTTATCAAGTACAGATTACTTCACAACTTTCAATTCGTTGTAGAAGTGTTATGTAAAGAGAATACTTATATTCTTTCAAATTTTATATATAATTGTTATTACTACTTTGGGCACTTAAATGCTCATCCTTGCTTAAATTAAATGTTTTCATTATGTATGAGCAACTTTCAAGGCTTAGACACTTAACAAAGAAAAAGGAAAGGTCGATCGAATAAGTGTGTATTATGAGTTAATGGTTATAGTTGTATTGGTATCTATTCAAGTATTGTAAGGAATGTATTTGAAGGTCACGTACCTGGGGAAGTAAACTTTGATGTATGTAAATTAAGTTCGAATGTATTATTATTTAGTGTTATTCAGCTTAAAGAAATGGTATCGTGGAGAACCGAGTTCGGGTTTTAAGTACCTGGATTTGGGGTCGTCACACACCCTCACCGAACAACCAAACCCAGCAGTCATTGCAGTAGTTAAAGAGTTCTATGCCAACGTGCCCGAGTATTTCCACTATAGGGTGTTTATGAGGGGCAAAACTATTGAAATTGGCGACGAGAACATAAACGGGTGCTATCAACTACCACTGGAGGGACTGCACGATGAGTATGCAAGTTTTGTGAGTGACGGGCTGGACAATGAAAAGATAATTCGTGAACTTTGTCAACCGGGCACCACATGGACATTGCATGAACGGGACAGCATGACCTTTCCACTATCTAACCTCAGTCTATATGGGAAGGCATGGTATGCCTTCATATGCGCTAAAATCATGTCATGCACACATGTGAGCCATGTCACTAAAGAGAGGGCTGTTTTTCTATATTCGATAATTCAAGGCTTGAAAATTGATGTAGGCCACCTTATCCAGCAGTCCATCCTCTGAGAATCACGAGGAGGGACCACAGGAGGCTTACCTCATCCATCTCTTATTTGCGTTTTGTGTGCTAAGTTTGGGGTCAAATGGAAATCAGATAAGATGATTCAAACGTCAATGCCCGATTTGGACCACAAGTTGATCAGCAGATATAAAGTATGGATAGGTGGAGCAAACCACCCTAGGGGATTGGGTTTCATAATTCCCCAAGTCGAAGCTTCTCAAGCTCCACCACCTCAGGGTCCACCTACTTATGGTCCTTCCTCCGCAGCTCAACGTGGTGTGGTTCCTGAAGCAGTCCAACGCGAAATAGAAGGATGGTTTTACAATATTGAATCTCAGAATGTCCATCTTTCAGAACGTCAAGATGTCATCTACAAATATATGGTCGACCAATTTACTGCTCAAAATGCCATGCACGCCTAACCTGCATTCGGTGTTAATCTCAACCAGCCCCTCATCGCTCCAATTCGCGGTGTTTCCCCCTTCTGATCTAGAGATGAGCGAGGATGATGATGCTCCACCCGGGGCTTAAGCTTGTCAGGGAAGTCCTCTGTTTTATTTTTGCTGTATTTTTCGCATGAGGACATTTCTCTAGATAAGTTTGGGGGTAGTTTATTTTTATTTGCATTAGTAAGTTGTTATTGTAAATAGTTTGTGGATGCTTTGAATTGTTATTGATGTTGCATTTAGGATTGCATGTTAATTCCAGCCTTTGATAGTACGTATGTTTGGGGCCAATGATGAAATTAAAATTGAATGAACAAGTCTACTAAGGATTGTTGAGTCATGATATGATTTTCTTGACTTGATTTAAATCTTTATCTGTTTGACACTGATATTATAAGGATAGCACATTTTGAAAAATGACCATGTTAGCTATGATAGTTTAAATGGATAGATAATAGAGTTCTAAAGGATGAATGCTAGTGAAATGAAGGAACAATTTAAATAGCTAGTGAAGACTGAATTGAGATATAAGCTCAAGTTTGGGGGGAAAATATTTGGAGTATATAAGCTTTGAAAAAAAAAGAAAAAAAAATCGTGGCATGCTTGTCTAGTTTTGTGGCCTTTGTTACTTGAATAAGTAAGCCCGAGGGGATTGTCTCTACACCTAGCGCCCTAAGGTCTTAATGGCTTGGGAGTCGTTGGTCGAAAGCTCGTTAAGGTAACACTGAAAAGCCTAAGGGAATAAGACAATGCATAGTCATGAGAAAATATATATATATAATAAAGCGGGAAAAGTGCAAAAAGCCCCCGTATAGCAAAACAAGCATAAGTATTCCATTTTGACCCTTGGACTTTGGTGATTGTTTAATTTCAGTTGAATCAAGTTTATTTGATGAGTTCTCGAGTTTAAACTATATGATGCCTACTAAGAAATTTATTATCTTTCATATTTTGCTTTTCATTGGTTAGCATGGTTGTTGAACACACACTCACGATGATCGATGATAATGATTTAGATTCATTGATTGTTGGGATATTATTGACCTGCCTACACATGATGTATTAGCATGTTTATGTGATTTTTCTGAGGCTAATGATTATATGTGTGCTATTTGATTGCTGGAATTAAGAATACTTAGATAGTTTGCATTTGCATGATATTTAGTATTTCTTGTTGTTTAGTGTTTTGTTGCTTGAGGACAAGCAATGATTTAAGTTTGGGGGTATTTGATGATTGGGTAATATACCCATGAATTGGATATATATGGGCTTAAGTTATTGTATTCTCAAAGTATTTAGATTTATTTTTACTGTGTTTAGTTGTTATATTGCAGATTTGGGTGCTGTAAGAACACTTGGGAGAATTTGAACTGAATAGGGGCATAATAGTCACTTTGCATCCCAAATGGGCTCTTGCTAATACTAATCCCGTTGGGTAAATCACCGGGTAAAATAGGGAAGTCATTGACTGTGGTTTCATGTGTTGACCATCCGGTTGTCTTGATTATTGGAGGCTATTAGAGAGGTTGTTTTGGAAGAGGATTGTGGGACAAATTAAGATGTATATAAGGATTATTTCTATTGAAGTAGGGGACTATTCTACACAATTGGAGGCTGATCAAAGATTCAAGAGGAGAATTTTGCAGAATATACTTGGAGTTTTTTCTCTTCTTCTTTATTCTTTCAATTTGTGTAATTCATTAAGGATGATTTTTCAAATATTGTTGGTTTTAATTTCCGTTGTGAACTAATTTCTTTAATTAAGATTCCAATTGAACCTTTTATGGCTATGAATTAATTATTTGATTTATTCCAATTATTTATGTTGAAGTGAATTGTTCATCTTGTCTTGCATTTATTGATTAATTATCTGGCCAATAATTACCTTGTTACTCTAGAAGGAATTGAAAGAGGAATTCTAGAGTTAGAACTGAGCATGATGACATATGACTTAGTTATTTGCACAGTCAATAATTAGGTTTGTGAATAGAATGAAAATATCTGTTCGCCGCATATAACACATAAGGAATTGGGATTGAAAAGAGTTTAATTCAATTGTTTTGCATAGGAATATAGCAAGATTAATCTGGATTAAATAGAAGGCAATTGATCACTTGGAAAAGGACTTTTGTCATTTAAGAATTCCTGTTAACAATTCAGTAGACATAGTAATTGGGATAATTGATTTATAGTTCATAATTGGGGATATTGGAGTCTTAATCCTTATTTATCTGAATTCAATCAAATCTTAGTTTGGTTTATTTGCTTTCTTTTAGATTAATTTCTTTTAATTGCTTAATTTAATTTTCTTAATTCAAAAAATCACAATTATTGGTTGTTTAAATAAAATTGAATTGATATAGTGCTAGTAGTTGGAATTTATTAATTAGAATTCTCTGTGGGATCGACACTCTATCTTATCACTCTATTACTTATTGACCGTGTATACTTGCACGTTTTCTTTGATTGTGAAATCAACCAACATCTATATATTTTAGCAAGATGAATGACAAAGGTAAATACCTTATGACTTATGTGGGACATGGGTGAGGTTAAGTAAATACATATATTATAAATATGTATATATAATTATTCTTTATATAAAGAGAATTAAAAAAAAAATTGTAGCATAATGTTATAAATTAGGTATTAGAATTAAATAACCTAAATGGTTATCTTTATTTAGTGGTCCTAGTATTTTAATTATATACTAGTGACCTAATCTAAGAGATTTATGGATCATGTCTTAACCTATTAAATTATTTTGTATTAATATATGAGTAAATGAATATGAATATTATGTGATTATTTTTATTTGTTTATTATATAAACAAATAAAAGGAACTAATGTAACGCTAATTATATATTAGGAATGGAAAATTGAATAACTTAAGGGTTATGGTATGGGAGAATAATGGTATTTTAAATATATACTAATTCCAAGAGATTTATTTTATACATCTCAATTAATTAATTTTATAACCTAATTAAAGCAAGTCTAATTAGGTTAAGAAATTAAATGTACATGAGTAAGGATTTTGTAGACACTCAAAATTTTGCATTCCTGTTACTAACCTTGAAGGAGGGCAAAATTGTCTTCTGGAGATAACTCTGGGAGTCAAAATCAATTCAGTCCTAGAGACAACCCCGGGATACTCAATTTTTAATCTCGGAGACAACCCCAAGATACTCATTTGCAATCCTGAAGACAACCCCGGGAGATTTAGTCCCAACCTCGGAGATAACCCCGAGGGATGCAGTTCCAGTTCCGGAGACAACCACGGTAAAGTCCGTTCTAACCCCCAAAAGTCAGTTTCAAGCTCAGAGATAAGCCTGAGGCACTCCATTCGAACCCCGGAGATAACCCCGGGAGGTCAAAAACACCTCAAAGACAACCCTAATGACATTCAGTACCTACAACAGCCCAATCTCAGAGATAACCCTGAGCAATGACTGCTACATCAGCCTAGAGCTAGAGATAACCCTGGTGAGGAGCAAAACCATCATTTTGCCACCTCGATACTACATTTGTGCTGTATCAATAACAAATCAACCCACATTCTACACAGAAGTGTCCTACAAGACCTATAACTCAAAATCCCGAGTGACTACTACACAAGATAATATACCCGATAGAATTTGAAGACTTGAAGATCTGGTCATGGACCCATCTTTCTGGCTTTGTACAACCTCTTATCCCATGTCATTGTGTTGCTCTCTACAACAGCATTCCAAAAAGGTATTACACGCCTCAATCGGATGCCCGGATTAAAAGTTATGAAGGTTAAAGTGGACAACGCGTTGCATACGTGCACATACTTCAAGAAGGTCGGGCCCGCAGAGCCCGGGTGTGACTCCCCCAAAATAGGTCCAATCCATCCAACCTATTCTAAGTCGCCAAATACATGGTACAGAAAACAACTACAACTTTATTACTACAATTGTCGTGCAAAATATAACAACACATATACTATGAGTTTTAATACCAACTGTGACTCATGTCCCAACTATGGACAGCACCTCACATTGATACATTACATAAAGGTACAGTCAATAACTGTTTTAGAAATTAAAATCTTTGGGAAGTGTTCAAGGAAACTTTCGTACATGGGAAACCATGCGTCTAGGTTATGATAGATATCATATGACTTGAGAATTATTCTTGGTTAACCCAATAGACCCCAAAGAAAAATGAGAAGATTACTATCATGTTCCTTCCAATGGTGAGTCTTTTCTTGACATATAACTATCTCCACCGTCTGCGATTGAACATTATGTTTCAACCAAACTCCAAGATCATATAGGTAGTGCTCGTAGATATACTCAGCAAGTGGATGTGCACAACCCTGTCTTATGATAACTCGAGATTGTATGTCATTAGACATCTTGTATGATAGTGACAAAACACCCTTCCAAAGTTGGGTTCGCCTCACCCTATTCGGTTCACCAAAATTAAATATCAAATGGCGTATACAATACGACACACTTATCTAAAGTTCTCAATAAAATTATTTCCATACTATTTAGGAGAACCTCAATGACTATAGACCACCGATTCTATTTCCTGTTACTCCCCGGTCAAACCAAAACTACACTCTTGTTACCTGAAAGGAATTGTGAAGAAAAAGGGTGAGCACAAATAGCCCAGTAAAGAATATCATAACTAAAGATAATTAAATTATCAATAGCCTTCTTCAGAAATAAATCAGAGATTTAGAACATATGGTAGATGATAAAACTTTTCAACCATAGTTGCAGCGGAACGAGCAATCCATTAGAATACTCAAATAGACCATAATGTATATCATCTTCTATGTTAAAAGTCCACCAACAATGTTTTATCCTCAGAACATCAATCAACAGTTCTCGCCCACAATCATATGAATAACTCATAATCATATTTGTGGTTCCAAATTTCTTTTCTCATCCAGACTAAGATAATTTTCATCATTGCCTTTACCGAAACATCAAACATCATGGTTATACCAAATCACAGCTTCTCGCTCATAATCATACTAATAAATTCATATTTGCACTGTGAGCCAAAGATATTCATTAACAGGTCATCTTTGCACTACGAGCCAAAGATATTAAACAATAGGTCATCTTTGCACCACAGGCCAAAGATATTCACCAATAATTCATCTTTGCACTACAGGCCAAAGATATTTAACAACAAGTCATCTTTGCACTACGGGCCAAAGATATTCATATCTCAAAGAAATATATAATCATTTCAGAATTTATATAAACAATAATTAAACCATGTTGATCAATTCACCTTTGCACTTAAGCTAAAGATAATCATTTATAAATTCAATGGTCATGATCATACCAGTCATCAATTCATCTTTGCACTACTGGCCAAAGAGAACCTATAGTCACGATCATACCAATAATCTACCCATCTTTACACTTAAGTCAAAGAGAAATTTCATCACCGGAATTATAAAAATGTTATATATGATAATAAAAACAATATGATCAACAACTGCATTTAATTTCAAGAATAAGATTCATAAATCAATGATTTCATAACGCCTTAATCCAAATGTTATAAATCACTTAATAATCTCATAATCTAATATTATTAATATCACCCCAATATCTTAATCATTTCTTAAACTTATAAATAATTTATTTTAATTATTTATACTTTACTAATTAATGCATTTAATCATCCTAAAATTCTAAACTCATAAAATTTCATCACCAATAACCAAAACCCTCATAAACAATTTGCATATACCTTATATAGGATTTCCAAGCCATAAAATCCTATTTTCTAATTTTGTTACTTCACATAACATATTTAATTCATTTACTCATAACTAGTCCATTTTCATGAAAAATACCAAATCATGATAAACAAATTTTCTTTTCTGGGATTTAGCAAAACATAGTCCCATATTGAACATATATTTTTCTCGGAATTTTTAAAATTCATTTACTATTTTTCATATGGCCAAAACTGCCGAATATTTAAACATTTATCATAAATTGTACTTTTGTCCAAATATTCCGAAATTTACAGGGTATACTGATATTATATAGATGTACTCCCAATAAAAACTTCATCAATTTTGGAGTTAACCACAAGGAGTTATAAGGGTTTACTTTTAAAATAGTCTTTTCTCATAAAATTCATAACTCTTAATTTATACATCCAAAAATCGCCATTTTTGGACACAATCTAGAAAACTCATCAAATTATCATTTCAAATTTTTCTAGAATTTTGAATGTCCAGAAAAATTATGAAACTGAAGAAACATAATAACCCTTTACAATCCTTACATAATAACGATAATATCCCTTACCTCAAAAGAACAAAGATTTGATCGAATGTCGGCTATAACGTTGAACTAACTTGCAATCAGATAGAAACACTCAAAGTATCAAAATACTCACAAGAATACGCTCGATAATATAGAGAGAGAAAACTTCAGTTTCTGGTGTGATTTTCAATTCTAACCTAAGCACTCTATTTATAGGAAATTTCTTAGAACACCAAAGCAGAAAATTTATTAAAATAATATATTTATATATATAACAAATTTCATACGCCTCTTTTGAATTTAGATTCCAGCATTTCCCACATGCAAAAGTATAATTGTGGGGCCCACCTTCTAGAAAAACATGTTTTAAACAAAATTAATTCAGACCCAATATTTCGGAACTTCAATAATTCATAATAAATAGCCCTTTTATCAGAAAAATTCAAATCTTATGTCTGTTCCATAGGAAATTTAATTCTCTACAACTTTGCAGAAGAAAGTTTTTCTAAATTCCAAATGTAAATTGACAAGAAATCCACATACTGAGACGATTTTACAGCTATAATCAAATTTCAGTCAAAAATTGTGTCCACCAACATGTTTAACATGTGTTTAGCATTTATAGTAACAAAAATACTCTTCCTCCTAATTTATTCATATATCACACATTCATTGTAAAAATATCACCATTATTATATTATTAAAATATAATAATATATTTAAATGAATTATTTTATCAGAAAAGATAAAATATCAACTTTCAACAATTATCACATTAAAAATTTTCTCCATCTACATCCACATAAAATGAATATTTTCCTTATCATATAAATCAATAATTAATTATTCACAAATAATATTATAGAATCACAATTGTGACGCCCCCAAAATAGGTATACATCACCCATCTTGAGTCGCCAATTACATGGTACAAAATTCAAATACAACTTAATAATACAGTGGTCGTGTAAAATACGACAAAACATATGCTGTGAGTTTTAATACAAATATTGTCATCTAGACAATATCCACACTCAATTGAGTCCTCATTACATTTATTATCACACTATTTAATAGAATAGTGAGGACTACTAATGTTATTAACTGGACCGTCACTCCGTTCCCTGACTAGTCTCTGCTACGTTCTCATTTCCTGAAGAGAACAATGAAAGTAAAAGGGTGAGCTCAACTAGCACAGTAAGAAATATTATGACTAAGATAATACCAAATTAATTATCGTTAGCCTTCAACAGTGTTAAACTGATACAATATAACAAACATCAAGTTTAACTGCAATGAACAAGCAATCCATTAAAAGAGTCAAGTAGAGAATAAAATCTACTATCTTTTATGATTTAAAAGGTTTTTCATCACTTTTTCGCTGGGACTCAGCTTAATAAATAATCCACATCATCCCTGCACTATGACCAATAATATTCATTAGTATCACAACCATAAATTATCCATGCACTACGGGCCAATGAGGACTTTTACCACATCATTCGTAACATTACGGTCATGATTATACCGAATAATCCCTGGTCATAATCATACCAAGTCCATCTATGCATTACAGGCCACAGATGACTTTCAACATAATATAAACATGAGGATGATGACAATGATATAAGAATTCAATAAAACAAGTTCAAGAATTAATTTATCCAGGAACTAATAACGTCCAAATTGTCAACATGATACTTCTTTGTAGAGTAAATTTCAAGAATGCTCGGAAGAATATTTCGATGAAAAGATAGTGGATGAAGTGCAAATATCAAGGATATTCCACTAATTTCATGGAGTATAAAAGTCAAAACTTTAACCAACTGAGTATAATAGAGAATGGAAAAACAAAAGAAATCACCAGGCATGCGATAGTACCGCATGCATGAGTTATTCAAATGTAATAAATAATGGAACCAAGTCATGCGTAAATGCACGTATATGATATTCCAACAGAATAATAAATAACGGAACCAGTCAAAGTAAATTGCACCGACAGGATGTTCCAATGTAAGAATAATAAATAACGGAACCTGTGTCATGCATAAACGCATGTATGGGATGTTCCAACAGAATAATAAAGAATGGAATAATGTAAGAAATTCACCATGTATGCGGTACTTCAGATGATAAAAGTTATTCCAACATAATGATAAAGAATGGAATAATGGAAGAATTTTTACCATGTATGTTCTTGATGACAAAGTTATTCCAACATAATGATAAAGAATGGAATAATGTAATAATTTCACCATGTATGCAGTATTTGACAGACAAGTTATTCCAACATAATGATAAAGAATGGAATAATGTAAGAATTTCACCAAGTATAGGGTAGCCCACGATACAAAAGTTATTCCAATGTAATAAAAAAATTGAATAATGTAAGTTCTCTTCATGAATACGAAGAAATAATACCCCTTACTGTACAACAAAAAATATCCCTTACCTTAGAAGAAACCTGGATATAGGAGAAGTGAAGTAGCGAGTAATACTTTTCTTCTTTTCTCTATAGTTTTCTCTAGAGTTTCAAAGATGAATTCGTAAGAAATAATGAAGGAATGAGCTTCTATTTATAGGAGAATGGACCTGAATAGTAACTAATTCCTAAACGGTCCAAATTGATTTACTTTTTAAATGTATCGGTCCAGATTGGTTTACTATAAAATATTCTAATAAAACAAAATCTTTTAAATAAAATATAATATATTCTATTTATAATCTAATAAAGCGAATAACTTTATAAAAGTATTCTGCTTTTATATAAAAAGATTTTACAATGTAAACACTACGCAGCACTATGCAAACACTATGCATAATAAAAATATAATATATTCTAATTATTGTCTAATAAAATAAATAAATTTATAAAAGTATTTTATTTTATATAAAAAGATTTTACTATGCAAAACACTATGCATAATAAAATATAATATATTCTATTTATAGTCTAATAAAACTAATAACTTTATAAAAGTATTCATTTTATATAAAAGCTTTTTCTGCATTTTTATTACATTAATAATACTAATAAAACAAAATTTCATCATCATTATTATAATTCACACTATTAATCCACTGTGTCGCTCCCAAGAAAGAGGGGGCTTTCCAATAAGGATTTTTTCCTATTGGCGCGCAATTAGGTGACTAAACCTCTCATTGGCAGAACTTCTAGACATCATTAATATTGCAAATAATAATATTAATAACTTTGTCGTCTCAATTATTGATTTAATAATATATAAAATATCGACAATAATTGAATCAAATAACATGAGATACTATGCAACAATTACTGAAGCAATAATTGAACAAAACTGAGTGACTTCTCACGTAAGTATCAATAATTAATATCGTGTGCTACTATGCAACCACGCGTATTACTATACTTTTACTATCGAGTAGTTCAACAGTTTTAACGGTAAAACTTCCGCCGTTATTTTCATAAAAATATTTTTGTCATTTTCTCAATCCGACAATAATTCCGTTGTGGGGTCCACCAATGATTGTGTCGTTTAGATTTAATATTCCTCGCTAAAATGAATATTCTCCGACCAATCGAATATTATATAACAACTTGCGTACTTTGCAAAATTTATAAATATTACCCACAACTATAACATTATCTCAAATCCACACCAAAATTTTCAAAAAAAAATATTTCGAGAAAATTAAATCTTTATTCGTAAAATTTGGGATTTTACAATCTCCCCTCCTTATGAAATTTTGCCTCGAATTTACGTGACGTACTTTGTACGTAACAGATGAGGACACTTCGTCAGATTCTAACTCTTGAGGTATAACCTTTAAGCGTAGAATATATTCCAGGATTTTAACAGGTACATCTTCATACGTTAAATTATCCGCTATCTCATCCGGTTCTAAATCAATAATGTGGTTCGGGTCGTCCACGTATTTACGTAACATCGATACGTGAAAAACGTTATGAACACGCGACATACTTGGCGGTAAAACGAGTCTATAGGCCACAGTTCCTACTCGATCAAGGATTTTAAATGAGCCAATAAAATCGAGGGTTGAGATTTCCTCTCTTCATCGATTCTTGCTTCTAGAATAACGTCCTCTTGAACCTTCTTCTTCACATTCATCAGCTCTGAGTATTTTGCTTGAGCGGCATTAACTTTATCGATTAAAGTCGATTCTACTCGTATATTCGTTATCTTCACGTGGGTTCGTATATTTGTACTCGTAAACGCATACTATCTTCTACTCAACGCGTCAGCAACCACGTTCGCTTTTCCACGATGGTATTGAATGGTACGATCGTAATCTTCAACAGCTCGAGCCAACGTCTTTGGCGCATATTACGTTCGTTTTAGTTGAAGAAATATTTAAGGGTTTTAGAAATGGGGTTTTGTACTGAGGTTAGTACAAAATTCGATTTCATGCTCTGAGGTAGGCCAAGAAGTCTTCAGAATACGCCAGGAAATTTATTAATGATAGAAATATCATTCAAAACTGTGACCCTCGTCCAAGACTTGGATAGCACGCCACATTGATACCTATCAACTTGCCACCGTTATTCACGCGTCCCCTACGGATAGTCTGGCTTCGGTGCATTCCACACAAAGAAGTCAACAACGAAAGGATCGGGGCTCTTTACTTATGGCTTGATATAACAGTGATTGACTTTAGTGGTTTGGTTGCTTGAATTCGCATAACAGGTTGATTAAGAATATAAAAGCTAACAACCTTACGAAAAGCATGATGAGTATTTAACCAATCGATTCCAAAAATCACATCAAAGACAAGTTTTTTCAAAGAGATAAGATTGACAGGTAACGTGAAAGTGTCGATTTGAATCAAACAAGATTTATAAATAATGGATGTAATGAAGGTTTCTCCTAACAGAATTTTAACAGATAAGTCAAAGTCTAATTTCTCAATAGCCAAGTTCAAACATTAAACACAACTAGGTGAAATACAAGAATGGGTAGAACCGATATCAAATAAGGTATAGACTTCGTAAGCGTTTATGATTAACTTACCCATGACAACTTCGTTCGGGTTCCTCGACAAACACTCTCACTTAAACTATCGACTTTAACTTGTCTGAGACATCCTTTGGCATCACCATCCCAGCTGGACTTGACTTTACTACACGATAAAATCGAGCTAGGTGACCTTCTCTTCCGCAATTGAAACACGCTTTGGATTGCTGCGTATAGTTTGGACGGATGTGTCCCTCCTGTCCACATTTGAAACATACGACCGATGGTCGTTCTTCTTCCTTTGAAACGGGTGTTGATGCTGCTGTCTTTCCATCATTATTGAACCTTCTCTTCTTGAAATTTCCACTTCTATTATCTTGGCCATGATTACCACCGAAGTGGTTACCATTCTTGGCATGATAATTTCCCCCACGATGGTTATCATTGTTCCGATGGTCATTGCCACCGGTAAAATTATTATCGTGTTGTTGGTTGATGCCTTTCGGTTGTGCTGACTCATTATCGCGCTCCAATAACTGAGCCATATTCACAACATCTGAATATAAAAAAAGTTTATGAGAAATGAGGTATTAACGTATATCAGGTTTCAAACTTCGCAGAAACATTCGCGTCATTCACTCCTCATTATCGACCAAATGGGATGTAAATCAGGATAATTCTGCAAATTTAGCCTCATACTGCGACACGATCATATTGTTTTGCTCCAGCTGGATAAATTCCACCTCCTTCATGTGACGAATACTTTCAGGAAAGTACTTGTCGTTGAATAATTCTTGAAATTTCTCCCAAGACATCTTGAGTGCGTCAGGCTGGGTACGTTTTACAGATTTCCACCAATGATATGCTTCTTCACGCAACATAAAGGTGGCGAATGGATCTTTTTGTTCCTCTGAGCATTCTAAGACATCAAATATCTTGGTGATCTGCTTAATCCACGTCTCTGCCTTAAGTGGGTTTGGCTTTCCAAAAACTCTGGTGTCCCAGCTCCTTGAACTGCTTAGTGGTGACCAACCGTGGGTTGCCATTGTTTCCACCTGTATTATGAATAGGAGTCTCTCTCGTTTGGTGTTTCATGAATTCTAAAAAGCTCCTAAACGTACCGTTGCTCGTCATTTAATCAGTGTTGTTGTTTACATGAGGATTATCGCCTTCCTGTTGCACATTATTCTGGCTATTGATCAGCGGTGACTCAATGGTCTCATGTGCTCCATTGCTTACCTCAACATTTTTAGATGCCATTTTCAAACACCGATCACACTATTTAATGTAATAGTGAGGACTACTAATGCTATTAATCGGACCGCTACTTCGACTAGTCCCTCGCCGTTCTCATTTCTCAAGAGAACAATGAAAGTAAAAGGTGAGCTCAACTAGCCCAAAGAAGAAACACACCACAAGAAAAAAATATTAAACATATTCATCGATGTTAATATAAGACCGACCGAATATTTAGTCGACATTAATTCAGTTAGAATTAATGTATCCTCGACTGACATCAGTCGGATTTAAGATCTTCTCCTTAGCGCGAGGGTTTCCCACCAGCGCGAATATATAATCGACAGAATATGTGTCATCCTCGATGGAATAATTCGTCGAGGTTATTATAACGTCGACAGACACAACCTCGACGGAAGTCCGTCGAAAATAAACCTAAAAAAACCCGTCGCCTTCCCTGCACCCTCTCATTTTCATTTCCCTCTCTATTTCTACATTTTCCGCTCTATTTTTCTCTAGACCACTGATCTCTCTCTCTTTCTCTATCTCTCTCTCATACGCCCGTCCCAACCCCCTCTCCACCGGTCCCCCCACCCGCACCCAAGACCCCACTCCCCCCCACGGTCGTCCCCCCGCACGACCCCACCCCGCCTTGCACTCCCCCACCCCTCTCCCCTCAATGACGCCGCCCCCACCCTCAGACGACTCCTGCACCCCACCCCACCCCACCCCCTCGTGTACCCCACTCCCAAACCCTTCCCCATTCCCCACCCCTCTCCCCTGCACTTCGACTCCACCCAAAGACTCATCATCACGGCCACGACCCACTGTCACGATCAACGAGAGATCGCCACCACACTTAGACTCTCTTCTTTCGTAATTTTAAAGGTATTGAGTATATATATATATATATATATATATATATATATATATATATATATATATATATATATATTAGTATGTATGAAATTTAAGTATGAAATTTGTGTATGAATTTGGTATTATATATAATGTGCAATTGGTCTAAATTTATTTTATTTTTTGGATTGATAATGTATAATGTATATATGAATTTTTTTTGGTATTATAATGTATATATGAATTTTGCTTTTTGGTCATTTGGGTCCAAAATTGGTCATTTCATACTTTCCGTATATGTATAACATCCATTTTATTGTTTGGTTTTATTTTCTTTTATGTAATTGCAAAGTATATTTCTTCAATTTCAATATTGTATGTCAGTATGTTAATAACAAAGAAAGTAATTTTATGCTTGATATTTCGATTTAAATTTCCCCAAAATTTCGCTGTAATTTTCGAGATGCAAAATCTGTTGTTTTAATAACTATTTATTACTTAATTTACTAATACTAAAATTCACTAATTAATTAAGTAGCATTTACTTAATTAGTTTTCGACAAATAATTTATACTTCAAATATCAATTATTTTAATCAACTTAATTAAAAAAAACAAAATAAAATAAAAAATCACTATTTAATATACTAATATATAATTCGTAATAAAATAAAATAAAGTTTAATAAATGAAATAAATATAATTTAATATATAAATAGATTAAATTAAAAATAAAAATTATTAAAAATAAATAAAATAAATAAAACAATAAATTTCATTTAATTTAGTTTATTAAATAAAATAAATTTTAAAAATGAGATAATATAATATAATAAAAAAATAAATTAAATTAAAATAATTAATAAATTAAAAAATAAAATAAAAATAAAATAAAATAAAATAAAATAAAATAAAATAAATTAAATTAAATTAAAAAAATTAAATTAAATTTAATTTAATAATTAATAAATGTTATAAGGTAGTTTAATTTAATTTAATTTAATAAAAAAATTTAAAAATTATATTATATAATACAAAATAAAATAAATTAAAATAAAACAAAAAAATATTAATAAAATAAAATAAAATAAAATAAAATAAAATAAAAAATAATACATTAAATCATCTCAAAATAATAAACTAAGTAGCATTTGCTTAGTTGAGATGCAATTCAAAGAGACTGAATATATAAGAATGTTGTCGCGGAAATAAAATAATATACTTTGCAACTTAATTAGAAACCCCTTTGACAAGTAGGAGTGAATATCGAACAGTAGTCTCTATAGATTCCAAATAATAATTCTAATAAACTAAGTACCGTTTACTTAGTTTATCATTATCAAAATAAACTAAGTAGCATTTGCTTAGTTTGCCACAATTTTCAATAAACTCGATAATACTCTACCTACATATATATGTACTCTTCCTTGTATGCAGGATTCGACGTAGCAGTTGCAGTTAATAGTACTCCAACCGGTTCCTCGACAGCAATTAAAAAAAAGGGTCGTAGTTTCTGTTTGTGTCTTATACTCGAATAATAAAGTTAATTGAATTATTGAAGACATTCATCACTGTTCCATCATAACAGATGCCAACATATGGAAGGGGTTCCATTAAGTTGTTGAACAAAGTTATAGTTAGTTAACCCTCTAATGATGAACGATCACTTCACTAGAATGAGCATTGCCGATATGGGTCCAATCCATGATATATATTTTTCACCACCCAAATTCCTCGATGGGTATTTGGAGTGGTGAGAAGCTTTTTATGGCATGGATTGAACCCATATCGTGCAATGATTCATTCATAGTAGAGAAGTGATCGCTCGCTCATTAGAGGGTTGCTTAACTTGGAACTTTGTTCAATAGCTTAATGGAACTCCTTCTGGATGTTGTCATCGTTATGGTGGAACAATGTTGAGGAATGTCCGCAAGAATTCAATTAACTTTATTAATAGAGTATAGGACACAAACAGAACTACGAATTTTTTTTTTGTCCGACATCGCCATGAACTATTGAGTACTATTAATGAATCGCAACTAATATGAAACTTAGATTTATAACTAATAAACTAAGTAGCATTTGCTTAGTTTTCCACAATTTTCAATAAACTCAATGATACTCTCCCTTTGCTCTTCAATACACTATATAAATATATATATAATATACTTTGAAACTTAGAAACTGCTTTGACATTCACTCAAGAGGAGTGAATGCTTTAATAGTCCCCGCTTGGGACTGTTATTGGATGTTATGTCTCTCACTTAGGTCGATGCTATAATTCACAAGTGCGACGTGTTTATAATTTTTGAGGATTTTTCACCGGTGTCTCTACATATGTTCTTCGAAAGTGCATACTTAGACTAAGTTGTCTTGGTCTATTTTCGTACTTGAAGACCATGGGGAGGTGATGTCAAATTTTCTTAAAATATTATAAACACGCACCTTGTGAATGACACTAATGAGGAGACGATCCAGAACTGGATGTAAGCTTCAACCCTCGTAGAGAGTGGAGATATATACTAGGTAAACTAAATACATGCATATATATTCTAATTGGGTATTTTCTTCAATTAAAGATGTCAGCCGACCGGAGTTGGATGTACCGTAGGATACCAATTGATGGGAGGGGATTAGTTGATGCGTACCGTGAAGGGGTGTCCAATTTTATGAACAAAGCAATAGAACATGTTGATGATCCGAACGGAAAGATGAGATGCCCGTGTTCCAAGTGTAAGAACATGATATGGAAGACTGCCGATGAAGTTAAATTTGACTTATATTCACGTGGGTTTGTGGATGGGTATTCGGTATGGATTCATCACGGGAATCAGCTGAGTTTAGAGAACGGACATATAGTACTGTAGACCACTCGGATCACGGGGATTCGCAAGCAGATAACTATGACGTCGTGCAGATGTTGGTTGATGCGTATGGCCCTACCAATATTGACTGGGCTGAAAACGAGCATGCGTCAAGCAGTTCTCAGCAAAAGCCAAATGATTCAGCAGCTGCTTTCTACAAGTTGCTATCTGAATCGGGTGTTCCATTGTATCCTGGAAATGACAAGCACACCAAAGCTTTCTTCATAGCTATTTAAGCTTTTATATTTCAAGAATGAGCATGACTGCAGTGAGAGAGGATTCAATGATTTGCTTGATATTCTCAGCGAGTTCTTACCCAGGGATAATACGCTGCCCGCGAATTACTATGAGGTGAAGAAGATGGTTAAGGGGTTGAATCTCGGGTATGAGAAGATCGATGCTTGTGAGCAGGATTGCATGTTATATTATGGGGAGGACAAAGATAAGGTGCAGTGTGATATCTGAAACTCGCCAAGGTACAAGATCACAAAACGTGGAGGGAAGGAGAAACATGTTCCAAAGAAGATTTTACGGTATTTTCCTCTCATACGAGGTTGCAAATGGGCTTATTCATGTCTCGCAAGACACCGCTTCAAAGATATGAGTTGGCATAGAACAAGGGATGTCGTGTGCTCGGTCACCGACTCACCACCAAAGCAGATGGAGATGAATGGAAGAATTTTGATGCCAATTTTCCACAATTTGTCAAGAAGTTAGGAATGTCAGGATTGGGATGGCTACAGATGGATTTTGTCCATTTAATAATTTTAGTCACCTTTATTCGCTTTTGGCAAATGATTATGGTAGCTACAATCTTCCACCGTTAATGTGCATGAGGGATCCGTGATCTTTTCTTGACCTTACTTATACCGGGGATAAGAGTCCTACAAAAGACATTAACGGTACCTCAGGCCGTTAGTCGATGAACTTAAGATGCTATGGGAAACAAGTGTTCAGACTTTTGATAAATCTGTCGGGCAGAATTTTGTGATGAAGGCAGCCTTGTTGTGGACTATCACTGACTTTTCCAAGACTTGGGATGATTAGTGGTTGGTCGACTCATGGCAAGTTGTCATGTCCATCTACATGGGGATGTGCAAGGCACTCAACTACGCCATGGCTTCGAAAACTAGTTTCTTTGAATCGTCAGAGATTCTTGCCTCGCCGAAAGCACAATTATAGAAAGATGTCTACACAATTCAACAAAAGACAGAGAAGAAAGGGGTTGTTGGTCGCTTGTTTGGGCAAATGTACATATCAATGTCAGTAAATGATCTAACATTTCCACCCCCGGGAAGGAGCATGGTACGTTGAGAGCTATAGGATATGGGAAAAGTCATAATCGGACTCACTCGCCAATTTGGTTTGAGTTGTTACATCGGGTCACACTAGCACTTCATCATTGTATAGATGTTATGCATACGTAAAAGAATGTATTTGAGAACTTGTTTTACACCATACTAGATACAAGTGGTAAAACAAAAGACAATGATAAAGCACGAAAGACTTGGAGGAAATGAATATCAAAGGGAATTGTGGTTCGACCTAACAACACAAAACCAAAAGCTCCATTTTGTCTTACCAAGCAACAAAGTTGAAAACATTTGCAAGTGGCTTAGCGATTGAAGCTCTGTGATGGATATGCTTCTAACATATCTCGTTGTACTAAGGTTGAGCAGCTTGAAAATTATCGGGCTTCAAAAGTCACGATTGTCATGTATTCATGCGTAAGTTGATGCCAATTGCATTTCGTGAGATGTTACCCAGAATATTAATGATACTTTTACCGACTTTCAAATTTCTTTTCGGATATTTGCTCAATCGTTATAAGGTATAGTGATGTGGAGCAGATGGAGAAAAACATAGTGTTGATAATGTGCAAGCTCGAAATGATTTTACCACGGGTTCTTCGACAAAGATGGAGCATTTGCCTATTCATCCGCCATATGAACTTAAGCTGGAGGACGGTGGTAATATCGATGGATGTATCCATTTGAGAGGTAATATCACATACATTGTGCAATATTCGTTATCTTTATATTTAACTTATCGTAATATATATCACATACTTTCATGTGTGATGTATGTATGCGCTATACGATTAAAGAAGAAAGTTAAAACAAAGCGCGCAGTAGAGGGTTCTATTGTTGAACGCTATACGGAGGAAGAGCTTGTCAACTTCGCTTCGTTGTACTTTTGACGATGTAGTCGCAACGAAGCATAACCATCTAAGTTGGAATGAGGTCGTGGGATCCGTCTGGTCGGCCGATGATGAGTTGGTTGTATTCACTTATCCAAACTAAACCATTTGGACATGAGAAGAAGACTTACCTAACCGATAAAGATTTAAAGATTGTCTCTACATACATGCGTTTCTAAATATGCCTCAAGTATCGTCACACATCAAGTATGTATTATTACAAGTTGAAAATGCTTTATCTATCCTTAATCAAAAATTAATTAATTGCCATATTATTGTACGCATTCATTCGAATTGGAAGCGCATGCTTCTAACCCGGTCGATGTAATCACGATGGAAGCATTCACTAATGCAAATTTTCACCAAAGGGTTTAAGAGAAGGGTCAAGAAGAGAAGAACGTATGATCATTTTAGAGATGTCATTTTAGGTCCGCATAAACTTGTTAGTTCATTTTCGTGTCAGTATATCGTGAATGGGTATAGATTCAAGGTTGATGACTTGAATGAATTCGACATCACCAACTCCAAGCATTGTCGTGTTGGGAAGTTGTTATGGAGATTCTGAATCCAATTACTATGGAAGATTAAAGGAAGTGGTTGTGCTCAATTATCCAGGGGCTAAAAAGGTCGTTACATTTAAGTGTCGCTGGTTTGATACTGCAAAGGGTGTTAAAGTTGATCGTAATAGAATCGTAATAAAGAGATATTAAACTGCTTTTACAACCGATGATGTATTTGTGTTAGCCAGCCAAGCAACTCAAGTGTACTACGCCCCTAATGTCGCTCACAAAGAGAACCCCCGGTATACAAGGCCAGTGACAACGAAGACTCTACCATTTGATGGTACTAATTTGTCTCGAACGGATGACCCATTGCAAGAACAAGTTAGTAATCCCACCAATGCCAGGTATATGATGATGACGATGTGTTGGGTGATGATGTCGTTGACGTACTCGATGTCGACGAAGTGGAGGAAGATGTGGTTGTTAGTCCGTATGTGATGGTAGAAGATGATATTGAGGAAGAAATTGATATAAGTAAGAGGAAGAGATGTAATTAGAGGATGAAAATGATTTTGACTCGATTTGGGTTTGACGACGCACTACTTCTTCACTAATTGGTGTTTTGTAAATACTATACAATAAAATCAATCATTAATATATATATATATATATATATATATATATTTCCCACACATAGGATGGCCATTTGATCGCTCATCGATCTATGTCTCGTCTTATTTCAAAGAAGTACAACTATATATGCCTCGACATACGGTGGAGGTGGTCGTGGTGTGGCGGCCGCTCCGGATCGGGTGACTATCCCTGTGGAGGGTCGTCTTCAGATGCTAGTGAGTTGATTTCTTTTTTGGCTCAGTAACATTATTTTCATAACTATATTATACATTCATTTACTATTTTTGGACAATGTCATAACTATATATATTAACATACAGATGCTAGACGTCGCTGCTGTCATGAGGGCTTAACCTCTACGATTAGGTCATCCACCAAGCAAAAAGGTTCGATATAGCCCAGCTTGATGTCACTCGTCTGTGTAGGTTTCAACTATAATATATCACTTATGTTCAATTAGAATGATATTATCATGTGATTAATAAATTAAAATGTTCTTAATAAATTTTGTATTCTAGTATTATGGATCTTGTCGCTAAGGTGATCAGACACGCCATCCGCCTCGGCGATCTCCCCACCGGGTCAGATGCGATTTAGTCAAGACGACGCACATTACGATGCCGGCTTCATGGTGACAGTGTGTTATGGAGTTTCACGTAAGTCGACTTATATATATTAAATCAAGGTCCATGCATGTTATTTACATATTGTTCAAATAATAAATTATACGTATGTTATGTCTGTTTGATAGAGATACTACAAGATACGAGGCCTCAAGATCATCGAGGAGATGGATGGTGACGCCATTATCATTGCCCACATCTCGAAGAATTATGCTGGTTGGTTGTACGAGATGCGACAGAGGGCGTCCCAAGCGATATAAGAAACGCCCGAGACTACTTTTGAGATCATCATCACCACAAGAGATCGATGCAAAGATGGGTCATGGCGTGTGTGCGATCGGGATGATGTCTGCTGCTCAAGACCAAGTCGAGCAGATGAAGAAGAATCATGGCAAGTCATGAAGTTGTACATACTTCGCTCGCAATATTTCTGTGGAGGTTAAGTCAGATGTATTTTCTTTAGTTTAGTTTAATCTTATATTGCAACTATAGTAAATTAAGGTGATCTTATTTAATGTATATGATCTAGGCCATGCGAGTAGCTTAGTCAATGACCTCCTACTATGATCGAAGTTTGGGATAGAGTCCATATACCAAGGGCTCTACTGGGTCGATTTATATCTCCAAAGAAGACTAGCTATACGGTAATACATTTACTATAATAGATATTATTTAGGATAATATTATGTAATTTATATGATGATACCAAGATAACTCACTTGTATATCAAATTACGTGAGCGGTTTGAGAAGCTCGCAACCAAAGAGAGATAAGCAGAGTTATAGTCGCTAGGGCGATGTCGAGACGTTAGATTCCACCGCCCCTCCACCCGAGATTAGTTTATCTCAGACGAAGAGATGGCTCTTTGGGTCGCATCTCAGATACTCCCACTAGTACTACCACCCAAAGACGAGTGTTGGGTTACCGAGGATACCAAATTTATATAATCGCCAGAGGTATAATATTTTGTTTATTTCATGTTTATGAATAAAGTAAACTTGTAATATTATTCATGTTATATTTATTTTTGTAGGCTCTAGCCAGGCTCACGGCCCGAGAGAGCCTCGTGGGACCATCACATACGGGCTACCGGCTTAGATGATGCTTTGTTCCAGGCGTGTTATGGTCATGGTGTTTGAGAGGTTTGAGATCGATCCATTGTTCCATCGCTCAGACCCGCCCACCAAATTTTCGCTCCATCACCTTGCAGCAGACGCACAAATTGGTGCCACCGCCGAGAGTACGGGTATTCCTCCGAGCAGTGGGCCGCGATACGCGACGAGATTGTTCGGATGGTGGTTACCTTAGTCGAGGACGCGTTTGGGCCGATGTTGAGTCAGCGCTCGATCGACTGCTCAGGTATATTTCGTTTTAAATACAAATATATATTCTGGCATGTTATTTAATTTTCATTTAGTATCTTTAAATGAAACATTATATATGAACTAATGAGTTACATTATATTGTATCAACAGGTGACGAGCGGACTGACGAGCGGGATGACGATTTTCATACTCCGTAGTAAATACGACGACCGCACCGATGATTCTTCTCACACCGGGGGCTCTACTAGCTTGACTTAGTTTACATTCTTTTGTAGTTTAAATTCTTTTGTATTAATTTTACATAACTTTTGACGTACATATTGTAGTTTAAAGTATTTTATCATTAATTACTTTGGTTTTGTTGCGGTTTGACACTTAGCTTAATTTAGCTTAATGGGATGTTTGTTATAATTAGTTTAGATTAATGGGATCTTTTGTAATTTATATTAGTTTAATTTACTTTGATTAAAGCAGTTTTACATTTCATTACTTTGGTTTATTGCGGTTATGCTAGTAGAAATGGGATGTTTTTGACATTTAGCTTAATTTAGCTTGTGTATGTGATGTTGGGAAAAAAAGTGTGTACACATGTGTACAAGATGTGGGTTAAATCCTCGGATATTGCAAAAAAACAAAAAAATATTTTAAAAAAAAAAAAGAACCTCGATTTTAAGAATGGTATTCTCGACGGATAACCGCCGAGGTTAAGGTTCTTCCCATTTTTTGGTATATCGCCACGCGGCATACATAGCCTAAATCAATATCCTCGACGGACGAAGTTATAGAGTCTCCATTTTAATTTCGTCGCTGTAAGGTGATTTTCCATTTTTTCAGTCGCCACGTGGCATGACTATCATCGATCGAATATCCTCGACATATATATATTCGATTGGGGATATATTAACTCCGATCGAATGTTCGATCTAGAATAGTTCCGTCGATGTTAAGTATTCCCTAATCAAGAATCGATGACTTATTTTCGACGTGTATATATGAATTTTTAATCGAATATTTACATCGGAGATAAGGTGGTGGTCATGATCATGCTAACAATCGTCCATTAATGCACTACGGGCCAATGAGGACTTTTACCACATCATTTGTAACATTACAATCATGATTATACCGAATAATCCTCGGTCATAATCATACCAAGTCCATCTATGGACTATGTGCCATGAATGACTTTTATCATAATATAAACATGAGGATGATGACAATGATATAAGAATTCAATAAAACAAGTTCAAGAATTAATTTATCCAGGAACTAATAACGTCCAAATTGTCAACATGATACTTCTTTGTAGAGTAAACTTCAAGAATGCTCAGAAGAATATTTTCATGAAAAGATACTGGATGAAGTGCAAATATCAAGGATATTCCACTAATTTCGTGGAGTATATAAGTCAAAATTTTAACCAACTAGGTATAATAGAGAATGGAATAACAAAAGAAATCACCAGGCATGTGATAGACCGCAGAGACAGGTTATTCCAATGATAATAATAAATAATGAGAACCAGTCATGCATACATAAACGCACGCATGTGGGATATTCTAACAGAATAATAAATAACGGAACCAGGTCAGGTGAAATTCGCACTAACAGGATGTTCCAACAGAATAATAAATAACGGAACCAGGTCATGCGTAAACGCACAGACAAGATGTTCCAAAAGAATAATAAAGAATGGAATAATGTAAGAATTTCACCATGTATGCAGATTTAAGAGACAGACAAAGTTATTCCAACATAATGATAAAGAATGGAATAACTGAAGAATTTCACCATGTATGCGGTACTTCGCATAGACAAGTTATTCCAACATAATGATAAATAATGGAATAACAGAAGAATTTCACCAAGTATAGGGTAGCTCACAGATACAAAAGTTATTCCAACAGTAATAAAAAATGGAATAATGTAAGTTCTCTTCATGAATACGAAAGAAATAATACCCTTTACTGGTACAACAAATAATATCCTTACCTTAGAAGAAACCTGGATATAGGAGAAGTGAAGTAGCGAGAATACTTTTCTTCTTTCTCTCTATAGTTTTTCTCTAGAGTTTCAAAGTGAATTCGTAAGAAATAATGAAGGAATGAGCTTCTATTTATAGGAGAATGGGTGAATAGTAACTAATTCTGAACGGTCCAGATTGATTTACTTTTAAAGCAGACGGTCAGTATTGGTTTACTATAAAATATTCTAATAAAACAAAATCTTTTAAATAAAATATAATATATTCTATTTATAATCTAATAAAACGAATAACTTTATAAAAGTATTCATTTTATATAAAATGATTTACTATACAAACACTATGCATGCACTATGCAAACACTATGCATAATAAAATATAATATATTCTAATTATATCTAATAAAACAAATAACTTTATAAAGGATTACATTTTTATATAAAAAGATTTTCTTTGTGAAAAATACTATGCATAATAGAATATAATATATTCTATTTATAGTCTAATAAAATGAATAACTTTATAAAAGTATTTTGTTTTATATAAAATAAGTTTACTATGCAAATACTATGCGCAGCACTATGCAAACACTATGCATAATAAAATATAATATATTCTAATTATTGTCTAATAAAATAAATAACTTTATAAAGTATTCTGTTTTATATAAAAAGATTTTACTATGCAAAATACTATGCATAATAGAATATAATATACTCTATTTATAGTCTAATAAAACGAACAACTTTATAAAAGTATTTTGTTTTATATAAAAAGTTTTTCTGTTTTATTACATTAATAATACTAATAAAACAAAACTTCATTATCATTATTATAATTCACACTATTAAACGACAAGGTCGTTCCCAGGAAAGAGAGGGCTTTCCAATAAGGATTTCTCCCTATTGGCGCGCACTTAGGTGACCAAACCTCTCCTTGGCAGAACTTTTAGACATCGTTAATATTGCAAATAATAATATTAATAACTTCGTCGTCTCAATTATTGATTTAATAATATATAAAATATCGACAATAATTGAATCAAATAACGTGAGATACTATGCAACAATTACTGAAGCAATAATTGAACAAAACTGAGTGACTTCTCACGTAAGCATCAATAATTAATACTGTGTGCTACTATGCAACCACGCGTATTACTGTACTTTAACTACCGAGTAGTTCAATAGTTTTAATGGTAAAACTTCCGTCGTTATTTTCATAAAAATATTTTTGTCATTTTCTTAATCCGACAATAATTCCGTTGTGGGGTCAACCAATGATTGTGCTGTTGTACGAATATTCCCTGCTAAAACGAATATTCCCCGACCAATCGATTATTATATAACAACTTGCGTACTTTGTCAAATTTATAAATATTACCCACAACTATAACATTATCCCAAATCCACACCAAAATTTTCAAAAAAAATATTTCGAGAAAATTAAATCTTTATTCGTAAAATTTGGGATTTTACAACAATAATGACAACCAGGCCGTTCCCAGGAAAGAGGGGGCTTTCCGATAAGGATTTCTCCTTACTGGCGCGCAATTAGGTGACCAAACCTCTCCTTGACAGAACTTTCTAGACATTGCCAATAATGTTATCTAATAATATTATTCAAATAATGTGAATTATTGATCTGATAATGGAAAATACTGTGCCTTGACAATTATTGAAACAACAATAATATAAAATATCAACGCAGCAATTATTGAACCAATAAAATAAAATATGGAACAGTAGTTACTATAACAATTATTGAGTAGTGCCTTCTTACGTAAATTTTTTTTACCATGCTTCGTGAATAGTACTCGTAAATAGTAACTCGTGAATAGTAACCCGACATAAAAAAATAAGAATTTCACAAGAAAAATCTTACCAATATTCTGGTATAATGATATTGAAATCAATTTAACCATTTACTGAATAGTAATTATAAGAAAAATTGAATACTTTTATTTCATAAAATTCGGGGTCTTACAATCTTCCCTCCTTATGAAATTTTGTCCCCGAAATTTACGTACCTGGTATTTCGAAGAGTTGAGAATACCTTGCTTTCATTTCAGATTCTATCTCCCCGGTCATCATGATTTCTCCATTGCTTATCTCCTGTATTTCAGATATCATTCTAGAATACAGCTTCAAAACAAAGGTTAATTGACATATCACAATTTGTCAACTTAAGTAAGAAAATTTAGCTTAGGTAGGACACACACTAGCGAAGGATATTACTTGTCTCTCCCTTCCTAGTTCTAATCCTCGATCTCTGCCAGAGACCATATCCCTAAGCTCTGATACCAACTGTGACGCCCCCAAAATAAGTCCAATCCATCCAACCTATTCTGAGTCGCCAAATATATGGTACAGAAAACAACTACAACTTTATTACTACAATTGTCGTGCAAAATACAACAACACATATACTATGAGTTTTAATACCAACTGTGACTCATGTCCCAACTATGGACAACACCTTACATTGATACATTACATAAAGGTACAGTCAATAACTGTTTTAGAAATTAAAATCTTTGGGAAGTGCTCAAGGAAACCTTCGTACATGGGAGGCCATGCGTCTAGGTTATGATAGATATTATATGACTCGAGAATTATTCTTGGTTGACCCAATAGAACCCAAAGAAAAACGAGAAGATTACTATCATGTTCCTTCCAATGGTGAGTCTTCTCTTGATATATAACTATCTCCACCGTCTGCGATTGAACATTATGTTTCAACCAAACTCCAAGATCATATAGGTAGTGCTCGTAGATATACTCTGCAAGTGCATGTGCACAACCCTGTCTTATGATAACTCGAGGTTGTATGTCAATAGACATCTTGTATGATAGTGATAAAACACCCTTCCAAAGTTGGGTTCGCCTCACCCTATTCGGTTCACCAAAATTAAATATCAAATGACGTATACAATACGACACAATTATCTAAAGTTCTCAATAAAATTATTTCCATACTATTTAGGGAGAACCTCAACAGCTGTAGACCACCGTTCTATTTCCTTGTTACCTCCGCTCGACCCAGCTACACTCTTGTTACCTGAAAGGAATTGTGAAGCAAAAGGGTGAGCACAAATAGCCCAGTAAAGAATATCATAACTAAAGATAATTAAATTATCAATAGCCTTTGTCAAAAATAAATCAGAGATTTAGAACATATGGTAGATGATAAAACTTTTAAACCATAGTTGCAGTGGAACGAGCAATCCATTAGAAGAGTCAAATAGACCATAATGTCTATTATGTTCTCTATGTTAAAAGTCCACCAACAATGTTTTATCCCTGTAACATCAATCAATAGTTCCTGTCCACAATCATATGAATAACTCATAATCATATTTGTGGTTCTAAATTCCTTTTCTCATCCAGGGCGAAGATAATTTTCATCACCTGTCTTTACCTGAAATATCAAACATCATGGTTATACCAAATCACAGTTCCTGTTCATAATCATACTAATAAATTCATATTTGCACTGTGAGCCAAAGATATTCATTAACAGGTCATCTTTGCACTACGAGCCAAAGATATTCACCAATAATTCATCTTTGCACTACAGGCCAAAGATATTTTACAACAAGTCATCTTTGCACTACGGGCCAAAGATATTTATATCTCAAAGAAATATATAATCATTTCAGAATTTATATAAATAATAATAATAACCATGTTGATCAATTAACCTTTGCACTTAAGCTAAAGATAATCATTTAAAAATTCAATGGTCATGATCATACCAGTCAACAATTCATCTTTGCACTACTGGCCAAAGAGAACCTATAGTCACGATCATACCAATAATCTACCCATCTTTACACTTAAGTCAAAGAGAAATTTCATCACCGGAATTATAAAAATATTATATATGATAATAAAAACAATATGATCAACAACTGCATTTAATTTCAAGAATAAGATTCATAAATCAATAATTTCATAACAACTTAATCCAAATGTTATAAATCACTTAATAATCTAATAATCTAATATTATTAATATTACCCCAATATCTTAATCATTTCTTAAACTTATAAACAATTTATTTTAATTGTTTATATTTTACTAATTAATGCATTTAATCATCCTAAAATGCCAAACTCATAAAATTTCATCACCAATAACCAAAACCCTCATAAAAAATCTGCATATACCTTATATAGGATTTCCAAGCCATAAAATCCTATTTTCCCAATTTTGTTACTTCACATAACATATTTAATTCATTTACTCATAACTAGTATGAAAATACCAAATCATGATAAACAAATTTTCTTTTCTGGGATTTAGCAAAACATAGTCCCATATTGAACATATATTTTTCTCGGAATTTTTAAAATTCATTTACTATTTTTCATATGGCCAAAACTGCCGAATATTTAAACATTTATCATAAATTGTACTTTTGTCCAAAAATTTCAAAATTTACAAGGTATACTGATATTATATAGATGTACTCCCAATAAAAATTTCATCAATTTTGGAGTTAACCACAAGGAGTTATAAGGGTTTACTTTTAAAATAGTTTTTTCTCATAAAATTCATAACTCTTAATCTATACATCCAAAAATCGTCATTTTTGGACACAATCTAGAAAACTCATCAAATTATCATTTCAAATTTTTCCAGAATTTTGAAGGTCAGAAAAATTACGAAACCGAAAAAATATAATAACCCTTACAATCCCTTACATAATAACGACAATATCCCTTACCTCAAAAGAACAGTACTTCTGACTGGAATGTCGGCTATAACGCTGAATGAACTTGAACCGTATATCAATACTAAAAGTATCAAAATACTCACAAGAATACACTCGATAATATAGAGAGAGAAAATATCAGTTTCTGGTGTGATTTTCAATTCTAACCTAAGCACCCTATTTATAGAAAATTGCTTAGAACACCAAAGCAGAAAATTTAATAAAATAATATATTTATATAACAAATTTGATACGCCTCTTTTGAATTCAAATTCCAGCATTTCCCACATGTAAAAGTATAATTGTGGGGCCCACCTTCTAGAAAAACATGTTTTAAACAAAATTAATTCATACCCAATATTCCGGAACATCAATAATTCATAATAAATAGCCCTTTTATCAGAAATATTTAAATCTTATGTCCGTTTCATAGGAAATTTAATTCTCTACAACTTTGCAGAAGAAAGTTTTTCCAAATTCCAAACAGAAATTGACTGAAATCCACATACGGACGATTTTACAGGCTATAATCAAATTTCAGTCAAAAATTGTGTCCACCAACATGTTTAACATGTGTTTAGCATTTATAGTAACAAAAATACTCTTCCTCCTAATTTATTCATATATCACACATTCATTGTAAAAATATCATCATTACTATATTATTAAAATATTATAATATATTTAAATGAATTATTTTATCAGAAAAGATAAAATATCAACTTTCAACAATTATCACATTAAAAATTTTCTCCATCTACATCCACATAAAATGAATATTTTCCTTATCATATAAATCAATAATTAATTATTCACAAATAATATTATAGAATCACAATAATGACAACCAGGCCGTTCTCAGGAAAAAGGGGGCTTTCCGATAAAGATTTCTCCTTACTGGTGCGCAATTAGGTGACTAAACCTCTCCTTGACAGAACTTTCTAGACATTGCCAATAATGCTATCTAATAATATTATTCATATAATATGAATTATTGATCTAATAATGGGAAATACTGTGCCGTGACAATTATTGAAACAACAATAATATAAAATATCAACGCAGCAATTATTGAACCAATAAAATAAAATATTGAATAGTAGTTACTGTAACAATTATTGAGTAGTGCCTTCTTACGTAAATTTTTTTTATCATGCTTCGTAAATAGTACTCATGAATAGTAACTCATGAATAGTAACCCAACATAAAAAATAAGAATTTCACAAGAAAAATCTTACCAATATTCCGGTATAATGATATTGAAATTAATTTAACCATTTATTGAATAGTAATTATAAGAAAAATTGAATACTTTTATTTCATAAAATTCGGGGTCTTACAAAGGCATTCTAGTGTGGATCTGCCATGGCCATGTGTAGACTCTCTGGCTCCCCCTCTATAAATAGAGGGCTTGGGGTGGACATTTTAGAAGAGAAAAAGGCGAGAAAACCCTGTCCATTTTACTCTTTACACACTTTAAACTGAGTTCTTTCTTTTTTTCAAACACTTGTGAGCTCGTGTTTTGCTATATTTAGCCAGTGGAAACCGAGTATTCATTCATTAAAAGCTATCTGAAGTCTTCTTGGCAGCCCACTGTAAGACATCTCAGATTTCTTAAGTCTTTTCTCACTTCCATCCACATATATTTATTCACGTTGAGAGTCGTGTTGTGTGTGTATGCCCGGATCGTCGATCCATGGCTTTTATTCATTATATATATATATATATATATATATATATATATATATATATATATATATATATATATATATATATATGTATGTATGTATAAAAAAGTAAACGCCCAAATATTATATACATTTCATGTCCTATTTGGAGTTTACTTTGTAAATAACTGGGAATTTTATGTAATTTAAAAATATTTATTAAATTAAATAAATATTTTAATTAATTATTTATTGAGATAAATAAATAATTAATGAAATTGTGGTGTAATAATTTAGTTAAGTGTGTATGTTAACTAAATTATTGAATGGTAATTTTATTATTTGAAGATTTAATTTAATGAAATAATTAAATTAAATAAATTATTTAATATTTAAGGAAATAATTAAATTAAATAATGTTTTAGTTTATTTTAATAATTAAATTAGATATGTAATAATTTGTTAAGAATAAATATAATTATAATGGAAATTATAATTGTAATTGTAAGTTATTAAAATTAATTAAATAAATGTGTGACAAATGAAACTATATAATATAAGTAATATAAAAATAAATTAGAAATCTAATTTAAGGTGTAGCCAAACATGGCCTTTGGCATAATATAACTATTAGGCGCTTTGTTTTTTTTAACTGATGAATGTGGGAAGATATCAGTTTACGCGTATTATTCCTAAAGCTAAAAAAACAAAGAAGTAGAGAGAAAGAAACAAAGAGAAATTGAGAGAGTGCAATAGAGAAATTGAGAGTGTTCTCTGTAAATTGATAAGGACTAGGGGAGGAAGAAGATTTTGTCAAAGCTATCCTATCATCTTACTAACGGAGAATTCAAGGTATAATCTAAATTCCTATATTCAGATTGTATGTTTCTAGAGTTGCTTTGTGAGAATTTGGAGGATATGTGTTAATTAGTTGTTGTAATCCATTAGTTATCACTTATAAATAATTTTTAGAGGTTGGAATTTATGAAATCATATTTTGCGTTCTTGAGTTTTCTTGGGGAAAAAGGGAAAATTTGGTTAATGATTTGTTAGAATATTTGTTATGAATGTTGTTAAAGGTGTATAATCTGTTATATGAATATTATAAATGATGTTGAAGGAATCAAATTCATGGAAATTGGGTTGTAAGAAGAAAATTAAAGTAACAATGTATACATGTGTGAAAATGTCTTAATTGAGACCAAAAGTTATGTTCAATCCTTGTTACAATTTGTAAATTGATTGTAGATTGTGTTAATAAATTCAGAAACAAAAACAATGCAATTGAAATGGTGTAATTTGGTTAATAAACAAAGATTTGGCGATTGAATTCGCTAAATGTGTTGAAACATGAAGAAATTAGTAAAAAAATATGATTTTTGATCCTTAAAAAATAATTTTATATAATGTTTATATTAGTAGAATCATGAAATGTATGCTTGGTGTTATTGTTAACAAAATTCTAGCTTTTGGGTATATGAATTTCTGTAGATATTGAGGAAAATTGGAGTTTGGGTTGTAATGAAGGTGAAGCTGCTTGCAGTTTACATCTCGTCTTTGGCGTAAGCTAAATAGGTACCAAAAGCGTAAACAGCATAGCTACTCCTGTTGGGTTTCTGAGATCGTGCATCGGTCAAATACTACCATTAACAAAGCTTAGGGTAAGCAAATTGTCTTTGTATCCTGAAACAAAAGACAATATGTTTTGTTAATTATAGTATATTATATGTTTACTCAACCCAGACTTATATGCATGATAAGATGTTAATCATATTATAAGATATAATAACAGATTTTTAATATAATGTAATTCCAAAAATGAAGATTTGTAAGTAATTACTTAACAAGTTATATAATGATTGAAATTCGATGTTTGTAAAAGGTAGAGAGGAGAATTGAATGCTAAAGCTTTACGTTATATAATAGTGAGTTTTCAGATTCATGTTGTGTGGTTAACCAATATGGTTAGATCTTAAGTTAAAGGTTATGACTTAACTAAGATGCAGAATTAAACCTACAAAGTTAATGATAGTATAGCTAATCGGTGTTGCGATTTTAATGGTATATGTAGGGTATTTGGCAAACGTTTATTAAACTTGTGTAGCTTACGCATGAGGCAAGTTTTCCAAGTACATGGTACAAAGGGATGATCCTCCTAAGTATATAAGGAAGGGTCTATATAGTCTAAACGACTGTTAAGGTTGAGGTGAAAATACCTAATTACCGGGGACATAGTTCGTGGTCTTAAGACCCTCAGATATAAATCTCGAACTTGTTTTCTATTCTTGATTCATAGAACGAGTTCTCTATTATTAAGTATTCATTGTTTAATCTCATGTTGTTGCTATTATTATTCTTTATATTAGTGAGAAATTGTTTGCTCACTCTTGCAATTAACACTGCAGCTAAAGTTGAGAAAGTCGATGAGTCGTCTTCTAGCAAAGGAAAGGGCAAGATGTCCAAGTGATGAAGACTTATTTGAATTTACTTAACTGAATTTATGTTATAAGACTTATGTTATTTTGAAATGTATTCTGCAGACTTATGTAATAGTTTAAGGTTAGATTACCTGGGATTATTTTAAGTTGATGTAACCCTTTAATGGGGAAGATTATTGTTTAAGTTATTTAAGTTATGTCTTTATCCTTTATTATGGGTAGTTAGATGTAATTGTTTTTGGATAGTGAGCACCAAATCTTGTGATAATGAATTACCCAGATTTGAGGGTGTCACAGGCTGGTATCAAAGCTTAATGTTATGAACCTTAGGTGGGGGAAACCTTAGGAAGTAACCTTGAAAGAGACCGAAAACATAGTGGTGACAAACTCGTGTCGAGTTTTAAGGAATGGATTAAAGCATCCATTAAAGATAAACAATAAAGGACTTTATGTGCTATATGTTAATAACTTATGTACTCGCGAATATCGAAGAGTTTCATGTAATAAATAAAACTTAAAAGTACTTTGTTGTTAGGATGTCTAACGTTGAAGGATCCGGTCAAGCTATGGAAGAGATACCTCAGGTACCTAGAGATGAAGAGCCCCGAGATGTTCATGTGGTTCGAGAGCAGTTGATTCAGAGGAATCCTTCTTTGATGGTCGCTAAAGAAGAACAAGAGGATAAGCCTGTGTCTGATCCTGAGGAGGAGGACTCTGAGGAGATAGAGGTGGAGGATGAGGAAGAGGATCCTGTGGAGTTTCCACCAAACTCCATATGAGCTGAGATGTATGATGAGTTGTATGACCGAAACATAGAATTACAGGATAAGATTGAGGAGTGAAAAGAGCATCGAGATCGTCGAAAGCTATTATAGAAAGCGAAGGATGTGGAGATTCAGGAACTCGACTCATGACTTGAAAACACGGAATGGAACCTGGTTCATATAGAAGGATATCAAGAAGAGCTATTGGCTGAGAATGAGAAGATGAAGACTGAAGTGGAAAAGCTGAAAGATGATTTGAAGGAGTCAGCTAAGCGTGCGAGAGCAAAAGACGCCTGGATGAAGGCTACTCAGCGTGCAGATTATGCTAAAGCCAAGGTTCAGACGAAGAAGGCTAAGATGAATGAGATGGATTATGCCTTACATTCTGCGATTGATAAGGCCCGGGATCGAGTCTTTTATTACCCACCTCAATTTGAAGACTTTCATGGTTCATGATGGATCATAGGATGGCGTATCATATTATGGAAGAGTAGCGTAGAGAAGCCTCTCGATGTCTTAATATGCCAAGATAGGAATAATAATAATAATAATAATAATAATAATAATAATAATAATAATAATAATAATAATAATAATAATAATAATAATAATAATAATAATAATAATAATAATAATAATAATAATAATAATAATAATAATAATAATAATAATATGTGATTAAATATGTGATTGAATAAATTGTAAATCCCTTATTTTGAGATAAATAATGGGGTGAGATAGTGTGTAATCTTAAAACTTGTCAAGTTCAGGAAACTTGATGTTGATAGCAGAGATGATATCCTTAGTATGTTTTGAAAACTATGAATAAATAAAATGCCAAAGTTTATTGAAATGTTATGTGTTAAGCTTTAATCTTAGAATGTTTAAAGTTAAACTTTAAAATATTTAAGAAATTGAGTAATGATCTAATAAGCGTATATTTTAATAAAAAAAAGCCTCCTAGAAAAAGACAACCACCTGTCGAAGGGTCTACTAACAATAACAATAACGAGGCCAAAGTTAACCCAGTGCAACAGTTGGTGACTTTGTTAACGGGAGAATTTGCGAATCAGCCGCAAGCTCAAGTTACAACTTTCAAGGACTTCAAAGCGGTTGGACCGCCGGAGTTTCAAGAGTCTATGAATCCAGTTGAAGCCCAAACCTGGATCATGGAAATGGGAAAGGTTTTTGATTTTGCTACAGTCAATGATGATCAGAAAATCAGTGTTGTGACATTTATGTTGAAGTCTGAAGCTAGCTATTGGTGGCAGGCGAATAAGGTTCGTGGGGGACAGGGAATAATAGCCTGGGATAGATTTAAAGAAATGTTTTTCAAAATGTTCTTTTTGACTAGTTCCCGGAATCAGTTGGAAGTTCAATTCTTGGAGCTAAAGAAAGAAACTATGATTGTGCCGGAGTATGCTGAAAAGTTTAATGAGCTGGCAAGGTTTCTACTTTCAAGTTAATATCGATGAGCGTAAGGCGGGAAGGTTTGAAAAGGGGTTGAAGCCCTGACTGTATTGCAAGCTCTCAATGTTCCAGTTAAACATGTTTGCAGTAGTACTGGAAAATACAATTATCGCAGAAGGTGGAAGCGATGCCTTAACTAAATATAATCAAGAACAGAAGAAAAGAAAGAATGAGAATTAAAACAAGGTTGGTGGAAGCAATGGTGGAAGTAACAACCAAAAAGGGAAATGGAGTGATAATTCGAATATAGGAGGACATCAAGGAAGTCAGCAAAAGAAGAAGTTTGAAGCTTGTGCTACTTGTGGGAAGAACCACACTAGTGTGTGTCTGAAGGGAAAACGAGTGTGATTCAATTATGTCCAAGAGGGTCACATTGCACAAAATTGTTTTAGCCCAAAGAAGGGAACTTGTTTTACCTGCAGGTCGAAGGATCACATGGCTCGTGATTGCCCTAAAAAGACAGCGGGAAGCGCAAGTGGAGGAAAAGGAAACAATAGTGGTGGTACATTAACTATCACTGGGCCAGTTTAATTAAGCTGACCTACTACTAAGACTTTCAATATAACCGTGCAGGATGATGTGCAGTCAAAGGATGTGGTGTCAGGTATCATTCTGATTAATGGTATTAATGCTTATGTGCTATTTGACTCGGGTGCTACTTGTTCATTTATATCTAATCAATTTGCTCAGAACTTTGATTTTCTTCAGGAAGAACTAAATTTTCCTTTAAGCATAGAAATTGTGAATAGGGAAGTGATTGCTGTTAGGTTTATATACAAGAATTGTAGAGTGGTTATAAAGGGTCACGAGATGATGGTAGATTTTAATACCAATTAAACTTGGGGAGTTTGATATTATACTGGAAATGGATTGGTTATTCAATTACGGGGTAATAATTGATTGCCAAAAGAAATATTAACCTTATGACTCCATCAAAGGTAGTGTTTTATGGCAGCAAGTCGCCTCGACAAGCAAGTTGTCTAACGGTGATGCAAGCCAAGAAGTTACTGAGACAAGGATGTGTAGGATACTTAGCCTACATAGTCGATACACAGAAAAAGAGTGTAAAGTTAGAGGAGATACCGGTTATTAGAGATTATGCCAACGTATTTCCAGACGAATTGCATGGACTACCGCCAGATAGAGAGATTGAGTTCGTGATTAATTTAGTACCAGGAATGGCCTTGATATCTAAAGTGTAATGCCCCCGAAATAGGTATACATCACCCATTCTGAGTCGCCAGAAATAACATTATTGACAACTTCATTAATCCAACTGTCGTGACAAATACGACGACACATATATTGTGAGTTTTAACACAAATATTGTCTCATATATAATACGACAATATTCATACTCAAATTATTACAATGCCATATAAAGTATAGCAGCAAATATTTCAAGTTCTCAAAAGAACACAAGAAGATTTATGTCCTCCTCATTCTAATGGAGTGCACTTATGACGCTTCCAAATTCGAGTTCGCCTCACCCTATTATTGTTCACCAAAATTAAATATTAAATGATGTATAAAATATGTCACACACATTTTAAGTTCTCAGTACAATTATTATGCCACACCGTTTCATAATTTGATTAGGATTTTGACTAATTTGAAACACCACTTTATACCCCTGTTCTCTATGCTAGTCCCAGCTACACTTTTATTTCCTGAAAAGGATGGTGAAACAAAAGGGTGAGCACAAATAGCCCAGTAAAGAATATCATGACTTAAGATAATTACATTATCAATAGCCTTCATTAATAATAAATCAGAGATTTAGAACATATGGTAGATAATAAAACTTTTCAACCATAATTGCAGCAGAATTAACAATCCATTAGAAGAGTCAAGTAGAACATAATGTCTACTATCCTCTCCAAATTAAAAGTCCATAATCAATACTTCATTACTGTGATACCCATCAACAGTTCTTTGTTGTACCGAAGATAAAGAGAACTTTCATCACCTGTCTTCACCTGAAACACTAAAGATTATAGTTAAGTTCACAATTCATATTTATAATCATGTAAATCAACAGTTTCTCCTTGCCACAAAGGCTTAATAGAACGTTTACTCAATATCCTTACCCCAAAGGCTAAAGATATTCAAATGTAATAACAATGATCATACCAATCAGTTGTCTATCTTTGTACTACCGGCCAAAGATATTTAACTATAAAACCAATGGTCATGATCATACCAATCAATTGTCTGTCAGTGCACTAAGGCCTAAGACATTCAACTATTAACAAATGGTCATGATCCTGCCAATCACATCATCGAATTATCCATGCACTACGGGCCAAGGACATTCGTTAGTACACCAGTGGTCATGATCATGTCATAGACATGTCCATCTGTGCACTATGGGCCAAAGCTATCAATCAACAGTTCGTCTTTACACGTAAGACAAAGATATATAACTGTAAAACCAATAATTAACAGTCCAACTTTGCACGTAAGCCAAAGATATACAACTATAAAACTAATAATCAACAGTCCAACTTTGCATATAAGCCAAATATATACAACTGTAAAACCAATAATCAACAGTCCATCTCTGCACTACAGGCCAAAGATGACTTTCAACACAATATAAGCATGAGAATGATGACAATAAAATATATAATGAATGAACATAAATAATCAGAGTCCAAATTTCCAACATGATATTAGATGAAACACAAACTATTAAGGATATTCTAATTATTTCAGGGCTTTTCACCAGTTAATGAATGATGAAGAAACGAATAATAACATCTTACCATAATATGGAGTATGAAAGAAAATGATATTACTTTACCATAAAAATGATACCCCTTACCACAATAATGATACCCTCCACAATAATGATATCCCTTACCTTAGCATGTGCTTTGATTCGGCTTTCTATGAAATTGATTAACTTAAACAATGATTGCATTCCTTATCTACACTTGGAGTAACCTTACACTCAACAGAAATACTCACAATATTATACTCACAATATTGTAGTAAAAGAATTTTATATTTTTAGTGTAGTGATGGTGTGTGTTTAGTTGTTCAACCGGGCAACCTATTTATACTGAAAATTGAGGAAACAATTAGCACACACACTTCGACAAAATAACCAAATGAGGTATATACTAAATGTAGTGGAATTTATGGTCCCACAGAGAAAATTAAACCAACTTGTACACGTTTTAAAAATAATTGAGTTGTGGTCCAGAATACTTTAGAAAAAGTAAAGTGTCGGCAAGTCTTGCCAAACTTACTTTTGTAAAAAAATAATAGTTGAACAAACATTTGTATATCATACTTATCTAATTCATCATTGATTAATGTTAAATATCATTATATTTAATAATGTTCATGTTTTACAACTTAGAACAACATTCTTTATCGTCGAAAACATTACACGTTGCATACGTGTATGCCCGACGTCCTCCGATTGTCTCTGAATGCACATTAGAACTGAACATATCCATTTTAGACCTTGATACTGACCTCAAATATTAAAACATAAAGAATTAAAGTTTTAGGTCTACTCGTTATCTTTTCGAATCATCCTGAATCACCTCAATCGGAGTTCGTATGAAAACGTTATGCTCAATTTACTAAAGGACGTCCGGACAGATTTTGGCTTAACACTTGACCAGCACCTAGGCGCCCAACTTTGGCCTTGGACAAGCGCCTAGGCGCCCAAGAACAGAGTCTAAGCGCCGAGCCTAGCACCTAGGCGCTTGACCCTTGGCACTTAACTCCAATTTTCCAGATTTTACAACTTTTGACGCACATACTTAAAATCTTCATAACTTCTCCATTTTAAGTCAGAATTAGTCCGTTTTTGAGGCTATGGAAAGCTTGTAACATGCTATACAAAAACCCCCATGATTTCATACTATTTTAGATTCATTAATTAGTCTAAAATTTGGCTCAAAAGTCCCCTAATACTAAGTTTTTCATCATTTAACATGTTTTACGAAAACTTTCATCACAACTTCAATTTAAATCATTTTTAGTTTATTCAAATTGGAATATTTCCATAACTTCTTAATCTATAGATCATCCTCCTCAGATTTTACACATAAATCAACCATCAACACTTTTACAAGTTTGATTTAAGTCTTCAACATAACTTTTGTTCATCCTCAAACATATGCCCAATATTTTGATCTTAAATTCTGTTATGACATGGATTAAACAAAAAATCTTTATCATATACTTCCTTATTACTTTGGATCCATCATAATCCCCTATAACCCAACTTTCAACAAATCAAACTCTTATGAAAATTAAAGAGATGAAAAGTTTTGGTTTTACCTTTTGATTTCTTATTCTTCCTTCATACTTCCATGGTTTCATCTTCTTCTTTCTTCCTTTGTTCCTTTCTTTCACTTTCCTTCTCTCTCTTTTTCTTTCTTTTCTTCCTGCTAATTTCGTTGTAGGAGAAATGGAGGTGGGAGGAAGTATAATTATTGCTTTCTTTTCCTTTCCCTCTTTTCCTTCCTATCCCCCTCTTTTCTCCTTCTTTTTCTTTATTTTGAACATGGGCTACGGGAGTATCAAATATAGAGAAGGCTGAGAATTGCCTTAGTAGGCTAATAAGTTAGCCAACACCTTCACCCCATACTTACCTAACATTTGAAAATTCACCAACCATAAAAGACTTTGGTGAATGAATTATGAAAGGTTTGGAGCATATAGAAAATCAACATTTCTCCCACAATTATTTCCCCTATCATTTTCCACTTACTCTCTTTCTTCTCTATTATCAACATTTCATTTATTTATTTTCCCCTTTTATTTGCTCATTTATCCGATTAATTGTTCATTTGACCATTTATCAATTTGACATTTTACAGTTTTAGAATAATAACCACAAATTAAATTAGACTTATATTTCATAAAAGTCGGGGTCTTACATAAAGCCCCATACAGAATGGCCCCAGTAGAGATGAAGGAGTTGATGGTACAGTTACAAGAATTACTGGATAAGAAGTATATCAAGCCGAGCGTATCGCCATGGGGAGTGCCTGTGACACCCCCAAATCTAGGTACTTCATTCCCACAAGATTTGGTGTTCACTTGCCATTCATTCATATCTATCTACCCAAATATAATAAAATTAAACCATAAATCCTCCCTTTAAATAGGGTTACATCATTAAATAAAAATCTTCCTAGGTTGTCTAACCTTAAACATCATTCATGTGCGGAAATAAAATAATTACATCATATCATTAAATAAAAAGTCTATCATCAAGACAATAAATAAAATTACAAGTCTTCATCACTTGCACATTTTTCCCTTTCCTTTGCTAGTTGAAGGCTCATCTACCTTCTCAACTTTAGCTGCAATAATAATATTTATGGAAGAGTGAGCAAAACAATTTCTCACTAGATATAACAATGAACCAACAAGAATATAATAACTGTCAATGAATAGGCTCATCAAAACTGAATAGTACTCTATCAATGATAACCAAAGACTAGAATCAAAATATGAATATATATATATATATATATATATATATATATATATTTGAGGGTCATAAGACCACGAACTATGTCCATAGTTGTAAGTAATCTTTCAACTCCAACTTTAACAGTCATAAGACTATAAGGACTCCTCGTACTTAGGGGGATCAGCCCTTCGTACAATGTATTGTGTACAAACATTTCAACGCTAAGCGTAAATTATCCTCTAATAATAGGGTTGTTCATCTCAGTATTTAGAGAACAAGTCCGCACCAAAGTAAGTTTGGTTTGGATACATTTCAAGGGTAATTTAGAATTTAACAGTCATCAACTAAGGATTAGTTGAATACAATATTGATAACGTCATGCTATGGAATAATCACAACTGAATCGACATTGTAAATTAAGATCATGCTTTAGGAATAAACTAATAGCATAAACATCGAATAATCATAACGTACCTTGCTTGAACAATATTAAGCCAAGGTTATTTAGAATTGAGTACTAAGCATGCATAACCAATAGTAATTTAAACGATAAAACTTGTTCAACATGAGTATATCAGAATATGTAAACTTGCATGCTAGATAACAAGTTAAAGATAAGAATAACTTGTTCAATAACAGAATAAGATTTAGAAATCATAGACAAACTAGATATAAGAACTTGCTCAATCATAAGAATAAACTTACACAATGTAATAAATGAACTAGCTCAACGAAAGTGTAGAGTTAGAAAACTTGCTCAATTGTAAAAGTAGAATAGTGAGCTTGCTCAATGTAAAAAGATAAGTTTAGAAACTTGCCTGGAGCGTAAGCTATAATATTAAACTCATGTTTACCTACACATAGGTTTAGAACCACCATCTATTAGATATACTAACATTCACGTTCCAACATAACACGCATTTCTAGTTAGACTTATTATTTTAGCACAAGTCTATATGCTACCATACAAATATCAGAAATTTCAAGTGTTCACCTTCACAACACCTGTTTACTATTCATCATGTTCACTAAGTTCTAATATACCACGTTCATCACTTACTAATCATTTGAAACTTTGAAACTATTAACCACATAGCACAATTCTGTTTTAACCATGTTATTACACATTAGACACATTAACATATCATAAAGCTAAGCTACAATGGTATCCAGGTGCAAGTAATAGAGACTTTCACATCTCAAGATAGGTATGATGCAAATTGCGCGCTTGTACAGAGCACAGGACCTACACAATTCTTGTAGATTTTAGCCTTGGCACTAAGCAGAAATTGCTACTGGCAATTACCTGATGAGAGGCGAGATAGATGAACGATGGTTTAATTTAGCCCAACTAACACAAATTTCACCTACCAAACAGTGAATTTAACACAAACAATTGACATAGAACTATTACAAACATGTTTGCCAACATATTCAACCAATTAGAACACTTTAACAACTAAAACTAATTTAATTTCTCAAATTCCATGTTTTTACACAAAACTTCATTTTTTGACATCATTTACAAAATTCATCAATGTGATTTCAATTCTTCACCAAATCACTTCGTTCAAATTACATTATCTTCATTTCTTAACGAACTAGCATAATCAAGCCTCAATTTAAAGTTTAACATACTAATTTACCATCAAAATTGGTACTTACATAAGCCATATGAGAAAATATTCATACAAACATACACTGTCATTATATTTCTACTATTATACGAAATTAGCATGCAATTTCCTTGTTTAAACATAACTATAGCATTACAATTACATACCAATGCGATAATACAATCATATAGCAACAATTCAAAAAGTATGCAATTCACATAGTATATAAAATTTTGTCGTAACTCATATATGCGTATACATATATATACTATGGAGATTATGGAAAATACATTTGTTACTTTAAAAATCCTTGCTAACCACTGAAATTGTTGTGAAAATTCTTAGACTCCTCTCCAATTCTCTCTCGATTCTCTGTAAACCTTCCTCTCAGACTTAGCAAAACTAGAATACACATAACCCACTAATAGCCAAGTATGCGTAATAACAAAAGAAAATGGATATGGCCATAATAAGCCTAATCAGTTACAACATATAACGTATAGATTATAAATGTATTATATTTATTATTTTATTTATTTTATTTAATTTATTAATATTATTTACAAATTCAAAATTAATAATCCAAAAGCCATAAGGCTTTGTTTGGCAAAACCCTTTAAAATTTAAAGACTTAATATATTTAAGCATTGTTTGGCAAAACTAAATTAAACTCCTTTAATTTATTTTAATAAACAATTTAGTTTATTATTTATAATCACATATTATTTATTTGGATTTCCATATCCAACATTAATCAATAAATTAATTAAACTATATTTTAAATAAATATTCCACTTTAACAAATATCACAAAATTATAATTTTATTTAATAATTTAACATACCACTTTAAATTATTAATCAACAATATAACGCCTCATATTATATTACCACTCTCTAAATTATAAATTAATTTAATTTAGAATATTATCTAATAAATTTATATTCATAAATATTTACTAACAACCATCACATCAACAAAATAATTATTCAACAATAAACACCTCAAATAAATATTTATTTAATTCAATAAATATTTAAAATTATAAATTAAAATTCTGGATTGTTACAGTGTCGGTGTTGTTCGTTAAGAAGAAAGATGGATCAATGCAGCTCTGAATTGATTACAGAGAATTGAATAAGGTCACGATTAAAAATAAGTATCCGTTACCGAGAATCGATGACTTGTTCGATCAACTGAAGGGAGCGAGATATTTCTCAAAGATAGACTTGAGGAGTGGTTATCATCAGCAGCTGAATGTGAGGCTAAAGGATGTACTGAAAATGGCATTCAGAACTCGATATGGTCATTACGAGTTTGTGGTTATGTCATTTGGTTTAACCAATTCACCTACAGCGTTCATGGATTTGATGAACAGGGTGTTTAAACCATTCTTAGATAAATTTGTAGTAGTGTTTACTGATGATATATTGGTGTATTCTAAGACCAAGGAGAAACATGTTGAACACTTAACGGTGACATTGGAGACATTGAGGAAAGAAAAGTTATAAGATAAATTCTTGAAATGTGAGTTTTGGTTAGAACGTGTGCAGTTTCTTGGGCACGTTATTGACAAGGACAGAATCTCGGTAGATCCATCAAAAGTTGAAGCTGTAAAAAATTGGGTATCAGCCAAAGACACTGCCGAAAGTAAGAAGTTTCCTAGGATTGACAGGTTACTATAAGCAGTTTATCCAAAACTTTTCCAAGATCGCAACTCCATTGACGAATTTAACTAGGAAGGCAGTTAAGTTTATTTGGACGAAGAAGTGTAACGAAAGTTTTCAAGAATTAAAGAAAAGATTGAGTTTAGCACCTGTGTTATCATTGCTTGATGATACAGGGAATTTTGTGGTATATAGTGACGCATCACATAAAGGACTAGGTTGTGTGCTTATGCAGAACAGTAGAGTTATTGTGTATGCATCATGTCAATTGAAAGATTACAAAAAGGGTATCCAACTCATGATTTGGAGTTGGTTGCGGTGGTTTTTTCCCTAAAGATTTGGAGACACTATCTTTATAGAGAGATGTGTGAGATGTATACAGACCATAAAAGTCTAAAGTATATCTTTACACAGAAAGATTTGAATATGCGACAGAGGAGATGGCTAGAGTTGATTAAAGATTACGACTATGAGATTCTTTATCATCTCAGAAAGGCGAATGTTGTTGATGATGTCTTAAGTAGAAAGGGACAGGAGAAATTAATGTTGTTGACTGCTCAGGAAAAACTTGTAGAAGAAATGGCCAAGATGGAGTTGGAAATTAAATATCCGACAGAATTAGACGAAAAATTATTTCAGATAGGGAGTATTTTAGTTTTGGTGGATAAGGTAAAGACTGCACAACTTCAGGAAGAAAACTGTGAAAAAATAAGACGGAAAGTGTCTAAAGGTGAGGAAGATAAATTTAAAGTTTATTCAAAAGGGTTGCTTCGATTCGAAGGGAGAATTTGGGTTCCGCTAGTACCGAAAATTAAAGAAGAAATTTTAAGTGAGGCTCATAACTTAAGATATTCGATTCACCCTAGAAGTACAAAAATGTATCAGGATCTGAAACATCATTTCTGGTGGTCGAATATGAAAAAGGATGTTGTAATAACCCGATATTTTCTATATAAATAAATCAAAAATTTTGCGTATAAATTTTTTTTATTTATTAAAATAAATATGGGAAATATGTGCCAAGATCATGTGGATATATATGTATGTGATAAATAAAATATATTTATTACATGAATAATTACAAATAATTTTATTTTAGAATTATTGATCATTATGAACTATATTCTTATAATAATTAATTTTATAGTAGAAATGTTTTTATTAATTATTTTCCATAAAAATATAATTATATATTATTTATTTATTATATGAAATGATTATAGAATAATTATAATAATTATTTTATTATATTATACAAATTTTAGTTCAGATTATTAAGTTAATTATTTTAACTTAATTAATAATGTTAAATATGAAAGATAAATCAGATATGGAATCCAAACCCTAATTTTGGATTTTGATCAAGGGAAGAGAATAATAATATAATATTAATTATAAGTCAGTGCTATAAATATGTATTGTATGTGTGTAATGTTAATTTATGAAACAGTTTTGATGGAACAGTAGAAAACCCTAGCATCGCTTCGACAAACCCTAAATTGAAACTCAAGCCGGAGTTTAGGATCAATAAGAGGTTGTATTATATGAATGTTGACACGTATTATTAAATTATAATCTTAATTAGGTAAACCCTAATTAAAAATTTAGAAACCCTAATTTCTAAAAGTTAGAAACCCTAATTAGCTAATTAAAAAAATCCTAATTTACTAAATAGGAACTCTAATCACTAAATGTTAAAGCTTAAAGCTAATTATTAGTGAACTTTAAACCCTAATGTTCCTGTATAATGTAATTAGATAACCTAATGTAATTAGGAAACCTAAATCAATTTAAAAACCCTAATTTATAATTTAGAAACTAAAATGTTTATTGTTAACCCTGAAATGGAAATCCTAGAAACTAAAATTCTAAAGCCTTAGGGTTAAACCCTAAGGGTTGGATTAGTTTGTCAAGAATGCCATTAATATTTCTATGAAATAGATTGGAAGAGAGAAATTACAATTGTTAGCTCATTTGATCACAATACCCATCCAAGTCCCTCTCTCTCTAACCTGCGAAATATAGTAGTATATCAGCTCACAATTCAAGCCCCACGAATTCCTTAAACAAATCAGATGCTTGGAATCTAAATTTTTCAAAGTAAGGTATAAAAGCTAACCCTAGAATCTGACCTTTGATCTGTTGTTAGATGTTATGATTTATTGTTAAAATATATTGTTTATGGTGTATAATGATGATCTGGGTTGATAGATGTTAGATCCATAACATCTATAGGCTCAGATCTAGTGTTTTACAAAAACTAGAAAATTTTGTTTTGATGTCTGACAACCGAATGTCAAGTCTGGCTGTTAATGATTTTTGTGTTTTTAATGTTTGAACATATATTATGTCATGAGATATGTGTTCTAGAACTCATAGCAGGACCAGATCATGTATATATTGATAGACATTATTGGTCAAAGGTCGTTGACCGACCATGACTGAATAAAATCTGGGCAGCCCAGAACATGCCCAGATCGGTCTGACAGGAAGTTTAGGGGCACGGATCTTGCAAGTTGTTGATTTGTGTTTATTGTGGCATATAAGTTGTAGTATGTTTCTTAGACTACATATTTATGTCTTAAAATCTCATTAACATTAAACGAGTCGATTGTAGTGGCTGGTCAAAGTGGTACAAAAGTTCACAAAAATGTTTTCTGGAAATTCCAGAAAACCTTAAGAACACGGTTCTGACATGGTTTGACCAGCTTATATTTGTTTGATCTATTGTTGTTTGGTTGATGTTTTGTAATAGATCTCTTCTCTTGCATGTTGTCTACATACTGAAAGCTTAAGATCACTAAAACATAACACCGAAAGTAAGTTGTGGAAGCCCAAAAGTGTTCAGTCGAGCTGTTCTTGTTTTCTAGGTAACCCAGAAAACAAAGAACAGGTCTGACAGATAGTTTGAGCTTCCATATCTTGCTTGTATGTTGTAATCTGACCCTGAACTTAATTGCTACTTGTAGTGCTACACTAACACTACAAGATCTGATCAATAGCTAGCCTAGAAACACAATACACAGTGAATTAATCTTGGTCAAAGTAGGCTACTCTAAGATCGACATATGAATGTTCAGGTTTGGCCAAGAACATGAAGAACACCTATAGCGACGGTTTTGTCGCTATAGGAAGTCTTTAGCGACACTTTATTTCTAAAATTAATTATTTTATTTAATAATTAGAGAAAATTAGTTTTTAATTATTAAAAATACAAAATAAATAATTATTTTAAAGTCTGAAAATTAGTTTTTAATAATTTTAATATATTTCATAAATATTTAATATTTTTGAAATATTAAAAGGTATTTAATTTATTTAATTATTATATTAAATAAATTATTTAAAAATGATTTTAATAATTGAAAAATCATTTAAAATTATATTATGATATAAAAAAATATTTTAAGTTATTTTTAATGACTTTTAATATTTTTTGATGAATTTAATTAATAAATTACTATTAATGATAATTAAGTTATTTAATAAATGTATTAAAAATTATGAAAAATAGAATTAATGATTTAAAATCATATAAAAATTATTTAAAGGTTATAAAATATTTTAAGTTATAAAATATAACTTTTGATATTTTATCATGAAAAACATTAATATTTTAATATTAATTATATTAAATTTATTTAATAATTATATTAAATAAATAGTTTTAAAATGGTTTTATTAATTTAAAAATCATTTAAAAATGATATAAATGAATTAAAAATATTTTAAGTTATAATTAATGATTTTAATATTTTGATAAATAGTACATTAATATTTAAATATTAATGGTAATTATTTAAAATGATTATAAATATTTTACAAATCATTTAAAGGAAATATTAATACTTTAAATATATTTTAAGTTATTATAAATAACTTTAATATTTTGGCAATGGTTTCATTAATTCTTTAATATTAATTAAATATTAATGATAATAGAATTATTTAATATTTAAATCATTTGATAATGATTCCGGTGTTTGAAAAATTATGATAAATTATAATAATTGTTTAAAAATTATTATAAGTCATTTAAAAGTAATATGACTGATATTTTCAGTTACTGAACTATAGGATAGAGTCTTAGACTCGATAAATATCCAATAATTTCGTTGGTACACCGACATGCTTCAGAAATTGATCTAGACTTAGATAATTTGATTAGATACGTGTTTGTTTTGTGATTCAATGACTGTTAAACATGTGTGACAATGTGATTAGGTTATGTGCTGACTGTAATAAGCAATATTATGTGTTACGATATGTTATTCTAATCAGTAAAATGATTTTATTACTGATAGGTTGCTATATAAAAGATAAAACTAAGTTGCATAATTGTAAGCAGCAGATCGACAAGTATCCTAACTTTGCATTTCCTTTATGCAATGGACATAAGTAAGAAAGTTTCAGAATTATATTATTATTGTGCCAGGATAATAACCCTATTGTTATCAATTATGTATCCGATCATTTTTTTTATTAGTACAGTATTATTGTATAATTTAGATATTTATTTTGTTCATTAATTTCTAAATATGGTTATACAAGTGTCCCCACTTGGATAATCATTGTATTTAATCACATGTTGATATATATATATATATATATATATATATATATATATATATATATTGATCTCCAGTATGTATACATTAATTAACAACCGTCTAAGATATTTGACCTAGCTAGACACAGATTTAGAAATATCGTTTAATATGATAAAACTTTATTGTATCCAATTAATTTGCTTTGATTTGGATTCCCGACTAAGTATGAACATCCCGAACATGGGAAAACTTTTATGCGCCCAAGGCGGAAAAGATGAACGATAATATAATTCTTGCATGTAGTATTGATCAATACAGGGCCCATGGGATGTACACCCTCGCACCCATAAGTTATGACGGTTTGCAGATGAAGTTCTGTTTAACCTTTTCAAAAATAGAAAATAATGTGCATAGTCTGTCGACTAATCCCCAGTTATAGTCAGTACGTAGTTTCAAAAATTTGATATAGAATTAATATATTATTATGGGATTCAGTTTACTTCACAACTATTGATTCGTTGTAGAAGGGTAGTACAAAGAAAATATTTAATCCTTTCGGCTAATATTTATAATTGATATTACTTGCTGGGCACTCAAATGCTCATCCTTGCTTAATTTAAATGTTTTCAGCTAAGTGTGAACAACCTAAAGGCTCTACTAAGAACAAGGGAAAAGGAAAGGTTGCTGAATGAATTCAATGTTATCTTATGTAATAGTTTGATATTATTAAGACAATGATATATATTATCTATTCATGCTATATAATGAATGTATTAAAGGTTACGTACTTGGGAACTAGACTCTGCTAATTATGTAAATTAAGTTTGATATTTATATTATTGTTATTATTATTAGTATTATTCCGCTCATAGAAATGGTATCGTGAAGCATCGAGTTTGGGTTTCAAGTACCTGAATTTGGGGGCGTCACAAGTTGGTATCAGAGCTTTAGGGTTATAAACCGTAGGTGGGATAGACCTTAGGCTATAACCTTAGAACAGAGGGAAACGTTGAAAATATCAATAACTCATATAGAGTTTAAAGGAGATGAATTAAATAAATTCATCGTCAAACAAAATAAAAGATAACTTATATAAAACTATTATTTGCTGTGTGTATATACTATATGCTAATCATGATAATTTATGAGTGTAGATGTCTGGTGGAAAAGGCTTGTTATATGCTTATAGCGTGAAGAATGATCAAATCCATACACCCGAGCTAATATCGAAGCCAATAGCTGAAATAGAGGCTAACAATGAAACTAACTCGGAGGAAGTAGTTATCGTGGAAAATGTAGTACCAAATCAAGAAATGGTGGAACTGACAGATAGTGAATTGGACACTAAAGTTGAAGCTGAACAAACATTAACTGAAGTGCAGAATCTGCAGGACCAGGTTTCTTCTTTGGAAAAGTTATGGGAAATATAAAAGCTGCTAAATAGTCAACTGCGTTAGGCGTTAATAGAAACAATGGAAGAACAAGATAAGTTTAAAATCCAAATTGATCAAATGGGAGCCAAAAGCAACAAATCGTGCACAGCTCCGAGCAAGAATGGGAAAAGAAAGATAAAAGGCCACGACTTAGGAAAATTTGATAAGAAGAAATGGAAAAGGATATGTTACATTTGCGGCTATGAGGGACATACCACTCTTTATTGTCCCGACTATAAACCAGGTGCATGTTTTATTTGTGGATTGGAAGGTCATCAGGTGAAAGGTTGTCCAAGAAAAAGGCGTAGTGAATAGGTAGTATAGGTTCTGTTGTATAGGTATGATTAATGTAATGTATATGAATAATATGCCTGTGTAATGTAATATTCTAAAACTTTTGTACAAGTGGTGTATCAAATCCTGACTTTTGTATTCACAAAGGGATAGCTGATGTTTAAAGCAGTGTGTGTTGTTGTTAACGTCGGGATTTTTAGTGTCCCTTTTCGTTACTTGTTCTTTGGTGTTCTCATGTTAATGTGAGATTTGTTTGAAAAAACAAGTGAAAAAGGTCTGACATATGTAATGTCGACGATTTGACTTTAAGAGTCGCCATTGGTGTTTTTTTAACTAGTTGCACTAACAAGAATCGAAAAAGGTTTGCACATTGACCCGATGATGTGACTTCGCTAAGCGAAGTGTGTGAAACTGAGATTCATTAAGGTTCGGGGGCTTGATTATGTAGAGGGAAGGTGTTAGGCACCCCCCAACATCCGTGTTTCCACGGTGACCGCCACTTCTCAAAGAAACTGTTATATGATTGTGTGTGTGTGTGTGTAGATCAATGTGCAATTATTTAAAAGTAGTGCGAGGCCTCGTTCGCACCTATATACACAAGGTTTGAATTTATATAAAAATTCAGTTTTAACCAAGATATAGCAATGCAATTTTGTAAAAGAGGTTTTTCAAACCCTGTGCTCAATAGGAATTGAGACCTTTTCATACTTCCATTTTATTATTAAATGTTCTACTTGTTTGCTTTTATTTTGAGATGTGAGGCATCTTCGAGAAAATAATATATGACGATCTTAGAACTCCTTATGGGCATGATGACCATCCAAGGAAATTCAGTACACTTTAAATAATGTACAAGTCTACATATACCGAAAAAGTCCATCACGGAACCGAATCTAGATTCAATAGATGAATCTGTGATCACATGATTCTAGGCTCACATGATCATCGCAATTTGTATGTAAAGCAAGAAGATATATATATATATATATATATATATATATATATATATATATATATATAAATATATATATGTGCATGATCAGCCACCACGAAGCAACTCCATGGGGGATCAGAAATGTAAATAAAGCAGTAAATGCTATCAACCGCCACGAAGTAAACTCCAGGCGGGACTTGAACGTAAATAAACCTGTAAAAGCCATCAATTGCCACGAAGTAAACTCCAAGCAGAACGAAATGTAAAGAAAGCTGTAAAAGGCCACGAAGTGAACTCCAGGCCTGACAAAAATGAAAATATATATATATAAGCAATTAAATGCACCAGATATAAAATCAAGGCTCATCAGACAGAGTCTGACAATAGTTTATATATATATATATATATATATATAAAAGCAAATAAACGTTCCAGACATAAGTCTAGGCTCAATCGAGGCATAACTCGATAATGTTAGTCCATATAAAAATATATACATATATATAAGTATATATATACAGACAGAAATGAAAACCATGGACCGAAGTCCGGGCATATGCATACAACACGACTCTCAATGTGTAGAATAGTGTGTACAAATATGAAGAGAAAGGCTTTATAGAGTGTAAGAAGGCATACAGTGGGCTGCCAATGCATACTTCTATGACTCTAAATAGATAAACATTCAGCTCTCGCCGATAAATGTATGACTATATGTGGGCTAACAAGTGTTTAAAAAGAGCAAGCACTCAATATAGGGTGTGTATAAAGCAAATTGGATAGGGCTTTCTCGCCTTTTCTTTTTTTTAAAATGGCTAGCCCAAGCTCTATATTTATAGAGCTGCTAGCCGCATGTGTACCTGCGACTTCACAGGCTGCCCGGGGTTCTGCGGGTCCTGTCGTCTCGAAGTACGTGCACTCGTGAACTATAATGTCTGCTCAAACTTGCAGAACTTCAATTCGAGCATCCGAATGAGGTATATACGACCTTATTCAGACTACTTGTGTCGAGAGTTACGCAATGACATGGAATAGAGGTTGTACGAAGTCAGGAAGAGGGGACCATTCCCATGGTCTTTAAGCTTCAAATTCTATCCGGTGTGCTGCCACGCGTAATAGTCACTCGGGATTGGAATTCCTGATTCTTGAAGGATATTATTGTATGTATATATGAAGTATTGAGACGACGCGCAGGTGTTGAGGTAGCAAGATAATGTTGGACTCCTCATCGGGGTTATCGTCGATTTGAGTTGAAAGCAGACATTGCTCAGGGTTACATCTGAGATTGGACTGCTGCAAGTGTTGAATGCCGCAATATCATCTTGTGGATGCCTGTCTGCCCGGTGTTAGCTCCGGGTTTGAGGTATGAGTGCCTCGACAGGAGGTCTGAGCTTGAAGTTGATCGCATGTATTTGAAACAAGCATTTTTGGAGTTATCGTCGGAACTGCAACAACATTCCTTGGTGTTATCGCCAAGGACGAAACTCGGGGTTATCTTCGAGGTTGGAAATGATGTTCCCGGTGTGTGTTCCGGGGTTGGAAATGATGCTCCCGGTGTATGGTCTGGGGTTGAGATTGAACTTCGGGTAGTATCCAGAATGGATGTGAACTATCTTCCAGGGTTATCTCTGAAAGATGATTCTTTCCTCCTGCAATGTTAGTAACAGTTGTGTAAAAAATTTCGAGTGTCTACAAATGCCCCTCTTTATCTTATTCATGCAATGCAAGGCATGGATAGGATAAAGAATCCTAGACACTTGAAATGCAATAAGATAAACATGATGCTATGTGCAGCAACATGTTGCAAATGCATGATGCATAATCGTCAGTTAATCCAGTTGGGATAACAATCACTGATGCCTTGGACATACGATCCAAGTGTTCAAGGATGTTGACATTGGGGCTATCACCAAAGTCATGAATCCTAGACACAGACTTCATTCTCCATAGAAGTACCTCTTGTATATAAGAGATCTATGGGGATAAAGCTTTTTCTTTTTGAGGATGTGTATAACATATCCCACCATCCTATCGGAGTTACTGCCAATAATATGAACTTGTCAGAGTTGCCCGACCTTCGTTGATGTGTGTATCACCGGATAGATCCCTGTTGGGTACATTGTCAAGGCTGATTGACGTTCATTGATGTGTGTATCAATGATTGCATTGATTTGTGATCCTTACTGGGGAAGGTTTCTTCGATGGGTGTACTTGCCATCGGCTGAGATAACGTCAAGGCTGCTTGACCTTCACTGATGTATGTATCAATGGTTGAATTGTGTTGTAACCCCCGCCGGGGATACGTCTTTAATTTGTAACTCCGGCGTTATAACCCCCACCGGGGATACGTCTAGGGTTGTGACCCTGCACTGACGACATAGGACCTTTTTGAGGTATTACCGAGCATGATTTATGAAAGCTGAGGCCATTGGTATAGTATAACTTGTACATAAGTGAATACCAATGAAAGATATAGAGCCAGATTACGGCCCATGAGAACCAGGATTCTAGGCTACTCCGCTCAATCGCGTAGCATTTTTATTCCTGATTTGGCCTTTTCAGCTTGTGAGACTTCCTTTGCAACTCTAACTAGAGCGAGCCAGAGGTGTAGGACCCATAGAAGAGTGCCGTAGGTACACCTACAGTAGCCTCAGATGGACCTGCGGCCAACCGTGGCTATACAAAGCCCATGGGTTACTTTCATAAGTCATTTTAAAGCTGCACGACGAAGGATATCTGAGAGCTCTTCTTTAGTCCTGTTGAGTTCGAGCAACTTTCTGCATATTCCGTCATCGTACAAATGTTCTTCACTATCTTGGTAACGTATGCATGTATTCTTTTCCAGTTTCTATCCGTTGGAAAATGACTTATCACATGAAATGCATTTAGACACATAGTAGTGAATATGCATGCTGATATGACTTGATAAAAATATTCAACAGGGTAAATGTTAGTATTAAACCATGCTGAACATAATGATGTGAAAAAGTTTGACTTTTGAAACAGTCAAATTGTCACCTTTTACTGTCATTTCTTATCCTATTTGAGGATAAATGAGTAAAGGTAGAAAAGTAAAATAACCCTGGTAATTAAACTACACTTACGGATTTTTTACTGCAATGTATTAATGCATTTAGGATGTATATGACTGCTGGTAGGTATGCTATTGAATGACCACCTAGTCATGCCTGTGTGCATGTGGATAGTCCCATTTACAAAGGGGGCTATGGCAAAAAAAATTCAAAATGTAGGCATTGGTTAGTCATGCATTTTTAACTCTACTGTAAATGTATGTTAAAATAATGCATGCATGCATGTAGTCATAAAATGCATTTTGAAAAGCTCCAGGTAAGAATTTACCACACCCTTTTTGAGGTGATTTGGAGATTTGTTGTCCAGATATTATGGATCCGGATCTGCCGAGCAGTTCCCGCAGGACCACTTCTGGTGTACGGAGGAGGGCTTCCAAAGTTCCTCATCCCCGTTCTGTTAGGCAGCCGCGTTGTTTGGTGGAGGCTGTGATTCGTCCTATCCAGGTTAAAGTGCCGAATGTCGAGGACGAGGAGGAGGATGTACCTGTTGAGGTTCCTGCTCCTACTGCACGTGTTCCCCGTAGGGAGTTTCCAGTAATTCAAGTGGCGAACCCAGGTCTTCTGGGTGACTCGAGTCTGCATCCTTCAGTATACCTGCACGCAAATGAGGTATGAAGTCAGATTTTAATCTTCCTTATTTCCTATTGATGAGGAGTAAAGGGTTCTAATGTTAATCTGTATTTGATGTAGGTTCCCGGCTTTACACAGCCTCAAGGGAACTGGTTCAGCATCCACTCTATGTATCAGGCCCTGCATGATGACTATAGAGAGATTGTCCATGGCTGGGGATTCGGGACGTTCTTTTCAATTCTTCCCTGTCGTTGTCCCTGGGGTTACCTCAGGGCATTGTCTGAGCGCTGGTTTCACCAGACTCAGTCACTCCATTTGCTGGACTGTGAGGTGATGATGACACCGATGGATTGGTGATTTATCACAGGTATGGAGTTTGGAGGGGATCCAGTGCCTTGCACGACGGATATTACCTCTACTGCTGTCAGATCCTTGTTGGGAGTTTTCATGAGGCGCCAAGGAAGGTCTCAGATATCTGTGTCCTTTGAGCGTAGATGCTATGAGCGGGTTGTTGAGTGAGCCTATACCCGATGATGTGAGAGTTAGGGATCGCATTCTCTGGCAATTATTCCTGATGATCATTAGGGGGTGCTTTATAGCAGATAACTCTTCTATGGTGTCCTTCACTTTGATCAGCGCCACTCAACACATGGACCGTATAGGAGATTATGATTGGGGTTCCTATACCTTTGCCTACTTCCTCAGGGGAATGCGCATGCGATCGCAGGGCTTGACCGAGGCTTGGTTAGGATTCTAACCATTTCTACTGGTGAGTATTTCTCTTATCTTTTCCCATGTATAGGTTAAGAGTGTTGACTGACAGCAGATGTTTGCCTTTGTGTTGGCAGTTTTGGGCCTATGAGAGGCTTCCATGTTTGCGTCCTTTGAGCGTGCTAGGTTTAGATACCTATCCATGAGGATGAAGATGACATCATTCCATACTGGCGAAGGTCCCTATTGCTGAGGGTTTTACTCATTGTCGCCTACAGCTGGAGTTGTTGACAGCGGATGTCATCATATGGGTTCCCTATTTTGGGGAGCACTTGATTGTTGGGTACCCGACTGGAGTTGAGTACGTTATGTCCACCCGCAGGATTCCTCTCTTCATAGATGGAGGATGAGAGCTCTATTTAGGAGAGCGTTCTATCAAGAGCACTACAGGAGAGATTCGCATGCCGATCTTGCCTCCTACCAGGCGTTATTGGCCTGTTTCGCAGTCACCCTTCACTGATATCCCGTTGTTGGGGATTGACGGTTATACAATATCAGAGGGCCCCTATACTCAGGAGATTTCTAGCATTTGTGGTTCCCTCGTATCATTGGAGCTCAGACCCGCGCCACACAGTTTATGAGGGATATGGTTCCAAGATCCATGATGATGATGGATTGGCTAGCTTGTGTCAGAGATTCGACTCATGTGACACATGATTGATGACTTGACCCGAAGTTAGAGGGCACATTTCTTTATCCCAAGATTTGGAAGAGAGATCCTTGAGGCGAGGGGCTTGGCCGAGGCTTGGTTAGGATTCTACCCATTTGCTTTGGTGAGTATTTCTCTTATCTTTTCCCATGTATAGGTTAAGAGTGTTCGAACGATGTGCCAGATGTTTGCCTTTGTGTTGGCGAGTTTTGGGCCTATGAGAGGCTTCCATGTTTGCGTCCTTTGAGCGTGCTAGGTTTAGATACCTATCCATGAGGATGAAGATGACATCATTCCATACTAGCGAAGGTCCTTGTTGCTGAGGGTTTTACTCATTGTCGCCTACAGCTGGAGTTGTTGACAGCGGATGTCATCATATGGGTTCCCTATTTGGGGAGCACTTGATTGTTGGGTACCCGACTGGAGTTGAGTACGTTATGTCCACCCGCAGGATTCCTCTATTCATAGATGGAGGATGCGAGCTCTATTTAGGAGAGAGTTCTATCAGGAGTACTACAGGAGAGATTCGCATGCCGATCTTGCCTCCTACCAGGCGTTATTGGCCTGTTTCGCAGTCACCCGTCACTGATATCCCGTTGTTGGGGATTGACGGTTATACAATATCAGAGGGCCCCTATACTCAGGAGATTTCTAGCATTGGTGGTTCCCTCGTATCATTGGAGCTCATACCCGTGCCACACAATTTATGAGGGATATGGTTCCAGTATCCATGATGATGACGGATTGGCTAGCTTGTGTCAGAGATTCGACTCATGTGACACAGATTGACAGCTTAACCCAGAAGTTAGACCGGGCACATTTCTTTATCCGGCATTTGGGTAGAGATCCTTCAGAGGCAGATACTTTTAATCCTTCCAGCTCTGGCACTGGCCCCTCAAGTGACCCATATGGTTTTGCCAGTGCAAATCCTCTCTTGTATAGGCCTGACATCCCTGTAGATAGAGATCCAGTGACTCAGGAGGAGTTACATCAGGTGGACAGGATTGATGATGTAGACATCGATACCATTGACTTCTTTTGATGTATATTTCTCATTATCTCTTTTGATAGGCCTCTGGTAGCTGCTGGGTAGCTTCGCCCCATTCTCATTATATCTTTTGATAGGCCTCTGTTGAGATGTTGGGTAGCTTTGCCCCATTTCCCTGTATTTTAGCTGTACAGAGATGTATTAGATGATGATATACTTAGGAATGTATGTACAGTTTTCCATTCCCTATATCATATTGCCATCTATTGTATCATGCATGTTATTATGTTATGTATATGTATGTATGTCCAGAGATATTCAGCATTGACCCCTGGATGGTCTTATGACACGTCCCGTACAGATGTCTTCTTCGATAGTTAGCCGTATTGATCATACCCCACCATTTTTGGTGGCATCTAGTATGCGCTAATGGTATGATAATATGTCACCACCGCATGTGGGGATCAGAGATCATTTATCGCAGAGACACTATGACCTTGTTGATGTTTTGAGTTCCCAGTGGTTCATAGATGGTATGCTAGAGCACTAGGTACCAAGACTGATGCATGTGTTTTTCGATTTGGGACCCGAGAGTTGACTCCTACTCTGGAGGAGTATGCACGATTGACGATGTTGCCGCTGGACAGACCTTGCGTGCATATGGTGACTGCAGACATGATTAGGCAGTTCATGACCCTCACCGGCTTGAGTCGTAGGGTGGTACAGGATGAGATTACATCCGGCCACGTGATATCCCAGCATTTTCTGTTTGACAGATTTGGCTCTAAGGATAGTTATGCACGGCATTCCGGGGATTTCACCACACTGGAGGATCAGTGGCATTTGGCCAGAGTGGATGTACTACTGCTGTGCGCATTGTCATATGTCTACATGCCACTGTACATGGATGAGTTGGACATCGGTGTCATTATGGCAGTGAGAGCTCTCAGGGAGGGTTACACCATCCTACCGATGATTTTGGCAGAGACTCTGAGGTCGGCCACATATTACTGCACTTATCCGGCAGGAGTGTTCATATGCAGCTCGGTCATGCTGTACGTGTGGTTCATGTCACACTTGAGACTGATCGGCACATTCTGACGGCATGTATATTATTTCACCCATGATATAGCGATGTCGTACTCCTTCTAGCCGGTTGAGTGTACAGATGCTGCATCTTAGTCAGCTTTTCTGGCAAGGATTGGAGATCCATTCACTATATTGCTGTGTATAGGGCTTAGCTCACCCTACAGCTTCATTACTCATCCTCTGGGCATGGATTATCTACCTCTAGCAGGTTTGAGAGGGATGATCACCTACCACCTACTGGCCGTGATGTGACAGTTTGACCAGTTTTAGGATTTTCACCTATATGAGGGGCGGTGATTCAGCGTTTCGCTTCTCGCCATTTATCATCAGCGGACATATCTAGGTTGTATGCCTGTTGGGATCAGCCAGAGCTAGCTGAGTTTTCTGTCAGTCATCCTGGTTATTCTGCAGAGTATTCAGCTTGGATGGAGACAAAGACTGCATCGGCTGCGGTAGTATCCACAGTGCAGGATTTTGATTTTGATGATGAGGAGCCTATGGAAGAGGCTAACATTCCCACCGATGGAGATTTGTCTGCTGGGCTACCAACATTTGTGATGGATTGTCCCACCCCGAGTGCCACTGTTACTCAGTATTCGGCACAGCATTTGGAGCAGAGCTTACATATGATGACCTATAATAGAGATCAGGCTAGGGCCACGATGTTGACAGCTCTTGATGGGAGAGACGCTGCTCTATTAGAGAGGGATGAGGCTAGATCAGTCAGGGATGCATTGATCATGGAGCGGGATGTGGCCATTGCAGATAGTACCTCCGTGAGATCCTAGATGACTGGCATTTTTGCTGATATGAGTGCATACATTGATGACCATTAGGCCATCATGCAGTTAGCCTCAGATCTGCTAGCTCGTGTAGATACCATTGGGCAAGAGCTTGTAGCTTTACCTCCGTCTTCAGAGAGGGATGCTATGTTAGATCTGATAGTTCGCATACACACAGATCAGTAGATAGCTTTGTATTTTCCTGCACAGACTAGCTTAGCCATTTTGTCATGTACATCACAGATGTATATATCAAACAGTAGTATATATGGCAGAGAAATATATTTTGATTTACTTCCCTTTTAGTTATGCCTTGATACTTGCTTGATATTTGCCTGTTTCTTCAGGGCCTTGTGATCTTGATGCATTTTGAACTTATCCTTGACATGTGGACATTGAGCCATCGCAGGATCTCTCAGAACGGATCATTGATCTGTATGAATTCCTACCATCTTTGGTGTCTTGGGACTGGTATCTGTGTGGAAATGTGGAGAGGAGTGTGGCTTTTCCTCTCTAAGATTGACCGCACCACAGATGGTCTCCAGTACTTCTATTTGTGAGAAGCCTAGTTAATTCCATCTCTTATGGATTGATATTGATCTTTGAGGCACAACCGCAGCTTAGATGGTCACCGAATCTTCTAGTTATGAGAAGAGATTGGGTAATTCCATCCCTTTGGTCTGAAGCCGATGAAATGTGGTGGATTGAAGGTTGATCCCAGTACCATGTGACAAAGATTTTTGTTCTAGTAGGGGTTAGACTGAACCATAAATGGCTGCCTACGTACTCCTATTAAAGAGGAGATCAAGTCTGCGTAGTTCGAACCTGGTGTAAGAGGTTCAACTTTGAATGTGAAAGGCAGAGAGGTGTAGAAATATTTTTGTTATTTTTGTTTTTGGAGAGAAAGGGCAGAAATGTTTTTGTTTTTTTTTTATTGCGACCGGGCCATATAGAATATGGTTGCCTACGTACTCCCGGGTGTCAGGGAGATCAGGTCAATGTAGTTCCCCTCTCAGGACGAATCACAGCCAAAGAGAAGTGTGAATCCCATGTGCAGGCTATACTGCAGGGAGAAAAAAGTTTGATCCCATAATGGGGATAAACTGCAGGTGTGGATAAAGTTTAATCCTGTCTTCAGGACAAATTGTAGGCGTAGAAAAGTTTAATCCCGTCTTCAGGATAAACTGCAAGCATGAAAGGTTCAATCCCGTCTTCAGGATAACCGAAATTATATGAAAGGTTTGAAATGAGGTGAAACCAGGCTGCTGGTTTGAAGTGTATGTTTCCCTGAGGGGAAGAAGAGTTTGTAAAAAGGGTTAGAAACTGGAATGACTGGTGATTGGATGATCAAAACCAGGATGTTTGCTTGATGGTAACTTCAGATATAGTACCGTTTCACGGTGTCTGAGTTGATAAGCTATGGAAATTCATCGCCATCAATTTCCTGTAGTCTGAGAGCACCTCATGTCAATACTTCCTTGACAACAAATGGGCCTTCCCAGTTAGGAGCGAATTTTCCCTTAGATTGATCTTGGTTGTCAATGATCTTCTTCAAAACCAAGTCATGTTGTTTGAATTGTCATAGTCGGACTTTTTTGTTGTAGGATCTGGTGATCCTTTATTGATATAACTGACCATGGAAGATTGTTGCGGTTCGCCTTTCGTCTATCAGAGACAATTGGTGATACATGTCTTGTACCCATTGGTCTTCGTCCAACTAAGCATCCATTAATACTCTGAGGGATTCCATTTCCACCTCTATGGGGAACACTGGTTCCATCCCATAGGCTAATGAGTAAGGGGTTGCCCCAGTGGAAGTACGCATGGAAGTTATGTAGGCTAATAAAGTCAGAGGCAAGAGGTCAGGCCACCCTTTGTGATTGGCGGGCATTTTCTGCATGATCTTCTTGATATTTTTATTAGCTGCTTCAACAACACCATTCATCTTGTTGTTGAGGTTCTTAGCATTGTCTGACACAATGACCTCTGGTTGTCCATATCGACAGACTACATTGTTTCTGATAAAAGCAATGATAACTTCTTTGGTAACCCTGGGGAAGGAGGCTGCTTCTACCCACTTGGTGAAGTAGTCGATCATGGTGAATATGAATTGATGTCCATTACTGGCTTTAGGCTCGATGGGCCCGATCACGTCCATCCCCCACATTGCGAAGGGCCAGGGTGAACTTATAGTGTGGAGTTCCCTTGGAGGGGCGTGGATAGCATTCCCATGAATTTGGCATTAATAGCATCTCTTGATGTGATCATCATAGTCATCTTTGAGCGTGAGCCAATAATGCCCTATTCTGAGAATTTTCTTGACAAGTAAGGGGCCGCTCATGTGTGGGCCACATACTCCACCATGGATCTCATCCATGATCCTCTGAGCTTGGCCTTTGTCTAGACATCTAAGGAGACCTAATCATACATCTCTTTTGTAGAGTGCATCTCTGCTCAGGTAGAATTTCATAGCAAGTCGATGGATCCGCTTTTCTCGATTAGGGTTTCGCCTCGGTGGTGTAGATCCATCTCGCAGATACTCCTTGATATGCTGATACCAAGGGTTGTGGATGGGAGGCAGCTCATCCGATACTTCTCCAACATAGTTCCCATAAGCTGGGGCCTTCGGCATAGCAAATGTGATGCTTGACATGTTTTCCTTGTCAGGTATGTGAACCAAGGAGGCCAATGTTGCTAATGCATCCACAAAATCATTCCTATTACGAGGAATGTGTAGAAAGGAGATTTCTTTGAACTCCAAAGCCATCTGTAAAACTTGTCGATGGTAAGGCAGCAAATGTAATTCTTTGGTTTGATAAATTCCCGTGGATTATTTGATCACCAATTCGGAAACCCCAAAGACAGTTAACCACCGATGCCCATTGAAGCAGGCAAGTTTTAGCCCATAATCTGATACGTACCTTCATACTTTGTGTTGTTGGTTCGATAAAAGCGTAATTTGACTATGACGAGATATCGCTCCCCGCATCTGGGATATTAAACCGCTCCGGCTCAAAGCTTCTTCACGCATTATGCGGCTCCATCAAAATACATTTTCCATGTGTGGCATGCATCGATCTTGTGTGTTCTTTGAATCGTTATTACCCCTTTATTGGGGAAATATGTTTCCAAGGGTTTGTATTCCCCTGTAGGTGTGGCGGCCAGTTGATCCGCAATTCCTTAACCTTCGACAGACTTTTGCATCATGTAGACGATGTCAAATTGTTGTAGGATCAACTGCCATCTTGATAATCGACAATTCAGTATGGGCTTGCTGAACACATACTTGAGAAGATCCACACGGGATATGAGATGGGTTGTGTGACCATGGAGGTAATGTTGTAATCTCATGGAAGTCCATGCCAAAGCACAACAAGTCTTTTCAATCAGAGTGTACTTGTGTTCACTGGTGCTGAATCTTTTACTGAGGTAATAGATAGCTCGTTCTTGGCCTCTATCATCTTTTTGCCCCAGCATGTAACCCATGGCATTGTCATTAACGGATAGGTACATGAATAGGGGAACATCATCCCTAGGAGGTACCAAAACTGGAGCATTATCCAACTGCTCTTTAATAGCAAGGAAGGCTTTCGAGCACTCATTATTCCATTTCATGGAGGAGTTCTTCCTTAACAACTTGTAGCTGGGCTCACAGGTTGTTGTGAGTTGAGAGATAAATCTACTAATGAAGTTGATTCTTCCCAAAAATCCCCGTATTTCCTTCTCTGTCTGAGGAATGGGCATTTCCTTGATGGCCTAGATTTTGGTAGGATCCAGTTCAATCCCTTTGTGGCTAACTAGGAAACCTAGCAACTTGCCTGATTTGACACAAAAGGCACACTTGGCTGGATTCAACTTTAAGTTGTACTTACGCAACCTATTGAATAGCTTTCTGAGATGGTCTAAGTGATCTTTCTCCCTTCGGGATTTGACAATGATGTCATCCAAATAGATCTCTATCTCTTTATGCATTAAATCGTGAAAAAGAGCCATCATAGCTCGCTGGTAGGTTGCCCCGGTATTGATGAGGCCGAATGACAACTGTCTGTAGCAAAAGGTTCCCTAAGGCGTGATGAAAGCAGTTTTCTCACGGTCTTCCTCAGCGACCATAATCTGATGATACCCCGCGAAGCAATCCCCAAAGGAATACATGCCGTATTGCGCATTATTATCAATGAGGATGTGGATACAGGGTACGGGAAAGCTATCTTTAAGGCAAGCTTTGTTCAAATCCCGATAATCCACGCAAACTCGCACCTTTTCTCCGGGTTTAGGCACGGGAGCAATGTTGGATATCCACTCCGGATATGTAGACACCATGATAATGCTGGCTTGAAATTGTTTCATAATTTCTTCTTTGACTTTTAAACTCCACTCAGGTTTTAATCGCCTGAGTTTCTGCCTAACTGGCTTGAATCCTTCTTTAATAGAAAGGCGATGAAGAACAATGTCAGTGGAAAAACCCACCATGTCTTCATGAGACCATGCAAACACATCCTGGAATTGGGTTAATAGTGCAACCATATCATTCCGTTGGTTTGGAGTGAGGTCTGAACCAATCTGGATTAGCTTAGGGTTTTCTAAGGTTCCAAGATTGAAAGAAGTGGTTTGATCAAGGTTGGGTTTAGGCTTATCTGCGACCCATTCCTTCATCTCCTGAGGTGTCTTAATGTCCTCTTGTATGTCCATCAAGTCTGAGTCCAACTTTGCATCAAAGTTATAGCCCTTGTGGAGAGAAGGCATATCACCAGCAAGTACAGGCACATCTATATTCAGAGTCCTGAAATCAAAAGATGCTTTCACTTAATATATGAAACTGTTTAATCATACAAAATGTTAGCATGTACTGATAAAATAACTGCTAATACTGTATAAAAAAGTAAGCAATTAAAGTTATCTACAGGGCAGAGGGATTTTCTGCCCGTTTTACCCTCATCGACCAATGCATGGAGTGCTGCTCCAATTGTCAAAAGCAAAGTCCTGATGGACTGCAGTGATAGAGGGGTCGTCATTGCCCTCCTTCTCCCGAATGATAACTATGATATCTGGGCAATCATCGTCTGGGGTATATCGGTATGTATGTTCATCATAAATAATGACGCGTATGCCGGACATCATCAAAGCGATGTCATGTTTGCGTTTCCGTTCCCTTTCTTCCACTTTGGGATCAGGAATTAGCACCTCTTTTTCTTTGAATGGTACTGGCTTGGGAAACAGCATAGTCATAACATGTGCTGACACCTTAACTGGAGACTATATCAGCTCATGAGGTGTAGATTGAAAACATCGCCGTGTGGCGGAAGTTTAAGGAACCGTCATGTGTTTATGCGGATTCCTGTGAATGGAACTGGCAGAATAGCCTAGCCCGATTGTCCCAGTTTGACTAGACACTTGAATAAGGTGCTTAATACCCTGCTGATTTTTACCAAGCCCTTGTCTAGGCTGATGACCCAATGACATCATTTCTTGAGTGGCCGACATAACCTCGTCTGAAATCTTGGGTATGGGAAGTGGTGCTCCAATAGGTTGGTATTGAGTGTTACTCACTTCCAAGGTATGAAAACTGGCCGGCTCAATTTCAGAGTTGAAACTGATGATTGGCAGATCTCCTTGTTCAGGATATTCCGGCTCAGCATTAACAGTGACTAGACTATTGTTGACAATGTATTTGAGTTGTTGATGTAATGTGGAGGGAACGTCTCTAGCCATGTGTATCCATGGTCTTCTCAATAGCAGGTTGTATCCTGAATCTATTTTGAGGACATGGAAGGATATATTGAATATATTTGGACCAATCTCAATTGGTAGCTCAATCTTTTCGACGGAATTTCGCCGAGATCCATCGAAAGCTTTGATAACCATATGGCTGCTTTGGATCCACTTAAGATTGACATTCATCTTCACCAAGGTGGCATAAGGACAGATATTCAGAGATGAACCTCCATCTATCAACACTTCAGCTAACATATACCCGGAGGATAAAACTGCAATGTGCAGTGGCTTGCAATGACCGGTCCCTTCGGGAGGTATATCGTCATCAGTGAAGGATATCACATTGTTGTTGAAAATGTGATCAACCATATGTTGAAATTTTTCCACATCCATTAATTTCGGTAAGTAGGCTTCTTCCAAAACCTTAAGTAAAATCTTCCGGTGATCTTCGGAAGAGAAAACCAAGTCCAGAATTGATATCTGATGTGGAGCTTCTCTTAATCTTAGAACCACCTTGGCTTCATTATGGCCCATAGTGTGGAGAAATTTTTCAATCTTCTCCATGGGAATCTTCCCCTTTGCTTTGAGGGTAGGCTTGATAACCCTTTGTGTAAGACCCCAAATTTTTAATAAAGATGATTTTTCTATAAATATCATTTTTAAATATTATGGAATGAATTTGATATAATGTTACAGTTGTGGGTAATATTTATAAATTTTGCAAAAAATACATAAGTTGTTATATAATATTCGATTGGTGGGGAATATTCGTTTTAACGGGGAATATTAAATGCAGACGACAAAGACAATCATTAAGTGGACCCCACAGCGGAATTATTATCGGATTGAGAAAACGACAAAAATATTTTTATGAAAATAACGGTGGAAGTTTTACAGTTAAAACTGTTGAACTACTCGGTAGTAAAAGTACAGTAATACAAGTGGTTACATAGTAGCACACGATATTGATTATTGATGCTTACGTGAGAAGTCACTCAGTTTTGTTCAATTATTGCTTCAGTAATTGTTGCATAGTATCTCACGTTATTTGATTCAATTATTGTCGATATTTTATATATTATTAAATCAATAATTGAGATGACAGAGTTATTAATATTATTATTTGCAATATTAACGATGTCTAGAAGTTCTGTCAAGGAGTGGTTTGGTCACCTAATTGCGCGCCAATAGGGAGAAATCCTTATTGGAAAGCCCCCTCTTTCCTGGGAACGACCTAGTCGATTAATATTGTGAATTATAATAATAATGATAAATGTTGTTAGATATATTGAGGTGTCTTTTTATGAAGTCACGGAAGTTTATATATATATATATATATATATATATATATATATAAAAATTTTATTTTATTAGTATTATTAATGTAATAAAAAATGAAAAGCTTTTTATATAAAACATAATACTTTTATAAAGTTATTTGTTTTATTAGACAATAATTAGAATATATTATATTCTATTATGCATAATGTTTTGCATAGTAAAATTTTTTATATAAAATGTAATACTTTTATAAAGTTATTTGTTTTATTAGACAATAATTAGAATATATTATATTTTATTATGCATAGTGCCTGCATAGTGTTTGCATAGTAAAATCTTTTTATATAAAACAGAATACTTTTTATAAAGTTTTGTTTTATTTGATTATAAATAGAATATATTATATTTTATTGCATAGTGCAGCATAGTATCCTTTCTATTTTCCTATAAATAGGATGCTTAGTTAGAATTGAAAACCACATCAGAAGTTCAGAGAATTCTTCTATAATCTTGAGCGTATTTCTTTAGAATTTTAAGAAGCTTTGAGCGTAGTGCAAGTTTTCTTCAAGAATATCATCGCCCTACCAGTCGGAATACTCTTCTTTTATGGTAAGGGGTATTATTTCTTTTGTATTCATGAAGAGAACTTCTTTTATTCCATTCTTTATTGTTCTGTTGGAATAACCTGTATACGTGGGCTACCTTATACTTGGTGAAATTCTTCTGTTATTCCATTCTTTATCATTATGTTGGAATAACCTGTCTATGCGAAGTACCGCATACATGGTGAAATTCTTCTGTTATTTCATTCTTTATTATTCTATTGGAACATCTTGTCTGTGCGTTTATGCATGACCTGGTTCCGTTATTTATTATTCTGTTGGAGTATCCTGTCAATGCGTATTACGCCTGACCTAGTTCCATTAATTATTATTCTATTGGAATAACCCGTCTATGCGGTCTATCGCATGCATGGTGATTTCTGTTGTTATTCCATTCTTTAATATTCTCATTTGAATATCTTGTCGGTCTTAATTTACTTTGACACGGTTCTCATTATTTATTATTCTATTGGAATAACCTGTCTGTGCGATCTATCGCATGCCTGGTGATTTCTTTTGTTATTCCATTCTTTATTATACTCAGTTGGTTAAAGTTTTGACTTCTATACTCCATGAAATTAGTGGAATATCCTTGATATTTGCGTTTCATCCAGTATCTTTTTATGAAAATATTCTTCTGAGCATTCTCGAATTTTACTCTACAAAGAAGTATCATGTTGACAATTTGGACCTTATTAGTTCTTGGATAAATTAATTCTTGAACTTGTTTTATTGAATTCTTATATCATTGTCATCATCCTCATGTTTATTTTATGTTGAAAGTCATCTCGTGGCTCAGAGTGCATAGATGGACTTGGTATGATTATGACCAGGGATTAATCGGTATAATCATGACCGTAATGTTACAAATGATATGGTAAAAGTCCTCATTGGCCAGTAGTGCATTGATCGATAATTGTTGGCATGATCATGACCATTGATGAATACACGAATATCCTTTGCCGTAGTGCATGGATAATTTGTGGTTATGATACTAATGAATATCTTTGGCCATAGTACAGGGATGATGTGGATTATTTATTAAGCTGAGTCTCAGCGATAAAAGTGATGAAAAACCTTTTTAAATCATAAAAGATAGCAGATTTTATTCTCTACTTGACTCTTTTAATGGATTGCTTGTTCCGCTGCATTTAAACTTGATGTCTATATTATTTTATCAGTTTAACATTGTTGAAGGCTAATGATAATTTATTCTGCATTATCTTAGTCATAATATTTCTTACTGGGCTAGTTGAGCTCACCCTTTTTCTTTCATTGTTCTCTTCAGGAAATGAAAACGTAGCAGGGACTAGTCGGGGAACGAAGTGACAGTCCAGACGATAGCATTAGTAGTCCTCACTATTCTATGAAATAGTGTGTTAATAAATGTATTGAGGACTTATTTTGAGTTTTAATACTGTCCTGAAGACAATATTTGTATTAAAACTCACAGCTCATGTTGTATATTTAAGATTGTATTTGTATTCTGTACCATGTATTTGGCGACTCAGAATAGGTGATGTATACCTATTTTGGGGGCGTCACACTTTAAGGAAGATACAGTGGATTATCCTTCAACACTATAGCAGTAGTATGAGACGTGGATCCTTCAGCTTCTCCATAATTCCATGGAACTTTGTGTAAGTTGACAACAGGATATTGTGGTCTGAAAGGTAAAGAAATTGGCTCGGGTGCGGCCACTTTCAAAGGATTGTCAGCTCCTTTGAATTGAATTGTCTATATGGGAAATATTTTGACAGTATCATCATCCCAATGGATATCACTGCTACTGATCCCTTCCATGTAATCCCACTCTCAAGTTGCACAGTGTTATCATCTGTCAGCTGCAGGACACCACTATCAATGAGATTTTGAATGAGATGGCGGAGTGCCCAGCATTTGTCTGTGCTGTGATCGCGAGAATATGAATGATATTAACAAACTCCATCCGCGTTGAATCGTCCAGCACGGGGATTAATTGGAGGTAGAAGGTGTGTAATTCTTCCTTCATTGATCAGCATTTGAAATTTTTCCTCCATAGGTTGGCCCAGATAGGTGAACTTCCTCTGATTGGAAAAATCCCGACGGGCTTTAGCATTTGCTCGTTTTACAACCTTATCCTCCATAGCTTTGCTTTTTAAAGGTGAGGGTGGAGCATTCATAACAAATGGAAGGAGATAGTTATGCTCCTGTTTGATTAATTGGCGTGTGACTTGATGCTGATGGGTCACCAGTTCGGCCAATTGCTCAATTTGTTTGCATAAAGCTTTCATCTTTCGTTCCATGGTAAACTGGAACTTTGCATAATCCCATCTATCAACACCATCTTTGATGGTCTGAGATGGCTCGCCATTAAAACTAGAACTTTGCCCAGTGCTCCAACTGATCATGTTAACCTCTTCTTCTTTGTGTTGAGGAAGAGGGTTTTCTTGCACATGAGGTTGATCTAGTTTGGTGACTACAATCTCACCATTGTCTATCAAGTCTTGGATCTTATGTTTTAAGGCCCAACAATCTTGAGTATCATGTCCAGGTGCTCCGGCATGATAAGCACACTTCCGAGTAGCATTAAAACCCTTCACATTAGGGTTGGCTGGTGGAAGAAAATGTATGATTTTCTTCTGAGTAGTCAAAAGAGTAAGAATATTCTTGAGTGAGTCCCCTAAGGGTGTGAACATTCGAGGTCGCTTTGCTTCTTCACTTTTAGTCAATGGAGGGTTTGAAGCTTATGCTTGAAAAAGGGGAGTAGTTTCTCCTCTGTATAGGCATGTTCTGACTGCCTTTTTGACCTTGTAGTATCAAGGAAACATCCTCTTCTTTCTTTTTATGGACCCTCCGGGGGTTGTTTCCATAAGATCCGGATTGGATGTGATCAGCAACAGCTTTAAGAGCAGCTAGGTCTTGAATCTTACCAGACTTCAATCCCATCTCAGTCATCTCTTCGTGTTTGATCATTTCAGAAAATGGTTTGCCAATTCCAGCTAGAACTCTCTCATAGAAATGAGCTTCCTATATATCTATGAAAGTCATGACCATTTTTGATTCTGTCATGGAAGGAATAACTTGAGCAGCAAGGCGCCTCCACCTTTGAGCATACTCTCTAAATAACTCATTAGACTGTTTCTTGACCTTGGCAATTTGGTACCAGTCAGGAGCCATCTGAGATTGAAAACTGTATTGAGTGAGGAAGGCATGAGCTAGCTCTTCCCAGCTATGGATCTTGGAGTTGTCTAATCTGGTATACCTTGAACGGGCTTCTCTAGTCAGACTCTTCTGGAACAGCTGCATTCTGAGCTTTTCATTTTCCGCATAAGATCCAAGTTCTCCAATGAACACTTTCAAATGTGTATAAGGATCCCCTAATCCGTCATACTTTTCAAAATCAGGGGTTTTGAATTTCTCTGGATAATGAACACCAGGGAATATGCAAAGGTCAGCATATGAAACACTTCCATGTGTTCCAATCCCCTTGAGAACACGGATAGTTTCCTCCATTTGAAGGACCTTCTTCCTGATATCACCGGTGTCTGGATCTCCTTTGAGATGGGTGTTTTCAGGGCCTTTGTTGGTCGTATACAATTGAAGTTCTGGAATCATTTTTTCCAAACCTTGGGCTCCCCCTTGTGCAGAGGATTCTGTATGTGCAGGTATCTTTGTACCCTGAGCAGATTGATGCAATTCTTTCAGCAGAACAACCAAATCTATAATTTGTTTACTCAATCCGTCAAATTCTTCTCGGGAAACATTATTAGACTGGTCAGAAGAAGACATGATTGGTTGTAGGCTCGTGGCCTTTTTGGATTTTGAGCGGGTAACAGGACCAATTGCTTCCCTACAAAAGACTTATGTAGTTTAGTCTTAGGGATAATATAAATGTTATCATGATTTGCCCGTTTTAGGAATATGGTCCTGCAAAAAACGGTTGTTAATTTTGATAACATGTTATGTATGCATAGATACTCTTCATATTTTCCATTACATATAAATGATCATGGAATAAAATTACAAGTAAATGCCTTTATAAGTAATTAAAAATGGAAAGCATGAAGAGACTTTCCTCCGCATTTGGTTTATCAGAGGATGACCTATCTTAGGTTACTCTCGCGGCTTTTTGGCTTGAAGGTTCCCGGATCATCACAATCTACTTGACGGGAAGTTAATTCGGTCTTTCAACTGGAGCGAATCTGGGTAGTGCCTTTCCTGAGCCTCGTTGGAATTAGTCTTCCTACGAGTCTAGTAATCAAACACCGACAGGATAGCCTCCTGGTGGAGGGATCACACAACATACATTCACATACAACGTGTCTCATCGTTTATGCAAAATGATGACATGTGCGAAGCACTAATATCATAGATAGATATTTAGCAGTGCAGTAAGTAAGATGCATTAGTACACATTCATCATAAATGTAAATGCAACATTCACACACAAGCATATAACAATTTTTGAAAAGCTTGTAATAGCGGCTTAAGCCCTCTTACTGGAGTCCCCAACAGAGTCGCCACCTGTCGACGTCGGGATTTTTAGTGTCCCTTTTCGTTACTTGTTCTTTGGTGTTCTCATGTTAATGTGAGATTTGTTTGAAAAAACAAGTGAAAAAAGTCTGACATGTGTAATGTCAACGATTTAACTTTAAGAGTTGCCAGTTGGTGTTTTTAACTGGTTGCACCAACGCAACCGAAAAGGTTTGCACATTGACCCAGTGATGTGACACTGCTAAACGGGTTTGTGAAACTGAGATTCATTAGGGTTCGGGGGCTTGATTATGCGGAGGGAAGGTGTTAGGCACCCCTCGACATCCGTGTTGCCATGGTGACCGCCACTTCTCAAAGAAACTATTATATGAATGTGTGTGTGTGAGAGTGGATCAATGTGCAATTATTTGAAAGTAGTGTGAGGCCTCATTCGCACCTATATACACAAGGTTTGAATTTATAGAAAATATCAGTTTTAACCAAGATATAGTAATGAAGTTTTGTAAAAGAGGTTTTTCAAACCCTGTGCTCAATAGGAATTGAGACCTTTTCATACTTCAATTTTATTATTAAATGTTCGGCTTGTTTGCTTTTATTTTCGAGATGCGAGGCATTTTCGAGAAAATAATATACAGTAGTGCCAAACTCCTTATGGGCATGACAGCCATCCAAGGAAATTCGTACACTATAAATAATGTACAAGTCATTTACATATTGGAAAAAGTCCATCACGAGGAATCGAATCTAGATTCGATGAGATCAATTTGTGATCACATGATTCCTAGGCTCACATGATCTTGTAATTTGTATGGAAAAAGTAAGCGATATATATATATATATATATATATATATATATATATATATATATATGGGGTTCCATCCCAACAACAATGGTAGTATGGAGAGCAACCCCTTTTTTGGCCTGTTGAAATTTTTTGGAGCAAAAAAAAAATCAATGAGCCAAAAAAGAGGTTGCTCCACAAAGAACCTGGTTCTTTGTGGATGGAACCCTATATATATATATATATATATGTTCATGATCAGCCACCACGAAGCAACTCCATGGGGGATCAGAAATGTAAATAAAGCAGTAAATGTTATCAACCGCCACAAAGTAAACTCCAGTCGGGACTTGAATGTAAATAAAGCTATAAAAGTGATCAACTGCCACGAAGTAAACTCCAAGCAGGACGAAATGTAAAGAAAGCTGTAAAAGGCCACGAAGTGAACTCCGGGCCTGACAGAAATGTAAATATGTATATATATATATATAAGCAATTAAACACACCGGATATAAAATCCAGGCTCATCAGACAGAGTCTGACAACCGTTAATATATATATAAGTAATTAAACGCTCCAGACATAAGTCTAGGCTCATCAGACAAAGTCCGACAATAGTTTATATATATATAAGCAAATAAACGCTCCAGACATAAGTCTAGGCTCAATCGAGGCATAACTCGATAATGTTAGTCCATATAAAAATATATACATATATATATAAGTATATATATACAGACAAAAATTAAAATCACGGACCGAAGTCCGGACATACGCACACAACACGACTCTCAATGTGTAGAATAGTGTGTGCAAATATGAAGAGAAAGGCTTTATAGAGTGTAAGAAGGCTTACAGTGGGATGCCAATGCAGACTTCTATGACTTTAAATGGATAAACACTCAGCTCCCGCTGGTAAATGTATGACTGTATGTGGGCTAACAGGTGTTTAAAAAGAGCAAGCACTCAATATAGGGTGTGTATAAAGCAAATTGGACAGGGCTTCCTCTCCTTTTCTTTTTTTTAAAATGGCTAGCCCAAGCTATATATTTATAGAGATGTTAGTAGCATGATTGCACTCTGGTACTTGGGGTTCTTCATGGGTCCCGTTATCTCAATCACGCGCACGTGCAATCGTAATTTCTACTCTAGCTTGCAGAACTTCAATCCGAGCATCCGAACGAGGTATATACGACCTTCTTCGGACTGCTTATGTCGAGAGTTACGCAATGACATGGAATAGAGGTTGTACAAAGTCAGGAAGAGGGGACCATGCCCATGGTCTTCAAGTTTCAAATTCTATCCGGTGTGCTGCCACGCGTAATAGTCACTCGGGATTGGAATTCCTGATTCTTGAAGGACATTGTTGTATGTATGTATATATGAAGTGTTGAGACGACGTGCAGGTGTTGAGGTAGTAAGATGACGTTTGACTCCTCATCGGGGTTATTGCCGATTTGAGTTGAAAGCAGACGTTGCTCAGGGTTACATCTGAGATTGGACTGCTGCAAGTGTTGAATGCCGCAATGTCATCTTGTGGATGCCTGTCTTCCACGTGTTAGCTCCGGGTCTAAGGTATGAGTGCCTCGGTAGGAGGTTTGAGCTTGAAGCTGATCGCATGTATTGGAAACAAGCATTTTCAGAGTTATCGCCGGAACTGCAATAGCATTCCTTGGTGTTATCGCCAAGGACAAAACTCAGGGTTATCTCCGAGGTTGGAAATGATGTTCCGGTGTGTGTTCCGGGGTTGGAAATGATGTTCCCGATGTATGGTCCGGGGTTGAGATTGAACTTCCAGTAGTATCCGGAATGGATATGAACTGTCTTCAAGGGTTATCTCCGAAAGATGATTCTTCCCTCCTGCAATGTTAGTAACAGTTGTGCAGAAAATTTTGAGTGTCTACAGCTGTGCTATGTAAAGTATTTTGAAATCTTTGAATGAATATGAATCTATGTTTGAGTAATGAAACAAGTTTAATATATTAAACTTATATGATAAAGTTTAGAATGTAAGTTAATAAAGTATATATTATGTTTTATTTAATCAGATAATGCCGCCAAGACGTCAAACTCGAAATCAGAGGGTAGAAGAATCTGTTAACAACGCTGGGAGACAACAGCAAGACCCGATGCAAAACTTTGCAAACATGGTAGCTCAGGCTATGCAACAAGGAATGTCAGCCGTAGGGAACTAGCCGAATAATCACTTGGCAAATTTCAAAGATTTTAAGGTTGTAGGACCACCAGAATTCAAAGGTACAACTGACCCTGTAGAAGCCCAAACTTGGGTTAAGGAGATTGAAAAGGCATTTGTGATAGATAGGGTAGCTGAGGGGCAAAAGATCGCTTTTGCCACCTACATGATGAAAGGGGAGGCGAACTTTTGGTGGGAAGCAAATCAGATGAGGGAAGGAGAAGGAATAATTAATTAGGCTAGGTTTAAGACTTTATTTTTCGAGAATTATTTTTCGTCTAGTATGCAGGCTAGGATGGAAGTAAAGTTTCTGGAGTTGAAGAAGGGGGATATGTCAGTTGCGAAATATGCCACAAAATTCAATGAGTTGGCTAGGTTCGCTCTGCATCAAGTTGATATGGAGGCTAGGAAGGCAAGGATGTTTGAGCTGGGATTAAAACCCTGGCTATACAACAAGGTGGCGGTATTGCAGATCTCTACATTTGTAGCACTTTTAGAGAAAGCTATTATTGTTAAGGAGGGGAGTGAGGCCATGAGCCTCTACAACAAGGAGAAAAGGAACAAGGGTAAGGTCGAAGGAGATGGGAAGGTGGAAATTAATAGTGGGAGCAGGAGTGAAAATGGAAAGAGGAAGGTGAACAACTTTGGGAATGTTCAGGTCAAGCAGAAAGGTGTTAAGAAGCAAGCTGTGCAACTGTGGAAAAAACCACTCTGGGAATGTCTGAAAGAAAAGTTTGTATGTTACAAGTGTGGGCAAGAGGGACATATCTCTCCTAACTGCCCCAATCCAAGGATGAACACTGGTTGTTTTATATACGGGTCAATGGAGCACAAGGTGAAGGATTTCCCAAAAAGGAGAATGGATACAGGGAGTGTATCTACTAGCATGAGCAGCGGGACTCTGGCGAACACGGGACCAACGTCATCCAGCAAGCCAATGAAATCAACCGCGAGAGTCTATAACATGACGGTCCAAGATACTGTGGCAGCTGGTGATGGAACTCTAGGTATAATTCGTATAACTTTTATTTTCTTATATACATGATTTTCCTATAAATAGTAAATTATTTTATAAAGAAATTTTGATGGAGGAATTTGAGTTCTCTTAGAAATCAATTTTTTCGTTTAATCAGATAGACAAGCTTTATGTGAATAGTTAAAGATCGGTTCGATCAATTGTGATCGAGATCTACTTGCAATGATTGTGTATGCTATGTACCCTTGTATGTATGAGTTTTAAAACGGTGATTCCGGGGACGGAATCTTTATAAGGGAGGGTAAATGTAATAACCCGATATTTTCTATATAAATAAATCAAAAATTTTGCATATAATTTTTTATTATTATTATTAAAATAAATATGGGAAATATGTGCCAATATAAGGTGGATATATATGTATGTGATAAATAAAATATATTTATTACATGAATAATTACAAATGATTTTATTTTAGAATTATTGATCATTATGAACTTTATTCTTATAATAATTAATTTTATAGTAGAAATGTTTTTATTAATTATTTTCCATGAAAATATATTTATATATTATTTATTTAATATATGAAATGATTATAGAATAATTATAATAATTATTTTATTATATTATATAAATTTTAGTTCAGATTATTAAGTTAATTATTTTAACTTAATTAATAATGTTAAATATGAAAGATAAATCAGATATGAAATCCAAACCCTAATTTTGGATTTTGATCAAGCACTACAAAAAAATGGGCCTTTAGCAACGATTTTTCGGGCAACGACTTTATAAGTCGTTACTAAAAGTATATGTTTAGCAACGAAATTTGTCCTTCGTTGCAGATTGTGTCAGGCTTTCACTTTTTGCAACGAAATTCATAAGTCTTTGCAAAATTTCGTTGCTAATTCATTGGCGGGAAAAAAGTTCGTTAGAAATTCGTTGCAAAATTTTTGGCCACTTGATTTCCTGTCATCGTGGGCAATGAAAGTTTTTTTTGTTGCTAAAAATGGGGCTTTAGCAACGATTTTTCAGGCAATGAATTTATATATCGTTGCTAAAAGTGTATGTTTAGCAACAAAACTTGTCCTTCATTGCAGATTGTGTCAGGCTTTCACTTTTTGCAACGAAATTCATAAGTTGTTGTAAAATTTGGAAACAAAATTCGTTTGAAATTTGTTACAAAATTGTTAACCACTTGATTTCTCCTCATCGTAGGCAACGAAAGTTTTTTTGTTGCTATATTTCGTTGCCTAATATGGACCACATTCATTGGCAACAATTTTTATTTTCGTTGCATATTTTATACAACTTTTTTCAACAACTATTAAAATATTGCCTTAAATTAAGATAATCCTAATAAGCATGTTTTTGTAAGACCAATGTTGCCTTAAATTAAGATAATTCCAATAAAAAAAATTTTGTAAGACCATATTCGGTAATCGGAGAATTATCAAAAAATATTCGTATTTAGTATTTAAAATTATATCCAAATGCGGAACATATTCGAACTTGTGACCTATCATTTGGAACTTTGGTCATTTGACCGCTGGAGCAACACAAGTTATCTGTTAATATCTTGCAAGAATTAATATTTATATCAAAACATGAGATTTCTCCCATATATTCTTTTCTTCTCCATCACAACATACAATTAATATAATCTAGGAAGTTATATAATAATAATAATAATAATAATAATAATAATAATAATAATAATAATAATAATAATAATAATAATAACAACAACAACAACAACAACAACAAACAAACAACAACAATAATAATAATAATAATAATAATAATAACAACAACAACAATAATAATAATAATAATAATACTAATAATAATAATAATAATAATAATAATAATAATAATAATAATAAAAATAATAATAATAATAATAATAATAATAATAATAACAACAATAACAATAAAATAATAATAATAATAATAATAAATAAATAAATAAAAATAATAACACTATAATTTCTGCTTATATATGTCAAATACTTACAAAATTATGATATTTATCTTACATATTCTTTAATTTATTTATTTTGCCTTGGAATATGGTATAAGTTATTCTTTTCAATTATCTTCTTCTTTTGCAGCAAATAATTAATGGGCGATCGAACACTTTTTTGATGGAAATTGGTAATGAAATAATTATAAGACATCTCGATGATCATACATGATCAATATAAAGAAGATTATAACGTAAATTAATAGCCAAGTTAATTAATTAGTTTTTTAATATTGGACATTTTAAAATAACGAATAATTAATGCTATTGTACTCGTCATGGAATATTATTTTCTTTGGTATTTTTTTATGAGTTACTATTCACGGGTTACTATTCACCCGGTTACTATTCATTCTAGTATTATTCACTCGGGTATTCGGAGCACTTTTCATGCCAGAGTACTATTCATGAATTACTATTCACGGGTTACTATTCACCCGATTACTATTCACTCTAGTATCATTCACTCGGGTATTCGGGACACTTTTTGTGTCAGGATACTATTCACGGGGTACTATTCCCGAAGTACTATTCACGGGATACTATTCACCCAAAAAATATATTTCTTTTCTGTCCAGATTATTTTTGGTACATGAATATTATTCTTGAATTTTACTCTACAAAACAGTATCATGTTGACAATTTGGACATTATTGATTTCTGGATAAATTAAATTATAAATCTTTAAAATTTATCCTTGAACTTGTTTTATTGAATTATTATGTCATTGTCATCATCCTCATGCTTATATTGTGTTGAAAGTCATCTTTGGTTTACGTGCATAGATGGACTTGGTAGGATTATGACCAGGGATTATTCGGTATAATCATGACCTAATGTGACGAATGATGTGGTGAAAGTCCTCAGTGGCCTGTAGTGCATTGATGGACAGTTTTTGGTATGAATATGACCAGAGATTATTCGGTTTAGTTATAACCATTGATGATTTAATGAATATCCTTGGCTCGTAGTGCAGGGAAGATTCGATGATATGGTTTATTTATTAAGCTAAGTCTCAGCGATAAAAAAATTGATGAAAACATTTTGAATCATAGAAGATAGTAGATATCATGCTCTACTTGACTCTTCTAATGGATTGCTTATTTCCGCTGCAGTTGTTGATCTAAAACTTGTTGTCTATTGTATTCTATCAGTTGTTATACTGTTGAAGGCTAAGGATAATTTATTCTGCATTATCTTAGTCATAATATTTCTTACTGGGCTAGTTGAGCTCACTCTTTCTTTCATTGTTCTCTTCAGGAAATGAGAATATAGCTGGGACGAGTTGGGAAATGGAGTGATGGTCTAGGATAAGTGGCTTTAGTAGTCCTCACTATTCTGTGAAATAGTGTGATAATAATTATAATGAGGACACCATTGAGTATGGATATTGTCTAGATGACAATATTCTTGTTTAGACTCTCAGCTATGTTTTATCGTATTTTACACAACTGTTGTATAATTAAGTTGTATTTGAATTTATGTACCATGTATCTGGCGACTCAAGATGGGTGATGTATACCTATTTTGGGAGCGTCACACACTCTTTTGTGCAATAGAGCATAAATGCCAAACAAATATTTGTATCAACCCTTTAATTCTTATCAATTCTTCAATACTTTTATATAAAAGCAGCAAAGGGGATCCTTTAAATTGTAAAACTCACTGTTTCAACTCTTAATTAATTAAAAAGAGTTAACTCGGTAGATTAAAAATTATATATAAATATTTTTAATAACTAATTCTAAAAATTAACAATTTGACCATGAAAGTCAAATTAGGACGTTTATTATGGGACAGATGGAGTATTATTTAAATGATTAGTATTAGTTAGTATTAGAACTGCTTGTATGGAATCTGGAGGTGGTAACGGTGATAGTGAAATACGCCGCACTATGTTGGAGGTTCTAAATCAATTGGATAGCAGATTTTGAAACTTCTTTGCTAAGTGCTGGATAAAAGTTGCTCTGTAATTGCACTTTGTATTTATGTTTGATATGTTACAACCTATTTTCAATGTTATACCAATAACAATTTCAATGTTATAACATAAAAATTATTATTTAAAATAAATTTTTTTTTTCAACAATTAAATAAAATTACATTATAATTTGAATTTTAGGATCTCATAAATTAACAAAAACATACTCAATAAAACTTTTTTTGGAACGAAGGAGTAACATTTTAGTATTCTCCACAATTCATATTTTATTATCTATCATTATTTATTTATTAATCATATAGATGTATCTACTTGTTGTAATTAGATATATGAAATAATTATCAAACACATATCTTGTAAGAGTTTCTATTTGAATTTCTACATTGATACTTATACTTTCTATTTTTCTTGTAATGCATAGTGTGTGTGTGTGTACATTTGCTAATTACAAAGGTGTATTTCCTTGTTTTAGCTCAAATATATGAAATAACAAATTTTAATAAAAAATATCATTAATTATTGATTTTATTTTCTACGTTCACACTCATAATTTCATTTATTAATATTTTACAACATTATACAATTATTCATAAATTCTATAAATAATTTCGATTCCTTTAAAAATAGAGTTCCAATTACAAAATTTACGAATATTAAAATGAGAATGTATACCCCTAAAAATAATAAATTATATTAGTCTAATAGATTGGTACGATAAAAATTATGACTACAAATTTTAGTATATCGTATCATTTTATACAATTATCACTATCAAAAAAAATGAGAATGTTCTAGAGAAAGAATAATGAAAAAAAAAAAATCAATGATAATATATTTATTAGCGAAAGAAATATTTTTCACAAATTATTTTTTACTTTTGTAAAATTGAGGCGATGGAAAATAGTTGCCACTGCCATTTTTACGGTGAAATTTTACAAAGAAAAATATTATCTACGAAGGAGTTATTACTCGTTATGTAGTATTATTGAGTTTTTTTTTTTTGCAAGAGATAATTCTTTCACTATTTTGCAAAAAATGAATTTCTTAGAATTAATTGTGAAAAATATTTCCTTTAGAAATACTAAAATATTATTCATCCTTTCAATAAAAAGAGTTTTATTGAGTTTTTTTTGTTAATTTATGACATCCTAAATTTTAATTGTAAATATAAATTTATATGTTTATTTGAATAAAAATTTTAATTTTTTTTCTTTTTAAGTGTTTAAATCTATTAAACAATTATCTCATAAAAAATATTTTCCATCGCCTCAATTTTATTTCTTTTTCATTGTATGAGATAATTTGTTGTCAGTCGTACGACAGGTTGGTTGTAATTTATTTATCTTAATGTTCTTGAAAATATGCGGTATGTAAGTGCAAATTAGCGGAACTGTAATTTCTTTTTCCTCTTTATCCTGCCCAATTTCTCATTACGTTTTGTGGGATTATCTTGAATCTTGATCTGGATACCTTCTATCTTGTCAGTGATAAATTGAAATGTGATCTCTGCCAATCTGCTACGTTACTTGTTTCCTTGCAATATCTGCAAGTAAAAAATGAAAAAATAATCATACAAAATTTTCATTGATGATGGTGGGTTACTGGGTTTATTCATATGTTAGCAATTGAGGTTATTCATTCGTGCCACTAATACGTTGATATTTACTGGCAATCCTTGCAATTGCATAACATTAAGTGACGATTGGAGTTTAGATGGATGGCTTCACAGTATGTGTCCACTCCCTTCAGAGAAAGTAGAGGCAGAATTAGATGTATGCAATTTGCAGATCTTAATTACAAAAAATTAGATGTATGCGTATTTATGAATTATATGATAATGACCCTGAAGTCCACCATTTATTCTAATCTGTTAAAGAGTGTATTATGAATTTATTTTGCAATCTCTTAACTATTTTTTGTTGGTTTCTGATAAAGCTTTACTATAGTTGAACTTTTGTCTTTAGCGTGTATCTACATTGCTTTATGTAAGTTGTTGCTAATTGATTGGTAGGAAACTTGAAGTTGGAATCTTGGAGCTTCTGAAATGAGCCCAGTTTAAGCACCAACTACAGGATAGTCATGAACTTCCATTTGCACTGAGAATCACCTTGTTCTTTGGGATCTTCGCTCTCTTGGGTTGACTGGTATAAAGATCAAGTTCACATATTTTCTTGGAAATATGATGTTAGTACACTTATTTTCATTTTCCAATCTTATTCATTCGTTGCTATTATTACAGGCAACAAGGTTGAGAAGCTTTGTGATCTTTGTGATAATGACTCAATCCTCCTCCCAAATTTCATTATTCAAATTTTTGCATAATAGGAGATGTATTTTTTGTCTGTATTTTTTTTCATTGTCTAATTGCTACTCACTTTTCTTGAAATTGCACCAATACAATTATCATATAACATTTTTACTTGCTTTCAATAACAGGTAACAGCCCCCCCCCACCCCCCCAAACCACAACTTACATGCATACTTATATCTTATGCTGAGGCATTTCCCTTAATTTTGCAATATAAAATTTAGTTGTAAGCTTACATTGATCTCTGAAGAGCTAAAAGTATGAAGATGAAATTGGCCAAATAGTCAATCATTGTATTATTGGTTATTGGCTGCTTCTCATGTATCATCTCCTCACCATAAGAAGATTGTTTTCCTTGATAATTTTTGCGGTTGACTTGTAGATTGACCACTCAAGGTTGGCTAAGAAGCCTTCATGTAATATCAGAAAGGATCATACCACTTTTGCTATTAAAGGTATGAACACTGACCTTTTTGGCCAACATGTCATGGGTATGCAATCAAAGACAAGCACAGAGTGGAGTTTCAAGGGAGGATCAAGAGCTATTAGTGGACCAACCATTCAAAGAGTTGTTCTTTACAGAAAAAGCTCGAGTGTGTTTGTTTCATGTCATGGGTATGCTTGGTAAGAGCATGTTTTTCCTTTTTATAACTAGTATTCATAGGTAAACACTTGGGACTCAAATTTTGTACCGCTTTCTGACTAAAGTTTACTTCTACTCTTTGTGGGACGCTCAATAATACAAGTGTGCTACGGGTATTAATAATACAAGTGTGCTACGGGTATTAATAATATAAGTGTGCTACACTCTTCGGTTCCTAGCTATTAGGATAGCCTTCATTAATACAGAACATAAAAAATAAATCCAATTAAATATCAAATATACTAGACTAAGCATTTTAATTTTTGTAAAAGAATGTACAGGTATGAGCTGTATATCGTCTTATTGCAAGTGTTTGCATCTTGTTAAGAGTGGTGCTCCTTGCATTTCTGTGAAAACATTCTTCTCCCCTATAGGTGTAGGCGTGAAAAGGATCCAATTAAAATATGCATTTTATTTATCTATGAAAAGTACACAGTATGGTATGTCGGGTGTACATTATCTTACGTTGAGTGTTTGCATTGTCGTATATGAATTGCTTAGAGAATAACCCTTTAAAATGTTCTCTGTTGATATCTCCATGTCGGATGTGATCTTGCAACAACTTTTCTTTGTCATATTTTCACCATGAGTTACAATTCGGTGAAGGGTGAAGCAAATATTTCATACATTTGTTCACGGTTCTATCGCGCTCGAACTCATATATGGTGCAATGTTGAATATACAACTTCAATTGATATATGGTCATTTGGTTGTGTTTTTGGTGAGCTTCTTCTAGGCCAGGTTGGTAGTTAGTATCTTTTGTTGGTTTTCTCTATTTCGATTCTCATCACATCACTCAAATAATTTTCTGGTATTGTTTCTTGGAGAAAAGCAGCGTGGATCATTTGGTAGAAATTATCAAGGTGTGACAATCGAATTATAAACAATTTAGATTGTGCTTGAGTTAGAGTTTCTTACATTTCATCTTCCAGGTTCTTGGCACACCAACTCGAGAAGAAATTCGTTGTATGAATCCAAATTATATTGATTTTAGGTTTCCCCGAATCAAGGCACATCCATGGCACAAGGTATGCTTTTTACTCTTCTGCTCCTGCTACATCATATCCCAAAAGTTAATTGCCATAAACTTGAAAATTATCGATTCTCACCACTTATAAGATGTATGTAATTTGTGTTGATGGTGCTAGAAGTATGACATTCTCTTTGTTGCCTCGTAACATTTTCTATAAAACTGGCCAGTAACAAATCAATTAGTAGTACTTGTTAAAAAGTAAAAACTAACATACTAAATTGAAAAAACAACTGGACTTACAGATTTTTTGCAAGTAAGAATTAAAATTGAGCATGCAAGGTCCTAAATGGACTCTATCTTGTAGTCGAGAGACTCAAGACTATATTCTAATTTCTCAATATTTAAGTTTATACTCCTTAAATTTTTGTGGACATCATAAGTTATTCAGCTGTTCAATCCCACATGACTGATCTGCTAAACTGTCCATTTATTTACAAATTTTTATATTTTTTTTTCGGTATATTCAGATGTAGTTGGTATTCTTACATATTCGTGATTTCAGGTTTTCCACAAACGAATGCCTCCAGAAACAATTGATCTTGCTTTCACTTTCTACGTAATAATCACCAAGTCTTGATGTAGTGTTGTGAGTTTCATTAAGCTTTTCTTTGTTACGGATAGATATCTCTGTTATCTTTGTTATTTAGGAATTAGGAGTAAAAGTTTTCATTCATTGGCTTAAGTGCAAATTAATAGTTTTTATTGTTGAGTATTGGTCCATTTCTTATTATCTTATAGGTGGTCTTTATTTTGTCTTTGATGTTGTGAGAGCCACAAGGATTTCTTTTATTTGTCTTTTGATTGGGGCAAGCTTATGTCTATTGCTTTTACATTTTAGATTTGATTCTTCTTATTGTAGTTAGAAGCATGTTCACATCCTTTCTTTGATGAGCTACGAGAGCCCAATGCTCGCTTACCAAATGGTCGTCCATTACCACCGCTTTTCAACTTTAAACAAGATGTGTGTCCATCTTATTTAGACATATACCTTTTAATGTTTAGATTATTAGCATATGGTCGTGAAAAGGCTTTCTTTTGTAATAAGTTTATTGGTATTCTAGATGATTAATATTTTTGTTACCAACCATTCTTTGGTCAAAGTTAATGAGATTTTTCTAATTACGGTTGTCGGGAGCATCTCCGGATCTTATTAATAGGCTTCTATCGAGCACGTGAAAGCATAAATGGGTCAACTATTTTTGCATCCAACAGGACAAAAACATCCTCGAGGAGTTGACTCATTGACAAGTTCAACAGAAGGAATAAAATATCACCTCCTTTGAGGCACTGTCTGAAAGCAAACACCATCTTGGCTTACAGACTACAACGGCTGGACGACAGCCCTTTCTCTATTGTCTTTTTCTGCTTATGAGCAATACAGTGTACATTAGTACCACGTAGCAACTCTATTGTCTTTGTGTATTAATTTTGGCACTAAGTGCCTCTGGTGACCTATTTGCTTCATTTTTCTGACTTTGCTATTATTTTTAAATATGTGCAGGAAGACAAGGGACGAAATTATGAAGTGTACTCTCTCTATATATGTAGATATATTTTTTGATTGAAGAACTGTGGTAGCTTTAGATGGTTAATTGTAAAGATAATGAATGATTATGTAGTGGATGATTTTATTAAGTTAATAATATTTTAGTTTTTTGTATTTTTGCCATTATTTGCTATGGGGACATTGACTCAGCTAGTTACACAAAAAGAATGTCAAATTTTGATTTAGAACAATATAATTCGTTACCAAAGCATTGAACAAGTTTTAATATAGCAATAATTTTTTAGACATTTAGCAACAAATTTTCGTTGCTAATGGCATTAAAAATATAATATTTGGCAACAAAAAATTAACCTAATAACAACGGAGAGGATATTGTTGCTAATACTAACATAAAAGGTAACATTTTTTATCGTTGCAAATCATATCAACTTTCGTTGCATATATAAAGAAACGGCAACATATAATGTCGTTGTTAATCGACGACTTTTGTTCTTTATTGAAAATAACCAAAGAACAAATATTTTCGTTCTTTGATTCAAATTATAATTCGTTGCCAAATAATATAATCAGCAACGAAAATCATTGCAAAAAAGTTTACATTCCGCAATGAAAGCAAGCTTAGGCAATAATTTTCATAATTTACTGCAACAAAAAATGTCATTGCAAAATGGTGTCAATTGCAACAAAAATGCATGGTCGTTGCAAAAAAAAAAGAGTTCATTTTGTTGGCAATTAGCAGGCTTTTGCAACGAAATATGGTTTTTAGCAATAAAATTTTAATTATTCTGCAACAATACATTTTGTTGCTAAAGGATCGATGTCTCTGAACGAAAGCCAAATTTCGTTGCAAAATGTATTACTTTTGACAACGAAAAAATATATTAGATTCTGGAACAATTAGCAGCGCTTTCATTCTTGTAACGAAAAGATGTGACGATAAAGTCATTGCCAAAACCCTTTTGCAACGAAATATGGCACCTTTAGCAACGAAAATTGGTTGTTACTGAAGCCCCATTTTTTTGTAGTGAAGCGAAGAGAATAATAATATAATATTAATTATAAGTCAGTGCTATAAATATGTACTGTATGTGTGTAATGTTAATTTATGAAACAGTTTTGATAGAACAGTAGAAAACCGTAGCATCGCTTTGACAAACCCTAAATTGAAACTTAAGACGGAGTTTAGGATCGATAGGAGGTTGTATTATATGAATGTTGACATGTATTATTAAATTATAATCTTAATTAGGTAAACCCTAATTAAAAATTTAGAAACCCTAATTTCTGAAAGTTAGAAACCCTAATTTACTAAATAGGAACTCTAATCAATAAATGATAAAGCTTAAAGCTAATTAGTGAACTTTAAACTCTAATATTCCTGTATAATGTAATTAGATAACCTAATGTAATTAGGAAACCTAAATCAATTTAGAAACCCTAATTTATAATTTATAAACTAAAATGTTTATTGTTAACCCTAAAATAGAAATCCTAGAAACTAAAATTCTAAAGCCTTAGGGTTAAACCCTAAGGGTTGGATTAGTTTGTCAAGAATGCCATTAAAATTTCTATGAAATTGACAAAAATGCCCTTTTGCATTCTTTATTAAGCTTGCTTGTGTATCTTGCCAAAATATAGAGTTGTTTACCAACCCCATGTGATTAAATCTCCAGCAAATAAAGCAACATCAGCCAATTCATGTATCTAAGACTAATATAAATAGATTGGAAGAGAGGGAAATTACAATTGTTAGCTCATTTGATCACAATACCCATCCAAGTCCCCCTCTCTCTAACCTGCGAAGTATAGTAGTATATCAGCTCACAATTCAAGCCCCACGAATTCCTTAAACAAATCAGAAGCTTGGAATCTAAATTTTTCAAAGTAAGGTATAAAAGCTAACCCTAAAATCTAACCTTTGATCTGTTGTTAGATGTTATGATTTATTGTTAAAATATGTTGTTTATGGTGTATAATGATGATCTGGGTTGATAGATGTTAGATCCATAACATCTATAGGCTCAGATCTAGTGTTTTATAAAAACTGGAAAATTTTGTTTTGATGTCTGACAATCGAATGTCAGGTCTTGTAGATCTCTGGCTGTTAATGATTTCTGTGTTTTTAATGTTTGAACATATAGTATGTCATAAGATCTGTGTTTTGGAACTCATAGCAATACCAGATCATGTATAGATTGATAGATATTGTTAGTCAAAGGTCGTTATTGAGCCATGGTGAACAAAATCACAGACGACTAGAACATGCCCGGATCGGATCGGCCGCGGAAGTTTAGGGGCACGGATCTTGCAAGTTGTTGTTGATTTGTGTTTGTTGTTGCATCTAAGTTGTAGTATGTTGCTTAGACTACATATTTATGTCTTAAAATCTCCTTAACATTAAACGAGTCGATTGTAGTGGCTGGTCAAAGTGGTACAAAAGTTCACGAAAATGTTTTCTAGAAATTCCAGAAAACCTTAAAAACACGGTTTTGACATGGTTTGACTAGCTTATATCTGTTTGATCTGTTGTTGTTTGGTTGATGTTTTATAATAGATCTCTTCTCTTGCATGTTGTCTACATACTGAAAGCTTAAGATCACTAAAACATAACACCGAAAGCAAGTTGTGGAAGCCCAAAAGTGATCAGTCGAGTTGTTCTTGTTTTTTGGGTAACCTAGAAAACAAAGAACAGGTCTGACAGATAGTTTGAGCTTCCATATCTTGCTTGTATTTACTAATCTGACCCTAAACTTGATTTCTACTTGTAGTGCTACACTAACACTACAAGATCTGATCAATAGCTAGCCCAGAAACACAATACACAGTGAATTAATCTTGGTCAAACTAGGCCACTCGGCAACTGACATGAATGTTCTGGGTTTGGCCAAGAACATGAAGAACACCTATAGTGACGGTTCTGTCGTTATAGGCAGCCTTTAGCGACACTTTATTTCTAAAAATAATTATTTTATTTAATAATTAGAGAAAATTAGTTTTTAATTATTAAAAATACAAAATGAATTCCTAAAAATTACTTTAAAGTCTGAAAATTAGTTTTTAATAATTTTTAATATATTTCATAAATATTTAATATTTTTGAAATATTAAAGGTATTTAATTTATTTAATTATTATATTAAATAAATTATTTAAAAATGATTTTAATAATTGAAAAATCATTTAAAATTATATTATGATATAAGAAAATATTTTAAGTTATTTTTAATGACTTTTAATATTTTGTGATGAATTTCATTAATAAATTAATATTAATGATAATTAAGTTACTTAATAAATGTATTAAAAAACTATGAAAAATAGAATTAATGATTTAAAAATCATATAAAAATGATTTAAAGGTTATAAAAATATTTTAAGTTATAAAATATAACTTTTGATATTTTATCATGAAAATCATTAATATTTTAATATTAATGATATTAAATTTATTTAATAATTATATTAAATAAATAGTTTTAAAATGGTTTTATTAATTTAAAAATCATTTAAAAAGGATATAAATGAATTAAAAATATTTTAAGTTATAATTAATGACTTTTAATATTTTGATAAATAGTACATTAATATTTAAATATTAATGGTAATTATTTAAAAATAATTTTAAATATTTTAAAAATCATTTAAGGAAATATTAATACTTTTAAAATATTCTAAGTTATTATAAATAACTTTAATATTTTAGCAATGGTTTCATTAATACTTTAATATTAATTAAATATTAATGATAATAGAATTATTTAATATTTAAATCATTTGATAATGATTCCGGTGTTTGAAAAATTATGATAAATTTTAATAATTATTTAAAAATTATTATAAGTCATTTAAAAGTAATATAACTGATATTTTTAGTTACTGAACTATAGGATAGAGTCTTAGACTCAATAAATACCCGATAAATTCGTCGGTACACCGACATACTTCAAAAATTGATCTGGACTTAGATAATTTGATTAGATACGTGTTTGTTTGTGATTCAATGACTGTTAAACATGTGTGACAATGTGATTAGGTTATGTGCTGATTGTAATAAGCAGTATTATGTGTTACGATATATTATTCTAATCAGTAAAATGATCTTATTACTGATAGGTTGCTATATAAAAGATAAAACGAAGTTGCATAACTGTAAGCAGTAGACCAGGAAAGTATCCTAACTTTGTATTTCCTTTACGCAATGAACATAAGTAAGAAAGTTTCAGAATTATATTATTATTGTGCCAGAATAATAACCCTATTGTTATCAATTATGTATCCGATCATTTTTTTATCAGTACAATATTATTGTATAATTTAGATATTTATTTTGTTCATTAATTTCTAAATATGGTTATACAAGTGTCCCTACTTGGATAATCATTGTATTTAATCACATATTGATATATATATATATATATATATATATATATATATATATATATATTGATCTCCAGTATGTATACATTAATTAACAACCATCTAAGCTATTTGAACCAGCTAGACACAGATTTAGAAATATCGTTGAATATGATAAAACTTTATTGTATCCAATCAAATTGCTTTGATTTGGATTCCCGACTAAGTATGAACATCCCAAATATAGGAAAACTTTTATATGCCCAAGGCGGAAAAGATGAACGATAATATCGTTCTTGCATGTAGTATTGATCAATACAGGGCCCATGGGATGTACACCCTCACACCCATAATGACAGTTTTTAGATGAAGTTCCGTTTAACCTTTTCGAAAATAGAAAACAATGTTCATAGTCTGTCGACTAATCCCCAGTTATAGTCAGTACGTAGTTTCAAAAATTTGATATAGAATTAATATATTATTATGGGATTCAGTTTACTTCACAACTATTGATTCGTTGTAGAAGGGTAGTACAAAGGAAACATTTAATCCTTTCTGCAAGTATTTATAATTGCTATTACTTGGTGGGCACTCAAATGCTCATCCTTGCTTAATTTAAATGTTTTCAGCTAAGTGTGAACAACCTGAAGGCTCTGCTAAGAACAAGGGAAAAGGAAATATTGCTGAATGAATTCAATGTTATCTTATGTAATAGTTTGATATTATTAAGACAATGATATATATTATCTATCATGTTATGTAATGAATGTATTAAAGGTTACGTACTTGGGAACTACACTCTGATAATTATGTAAATTAAGTTTGATATTTATATTATTGTTATTATTATTAGTATTATTCCGCTCATAGAAATGGTATCGTGAAGCACTGAGTTCGGGTTTCAAGTACTTGAATTTGGGGGCGTCACAGATGTTGCTGAATGTGTGGCGAAATGCTTAACGTGTTAGAAAGTTAAAGCTAAACATCAAAGGCCAAGCGGATTATTGCAACCATTAGAAATACCGGAATGGAAATGAGAGATTATCATAATAGATTTTGTGGTAGGTCTTCCAATAACTCAGCAAGGTTACGATGCAATCTGGGTAATTGTCGATCGATTGACGAAGTCGGCATACTTTTTGCCAATAAGGATTAGATTTAATCTAGATCGGTTGGAAAAACTGTACGTGAAGGAAATTGTTTCAAGACATGGTGTCCCGGTGTCCATTGTATCAGATAGAGATTCACGTTTCACATCAAATTTCTGAAAATGACTACATGAATGCTTGGGAACTCAGTTGAGAATGAGCACAGCGTATCATCCTCAAACCAACAGACAAAGTGAGAGTACCATCTAGACACTGAAGGATATGCTCAGAGTTGGGATGACCATCTACCATTAGTTGAGTTTGCCTATAATAACAGTTATCACATGAGTATTGGCATGCCGCCTTACGAAGCGTTGTATGGCAGGAAATGCAGAACTCCATTATGCTGGGACGAAGTTGGAGAACTACAGCTGCTAGGTCCAGAATTGGTACAACAAACTGTCGAGATCATCAAGGTGATTCGGGTAAGATTGATAGCTGTACAGGATAGGCAGAAGAAATATGTCGATCAACACTGACAAAATCGAGAGTTTGATGTTGGTAGTTTTGTTTTCTTGAAAGTGTCTCCCTGGAATGGGAAAATCCGGTTTGGTAAAAAGGGAAAACTAAGCCCTAGGTTTATAGGACCTTTTGAAGTCCTACGACGAGTTGGTGAAGTAGCGTATAAGGTAGCTCTACCTCCGGAATTAGAACATATTCATAACATTTTCCATATTTCGGTGTTAAGACCATATAAGCCTGATTATAAGCATGTTATAGAATATGAACCATTACAGTTTGAAAAAGACCTGTCTTATAAAGAAATTCCAGTCCAAATAGTTGATAGGAAAGAGTAGGTTCTTAGAAATAAAGTGATACCTTTTGTTAAGGTAATTTGGAGAAACCACAATGCTGAAGAAGCTACGTGGGAACTTGAAGATGTTATGATAAAAAATTATCCTCAGTTATTTGCTTAATCTTGTATAGCGATTCTGGGGACAGAATCTTGTTAAGGAGGGAAGAATGTAGAGAATAAATTTATTGAGTCATGATTCTGGGGACATAATCCTTTTAAGGAGGGAAGGATGTAACAACTAGGAATTTTTATGTAATTTAAAAATATTTATTGAATTAAATAAATATTTTAATTGATTTATTTATTGAGATAAATAAATAATTGATGAAATTGTGGTGTAATAATTTAGTTAGTGTGTATGTTAACTAAATTAATGAATGGTAATTTATTATTTGAAGATTTAATTTAATAAAATAATTAAATTAAATGAATTGTTTAATATTTAAGGAAGTAATTAAATTAAATGATGTTCTAGTTTAATTTAATAATTAAATTATATATGTAATAATTTGTTAAGCATAAATATAATTATAATGAAAATTATAATTGTAATTGTAAGTTATTAAAATTAATTAAATACATGTGTTACAAATGGAACTATATAATATAAGTAATATAAAAATAAATTAAAAATCTAATTTAAGGTGTAGCCAAACATAGCCTTTTGGCCTTTGGAAGAATATAACTGTTAGGCACTTAGTTTTTTTTAACTGATGAACGTGGGAGGCCTATATTAGTTTACGCATATTATTCCTAAAGCTAAAAAAAACTAGAGCGGTAGAAAGAAAGAAACACAGAGAAATTGAGAGAGTGCAAGAGAGAAATTGAGAGTGTTCTCTGTAATTGATAAGGACTAGGGGAGGAAGAAGGTTTTGTCAAAGCTATTCTATCATCTTGCTAACGGAGAATTCAAGGTATAATCTAAATTCCTATTTTCATATTGTATGTTTCTAGAGTTGCTTTGTGAGAATTTGGAGGATATGTGTTAATTAGTTGTTGTAATCCATTGGTTATCACTTATAAATAATTTTAAGAGGTTGGAATTTATGAAATCATGTTTTGCGTTCTTGAGTTTTCTTGGGGAAAAGGAAAAATTTGGTTAATGATTTGTTAGAATATTTGTTATGAATGTTGTGAAAGGTGTATAATCTGTTATATGAAGTTTATAAATGATGTTAAAGTAATCAAATTCATGGAAATTGGGTTGTAAGAAGAAAATTAAAGTAACAGTGTATAAATATGTGAAAATGGCTTAATTGAGTCCAAAAGTTATGTTCAATCCTTGTTACAATTTGTAAATTGATTATAGATTGAGTTAATACATTCAGAAACAAAAACAACGCAATTAAAATGGTGTAATTTGGTTAAGAAACAAAGATTTAGCGATTGAATTCGCTAAATGTGTTAAAATATGAAGAAATTAGTAAAAAAATATGATTTTTGATCCTTAAAAATTGATTTTATATAATGTTTATATTAGTAGAATCATGAAATGTATGCTTGGTGTTATTGTTAACAAAATTCTAGCTTTTGGGTATATGAATTTCTGTAGAAATTGAGGAAAATTGGAGTTTGGGTTATACTTGAGGTCAAAGCTGCTGCGGTTTACATATCACGTCTTTGGCGTCGCTATTATATTGGTACTAAAGGCGAAACAACATAGCGTAATACTGTTGGGTTTCGAGATCGTGGACCGGTATAGGCTACAAGGTGACAAGGCTTGGGGCAGTGTAGCTGTGCCGTATCCTCAGCAGAGACAATATGTTTTGTTAATTGTAGTATATTATATGTTGACTCAACCTAGCCTTGTATGCATGATAAGATGTTAATCATATTATAAAATATAATAACAGATTTTTAATATAATGTAATACCAAAAATGAAGATTTGTAAGTAATTACTTAACAAGTTATATAATGATTGAAATTCGATGTTTGTAAAAGGTAGAGAGGAGAATTGAATGCTAAAGCTTTACGTTATATAATAGTGAGTTTTCAAATTACTTTTGTGTGGTTAACCAATATGGTTAGACATTAAGTTAAAGGTTATAACTTAACTAAGATGGAGAATTAAACCTGCAAAGTTAATAATAGTATAGCTAATCGGTATTGCGATTTAAGTGGTATATGTAGTGTATTTGGCGAACGTTTATCAAACTTGTGTAGCTTACACACGAGGCAAGTTTCCTAACATCATTCTCTTTATAATGAATGTAAGTTTCATAACTCTACTTATCTTTTGTTGTCGAGCACGTTCTCTAACCCTCATTTTTCATTATTGCAAGTTCCTAAATCGTATATTTAAGTTGAGCAAGTTATTGGTTCCATAGTGTTTATGATTATACAAGCTCTTGTATTCTAATTATTTACAATGAGCGAGTTTCACATTTCTAAGTTTTGTTTTTGCTATTTAAAGCATAAATTTTTCAAGATCATTGTCCCAAAGGAGTTTTCTAACTCTTTTGGATGTAATAATTTATACATACCATGTCTATTCAACTGTATATTGCTAATATTCAAACTTTGACTTAAGTATCATTGTTCAATCTTATATTGTTATGTTGAACTCTCGAATAGCTAATAAATCTTTAGTGATTGGACTAATCCATAATTGATGAGTGTTCTAAAATTATAGAATCATTAATAAGCTAGTTCGTAACAAAACTTTCTTTAGTGCGGAAATCCACAAGTCAAACTAAGATGAACAACTCTAATATAGGGGATTATGTACGTGTTAGCACTTAGATGTTTGTGCATAATACATGGTACAAAGGGCTGATCCCCCTAAGTACGTAAGGAAGGGTCTGTATAATCTAAACGAATGTTAAGGTTGAGGTGAAAATACCTAATTACTGGGGACATAGTTCGTGATCTTAAGACCCTCAGATATAAATCTCAAACTTGTTTTCTATTCTTGATTCGTAGAACGAGTTCTCTATTATTCAATATGCATTGTTTAATCTCATGTTGCTGCTATTATTATTCTTTATATTAGTGAGCAATTGTTTGCTCACTCTTGCAATTAACACTGCAGCTAAAGTTGAGAAAGTTGATGAGCCGTCTTCTAGCAAAGGAAAGGGTAAGATGTCCAAGTGATGAAGACTTATTTGAATTTACTTAACTGAATTTATGTTATAAGACTTATGTTATTTTGAGATGTATTCCGCAGACTTATGTAATAGTTTAAGGTTAGATTACCTGGGATTTTTTTAAGTTGATGTAACCATTTAATGGGGAAGATTATTTTTAAATTTATTTAAGTTATGTCTTTATCCTTTATTATGGGTAGTTAGATATAATTGTTTTTGGATAGTGAGCACCAAATCCTATGGGAATGAAGTACCTGGATTTGGGGGTGTCACATACTTCGTGGCAGTTGATTGTTCATATATATATATATATATATATATATATACAACTTTTATATATATAACTATTTCTCAGCCTGCGGGTTAGATTTGCCTAAATCCGGCTATTTCTCACTTTAACCGGTTCATGGTGACTAAAGTGGAACCGCTGAAGCTGGAATGCTTAGATTTACTCAAATATAATTCATTTTTTAGCTTTTACTACGGGCTAGATTTGTTCCAATTTGGCTATTTCATACTTTAACCAGTTCATGGTGACTAAACTGGAACCGATGAAGCTGAAATGATTTAGATTTCTTCAAATCTAGTTCTTGTTTTAGCTTTTGTACATATTGTTTTATCATGGGAGCCTAGGAATCATGTGATCATAAATTCAGTTCCTGAATCTAGATTCGGTTCCCATGATGGACATTTTCAGCTGCAGCGAACTTGTAAATTATTCACGGTGTCTGAATTTCCTTAGATGGCTCTCATGCCCACAAGGAGTTCAATGATGCTATGTATCTTATTTTCTCGAAGATGTTTTGCATCTCGAAAATAATAAAAGCAACCAAACCGAACACATAATAAAATGGAAGTATCAAAGGCCTCAATTACTATTGAGCATAAGGGTTTGAAAAACCTATTTTACAAAATATCATTGCCATATCTCGTTAAAATTGAACTTTTATACAAATGTCAAACCCTTTGTCTATAGTTGCAAACGAGGCATATCACTACTTCCAGACAACTGCACGTAGACCTACACACACACACGTTCAGATAAAAGTTTAAATTGAAAAGTTACGGTAACCGTGTCACCACGGAAGTCGGAGGGTGCCTAATGTGACGCCCCAAAAATAGGTATACACAACCATTCTGAGTCGCCAAATACATGGTACAAAATTCAAATACAAACTTAATTATACAACTGTCGTGTAAAATACGACAAAACATAAGCTCAGAGTTTTAACACGAATATTGTCTCATAGACATTATACAAACTCCAATGGAGGCCTCATTACATTTATCATCACACTATTTCATAGAATAGTGAGTACTACTGTAGCCACCATCTTGGACCATCACACAATTCCCCGACTAGTCCCAACTATATTCTCATTTCCTAAAGAGAACAATGAAAGCAAAGGGTGAGTTCAACTATCCTAGTAAAGAATATTATGACTAAGATAATGCAGAATAAATTATAGTTAGCCTTCAATAGTATAAAACTGATAGAATACAATAGATAACAAGTTTATCTGCAGCGAAATAAGCAATCCATTTGAAGAGTCAAGTAGAGCATGATATCTACTATCTTTTATGATTTAAAAGTTCATCATCAATATTTTATCGTTGGAACACAACTCAATAAATAATCCATATCATCGAATTATCCATGCACTACGGGCCAAGGATATTCATTAGTATCACATCGATGAATCATCCATGCACTACGGGCCAAGGATATTCGTTATTATCACTAGTGGTCATGATCATGCCAACAACTTTCCATCAATGTACTACGGGCCAATGAGGACTTTCACCACATTATTTGTAATATTACGGGTCATGATTATATTACATAATTTCTAGTCATAATCATACCAATCAACAGTTCATCTATGCACTACGGGCCGAAGATGACTTTCATCACAATATAATCATGGGGATGATGACAATGATATCAGAATTCAATTAAGTGAAAGCAAGGATAAATTTTAAAGATTTATAATTCAATTTATCCAGAGTTCAAGAATGTCCAAATTGTCAACATGATAACTGCTTTGTGGAGTAAAATTCAAGAATAATATTCATGTATCAAAAATAATTTGGACAGAAAAGAAATAAATTTTTGTTATGAATAGTACCCCAAGTGAATAGTACTTGAGTGAATAGTATCTCGTGAATAGTACTTCATGAATAGTACCCCATGAATAGTACTCTAGCAGGAAAAGATTAAAATTTAACAAAAATATTCAGAAAAATATCATTGTGAAACGATACTTGATAAAGTGTAATTTCAAGGATATTCTACTAATTTCAAGAAATATAGAAGCAATACTTACCATAGTAGGTTTAAATTTAGGAATATGAAATGAAATAATATCCCTTACATAATATGGAGTATGAAAGAAAATAATATTTCTTACGAGTATTGAAATAAAATAATATCATTTACCTTAGTAAAAACTGGATTTGACTGGAATATCAGATATTATTATGAGAAAATCTTGCACAAAAAGCTACACTCAAAGTATCCTTATACTCAAGAAAAATACTCACAATACTATAAAATAAAAAATTTTGATATTGAAGGTGTGTTTTAGGTAGGAGGGGTTACCCCCTATTTATAGTGCTACGGAGGGAGAAAAAATAAATTTTATGCCTAACCTTTTCTTTTTTTTTTCACCGCCTACTCTGCCTAACCTCTCCCTTTCTTTTGCCTAACTCCTCTCATTTCAAAGGTTGGGGTCCCACACATGATAAATATAGTTTGCAAGTAACAATCAACCACATGAGCCATCACTTTTATCACATGCGTATATATATATATATATATATAATACTTTTATTTAAACAATTATAATATATTTAAATGAATATTTTATCAGAGAAGATAATTGCCAAACTTTCAACAAATATTTCATGTTAAATTCCTTCATTTATATCAAAATTGAACCATTACTTACCACATAATAATTATTCATAAATAATATTATAAGCTCACAATATTAACAACCAGATCATTCTCAGGAAAGAGGGGGCTTTCCAATATGGACTTCTCCTTATTGGCGCACAATTAAGTGACCAAACCCCTTTTCTCGACAGAACTTTCTAGACATTGTCAATAATGCAAATAATAATATAAATAACTTTGTCATCTCAATTATTGATTTAATAATATAAAATATTGTGACAATAATTGAATCAATAATGTGAGATACTATGCAGCAATTACTGTGGCAATAATTAAATAAAACTAAGTGACTTCTCACGTAAGCATTAATAATCAAAGATACTGTACAATACCATGTGCTACTATGCAACCACGCGTATTACTGTACTTTTATCACTGGGTATTTCAACAGTTAACGGTAAAAGTTTTGCCGTTATTTTTACAAATAGTTATTTTTGTCATTTTTTAACCCTGACAGTAATTTCGTTGTGGGGTCCACAATTATTGTGCCGTCGTACGAATATTTCCCGACCAAATTTGCAAAATTTGTAAATATTACCCACAACTATAACATTATATCAAACCAACACCTTATAATTCAAAATAATAATTAGAGAAATTAAATCTTTATTCATAAAAAGTTAGGGTCTTACAACCTCCCCTCCTTATGAAATTTCGTCCTCGAAATTGATATACGTACCTAGTATGCTGAAGAGGTGAGGATACCTTGTTTTCATATTAGATTCTAACTCCCATCTCATTTCCTCAATATCATGGTTTCTCCATAAAACTTTAACTTGAGGTATGACCTTTGAGCGTAGAATATGTTCCTTATTATCCAAGATTTTAACAAGTACATCTTCATACGATAAATCTTCCGCTATCTCGTCTGGTTCTAATTCAACAATATGGTTCGGGTCTTCCACATATTTACGTAACATAGATATGTGAAAAATGTTATGAAATCGAGACATACTTGGCGATAAAGCGAGTCTATAGGCTACAGTTCCTACTCGGTCGAGAATTTCATATGGACCAATGAATCGAGGGTTGTGCTTTCCTCTCTTTCCAAATCTCGTAACTCCTTTCCATGGAGAAACACGTAATAATACATGATCTCCAATATTGAACTCCACGTCGCTTTATTAAAGATCATTATAACTCTTTTGTCGATCTTGTGAGATTCGTATACGTTGCCGGATCATTTGAATCTTTGCTGTAGTTATGTGTACCATTTCTGGTCCCAACAATGTTGCTTCACCCACCTCGTCCCAACACATTGGAGAATGACACTTTCTTCCATACAACGCCTCGAATGGAGCTATGCCTATACTTGTTTGATAATTGTTGTTGTAGGAGAATTTCACTAATAACAAGAACTTGTCCCAACTTCCTTTGAAGTCTAGGACACAGAGTCTTAATAGATCTCCAAGAGTTTGAATAGTCCTCTCTGGCTGTCCGTCTATCTGAGGATGATATGCCGAACTGAATCATAAATCTGTGCTCATAGCTTTTCTACAAACAAACCCAAAATCGTGAAGTGAATCTTGGGTCTCGATCAGAAACTATGGATACGGACATACCATGCAGTCTTAAAATCTCATTTATGTATAAATGAGCAAGACGTTCAAGTGAATAAGTTTCTCGTATAGGAAAGAAATGAGCAGACTTGGTTAATCTATCAATAATGACCCAAATTGCATCTATGCCTTAAGAAACCTTGGGAAGACTAGTAACGAAATCCATGGTAATGTGCTCCCACTTTCATTTTGGAATTTTAAGTGGTTGTAATGGACCTTTTGGCACTTGATGCTCTGCCTTGACACGTTGACAATTTAAGCACCTTGAGATAAACTTCGCTATCTCTCTCTTCATATTGCTCCACCAAAATGCATGTCTAAGATCACGATACATTTTGGTACTCCCAGGATGGATTAAAAATGCTGTGTTGTGCGCCTCTATCATGATTTTATTCTTCAAATCAGGGTCATTAGGAACACAAAGTCTGGAGTTGAATCGATGTATTCCTTCTTCATCAATTCTTGCTTCTAGAATAACACGTTCTTGCACTTTCTTCTTTATACGCATCAGCTCTGGGTCTATAACTTGAGCAACTTTAACTTTATCGATTAAAGTTGGTTATACTCGTATATTTAATATCATCATGTGGGTCCCTAGAGTCTTTAACTCTATCTCCATCCTTTGTAAGTCATACAAAATGGGCCTTTGTGTTGACAATATCGCACTCGTACCCGCATATGATCTTTTACTCAATGCACCAGCTACCACGTTCGTTTTTCCAGGATGGTATTGAATGTTATGATCATAATCTTTCAACAGCTCGAGCCAACGTCGTAAACCCTTGCCTAAAGCATCGTTGTATATGACAAATCCCTCCGAACCAGATGGTATTATCAGAACAGATGCTGAAATGAGTCTCCTCTTCAGTTCTTGAAAACTCTTCTGACATTCCTCTCTCCAACTGAATTTTGTATCTTTTTAAGTCAGTTGAGTTAATGGAGTAGCGACATGAGAAAATCCTTCCACGAATCTCCGATAATAACCAGCTAAGCCTAGAAAGCTACGCACTTCGGTTACTAACTTAGGTTGCTCCCAGCTTTGTATTGCTTCAATCTTCGCTGGCTTAACAGATATTTCATGATTTGATATCACATGCCCATGGAATGCTATTTCCTCAAGCCAGAACTCGTATTTATTTAACTTGGCATATAGCTTGTTTTCATGAAGGTTTTGGAGTATCAGCCTCAAGTGTTGCTCATGATCTTCATGACTTTTGGAGTATATGAGGATGTCATCAATAAAGACAACCATAAAATGATCCAAATATTCCTTGAATACTCGGTTCATCATATCCATGAAGGCAGCAAGAGCATTAGTCAATCCAAAAGACATTACTAGGAATTCGTAATGCCCGTACCGAGTTCTGAAAGCAGTCTTTGGAATGTCATCAGTTTTAATCTTTAACTGGTGATATTCGGAACGAAGATCGATCTTTGAAAAGAATTTGACACCTTACAACTTGTCAAACAGGTCCTCAATGTGAGGCAATGGGTACCTATTTTTTTTGGTGACATAATTCAACTCTCGATAATCAATGTAAAGTCACATACTTCCATCTTCCTTCTTTACGAATAGAACAGGGGCACCCAAGGAGACGTACAAGGATGAATAAAATCGATGTCTAACAATTCTTGTAGTTAGGTTTTTAACTCTTGAAGTTCAATAGGATCCATTCGATATGGGGTTTTGGAAATGAGTTTTGTACCGGGTTTAAGGTCAATAAAAAACTCAATTTCACACTCCGGGGGTAGACCAGGAAGTTCTTCAGGGAATACGTTAGGAAATTTATTAACAATATAAATATCATTCAAATCTGACGTATTTTTGTTTAAATTCGTGACATGAGCTAAGAAAGATTGGCATTCATTTTTCAATAAACGAATGGCTTTATGGCTTGATATGACAGTGATTGACTTCAGTGGGTTGGTTGCTTGAATTTGTATAATAGATTGGTTAGGAATATGAAAGCTAATAACCTTATGAAAATAATTAATTTCAGCATAATGAGTAGTTAACTAATCAATCCCTAAAATCACATCAAATGCAAGTATTTTTAAAGAGATAAGATCGACAAGTAACGTGAGGGTACCGATTTTAATCAAACAAGATTTATAAACAGTGGATGTAATGAAGGTTTCTCCCAACGGAGTTTCAACAGATAAGTCAAAGTCTAATTTCTCTGGAGTTAAATTTAAACATTGAGCGCAAGTAAGAGAAATAAAAGAATGGGTAGAACCGGTATCAAATAAATTATAGACTTCGTAAGAGTTTATGATTAGATTGCACATGATAACTTCATTCGGATTCTTCTCTTTTTGGGAGGTCACGACAAACGCTCTCCCTTGAACTACTGGCTTTGACTTATCTAGGATGACCTTTGGTGTCTCCATCCCAGCTGGACTTGACTTTACTACACGACAAAATCAGGCTAGCTGACCTTTTCTTCCATAATTTTAACACGCTTTCGGTTGCTGCGTACAGTTTGGACTGATGTGTCACTCCCCTCCGCATTTGTAGCATACGACCGATGGTCGTTCTCCTTCCTTAACAACAGGTGCTGGTGCTGTTGTCTTTCCATCATTATTGAACCTTCTTTTTTTGAAATTTCCACTTCTATTATCTTGGCCAGGATTACCACCGAAGTGGTTTCAATTTCTGGAATGTTGATTTCCTCCACGTTTGTTGTCACCGCTTCGATGACTACTACCACTGGTATTACCATTTTGTCGGCTGTTATCTCTTGGTTGGGTTGACTCATTATCGCTTTCTAATAACTGATCCCTATTCACAATATCTGAATACAAGCAAAGTTTATGAGAATTGAGGTATTGACGTTTTTTGGGTTTTAAACCTCACATAAACATTTGTCTCATTCGCTCCTCATTATCAACCAAATGGGATGCAAACCGGGATAACTCAGCAAACTTAGCCTCGTACTATGATACGATCATATTATTTTACTCCAGCTTGATGAATTCTACCTTCTTTATGTGACGAATACTTTCAGGAAAGTACTTCTCGTTTAACAATTCTTGGAACTTTTTCCAAAACATCTTTAGTGCAGAAGGATGAGTACGTTTTACAGATTCCCATAAATGATCTGCCTCTCCTCGCAACATGAAGGTGGCAAAGGGAACCTTTTTCTTCTCGGAGCATCCCAAGACATCAAATATCTGGGTGATATGCTTAATCCACATCTCTGCCTTAAGGGGTTCTGGCTTTCTCAAAAACTTCGGTAGTCCCAGCTCCTTGAATTGCTTAGCAGTGACCATCTGGGAGTTGCCGGTGTTTCAACCTGCATTTTGAATGTGAGTCTTTCTCGCTTGATGTTGCATGAATTGAAGAAAGCTTCTGAACATCCCATCATTCATCATTTGGTAGGTGTTGTTGTTTACATGAGGATTATTGCCTTTCTGATGCACATTATCCTGGGTATTGATTGGCGGTGACTCAATGGTCTCATGTGCTCCATTTCTTATCTCAACATTTTCAGATGTCATTTTCAAACACTGCCACAAAATAAGGGTTAATTGACATGCCACATATTATCCCTATATTCTGACCGACCAATTAAATAATAAATAAACTTAGGTAGGTCATACTAGCGAAGGATTTACCCGTCTCTCCCCTCCTAGGTCTAGCCTCAAATCTCAGCCAGGGATCATATCCCTAAGCTTTGATACCAATTGTGTTGCCCCCAAAATAGGTATACATAACCCATTCTGAGTCACCAAATACATGGTACAAAATTTAAATACAAATTTAATTATACAACTTTCGTGTAAAATACGACAAAACATAAGCTGAGAGTTTTAACACGAATATTTTCTCGTAGACAATATCCAAACTCAAATGGAGTCCTCATTACATTTATTATCACACTATTTCATAGAATAATGAGGACTACTATAGCCACCATCTTGGACCATCACTCCATTCTCTGACTAGTCCCAGCTATATTCTCATTTCCTCAACTAGCTTAGTAAAGAATATTATGACTAAGATAATGTAGAAAAAATTATCGTTAGCCTTTAATAGTGTAAAATTGATAGAATACAATAGACAACAAGTTTAACTACAGCGGAACAAGAAATCCATTAGAAGAGTTAAGTAGAGAATGATATCTACTATCTTCTAGGATTTAAAAGTTCATCATCAATATTTTATCGATGTAACATAGATCAATAAATAATTCACATCATCGAATTATCTATGCACTACGGGCAAAAGATATTCATTAGTATCACATCGACGAATCATCCATGCACTACGGGCCAAGGATATTCGTTATTATCACCAGTGGTCATGATCATGTCAACAACTGTCCATCAATGCACTACGGGCCATTGAGGACTTTTACCACATCATTTGTAACATTATGGGTCATGATTAAACTGATACATAATTACTGGCCATAATCATACCAATCAACAGTCCATCTATGTACTACGGGCCAAAGATGACTTTCATCATAATATAAGCATGAGGATGATGACAATGACATAAAAATTCAATTAAGTAAAAGCAATGATAAATTTTAAAGATTTCTAATTCAATTTATCCAGAGTTCAAGAATGTCCAAATTGTCAAAATGATAACTGCTTTGTGGAGTAAAATTCAAGAATAATATTCATGTATCAAAAATAATTTGGACAGAAAAGAAATCAATTTTTATCATGAATAGTACCCCGGGTGAATAGTACCCAAGTGAATAGTATTTTGTGAATAGTACTTTATGAATAGTACCCCGTGAATAGTACCCCGACATGAAAAGATTAAAATTTAACAAGAATATTTAGAAAAATATCCTTGTGAAACAATACTAGATGAAGCGCAATTTTAAGGATATTCTACTAATTTCAAAGAGTATAGAAGCATTACTTACCACAGTAAGTTAAAATTTAGGAATATGAAATGAAATATTATCCCTTACATATGGAGTATGAAAGAAAATAATATTTCTTATGAGTATTGAAATAAAATAATATCCTTTACCTTAGTAGAAACTGGATTTGACTGGAATATCAGACTTATTTTGAGAAAATCTTGCACAAAAAGTTATACTCAAAGTATCCTTATACTGAAGAAAAATACTCACAACACTATAGAATAAGAATTTCTGATATTGAAGGTGTGTTTTAGGAAGGAGGGGTTACCCCCAATTTATAGTGCAACGGAGAGAGAAAAAATAAATTTTCTGCCTAACCTTTTCTTTTTTTTCTTCGCCGACTCTGCCTAACCTTTCCCTTTCTTTTGCCTAACTCCTCTCATTTCAAAGGTTGGGATCCACATATGAGAAACATAGTTTGCAAGTAACAATCAACCACCAACCATCACTTTTATCACATGCATATATATATATATATATATATATATAATATAATATAATACTTTTATTTAAACAATTATAATATATTTAAATGAATATTTTATCGGAGAAGATAATTGCCAAACTGTGACTCCCCCAAATTCAGGTACTCGAAACCCGAATTTGGTGCTACACGATACCATTTCTTTGAGCAGAATAATAATAAATAACAAACTTAATATACATATCAGAGATTTCTAATCCCAGGTACACAACCTTTAAAGCATTTCATTACATGATAGTTAATAAATATTATCGTATTAATAAAGTCTAACTATTACATAAGATACCATAAAACTTATTCTGCCAGCTTTCCCTTTCCTTTGTCTTTGTTAAAACCTTCAGGCCGTTCACGCTTAGCTGAAAATATTTAAATTTAAAGCAAGAATGAGCATTTGATTGCTCAACAAATAATAACAGATAATTAACTTTAGCTCAAAGAAGTAAATGTTTTCTTTGAACTGCACTTCTACAACGAAACAACAGTTGTGAAGTAAAATAAAACAATACTGAACAACATATTAATTCTATTTCATTTTTGAAACTACGTATTGACTATGAATGGATAACAGTCGACAGATTATGAACTTTGTTTTCAATTTTAGAAAAGGTTATACAGAACTTCATCCATAAACCGTCATGTCTTACGGGCACGGAAGGTGATTAGCCCGTTATGCCCTGTATTGATCAATACTACTTGCTAGAACGATATTTTCGTTCATCATATCCGCCTTTGGCGCATAAAAGTTTCCCAGATTTGGGATGTTCATACTTAGTCTGGAATCCGAACCAAAACAATTCGGTTGGATAACAATAATGTTTTATCATGTTCAACAATATTTTTAAATCTATATCTAGCCGAGTCAAATAGCTTAGACGACTTTTAATTAATGTATACATACCAGAATTTAATAAGTATGTATCAGTAAGTACAACAATTATCCAAGTGAGGACACTTAACTAACAGAACTTAGCTAATAACGAACAGAATATATCTGGATCATACAATAATACTATACCAGTAAATAATGAATGGATAGAGTTTGAGAACTTGTATGAATACAAAGGTATAGAAAATACAAAGGTAGAATACTTGCACAATAAAAAGAATAGTTCAGATACTTACCTTGATAGCTGATTACTGCTATGTAGTATAGCTTATGCTTTTATCTCTAATATGAAGTTTTATCATCAATAGAATTATTCTTTTAATTAGAATAATACATCGTAACACATAGTACTGCTATTTGCAGTCATCACATAGCTTAAGCACATTGTCACATATGTATAGCAGTCATTAGAACATAAACAACCACTAATAAAGTTAAACTATATAGGTCCGGATCAATTTCGGACTCAATTCGGTGTACCGACGGCTTTATCGGATAATTATTGAGTCTATTTTCAATTAAACTCTATTCTGTAGCGTCAATATTATTTTAGATAATTCAAATATCGGTCATATTATCTTTCAATAACTTATAATAATTTTTAAATAATTATTATCATTTATCATGATTTTTCAAACACTAGAATCATTTTTAAATGATTTAAATACTAAATAATCTTATTATCATTAATATTTAAATAATATTAAAGTATTAATGAAACCATTGCCAAAATATTAAAGTTATTTATAATAACTCAAAATATTTGTAAACATTTATATTACCCTTAAATGATTTTTAAAATATTTTAAATCATTTTTAAGTAATTACCATAATATTTAAATATTAATGTATTTTTCATCAAAATATTAAAATCATTAATTATAATTTAAAATATTTTTAAATCATTTATATCATTTTAAAATGATTTTTAAATCAATAAAACCATTTTAAAACTATTTATTTAATATAATTATTAAATAAATCTAATATCATTAATATTAAATTATTAATTAAATTTACCTTAAAATATTAAAAGTTATGTTTTATAACTTAAAATATTTTAAAACACTTTATTATCATTTAAAATGATTTTTATAATATTAAAATCATTTTTAACTAATTTAATTAATACATTTATTAAATAAATTTAATATCATTAATATTTAAATAAATAATAATATTAATGAAAATTATGTCAAATTATTAAAAGTTAATTTTATAACTTCAAATAATTTTTAAAACTAATTTTGGAATTTTGAGAAATTAATTTCTATTTTAAATGATTTTTAGAAATTAATTTAATTAATTTTAATATATCTGTCGCTAAAGCCTTTAGCGACAGAAACCGTCGCCTAATGTGTTCTTGAGCCTCAAGAACATTCATAACCAGCGTTTAAGGTACCTACTTTGACCAATAATAATTGTGAGATCATGAGGTTTCTAGGCAAGCCAGTTTGTCTTTGTTGGGACAACGTTTTGCAAATACCATTCTCGACGATGCCAAGATCTGGTTTAGCTTCTACCGCCAATTTTCATCGCTAAACTCGTTTTATACGACATGGATTGATGTCCACAAAAGTGTTACTACAAGTCTACGAGCGTACTGATTACACATATGAATTCACATGATCAACACGATTAATCTTCTAGATTCTCGTTTTAATTTTCTTAATGGATTTCCTCATTTCACAATATGCCACACAAGGCATTTCACACTTCTCATTGTCAACCCACACTTCTTAATACGTGTTGATCTAATACGAATCTATTGATTTAACCGACTCACAAATTAATAACACTTATATTCACATAAATATTATTTCCCTTAATAAATTCATTTAATAATACGTGGAAATTCTCGGGTATTATATCCTCCCCCCTTATAAAAATTTTATCCCGGAATTGTTACAAGTTACACAAATAGATGGGGATAATCCCTCATCATCCTATCTTTTAACTCCCACGTTGCTTCCTCGACATCGTGGTTACGCCAAAGTACTTTTACAGAAGAAATAACTTTATTCCTTAAGGTTTGCTCTTTCCTATCAAGAATTTGGATAGGAATTTCTTCGTATGCTAAGTTCTTCTCCACCTGAATGGGTTCATAAGAAATCACGTGTTTGTAGTCAAGCTTGTACGGACACAACACGTATATGTGAAACACGTTATGGATATGCTCCAACTCAGGTGGTAGTGCAACTTTGTACGCTACTTCGCCCACTCGCTTTAGTATCTCAAATGGTCCTATGAATCTTGGACTCAATTTTCCTTTCATACCAAAACGGATCTTTCCCTTCCACGGAGATACCCTTAAGAATACGAAATTGTCGACTTCAAAATTTCGGTCTTGTCGATATAAGTCTGCATACTTCTTCTGACGATCTTGAGCTGCTACTAGTCTGGCTCTTATTACTGCAACCACATCTGCAGTTTGTTGTACTAACTCTAGTCCAAGTATTCGTCGTTCTCCTACTTCGTCCCACCATAATGGCGTTCTGCATTTCCTTTTCATAAAGAGCTTCATACGGTGGAATGCTGATACTCGCATAGTAACTATTATTATACGCAAATTCGACTAAGGGTAGGTGGTCGTCACAATTTCCCTTGAAGTCCATCACGCAAGTCCTAAGCATGTCCTCTAGCGTTTGTATTGTTCGCTCACTTTGTAAAATGGTCTCGTCTCGAGGATGATAAGCGTTACTTAAACTTAAGCTGTGTTCCCATCCTCTCTTGCAAGCTTTTCCAGAATTTTGACGTGAAACGCGGGTCTCGGTCAGAAACAATAGATACCGACACTCCATTTCGTGAAACGATTTCCTTTACGTACAGACTCGCTAACTGATTTAAACTATAGCAAATCCTGATCGGTAGAAAATGTGCGGTCTTCATAAGTCGATCCACGATAACCCAAATGGCATTCAACCCTTTCTGCGTGACTGGAAGTCCTACCACGAAATCCAATGAAATATGCTCCCATTTCCACTCCGGTATTTCCAACGATTGTAGTAAACCACTCGGCCGCTGATGCTCTGCCTTGACTCGTTGACACGTAAGACATCTACTAACGTACTCTGCAGTTTCTTGTTTTAAATTTGGCAACCAAAAATGTTGCCTCACATCCCGGTACATCTTCGTGCCTCCTAGATGAACGGAATATGTTGTATTGTGTGCTTCGTAAAAAATCTCCTCTCTTAATTTGGCTATCGCTGGTACCCATACTCTACCTTCAAATCTTAAAATACCGTCTTTACCCATTCGAAATCTCTCTTCCTCATTTTCTGAAATCCTTTTCCTGATCTTCTCACATTCTCCATCTTTCTCCTGTGCTTCCTTTACTTTATCCAACAATGTCGGACAAGCTTCCATTAAAAATAACTTCTCTTCAAACCTCTCGGATCCCTTCACCTCTATTTCCAACTTCTCCATATCTCTTATTAACTCCTCCTGAGTTGTCAGTTGAAACAATTTCTCCCTTCCTTTCATGCTCAGAGCGTCGGCAACTACGTTTGCCTTCCCCAAGTGATAAAGAATCTCACAGTCATAATCTTTAATTAATTCTAACCACCTTCTCTGACGCATATTCAACTCCTTCTATGTGAAGATATATTTTAGACTTTTGTGGTTCGTGTATATCTCAAATTTTTCTCCGTACAAATAATGTCTCCATATCTTTCACGCAAAAACTACTACCGCTAACTCTAAGTCATGAGTAGGGTATCGTTTTTCGTAATCCTTCAATTGTCGTGATACATACGCAATAACTTTGTCGTGTTGCATTAACACACAACCAAGTCCTCTATATGACGCATCACTGTACACCACAAATCCTCCCGTATCATCTGGTAATGATAATACAGGCGCCTCGCTTAATCTCTTCTTCAACTCTTGAAAACTCTCTTCGTAATTGTCGGTCCACAAAAATTTCACCATCTTCGTCGTCAAATTAGTTAACAGGGTTTCTATCTTAGAAAAATCCTGGATAAATCTTCGATAGTACCCAGATAACCTTAAGAAACTTCTCACCTTCGTTGGAGTTCTTGGTTGTTCCCAGTTGCTTACTGCTTCAACTTTTTTGGGATATACTGATATTCCATTCTCATCCACCACGTGGCCTAAGAATTGAACCTTCTTCATCAAAAATTCTCACTTAGAAAATTTTGCGTACATCTTCTCCTTTCGTAGTGCCTCAAAAACATTCTTTAGATGTTTGGCGTGTTCTTCCTCCGTCTTTGAGTAGATCAAAATATTGTCGATGAAAACTACTACGAATTTATCCAAGTATGGCTTGAAAACTCGGTTCATCAAGTCTATGAATGTTGCCGGAGCATTAGTTAAACCGAATGACATTACCAAAAACTCGTAATGTCTATAACGGGTTCGAAATGCAGTCTTTGGTATGTCCTCATCCCGCACTTTCAGTTGGTGATATCCCGTCTGTTTGTCAATTTTTGAGAAACATTTTGCTCCTTTCAGTTGATCAAATAAGTCGTTTATCCTCGGTAGCGGATATCTATTCTTGATCATTACTTTGTTCAATTCTCGATAATCGATATAGAGCCTCATCGATCCATCCTTTTTCTTAACGAATAACACTGGTGCTCCCCAAGGAGACACACTCAGTCGTCTGTAACCCTTATCCAATAATTCTTGAAGTTGTATCATCAATTCCTTCATTTCTACTGGCGCCATACGATTTGGAGCTTTCAAAATCGGTGTCGTTCCCGGTGCTAAGTCTATTACGAATTCGATTTCTCTGTCTGGCGGAAGACCAGGCAGATCGTCCGAAAACACATCCTGAAATTCACTCACTACGGGTATATCTTTAATCTCTACCCCCTTTTTCTGAGTATCCACGATGTAAGCTAAATTACCTACACACCCTTTCCTTAACAATTTCTTGGCCTGCATCATCGTAACGCAACACAATTACTTAAGCGATGAGCTACCATAAATCACTACCTTAGACTTACTCGAAGTCTGAAGGTTCACACACTTGTTCTGATAGTCAATTGCTGCAGCATGGTTATATAACCAATCCAACCCCAGTATTACGTCGAATTCTCCTAATCTAATAGGAATCAAGTCTATGCTCAGTTCATGTTCTCTAATGTTTGGGCAAAAATTTCGATAGACGTATTCTACAGGGATTATTTCCTTATTCGTAATTTCTATGTTCAAAGGATTTTCTAATCGTTCTCGGGGTGTACTAAGTTTACTAGTAAATTCTTCGGACACAAATGAACAGGTGGCACCCGAATCAAATAATACATACGCATTTATATTATTGATTGGGATTATACCTGACACCACGTCCCTTGCAGCTACTGCGTCTTGGATGGTCATATTAAACGTTCTGGCAGTTGGACGTTTGGATGGTGTTGGTCCGCCAATCATCAGTTTTCTATTCCCCTCATGTTGGATGCTCCTTCCGTTTCTTCCGTTCTTCTGGCAATCCTTTATCTAGTGCTCTGTTGATTCACAAGTGAAACATCCTTTGATCTTCTTCGGCTTTGGGCAATCCGGAGCATAATGTTCTTCTTGGCCACAGTTGTAACATACATTGCGCCCCTTCCAACATTCGCCCTGGTGATTTCTCCCACACTTGTTACAAGCTTCAGTCCTTTTCTTGAAGTTTCCTTGATTACTCCCGCCTTGATTATTATTTCTGTTGTTGTTGTTGTTATTTTCCAACTTCCTCTTTCCAGAGTTACTCCCTCCATTGCTGCTTCCTCTACGATGCTCACTACCAGTGTTCTTGTTCTTCTTCTCCTTATGATATAGACTTAAGGCCTCACTGCCACCTTCCGCAATGATTGCCTTCTCTAACAATGTTGTAAAGGAATCAATCTGGAAGACTGATACCTTATTATACAACAACGGCTTTAACCCTTTCTCAAAACGTCTCGCCTTTCTCTCATCATCCATAACTTAGTGCTCCACAAATCGTGCTAGTTCATTAAACTTAGCTGTGTATTGCACCACCGTCATATCACCTTGTTTTAACTCTAGAAACTTCACTTCCATCTTACTCTTCATAATATTCGAAAAATAGTTCTCGAAGAACAATGTCATAAACCTCTCCCATGTTATCATTCCTTCTCCCGCTCTCTGCTGATTAGCTTTCCACCAATAGTTCGCTTCGCCTCTCATCATGTATGTGGCAAATATTATCTTCTGGTCTTCACCCACTCGAGCTATAGTGAAGGCCTTCTCGATCTCCTTGATCCAAGTTTGTGCAACTATCGAGTTAATAGTTCCCGCGAACTCTGGGGGTCCTACACTCTTAAAGTCTTTAAAGGATGTCACTGGGACAGCTTGGGGAACGGGTGGTATGGGTTCGTTTCTTCCCCTAAGAGCTTCTCCTAACAAATCTACCAACCTCTGAATAGGATCTATTTGCTCTCTCTCATTATTAATAGACTCTTCGAGTGCATCCAATCTACGTCTTGGTGCCATGATCTGCATCACAAAATTTTCATTTTATTATCTAATTATCACACTTAGACATTTCCCAACTGAAAAAGAACTACAGGTTTATAACACGTTTCTGAAATAAGATCATTTATATTCATATGCCAAATGGTTACATGTTCTTTTCTAGCATATTGTTATAAATGATAACATATATCCCCTAATATCACAAAAGACGGGGACATACTAACTTACTACCCCTTTAACACTTTTTAGAAGTTTGGGGGTTTACCACTATCTCACATCTTACACAGAAGACTGAGATTATAACAACATATTAACATAACTAAAAATTACAACTACTAGTCTGCATCCTCTAGACTCAATCTAACATCCCACGCTCCATGGCGCTCTGATATTCCTTCTGTGTGATGTGCACCACCATGTCTCGGCTTATGGTATGCTGGGTCTGTCCTTGCTCAGTTGGGTAATGATTCACCCCATCGATCAATCTCTTCATGGTCGTGCGTAGAGCATAGCCCATCTTGTTCATCTTCCTTCTTTTACATCGTACCTCATCCTCTAGATCATCTACCCTGTCATTGGAATCCTCCCACTTCTCCTCGAAGTGAATCCTATCCATAACCTCCATCTCTAACTGAGTTCGGAGAGCCTCCTTCTCCATCCTCTCACTCAAAACCTTCTGCTCTAATTCCTCTAGCTTTCCCGCCATCTCAACATTCTTCGCCACCGGTCGGTGAAACAAAGCTCCCATCTGGATCCCTGCCTCCTTACGGTGAGCAATTTCCACTTCCATCTCCTGCATCACTAGTTTCCTTTGATGGTCATCGTCCTTTAACTTTTGGAACGCAGACTCCCTCTCCCTAGACTCAACCTCTAACTCCTCTACTCTACATCCCAACTCCAAAATTTGCTCCTCATACTCTCCCAACATTTGATCCTCAAAATTAGCCTCGTCAGAGTCCTCCATAGGCTAAGGCTCCTCCTCCATAGGCTCCTCCTCAGGGTCAGACTCCTCGGGTAATGGCTCCATCTCCTCCTCCTCATCATCATCATCAATAGGGGCCACTACTGAAATAGGCTCCGCTATCAATGGTGCCTCATAGACTACGTGGATATCACGTGGCTCCTTCTCTACTACTCGGCTAGGTCCTCCTATGTCAGTCATCCTACAATCACCAACATAAGACAAGACAAACAACAACTCCATCAAAATGTTAAACAAACATAATCTCATTGTATAAAATGAAGTTACATTTTCATAACATCTTAAGTCTCTCAAGGAAAACTCTACATGAGTTTTATCCCCTTCCTAACTTCTAAATTTTCTTAAGTAATAATCTAAGGACTCTCGTTCCTAAGGTTTATAACTATAGCTCTGATACCAACCTGTGACGCCCCCAAATTCGGACCTCTATTTGGTCACTCAAATTTGGTTCATCACGTTCTCATGGTAAAACCATAATAACTAAAATAACACATTCACAACGGAAGATTAGAATAATATACAATGATTTATTATAATTATTCCCCCAAATCTCGCAACCTACAGTACTTAATAGATTACATAATAATATCAACTAAAGACTTATTACATAATCCTACTAAGCTTAAACATAACCTGAAAATAGTCTTAATACAACATAATAATCTTCAACATAAAAGGGACAAGCTAGTCGGTAGCCTTGCCCTTGCCCTTGTCCTGCCCGGATACACTTCCCTATTCCGCCTTAACTGAAAGGTTTATAAAAGCAAGGATGAGCACAAATTGCCCAGCAAGTAATATAGAAAAAGGGTATTCAATATAGTTCCCAATTTATCAAGAATAGATTAATAATGATAGCTCAATTAGGAAGTGTCAATGATCAATAATGATAGTCACTATGGACAGAATATCAATAATATGCAATAGTTTATCAATTCAAGATTTCAAAGTAATGAATACTGAGCAGTCACTAAGGACTATGAACTTCTCCTAGAATTAATAGTAATATCACTGATAATTCTTCAAAACGAGTACAACAGGTGATCAACCTAAATTATCCTATGTCATGCATAACATTTAGTCTCTCTCATGTGCGCATGTCGGTTCCCCGACAATATATATTCCCCTACTAAGAGGGTTGTTCTTCTCAGTTATAAGATTTCGCACCAAATTAATTTGGTTTGGATAGCTTTTGATCAATTATCAATAGTCTAGATGAATCAATTGGCTTAGACAGCTCTTTCAACATATCTATGAACAGTTATCAAAATTTGAATTTCATTTCAAAATAAGTTTCCTTCATAATTCTACTTGTATGACTAATAATTGCACAAGTTCAATAAGACTCAAATAAAGAGTAAGGTTCGAGTAATTGCTTACGATATGCGTCGAATAAAATAATGCAAGGGTTTAGGATACTTGCACAATAAAAGTAGGGTTCAAGGAACTTGCTCAATACTAATTAGAGTAAGTTTAGGGAACTTGCCTTAAGCGTGGTTTATCCACGTTAAGAAATCAACACTTTCAAATCCTATTTATAGCGTATTATATGTTCAAGACGTTCATTAGCTAACACAGTCTTACTCAAGCTTGACATGATTCATGTATGCACATATGATACAAAATCAGATTTTAGATTAAGAATGATCAAACACTTAGTCATTTTCATGAGTAAATTAAGAATACTCAAAGTTAAATCCTTTTTACTCATGGACCTTTACATTACGAGGCAAACACCAATATATCATCTAAGCATCACTTATAAACATGTATCAGTAGGTTTTTAAACCACTTCTAATAATATAGGTACCATACAAGCTAACTGTCAAAGATCGATTGCGAATCTCGATTCAGATTAGGTTGTAATTTATTGCCATGGTTAAGTTTAGGATAGGGCCAAGTAGCATTGCTGGCCAATCTCCTGCTATGCCAAGACTCAGCTGTTGCCTTGTGGTTTCTGTCCGGCTTGCTCAAAACAATCATACATGATATATTTGTCATGTTAAGGGTCTTTTCATGCTTCTCAAGTCAATCTAGGTTCCCTTTTATAATATATTTCTAAATTGATCATTTCAACAATTTAAGGCCATTCAAGGTCATGAAACCACAAAGTCTATTATGCTTGCTCTTTAAACATATAAGATAGTTACAAAACTCATATTAGGCATGCTTGTGAGTATTCATAACGCATATATGAAACTAACACCGCTTTAGTTAAAAATATGCTTCGTTCATGCTTTATTTGAAATATGATACACAAGCATGGTGTATATACGTTTATGCTACATGAGTGAGTCTAAGAGCATCATCAAACATGATCACAATTATCAGTTTCTTACCCTCAAGGTAGTTTAACAATATTCACATTCAAAGGTCATATTTTCATTTGTAAAGTGTACTAATTCGTTCAACATATTCATGCTTCCTTGCTAATCATATAAACACAAGCTAAAGGTTTATTCATGCATTTCTAAGTCATACTAACATGCTTGCAAAGTTAGAATATACATCATGTAGTGGTCATGCATATTAGCTCACTATACTAAGCTTTTTCTTGAAAAAATTTTCTTTAAACAAAGGAACTAAAAATCATGCATCATGCTCCTTTATGTGTGAGATCAGTCATGTATATACACTACTAACTTCCAAAATCTGCAGATCATGAATTTTTATAAAGTTCGTTTTCAAAACTTAAAGTCTTTGTTAAAGATCTTCTACCAAATCATATTGAACACTTCATAGTGTATACGAACACCTTATACCTCATGTTATACCTCTTTTTAGATAATTAATTAAGTTATAACATCAAGTTCTTAACATGTATCATGAACAAAACCAACAACTGGTTCTCGAAAGTGCAGTAGCAATTGCTACGCACCCCAAGATAACTAGGGCGCAATTGCGCGCGGTGTAGGTTCGAAGCGGTAAGATTACTACATTTTGCGAGTAACTACCAACTCGGTTTCCATCGATTCAAGCATGCTTCAAACCTTTACGAAAGTGTTTATACATGCTATTAAACTTCTAAAACACCTTATAACATGATTATTCATATCAATTAACAAATGAATTCAAGAAATTTCAAGAATCAAACAAAACCCATTTCAAGAACATAAATAGAAATTATACCTTCTTAAGCTTAAATTGGACTTCCTACTCACTGAATATGCTTCTACAATGCTCAGCAACTTACACTCTCTAATTTAGACTATCAAGAACTTCTAGCAATCACAAAAATCTATATTTGGGCTTGTATTTATAGAGAGAACTTGGACTAGTCATTGGCTTTACACAATTTTGGAGTCCATGGTGCAATGGAAGAACACATAGGTTCATGAAGAGTAGTTTAACAACTCTTACCAGTCACTTAGCTTAGTAATGATCACCTACAATTTTAGCCTTTTTGGAGAATACATGTTTTAGCTCCAAGTACTATTCATTGTACTTGGTGACACTAATTATGGGACAAGAGAAAAACTCCCAGCATTTCATGTTATCTAGGCTTGGTTTGGTTAATTTAATTCCCATAATGTAATCCCAATGTACAATTGTTACCATATTAGGAATTTAGGGATTAAATATATACTCACATCATATAATCTATGTACATTAAATATACGTAATAAAATAATACAATCATGTATTATTGTCTAGGTAGTTCCATAATTATCTCTACCACTCATATAACCATATTATAACCTTATTATATTAATAACTCATGGATTTATGTTAAATAAACAATTTATTCCTTCCCTTGATTAATTACCACTTAATATAATATAGTTTCATAAAACTTAATATATAGTCACACAAATGTCACACTACACTATATAGTATAGGTGTATTATTGCTCACCTGCACATAACCGTTAATCTAATATTATTATATTAATAACTTATTTATTTATGTTAAATAAATAAATTATTCACTTCCTTGATTAATTAACACCAATATTAATTAATTCAATCATCATTGATTAATGTATTTATGGATTTCCATAATCATAAATTATCTATATAATTCTTATTATATTCTTAGATATATTGCAAATAATAGAAATCACATATTATTAGTTAATTACCAAGTAATCAATATTCTACCGCAATTAATTAATATTAATTAATGGTTTACTTAATAATTCCTTCGCCAAACTTAACGTATTTTATTTCATGGTTTAGCAATGTCACACATATCACATAATTGTTCCATTTAATTTCCAAAGTAGAAGAATGAATTTTTCTCCAATCGACCATTTGGCAAAACAAGGCCAGATTTTCTTCATTGGATGGCGCATGTGCTTGCATTCTACAACAATGCCAAGACTGGTTTAGCTTCAGCCCGTGCCAATTTTCATCGCTAAACTCGTTTTATACGACATGGATTGATGTCCACAAAAGTGTTACTACAAGTCTACGAGTGTACTGATTACACATATGAATTCACATGATCAACACGATTAATCTTCTAGATTCTCATTTTAATTTGCTTAACGGATTTTCTCATTTCACAATATGCCACACAAGGCATTTCACACTTCTCATTGTCAATCTACACTTCTTAATACGCATTGATCTAATATGAATCTATTGATTTAATCGACTCACAAAATCATAACAGTTATATTCACATAAATATTATTTCCCTTAATATATTCATTTAATAATACGTGGAAATTCTCGGGTATTACAATATCCGTTGAGGATGATTTGGCTGCCAGACCACCCATAATACAAGCAATTCAACACAAAGGTGTTGACGATCCTTTGAAAGTGGCTGCACCAAAGCCAATTCTCTTGCCATATAAACCACAATATCCTGTTGTCAGCCTACAAAAAGTTCCATGGAATTATGGAGAGGCTGAAGGATCCACATCCCACATAACTACTGCAGTGTTGAAGGAGAATCCATTGTATCTTCCCCAACGGGTGATGAAGCCTACCATCAGATCAAAGGGGAAAGTTCCCATGGAGAAGATTGAAGAGTTCCTCCGTACTATGGGCCATAATGAAGCCAAGGTGGTTTTAAGCTTGATAGAATCTCCACAACAAATTTCCATACTGGACTTGGTTTTCTCTTCCGAAGATCACAAGAAGGTCTTGCTAAAGGTTTTGGAAGAAGCCCACTTGCCAAAATCAGTGGATGTTGAAAAGTTCCAGCATCTGGTTGATCACATTTTTAACAATAATGTGATATCTTTTACTAATGACGACATACCTCCTGAAGGGACTGGTCATTGCAAACCGTTGCACATAGCGGTTATGTCCTCCGGATATATGGTGGGAGGAGTTTTCATAGACGGAGGATCATCTTTGAATATCTGCCCTTATGCCACTTTGGAAAAGATGAATATCAATCTCAATAGGATCAGAAGCAGACATACGGTTATCAAAGCTTTTGATGTATCCCGACGAAATGCTATCTGAGAGATTGAACTGCCTGTGGAGATTGGTCCATATACATTCTGCGTATCCTTTCACGTGCTCAAAATAGTAACAAGATACAACCTGCTCTTGGGGAGACCATGGATTCACAAGGCTGGAGCCGTCCCTTCCACCCTTCACCAGCAACTCAAATACATTATTAACAATAGCCTAGTCACTGTTAATGTTAATCCAGAATGTCCTGAACAAGGTGACATACCACTCATCAGCTTCAATTCAGAAGTTGAACCGGTCAGTTTCCATGCCTTAGAGGTGAGTAACACTTACTATCATCCTATTGGGGCGCCACCTCTGATACCCAAGATTTCTGCCGAGGTAATGTCAGCAACTCAAGAGATGATGTCATTAGGTTATCAACTTGGACAAGGGTTGGACAAATATCATCAAGGCATTAAGCGCCCAATTCAAATTCTCAGTCAAACCGTGACAGTTGGACTAGGCTATTCTGCCAGCTCCAGTCACAGGAATCCTCACAAATATAAACAGGTTCCTTCAATTTCAGCCACATGGAGATTATCTAATCCTACAAATCCTGAGCCTGTACGGTCTTCGATAAAGGTGCATGCCCATGTAATGGATATGTTTTTTCCTAAACCGATATCGGTCAAAGGAAAAGAGGTCCTAATTCCAAATCCCGAAGTGGAAGAAAGGGAACGGAAACGTAAACAAGAAATTATCAGGCGGTTGTCAAACATACGCATCATTGTCCATACTGAGGGCATGAATAGAGGCATCCCAGACGATGATTGTCCAGATATCATGGTCATCATTCAGGAGAAGGAGGACGATGATAGCCCCTTCATCACTATTGTCTAACAGGATTTCACCCTTGGCAATTGGAGCAGCATTCCATGCATTTGCCGACAAGGGTAAAAAGGGTAGAAAATCCCTCTGCCCTGTAGATAACAATAACTACTTACCTTTCTGTACAGAATTAACAGTTGTTTTGTCATTACATGCTAACACTTTGTATGATTGAACAGTTTCATATATTAAGTGAAAGCATTTTTATTTTCAGGACTCTGAATTTAGATGTGCCTAAACTTGTTGATGAGGTGCCTATTCTCCACATGGACTATAACTTTGATGTAAAGTTAGACTCGGACTTGATGGAAATACAAGAGGACTATGAGACACCTCAAGAAATCAAAGAATTGGTCAAAGAAAAACCCAAACCAAATCTTGATCAAACCTCTTCTTTCAACCTCGGAACCTTAGAAAATCCCAAACTAATCCAAATCTTGATCCAGTTTTACTTAGACATTTTTATTTTTGTACTGTTTCTTCTATTTCAGGTGAGGAAGCAGTTTATGCAAACTCGGTCCAAAAATCCAGACTTATTGCCTTTTGAGGACGACATTGAGAAAATGTTTCAGAGATTGAGTAAGTGGATCAAGGAAACGAGGTAAGAATTCGAAACATCTGAAAAGGAAGAGGTAACAGTAATGGCAGCCGAAGATCGAAAAGCATTAAGGGATTTTACAACACCCAAGGTGGCGGAACTGCAGTCAAGCATCACTAGGCCAGCAATAGCAGCAAACACGTTCGAAATTAAGCCTGGGATGATACAAATGATTCAGAATTCAGTTTAGTTTGGGGGATTTGTAAATGACGATCCGAATGAGCATCTGGTCAGCTTTCTGGAAATGTGCGACACTTTTAGGTTCAATGGGGTTTCGGATGAGGCGGTAAGAATTTGATTGTTCCCATTCTCTTTACGGGACAAGGCGAAGAGTTGGTTGCATTCTCTACCGTCCGGTTCGATAACAACATGGGAGGATTTAGCTCAGAAATTCCTCACAAAATTCTTTCCACCGGCGAAAACTGCGAAGATGAGGAATGAGATTACGATGTTTGAACAGCAACATGGGGAATCATTATATGAGGCTTGGGAGAGATACAAAGAACTGCTCAAAAATGTCCATGTTGATCGATTTCGCAATCAATGAATACGTGCAAGTATACACGGTCAACAAGTAATAAAGTGAAAGTAGAGTATCGTTCCCACGAGGAATTATTTAATAAAAATCACCAAGTACTAATTCTTAACCAAACTAATTTTATTTAAACAATCTCAAATCGTGTTTTTTCTAATTAAGAAAACTAAATTAACTAATTAAAACTAAGATTTTAACGAATGAATTCAAATAAATAAAGATTAAGACTTCAATATCCCCAATTATGAACTATAAATCAATTATCCAATTATCCCAATTATTATGCTTACTGAATTGTTAACAGGAATTCTCAATTGCCAAGAGCCCTTTTCCAAGTGATCAATTGCCTTCTATTTAATCCAGATTAATTTTTCTATATTCCTATGCAAAATAATTGAATTAAACTCATTACAATCCCAATTCCTTATGTGTTACATGCGGCGAAAAGATATTTCCATTCTATTCACAAACCTAATTATTCACTGTGCAAATAACTAAGTCACATGATATCATGCCCAGTTCTAACCCTAGAAATCCTCTTCCAATTCCTTCTAGAGTAACAAAGTAATTCTCGATCGATAATTAATCAATAAGCATAAGGCAAGATAAACAACTCACTTTGACACAAATAATTGGAATATAATGAATAACTAATTCATAGCCATAAAAAGTTCAATTGAAATCTTAATAAAAGAGTTAGTTCATAATTAATGAATTAAAACCAAGAATCCACTGGCCTGAATAGACATCAAAAGATAAAAGTAAGATGAGAGAAGAGAATAAAATGCTGTCAAGAAATTTGATGCTCCCCTCTCGCTTCTTGCCCTTGCTTCTTCGATCTTCAATGGTCTCCAAGTTGCTTCAATCTCCAAAACTAATAAGAACTAGGGTTATTTTCTAATCTAAAGGAGTGTTTAATCTAGGCTAAGCTATGTAATCTCCCTTTATTTTATGCCTTACATCATGTATTTATAGGTTACAAGTCCAATTTTTAGCTTAGAACAAACCCAATCCTATTTGGAGTCAAAAGGTGTCAAAATTGTCCAAAAACGTGTCCAAAGCCGCACTAAACCCCTTTCCCCAAATGCTTGTATTTGGGCAATAACAACTGTCGAGTCTGCCCCCTATGCCCCGGCGTTGGGTATAGGCAAAAATGGGCGCCTTAAGGCTACCGCCCAAAATCGACATTTTCTCGCTCTGACGTCCTTTGGAAAAATGGCCATAACTTCTTCGTACGAACTCCGATTTTGATGATTCAAGATGTTCCGGAAAGAGGAGAAGTAGATGTACAACTTGCATTCTTTGAGTTTTTCGAAATAATGTCAGGAGCTATAGTCAAATTGGCTCTGAAGTGACTACTATGTAAATGGCAAGCCGAAAACGCGAATCTAGCCACCCCGAACGTCGATCCATGTAACTTTTGTCCCAATTCCTACAAAACAATATAAAACATGCATGAATAGACACAAACACATAAAAACATCCTAAAAGACTTAAGAACAACAATAAATTAAGCCCGATTGTATCCAATTCATGGGTATAAAACTCACTCATCAAATACTTGTTGATCGATTTCGCAATCAATGAATACGTGCAAGTATACACGGTCAACAAGTAATAAAGTGAAAGTAGAGTATCGTTCCCACGAGGAATTATTTAATAAAAATTACCAAATACTAACTCTTAACCAAATCAATTTTATTTAAACAATTACAAATTGTGAATTTTTTAATTAAGAAAACTAAATTAAACAATTAAAAGAGATTAGTCTAAAAGAAAGCAAATAAACAAAACTAAGATTTGATTGAATTCTGTAAATAAGGATTAAGACTCCAATATCCCCAATTATGAACTATAAATCAATTATCCAATTATCCCAATTATTATGTTCATTGAATTGTTAATGGGAACTCTCAAATGCCAAAGCCCTTTTCAAGTGATCAATTGCCTTATATTTAATCCGATTAATTTTGCTATATTCCTATGCAAAACAATTGAATTAAACTCGTTATAATCCCAATTCAGTATGTGTTACATGCGGCGAAAAAGATATTTCCATTCTATTCAAAAACCTAATTATTCCTTTGTGCAAATAACTAAGTCACATGATATCATGCCTGATTCTAACCCTAGAATTCCTCTTCCAATTCCTTCTAGAGTAACAAAGTAATTACTGATCAAATAATTAAGCAATAAGCACAAGACAAGATAAACAACTCACTTTAACATAAATAATTAGAATATAATGAATAACTAATTCATAGCTATAAAAAGTTCAATTGAAATCTCAAAAATAGTTAGTTCATAATTAATGAATTAAAACCAAGAATCCACAACTGAATAGACATCAAAAGATAAAAGTAAGATGAGAGAAGAGAATAGAATTTGTTGTCAGCAAATCTGATGCTCCCCTCTTGCTCTTGCTCTTAATCTTCAATGGTCTCCAAGTTGCTTCAATCTCCAAAATTAATAAGAACTAGGGTTATTTTCTAATCTAAAGGAGTGTTTAATCTAGGCTAAGCTATGTAATCTTCTCTTATTTTATGCCTTACATCATGTATTTATAGGTTACAAGTACAAATTTTAGTTTTGGCACAACCCCTATCCTATTTGGAGTCAAAAAGGTGTCAAAATTCGCTCAAAACGCGTCCAGGCCGCACCAAACCCTTCCCCCAGCGCCCCAGCGCTGGGTAACGGCGCTGGAGCCTGCCCCCTAGTGCCCCGGCGCTGGACATAGGCCAAAAATGGGCGCCCCGGCGCTGGCCCAAAATCTGATATTTTCTGCTTCGACGTCCTTTGGGAAAATGGCCATAACTTCTTCGTACGAACTCCGATTTTAATAATTCAAGATGTTCCGGAAAGAGGAGAAGTAGATCTACAACTTTCATTCTTGAAGTTTGTCGAAATAATGTCAGGAGCTATAGTCAAATTGTCTCCGAAGTGACAGCTGTGTAAATGGCAAGCCGAAAACGCGAATCTAGCCACTCCAAACATCGATCCATGTAACTTTTGTCCCAATTCCTATAAAATAACATAAAACATGCATGAATAGACACAAACACATAAAAACATCCTAAAAGACTTAAGAACAACAATAAATTAAGCCCTAATGTATCCAATTCATGGGTATAAAACTCACTCATCAGTCCACATCATGGATTGTCCCAGTGGCTACAAATGAACAGCTTTTACAATGGACTACATGGGAATCTCAGGACAAGTATTGATGCAGCGTTGGGCGGAGCATTCATGGCTAAGAGTTACGAGGAAGCATACGAGTTGATTGAAACCATGGCGGCTAATAACTACCAGTGGCCCACAACAAGAATGACATAGGCAAAGGCAGCTGGGGTGTTAGAAGTAGATAGCATGATAGCGATGCAAGCACAAATATCTGCACTTTCAAAGATGTTGGAGTCGGTGAAAGCAACACAAACACAACAAGCACAACAAACACAGCAAGTATAGCAAATGGCAATAATATGCAAGTTGTGCGGGAGAGCACCCAACGGAGCAATGCGCGATTAATCCAGCAGTTGTGCAGTTCATCGGCAATTACAACAGAATTCCGTAAAATACATATCAGAACACATACAATCAAGGAAATAGGAATCATCCAAATTTCTCATGGAGCAACAACCAGTAAAATCAAGCTTCACGACAATCATATCCACGAGATTTCGAACCAAAGAACAACCAAATTTCAATATCAAGAAAGGAAACCCGATCTGGAGGAAATGTTGGCAAATTTCATAACTGCCATTGAGTTGGCTATAAAAGATCACGCCATGACTATGAAATCACAAGATAGGGCGATTAAGAATCTAGAGAATCAGATAGGTCAAATGGCGTTGGCATTGAATAATAGACCACAAGGGACATTACCAAGTGACATCGAGAGAAATCGTAAGGGTAATCATGAACAATGTTAAGCAATCATATTGCGGAGTGGGAAACTGCTTGAGGGTACTAACGCAAAAAATTCAGTGACTCTGAATGAAAAAGTTGATGATAGCAGAAAAATTAAAGTAAGAAAGGGTGAGGATAAACAGAGTGAGGAAGCACGTATGAACAATAGGCCAATTGTTTATCCACCACCGCCATTTCAACAAAGGGTCCAAAAACAAAAATTAGACAAGCAATTTTCAAAATTTTTGGAAGTTTTCAAGAAACTTCAAATCAACATACCATTTGCAGAGGCCCTAGAACAAATGTCAAGCTATGCAAAATTCATGAAAGGGATTCTGTCAAGGAAAAATTAATGGGAAGATTTTGAGACAGTGGCACTAACAGAGGAGTGTAGTGCGGTATTACAATAGAAATTACCACCAAAACTCAAGGATCCGGGGAGCTTTAATATTCCATTCACAATTGGAGATATGCATTTCAACAAGTGTTTATGTGATTTGGGGGCGAGTGTAAACCTTATGCCATTGTCAGTATACTTAGAATTGGGTTTTCCTGCACCAAGGCCTACGAACATCACATTACAGTTGGCGGATAGGTCAGTCACATATCTGAGAGGTATAGTGGAGGACATTCTAGTGAAAGTGGATAAGTTTATATTCCCTCATGGACTTTATCATTACGGATTTTGAGGAGGACAAGAACATCCCAATTATCCTAAGGAGACCATTTTTGGGCTCTGGCGGGACACTCATAGGCGCATAAAAGGAGAACTCACTATGAGGGTCCAAGATCAAGAAGTAAAATTCAATGTATTTAAGGCCATGAAATTTCCCACGGATGAGAAAGAATGTTTTCGAATGGATTTAATTGAGCAAATCATCGGTGAAGATATGAAAAAGGGTTTGGTTCATGATCCATTAGAAACAATGTTATTGGGGGATGAAGAGGTCGATGATCCAGAATTGGTGGAGTACTTACAAATACTAGACTCATTGGCACGAGTTTCCAGATTTAGAACACCATTTGAACCATTGCACGCGGAGGAAGTAGCCGCAGAAAAACTGAAACCATCATTGGAAGAGCCACCAAAGCTGGAACTTAAGCCACTCCCTAAACACCTCAACTATGCGTATTTAGGCAATTCAAATTCTTTACCTGTTATTATTTCTGTTGCACTTAACGAATTGCAGGAAGAAAAACTGCTGAGGGTGCTTAGGGAACACAAATCAGCGATCGGGTGGACAATTGCAGATATAAAGGGAATCAGCCCTTCATTTTGCATGCACAAGATCTTAATAGAAGATGAGGCAAACCGAGCGGTGGAGCAGCAATGACGACTTAACCCGATTATGAAGGAAGTTATGAAGAAAGAAATCTTGAAGTGGTTAGATCTGGCATCATCTACCCGATTTCGACAAAGAAATGGGTGAGTCCAAAGGTCAATGCGTGTATAAAAAGGAGGAATGACGGTGGTGCAAAACGATAACAATGAAATGATTCCAACAAGGACGTTGGATAATTTGGAGGGTTTGTATGGACTATAAAAAATTGAATAAAGCAATCCGTAAAGATCAGTTCCCTCTACCTTTTATCGATCAAATGTTGGACAGATTGGCGGGACATGCGTATTATTTCTTATTGGATGGATACTCGGGCTACAATCAAATCATCATCGCTCCTGAGGATTAAGAGAAGACTACATTTACATGCCCATATGGTACGTTCGCATTCAGGCGGATGTCATTTGGATTGTGTAATGCACCTACTACTTTCCAGCGGTGCATGATGGCCATCTTCTCGGATATGGTGGAAAAGAATGTGGAAGTCTTCATGGGCGATTTCTCTGTCTATAGAGATAATTTTGATGCGTGTTTGGAAAATTTGGTAATGTTCTTACAAAGATGCACCGACACAAATTTGGTCCTTAATTGGGAAAAATGCCACTTTATGGTGGAAGAAGGTATAATCTTGGGACACAAAGTCTCGGTATGCAAAGTTGGAGGTCGATAAAGCAAAAGTCGAAACAATTGAGAAGTTGCCTCCGCCAAGTTGATCAAAGGAATTAGAAGCTTTCTAGGACATGCTGGGTTCTATAGGAGATTCATAAAGGATTTTTCTAAAATGGAAAAACCCTTATGCAGTCTTCTAGAGAAGGATTCGGTATTCAACTTTGATGAGGAGTGTAAGTTGGCTTTCGAGTTGTTGAAGAAAAAGCTGACTACAGCTCCCGTGATCGTCGCTCCGGATTAGAATATGCCATTTGAACTAATGTGTGATGCAAGTGATTATGCAGTTGGGGCTATTTTGGGTCAACGCCGAGACAAGATATTTTATGTTATCTATTATGCAAGTAAAACACTCACAGAGACTCAATTGAAGTACACAACTATAAAAAAAGAATTACTTGCAGTAGTGTACGCATTTGATAAATTATGGGCCTATTTAATCGGAACAAAGGTGATAGTCTACATGGATCATGCTGCTATTCGGTATTTGATAGCGAAAAAGGATGCTAAGCCACGCCTTATCCGGTGGATTCTCCTACTACAAGAGTTTGATCTAGAAATAAAAGATAGAAAAGGGACGGAGAATCAGGTAGCCGATCACTTGTCTAAGCTAGAAAACCAAGGGAAATTGAAAGAGGACAAATGTGAAATCAATGAATCATTCCCGGATGAACAACTGTTTGGAATAAATGCAGAATTTCCTTGGTATGCGAACTATGCGAATTATCTTGTGAGCAACGTACTTCCACCTGATCTCACAAGACAACAAAAAAAGAAGTTTCTACATGACGTGAAATGGTACATGTGGGATGACCCTTACTTGTTCAAACAGTGCACCGACAAGATGATTAGAAGATGTGTGCCTTACAATGAAGTAAAGAACATTCTGCATGAGTGTCACTCATCTGCATATGGCGGACATTATGGGAGTGAGAGGACGGCAGCGAAGGTGTTACAATCTGGGTTTTATTGGCCTACACTATTCAAGGACGCCCACAATTTTGTTAAAACATGTGATACATGTCAAAGGGTGGGCAACATTTCAAAACGGAATGAGATGCCTCTACAAACGATTCTTGAAGTTGAAATTTTTGATGTATGGGGCATTGATTTCATGGGGCCATTCCCGTCATCTCTGAACAATCAGTATATTCTACTTGCAGTGGATTACGTATCAAAATGGGTTGAAGCTGCAGCATTACCAACAAACAATGCCAAGGTGGTCCTCAAATTCATACAAAAGAACATTTTCACAAGGTTTTGCACGCCATGAGGCAATTATCGATGTGAAGGTAGTCACTTTTGCAACAAGTCATTCACGACTCTATTGGCAAAGTATGTATGGGTCAACCATAAGGTCGCTACTGAGATATCATCCCCAAACCAGTGGACAAGCTGAGGTCTCGAACAGGGAAGTAAAGAGAATCTTGGAAAAAGTGGTGAACTCGAATCGAAAGGATTGGTCTCTCAAGATAGATGATGCATTATGGGCTTATCCGACTGTATATAAAACACTGATCGGGATGTCACCATATCAATTACTGTACGGAAAGGCTTGTCACTTACCGATCGAGTTACAGCACAAGGCTTATTGGGAAATTTAGAAACTCAATTTCGATCAAGCAGCTGTAGGGGAAAAGAGACTACTTCAGCTAAATGAGCTTGACGAATTCTGACTGCAAGCCTACGAGAACTCCAAGTTATACAAGGAAAAGGTGAAAAGATGGCACGACCAGAAAATTATGCAAAGAACTTTCGAGCCAGGGCAATCAGTTCTTTTGTTCAACTCACGGTTGAGATTGTTCCCAGGCAAGCTTAAGTCAAGATGGTCAGGACCATTTACAATAAAAAGGGTTTCTCTCATGGCGCCGTTGAAATCTACATTCGGGATCCTTTAGAAACTTTTAAGGTCAACGGTCACAGATTAAAGCACTATTGGGGTGGCAAGTCCAACATGGACATCATAGCTATCACACTTACAGACGCACCATAATTAGGGAGTAGTCAAGCTGAACGACTTAAAATCAAGCGCTCACTGGGAGGCAACCCAATTTTTTATTTATTTTGATGCTTTTTCTTCATTTTTCTTTTCTTAAGTAATTTTATCCATGCTAGTGAAATGGTAGTTTAGAATAAATTTGGTCTAGAATATAGTCATGTAGGATTTAAAGTCTACTTGATAGCTAAATAAGCTTACCCTCCATGCTTGAATTTGTTCAATATTCACTCATAAGTATGTTTTTCATGTGTTCAGGAACTCAAAGAAGAACTATGGGATGCACATGAAGTTAGGCTCAAGGTGCCTTAACAGTCCACTAGCAAGCCTCAGCTTGCCCTTCAAAAACAAATAAGTTGGCCAGGGCTTGCCCCCTATCTCGCAAATGATCGAATATAAGCAAGCTGGGGCTTGCCCATCATAGTATAAACCATCCAACCAGGGCTTGCTGCCTCACTACCTTAAGCAAAGACACACATGCAGTTGAGGGCTTGCCCTTTGCAAAGATAATTCATCCGATCGGGGCTTGTCCCTTCATCGCTATAGCGAAGACACATGCAAGCCGGGGCTTGCTCCCTATAGCATAAATCATCCAGCCGGGGCTTGGGGGCCAGAATGTGAGTAGCAGTTACGGCAGTTAGGCATGACAGACATCCCACTTCCATTCTACTTCAACTTCTTACAAACCAACTCCTACACAACATACACCCACAACATTCACATAACTTCCCATCTCCTCACAACAATTAAACACAATCCCACTCCTCCCACATAGTCACCAACTACCCACCTCCATAAACTCCTCTCTATAAATCCACCCATTCACCACACAATCTAACAACCTTAATTCACACCAATTGGAAGTTCAAGGATGGGATTTGTGCAAATCTCTACAAAATAATTCAACATATATTGAAAGTAAGAAGTTGGTTTGCTAATTCCTCATCTTCTATCACCATAGTTCAAGCCAAATCACCAAGTTTGTGGGAATTTCAAGTCTCGCACACCAAGTGCTCGACAAATTGTTGAAGTGAAGTTTAAGGGAAATTTTTGTTAAAGCTCATCAATTCCAAATCAATGGCACCAAAACCGACATCGAAGAGGCAACGAGGAGAGAGTTCGGGGGCCACACAACCAACACGAACCTTTTATAGGCAAAAATTCATAAGTGCCGCCGCCGCCGACCGACCGTTACGACTATATGGTGACAAAAGCACTCACACCTGAGCGGGGGTTGGCACCTGAGCCTGTGGATGGAGAAATGATGCAACAAATTTATCAAAAAGGTTGGAATAAATTCACAGCAGAGCCCGAGGCCGCAGTTGTAAGTGTGGTCAAAGAATTCTACGCTAACGCCGAGGATAAGGCCCCCTACAATGCTTTTGTATGGGGTAAGTTAGTGCCTTTTAGTGCCGATGCCATCAACATGTACTATCAGTTATGAGCACCGAGACATTTCCAGTACCGACACTTACGTGATAATGATCCAGATTATGAGGCTATTATGTAGGAGATGACAAAGTCGGGTACCTCATGGAAAAAATCAAATCACGGAGGCACTGTTTTTCGCAGTAAGGATCTCAGTCGGTATGGGAATATATGGTACGCCTTTCTGTGCGCTAAGTTACTTCCATCTACACAGACGTTAGATGTGTCTAAGGATAAGGCAGTGCTATTATATGCTATGGTACAAGATTTCATCATCGACATAGGGGCTATAATTAACTTTTCAATCTGAAGATGCCTTCGAGGACCATACTCTAGCGGATTACCACACCCATCACTCATTTGTGGGTTGTGTATACAGGTGGGAATGCGTTGGTCAGATGATGAGATAACCCAGATGCTGCTGCAGACACTCGAATCGAGAATGATTGCACGATATGCTGTATGGCCCAGAGGCAAGTCGCACCCGAGAGGAGTAGGATTTGTATTTCCCTCAGGCTTAGAGGATGAGGCTGACGCTGAGGACACCTCGGATGACGATGAGTTTTAGGGGAATGCAGCAATGGGAGAGACATCACAACAGCCCGAAGTAATATCTAGCCCTCAATTCCTCTACCTTCAACGACAAGTGGATGAGCACAAAAAGGAGGCACGAAGAAAAATGCAGAGACTAGCGGCAAGGCAGGACCAAATGTTTGAGGCTATGAATTTATCTTTCGCCTCATTGAACACTACGCTCCAGAGTTTCAATCCTACTGCCTAATTCCCATACCAACAACCAGCACCAATGACAAGGTTCCCACCCAGCGATTCCGAAGAAGAACAACAACCACCACCAACCCAGACTTAGGCGATTATAGGGAAGTCCTCACTTATTTATTGCTTTATCTATACAATGAGGACATTGTAATTTTCAAGTTTGGGGGATTTAGTTGCATGTTAAATGTTGCATATTTAATTTCATTAGCTAGGTTTATACATGTTAGTTCATGGTTTATGTTTAGGATTGTTAAGTGTTGCATTCAGGTAATCATGTAGTTGCATAGTAGCTTAGGAATGTAAATAGTTTTTATTTATCTTTGCATTCATGTTATATTTACCACATATATAAAAAAAATTAAAAATTCAAAAATAATAGTTATTTAATATGTTCATCTTGCATGAGTCCAGCTATTTGATATTTACAGTTTATTTTGGCCAATGATGAGAATGGGATTGGATAGACAAGTATAGTACTGATTATTAGAGCTTTTGATGTGATTTCTTGTTATGAATTGAATATTGTTCTGTTTGAAACTGGTATAATAAGGATAGCATAGTAAAAACAACTTGTTGATTGATTGAGTTTAAATTGATACATAATGGGACTCTAAAGGATAATGCTAGTTTGAATGAAAGAATGATAAGAATAAGTAGTGATGGCTAAAGTTAGACAAGAACCTAAGTTTGGGGGAATATTTGGGGTATATAAGCTATAAAAAAAAGAAAAAAAAGTATGAATAAACACTGTGGCGTGCTTGTCTAGTTGTGTGGCCTTTATTACTTGAGTAAGTAAGCCCGATGGGATTGCCTTTACACCTAGTGCCCTAAGGTCTTAATGGTCTGGGAGTCGTTGGTCGAAAGCTCGTTATGGTAGCATTGAAAAGCCTAAGGGAATAAGACATTACATAGCTATGTGTATATATATGAAAAAAAGAAGAGGAATAAAACGGGAAATAAGAGCAAAAAGCCCCCGTAGATGAAAATAAAGCATAAGTATCCCATGTTGACCCTCGATAGTGGTAATTGTTTGATTTTAGTTGGATCTAACTTGTTTTTGAATTTCTTGAGTTTACACTGTATGATGCCTTCAAAGAGATTTGTTATGTGTTAAATTTGATTTTATATCAGTTAGCATTGTTGTTGAGCACACACGCACTATATCAGTAATAATAGTCTAAGATTTGATGATTGATCGGTAAATTACTGATGAGTTTTGATATGATGTATTATCATGTTTACTTGATTTCTCTGAGGCTGGGAGAAAAGACTTGAGTTTATCAATACTGCTGGATTCGTAGGCATATAGAATAATTCCATTCCATTGCATTGCGTTGCATCTTTGTTTTGTTTTTGCTTGAGGACAAGCAAAGGTTTAAGTTTGGGGGTATTTGATAAGTCGGTTTTATACCTACTTATCCGGCATCTATTACTTGAATTATTTGCTTAATCTCATGTTTCTTAGTTACTTTTCATGCAGTTTGTTTCCATTTTGTAGATTATATGTTTGGAAGTGGAGTGACTAACTATTGGTATGAAAAATGCAAGAAAAAGCGATTACGGGTATCGTTCGGGCCTTCATGTTCATTTCATGTGTATTGTATATTCTTGGCGTGGAACTTGGACTATGTTGTGGGACTCTTTCTTGGAATTCCAGAACGTCTTGCATCATTCTAATCGGAAGTTCGGATGCGATAGTATGTCTTTCTAGCAACAAAGACAAAGTTAAGAGTTGTGTCGGTTGTCATTACACAGTAGCAGCTTCTTCCAATGCAATTTCGACCTTCATTCATTTGTTATTTCTGAAAGCTCAAAGAATAAAAGTTGTATATCTCGTTGATAGCTTCGATTTAATAGGTTGCGGTCCCCGTAACTCCTCCCGGTTTAAATGTTATGGCAGTTTTAGCAGAGGAGGTCCCAGCAGGAAAAGGGATTGGCAGATTGGGGGCAAGCCGAGGCTTGCCCTTTGTGTTTTAGGATCAATAGGGTTTGGGGTATGGGCAACAATAGCGAGAAGGGAGCAAGTAGGGTATTTGGCTTGTACAAAGCAAAACATCCAATGGGGGGCTTGCTTTTCGATTTTGAAGTCTCCTAGTTGGTTTCTAGTGCTACAAGTGTGGAGTTTTAGCGATGGTGATGACTTGGGACTTGTTTTGGAATGGAATTGTAATCAAAATACATGTTGACGTATATAATTAACAACAAACACTGAGATTAGAGACACAAAAGGCAAATTACGAAGATTAATCTCAGTTTTTCTAAGCAAGCATTGGAGGAGTTTTTCAAGGAGATTTTCGAGACAATTGCAATTCTAGACTACGTGAAGGGTGTTTTTCAATATTCTTCATTTTAGACTATTATTTGTAATTGAAAGAATGATTTCCATGATTTATTCAGTGTTTATTTTGTTTATTATGAACTAATTCACTTTTTAGGCTTATGATGGATCTTTGAGTGAATCTATGGTTTTGTAAACTTTGATTTCCAATTTAATAAGCTATTTCCAGTTTATCTATATTGATTTGAGCTTGAATCTATGAATTGCCTGATCAACAATTCTTTGTGTAGTTGAATGGAATCGAGAGAGGATATTCAAATCTAGACCTAGTTGATATAGCATGTGTTCAGGATTTTGTTAATAGCTTAAACTTGATGAGTGTTAAGGTAGAGATATGCATGACACCGCATGTAATCGGATAGAGAACTTATTCTTCAACCTTCTTCAATTGTAATTCACATAGAGATATAGTGAGTTAGTTGCTTAAGGTGTTTAACGGATTTCTATCTTAATTGTGGATTGACGTTAATATGGTATTGGTGCATCGAGAGGTGTTTAATACTATGTTCGTGTTCTTGATTAATAGACTGGAATAGTAAGTTGAATTGGAATAAAAGTGTTAAAATCAGAGTGAAGCTTAGGGTGAAATCATAAGTCTAATTCTCCATTAATTGTTTGAAATTCCAGATTTTGATATTTGTGATTGGTTTGTGATAGTTTAATTACTTTTTAATTTAGAATAATTATTTTTTTAATCATTGAATTGGATAGTTTAATAAAATTAGGATTAATAGGAAATTAATAATTATGAAGTTAAGTTTCTTATTAAATTGTCTCTGTGGGAACGATACTCTACTTATCACTTTATTACTTATTGACCACGTATATTTGCGTGTTGTGCGTATATAGATTTTACCTAACAAATGCATAAAGAGATAGAAATCTATGTGGATGACATCATTGTCAAGTCCCGAAGGGAAGAAGACCACATAGACTATCTCAAAAAGCTCTTCAACAGGTTGTGTAAGTACAACTTGAAGTTGAATCCAGCCAAGTGCGCCTTTGGTGTTAAATCAGACAAGTTGTTAGGTTTCCTAGTCAGTCACAAAGGGAGTGAGCTGGATCCCAGCAAAATCCAGGCCATCACGGAAATTCCCATTCCTTAGAAAGAGAAGGAAATACGGGGATTTTTGGGAAGGATCAACTTCATTAGCCGATTCATCTCCCAACTTGACAAGGAAAACATGCCAAGCATCACATTTGCCCTGCAAAAGGCTCCAGCATATGGGAATTACATTGGAGAAGTATCGGATGAGCTACCTCCCATCCAGCACCCTTGGTATCAGCACATCAAGGAGTATCTACGAGATGGATCTACACCCGCTGAAGCAAGTTCTACTGAAAAAAAGTGGATCCATCGAATGGCTATGAAATTCTACCTGAGTGGAGATGCACTCTACAAACGAGATGCAGGATTAGGTCTCCTCAGATGTCTGGACAAGGACCAAGCTCAGAGGCTCATGGATGAAATCCATGGTGAAGTATGTGGCCCACACATGAGCGGCCCTCTACTTGTCAAAAAGATCCTCAGAACAGGGCATTACTAGCTCTCTCTCAAGGCTGACTGTGATGATCACGTCAAGAGATGTTATCAATGACAAATTCATGGGAATGCTATCCACGCCCCTCCAAGGGAGCTCCACAATATGACTTCACCCTAGCCCTTCTCAATGTGGGGAATTGACGTGATCGGGCCCATCAAGTCCAAATCCAGTAATGGGCATCGGTTTATCTTCACTTTGATCGAATACTTCACCAAGTGAGTAGAAGCAGCCTCCTTCCCCAGCATTACCAAAGAAGTCATCATTGGTGTCATCAGAAACAATGTCATTTGTCGATATGGACAACCAGAGGTAATTGTTTCAGACAATGCTAAGAACCTCAACAACAAAATGATGGAGGAGTTATGCAAAAAAATCCACATCAAACATCTCAACTTTGTCATCTATCGTCCAAACATGAATGGTGCTATTGAAGCGGCTAATAAAAACATCAAGAAGATCATGCAAAAGATGTCTGCCAATCATAAAGTATGGCCTGACCTCTTACCTCTAACTCTATTAGCCTACAGAACCTCAATGCGCACTTCCACTGGGGCAAACCCCTACTCATTAACCTATGTGATGGAAGCAGTGCTCCCCATAGAGGCGGAAATGGAATCCCTCAGAGTGTTGATAGATGCTCAGCTGGATGAAGACCAATGGTTACAAGATAGGTATCACCAACTTTCTCTAATAGATGAAAGACGAACCGCTGCTATCTTCCATGGTCAATTATACCAACAAAGGATCTCCAGATCCTACAATAGGAAATTCTGGCTACAGCAGTTTAAATAACATGACTTGGTTTTGAAGAAGATCATTTACAACCAAGATCAATCCAAGGGAAAATTCACCCCAAACTGGGAAGGCCCACTTGTTGTCAAGGAGGTATTGACAGGAGGTTCTCTCAGATTAAAGGAAATGGACGACGATGAATTTCCACAGCTCATCAACTCAGACACCGTGAAACGGTACTATGTCTGAAGATACCATCAAGCAAACATCTTTGTTTTGGATCACCAGATCCCCAGTCACTTCAGGTTTTCTAACCCTTCACTACATACAACCCTTCTTCATACCCATCTGCCCCATTAGGGACAAACACACTTTTCAAACCAGCAGCCTGGTTTCGGATGAACAGATCCTTCGCTCCACTTCATTTCAAACCTTCCACTCAATTCAGGTTATCCCACCAGGGATTAAACCTTTACACCTACAGTTTTATCCCACCAGGGATAAAACATTTCCCACCCGTAGTTTGTCTTGTACATGGGATCAAACTTTTCACCTGCAGTTTGTCTTGAACATGGGATCAAACTTTTTTTGTTGTAATCCGTCCTGCACATGGGGCGAACTACGTCGACCTGATCTCTCCAATACATGGGAGTACGTAGGTAACCATTTTTAATGGCCCGGTCACACTATAAAAAAACAAAAACAAACACTTCTACACACTTCTACACCCTTCTACACCTTATCACATACAGCATTGAACCTCTTACACCAGGTTCGAACTATGCAGACCTGATCTCCTTTTCAAAAGGAGTACATAGGCAGCCATTTATGTTTCGGTCTTACCCCCTACCAAAACACAAATACTTGTCACATGGTACTGGGATCAACCTTCAATCCACCACATTTCCTTGGCGACCATCTAAGCTGCGGTTGAGTCCTCAAAGAGAAACACCAATCCATAAGAGATGGAACTACCTGGGCTCCCCATATAAAGGAGTATCGGCGACCATCTGTGGTGCGGTTAACCTCAGAGAGGAAAGCCACACTCCTCTCCATTACTAAATATAGAAACTAGTCCCAAGACACCAAAGGGTGGGGATATACACAGATCAATGATCCATTCTGAAAAATCCTGAGACATCTCAATGTCCACCCATCAAGGATGAGTTCAAAATACATCAAGATCACAAATCCTGAAGAAACAGGTAAATATCAAGTAAGTAACAAGGCACAACTAAAAGGGAATTGAATCAAAATATATTTTCCTACCATATATAATGTTGTTTGATATATACAATATGTATTGTACATGACAAATTGGATAAGCTAGTCTGTGCAGGAAAAATCATGCTCATCTATAATCCAATGGATATACGTGCTATCAAGTCCAACATATCATCTCTCTCCAAAGAAGGAGCTAACGCTATGAGCTCCTGCCAAAGGGTATCTACACGAACCAACAGATCTACAGCCAACTTTATGGTGACATGGCGCTCATCAATATATGCGCTCATCTCGGCAATAATGCCAGTGGTAAGGGATCTCATTGTAGTACTATCTGTAATGACTACGTCCCGGGCAGATATAGCACCATCCCGCTCAATAATCAAAGCACCTCTGGATGATCTAGCCTCATCCCGCTCAATAATAGTGGTGTCTCTATGAGCCAAAGCATCATCTCTCTCTAATAGAGTGGTATCTCTCCCAGCAAGAGCTATCAACATCAAGGCCCTAGCCTGATCTCTCTCAAATGTCATCAGATGAAGGCTCTGCTCTAAATACTCTCGAATCTTGGGTCACGAAAGCGATCATATTTGGAAGAATCCATTATAGCTACTAGCAACCCAGCAAATAGCTCCTCCTCAGTGGGAGTATCAATGTCCTCTATGGGCTCTCTGCCATCAGAATCAATCCTCGACACTGTGGATATAACCACAGCCGATGCAGTTTCTATCTCTATCCATGCAGAATACTCTGCCGAATAGCTCGGATGGCTAACAGAAAACTCAACTAACTCACGCTGATCCCAACAGGCATACACCCTGGATCTATCCTCTGATGACAAATGGCGAGAAGCCAAACGCTGACCTAATGCCCCCTCAAAAGGATGAACGTCCTGGAACTGGTCGAACTGTGACATCACAGCTAGTGGGTTATAGGTAGTCATGCCCCTCAAACCAGCCAGAGGGAGATAATCCATGCCAGGTGCATGTGTAATGAAGTTGTAGGGTGAACTGAGCCCTATACATGTCAAAATGTCAAACGGATCTCCGATCCCTGCGAAGAACACCGACCAGGATGTAGCATCTGTACACTCCACTGGCTGAAAGGAGTAAGACATGGCTATCTCATGGGAAAAACAATACCCATGCCGTCAGAAAGTGCCAATCGGTCTCAGGTGTGACATAAACCACACATACAACAAGACCAAGCTACCAATGAATACCCCTGCAGGATAAGTGTGGCAATATGTGGCCGACCTTGATGTCTCTATCACAATCAGCGGCACAATGGTATGACCCTCCCTGAGAGCTCTCACTTTCATGAAAACACCGATGTCCAGCTCATCCATATACAGTGGCATGTACACATAAGCCACTACGCACATCATGAGTACATCTACTCTGGAAACACGCCACTGATCCTCTGACATGGTGACATCCCCGGAGTGCCGAGTATAATTGTCTACTGAGCCAAATCTGTCTATCAGAAAATGATGGGACACTACATGACCAGATGTAATCTCATCATGTACTACTCTACGCCTCAGCCCGGTGAGGGTCATAAACTGCTAGCTCATATCGTCGATAGCCATCCGCGCGCAAGGTCTGTCCAGTGGCAGTGTCGTCAAGCGCGCATACTCCTCTAAAGTGGAAGTCAACTCCTGGGTTCCAAACTAGAAAACTTGCCTCTCCGGTACCCAATGCTCCAGCATACCATCTACAAAGCCCACAGGAACTTGGAACATCAGGAGGGTCATGGAATACTGTAATAACAGATCTACGATCACCCAATCTGGAGGTGACAAACTATCATACAATTACCTCAGACGAGAGGCTACCAATACTGGTGAGGTGTGATCAATGCAGCTGACTGTCGAAGAACACATCTGTGTGTGCCATGTCATAAGAACATCTAGGGGTCAATGTTGAATATCTTTGGACATATATATATGCATAACATAATACATGGATGATCAATAATAGATGGCAATATGATGTAGGGAATAGAAAAAAGTACATACATTCCTAAGTACATCATCATCTAATATATCATCTCTGTACAGCTAAAAATATAGGAAAATAGAGCACAGAAGCCCAACAACTAACAGAGGCCTATCAAAAGATATAGCAAGAATGGGGCACAGCCACCCAATATCTAACAGAGGCCTATCAAAAAATATAGCGAGACTACACATCAGAAGAAAATAATGGTGTTAATGTCTACATCATTAATCTTGTCCACCTGATGTAACTCCTCATGTGTCATTGAATCTTTGTCAAGAGGGATTTCAGGCCTATATAATGGAGGATCTACGCCGGCAAAGCCATATGAGTTGTAAGAACCCAAATTTTCAGAAAATATTAAAATAAGAATTTAGTAGATAAAATTCTTAAGGCATGTGAAGGGTGTTTTCACAGGTTGGTATCAAAGCTGTAGGTTATAAACTTTAGGTAAGTGTACCTTAGGCTACAACCTGAGAGAGAGAGAAAGATAAAGATTAAAATATATATATGCGAAGATTCAAAGAAGAATCTTGAAGTATCTAAGAGAATGAGAATTCAGGAGTTTCCTAACTCCGGTAATAAAAATGAAAGACGATGTCTATAAGATGAAGATGACAAAGAGAATAATAATGAACTCGAGTGGAGTTTTGTTGAAAATAGGGAAAGAACCCTAAGGTAAATTAATGATCACGATGTGATCGAATTGAGCTATGAAGTGATAAATAGTCTATAACGACTAAGTGTGTATAGCTTGATGCTATAAGAGATTGTACTATTAAATAGTACGATATGAACTCATGAGGAGTTGTATATGATGAGATACGAAGAATTCGTATCGAGCAAAGAGCAAGTTAAGTGTGAGATAGAGTTAGATGGGATTTCAATTGAGGACCCATGTCAGCAGCTAAGTTGTATGATTCCTTGTGTGGGCGGGGAATTGTGCTTGGTGTAAAAACCACTTAGTTTCTGGCACTGACAATCATTGAAATGTCTGTGTCGCGCTATATGCTATATACTTGTTGAGAAGGTGATTCTTTTCTCATGTGTATAACAGATAGATAGGTTATAGTTAGAGAATATAAGGTTAAGTTGTGAGTTCTTAAAACTCATACTTATGATACGTTCATGACTCATAATTATATGAAATGTTTTTCAACCCCTCGGCGAATGGAAGCCTATGGTATGACTAGGGTAAGTTCCTAAACTCATATAATTGTGGCAAGTTCCTGAATTTCCAAAGTTTGGTAAGTTTGATGAACTATATCGGGTATATATATGTTATGAAGTTAGAAATTTTAGTATAGTAAGCATTGATGGTGTTAGAGATTGATAGAATGAAGCAATGGAGTAAAGTTGATGGAGAAACATGGATTTTCTAAATCTTCTAGCTCTGCTAGATTTTCAAAATTTATTGACTTCATGCTGATGTTTGCATTTCTGTCTTCTTGAAAAACTTTGGATCAGGTGATTGAACCAATGATGTTTTAAAAATAATACCGTTATCTATATGTCTATGCTAATTGTTTCGGCTAAGACAAAATGATTTAAAAATTTTTAAAATGTATTTCTGACCATTTACATCATTTGGTATGGTGTAGAAATGGTAAACGATAGAGTGTTCAATGCAGTTAAACCTAGTGTTGGTTGTGATCAAAAGATCGTCAGCCAATTTTGGTACGGTGTAGTATGACAAAGTCACATAATGGCAGAATCCTAAACGTACTACTAATCTGGTACGGTATCATGACGTCATAAAAGAATTTTTGGTTTTCCTTTAAATTATGAAGAAGGTCAATTAAGTTGGCCAAATTATTTCGATTGATGTCCGAATTGTTGATAAAAGTCTAAGCTATTTGATTCGGCTAGACAACTGTTGAAAAATATTTGTGGAATTCAAGCGTTATTGAGTATTTATGCCAAACCAGATTGCTCTGGTGCAGATTCAGATGTGGAAAAGTTGAGGTGAACAACCCTATAAGGGGACATGTTTTCGGGGACAATGGTCTGAGCTTAACGCATGTAGTCATTACAAAACACTATGTTGCGGCCCAACGTAGTGGTATAATAGGTTGGCCACCTAGTGTATGTGTGAAGGGTGTTTTCAGTCTTTGTTATTGATAAACACTCTGGTTTGCAGTGTGAAGGAACTTTGTTGAAGCACTAGTAAACCCAGAGAAGAGTTCACGGTCTTGTGACCCCTTAGCATAATTTGGAATCTTAGTTATTCATACTACTTCCCGATTATTGAAAAATCATGGAAGACTCTTAATCTTCTGTGTGATGAATGTAGTGAGTAGAATGTTCCTTAGAAAGGAGAATGTGGTAGAATGCAGGTGAGCAAGTTATAATGAAACTTCCAAAAAGAGAATGGATAAAATTATTCAAAAGAATATGTAATATTCGAAATAGCACTGAGTAGAGGAGGTTTCGGTGATTCTGAGGACGGAATCCTTATAAGGGGGAGAGGATGTAAGAACCTGAATTTTCAAAAAATATTAAAATAAGAATTTAGTAGATAAAATTCTTAAGGCATGTGAAGGGTTCAAATAAAAATATATAATGTTATACGTGATATGTGGTATTGTGTTACATAGGATAATATGTGCTATGTAATAAGTGTGGTTTTGTTTAATAAATATATATATATATATATATATATATATATCGTTATTATATATTTGTTATAAATTGTAGAGATAAATTAGTAAGAAGATGGATAAAATTATCTATTGATGTTAAATAATTTATGAGAAATTATTATAGCAAGTTGGTGACATTATATATATTTGAAAATCACCAATTTCTTGAGTATATGTACGAGTGAATATCAAGTCTAAGGTAGTGCAATCTTACTCTTTAATGGTTGATGTATAGGAGCTGGGCTAAATGATTCCTTCAGAGAGCGGAGGTATATACGAATTGGTAACTGATCTAATTCACTGTGAAAACAGTGTAGACGAGACGAAAATTAATTTGTTGGTTGTTTGTGAGAAACCACTCAGTGTACTATATTGAATACTATTAAAGACTCGAGGTGTGTTAGGTTTGGACTTATATATGTACGTTGTTGACAAGGGAAGAAAATTGATATACCTTTAAAGTGGTTAAAGAATTATTGAGTGAATTGATACACGGCGAGAAGTGAGGATTAAAGGAATGTATGTATGTGTTATGTTATTAGTGGTAAGAAACCGTAAAGGAGTTGTATAGTGGGTTACACCAATAAGGGAGAAATAGAGTTTTAAAACTTGAAGCGTGATCCTTAAATTGTTAAGGAAAATAGTAATCAATAATGTGAAACCAAATAGAGGATTGATGTTAGGCGAGTTAACGCTTAAGGATGATGTGTAAAGTGTTTAGAAGTGTAAGGTTTCAGATTACGCTAATGCTGAGAACTTATGCGCTAGAATTTGGTATGGCGCAATTGCGCCATTTCAAGTTTTTATGACCAGTGGCAATACTAATACCAGTCATCAGAGAGAATTCTGAGTAAGTTTGTGGAATATAAATTTCAAGGAATAAATGCTAGAGACTCATATAAAGGTCATAAATGGTGATTAAGTTGACCATGAATGAATTAAGTTAGCAAAACATTATTTGAGTAAGAGTTAATTAATTAACCCAGAATAAATATTGGTTAATTAAGAGATATTATGGAATATTATATTATAATCCTTGTATGGCATTGGCATGATAATAAATTAAATGAAAAAGGGTTAGTTCACTTGTATAAGATGGTGAATTAACATATGTGTTTAGCATAAGAGGATGAAAGAAATATGTTAATTAATATTTAATATTTTAATATATTACATAGTTTTGTAATATATAAAAGGGTTGCTATTGGAAAGATAAATGATTAATATTAATTAATCGTTGTATGTGATTATGGGTTGGGAATACCCAATTGAATTAAACTTAGCCCAATTAAAATATTAATGTGGACATTATCATTAAATAGTATTACTATGTGTAATATGGAAAATGTGGGTAGTAGTGATATAAAATATATATGGCCTAAGAATACATGAAGTGTGAAATTTAATTGAGACGAATTATATAGGTTACCAAGTGGTACAATAAAATCATAAGGGATTTTAATACAGAAATGATTAAATATCTGTGTATTCTAGAAACTGGGAAGGAAATTAAATGTTTAAATAAACATTAATACTAAATAAGGTTGTAATGTAGTTATGTTAGTAGTAGAGATAATTATGGGACAACTCGGACATTTATACCTAACTGTGTTATTTTATTGCATGTATTTAATGTACATGAATTATATGATGTGAGTATAAAATTTATCTTTAAATTCCTGATATGGTAACAATTGTACACTAAGATTTCATTTTGGAGCCTAACCAAGCCTTAATTAACCAAATGCTGAGATTTCTCTCTTGTCCCAAATTGAGTGGCATAATAGTACGTGAACAGTGGCCTAACTCTATATTACGTATGAATTAGTTGGCAGTTGAAGGCTACTTTAGCCATAATCATGAACTAAGAAATAGGGGAGAAGGAGTTGGTGAATCCTTTTCACCAAACTCTCTCAATCCAATAGATTTTTCTTCTAACCTTGGTTTGATATCTTGGTTAATGGCTTGACATTGTCAGTAAAAATTCTATAAATTGAGCATTTCTTTCACTTTCATTGTTGTTGAGATTTCTTGTTAAGTTATATTTGAGAGTGAAGAGTTTCAAATTTTTGAGAATTGCTGGTGTGGAATTGAGAGTATAGAAGGGTTATAAGGACTTGGAAGTTCAATTAGCAGCAAGTTCATTCACATTACAGAGGTATAACCCCATTCCTTGCTTCCATTTCATTCTCTGTAAAAATGGAGTTTGAGTTCTTAGAATTCAAATTTTTTATTTTTGTGGAATTAGATGTTAATGAGGTTGGGTTATGTCCATATAGTTGTTATATGACCATATAAGCATGTTTCAACTGCAATGGGAATGTTTAGAATCAATTTTGTGAGTAATTTCTGTGTTTGGGCTAAAGAGTTGCCGGAGTTTACTGTTCCTGGCTCGAACCAGGTACGGTGCAGCTGCGTCGGATTAACACAGAGGCGCGCCTCTGAGTTTAGTTTTTTGCTTTCTGTTTTAAGGTCTGATCAGTGTTGGTAAAGTATTATAGTTTAAGCCAACATGCAAGTGTTGGGTTTCAAGATGAAAACGCATAATGAAATTAAAATTTTAAAGCAATTTACGAAACCCCAAAAGCAGGATCCATGCGAAAATCAATTAATTGAGAGGTTTAGAGATTATACCGGATATAAACAAAAAATGAGAATCAAACCGATTGCGCCTCGAATCTCCAACGCAATACAAACAGATTAAGCTTCTACAGTATCCATCCACGACGAGCAGACTTACGAGCAAGTCGAACGATTACGCAATAAGAAGGACTTGCGGTACTAGCCACCAAAAGGAATGGATTTACGAAAGCTTTTTTCTCTAGTCTCTCTCTCAAGAAGCGGCTAGGGTTTTCAATTATGATATCTTACCTAAGTAGGCTGCTTTATATATCATATATATAGTAGTTAAAAGGAATTAATCAAATCAAAACCTAATTTTATAAAATCAATTTATATATATATATATATATATCTCTTAATTAAGTCTTACTTAATTAATATACATATATACAAATTATCCTTTTAATTTAAATTAAGTGATTTAAATACTATTAATCATATTAATATATTTAAATCCTTAAAATTTAAATTAATTCCCTTTAAATAACGTTCTATGTGTGTGACCCTATAGGTTATTAATACGTTGGCAATAATTTTAAAATCATATTATAAAATTATAAGTGAAAGCGACATCTAGTAATGCATCACTTGCTACCCAGTAATAATAAGATCGATGATTCGATCTGACCTTTTACGTGACCCGATGTTTGATGTAATTTAATCCTTTTAACCTTAATATCCTAGATTAAACTTGAGTCATGGAATGTGTCATACTCTTCATAATTTAATCGAGTTTTCTTGATCGATGAGTAGACTATATGAAACAAATCACTATTTGAGCATGGCCATGCATTTCATAGTCTACTCGATCAAGAAACCTATGGATATCACCCGTAATATATTGGATGGTTAAATTCCATCTAGATCACTCATATTTCTCACACGATTAATGATGAACCCAATAATCACCTTTATAGTCCACCCTATTAAAGGTGACATTTGATGATATCAAAGTACATAAATTCTCGTGTAGTAATATAAGCGATTTCGGTCGGGAGGACCATTACATCATTGTCACTATGAGAATTGCTAACGACACTTAGCATAATGCTCCATATAAATTCTCATGGTGGAATACATCGATTACATCGTTCTCTAACATGTACCTATGCATTGACAATATCTCATATATTTGTGACCAATGAGATTTGGTCATCGATCGATCACATCTTAGTCTCCATGCATCATTGTTGTTCCATCGACAATGATACTCGACTAAGGACATTTAAGAACAACGATACTAATGGTAATATATAATCTCATGTTCAAGTCACATACTTGAAACTATATAATTTGTATCACTATTCTAAGGAATTTTATTATGTTAACAATTATATTACATGATAAATAAAACCATAATAAAATCATATATTTATTCAATCAAATATAATATCAAAACGTTAAGCAATTATATCAAATAATTGGCCTCTAGGGCATAAACTCTAACAGTAAGCATGTGTAACATGTATATGTAAGTGTAATAACCTAATTTGAGCATGTTTTACTAAGATTAACATGATTTGGTATACGATCTTTAACAAGGACTTTAAGTTTTGGAAACAAACTTTGTTAAAGTTCATGTTCTGCAAATTTTGAGCTTAGTGGTCTATACACATGACTGATTTCACACATAAACGAGCATGACATGTGATGTAGTTCCTTTGTTCATGACCACCTTATTAGGCTTTGTGTTAGAGAAGTTTTTTAAGAAAAAGCTTAGCATAGTGAACTAACATGCATGACTACTACATGATTTAAACTCTGACCTTGCGAGTATGATAACATGACTTGACTACATTTATTTAGAGCTTTGAAGTTGTCTTGTATGTGTTGAATGGCATTGTTCAAGTCTAGAATGGTTTCCAAAAGTAAACTTGAACATATTTTCAAAATCTAGTTACATCACATGGATATCTAGATTCTAAAGGATTAATATGACATGTTGTGTCTATAATATCCCTAGATATGATTTATATGTGCTATATTGCATCATTTATGATAAAATGATTTCAAAGGCAACCTCGAGCATGTTTTTTTTGAACTTAAGTTGCATTATATATGAGTATTTAGATTTTAAAGGTTTGAGATGCCATGTTATGTTTCATTATGTCATTAAACATAAGTCTTATATGTTAAACATAATGGAAGTAAACCAAGCATGAGGTTAAAGCATGTTTTAAAGTGTTAAACGATGATACCTATGAGTAAAAGTTGTGAATATGTACGAGCATGTGTAGCAAGGATTATGTGACCTCTTTATGAGAACATGAGGCTAATTAGTACACCTAGTGATTTTATGACCCTATTTGGTTTTGATTTGTGAAAATCCTAAACTAAAGTCCCTAACATATAAGGTTGATTTTGAAGTGGTCATACGAGCATGTAAAGACCTTTTGTGTGTATGCATGAGAAGTGTATGTTAGAGTTTATGCCCTATAGGCCAATTATATGATATAATTGCTTAACGTTTTGATATTATATTTGATTGAATAAATGAATGATTTTATTATGGTTTTATTTACTGCGTTATATAAATGTTAACATAATAAAAATCCTTAGAATAGTGATACAAATTATATAGTTTCAAGTATGTGACTTGAACATGAGATTATATAATTACAATTAGTATCATTGTTCTTAAATGTCCCTAGTCGAGTATCATTATTGATGGGATAACAATGATGCATTAAGACTAGTATGTGGATTGACTGATGACCAAATCTCATTGGTTATAAATATATGAGATATTAAGTCAATGTATAGGTACATGTTAGAGAACGATGTACTGGACAGACCCACCATGAGAATTCTATGTGGAGCATTATGCGAAGTGTCATTAGTAATTCTCGTAGGGACAATGATGTAATGGTCCTCCGACCTGAAATCACTATATTACTACACGGGAATTTATGTACTTTGATATCATCAAATGTCACCTTTAATAGGGTGGACTATAAAGGTGATTATTGGGTACATCATGAATCGTGTGAGGAATATGAGTGATCTAGATGGAATTTAACCATCCTATAAATTAGGGATGATATCCATAGGCCTCTTGATTGAGTAGGACTATGAAATGCATAGTTATGCTCAAATAGTGATTTGTTTCATATAGTCTACTCATTGATCAAGAAAAATCAGATTAAATTATGAAGAGTATGACACATTCCATGACTCGAGTTTAATCTAGGATATTAAGGTTAAAAGAATTAAATTACATTGAAACATTGGTCACTTTTAAAAGGTCAGATCGAATCATCGATCTTATTATTACTTGGGTAGCAATGATGCATTAGTAGATGCCAGCCAACGCTTATAATTTTATAATATGATTTTAAAATTATTGCCAACGTAATAATAACCTATAGGTCACACACATGTAACGTAATTAAAAGAGAATTAATTTAAATTGTAAAGATTTAAATATATCAATATGATTGATAGTATTTAAATTACGAATTTAAATTAATAGGATAATTTATATATAGGTATATTAATTAAGTAAGACTTAAATAAGATATATATATATATATATATATAAATTCGGATTTTATTAAATTAGGTTTTGAATAATTCCTTTTAATCGCTATATATATGATATGTAGCAGCCATTTTAGGTATTATTCACAAACCAAAACCTTAGCCACTCTTAGAGAGAGACTAGAGAGAAATAGTTCTGAAATCATCATCCTTGTTGGCTAGTACTGCAATTCCTTCTTCTGCAGATCGTAAGACGATTCGCGGAGTATTCGTGTGGACCGTAGAGACGCAGTTCATTTGAATTACGTTAGAGATTCGACCGTATCGATTCTAGCTTTAATAATCGGTATAATTCTAACCTCTGAATTAATTGATTTTTTGCATGGATCTTGTTTAGGGTTTAGAAATTGCTTTTAAATTTTATTTTCCATTGTGCATTTTTGTGTCGAAACCCTACAGTGTAAGTGTCTAAGTGTGTTAAAGTATGGACTAAAAATAGGAAGTGCAAAGCTCAACCTTGAGTGCAGCAAGGGACAGGCAGTATGCTTACAGCCCTAAGCTTCAGACAGTATGCAATTGCACCATTCTGCAGTCTAAAATAGGTTCTGTTTTTCGATCTGATGTTTGAAGCATGCCTGTATAATTACTATATATGATCAGTATGGTATGTAATGTGTTAAGAAGCATGCTATGTGATAAAGATGAATGTTAATCATGACTTTCAAATGTTAAGTCTAATGGAATGCTTACATGAGATAAAGCAATGATACGTTGTTTGAATTCGTAATCTGATTTGTGCTATATAGGTGATGTTGTATAAAGTTACAACTAAGTCAGACGTTTATGTGTACGGTTGAACCGGACCACCCTGGGGAACCCTGTCGTATAGTTGTAACGATGGTCGTGACCCCAATTTGTTATATATTTTTCTTTAATTTTATATAAACTGTTATATGCTTATTGTGATATGCATGGTGCACAGTTATGGCCTTTTGACCCATAGGTTAGTGGTTTTTGGTTTTGAAATATGGCTTGCATGTCGTGCCTTTCTATAAATTCTAATGTAATATTCTCTTCTCATATAAATCCCCTCGAATGTAACTCGAGGTTTCTTTATGTCATGTAATAATATGTAATCGATGAAGATGTCGAGATGGAAAATAGGATGGAAAGATGATGATGGAGAGGAGACACATGTATGAGGAAGATCCAAGGAAGCTACTATTTTGAGATCTTTTACCACCTTAGATTGACCTTCAATCTTTCATTAGCTTGAAAAGATTGACATTGGATTGGGCCATAACTGTGACACATTTAATTTTGCACTTTATTTATGCTTGTATGCGATATGATATGATAAATAATGCGCATGCTTAATAAGATTTAAAATTGGTGAGATCTAAATTTATTTATAAAATCCCTCATTTAAGTCCAAATCAGATGCCTTCCAATGAATAACACTCATCAAGACCTTGATCAATAGATGTAGGTTTGCCAAAGCAAAGTACCCTATTTATCTAGGTAAGATGCGATAGGATAATTGTGATATCCAAACTGTTAAAATCATTGGGCCCGACTTAACTAAGTTATCTCAATAGGATTGTGGACTTAGAGGCATAGAGTTTGGTAGGTACCATTAGATGGACTAGAAACAATTGTTGTTTACCAAACTATCCAAGAGTTATATATGATATAATTGACAAAAGGGTTGTCTACCTAAATAATTATGTTTTAAGAGATTAGCCAAAGCTAACTTAAGTCATAATGAAATATGGATCTTGGCTCACTAGAAAGATTTAATAGAAAATGCTTTCCGAATTAATGGTGAGGGCTATTAATTTGAATAAAATAGTGGGAGGTATATTTTGAATGTACTATTATCAATTACATAATATCAACTCTGCAATTTGACTTATTATTTTGGCACTTATAAATTTTAGATATCCATGGAAAATAATAACAACACAAGTAGTCATTCACTACGATCAGTCCTTGAGAAGGACAAGCTGAGTGGAATTAATCTCCTTGACTGGCTCAGGAACTTGAGGATTATCCTCAAACAAGAGCGCAAGCTATATGTCCTTGATAGGCCCATTCTTGCAGCACCAGCTATCACTGCACCACGTGCGGAGCATAATGCTTACAAGAAGCATCAAGATGATGCTCTGGACGTGAGTTGTCTCATGCTAGCAACCATGAACGCTGAGCTTCAGAAGCAACATGAGTTGATGGATGCTTATGAGATGATCGAGCATCTCAAGAAATTGTTCGAAGGGCATGCTTGACAGGAGAGGTATGATACAAGCAAGGAGTTGTATCACTGGAAGATGGGTGAACGTGATCCAGTTGGTCCACGTGCTGAAAATGATTGGGTATATTGAGTACCTTGATAGGTTGGGTTTTCCTATCACTCCGGAAGCCCAAACTGATCTTGTTTTGCAATCCTTGAACAGAAGCTACTCTCAATTTGTTATGAATTATCTTATGAATGAAATTGAGAAACCCCTTACTGAGTTGTTGAGCATATTAAGAACTGCTGAGAACAACATGAAAAAGGCAGGACCCGCTCCCATAATGATGGTGCAAAAGGGGAATGCTTAGGAAAAATGGAAAGGCAAGAAAAAGATAGGATCTAATTCAGGTGCCAAACCTAATTCCAAATCCAAATAGGCTTTAAAACCTAAAGATGGGGTGGCTAAAGAAGGTGATTGTCACTTTTGTGGAAAACCTGGACACTGGAAGAGGAATTGTCATGCTTATTTGGAAGAAGTGAAGAAAAAGAAAGGAAGTGTGACTTCTGATTCAGGTATATATGTTATAGAAGTCAGTTTGTCTACTTCTACATCATGAGTATTGGATACTAGATGTGGTTCTCGTATTTTTGTTAATGTGCAGGAACTTTGAAGGAGTAGGACTTTGGCAAAAGGAGAGGTTGACCTACGAGTTCGGAATGGAGCAAAAGTTGTTGCACTGGCCGTAGGAACTTATCATTTACCTTTGCCCACTGGGCTAGTATTAATTAGAGGATTGTTATTATGTGCCTGCTATAAGCAAAAATATTATTTCTGTTTCTTGTTTAGACAAAAAAGGTTTTTCATTTATAATTAAGAACAATCGTTGTTCGTTTTACTTAAATGATATTTGATATGGTGTTGCAAAATTGTTTAACGGTCTTTATATTCTTGATTTAGAAATGCCTATCTATAACATAAATACAAAACGATTTAAATCAAATGGTTCAAATCTGACATGTCTCTGGCACTGTTGTTTGGGCCATATAAATGAGAAACGCATATCAAAACTCCATAAAGATGGATTTTTGGATTCATTTGATTTTGAATTATATGAAAAATGCGAATCTTGTTTATTAGGCAAGATGACTAAAGCCCTTTCCTTTGGACACGATTGAGCAGGCTAGCGATATATTGGGACTTATACATAGTGATGTATGTGGACCCATGAGTTCGTTAGCAAGAGGTAGGTTTTATTACTTCATTACATTTACTGATGTCTTCAATAGATATGGATATGTGTATCTTATGAGACACAAATCCGAATCCTTTGAAAAGTTCAAGGAATTCAAGAATGAAGTTCAAAACCAATTTGGCAAAAGCATAAAAGCCCTTCAATCCGATCGAGGAGGTGAATACTTAAGCCAAGACTTTGATGACCTTCTAAAGAAGTGTGGTATTATATCACAGCTCACTCCACATGGAACACCACAATGGAATGGTGTATCTAAGAGGAGAAATTGCACCTTGTTGGACATGGTACGATCAATGATGAGTCATGCAGATCTTCCAATAAACTTCTGGGGTCATGTCCTAGAGACAGCTGCATTCACACTTAACCGTGTTCCTACAAAGACGGTTCAGAAGACACCATATGAGATGTGGACTAGGAAACATTCTAGTATGTCGTTCATGAAGATTTGGGGTTATGAGGCGTTTGTAAAACGTCTGGATTCTAACAAGCTCGGACCCAAATCTGACAAATGTATTTTTGTGGGATACCCAAAAGAAATAAAAGGGTATTATTTCTACAAACCTTCTGAGAATAAAGTGTTTGTTGCTCGAACTGGTATTTTTCTAGAAAGAGAATTTGTCTCTAAAGGAAACAGTGGGAGGAAAGTAGAACTCGAAGAAATTCGAGAACCACAAAATATCAATGAACCTGAGTTGGAACGTGAGTAGGAACCACAAGAAATTATGGAAAGTGAACCTGCTCAAATTACACAGGGAATTCGTAGATCTGGTAGGACACGCCAAGAGCCTGAGAGATATTATGGATATCTTGTGACTCAAAACGGCGATGTGATGCTCATAGATCAGGATGAGCCTGCTTCCTACCGAGAAGCTATGAATGGACCAGATTCTGAGAGATGGATTGAAGCCATGAGATCTGAAATGGACTCCATGTATGCTAACCAAGTATGGACTTTGGTTGATCCACCGGAAGGGGTAAAACCAATCGAGTGCAAGTGGGTTTTCAAGAAGAAAATCGATATGGATGGTAATGTACAAACCTACAAAGGTCGACTGGTAGCAAAAGGTTAAAAACAAGTTCAAGGTGTTGACTATGATGAAACCTTCTCTCCAGTGGCAATGGTTAAATCCATCAGGATCTTACTTGCTATTGTAGCCTTTTACGATTACGAAATCTGGCAGATGGATGTCAAAACTGCTTTCCTTAACGAAAATCTCCTTGAGGATGTGTACATGACACAACCTGAGGGATTTGTCACTCCAAAGAATGCTGGAAAGGTATGTAAGCTGCAACGATCCATTTATGGATTGAAGCAAGCCTCTCGGAGTTGGAATCTTCGATTTGATGAAGCAGACAAAGAGTTTGGCTTTATTAAAAATGAAGATGAACCTTGTGTATATAAGAAGGTTAGTGGGAGTCACATTGTATTCATGATATTATATGTTGACGACATATTTATTATTGGGAATGACATTCCTTCATTATAGGCTATAAAAACATGGTTAGGAAAATGTTTCTCCATGAAAGATTTAGGCGATGCAGCCTACATTTTAGGTATCAAGATCTATCGAGATAGATCGAGAAAAATGCTCGGCCTAAGTTAGAGTACATATATTGATAAAGTAAGTCTTTCAAAGCGGTTCAAAGATGCAAGAGGAAAAAAGAGGACACTTACCCATGACTCATGATGTAAAGATCTCTAAGGCCCAATGTCCTAAATGACAAGATGATAAAGAGCGTATGAGAAAGATCCCTTATGCTTCGCCAATTGGATCTATCATGTATGCAATGATATATACTCGTCCGGATGTCTCGTATGCTTTGAGCATGACGAGTAGATAGATACCATCGAATCCGGTGAAGGTCATCGGACGTTAGATCAAGAATATCCTAAAGCACCCAAAAAGGACTAAGGATTCATTCTTTGTATATGGAGGTGAAGATTTAAGCTGGCGGTAAAGGGTTATCTGATGCTAGTTTCGGATCGACAATGATGACTATAAGTCTCATTCAGGTTTTGTATTTTGCCTTAATGGTGGTGTTGTTATTAGCTGGAAGAGTTCGAAGCAAGAGACAGTAGCCGATTCTACAACAGAGGCTAAGTATATTACTGCTTCTAGTGCAGCCAAGGAGGCTGTATGGATTAAAAAGTTCATCACTGAACTTGGTGTTGTTCCAACCATTGTTGATCGGTTGCTCTATCTTGTGATAATAATGGAGCCATTGCAGGCTAAGGAACCCAGATCTCACCAACGATCCAAGCATATACTTAGGCGGTACCATCTCATCCGTGAAATCATTGATAGAGGAGATGTACATATAGGAAGAGTGCCAACAAATGATAATGTTGCAAATCCACTGACCAAGGCTTTGTCGCAGCAGAAGCACAACGGTCACACTAGTTCCATGGGTATTAGATACATGAGTGATTGGCTCTAGTGCAAGTGGGAGACTGTTAGAGTTTATGTCCTAGAGGCTAATTATTTGATATAATTGCTTAACGTTTTGATATTATATTTGATTGAATAAATGAATGATTTTATTATGGTTTTATTTACTGCGTTATGTAAATGTTAACATAATAAAAATCCTTAGAATAGTGATACAAATTATATAGTTTCAAGTATGTGACTTGAACATGAGATTATATAATTACAATTAGTATCATTGTTCTTAAATGTCCCTAGTTGAGTATCATTGTTGATGGGATAACAATAATGCATTAAGACTAGTATGTGGATTGACTGATGACCAAATCTCATTGGTTATAAATATATGAGATATTAAGTCAATGCATAAGGACATGTTAGAGAACGATGTACTGGACAGACCCACCATGAGAATTCTATGTGGAGCATTATGCGAAGTGTCATTAGCAATTCTCATAGTGGCAATGATGTAATGGTCCTCCGACCTGAAATCACTATATTACTACACGGGAATTTATGTACTTTGATATCATCAAATGTCACCTTTAATATGGTGGACTATAAAGGTGATTATTGGGTACATCATGAATCGTGTGAGGAATATGAGTGATCTAGATGGAATTTAACCATCCTATAAATTAGGGATGATATCCATAGGCCTCTTGATTGAGTATGACTATGAAAAGCATGGCTATGCTCAAATAGTGATTTGTTTCATATAGTCTACTCATTGATCAAGAAAACTCAGATTAAATTATGAAGAGTATGACACATTCCATGACTCGAGTTTAATCTAGGATATTAAAGTTAAAAGGATTAAATTACATTGAAACATTGGTCACGGAAAAGGTTGCATAGAATCATCGATCTTAGTATTACTTGGGTAGTAGTGATGCATTACTAGATGCCACTCACTGTTTATAATTTTATAATATGATTTTAAAATTATTGCCAATGTAATAATAACCTATAGGGTCACACACATAGAACGTAATTAAAAGAGAATTAATTTAAATTGTAAAGATTTAAATATATCAATATAATTGATAGTATTTAAATTACGAATTTAAATTAATAGGATAATTTATATATAAGTATATTAATTAAGTAAGACTTAATTAAGATATATATATATATATATATATATTCGGATTTTATTAAATTAGGTTTTGAATAATTCCTTTTAATCGCTATATATATGATATGTAGCAGCCATTTTAGGTATTATTCACAAACCAAAACCCTAGCCGCTCTTAGAGAGAGACTAGAGAGAAATAGTTCTGAAATCCTCATCCTTGGCGGCTAGTACCGTAATTCCTTCTTTTACAGATCATAAGACGATTCGCGGAGCGTTCATGTGGATACCGTAGAGACGCAGTTCATTTGAATTGAGTAGGAGATTCGACCGCATTGATTCTAGCTTTAATAATCAGTATAATTCTAACCTCTGAATTAATTAATTTTTTGCATGGATCCTGTTTAGGGTTTTGAAATTGCTTTTAAATTTTATTTTTCGCTGTGCATTTCTGTGTCGAAACCCTACAGTGTAAGTGTTTAAGTGTGTTAAAGTATGGACTGAAAATAGGAAGTGCAAAGCTCAACCTTGAGTGCGGCGAAGGACAACGCATTGCGTCGTCCTAAGCTTTCAGACAGTAGCAGCCTTACTACGCCATTCTGCAGTCTAGAATAGGTTCTATTTTTGGATCTGATGTTTAAAACATGCTTGTATAATTACTATATATGATCAGTATGGTATGTAATGTTTTAAGAAGCATGCTATGTGATAAAGATGAATGTTAATCATGACTTTCAAATGTTAAGTCTAAAGGAATGTTTACATGAGATAAAGCAATGATATGTTGTTTGAATTCGTAATCTGATTTGTGCTATATAGGTGATGTTGTATAAAGTTACAACTAAGTCAGATGTTTATGTGTACGATTAAACTTACCTATATGAGTTTTAAATGTGTCGAACACATAGCGAGTCAAGTGTGTGGTAGATATATATGAATGTTGATGTCAAGTACGAGTGATTAAGGTATACCTATACAAACCTAGGGTATGATGAGAAAGTAAAATGTAGGTTTTACGAACCTGGTTAGGAAATAATGTAACATTGTTATTACATGTAGAATGCATGAAATATGTTACTGGTGGATATGAATCCATGATTATATAACTGTGTAGGAATACACGAAGTGCAAATAAGCGTTAAGCAGTTAAGTCGTAGTTCATAAACTACGAATCAGGAAAGTCTTTCAGTTCCTATTTGATATATGAATTTGATAACTGTTAGTTGATCTATATTATGCTATGAAAATGTTGATGTATATATATGAAATGCATATGAGATATGTATGAAATATGAAAGTTGATCTTTGATGATATGCTTGTGAAATAAATCTCTATGCCTGTTATGTGTGAAGTAACACACGTAGTAAATATTAATTGATTATGAATGCATGAATTGAGTATGTTATTATATGTTATGTGCTGCATAAAAACTGTTAAAATTGATGGGCTGTCGAGCTCACCCTTGCAAATAACCACTTTTGCAGGTTAAGGATACACGGTAAAGGTTACGTGCTATTTGATTGATAAAGTTCAATGGTATCGAAGGAGATTGATTTATTATTTAACTAGATGCTCTTGAACCATGTTTAGGTTCTAGTAGATGTACATGATAGTAGTTTACTATATGTAATACATGCTAAGTTATAAAGTTGTACTAGGCGGTACATAGTGAAATTCGAATTGGGATGTAAATATTTTACAGTAATTCTAATAGAATGAATCATAACATGATTTGATTCGGGGATTTGTAATTGATTCGAGTCAAGATATCAATAAAAGATTTATTTTCAAAGGAGATTGAAAAAGTTTAAATTATTCCGCATATTTATATAACTTCGAATGTGATGTAATACAGGAATAGTAAATGACCAAGATTAGAAACTTATAAAAGTTTGGGGTCATTGTGTGGATCCTGGTAATGGAAAGAATTTATATTCTAAATTGTAATAAGTAAAGTTATATTCATTAAGTTATGAATAAAAGATATTAATAGTTTGACGATAGTAGTATCGTGGCAGACCGAATTCGGGGTTCGAAGGAACTTGGATTTGGGGGCTTCACATGAGTCACCTGAAGGACCATCCCCAGAGCTGGAAGGATCAAAAGTATCTGCCTTTGAAGGATCTCTGCCAAGTGCTGGATAAAGAAATATGCCTGGTCCAACTGTCGGGTCAAACTGTCAATCTGTGTCAAATGAGTCGGATCTCGGACACAGGCCATCTAATCCATCATCATCAGGGATCCAGGAACCATATCCCCCATGAACTGAGTGGTACGGGTCTGGGCTCCGATGGTACAAGGGGACCACCAGCGATGGGACATATCCTGGGTGTATGGACCCTCTTACAGTGTAAAGCCGTCAACGCCCATCAATGGGATATCACTGACAGGCGACTTCGACACAGGCTAATAACGCCTAGTAGGAGGCAAGATCGATACACGAATCTCCTCTATAGTGCTCCTAATAGCATGCTCTCCCAAATAGAGCTCACATCCTCTATCTATGAAGAAAGGATTCTTACAGGTGGATATCACGTACTCGACACCAGTCGGGTACCCATCCTCAAACCCAATGGTCAAATGTTCCCCAGAATAGGGAATCCAAGTGATAGCATCAGCAGTCAACAACTCCAACTGTAGACGACAATGGGTGAAACCCTCAGCTACAGGAACCTCCGCCAGTATGGAGTGATGCCATCATCGTCCACGTGGATAGGTATCAAAACCTAACACAATCATAGGACGTAAACATGGGAGCCTCTCATAGGCCTAGAACTGCAAACACAAAGGCAAACATCTGCTGTCAGTCAATACTCTTAACCTGTACATGGGAAATCATAAGAGAAATACTCACCAGCAGAAATTGTTAAAATCCTAGCCAAGCCTCCGTCAAGCCCTGTGAACGCATGCGATACCCCTAAGGAAATAGGCTAAGGTAAAGGAACCCCAGTCATACTCTCCAATACGGTCCACATCTCGTGTGGCACTAACCAAAGCGAATGACACCGTGGAAGAGTTATCTGCTATGAAGCATCCCCTAATGATTATCAGGAACAATCGCCGAAGAATGTGATCCTTGACTCTCACATCATCGAGTATGGGCTCACTCAACATCCCACTCATAGCATCTACGATTCAAAGGACTGCATCTAATCGTCCTACCTTTGTTACCTCACCGAGACTCTAACAAGGATCTAACAAGCAATGGGTAATAACCATAAAGACATGGCACTTTGGCGCCTTCCAAACTCCATACCTGTGATAAATCGATAATCCATCGACGTTATCATCACCTCACAGTCTAACAAATGGATAGACTAAGTCTGGTGAAACCAGCACTCAGAAAATGCCCTGAGATAACCCCAGGGACAACGGCGGGGGAGGATGGAAAAGAATGCCTCAAAGCCCCAGCTGTGCACAATCGCTCGATAATCGGGATGCAGAGCCTGATATGTAGAGTGAATGTTGAACCAGTTCCTTCGAGGGTGCTTTAAGGCGGGAACCTATATCACAAAGAAAATCAGCATCAAAATCCTTACTCCTCATCAATAGGAAAAAAGGAAGATCAAATCCAGCTTTTACCTCATTTGCTCAGTAGATGTAATAAGCTTGTCGTAGGTGTACATGTGTTGGGTAAAATCTAATTACTTACAACACACAAGTATCGTGGTCAACAAGTAATAAAGTGATAAGTTAGTATCGTTCCCCACAAAGAATTAATAAAAATCACCAAGTACTAACCCAGTAACCAACTCAATCTTATTTAAACGAATGAATTTCAAATTATATAAATTAAACTACTATTAAATTCCACTAATTAAATTAAGACTATGGAGATTTAAGATCACAACTTCACTTATTGCTTCATTTTAAGTTAACACACTTCTCATCAATTATTCTCTATCCCGAATTGTTAATCAAGAACACTAAAGTAGTATTAACCACCTCTCGATGCACTAATACCGTATTAACGCTAATCCACAATTAAGATAGAAACTGCTAAACACCTTAATCAACTAACCCACTATATCTCTATGTGAATTACAATTGAAGAAGGTTTAAGAATAAGTTCTCTATCCGATTACATGAGATGTCAAGAATATCTCTACCTTAACATTCATCAAGTTTAAGTTTATTCACAAAATCCCGAACACATGCTATCATGATAAGATCTAAATCAATACTTCATCTCTCGAGTTCATATAGATTATCACAGTAATTGATGGCCAATAATTAAACAATTAAGTCCAAATCACAATAGACAATCCTCACAATAGAACACAATAATTGATAACGAAGCATATTAAAATAAACTACACAATAAGATCCATTGTAATCTCAAACAAAGAATTAGTTCATGATTATTGAATTAAAACTAAGAATCCACAATTGAATACACATTAAAAGATAAAGATAGAAGAAGATAAGAAGATAGAATCTATTGTCTGTAGATTTGACGCTCCCTCCTTGCTCCTACTTTGAATCTTCAATGGTCTCCAAGTTGCTTCAATCTCCAAAACTCATAATAACTAGGGTTTTTCCAATATACTCTAATCTAATATAATGGAATTCTTCCTCTAATCCTTTTTTTAATCCTTGCAAATTTCCTCCTTTTATATGTCTCTTTATATGTATTTAAGTCCTCTTGGAAGTCCTTGAATCAAACAACTCGAAACAATCCTTATCGGACTCAAATTCAGACAAAAACTACTCATTTTCAGACATAGGCAAGCCCTGGCTTGCCTTTTTTCCTTTGTAAAATAGCAAGCCCGGCTTGCTTAGTGGCCTCGCTATTCCGCCTGCACCCCAGCCCCGGCTGGATCCTAAGGTACAAAAGAGCAAGCCCCGGCTTGCCCCCAATCTGCCAATTATTTTTTTGTTGCAGCGTCTTCTGGTAAAACGGCCATAACTTTTGATCCGGGAGGAATTACGGGGCCTGCCACCTATCAAATCGAAGCTATTGACGAGATCTACAACTTTCATTCTTTGAATTTTGAGAATTAACGAACAAATGAAGGTCGAAATTAGACTGGAAGTGACTGCTATGCAAATGGCCACCCAAAACAATGAAGTTCAACGACGTCCGTTGGTAGAAATGTCATAACTCTTTCATCCGAACTCCGATTGGAATGATTCAAGATGTTCCGGAAAGCTAAGAAGAAGCTCTACAATATAGTCTAAGTTCCAAGCCAAGAACATGAAAGCAAAAATAATGTCCGGATTGCTTTTCTTTGCATTTTTCGTGCTTTTCCTTACCAATAGTCGCTCACACCGCTTCCAAACGTAAAACCTACAAAATGAAAACAAAATGCATGAAAAGTAACTAAGACACATGAATATAAGCAACTAATTCAAGTAAAAGATGTTGGATAAGTAGGTATAAAACCTACATATCAAATACCCCCAAACTTAAACCGTTGCTTGTCCCTAAAAAACACAACATAATGCAATGCAATGCAACTAATCTATATGCCTACGAATCTAGCAATATTAACAAAGACAAGTCTATTCAACCGGTCTTAGAGAAATCAAGCAAACAAGATAATACTTCATATCAAAACCAATCAAAAATTTCCTAGTCAATCATCAGGTCTTAAATTGTTATTACTAGTATAGTGCGTGTGTGCTCCACAACAATGTTAACTGATATAAAATCAAATTTAACACATAACAAGTCTCTTCGAAGGCATCATACAGTGTAAACTCAAGAAATCTAAAAACAAGCTAGATCCAACTAAAATCAAACAATTACCAATATCGAGGGTCAACATGGGATACTTATGCTTTATTTTTCATCTATGGGGGCTTTTTGCTCTTATTTCCCGTTTCATTCTTTTTTTTTCTTTTGTATTTTTTTTATACACATAGCTATGCAATGTCTTATTCCCTTAGGCTTTTCAATGCTACCTTAACGAGCTTTCGACCAACGACTCCCAGACCATTAAGACCTTAGGGCGCTAGGTGTAGAGACAAATCCCCAAGCTTACTTTACTCAAGTAACAAAGGCCACAAAACTAGACAAGCACGCCACAGTGTTTATTCATACTTTTTTTTTTTTTTTTCTTTTTTTTTCAATAGCTTATATATCTCACATATTCCCCCAAACTTAGGTTCTTGTTTAACTTTAGCCATCACTACTTGTTCTTGTCATTCTTTCATTTAAACTAGCATTATCCTTTAGAGTCCCATTATGTATCAATTTAAACTCAATCAATCAACAAGTTGTTTTTACTGTGCTATCCTTATTATACCAGTTTCAAACAGAAAAAGACTCAATTCCTAACAAGAAATCACATCAAAGCTCTAATAGTCAGTACTATACTTGCCTACTCAATCCCATTCTCATCATTGGCTAAAATAGACTATAACTTATCAAACAGCTGGACTCATGCAAGATGAACATAATAACTAACTATTATTTTTGAATTTTTGAATTTTTGATTTTTTTTTTAATAATGAACCTAAACTATATTAACAACATATGCAAAATAACATAACATAAACATGAAACTAAACATGCAATAACGAACTAAACTAAACTCCCCCAAACTTAGCAATTACAATGTCCTCATTGTAAGAATATAGCGGTAAGTAGAAGAGAACTTCCCTGTAATCAGCTAAGCGTGAGTTGATGGAGGCGATGGCTGCGACGATCATTTTGTTATCCATTAGACCTCCAATACCTGCAATGAAGAGAGACAACATGGATTAGATTATAAGAGAACTTAATAAGCAACTTAATTTATATCTACTAAATAAACTAGTAAAGCATATAAATATAAAAATTCATGGGTTGCCTCCCAGTTAGCGCTTGATTTATAGTCTTTCAGCCTGACTTTGTCTGGTCAATGCTATCCAATTCCTCTTCAAAAGTTGAGGAACCCTCCATCCATCAAAAATAATATAGCTTTTGGTAGGTTCCCATTTGTGATAGCCATTGTATTAAAGTCACCTAGCATGCTTTCTTTAGATAAAAATACATTCAAGAACGTCCAACATCTAGGTGTTTTTTCCATTGTGTATGTGATCACTTTGGGGCATGGAAGCTTGTTACACATAATGAGCTCTTCATCTATCTTCTCTTTCTTGTCCCACCATGGATTCAAAATTGTATTCGCTCTTATGTCATAAAGAGCTTCGACGATTTACATGACTACTACTAATGGACAATGTTTTTCAAATCTAACCTGATTCTTGAACTTTCATGGAGAAGGCACTTGAGGCATTAATAACATCGGCTCATCCTCTTTAGTATTCATAATTAGCTCTTCACCGACCTTGTTGTCATTATCCCCACTTGTCTCCTCTTTTTCAACATCTCGAGGCTCATCCAGTTGTAGATTTGGTTCTGAGTTCTCCGTCAATTTCGTCATCCATGTCATAAAGCCAAGTGTTTGGAGGAAGGTTGCTTACGGCTTTGGTCATTTGATCTATCTTATTCTGCAGATTTTGAATTGATATCTCTTGATTCTGAGTTGACCGCTTTAGATTCTTCATTCTCTCCTCATTGATGCTACTTAACTTGGAAAATAATTCCTCCAACCTTGAATCTTCTGTTTTAGTCTCGGAAGCCATGTACTGATGACCATTGGTTGAGGTTGTGACACGTTGTTCCATCCAATTATTAAAATTTTGGGTTGACAACTCTTGGCTAATACTCATCTCCTCTATGTTTGCTATGCACTTCAACATTACATCCCTCAGATTTGGCTTTTCTTCTTGTGGTAATGGAGGTGGACATGAAAATTCTAGTGTGTATGTTGAATTTGGAGCGTAGTATTGGTCTTCATAATTATAGCTCCATGATTTAATCCGGGTGATACCCCAAACTTGATGGTAATTATCATATGCATACCGATTGAGGTCATTACCACCATATCTGCATCTACCAAGATTGATGGTGCATTGATTACTCGGGTGATTGCCAAAGACAATAGTCACACATAATCGCCATCCTTCGACTCTGGTATTGGGTAATGCGATAACGTCCAACCTCCTCGAAAGTTCTTCAATCTGGCCGACATTATGTGAGAAAGTGTCGCGAGTCTATCAATCTCCGCTCCTTTGGTCGAAAGTCATGTTCGTATGGCCATTGATACATAAAGTCATCCATGGTACAAAAAAGAGAGAAATATAGGAAGAGAATTAAAAATAAAAATAAAAATGTTTAAATTAAGACTAATTTGATTGAAATTAATATTGGCAAAGAGATATTAAACTAATTCCCCAGCAACGGCGCCAAAAACTTGTTGGGTAAAATCTAATTACGCACAACACGCAAGTATACATGGTCAACAAGTAATAAAGTGATAAGTTGAGTATCGTTCCCACAGAGAATTATTTAATAAAAATCACCAAGTACTAACCCGTAACCAACTCAATCTTATTTAAACAAATGAATTTCAAATTAAATAAATTAAACTACTATTAAATTCCACTAGTTAAATTAAGATAACGGAGATTTAAGATCACAACTTCACTTATTGCTTCATTTTAAGTTAACACACTTCTCAGCAATTATTCTCTATCCTGAATTGTTAATCAAGAATACTAAAATAGTATTAACCACCTCTCGATGCACTAATACCGTATTAATCCACAATTAAGATAGAAATCTGTTAAACACCTTAATCAACTAACCCACTATATCTCTATGTGAATTACAATTGAAGAAGGTTGAAGAATAAGTTCTCTATCCGATTATATGCGATGTTAAGCATATCTCTACCTTAACATTCATCAAGATTAAGCTATTCACAAAATCCTGAACACATGCTATCATGATAAGATCTATATCAATACTTCATCTCTCGAGTTCATATAGATTATCACGGTAATTGATGGCCAATCAATTAAACAAATAAGTCCAAATCACAATAGACAATCCTCATAATAGAACACAATAATTGATAGCGAAGCATATTAAAATAAACTACACAATTAGATCCATTGTAATCTCAAACAAAGAATTAGTTCATGATTATTGAATTAAAACTAAGAATCCACAATTGAATACACATTAAATGACAAAGATAGAAGAAGATGAGAAGATATAATCTATTTTCTGTAGATTTGACGCTCCCTCCTTGCTCCTACTTTGAATCTTCAATGGTCTCCAAGTTGCTTCAATCTCCAAAACTCATAATAACTAGGGTTTTTCCCAATATACTCTAATCTAATATAATGGAATTCTTCCCCTAATCCTTTTTTTAATCCTTGAAAATCTCCTCCTTTTATATGTCTCTTTATATGTATTTAAGTCCTCTTGGAAGTCCTTGAATCAAACAACTCGAAACAATCCTTATCGGACCCAAATTTAGACAAAAAATACTCATTCACACATAGCAAGCCTCACTTGCCCCTTGTAAATAGCAAGCCCCCTGCTATTCCTATTTGCACTTCCCAATTTCTACTGGATCCTAAGGCACAAAAGAGCAAGCCTCGGCTTGCCCCCAATCTGCCAATTATTTTTCTACTGCAGCGTCTTCTAGTAAAATGGCCATAACTTTTGATCCGGGAGGAATTACGGGACTTGCCACCTATCAAATCGAAGCTATCGACGAGATCTAAAACTTTCATTCTTTGAGTTTTCAGAAATAACGAACAGATGAAGGTAGAAATTTGACTGGAAGTGACTGCTATGGAAATGGCCACCCAAAATAATGAAGTTCAACGACGTCCGTTGGTAGAAATGTCATAACTCTTTCATTCGAACTCTGATATGAATGATTCAAGATGTTCCGGAAAGCTAAGAAGAAGCTCTACAATATAGTCTAAGTTCCAAGCCAAGAACATGAAAGTCCAAATGATGTTCGGATTTCTTTTCTTTGCATTTTCCGTACTTTTCCTTACCAATAGTCGCTCACACCGCTTCCAAACGTATAACCTACAAAATAAAAACAAAATGCATGAAAAGTAACTAAGACACATGAATATAAGCAACTAATTCAAGTAAAAGATACCGAATAAGTAGGTATAAAACCTACTTATCAATATGCGCCTCCCCTGGGTGGGGCCCACCCCTCTGGCTCGGTCCAATTTGAGTTGCAAAGGAGGTTTCACAATCTAAAAAAGTCAAATCAAGAAAAAGATGCTACGCGATTGAGCGAAAAAGCCTAAAATCCTAGTTTTCGGAGACCAAACTACGGGTCTACATATCACTCATTGGTATTCACCCAGACACAGGGTTTACTATACTGATGATCACAATTGTTGCAAACTACACTCGGCAATACCTCACGAAGGTGAGATGCCATTAGCTCGGGGTCGTAACTCCATAACATTTCCCCAGCAGAAACTTCATACAAGTTCATCCGTTGATGTACACGTCAACGAAGGTCAAGCAGCCTTGACGACACTCGACCGCTGGAAATTAAATCCAATGAAGCATCGGATGATCCAACTGTCTCATCCATTGATGTACACGTCAACGAGGGTCAAACAGCCTTGACATTACCCTCAACAAGGATCTCATCCGTTGATGTACATTTCAATGAGGGTCGAGCAACCGACAACACAAATCGCTATTGGCGTAAATTCGACAGAAGCGGTGGAAGGACCTGGCAATATAAACCAGGAAAGACCATCCTCATCGGGGAGGACCGATGATGGAATATTTTATACAAGTTCTCCTCAGACAAAACACATCCCCACAAGTCTCTCGTACATGAGAGGTACGTCCTCGGTGGGAAATCTGCATTAAGGATTAAGGACTTTGGTGATAACCCCAATGTCAACATCCTGGAAGCTTTGGATCACACATCCAAGAAGTCCATCAGACTCATCAGTGATAACTCGGATCCCCATCAGAAGTCGTGGGAACAGTCATCACATCCCGTTGGAAAACAATCCAACAAGCCACATACATCATGCATATACGTCATGTTGCAGTACATTGCATCATGATTATTTTGTCACATTTCAAGTGTCTAGTATTCTTTATCCTATCAATTCCATTACATTGCATGAATATGATAAAGAGGGGCATCTGTAGACACTCAAAATTTTGCATTCCTGTTACTAACATTACAGGAGGCCAGAATGGTCTTTCAGAGAGAACCCTGGAGGACAAAGCAGCTCCAATTCTGTAGACAACCCCAAAATTATTAGCCTTACCATCCCAGAGACAACCACGGGAGTTTCAGTTCTAACCTCAGAGACAACCCCAAGGAGTGCAGTTCCAGTTCCGGAGATAACCCCGGAATCCTCAGTTTTCCATCTCAGAGACAACTCCGAGATACTCAGTCCTGGAGACAACCACAGGAGTTTCAGTTCTAACCTCGAAGACAACCCCGAGGAGGGCATTTGCAGTTCCAGAGATAACCCTAAAAAAGCTCATTTCAATCCCTTGCAGTCAGCTTTAACCTTGGAGATAACCCCGAGGCACTCAGTTCTAACCCCGGAGATAGTCCCGGGAGGTCAGGCACACCTCAGAGATAACCCTGAGGACCTTCAGTACTCACAATAGCCCAATCTCAGAGATAACCCTGATCAACGACTGCTACATTAGCCCAAATCAAAGATAACCCCAGTGAGGGGTAAAATCATCATTTTGCCACCTCGATCCCACATTGCGCCGTCTCAACAACATTTTTACATACATTACACACAGAAGTATCCTACAAGAACCATAGCACAAATCCCAAGTGACTACTACACAAGACAGCACACCGGATAGAATTTGAAGACCTAAAGACCCGGGCATGGTCCCATCTTCCTGACTTCGTACAACCTCTAATCCCATGTCATTGTGTAGCTCACAAAAACAGCATTCTGAAAAATTTCTTATACATCGGATGCCAGGATTGAAGTTTTGAAAGTTCGAGCGGACATTGAGTTACATGCGTACGCATCTCGAGAGGCAAGAAGACCCGCAGAGCACAGGGCACCCAGGCGTGCAGCAGTGCATCTACGGCCATCTGCAGTACACCCTCTGGCTCCCCCTTTATAAATAGAGGGCTTGAGGTGGCCATTTTGCATAGAGAAAAGGCGAGAAAGCCTTGTCCAATTTGCTCTGTAACACTATAAACTGAGTTCTTTCTCATTTTAAACACTTTTGAGATTATACTGTGCTATATTTTACTGGTGGAAACCGAGTGTTCATTCAATTAAAGTTATTTGAAGTCTTCTTGGCAGCCCACTGTAAGACTTCTTACATTTCTTAAAGCCTTTTCTCCACATTCTGCATACACAGTTATTCACGTTGAGAGTCGTGCTGTGTGTGAATGTCCAACTTGATCCATGGCTTTTTATTTCTTTTATATATATATATATATATATATATATATATATATATATATATATATATATATATATATATATATATATTTGTACTAACATTATCGAGTTATGCCTCGATTGAGCACAGACTCACGTCCGAAAGGAGCGTTTATTGCTTTTGTATATATATTTATATATAAATTGTTATCGAACTACGTTTCGATGAGCCCGGATTTTCATCCGAGCATTTATTACGCTTATATATATATATATATATATATATATATATATATATATATATAAACTATTTTCGAACTTTGTTCGATGAGCCTAGATTTATATCCGGTGCGTTTACTGCTTTTATATATATATATACCAGGCTCAATCAAACAGAGTTTAATGGTAATAATATATATATATATTTATATTTCTGTCAGGCCTGGAGTTTACTTCGTGGCCTTTTACTGCTTTCTTTACATTTAGTCCCTCCTGGAGTTTACTTCGTGGCGGTTGATCGCTTTTACTGCTTTCTTTACATTTCATCCTGCCTGGAGTTTACTTCGTGGTGGTTGATCATTTCTATATATATATTTACAGCTTTTATATATTTACATTTTCAATCCCACATGGAGTTGCTTACGTGGTGGTTGATCGTTTATATATATATATATATATATATATATATATATATATATATATATATATATATATATATATATATATATATAGCTTTATATATAACGCATGACTTTCATACAAACTGCAACATCATGTGAGCCTAGGAATCATGTGATCACTGATTGATCTCTGAATCTATATTTGGTTCCCGTGATGGACATCTTCGGCTTTAATCAGCTTGTACATTATTCACGGTGTATAAATTTTCTTAGACGGCTCTCATGCCCACAAGGAGTTCGGCACTGCTATGTATATTATTTTCTCGAGGATGCCTCACATCTCGAAAATAAAAGCAATCAAGTCAAACATATAATAAAATGGAAGTATCAAAGGCCTCAATTACTATTGAGCATAAGGGTTTGAAAAATCTCTTTTACAAAACGTCACTGCTATATCTTGTTAAAACTGAACTTTTATATAAAATTTAAACCCTTTGTATATAAGTGCAAATGAGGCATAGCACTACTTCCAGATAATTGCACATTGACCCACACACACACACATTCATATAACAGTTTAATTGAAAAGTGGTGGTCACCGTGGTAACACGGATGTCGGGGGGTGCCTAACACCTTCCCTCCGCATAATCAAGCCCCCGGACCCTAACGAATCTCAGTTGCACAGACCTGTTAAACAGTGTCACATCACTGGGTCAGTGTTCAAACCTTTTCTTGGTTGAGTTGGTGCAACCATTTAAAAATACCAACTAGCGACTCTTACAGTCCAATCGCCGACATATACATGCCGGACCTTTTCACAACTTTTTTTTTTAAACAAATCTCACCTAACATGAGAACACCAAAGGACAAGAACAGAAAAGGGAAAGTAAAAATCCCGACGTCGACAACATAGATCCAAGTTTTGATTTAGAATAATCAAAATAAAATGTATAAACTAGTTTAGGATTATACATTTGCTCAAAATCTTCCTTCTTCCTTTTCCTAGTTTGATTATGGAGCTTGGAAACTTTATAAAAACTCTCTCTTCTTCCTTCCTTTAATGGTAGCCCTATATTTGTTTTTCTCTCTCTAAGTGGGCAGCTATGGGGGTGGAAATGAAGAGAGCAAAGTCTTTTTCTTTCATTTATCTTTAGTTAAATGATTTTTAGGAGAGAGAGTTAGTGAACAGCTAAGACTTTTGTGGAGTAAAAATGATTTACTCCATGTGATCAAATCTCCCAACATCTTTTCTTCTTATCTCTTAGATTGCTTGTAAACTTGGTAATAATGAGTAGCTCCATTATCAAAGTGACACATGGCTTGAGTGTGAAAGTGGGTTAAGTAAAATGATTACCTCACATGCTCCCTTTATCTCCTCCTTGTTGGGCCAAAATTTTGGGCCTTATTGTTCCAAGTTGGTTTAATTTTTAATGTAGTATTTTTCTTACTCAAATGTCCAAAAGTCCCATAACAAATTGGGCTAAGTTTTGGCTAGTTCCTTAATCTCTTGGGATTTCAATTAATAATTGTTTAGGCCGTCAAATCGTCAACATTTACATGTCAAACCTTTTCAAACTTATTTTTTTAAACAAAACTCATCCAAAATGAGAACACTGAAAGACAGGCACAGAAAGGGACAAATAAAAATCCCGACGGCGACATAGAGTAAACCTCAACTCTACGATTCTTTCCTAGTTGGTTTGTGGAGCTGATTTTATTTAACTCCACAATCCTTCATGGTTGGAAAGTACCAGTTGATTCACTCTTGATTTTTCTGAATCCTAGGCTAGCATGGGATTCGTTATGTCTAGAGACATTACTCTGATCAAAAGAGCAAGGATTTATTAGCTCTATGCTTTGTGTGGATTTCACGAACATAATGCTTTTATTGAGATTTGAAGCACTACTTATGTTAGTTTCCAATGTTTTTATCACACATGATTCTGAGGAGAATCCCCAAAACCTAGACCTGGTTTGTCAAAAGAAATTCTCTTACTAGAGATCAGAGAGTCCATAGATGAAGAAGACCTGTTCCACATTAGGATTGTCTTTTCTAACTCCTTAACTTTAGAAGCTAGATTCAACTCTCTTTGTGCACTGAGTTCTTTAGTATATTTTAAGCTTTTTATTTTCAGCTTCAAGATCAGAGAGAGTGGAGGTGCTAAGTAAAGTTGTCTCCAGTTCTACTTGGACTTTCTCTTTCTATTGTTGAAGAAGAGAATAATCTTTTGACAAAACTCTAAACCATTTCATGTATTGATGCAGATCAGAAGTTATATCATGTAATGCAATTCTTAAATCATCAATATCCACATCAGGAGAGTTGAAATCAAATATGTAATCAATGTTGATTTCATGATGGTCAGTGCTTTTCTTATTTTTGACTTCTTTGACCATCAAACATAGGTTAGCTATTTGAGGTTCTTCACACCTGACTCAGAGCTTGTATCATTGTCTGAGTCACTCTATAATCCTCCAGCTACAAGTCCTTTGTCTCTCTTCTGAAACTTCTTGTTGTCTTTGAATTCTTTCTTTGGGTTTGATTTCCTCTTTAGCTCTTCTCTAAGAGATTTGTTGCATTCTGCAATGAAATAACCTGGCTTTTTGCAGTTGTAGCATAAATCCTTGTTCTGATCTTAACTACCACTATTGTTGAATCTCTTAGGTCTGCTTCTTTTACCTTTATGCATAAAGCTTTTAAGCCTTCTAACAAGCATAGCAATATTATCATCATCGTTTTCTTCAGAGTCAGATTTATTTTCAACTTGAGCTTTAGAGGTGGCTTATGTTGCCTTGAGAGCAACTCCTTTGTCCTTCTTCCTTCTTTCTGACAGGCTTCTGCTCGTTGAGTCAGCTCCAATTTATAGGTGAGAAGATTGCCATATAGATGTTGCACAGTCATCTCATGAAGGTTCTTTGATTCTCTAATGACTGTATTTTTTGCATCCCACTTACTTGGTAAGGCCCTCATGAATTTGATGATTAATCTTTGTTTGGATAAATCTTTCCAAATGCTCAGAGAGAGTTGAGCAGTACATTAAATCTTTCATAAGTGGAAGTAATGTTCTCTCCCGGTATGTGAGTGAACATTTCATATTGTTAAGTAAGTAGAGACTGCTTGTTCTCTCTTACTTCTTCAGTTCCTTCATGCATGATAGGTAATGCTTCCCAGACTTCCATTGTTGTTTTGTAATTGACCACATTTTCAAATAGGTCATCTTCTAAGGACTAGAACAGAATGTTTTTGGCCTTCTTATCTATTTGAACAGCTTTTCTATCATTGTCTGTGACTTTATCTTGATTTGTGTTCGGTTTGGATCTTCAAGAGTTGGTGAAAGCATTATAGGTATGTAGGGCCCATTAAGTACAGTTTCAAATAGATCATCATCTATTGAATCCATGTAAGCTTGTATTCGAACTTTCTAGTTGGAAAATTTATCATTGTTGCACATTGGTGGTTTACTGCCTCCACCAAGCTTAGGTTCGCTTATGATATGTGCAATTGATCTACTCAAGCGTTGAAAGAACCTACTCTGATACCAATTATTAGTTTCTGAAGGCACGAAAGTTATCTAGAAGGGGGGTTGAATAGATATTTTTAAAAACTTTTTCTTTTCAAAAATTTAGCTTAACAAATTTGTTAATTAATAAATTAATTAACCACAACGGAATATATGATTTGATTATCCCCTTTAAGATAAAACAGAAGTTATAGTTCAAGTAGTAGTTATAACAGATATAATAGATATGGCAGTTAGTAAATAACAGAATGTAAATGACATAGTTGTTTTAAGTGGTTCAAAGTACTCAAGACTACTAATCCACTATTCTACTCCTCGAGTAGGAAATCCACTAAGGATAGAGGTACATCTTTGAATCACTAAGATTTCTTCAAGACCAGCAGCCTTGGAACTCTAGTTCACTAAGAACTCTTCAAGCCCTGCAGACTTGGTTACTCTGTGATGAGAGTTTGTTCATTGTTGTGTTACTCAGTTACCTTAAGCATAAGTTCTGAAAGATTGAGTAGTGAAGCAAGATAATTCTTTTGATTCGTAGAATGTGGCTTTGACAAAGGTTCTAATGATTTGTGTGTTCTTGCATGTTTTGAAACCTTCAATCTGTTTGCCTTATGTATGAGCCTTTGAAATCTTCCCGTTGAAATGCTTTATCTGGAGCATTTAATACTTCAGATATTCTGAGATATTGATGTAGACATTCTGGGTTTATGTGCATACTCTTTTCTGACTTGCCTGACACAGCCGACTGCTTTCTCACCTAACACCTCTGAAATGTCACTTTCAGCAGACCAGTTGGAAGTCTCCTTCCTTCTTTCTTTTAATTCTTCGATTTAGACCAAGGAAGTTGGTAAGAGCATTGGCATTCTCAAATATCAACGTTCACATGTTAGTCTTCACGGTAAGACACCCTTTTTCATCAGATTAATGAACTTTGATAATTCTGATTCAAACTGATGAGCACTACGATCGTTGTCTTGCTAAATTGATCGTTGTGTGTTGATGATTGCTTGTAGGCGATTTATTCTAGATTGCCTATCTGATGAGAATCATAAGGTATTCTACGATTCAGCCTTAACATTGTAAGCGCTTGACCGACTACAATTTTTGTTTGTGAAGACTTGTAGAGTCCATGATTTTGAGCGAAGCCTGCAATTCTTGACTTGGCTCGGTAGGCACTCGGAAGACTATCTCTACGATTTTGAGAGTGGTTTTCTTGACAGACTACGATTTTGCCTTGGTTTCTGCAATCTCTTGGCTGGCTCGACAAACTATGAATCTATTCTAGCATACCTATTACAACACATAAGATCAACCTATCAAGTTTAATCTCTCTATTATCGAGGTCTTTATAATAAGATAATCATTTAGCTCAGATCAACTTAACATTTCTGATATTTATTCTAAGTCCTTGCACATATGATCTAATAAGGACTTTACATCTTTTTGATAATGCATGCACCTTTATTTATTTATTCCAACATCAAATTTAAATATGCAACTCCCAACATTATATATCTGCTTAAACAGAAGCATTTCATTCAAAAAATAAAAGTTTTGAACTTTTATTCAAATATCTGATCTTCAAATATTATTTGTTTATTTGAGAAGTATCAAATATAAAAGTTAGTTGAACTTTAATATATATGTACTAAAACTTTATTTGCTTACCTTAAAAGCATATTTCTATAAACTGTTATAAAAGAAAAAAGAGTAGAGTTAGTTTATTTTATGTACCTGTCAAAAAGAGGAGTAAATTCTTTGACCAAGATCAGAGTCTTAGAGAGGTCAGTTGAGAGTTGGGGCTCTAGTGTACTTGTGAGGTAAGGAAGAGACTGTTATTTCAAGATAAGATCATATAATAGTCTGAACTAAAAAGGAAGGTACAACTAAGCTTAAGGAAGGAGCTGAGAGTTCGTTGTCCAAGATAGTTAGTTGTGGATAGTTGTAAGTACATCTATAAAATTTTATAAAGGCTTCCCCGCCTATTGAATGAGCATTTATTACTGGGAGTAATAGAATCTCAAGTCCTGGAGAGGAGCTTGAGACTGGACGTAGCAACATACCCGAGCTGTATGTTGTGAACCAAATAAATATTTGTGTATTGTGTGATTGAATTTTTATTATCTTGATTATTAATTTCTAACACTGCAATTAATTTATTAAAAATTCAAAAAGTCTAAGATAATTTTTAAATGGTAATAATTTATTCAACCCCCTTCTAAATAATCATCTTTCATCCAAATTTGAACAAATTTAGCATCACCAATAAACACGCTGATAATATATCTTCCATACCAATAAAAAAATATTCCCCTTAGGAAAAATAAGATCACAATAGAGGAGAAATAAACTACATATGATGAAAATAATCACTCAAATTCAATAAGAAGAAAAACAAACTCAAGGGGAAAACATTAAGGGTCTGTTATTATAAGAAAAATTATTTTGCACCACTTTGACTTGTAAGTTAAAAATTAAATTAAAATAAATTGTGAACTAAGATGTTTGGTTAATAATATTTTATAAGTTAAAATAAATTATAAATATTACTAAAAAGAATATTAACAAAAAATACGTTGATTAAATAATTTAGGGGAGCATTATTTTCTCCTATAACTTTTATATTTCCACATAGTCTTCTCTCACAAGAGAGTAAAATGAGTTCTACTTTTATGTAAAAGGAGCACACGTAGAAATATCAAAGTAACATGTCATTTTCCAACATTTTATCATACTAATCATCATTCCAACATTAATAAAACATTAAAAAGAACCATAAATTCAGTATCCATGAGTTTTTTTTTGACATAATATGTGACTCCCCCAAAATAGGTCCACACGACACATTCTGAGTCGCCAAATATCACTCTATAAAAATCAAATACAAACTTCATTTATACAATTATTGAGCGTGCAAATGTAGATACGACAACAGATAAAGTGTGAGTTTTAATACAATAGTCTCGTAGAGCGATGATCCAAACTCAAATTGTTACAATGCCATATAAAATACAGCAGCAAATATTTTAAGACCCCAAAGAAGAACGAGAAGATTACTATCATATTCATTCTAATGAGGTGCACTTTTGACGCTTTCAAAGTCAGGTTCTCATCACCCTATTGTTGTTCGCCAAAATCAATTATTAAGTGACGTATAAAATACGACACACACATCTTAGGTCCTCAATACAATTATTTGTTGCATGTCATGCCGTTTTATAATATATTGAGAAACTTCGACAATCTCGGACCATCACACTATTTCCCTGTTATCCCCGCTTGACCCAGCTACACTCTTATTACTTGAAAGGAATTGTGAAACAAAGGGTGAGCATAAATAGCCCAATAAAGAATATCATGACTAAAGATAATTAAATTATCAATAGCCTTCGTCAATAATAAATTAGAGATTTAGAACATATGCCATAGGATCAAACTTTTCAACAATAGTTGTAGCGGAACGAACAATCCATTAGAAGAGTCAAATAGACCATCGGGTCTATTATCTTCTCCATGTTAAAAGTCCACCAATAATGTTTTATCCCTATAACAGTAATCAACAATTCTTGTCCACAATCATATGAATAACTCATAATCATAATTGTGATTCTAAATTCCTCTTCGCACCCAGGACGAAGATAATTTTCATCACCTATCTTCACCTGAAACATCAAAAATCATGGTTATACCAAATCACAATTCCTGCTCATAATCATACTAATAAATTCATCTTTGCACTACGGCCAAAGATATTCATTAACAATTTATTCTTTGCACTACAGGCCAAAGACATATAATTTTATTTTAGAAGAGTCAAGTAGAACAAGATATCTACTATCTTTTACGAATTAAAAGTGTATAATCAATATTTTATCGCTGAGACGCAGCTTAATAAATAATTCACATCATCGAATCATCCCTGCACTACGGCCAAGGATATTCATGTAATCATCAATGGTCATGATTATACCGAATAATCCCTGGTTATAATCATACCAATAACTGTCCATCAATGCACTACGGGCCAATGAGGACTTTTACCACATCATCTATAACATTACGGGTCATGATTATACCGAATGATCCTTGGTCATAATCATACCAATAAACAGTTCATCTATACACATAAGCCAAAGATACTCATCAATCAATAGTTCATCTTTGCACGTAAGCCAAAGATATGCAACTGTAAAACCAATAATCAATAGTCCATCTTTGCACGTAAGCCAAAGATATACAACTGTAAAACTAATAATCAACAGTCCGTCTTTGCACGTAAGCCAAAGATATACAACTGTAAAACCAATAATCAACCGTCCATCTTTGCACGTAAGCTAAAGATGACTTTCATCATAATACAAGCATGAGGATAATGACAATGATATAAGCATTAATCAAACGAAAACAAGAATAAATATTAAAGACTTTAAATTTATCCAAATATTATCAATCACTTAATAAACTCATAATCTAATATTATTAATATTATAACAATATTTTAATCACTTCTTAAACTTATAAACAATTTATTTTAATTGTTTACACTTTACCAAATAATACATTTAATCATTCAAAAATTCCATATAAGATTTTATCACCAATGATCAAATCCCTCATCAAAAATCTGTATATACCCTATATAGGATTCCCAAGCCATAAAATCCTATTTTCCAATTTTGTTACTTCACATAACATATTTAATTCATTTACTCATAACTAGTTCATTTCCATGAAAAATACCAAATCAGTTCCAAAAATATTTTTTTTCTGGGATTTAGCAGAATATAGTCCCATATTGAACATATATTTTTCTCGGATTTTTTAAAATTCATTTACTATACTTCATATGGCCAAAACTGCAGAATATTTAGACATTTATCATAAATTGTACTTTTGTCCAAAAATTCTGAAATTTACAGGGTATACTCCTGTTATATACATGTACTTCCAATAAACATTTCACCAATTTTGGAGTTAACCACAAGGAGTTATAAGGGTTTCCTTTTAAAATAGTTTTTTCCCATAAAATCCATAACTCTTAATCTATACATCCAAAAATCGCCATCTTTGGACACAATATAGAAAACTCATCAAATTATCATTTCAAATTTTTCCAGAATTTTTAAGGGTCAAAAAAATTACTAAACTGCAAATGAATTTTCACCCGCCATGCGGTATCCACGTAGACAGAACATTTCTATAATTTAATAAGGAATGAATACAAAGGATCATTCACCATGCATGCGGTAATCCACATAGACAAGTTATTCCAACAGAATAATAAAGAAGGGAATAACAAAAGAATTCACCATGCATGCGATAGGCGCTTGCAGAAAAGTTATTCCCAATGTAATAATAAAGAATGGAACCGGCTCATTCAGTAATCCGCAGTACAGAATATTCTAATGTAATAATAAAGAATGGAATAACAAATGAGAATTCACCGGGCATGTGATAAATCGCATGCAGACGGAGTTATTTCAATGTAATAATAAAGAATGGAACCGGTCGTGTGTAATCCGCATAGAGAGAGGATATTCCAATGAGAATAATAAAGCGGAACCGAACTGTGTCATGCATAATCCTTGCAGATGCGGATATTCCAATGAATAATAAAGAATGGAATAATAGAAGAATTTCACCATGTATGCGTTACTTGCATAAACAAAGTTATTCCAACATAATAATAAAGAATGGAATAACAGAAGCTCTCTTCATGAATACGAAAGAAATAATACCCCTTACCTTAGAAGAAAACTGGATACTGGAATAGTGAGGTAGCAAACTTTTCTTCTTCTTTCTCTATATAATTTCCCTCTATAATAATTGCTCTATAGCTTAGTGAATTGGTGAGAAATGAAGGAAGAATGAGCTTCTATTTATAGAAAAATATAGTTTCGATAATTGCACATTTTGGGGCACAAAATATTATAGTACAATACCTTCAACTTTTCTTTCATTTTTAATTTAGTCCTACAAGTATTATCAAACTTGCACCACCTCCCCTAATAATAAATCATGTGAATTAATAGTTCATTCATGTGACTTAATAGTTATAATAATGTGAAAATACGAATTACAATATAGTACCTCCATCTAGCTATACCTCCATTTTTAACTTAGTCATGCAAGTATTATCAATCTTGCACCATCTCCCCTAATAGTACATGAATGTGAATCAATAGTACACACATGTGAACAAATAGTTATAATCATGTGAATTAATATCAATTATTACTCATTTATTCGATTAATTATCCGATTGGTCAATATAACCTCCAGACATGAATTATTATCAAAAATAAATGTCGATTTCCACTAACATTAACAATCCCAACAAAATGGAAATATTTTTGTCAAAAATTTCATTTTTGAAATTTCGAAGTTTGACTTTTTCTGAAAAAGTCAACTATTGACTTTTTTGACCAAAAAATAAACCCCGATAAATTTTGTATTTATAGTCTATTTCTAATAATTTCATCATTTCGGACTCAAATATCACGTCCACGTCTCCAAATTCAACTCCGAACTCAAATTCAATTTTTTTATAATATTCATCATTAATATTATAACTCACAATATTTAACAACCAGGTCGTTCCCAAGAAAGAGGGGGCTTTCCGATAAGGATTTCTCCTTATTGACGCGCAATTAGGTGATCAAACCTCTCCTTGACAGAACTTCTAGACATTGTCAATATTGCAAATAATAATATGAATAACTTTGTCGTCTTAATTATTGATTTAATATTATAATATATTATGCAGATGCTACTGTGATAATAATTGAATCAATAATATGAGAGATATGATACAGCAATTACTGTAGCAATAATTGAGTATAAGTGAGTGAATTTTCAAGTAAGCATTAATAATCAATACCGTGTCCTACTATGCAACCACGCGTATTACTATACTTTTATTACCGATTATTTTATGAAAACTTTCTTACTTTGAAAAATTTTCAAATATCACCCTTAACTTTAACCTTTTATCGATTTAACCATTTATCAAAATAGAAAAATTGAATACTTTTATTTCATAAAATTCGGAATCTCACAATCTCCCCTCCTTATGAAATTCCACCCTCAAAATTTACGTACCTGGTAGTTCGAAGAGATGAGAATACCTTACTTTTTTTTTGGATTGTACCTTCCTGGTTATTTCCTCTGTATCATTATTTTCCCATTGCTCATCTCCTATAGTTTAGATATCATTCTAGAATATATCTTCAAAACAAAGGTTAATTAACATATCACAATTTGTCAACTTATCAAGGAAACAATTTCAGCTTAGGTATGTCACACACTAGCGAAATATATAACTCGTCTCTCCCCTCCTAGTTCTAGACTCTTATATCCGCCAGCGACTATATCCATAAGCTCTGATACCATTTGTGACGCCCCCAAAATAGGTCCACACGACCCATTCTGAGTCGCCAGATATCACTCTATAAAAATCAAATACAAACTTTATTTATACAATTGTTGAAATGTCTTGCAGAGTACGACAACAGATAAGCTGTGAGTTTTAATACAATATTATCTCGTAGACAGTATCAAAACTCAAATTGTTACAATGCCATATAAAATACAGCAGCAAATATTTTAAGACCCCAAAGAAGAACGAGAAGATTACTATCATATTCATTCTAATGAGGTGCACTTTTGACGCTTTCAAAGTCGGGTTCTCATCGCCCTATTGTTGTTCGCCAAAATCAATTATTAAGTGACGTATAAAATACGACATACACATCTTAGTTCCTCAATACAATTATCTATTGCATGTCATGCCGTTTTATAATGTATTGAGAAACTTCGACAGTCTCGGACCATCACAATATTTCCCTGTTATCCCCGCTTTCGACCAAATTGCGCACTCTTATTACCTGAAAGGAATTGTGAAGCAAAGGGTGAGCACAAATAACCGAAGAAAAGAATATCATAACTAAAGATAATTAAATTATCAATACCCTTCGTCAATAATAAATCAGAGATTTAGAACATATGGTAGATGATAAAACTTTTCAACCATAGTTGCAGCGGAACGAACAATCCATTAGAAGAGTCAAATAGACCATCAGGTCTATTATCTTCTCCATGTTAAAAGTCCACCAATAATGTTTTATCCCTGTAACATCAATCAACAATTCCTACCCACAATCATATAAATAACTCATAATCATAATTGTGATTCTAAATTCCTCTTCACACCCAGGACGAAGATAATTTTCATCACCTATCTTCACCTGAAACATCAAAAATCATGGTTATACCAAATCACTATTCCTGCTCATAATCATACTAATAAATTCATCTTTGCACTACGGCCAAAGATATTCATTAACAATTTATTCTTTGCACTACATGCCAAAGACATACAACTGTATTTTAGAAGAGTCAAGTAGAGCATGATATCTACTATCTTTTACGAATTAAAAGTGTATAATCAATATTTTATCGGCGAGACTCGACAATAAATAATCCACATCATCGAATCATCTTTGCACTACGGCCAAGGATATTCATGTAATCATCAATGGTCATGATTATACTGAATAATCCCTGGTTATAATCGTACCAATAACTGTCCATCAATGCACTACGGGCCAATGAGGACTTTTACCACATCATCTATAACATTACGGGTCATGATTATAATAGAATGATCCACAGTCATAATCATACCAATAAACAGTTCATCTATACACATAAGCCAAAGATACTCATCAATCAATAGTTCATCTTTGCACGTAAGCCAAAGGTATGCAACTGTAAAACCAATAATCAATAGTCCATCTTTGCACGTAAGCCAAAGATATACAACTGTAAAACTAATAATCAACAGTCCATCTTTGCACGTAAGCCAAAGATATACAACTGTAAAACCAATAATCAACAGTCCATCTTTGCACGTAAGCTAAAGATGACTTTCATCATAATATAAGCATGAGGATGATAACAATGATATAAGCATTAATCAAACAAAAACAAGGATAAATATTAAAGACTTTAAATTTATCCAAATATTATCAATCACTTAATAAACTCATAATCTAATATTATTAATATTATAACAATATTTTAATCACTTCTTAAACTTATAAACAATTTATTTTAATTGTTTACACTTTACCAAATAATGCATTTAATCAATTAAAAATTCCATACACATAAGATTTCATCACCAATGATCAAATCCCTCATCAAAAATCTGTATATACCTTATATAGGATTTCCAAGCCATAAAATCCTATTTTCCAATTTTGTTACTTCACATAACATAATTAATTCATTTACTCATAACTAGTTTATTTCCATGAAAAATACCAAATCAGTTCCAAAAATATTTCTTTTCTGGGATTTAGCAGAATATAGTCCCATATTGAACATATATTTTTCTCAGAATTTTTAAAATTCATTTACTATATTTTATATGGCCAAAACTGCAGAATATTTAGACATTTATCATAAATTGTATTTTTGTTCAAAAATTCCGAAATTTATAAGGTATACTCCTGTTATATACATGTACTCCCAATAAAAATTTCACTAATTTTGGAGTTAACCACAAGGAGTTATAAGGGTTTACTTTTAAAATAGTCTTTTCCCATAAAATCTATAACTCTTAATCTGTACATCCAAAAATCGCCATCTTTGGACACAATATAGAAAACTCATCAAATTATCATTTTAAATTTTTCCAGAATTTTTAAAGGTAAAAAAAATTACGAAACTACAAATGTATTTTCACCCGCCATGCGGTAATTCACGTAGACAGATCATTTCTACAATTTAATAAGGAATGAATACAAAGGATGTGAGACTCCAAATTTTATGAATAAAGATTTAAATTTCTTGAAATATTTTTTTGAATATTATGGTGTGGATTTGATATAATGTTATAGCTGTGGGTAATATTTATAAATTTTACAAAGTATGCAAGTTGTTATATAATATTCGATTGGTCGGGGAATATCCGTATGACGGCACAATCATTGGTGTACCCCACAACGGAAGTATTGTCGTAGTAAGAAAATGATGTAATTATCTTTTATAAAAATAACGGCGAAAGTGTTCACAATTAAAAGCTGTTGAACTACCCGATAGTAAAAGTACAATAATACGCGTGGTTTCATAGTAGCACACGGTATTGGTTTGTTGATGCTTACGTGAGAAGTCACTCAGGTATACTCAATTATTGCTACAGTAATTGCTGCATCATATCTCTCATATTATTGATTCGATTATTGTCACAGTATCATCTGTATAATATGATATATTATTAAATCAATAATTGAGACGACAAAGTAATTCATATTATTATTTGTAATATTGACAATGCCTAGAAGTTCTATCAAGGAGAGGTTTGGTCACCTAATTGCGCGCCAATAGAGAGAAATCTTTATCGGAAAGCCCCCTCTTTCCTGGGAACGACCTGGTTGTTAAATATTGTGATTTATAATATTAATGATGAATAAGTTCGTGTTGATTAAAGATGAAATTGATAGTTCCATTGTGTTGGAATTATTAGTGTTAGTGGAAATCGACATTTATTTCGATATTAATTGATGTTTGGAAGTTATCTTGACGATCGTAATTAATGCTTAGGATAAATAAGCAATTAATTGCTATTGAATCATATGATTATAACTATGTGTTCACATGTGTGTACTATTGATTCACATTCATTTACTATTAGGGAAGTTGGTGCAAGATTGATAATACTTGCATGACTAAGTTAAAAATAGAGTTATAGATGGAGGTACTATACTGTAATTCGTATTTTCACATAATTAAAACTATTGATTCACATGATTGAAATATTGATTCACATTATTTATTATTAGGGGAGGTGGTGCAAGTTTGATAATACTTGCAGGGCTAAATTAAAAATAAAAGAAAAGTTGAAGGTATTGTACTGTAATATTTCGAGCCTCAAAACGTGCAATTATCGAAACTATATTTTCCTATAAATAGAAGCTCATTCTTCCTTCATTTCTCACCAATTAACTAAAGCTATAGAGCAATTATTATAGAGAGAAATTATAGAGAGAAAGAAGAAGAGAAGTCTGCACTACCTCTACTCCAAATTATCGATTTCTTTTCTAAGGTAAGGGGTATTATTTCTTTCGTATTCATGAGAGAGAGCTACATTATCCCATTCTTTATTATTATATTGGAATAACTTTGTCTACATGCAAGTATCGCATACATGGTGAAATTCTTACATTATTCCATTCTTTATTATTCTATTGGAATATCCTATCATCATGTGATTACGCTAGACTTGGTTCCATTCTTTATTATTACGTTGGAATAACACATGCATGCGGCGGTCTATCGCTTGCAAGGTGAATTCTTCTGTTATTCCATTCTTTATTATTCTGTTGGAATATCCTGTCTGTGCGGATTACGCTAGACCTGGTTCCATTCTTTATTATTCTTCTGGAATAACTTTTCATGCATGCGATTCATCGCATGCATGGTGAATTCTTCTGTTATTCCATTCTTTATTATTCTGTTCGAATATCCTTTCTATGTGGATTACGCATGACCTAGTTCCATTCTTTATTATTCTGTTGGGATAACCTGTCTATGTGGATTATCACATGCATGGTGAATAATCCTTCATATTCATTCCTTATTAAATTATGGAAATGATCTGTCTACGTGGATTACCGCATAGCGGGTGAAAATCCATTTACAGTTTCATATATTCTATGATACTCATTTGGTTAAAGTTTTGGCTTCTATACTCCATGAAATTAGTAGAATATCCTGGATATTTGGGCTTCATCCGGTATCTTTTCATGGAAATATTCTTCTGAGCATTCTTGAATTTTACTCCACAAAGCAGTATCATGTTGACAATTTGGACGTAATTGATTTCAAGATAAATTAACTTATAAATCTTTAAAAGTTATTCTTGAACTTGTTTTATTGAATTATTATGTCATTGTCATCATCCTCATGCTTATATTGTGATGAAAGTCATCTTTGGCTTACGTGCATAGATGGACTTGGTATGATTATGACTAGGGATTATTCGGTATAATCATGACCTGTAATGTTATAAATGATGTGGTAAAAGTCCTCGGAGCTTTGTAGTGCATTGATGGGCGTTTTGGTATGATTATGACAAGGATTATTCGGTATAGTCATGACCATTGATTATTTAATGAATATCCTTGGCCGTAGTAGTGAGGATGACTCAATGATGTGGTTTATTTATTAAGTCGAGTCTCAAATGATAAAATTGATGAAAACATTTTAAATCATAGAAGATTGTAGATATCATGCTCTACTTAACTCTTCTAATAGATTGCTTATTCCGCTGCAGTTAAACTTGATGTCTATTGTATTTTATCAATTTAACATTGTTGAAGACTAATGATAATTTATTCTACATTATCTTAGTCATAATATTTCTTACTGGGCTAGTTGAGCTCACCCTTTCTTTCCTTTGTTCTCTTGAGAAATGAGAACGAGGGGACTAGTCGAGGAAGTTATTGACGGTCAGATGATAGCATTAGTAGTCCTCACTATTACGTTAAATAGTATGACAATAAATGTAATGAGGACTCCATTGAGTGTGGATATTGTCTAGATGACAATATTCTTATTAAAACTCTTAGATTATGTTTTTGTCGTATTTTTTTACATTTGTTGTATAATTAAGTTGTATGTGAATTTTGTACCATGTATTTGGGGACTCAAGATGGATGATGTATACCTATTTTGGGGGCGTCACAATTGGAATCAAAGCTTAGGGATATGATCCCTGGCTGAGATGTGAGACAAGAACTAGGAGGGGAGAGACGGGGAATTCCTTCGCTAGTATGACCTACCTAAGTTTATTTGGTATTTAATTGGTCGGTCAGAGTATAGGGATAATATGTGATATGTTAATTAACCCTTGTTTTGTAGCAGTATTTGAAAATGGCATGCGAAAATGTTGAGATAAACAATGAAGCACATGAGACCGTTGAGTCACCACAGATTAATGCCCAGGATAATGTGCAACCGGAAGACAATAATCCTCATGTAGATAATAACACCGATGAAATGGTGAACGATGGGATGGTCAGAGGCTTTATGCAATTCATGCAACATCAGGCGAAAGCGGCTCCTGTCCAAAATGCAGGTGAAAACACTAACAACTCTCGGACGGTCACCGCTAAGCAGTTCAAGGAGCTAGGACCATCGGAGTTTTTTGGAAAGCCAAAACCTCTTAAGGCGGAGATGTGGTTAAAGCAGATCACCAAGATATTTGATGTCTTGGGATGCTCCGAGGAGCAAAAGGTTCCCTTTGCCACCTTTATGTTGCGTGAAGAGGCAAATTACTGGTGAGAATCAGTAAAACGCATTATTTGACTGGCCTTTTCAAGATGTCTTGGAAGAAGTTCCAAGAGCTGTTCAATAACAAGTACTTTCCCGAAAGTATTCGTCACATGAAGGAGGTGGAATTCATCAAGTTAGAGCAAAACAATATGACCGTGTCGCAATACGAGACTAAATTTGCGGAGTTATCCCGGTTTGCATCTCATTTGATCGATAATGAGGAGTGAATACCTAGTTGAGCTCACCCTTTCTTTCATTGTTCTCTTCAGGAAATGAGAACGTAGTCGGGACTAGTCGGGGAACATATTGACGGTCCAGATGATAGCATTAGTAGTCCTCACTATTCTGTTAAATAGTGTGATAATAAATGTAATGAGGACTCCATTGAGTGTGGATATTGTCTAGATGACAATATTCTTATTAAAACTCTTAGATTATGTTTTGTCGTATTTTACACGACTATTGTATAATTAAGTTGTATTTGAATTTTGTACCATGTATTTGGCGACTCAAGATGGATGATGTATACCTATTTTGGGGGCGTCACAAAGGATCATTCACCATGCATGCAGTAATCCACATAGACATGTTATTCCAACAGAATAATAAAGAATGGAATAACAGAAGAATTCACCATGCATGCGATAGACCGCACAGACAGGTTATTCCAACAGAATAATAAAGAATGGAATAATGAGAAGAATTCCCATGCATGCGATAGACCGCATGCATGAGTTATTCCCAAGCGAATAATAAAGAATGGAACCGGGTCATGCATAATCCGCATGCACGAGGATATTCCAATGTAATAATAAAGAATGGAATAACAACAGAATTCACCAGGCATGCGATAAACCGCACAAACAGGTTATTCCAACAGAATAATAAAGAATGGAATCAGGTCATGCGTAATCCGCACAGACAGGATATTTCAACATAATAATAAGAACGGAACCAGGTCATGTGTAATCCGTACAGACAGGATATTCTGACATAATAATAAAGAATGGAATAATAGAAGAATTTCACCATGTATGCAGTACTTCACATAGACAGGTTATTCCAACATAATAATAAATAATGGAATAACAGAAGCTCTCTTCATGAATACGAAAGAAATAATACCCCTTACCTTAGAAGAAAACTGGATACTAGAATAGTGAGGTAGCAGACTTCTCTTCTTCTTTGTCTATATAATTTCTCTCTATAATAATTGCTCTATAGCTTAGTGAATTGGTGAGAAATGAAGGAAGAATGAGCTTCTATTTATAGGAAAATATAGTTTTGATAATTGCACGTTTTGGGGCTCGAAATATTACAGTACAATACCTTCAACTTTTCTTTCATTTTTAATTTAGTCATGCAAGTATTATCACATTTGCACCACCTCCCCTAATAGTAAATCATGTGAATTAATAGTTCTTCATGTGACTTAATAGTTATAATCATGTGAAAATACGAATTACAGTATTGTACCTCCATCTATACCTCCATTTTTAACTTAGTCATACAAGTATTATCAATCTTGCACCACCTCCCCTAATAGTACATGAATGTGAATCAATAGTACACACATGTGAACACATAGTTATAATCATGTGAATTAATAGCAATTAATTGCTCATTTATTCGATTAATTACCCAATTGGTCAATATAACCCCCAGACATCAATTATTATCGAAATAAATGTCGATTTCCACTAACATTAACAATCCCAACACAATGGAAATATTTTTCTCAAAAATTTCATTTTTGAAATTTCAAGTTTGACTTTTTTCGAAAAAGTCAACTGTTAATTTTTTTGACCAAAAAGTCAACCCCGACAAATTTTGTGTTTATAGTCTATTTGTACTAATTTCATCGTTCCGGACTCAAATATCACGTCCGCGTCTCCAAATTCAACTCCAAACTCAAATTCGATTTTTTTATAACATTCATCATTAATATTATAACTCACAATATTTAACAACCGTGTCGTTCTCGGAAAGAGGGGCTTTCGATAAGGATTTCTCTTATCATAGCGCAATTAGGTAACCAAACCTCTCCTCGATGTAACTTCTAGACATTGTCAATATTGTAAATAATAATATGAATAACTTTGTCGTCTCAATTATTGATTTAATAATATAACATATTATCACGAGATCTGCTTTGTGACAATAATTGAATCAATAATATGAGAGATATGATGCAGCAATTACTGTAGCAATAATTGAGTATAACTGAGGGACTTTTCACGTAAGCATCAATAATCAATACTGTGTGCTACTATGCAACCACGCGTATTACTATACTTTTACTACCGATTATTTTATGAAAACTTTCTTACTTTGAAAAATTTTCAAATATTACCCTTAACTTTAACCTTTTATCAATTTAACCATTTACCAAAATAGAAAAATTGAATACTTTTATTTCATAAAATCTGGGATCTCACATAATATTCTTGAGTTACTAATCAATATTATTATTATTCATTTGTTAGACATTTTAATATAATATTTTTCTCTTTTTGTTATTATTAATACTAATTCTTTCTATATTTTGAGATTTGCAAAATTCAAAATAATTAAAAGAAAGTAAAAATTAAATAAATATTGAGAAAAGAATTATCCTATTGAATGTAAATTTAATTATTAATTTTAAATTTTAATATTAATTAAAAAGTTAAAATAAAAAAATAGATTAAAGGAGAGAGAAAATGAGAGAAGATGAGAAAGATAGATAGAGAGTGTGGAGGAGGGGGGAGTGAAGATCTAATGAGAGAGATTAGTGTCATTTGTGAAAAAAATGAAGGGTATAATAGTTATTGTATTTGGTCAGATTTATTTATTTAAAATGACTTATAAGTTATTTTTTGAGAAATTAGTCATAGACAAACATCCAAATAAAAAAATGACTTATAAATTAATTTGACCAACTTACGAATCATGACCAAATAGACCCTAAATCACATCAAATAAGTAAAATAAAAACCAAGAAGTGATCAAAGAGAAGCTTATCCAAAAATACAGATGAATCCTCCCCAAATCTAAAAAAGCATAATTAAGAAAATAAAAATACGTGAAAAATAACCCACCAGAGCTAATCTGGAGGACAAAATCAAGGTTTCGATCATCGAATTGGAATAGATACAGGATGGATGGTCACTGGTCCAACCAATGATTAAATTATTGTTGATCCAGTGATGTTATTAATATATAAAACTATATATTATTAGTAATTAATAAAATTTTAAAAAAAAAATCGTTTTTTATGAACTAAAACATAATAAAGTTGAGTTACAATATTACTAAAAGTGGTTAATTTTAATATTAAAACTTTTTTTATACAAAAAAATTAAAAATCGGTTCATTAGGTCAATTTACCGATTTTACTATCAATTGGATAGATGATCAATCGATTTTTGATCAAATCAATAAAATCAGATTGAATCGAATCAGAAAATCGATTAATTTCAATTTTTATCGATTGAACCAGTTGATCGATCCGAGTTTAATAACACTGGACAGAATGGTCAAGCATGTGCTCGACGTCCTCCTCCCCTACAGCACCACCAACAACAACGGCCCTCTGATCATCAACCATGTCACCTACTGACCTACATCCCCAAAAAAGCAATTTTATTGTAGATTACCGAGAAACTGAACATGACTCTGGCTATTGGGTACATTCATTCTCTCTCTGTAAGACTAACACTTTATTAACATAAATAGAAAAGAAAAATAAATTAAAAAAAAACAGAGGAGAGAAAATAAATTTATTTTCTTTCTTTGTATTTGTGAATTTTAAAAATAAATTTTCATTTAAAAGAGTATAGTACTATTTCGCATTTATGAGACTGCATATGAAAATCACTAGAAGAATATTTTTGGTATTTTAATATGTCATCTAAATTTTTAAAAAAAATCATCCAAAATCTTTCTAACTTCGGAAGGAAATTATCTGAAAGAAAATTTGTTTAAAATTTCTCTTTTTTTTTTCTCCTTTTAAAAAACTCATAAACAAGTGACTTTTAATCTTTTTCTTAAACTTCCCTTCCTCTTCTACTTTCTTTTCTCCGCTTTTTAAATTTCACAAACACACTATAAATATAGACATGGATTTTGTTTTTTATAATCTAAAAATAAAAGTAATCAAACTCTATTTTATCACTTGATAAATATGAGCATTTTGCATTACAATTTTAAGATTAAAAATTCTTATTAATTTTTAAAGATAAAAATGCATTCAATAATTTATTTTTCTTATTGAATTGATCTCATTATCATGAAATATCTTTAATATAGTATGATCGTTATTAACAAAAATATTAAAATAAAAAATATATATTAAATAAAATTAAAGAAAAAATATAATAGAGGAAAGCCAAATTCAAATTAAAACTTAACTTGACTAATACGACTTGTTAAGAGCTTATTCTAAAACTGACGAAATTCTTAATTTCACAAAATAAAATAGACACAATGAAAAATGCCCCATGCCAGTATACCACAAGCCTGATCAATGCAAGTGACTCAACTTGGGTTATTAATCTTTTGATCCAATATGTGTTTTTTGTCAAGTTTCAATGCCAAGGGCAGATCTTCTGTTTTTAAATTTCATGTTCTCATTGTGTCCCCCCACTTAAATTTTGACACATGTTATTTTATTTAATTTTAGAATTAATTAGTGTTAAGTAAGAAATTAGGTGTCAAAATTTAAGTGAAGGGACATAAAGGGACAGAAAAATTAGGGACAGAGGATCTGCTCTCTTCAACGCCATATTTACACAACCCATTGTTTTGGTTGGCCCAAATTGGAATTGGAATTGGAATTGGAAATGGCCTCTATATTATAAATAAGGTACAATTACATATTATATTACATTTTTAAAAATAATTACAACAATAGTTCACTCATGAAATATTTACACAATTAATACATTTTTATATTTATTTACAATATTAGTGCTATTAGGATTCCTTAATTTAGGGAGTAGTTATCTCTATAACTTCTTCTCTCTCTCCTCATCTAACAATTGCATACTAATCAAAACATCATGAACAAATCAAAAAGCGACATCAGCAACTTTTCTTAAATGTTACAGCGGATCAAAACATCATGAGCAATGCAGACAAATGGAAAACCCATTTCTCTCTCTCCTTTCAAAACATCATGAGCACATGAAAACCCATTTTCTCTCCTCCTCTTAGTATTTGAATTCGATCCTGTTACATCTTGATCCGTCAGTCCGGTTCTTCAACCATTTCACTAGAACAAATGATTGATGTATCAACCTCAATATCAAATGGGAAATGGCTATTACGAATATGATCACCTGGGGGCCCAAATGCAACATTTCAATTACAGTTTCTATGGATGAAGTGAGGAAATTTTTCTGATAAAATAATCAAAAGCACTGAAAGGAAGAAGAGAACAACAGACAACCTTTGCAATCTGTTATCCTTCACCTGCGATTTTTTCATAGTACAGTTGCTGCGATTTTTTTATAGTACAGTTGGTAGCCAAACATTCATACCAAGGTAACCAATTCAGTGTTATTAGGTTTCTAATTTATTTTTAAAAAATCTTTTATAGTTTTTTTTTAATAGTGCAGTTGGTAGCTAACACTTTATACAAATGTAATCAATTCAGTTTTATTGGATTACCAATTAATTAAAAAAAATCTATTGTAGATTTTTTTTTATAATGCAGTTGGTAGCAAAACCTTAATACAAAGGTAACCAATTCATTTTTATTGGGTTACCAATTAATTATAAAAAATCTACTATAGATTTTTTTTCATAGTGCAGTTGGTAGCCAAACCTTAATACAAATGTAACCAACAAAAACTAAAATTATTACCTTTAAAAGTTTTGGTTACCAACTGCACTGAAATTTCTCTTGGTTACCCACAAAAAGTAAAATGGTTACCTTTGTATAAATATTTGGATACCAACTGCACTAAAATTTATTTTTTTCTCCTTTTAATTTCTCGGACTAAATCAACCTTCGTCATAATGGCATAAATTTGTGGTAGGCGTCCATGGTGTTGAAGACGGCGAAGGGAGGAGGAAGAAGATAATGCCGTGAAGGGAGGATGAAGATGACGTTGCCAAACTTTGAATATTTGAATTTTAATTATTATTTTTGAATTTGTTTTGTTTGTTAGATCCAAGATATTTGAATTTGAATTATTAATTATGGTAGTTATTTCTCCTTGATTTTAGGTTTCCTTATTATTATGAATTGAATCCTATACTGATTCCCTAAATTAAGGAATCCTAATTGCACTAATATTGTAAATAAATATAGAAAGTATATTAATTGTGTAAATATTTTATGAGTGCAATAATATTGTAATTACTTTCTAAATGTTGTATACTTATGTAAAGGACCCTATAAATAATGTTACTATCACATAAAAAAGGCTCACATAATACTCATATACACACATGTATATTTATGGGCCCACATGTCAGGCGGGGTCCACAGTATGCATGTGTGTGTATGTGAGCATTATGTGAGCTTTTTTTATGTGATATGGTAGCATTGTTGTTATACTATAGACTTATCTAACAAGATTAGTACTTCCTTCTATTATAAAATTAGAGATAAAATTTAATTTTTAAATTCAAACAACATTATATTAAATTTCAAATTCATGTCAATATATTTAATTTTTGTTAATCTAATTATTATAATTGTATAATATATAACAAAAACTAATAATCACAAAATTTCATTCTAAACTTTTATGAGTCACATCAATTTTAAAGTTTAATATATTGATATTTGATTAAATTATATCTCTAATTACGGAACGGATTGAGTATATGACATGATTATAATGAATAAATTTATACTCCTTTTGTTTTAAAATTAGAGATGCATTTTGACTATTTTGAGTCCATTCGCGAAAATTTATAATTCAAAATTGATATAAAGTTATTTAATTCTAATACAAACAAATATAATAATTGTAAATTTAACTATAGAATACTACTAACTATCATCTTTGTTTGTTTTCAAAATTTGAACGAAATTATATCAATTTCGAGTTTTGAAATTTCACAAATTAAATTTAAAAAATTAAAATATATATTTAATTTTGGAAAGAATACAGTAAAACATAAGATAAGTAGGGGTGAGCAATTCGGTTATAACCGGTTATAACCGAAAATCAAAATATTCTTAATTTTACTATCTGAATAACTAATCGAATTTAAAAATAATCGAATAACCGAAAACTGAATTTACTATTTGATTATTTCGGTTAATACCCAAAATTAAGTTTATCAAACAAAAAAATTTATTTTAAATTGGTAATACTTGGACCATGTGGCATACACTGTTGAAGGCAATTACTACATAATCAAACAAAATGATAGTGGCCACAAATATGCTTTAAAGCATGCACTTCATCTCTGTAAACTTTCTAATGATAATAAATGTCTAACTTCAAAGAAAATAACATTAAGTGTGTATTCAGTTATAAAGAAAGGGTTATATACATCCACAAATAATACACAAAATGACTAAATCAAACCCATATCCTTAACAGTTAACAAACTCATCAAGCAAAACAATAATTTTTTGTTTGCAAAATGGAAGAAAAATTACAGTGATCAGTTAATGTAAAGATATTGTACAAATATTAAAAAAGAGCAGCTCACACTGATAGTGATGACAAAACATGATTTGAATTTGGGATAAAGAGAGTGAGGATCTGAGAGAGGCGAAATAGAGTAAGGTGGTGTTTGATAAAATTGAGTGTTAAGACCAAACAGTTTAGATATCTGAATAATATAGAGCATCTATTCAGAATTGTGTCTGAATGAAAAAATGTTATTTGATAATTAATTTTTTCAAAATGTCTGAATAACATTATTTTACCATTTTAACCTTATGTCCAAAATGTCTTTTTTTTTCATTCTCTCTTTACATTTCCCAATGTATCAACATAGATTATACAAGTTTATTTCCTTTTCTGATCTGTCTTCAAAAGCCCTAATTTTTTTATTGAACCTACAGATCTGCAATCATGGCAAAAGAATTCAACGTCCCACAGGTAGTTTTTCCGTCCGATAAAAATTCCGGAACCGATGCGGAACCCACACACATGTACAAACAGGGAACATTCTAATATTTCATAAGGAGATCATTATAAAGATGGAAGGAAAGAATCAATAAACCCCAAGAGAAAATTGGAAGAAAATAAAAGAGGGGCATTGAAAATGAAGGTTTGTTGCTTGAGTATTTCTATGTTCATGGTGTTCGTAGATTCTCAAACCCTGGCATGCTCGACTCCCAACTGCACAATTTCAGCCCCCACGAAGATGTTGATCTCCAACCCTCAACCCTAGTAGATTTAAAGTTGATCTCCAACCCTCAACCCTTTCCACTTTTTGATGACATTTGGGTTGTTTCAATTACTTCTTAAGGTTATTTTTGTCCTAAAAAATATAATCTCGTTCAGATGTGACTCTGAATGGTTTAGAATTATTTTTGAATCTTACCGATTAAGAGGCATATTTTTTTTTTATCAAACATGTTGTGTCTCTGACTGAATCAGAGGCACTCCTATTAAAAGGATTTAAGACACAAACAAACACTACCCAAGTCTTGAGAGTTAAACTTAAGTCTTTAGTTTTTTATTATTAAAATGTCTATTAGGTTATTCGGGTAACCGAATATTACAATTTTAATAATCGTATCCAAAATTAAAAACCGAATAGTAAAATGGTTATAACCAAATTGCAGAAAATAACCAAATAACTAAAAAAATTCGATTTTATCAAGTTTTTTTCCCAACCCTAAACATAGGTTTTGAATATATTCCTAATGGTTACTTTCATTTCTCTTAAAATAGAGAGACATATTTTAAAAGAATGTCTTAGGGACGAAGTTATCTGTTAACGCCAAGATCTTTCCACACGTCCCAATCACGTAAGACACGTCCGATCCTGCATAGTAAATACGACAACACCAAAAGCTTGATGGCTTCGACCGTCGGGGGATAGCTCCAGCGTGAGAGTCAGTACAGGGGATCACAAGGTTAACAATGGAGGAAAATAATATCTAGTGTACTGAGAGAGAAAAAAATATCAATAACCTTTCTCTTGGGTTGTCCTTATTCACTTATACTCTCATGTTCGATTTTCCGTGCCACCCACTATCCTCCAACACAGCCCCCAATCCTGGTGATCTCATCCGACTGCATGCAGCCCACCTGCTCCATCCCATCATTGTTCTCCACCGCTAGCCGACTAGATCCCATCCACATTAATGCATGACAAAGGCGATAGTCAACTGTTATCTTTCATCATTATCGGTCAAAGCCTAAAAATGTAGATATTTAGTTATCTAATGGGTCGGTCCAACAATTTGGCCCAAGGCTTTCAAGACCCAATCAAGATAATCCACTGACTTGACCCAATGGCTAGGCCTAATAACACTAGGACCCAATAATGATAACCCAATGCACATAAAATATCATGACCTAACATTGCCCCTAGTTTTTATTAAATAAACTGTTTAATGAAAAACTATAAAGGTCTCTAATCCCTGTCAAAAAGAATACAATAGGATTGTTAAAGGCCCAAAACGGAACTTACCGAGGCCCAACTGGTAAAGAATTTAAACAGTAAGGCAAATTAAACCCGAAAACCCAATCCGATTAATATCTTTTCAAATTCACCATCATTGCCTGCATTAAATGCGCCAGCCTCGTGCCTGGTGAATAACTGAAGAGACAACTGATATAAGAACCCTTTTTCCCCAAAATTGACAGCTTTACCAACTCATTTTGAAAATCAGGCGCCTTGAACTTCTTTCTTCCTCTCGATCTCTATCTCTGCAAATCATCAGCAATGGCTTCCCAAGAATTCGGTCAAGAAAGTCCTCTCAAGGTAACCCCTATCACCTCCATTCCTCCTAGCCCAAGCCCTACCAAAGGGGCTTCGGGCTCTAACCCTAAATCAACCGCTATTCCTAGCAAAAATCCACTTCTGAAACCCCTTCCTTCACCTTCTGAATTTTTTAAGAACACAGAACGTTTTTCTCATGCCAACACCCCTTCCACGGTTACCGAAATCGAATTGCGCAACATTCAGACTCGGTATCAGATTCCAAACACCCATCAACTGAGAAGGCATTCCTCATCTAAGAGGATGTACCAAAGGCCGGATGGTTGGACTGCCATTCCTCTTACCATCTTAGAGAAGGGAGTCCATTTTCCTCTTCATCCCTTTCTGGTTACTCTCTTAGGGTTTATTGGTGTCGAATTTTCCCAACTCGTCTTGAACTCCTATATCCACATTTTGGCTTTTATCGCTTTTTGTCATGAGGTAGGAGTTACACCTACCCTGCACTTTTTCTTTTCTGCTTATTACATCGGTAAATCTCGTGAAAAGGGGTTTAAATCTCTGAGTAAACAATCGTCGAAACTCGGCGAAAACTTCGAGAGGCGTTCTTTGATAAATACCCCCTCGAGTAACAAGGGATAACACAAAAAATGGTTCTTTGTTAGAGGACCAGAGATATCTTCTCTCCCGGATTGGACTACTGCTGAGAAGTTATCTGCAGATGTTGGGGATATCTCCGAAGAACGCATTAATGAAATGATAATGCTTCTGGAGAACTTCCCGAAGAAAGACTGGAGCTAAGATTTTCTTACCAAACATGTGACGCCCCCAAAATAGGTTCAATCCACCCAACCCATTCTGAGTCGCCAAATAAATGGTACATAAAACAACTACAACTTTATTAATACAATTGTCGTGCAAAATACGACAACACAAATAATGTGAGTTTAAATACAAATATTATCTTCTAGACAATATCCACACTCAAATAAGTCCTCATTATACTTATTGATATACTATTTTACAAAATAGTGAGGACTACTATAACAACTACCTTGGACCATCACTCCATACCTCGGCTAGTTCCTGCTAAATTCTTACCTCCTAAGACGAAAAATGGAACAAGAAGGAAAAGGGTTAGCTCAACTAGCCCATTAAAGAATATTATGACTAAGATAATATACAACAAATTATCCTTAGTCTTCAACAGGGAAAAAATCTGATAGAATATAATAGACAACAAGTTTTAGATCAACAACTGCAGCGGAAACAACAATTCATTAGAAGAGTTAAGTAGATAATGAAATCTACTATCACCTATGAATTTAAAATTCCATCATCAATATTTTATCCCTGTAACATCAATCAATATACATCTTGAATCAAATATTCATCTTTTCACTACGGGCCAAAGATATTCATTTGTATCACCAGTTGGTCATGTTCATCTCAACACTGCTCATCTTTGACCACGGCCAAAGATATTCATCGAGTAATAATACATCTTTGCACTACAGGCCAAAGATATTCATCAAGTATCACCATTAAGGACTGAGGATGATGAAAAACATTTTAGAGAACGAATCTAGTGAGATAAAAGGATAAAGTTTAGAGATTCGTACTTTAGATAACTCAAGTTTAAAAATACTCCATAATAAACCATTGTGGAGTAAAATTCAAGAATAAAGATAAAAAAATATGGATACAATCAAAGATAGTAACCATAATAGACATCTGGGACAAAGAAGAGAAAATTTCATTTTTCGGTGAATAGTGACGTATACGTGAATAGTATCGTATACGTGAATAGTAACCCCGACACAAAAAGGTAGAAATTTCACAATCAAACTCATATTAATATTTCGGCATAATGATATTGAAGAAAATAATATCATTTAAGAAGAAAATAACATTCCTTACCTCAAAAGAATAGTACTCCCGGCTGAAATTTTGGATATAGTGCTGAAAGAAACTTGTACTGAATAGCAACTCTCAAAGTATCTAAATACTCACAAAATACGCTCGATAATATATATATATATAGAGAGAAAACTTATGTTTTTGGTGTGATTTTCAATTCTAACTAAGCACCCTATTTATAGGAAAATGTTAGAACGCCAAAGGAGACTAAAATAATAAAATAATATTATTTCTTTTCTTTTCTTCTACGCACCAACCATTTGAATTAACAAGCCAGCCATCTTGGAAAAAATTTTGAAGCCCACATGTTTTTAAACAAAAGTGGGTCCCACCCAATTTTAATAAAAAAATCATTTTAATTTCTGAAACTTCAATAATTCATAATAAATAGCCATTTTATTAGAAAAATACTAATTTTATGTCCATTCCATATGAAATTGAATTCTCTACAACTTTGTAGCTTTAAGTTTTTCCAAATTCCAAACCAAAAATATCCGAAATCCACAAACGGATGATTTTCAATACCTCATAAAATTCATAACAAATCATATGTTAATTTTTAACGGTTCAAAATTTGTGAACATATACTCAACTTATATATGTATAACATATCCAAAAATCACAACGATCCAACGGTCGGATTAAAATTACAACTCACGCAATAGAGCTTTAAGAACACTGATTTGATTTTTAATACCTCCATTCCGACAAAAATACTGATATAACACCTCAACATTAATTCCTTCAATTATATCCACATAAAAATAAATATTTTCTTATCATATAAATCAATAAATAATTATTCACAAATAATATTATAGAATCACAATAATGACAAAGCAGTAGTTTCAGGAAGAGGGGCTTCCGATAAGGATTTCTCCTCTCGGGTAGCGCAATTAGGTGACCAAACCTCTCCTTAATGTAACTTTCTAGACATTGCCAATAATGCTATCTAATAATATTATTCAAATAATATGAATTATTGATATGATATTGGGAAATCATCAAAATGACAATTATTGAAACAACAATAATATAAAATATCAACGCAAAGCAATTATTGAATCAATAAAATAAAATATTGAGCAAGAATTATCGTAACAATTATTGAGAAAGTGCCTTCTTACGTAAGAATCAATAATTCAAAAATACCGTGTATGTAGCATCGCGTGCAACCACATACGACATCGTATTTTAAACCACCGTATTCCAACAACGGTTAATCTGTGAATAACTACTGTAGTTATTTATAAAAACTTAAACTTGTCGTTTTCTTCATCCGACAGTTATTCTGTTATGGGGCCCACAAATGGTTGCGTCGTCGTACGAATATTCTCCGACAACAAGAATATTTCACGACCAAACGAATATTTCTCGACAAAAATGAATATTTTATAACCACTTGCTTATTTTGCAAAATTTGCACATTTCACCCATAACCAAAGTATTATATCAAATTATCACCTTATTATTTCAAGATAACAAATAGAGAAATTCAATTTTATTTATAATAAGTTGGGGTCTTACAAAACAGGCGTGGTTATACGACCACAAACGTAAGTATCGAACTGTTCTCTTACATAATTTCTGAAACTTTGTGATAATATTAGTTCTGAATTGTTATCATTTACTCCTTGCAGTGTCTCTGATCAAACCAACCTCTTCAGACGTGAAAAATCTTGAAGAGTTCTTGTCTAAGAAAGATTCAGAATCCCTCGGTGAACCTTCCACTGCTGAACCTCCTGCCGATGAGCCTCCAATAGATGAAATCCAAATAATTGACCCTCAGTCCACCGAAGCTCCTTCCACAACCGAACCTGTTCCTCCTCGCCGAAAGAAGAGAGTAGTTCGAAAAGCCAAACCCACTCCTCCACCAACGTATAGCGAGAGTTTTCTTGACCTTCCTCTGGATGAACGGAGTCGAGTCATCCATACCAAAAAGAGGAGGACTAAAGTAACCCCGCTTACGGTCGAAGAACTAAGAGTACCTTCTGCTGAAGCCGAACTCCCCCTAGTGGTGCCTGTGGAGATTGTCGTTTCTGAAGAGGAACTAGAAGAGCAAGCAGAGCCTACTCCAGCCTTGACTCACAAAAGAAAACACTCTTAAAGTGATCAACCAGAAATAATAGTCGAAACTATACTAGTCCAGCCATCTCCTCCTCGAACTGCTTATACCCAACCACCACCTCCTGAGCAACCTCCGTCTTCTCCATCATGGCCATCCTCATGCGAAGGTGCCTGAATCCGTGGCTTCCCCTACTCTCTCGCCAGAATTGAATGAGCATTTCCCCTTCCAGCTCTACGATTCCTTCGTCTGTGATACTGACGATCATAGATTTGGTAATAGCTCAATCATGGACCTGATTGATGAGGGTATGAAGTATCAGGCCAAAGTAAGTCACTTTTTGACTTCCTTACTTATCTTGTTATTCTTTTATCTGAAATGGGTATACTGATGTTGAATATATGCAGAAAAATACTGTCTTCGGGCGCCTCCGTCATAAATACAAAGAAGCTGAACCTGAGGAGGATGCTGCTCGAAGAGAAAATGCCATTTTGAACTCTGCGCTGGCAAAGGAAAGAGGTGATCACAATATCACCCAATTCAATAATGAATGCCTTCGGAGAGATCTGGCCCAGACTAAAGAACAGATAGAGAAGATGAAGGCAGATCACCAGGTGATCACTGACATGAACGTGGATCTGGTTCGAAGGAACGAAATCATCGTTCAGAGAAATGAAACCCTGGTGAAGACCAATAAAAGCCAAGCTCTCCAAGTAAATGAGTTCGAGACCAGAGAGCTTCATCATCTGAAAGAGCGCCAGAAGATTGACGATGAGGTCTGGGAACTTCGTGCTCTTAGAGACTTAAGTCCTCCTCTGACCGAAGAGCTACGGAAAGACATCCAAATGAACTACCGAAAATCAGCTGAGCTGAATGAGGAAATTGTTCGGATGTTTTCTGAAGGGTATGAAGAATGCCAAAGCAAAGGCAAGGCAAAACTTGTCGAAGCTAAGGTAGATCCATCCCTCCTCGACTCATCGAAAGGCGAAGATGATGCTTAATGATGGCTTAATTATTAGGAACTTCTGTAAAAAAAATTCCATCTTTTTTATGTAAACATTTACGTATTAATGAAATATCAACTTTATTCCTTATGACTTCTGTATAATTGCTTCTTGTCAATAATTCAGTATCAATCAACTTGAAAAATGTACAAGCTTCTTTCAAATTTAACTTAAACTGTTAGCCAATAATTGAACAAATTATATAACAGATAATATTTAAGTAAAAACAAAATCCGAATTCAACACTTAACAAAATCAGGTGATAAAGTAATGCAATACTTATCGTTACCGAAGTGTGAGACAGATCTTGTAAAAGATTAATCCAGCTGAACCTCCTTACATCATCTGGACTTTGTTTACCACGCAGGGCCTAACAAATTCTGAGGATACACCAAGAAAATAGGCTACCATCGAAGGGTCAGTAAGTCCACCCAAACCTCCTTTCGTCAATGAAATTTGTTTACCACTCGGGGACTAACAAACTCATACGGACCACCTGCCAGATAGGCTACCATCGAATGGTCAATGAGTCCACCCGAACCTCCTTTCATCAATGAAATTTGTTTACCACTCCGGGCCTAACAAACTCATACGAAACACCTGTCATATAGGCTACCATCGAATGGTCAGCGAGTCCACCCGAACCTCCTTTCATTAATGAAATTTGTTTACCACTCGGGGCTTAACAAACTCATACGGACCACCTATCATATAGGCTACCATCGAATGGTCAGCGAGTCCTCCCGAACCTCATTTCAACCATGAAATTTGTTTCAATGAAGAGAAGATTAATTGGGAAAAAAGAATCTTTTATTGATGATGATTTAAATATTTACAGACTCTAGTGTACTGACACTATCTTTACTGAAAATACTTCCAAAGTCTACCAACATGCCAAGTATTCCTGATTTTAGACCCGTCTAATGCCCTTAACCGATAAGTCCCTGACTTCGGTACTTCAATGACTTCATAAGGACCTTCCCAGTTTTGCATTAGCTTTCCCAAATTCTGAGGCATGGATGCTTCAACTTCTCTGAGAACAAAATCTCCTACTTCAAATCTTCGAAGCTTTACCCCTTTATTATAATGCTTAGTTACTCTTCGTTGATAGGCTGCCAGCTTTATCAAAGCTATCTCTCTAACTTCTTCCAGCAAATCCATGTTGATCTTCAGCCCTTCATCATTGTATATCTCTTTGAACTGACCAACTCAAAGACTGGTAGATCCAATCTCTACAGGGACTAAGGCATCAGTACCATAAGCCAACTTGAAAGGTGAATCTCCTATAGTAGTCCTCGTTGTAGTTCGATAAGCCCATAATACACTGAGCAGCTCTTCGGGCCATCTTCCTTTAGCCTCATCCAATCTACGGTTGATCCCATTCAAAATCGTCCCGTTGGTTACTTTGACCTGTCCGTTAAACTATAGATGAGCTACTGAAGTCTTTCTATGCTGAACCCCTAGCTCCTTCAAAAATGCTTCAAATTTTGATCCCACAAACTGGCGTCCGTTGTCTGATATTACCACCTTCGGAATGCCGAAATGAAACACTACAGATTCCTTTAGAAACTTCAAACACTCTTGTTCTGTTATCAGTCTAAGTGGCTTTGCTTCTACCCATTTGGTCATATAATCAATGGCAACTATAATAAACCGACACGACCTTTAGCTTTCAAAGAATGGACCGAGATATCTACCCTCGTGACAAAAAGGGTATAGGAGATAGAATCGAATATAACTCTTCTGGTGGCTGATGTGGGATAGGACTATTCAACTGACACTTTGGACACTTCTTCACATACTTGGTAGCTTCCTTAAAGATGGTAGGCCAATAGAACCCCTTCTGAAGTACTTTGTAGGCTAACAACTTAGCAGCCATATGGTCGCCATAAATACCTTCGTGAATCTCTTGAAGAGCATATTCAGCTTCGGATGGAACCAAACACTTCAACAATGGAGACGAAAAATCCCTTCGATAAAGATCCCCATCAATAAGAACAAAGTTAGCACTCTTGTATTTAACTTTCTTGACCAACATCTGATACGAAGGAAGGACACCATCTACCAGATATTCTAAATATGGGGTCAGCCAATAATTAGAACGCTCAACACATGTCACTGATTCATGTTGGATACTAGGCTGCTGCAGAATCTCCAAATAAACTAATCCATCAAAAGTACTAGCATCCGTAGTAGCCAACTTTGATAATGCATCGGTAATAGAATTATAATTACGCTCAACGCCTTAAAACTCATAGGAGAGGAAATATTGAAGTCAATCCTTCAACTCTGCCAGGTACTTGATTATTCTTGGTCCTCGTGCTTCATACTCTATAATAACCGTGAATTTTAAGTCACTATATACGTATGTACATTATCGGTATTTAAAACTTTGTGTTATATAGTGATTTAATATGTGACAACATATGTGAAGTGGTGCATGGATCAATAAACGTATATACTATAGTTATGGATATATACATTTATAGATTTCATTAAAAATGAAAGCTTCGTAACCTAATTATACATTAGGTGAGACAATTAAATAACCTAAGGGTTATGGTAATAAGGAAAGGTTAGTATTTAATATGTATACTAACTTAAGTGGATAATCTTGTTATTTCAAGTGACTAATAATTTTAAACCTATTTCTAGTAAACCTAATTAGGTTATGAGCTAAAGTCACATGTATAAGTAATTAAATTTCATAAGATTGGGAATGGAAACCCTAAATAAACAATTTGGGTAACATATATTAAAATTGTTAGACTATGTTTATTACATGGTCCAAAACAATTAAAGGAGAAGCCCAAAAGAAATAAAATGCAAGCCCAAACTTAGTCCACTTGATTAAGGGTATTTTAGACCTTTGATTTATCTAATTTATGCATTAAAATAAAGGCTAAATGAAGGAATTAGTGGACATATATATAGCTGGCCACATTAGCCTTTTTAAGGCAAGAATATTAAGTTAATCAAGTTCCATAAGTAGAAGTCTTACACACAAGGACAAGTGTGTCATGCTCCCATTGATGGAAAGCTTAATTAACAACCTTAATGGCATGATTAGGCATGATTAGGAAGGGATAAAGCTAACTCTTTTGTCCAAGGAACAAAAGAAATATGGAGGATATTAGCATTCCACTCCAATTCACCAACATAATATATATCTCATTTCATTTGACTCCTCCACCATTCTTCTTCTTCTTCTATTTTCTCCCAACCCATGAAAACACAAAGCTTAGCTAGAGAGAGAGAAAGGAAAAGTTCAAATTCTAGAGAGGGAGAGGATTTTATTGTTCATGCATCCTAAATTCATAACCTACTTTGGAAGAACAAGAAGGATAGCAAAGAAAACTAGGTGAGGTTCTCTTCCATTCTTTTTCTTATTCTTCTTCTATTTTGGTTTTTACCTCAACATATATGGGGGTTATGGTCTAATACTCAAAGTACCCTAGTTCTACATGTCTCATGTGTAGGACTAAGTATCTTGTGTATTAGAATATAGATTTAGAGGAAGGAAATGAGCATATGTTCTCCAAGGGGTGAATTAAACCCTTGTTTTTCTTCCACTAAATCTTGTGTAACTCAAGTTTTACAACTTGGATTTGTGATTCGTCGAAGGGGGGGTGCTAGATACATGAGTTATCTAGTAAACTCAAGTGGTAGAACACAAATCTAGCAAGTATTGAAGCCATGGGGGCTGTTTTCCCCAAAATAATCCACACAGAGAATTAAAGTTTTAAAACCCTAAAAAAGCTACTATCCCCATTTTTCTTAAGGCTATTTCGGACAGTTTCAAGTCTTTTAAAAATCTGGAAAAAATCACAGAGGTACCTTAAGAAGTTATCTACGTGTAGGAAAAATAACGGACATGTTTTGATTTATAGGCTGTACGTAATGACTATTTTCGTAAAGGACTCCTAAATATTAACACCCGAATTTCTCACAGTGTATACACGGGAAAAATCCGAAACGTTTACAGTATGTTCATATATGTTATGAGAGTATACCCTAAAAGTTTCAGAATTATCTGAGCAAAACTCGATTTATGAAAAATGGAGCAAAATCCGAGTGTTTTGGGCACTTTAAAATTAGTAAATCACTTTCTAAAATTCCAGAAAAATTTGGGGATCATTGTTGAGTCATATACTGTCCAAACCCAGAAAAGAAGAATTTTTGAAATCAGTTTGGTATTTTTTCTAAAAATGATGAAGTTATGAATAAAAGGAAATAAATAGTTAAATGATGTCTTAAATAAGAAAAATGTGATTTTAATGCTTGAATATTCCTAATATATAATAATATGACTATTTTAGGGCATTTTGGTTATTTATAATAAGAAATATTATTTATGACCTTTTATGGATATTTAATAAGTGGTTTTATAAAGGGTGAACAATTAGACTAAATTATTTATTGATCTAATAAATTATTAAAATTTTATTATGATATTAATAATATTAGAATATGATATTTTTAAGTAAATAAAATATTAAGATTAAAACTTCATTAAAATATTATTAAATGGTTAATAGTATTTGATTTACGCATTAATAAATGATTAAAGTATTATTAAATGATTAATAATATTAGATTAAAATATTATTAAAAGATTAATAATATTAAATTAAAGTATTATTGGATGATTAAAATATTATTAAGTAAATAATAATATTCGAGATTAAATAAAATGTTATTAAAAATGTAATAACATTAGTAAAAGAATAAAATATTATTAAATGATTAATAATATTAGTAAATGAATAAAATATTAATACTATTGGTAAATGAATAAAAGTATTATTAATTGATTAATGATACTAAAGCATAAGTAAGATATTATTAAAGTAATAATATTAATGCATGATTAAAATATTATTAAGAGGATTAATAATATTAGTAATGTATTAAAATATTATTAAGATGTTAATAATATTAGTAAGCGAATAAAAGTATTATTAGTGAACTAATAATACTAAGAGGTGAATTAAATATTATCAAGATTAATAATATTAAGAAAGGTATTTGTTATTTAATAGTAACATTATCGAGGCAGTATAATATTTCTAAGAACTAAATGTAATATATAATATCTATGTGATTACATAATCTAATGTTATGCTATGGCTAATTGAAAGATTAACTATAGGTCTCTCAAAGGAAGATAATTAAACTACCTAGCGGATAGAATTTAATTGCGTAGCCGTAACCTACAAACGAGGCAAGTTTCCTAACTCAAACTCGAGTTATGATTTTCAAAGCATGTTAGTGAATAATTATTGATGATTATTCACATCTATAATGATTATTGAAATTCGCACTTTGTGCAATTGAATTCATGTTCTATTATTATTGAACTGTGAATTAAATTAAAGTTCTTTCATTCATGAACTGTTTATGAGATAGATCTATGCTAATTGTATCACTAGATCAAGCGTATGTTTAAATTTGTTAAATCAAATGTGTTTTAAAAAGTCGTTCTTATTAAATTGATATGATAAGAACTCTTGACTGAGAAAAGGACGAATTTGATTAAGGCATGATATCGATGCTAGATTATTAAGTGTTTATGCATAAATCATGGGATATAAAAGACTGATCCCCTTGAATACCAAAACTTATTAAGAGGTCCAGTTTAAATGACTGAGAACCTTGGTCGATGTTCATGGTTATTTCAAAACCACTCAGTACACGTTATTCAATTATTCGAATATTCAATTGTTGATTATTAATTCATGTTCCTTCACAATCTTATACTATTATTGAACATTGAAAGCAAAACTTCTTTCTAGTCATGATATATCTCCCTTGTATATAAACTTACTAAGTAAATTAGTTGCTTACCATTGTTATATCATGACATTTGTTTCAGTTAAGCTTGAAGGATCCAATACGAAAGACAAAGGCAAGGGCAAGATCCAAGAATAGTTTAGAATGAATGTTAGTTATTATTATCTGATGGAATTTCTTATGTAAACCTTTTGTAATATGAATGGTGTGTTTAAGTTAAGGTTAAGAAGACCTTGGGACTATGTTATGAAACTTTATTATAATGAACAATGTATGTTTATTATTCTGTAATAGTTATAGAATGCTTATGACGATGATAGATCGTGAGCACAGAATCTGAGGTTAGAGAACCTGGATTTGGGGGCGTCATAGGTTGGTATCAAAGCTATATGTTATAAACATTAGGAATGCGAAACCTAGGTTATAACCTTAGTAGAAAACTCTTATAGAGTATGTTAGGAGATGGATTGTGAAAATTCATCGAGTATGTGTTGTACTTAATAAAATATTATTTCATTTTATCAATGAATATATTTTATTGTAGTACTGATGTTGTATCCTTGTTTTATTATAGGATGCCGAGTGTTAGTCAGGGGAGCCATTCCGTATACCAGGAGGAGGCCAAACCAGAGGAGGTGATGGATACCTTGCAAGATGTGATTATCAGTGACCTGCTAGAGAAAAACCATGCACAGGAGTAGAGGATTTTACAGTTGGAGGCACAGAATATGACTCATCGGTACATGGAGCAGCAGTATAAAGATGCTGCTAATCAAGCACTGATTGAGCTATCAGAGGCGCGAGTACAGCTAGAGCAGGAGAAGGCAAAGTTCGGAGAGCTGAGCATTGAGCATCTGGCGATGCGGGGTGAGTTTGACGTGGAGATTGTAGATAAGATTCGCGTGGAGAAGGCATTTTATGAGTCAGCCAAGCGGGTGGACCAGTTGGAGATAGCACTGCAGGCCAAGAAGGTCAGGGTCGAGACTTTAGGACTGGCGCTAGACGCAGCATATGAGGGCCAGCGCAGTGGGACTAGGAGGGCGCATTTCGAGATAGGTGAATCGAATCGATCCATTCGACGTAGAGTTATGGAGGGGTTGTTTCCCCAAGAGCCTGTTCAGGTGACCCAGCAGGGCCACTAGTGATGATTATGCTATGGACCAGTTGTAGATAGATGCATTAGTACCCCTTTTTGTGTAATAGGGTTTTAGTTTGATGTAGACCTCAGCAGGTGTGAGGTAGTAGGTAGTTAGGTAGTATCCCTATTTGTGTAGGGGAGTATCATTTTGAGTTAATCCCATCTTTTGTGTTTAAAATGGGATAGTAGCATTTATAAAAATATACATGTATTGAACATGTGAGACATCGAAGATTGGTATATGAATATAAATGCATTATTATGATATGTGTTGGAAAATTTAAATAGTAAATTGTCTATTTAATGTTATGTGAATCCAGTAGACTGAATTGGAAAAAAAAAATTTAAACAAACTTAACCCACTAATCAGGGAGAAAGACTTCCAAATCTTGGTAATTTAAAACTCTCACATAATGATCATCTGATTGTTTGAATACAGTAGCGTATTACATGCTAAGTACTTATATGACAATAAAACCCGAGTAAAGTGTTAGAATTTTATTTCACTAAATAATGCTGCCCAGACGTGTACTAAGGAACCAAGAGATCGAAGAGTCAGTTAATAATGCAGCGGGAGCTCAACTTTAGATAAGTGTGTCATATTGTATACGTCATTTGATATTTAATTTTGGTGAACTGAATAGGGTGAGGTGAACCCAACTTTGGAAGGGTGTTTTGCCACTATCATACAAGATGTCTAATGACATACAACCTCGTGTTATCATAAGACAAGGTTGTGCACATCCACTTGCTGAGTATATCTACGAGCACTACCTATATGATCTTGGAGTTTATTTGAAATATAATTTTCACTTGGAGACAGTGGAGATAGTTATATGTCAAAAAAAGACTCACCATTGGAAAGAAGATGATAGTAATCTTCTCATTTTTCTTTGGGGTCTATTGGGTCAACCAAGGATAATTCTGTGGACATATGATATCTATCATAACCTAGACGCATGGCCTCCCATGTACGAAGGTTTCCTTGATCACTTCCCAAAGATTTTAATTTCTAGAATAGTTTTTGACTGTACTTTTATGTAAAGTACTAGTGTAAGGTTGTGGTTGAGGCACCATGAGAGTTACATACATTTGTATTAAAAATCACAGTTTAACTGTGGTCGTATTCTGTACGACAGTTCAATAGTTGTATAAATGAAGTTTGTATTTGATTTTTATAGAGTGATATCTGGCGACTCAGAATGGGTCGTGTGGACCTATTTTGGGGGCATCACAAATGGTATCAGAGCTTAAGGATATGGTCGTTGGTGAAGATATGAGTCTAGAACTAGTAGGGGAGAGACGAGTAATATACTTCGTTATTGTGTGACCTACCTAAGCCGAAATTTTTACTTGATAAGTTGACAATTTGTGATATGTCAATTAACCTTTGTTTTGAAGATATATTCTAGAATGATATCTGAAATACAGGAGATGAGCAATGGAAAAAACATGATACAGAGGATATAACCGGGAAGGTACAATATGAAAAGAAAGCAAGGTATTCTCATCTCTTTGAACTACCAGGTACGTAAATTTTGAGGGCGAAATTTCATAAGGAGGGGAGATTGTGAGACCCCAAATTTTATGAAATAAAAGTATTTAATTTTTCTATTTTGGTAAATAGTTAAATTGATAAAAGTTTAAAGTTAAGGGTCATATTTGAAAATTTTTCAAAGTAAGCAAGTTGTCATAAAATAACCGGTAGTAAAATTACAGTAATATGCGTGGTTGCATAGTAGCACACGGTATTGATTATTGATGCTTACGTGAGAAGTCACTCAGTTATACTCAATTATTGTTATAGTAATTGCTGCATCATATCTCTCATATTATTGATTCAGTTATTTTTACAGTATCATCTACATAATATTTTATATATTATTGAATCAATAATTGAGACGACAAAGTTATTCATATTATTATTTGCAATATTGACAATGTCTAAAAGTTCTGTCAAGGAGAGGTTTAGTCACCTAATTGCGCGCCAATAAGGAGAAATTCTTATCGAAAAGCCCCTTCTTTCCTGAGAATGACCTGGTTGTTAAATATTGTGAGTTATAATATTAATGATGAATAAGTTCGTGTTGATTAAAGATAAAATTGATAGTTCCATTGTGTTGGAATTATTAGTGTTAGTGGAAATCGACATTTATTTCGATATTAATTGATGTCTGGAAGTTATACTGATAAATCGGGTAATTAATCGGATAAATGAGTAATTAATTGCTACTAATTCACATGCTTATATAACTATTTGTTCACATGTGTGTACTATTGAATCACATTCATGTACTATTAGGGGAGGTGGAGCAAGATTGATAATACTTGTATGACTACGTTAAAAATGGAGGTATAGATGGAGGTACTATACTGTAATAAGTATTTTCACATGATTATAACTATTGATTCACATGATTGAACTATTGATTCATATTATTTACTATTAGGGGAGGTGGTGCAAGTTTGATAATACTTGCAGGACTAAATTAAAAATGAAAGAAAAGTTGAAGGTATTAAACTGTAATATTTCGAGTCCCAAAATGTGCAATTATTGAAACTATATTTTCCTATAAATAGAAGCTCATTCTTCCTCCATTTCTCACCAATTCACTAAAACTATAGAGCAATTATTATAGAGAGAAATTATAGAGAAAAAGAAGAAGTGAAGTATGCTACCCCTCTACTCCAGTATCCAGTTTCTTTCTAAAGTATGGGGTATTATTTCTTTCGTATTCATGAATAGAGCTATTGTTATTCATTCCTTATTATTCTGTTGGAATAACCTGTATACGCGAACTACCATATGTGACGCCCCCAAAATAGGTATACATCACCCATCCTGAGTCGCCAAATATATGGTACAGAAAACAACTACAACTTTATTATTATAATTGTCGTGCAAAATACGACAACACATACTGCGAGTATAAATACAAATATTGTCTTCTAGACAATATCAACACTCAAATAAAGTCCTCATTACAATTATTGATGCACTATTTTACAAAATATTGAGGACTACCAAAACAGCTATCTTGAATCATCACTCCATACCCCGGCTAGTCCCTGCTAAATTCTCACCTCCTGAGAAGAAAAATGGAATAAAAAGGAAAAGGGTGAGCTCAACTAAACCAATAAAGAATATTATGACTAAGATAATATACAACAAATTATCCTTAGTCTTCAACAGGACAAAATCTGATAGAATACAATAGACAACAAGTTTTAGATCAACAACTACAGCGGAAACAACAATTCATTAGAAGAGTTAAGAAAAAAATGAAATCTACTATCATCTATGAATTTAAAAGTCCATCATCAATATTTTATCCTCGTAACATCAATCAATATACATCTTGAATCAAATATTCATCTTTGCACCTACGCCAAAGATATTCATTTCATATCACCAATTGGTCATGTTCATCTCGACATCTGCTCATCTGCACTACGGCCAAAGATATTCATCAGTAATCATTCATCTTTGCACTGGGTGCCAAAGATATTCATCAAGTATCACCATTAACGACTGAAGATGATGAAAACATTTTAGAGAACGAATCCCAAGGAGACAGAAGAACAAATATTAGAGATTCGTATTCCGGTTTATCCAAATTCAATAATACTCCATAATAACCAGGTGTGAAGTAGAATTCAAAAATAAAGATTAAAACATGGATACAATCAAAGATAGTAACCATAAAAGACATCTGGGACGAAAAAGAGAAAATTTCATTTTTCGGTAAATAGTGCCGTATTTGTAAATAGTGCCGTATACGTGAATAGTGTCGTATACATGAATAGTAACCCCGACACAAAAAGGTAGAAATTCTATAATAAAATTCATAACAATTTCACAGCATTATGATATTAAAGAAAATAATATCATTTAAGAAGAAAATAACATCCCTTACCTCAAAGAAACAATACTTCGGAATGAAAGGTCGGGTGTGATGCTGAATGAAACTTGTACTAAATAGCAACTCTCAAAGTATCTAAATACTCACAAAATACGCTCGATAATATAGAGAGAGAAAGAGAGAAAGCTTATGTTTCTGGTGTGATTTTCAATTCTAACCCAAGACACTATTTATAGGAAAATGCTAAAGACGCAAGGCAGACTTGACTGCTCTAGGATGGCTTTACCGCTACTATTGCCACCCACCACATTTGAAATAAAATTTGAGCACATTTCTCACCAACCAAAAGTGGGGCCCACTCAATTCTAGAATTTTCCACCAAAAATCATTTATAACATAATTTCTGAATCAGTCACATCTTAAAATTCATAACAAATCATACATTCATTTTTAACGGTTCAAAATTTGTGGACATATACTCAACTTATATATGTATAACATATATAAAAATCACAACGATCCAACGGTCGGATTAAAAGTTATAACTCATGCAATATATCTCAAGAATAGTGATTTGATTTTTAATACCTCCATTCCGACAAAAACACCTCAATATTAATTCCTTCAATTATAACCACATAAAATAGATATATTCATCAATTATATCCACATAAAATAAATATTTTCTTATCATATAAATCAATAATTAATTATTCATAAATAATATTACAGAATCACAATTATGATAACCAGCCGCTTCTAGAAAGAGGGGGCTTTTCGATAAGGATTTCTCCTTACTGTCGCGCAATTAGGTGACCAAACCTCTCCTTAGACAGAACTTTCTAGACATTGCCAATAATGCTATCTAATAATATTATTCAAATAATATGAATTATTGATCTGATAATGGGAAAATCATGCGGTGACAATTATTGAAACAACAATAATATAAAATATCAACACAACAATTATTGAATCAATAAAATAAAATATTGAAAAGTAATTATCGTAACAATTATTGAGTAGTGCCTTTTACGTAAGAATCAATAATTTAAAAATACATGCAATACCGTGTGCTACTTCGTGTAACCACAGCGTACATCAGATTTTAACCAATTAGGATAATCCAACAAAGTGTTAAGCAGTAACTACACCAATTATTTATAAAAACTCAAACTTGTCATTTTTTTCATCCGACAGCTTATTATTACATTATGAGGCCCCAATGAATGGTCGCGCCATTGTACGAATATTCCCCGACAACAAAAATATTCCACGACCAAACGAATATTCCCCGACAAAAAAATGAATATTTTATAACCACTTGCTTATTTTTAAAAATTTGCACATTTCACCCATAACCAAAGTATTATATCAAATTAACTCCTAATTATTTCAAGATAATAAATAGAGAAAATTTAATTTTATTCATAATAAGTTGGGGTCTTACAACCTCCCCTCCTTATGAAATTTCGTCCTCGAAATTGACGTTCATACCTGGTGTTTCGAAAAGGTGAGGGTACCTCGCTTTCATTTCTGATTCCAACCCCCAAGTCATTTCCTCAATAGCATGGTTCCTCCACAAAACCTTGACTTGTGGTATAACCTTTGTTCGTAGGATATGCTCTTTCCTATCCAATATCTTGACAGGTACCTCCTCGTACGTTAAATCTTCGACTATCTAAATGCGGTTCTAACGTTAATAATGTGGTTTGGGTCTTTCACATATTTACGAAGCATAGATATGTGAAAAACATTATGAACATGAGACATACTTGGAGTTAATGCGAGTCTATAGGCCACATTTCCTATTCGGTCAAGAATCTCAAATGGACCAAAAAATTGTGAATTGAGCTTTCCTCTCTTCCAAAATCTTGTAACTCCCTTCCATGGAGCAATACGTAACAGTACATGATCTCCAATATTAAACTCCACGTCCTTTCGATGAAGATCAGCATAACTCTTTTGTCGATCTTGTGAGGTCTTTATACGTTGCCGGATCATTTGAATCTTTTCTATTGTCATGCGTACTAATTCTGGTCCCAAAAATGTTACTTCTCCCACCTCGTCCTAGCATACTGGAGAATGACACTTTCGTCCATATAACGCCTCGAATGGAGCCATGCCTATACTTGCTTGATAACTGTTGTTGTAGGAGAATTCCACTAGTGGCAAGTACTTATCCCAAATTCCTTTAAAATCTAGGACATAGAGTCTTAATAGATCTTCAAGGGTTTGAATAGTCATTTCTGATTGCCCGTCCATTTGAGGAAGGTATCTTTGGTCGAATCAATCAGAATCCGTGCCCATAGCTTTCTGCAAGCTAACCCAAAATCGTGAAGTGAATCTTGGGTCACGATCCGAAACTATGGATACTGGCATGCCATTCAATCTCATAATCTCGTTTACGTACATACGAGCAAGACATTCAAGGGAATAAATTTCACGTATAGGCAAGAAATGAGCAGACTTGGTTAATCTATCAACAATAACCCAAATCGCATCTATACCTTGAGAAACCTTGGGAAGTCCCGTAACAAAATCCATAGTAATGTGTTCCCACTTCCATTCCGGAATCTTAAGTGGTTACAATGGACCTTTTGGTACTTGATGCTCCGCCTTTACACGTTGACAAGTTAAACACCTCGAGATAAACTCTGCGATCTCTCTCTTCATATTGTTCCACTAAAATGTATGTCGAATATCATGATACATTTTGGTACTCCCAGGATGGATTGCAAACGGTGTGTTGTGTGCCTCCATCATAATTCTATGCTTCAAGTCAGAATCGTTAGGAACGCAAAGTTTCGAGTTGACTCTAAGTATTCCTTCTTCATCAATTCTTGCCTCCGGAATAACACCTTCTTGCACTTTCGTCTTCATACGTATCATCTCTGGGTCTGTGGCTTGAGCAGCTTTAACTTTATCGATTAAAGTCAGTTCTACTCGTATATTTGCCATCATCATGTGGGTCCCTGGAGTCTTTAACTCTATCTCCATCCTTTGTAAGTCGTATAAAATGGGTCTTTATGTTAACAACATCGCACTCGTACCCGGATACGATCTTCTACTCAATGCGTCAGCTACAACGTTTGCTTTTTCAGGATGATATTGAATGTTATGGTCGTAATCTTTCAACAACTCAAGCCAACGTCGTTGCCGTATGTTGAGTTCCTTTTGGGTGAAGAAATATTTGAGATTTTTATGATCCGTATAAATCTCCACTTTCTACCCATACAGGTAGTGTCTCCAGATTTTCAACGCAAAAACGACTGCTGCCAACTCCAGATCATGAGTAGGATAATTATTCTCATATTCTTTGAGTTGTCGCGAGGCATAGGATATGACTTTCCCATGTTGCATGAGAACACATCCTAACCCTTTGCCTGAAGCATCGCTGTAGATAACAAATCCATCCAAACCAGATGGTATTGTCAGAACAGGTGCTGAAATGAGTCTCTTCTTGAGCTCTTGAAAACTCTTCTCGCATTCCTCGCTCCATACAAATTTTGCATCTTTCCGAGTCAACTGAGTTAACGGAGTAGTGATTCGAGAAAATCCTTCCACGAATCTCCGATAATAACCAATTTAAGCCAGAAAAGTCTGCGTATGTCGATCCACCAAGCTTGATTTGCTCCCAACTTTGTATTTCTTCAATCTTCGCCGGGTCAACAGATACTCCATGTTTTGACACCACGTGCCCAAGGAATGCTACTTCCTCAAGCCAGAACTCTCATTTCTTCAGCTTGGCATATAGCTTGTTTTCACGAAGCCTTTCAAGTATCAGCTTCAAATGGTGCTCATGATCTTCACGGCTTTTGGAATAGATGAGGATGTCATAAATAAAGACAATAACAAACTGATCTAAATATTCTTTGAATACTTGGTTCATCATATCCATGAAAGCAGCAGGAGCATTAGTCAATCCAAAAGACATGACTAAATGCCTGTACCGAGTTCTGAAGGCAGTCTTTCGAATATCCTCAGTTTTAATCTTCAAATTGATGATATCCAAAACGAAGATCGATCTTTGAAAAGAATTATGCTCCTCAGAATCGGGTCAAACGAGGTCATCAATGCGAGGTGGGGATACCTATTCTTGATGGTGACATGGTTCAATTCTCGGTAGTCAATACAAAGTCGCATACTCCCATCTTTCTTCTTTATGAATAAAATAGGAGCACCCCAAGGAGATGTACTAGGACGAATGAAACCGATGTCTAATAACTCCTATAGTTGGACTTTTAACTCCTGAATTTCAATAGGAGATATTCAATATGGGGTTTTAGAAATGGGTTTTGTACCTGGTTCAAGTTCAATAAAGAATTCAACATCACGTTCTGGGGGTAGACCGGGAAGTTCTTCAGGAAATACATCAGGAAATTCTCTAACAACAGGAATATTATTCAAATCTAACTTGTCTTTATTGAAATCCATAATATCGGATAAGAAAGCTTGACATCCGTTTTTCAATAAACGAATAGCTTTGTGGCTTGATATGATAGTGACTGATTTTAGTGGTTTAGTTGCTTGAATTCGCATAACAGGTTGGTTAGGAATATGAAAACTAACAACCTTACGAAAATAATCAATTTTGGCATGATGATGGTTAACCAATTAATTCCTAAAATCATATCAAAAGCAAGTATCTTTAAAGAGATAAGATCAACAGGTAATGTGATAGTGCCAACTTGGATCAAGCAAGATTTATAAACTATAGATGTAATGAAGGTTTCACCCAACGGAGTTTCAACAGATAAGTTAAAGTCCAATTTCTCCGGAGTCAAGTTTAAACGTTGAGCACAAGCATGAGAGATAAAAGAATGGGTAGAACCGGTATCTAGTAAGGTATAAACTTCGTAAGAATTCAAGAATAGCTTACCCATGATCACCTCGTTCGGGTTCCTCACGTCTTGGCCAGTCACGATAAACGCTCTTCCAGGAACCGCTGATTTTGACTTATCTGGGACAGCCCTTGGAGTCACCATCCCCGCTGAACTTGGTTTTGCTACAAAATAATCCCGAGCTATGTGACCTTCCTTTCCACAGTTATAACATACCTTGGATTGTTGTGGATAGTTTGGGCTGATATGTCCCTCTTTCCCGCATTTGTAACATCTAACTAGCGGTCGTTCTCCCTAGAATTTTTTGTTGGTGCTGGTGCTGCTGCAGATGTCTTCCCGTCATTGTTGAATCTCCTCTTTTTGAAATTACCACTTGACTCACCTCTCCTATTATCATGGCCACGATTACCACCCGAGTGGTTACCGCCTTTGTCCGTATTTTTCTCTCCTCGCTGGTTATCATCGCTCTGATGACTTTTGTCACCGATATGACCCTGGTTGTGATCCCTCGGTTGAGTATACTCATTATCTCGCTCTAATAATTGAGCCCTGTTGACAACATCTAAATACAGAGAAAATTTATGAGAGATAAGGTATTGACGAATCTCGGGTTTTAGACCTCTCAGAAACATCCGCGTCATACGTTCCTCATTTTCTGCCAAATGAGGTGTAAACCCGGATAACTCTGCGAACTTCGCCTCATACTGGGACACCGTCATGTTGTTCTGTTCTAGTCTAATAAACTCTACCTCCTTCATATGACGAATACTTTCAGGAAAGTACTTGTCATTGAACAGTTTCTGAAATTTTCCCAAGACATGTTGAGTGCTGCTGGCTGGGTACGCTTCACAGATTCCCACTAGTAATCTGCCTCACCACGGAACATAAAGGTGGTGAATGGAACCTTCTGTTCCTCCGTGCAGCCCAAGACATTGAATATCTTGGTCATTTGCTTAACCCACGTTTTCGCCTTAATTGGATCGGGCTTTCTCCAGAAATCTGGTGGTCCCAACTCCTTGAACTGCTTGGCTATGACAAACCTCACGTTGCTATTATTTCCACCCGTATTTTGTACACGAGCCTCCCTCGTCTAATTTTGCATTAACTGCAAAAAGCTTCTAAACATCGCGTCGTTCATCGTTTGCTCGGTAGTGTTGTTTACAGTAGGAATATTGCCTTCCTGTTGCACGTTCTCTTGGTTGGTAATCAAAGGTTGTTCCACAGTTTCATAGACTCCATTATTAACGTTCTCAGCTACCATTCTTAAAAATTGCCATAAAACAGGGGTTAATTAAACAAATTAACATATAACATAATATCCCTATATTATGACAGACCAACAAATAAGCTTAGGTAGGACACACTAGCGAAGGATTTACTCGTCTCTCCCCTCCTAGTTTTATTCCCCGATCTCCACCAGAGACTATATCCCTAAGCTCTGATACCAACTGTGACGCCCCCAAAATAGGTATACATCACCCATTCTGAGTCGCCAAATACATGGTACAGAAAACAACTACAACTTTATTATTACAATTGTCGGGTAAAATACAATACAACACATATCATGAAGTTTAAATACAAATATTGTCTTCTAGACAATATCAACACTCAAATAAATTCCTCATTACAATTATTGATGTACTATTTTACAAAATAGTGAGGACTACTAAAACAGCTATCTTGAATCATCACTCCAAACCCCGGCTAGTCCCTACTAAATTCTCACCTCCTGAGAAGAAAAATGGAATAAAAAGGAAAAGGGTGAGCTCAACTAGACCAATAAAGAATATTATGACTAAGATAATATACAACAAATTATCCTTAGTCTTCAACAGGACAAAATCTGATAGAATACAATAGACAACAAGTTTTAGATCAACAACTACAGCGGAAACAACAATTCATTAGAAGAGTTAAGTAGAAAATGAAATCTACTATCATCTATGAATTTAAAAGTCCATCATCAATATTTTATCCCTGTAACATCAATCAATATACATCTTGAATCAAATATTCATCTTTTCACTACGGGCCAAAGATATTCATTTGTATCACCAATTGGTCATGTTCATCTCGACATCTGTTCATCTTTGCACTACGGGCCAAAGATATTCATCAGGTAATCATTCATCTTTACACTACAGGCCAAAGATATTCATCAAGTATCACCATTAACGACTGAAGATGATGAAAAACATTTTAGAGAACGAATCCAGTGAGACAGAAGAACAAATATTAGAGATTCGTATTCCGGTTTATCCAAATTCAATAATACTCCATAATAACCAGGTGTGAAGTAGAATTCAAAAATAAAGATTAAAACATGGATACAATCAAAGATAGTAACCATAAAAGACATCTGAGACTAAAAAGAGAAAATTTCATTTTTTCTAAAAATAGTGTCGATTTGTAAATAAGGTCAGATATCGTGAATAGTGTCGTATACATGAATAGTAACCCCGACACAAAAAGGTAGAAATTCTACAATAAAATTCATAACAATTTCACAGCATTATGATATTAAAGAAAATAATATCATTTAAGAAGAAAATAACATCCCTTACCTTAAAAAAAAAGATTTTGGAATGAAAGGTTAAGGGTGTGATCTTTGAATGAAACTTGTACTAAATAGCAACTCTCAAAGTATCTAAATACTCACAAAATACGCTCGATAATATAGAGAGAGAAAGAGAAAAAGCTTATGTTTCTGGTGTGATTTTCAATTCTAACCTAAGACCTATTTATAGAAAATGCTGCTAGACGTCAAGGCAGACTTGACTGCCACTCTTAGGATGGCTTTACCTGCTACTATTGCCACCCACCACATTTGAAATAAAATTTGAGCACATTTCTCACCAACCAAAAGTGGGGCCCACTCAATTCTAGAATTTTCCACCAAAAATCATTTATAACATAATTTCTGAATCAGTCACCTCTTAAATTCATAACAAATCATACATTCGTTTTTAACGGTTCAAAATTTGTGGACATATACTCAACTTATATATGTATAACATATCTAAAAATCACAATGATCCAACGGTCGGATTAAAAATTATAACTCACGCAATATATCTCAAGAATAGTGATTTGATTTTTAATACCTCCATTCCGACAAAAATACCTCAACATTAATTCCTTCAATTATAACCACATAAAATAGATATATCCATCAATTATATCCACATAAAATAAATATTTTCTTATCATATAAATCAATAATTAATTATTCACAAATAATATTACAGAATCACAATTATGACAACAACGGTAGTTCTAGGAAAGAGGGGCTTTCGATAAGGATTTCTCCTTAGTGACGCCGCAATTAGGTGACCAAACCTCTCCTTGAGCGAAACTTTCTAGACATTGCCAATAATGCTATCTAATAATATTATTCAAATAATATTAATTATTGATCCGATAATGGAAAATCTTGCAAGCGATAAATATTAAACAAAGAATAATATAAAATATCAATGCAAAAGAATTAGTGAATTAATAAAATAAAATATTGAAAAGTAATTATCGTAATAATTATTGAAAGTGCATTCTTACGTAAAATTAATAATTCAAAATACTATGCAATACCGTAAGCTACTCTTGTGCAACAACCAGCGCCAGACATCGTATTTTAACCATCGGATAATCCAACAGTGTTAACGGTAACAACTACGCCGTTATTTATAAAAACTCAAACTTGTCGTTTTCTTCATCCGATAGTTATTCTGTTATGAGGCCCACGAATGGCTGCACCGTCGTACGAATATTCCCCGATAACAAGAATATTCCACGACCAAACGAATATTCCCCGACAAAAAAATGAATATTTTATAACCACTTGCTTATTTTGTAAAATTTGCACATTTCACCCATAACCAAAGTATTATATCAAATTAACTCCTAATTATTTCAAGATAATAAATAGAGAAAATTGAATTTTATTCATAATAAGTTGGGGTCTTACACCGTATACATGGTGAAATTCTTCTGTTATTCCATTCTTTATTATTATGTTGGATTATCCTGTCTATGCGAATTACGGATGACCTTGTTCCATTCTTTATTATTCTATTAGAATAACCTGTCTGCGCGGTCTATCGCATGCCTGGTGAATTCTGTTATTATTCCATTCTTTATTATTATGTTGGAATATCCATGCATGCGGATTACGCATGACTGGTTCCATTCTTTATTATTCTACGTTGGAATATCTTATTCTGACGGATTATGCATGACTGGTTCCATTCTTTATTATTCTGTTGGGAATAACCTGTCTGTGTGGTCTATAGCATGCATGGTGAATTCTTCTGTTATTCCATTCTTTATTATTCTTTTAGAATAACCTGTCTATGTGGATTACCGCATGCATGGTGAATGATCCTTTGTATTCATTCCTTATTAAATTGTGGAAATGATCATTGATGTGGATTACTGCATGGCCAGTTAAAATTCATTTTGATTTAGTAATTTTTTGAACATTCAAAAATTCGGAAAAATTTGGGAGGATATTATGATAAGTTTTCTAACATCTCCAAGTGGAATCACCGAAAGAGGAGTTGTAGATTTTGTATGGACTATTTTTAACAAAGCACGAAAAAGTGAAAAGGAAAAAAAAGCTTACGCCCAAAATTTAATAATAAGGCTGTTTTACCACTTAATTTGTGAGAAAAATTCGGCCTTTTGAGAAATGAAAATATATGGTATAAAGTACCTCTCGTCCAAAAATGAGCTCATTCCACTTAAAATGAGCAAGTTATGACTATTTCAATATTTAGGTTTTTCCGAATTTAAAAACGCTATATAAGGAGTTCTATAACTCAGATGACCATGAAATTTAAACCTGGAAGCTCACGTTAACATGTGTAAGATCACGCCAATATTTGGGAATTTACGGAGTTAAACTTGAGGTAGCTAATTTCTTAAGGAATTAATTAGAAATTGATTTTTGAAAAATACTTAAGGGAGTTGAAAAATTATAAAAAAAATACTTGTTGTGTATGAAATATATGTATATATGTTTGGACAAAGGATAGAAAAATAATAAGTTGATTTGGTAATTTTTCATAAAAATGGTTTAGTTACGAACATATGAGTTAAATATGTTATGTGAAGTTGAAAAATTGGTAAATAGGATTTTATGGTTTGAAAATCCTATATAAGGTATATGCATATTTATGATGAGGGATTTGATCATCGGTGATGAAATCTTATGAGTATGGCATTTTTGAATGATTAAATGCATTATTTGGTAAAGTTTAAACAATTAAAATAAATTGTTTATAAGTTTAAGAAATGATAAAAATATTGCTATAATATTAATGATATTAGATTATGAGATTATTAAGTGATTGATAACATTGGGATATTCTTAAACCATGGATAAATTATATTATAAATGTTTAATATTTATCCTTTATCTCATTTGATTGATTCTTTATATTATTATCATGATCCTCATGCTTATATTGTGTTGAAAGTCATCCGTGGCTTACGTCCATAGATGGACTTGGTATGATTATGACCAGGGATTATTCGGTATAATCATGACCGTAATGTTACAAATGATGTGATAAAAGTCATCTTTGGCCCGTAGTGCATATATGAACTTGGTATAATTATGACCAGGGATTATTCGGTATAATCATGACCGTAATTGAAAACATGAATATCCTTGGCCCGTAGTGCATGGATAATTCGTGGTCATAATACTAATGAATATCCTTGGCCGTAGTGCAGGGATGATTTGATGATGTGAATTAATTATTAAACTGAGTCTCAGCGATAACATATTGATAATACACTTTTAATTCGTAGAAGATAATAGATATCATGCTCTACTTGACTCTTCTATATACAGTTGTATGTCTTTGGCTTGTAGAACAAAGATGAATTGTTGATGAATATCTTTGGCCCGTAGTGCAAAGATAAATTTATTAGTATGATTATGAACAAGAATTATGATTTGGTATTACCATGATTTTTGGTGTTTCAGGTGAAGATAGGCGATGAAAATTATCTTCGTCCTGGGTACGAAGAGGAATTTAGAATCACAATTATGATTATGAGTTATTCATATGATTGTGGACAGAAATTGTTGATTGATGTTACAGGGATAAAACATTATTGGTGGACTTTTAACATGGAGAAGATAATAGACCTGATGGTCTATTTGACTCTTTTAATGGATAGCTCGTTTCGCTGCAACTATGGTTGAAAAGTTTTATCATCTACCATATATTCTAAATCTCTGATTTATTACTAATAAAGGCTATTGATGATGTAAATGATATTCTTTACTGGGCTAGTTGTGCTCATCCTTTTTGCTTCACAATTCCTTTCATGTAATAAGAGTGTAGCTGGGTCGAGCAGGGGTAACAAGAGAATAGAACGGTGGTCTATAGCTATTGAGGTTCTCCCTAAATAGTATTAAAACAATTTTATTGAGAACTTTAGATAAGTGTGTCGTATTGTATACGTCATTTGATATTTAATTTTGGGGAACCGAATAGGGTGAGGTGAACCCAACTTTGGAAGGGTGTTTTGCCACTATCATAAAAGATGTCTAATGACATACAACCTCGTGTTATCATAAGATAGGGTTGTGCACATCCACTTGCTAAGTATATCTACGAGCACTACCTATATGATCTTGGAGTTTATTTGAAATATAATTTTCACTTGGAGACAGTGGAGATAGTTATATGTCAAAAGAAGACTCACCATTGGAAAGAAGATGATAGTAATCTTCTCATTTTTCTTTGGGGTCTATTGGGTCAACCAAGGATAATTTTGTGGACATATGATATCTATCATAACCTAGACGCATGGCCTCCCACGTACGAAGGTTTCCTTGAGCACTTCCCAAAGATTTTAATTTCTAAAACAATTTTTGACTCTACTTTTATGTAAATTACCATTGTAAGGTTGTGGTTGAGGCACCATGAGAGTTACATACATTTGTATTAAAACTCACAGTTTAAGCGTGGTCGATTATACATTTACGATTCAGCGATTGTATAAATGAAGTTTGTATTTGATTTTTATAGAGTGATATCTGGCGACTCAGAATGGGTCGTGTGGACCTATTTTGGGGGCATCACAAATGGTATCAGAGCTTAGGATATGGTCGCTGGCGAAGATATGAGTTCAGAACTAGGAGGGAGAGACGATTAATATACTTCGCTAATGTGTGACTTACCTAAGCCGAAATTTTTACTTGATAAGTTGACAATTTGTGATATGTCATTTGACCTTTATTTTGAAGATATATTCTAGAATGATATCCGAAATATGAGGAGATGAGCAATGGAAAAATCATGATCTGGAGGATATATAGGAAGGTACAATCCGAAAAGAAAGCAAGGTATTCTCATCTCTTCGAACTACCAGGTACGTAAATTTCGAGGGCAAAATTTCATAAGGATGGGAGATTGTGAGACCCCAAATTTTATGAAATAAAAGTATTCAATTTTTCTATTTTGATAAATAGTTGAATTGATAAAATTTTAAAGTTAAGGGTCATATTTGAATTTTTTTTAAAGTAAGCATGTTGTCATAAAATAACCGGTAGTAAAAGTACAGTAATACGCGTGGTTGCATAGTAGCACACGGTATTGATTATTGATGTTTACGTGAGAAGTCACTCAATTATACTCAATTATTGTTACAGTAATTGCTGCATCATATCTCTCATATTATTGATTCAGTTATTTTCACAGTATCATCTGCATAATATTTTATATATTATTGAATCAATAATTGAGAAGACAAAGTTATTCATATTATTATTTGCAATATTGACAATGTCTAGAAGTTCTGTCAATGAGAGGTTTGGTCACTTAATTGCGCGTCAATAAGGAGAAATCCTTATTGGAAAGCCCCCTCTTTCCTGGGAACGACCTGGTTGTTAAATATTGTCAGTTATAATATTAATGATGAATAAGTTCGTGTTGATTAAAGATGAAATTGATAGTCCCATTGTGTTGGAATTATTAGTGTTAGTGGAAATCGACATTTATTTCGATATTAATTGATGTCTGGGGTTATATTTATAAATCGGGTAATTAATCGGATAAATGAGCAATTAATTGCTACTAATTCACATGCTTATATAACTATTTATTCGCATGTGTGTATTATTGAATCACATTCATGTACTATTAGGGGAGGTGGTGCAAGATTTATAATACTTGCATGACTAAGTAAAAAATGGTGGTATAGATGGAGGTACTATACTGTAATTCGTATTTTCACATGATTATAACTATTGATTCACATGATTGAACTATTGATTCACATTATTTATTATTAGGGGAGGTGGTGCAAGTTTGATAATACTTGCAGGACTAAATTAAAATTGAAAGAAAAGTTGAAGGTATTAAACTGTAATATTTCGAGCCCCAAAATGTACAATTATTGAAACTATATTTTCCTATAAATAGAAGCTCATTCTTCCTTCATTTCTCACCAATTCACTAAAGCTATAGAGCAATTATTATAGAGAGAAATTATAGAGAAAAGAAGAAGAAGTCCTGCTACCTCTACTCCAAAGAGTATCCAGTTTCTTTCTAAGGTAGGGGTATTATTTCTTTTCGTATTCATGAAGAGAGCTATTGTTATTCCATTCCTTATTATTACATTGGAATAACTCAGATATCTGTTGGACTACCATATACATGGTGAAATTCTTACATTATTCCATTCTTTATTATTATGTTGGAATATCTGTTTGTGTGTAATTACGCATGAATTGGTTCCATTCTTTATTATTATGTTGGAATAACTTTATGCATGCGGTCTATCGCATGCTTGGTGAATACGTTGTTATTTCATTCTTTATTATTCTTTTGGAATATCCTGTCTTTCATGGATTACGCATGACACGGTTCCATTCTTTATTATTCATTGGAATATCACATGCATGCGGATTACGCATGACACTGGTTCCATTCTTTATTATTACATTGGGAATAACACATGCATGTAGCGGTCTATCGCATGCATGGTGAATTCTTACATTATTCCATTCTTTATTATTACATTGGAATAACCTGCCTATGTGGATTACCGCATGCATGGTGAATGATCCTTTGTATTCATTCCTTATTAAATTGTGGAAATGATCTGTTTACGTGAACCGAATAGGGTGAGGTGAACCCAACTTTGGAAGGGTGTTTTGCCACTATCATAAAAGATGTCTAATGACATACAACCTCGTGTTATCATAAGATAGGGTTGTGCACATCCACTTGCTAAGTATATCTATGAGCACTACCTATATGATCTTAGAGTTTATTTGAAATATAATTTTCACTTGGAGACAGTGGAGATAGTTATATGTCAAAAGAAGACTCACCATTGGAAAGAAGATGATAGTAATCTTCTCATTTTTCTTTGGGGTCTATTGGGTCAACCAAGGATAATTCTGTGGACATATGATATCTATCATAACCTAGACGCATGGCCTCTCATGTACGAAGGTTTCCTTGAGCACTTCCCAAAGATTTTAATTTCTAAAACAGTTTTTAACTGTACTTTTATGTAAAGTATCATTGTAAGGTTGTGGTTGAGGCACCATGAGAGTTACATACATTTGTATTAAAATTCACAGTTTAACTGTGGTTGTATTCTGTACGAAAGTTCAACAGTTGTATAAATGAAGTTTGTATTTGATTTTTATAGAGTGATATCTAGCGACTCAGAATGGGTTGTGTGGACCTATTTTGGGGGCATCACAAAAAGGTGCCGAAGACAAATACGTCTTTATTCCCTGGAAGGCATCTTCATACTCCGAAGTCCACTGAAACGTCTTTTCATTCTTCGGTCCTTTCAACGTGTCAAAGAACGGCAAACACCTTTCTGCCGATTTAGACATAAACCTCCTCAAAGCTGCAATTCTCCCTGTTAGACGCTAGACATCTTTGAATGATTGAGGAGTCTTCATGTTCAGAATAGCCTGGATCTATTCTGGATTGGCTTCGATACCCCTCTGACTGACCAGATAACCCAAGAATTTCCCTGCACCGAGACCGAATGTGCACTTGGTGGGATTTAACCTCAAGTTGTGATGACGGACCGCCTGAAAGCATTCTTCTAAATCGTCCAAGTGCTTCTGAACGATCATGCTCTTCACTATTATATCATCAACATATACTTCCATGTTCCTCCCCAACTGCTTCTGGAAGACGAAGTTCATCATCCTCTGATAGGTGGCTCCAGCATTTATCAAGCCAAATGTCATCTTCTTATAGGCATACACCAAACGGTGCGTAATGAATGTCGTCTTAGGTATATCCTCTTTGCACATAGAAATTTGGTGATAACCTGAAAAAGCATCCATAAAGCTTAGTAATGCATACCCCGAAGTCGCATCGATGAGCTGATCAATGTGAGGTAGAGGATAGAAGTCCTTCGGGCAAGCTTTATTCAAGTCTGTGTAATCAATACAGACTCGCCATTTCCCATTCTGCTTCTGGACTAGTACCACATTCGCCATCCACTCTGGATAATCTATCTCAAAGATGAAATCTACAGCCAGCAACTTTGCAATCTCTTCATCAATGATCCTCTGACGCTCAGGTGCAAAAATCTGCCTTTTCTGCCGAACTAGCTTCTTCGATGGGTCCACTTCCAGCCTGTGCTCTGCAATCTTCCGGCTTACTCCGAGTATATCAATGGGCTCCCATGCGAAGATGTCCGCATAACACCGAAGAAGTTCTATAAGGTTTGTTCGGAGAGCTTCCGGCAAACCTGAACCTATCTTCACTGTTTTATCCCTCTTGCAAGGAATCAACTTGAACTCCTCCATCTCTTCAGCTGGCATGACCAATGGTTCTGAACTTCTTTCAGTAAAGGGCTCGATCTCTATTGCCATAGTCTACTTCTGCTTGCTAACCCCTACGCCCGAAGCAATTATAGCATTTCTGTAGCAATGTCGAGCCAGATCCAAGTCCCCTGCTACCTCGCCAACTCCATGTGCTGTTGGGAACTAGATCTTAAAGTGAGGGATTGATGTCACAGCTTGCAAAATAGTCAAAGTAGGTCTACCCAGTATGGCGTTGTAAGCCGAATCTACATGCACAACATAAAATTTACACATTATTTCTACCTGTTGAGGAGCCGTGCCGAAGATAACTGGTAGCTCGATAGTCCCTGCAACTTTGACTGGATCATTGCTAAAACCATATAAAGGAGCCTCCTGTCCAACCTCCATCTTTCGCCCATCCAGATGCATCCTCTGATAAGCATGGGCGTAGAGAATATCAACATAAGACCCATTGTCAATCATCATTCGCTTCATGTCCACTGAACCCACTTGTGCAGTTATCACCAATGCTCCTTCATGGGGTTCGATGGGCTCTGAAGGGTAATCTTCATCTGTAAAGGATATGACCGTCTCTGGATACGGTCTGTCGGTCTTCGGGAGAACACCCGCCACAGACATAACCGAATCCAAATATCCACGTCTCTTCTTCCCTGTCAACTTTCCTGTTGTCCCCCCGGTAATAACATCAACGACGTGCCTTGGTGGCTGATTAGGAGCAGGTTGCACAGGTTGAACCGGTTGAACCACTTGAACAGTCCGATCATCGGTCGAATGTTCCTGTTGATGATCCCTTCCGGCCACATACTGGACCAACACACCACTCTGAACCTTCCTTTCCACGAATTCCTTCAGACTACAACATTCATTCGTGTCGTGACCCATTGCCTGATGATAACCACAAAATTTTTGAGTATTGCCTGCTCCAGGCTTAATGTTGTCATGAGGTGGTTCAAAGTAAGGTTGGTTCCTGATCTGATCCAATATAATAGCCCTATCCGTATTCAGTTTGGTGTATAGCTTATTCACCTTCTGGGTGGGAGCATTGGACGATTCCCTCCTTGACGCCAATTATTATTGAACTTCTTCAAACTATCTTTGGCCGATTATTATTCCCCCCACTTATTCTTTGATCGCCTTCAGCTTTATTGGTATCTGTCTCCTTTAATCTGTCCGAAGAAGGACGCTTCAAGCTATTTATAGCTTCTTCTACCACAATATAACCCTCAGCTTTATCAAAAGCTTCGGCCAGACTCTTCGGATGGTGAAACATCAGCTTCTTCACCAGTTTCTCAGACTTCACTAGATCTAAACCGTTCTAAAACAATCCAACAGCCTAAAGATCATTAAGATCGGTCACCTGGCCGACTGCTTCCCTAAAGCGCTTCACGTACTGACCCAGGGACTCATTTGAATACTGTCGAATACTGTCGAACTTGAGCCAATGAACCTGTAGGCTTTCCCCTCCTTCTGTTACTCCCAAAATGAGCATGAAATTTGTTTCATAACTCAAACCACGACGAGACTGAATCTGAAGGCAAAGTACCCATCCACTGCCTTGCATTCTTCCAAAGCATAGTCATGAACGTATGACACTTAGCAGCATTGGTAAAATCATAATAGTCCATCAGCCTATCGAACGCTTGACTATAGTCATAGGGATCTCCAAATCCATCATAACTCTCAATGTGAGGCAACTTCGTGGTAGGATCAGCTTTCTCCTTAAGAATATCCGAGGAAAAAGGAGATGCCTTCTTTCCCGAGGTATCCTTCACTTGTTAAACTTCAGCCAGCTGCTTCCAAAGCTCTTTCAACTCTTTAACCAGAAACTCCACTCCTTATGGCTGTGACGAAACTTCTTTCTCTGGAGAAATCCTCTTCTTATGAATGGATCGACCTCTTCCATCAGAACCCCCTACTCTCGATGGACTTCTCTAACGGTGAGTATCCACAAAGCGATGTGCCTTAAGTGGATTCTCAGGAGTATGACTTCTGGATTTACTTTGGCGTGGGGCCCTATCATCTTGTTGAAGATACTCAAGACGGAATACCTTCTTTGTATTATCCGGTGTGTACTCCCTGGACCTACTTCTTCGTCTGCTACCACTGTGATTCCGAGAACCAATAGGGTGAGGTGCCTTCTTCAATACTTTAGGAGTACGGCTTCTTGACCTCATTCGATCCCTAGGTCGGCCTCGAGATACAGGAACAGAATGTACATGCTCCTTCCCTTCTCTTGGTTGCTCATCTCTAGATTTACTATGCCTTTTGGGTTGAACATAACTTGACGCTTCGTCCTTCATTTCGGCCATACGAAGCATCTGCTCAGCTATGCCCTCCCTTTGCTTCAGAAGAACCTCCAAAGCTTTGTGGCGACCCCAAATCCGGATACTTGAAACCCGAACTCGGTTCTCCACGATACCATTTCTTTAAGCTGAATAATACTAAATAATAATAATAATATAATTCGAACTTAATTTACATACATCAAAGTTTACTTTCCAGTGCACGTGACCTTCAAAATACATTCCTTACAATACGACAATAGATTCCATTGTCTTTACTAACTATAACCATTAACTCATACTAATTCTCATTCGAACGACTTTTTCTTTTCCTTGTTCGTGCTGAGAGCCTTCAAGTCGATCGTAGAGTAAATCGAAAACATTTAGTTGAAGCAAGGATGAGCATTTGAGTGCTTTGCAAGTAATAGCAATTATATATATAATTTGAAAGAATATTAGTATTCTCTTTACATAACACTTCTACAACGAATCAAAAGTTGTGAAGTGATAAAATCTTGATAAAAGATTCACATAACAACCCTCTTTCAAATTCTTGAAATGAGGCTCCACCCATGAATAGGGTTTAAGAAACATACTATGAACATGGTTTTTTCATTTTCGAAAAGGTTTAGCGAAATTCATCCATGAACCGTCATAACTTACGCACTGCGGGGTGATCGACCCGTTGTACCTGTGATTGATCAATACTACATAACTTGAACGAAATTCATTGCTCACCCTTTGTCCTACCAAGCGCATAAAAATTTTCCCATTATCGGGATGTTCATACATGCACGGTTCCCAAACAGAAGGTTTTAATCTTGCTTTCAACAATAATATGTAATTCAACACATATATATACGGGTAATTGACAAAGGTGTATCAACATGTGAATAAATGCCATGATTATCCAAGTGGGGACACTTGTATAACCATTTAGAAATCAACTTAATGAATATATATCCGAGCTAACATGTTGATAATCAAAGCGTATATAATGCACTGAAATAGAATAATTACGAAACTTCTTACTCATGTCCATTGCATAAAGGAAATGCAAAGGTAAGATACTTGCACGATATCTTCGATTACAAATCTCAACTTAGGTTTTATCTCTTTATCACAACCTATCAATAATCGGATCATTCGTTCGATTAGAACAATATATCATAACACATAGTCTTTGTCAATTACGATCACAAGACATAGTCTAATCACGTCATCACATAATCGCAAAGTGATCATACTTTCTATTCTATACTTTTATACATTTTTCAAATATCTCACCCATGCTCTTCTTAAGTCTTTTCTTTCTATTATAGGGTACGGCATTTGTCGACGATATGCATCGAATGACTTTATCGGGTAAATCTTGAGTCTAAGACTCTTATTCTATACCTCAACATCTGTAAATATCGGACATTTTACTTTTAATCATTTTGAATTTTTGAAATTGAAAATTTTAAAATAAATCAAATCATCACTCAAGGGCTTATAGTGATATAAGCTACATTACTATGGGTGCTCTTCATCAAATCTCGGACTTCATAACCTGCCTTCTACAATATCGACTAGTTTGGTAAAATTATAACTTTCAAACATCGGAATCATAATTAAATGACTTAAACATTAAACAATTCCATTATCATTAATAATTAATTTATATTAAACTATTAATGAAACCATTGCTAAAATATAAAAGTTATTTATAATAACTCAAACTATTTTTAAAACATTTATAATACCCTTAAATGATTTTTAAAATAATTAAAATCATTTTAAATAATTATCATTAATATTTAAATATTAATGTACTATTTATCCAAATATTAAAAGTCATTAATTATAACTTAAAATATTTTTAAATCCTTAATATCCTCTTTAAATGATTTTTAAATAAATAAAACCATTTTTAAACTATTTATTTAATATAAATATTAAATAAACTTAATATCACAAATCATTAACTAAATATCATTAATATATAATTATTAATGAAATTATCTTCTAAATATTAAAAGTTATATTTTATAACTCAAAATATCTTTAAATACTTTATTTTCATTTAAAATGACTTTTTAAATATTAAAATCATTTTTAAACTAATTATTTAATATAATCAATAAATAACTTTAATATCATTAATATTAATTAATTAATGAAATTCATCACAAAATATTAAAAGTCATGAAAAATAACTCAAAATATTTTCTTATACCATAAAATAACTTTTCATGATTTTTCATGAATTAAAACTATTTTTAAATCATTTATTTAATATTATAATTAAATAAATAATACCTTTTATATTTCAAAAATATTAAATATTTATGAAATATACTCAAAATAATTAAAAACTATTTTTTAGGACTTTAAAATAATTTTTCATAATTTATTTGGTATTTTAATAATTAAAAACTAATTTTTCTAATTTTTAAATCATTTTGGAAATTACAGAAAATAAAATAAATAAAATCCGTTAAGCTAGAAGGCTATAGCGACACGGACAACCGTCGCTATAGGTGTTCTTGAGCCTACCAGGATCTTCATAAGGCGAACAAGGTGGCCTACTTTGACCGTGAATAACTCTCTCATCTTAACGAATTTGGACAATCTATAAATTGGGTCTTGTATAGGAATTACAAGACTACAAGATCCAATAATCATAACCTCTAAACAAACATCAGATACGGGATAAATCAGCCATCAAAGTAGCTACCAAAGTCGTTCTTCACGAAGAAGCGGTTCGAGGTGCCTACTTTGGACCTCTATAACTTGATGATCGTGTAACATTTATGTGATCTATCAATTCGATTGTGTGTAGACAACATGTAGGACTACAACTCTAACACTTAACATTATCATAACAACAAGAAATAAAGCATCTAAAGTATGGTCAAACCTTGTCGGAAAAATTAACACTTAGAAAATTTCAGGTCATTGAGAATTTTTTCGTCAATCTTGAAGTCAACCCACTTTGACCTTAAATAACTCTTAATCCATAATATATATGGACCTGATTCTTTTGGAGGTTAAATACCACATAACAAGCTACACATAACAACCTTTATAATACAAAACACATTAAAGATAACCGAGATATAAGGCGACATTTTCCAAAATAATATTTTACGGACACTTAGAATATTTTTCGGGTTTGAAGAAACAAATGGTCAATCTTGGGGTCAACCCACTTTGACCGCTTATAAATCCCGATCTACAATAGCTATGAACTTTATTCCTTTTGGAGATTAAAGACCACATATCGGGCTACCTATAACAACTTTTAAAAACAAAAGCGAGATCGACTAAAAGAGTTATAGCCTCGACATTTGGTGAAAAATAATGTAATTCGGTTTTTCCAACTTGTTTAAATCTTCAAATTCGTGCACTTTGATGTTATGGGTCCGTGTTTTTACAACCCGAACATTAATAGACTCCTTATTACACAACTTTAAACAATCAATTGCATCAATTAACATCGAATCGAAGGATTTCAAAATTAGGGAATTTCATACCTTTTCAGCTTGATTTACGATTTTTTTTTTGGCTTTGATGCTTCGATTTGTTGTTTGTAATGGTTGGGCTTTGATTAGGAGCTTATGGGTAAGAGAATTTCGTTGGCTAGAGCTTGAGAGAGTGTGGCTAGAGAGTTTAGAAAATATTATGCATTTGCATTATTTCTCCCTCAATCTCTATATATAGACCATGTCAAGTGCCTTGGATGCTCAATAGGGTTGGTATAATTGAGGTGTAATGGTATAGTAGCATGAGGGAATTCTAGAAGCCATTGATTAGCTAGCATAATTGAAGATTCCATCAACAATGCTACTAATAATACACTAAAATGGACAAAAAGGGTATTTTGGTAATTTCGCATATAATTTCATGGGCATTTTTGTACATAGCAATTAAATGTAGTATTTAATCACTAGATTATAATTCTTACCATTTACCAATTAATTCTATCCTTTGGTAAATTAAAACTTTTATACATTAACATCGTAATTAAAACCGATAATTTTAAATTAGGGTTTTCTATAGAAAATTAGGATTTTCTAATTGGGGTTTCTTATATCGCCATCAATTAGGGTTTCTAATTGACCATTAGGGTTCTCTAATTATCGTGTATGTTCTAACACGATCGTTACGGTCTCTCTAACTTCAACCGATTAGGGTTGTAATAATTAGGGTTTGTCTAATTATCAACATACAATAGTAATTAGGGTTTTCTTCTAATTCTGAGCATCTTATACACAAGAACCTTCATATACACAAATCACTACTACTCGGTCATATCTCAGAATGGCGAGTTTAATAATTAGGGTTTCACAAAACAGGTAATATGCTATGTAACCTAATTGATTGTCATTGCTCAATATTATCTGTCAGACATACACACTGCGATACATAATTATTGTCTTTGTAAAATCATTATAACAATAATATAATATTATTATTCTCATCTCTTGATCACAATCCCAATTCGGGGTTTGGATCTCATATCCGACTTCTCTCTTTCTTACATAACATCAAGAATCAAGTTAAAATAGTTAACTTAATTATTCGAACAAATCATATAATAAAATATTTATTATATAATTCCAATTATCACTTCATATATTATTTCCAATCATGTTATCATGGAAAATAATTAATAAAATATTTTCGCTTATGTAAATTAATTACCATAAAATATAATTTGTAGTAATTAATAATTCCAAAATTATTTCTAATTTTTAAAGAAATATATATTTCGTATTTATCGTTCACTTATTCTCGTCATTAAATAAAAAAAAATTATACGCAAATTTTCTTATTTATTTTATTTAGGAAATCTCGGGTTATAAAAAAACATTCACCCTCCCTTATAAGGATTCCGTCCCCGGAATCACCGCTTTAAAAACTCATATGTAGAAGGGTACATAGCATATAATCATTGTACGTAGATCTCGATCATACTTGATCGAACTGATCTTTAACTATTCTCCATAACGCTTGTCTATCTGATAAACAGAAATTTGATTTCTAAAAGAACTCAAATTCCTTCCTCAAAATTTCTTTAATAAAGTAATCTACTATATGTATATATATATAGGAAAATCATATAAGACACATAAGTTATTCAAATAACACGGAGTTACATTTCCGGTGCCATAGTATCCGGACCGTCATGTTGTAGACCCTCGCATGATTGGGTTGTTTGTTGAAATTGGTTTTCGTTGTCGCTTTATATCTTCTTTGTCATTTCTCGTATTCGCATTCCTTATCTCACTTCTCCTTCTTGAATAATTTTTCACCTTATACTCCATTGATTCACAAATAAAACATTCGCTATACATTCTTGAATTGGGACAATTGGAAGAGATATATCTCTTTTGCCCACAAACTTTCTCTTTATCTCATTTCCCTTTTATCATTATAGGTGATAAAAGTTATATTTTGCCCTTTTCGTTATCCTAACTATCATAAACGCTTCATTGAGTCACTTAATCCTCTATACCCTAGCAATAGGATTGCTTTAAAGTCTTTAGCGTTCGACATTCAATTATCTGGTTGATCTTCATTGGTGGTTTTAGTTTTTCGTCTGGGTGACATAATCATAAATTATTCTTCATTTCTTACATTCTAAGCCTCATCATTATCGTTCGACATATAACACAAAATTTTCTACTCAAATAATCATGTATTCCAAAATATTAAATTTTGAAACTTGGTTTACTATATTAACCAATATTCAGATAAATATATGTTATCTTTATAACAACTTACTTCATTAACCCAACATAGACTCATATTCATAGCACTTAACATACCATAGCATATATTGCTTTAAACATCAGCTATCCCTTTGTGACTACGAAAGTCGGGATTTAAAATCTTGACCAATATAAAAGTTGAAAATAGTTCATTATTAATCACACATATTACATAACATAACCCATACTACTTATCTACCAAGCCTTTCTTCTCGGACATTCATTCGCTCGATGTCCTTCCATTCCACAATTAAAACATCCACCTTTCTTATAGTTGGGGCAACGAGGAGAGGTATGTCCCTCACGATGCATAAATATAACATATCTTCTTCCCTTTCTTCTTATCGCTCGGGTTTTCCTAAGTCGGGATCTTCTACCTTTATTTTCCCTTACCTCTGAGTGAACACGATGTGTTGCTTGAGGCTCCCCATCCTGGTCAATTTGGATTTTGAGCTTATCTTGCTCTTCCATTGTTTCTTTTAATGCTTTTCGCAGTTGAATATTAAGCAACTTTTCTATCTCCCACAACCTTTCTAGTGAAGAAACCTTGTTTCCAGATCTCTGACTTTCGTTGATGCTTGGCGGCTTCAACTTTAGTGTTTGAATCACTATCTGTCAAATCCACCATTTTTGGATATGATGCTACGTTTTCCACGATAGCCACCTCGTCCAATTTGGGTTCTGGTGAGCTTCTATTTCAATTTGTTGGCCTCGATATTAGCTTGGGGTATGGATCGATCCTTCTTATTCCACATATCTTTTACACGGACATCTACATACATAAGTTACCACGATTAGCATATAGTATATATACACAAAGAATCAAGAGTTCTATATATCGTTGTCTCTTATTTTGTTTGACGATAAATTTATTCAATTCATCTCTATAAACACATCAACGCCTATCTTTTCGCCAAAGGCGCTCCATCCACTCAGATCGAATCGTATGAAGGCGATGTCTAAAGCCTCGCCCAAGGTATATATCCGGTGTCTTTGGCTTCTATCTCAACCTTCAATCGTCTCTATCTCAGATCTCCCTCTGTTCCAACCTCCTCGTAACTCTGCTAACTCCATCTCGTGTTCGGTGAGCGGCGTCTTTGTATCTTCTTGTTCCAAAACTGGAGAATGCGATTACGTACCTCACACCGCTTTCATTTCTAACCCTTAAGTCGCCGTTCCTAACTATCAAATCTCTTATCATCTCACTTTTGTCATGTACTCTCGCTAGAGTCCATCGTCTCTTGGGTCAAGGAATTACTATTTTGACTTTCGCGTCATCCATCCTATGACCACAATAAGCGAGACAACATCATTCTTGAAATAAAATATATTCATCATTACAATGAAGTAATATTTTATTTAGTACCACTAAAACTCAAGAATCTCTTCAACTCATCATATCCTATAACTTCTAGCGTAGTACTTCGCGTCTCTGGTTCCTTTGAATATTTATCTTAACTTTCGTCCTCCATTCTACTAAGGTTATAACCTAGGTTTCGCATTCCTAACGTTTATAACCTCGACTTTGATACCCAACTGTGGCGACCCCAAATCCAGGATACTTGAAACCCGAACTCGGTTCTCCACGATACCATTTTTTTAAAGTTGAATAATACTAAATAATAATAATAATATAATTGAACTTAATTTACATACATCAAAGTTTACTTTTCCTGTGTACGTGACCTTCAAAATACATTCCTTACAATACCGACAATAGATTCCATTGTCTTACTAACTATAACCATTAACTCATACTAATTCTCATTCGAGCGACTTTTCTTTTTCCTTGTTCGTGTTAGAGCCTTCAATCGATCGTGAGTAATTGTAAACATTTAGTTTAAGCAAGGATGAGCATTTGAGTGCCCAGCAAGTAATAGCAATTATATATATAAGCTGAAAGAATATTAGTATTCTCTTTACATAACACTTTTACAACGAATCAAAAGTTGTGAAGTGATCCGTACTGATAAAAGATTCACATAACAACCCTCTTTCAAATTCTTGAAATGAGGCTCCACCCATGAATAGGGTTTAAGAAACATACTATGAACATGGTTTTTTTCATTTTCGAAAAGGTTTAGCAAAAATTCATCCGCAAACCGTCATAACTTACGGGCACGGAGGGTGATCAGCCCCGTTGTACCCTGTATTGATCAATACTACATAACTTGAACGAAATTCATTGCTCACCCTTTGTCCGCCGAAGCGCATAAAATTTTCCCATTATCGGGATGTTCATACATGCACGGTTCCAAACAGAAGGTTTTAATCTTGCTTTCAACAATAATATGTAATTCAACACATATATATACGGGTAATTGACAAAGGTGTATCAACATGTGAATAAATGCCATGATTATCCAGTGGGGACACTTGTATAACCATTTAGAAATCAACTTAATGAGAATATATATCCGAGCTAACATGTTGATAATCAAAGCGTACATAATAATGTGATGAAATAGAATAATTCGAAACTTTTACTCATGTCCATTGCATAAAGGAAATGCAAAGGTAAGATACTTGCACGATTCTTTGATTACAAATCTCAACTTAGGTTTTATCTCTTTATCACAACCTATCAATAATCGGATCATTCGTTCGATTAGAACAATATATCATAACACATAGTCTTTGTCAATTACGATCAACACATAGTCTAATCCGTCATCACATAATCGCGGTGATCATACTTTCTATTCTATACTTTTATACATTTTTCAAATATCTCACCCATGCTCTTACTGTAAGTCTTTTCTTTCTATTATAGGTCCGGCATTTGTCGGCCGACGCATAAGCGACTTTATCGGATAAATACTGAGTCTAAGACTCTTATTCTATACCTCAACATCTGTAAATATCAGACATTTTACTTTTAATCATTTTCGAATTTTTTAGAAATTGAAAATTTTAAAATAAATCAAATCTGTCACTCAAGGGCTTATAGTGATATAACTGTTACTATGGGTGCTCTTCATCAAATCTGGACTTCATAACTTAGGTTCTCTAAGTCAACTAGTTTGGTAAAATTTATAACTTTCAAACATCGGAATCATAATTAAATGACTTAAACATTAAACAATTCCATTATCATTAATAATTAATTTATATTAAACTATTAATGAAACCATTGCTTAAAATATAAAAAGTTATTTATAATAACTCAAACTATTTTTAAAATATTTATAATACCACTTAAATGATTTTTAAAATAATTAAAATCATTTTAAATAATTATCATTAATATTTAAATATTAATGTACTATTTATCAAATATTAAAAGTTATTAATTATAACTTAAAATATTTTTAAATCCTTAATATCCTCTTTAAATGATTTTTAAATAAATAAAACCATTTTTAAACTATTTATTTAATATAAATATTAAATAAACTTAATATCACAAATCATTAACTAAATATCATTAATATATAATTATTAATGAAATTATCTTCTAAATATTAAAAGTTATATTTTATAACTCAAAATATCTTTAAATACTTTATTTTCATTTAAAATGACTTTTTAAATATTAAAATCATTTTTAAACTAATTATTTAATATAATCAATAAATAACTTTAATATCATTAATATTAATTAATTAATGAAATTCATCACAAAATATTAAAAGTCATGGAAAATAACTCAAAATATTTTCTTATACCATAAAATAATTTTTCATGATTTTTCATGAATTAAAACTATTTTTAAATCAATTATTTAATATTATAATTAAATAAATAAATACCTTTTATATTTCAAAAATATTAAATATTTATGAAATATACTCAAAATAATTAAAAACTATTTTTCAGACTTTAAAATAATTTTTCATAATTTATTTGGTATTTTTAATAATTAAAAACTAATTTTTCTAATTTTTAAATCATTTTCGGAAATTACAGAAAATAAATTAAATAAAATCCGTCGCTAAAGGCTATAGCGACAGACAACCGTCGCTATAGGTGTTCTTGAGCCTACCCAGATCTTCATAAGGCAGAACCGAGTGGCCTACTTTGACCGTGAATAACTCTTTCATCTTAACGAATTTGGACAATCTATAAATTGGGTCTTGTATAGGAATTACAAGACTACAAGATCCAATAATCATAACCTCTAAACAAACATCAGATCTGGGATAAATCAGCCATCAAAGTAGCTACCAAAGCTGTTCTTCACGAAGAACGGTTCGAGGTGCCTACTTTGGACCTCTATAACTTGATGATCGTGTAACATTTATGTGATCTATCAATTCCAGTGTGTAGACAACATGTAGGACTACAACTCTAACACTTAACATTATCATAACAACAAGAAATAAAGCATCTAAAGTATGGTCAAACCTTGTCAGAAAAATTAACACTTAGAAAATTAAGGTTTGCCGAATTTTTTCAGTCAATCTTGGTCAACCCACTTTGACCTTAAATAACTCTTAATCCATAATATATATGGACCTGATTCTTTTTGGAGGTTAAATACCACATAACAAGCTACACATAACAACCTTTATAATACAAAAACACATTAAAGATAACCAAGATATAAGGCCTGACATTTTCCAAAATAATATTTTACGGACACTTAGAATATTTTTACAGGTTTGAAGAACCGGCACGGGCCAATGCCGGTCAACCCACTTTGACCGCTTATAAATCCCGATCTACAATAGCTATGAACTTTATTCCTTTTGGAGATTAAAGACCACATATCAGGCTACCTATAACAACTTTTAAAAAACAAAACGCGAGATCGACCAAAGAGTTATAGCCTCTGACATTTGGTGAAAAATAACAGAATTCGGTTTTTTCAACTTGTTTAAATCTTCAAATTCGTGCACTTTGATGTTATGGGTCTGTGTTTTTACAACCCAGAACATTAATAGACTCCTTATTACACAACTTTAAACAATCAATTGCATCAATTAACATCGAATCGAAGGATTTCAAAATTAGGAATTTCATACCTTTTAAGCCCGATTTACGATTTTTTTGGCTTTGATGCTTCGATTTGTTGTTTGTAATGGTTGGGCTTTGATTAGGAGCTTATGGGTAAGAGAATTTCGTTGGCTAGAGCTTGAGAGAGTGTGGCTAGAGAGTTTAGAAAATATTAGTGTGCATTTGCATTATTTCTCCTCAATCTCTATATATAGACCATGTCAAGTGCCTTGGATGCTCAATAGGGTTGGTATAATTGAGGTGTAATGGTATAGTAGCATGAGGAAATTCTAAAAGCCATTGATTAGCTAGCATAATTGAAGATTCCATCAACAATGCTACTAATAATACACTAAAATGGACAAAAAGGGTATTTTGGTAATTTTAGCATATAATTTCATGGGCATTTTGTACATAGCAATTAAATGTAGTATTTAATCACTAGATTATAATTCTTACCATTTACCAATTAATTCTATCCTTTGGTAAATTAAAACTTTTATACATTAACATCGTAATTAAAGCCGATAATTTTAAATTAGGGTTTTACATAAAAATTAGGATTTTCTAATTAGGGTTTCTTAACGCCATCAATTAGGGTTTCTAATTGACCATTAGGGTTCTCTAATTATCGTGTATGTTCTAACACAGTCGTTACTGATCTCTAACTTCAACCGATTAGGGTTGTAATAATTAGGGTTTGTCCAATTATCAACATACAACGATAATTAGGGTTTTCTTCTAATTACTGAGCATCTTATACACAAGTAACCTTCATATATACAGTCACTACTCGGTCATATCTAGAATGGCGAGTTTAATAATTAGGGTTTTCACACGGAGGTAATATCTTTATGACCTAATTGGTATGTCGTTGCTCAATATTATCTCTGTCTCGCATATACACGATTACATAATTATTGTCTTTGTAAAATCATTATAACAATAATATAATATTATTATTCTCATCTCTTGATCACAATCCCAATTCAGGTTTGGATCTCATATCGACTTCTCTTTCTTACACAACATCAAGTAATCAAGTTAAAATAGTTAACTTAATTATTACGAACAAATCATATAATAAAATATTTATTATATAATTCCAATTATCACTTCATATATTATTTCCAATCATGTTATCATGGAAAATAATTAATAAAAATATTTCTGCTTACAGAAATTAATTACCATAAAATATAATTTGTAGTAATTAATAATTCCAAAATTATTTCTAATTTTTAAAGAAATATATATATTCGTATTTATCGTTCACTTATTCTCGTCATTAAATAAAAAAAAATTATACGCAAATTTTCTTATTTATTTTATTTAGGAAATCTCGGGTTATTACAAGCTTTATATGCCTCGTCTACCATCTTCGCCAGCTTGGAAGCTTTATCATCCTGACCACTTCGGTGTCGAGTTCTAGGCGGAGTGCCTTCTACCCGTTTCCGACCATGATCACACTCTTTATCAGCTGCAAAAACCAGTCTTCTTCTAGCTTCACCATGAGCTCTCGAACGAGAACCTTCTGAATTATGTTTGGAAGCCGTGTTGTCATGAGCACTCTTTGAAGGACCCAACCGATCCTTGACAGAGATCGTTGTTAGAGAACTTTAACTTATGACCATCGGTACATCCTTGAGAAGTACCAGTTCTACTCCTCACCATAACTTTTGACGTAGAACAACTGAAAAGTTGTGATTGAAAACTCAAGAACACTAGAAAACAGCCCTTCTTCTAGCGCCAATGTTAACACCAAGATCTTTTCACACGTCCCAATTACGTAAGACACGTCTGATCCTGCATAGTAAACACGACAATACCAAAAGCTTGACGGCTTCGACCGTCGGGGGATAGCTCCGGCGTGAGAGTCAGTACAGACGATCACAAGGTTAACAATGGAGGAAAATAATATCTAGTGTATTGAGAGAGAAAAAAATATCAGTTACCTTTCTCTTGGGTCGTCCTTGTTCACTTATACTCTCATGTTCGGTTTCCCGTGCCACCCACTCTCCTCCGACACAGCCTCCAATCCTGGTGATCTCATCCAACTGCATGCAGCCCACCTGCTCCATCCCATCACTGTTCCTCCACCGACGGCCGACTAGATCACATCCACATTAATGCATGGCAGAGGCAACAGTCAACTGTTATCTTTCATCATTACCGGTAAAAGCCTAAAATGTAGATATTTAGTTATATAATGGGTCGGTCCAACAATTTGGCCCAAGACTTTCAAGACCTAATCAAGATAATCCACTGACTTGACCCAATGGCTAGGCCCAATAACACTAGGATCCAATAATGATAACCCAATAGATTCATCAAAGAATTCGGCCCAATACACATAAAATATCATGACCCAACATTATCCTCACTTTCTTTTCCGTACTATAATCTTCTTCAAAATTCAAAACATTTATGTATCTCATATTTTTCTTTTGTGCAAAATAAAATCGAAAAAAAATTACTTCCGTTATTATTCAATTATGGTCACAGTTTCGAGCGGACTAAATCTAAGCACGATATTACATGTAAATTTGAATTCTATTATGAATGGATCACAATTGCTTCTATAGGCCACTCTCTCTATATTTTTCTATAGGGGCTAAGCCAATATGATTAAAATGTAGTAATACATCATTAAAGTAAATACCTTTCTAATTCAAAAATAAGGTGGAAATGGTGCAGTACGGTAGTAGTTTTCTTATAATTTGATACCGATTCACAATTAAAAAATCTTGTACCTAAACTATACCGTACTGGATCATGGAATTATGGTACCATTTTCACACCACGTCCCGCCGTCCATGAATTAAACATACAATTTGTAAATTGAATTACTACAAAAATAAAGTTTATATTACAAAGTGTTCCTCAATCAAAGTTTTTATTACAAAATTTTTGATGAACTTCAATGTATCTCAATATTGTTAATACCTTACCGCACAGTTGAAGTTTAATTTTAATTTTATTATTTTTTATCAAAATTGCACTAGTCAACCGTGCAACACATAATCAAAAGACATAAAGATACATAATATATTTCGTTATCGCTCTTTAATATCGAACCGATAAAAATCAAAATTAGTTGACTTTTCGATTCAATTTGGACCAATAATCCGATTTTGATCAAAATCCGAGTTGACTAGTTGACCATCGATTCAACCGTCCGGTTAATTAACTTAAATTTTAATTTTTTTTATTAAAAAATTATAATATTAAATTAATCACTTTTATTAATATTATAACTAATTTTTATTATAATTTATTTTATAAAAATATAAAATTTAAATTTTTTATTAATTATTAAAAAAATATATTTTTTACGTATTAATGACTTGATCAATACCGATTCGACCACAAAACCCATCTCCCAGAACCTTTTCCGGTTTGATGAACTGTGTTTCTGAAACCTATTCCAACTACTACATATAACTAGTGTACCTCAGTTTCCCCAAATTCTCAATTTCTCTGTCAATGGCTGCTTCTTCTCTGAAAGAAACCCTAGGTGACCTGAACAAGGACTCATTTGTGACCCTATTGTCGAAGCTGATAGGGGAATCGAAATTCGTGCAAAATAACCCACCGGAGCTGATCCCGGAGGAGGACAGAATCGTCAAGCACGTGCTCGACGCCGTCATCCCCTTCAGCACCACCACTGGAGGCGGCCCTCTGATCGTCAACCATGTCACTTATATCCCCAAAAGAGGGAACCTTATTGTAGAATACCCAGGAACTGAACCTGGCAAGATCCTTTCTTTTGTTGGAATGCACATGGATGTTGTCACTGCTAACCCTGATGATTGGGTACATTCTCTGTCGATAAATATAGATATTGATTTTGTTTTTTCTACTGTTTTGGTGTCCATCTGTGAATTTGATTTATACCCATTTGAAGACATGTGATTATAAATGATGGGTATTGTTTGAATTTGCTTATGCATATGAAATTTTGAGGCTCATAAATAATGGATGTTGATTATAGTATTGCCTTATTGAAATTGTTTTTTTCTGGTTTGTTTTGCACTTGATAGATTTCAAGGGTTATTTTGCCAAGCAAAAGTAACTATAGTTGTGGAATTGAGTCCAGTGGCGGCCCTAGAAATTTTCGGTATGGGAGCGAATTTTCTTTGAAATAGGTCTATTTTGTACAAAAAACAAAAGAATCTTTTCACCCCTATGTATAAAGAAATTGTAAATAAATTGTGAGTGATAAATTTTCGGTATAATATTTTTAATACATAAAAGTGTTGATCTTTACTGTTTTTCATTTGAAAACAAAATAATATATGAAAGCAACTATTAATTTCTTGAGACATGTTATAAATAGAATACAAAAGATATTATTAATTGGGAATTGATATTTTCACAAGTAAAAGCTATAGTTTCTCAAGCTCCTTCTCACATGATTAGTAAATGGGTCCACATTCATGTGAGAGGAAACTTGTTGAAATATCAAATTTTACTTGTGAAAATAATAATTCCCTATTAATTTGTTGTATTAGAAAAAAGAGTATTACAATTTTATTAGTATTATAAAAAAACACAATGTTTTTATATTTATCATCCCAATCATATTACCATAACATTAGTATTAAATAGATGCTCGATAAACTTAAGAGTAAAATTAAACAAAACATAAATATATCCTTAACACTCATAAAGTTTAGAAATGTTATTCTTTTTGTCAAAAGGAGAGAGTAATATTTATGTCTGTATTCTCTAAAATTAAATTCATTTGCATTAATTTAAAATTTTAGATTTTTACAAAAACTTTAAAAAGTTAAAATGAAACACATTTATTTTAAATGGATCAAATAATTATTATGAATTTATATTTTCTAAAATATACTATTAGGTACCCTATATATAGGAAAATTTCTGCAAAAGTCCTTGGGGGCGCGGCCACCACTGTCCCTAGTGTAGGGCCGTCCCTGATTGAGTCTATGCTGTTTGACTGTTTCATTTAGGGGATTTTATTTATTACAATTCAGCCAGTTTTAGGTTTATTTATTGCCATTAATGATGCTTTCCCTGTATGTAGTTCAAGAAGTTAAAATTGAGGCAATGTTTTAGCCTCCGTGAATTTTGCAACTTTCGTGTTATACTTGTCATCTTGCAGAATATGTTATGTTATATAATCACAAGTTTGAACTTTTCTTTAGAAATTGATGTTTTGGTGTTTTGGTTTTTGAATAGGGAACAAAAGTTGGCATTTTATTGTGTGATGAGTATACTTATAATCATAGAAGAGTATTTGGAAGCCATTTATTTATTCTAAAAGGCAAACCAGTTTTTTTTTTTACCTTTTCTGGATTTTAATTTTTCAGGGTTGCATTAAAGGTTCAAGTATACTGGATGCCTTCAATTGCAATAATTCTTATGATATTTAATCATTATTTCAATATAAGGGGGAATATGTCTACAAAAAATGTATTCAATTTTTCATCTAATATACTGATTCATGCATCATATGACAAGAACACGTGCAGACTTTTGATCCTTTCGCGTTGAGCATTGAGGGGGATAAACTACGGGGCCGTGGAACGACTGATTGCTTAGGACATGTTGCCCTGGTGGCTGAACTCATGAGGAGACTTGGGGAGACGAAGCCAAAACTAAAGTCAACTGTGGTTGCAGTCTTCATCGCTAGTGAAGAGAACTCATCTATTCCAGGAGTTGGTGTGGATGCACTAGTGAAAGATGGATTGCTTAATAAGTTAAAGCAAGGTCCTTTGTAAGTAGACAGAGAGTCTTTTATCAACTGCATGCATTGGGTTTGTTTATTCATAACTAATGGTGTTTGTTTATCTACACAGGTTTTGGATTGACACAGCAGATAAACAACCTTGCATCGGTACTGGTGGAATGATACCCTGGAAACTTCATGTTACTGGAAAGCTATTTCACAGTGGTCTACCACACAAAGTAAATCATTCTAGTCTCCTATTCTTTGTTTGCACGTGCTAAAGTACTAGCATTTTCAATATTTTTGGGGAAAAAACCCTCCAAGAGTAGTCATAGATAAGCATTTTGAATGCTTGATGGATATTTAAGTGGTAGAATATGGTAGTCTCTTCTTTGAGCATGCCAACGAAGGAAAAAAGAAAGGAAATAGAGGGAAGCGGAGAGTTATTGAAAGAAGAGAGAGAAAAAAGATAAAAATTTTATTTTTATAGAACAGGTTTATGATAAAATGTATACTAATCTATAAGATAGTTTAGTTTGATTTAGTTGGTGGTTGAATCCTGTATTGACTATGCTCCCTCCCCCCTTCTTTCTCCCTCCCTAGATATCTCCCTCCCAATTAGTTGATCTTTCTTAATAGGTAATAGATATCAGAAAGCTACAATTAGTTGATCTGTTTGCTTATACTTTCTTTCTTTGTGACTTTCAGTATTCTTTGCTGTATGTTTCTCTTTCCATATTCCCTTTGCCTTTTTCTTTGGCATATATAAATGCACATCTTGTTTGCCATTCAACATTACTATAGTAAACTATCTCTTATCAAAAGAATTTCATTCACTATTCATTTTATTTATTTATGCTTGTTCCCTCTTTTGCTCAATAAGGTTTGTAAAATCATAAAGCTAACTAGTTAGTGGTGCAGAAAAGATAAACTTTGCAATTAATGTATTTGCTAAATGAACAAAAAAAGAAAATCAGTGAAACAATAATTAAGGGATTGAAACAATGGTTTGATCTAGCACAATGAAGCACTAATTAAGGGATATAAGTTGTTGGAAGAACGCATGATGATGACGTGTAAATATCATATTATAGAAAGTATGGTGGGTCAATTTGTTGAAATAATAATAGTTGGGGGTAGTTAGCAGACTCAAAAGGCTAGGACTGCAGAATAGTTTTAGCTTGCATCAGAGCATCTTGGGTTCAATGTACTGATATATAGGAATGAAGGAAAAACTTACATATGTATGACATAATTTTATGTTTTCGATTTTTGTACTTGAAAATATGCAGGCTATTAATCCTTTGGAGCTTGCTATGGAAGTTCTTAAAGTGATCCAGTTGAGGTTCTACAAAGACTTTCCTCCTCATGCTAAAGAAGAAGTATATGGCTTTGCAACGCCATCTACCATGAAACCAACTCAATGGAGTTGTAAGTTTTTAGTCAATAACTGAAATATATGGCAAAAATATAAATCGCTTGTTCTTTTGCTTCTGCTGCTTTTACTCCTGTATTCATTTATTTCTTTTACAGATCCAGGAGGTGGGATCAATCAAATTCCGGCTGAGTGTACCATTTCAGGAGATGTCAGGTTTATATTCTTTGAATATACGTTTTTTAAAGACTTGGATGTAAGGATGATGTCTAACCATGTTTCATTCCTGTTGCAGGCTGACTCCATTTTACAAGTATGCAACTAACTCTTTATCATTTAATCATTTTGTTATTGCTTATGTAGAAGTCAAATACTTCCAATGGTGATCGGTTTTGACTTGTGGGTATCTCCAAATTGTGATCTGAGTTTTCTTTTGAATTTTGATAACCTTTCAGCATATCAGATGTGATGAAGAAGCTACAAGAATATGTCGATGAGTTAAATATCAATATAGAGAAGATAGATTCAAGAGGGCCCGTTTCAAAATATGTCCTACCAGATGAGAATTTGAGGGGAAGGTGTGTTCTTTCTTTTCTTTTATAAATCTATTTGACAAACAGGAGGATAGTAATAACTAACCTTCAAATGTCTTTCCTCCTTAACAAAAATGGTTTGATATAAATTATGCCTAATCTAAAGTACTGAAGTAAATGTATAATGTTATTTTATCTTATATATATATATGGTCTGGATCTTAAGCTCACTCCTTATCTAGTTCATCTTAAGCTCACTCTTTATCTAGTTCACCTTGCTCACCCCTCTTTATATATAGAACCGTCGTCTATATGTTGTCCGTCGCTAAAAACTAAGACGACGGTTCTATATATTGCGACGAACCGAATCGTCGCTAAAAGGGGGTGAGCAAGGTGAGCTAGATAAAGGGTGAGCTTAAGATCGAGCATCATATATATATATATATATATATATATATATATATATATAAATATATATATGGGAAAAGGAAAAAGGGAGCGTGTGTCTTAGACACACACACAAGCTTGTGTGTGTCCTATTATTTTAAGAGTTTTTATTAATGGCAATTTTGGCACTTCATTACTTTCATTAATGGTTGTTTTGACATTTCACCATTTTATTAACCAAAACTATGTCGTATCAAGTACATGACACGTGTCTAAGATACATACTCCCTTTTTCATATATATATATATATATATATATAGACTAAAAGACAAATTACACCCCAAACTTTATACCACTATTGATTTTTACACCCCAAACTGAAAAAGGTTTCTAAGTACACCCCAAACTTCACTTATGCTTAACAAAAGGCATACTTTCGTCACTTAACCGGTCAAAAATGACCGACTAAGGGATTTAAAAGGGTATTCAAGTCTTTTCCTTATCTTCTCCAACATTGAACTGGAACAAGCTACCAAACCTCTCCTACCGCCTCTGCTTTTACCGTCAAACCCATTATCTCCAAGCCGATGGAAAATTCTTGCCAAAAACCCAAAACCCTTCCAATTCTTGTCGTTGTCAAAACATAAAACCCTACCCTGAAGAGAAAATGGCACGAAAGCGATCCCCTCATCTGAATGACCTTCATGTTGCTTCATCTGATACTGAAATAGAGGAAGAAGTCTCGATCGATGAGGAGGAAGAAGATCAGAAACAGGAATCCATGCACTGACGAAGGAAAATCTGAAGCGTCTGAAGAAGAACCTTTAAGCTTTCAAAAATCAGAATCTTTTGGAGAGAGAAATAAGCTTTGATTCTATTGAAAATGAAAGAGACTAAAATAAGAGGGATTAATATGAATGCACAAGAGACAATTGAAGCAATGGCAGGTGCATATTTGTTACCCACCAATGGTTTGAATCCATTTGTGATCTCTTTATTGGCCTTGGTAAGAAACACTTTGGAATTTGAGGAAATTCTCTCTAAATCTAGCAATAATGTTTCTTGAAATCTTGAGGGTAGATCTCTAAATTCTGAAACTAAATCATCCTCGTCTACCCAACTGGGTTGTTTTGGTTTTTGGGTCTTGGGTTTGAGGTCTGTGGTAATAATAATGGGTTTGGTTGTTTTGATCTTTGGTGTGGTTGGTTTGGTTAGATCTGAGGATTTCTTTGCGGAAAGTGAAGTGGGTTTGGTTGAATTTGATGGTTTTGTGGTGGAATTAAGCTTCTTGAGCTGGGTTTTGATAGTGGGTAAGTTTGAATCTGTGGTGGGTTTGATGAATTTGGTTTTGTTTTTGAGTAATGAAATATTGGATGTGAGCTTGAGAAACTCGGTTTGGTTCTTGGTCGAACTGTCAATGGTGGTTTTGGTGAGTTTGGTTTGGTTTTTGGATGATCCACTTATGGTAGAATCGTTGTGCTGGTCTTGGTGAACAGATCTTTTGATCACATGATTGGATGGATGAAAAATTCCATCAACCCAAAAATCAATGGTGTCACCGGAAAAGAATGCAACTCAGTTTCTACCAATTCCACAGCCCAAGAAACAGAATCAATCTGCTACACAAATGATGCTGAGTATGTGGATCCGGATCCTGGTCACTCCTTTGAAGATGTGGAAAAACAGGTATTTGGTTCTGGCTCCATTCCTTCAATGTCTGGTTTTGTTGAACAAGCACTATCCTTGTCACAAAACCTCTCACAAACAGTTATGAAAGGCTTCAAGCCTGAAAATGTGCCCATTTACGCAACATTAGTAGGCGAATTCGCAGTATTTGACAGGTGGATTCGTTACATGACAGTGGATTGGACTTTGGGATTTACTTTCAAAACATACCCACAACTCTGTTTTACAGAAATCTGAGGAAATTGAAGTATATATTAAAGTTCCATGAGTTTGATTTGAAGTTCAAGAAAGATGCTAGAAACGGGAAGTTGCCAAACTTGACGGTGATTGAGCCAAGGTACTTTGATTTAAAGGGAATCCCAGCCAATGATGATCACCCATCACATGATGTTGCTAATGGGCAGAAATTGGTGAAAGAGGTTTATGAGACATTGAGATCAAGTCCTCAGTGGAATGAGTCCCTTTTGCTAATTACTTATGATGAGCACGGTGGGTTCTATGATCATGTCCAGACTTCTTACGTTAACATTGCATATCAGGTTTTCAAGAAAATACCCCGGAAGAATGTTGTCGTGTGGAATGCTATGTTAAGTGCGCTAGCGATGCATGGGAGGGGACGTGTTGCTTTGGAAATGTTCCCTGAGATGGTACAAGAAGTCAAGCCAGACGATTATGGCTGTGTTAAGTGCTTGTAGTCACTCAGGTATGGTCGATCAGGGTTGCCATCACTCAGGTTTGGAAATCTTCGAACGCCTCTTTTAGCTCCTGCAGAAAATGGGTGTTTGTTTAAGAGAGAGAAAGTTAGTTATCGAGGAGAGAGAGAGAGAAGGGAAAGAGACTAAAAGACAATGTGCACCCCAAGCTTAATGTCAATGTTGGAGAAGATAAAAGGAAAAAGACTTAAATACCCCTCCAGATTCACATTACAGCCTTAGCCGGTCACTTTTGACCGGCTAACTGACGAAAGTGTGCTTTTTGTTACGTTTAATTGAAGTTTGGGGTGTACTTACACACTTTTTTTCGATTTGGGGTGCAAAAGTCAACAAGGGTGTAAAGTTTGGAGTGCACATTGTCTTTTAGTCATATATATACATAGATATATATGTATGTATATACATACATATATATATGTATGTATATACATACATATAGTCCATTTCAATAGCTCACCCCCTTATTTTACATACCATACCATGCTCATCCTCTTTAGCGACGGACTGTGCGACGATTCGATCCGTCGCTATATCAAAGAACCGTCGTTTTAAGCTTTTAGCGACGAACAACATATAACGACGGACCGAATCGTCGCCCAGTCCGTTCGGTCCGTCGCTAAAGGGGGTATGCAAGGTATGTAGGATCAAGGGGTATGCCCTTGATCCTTTCCATATATATATGTTTGTTTATGTGTGTGTGTATATATATTATATGTATATTTATAGATATATTATATTCACTTAATGGGTTGGTTATTTTGGCTCTTTTTAATCGTTCAGCATCAAAATAAGTTTTGATGAGGCATTTCCTGGAGTTGCTTGCGATCTTGATTCTCGTGGCTTCCATGTATTGTGCAAAGCTACTGAACATGTGGTTGGCCATGTAAAACCATACTCTATCACTGGAAGTTTGCCTCTCATAAGAGATCTGCAGGTTTGATACAATATCAATTCTTATTCTTTGACTTCTCTAGAAGTTTATATTTTCTAATAGGATTTAGTAATTGTTGCTTTATAGGATGAAGGTTTTGATGTTCAAACTTCAGGCTATGGTATGGTTCTCTTGCTATTATTTATTCCAATTTCAGTTGGCGATTCAGATATTTCTGATGATGCTGTTTATTTTTCTTTTTAAGTCATCTCTTCTTCTTTTCTTCTTTTTTTTAAAGGAACACAATGCCAAAAAACATTGTGGATCACCCTTAGTAAAATTATTGACGATGCCCGTTTATTAGCATTTGAGAAAAGATGACTACACTTAGGGTTAACATTAGGCCTCAGCCTTAAGAAATACATACAATGAAAATACATACAATGAAAAGACACTAGGCTACAAAAATTAAATAAGTGGCTGTCTTAGGAACATTGATGCATATGAAGAATAAAATGGTAGGACATGCGCGTTTGACAGTTCACAATTCTTCGTCAGAAGGTGATTACCTTAGGAATGGAATTTACCAAAGGCTGAGGAGTGAGAACAATTCTTTATTAGATTGGGGAGGTAAATCATAGTAGAGACATTTTTATGTCCGATGTAAAATATATTCTGATCTTACAACTTTCTTTTTCCATATTTATGCAAAAGATCTAATGATTTAGTTGTAGTGTTATTTATTGCTAATAACTTGCTACTCTCCATCTGGATAACTATTTTTTCTTCGAATGTTAGGTTTTGCATTAAATAAACTTGGACAATGTGTGTGAATATTTTTTCAATATTTAACTTTAAAAAGTGTAATTTATTATTAAATCATGGAAAACCAAATCTGTGTGTCTAATGTAAAACTTATTATTTGGAGTAAAAAGTCAACAAAAAAGTAGTACTCTCATTTTCAGAAGGAATTAGTACTATTTAGTGATCGGAAAAATCAATAAAAAATAAATCTATATACGCATTAGTGAAGCCTACCTTTTTTTATTTTTCCATTCGTAATTTCCTCGATGATATTCAGTATTTTTTCTAGAGCTTTAATTCTTTAACTTTCTTTCTGTGATTCGCTTTCATCACAGTTAGTTTAGCTGGTCAAAACTTGTTTTCATTCACATGTTATGTGATTAATTGATACATAGATAGACTTAGAAGATTTAGTGATCAAGAGGATGAAAGTTTCTTATTGTATGCAGGCTTGATGGCTACATACCATGCCAAGAATGAGTACTGCCTTCTTTCTGACATGTGCCAAGGGTACCAGGTGTTTGTCAGTGTCATTGGCCAATTAGAAGATTGATGAGGTTACACAATCCCAAGCTGGTAGTCATACCAATCATAAACTTGGATCACATGGTATTAACCAAAATAAGCTTTGTGAAAAAGGATTCCCGTAGTGTCAATCCTATGATGCCTTTATTTGAATTTCGGCATTAAGCTGCTAATTAAACGTTGTATATTGTCAACAGTTTGCTTGCCCGATTTAAAAATTGCATTTTATTTATTTATTTTATATGATGTGCTTTGAAATTCTTGATATTGGTATCAAATCCGAGATTGCTTTAATCTTTGCCTAGATAAAATAATTATCTTAAGAGACAGCGATGGATGTTAAACTATGCAATGGGGATGCACCTTCTGTTATGAAAGGATTGAATTTAGGCAAGTTTTGTTTCAATCCTGAAAGAGAGTTGATGGTATTTCACATTGAGCTACTGTTACTAGCAATGGTGAACTTCTTATGTACTCCCTTAGTTCCACTTACAAATTATGCAAATATCAAGGGTATTTTTGTTTCGTGTTTTTTCCCAAATGACATGTTATTTGGTTAGTTGTGGCAGCTTAGTAATAGAAAGACAAATCAGTAACTAAATATATCAAGGCTTTTGAAGATCTTATTCTCAGTCAATTTGTAATAATTTTGCTATTTGACTGAGTTGTTTTGGGTGATCGCGAATCGGTTTTAAGTTAATATTTAACTCCCCATTAAGTTGGTTTTTAAAGAGTTTCATTGATACAAGAAATATAGAGTTGATATTTTACAAGGACCTTTCTCATATGAAGTAGACCTAGCTTACTATTTATGTAACAGCTTGTAAAACTATTAAATTTAGGTTTAAATATAAATTACTAACCTAAATTATGTCATATTTCACTTTAATGATCCACCTTCTAATTTTGTCAATTAGATAATTTGACTATTAATTTTTTTCGATTTCATTCAATTGGGTTTGCCACGTCAAAAATTACTGACGTGGCATCCTAATAGGCTAAATGAGTGCTTATATGTAAAAAGAATATATATTTTTAATGAGACAAAGGACAAAAAGGTAAAATAACAAATAAAACTATAAAAATTACACATAATATAAATTATAAATTATATAAAATTAACATTAATAATTAAGCAAATTACAGAAAAAAAAACATAATTATGAATAATTACACAAGTAACTTAACTTTAAAAATTACATAACAAACATAAATTAAACTTAATAAATTAACAATTAAACTAAACTAAACTAAAATACAATTAAACAAAACATACATAATAAACAAAAAAAATGAAAAAACTAAAACTAGACATAAATTCCTCCCCTGTAGATGAACCGTAACCACTGGAGCCATAGGATTGAACCCAGTTTTTGACGAGACCAAACTGAACAAGGACCAACACCCCAAAACTGACATAGACACCAACTCAAACCGGAAACGAGGCACCAAAACCAGATCCAACGAGTGGATGAGCCACAATCAAGCAACAATATCTAATCAAGCATAACAACAATATCTGATTGACCAAGTACTATCTAAAACTCCAATAAATTCTTATTTACCCATCATTATAACAACAGATTAGGATGAAGAAGAAGAACCATTCCCATTAGTAGCAATATTATCTCTCTTACCAATATTATCTCTCTTACCAAAAGTGCTTTAATTGTTATGCATCCACACCTTCAGAACTCCTTTGTCCACTCCAATTTTGCCGCAAAACTCCGCAATTGCCGCCTCGCACGTCCCTCTTCTGCATCTTCCATTCCACTCTTTCTGCGAATTCGAAGTTTTCCCTTGTCCAAGCAAAACCCGTTCTTAAAGCCTAGAAATTTTGTGGTTGGTTCTTTCTTTATAGTAGATGCTAAAACTCCAGAGCCTTAAACCCTTCTAAAGTCGCCATAGCGTTTTATACAGGGAAAAATATCAAATCCGATGGCTACGTCTTTGCTCCTACGATCACTAAGGAGGCGAGATCTGCGTTCCTCTTCTCTAGCTGCTTATAGATCGGTAAATAGTAGGGTGCCGAGGCGGGGTAGTATGAGGAGGAGATCGGTGGTGGGGTGCAGCGTGGTCGGTGATGAAGATGAAATAGAAACAGATTTGATCGGGTTGGGTTGGGTTTTGTTTTGACAAAACTAATGATTTGGCCACCGAAATTGGCACGTTTTACTTAATACCTGATTGAACTTTTAATTTATTAAATTAACTAACTGAACTAATTAAAATTTTCAAATTGGGTCACTCTATTAACAAAAATTGACAGACGTTAACTTTTTATCTACGTGGTGCTAAAAAAAATATAAAAATTAAAAATATTACATGTGGCAAAAATAAATATTACATGGGACAAGCGAACCCCAGAACTTGAACCGGCGGGTTCACTACCGAGTTCTTCATTAATGGGGTGAGAATGAAACCACATATCATTACACTCAGTGTGAAAGCTGTGGTGGCATTTCGGTAAAGTTTGGCCCATTTCATTGTCTTCAAATTTCGATAAGGACACGGCGCAATCTAGGCCGTCAAGGTGGGTGAGCGAGGAGTAGACAAAGACCAGGAGGGAGGCAAGGACGGATGCGTCTAGGCGGCGCGTGGGGACGGAAGCAGAGACAGCGACGTTGGGGTTATTGGGGTCGACGTAGAAGACGATGTGGGTGGCGCGTTGACGGCGGGTGTGGCGGCGGTGGAGATCCGAACGGATCAACCATCCAAAACCCCAACCGTAGATCTGCCCCTGCGTGGAGGAGGTGGAGGCGGTGGTGGTGGAAGAAGAGAGAAGAAGAGGAAGAAGAGGCGGGGTTTAAGTTAATTGCTGGCATTAATTAAGTCTGGGTTTTTTTTGGTTTTCCTTTATTTTAATATATAATGATGAAGTTGAATAGAGTCCGTGGATTATAAAGATTACATTTTTAAGTTGGTTGATGGCATTGATTAAGTGAATGTTGGCATTGAATGATGGCATTGATTAAGGGAAATGTTGGCATTGAGTGATTGAATGTGTCCAGGTTAGGATTTCAGCTCATAATTTTGGTCAACGATTAACTCTTTGAAGGATTATTGGTCGTAACAGAAACCGTGAAAATTTATATAGTACATAATAGTGTACTTAGTGGAGGTAGAGGTGGAGGTGGAGGTGGTGGTGGTGGAAAAAGAGAGAGAAGAAGAGGAAGAAGAGGCGGTGGAGGAGGTGGAGGCGGCGGTGGTGGTGGAAGAAGAGAGAGAAGAAGAGGAAGAAGAGGCGGTGGAGGAGGTGGAGGCGGCAGTTGTGACGCCCCCAAAACAAGTATACATCGCCCATCTTGAGTTGCTAGATACATGGTACATAATTTCAAATATAACTTAATTATACAACAGTCGTATAAAATACGACAAAACATAGCTGAGAGTTTAAACAAGAATATTGTCATCTAGACAATATCCACACTCAATGGTGTCCTCATTACAATTATTATCACATTATTCCGTAGAATAGTGAGGACTACTAAAGCCATTTATCCTGGACCATCACTCCATTCCCTGACTCGTCCTAGCTATATTCTCATTTCCTGAAGAGAACAATGAAAGAAGGGGTGAGCTCAACTAGCCTAGTAAGAAATATTATGACTAAGATAAGAATAAATTATCATTAGCCTTTAACAGTATAACAACTGATAGAATACAATAGACAACAAGTTTTAGATCAACAACTGCAGCGGAATAAGCAATCTATTAGAAGAGTCAAGTATAGAATAAAATCTACTATCTTCTATGATTTAAAAAGTTTTTCATCAACTTTATCGCTGAGACTCAACTTAATAAATAAACCACATCATCTCTGCACCACGGCCAAGGATATTCATGTAATCATCAATGGTCATGATTACCGAATAATCCCTGGTCATAATCATACCAACAACTGTCCATCAATGAACTACAGGCCAATGAGGACTTTTACCACATCATTCGTCACATTACGGTCATGATTATATCGAATAATCTCTGGTCATAATCATACCAAGTCCATCTATGCACGTAAGCCAAAGATGACTTTAATCACAATATAAGCATGAGGATTATGACAATAACATAATAATTCAATAAAACAAGTTCAAGGATAAATTTTAAAGATTTATAATTTAATTTATCCGAGAAATCAATAACGCCCAAATTGTCAACATGATCTTTGCTTTGTAGAGTAAAATTCAAGAATAATATTCATGTACCAAAAATAATTTGGATGAGGAAAAGAAATATATTTTTCGGGTGAATAGTACCCGTGAATAGTACCAAGTGAATAGTACCCCCGACACGAAAAGTGTCCCGAATACCCGAGTGTGAATGATACTAGAGTGAATAGTAATTGGGTGAATAGTAACTTAGTGAATAGTAACTTCGTGAATAGTACTGCAGCACGAAAAGTATCCGAATACTAGAGTGAATAGTAACTCCGTGAATAGTAACTCGTAAAAAAAAACACACCAAAGAAATGATATTCCATGGCGAGTACAAAAGAAATGATATCTCATACAGTATAATAGAATATCTAAAGCGCAAATGAATTTTCACCGCCATACTACGGTAATCCACGCAGATGCGGATCATTTTCATAATTTAATAAAGAATGAATACAAAGGATCATTCACCGTGCATGCGGTAATCCACATAGACAGGTTATTCTAACTGAATAATAAAGAATAGAATAATAGAAGAATGTTGGGCTTTTACGACGAAACGCATAAGCGAAAATTAAAATTTTAAAGCAATTTAGAAACCCTAAAAGCAGGATCCATGCGAAAATCAATTAATTCGGAGGTTTAGAGATTATACGAGATATAAACAAAAGCGAGAATCAAACCGATTGCGCCTCGAATCTCCAACATAATACAAACCGATTAGCTTCTCTACGGTATCCATCCACACGAACGCCGCATCGCAACCGTCGAACGATTCTCGCAATAAGAAGGACTTCATGGTACTAGCCACCAAAAGGAATGGATTTTGAAGCTGCTTTCTCTCTAGTCTCTCTCTCTAAAGCTAGGGTTTTTCAATTATGATATCTTACCTAAGTAGTGCTATATATCATATATATAGTAGTTAAAAGGAATTAATCAAATCAAAACCTAATTTTATAAAATCCGAAATATATATATATATATATATATATATATATATATATATATCTTAATTAAGTCTTACTTAATTAATATACATATATACAAATTATCCTTTTAATTTAAATTGTGATTTAAATACTATTAATCATATTAATATATTTAAATCCTTAAAATTTAAATTAATTCCCTTTAAATAACGTTTCATGTGTGTAACCTATAGGTTATTATTACGTTGGCAATAATTTTAAAATCATATTATAAAATTATAAACAAAGTGAGCTGACATCTAGTAATGCATCATCGCTACCCAAGTAATAATAAGATCGATGATTCGATGCAACCTTTTCGTGACCAATGTTTCAATGTAATTTAATCCTTTTAACCTTAATATCCTAGATTAAACTCGAGTCATGGAATGTGTCATACTCTTCATAATTTAATCGAAGTTTTCTTGATCAATGAGTAGACTATATGAAACAAATCACTATTTGAGCATGGCCATGCATTTCATAGTCCTACTCAATCAAGAGGCCTATGGATATCACCCATAATATATAGGATGGTTAAATTCCATCTAGATCACTCATATTTCTCACACGATTAATGATGAACCCAATAATCACCTTTATAGTCCACCCTATTAAAGGTGACATTTGATGATATCAAAGTACATAAATTCTCGTAGTAGTAATATAGCGATTTCGTGTCGGAGGACCATTACATCATTGTCACTATGAGAATTGCTAATGACACTTCGCATAATGCTCCATATAGAATTCTCATGGTGGGTGCATCCGAAGACATCGTTCTCTAACATGTACCTATGCATTGACTTAATATCTCATATATTTATGACCAATGAGATTTGGTCATCGGTCGATCCACATACTAGTCTCAATGCATCATTGTTGTCCCATCAACAATGATACTCGATTAAGGACATTTAAGAACAACGATACTAATGGTAATATATAATCTCATGTTCAAGTCACATACTTGAAACTATATAATTTGTATCACTATTCTAAGGAATTTTATTATGTTAACAATTATATTACGCAGTAAATAAAACCATAATAAAATCATATATTTATTCAATCAAATATAATATCAAAACGTTAAGCAATTATATCAAATAATTGGCCTCTAGGGCATAAACTCTAACAAAGAATTCACCATGCATGAGATAGACCGCACAGACAGGTTATTCCCAAAAGAATAAAAAGAATGGAACTAGGTCATGCGTAATCCGCATGGACAGGATATTCTAACAGAATAATAAAGAATGGAATAACAACAGAATTCACCAGGCATGCGATAGAGCGCACAGACAGGTTATTCCAATAGAATAATAAATAATGGAATAACAGAAGAATTTTACCATGTATGCAATACTTCGCATAGATAGGTTATCCCAACATAATAATATAGAATAGAATAACAACCCTTACGAGTATTGAAAGAAAATAACTCCCTTCATGAATACGAAAGAATAATATCTCTTACCTCAAAAGAAGACTAGATACTGGAATAGTGAGGTAGCAGACTTCTCTTCTTCTTTCTTTTTATAATTTCTCTCTATAATAATTGCTCTATAGCTTTAGTAAATTGGTGAAAAATAATGAATGAATGAGCTTCTATTTATAGAAAAATATAGTTTCGATAATTGTACGTTTTAGGGCTCGAAATATTACAGTATAATACCTTCCTCTTTTTCTTCATTTTTAATTTAGTCCTGCAAGTATTATCAAACTTGCACCACCTCCACTAATAGTAAATAATGTGAATCAATAGTTCAATCATGTGAATCAATAGTTATAATCATGTGAAAATACGAATTACAGTATAGTACCTCCATCTATACCTCCATTTTAACTTAGTCATGCAAGTATTATCAATCTTGCACCACCTCCCCTAATAGTACAAGAATGTGAATCAATAGTACACACATGTGAACAAATAGTTATAATCATGTGAATTAATAGCAATTAATTGCTCATTTATCTGGTTAATTACCCGATTGGTCAATATAACCTCCAAACATCAATTATTATCGAAATAAATGTCGATCTTCACTAACACTAATAATTCCAACACAATGGAACTATTAATTTTATCTTTAATCAACACGAACTTATTTATCATTAATATTATAATTCACAATATTTAACAACTAGGTCGTTCCCAAGAAAGAAGGGGCTTTCCGATAAGGATTTCTCCTTATTGGCGCGCAATTAGATGACCAAACCTCTCATTGACAGAACTTCGAGACATTGTCAATATTGCAAATAATAATATGAATAAGTTTGTCGTCTCAATTATTGATTTAATAATATAACATATTATACAGATGATACTGTGACAATAATTGAATCAATAATATGAGAGATATGATGCAACAATTACTGTAGCAATAATTGAGTATAACTGAGTGATTTCTCACGTAAGCATCAATAACCAATATCGTGTGCTACTACGCAACTACAGCAGACATCGCATTTACTTTTACTACTAGGGTAGTTCAAGCAGTTTTAATCAGTAACACTTTCGTAGTTATTTTTAATAAAAGATAATTCTGTCGTTTTCTTACTACGACAATACTTCCGTTGTGGGGTCCACCAATGATTATGCCGTCGTACGAATATTCCCTGTTAAAACGAATATTCCCTTACCAATCGAATATTATATAACAATTTGATTACTTTGCAAAATTTATAAATATTACCCACAACTATAACATTATATCAAATCCACACCATAATATTCAAAAAAATATTTTGAGAAATTTAAATCTTTATTCATAAAATTTGGGGTCTCACAGCAGTGGTGGTGGAAGAAGAGAGAGAAGAAGGAAGAAGAATTGATTTAATGAATGAAAAAATGCTTTATTTTTATTAGTTTTTGTTTTGTTTTATTATGTTTTTGTCATTTTTAAAACTTTAAAATGTTAAAATGAGTTAAAAAATATTTTTTGTTTATTTTCATGTCCGTGTTGTTGATTGGCCACCTCATTTTTTATTTTATTTTTCCTTTTTTTTCGCTTCCACGTATGAAAAAAATTGACAGTCATTAACTAGATTTGACAGAATGACCCAATTTGAAAATTTTAATTAGTTCAGTTAGTTAATTTGATAAATTAAAAGTTCAATCAGGTATTAAGTAAAACGTGCCAACCTCAATGGCCAAATCATTAGTTTTGCCGTTTTGTTTTTGTCTAAATTTAGTTTAAGTTAATATAAAATGTTATATTACTCTTTTGTCCTTTAAAATTAATAAAATAATTTAAAGATTGGCCTTTTTTTTTTAACATAAACACTGTATTGCCATGTAACCATGCCACATCAACAATTTCTGATGTGGCATGCTCAATTGAATGGAATTAGAAAAAATTAATAGTTCAATCATCTAATTGACAAAATTGAAGGTGGATCACCGAAGTGAAATATGACATATAGTTTAAGAGTAATTTATATTTAAGCCTTAAATTTTTTTTGTGCAAATATCAATTCTCTAAATATAATGTATGCATGATAAACTTCTTATGCATTTATGCATAAAATATATAAAAAAATTGGCAAAAAGGGAGTTGAGGTAGCCCTCAAAATAACGGTCATTTTGTATAATTAAATACACTCTTTCTCATGTTATGCACAAAATAGTTTTTATAATTTTTCAAAACATAGCTATTATAAAGGGATTCCTCATGCAAGAGCATGAGTTGACCCTCACCTTCCGTGCCATGATAAATCTATAATGTATAGGATTTACAAATATTCATGAAATAATTTTAAAAAATACTTAACAATTTTTCTATATTATATAAAATGAAATTTGCCATTTTTAAAATTAATCAGTGCCTTGCACATGTTATCAATGTAGTAATAAAAAAAATTGACAAAAGAGACTTTATGGTGTGGAATGAGAGTATCCATTTGTCGAGTTAATATGCCAATTTCTATATGAAAAAGCAAGAATTGATGATTTTTCAGATATTAGCTAGTGTCTAAGAAATTTTAATCTGCGTTAGGAGTTTGTTTTGTGTTCAACAAATTTTGAATTCATATCATTCAATAAAACTCTGTGTTTGGATTGAAAGAATGAAATGGAGATTAGAATGATTCACTTCATTCTAGTTGGAATGAGTTATTCCATGCTCTCCCTCCCCCAAGAGCTCTCCCTTCCCCAAGAGCCTCAAGGCTCAATGATAAAAAAAACTACTCATAAGGCTTTAAGCGTGAAATCTTGGGCAAGAATGTTAAATTTTAATCAAAAATAGCAAAAAAATATAGGAACAATTACATTTTCTATTATATTTTTAAAAATTATTACAACAATAGTGCACTCATAAAATATTTATACAATTAATGTATTTAAAGTTTTATTTACATAATTAGTGATTTTATTCTTCCTTTAATTTAGTTGTGTGATTTACACCTCACCCTCCCCCCACCTCATCCCCACCATTTCCTTCCTTCTCTCTCTCTCTTTGTAAAATCCATAATTCCCTTTCATTTTTCTTCTTCCCTACTACCACCATGACCACATGGCCAACGGGAATGTCGCAGAGGGTGCCATAGTGAGTCCGATGGCAGTGGCGAGACCTTCTGATGAGTGGCGAGGCATTTGAGAAGTTGTAGTTGTTGTAGCAAAAGTTTGTATTGGTTGAATCATGGCGTGGAGACAGTGAGTAGGTGCTACGGTTCCGTAGTGGTCCACCCATTTGGTTTGGTTTTGTGGGTCGCCGGTCGCTGGATTCTATGGAGGAAGACATGAAGTTGGAGAGAGAAAAAGCGAGATTAATTATGGAAACACAACAACTTCTGAGTTCTGAGGCTTATTTACAAAAACCAAGCAGGCTTTGAAAAGAATTTGATATTTTTCAGTCGGCTAAAAGGCATGCTTTGTTTGATATTTTTTTCAGAGTGTAGTTGGTAGCCAAACATTCATACCAAGGTAACCAATTCAGTGTTATTAGGTTACCAATTTATTTTTGAATGTGATACAGTTGGTAGCCAAACCTTCATGCAGTTGGTTGCCAAACTTTCAGACCAATGTAACCAATTCATACTGCAGATGTAGAGGTAGATTAGTTACCTTGATATAAATGTTTAGTTACCTTGGTATAAAAGTTTGGTTACCTTTTTAAGAAGGTTTGGTTATCAACATTACATTACACATTACTCTCTTACAACACTGAATTGGGTTACCAATTCTTCACTTAATTTCCACTTTGTAATATTTAGGGTCCTTGTTCTTGTGGTTGATGTCGTAAAACTGACGAGCATGAAAGTTTATACACCTAAAGCATGGTTTCTTTTTCTATTTTTCTTTTTCGTGCTTTCTCCAGAAGAGATGAATGAGTGAATGAAATCGACAGAAAATGATCTCCATTTTTATATACAAAGTTTAGTTGGTGCATATTGGGAACAAAGTAGATTTTTTTTTGCAGTAGGAAAAATATTACTCAGACGAGAAGCGAAGTTTCTGAGAATATTTAAGGGAGATGAAGATTTGAATTTGAATTTGTTTTTGTTGTTAAATCCAAAATATTTGAATTTGAATTATTAATTATGAAACTCCTTGATTTTAGGTTTCCTTATTATTGTGAATTGAATACTATACTAATTCCCTAAATTAAGGAATCCTAATTGCACTAATATTGTAAATAAATATGGAAAAGTTATTATTTTTGTAATTATTTTGATGATACACTAATAGTGTAATTACTTTCTAAATGTTGTATACTATTGTAAAGCACCCAAAAAAATAATTAATGGTTCAATCCATTCCAATCGCAACCAAACACAATTTTTTTCATTCCATAAGAATGAATCATTTCATTCTCACATTTATTACTTCAATCCAAACGTAGTGGAAGGAATGATGAGACCTGGAAAAGGCACAGGAATAACTCAACTACAGTAAAACCCCTATTTAGGATTACTCTATATAAGAATAACCTCTATAATATTATAAAAAAAATTTATAAATAGGAATAACCTCTAAATTGTAATATGTTATATACTTTTTAAGTCCCGCATTAAGAAACTATATCTCTATATAGTAATAATTTCATATATATATATATATATATATATATATATATATATATATATATATATATATATATATATATATAGAGAGAGACAATATTAATTTTAAAAGACTACATTTTCTATAAAAGACTACATTCCCTATTAAGGATTATATTTTCCTATAAAAGACTACATTTTCTATAAAAGACCATATTTTTCTATAAAAGACTACATTTTCTATAAAAGACTACATTTTCCTAGTTTGAAAATCTAAATAATTTATGTTTTCTTTAATTTTTGTTATAAAATTTATATTTTTATTAAAGTGAATATTTTTGAGTATTCAGAAAATATTTTGTACCAATACCCCTGTTAACGCCAAGTTTCGCCAACGCGTCCAATCACAGAATCCACGCACTAGAACCTGCACAATAACAGATCACACAGAAGCTTGACGGCTTATGCCGCCGGGGGATAGCTCCGGTGTGAGAATAAGTACAGGCCGTTCACAAGGTTTAACAATGGAGGCTAAGTGTTTAGTGCTCAAAAGTAGGTATTACTTGTTAATTGTAACATTGACCTTGTATTTATAGTGTTCACCACCTTTAGAATCCTTCTCCGAGTCGGATTAGGACTCCTAGTCATGGTAGTTACCATAACTTGGGTCCAACACAATATCCTTAAAAGGTGCAGGTAGAATCCAATCCAACCAATACCTTTGGAGTTACCTTATTCAATCATGATTAGGATCCTGAACTCTACACGCATGAGAGCCCACTGTGCAGGCCCAAACAACCCCGCCATCAGGTCTGGGCTTCGGCCCAAAAGACTCGAAGACCCGACCCCGAACCCCACACGACAAGGTAAGGTATCCGGCCCAAAGGACTCGGACATCGAACCCAAAGAGCATCCTCTAAAGTGAGGCGCCGGCCTAAGAGGACTCGGACGCCGACCTGAACACCTCCAACTTCTCCATGGGCTTCAGCCCAATAGTCTCCTAAAGCCCTTCTAACGTCAGGCCTTCGGCCCACGTGAAGGTCGGTAAAATGCTCCCGAACATTGCCCCCCCAGTCTCTGATTGTAAGATACTTATAATTGGAGACTTGAAAGGTCAGTATATCTGAAAGGTCACGATACTAATGATGAGTTATGCAGGGGAAGCCAAGCGATGCATCCTCGTTTCTCGAAACGTTGCATGCCTTTCCATGCTTGGTCCCACCTTGAGCATTTAATAGCCGCCCTTGGGTAATGTACACCTACACCTATAAAAACCACCTTTTCCCCCTCATTATCACTTTTCCCAGATTTTTCAATTCAAAACCTCTACCAAAGTATTCCGGCAAAGGCGATTTCCGGCGAACTCACCTCGCTCCTCGTTTCCCTTTGATCTCGAACTTCTTTCAGCTAATATTTGTTTCCATGGCTGATTCCAACATTGATCAAACTCCAAACGCCACTGAAACCACTATTCCCCCACCTATACTGCCCACCGATCTTGTCCGGTGGACCTCCCAGCACCACCACCTAAATCTGCCACTCATGCTGCTTCCCCCACTCCTATAAGTACTGAAGCTCGAATTCGAAACGCCTACCACTCCACGACAGAGTTTTCCCACATCAACACCCCATCTACCGTCAGTCCTTCACAGATCTCCGACATCCGAACCATCTTTAACATCCCCAAAGAATACAAGCTCCGGGTGCCCGCCTCTGACGAAAAAATGTTCTGGCGGCCCAAAGAAGAGTGGGTGACCGTCCCCCTATACGTCCTGAAGTATGGGGTTCGGTTCCCTCTCCATGACTTCATCTCCTCCTTCCTTTGTTTCGTGGGGATCGGGTTCGCCCAACTCGTGCCGAACTTGTATATCCACCTAGTTGCTTTCGTCGCCCTATGCTAGGAGCTCGGGATCATGCCTGGTCTCGACTTCTTCTTTGCTCTGTTCACTATAATCGGGTCGAAAGAGCCTGGCTTGAAGCAATTGAACAAAAGACCCACCCGAACCGCTCTAGTCAAGACACCTTCGAGCAACAAAGGGTGGCACAACCAATGGATATTCATGAAAGGTACCGACCTCCAACTCCTGCCTAACTGGGCGCATCCAAATGACTCCATCACCAAGGTGTCTAAGTTCCCTAAGGACTGGACCGATGCCTTCAAATCCTTCTACAAGAAGTAGAGCAAGACCGAATGGAGTTTGGGAGTTCTGACAAGCTCGACCTGGCTATACCGACACGGATGTAAGTTTATCATCTCGAAGCCCCACCAAACCTTTCTAACTCCACTCCTTTTCCTGACTGGTTATTTTTTCCCTTTTTCCAAAATCATTTGCAGTGACCATTTTCAAGCCCGAGGGAGCCGATGCCGCTCTGGTACCGCTTCCCAACACTGCCGGACCTATCTGTCTTCCTCTCTGCAACGATGAGGCTGAAGGAGAGACAATCCCGATCGCGGAGCTCTCCACATCGGGTCCACCACCTTCTGCTACCGACGCCGAACCAACAACCAAGGTCGCCTTGAAGATGAGAAGAACTGAAAGGATGGCCTTGTTGAAGAAGACAAAGAAGTCTTCCAAGCCCCTCCCCAAAGTCCTTGCCGAGGCCCCTTCCAAAACTATAACAAAGCCAACTCCTCCTTCCCCAGGAAAGGTCGCGGTGATCGAGGATTCGGAGGACACCGAAGAGGTTCCTCTTGAACCCCGATCTAAGAAGCCCCGACTCGCTGAAGATCTCGAGCCCTAACCCCCCATCAAATCGTCGTTGCCGATCCTGTCGCCGCCTCCACACCTTCTTCTCGACCGAGCTCTTCACATGGGTCACCCAACACCTGTTGGCCGAAGAGTCCTTCCGAAGTTTTCCCTTTCACCCTCTTCGATCACTTCAAACTGTCGGGTGATGACGAGCGGTTCAAGGGCTTCTCTTCCGAAGAGTACCTGGTCGCCTACGTCCGCGCCCAGTGCCAGGTATTTCTGAGTTTCAATTCTGTCTTGTTGTTACGCACTTGTACGTTTACGTCGATTGCTGATGTATGTGTTTACTGTAGGCCAACGCCATTCTCGCTCGAGCCATCCCTCCTCTTGCTCGAACCACGAAAAAAGAAGTTCAGCTGAGGACGAATGTACAGCTGCTTGAAGCTGAAGTTGGTATCTTGCGTTCAGATTTGACGAAGGAACGGGATCTCCATGCTGAAACCCGAAATAAGGTATCCCGAGCTGAACATCATTCTGAGAAGCTCGAGAAGAAATAAGGATCACTTCTGGTTGAGAGGGATCATCTGACCGAGGAGGTCAAGGATCGGGAAAAGACTGTTGACGCCTTGCAGGAGAAATTTTCAGAAATGATGGCTAAAATGATGCAGGTCATGCAGGAGAACACCAGTTTAACCGCTGAAGTCAACTCCTTTCCAGAGAAGATCATTGAGGCCCAGCAGCAAGTGGTTGTCGAATATGAAGAGTCTGAGGCCTTGAACGAGAAGGTCATGACCCAGTTTGGTGATGGGTATGAAGCTTATCGTGAAAAGGTTCGGGCCAAATTGACTGCTGCTGGGCTCGATGCCTCCATCCTTGATTCCTCTGATGAAGAATCTGAAGCCGAAGATGACCCTCCTCCTGAATAAATATTGTTAGGACTTGTAAATTTTTTTTACTTTTTTTATTTTTCTTTTTATTTGTACTTCGCCCGAATCGTAAGCGATCGGGTTTTGTAAAATTTTCAAAGTATGAATAGAATATTTTTGCTTATAAATTTTTATAATCAGTTATACTTGTGACTTATCTCGATCAGTGATATCTTTCAGAACCTCTTGATCGGATAGTTCAAGCTTATCTCGAATAAAATTTACGGCTTTTCTCGATCAGTTATACTCGTGACTTATCTCGATCAGTGGTATCTTTCCGAACCTTCTGATCGGATTGTGTCCGAAGTTTATCCGTTCGAGTATTAAGAGTCATATGAATATAGATGAAGATTGAAAGGTTACATGGATAATGAAAAGAATGACATAACTATTACTGATAAAATTTTCTAAGTCTTCCAGCATGTCATGTATTCTTTACTTCCGAACCATCCATTGCTCGAAGCCGGTATGTACCTGGCTTCGGCACCTCTACCACCTCATAAGGTCCCCCAGTTAGGCATCAGCTTGCCAGTGTCCCGAACAACCCCTATTTAATAATAACCTCTCAATTAGAATACAAATAATTTAATCCAAGTCTATTACTAAATAGAGATTTTACTGTATATCAAGTAACCAAAGCAAAATTGATCATTTAATATGTTGCTCGAGTACAAGACCATCGCTGTCCATTGACATATTTGTGTGTATACAGTATACTTGTTCTATTTCTTGAGCTCATACACTATTTGTATACAATTTTCTTTGCCAATATTGAACTACGGTACAATAGACTTATCACTGTAATCTCTCTGCAATGTATAAACCCTATTAATCAAAATTATACGAGTTTCTCCATCCGCATCTATCATAATAAGTATATGCAGACAGAAAAATTGGACAGAAAAAACAAAATGAATTTGTTCCCGCGAACAAATAGATTGTATTGTTCATTTGTTTGCGGGAACAAATTCATTTTATTCTTCCGATCCAATTTTTCTGTTCGCGTAGAAGTACTCCAGCTGCCAAAGCCTCTATAATCCGGCAGCTTCAGAATTTACTTTCCTTCCTTTCTAGTTTAACTTGCTGAAATCTCTGCCGTAGTCTTTTTCTGTGATCGTGTATCTTCCAGAGGCCGTGACCGAGTATTACAGTAGAGTAAATGCCATGGGTGATGATAGGTGCGAGAATATTATTTGTCTGTCACAATGAATCATCGACAGACAATTAGGTTCATCAAGTCTCACCTCGTGATTGCTATTCTAATAAAAAGAACATTCAACTCTGATCCTAGTTGATTTATAAAATCTTAAAATTCAAAAAATTGTGATGTGAATTTATTTCAATTTTTGAGATAACAACTTTGTATTTGATAATACTTTTTAGTAGTTTTCAATATTAACTATTGCATTAATCATAATCAAATAAGTCACATCTAATGACGATTCTTTTAGTAGAAACGGGGGAGAATTTCACAAAATTGAGATACCTGAATCCATACAAATCCAAGATAAAGGGCTAGGAATCCTTCCAGCAAGGGCGAGTATATCTTTTTCATTTGTCTCCTTTCATACCAAGCAGCAGAATGTTGGTCACAGTTGGATGAGAAAAATAATTCAAATGGAGGCTTACTTTTATATTCAAAAAAACATAAAAACTTGGGATTGATTATAAGCTGTCAAACCTATTTAAAAAATAGAAATGTTTAGTAACCTGCTTCCTATTAACACTGCTTAAAAACTATTTAAGGAAATAACAAAAGCACCAGTTTGGTGCTTATGATTATTTGCCAAAATCTAATAATCACTAATAAGGCTGGATCAAGTATATTACTGATTTATTCTTATTTATTTTAATAATTCAACTAACTACCCCTGACTTTTCAAACCTTCCGCTTAGTAATCAACACTTGAAATAAGTAATAAGCAATTTTTTAAATACCAAACAATTTTTTTAACCTTTTTACTAGTTTAAGTGTTTTTTTATTATCAAGCACTAACTTTTTTTTCCAAAGGTGTTTGATATTACCAGAGAAAAAAATGATTTTGCCGAAGCAATACATATCGCTTAAAATGTTAAATTATGCTAGAGCAATTATAGAAGTCTCGCTACGTACATATTTGCGCACAACATCATTTTTGCTCTAATAATCCTTTTCAAAACGGCTTATAAAGAAAACTACTAATCAAAATCAATAATCACATTGTTTGAGAAAATCCCAAACATCCCATAATCTTATTCGTATGGGAAATTTTTCAAAGTTCAGTCCCAAGTCAATGAACATGTAGATTGTAGGCGGTGAAAACAGAATTAGGATAATCATTTAATGCCATTTGTAGGGCTTGAAATGTGTCAGAAATTGGGGGAGGGAATTTACTCTAAATCATCCATTATATTCAGTTATAAAAGAAACACTATTAGGTCAATTATATCAGAGACAAGAATCTGCAAGGAGAATCATTTGTATTTTAAGAGAGCAAATTCTTCAAGTTCTAAGATTCACTTCTAGTGAACAAAGAACCTCTATTCCCACTTCACTTTCATCCTCTTAAACTCAGTATTTTGGTAATTCATGCACAACAAAATGGATAGCTGAGGGAGTAGAAAGAGGAGTTAATCGCATTACATTTCACATGAAAATATGACCTTATACACAGTTTAAACCAAAAAAGTAGTGTCTGTCTATGTAACTTGAAGTAGGGGAAAATCATTTAAACCTGTAAAAAGTTTCTTCAAATCTTGACGACCCGATCCAGATTGTAAAACTGGTGCTATAATATACATAGGATCTGAAAAAAGTAAAGAAAAATAACATATATAGCATGTTTATAGTTATATAAATAAAAATTAAAAATAACAAAAATAACAAATTTACACGAGAATTGTGAGAGAATACAACCTTTCGGAGAGGCAGCAATATAATAAAGGGTTATAATAAAGGGAACCCGTAAGAGCAGCTGTAATCACAGCAGCAAATGCTTAAGCAAATGGCACAAAGGGAGGCAGCACACCAGTCTACATTTTTAAGAAGAATAAAGCAGTACCGATTAGCAATAAGATGTAATTTCAAAAGAAAGGAAGGAAGGAAGGAAATCGGGGGGAGAAGCGCTTATACGAATGAAGCCATTCCACGAGCATCCGTCACAAAATCTGTGCCCCTTAAAATAATGTCGGCCAATGCTCCCTACAAATTTGAGAAAGGGGAATTAAATAAGGAAAAGAAAGGATGAGTATATTATCATCAAAAACAAAACTAACTATCATGCATTACTATAATGCATTAATTTGTTTAAGATTTACATAATGAGAGGAATATATTCAGGAACAGAAGAAGATAAGTGTGAAATGAATGAAAACAACATAACCATTCCCCATATAATAGTTTGTAGACATTGGTAATGAAGTTGAGATGTTAGAAAAGAGAAACTTTTTGAAGGAGGGCTGGAGGTATAAAACTTAGAAGCATAATGATTGAATCAAGAATTGAAAGCCATCATCAAAATTATAGAGTTAAAGCCTTTAACTTAATGATACTGCCCAATTAATGTTTGAATGTGAAGTGTTATAACTGATTTACAGAACCATTGATTTAGCAGGAGCCAATACAGCTATGGTAATAGCATTTCCTACAATAAACTAATATCCTAAGCCAAATGGGGGTTAAGAGTTGCTGTCAATTGAGAGAAATAACAACAACAAAAAAACTCAAAATAGAAGTATATAATTGAGAATCCAATGGTCAGATATAGATGGGTTCTACACTATCATTGTCATCTGTAATATTAGTAATATTTAATCTATATATATATAAATAATGACGAAATTAAATTATACAGAATAAGAAACAAGAACAAAATAATATGTAAATCCGAGTCCTTTGAATTCACAAAGTCTCCTTAAAGCAAATTTGTTCCCTCACTGGTGCTAAGGATTAAATGAATAATTGCTTCCCAAGATAAAACGGATTTCCAGTTCTTAATTAGAAGCACTTCAAAATTAAGAACACATCGAACCAATTTTTATGTTATGTACTGAACTTACATGAAAATTAAAAATGCATGCATGAAGAAAACTAGGACTTACTGTTACTGTAACACTATTTGACAGATAACGGGATTTGCAGAAACGGGAAACGGGAACCTATCTGCAGAAACGGGATTTTGCAGAAGGGAAGGAACGGGATTTTGCAGAAGGGAAGGAATGGGAAAATCAAGTTATTCTGTAATACGCGCCCAGATAGACTAATTTATAGAATAAGTAGGCGGTTTATTACCGTTGGAGTCAGTCAAAACTACGTAGTATTGATATAACTTAAACAAAATCTGATAATAAATTAAATAGATTTCGTCCAAAAAGTTATATATCATGACCACCCACCCGAGACCGAGCCCGGCCCGACGGCGGCGGCGCGCGTGTGAGTTTGAACCAAGCCTTGGCTAGATTCTCTCCCTTCCACAAAAGTGGGGTGTCCCTTGGGGCCCTTCCCATTGAGCAAACATCCCATATATAAAGACTTCAATTTTCCCTCTAATGCCCTATGTGGAACTTTTGCAACTTTCAACAATCAAGTAGGTGACTTTGGAGTCAATTTTCTCATTCAATTCTTAATGGATTTGAACACATAAATATACCAAATTATACTCCTCACGAAGGAGAACACATTGGTGCAAAGACCCGACAATTTTCGGAGTGTGGGTCCTACAATAAATTAAGCCTCAAAATGATTTAATATTTATCTTGTCAAACCCATTTCCAACAATCCCCCATATGAATGTAAAATTGGCTTTACAATATGTAAAATATGTTATGAATATACAGACACTAGTTCGAGTACATGAGAAAAGATATTTATTGAACTTGCCCTAGTAAAGTCTATCGGATTTACTTGGCTAATCAGTAGATTTGATGTCTTTGAACTGTCATCTTTTCGTGTAAACCAAGACAATAGAATTCACAAAATATCTCTTTAGACATAGTTGGTTCTCACGTTTGTGTTCATTTTGGCCTTGAAACACCTCTTGGTTCCGTGAATATATTAGAGAATTCAGCCTTCAAATTCTCATAGAAGTGGCCCCCTTCTTACTCACGTAGGTGACTTCTATCAAGAGTATCCGGCAATACCCCACTTGAACATATTCAAGATATAAAAATCATTAAAAGCGTAACTTATCCTGATTCTCGCGGCAGATGTGCACTGTCTCATAATAGGAATGGTTAGGAGTAAATATCTCCTCAATGCTTTACTGAGCACTACATAGTTCGGTTTACCCATTGAACCTAGATCTTGGGATCTCCAGTCAGCTAGGTTGGGTTGCCACTATGACGACTTATTTAAACAGTAGGCTTTAAACCCATTCCCTTCGATGATCTTTCCACTTGCTCTCTTGTTAAAACCTTTCGTAAGCGGATCCGCAATATTATCTTTTGACTTTACATAGTCAATTGAAATAATTCCATTTAAGAGCAATTGTCTAACGGTATTATGTTTTCGTCGTATATGACCTGACTTACTGTTATATAAATGACTCTGTACTCTTCCAATTGCTGATTGGCTATCACAGTGTATACATATATAGCGGGCATGTGTCTCTTGACAATTTGGAATATTCTAAGAAATTACGAAGTCATTTTGCTTCTTCTCCAGCTTTGTCTAACGAATGAATTTCGATTCCATTGTAGACCTTTGCAATACACGTTTGTTTTGAGGATTTCCAAGATCTGCTTTGCACCTCCAAGGGTAAAGACATATCCACTTGTGGATTTTGAGTCTTTATTGTCAGATATCCAATTAGCATCACTATATCCTTCCAATACTGCTGGATATCTTGTATAGTACAGTCCATATTTTTGAGTATGTTTTAAATATCTTAAAACTCTCAAAATAGCTTTCCAGTGATCTTTACCTGAATTACTCGTATATCGACTTAGCTTACTTACCGCATAAGCTATATCTGGTCTAGTACAGTTCATGACATACATTAAACTGCCTATTATACGAGAATATTCTAGTTGAGATATGCTATCACCTTCATTTTTAGCTAGATGAAGATTTATATCAACTGGGGTCTTATTTAGAATTATATTATACTTATTAAAATTTTCAAGTATTTTTTCAATATAATGAGTTTGAGATAATATAATTCCATCAGATGTTCTAGAAATCTTGATTCCTAATATTATATCAGCAACCCCCAAGTCTTTCATGTCAAACCTATTTGACAACATACGTTTGGTAGAGTTGATAATTTCATTGTTGCTACCCATGATTAACATATCATCCACATAAAGACAAACAATGACATTCTTTTTGAGTGCTTTTGACATAAACATATTTGTCACTCTCATTTATTTTAAATCCATTTGATAACATAACATTATCAAATTTCTCATGCCATTGTTTTGGTGCTTGTTTCAATCCATATAAGGATTTAACAAGTTTGCATACTTTTCTCTCTTGTCCAGGAGCAATAAAACCTTCAGGTTGTTCCATATATATTTCTTCATCTAATTCACCATTTAAGAATGCAGTCTTTACATCCATTTGAAGATGTTATTGCTATTAACATCCGAATAGATGTAATTCTTGTAACAGGTGAATAAGTGTCAAAATAATCAAATTCTTCCTTTTGTCTATAGCCTTTAACAAGCAGCCTTGCTTTGTATTTATCAATTGAACCATCAGCTTTCATCTTCTTTTTGAAGATCCATTTATACCCTAAGGGTTTGGAACCAGGTGGAAGTTCCACCACTTCCCATGTATGATTTTGCACAATGGACTCAATTTCACTATTAATTGCTTCTTTCCAATGAGAAGCATCTGGAGAGGATATTGCTTCCTCAGACGTTTGAGGATCGATCGCTTAACAAAAATATTAGAAAATCCGGACCAAAAGACTTTGAAGTCCTTGCTCTTTTGCTACGTCTAGGTTCATCCAATACAAACTCTTTGTCTATATTTTCAGGATTATTACTAGTAGCATCCAAAGGTCTTTTGTTTGAATTTGAATCTTTATTCTCATTATATGGAAAAATATTCTCAAAGAATGATGCATCTCTTGATTCAATAAATGTATTAACATGAATATCATTAATTTCAGATTTATGAACAAGAAAGCGATAAGCACTGCTGTTATTTGCATAACCAATGAAAACACAGTCAATTGTTTTTGGTCCTATCTTAACCTTTTTAGGTTTAGGAACCATCATTTTTACTAGACACCCCCACACTCTTAAGTATTTATAGCAAGGTCTATGACCTTTCCATAATTCATAAGGTGTTTTGTGAGTCTTCTTATGAGGCACTTTGTTAAGAATATAATTGCGTGAAAGCAAAGCTTCCCCCACAAATTTCGGGGTGCTCCGTAACTGCTTTTAATATAGCATTCAACATTTCTTTCAATGTTCGGGTTCTTGCGTTCAACAATACCATTAGATCGAGGTGAATAAGGAGCGAGTTTGGTGAATAAATACCGTGAGTAGAAAGCATATCTCTTCAAATGGTGATTCATATTCACCACCTCTATCGCTTCTTATTGCTTTAATCTTTTTGTTAAGTTGATTTTCAACTTCATTTTTATAAAGTTGAAACATTTCTATTGCTTCATCTTTGCTTCTTAGCAAATATACATAACAATATCTTGTGCAATCATCAATAAAGGTAATGAAATATTTTTTCCCACCTCTTGTTTGCACAAACTTTAAGTCACATATATCAGTGTGAATTAAATCTAGAGGTTCAGTTTTCCTTTCAATAGAATGGAAGGGTAATCTTGTCATTTTTGATTCCACACAAATTTCACATTTATGTTTTTAATTAATATCAAATTTAGGCAAGAATTCTAAATTAATTAATCTACGCAAAGTATTATAATTAACATGTCCTAATCTAGCATGCCATATATTTGAAGATTCTAACAAGCAGAAGAATTAATTTTATTATTATCAATAGACTTCGGTACAACAGTCATAACATTCATCTTAAAGAGTCCATCATTCATGTAGCCCTTTCCTACAAACATATCATTTTTAGTAAGTACAAATTTATCAGACACAAACACCAACTTGAAGCAATTCTTAGTGACCCAGAAACTAGATTTTTTCGGATATCTGGCACATGAAGCACTTCGTTCAGAGTCAATTCTTTGCCAGATGTCATTTTCAGTACAATCTTTCCACGTCCTTGAACCTTTGAACTTGAGGAGTTTCCCATGAAGAGTTGATCATCATTTCTCTTGGTTTGTAAGTAGCAAACATCCATTTGTTGGAACAAATGTGTAGAAGCCCCCCAGTGTCCACGTACCATTCTTTTGGGTTTCTACCAAGTTACATTCAGATACAACTGAGAGAGATTCATATACGAAACATTTTGTAAAGCTTTTCGATTCTGTCACATTTGCTTCGAGGCTTTTGTTCTTTCTTGACTTTCTTTGGCTTACGACATTCATTTGATTTATGTCCTGGATGCCACAGTTGAAGCATTTGCCTTTGAATTTCCTCTTTGCCTTGAAAGTCTCTTTGCCCTTCACGCTTCCTTTTGTTGTTGTTTGGCCTTTGTTCTACCACATTTGCCTTTGCTTCAATGAAGTTTTTCCCACTCTTTTTCTCAGATCCTCGATTGTCCTCTTCAATCCTAAGTCGCACAATCAGTTCTTCAAGATTCATCTCTTTGAGTTTATGCTTCAGATAATTCTGAAGTCTTTCCATGATGGTGGAAGTTTCTCAATCATTGCTGCAACTTGAAATGAGTCACTTAATGACATTCCTTCAGAATGAATGTCATGTAGAATTACCTGTAGTTCTTGAACCCGAGTGATAACTGCTTTAGAATCTACCATTTTATAATCAAGAAATCTATCGACTATGAATTTCTTCATGCCAGCATCTTCAGTTTTATATTTCTTATCTAAAGATTCCCACAGTTCTTTTTCAGTTTGAATTGTACAATACACATTATACAAAGTATTATCTAATCCATTCATGACATAATTTCTCCAAAGAAAATCTGCATATTTCCATGCATCAACTGCAGCCACTTTTCCTTGTCGATTTCTCCTTCAACAAGAGTAGGACAGTCCTCTTGTAGAAACCTTGCCAAGTTCAATGTGGTGAGATAAAAGAGCATTTTTTGTTGCCAACGCTTGAAATCAGTTCCATTGAACTTTTCAGGCTTTTCTCCATGAGACATACTCACGGCAGGAATGGTACTAGTAGATGCCATTTCTGTTATACAAAGAATACAATTATCAATAAACAAACACAAGTTTCTGTTTTTTACAAAATTTAACAGAATTAAGATAACAATAAATTTGTTTACAGAATTTAAATACCAAATTTAATTTACAGAATTTCTGTTTACAAATTCTGTTAAACAACTTTAGTTTACAAATTTCAATTTACAATTTTGTGTTTAACAGATTTGCATTCTTTAGTTGGACAAGTTTTTGTTAAATTCCAACACAATGATTATTACACAATAATAACTTAGGATAATAACAGAATTACAGAATGTTAACATGCAATCAATTTGTTGACATGGAATTTATATATTATAACAGAATATACAAAACAGTTAACATGTAATATAAATTATTATATTAACATGCAAACAAAAATAGAATATATAAATCAGTCAACATGTAATATATATAATAACAGAATATTTAAATCAACTAATATGTAATATATGTAATATTTCTGTAATATATATAATCACAGAATACTTTATATTAACATGTATTAACATGCAATAAAATTCCAGAACATGTAAAGACAGTATATTTATATTTTGTTAAACTATTAAATTTCTGAGTTTGTTATATATACAAAAAATCTATTTTTTGTTCATATAAACAAACAATATTAAATAATACCACAATTACAGAATGATTAAATTTGCTTTAAGATTGTCATCTGTAATATAAGTAATATTTAATCTATATATATAAATAATGACAAAATTAAATTATACAGAATAAGAAACAAGAACAAAATAATATGTAAATCTGAGTCCTTTGAATTCACAAAGTCTCCTTAAAGCAAATTTATTCCCTCACTGGTGCTAAGAATTAAATGAATAATTGCTTCCCAAGATGAAACGGATTTCCAGTTCTTAATTAGAAGCACTTCAAAATTAAGAACACATCGAACCAATTTCTATGTTATGCATTGAACTTACATGAAATTAAAAATGCATGCATGAAGAAAACTAGGACTTACTATTACTGCAACACTATTTGACAGATAACGGGATTTGCAGGAACGGGAAACGAGAACCTATCTGCAGGAACGGGATTTTGCAGAAGGGAAGGAACGGGAAAATCAAGTTATTCTGTAATACGCGCCCAAATAGACTAATTTATAGAATAAGTAGGCGGTTTATTACCGTTGGAGTCAGTCAAAACTATGTAGTATTGATATAACTTAAACAAAATCCGATAATAAATAAAAATAGATTTTGTCCAAAAAGTTATATATCATGACCACTCACACCCAGCCCTACCGACCGGACGGATGGCATGTGTGTGAGTTTGAACCAAGCCAAGCTAGGGTCCTCTCCCTTCCACAAAAGTGGAGTGCCCCTTGGAGCCCTTCCCATTAAGCAAACATCCCATATATAAAGACTTCAATTTTCCCTCTAATGCCCTATGTGGGACTTTTGCAACTTTCAACAATCAAGTAGGTGACTTTGGAGTCAATTTTCTCATTCAATTCTTAATGGATTTGAACACATAAATATACCAAATTATACTCCTCACGAAGGAGAACACATTAGTGCAAAGACCCGACATTTTCGGAGTGTGGGTCCTACAATAAATTAAGCCTCAAAATGCTTTAATATTTATCTTGTCAAACCCATTTCCAACAATCATCACTAACACTCTAACTATTTGAACCTTAAGGTAGCCAAATGCCTCGTCATCTAATTAGTGACGCGCATGAATGGATTAACGAGATTCCCACTGTCCCTGTCTACTATCCAGCGAAACCACAGCTGCTGAAAGGTTCGAACGTTGGTGGTCTATGTTGATGTGTCGGCTTAATGTCTAACTATTTGCACCTTATGGATCTTAAAATTCTCGCATCAAAGTCGGATTTCAATATTACATTCAAATATCTTATTTTCAAGACATTTGGAAAATATTACTAGTATATAGAGAGAATAGTTTTAAATTAATATAACATGACATGACTATTGAAAACATATTGATAACTACTTTCAGAAAATACAATAAAAAAAATTATTAAATTATATCTCACCCGCATAGATCTGAAACATATTAATCTTCCTAAAGCATATTCGATTGTTGGCTTTTGAAAAGTTAATTAGCACTCGTATTGAATCTTAATAGGTCTGATTCATCTGTTGTTAATCCAATCAGACTAAGGGAACAAGAAATTGTATGTAAAAACATTTTTTAGTAATTGTGCGTGACCTGAAATGAGCAGAAATCCAGAAAGGATACAAATAGGTAACCTCAGAAGGTCGAAATAAAATATTTTATTGAGTTTAATTATTTTAAAAAATTATATAATATGGCTAAAAATGTTAGTATGTTAATATGGCTAAAAATGTTAAAAGGTAATACGGCTAAAAATGTTAGAAGGCCCTAGCTAACAAGTCCAAATCTTACTTTCTTTGGAAAGATGTTATTGTTAATTATCTGTAAGACTGAAACTTAGTTGAATTATATAATACAAGGACAACTAATACTATAGGAGACTAACCTGAACAGCAGCCCGATAAAAAAGCTCCTCACCAACAGAGCTTGCGGCAACAATGAGGATAAACTGCAAGATTGTAACAAAATGTATTCACTCTTTTTCTTTTTCTTTTTTCTTTTTTCGTGTCTGGAATCTACTCTTCTTATGATGATGCAGACCATGCAGAGAGAATACAACCACCATTAATGTAAAAGCTATTTACCTGCCATGGTGACATTCCATAAAAGAAGCTTCGAAGCTCCTCATCCTCAACATCCCTGATGGCACGAGCATGAGGCGACACTTTAACAATTTCATCCTGAACCAGTGGTTTGTATAAAGGAAATGTAAAGTTGAAGTAATGTGGAAATATCAACAATTAAAATGGAATTTGAAAGTTGAAAGAAGATATATAACTTCTTTTTTTATAGACAAAATTCACACGTATTTCCATCAAATTAAAATTTATTCCTCAACGTTTCAAAAGGTGACATAATATAATACCCTAAGGAAACCCAAATGAAAGTATAGAGAATATAATAACACATTACTCTTTCGGTTCCACTATGAATATCCTTGCTCAAAATCATATTGTGAAACAGACTTTAAGACGTTCCAATAACATTTAGAAATAACATTTTAGATGTAGCTTCTTTTTCTAAATTATTTTCAGTAAATTTAAAGTGCCATTATAAGTATAAAAGAAAATTTTATGTAAATATCTCAGCGATAAGCTTAAAACTCCATGTCACACAGTTTCCAACCATGACATTCAAAGTGGAATAGAGATAGTAATAAACTTCAACCCACATCTAGTATAAAGAGAAGCGCCATTATGGGAGGAGATGCATAGACCAGTCCTTCTACAATGGCATCTAATGATGGTTCGAAACCTCCCATGCAATCAGTTCCTGTAAAGGAGCATACAAACCTTCCTGCTAAAGCCATTGCGCCATAAATTCCTGATTTTTGAAATTTTGAACAAAAGATTAATCAGATATTTAAGATGACATGTTTTTTTTCTACTTTTTCAAAGCAATTGTTTTATACTTATGTACAACAGTAAACAGAAAATAAAATAAATGAAAATTCAAAGAAAAAATAATTTAATTTACTATTCCACCAGAAAACAAATCATCATTTACAAAACTGAAATGTGATTACTTAGGGGTGTTTGTTTAGATTTGAATCTGAATGGTGAATCGGGTCGATTGCATTTGTTTTGGTGCGAATGGTGAATGGTGAATAAATTGAATCGGTAAGAAGAACGAGCTGAATGGTTAAAGACTTGTTTGTTTTCGCTCTGAAAGCAGTCGAATGGCTCTGAATCTGAGCGATTGACCATTCAGATCGCTTTGTTTATAAATTTTGAGATCTGAATTGAAATTTGAATTCATCTCGAGCGATTCTTTTCAAAAAATTAAATTTGAATCAATTTGAATAATGTGTTTTACCCAAATAGCCTAGTTCATCTCTGTCCATCTCTAGCGTCACTTCTCCATCTCTAGCACCGCTCTGCATCTCCATCTCCATCTCCATCTCTTCTCTGCATCGTTGGTCCATCACAGGTAACCCTCGTCTCTGCGTCGCTGCTCCATCTCCCTAATTTGATCTCTGTTTCTTCTTCATGTATATGGTGGGTATGTGATTCAAATTAATAGTTATGAAGATGCTATTAGTTTTCATATGTTTCTTCCTGTATCTTGAATTTTAATATTGGGAACAAGGGTTACTGAATGTTAGCAATTTGTTGTTGCTGCTATTTAGCAAAAAAAACAACCCAAATCACTTTTCCAACGATTTTAAGATTTGGGTTGGTAGCTTTGTTGTAGCAACTGAAAATTTAATTCAAGTTTAGCTGTATTTTATGGGTTTTTCACAGGCCTTGCTAGAAGTTTACTAATTTTATTGTAATCTTTTGAGATTTTAACAAATAAGCTTTACTATGTTGTTTGCATAGGGCTAAACTGAAAGTGAAGTGATAGTATAAAATGGTGAATATGGGTTATGTATTGGCCAATCACACATAAATGCAGTTTTTAGGCAACAATTACTTGCAGTAGAATATGTAAAAATTTCAATGAACCCGTGCTACAGAAAGTTTACAATGTTATTGCTATTAAAAATATTACCAAATGAAAAACAATTATAAAGAAATCAAACTATAAAAAGTAAACTAAATGGATATTCAATAGCATTGTAAACTTTCTGCAGGGCATTTCTGTTCCAACTGAACATATAAGCAGATTTCTGTAGGAATGGTGTACCTATGGTTTGAATGCTATGTCTCATGCATTGAAATTAATCAATATCTTCTTTCATTCAACCGTGCCCTTATTTGTTTTGCTTTTCATATCACCTAATGCTGCGTTTAGGTTACTGGAATCAAAGGGGGAAATGGAATGCATCATTCCCGTGGAATGAAAAAAATATAATTTGTTGTTTCACTGGAATTGAACGTGTCATTCTCAAATTGATGATTTTCATTTATCAGGGATTGGGGAGTGACTCATCCCATTCCTTTCTTCATTCCATTCCCTTCTCTATTCTATTCCTACCTTAATTTCATTCCTTAATCCAAATGTAGCATTACTATATAGGTTTATGGGTTTATTCCCTACATGATTACGTTTTTTGAAAATTCCACTAGATTGTACTAGTTAGAGTTGAATGTTTATGGTGATGTACTTTTCCGAATTTTATAGCAGCAACTTAGAAAAAAAAGGAGGGGGGGTGAGGGTCGGTCTTTGTTGATATTTTATTTGGTTCTCGCAAATGTCTGTTTGGAATACCTCCCTACCACTTTCTCTAGTCCATGCCTCCACCCGATCTGAAACCGGTTTGGAGATTAAACTTCTACCTAATTATCTATGTCTTGATGGATTTACTTTTTCAACATTTTTAATTGGTTTATTTATTTATTTAAATTTATTTTTGGATCATTGAATTTGTCGTTTGAGTTTTGGAACTTAGGAAGTTATACAGTCTGATAAGTTGAGTCATCACTTTAATTATTTGAGTGTGACCTTGAATTTCAGTAAGTTCTTACGGTGTATGCCATTTAATTGTTTTTCCTTCTCAAAAGGCAGATCGAAACATTTGGTTTTGGTAATATTTTTAATAGCAATAGCATTATTATAGTTTGCTTTTTATAGTTTGCTATTAATAACAATAGTTTACAATGGATATCCATGCTGACTTGAAAGCAAACTAAAAAAAGCACATCAAAACATACTTTTAAGGAAGTGGGTCAATCGTGAATAACAAGGAATTATAATTATAAAGAATATAATACAGATGCACCTACTAAAAAAATACTGTGCTATTGATGAGAAACCACCACTTTTACATTTTGTCAAGTGCTCTTTCAACCAACTCATCTAATAGAAGGGGTTTTGTAGTATCATACTACTAAAATAATATCCTTTCAGATTTATTGTTTCTCTTACATTTTGAGCTCTGCTTATTGCTCTTGATAGACATAGGATTTCAGATATAGTTGAAATTCTATTTAGTAACTTGTAACTTTGATGATTTCATATGTACAGTGCCCTTGATTGCATATATACCCAATAGTATTGGTTGTTGGTACCACAATTGATGGAGATGATGAACAATATGAAGAAAATCATGAAGGAGAGCAAGATGCAGTGCAATGGGGCCTTCAAGGCGTACAATATATGAACAATCTACGTGACCAAATTGCTCGTGAACTATAAAGTGACTCACTGAAATTAATGTAATTTTATTATTATGTTGACATGTTTGTTTAACTCGTTACATTTCTTATTTTTTATGAAACTTGGGTTAAAATTGTTTGAATTATTCAATATTTGTTTGATAATTTATTTGAATTATTTATTTTTATTTGTTAGTACAATGAATATTGTATTTATTTTTTTAAATATGTTCAGACAAAATTATATACTTGTTCAGCATAGTTTAGAGGGGTAAAATAATAAAATACTGTTATTCAGATATTTCAGACATATCAATTATCAAACAAATTTTTTCATTCAGATTCAACTCATTCAGATTCAGATTCATTCAGTTTTTATTAAACAGCCCCTAAATCAAATTTTTTTAGCTGAATGACTGAATGAGCAGCTGAATGAAGTAAAAAAAAATAATAAAATAAAAAATTTAAAAAATATTAACTATTATATTAAGTAATATTAAATAAATTTATAACAATTTTGAATTTTTTCAGAGGAGTAAAATAATAAAGTTTTGTCATTCAGATGTTTCAGACATGTCAATTATCAAACAGCTTTTTTCATTCAGATTCAGATTCATTTAGTTTTTATCAAACACTCCCTTAATCATGATTTCTGTAAGCTTTGTGTATAAATAAGATACTTCACTTGACTTCAACTTTCTATTCCAATAACAAAGATACTAGGCTTTTACGAGAACAACTCTTAAGTTATTAACTGTCAAAAAGTTTTCACTGGTTACATTTTGCTATAAAGCGCAAGTCAGTTTGACATTAATGGTAAATAGAATTATTAACTGTGATGGGTACAATGGTGAAAGCATATTGAAAATTAAAATGGATAAGAACCTAAAAGTTGGTGCCTGAGCTTGTTCCTTTGGCATGTTGGAAGAGAAACGAACACGATGGGTACAATGGTGAAAGCATATTGAAAATTAAAATGGATAAGAACCTAAAAGTTGGTACCTGAGCTTGTTCCTTTGGCATGTTGGAAGAAGAAATGAACATGACTGCACATTAACTACATAAATTGGACTATTGGAGAATAGGGGCTGAGGTATAGGACTTTATTAATCACTGTCATGTGATTTTACCTATATCGATCATTCAATGGTAGTAAAGGTAAAAATGATGCTTCAAGCAGACCGTAGGGATTAAACAGTACAGGTGAATGAGCATCAGTATGGATTTTGAAAAAGAAATCAGTGTGTTGTTTTTGCATCAGTATGTGATAACTAGAGGAAACTGAAATTCATTTCTAATAACATGCAGCTCTAGGGCTTAAGACTTGTATTTTGATCGTATACTTTTAAGGTAATGTTTGGAACTTGGAATCCATAACGGAAAACAAAGGAATTATAAAATCAAATTAAAAAATTGTCGAAGCTTTACAACCTTACTTCCATTACACTACACTTTAACATAGTACTTGATATATTAATTTTCCTTTCCTTTTATAGATAGGTCATGATATTAATTCCTTAGAAATATAACTAATTAAACTAATGTTCATCAAATATTTTCCTCTTTTACATTTGTTTTTGTTTCCTTTCTCTTTCCTTGCCCCTGCCTCTTCTCATTTCTTTATCTACCAGAAAGTAAAGCCCGTGTACTCTCTTTTAGGTCTTCTACTTCTTCTGAGCATCGCCCTTTTTGCCTCTCCATTTTCTATTTCTTCATTTAGTTCTAAATTCAAAGGTGATAAAAAAAGATTACTTTTCCCAGAACTAGGTTCCAATTTAATTTGTTGCATCTATATCTAATTAAAACAAATTTCATTTCATTTCATTTTGCCTTTGAAATATAACACCCTAAAAAAGTTTGCATCTTTATAAAAGCTACTTACCTATTCCATAGATGAGTCTGACAACAGCTCCAATTTTCTCCCAAACAGGCAACTCTGCATCTCCAAAGTTCTGATTGAATGTGCTCACCTCCATAGCCGACCTCGTGTACCCTCCTCCTCCCCCTCCGCTCTTTCTCTCCCCTCCATCAATCCCTTCACCACTCCGTTCCGCCACCACCTTAAAACCCCCAACTTTACGGGCGGCCCACTTCTTTTTACTCTTCCTCCTCTGTAAACTCACCGGAAAATCGGAAACACCAACTCTACAACAACAAGAAAACGCCGTCGTTCCAGGATTTGGCAACCGGGAAATTAACGGGAATTCCATTTCTCAACGGTCGAATTTAATGGGTTAATTCTAAACAGTTAAGAAATTGGATTTTTTTCTGGTATTTTTCTTCTTCTTGAGCTTGAGCTTAGCTGATCAATGGCACAGCGTGTACTCCCTCCGTTACTTATAGTAGTTTTTGAGAAATATTTTTGTTTTTTAATATAAGTATGATAATTTCAACTAAGTATTACTAATTGCTTAGTTTATAATATTACTTAAAGTATTAAATATAATTTTAATATTTAGGGTAATTTTAATAATAATTTTTCCTTCTAATATAAGGATAATATAAATAATTAATATTATATACTCTCTCCGTTCCTTAATATAGGTCGTTTTAGGGTTGTTCACAACTATTAAGGTAATGATTGTATAGCATTAATTATAATATCAATTATCTATATTATCCTTGTATTAGAAGAATAGATTGTTATTTATTTGACATAAAATAATGAGAGAACTAAAGTTATATTTAATATTTTGGGTAATATTAGAAACTAAATAATTAATGCTTATTTAAAATTTTTAAATAATTTATATTAAAAAATAAAAATATTTTTCTAAAACGATTTATATTAAAAAACGGAGGGAGTAATTATTACCTTAATACTTAAAATGATTTATATTAAATAACGGAGACAATATTTGATGAGGTTTTGAGATTTACGAGGGACTTTGAAATAAATAACGTCGGTTTGTTTTGTGTTGCCGGTGGGCCCTTCTATTTAGGAATCGCACGACTGCTGGTTAAAGTAGTGGTGGGACTTAGTAGCCGTCAACGATGATTGGACCTTTTTAATAAAAAGATTGAATATCTGGGAGCCAATGAAATTATGACCACCGGAGATATTACCAAGACAAACCCGATGTTCAAGGAGAGCAGATTTTCTGTCTTTAATTTTTCTGTCCCCTTGTATCTCTAAAATAGATATACATTATTCATTTTGAGTCGTCAAATACATGGTACATAAATTAAATAAAAATTTAATTATACAACTGTCGTGTAAAAATACGACAAAACATAGCCGAGAGTTTAAACAGAATATTGCCTTCTAGACAATATTCACACTCAATGGAGTTTTCATTATATTTATTGTCACACCATTTTATAAAATAATGAGGACTACTAAAACAACCATCTGGACTGTCAATCCGATCCCCGACTCGTCCCAACTATATTCTCATTTCCTGAAGAGAACAGTGAAAGAAAGGGTGAGCTCAACTAGCCCAGTAAGAAATATTATGACTAAGATAATGCATAATAAATTATCCTTAGTCTTCAACAGTATAACAACTGATAGAATACAATAGACAACAAGTTTTAGATCAACAATGCGGTGAAATAAAATCCATTAGAAGAGTCAAGAGAGCATAAAATCTACTATCTTCTATGATTTTAAAAAATTTCATCAATTTATATTTGAGACTCAAATTTTAATAAATAAACCACGTCATCCCTCGCACTACTACCAAGGATATTCATTAGTATCACGACCACAAATTATCCATACACTACGGCCGAGGATATTCGTGTTTTTTCATCAATGGTCGTGATCATGCCAACAACCTGTCTCATCAATGCACTACGAACACGGTCGATGAGGACTTTACCACATAATTTATAACATTACGGTCATGACTATATCGAATAATCCCTGGTCATAATCATACCAAGTCCATCTATGCACTACAGGCCACAGATGACTTTCAACATAATATAAACATGAGGATGATGACAATGACATAATAATTCAATAAAACAAGTTCAAGAATTAAATTTTAAAGATTTATAAGTTAATTTATCCTGAACTCGAAAACGTCAAAATTGTCAACATGATACTGCTTTGTGGAGTAAAATTCAAGAATGTTCAGAAGAATATTTCCATGAAAAGATACTGGATGAAGTGCAAATATCCATGATATTCTACTAATTTCATGGAGTATAGAAGCCAAAACTTTAACCAATTGAGTATAATAGAATATATGAACCTGCAAATGGATATTCGCCCGCCATGTGCGGTAATCCACGTCAGATGAGATCATTTCAACAATTTAATAAGGAATGAATACAAAAGATCATTCACCATGCATGTGGTAATCCACATGTGATGAGTTATTCCAATGTAATAATAAAGAATAAAATAATGGAAGAATTCACCATGCATGCGATAGACCGCAGAGACAAAGTTATTCCCAATGCGAATAATAAAGAATGGAACCAGTCGGCGAAAATCATGCAACGAGGATATTCCAATGTAATAATAAAGAATGGAATAACAACAGAATTCACCAGTGCATGCGATAATCAGATAGATAAAAGTTATTCCAATGTAATAATAAATAATGGAACCGAAGTCATGCGTAATTGCATGCATATGATATTCCAACAAAATAATAAAGAATGGAATAACAATAGAATTCACCGGGCATGCGATAGACCGACGCAGATGAGTTATTCCAATGAATAATAAAGAATGGAATAATGAAGAATTTCACCATGTATGCGGTGATTTGATGTATAAAAGTTATTCCAACATAATAATAAAGAATGGAATAACAACCCGCATAAGTATTGAAAGAAAATAACTCTCTTCATGAATACGAAAGAATAATATTTTACCTTAGAAGAAACCTGGATATTGGAATAGTGGAGGTAGCGGACTTCTCTTCTTCTTTTTCTCTATAATTTTTCTCTATAATAATTGCTCTAAAGCTTTAGTGAATTGGTGAGAAATGAAGGAAGAATGAGCTTCTATTTATAGAAAAATATAGTTTCGATAATTGCACGTTTTGGGGCTCGAAATATTATGGTATAATACCTTCCTCTTTTTCTTCATTTTTAATTTAGTCCTGCAAGTATTATCAAACTTGCACCACCTCCCCTAATAGTAAATAATGTGAATCAATAGTTCAATCATGTGAATCAATAGTTATAATCATGTAAAAATATGAATTACAAGATAATACCTCCATCTATACCTCCATTTTTAACTTAGTCATGCAAGTATTATCAATCTTGCACTAACTCCCCTAATAGTACAAGAATGTGAATCAATAGTACACACATGTGAACAAATAGTTATAATCATGTGAATTAATAGCAATTAATTGATCATTTATTCGATTAATTACCCGACTGGTCAGTATAACTTCCAGACATCAATTAATATCGAAATAAATATCGATTTCCACTAACACTAATAATTCCAACATAATGGAACTATCAATTTCATCTTTAATCAACACGAACTTATTCATTATTAATATTATAATTTACAATATTTAACAACCAAGTCGTTCTCAGGAAAGATGGAGCTTTCCGATAAGGATTTCTCCTTATTGGCGCGCAATTAGATGACCAAACCTCTCCTTGACAGAACTTCTAGACATTGTCAATATTGCAAATAATAATATGAATAACTTTGCAATCTCAATTATTAATTTAATAATATATCATACTATGCAGATGATACTGTGACAATAATTGAATCAATAATATGAGAGATATGATGCAGTAATTACTGTAGCAATAATTGAGTATAACTGAGTGACTTCTAACGTAAGCATCAATAATCAATACCGCATGCTACTATGCAACCACGCCAGACATCGTACTTTTCCCTGGGTAGTTCAACAGCTTTTAATGGTAACACTTCCACCGTTATTTTTAATAAAAGATAATTCATCATTTTCTTACTACGATAATACTTCCATTGTGGGGTCCCTACTATGTAAAGCCGTCGTATTTAATATTCTCTGTTAAAACGAATATTCCCCGACCAATCGAATATTATATAATCACTTGCTTACTTTGCAAAATTTGTAAATATTACCCACAACTATAACATTATATCAAATCCACACCACAATATTCAAAAAAATATTTTGAGAAATTTAAATCTTTATTCATAAAATCTGGGGTCTCACAATCTCCCTCCTTATGAAATTTCTCCTCGAAATTTACGTACGCACTGGTATGTCGAAGAGGTGAGGATACCTTGAATACCTTTATCGTCGAAAACATTACATGTTGCATACGTGCATGCCCGATGTCCTCCGATTGCCTCTGAATGCACATCAGTACCTAAAATAGCCATTTTAGGCCTTGATACCGACCTCAAATCTCAAAATATAAATAATAAAAGTTTTTGGTCTACTCGTTATCTTTCCGAATCATCCTGAATCACCTCAATTGGAGTTTGTATTAAAAAGTTATGCCCAATTTACTAAAGGACGTCCGGACAGATTTTGGCTTAACACTTGACCAGCGCCTAAGCGCCCAAATTTGGCCTTGGGCAAGCGCCTAGGCGCCCAAGAACAGATTTTAAGCGCCGAGCCTAGTGCCTAGGTGCTCGACCTTTGGCACTTAACTCCAATTTTCCAGATTTTGCAACTTTTGACACACATACTTCAAATCTTAATAACTTCTTCATCCGTTATCTAATTAGTCCATTTTCGAGGCTATGGAAAGCTTGTAACATGCTCTATAAAACCCCATGATTTCATAATTTTTAGATTCATTAATTATTCTAAAATTTGGCTCCAAAGTCCCCAAGACTAAGTTTTTACTAACAACGATACGTGAAAAACAACATGAACACGCCGACATACTTGGCAGAAAGCGAGTCTATAGGCCACAGTTCCTACTTGATCGAGGATTTCAAATGGGCCAATTAAATCGAGGGTCGAGATAACGCCTTCTTGAACCTTCTTCTTCACATTCATCGATTAAGATTGTGAAAGCTTGAAGCGGCTTTAACTTTATCGATTAAAGTCGATTCTACTCGTATATTCATTATCTTCACATGGGTCCCTAGAGTCTTTAACTCTATCTTCATCATTTGTAAGTTATACGAAATGGGTTTTTGTGTTAACAACATTGCACTCGTAAACTCATACGATCTTCTACTCAACGCGTTAGCTACCACGTTTTCTCTTCCACGATGATATTAAATGGTATAATCGCAATCTTCAACAGCTCGAGCCAACATCTTTGGCGCATTATACGTTCGTTTTGGTTGAAGAAATATTTAAGGGTTTTAGAAATGGGTTTTGTACTGAGGTCAATACAAAATTCGATTTCACGCTCTAGGGGTAGGCTAGGAAGTTCTTCAAGAATACGTCAGAAAATTTATTAACAATAGAAATATCATTCAAAACTGTGACTCTCATCCAAGACTTGGATAGTATGTCACATTGATTCCTATCAACTTGCCATCGTCATTCACAACTTCGCCTACAGAAAGACTGGCTTCGGTGCATTCCATACAAGGAAGTCAACAACGAAAGGCTCGGGGTTCTTTACTTATGACTTGATATGACAATGATTGACTTTTAGTGGTTTGGTTGCTTGAATTCGAATAATAGTTTGGTTAGGAATATGAAAGCTAACAACCTTACGAAAAGCATGATAAGTAGTTAACCAATCGATTTCTAAAATCACATCAAAGGCAAGTATTTTCAAAGAGATAAGATCGACAGGTAACGTGAAAGTGTCGATTTGAATCTACAAGATTTATATAAATGGAGGTAATGAAGGTTTCTACTAATGAAGTTTCAACCAATAAGTCAAAGTCTAACTTCTTTGGGGTCAAATTTAAACGTTGAGCACAAGCAAGAGAGATAAAAGAATGGGTAGAACCCAGTATCTAATAAGGTATAGACTTCGCAAGAATTTATAATTAACTAACCCGTGCTAACTTCGTTGGGTCACTCGCTTTTGAGAAGTCACGAAAAACGCTGTTCCTGAAACCACCGACTTTGTTTTGTCCGTATCAGCCTTTGGTGCCACCGTCCCAGCTGGACTTGACTTTAGTGCACGACAAAATCGGGCTAGGTGACCTTCTTTTCCACAATTATAACATGCTTTGGACTGCATCACGCAGTTTGGACTGATATGTCCCTCCCCTTCGGATTTAAAGCATACAATTGGTGGTCGTCCTCCTTCCTTGAAAACGGGTGTTGGTGCTGCTATCTTTCCATCGTTATTGAACCTTCTCTTCTTGAAATTTCCACTCCTATTATCTTGGCCATGATTAGCACCGAAGTGGTTACCATTCTTGGCATGATAATTTCCCCCACGATGGTTTTCATTGTTCTGATGGCTGTTGCCACCGGTATGATTATTATCGTGTTGCTGGTCATTACCTTTTGGTTATGCTGACTCATTATCACACTCCAATAACTGAGTCCTATTCACAACATCTGAGGATTATTGTCTTCCTGTTGCACATTATCCTGAGTATTAATCGTTGGTGATTTAACGGTCTCATGTGCTTCATTGCTGATCTCAACATTTTCAGATATCATTTTCGAACACTATCACAAAACAAGGGTTAATTAACATATCACATATTATCCCTATACTCTGACCGACCAATTAAATACCAAATAAACTTAGGTAGGTCATACTAGCGAAGGAATTCCCCGTCTTTCTCCTCCTAGTTCTTGTCTCACATCTCAGCCAGGGATCATATCCCTAAACATTGATACCAACTGTGACGCCCCCAAAACAGGTATACATCACCCATCTTGAGTCGCCAAATACATGGTACATAAATCAAATACAAACTTAATTATACAACTGTCATGTAAAAATACGATAAAACATAGCCGAGAGTTTAAACAGGAATATTGCCTTCTAGACAATATCCACACTCAATGGAGTCCTCATTACATTTATTGTCACACTATTTTATAGAATAGTGAGGACTACTAAAACAACCATCTGGACAGTTAATCTGTTCCCCGATGTCCCAGCTATATTCTCATTTCAAGAGAATAAAGGAAAGAAAGGGTGAGCTCAACTAGCCCAAAGAAGAAATATTATGACTAAGATAATGCGAGAATAAATTATCCTTAGCCTTCAAATGAGATAACAACCGATAGAATACAATAGACAACAAGTTTTAGATTAACAATCGCAGCAGTGAAATAAGCAATCCATTAGAAGAGTCAAGTAGAGCATAAAATCTACTATCTTCTATGATTTAAAAGTTTTTCATCAACTTTATCACGAGACTCAAATTTTAATAAATAAACCACATCATCCCTGTACTACGGCCAAGGATATTCATTAGTATCACGACCACAAATTATCCATGCACTACGGGCCAATGATATTTATGTTTTCATCAATGGTCATAATCATGCAAACAACTATCCATCAATGCACTACGGGCCAATGAGGACTTTTACCACATCATTTGTAACATTACGGTCATGACTATATCGAATAATCCCTGGTCATAATCATACCAAGTCCATCTATGCACTACAGGCCACAAATAACTTTCAACATAATATAAACATGAGGATGATGACAATGACATAATAATTCAATAAAACAAGTTCAAGAATTAAATTTTAAAGTTAATTTATCCTGAACTCAAAAACGTCCAAATTGTCAACATGATACTGCTTTGTGGAGTAAAATTCAAGAATGCTCAGAAGAATATTTCCATGAAAAGATCATTGGATGAAAGCGCTTGAAATATCTAGGATATTCTACTAATTGGGGAGTATAGAAGCCAAAACTTTAACCAACTGAGTATAATAGAATATATGAACCTGCAAATGGATATTCGCCCGCCATGCGGTAATCCACGTAAGAAGATCATTTCCATAATTTAATAAGGAATGAATACAAATGATCATTCACCATGCATGTGGTAATCCACATGTACAAAGTTATTCAACAGAATAATAAAGAATGGAATAACAAAAGAATTCACCATGCATGCGATAGATCGCACAGACAGGGTATTCCCAATAGAATAATAAAGAATGGAACAAGGTCATGTGAAATCCGCGACAGAGGCAGGATATTCCAATGTAATAATAAAGAATGGAATAACAATGAATTCACGAGTGCATGCGATAGATCGCAGTATAAAAGTTATTCAATGAGTAATAATAAATAATGGAACCGTGTCATGCGTAATCCAGCATGATATGATATTCGAATAGAATAATAAAGAATGGAATAACAATAGAATTCACCAGGCATGAGATAGACCGCACAGACAGGTTATTCCAACAGAATAATAAAGAATGGAATAACAGAAGAATTTCAAAGCATGTATGCAGTTGTGACGTATAGACAAAAGTTATTCCAACATAATAATAAAGAATGGAATAACAACCCGTATGAGTATTGAAAGAAAATAACTCTCTTCATGAATACGAAAGAATAATACCCCTTACCTTAGTAAGAAAGCTGGATATTGGAATAGTGAGGTAGCGGACTTCTCTTCTTCTTTTCTCTATAATTTTCTCTATAATAATTGCTCTAAAGCTTTAGTGAATTGGTGAGAAATGAAGGAAGAATGAGCTTCTATTTATAGAAAAATATAGTTTCGATAATTGCACGTTTTGGGGCTCGAAATATTATGGTATAATACCTTCCTCTTTTTCTTCATTTTTAATTTAGTCCTGCAAGTATTATCAAACTTGCACCACCTCCCCTAATAGTAAATAATGTGAATCAATAGTTCAATCATGTGAATCAATAGTTATAATCATGTAAAAATACGAATTACAGTATAATACCTCCATCTATACCTCCATTTTTAACTTAGTCATGCAAGTATTATCAATCTTGCACTAACTCCCCTAATAGTACAAGAATGTGAATCAATAGTACACACATGTGAACAAATAGTTATAATCATGTGAATTAATAGCAATTAATTGATCATTTATTCGATTAATTACCCGACTGGTCAGTATAACTTCCAGACATCAATTAATATCGAAATAAATATCGATTTCCACTAACACTAATAATTCCAACATAATGGAACTATCAATTTCATCTTTAATCAAAACGAACTTATTCATTATTAATATTATAATTTACAATATTTAACAACCAAGTCGTTCTCAGGAAAGATGGAGCTTTCCGATAAGGATTTCTCCTTATTGGCGCGCAATTAGATGACCAAACCTCTCCTTGACAGAACTTCTAGACATTGTCAATATTGCAAATAATAATATGAATAACTTTGCAATCTCAATTATTAATTTAATAATATATCATACTATGCAGATGATACTGTGACAATAATTGAATCAATAATATGAGAGATATGATGCAGTAATTACTGTAGCAATAATTGAGTATAACTGAGTGACTTCTAACGTAAGCATCAATAATCAATACCGTGTGCTACTATGCAACCACGCGTATTACTGTACTTTTCCTACCGGGTAGTTCAACAGTTTTAATGGTAACACTTCCGCCGTTATTTTTAATAAAAGATAATTCTGTCATTTTCTTACTACGACAATACTTCCATTGTGGGGTCCACTAATATGTGCCGTCGTACGAATATTCTCTGTTAAAACGAATATTCCCCGACCAATCGAATATTATATAATCACTTGCTTACTTTGCAAAATTTGTAAATATTACCCACAACTATAACATTATATCAAATCCACACCACAATATTCAAAAAAATATTTTGAGAAATTTAAATCTTTATTCATAAAATCTGGGGTCTCACAATCTCCCCTCCTTATGAAATTTCTCCCTCGAAATTTACGTACGTACCTGGTATGTCGAAGAGGTGAGGATACCTTGAATACCTTTATCGTCGAAAACATTACATGTTGCATACGTGCATGCCCGATGTCCTCCGATTGCCTCTGAATGCACATCAGTACCTAAAATAGCCATTTTAGGCCTTGATACCGACCTCAAATCTCAAAATATAAATAATAAAAGTTTTTGGTCTACTCGTTATCTTTCCGAATCATCCTGAATCACCTCAATTGGAGTTTGTATTAAAAAGTTATGCCCAATTTACTAAAGGACGTCCGGACAGATTTTGGCTTAACACTTGACCAGCGCCTAAGCGCCCAAATTTGGCCTTGGGCAAGCGCCTAGGCGCCCAAGAACAGATTTTAAGCGCCGAGCCTAGTGCCTAGGTGCTCGACCTTTGGCACTTAACTCCAATTTTCCAGATTTTGCAACTTTTGACACACATACTTCAAATCTTAATAACTTCTTCATCCGTTATCGGAATTAGTCCATTTTCGAGGCTATGGAAAGCTTGTAACATGCTCTATAAAACCCCCATGATTTCATAATTTTTTAGATTCATTAATTATTCTAAAATTTGGCTCCAAAGTCCCCCAAGACTAAGTTTTTACTAACAACGATACGTGAAAAACGTTATGAACACGCGACATACTTGGCGGTAAAACGAGTCTATAGGCCACAGTTCCTACTTGATCGAGGATTTCAAATGGGCCAATTAAATCGAGGGTCGAGATAACGCCTTCTTGAACCTTCTTCTTCACATTCATCAGATTCGGGTGTGTAGCTTGAACGGCTTTAACTTTATCGATTAAAGTCGATTCTACTCGTATATTCATTATCTTCACATGGGTCCCTAGAGTCTTTAACTCTATCTTCATCATTTGTAAGTTATACGAAATGGGTTTTTGTGTTAACAACATTGCACTCGTAAACTCATACGATCTTCTACTCAACGCGTTAGCTACCACGTTTTCTCTTCCACGATGATATTAAATGGTATAATCGCAATCTTCAACAGCTCGAGCCAACATCTTTGGCGCATTATACGTTCGTTTTGGTTGAAGAAATATTTAAGGGTTTTAGAAATGGGTTTTGTAATCGAGGTCAATACAAAATTCGATTTCACGCTCTAGGGGTAGGCTAGGAAGTTCTTCAAGAATACGTCAGAAAATTTATTAACAATAGAAATATCATTCAAAATCGTGACTCTCATCCAAGACTTGGATAGTATGTCACATTGATTCCTATCAACTTGCCATCGTCATTCACAACCGCTTTCTGAAAGATCGGCTTCGGTGCATTCCATACAAGGAAGTCAACAACAACGAAAGGCTGGGGTTCTTTACTTATGACTTGATATGACAATGATTGACTTTTAGTGGTTTGGTTGCTTGAATTGAATAATAGTTTGGTTAGGAATATGAAAGCTAACAACCTTACTTAAAAGCATGATAAGTAGTTAACCAATCGATTTCTAAAATCACATCAAAGGCAAGTATTTTCAAAGAGATAAGATCGACAGGTAACGTGAAAGTGTCGATTTGAATCAACAAGATTTATATAAATGGAGGTAATGAAGGTTTCTACTAATGAAGTTTCAACCAATAAGTCAAAGTCTAACTTCTTTGGGGTCAAATTTAAACGTTGAGCACAAGCAAGAGAGATAAAAGAATGGGTAGAACCGGTATCTAATAAGGTATAGACTTCGCAAGAATTTATAATTAACTAACCCGTGCTAACTTCGTTCGGGTCACTCGCTTTTTGAGAAGTCACGAAAAACGCTGTTCCTGAAACCACCGACTTTGTTTTGTCCGTATCAGCCTTTGGTGCCACCGTCCCAGCTGGACTTGACTTTAGTGCACGACAAAATCGGGCTAGGTGACCTTCTTTTCCACAATTATAACATGCTTTGGACTGCATCACGCAGTTTGGACTGATATGTCCCTCCCCTCCGGATTTAAAGCATACAATTGGTGGTCGTCCTCCTTCCTTGAAAACGGGTGTTGGTGCTGCTATCTTTCCATCGTTATTGAACCTTCTCTTCTTGAAATTTCCACTCCTATTATCTTGGCCATGATTAGCACCGAAGTGGTTACCATTCTTGGCATGATAATTTCCCCCACGATGGTTTTCATTGTTCTGATGGCTGTTGCCACCGGTATGATTATTATCGTGTTGCTGGTCATTACCTTTTGGTTATGCTGACTCATTATCACACTCCAATAACTGAGTCCTATTCACAACATCTGAGGATTATTGTCTTCCTGTTGCACATTATCCTGAGTATTAATCGTTGGTGATTTAACGGTCTCATGTGCTTCATTCTTGATCTCAACATTTTCGAGATATCATTTTGAACACTATCACAAAACAAGGGTTAATTAACATATCACATATTATCCTATACTACGACCGACCAATTAAATACCAAATAAACTTAGGTAGGTCATACTAGCGAAGGAATTCCCCGTCTTTCTCCTCCTAGTTCTTGTCTCACATCTCAGCCAGGGATCATATCCCTAAACATTGATACCAACTGTGACGCCCCCAAAACAGGTATACATCACCCATCTTGAGTCGCCAAATACATGGTACATAAATCAAATACAAACTTAATTATACAATCATGCATGTAAAAAATACGATAAAACATAATGAGAGTTTAAAGCAGAATATTGCCTTCTAGACAATATCCACACTCAATGGAGTCCTCATTACATTTATTGTCACACTATTTTATAGAATAGTGAGGACTACTAAAACAACCATCTGGACAGTTAATCTGTTCCCCGATGTCCCAGCTATATTCTCATTTCCTGAAGAGAACAGTGAAAGAAAGGGTGAGCTCAACTAGCCCAGTAAGAAATATTATGACTAAGATAATGCAGAATAAATTATCCTTAGCCTTCAACAGTATAACAACTGATAGAATACAATAGACAACAAGTTTTAGATTAACAACTGCAGCAGAAATAAGCAATCCATTAGAAGAGTCAAGTAGAGCATAAAATCTACTATCTTCTATGATTTAAAAAGTTTTTCATCAACTTTATCGCTGAGACTCAGCTTAATAAATAAACCACATCATCCCTGTACTACGGCCAAGGATATTCATTAGTATCACGACCACAAATTATCCATGCACTACGGGCCAATGATATTTATGTTTTCATCAATGGTCATAATCATGCAAACAACTATCCATCAATGCACTACGGGCCAATGAGGACTTTTACCACATCATTTGTAACATTACGGTCATGACTATATCGAATAATCCCTGGTCATAATCATACCAAGTCCATCTATGCACTACAGGCCACAAATAACTTTCAACATAATATAAACATGAGGATGATGACAATGACATAATAATTCAATAAAACAAGTTCAAGAATTAAATTTTAAAGTTAATTTATCCTGAACTCAAAAACGTCCAAATTGTCAACATGATACTGCTTTGTGGAGTAAAATTCAAGAATGCTCAGAAGAATATTTCCATGAAAAGATACTGGATGAAGCGCAAATATCTAGGATATTCTACTAATTCAGGGAGTATAGAAGCCAAAACTTTAACCAACTGAGTATAATAGAATATATGAACCTGCAAATGGATATTCGCCCGCCATGCGGTAATCCACGTAGACAGATCATTTCCATAATTTAATAAGGAATGAATACAAATGATCATTCACCATGCATGTGGTAATCCACATGTAGGCAAAGTTATTCCAATGTAATAATAAAGAATGGAATAACAAAAGAATTCACCATGCATGCGATAGATCGCATGCATGTGGTATTCCCAATAGAATAATAAAGAATGGAACAAGGTCATATGAAATCGCGATAGATGCAGGATATTCCAGCGTAATAATAAAGAATGGAATAACAACGAGAATTCACGATTAAATGCGATAGATCGCATGCAGACGGAGTTATTCCAATGAGAATAATAAATAATAGAACCGTGTCATACGTAATCCGTCATGCATGAGGATATTCCAATGAATAATAAAGAGTGGAATAACAATGAAATTCACCGTGCATGCGATAGATCGCAAGACGCATGAGTTATTCTAACAGAATAATAAAAAATAGAATAATGAAAGAATTTCACCATGTATGCGGTACTTGGATAGGCACGAGTTATTCAACATAATAATAAAGAATGGAATAACAACCCTTACGAGTATTGAAAGAAAATAACTCTCTTCATGAATACGAAAGAATAATACCCCTTACCTTAGAAGAAAGCGGACATTGGAATAGTGAGGTAGCGGACTTTCTTCTTCTTTTCTCTATAATTTTTCTCTATAATAATTGCTCTAAAGCTTTAATGAATTGGTGAGAAATGAAGGAAGAATGAGCTTCTATTTATAGGAAAATATAGTTTCGATAATTGCACGTTTTGGGGCTCGAAATATTATAGTATAATACCTTCCTCTTTTTCTTCATTTTTAATTTAGTCCTGCAAATATTATCAAACTTGCACCACCTCCCCTAATAGTAAATAATGTAAATCAATAGTTCAATCATGTGAATCAATAGTTATAATCATGTGAAAATACGAATTACAGTATAATACCTCCATCTATACCTCTATTTTTAACTTAGTCATGCAAGTATTATCAATCTTGCACTAACTCCCCTAATAGTACAAGAATGTGAATCAATAGTACACACATGTGAACAAATAGTTATAATCATGTGAATTAATAGCAATTAATTGATCATTTATTCGATTAATTACCCGACTGGTCAGTATAACTTCCAGACATCAATTAATATCGAAATAAATATCGATTTCCACTAACACTAATAATTCCAACATAATGGAACTATCAATTTCATCTTTAATCAACACGAACTTATTCATTATTAATATTATAATTTACAATATTTAACAACCAAGTCGTTCTCAGGAAAGATGGAGCTTTCCGATAAGGATTTCTCCTTATTGGCGCGCAATTAGATGACCAAACCTCTCCTTGACAGAACTTCTAGACATTGTCAATATTGCAAATAATAATATGAATAACTTTGCCGTCTTAATTATTGATTTAATAATATATCATATTATGCAGATGATCATGTGACAATAATTGAATCAATAATATGAGAGATATGATGCAACAATTACTGTATCAATAATTGAGTATAACTGAGTGACTTCTCACGTAAGCATCAATAACCAATATGAGTGTGCTACTATGCAACCACGCCAGACATCGTACTTTTACTACCGGACAGTTCAACAGTTTTAACGGTAACACTTTCGCCGTTATTTTTAATAAAATATAATTATGTTGTTTTCTTACTACGACAATACTTCCGTTGTGGGGTCCACCAATGAATGTGCCGTCGTATGAATATTCCCTGTTAAAACGAATATTCTCCGACCAATCGAATATTATATAACCACTTGCTTACTTTGCAAAATTTATAAATATTACTCACAACTATAACATTATATCAAATCCCCACCACAATATTAAAAAAAAATATTTTGAGAAATTTAAATCTTTATTCATAAAATCTGGAGTCTCTCTCTCTCTCTCTCTTTCACACACACACACACACACACACACACACACACACACACACACACATATATATATATATATATATATATATATATATATATATATAAGTGTGGGTCTCTTTTGGGCATGAAAACCATCGAAGTAACCCGAGCACCACAAACCACAATTTGATTATGTCAGGGCCTTAAATCCGTATCCCCGCTTTAAGGCCCAGAGTTACATTTACAAGGGGCTGTAATCTCCGAGAATTTTCTGGATATTATTAATAATTATATTAATAAAAGTTGAATATTTATTTGAATATAAATAAATATTGTTGTGGCATGGGATATAGTAATTCATATTAAACTAAGTTAAGTATGTGATCATTATGTGTTATGGTGGAATGGATACAAAGCTTAATTTAAAGCTTATGAGGATGACCTAGTGTGGCATAATGAAAGACTAAGAGATTCATTAAGTGAATTAATAAAGAAATGATTTAATAAGAGAAAGATTAATTTATATTATTTAATTAATTATTATTACGAGTAGTTTCCTATAATTGAGTAATAAGGTAATTTCATGAGATATCAAATATGATGTTTAACTAGTAGTATTATCAATTTGGAATTTAATTCATGCTATATGAAACTAGAAGGGTGGTAGAGACTGGAACTGACTAGTAGCTAAACCAGTTTGACTTTGGCGGGGAGGCGGCCATAATTGTGCCCTTCTCCTCATGAAGATAAATCATGGCAATTTATTAGTGCTTGATTTAGAAAAGTTGGTTATTACAGTGGATATTATATAGGATGTTATTGTAATGTGTGACATTATTGAAATTATATGGTAAAAGTAAATTGAATGGTATGAAGCACTAAGTAGCAAAATAGAATCATATGTGACATTCTAATACAAAAAGAATTAAAAAACTGTGCATATCAGAAATTCAGGAGGAAGTTGAATGTTAGAAAAATAGACATTTAATATTGAATATTGTTATAATATTGAAGTATGTGTACTAATAATATTTATAGAGAATACCAGGTTAATAACACCTAACTGCATTATTTTATCTACATTAAATATTATTTTATATGAACCCAATGTACATGGATTGTGAAAATAATTTTTCCCGTTATTTAACCATTTTCATTTGTGTTTGGTTCATACTTCAAAAGTGCACACGCTGTTTCAAAAAAAAAAAAAAGTTGTATTCAAAATATTAAAATTTAATATGATTCATGTAGTTAAGTCATGAAAAGAATTGATATGTATAATTATTTGAATAATGTTATAGATAAACTATTTTAAAAATATTTTATAAACTACTGATGTGTTATTGTAACGATCGAGAAATTTTTGTAATTAATTTAAATATTTATTGAATTAAATAAATATTTTAAATAATTTATTTATTGAGGAAAATAAATAATTGATGAATTGTGATGAATTAATTTAGTAACTAAATTGATTAATGTTAATTAAATTGAGTAATGATAATTTTATCTGAAGAATTTAATTTAAGAAAATAATTAAATTAAATCAATTTCTTAATATTTAAGAAAATAATTAAATTAAATGAATTGTTTAATATTAAAGAAAATGAATAAATTAAATAAAGTGATGTTTCTAATTTATTAATTAAATTAGATATATAATTATTTATTTATTATAAGTATAATTATAATAAGATTATAATTATTATAATTATAAATTATAAGCTATTTAAATGGGTTGCATGTGTGACAAGTGAAACTATATAATAAAAGTATTATAAAAATAATCTATTATGGGGGATTTGGTTTGTGGCCAAACAAGGCCTTGTGGCCTTTGGTCTAATTTAATCGTATAAACCTTTGGATTGTGACACTTTGGCGTGCGTGGGGGTGAGGAGTCGGTTTATTTCTACGCATGTTATTTTTTTTCCTAAGGCTAGATATCAGTGAATAACAGAGTTTTGAGAGAGAGCTTGGAAGAAGAGAGAAAACATAATGATATTGGGGGTTGGAGAAGAAGGGTTTTGGGAAAGGATTGCTCTCAATTTTGCTATCATACAATCAAAGATTCAAGGTATAAACTATTCCTATTTTTACTTTTAGTTTGGTGGTATATATATATGTGGCGCCCCCGAATCCGGGTCCCGAATCGCCGCGGATCCGGTTCCCTATTTCTACAACTGTTTGCGGAAGATATAAACATAGATTGTTTATACATTAAACTTTACACACATTTCCCCAAAATCGAGTAACCTTAACTAATACACAATCATAAACTATCTAACACATGACAATACTATTCTTCAACCATACTTTTACAAATTAGTCAGATATTCTATCCCAAAATTTGAACTTGGCATTTTCCTTTTCCTTAATGGTAAGTAGATCGCCTTATCTGGCAATGTTTTGTCATGATATAGCAAGGGTGAGCATGAAAGTTGCCCACCAAGTTTAAAAAAAACAAGGTAAAGATATATCATGATTGAAAGAGTTTGAATAATAAAAAGTGGCTATCCTTCACAATGTAGTTGTGAATTAGCATGAACAAAATTTCAAAATTTGAATGAACATTGAAAATGAACATAACAATTATATCTCGAATCGACCGTGGTAATGAAGGTGATCACCTTTCATACACGACTTATACATGCAAGATGTACAGAGTACAATTCATAAGCATATCATCTCGAAACCACTCTTAAAAGAGTTTAAGTAAAAAGAACTTGCAAAACTTGCACCATAATTGGAAGTTCAAGTTTAGGAACTTACATCACTGAATTGATTACCGTAACGCAATATAATACGCTTCTCCACAAGACCTAATATTAATAATATAGATCTCAATATTAGAATAATATCATCATAGTTATAAAATAACTTAAACACATTTTCACATACTCCTATCGGTCTATCTGACATATAAAACCTATAATAGATCTTTCGGTTTAGTCATAACATATAGTTAAGTATTAGACATTAGTTTTAAGTCTTAATATTATTATTATACTTTGATATTCTTTTAATCACATCATAACTTATACTTATAAGTTATTCATTTTATATGTTATCCTAGTAAATTAGAAAACATCTTAGTAAACCGAAATACCATTTCAAGAAGAGGCGGATTTTATTTGGTATCCGAAATCACTATTCTTTTCACGAAAAATACCAAATCAACTTATTATTTTTTATCCTTTGGTCAAACATATATACATGTATTTCATACATAAAAATATTTTTCCGTAATTTTTCAATTTCTTTTACTATTTTCCAAAAATCATAATTAGTGCGTGACTTAAGAAAATTAGCTACCTCGTGCTTAACTCCAGAGATGCCCATCTTTTGACATAACCTTATATATGTTAACGTGATGCTCCATTTTAAATTTTGTGGCAATCGGATTTGTAGAACTCCGGTTATAGCGATTTCGTCGGAAAATCACAAAAATTGAAATGGTCATAACTTGGTCGTTTTAAGCGGAATTAGCTCATTTTTGGACACGAGCTACATATTACCATATATTTTCATTTCCCAAAAGCCTGTAATTTTCTCATTAACTAAATGTCCAAAACAGCCCTCAAAAAAATTTGGCCAGAAACTTTTTGCACTTTGGCAGTTTTGGAGTCCTTCACCAAAACTTAAATAAAAGCGAAATCTGTAACTCCGATTAATGATCCGTCAATTTTTTTGGATTCGTATCTTTCCGAACTACAGTTTTCATCTATCACAATCCATATTTGGACATGTTAAGCTCCCGGAAATTAGCCCGGAAGTGGCTGTTACAAACTGTTACTCTAACAGTTTTTCTTACCTTTGAGTAGTTTGGGAGAAATTTCATAACTCTCTCCTCCGATGTCGGATTTAGTCCGTTTCGGAGTCTATGGAAATCTTATTGAATGTACTATAACATACCAAAAGCCCAGAATTTTTAGAGCAAGCTAGCTAACCCCGAAATTTCCTTTTTAGGTCAGCAGTTTACTAGTTTTCACACTAAAAAAAAAATTAGTTTTCTTTCCCTTCCTTACTTAAGCTTTTCACTACCAAAAATGGTTAGATCTACTCATCAAACACTCTAAATCATGTAGATCTAGAGTTTTGAAGATCAAGAACATAACTCCATGTTTTGATTTAAAACAACAAGAATAACTAGCTAAATGTAGTTTAATACCTTAATATCTTGCTAGCCCTTCTTAATCTTTCAAAGTAGATGATGATCTTTGTTGTTGTTCTTGGCTTGCTACATGATGTTCCTAGCTCATCTTCTCTCTCTCACTCTAATTCTTGAAATGTAAGAGAGAGAATGACTTGGCAATAATGAGGAGTAAAGTAAGTATTTTTCTTACTTTAAATCTCCTAATTTAGGTTTAATGTATCTAGTTGCTAGGTATTAACATTGGATGCTACTTAATATAGAGCACATGGCTAGGCTAGAAATATTCCCACTCATTATTTGCTAGATTTGTAAGATAACATAGGATTCTTTAGCAATTATTCATCAAAATGGGACAAAAAGGGTAAAATGGACATTTCCACATTAATATTTGATTTCTTTTTCTTTTTTTTTTATTTCCTATTTAGCATACCAAATGTCCAATATGTCCCTCCTTAATTGGGCTTAAATTTGGGTCACCATTTCCATCTTTTGGGCTATCAATAAATAATATATTGGACTTAAAATTTAATTTTTGGGCCATGTAAATTAACATAGTCCAATACTATTAATTTTTCCAACCCAAATCATTAATTTAGGGTTTTCATTTTCCTCAATTATAAATTAAATCCTTACTCATGCACATTTATTTCCTTAACCCAATTAGACTTGCTAAAATTAGGTTATAAAATTAATTAAGCGAGATGTATAAAATAAATCTCTCATAATTGGTATATATTCTAAATACCATAATTTTCTCATCTCATAACCCTTAAGTTATTAAATTCTTCATTCCTAATATATAATTAGGATCACATTAGTTTCTTTTATTTGTTTATATAATAAACAATATAAACCATCACATAATCTTCATATTCCTTTACTCACCTATTCGAACAAAATAATTTAATAAATTGTGACATGTTCCACAATTCTCTTAAATTAGGTCACTAATATAAAAATAAAATATTAGGACCACTAAATAACGATAACCATTTAGGTTATTTAATTATCACACCTAATATATATATTAGGTTACATAATTTAATTCTTACTTCACTTTTATATACAAAATAAATGTATTCACATTATATAATGTATATTTATTTGATCATACACATAATTCATATTCATTACACACATAACTTTTAATCCTTAGGGTTTTATACAAAACATTAGGATTTCTAATTTAACAATTAAGGTTATCCCTAATATATAATCACAAATACTTAAGCCATTATATTTAGCCTTTGACTTCCCAAATTAGGGTTTCAAATCTTTGAATTAGGATTTGGATTCCGAAGATGAAATTAGGGTTTCCAGAACCGATTTCTAGGGTTTCTTATAAATCGTAATAATTTTATAACTGAACGTTGACGTTCTAATAATATTAGGGTTTGACACAGATATAATTTATCTGGTCAACACTTGACCTTTAACCACATTACGCATACACATAATACCGTAATCACAGAATATATACACACATACCCTTAATCCTGAATAATCCACTAAAAGAAATTTTAAATCCTCAAAATTCCTTTCTGAAAACATCAAACACATACACTTATTCTCTGTCTAAGTCTATTATTTGACCTTAAACCAATCATTTAAGATTTTAATAATTTTCTAATTTCTCGGGTTGTCACAATATATATATATATATATATATATATATATATATATATTTGATATGATTTGGAAATCATGTGAATTGTGGTAGATATATGTGCTTATAGTTTTGCAAAATCTGTTAATCATCATGTATGCTTGAGTATCAAGTTCATGAGAAATTGGTTTGTAGGAAGAAAAGTAAAATAATAGTGTTTATACATGAAAATTGGCTTTAGAAAGTATAAAATTTTATGATCTATATGTGTTATAATCTGTAATTTGATATTGGATTATGTTAATATGTTAAGAAACGAAAGCGGCGTAGTTTAAATCATGTTAATTGGTTAAGTAACGAAGTCGTGGCGATCGAATTCGCTAAAGTGTAAAAAAATGGTGAAAATGGGAAACTTTCTTAACCAATGTCTTCTTCTTCTACCTCATGGATTCAAACCTTAGTGTAAAGCAACTAACTGATCATGTATTCTTCTATAAATAGCAGTTATCTTCTTTATTCCTTTTGTTGCTATGATTGTCTGATAAATTCCAAGTTGAGAGTGTGAGTTGCTTTTGTTGATTAAGAAGGAATCTGGGATTGTAGAGAGTAGTGGTTTAACTTCTTGGAAGATAAAATTCTTATCTTAAGTTCTTAATTCTAAACTTGGTGAATGGTAGAAATTCTGAGCAGTTCTTGTGAAGTTGATTTGGAAATTGCTATCAATGTGTTTATGAAGTTTATGTGAATGAATGGAATCTCTTAAAATAATTTTGAGCATGCTTAGAATAGATAAAACTGATACTTGTTTGAGTCCTGTCGAAACAGAGGCCTTTTGAACTGCTTAGGGTAGGAGGCATTTGTGTCGCTCCTCAGAGTTCAACACTGGCCTTAACTGCTTGGCTGATGTACCGATCTTTGACTCGACCTATGTTTTCAAATATGGTGAAGTCTAACATGATGTTATGACTTGAGCATACATAAAAATAGGTTTAACATGTGGATTTAAGTTCCTTGACATAATGTGAATGCTTTGAATTGAGTTAGTATACATGTAATAAAAGAAATTATGGTTTTGAAAATAGACTTTGACGAAACTTATGATATCTATGTTCTGACCATATGAGCATGTGTAAATGGGTTGGCTATGCATGAAACATGATATAAATTATGCTTGCACTCGTTAAGTAGTGATAGTCTAGTTCAAAATGACTTTTAAAAAAAGACTTAAAAGTTTTGGAAAACTGATGTATACGAGCATGATATGGTTTACATTATGAATTTTCAAGCATGCATGTTAGTACCCTTATGTCACTAAGAAAGAACTATATATGTACTCACCTAGTCGGTTATGGAACAAACTATTTAAGCATGAGATTAAACATATTTTAAAGTGATAAACGACGCTATTTATGCGTATAAGATGAAAACCTTTGTGAGCATGCATACTAACTGAGTTCATAACTACCTCATATGTATACATGGCAAACATAGTAGCCTTCGTGATTTCATGACTCTAATTGGCCTTAATTCATTAGAGATACTAATCTAAACTATAACATGTAAAGTTGAACTCGGATGAACCTTAACAACATGCAGACTCTTTAATAAGTATTTATGCTATGGGTTGATATCCATGTGTGCTAAAGTATAAGACAAAACCAAGAAGAATAAAGCTCAACTCTGGTCTAACCAGGGCGCAACTGCGCCTTCCTGTAGTTTGGTCTGATAGTTTGTTTATAACCGGTAAACTTGCAATATGTAGGTTATACTATTTTCAGTCCTGAATACCTGATTTCCATGATGTATAAAGAGTTCTAGTATGTAATGGCTTTGAGAAACCAAGAATCTAAGGATTTTTACAAACTTCGTAATACTTTTCTATAAGTAAGTAGTGATTATATAGTTACACGGTGTAAAAGCATACCAATGTGACATTCCAATTAAGTTACTAAGATAGAAATAAATGTGTGTCATTGACTTGTTTTGACTTATCAAGTGAATAACTAATAAATGTGTTGTATACATAATTACGTTACAATAGGATTTCAAAATGTTGATAAGATATATAGTTGGTAATCTACGCTTGAGGCAAGTTCTCTAACTTCATTTGATTTTCATATTGAATGCAAGTTTCCTAAACTCTTTACACTATATATATATACATATTGTATTTTCCAAATTATTGCCATATCAATCATACTTACATCGAGCATATATATATTATTATTCGGAAATTGATTTTATATCTTGATGTTGCTGCAAACATTGAACTTATCGTTCTTAAATGCAATATAAAAGATTGTTTAAGCCATTGATTCGGCTAGACTACTATCATATGTTAGAAAGTTATCCAAACTAATTGACTTGGTGTGGACTCTTATAAATCTGCTGAGATGAACAACCTTCATTGAAAGGGAATTTATATAACTGTCGGGGAACCGATGTGCGCACATACTAGCATGCTTAAATGTTATGCATAACGTAGGGTACTTAGGCTGATCACCTGTTGTACTCATTTTTATTGGATTTTCAGTATAATACTGATAATTCTAGTAGGAGTTCTTAATCCTTAGTGACTGCTCAGTGTTCATTACTTTTGAACCTTGACATGATTAAATATTTGAATCTTGTTGATATCTTTTAGTCCATAGCAACATTTATTGAATTTTATTGATAATTTCTGAGCTATTATTCACTATCATATCCTTGAGATTTGAAATTATAATTGTTCACCCTTATTGCTATATTACTTGCTGGGCAAACTTGTTGCTCATTCTTGCTTTCCTTAAAACTTTTAGTTAAGGCAGAACGTGGTGAACCCTCAGGAAAGGACAAGGCTTCGGAATAGCTTTGTTCCTTAGCGCTAGGAAATTAATGATGTCCTGTTGTATTAAGACTTATGTATTATGATGTAATAAGTTATGTTTAAATTAAGTTGTACTGTTGTTGTAAGACCCCAAATTTTATGAATAAAGATTTAATTTTCTCGAAATATTTTTTTGAATATTATGGTGTGGATTTGAGAGTGTTATAGTTGTGGGTAGTATTTACAAATTTTGCAAAGTAAGCAAGTGGTTATATAATATTTGATTGGTCGGAGAATATTCGGTTTAACAGGGAATATTCGTACGATGGCAAAATCATAGGTGGAACCCACAACGGAAGTATTGTCGTAGTAAGAAAATGACAGAATTATCTTTTTATAAAAATAACGGCGGAAGTGTTACCGTTAAAACTGTTGAACTACCCGGTAGTAAAAGTACGATGTCTGGCGTGGTTGCATAGTAGCACACCGGTATTGGTTATTGATGCTTACGTGAGAAGTCACTTAGTTATACTCAATTATTGCTACGATGAATTTGCATCATATCTCTCATATTATTGATTCGATTATTGTCACAAAGATCATCTCGTATAATATGATATATTATTAAATCAATAATTGAGATGACAAAGTTATTCATATTATTAAATTGCAATATTTACAATGTCTAGAAGTTCTGTCAAGGAGAGGTTTGGTCATCTAATTGCGCGCCAATAAGGAAAAATTCTTATCGGAAAGCCCCCTCTTTCCTGGGAACGACCTGATTGTTAAATATTGTGAGTTATAATATTAATGATGAATAAGTTCGTGTTAATTAAAGATGAAATTGATAGTTCCATTGTGTTGGAATTATTAGTGTTAGTGAAAATCAACATTTATTTCGATAATAATTGATGTCTAGAAGTTATCGGGTAATTAATCGGATAAATGAGGAATTAATTGCTATTAATTCATATGATTATAACTATTTGTTCACATGTGTGTACTATTGATTCACATTCATGTACTATTAGGGGAGTTGGTGCAAGATTGATAATACTTGCATGACTAAGTTAAAAATGGAGGTATAGATGGAGGTACTATACTGTAATTCATATTTTCATATGTCTAGAACTATTGATTCACATGATTTACTATTGATTCACACGAATTACTATTAGGGGAGGTGGTGCAAGTTTGATAATACTTGCAGGACTAAATTAAAAATGAATGAAAAGTGGAAGGTATTATACTGTAATATTTTGAGCCCCAAAACGTGCAATTATCGAAACTATATTTTTCTATAAATTGAAGCTCATTCCTTCATTATTTTTCACCAATTCACTAAAGCTATATAGCAATTATTATAGAGAGAAATTATAGAGAGAAAGAAGAAGAGAAGTCTGCTACCTCTCTATTCCAGTATCCAGCTTTATTCTAAGGTAAGGTATTATTTCTTTCATTTTCATGAAGAGAGCTATTGTTATTCCATTCCTTATTATTATGTTGGAATAACCTGTCTATGAGAAGTACCGCATACATGGTGAAATTCTTCTGTTATTCAATTCTTTATTATTACGTTGGAATATCTTATGCATGCGTATTACGCATGACACAGTTCCTTATTTATTATTACTGTTGAATAACTTTGTCTGTCATGCTAAGTACCGCATACATGGTGAAATTCTTCTATTATTCCATTCTTTATTATTACATTGGAATATCACATGCATGCGTATTACGCATGACACAGCTCCATTATTTATTATTTTGTTAGAATAATAACTTTATGCATGCGGTCTATCGCATGCCCGTGAATTTCGTTGTTATTCCATTCTTTATTATTACGTTAGAATATCACATGCATCTTGATTTCGTATGACTGGATCCATTCTTTATTATTACATTGGGAATAACCATGCATGTAAGGTCTATCGCATGCATGGTGAATTCTTCTGTTATTCTATTGGAATAACCTGTCTATGTGGATTACCACATGCATGGTGAATGATCCTTTGTATTCATTCCTTATTAAATTGTGGAAATGATCTGTCTACGTGGATTACCGCATGGCGGACAAAAATCCATTTGCAGTTTCATATATTCTATTATACTTAGTTGGTTAAAGTTTTGGCTTCTATACTCCATGAAATTAGTAGAATATCCTGGATATTTGCACTTCATCCAGTATATTTTCATGGAAATATTCTTCTGAGCATTCTTGAATTTTACTCCACAAAGCAGTATCATGTTGACAATTTGGACGTTTTTGAGTTCAGGATAAATTAACTTTAAATCTTTAAAATTTAATAATATGTGATAAACCTATAGTTTTAAGCAATGCTTTTAGAATCATAATGAGATCATGCTAATGAGATCTAAATTCTTAGATAGCTTAAAATTAAAATGTTTCCAATCAATAGATTACTAAAAAGGGGATTAGTGAAGCCAGATAGATTGGTACATACGTTGCTTGCTCATTGGATGAGAATGATTGATTTCATGATCATTTATGTGGAGACACTAAAGCAAGTATGTAGGTGCTTATTAGAGAATAAGTTAACTGAACGTGACTCGCTAAGGAATTCCTAATGGAGTTTTACTTGTCTGTCAATAGGAATGCCTGAAGTGATAGTAGTACAAGTGATCCTTAGGCTTGAGATCATCATAGTATCTTGTATATAATGATTTATACTTTGAATTATTCCTTAAGACCCTTAGGGTTTATCAAAGGGTATGCTTAGGTATAATGAGTTATATATGGAGATAATGAATGATAAATAAAGAATCTACCGCTTATAGTAAAGGAAGAGATATGCCCTATGTGATTTGATAAATGACAACCCAGGAATCCTTGGCCAAGGTGGAATGAAATTAAGAAGTAGTTTCTAATTTGCATTTATTCGGAGTTTTGCATTTGGGAATCGAAATACATATAATTAAATAAAATAAGACTTGACAATAATTCTATGTCTTATATTTAATTGGGACATTGTATGGTGGAACGATTGAATTATACAGTAACTATTTACTCAAAGGTTCTTTTATGATTGATGTTGAAATCTATATTATCTGAAAAGTTGTTAATAGCTAAGGAGGCTTATCCTTATTGTAGAATAAATATTATTTATTTAAATAAATTAATAGTTTAATTTATTTATTTAAATGAGATTAGAATTGTTCTAATTGATTTATTCACAACCGATTTAATATGGAGAACCTAAAAGGTCACACCATAAAAGGAAGAATAATTATTTAAGAAGTTAATTGTGACGCCCCCAAAATAGGTATACATCACCCATTTTGAGTCGTCAATAACATGGTACAGAAACAACTACAACTTTATTAATACAACATAAAAACTGTGAGTTTAAATACAAATATTGCCATCTAGACAATATTCACACCCATATAAGTCCTTATTACAATTATTGGTACATTATTTTACAAAAATGGTGAGGACTACTAAACAACTTTCTAGAACCTTCATTCCATACCCCGACTAGTACTTGCTACATTCTCGCCTCCTGAGAAGAAATATGGAACAAAAAGGAAAAGGGTGAGCTCAACTAGCCAGTAAAGAATATTAGGACTAAGATAATATAGAACAAATTATCGTTAGTCTTCAATAGGGAAAAATCTGATAAAATACAATAGACAACAAGTTTCAGATCAATATTCGCAGCGGAAATAATAATTCATAGATGAGTTACGTAGAGAATGAAATCTACTATTATCTATGAATTTAAAAGTCCATCATCAATATTTTATCCCTGTAACATCAATCAATATTCATCTTGAATCAAATATTCATCTTTGCACTACAGGCCAAAGATATTCATCAGTTGGTCATGTTCATCTCAACACCTGTTCATCTTTGCACTACGGGCCAAAGATATTCATCAGAAAAGCATTAATCTTTCCACTACATGCCAAAGATATTCAGTAATATCATCATTTAGGACTGAGGATGATGAAAAATATTTTAAAGAAAACGAATCCAGTGAAACAAAAGAACAAATATTAAGGATTCGTACTTTAAACAATCCGAGTTCAAAAATACTTCATAAATACTCATAGTGGAGCAAAAATCAAGAATGATCAAAACATGGATACAATCAAAGCTAGTATCCATAATAGATATTTTGGATAAAAAACAAAAAAATATTTTTTCTGTGAATAGTGCCGTATTCGTGAATAGTGTCATATACGTGAATAGTGCCGTATACGTGAATAGTAACCCCGACACTAAAAGACAAGAATTTCACAAGAAAAATCTTACCAATATTCCAGCATAATGATATTAGAAGAAATAATATCATTTAAAAAAAAATAATATCCCTTACCTCGAAAAGAATAGTACTTTTGGCTGGAATATCAGTTATAACGCTAAAGAAACTTGCACCGTATAGCAACACTAAAAGTATCAAAATACTCACAAGAATACGCTCAATAATATAAAGAGAAAAAGAGAGAAAACTTCAGTTTCTGGTGTGATTTTCAATTCTAACCTAAGCACCCTATTTATAAGAAAATGCTTAGAACACCAAATCAAAAAATTTAATAAAATATTATATATATATATATATATATATTCAAATTTCTTACGCCCACTTTCTTAGATCTGAATTCAGCAATTTACATCACATGCAAGACCCACAATTAATGACAAAAACGTTTTTCATATTAAAAATAATTAAAACTTCCAAAAATCAATTATTTCGGAACTTCGGAACTTCAATAATTCATAATAAATAGCCCTTTTGTCAGAAAAATTCAAACCTTATGTCTTTTGCATAGGAAATTTCATTCTCTACAACTTTACAGAAGAAAGGTTTTCCAAATTCCAAATGTAAACCCAAAGAAATCCACAAACGAAAGCGATTTACAAATTTATAATCAAATTTGGTCAAGAAATGGGCCCTGAGACATGTTTAACATGTTTTAAATAACTTTTGCAACAAAAATACTCTTTCTTCTCATATATTCATATATCCCACATTCATTGTAAAAATATCACCATTATTATATTATTAAAATATAATAATATATTTAAATGAATTATTTATCAGAAAAGATAAAATATCAATTTTTCAACAATTATCACTTTAAAATTTTCTCCATCTATATCCACTTAAAATGAATATTTTCCTTATCATATAAATTAATAACTAATTATTCACAAATAATATTACAGAATCATAATATTGTGCATTGAATAGTTCCCGGAAAGGGGGCTTTCAATAAGGATTTCTCTGGCAAGCCGCAATTAGGTGATCAAACCTCTCCTTAGACAGAACTTTCTAGACATTTCCAATAATGTTATCTAATAATATTATTCAAATAATATGAATTATTAATCTGATAAAGGAAAATACTGTGTAATGACAATTATTGAAACAACAATAATATAAAATATCAACGTAGCAATTATTGAATCAATAAAATAAAATATTAAATAGTAATTACTGTAACAATTATTGAGTAGTGCCTTCTTACGTAAGAATCAATAATTGGTGCAATACCGTATGCTCACGTGTTTTAACCACCGGGTATTCCAACGAAGATAATTCAGAATAACTACGTCGTTATTTATAAATAACTTATATTTGTCATTTTCTTCATCCAATCGCTTTCAAGTTATGAGGCCCATACAGTAAGGCCATCACATACGAATATTCCCCATGAGAAGAATATTCCACGACCAAATGAATATTCACGACAACAATGAATATTTTATAACCACTTGCTTATTTAAAATATTTAGATTTTACCCATAACTAACCACATTAATCAAATCAACCCTTACTATTTCAAAATAATAAATAAAGGAAATTTAATTTCATTTATAATAAGTTGAGGTCTTACATTAATGTCATATTCATAATAATATGCTAAGTGTATTTACTTTAACCTATGGTGATAGAGTAAATTAAATAGCTTAATATTTATTATTTAATATTTTAGAAATATTAAATATAAATTAATAAGAGGAATCTTACTAATATTATTACAATTATTATTATTTTAATTTTTAAAGGAGTTTGAGAATTAATTTAATATTAGTACTCTCATTTATTCTAAATAGGATTAAGAGACAAATTAATTAAAAGAGTTTAATTAATTATCTCTAATAAGATTAGAGAGCCTAAATAATTAAAGGAGTTTAATTAATTAAATAATACCCTATTTTAATTATATTAAAAAGGCTTAACTGATATCTCTATAAGAGGAGTCTTATATTAGATATCATATATACGTGATTCTAATTATTGGAGAGTACTCCCCTTTTTTTACAGAGATAAGAAAAGCTAGGGTTTGAGCCAAAACACCCTTCTTCTTGATTCTTATTCTTCCTTGGTGGATCACCTCTAGAGGCATAACACTTGGATGACTAACGTTGATCAAAGGAAGGAATCAACCCGAAGATTCAAGGAGATCGCGGAGAGGTATTAGTTAAACTTCTACTTGTGGAAGCTCGTATCTACAAAGGTATGATTCTGATTCTGATTCTCCTTTTACTTTTCCTTTTATAGATTGATAATCAAGCACAAGAACGATCTTGGTTTATGGTTTGTAAGAAAAATTTTAAAATCCATTTTTTACTTCGTTTCTGCTTCTTTTATGTGATTTGATTGCATATACTTGTTTCTAGCAAACCTAACAGTGGTATCAGAGCTAATCTTATGCTAATTATCAGTCTTTGTGATTCTATGTATGTATAATATGCGATTAGATCGGTTTTCTGGACAACATAAAGTTTTATGTTTCTGCGATATAGCACACGATGATTCTTGTAAATCTCGATTCATTCGGGAGCCTTTGTTGCTTGTAGATACCTAGATTGATTTCTGGATGAAGCAGTAGGCTATGGCCACCATGACCCATTCATTTTTTGGCGCAATTGCGCCATTACCGAAATCGATTTACGGCTTTGAAGCCAATTGCGCCTCTTGGCGAATCGGAAAAACTTTTGTTTTTCTTTAATTAAATAAATGGTTTATTTAATTGATAAAAGTTTAAAATAAATGTGTTTATTTTATCTAAAATATGATTTCCGATTGCTAAAATTAAAGAGTTTAACTTGGATTTAGTTTTTGATTAAAATAAAAGAGTTTATATATTTTGTTAAAAACTAAAGTTTAGCAAACTTTTTCCCATTAATTGATATTAATGCATATATGGAATGGATTTATTATTCATGAGATGAATGTTATTTATTAATGCATATGTTGATATGTATGATAATAAATGAGATTGATTATGGACTATGACCAATGTGATTTGATTTTATTTTAGATGGATGCTTGAATGTATGAGTTTTATTAAATGGGGTTTGCGTACCTCATCTTTTCTGGTTTTATTCTTGATGTAAATTTTATCTTTCTCTTATGTACTTTCCCTTGACTACTGATCAAGGTTTCTATTTAAATAAAATAGTTTATGTAATAGGATTAGTTAGAATTTCTCGAAAAACTGGAGATCAAGGAGCAATGAGCGCTTGAAGACCCGTTTGTAATGAAGCCCAGGTTTAAATGTAATAGTTATATTTAAATATTTATTCTTACACCCTAAGGTTTGACCTTTTGGTTCACTTGATAGTTCTAGTGAACCAAACTAGAATAAAAGTCCATAATCAATCCAAGTAGAATATAGTATTCTATATGTGCATGCTAGTATTATATATATATATATATATATATATATATATATATATATATTATATATAATATTATATTATATTATGCAAACATGCTTCACATGTTTAATAATATGACGCGTATTTTATATATATATGTGCATGCGCGCTAAACAAGATGAGACTAATAATAACAAACCCCTCAAAGAAATTATATTAAGTTATAACATTCAAAGATATTTAGAATATTGAACGTCGCCTTCTAGCATGATAAAAATAATAGAGCATTGAATATTTAATATGAGTTTGTTGTGCACACACAAGACAAGTTAAATATTTGAGATGTTATTTTTATTACATATGATGTTTATAAGGAATTGAACATTATTGCTTTGTTGTGCACACATAAGGGCTGTAGTTTTCTCTTCACTTTTATGGAGATGCTGGGTATGATTTAACTTAAATCATTTTAGTTTGGATGTGCACACACTTGATAATCTTTATTTCTCACTAGCAAATCTTTAATTAGATATTGTCGAACTATATAATGAGGGTAATATAGTTTGAAGAAAATAGTGGGAGATAATGATTTAAAATAAGACTTAATTTATTTTGATAATTAATTAAATGAATGTTTGCTAAAATATTATCTTTTTACATGCAGAATTTTGAAAATGTCACACTCACTAATATCACTGCGTAGCATATTAGATGCTAACAAACTGATCGGACCGAATTTAACGAACTAGTTAAGGAATTTGAGAATTGTTCTCACTGCTGAAAAGATTTCTTATGTCTTAAATTCGGCCGTCCCTCAAAAACTTGCTGAAACAGCCTTTGAGGAAGACATTTCCACTTTTAAGAAGTGGCAAGATGATGCATCTTTGGCTCAATGCATCATGCTCACATCCATGAGTAATGAGCTTCAGTGTCAGAATAAAACCATGGATGCACTTGCTATATTGCTACACCTCCAAGAGTTGTATGATGAGCAAAGTAGGACTGCTAGATATGAGATATCTAAGGAGCTCTTCCGATCTCGGATGACCGAGGGCACTAATATTGAGACTCATGTCCTAAAGATGATCAATTTGATTGAACATCTTGGACAGCTTGGTTTTGTCATGGATGGGGAGTTGAGTCAAGATTTGATCTTGCAGTCACTCCCCGACACCTTCTCACAATTTGTTGTGAATTTTCACATGAATAAGTTGGACGTCAGCTTGCCTGAGTTACTTAACATGTTGAAAACTGCTGAAGGTCACTTTCCATCCAAGAAGAACCAAGTCTTACTGGTGGATGATTCTTCCAAGAAAAGGAAGAGGCCCAAGATATCTTCTGAAAGTAGAAATCCAAGAAGGCTAAGGGAAAGGTGAAAGGAAAGGATAATAAGAATCCTAATCCAGATAGCAAAGGAATCTACTTCCTTTGCAACAAGCCGGGTCATTAGAAGAGGAACTGCAAGGAGTTCCTTGTAGAATAAAAGTAGAAGAAGCTTGGAGAAGCTTCGAATCCTAATCAAGGCTTGTTTATGATTGGAATTAATTTTTTTGAAAGTCAATCTTCTACTTGGGTATTGGATACCGGCTGTGGTTCTGACATATGTAATAATATGCAGGGACTGGTCAGAAGTAGATAGCTGAGCAAGGATGATGTCGTCCTACGAGTGGGAAATGGAGCAAAGGTGGCTGCATTAGCTGTAGGGACTTATTGTTTAGCATTGCCTACGTTCAAGTCCATTAGAATAAATAATTGTTATTTTGTTCCATCACTTATTAGAACATTATTTCAATTTCTGTATTTGATATGGATGGTTTTGACATTATAATAAAGAACACTAGTTTTTCTATTTATAATAGTAATGTTTTATATGATGTTGGTAATTTGCGAAATGAACTTTAAATACTTGACTTGCATGAAAATATATTTTAAATTGAACAAACTAAGAAAAGGAAAAGAGACGATGTAAATTATATCTTTATGTGGCACTATAGACTCAGTCATATCAATGAAACAAGATTCTCGAAGTTGCATAAAGATGGGCTCTTGGATCTATATGATTATGAATCATATCCAACTTGTGAATCTTGTCTCATGGGAAAAATGACTAAATTTCCTTTTAATGGAAAAGGAGAAAGAGTTACAGAGTTGTTAGCGTTAGTTCACACAGATGTATGTGGACCTATGACAACGAATACACGAGGAGGGTATTCTTATTTTATTACATTTGTGACGCCCCCAAAATAGGTAAACATCACCCATTCTGATTTGCCAAAAATATGGTACAGAAAACAACTACAACTTTATTAATACAATTGTCATGCAAAATACGACAACACACACTGTGAGTTTAAATACAATATTGTCTTCTAGACAATATCCACACCCAGATAAAGTCCTCATTACAATTATTGATGCACTATTTTACAAAAATAGTGAGGATCGCTAAAACAACCTGCTCAGGACCATCACTCTATACCCCGACTGGTTCCTGCTATGTTCTCGCTTCCTGAGAAGAAAAATGGAACAAAAAGGAAAAGGGTGAGCTCAACTAGCCCAGTAAAGAATATTATGACTAAGATAATATACAACAAATTATCCATAGTCTTCAACAGGGAAAAATCTGATAGAATATAATAGACAACAAGTTTTAGATCAACAACTGCAGCAGAAACAACAATTCATTAGAAGAGTTAAGTAGAGAATGAAATCTACTATCATCTATGAATTTAAAAGTCCATCATCAATATTTTATCCCTGTAACATCAATCAATATACATCTTGCATCAAATATTCATCTTTGCACTACGGGCCAAAGATATTCATTTGTATCACCAGTTGGTCATGTTCATCTCAACACCTATTCATCTTTACACTAAGGGCCAAAGATATTCATCAGGTAATCATTCATCTTTGCACTACAGGCCAAAGATATTCATCAAGTATCACCATTAAGGATTAAGGATGATGAAAAACATTTTAGAGAACGAATCCAATGAGATAGAAGGATAAATATTAGGGATTTGTATTTTGGTTTATCCAAATTCAATAATACTCCATAATAACCAATTGTGAAGTAGAATTCAAAAATAAAGATCAAAACATAGATACAATCAAAGATAGTAACCATAATAGACATCTGGGACAAAGAAGAGAAAATTTCATTTTTTGGTGAATAGTACCGTATTTGTGAATAGTACCGTATACGTGAATAGTGTCGTATACGTGAATAGTAACCCCAACACAAAAAGGTAGAAATTCCACAATCAAACTCATATCAATATTTCGGCATAATGATATTGAAGAAAATAACATCCCTTATCTCAAAAGAATAGTACTCCCGGCTGAAATTTTGGATATAGTGCTGAAAGAAACTTGTACTGAATAACAACTCTCAAAGTATCTAAATACTCACAAAATACACTCGATAATATATATATATATAGAGAGAAAGCTTATGTTTCTGGTGTGATTTTCAATTCTAACTAAGCACCCTATTTATAGGAAAATGTTAGAACGCCGAAGTAGACTTGACCTGCTACCTGATGGCTTTACCTGCTACTATTCCCACCCACCACTTTTAAAATAAAATTTTAGCACATTTCTTAACAAACCATAGGTGGGGCCCACTCATTCTAGAATTTTTTTACCAAAATGATAAATTCAGAAACTTCAATAATTTCTGAACCAGTCACCTCTTAAAATTCATAACAAATCATACGTTCATTTTTAACGGTTCAAAATTTGTGGACATATACTCAACTTATATATGTATAACATATCCAAAAATCACAAAGATCCAACGGTCGGATTAAAAATTATAACTCAGGCAATATATCTCAAGAACACTGATTTTTCGTATTATAAGTCCTTCGGACCAGTTTTCTTCATTTATAACCACATAAAATAAATAAATCCATCATTTATATCCACATCAAATAAATATTTCCTTATCATATAAATAAATAAATAATTATTCACAAATAATATTACAGAATCACAATAATGACAACCAGGCCGTTCCCAGGAAAGATTGGGCTTTCCGATAAGGATTTCTCCTTACTAGCGTGCAATTAGGTGACCAAACCTCTCCTTGACAGAACTTTCTAGACATTGCCAATAATTCTATCTAATAATATTATTCAAATAATATGAATTATTGATCTGATAATGGGAAATACTGTGCAGTGACAATTATTGAAACAACAATAATATAAAATATCAACGCAACAATTATTGAATCAATAAAATAAAATATTGAACAGTAATTACTGTAAAAATTATTGAGTAGTGCCTTCTTACGTAAGAATCAATAATTCAAAAATACTGCGCAACCACGCGTATTACTGTATTTTTACCACCAGGTAATCCAACAGTGTTAACGGTAACAATTACGCCGTTATTTATAAAAACTCAAATTTGTCGTTTTCTTCATCCAACAGTTATTCTATTATGGGACCCATAAATGACTGCGCCGTCGTACAGATATTCTCTACAAAAAGAATATTCCACGAGCAAACAAATATTCCCCGACAACAACGAATATTTTATAACCACTTGCTTATTTTGCAAAATTTGCACATTTTTCCCATAACCAAAGTATTATATCAATTAATTCCTTATTATTTCAAGATAATGAATATAGGAAATTTAATTTTATTTATAATAAGTTGGGGTCTTACAACCTCCCCTCCTTATGAAATTTCGTCCTTAAAATTGATGTACGTACCTGGTGTTTCGAAAAGGTAAGGGTACCTCGCTTTCATTTCTGATTCCAACTCCTAGGTCATTTCTTCAATAGCATGGTTCTTCCACAAAACCTTGACTTATGGTATAACCTTTGTTCGTAGGACATGCTCTTTCCTATCCAATATCTTGACAGGTACCTCCTCGTACGTTAAATCTTCGGCTATCTCATCTGGTTCTAACGCAGTAATGTGGTTTGGGTCTTTCACATATTTATGAAGCATAGATATATGAAAAACATTATGAACACGAGACATGCTTGGAGGTAATGCGAGTCTATAAGCCACATTTCCTATTCGGTCAAGAATCTCAAATGGACCAACAAATTGTGGATTAAGCTTTCCTCTCTTCCCAAATCTTGTAACTCCCTTCCATGGAGCAATACGTAACAGTACATGATCTCAAATATTAAATTCCACGTCCTTTTGATGAAGATCAACATAACTCTTTTGTCGATCTTGTGAGGTCTTTATACGTTGCCGGATCATTTGAATCTTTTCTGTAGTCATACGTACCAATTTTGGTCCCAACAAAGTTGCTTCACCCATCTCGTCCCAATATACTGGAGAATAACACTTTCGTCCATACAACGCCTCGAATGGAGCCATGCCTATACTTGCTTGATAACTGTTGTTGTATGAGAATTCCACCAATGACAAGTACTTATCCCAACTTCCTTTGAAATCTAGGACACAAAGTCTTAATAGATCTTTAAGGGTTTGAATAGTCCTTTCCGATTGCCTGTCCGTTTGAGGATGGTATACCGAACTGAATCGTAAATCCATGCCCATAGCTTTCTGCAAGCTAACCCAAAATCGTGAAGTGAATCTTGGGTCATGATCCGAAACTATGGATACTGGCATGCCATGCAATCTCACAATTTCATTCGTGTACATACGAGCAAGACGTTCTAGGGAATAAGTCTCACGTATAGGCAAGAAATGAGAAGACTTGGTTAATCTATCAATAATAACCCAAATTGCATCTATGCCTTGAGAAACTTTGGGAAGACCTGTAACGAAATCCATAGTAATGTGTTCCCACTTCCATTCCAGAATCTCAAGTGGTTGCAATGGACCTTTTGGCACTTGATGCTCTGCCTTTACAGGTTGACAAGTTAAACACCTCGAGATAAACTCCACGATCTCTCTCTTCATATTGCTCCACCAAAATGTATGTCTAATATCATGATACATTTTGGTACTCCCAGGATGGATTGCAAATGGTGTATTGTGTGCCTCCATCATGATTCTATGCTTCAAGTCAGAGTCGTTAGGAACGCAAAGTCTGGAGTTGACTTAAAGTATTCCTTCTTCATCAATTCTTGCTTCCATAATAGCACCTTCTTGCACTTTCTTCTTTATACGCATCAGCTCCAGGTTTGTAGCTTGAGCAGCTTTAACTTTATCGATTAAAGTAGGTTCTACTCGTATATTTGATATCATCATGTGGGTACTTTGAGCCTTTAACTCTATCTCCATCCTTTGTAAGTTGTATAAAATGGGTCTTTGTGTTAGCAACATCGCACTCGTACCCACATACGATCTTCTACTCAATGCATCAGCTACAACGTTTGCTTTTCCAGGATGATATTGAATGCTATGGTCATAATCCTTCAACAGCTCGAGCCAACGTCGTTGCTGCATGTTGAGTTCCTGTTGGGTGAAGAAATATTTGAGGCTTTTATGATCCGTATAAATCTCCACTTTCTCCCCATACAGGTAGTGTCTCCAGATTTTCAGCATAAAAGCATCACGCTAACTCTAGATCATGAGTAGGATAATTCCTCTCATATTCTTTGAGTTGTCGCGAGGCATAGGCTATGACTTTTCCATGTTGTATGAGAACACATCCTAACCTTTTGCCTGAAGCATCGCTGTATATAACAAATCCATCCGAACCAGATGGTATTGTCAGAACAGGTGCCAAAATGAGTCTCCTTTTAAGCTCTTGGAAACTCTTCTCGCATTCCTCGCTCCATACAAATTTTGTATCTTTCCAAGTCAGCTGAGTTAATGGAGTAGCGATTCGAGAAAATCCTTCCAAGAATTTCCAATAATAACCAGCTAATCCCAAAAAGCTACGCACTTCGGTCACTGACTTCGGTTGCTCCCAACTTTGTATTGCTTCAATCTTCGCCGGGTCAACAGATATTCCATGTTTTGACACCACTAGCCCAAGGAATGCTACTTCCTTAAGCCAGAACTCGCATATCTTTAGCTTGACATATAGCTTATTGTCATGATGTCTTTTAAGTACTAGCTTTAGATGGTGCTCGTGATCTTCACGGCTTTTGGAATAGATGAGGATGTCATCAATAAAGACAACAACGAACTGATCCAAATATTCTTTGAATACACGGTTCATCATATCCATGAAAGCAGCAGTAGCATTAGTCAATCCAAAAGACATGACTAAGAATTCATAATGCCTGTACCGAGTTCTAAAGGCAGTCTTTGGAATATCCTCAGTTTTAATCTTCAGCTGATGATATCCAGAACAAAGATCGATTTTGAAAAGAATTGTGCTCCTTGCAACTGGTCGAATAGGTCATCAATACGAGATAGGGGATACCTATTCTTGATGGTGACATGGTTCAATTCCCGGTAGTCAATACAAAGTCGCATACTCCCATCTTTCTTCTTTACAAATAAAATAGGAGCACCCCAAGGAGATGTACTAGGATGAATGAAACCGATGTCTAACAATTCCTGTAGTTGGACTTTTAACTCCTGAAGTTCAATAGGAGCCATTCGATATGGGGTTTTAGAAATGAGCTTTGTACCCGGTTCAAGATCAATAAAGAATTCAACTTCACATTCTGGGGGTAGACCAGGAAGTTCTTAAGGAAATACGTCAGGAAATTCACTAACAACAGAAATATTATTCAAATCTGACGTGTTTTTGTTCAAGTCCATACTATGGGCTAAGAAAGCTTGACATCCATTTTTTAATAAACGAATAACTTTATGGCTTGATATTACAGTGATTGATTTTAGTGGTTTAGTTGCTTGAATTCATATAATAGGTTGGTTAGGAATATGAAAACTAATAACCTTACGAAAAAAAATCAATTTTGGCATGATGAGTAGTTAACCAATCAATCCCTAAAATCACATCAAATGCAAGTATCTTTAAAGAGATAAGATCAACAGGTAATGTGATTGTGCCCACTTGGATCAAGCAAGATTTATAAACAGTGGATGTGATAAAGGTTTCTCCTAACGGAGTCTCCACAAATAAGTCAAAGTCTAATTTCTCCGCAGTCAAGTTTAAACGTTGAGCACATGCAGGAGAGATAAAAGAATGGGTATAACCGGTATCTAGTAAGGTATAAACTTCGCAAGAGTTCAAGATTAGCTTACCCGTGATCACCTCGTTCGGGTTTCTCGTGTTTTGGCCAGTCACGACAAACGCCCTTCCTTAAACCACTGACTTTGTTTTGTCCGTAGTCGCCTTTGGCGCCGCCGTCCCAGTTGGACTTGACTTCGCTACAGGATAAAATCGGGCTATATGACCGTCTTTTCCACAATTGAAACACACCTTGGAAGGCTGTGAACAATTTGGACTTATATGTCCCTCCTTTCCGCATCTGTAGCATCTAACTGGCGGTCGTTCTCCTCACCTAGAATTTATTGTTGGTGCAGATGCTGCTGCTGATGTCTTCCCATCATTGTTTGAATCTCCTCTTTTTGAAATTTCCACTTGACTCACCTCTCCTATTATCATAGCCACGGTGACCACCCAATTGGTTACCGCTTTTGTCCATATTTTTCCCTCCTCATTTGGTTATCATAGCTCACGATGATCTAACATCATAGAAGTATGACCCTAGTTGTGGTCCCTTGGTTGAACATACTCACTACCTCGCTCTAATAATTGAACCCTATTGACAACATCTGAATATATAAAAAATTTATGAGAGATAAGGTATTGACGAATCTCGGATTTTAGACCTCTCAGAAACATCTGCGTCATACGTTCCTCATTCTCTACCAAATGAGGTGCAAACCTGGATAACTCTGCGAACTTCGCCTCGTACTGGGACACCGTCATGTTGTTATGTTGCAATCTAATAAACTCTACGTCCTTCATATGATGAATATTTTCAGGAAAGTACTTGTCATTGAACAGTTTCTGAAATCTTTCCCAAGACATGTTGAGTGTGGCTGGCTGGGTACGCTTCACAGATTCCCACCAATAATTTGCCTCACCACGGAACATAAAGGTGGCGAATGGAACCTTCTGTTCCTCCGTGTAACCCAAGACATCGAATATCTTGGTAATTTGCTTTACCCACGTTTCCGCCTTAATCGGATCCGGCTTTCCCCAGAAGTCTGGTGGTCCCAACTCCTTGAACTGCTTGGCCACGAAAAAAAGCGCGTTGCTATCATTTCCCCCCGTATTTTGTACACGAGTCTCCCTCGTATGATTTTTCATGAACTGCAAAAAGCTTTTAAACATTCCATCATTCATCGTTTTCTCCATAGTGTTGTTTATAGAGGGAATATTGCCTTCCTGTTGCATGTTCTCTTGGTTGGTGATTGAAGGTTGTTCCATAGTCTCATACACTCCATTGTTAACGTTCTCAGCTGCCATTCTTAAAAACTTCCATAAAACAGGGGTTAATTAAACAAATTAACATATCACATAATATCCCTATATTATGACCGACCGACCAACAAATAAGCTTAGGTAGGACACACTAGCGAAGGATTTACTCGTCTCTCCCCTGCTAGTACGATTCCCTGATCTCCGCCAGTGACCATATTCCTAAGCTTTGATACCAACTGTGACGCCCCCAAAATAGGTATACATCACCCATTCTGAGTCGTCAAAAACACGGTACAGAAAATAACTACAACTTTATTAATACAATTGTCGTGCAAAACACGACAACACATACTGTGAGTTTAAATACAATATTGTCTTCTAGACAATATCCACACCCAAATAAAGTCCTCATTACAATTATTAATGCACTATTTTACAAAAATAATGAGGACTACTAAAACAACTTTCTAGGACCATCACTCTATACCCCGACTGGTTCCTGCTATGTTCTCGCTTCCTGAGAAGAAAAATGGAACAAAAAGGAAAAGGGTGAGCTCAACTAGCCCTGTAAAGAATATTATGACTAAGATAATATACACCAAATTATCCATAGTCTTCAACAGGAAAAAATCTGATAGAATATAATAGACAACAAGTTTTAGATCAACAACTGCAGCGGAAACAACAATTCATTAGAAGAGTTAAGTAGAGAATGAAATCTACTATCATCTATGAATTTAAAAGCCCATCATCAATATTTTATCCCTGTAACATCAATCAATATACATCTTGCATCAAATATTCATCTTTTCACTACGAGCCAAAGATATTCATTTGTATCACTAGTTGGTCATGTTCATCTCAACACCTGTTCATCTTTGTACTACGGGCCAAAGATATTCATCAGGTAATCATTTATCTTTGCACTACAGGCAAAAGATATTCATCAAGTATCACCATTAAGGACTGAGGATGATGAAAAACATTTTAGAGAACGAATCCAGTGAGATAGAAGGACAAATATTAGGGATTAGGTATTTGGTTTATCCAAATTCAATAATACTCCATAATAACCAATTGTGAAGTAGAATTCAAAAATAAAGATCAAAACATGGATACAATCAAAGATAGTAACCATAATAGACATCTGGGACAAAGAAGAGAAAATTTCATTTTTTGGTGAATAGTGCCGTATTTGTGAATAGTGTCGTATACGTGAATAGTGCCGTATACGTGAATAGTAACCCCGACACAAAAAGGTAGAAATTCCAAAATCAAACTCATATCAATATTTCGGCATAATGATATTGAAGAAAATAATATCATTTAAGAAGAAAATAACATCCCTTACCTCAAAAGAATAGTACTCCCGGCTGAAATTTTGTATATAGTGCTGAAAGAAACTTGTACTGAATAGCAACTCTCAAAGTATCTAAATACTCACAAAATACACTCGATAATATATATATATATAGAGAAAGCTTATGTTTCTGGTGTGATTTTCAATTCTAACTAAGCACCATATTTATAGGAAAATGTTAGAACGCCGAAGCAGACTTGACCTGCTACCTGAGGGCTTTACCTGCTACTATTCCCACCCACCACTTTTGAAATAAAATTTTAGCACATTTCTTCACAAACCATAGGTGGGGACCACTCATTCTAGAATTTTCTACCAAAATGATAAATTCAGAAACTTCAACAATTTCTGAACCAGTCACCTCTTAAAATTCATAACAAATCATACGTTCATTTTTAACGGTTCAAAATTTGTGGACATATACTCAACTTATATATGTATAACATATCCAAAAATCACAAAGGTCCAACGGTCGGATTAAAAATTATAACTCACGCAATATATCTCAAGAACACTGATTTTTCGTATTATAAGTCCTTCAGACCAGTTTCCTTCATTTATAACCACATAAAATAAATAAATCCATCATTTATATCCACATCAAATAAATATTTCCTTATCATATAAATAAATAAATAATTATTCACAAATAATATTACAGAATCACAATAATGACAACCAAGCCGTTCCTAGGAAAGAGGGGGCTTTCCGATAAGGATTTCTCCTTACTAGCGCGCAATTAGGTGACCAAACCTCTCTTTGACAGAACTTTCTAGACATTGCCAATAATGTTATCTAATAAAATTATTCAAATAATATAAATTATTGATCTGATAATGGGAAATACTGTGCAATGACAATTATTGAAATAACAATAATATAAAATATCAACGCAGCAATTATTGAATCAATAAAATAAAATATTGAACATTAATTACTGGAACAATTATTGAGTAGTGCCTTCTTACGTAAGAATCAATAATTCAAAAATCTTCATGCAATCAAGTAAGTTATCTTTGTGTAACCACGCCAGACATCGTATTTTAACCACCAGGTAATCCAACAGTGTTAACGGTAACAATTACACTATTATTTATAAAAACTCAAATTTTTCTTTTTCTTCATCCAAGCGGTTATTACATTATGGGGCCCATAAATGATGGCTGCGCTTAATGCGAGATATTTCAACAAAAAGAATATTCCACGACCAAACGAATATTCCCCGACAACAATGAATATTTTATAACCATTTGCTTATTTTACAAAATTTGCACATTTCACCCATAACCAAAGCATTATATCAAATTAATTCCTTATTATTTCAAGATAATGAATATAGGAAATTTAATTTTATTTATAATAAGTTGGGGGCTTACAACATTCACTGATGATCACTCAAGATTTGGATATGTGTATTTAATGAAATATAAATCTGAATCATTTGAAAAGTTCAAGGAGTTCAGAAGTGAAGTAGAAAAACAAACTGGAAAAAGTATTAAATTTCTTCGATCAGATCGAGGAGGTGAATATTTAAGTAGTGAGTTTCTCAATTGTCTCAAAGAAAATGGTATAATCTCACAATGGACTCCACCAGGAACACGTACCACATTTGAATGGTGTATCTGAAAGGAAAAATTGAACACTGTTGGACATGGTTCGTTCCATGATGAGTTTTACCGATCTTTCGGTGTCATTATGGGGATATGCCCTAGAAACGGCTATATATCTACTAAATAAGGTTCCCTCGAAATCCGTCCCTAAGACTCCATACGAGATATGGACAGGGAGGAAGCCTAGTCTTAAGCATGTTAAGGTTTGGGGATGTCCAACTTATGTGAAAAGGTTTTAGAATGATAAGCTTGGGACTAGGACTGATCATTAGGTTATAACCGAACCGAATAGGCTATTCGATTATAACCGAATACCAAAATATTCATAATTTCATTATTCGAAATACTAACCAAATTTGGCAATAACCGAATTACCGAATTACCGAATACAGAATACCGAATTACCAAATTATAAATTCGGATATTTGGTTTAATAACCGAACTAACCAAAATTAAAATTGATTGAAAGAAAAATTGTAAGACCCCGAATTTTACGAAATAAAAGTATTTAATTTTTTATAATTATTATTTTATTTAATAAATGGTTTAATTGTTAAAAGGTTAAAGTTAATGGTGATATGTGAAATTTTTTGCAAAGTAAGCAAGTTGATATAAAATATTCGTTGTGTCGGGGAATATTCGTTTGGTCGGAGAATATTCTTTTTATCAGGGAATATTCGTTCGATGACACAATCATTGGTGGACCCCACAACGAAAGTATTGTCGTAGTTAGAAAATGACAGAATTATCTTTTTATAAACATAACGGCGAAAGTTTTACCGTTAAACTGTTGAACTACCCGGTGGTAAAAGTATAGTAATATGCGTGGTTGCATAGTAGCACACGGTATTGATTATTGATGCTTACGTGAGAAGTCACTCAGTTATACTCAATTATTGATACAGTAATTGTTGCATAGTATCTCACGTTATTTGATTCAATTATTTTCACAGTATCATCTGCATAATATTTTATATTATTAAATCAATAATTGAGACAACAAAGTTATTCATATTATTATTTGCAATATTGACGATGTCTAGAAAGTTCTGTCGAGGAGAGGTTATGTCACCTAATTGCGCGCTAATAGGGATAAATCCTTATCGAAAAGCCCCCTCTTTCCTGGGAATGATCTAGTTGTTAAATATTGTTAGTTATAATATTAATGATGAATAATTGTTGAAGTATTAAGAATGTGTTTAATGAAAATAAGTGATTTACAAAAAGTTAGAGGGGTATAATGTAAACTTGGAAAACTTTAGGGGTACTAAAGCGTAATAAGTTAAATTAATCTGGACCATTAGTGGTGGTTTTAATAGTAAACCAATCTGGACCATTGATGGTGGTTTTAATAGTTAATCAATCTGGACCATTGATGGTTGTTTTAATAGTAAATCAATTTGGACCGTCGATGGAGGTTTTAATAGTAAATCAATCTGGACCGTCAGTGGTGGTTTTAATAGTAAATCAATCTGGACCGTTGGTGGTGGTTTTAATAGTAAATCAATCTGGACCGTCGATGGTAGTTTTAAAAGTAAATCAATCTGGACCGTCGGTGGTGGTTTTAAAAGTAATCAATCTGGACCGTCGGTGGTGGTTTTAAAAGTAAATCAATCTGGACCGTCGGTTGTGGTTTTAATAGTAATCAATCTGGACCGTCCGTTCTAATAGTAAATTAATCTGGACCGTTCATGAATTAGTTACTATTTAGTCCATTCTCCTATAAATAGAAGCTTAATTCTTCTTTTATTTTCACCAATTCATTGAGATTCACAAGAGAAGCTATAGAGAGAGAAACTATATAGAGCAAGAAAAAGAGTATTCTGCTACTTCACTATTGCATTATCCAGCCTTCTACTAAGGTAAGAGATATTATTTGTTGTATTAGTAAGGCATATTATTTGTTGTGTTCGTAAGGGATATTATTTGTTGTGTTCGTAAGGGGTATTATTTCTTTCGTATTCATAAGGAATACTATTTTTCGTATTCATCCTTTAATATGTCGGAATAACCTGTCTACGCGGATTACGTACCGTATGACAGGTGAAAATCCATTTGCAGTTTCGTAAGTTATTATTGACTTATGTCACACTCCATGTTTTGATGATGACTCGATTATTTCTCTAATCATTGCTATATTATTTCAGGAAAAGATATGGAACTTCAGAAAATATCAAGGAAGAAATCACAAAGTCAAGACATCTTTGGAGAAAGAAAAGCATATTCGCAAACTTTGAGTCCTAGGATTATATGTAAGATCTTAGCATTTATTGCTTTCAAAAATAAGGCTCTAGGACATGCATTGCATACATGCCCATAATTGTTGACACATGATAAATTACCTAGCACTAAACATACATGATCATTATAGGCTCCCGCTCGCTAAAGATACAAACGATGATTGGTAGAGCAAGAAGGATGATTAATTAACGTAATTCATGCAAACAGATACATCATTCACGCCCCATAATTCTAGTAATTCACTCGGGCGAAATTAATATGTGGTTAGATTTGGACATCTACCAAAGATGTATAAAAAGGTAAGTATAAATCAATGACATTATAAGATCGTCTCTTAATTCACATTTGCATGATCATGCTCACAAATTAAACATCTCAATTTTAGAAAATGAATTAAGGTAATCGGTCGTGTGCGTGAATCACCAGATCTTCGCAGAGATCATGGGTCATGATCTAGGGATCTAATTAGTCGATCGAATCGGTCCAATAACACATTGAGAAATATGGCACTTCTATATATATACATGACAACTTAAAAGTGATTGACCTCCGGATTGATTGGGTGAGCCTTGACAGCATGATATCACAGTTTATGGAAAACATACATTACGCAATATATATCAATCAATTCAGACTGCAAGATTATTGCAAATTAATTGTCTAACAAATATATCGCAGTATCAAAATTGTGCAACGGATATATTTCTTAGGATATCTATATAACCAGAAACTGTTAAGTATTAATAAATACGAACGAAAAACATACACCGAGAAACATAGCATGCAAGCCACGAAATTGTTTTCATTGAGATAGACATCAATTGTATTGAGAATAAGGTTGCTGCTTCGAAAACACTCTAGTAATATTTATCATGTATATCATTTCATACTAGAGCCTTAAGTTGGTGAGTAATTTATTGCTTGATCATTAGACCTCTAGTGTGTATTTTTTATTTCTTGTCTCAGTCAAAATTACATAGAAGTCTTTGTCTCGAAGTGATAACTTTTTACAGTCAAGTTTAAGGAAAGCATAGGTGCTTGGGAGTGCATATGTGCAAAGGGAACACAGGTGTTCGAATTATTGAAACTTGTATTGTAATTGGAAGAATTTAATAAAAGTGAGTCTCCAATACTAGTTGGTATTGGACGTGGACTAGGCTACTATTCTAGAGGGTAGTAGTTGAACCATGTAAAAATTCCGGTGTTGGTGTGATTGTCTTCTGTGACTCTATATCATTTTTTATCCAGCTGCCTGCATAAGTAAAAACAGTTAACTCAATAATATCCTGACTTGGTAATCCAGCTTGCTGCATTTAAAAGGAAAAATTGGACATAGTTTGTGCCTACACTTATTCAACCCCCGCTTCTAAGTGTACCTAGTTAAATTTCATTTGGTATCAGAGCTTGGCTCTACTTATCTTGGTTTTAAAGGTGACTTGTAGGGAAAGATTCTGTCATGGCACAACTTGGAAGCACTCACCATGAAGGACAATCAACAAACCGACCTCCACTACTCTTTGGAACTGAGAACTATAACTTCTGGAAATTTCGGATGAGGATATATCTAAAGCGAGACCCATGGGAATGGTGGGTGGTAGAGAATGGACCGGTAATCCCAAGGAAAGATGATGGTACTCCAAAAACTCTACTTGAGATGGACTCAACCGAAACTTACATGGTGTCATACGATTCAAAGGCAATGAACACTCTCCTTAGTGGCATGGTGCAATCTGAAATAGATAAAGTTTCGTCATGTAACACATCAAAGGAGATTTGGGACACCTTAGTTGTAAGTCATGAAGGAACATCGAAAGTAAGAGAAGTTAAGCTAAGTATGCTCATGCATGACTACGAATTGTTCAAACTGGAAAATGAGGAAACGATCAAAATGGCTCAAGCTCGATTTGTGTAATCGATAAATTCCTTAAAGCTGCTCGACAAGACAATTCCACAAAGAGAAATCAATCGTAAGCTACTTCGGGCTATGCCCAAAAGGTTTGCATCTAAAATTACCACTCTTCAAGACTCCATCAATATCTCTTCTATGGATACATTAACTCTCTTTGCTGAACTAGAAGAATATGAACATCAATTGAAAATATATGATGACGAGGAAGAAGTTCCTCGAAAGAAAGTATTAGCTCTAAATGCAGGAATTGAAGAAGAACTCGAAAACAACTCGGATGATGAGATAGCCATGATATCAAGGAGACTTAAGGGGCTACTTCAAAGGAAGAATCAAAGGAAAAATGCTTTCAACACAAACAAATACAAAACCAAGCCAACCGAGGAAACATGTTTCGAGTGTGGACGACCAGGTCATTTCAAAAAGGATTGCTTCCAACTCAAAAACAAAGGAAAACAAGGTAACAAGGAGATCAAAAAGCACAAAGCGTTTCTAACATGGAGTGATGATGAAGAATCCGAAGTGGAAATAGATACAAACGATGAACTAGCTCAAATATGCTTCATGGGAATTGAAGGTGAATCTAGTGAGGTAACTCTTTCTGATAGTATTGTTTTGAAACAAGAAAATGAAAAATTAAAAGAAAAAAACATGTACTTAAAAGATCTAGTAAACACTCTAATGAGCGAAGTGGAGACACTCATAGATGAAAAGAAAGATTTTGAAAAATCTACACACACGAACGAGGAAAAGATTTTATCTGTAAAGAATGACTATTTAGAAAATTTTAATAAAGTTTTGTACAACAAGGTTAAACATCTAAATAACGAAGTTGAAAAATTAAAAAAGGAGATAGAAATGAGAGATGTGTGCATTGATGCATTTGGCGATGAATCTAGTAATAAAACTTCTCCAACTAATGACCTACAAAAGGAAATAGAGTCTTTAAAAATAACTCTAGTTAAATTTGTTCATGGGGAAGAGAACTTAAATGTTATGCTGGGAAAACAAAGACCCAGTTACGATAAACAAGGCATAGGTTATAATCCAACTCATAGGAAAGAAGTTGAAATGCTAAAATCTAAATCATCACTCAAATTGAATTATTGCACGCCTTTTACGTCTTGCAAAAACTGTGGCATTAAAGGACACCTAGAAATAAACTGTTTAAGAAAGAAAAATTTAAGGAAAACCAGATGGATTAAGAAAGGTGATTTGATGTCAACTAACACAAGTGGACCCAAAAAGATATGGGTACCAAAAATATAAATTGTAATTCTCTCATACAGGTTTGCCTCAAAACCAAAGTATCTTCTCAAAAGTGGATCCTTGATAGCGGATGTTCACGTCACATGACGGGAGATAAATCTAAGTTCGTGGAACTAAATGTCAAAAAGAAACATGGAACTGTTACATTCGGTGATAATCGGGAAAGGAAAAATCGGTAATGGTAAGGTTAACATTAATAATGTCCATCTTGTTAATGGTTTAGAATTCAATCTTATCAGTGTAAGTCAACTAATGGATAATGGACATCAAGTAAAATTTGAAAAAGATAGATGTACAATTTCACATGGTACTAACAATGTTGCTCTAGTTGCCCAAAGGGAAGGGAATATATATATTCTTGATTTTGAGAAACAGGAAGAAGAATTATGTCTTACAACCATTCAAGATGAAGCAAATCTATGGCATAGAAGGATGGGGCATGTTCATATGGACCTAATCAAGAAATTATCGTCAAAGAACTTGGTAAGAGGACTACCCAAAATGAATTTCGAAAAGAAAGGAATATGCGAACCTTGTCAACTTGGAAAACAAGTAAGAACGTCATTCACAGCCAAAAACATGGTATCAACTTCTTCTCCTTTACAATTGCTTCACCTTGATTTATTTGGACATGAAAGGCATGCTAGTCTAAACGAAAAATTCTATGCTTTTGTAATAGTCGACGATTTCTCTAGATATACATGGGTACTATTCCTTAGAACAAAAGATGAGGCATTTAAGGAGTTTGAAAAACTGATTAAAAATTTGGAGATCAAATATAGTCTTAATCTTATTAGAATCAGAAGTGACCACGGTACCGAATTTCAAAAAGACTTTATTAGATTCTGAAATCAAAAAGGAATATCCCATGAATTTTCAGCACCTAGAACTCCACAACAAAATGGAGTGGTAGAAAGGAAGAATCGAACACTGCAAGAAACAACTAGAACTCTAATTCAAGAAAGCAAACTTCCAAAGAAATTTTGGGTTGAAGCTGTGAACACAACGTGTTATGTGCTAAATAGAGTATTGATTCGTTCAATTATTCTAAAAACACCGTATGAATTGTTAAACAATCGGCTTACTAACATAAGCTATTTCAAAGTGTTTGGATCTAAATGCTTTATTCTTAACACTAATGGAAATTTAGGTAAGTTTGATGCTAGATCATATGCAGGAATATTCATTGGCTACTTACAAAATAGTAGAGCATATCGGATTTATAATGTGCAAAAGATGTGTATCGAAGAGTCCATACATATTAAATTTAACGAATCTAACCATGATATGCCAAAAGAAAAAGAAGAAGATACAGGAGAATTAGAAACTGCTGCCAATCCAGCCTACCAGATAAAGCAAAACAAAGAAGATCATGAAATCAATCCAGAAGAGGAAATAAAAAAGCAAATAGGTTCAGACTCCATCCAATGTTTGAATATGAAAATCAGGAGCATATCCAGCCAGCTGAAATGGATGAACAACAAGACCACATTTCTGAATCTACTGAAGGAGTCATACATGATATTCTACTTCCAAAGTCAGCAAGATATATCAAAAACCATCCACCTGAGAACATCATTGGAAACATAAACGACAAAGTTATGACAAGAAGAAAAGCACAAAATATGTGTGCTTTATCAGCATTTCTGTCCCAAATCGAACCAAAGAATGCCAAAGAAGCCATACTAGATGAAAGATGGCTTCTAGCTATGCAAGAAGAGCTACAACAATTTGAAAGATGTCCGGTATGGGAATTGATGCCTGCTCCAAAAGGTGTGACCATTATTGGAACTAAATGGGTCTTCAAAAACAAGCTTGACGAAGACGGAACAATTACAAGAAACAAAACAAGATTAGTTGCTCAAGGATATAACCAACAAGAAGGAATAGACTATGAAGAAACATTTGCTCCAGTAGCTCGCTTGGAGTCTATTCGTCTTTTACTAGCATTTGCTTGTTTCAAAAAGTTCAAGCTACACCAAATGGACGTCAAAAGTGCCTTCCTCAACGGATACATAAATGAAGAAGTATATGTAAAACAACCACCTAGATTTGAGCATGACAAGTTCCCGCATTACGTATACAAACTCAAGAAGGCACTCTATGGACTCAAACAAGCCCCAAGGGCTTGGTACGAAAGATTAAGTAAGTATCTCTTATCAAATGGGTTCATACGAGGTAAAATCGACTCCATTATGTTTATTAAACGTCAAAACAAGGATATTATTATTGTACAAATATATGTAGACGATATAATATTTGGTGCTACTAATAATTTCCTTTGTGAGTGGTTTTCCAAATGCATGCACAAGGAGTTTGACATGAGTTTGATGGGAGAGATTAACTACTTTCTGGGCCTTCAAATTAAGCAAAATCACTAAGGAATATTCATTCATCAAACCAAGTATACAAAAGAGTTACTAAAGAGATTCGGGTTTGACAATTCAAACTCAAAGACCACACCAATGAGTACCTCAATAAAACTCACAGCAGATGAAAAAGGTACGGACGTAGAGGTAACAAAATACAGAGGTATGATTGGATCCCTACTTTACTTAACTGCTTCTAGACCTGATATAATGTACAGTGTGTGTCTATGTGCTCGATTTCAGGCCAAACCCAAAGAATCCCACTTACAGGCTGTTAAACGAATTTTTAAATATTTGAGTGGTACGACAAATTTAGGATTGTTCTACCCAAAATGCAATAATTTTGATTTAATGGGCTATTCTGGGATGTTGACTATGCGAGGTTGTTCAAAACAGATGAAAAAGCACAAGCGGTGCATGTACGTTCTTGGGACAAAGTCTTGTCTCATGGCATAGCAAGAAACAAACGTCGGTTGCTCTATTCACAACAGAGGGCTTAATATTTAGCAAAGAGGAAGTTGTTGTTCCCAAATCTTGTGGATGCGTCAAACATTATGCGACTTTTTGATATTACTTATGTAAAGTGTGCCCATATCTTTGTGATAATACCAAAGACCATAGACATTTCAAAAAATCCAGTATTACATTCCCGCACAAAACAAATAGAAGTACGCCATCATTTCCTTAGAGACAATGTATCAAAAGGCTTAATAAGATTGATTTTCATCCCCACTGAACACCAATTAGCAGATATCTTTACAAAACCTCTAGGAGAAGAACGATTCAGTAACCTACGGCGAGAACTCGGGATGAGTCTAATACAGATATGAACCGACTATGCAAGCTAGACATACTACCAGCGTATCTACACTCACCATAATTACGGCTGTCCAAATCCGGTTAGATTCTCCTTCCCAAGGACGGCTTCACCACTTCCTATATCTAAGACAACGTGTTCTATACATAAGGCTAGAAAGCGTCTTTCTCTCTCTCTCTCCCAGACTTCTCAATCCCTTCCATCCTCTCAACCGGCTACAATCCCTCTCTGCTACAATGAGAACACGATGAGGAAAACAACTTCGTGATGAATCGGAAGACGAAGTCTCGCCCCCTTCTCCACCATCTCAACCACCGGTCCCTAGAAAACTAAAACGAAGGCCGTCATCTGTCACGATCGTCTTGGTGGCTCCACCCCTACTGAATCCGAAGCCAGTCTCCCATCCCCACCTCCAGTCGGTACCTTTACCGGTCACAAACGCCGCAAGTTCAACGATCCTTCACCGGGCTCCCCTCATATACCGGTAACACCACTCTCTGTCTCCCTACATGATGTGCCTGATGATTTTTTCAGAGGACATAATTTTGAACTGCGTTTTAAAACTTCTATCTGTCAAAAGTCTTTTGTCTATGAAAAATCCATAGATATGTTTTACTATCAAAACTCACCCCTACATCGTCTTTTTGAGTCATGTGGTCTATCCTCTTTAAGCACTCCTCCTTCAGTCGCCTATCCAAAATTAGTCCAACAGTTTTATACAAATCTTGAGAACAATGGTGATTGCTACACCTCCTTTGTGAAAGAAAAATACATTTTTCTGACCATGAACTTAGGTAGTATTACATCCATCCCTTACACCGAAGAATCGCCTTTACTCTCAAAGGACCAATCTCTACTCCTCTATCTCCCTTAGTCCAGCTTCGCATTGTGTTGGATGCCCCAACAGTCTCCTCTGTCACTCTTCTAAAAACCACCAAAGTGTCTCCCCTGGCCACCGTCCTTCACAAACTGTTACGCTACAATCTCCTTCGTCGTCTAAGCGGCAGAGCAGACTTTACGTATCAAGACTTAGTCCTCGTGGCATTAATAATGACTGGCCAGCCTTTCAACTTCTCCCTCATGATGCTCAAACACATGATTCATTGCGTTAAACATTCCAAAAAATGTCTGCCCTATAGTTGTTTCCTTACCAAACTCTTCACCCATTTCCAAATCCCACTCGATGATGAAGGTTGTATTCACTTGACTGATTCCATAGACTCAAATTATCTCAAAGGGGCTCATCTCACTCTACGTAAAGGAAAATTCATTCGTCTGGTTCCCGATACACCTAACCCATGCCTACTACATCCCTGCCCCCTACCCCTGAGATTTTGACTCTCCTTCACACCATAGCAGACAATCAAGCCCAAATCAGTTCTGATGTCAAAGACATCCAACTCCGTCTCTCCATCCTTGAAAAAGGAAAACTGCCAATTTGTTGTGATGATCTCCAGAACATGTTTCGCAATATCGAAGATGAATTTATTGATCTCTAAGCTGGTTTTGAGCTGCACACCAGGGCAATGGTTGAAGCCCTCTAACGCAAGATGAATCGCAACGCCTGTCAGCTGAGCACTAAACTCAAATTCATCAGCAACCAAGTTGGAGCTCTGGGTCGATTTACTGAGTGACGCATGAACGACCTGAGTGAGGAACTGCAAGCGGACCAAGTCCAAGCACGTCTACCCGAGTGGCCCCAATGCAATTGGATGGCTGAATATCAAGGTGACTTTCTGGATCTGCCATTACCTCCTCCTACCTTCATTGCTCGACCCCCCAGATTTTCCAATACCATGTCTCTGGAAGAAATCATGCACCGCCGACTTCACCGTCCCTACTTCACAGCTCGCGAGGTAAATCATGTCAACCTTGAGGAGGACGATGCTTAGGTTCTCCTTTCTTCGTTTGGCCCTTCTTTTTGATGGATGCCAAAGGGGGAGAAGACTTCTGGTGTTAACCCCCTGCCCTGCCTCGCCCCCAAAGACAATTGTTTTTTTTGATTAAAGACTATGGTTTAATTTTTTTTGTGCGGTCAAAACTATGGTTTTAAACTTGTTATTTGATGAATGTTGGATGCTTCTCGTTACTATAGTTTTATGATTCTACTTAACATGTTGAGGCCAAACCAGTATTTGCAGGGTTGATCAAAATACTACACATATGCAGTACATGGTATGCATGAACTAAGGGGGAGCTATAACTCTCTTGAAGTGGTGCATAGTCTTAGGGGGAGCTATATTTATTGTGTTGTCATCATCAAAAAGGGGGAGAATGTTGACTTATGTCACATTCCATGTTTTGATGATGACTCGATTATTTCTCTAATCATTGCTATATTATTTCAGGAAAAGATATGGAACTTCAGAAAACGTCAAGGAAGAAATCACAAAGTCAAGACATCTTTGGAGAAAGAAAAGCATATTCACAAACTTTGAGTCCTAGGATTATATGTAAGATCTTAGCATTTATTGCTTTCCAAAATAAGGCTCTAGGACATGCATTGTATACATGCCCATAATTGTTGACACATGATAAATTACCTAGAACTAAACATACATGATCATTATAGGCTCTCGCTCGCTAAAGATACAAACGATGATTGGTAGAGCAAGAAGGATGATTAATTAACGTAAGTCATGCAAACAGATACATCATTCACGCCCCATAATTCTAGTAATTCACTCGGGCGAAATTAATATGTGGTTAGATTTAGACATCGGCCAGCAGGTATAAAGGTAAGTATAAATCAATGACATTATAAGATACGTCTCTTAATTCACGCTGCACAGATCATGCTCACAAATTAAACATCTCAATTTTAGAAAATGAATTAAGGTAACTGGTCATGTGCGTGAATCACCAGATGCTGCAGAGATCATGGGTCATGATCTAGGGAATCTAATTGGCTGATCTTAACGGTCCAATAACACATTGAGAAATATGGCACTTACTATATATATACATGAGAACTTAAAGTGATTGACCTCCGGATTGATTGGGTGAGCCTTGACAACATGATATCACAGTTTATGGAAAACATACATTACGCAATATATATCAATCAATTCAGACTGCAAGATTATTGCAAATTAATTGTCTAACAAATATATCGCAGTATCAAAATTGTGCAACGGATATATTTCTTAGGATGTCTATATAACCAGAAACTGTTAAGTATTAATAAATACGAACGAAAAAAAATACACCGAGAAACATAGCATACAAGCCACGAAATTGTTTTCATTGAGATAGACATCAATTGTATTGAGAATAAGGTTGCTGCTTCGAAAACACTCTGGTAATATTTATCATGCATATCATTTCATACTAGAGCCTTAAGTTGGTGAGTAATTTATTGCTTGATCATTAGACCTCTAGTGTGTATTTTTCATTTCTTGTCTCAGTCAAAATTACATAGAAGTCTTTGTCTCGAAGTGATAACTTTTTACAGTCAAGTTTAAGGAAAGCATAGGTGCTTGGGAGTGCATAGGTGCACAGGGAACACAGGTGTTCGAATTATTAAAACTTGTATTGTAATTGGAAGAATTTAATAAAAGTGAGTCTCTAATACTAGTTGGTATTGGACGTGGACTAGGCTACTATTCTAGAGGGTAGTAGTTGAACCACGTAAAAATTCCGGTGTTGGTGTGATTGTCTTCTGTGACTCTATATCATTTTTTATCCAAATTTACTGCATAAGTAAAACCAGTTAACTCAATAATATCCTGACTTGGTAATCCAGCTTGCTGCATTTAAAAGGAAAAATTGGACATAGTTTGTGCCTACACTTATTCAAACCCCCTTCTAAGTGTACCTAGTTTAATTTCAGTTATTTCTTTTCATATTCTTAAATCTAAACTTACTAAGGTAAGTATTGCTTCTATAATCCTTGAAATTAGTGGAATATCTTTGAGTTTTGCTCTTCATCCAGTATCATTTCATTGAAATATTGATTTAAACTTTCTTATTAAATATCAATATTTTCACCCGGGGTACTATTCATAGGTTACTATTCACCCGGTTACTATTCACTATAATATTATTCACTCGGGTATTCGGGGCACTTTTTATGTTGGGGTACAATTCATGAGTTACTATTCACAGGTTACTATTCACCCGATTACTATTCACTATAATATTATTCACTCAGGTATTCAGGGTACTTTTCATGTCGAGGTTACTATTTATGGGGTACTATTCCCGAAGTACTATTTATGGGGTACTATTCACCAAAAAAATTTATTTCTTTTCTGTCCAAATTATTTTGATACGTGGATATTATTCTTGAATTTTACTCCACAAAGCAGTATCATGTTGACAATTTGGATATTTTTTAAACTCTGGATAAATTTAAAGTCTTTAATAATTATCCTTTATTTTGTTTGATTAATGCTTATATCATTATCATCATCCTCATGCTTATATTGTGATGAAAGTCATCTTTGGCTTACGTGCATAGATGGACTGTTGATTGGTATGATTATGACCAGGTATCATTCGGTATAATCATGACCCGTAATATTACAAATGATGTGGTAAAAATCCTCCTTGGCCTGTAGTGCATTGAAGGATAGTTGTTGGTATGATTATGACCAGGGATTTTTTGGTATAATCATGACCATTGATGATTACATGAATATCCTTGGCCCGTAGTGCAGGGATGATCCGATGATGTGCTTTATTTTTTAAGTTGAGTCTCAGCGATAAAACTGTTGAAATTTTTTTAAATCATAGAAGATAGTAGATATCTTGCTCTACTTGACTCTTCTAATGGATTGCTTGTTACGCTGCAGTTAAACTTGTTGTCTATTATATTCTATTAGTTTAACATTGTTGAAGGCTGACGATAACTTATTCTACATTATCTTAGTCATAATATTTCTTACTAGGCTAGTTGAGCTCACCCTTTTACTTCCATTGTTCTCTTCAGGAAATAAGAACGTAGTCGGAACTATTCGGGGAACGAAGTGATGGTCCGAGATGGTGCATTAGTAGTCCTCACCATTCTGTGAAATAGTGTGATAATAATTGTAATGAGGACTCCATTGAGTGTTGATATTGTCTAGAAGACAATATTCGTTTTAAAACTCTCAGCTTATGTTTTGTCGTATGTTATACGATAGTTGTATAATTAAGTTGTATTTGAATTTTGTACCATGTATTTGGCAACCCAAGATGGGTGATGTATACCTATTTTGGGGGCGTCACAAAAATCACAAAATTAGACGAATAAAAATCAATAAAATCGTGCCCAATTCGGTAATTTGAATTGAGATGGAAAACTTAAGATTACAATCAAAAATAGCAAACCAAAATCAGAGTATGAACATGATAGGCAGTAGGTATCCCTGCCAGAATCCATAAAACCACCGGAGATGAGTAGAGCCAAACCCAGATTCTGGCAAGCTCCATAAGAGATCTGAAAAAGAAACTCAGATAAGGAGAAACCTCTTTCCAAAACTAACACTAATACATAACCATCAAGATCCATAACCCCCAACCAAAATAGAGCCACCCCTCAAACAGATACAGAGAGTTGGAAGATGGAGGAAGGAGGAGGTCGAAGGAGAGATGGTGAGCTGAGAGTTGGAAAAGGAAGGAAGAATGAGGCAGAAGAAGATGGTGCCATACTGATGTCGCCTGTCGTTTTGTTCAAAACACGTGAGAGAGAATACTGTTGGCCCAAATTTTAAATTAGAGTTAGAGAATTAAAACCCTCTTTGAAGCACTCTCACAGACTCACAGTCCCACTATATATTCGTGCACGTATGAGAGGAACAGAGGAAGGATGGACACGTTTGGTAATTTAGATACCCGAATAATTTATTTTTTAAAACTGAACCCAAAACCGAATACCGAATAATAAATCGGATATAATCAAAATTAGAAAAAAACCGAAAAAACTAAAATAATTCAGTTAAAAAAATTCAGTTGTCTTCGGTAATTCGGTTTTATCCATTTTTTCTCGATCCTACTTGCGACAAGATCTGATAAGTGTACGTTTGTGGGATATCCTAAAGAAAATTTAGGATACTATTTCCATAATCCTACTGAACAAAAGGTATTTGTTGCCAAACATGCTGCCTTCTTTGAAAATGAGTTTATCCTTGAAGGGACCAGTGAGAGGAAAATAGATCTTGAAGAAATTCAAGAACCACAAACCACTACAGGTCAATTGGATGAACCTGTCCTAGTAGAGATATAGATTCGTCATAGAGGATGACGATGAGGTATGCATCATAGATGATGATGATCAATTGAATTACGAACATGCTATGAGTAGTAAAGACTCAAAGAAGTGGCAAGAAGCTATGAAATTTGAGATGGACTCCATGTATGAAAACCAAGTATGGACTTTGGTTTCACCACCTGAAGGCATTAAGCCTATTGGATGTAAATGGGTCATTAAAAGAAAGACTGGAGCAGATGGTAAGGTAGAGACCTATAAGGTTTAACTGTTCGCAAAAGGTTTCAAACAATGACAAGGAGTTTACTATGACAAAACCTTCTCACCAGTAGAGATGCTCAAGTCCATTAGAATTTTGCTTGCGAGTGCAGGTTACCACGATTATGAAATCTGGCAGATGGACGTGAAAATGACATTCCTCAATGGGAAACTTGAGGAGGATGTGTATATGACACAACCAGTGGGATTTGTTTCAACAGTTGGAACAAATCAAGTCTATAAGCTTCAAAGATCCATTTATGGATTGTAGCAAGCTTCTCGTAGGTGGAACATCAATTTTGATGAGACAATCAAAGAGTTTGATTTTATCAAAAATAAGGATGAAACATGTGTGTACAAGAAGTTCTGTTTCATTCTTTGTATTATATGTTGATGATATATTACTGATAGGGAATGATATTCCTATGCTACAATTAATTAAAATCTGGTTATCTAAACACTTCTCCATAAAGGACTTGGGAGAAACATCCTATATTTTGGGGATAAAGATAAATAGAGATAGATCTAAAAGGATGCTTGGCTTATCCCAAGGAACGTATATTGAATCGATGCTACAGAGGTTTAGCATGTAAGATTCCAAAAGAGGTCTCATGTCGATGAGCCATGGAATACATCTCTCCAAAAAACAGGCCCCAAAGACACCTGAAGAGAGAGGCCATATGAGTGTGTGGACTCTCAAGACAATATTGAAAGAGAGATCATTGAAAGAGGAGATGTCACCCTGGAGCGTGTGGACTCTCAAGACAATATTACAGATCCATTTACTAAAGCGTTAACACAACAGCAGTTCGATCGTTACTTAGCGAAGATGGGTTTGAGAAACCAATGAGATTGACTTTAGTGCAAGTGGGAGATTGAAACTAGTATGCATACAAGCCAATCATGTATGATGATAAAGCATATATTTTGTAACCAATCTTATTTATTTATTAATAAAATAATTATTTATTAAAGGTATTTATTTATCTACATGGTGCTGTTTTAATAATATGTGATAAACTCATAGTTTTAATTAATGCTTTTAGAATCATGATGAGATCTAAATTCTTAGATAACTTAAAACTAAAATGCCCAATCAATGGATTAATAAAAATGGGATTAGTGAAGCCAGATAGATTGGAACATACGTTGCTTGCTCATTGGATAAGAATGATTGATCTCATGATCATTTGTGTGGAGACATTAAAGCAAGTATGTAGGTGCTTATTGGAGAATAAGTTCACTGAACGTGACTCGCTAAGGAATACCTAATGAAGTTTTACTTGCCTGTTAATATGAATTCCTGAAGTGATAGTAGTACAAGTGATCCTTAGACTTGAGATCATCATAGTATCTTGTATATAATGATTTATACTTTGACTTATTCCTTAAGACCCTTAGGGTATATCAAAGGGTATACTTGGGTATAATGAGTTATATATGGAGATAATGAATGATCAATAAAGAATCTACAGCTTCTAGTAAAAGAAGAGATATGTCCTATGTGATTTGATAAATAACAACCCAGGAATCCTTGGCCAAAGTTGAATGAAATTAGAAAGTAGTTTCTAATTTGCATTTATTCGGAGTTGTGCATTTGGGAATCGAAATACATATAATTAAATAAAATAAGACTTGACAGTAATTCCATCTATTATATTTATTTGGGACATTGTATGATTGAAGGATTGAATTGTACAATAACTATTTACTCAAAGGTTCTTTTATAGTTGATGTTAAAATCTATATTATTCAAAAAGTTATTAATCGCTAAGGAGACTTATCCTTATTGTAGAATAAATATTATTTATTTAAATAAATTAATAGTTTAATTTATTTATTTAAATGAGATTAGAATTGTTCGAATTTATTTATTCACAACCGATTTAATATGGAGAACCTAAAGAGTCACACCATAAAAGGAAGAATAATTATTTAAGAAGTTAATGGCATAATCGTAATAATATGTTAAGTGTATTTAATTGAATCTATAGTGATAGAGTAAATTAAATAGCTTAATATTTATTATTTAATATTTTAGAAATATTAAATTTATTAAATAATACATATAAATTAATAAGATGAGTCTTATTAATATTATTACAATTATTATTATTTTAATTTCTAAAGGAGTTTGAGAATTAATTTAATATTAGTACTCTCATTTATTTCTAATAGGATTAGGAGGCAAATTAATTAAAATAATTTAATTAATTATCCCTAATAAGATTAGGGAGTCTAATTAATTAAATAATACCCTATTTTAATTATATTAAAAAGGGTTAACTGATATCTTCATAAGAGGAGTCTTATATCAGATATCATATATACGTGATTCCAATTGTTGGAGAGTACGCTCTTTTTTCTACAGAGATAAGAAAAACTAGGGTTTGAGAAAAAACACCCTTCTTCTTGATTCTTATTCTTCCTTGGTGGATCACCTCTAGAGGCCAAACACTTGGGTGACTAACATTGATCAAAAGGAAGGAATCAACCTAGAGATTCAAGGAGATTGCGGAGAAGTAGGAATTGAACTTGTACCTATGGAAGCTCGTGTCTATAAGGGTATGATTCCGATTCTCCTTCTCCTTTTATAGATTGATAATCAAGCACAAGAACGATCTTGGTTTATGACTTGTAAGAAAAATTTTAAAATCCATTTTTTTTACTTCGCTTCCGCTTCGTTTATGTGATTTGATTGCATATACTTGTTTCTAGCAAACCTACCATATATATATGATAATATAAATATATATAATTATATATATATATATATATATATATTAAAGCAGTAAAAAGCTACAGATTAATATATATATATATAAACACTAAAGCATTTAAAAGTTTCAAATATGAAGAAATCTCACAATGTGTAGTGAGGAAGGCATTAAACTACTTTTGAAGCTTGAAAACTCTATTTTCATCGGTTAAAACTTGATATGTTACACTGTATAAGTATAAAAGTGTTTATAATGAAAAATATTGGAATTTGGATCACTATTGGAATGGTTAAGAGCTAAAACGGGCAGAATTTCCTCTCTTTTCTTCTTCTTTTTTTAAATGGCTAATGTGGGGGGTCTATTTATAAACCAAATCATCCATGGGTCTACCATGGGTCGACATTCGGTGGCCCCAACCCCGTTGGTCCATTTGTCTTGAAGTACGTGCACTCCGACCAACGCGCTGTCTACTTGAACATTTATAAATTTAAATCCAGGAATCCGATAGAGGCATGTTATACCTTTCCAAAAAGCCCTTTCCAAAGTTAGATAATGAAATGGGATTTGACTTTTTCTGAATCTGGGAAGACGGGTCCATGACCAGATGTTTGAGTTTTTGCAGTCCGTCCGTTGAGCTATCTTATGTTGTTTTCACTTGAGATTGATGTTATGGTTCTGCATGACCTTCATGGAAGTGATTTGACTTTATTTGATGCGAAGTTGACAAAATTACTCTTTTTCCCTCTCAGGTTTGTTCTGGGCTTTACGTTGCGACATCTGTCTTCCTCGGGGTTTTCTCTGAGGTTTGACTGCTAGTGCTTTATGTCTATATTCAAGGTTACTTTTGAAGTTGATTTGATGATTTCCCGGGGTTGTCGCTGGGATTTTATTTGATCTCCCGGGGTTGTCACCGGGGTTTAAATTGATCTCCCGAGGTTGTCACTAGGGTTTGTCTTGATCTCCTGGGTTTTCACCGGGGTTTGTCTTGATCTCCCGGGGTTGTCATCGGGGTTTGAATTGATATCCTGGGGTTTGTCTTGATCTCCCGGGGTTATCACCAGGGATTGACTTGATCTTTCGGGGTTGTCACCAGGGTTTGTCTAGATTTCCCAAGGTTGTCACCGGGTTTTGACTTGATCTCCTGGGGTTGTCACCTGGGTTTTTCTTGATGATTTTGACTTCCAGAGTTGTCTTTGGAAGATAAAGGACGATTCTGTCTTCATGCATGGTTAATAACAAGAATGCAAAATTTTGAGTGTCTACAGATGCCCTTCTTTATCATGTTTATGCAATGTAATGGAATGAACATGATAAATATTACTAGACACTTGAAATATGACAAGATTAAATGATGCCATAGAATGCAGCATGATATGATGTTATGGACTCTGAACGTTTTTGTTTGGAGTTCCTTCAAATGGTATTCTATCACTGACTGCTCCTGCTATTTATGTTAGGGATGGAGTTGTCAATGATGGTCTCTACTAAACTTTCTTGATGACTACTCAAATGGTAGTTTACATAGTTTTTCATCACTGAATTTTCTCGATGCCTACATTGCGTTGAAGCCAATGGTTTAAAATGTCCGTCAGTGCTATCGAGACTGATTCGATAACATGTTGTAGAGATGTTTTCAAGATCCCTGTCGGGTAGATTTTCTTATGGTTAATACCATTGAACCTTTCTGAATTCGACGTCGGGGTTGTCACCAATGTTCTTTGTCTTCGGATACGCTTTTTGACTTCACCTCCATTAAGGATGTCCCTCTTGTGATGAGTGACCTCATTGAGGATTCCTGATGCCTATCTTGATGATAGTTTTCATAGGTTTACATCATCGGATCCCTCCGGATGTTATGCTGGGGCTTTCACCAATGATTTAGATTCTTATCCAGTTAACACCGATGTTTTTGTCGTGGATAAAGCTTACAATGGTAATTTCCAAAACTTCCTTCCAATGCGTACTAAAACCGTAGTTTACAATGGTCTGAAAATCACCGAACCTTCACGGTGCCTCGATTGGGGATTTATATAACAGATTCCATCATCGGTCCTACCCGAGGAAGATAGTTTTCCATGGTTTTAATCATCATATTTTTCCCGATGCTATGCTGGAGTTGTCGCCAATGATTTGCAATATCAGATACTTTGACCTTCGTTGAAGCAGTTCTCAACGACTTACATCACCGGATCTTTCTCGATGTTATGCTGGAGTTGTCGCCAATGGTTTGCAATATCAATCATGCCTAATATCTTTGTTGGGGGTATATTTCTAACAAGTTATATCCTTGAACAAATCTGGATATGTTGACACATTCAAGACCAACGGTTCATGACACCGAACCTTCCCGATGCTTTGACAAGGCCAATTTTCAAAAATCTCTATCATCGGATTTCTAAACCCCACATTAAAGTTAATACCAATGACTTACATGAAGATCTTCTTTCATCAGAAGTTTGGTACTTGAATTCAGGGTTTCAAGCCTTTTATGCTCAATCGTGTAGAACCTTTTTCCCTAATTTGACTTTTTAGCTTTTGGGAACTCCGTTGTAACTCAAATTTGATCAATAGGAAGGGTGGGGCCCTACAGGTGGCCATGAGTCTACCGCGAGAATCCAAAGGTAGAGTCATGCTCCCAAGTGGGTTTGTTTAGTTCCCTCGTTCCTTTTATAAGTCATTTTCAAGTTAAACCTCATAGAAAATCCAAAAATTCTTCTTCAAATCTATTGACTTCGGGCTACTTTTTGCAAAATCCGTCACCATACAATCGTTATGCATAACTCTGGTAACATATACATCCTTTATTTTCAAGTTTTGACCGTTAGAACATTAGATTTCATATAGAATGCTTCTAAACACAATATAGCGAATATGCATGCTCATATGACTTGATAAAATTTATTAAACTTAGTAAATGCTCATATTTTACCATGCTAAAAGTATTAATGTGAAAAGGCTGATTTCTGAGATAGTTATTTGGCACCCTTTTTTGCTTTATTCATCCTATTTGAGGACAAATGAGCACGCGTTTTTCAAAAAAATGCACATGGTAATTTAACTGCCATTGTGAATTACTTTTAATGGTTAATATCTATAGTTTTTGATATTGGGTTGGTGTGCTACTGAATGACCACCTAGTCATTCTAATGTGCATGTAGATAGTCCATTTTATAAATGAGACTTTGGCAAAAAAAATTCATGAGCATAAGAATTTAATGAACATTCAATTTTAACTCTACTAGGGATGTATATTAACCTAATGCATGCTTTAGGACTTAAGCTAGGTATGAAGAAATGATTTAACTTCAATAAGCTTTAAGTTTGAAACTTACCTCACCCTTTTTGAGGTGATTTAGAGACTTTGTTTAGGTTATGGATTAAGATAGACCAAGCAGCTCTCGTAGGATCTCTACAGGTTTGAGTAGGAGAGCTTCTGATGTACCTCAGCCTCGTCTAGCCCGGTAACCTTGTCGGTTGAATGAGTCAGTGATTCTTCTTATCTAGGTTGATAGGCCGGATGCTGTAGACAAGGATGATGATATTCTTGTTGCGGACCCCACTCTTTATTCTTCTACTACCCTGCATCGGGAGTTTTAAGCTATCAGCGTGATGATTCTAGATCTTTTAGAGGATTTAAGATGCCACCCTTCGATCTATCTCCATGCTAATGAGGTAAAATAAGCTTTTTATTATGGATTTTTTTCCTTTTCCCACTTTCAAAATAATGGCTTAATCTTGATTTGCAATTTGATGCAGGTTCTCGGCTTTACTCAACTAAGGGAGAACTTGTTTAGTATTCATTCCTTGTACCAGACCCTTCATTCGGAGTACTAGGTCATCGTTCACTCTTGGGGTTTCAAGGCCTTCTTCTCTATTCCTCCCTGTTGCTGCCCTTGGGGTTAATTATGGGCTTTATCCGAGCGCTGGTTCCACCAGACTCAGTCTCTCCATTTATTGGACTGTGAGGTTATGATGCCACCACTGGATTGGTGGTTCATCACGGGGTTGGAGTTTACAGGGGAGTCAATACCTTTAGTGGTTGACATTTCACTGGCTGCAGTTTGATCCCTTTTGGGAGTTCCTACTAAAGCCCTCAAGGGTCGGACCATCCACTCTGGGCCCTTGAGTGCGGATATCATGAGTGGGGGCTTTGACTGAGCTTTTGCCTGCTAATCAGAGGGTTAGAGATTGCATTCTTTGGCGATTATTCTTGGTCAATATCATGGGTTGTTTCCTAACGGACAACTCTTCGATGGTCTCTTTTGCTTTGGTTAGCGCCACTCGTGATGTGGATCGTATCAGGGATTTTGACTGGGGATCATTCACCTTTGCCTATTTTCTTTGTGGGATGCCCCTACGGTCAGAGGGCATGATAGAGGTTTGGCAAGGCTTTTATCCATTTCTCTTGGTGAGTAATTTTTCTTTATCTCCCAATTTCCTCTATTTGGGTAATTAATCTTCATAACTTATGAAATTTAATATTTGCATTTTTAGTTTTGGGCTTATGAGAGGCTTCCTTGTCTTCGCTCAGTTACTACATTATGTCTATAGACCTATCCATGGGGACAATGTTGGCACTACTCCACATTGGCAGAGGTTCCCGTAGCAGAGGGGCTTATCCATTCTCGGTTACAGTTACTGACTGCCGATGTTATCATGTTGGTTCCTTACACCTAGGATCATTTGATAGTACGTTTTGGGGGTGGCTTTCTGACTGGGGTAGAGTATGTATTATCCACTCGTCAGATCCCTCTCTTGACTAATAGAGGCTGGGAGCTCTACTTGGGAGAGCATGCTATTAGGAGCATCACAGGGGAGATTTGTATTCCATTCTTTCCTAATGCTAGATGACACTGGTCTTTATCTCAAATAGTCACCGAGATTCCCTTCATGGGCTTGGATGGCTTCACACTATCAGAAGGTCCTATTACTCAGAAGGCTTCTTACCTCTGGTGATTTCCTCGTACCATTAGAGCTCAGACCTGTGCCACTCATTTCATGGCATACATGGTTCCTGGGGCTTTGATGATGACAAACAAGATTGCCTGCGTTTGAGAGCCCACTTACTTGGAGTTGATTGCCAGCTTAAGCCAGCGATTGGACCGGACATACTTTTTTATCAAGCACCTTGGCAGAGATCCTTTGGAGGCAGATTCTTTTGATCCATAGGAGTTACAGTAGGTTGATCGGCTGGGTGATATAGATATCATAGATTTCTTCTGATAGGGTTTTTAGTTAGATATTGGGCGGATGTGCCCCATTTCTCGTTATCTCTTTTGACAGGCCTCTATTAGATATTGGGCAACTGTGCCAAATTTCCCTTTAATTTTTTTTAGTTGTAGACAGAGATGATGTATTTAATCTTTATTAAATGATGTATTTAAGAATGTATGTGTAATATTTCTTATCTATTGCATTCTATTATCATTTATCATGATGCATGCATTGTGTCATGGATATGCATTCATATAGGTGAGTTTAGCATTGACCCCTGGATGGTCTCATGATACGATTCTACAGATGTCTTCATCTACCGTTAATCAGATTAAGCACACACCACCCACATTGATAGACTCTTCTTTGAGATCATGGAATAATAGTTTGCCTCCCACAGATCGGGTGAGAGTTGATCAGATGTTGAGACGTTCCATGACCATCCTGACGTTCCAAGTTCCATTGGGTTTTGTAGAGGGCATGCTATCTTGTTGGATACCTAAGAGACAGGTCTTCATGTTTGGTATCCACGAGCTGACTCCTACGTTAGAGGAGTATATATGAGCGCATTATTGATTTGCCTTTGGATTGGCCTTGTGCTAGGATGGCTATTGGCGATATGAGATGACAGTTTATGACACTAACTAGCTTATGGCGTAGATTTATCGTGGATGAGATCACTTCAGGGCATGTGGTGTCCTTAGATTTCTTGATTGATCAATTTGGATCGCTAGAAAACTATGTACGACACTCGGGAGACTTCATAATCACTGCAGATGAGTGGCGAATTGCCCTTATAGATATTCTGTTGATGTGCATCATAGCTTATTTGTACATTCCACTATATATGGACCATCTAGACATTGGCCTGATCATAGTGGTTTGTGCTCTCAGAGAGGGTTGTACCATCTTGCCCATGATATTGGTTGAGACCTTAAGGGTGGCCATATTTTTCCTTACCCATCCTGTGGGGTTCTTCAAGGGGAGTGCCATATTATTATACGTGTGGTTTATGACACATTTGAAACTGATCAACACTTTTAGACATCATGGATACTGTTTTACTCATGTGATAGCCATGCCTCATTCTTTTCAAATCGGTGATTATGCAGAGATACAACATCCTCGCCAGTTTTTTTTCGAAAGTGATTAAGGATCCATTTACGATCTTGCCATGTTTAGGACTCAGCTCTTCTTATAACTTTATTACTTATGCGGTTGGCATGGACTATCTACCCCTGGTTGGTTTGAGAAGGGTGTCCACGTATCATCCATTGGCTGTCATAGGACAGCCTTGGGTCAGCGACTATCAGCTTCATTTCTGTTAGTAGATGACTTGACCAAAATTTATGATTGTTAGACTCGTCGCGAGGGGGCTAATTTTTTGACTAGTCATCCGGGTCTTTCTTTAGAGTATTCTTCATGGCTGGTGGTAGATATTGCATCGACTATGGTTGTTCACTCAGAGGCGAGTATTAATTGTGATGAGGAGGAGCTTATGGAGGACCCTGATTCTCCCAATGAGGACGAACTATTTGTTAGTTTGACAGCAACCTTGGCCAGTGACACCCCTAGCACTTCTACTGTTGTGGCTCCACCTTCTGTAGAGTCTTTAGAGTAGGTGATTCATCGGATAACCTTTAAGAGGGATCAGACTAGAGCACTGATGTTAACAGCCCTTTCTGGCTGAGATGCTACTTTTGTTGAGAGGGATGATGTTCGAGCTACTTGGAACGTAACTTTTGTTGAGAGGGATAATGCTCGAGCAGCTCGGGATGCTGGTTTTGTGAGCGGGATGAGGCTCGAGCTACCTTGGATTCTTCCATCGCTGATAGTACTGCACTTAAATCCTACACGAATATCATTATTGCAGATATGAGTGCATTTATGGATGATCATGGTAGCACTATGCAGATGGCTGTGGATATTTTTAGCTCGCATGGAGACCTTAGGGTAGGAGCTTAAAGGTTCAACTCCATCTTTTGAGAGGGATGCCATGTTAGACATGTTATTCCGTTTATCTACGGGTTTATAGACTAGCTTTTATTTTCCTGCATAGACAAAGTCAGCCATTTTTGTTATGTATAGGATACATTGCATATATTAAACAGTATTATATGGCAAAGAAATATATTTTGATTCACTTCTCTTTGGATATGTTTTGTCGTTGCTGGATGTTTACCACTTTTTCCATGCCTTGTTGTCTTAATATATCACGAACTTTTCCTTGATGGATTGACATTGAGACGTCGTAGAGTACCTCAGAAGGGTTCATTAATTAGGAAGGCTTGATAGTATTTAGGGTTTTATATATGGTTTGGTGTCTTGGGACTGATTTTCAATTGGATATTCGAGTTTATAAGGAAAAGTGTTTAGTTTTTTTTAAGGTTAGACTGCACCACAAATGGCTTCCTACGTACTCCCGGGGTTAAGGGAGATCAGGTCATTCGTAGTTCAGTCTTAGCCTAAATGGTTTGATAAATGGATTTTTTATTTTGGGGTTTTTCTTGGTTTGAGTAATTTTTTTTTGGATTTGACCGCACCGCCTACGTATTCTCGGTGTTGAGGGAGATCAGGTCATCCATAGTTCAGGCTTCGTAGTAAAAACCTAAATTAACTTGATTTTTCTTTTTTCGGAAGGTGGTTTGTACGTGACTTAGACATAGTACCTCTTCACGGTATCTGAATTAATAAGCTGGGGGAATTCTTCCCCATACATTTCTTACAATCTGATGGCTCTTTCTGTCAATACTTCCTTAACAATGAAAGGGCTTTCCCAATTTGGGGCTAACTTTCCTTTGGATTGATCTTGATTGGCAAGGACTTTCTTCAATACCAAGTCCTTTTCTTTGAATTACCGGAGCTGGACTTTCTTGTTATATGATCGAGCAATCCTTAGCTGATATAATTCTCAATGAAAGATAGTTGTAGCCCTTTTCTCATCTATCAGAGATAACTGGTGGTACCACTCTTGCAACCACTGGTTTTCTTCCATCTGAGCATCTATTAACACCCTCAATGACTCTATTTCTACTTCTATGGGGAGTATTGGTTACATATCATAGACTAATGAGTAGGGGTAGCCCCAGTAGAAGTGCGCATTGAAGTTATGTAGGCTAACAGAGTTAGAGGCAATAAGTCAGGCCATCCCTTGTGATTGGCGGAAATTTTTTGTATAATTTTCTTGATATTCTTGTTGGCTGCTTCGACAACACCATTCATCTTATTTGGGGGTGTCATAGTAATTATGGAGTACTGTATTCATTTCAGGATTCAGGCTAGATATCCAGCCTAACTTTGTTTTGAGTTTTCAATTTTATTTCAAGGCTAGTGGTCCAAGTTTGTGTAACCTGCCATTCCATTCAGAATTGAAATGAATTTCTGAATTTGGTCAAAATTTCCTTTGAAGTGTTACTTGTAAATTACATAACACATATGTAACTCCATGATGCACTTACTCCTAGTCAAGCAGATTGTGAAGTTCGGTTCTGATATTTCCTTTTTGGTGATTGTTTTTCTTCCAATCCTATCGGTGCACAAGTGTCTCATGTTTGTAACATTTGTTAAATATAAAATTTTTTGAAGAACGTGAGATGTAACGAAAATGAGCCTCTTAAAAAAGGATTTTGATCATATTTTGTAAAATTATATGAAAAATATTCTTCTTGTTATACTGGAAATATGTTGTATTTATTTAGCAAAAAAAATGTAGTATTTAACTCTCATATGTGAACAATAATACAATATCCTTTTTGTACAAATTTTTAGGTCTTGTTTTTTTGTAGCTCATATCAAATTTACGTCATTATTACAGTACTTCTCCAACATCTAGTATTCATTAAAATGGTGTGTCCCTAACATCATCTTTATATTTAAGGAAGTGAAGTTGGATGTTTCCTCCTCAACGTTAAGGAGCTGCTAATCTTGAACCAGCTCTAAATAAGGCAAGCTTTTCTTAAACTACATCCTTTCAGTTGCTTTATTCTCTCAATGCAATGAGACAGATTATTTCTTACTTTTCAATTTTTCCTAAAATTATATTTATACAACCTATACATACCACACTGTTTCTAACACTAAAAAAAACAAACATTCATCTCAAACTCAACTTCATAGTGGCTTTGCATCCAAAAAAGACACAAATTATAGTTAAATCTTCGGAGCTTTCTTTTTTATTCCCTTCTCACTTCTTATCATCATCTGCTGAACATAAGAACTTCTCTAAAACAATGCAAATATCACCAATCTGCAAATCTCCAGACTATTGTTTAATCTATTTCAAATCTCCAGACTATTGTTTAATCTATTGGATTTCATATTATGAAATCTACTTTTTTAGACGGTTTGGAAGAGCCTGATATTGCTACATTACTACGTGAGGTCCTTAAAGCTCTTGTTTATTTTCATGCATATTGACGCATCCATAGAGATGTGAAGGTATTATCACCATACTTGGTTCTGTTACAGGATTCATTGATTTTGGTCTCAACATACTGACTCTTTTATTTCTTTAAAGTGTCACAAATAGTATAGCCAATTCACACATAAAACATATATTGTACACAAATCGAATTTCTGATGGAATTTACTCTTATTGTTTTATTTTTTATTTTGATAACTTGTTCTTTAGCATATATAGCCATTTATATATTGAAAATTGGCCATTTATTTAGAAAAATCATTCCCTACAATTAAATGACAGTATGACACTATGTCGAACTTTTGCCATGTGATGGCAGTGTCCAAGATAATGCACCACTTCTGAATTAGCATTTCTTGTTCTGCCTTTTTTAATTTTATTTGTTGTTATTCTTACTCCCACTAACATTACAATTTTTACAGGCTGGGAACATATTAGTTGATTCTAATGGTGTTGTCAAGGTAGCCAACTTTGGAGTATCCGCAAGCATGTTCGATGTTGGGGATAGACAACATTCAAGAAATACTTTCGTTGGAACGCCTTACTGGTATGTTTTCCTCTCCAGGTCTTTGATGTTTGCATATTTGAGATCCTAATATCTGTCACCATTTGTAATAAATGGATTTGGCTGTTGACTTGAAGGTGTTGTTCGCTAATGTTACAATGTTTTTTCTCAGTATGGTTCCTGAAGTTATGTAACAATTGCATGGATATGACTTCAAGTGAGTGGGTGACTTTTCTAAACAATGTTTCTTTGCTTCTTTATTTTTTTCTGTTATTTCGTGGGTGTATGGATATATATTATATTATTATGTATATATAATACTGCATTCTTAGATGATATGTTTTTTTGTAAATAGAGTAGACATCTGGTCATTTGGAATAACAACACTAGAACTTGTTGGAATAACAACAAAAGAAAAGGCAATATTTATATCGTTGCAAATTATAACAAATTTCGTTGCACATGAAAAGTAAACAATAACGTATAGTGTCGTTGCTAATTGACAATAACTTTTATTGCTCTCTAAAAACAATCACCTTCGAATAATATCGTTGCTAATTCATCATAATTATCCATAAAAAAATCAACGGCAACAAAAAATTTCGTTGCAAATTAATATATAACTAGTTTATTTTGTACATTTAACAACAAACATTGTTACCAAAAAGTACACAATTAATAACGAAAACCAATTAAGGCAACAATTTCTATATTGTTCAGTAACGACAAACTTCGTTGGCAAATGTGTATCAAATGCAACGAATTTTATCTTCGTTGGAAAATAAAAAGATTCTTTTCGTTGCCATTTAGGCTTATTTTGCAACGAAAATTATTTTTCAGTAACAATTTCTTAATAAATTTGCTACAAAATATTTCGTTGCTAAATGATTTATGATTTTACACGAAAACAAATTTTCGTTGCGAAATATATTACTTTCTGCAACGAAAAAAAAAATTCATTGTTAGACAATTAGCAATGCTCATTGCGCAACGAAATGTCCAACGACTGAAAAATCGTTGCAAATGACATTTGGTACCGAAATTTCGCACATTTAGCAATGAAATCTGTTTGTTACAAAATCACCATTTTTTTGTAGTGTTCTATGAATTTCCTCTATTTTTAAACTAACCATAAATAGCTTAAAAAATACAATAAATATTTATGTTATTCAATAATTTATTAAAATTGCCCAGAAATTATAAAATAACATTATAAGATTTTTCACCAAGTTTCATAATTTTTATTCATTCATAGAATTTCCTATGAATTTCTTCTATTTTTAAACTAACTAATAATAGTTTAGGGTTTAACCCTTAGGGTTAAAACCTAAGGTTTCCATAAATCAATTTTCTAGGATTTCTAGATTAGGGTTTTCGAAATAGAAAATTAATATTTCAAAATTATAATTATAATTTTATATTTATATTAAGATTTCCTAATCATAAGTTCAATCTTGCTAATTAGGATTAACATTTCCTAATTAAAATTGCTAATTTTAGCAGTTAAGTCCATAATTATACCTTAGGGTTTCAAACAGAACAATTAGGGTTTCTAATTATTAGGGTTTCAAGTAAATCATTAGGGTTTTCCCTAATTAGGTTATAATTAATAACGTTAAACCTTATACTAGCATTTGAATTCCCAAATTAGGGTTTTAAATTTCTAAATTAGTGTTTCGGATTCTCAGAACTAAAATTAGGGTTTCTAGAACCGATTTCTAGGTTTGCTTATCAGTCGTTAGGGTTTTTTAAATGAACGTTGATGTGCTAAATATATACTTAGGGTTTGTCACAGATATCGTTTATCTGGTCAACCCTTGACCCTTAACCACATACTGTACACATATAATACCATATTTACAAAACATATACACATATACACTTAATCCTGAATAATTCACCAAAATCCATCACATAATTTTAAAATCCTCAAAATTCCTTCCCTAAAATATCAAACGCATACACTTATTTTCTGTCTAGGTCTATTATTTGACCTTAAATCCATCATTTAAGATTTTAATAAATTGTCTAATTTCTCGGGTTGTCACATAAACTTGGTATGATTATAACCAGAGATTATTCGGTATAATCATAACCATAATGTTACAAATGATGTGGTAAAAGTCATCTTTGGCCAGTTGTGCATAGATGGACTGTTGATTGGCACGAATATCCTTGGCCTGTAGTGCATGGATTATTCATGGTCGTGATACTATTAAGCTGAGTCTCAGCGTTATTGGTCTTACAGTTGTATGTCTTAGGCTTGTATTGCAAAGATGGACTGTTGATTTACCTGATTATAAATATGAATTGTTAATTTAATTATAATCTGTTGTGGTTCAGGTGAAGACAGGTGTTGAGAGTTCTCTTTGTCTTGGGTATAACAAAGAACTGTTGATGAGTATTACATGAATGAAATATTAACGATGAACTTTTAATCTAGAGGAGATAGTAGACATTATGTTCTACTTGACTCTTCTAATGGATTGTTGATTCCGCTGCTATTATGGTTGAAAACTTTTATCTTCTACCATATGTTCTAAATATCTAAATTCTTTTGATAATTTAATTATCTTAAGTCATGATATTCTTTACTGGGCTATTTGTGCTTACCCTTTTACTTCACCACCTCGTTTAAGTAATAAAAGTGTAGCTGGGACTAGCAGAGAGAACATGTATATAAAGTGGTGATACAAATTAGTCACAAGCCTAATCAAATTATGAAACGGTGTGGCATAATAATTGTATTGAGAACTTAAAATGTGTGTGAGACATTTTATACATCATTTAATATTTAATTTTGGTGAACAATAATATGATGAGGCGAACTCAAATTTGGAAGCGTCAAAAATGTACTCCATTAGAATGATGAGGACAGAAATCTTCTCGTGTTCCTTTGGGGACTTGAAATATTTGCTGCTGTAGTTTAGATGGCATTGTAACAATTTGAGTATGAATATTGTCGTATTGTATACGTTACAATATTTGTATTAAAACTCACAGTATATGTGTCATCGTATTTTGCACGACAGTTGTATAAATGAAGTTTTTTAGTGTATGTATCTGGCGACCCAAGATGGGTAATGTATACCTATTTTGGGGGCATCACAATCGAGGTGGAAAAATGATGATTTTACCCCTCACCAGGGTTATCTCCGGTTTGGGTTGATATAGCAGTCATTGCTCAGGGTTATCTCTGAGATTGGGCTACTGCAGGTGTTGAATGTCCTCAGGGTTATCTCTGAGGTGTGCCTGACCTCCTGAGGTTATCTCCGGGACTGGAACTGAGTGCCTCGGGGGTTATCTCAGAGGGAAGCTGATTGCAAAGGTTGAAATGAGCTTTTCCGGGGTTATCTCCGGAACTGCAACTGCACTCCTCGGTGTTATTTCCGAAGTTAGAACTGAAACTCCCGGTGTTGTTTCCGGGATGAAACTGAGTATCTCGGGGTTATCTCTGAGATGAAATAGCTTTCTCTAGTGTTATTTCCAGAACTTGAACTGCATCCCTCGGGGTTATCTTCGAGGTTGAAACTGGAACTCTCGGGGTTATCTCCGGGATGGGACTGATTATCTCGGGGTTATCTCTGAGATGGTAAGAACTGTGTATCCCAGGGTTATCTCCGAGATTAAATTGAGTTGTCCTCCAGGGTTATCTCTGAAAGACGATTTTACCCTCCTGTAATGTTAGTAACAAGAGTACAAAAAATTTGAGTGTCTACAGATGCCCCTCTTTATCATATTCATGCAATGCAATGGCATGGATAGGATAAAGAATAATAGACACTTGAAATGTGACAAGATAATCATGATCCAATGTACTACAGCATGATGTATATGCATGATGTATGTGATTTGTTGGATTGTTCTCCAACAGAATGTAATGACTGTTTGCCCCCATGACTTCTGACGGGGAGTGAAGTTATCAATGACAGCTCTGATGAACTGTCTTAGACGTGCGATCCAAAGTTCTCAGGAACTTCCAAGATGTTGACGTTGGGGTTATCACCAAAGTCCTTAATCCTTGGTACAGACTTTACATTGAGGATATATCCTTCATGTACAAGAGACCTGTGGGGATGTGTTTTGTCTTTAAAGGACCTTGTATAACATATTCCATCATCGGTCCTCCTCGATGAGGATGGTCCTTCTTGGTTTGTGTCACCAGGTCCTTCTAATGCTCTGTCGGAGTTACTGCAAACAGTCTATGTGACGCCCCCAAAACAGGTATACATCACCCATCTTGGGTCGCTAGATACATGGTACATAAATCAACTACAAACTTAATTATACAACTGTCGGGCAAAATACGACAAAACATAGCTAAGAGTTTAAACACGAATGTTGCCTTCTAGACAATATCCACACTCAATGGAGTCTTCATTACAATTATTATCACACTATTTTATAAAAATAGTGAGGACTACTATTACCACCATCTCGGACCGTCAATCCATTTCCCGACCAGTCCCAGCTATATTTTCATTTCCTGAAGAGAACATTGAAAGAAAAGGGTGAGCTCAACTAGCTCAGTAAGAAATATTATGACTAAGATAATGCAGAATAAATTATCCTTAGCCTTCAACAGTATAACAACTGATAGAATACAATAAACATCAAGTTTAACTGCAGTAGAATAAGCAGTCCATTAGAAGAGTCAAGTAGAACATAATGTCTACTATCTCTTCTAGATTAAAAGTCCATCGTTAATATTTCATTCCTGTAATACTCATCAACAGTTCTTTGTTATACAAAAAAAGAACTCTCATCACCTGAGCCACCAAAGATTATAGTTAAATCCACAATTCATATTTATAATCATGTAAATCAACCGTTTCTCCTTGCCGCAAAGGCTTACTAGAACGTTTACTCAATATCCTTACCCCAAAGGCTAAAGATATTCAAATGTAATAACAATGATCATATCAATCAGTTGTCTACCTTTGCACTACGGGCCAAAGATATTCAACTATAAAACCAATGGTCATGATCATACCAATCAATTGTCTGTCAGTGCACTACGGCCAAAGACATTCAACTGTTAACTAATGGTCATGATCCTTCCAATCACATCATCGAATTATCCATGCACTACGGGCCAAGGATATTCGTTATTATCACAAGTGGTTATGATCATGTCATACACCTGTCCATCTTTGTACGTAAGCCAAAGATATACAACTATAAAACCAATAATCAACAGTCCATCTTTGCACGTAAGCCAAAAATATACAACTGTAAAACCAATAATCAACAGTCCATCTATGCACGTAAGCAAAGATGACTTTCATCCCAGTATAAGCATGAGGATGATGACAATGATATAAGCATTAATCAAACGAAATCAAGGATAAATATTAAAGACTTTAAATTTATCCAGAGTTTAAAAATATCCAAATTGTCAACATGATACTGCTTTGTGGAGTAAAATTCAAGAATAATATTCACGTACCAAAAATAATTTGGACAGAAAAGAAATATATTTTTTGGGTAAATAGTACCCCGTGAATAGTAACTCATGAATAGTAACTCGTGAATAGTAATTCATGAATAGTAACTCATGAATAGTAACTCATAAATAGTATTCGTATTCATATACATAGTAATTGTATACATAAATAATGTCATATCATAAATAGTGCCATATACATGAATAGTGTCAGATATGTGAATAGTGTCGTATACGTGAATAGTAACCCCGACACAAAAAGATAAAGTTTCACAATAAAATCCATATCAATATTTATAACACCGTAATCCAAATTTTATAAATCTCTTAATAATCACATAATCTAATATTATTAATATTACCACAATATTTTAATCATTTCTTAAACTTATAAACAATTTATTTTAATTGTTTACACTTTACTAATTAATACATTTAATCATCCTAAAATGCCAAACTCATAAGATTTCATCACCAATAACCAAAACTCTCATCAGAAATCTGCATATACCTTATATAGGATTCTCAAGCCATAAAATCCTACTTTTCAATTTTCTTACTTCACATAACATATTTAATTCATTTACTTATAACTAGCCCATTTTCATGAAAAATACCAAATCAGTACAAACAAATTTTCTTTTCTGGGATTTAGCAGAATATAGTCCCATATTGAACATATATTTTTCTCAGAATTTTTAAAATTCATTTACTATTTTTCATATGGCTAAAACTGCCGAATATTTAGACATTTATCAAAAACTGTACTTTTGTCCAAAAATTCTGAAATTTACAGGGTATATTGCTGTTATATAGATGTACTCCCAATAAAAATTTCACCAATTTTGGAGTTAACCACAAGGAATTATAAGGGTTTACTTTTAAAATAGTCTTTTCCCATAAAATTCATAACTCCTAATCTATACATCCAAAAATTGCCATTTTTGGACACAATCTAGAAAACTCATCAAATTATCATTTCAAATTTTTACAGAATTTTTGAGTGTTGGAAAAATTATGAAACTGCCCCTGACAGAAACCCCTTACTTACAACGGTTAAACAAAAATAATATTCCTTACGTGTAGACACTCGAAATTTTCTGCACTCCTATTACTAACATTGCAGGAGGGTAGATTCGTCTTTTGGAGATAACCCTGAAAGACAGATTACATCCATTCCGGATACTACCAGAAGTTTAGTTCCAACCGGAACACCTGACCCGAACGTCATCTCAAAACCGGAACACATATCGGAATGTCATTTCAATCTCGGAGATAACCCCTAGATATGCAGATCAAAAGACCGGCAACAACAACAGGAGAGGCGATTCATCTCGGCCGATAACACCATGACGCTTTCGTTCGATCCTAGAGAACTTCGAGAGTAGCAACCCCATCCTTGGTGATAGCCCCAAGAGATGCCATTGCAGTTCCGGCAGTAACCCCGGAAATGATTGTTTCAAATATATGAAATCAGCTTCAACCACCAACATCCTATTAAGGAACACACACCTCAGACCCGGAGATAACAATGGGCAGACAGGAACATCCACAGATGACAGTGAGACATACAAACAAGCAGCAGTCCAATCTCAGATGTAACCCTGAGCAACGTCTGCTTTTCGCTTAAACCGGTGATAACCCCGGTGAGGAGTCACAACGTCATCTTACCATGTCAACAAGATGATATCGCGGAATACCAATAAGTAGTCCAATCTCAGCTGTAACCTTGAGCAACGTCTACTTTCAACTCAAACCGGTAATAACCCCGGTGAGGAGTCAAACGTCATCTTGTACCTTCGACAAATGGCATGTCATCTCAACACATCATACATACATCCAACAATGTCCCACAAGAATCGAGGAGTGACAATCCCAAGTGACTATTATGTGTGGCAGTACTTTGGATAGAATTTAAATTTGGAAGACCATGGGCATAGACCCTCTTCCCGACTTCGCATAAACCTCTAATCCATGTCATTACGTAACTCTCGACAAGCGGTCGGAAGAAGGTCGATATACCTCGTTGAATGCTCGGATTGAAGTTACGCAAGTTCGAGTGGACATTACGATTGCACGACTACGCGTCTTTACGTGGACGATAGGACCATGAGGCTCGGATCCACCACGACCATTTGCGGGTACAATCTGCGGTTGCTGCTTGAAGTGTACTGCTGACCATCCATATATATACAATGCTTGGGTAAGCCATTTGAGAGAGAGGAGAGAAGGAAAACGGCGAGGAAGCCCTGTCCATTTTACTCTGCATACACATCTTTTGAGTATTTCCTCTTCTTTAAACACTAGTTAGCTCACATATAGCTATATTTTATCCGACGAGAGCTGAGTGTTTATCCATTTAAAGTCATAGAAGTATACTTTGGCAGCCCACTGTAAGCCTTCTTACATTTTATAAAGTCTTCTTCTCATATATCACACACTGTTATACACATTGAGAGTCACGTTGTGTGCGTTTACCCGGACTTCGGTCCGTGCTTTTCATTTCCGTCTGTATATAAATACTAATATATGTATATATTTCATATATATGGACTAACATTATCGAGTTATACCTCGATTGAGCCTGAACTTGATTGGAGGCGTTTAAATTGCTTTATATATATATATATATATATATATATATATATATATATATATATATATATATATATATATATACTTATATATAATTGCTATCGGACATATCCGATGAGCCTGGATTTTACATCCAGTGCGTTTATTGGCTTATATATATATATATATATATAATTGCTGTTGGACATATCCGATGAGCCTAGATTTACCTCCGATAGATTTACCTCCAGTGCATTTACTGCTTATATATATATATATATATATATATATTTGTACATATATATATATACATTCCTGTTAGGCCTGGAGTTTACTTCATGGCCTATTACAGCTTTATTTACATTTTGTCCTGCCTGGAGTTTACTTCGTGGCAGTTGATCGCTTTTACAGCTTTATTTACATTTCGTCACTTTGGAGTTTACTTCGTGGAGGTTAATCATGTCCATATATATATATATATATTTACCGCTTTTATATATTTACATTTCGATCCCCCATGGAGTTGTTTAAGTGGTGGTGATGATGTATATATATATATATATATATATATATATATATATATATATATATATATATATTTACAACTTTTATATATATAATCGCTTACGCTTTCCATACAAATTGCAAGTATCATGTGAGCCTAGGAATCATGTGATCACGAGTTGAGTTCTATGAATCTAGATTCAGTTCCCATGATGGACATTTTTCAAATTGTAAGAAGCTTGTACATTATTTTACAGTGTCTGAATTTTCTTGGATGAGTGTCATGCGCATGAAGAGTTTGACATTGCTGTATATTACTTTCTCGAGAATGCTTCGCATCTCGAAAATAAAAGCAAACAAGTCGAACATTTAATAATAAAATGGAAGTATGAAAAGGTCCAATTCCTATTGAGCACAGGGTATGAAAAACCTCTTTTACAAAACTTCATTGATATATCTTGGTTAAAACTGAATTTTTCTATAAAATTCAAACCTTGTGTATATAGGTGTGAACGAGGCCTCGCACTACTTTCAAATAACTGCACATTGATCCACACCCACACAAACACACACATTCATATAACAATTTCTTTGAAAAGTGGCGGTCACCGTGGTAACACGGATGTCGGGAGGTGCCTAACACCTTCCCTCCGCATAATCAAGCCCCCGGACCCAAAATGAATCTCGGTTTCACGAGATTCGTTTAGCAAAAGATCAAAACCTTTGGGTCAATGTGCAAACCTTTTCGGTTGCGTTGGTGCAACCAGTTAAATACACCAGCTGGCGACTCTTAAAGTCAAATCGTCAACATTATACATGTTGGACCTTTTTCACTTATTTTTTCAAGCAAATTTCAGATTAACATGAGAACACTAAAGAACAAGTAACGAAAAGGGACACTCAAAAATCCCGATGTCGACAGGTGGCGACTCTGCTGGGGATTCCAGTAAGAGGGCTTAAGCCGTTATTACAAGCTTTTCAAAATTATTATATGCTTGTGTGTGAATGTTGCATTAACATTTATGATGAATGTGTATGAATGCATTTTTATTACGGCACTACTAAATATCTATCTGTGATATTAGTGCTTCGCACATGTCATCATTTTGCATAAACGGTGAGACACGTTGTATGTGAATGTATGTTGTGTGGTCCCTCCACCAGGAGGCTATCCTGTCGGTGTTTGATTACTGGACTCGTGGGAAGAATGATTCCCTGGGGCTCAGGAAAGGCACCACTCAGATTCACTCCTGTTGAACGACCGGATTAACTTCCTGTCAAGTATATTGTGATGATCTGGGAGCCTTCATGCCGAAAAGCTGCGAGAGAAACCCTAGGATAGGTCAACCTCTGATAAACCAAACGCGGAGGAAAGTTTCTTCATGCTTTCCATTTTCAATTACTTGTAAAAGCATTTACTTGTAATTTTATTCCATGTCCATCCATATGTAAGGGAAAATATGAAGAATATCTGTGCATGCATGACATGTTATCAATTAACAAGCCGGTTTTGCAGGATAAATTCCCAAAACGGACATGTTATGATAACATTTATATTACCCTAAAACTAAAATACATAAGTCTTTTGTAGGGAAGCAATTGGGCCTGTTACCCGGTCAAAATCCAAAAAGGCTGCGAGCCTACAACCAATCATGTCCTCTTCCGAATAGTCTAATCCTGTTTCTCGAGAAGAATTTGACAGATTGAGTAAACAAATCACAAACTTGGCTATTCTACTAAAAGAATTACACCAGTCTACTCAGGGTACGAAGATACCTACACATACAGAATCCTCTACACAAGGGGGAGTTCAAGGTCTGGAAAAAACAATTCCAGAACATCAGTTGGATACAACCAACAAAGACCCTGAAGGCACCCATCTCAAAGGAGATCCAGACATCGGTGACATCAGAAAGAAGGTCCTTCAAATGGAGGAAACCATTCGCGATCTCAAAGGGATTGGAACACATGGCAGTGTTTCATATGCAGACCTTTGCATATTCCCTGGTGTGCATTATCTAGAGAAATTTAAGACCCCTGATTTTGAAAAGTATGACGGATTAGGGGATCCTTACACACATTTAAAGGTGTTCATTGGAGAACTCGGATCTTATGTGGAGAATGAAAAGCTCAGAATACAGCTATTTTAGAAAAGTCTGACTGGAGAAGCCTGTTCATGGTATACCAGATTAGAAAACTCTAAGATCCATAGCTGGGAAGAGCTGGCTCATGCCTTCCTCACTCAATACAGTTTTCAGTCTCAGATGGCTCCTGACCAGTACCAAATTACTAAGGTCAAGAAATAGTCTAATGAGTCATTTAGAGAGTATGCTCAAAGGTGGAGGTGCCTTGCTGCTCAAGTTATTCCTTCCATGACAGAGTCAGAAATGGTCATGACTTTCATAGATGTACAGGAATCTCCTTTCTATGAGAGAGTTCTAGCTGGTATTGGCAAACCATTTTCTAAAATGATCAAACACGGCAAAATGGCTGAGATGGGATTGAAATCTGGTAAAATTCAAGACCTAACCGCTCTTAAAGTTGTTGCTGAGCACATCTAATCCGGATCTTATGGAAACAACCCCCGAAGGGTCTATAAAAAGAAAGAGGAGGTTGTTTCCTTGATACTACAAGGACAAAAAGGCAATCCAAGCATGCCTATGCAGAGGAGAAACTACTCCCCTTTTTCAGCACAATCTTCAAACCCGCCATTGCCTAAAAGTGGAGAATTAAAGTGACCTCAAACGTTCACACCCTTAGGGGACTCGCTCAAGAATATTCTTGCTCTTTTGACTGCTTAGAAGAAAATTACACATCTTCTTCCACCAGCCAACCCTAATGGCAGGGGTTTTAATGCTACTCGGAAGTGTGCTTATCATGCTGGGGCACCCGGACATGATACTCAAGATTGTTAGGCCTTGAAACATAAGATTCAGGATCTGATAGATAATGGTAACATTGTAGTCACTAAAACAGATCAACCTCATGTGCAAGACAACCCTCTTACTCTACACAAAGAAGAAGAGGTCAACATGATCAGTTGGACCACTGTACAAGGTTCCAATGATGAATCATCCCAACCCATCAAAGACGGTGTTGACAAATGGGATTATGCAAAGTTCTAATTTACCATGGAATGAAAGATGAAAGCTCTTTCCAAACAAATTGAGCAATTGGCAGAACTGGTGACCCATCAGCATCAAGTCACACGCCAATTAATCAGGCAGGAGCATGCACATCTCCTTCCATTTGTTATAAATGCTCCATCAACACCTTCAGAAAGTGAAGCTATGGAGGATAAGGTTGCAAAGCGAGCAAGTGCTAAAGCCCATCGGGATTTTGCCAATCAAAGGGAATTCACCTATCTGGGCCAGTCTATGGAAGAGATACTTCAAATGTTGATCAATGAAGGAAGAATCACATTCCTTCTCCCTCCCATCAATCCCCGCTCAGGGAGGTTCAATCCTGATGAAATGTGTCAATATCATTCACATTCTCGCGGTCACAGCACAAAAGAATGCTGGGAACTCCGCCATCTTATTCAGAATCTTATTGATAGCGGTGTCCTACAAATAGCAGATGATTACACTGTGCAACTCAAGGGTGGGAATGCATGCCCTACCCAATGGAAGGGATTAGTAGCAGTTATCTCCGTAGTGAATGATGAGACCGTCAAAGTATTTCCCATACAACCAATTCAACTTAAAGGAGTTGACAATCCTTTGAAAGTGGCCGCACCAGAGCCAATTCCTTTACCTTGCAGACCACAACATCCTGTTGTTGTTGTCAGCTTGCACAACGTTCCATGGAATTATGAAGAAGTTGAAGGATCCACATCTTATACTACTGCTACAGTGTCGAAAGAAAATCCACTGTACCTTCCTCAAAGGGTTATCAAACCTACTTGCGAAGCAAAGGGGAAATTGCCCATGGAAAAGATTGAAAAATTCCTCCGTACTATGGGTCATAATGAAGCCAAAGTGGTTTTAAGCTTGCGAGAAGCTCCACACCAGATTTCAATACTGGATTTGGTTTTCTCTTCTAAGAATCATCGGAAGATCTTGTTGAAGGTTTTAGAAGAAGCCTACTTGCCAAAATCAATGGACATGGAAAAATTTCAACATTTGGTTGATCACATTTTCAATAACCATGTGATATCCTTCACTGATGACGATATACCTCCCGAAGGAACCGGTCATTGCAAGCCATTGTACATCGCAGTGTTATCTTCCGGGTATATGCTAGCAGGAGTATTGATAGATGGGGGCTCATCTCTAAATATCTGTCCTTATACCACCTTGGTAAAAATGAATATCAATCTCAAGTGGATCCAAAGCAGCCATACGATCATCCGAGATTTTGTTGGATCCCGACGAAATACCGTCGAAAAGATTGAATTGCCAATTGAGATTGGTCCAAATACATTCAATGTATCCTTCCACGTCCTCAAGATAGATTTAGGATATAACCTGCTATTGGTGAGACCATGGATACACATGGCTGGAGTTGTTCCATCCACACTACATCAACAACTCAAATACATCATCAACAACAATCTAGTCACTGTCAACGCTGAGCCGGATTGTCCTGAACAAGGAATTCTACTAATTATCAGCTTCAATTTAGAAGTTGAATCGGCCAGTTTCCATACTTTGGAAATGAGTAATACGCAATACCATTCTATTGGAGCACCACTGCATTACCCAAGATTTTCCGAGGTTATGTCGGCCACTCAAGAAATGATGTCATTGGGTCATCAACCTGGACAAGGGCTCGGTAAAGATAAGCAGGGTATTAAGCACCCTATTCAAATGTCCAGTCAAATCGGAATAGCCGGACTAGGCTATTCTGCTAGTTCTAGTCACAGGAATCCTCATAAGCACAAGAAGGTTCCTCAATCTTCTGCCGCACGGCGATTTTCTATACCTTTACCTCATGAGTTAATGCAATCTCTAGTAAAGGTGCTGCACCATATTCATGCTATTATTTGTTTCTAAAACCAGTGCCAATCAAAGCAAAAGAGGTGCTGATTCCTGATCCCGAGACGGAAGAAAAGGAACGGAAACATAAACATGACCTTGCCTTGATGATGGCAGGCATTCACGTCATTGTTCATGATGAACATACCAACAGATACACCCCAGACGATGATTGCCCAGATGTCATGGTTATCATTCGGGAGAAGGAGGACAATGACGATCCTTCCATCACTGCAGTCCTTCAGGACTTTGCCCTCGACAATTGGAGCAGCACTCCATGCATTGGTCAACGAGGGTAAAATGGGCAGAAAATCCCTCTGCCCTGTAGATAACTTTAATTGCTTGCTTTCCTTTACTGCACTAGCAGTTATTTTAGCACGTACAAGCTAACACTTTTGTATGATCGAACAATTGCATATATTAAGTGAAAGTATCTTTTGTTTCAGGACTTTGAATTTAGATGTGCCTGTACTTGCTGATGAGGTGCCTTCTCTCCACAAGGGCTGTAACTTTGATGCAAATTTAAACTCAGACTTGATGGACATCCAAGATGACATTGAGACACCTCAAGAGATTAAGGAATGGGTCGCAGACAAACCCAAACCCAATCTTGATCAAACCACTCCTTTCAATCTCGGAACCTTAGACAACCCTAAGCTAATCCAGATTGGTTCAGACCTTACCACAAATCAATGGAATGATATGGTTACACTATTAACCCAATTCAAGGATGTGTTTGCATGGTCTCATGAAGACATGGTGGGTTTGTCCACTGACATTGTTCTTCATCGCCTTCCCATTAAAGAAGGATTCAAGCCAGTTAGACAAAAACTCAGGCGATTCAAACCTGAATGGAGTTTAAAAGTCAAAGAGAAAATTGTGAAACAATTTCAAGCTGGCATCATCATGGTGTCTACATATCCAGAGTGGATATCCAACATTGTTCTCGTGCCTAAACCAGGGGGAAAGATGCGAGTTTTCGTGGATTATCGGGATTTGACCAAAGCTTGCCTTAAAGATAGCTTTCCCGTGCCCTTTATCCACATTCTTATTGATAATACTGCTCAATACGGCATGTACTCCTTTGCTGATTACTTTGCGGGGTACCATCAAATGATGGTCGCTGAGGAAGATTGTGAGAAAACTGCTTTCATCACTCCTTGGGGAACCATTTGTTATAGACGGTTGTCATTCGGCCTCATCAACGCCGAGGCAACCTATCAGCGAGCTATGATGGATCTTTTCGACAATTTAATTCACAAAGAGATAGAGATCTACGTGGATGACATCATTGTCAAATCCCGGAAGGAGGAGGACCACTTAGACCATCTCACAAAGATTTTTAACAGGTTGCGTAAGTAAAACTTGAAGTTGAATCCCGCCAAGTGCGCCTTTGGTGTTAAGTCTGACAAGTTGCTAGGTTTCTTAGTCAGCCACAAAGGGATTGAACTGGATCCTACCAAAATTCAGGCCATCAAGGAAATGCCCATTCCTCAGACAGAGAAGGAAATATGGGAATTTTTGGGAAGGATCAACTTCATTAGCAGATTCATTTCTCAACTCACAGCAACTTGTGAGCCAATCTTCAAGCCGTTAAGGAAGAACTCCTCCATGAAATGGAACGGTGAGTGTCAGAAATCCTTCCTCACAATCAAAGAGCAACTGATTAACGCTCCTGTTTTGGTACCTCCCAGAGATGATGTTCCCCTATTCATGTACCTGTCCATAAATGACAATGTTATGGGCTGAATGCTGGGGCAAAAAGACAATAGAGGCTAAGAACGAGCTATCTATTACCTCAGCAAAAGATTCAGCATCAGTGAACACAAGTACACACTGATCGAGAAGACTTGTTGTGCTTTAGCATGGGCTTCCATGAGGTTACAACATTACCTCCATGGTCACACAACCCATCTTATATCCCGCGCGGATCCTCTCAAGTATGTGTTCAGCAAACCCATACTGAATTGTCGACTGTCCAGATGGCAGTTGATCCTACAGCAATTTGACATCATCTATGTGACATAAAAGTCTGTCAAAGGTCAAGGAATTGCGGATCAACTGGCCGCCGCACCTGCAGGGGATTACAAACCCTTAGAAACATACTTCTCTGATGAAGGAGTAATGACAATTCAGCTACAACATCGAGACAATACATGCTTAACGTGGAGAATGTATTTTGATGGAGTCATTATCTGTAAGGCTCCAGGTGGAGCGGTCCTAATATCCGATGACGGGGATCGATATCCGTCGCCGCTAAATTGCGATTTATCGGCACCAACAACAACTGGCGAGTATGAAGGTTGTATCATGGGGCTAAAACTTGCCCGTTTAATGGGCATCAGGCGGTTAACTGTCTTTGGGGATTCCAAATTGGTAATCAAGAAATCCACATGAATCTATCAAACCAAAGAATTTCATTTGCTGCCTTAGCATCGGCAAGTTTTACAGATGGCTTTGGAGTTCGAAGAAATCTCCTTTCTACACATTCATTGTAATAGGAATGATTTTGCAGATGCATTAGCAACGTTGGCCTCCTTGGTTTACATACCTGACAAGGAAAATATGTCAATCATCACGTTTGCTCTGCAAAAAGCCCAAGTCTATGGGAATTACATTGGAGAAGTATTGGATGAGCTACCTCCCATCCACAATCCTTGGTATCAGCACATCAAGGAATATCTGCGAGATGGATCTACACCCGCTGAGGCGAGCCTAACTGAGAAGAGGCGGATTCATTGACTTGCTATGAAATTCTACCTGAGCGGAGATGCACTCTACAAAAGAGGTGCAGGATTAGGTCTCCTCAGATGTCTGGATAAAAACCAAGCTTAGCGACTCATGGATGAGATCCATGGTGGATTATGCGGCCCTCACATGAGTGGACCTTTACTTGTCAAGAAAATTCTCAGAACGGGACATTATTGGCTTACACTCAAAGCTGACTGTAATGATCACGTCAAGAGGTGCTATCAATGCCAGATTTATAGGAATGCTATCCACGCCCCTCCAAGGGAACTTCGCAATATGAGTTCGCCATGGCCCTTCTCAATGTGGGGAATGGACGTGATCGGTCCCATCAAGCCCAAAGCTAGTAATGGACATCGATTCATATTCACCATGATCGACTACTTCACCAAATGGGTAGAAGCAGCATCCTTCCCCAGGGTTACTAAAGAAGTTATCATTGCTTTCATCAGAAACAATGTCATCTGTCGATATGGACAACCAAAGGTCATTGTGTCAGACAATGCTAAGAACCTCAACAACAAAATGATGGAGGAGTTATGCAAAAAATTCCACATCAAACACCTCAACTCCATCATCTACCATCCAAAGATGAATGGTGCTGTTGAAGCGGCTAATAAAAACATCAAAAAGATCATGCAGTCAGCCAATCACAAAGGATGGCCTGACCTTTTGCATCTGACTTTATTAGCCTACAGAACTTCCATGCGAACTTCCACTGGGGCAACCCCCTACTCATTAGTCTATGGGATGGAAGCAGTGCTCCCCATAGAAGTAGAAATGGAATCCCTCAGAGTATTGATGGATGCTCAGTTAGATGAAGACCTATAGGTACAAGACAGGTATCACCAATTGTCTTTGATAGACGAAAGGAGAATCGCGGCAATCTTCCATGGTCCGTTATATCAACAAAGGATCGCACGATCCTACAACAGAAAAGTCCGACTACGACAATTTAAACAACATGACTTGGTTTTGAAGAAGATCATTGACAACCAAGATCAGTCTAAGGGAAAATTCGCTCCTAATTGTGAAGGCCCATTTGTTGTCAAAGAAGTATTGACAGGAGGTGCTCTCAGATTGCAACAAATAGATGGCGATGAATTTCCATAGCTTATTAACTCGGACACCGTGAAACGGTACTATGTCTAAAGTTACCATCAAACAAACATCCTGGTTTTGATCACCAAATCACCAGTCATTTCAGTTTTGAACCCTTTCACCCTTTTACATGCTCTTCTGCCCCTCAAGGAAACATACACCTCAAGCCAGCAACCTGGTTTTACTTCATTCCAAACCTTCCATATAGTTTCAGTTATCCTGAAGACGGGATTGAACCTTTCTCAATTTCGGTTATCCTGAAGACGGGATTGAACCTTTCACACCTGCAGTTTATCCTGAAGACGGGATTAAACTTTTCTACGCCTGCAGTTTATCCTGAGGACGGGATCAAACTTTTTACACACTTACAGTTTGTCCCCATTATGGGATTAAACTTTCTTCTCCCCGCAGTATAGCCTGCACATAGGATTCACACTTCTCTTCGCCTTCAATTCGTCCTAAGGGGTGAACTACGTCGACCTGATCTCCTTGATACCCAGGGGTATGTAGGCAACCATATGCTATATGGCCTGGTCGCAATATAGAAACACGACAAAAACATTTCTACCCTTTCTCTACAAAACAACAAAAATAACAAAAATACTTCTACACCCTTACGCCTTCCCAGATTCATTGCCATTGAACCTCCCACACTAGGTTCGAACTACGCAGACTTGATCTCCTCTTCAATAGAGTACGTGGCGCACATTCATGGTCTTGATCTAACCTCTACCAGAACAACGTACTTGTCACACGGTACTGGGATCAATCTTTAATTCTCCTCATTTCATCGGTTTCAGATCAAAGGGATGGAATTACCCAACCTCTTCTCACAAATAGAAGATTCGGTGACCATCTAAGCTGCGATCGTGCCTCAAAGAACAATACCAACCCATAAGAGATGGAATTAACTAGGCTTCTCACAAATAGAAGTACTAGCGACCATCTGTGGTGCGGTCAATCTCAGAGAGGAAGAAACCACCCTCCTTTCCACATTCCATACAGATACCAGTCCCAAGACACCAAAGATGGTAGGGATTCACAGAAATCAATGATCCGTTCTGAGAGATCTTGCGACTTCTCAATGTCCATCTATCAAGGATAAGTTCAAAATGCATCAAAATCATAAGGCCCTGGAGAAACAGGCAAACATCAAGCAAGTACCAAGGTATAACTAAAAGGGAAGTGAATCTAAATATATTTCCCTGCCATACATAATACTGTTTGATATATACATCTGTGTTGTACATGACAAAATGGCTAAGCTAGTCTGTGCAGGAAAATACAAAGCTATCTACAAATCTGTATACATGCGAACTATCAGATCTAACATAACATCCCTCTCTGAAGACGGAGGAAGTACTGCAAGCTCCTGCCCAAGGGTATCTACACCAGCTAGCAGATCAGAGGCTAACTGCATGGTGGCATAATGCTCATCAATGTAAGCACTCATGTCGGTCAAACTGACAGTCATCTGAGATCTAAGGGAAGTACTATCTGCAATGGCCACATCCCTAGCAGATAAGGCGGCATCCCGTTCTCCAATCAATGCATCCCTGGCTGATCTAGCCTCATCCCTCTCCAACTGAGCGGTGTCTCTCTCATCAAGAGCTGTGAACATCGCGTCCCTAGCCTGATCTCTATCATAGGTCATCAGATGTAAACTCTGCTCCAAATGCTGTGCCGAATCTTTGGGTAATGTGTGCTTTTCGGGGTGAGAGAATCCATCACAAATCTTTGGCACCAATGATCAAATCATTGGTGGGAATAATAGCCTCCTCTATAGGCTCCTCATCGTCAGAATTAATCCCCTGCACTGTGGATACTGTGCAGTCTAACCTCTACCAGAACAACGTACTTGTCACACGGTACTGGGATCAATCTTTAATTCTCCCCATTTCATCGGTTTCAGATCAAAGGGATGGAATTACCCAACCTCTTCTCACAAATAGAAGATTCGGTGACCATCTAAGCTGCGATCGTGCCTCAAAGAACAATACCAACCCATAAGAGATGGAATTAACTAGGCTTCTCACAAACAGAAGTACTAGCGACCATCTGTGGTGCGGTCAATCTTAGAGAGGAAGAAACCACCCTCTTCTCCACATTCCATACAGATACCAGTCCCAAGACACCAAAGATGGTAAGGATTCACAGAAATCAACGATCCGTTCTGAGAGATCTTCCGACGTCTCAATGTCCATCTATCAAGGATAAGTTCAAAATGCATCAAGATCATAAGGCCCTGGAGAAACAGGCAAACATCAAGCAAGTATCAAGGCATAACAAAAAGGGAAGTGAATCTAAATATATTTCCCTGCCATACATAATACTGTTTGATATATACATCTGTGTTGTACATGACAAAATGGCTAAGCTAGTCTGTGCAGGAAAATACAAAGCTATCTACAAATCTGTATACATGCGAACTATCATATCTAACATAACATCCCTCTCTGAAGACGGAGGAAGCACTGCAAGCTCCTGCCCAAGGTTATCTACACCAACTAGCAGATCGAGGCTAAGCGCATGGTGGCATAATGCTCATCAATGTAAGCACTCATTGGTCAAACCGCGATCATCTCGAGATCTAATGGAAGTACTATACGCAATGGCCACATCCTAGCAGAGATAAGGCGGCATCCCGCTCTCCAATCAATGCATCCTCGGGTGATCTAGCCTCATCCCTCTCTAACTGAGCGGTGTCTCTCTCATCAAGAGCTGTGAACATCGCGGCCCTAGCCTGATCTCTATCATAGGTTCATCGATGTAAACTCTGCTCCAAATGTTGTGTAGAATATTGGGTAACAGTGTGGCTTTTCGGTGTGAGAATCCATCACAAATCTTTGGCGGCCATTTGATCAAATCATCGGTGGGAATAATAGCCTCCTCTATAGGCTCCTCATCGTCAGAATTAATCCCCTGTACTGTGGATAATGCCTTAGTTGATGCAGTCTCTGTCTCCATCCATGCAGAATACTCTGCAGAACAACCGGATGGATGATCGATGAAAAATCGCCTAGCTCTCATCGATCCCAACAGCATACAACCCGGATCTCATCATCCGGCCGACAAGCGGTGTGACACGGTTACCGACTCACTACCCTTTCATATGGATGGAAATCCTGAAACTGTTCAAACTGACACATCACGGCCAGTGGGTGGTAAGTGATCATGCCCCTCAATCTAGCCATTGGGAGATAATCCATGCCCGGAGCATGAGTAATGAAGCTGAAGGGTGAGCTGAGCCCTGAACATGGCAATATATCAAATGGATCTCTAAGCCCTACCAGGAAAACAGACCAGGATGCAGCATTCGTACACTCCGCAGGCTGGAAAGAATACGTCATGGCTATGTCATGGGTGAAACAAAATCTATGATGTATAAATGTGCCAATCGGTCTCAAGTGTGACATAAACCACACATACAGCATGACCGAGCTACCTGTAAACACTCCTGCCGGATAAGTGCAGCAGTATGTAGCTGACCTCAGAGTCTCTACAACGATCATCGGTACAATGGTACGACCCTCCCTGAGAGTTCTCATTGCCATAATGACGCCGATATCCAGCTCATCCATGTACCGCGACATGTAGACGTATGACAATACGCATAGAAGCAGTACATACTGAACGCCAATGGTCCTCTGGTGTGGTGAAATCCCCAAAATACTGTGCATAGCTGTCCTCAGAGCCAAACCTGTCAAACAGGAAACATTGGGATATCACGTGGCTAGATGTAATCTGGTCCTGGACCACTCTACGTCTCAATTCGGTGAGGGTAATGAACTATCTACTCATGTCTCCAATAGCCATATGCATGCAAGGTCTGTCCCAAATCGAAAAACACCTGTCTGTCCGGTACCCAGTGCTCCAGCATGCCCTCTACAAATCCTGGAGGAACCTGAAACATCAACAGGGTCATAGTATGCTGCAGCAAATCATCTACGATCACCATGTCTGAAGGTGATATACTATCATACCATGATCGCATACCAGCTACCACCACAAATGGTTGGGTATGATCAATATGGCTAACTGTTAAAGAAGACATCTGTACGGGCCGTGTCATAAGACCATCCAGGGGTCAATGCTAAATATCTCTGGACATACATACATATGCATAACATAATAACATGCATGATACAATAGGTGGCAATATGATATAGGGAATGGAAAACTGTATATACATTCCTAAGTATATCATCATCTAATACATCTCTGTACAGCTAAAATACAGGGAAATGGGGAGAAGCTACCCAACATACAATAGAGGCCTATCAAAAGAGATAGCAAGAAATACATCAGAAAAAGTCAAGAGTGTCGATGTCTACATCATCGATCCTTTCCACCTGATGTAACTCCTCCGAGTCTTTGGATCTCTATCTACTGGGGATGTTAGCCGATACAAGAGGAGGATCTGTATTTGGTAAAAACAATTGGGTCACCTGAGGGACCAGCGCCAGAGCTGGAAGGATCAAAAGTATCTACCTCTGCAGGATCTCTGCCCAAATACTGAATGAAAAGATGTGACCGGTCCAGCTACCGAGTCAATCTATCAATCTGTGTCACATGAGTCAGATCTCTGACACAGGCTAGCCAATCCGTCATCATCACGGATCCTGGAACTATATCCCCCATAAATTGTGTAATGTGGTCCGAACTCCAATCGTCGAGAGGATCCACCAATCTTTGGAACATCTCCTGAGAACAGGGGCCCTCTGATAATGTAAAATCGTCAATCCACATCAATGGGATGTCAATAATGGGTGACTGCGAAACAGGCCAATAACACCTGGTAGGAGGCAAGATCGGTACACGAATCTCTCTTGTAGTGCTCCTAATAGCACGCTCTCCTAAATAGAGCTCCCATCCTCCATCTGTGAAGAGAGGAATCCTGCGGGTGGAAATGACGTACTCTATTCCAGTCGGGTACCCATCCTCAAAACCAACTCCCAATTAGGGAATCTATGTGATGACATCGGCTGTCAATAGCTCCAGCTGTAGGCGACAATGAGTGAAACCCTCAGCAACAGGGACCTCCGTCAGTATGGAATGATGCCATCTCCGTCCTCATGGATAGGTGTCTAAACCTAACACACTCACAAGACGCAAACAAGGAAGCCTCTCATAAGCCCAAAACTGCCAACACAAAGGCAAACATCTGCTGTCAGTCAACACTCTTAACCCATACATGGGAAAAGACAAGAGAAACACTTACCAGCAGAAATGGGTAGAATCCTAACCATGCCTCGGTCAAGCCCTACGATCGCATGCGCATTCCCCTGAGGAAGTAGGCAAAGGTGTAGGAACCCCAATCATACTCTCCTATACGGTCCACGTGTCGAGTGGCGCTGATCAAAGTGAAGGACACCGTAGAAGAGTTATCTGCTATGAAGCAGCCCCTAATGATCATCAGGAACAATCGCCGAAGAATGCGATCCCTGACTCTCACATCATCGGGTATAGTCTCACTCAACAGCTCGCTCATAGCATCTACGCTCAAAGGACCTATACGAATAGTCCTGCCCTTGAGCGCCTCCGCTGGAACTCCCAACAAGGATCTGACGGCAATAGGGGTGATATCCGTCGTGTAAGGCACTGGATCCCCTCCAAACTCCATACCTGTGATAAAACGCCAATCCATCGGCGTCATCATCACCTCACAATCCAGCAAATGGAGTGACTGAGTCTGGTGGAACCACCGCTCAGACAATGCCTTGAGGTAACCCTGGGGGACGGTGTGGGGTAGAATGGAGAAGAACCTCCGAATCCCGACCATGGACGATCGCTCTGTAGTCATCATCATCCAAGGCCCGATACATAGAGTGGATGCTAAACCATTCCCTCGAGGCTGTGTGAAGCCGGGAACCTACATCAAATGAAGATCAACATCAGATTCCTTGACTCCTCATCAATAGGAAATAAGGAAGATTAAAGATCTAACTTCATACCTCGTTTGCGTGTAGGTATACTGAAGGATGCCTACTCAAGTCACCGAGAAGATCTGGGTTCTCCACTTGAATACCTGGAAATTCCCTATGGGGAACATGTACAGCAAGAGAAGGAACCTCAATCGGTGCATCCTCCTCCTCATCCTCGCCATTCGGCAGCTCAACCCGAATAGGACGTATCATCGCCTCCGCCAAATGACGAGGCTGTCTAACAGAACGACACTGAGGCTCTTCAAAAGCCCTCCTCCATACACCAGAAGTGGTCCTGCGGGAACTACTCGGCTGGTCTGGATCCATAATATATGGACAACAAGTCTCCAAATCACCTCAGAAAGGGTGTGGTAATTTCTTACCTGGAGTCTTTTCAAAATGCATTTTATGATTACATGCATGCATGCATTACTTTAACATACATCTACAGTAGAGTTAAAAATGCATGACTACCCAATACCTATATTTTGGGAAAATTTTGCCATAGCCCCTTTGTAAATGGGACTATCCACATGCACATAGGCATGACTAGGTGGCCATTCAGTAGCACACCTGTACACAGTCATATACATCCTGTATGCATCAATACATTGCAGTAAAAAAATCTATAAGTGTAGTCTAATTACCAGTGTGACGCCCCCAAAATAGGTCCATTCCATCCAACCCATTATGAGTCGCCAAATACATGGTACAGAAATAACTACAACTTTATTATTACAACATATAAACTGTGAGTTTAAATACAGATATTTCCATCTAGACAATATCCACACGCAAATAAATCCCCATCATAATTATTGATACATTATTTTACAAAAATGGTGAGGACTACTAAACAACTCTATCTAGAACCTTCATTCAATACCCCGACTAGTACTCGCTACATTCTCGCCTCCTGAGAAGAAAAATGGAACAAAAAGGAAAAGGGTGAGCTCAACTAGCCCAGTAAAGAATATTATAACTAAGATAATATACAACAAATTATCGTTAGTCTTCAACAGGAAAAATCTAATAGAATACAATAGAACAACCATTTTTAAATCAACAACTGCAGCGGAAACAACAATTCATTAGAAGAGTTAAGTAGAGAATGCAAACTACTATCTTCTATATATGAATTTAAAAGTTCATCGTCGATATTTTATCCCCGTAATATCAATCAATATATATCTCGAATCAAATATTCATCTTTGCTTCTGTGCCAAAGATATTCATCAATTGGTCATGTTCATCTAAACACTGTTCATCTTTGCACTACGGGCCAAAGATATTAATCGATCGGTCATGTTCATCTCAACACTGCTCATCTTTGCACCACAGCCAAAGATATTCATTAAGAAATCATTCATCTTTGCACTCACGTGCAAAGATATTGAAGAATATCATCATTTAGGAGTGAGGATGATGAAAAATATTTTAAAGGAAGCGAATCCGGTGAAACAAAAGAACAATATTAATGATTCGTATTTTAAACAATCCAAGTTCAAAAATACTTCATAAGTAATCGAGTGGAGTAAAATTCAAGAATGATCAAAACATGGATACAATCAAAGCTAGTATCCGAATAGATATTTTGGACAAAAGAAGAAATTTCATTTTTAAATTGAATAGTGCCGATTCGTGAATAAGGTCAGTATACGTGAATAGTGCCAGATACGTGAATAGTAACTCACACCAAAAGATAAAAATTTCACAAAAAAACATCATCACGCCGTGAATAGTACTCGTGAATAGTAACTCGTGAATAGTAACTCGTGAATAAGTAACTCATGAATAGTAACTTCGTGAATAGTAACTCGTGAATAGTAACTCATGAATAAGTAACCCGACATGAAAAGTTCCAAATTTGATAAAAATTTCCAACCAATATTTCGGCTAAGATAATGATATTGAAGAAATAATATCATTTTCGAATAAAATAACATCCCTTACCTCGAAAAGACAAGACTTTAGTTGAAACACGGATATAGGCTATGACTTGAACTTGCATCAGTATAGCAATACTCAAAGTATACTCAAAATACTCACAAGAATACGCTTCGATAATATAGAGAGAAAACTTCATTTACGGTGTGATTTTCAATTCTAACCTAAGCACCCTATTTATAGGAAAATGCTTAGAACACCAAAGTAGAAAATTTAATAAATTAATATTATAATTTTTTCACAACTTCATACGCACACTAACAATCTGAATTCAGCCTCCTAATCACATGTTAAATGAGTTTCAAAAATGAAAAAACGCGTTTTTGTAATTAAAAATATTTTAAACTTCTAAAATCAATTATTTTGAGCTTCAGAACTTCAATAATTCATAATAAATAGCCATTTTATCAGAAAATTGAATCTCGCTACTTTTTATAGGAAATTCAATTTCTATAACTTTACGTAAGAAAGTTTTTCCAAATTCCAAATGTAAATTGACCAAAATCCATAAGCAAGCGATTTTAGACTATAATCAAATTTCGATTAATAATTGTGTCCACCAACACACAAAATATATGTTAAACATTTAATGCCACAAAAATACTCTTCCTCCTCATATACTCATATATCCCACATTCATTATAAAAATATCACCGTTAATATATTATTAAAATAATATATTTAAATGAATTATTTTATCAGAAAAAGATAAAATATTAATTTTCAACAATTGTCACATTAAAAATTTTCTCCATCTATATCCACATAAAATCAATATTTTCCTCATCATATAAATCAATAATTAATTATTCACAAATAATATTACAGAATCACAATACTGGCAACCAGGTCGTTCCCAAGAAAGAGGGGGCTTTCCAATAAGGATCTCTCCTTACTGGCGCACAATTAGGTGACCAAACCTCTCCTTAGACAGAACTTTCTAGACATTGCCAATAATGTTATCCAATAATATTATTCAGATAATATGAATTATTGCTCCGATAATGGAAAATACTGTGTAATGACAATTTATTGAAACAACAAAGTAATATAAAATATCAATGCAAAGAATTATTGAATCAATAAAATAAAATACTTAATAAGAATTACCGTAACAATTATTGAGTAGTGCCTTCTTCACGTAAGAATCAATAATTGGTGCAATACCGCAGTGTCTTCTTGTTCAACAACGGCGATTAGTGTGTTTTTAACCAATAGGGTATTCCAACAAGATAACTTGGTAATAACTACGCAAGTTATTTATAAACAACTTATATTTGTCATTTTCTTCATCCAATCGCTTTCGTTATGGTACCCACAAAAGATCATGGCTGTCAGTACAAATATTCTTCTGCGAAGCATTTAATATTCCACGACCAAACGAATATTCCCAAACAATAATGAATATTTTATAACCACTTGCTTATTCAAATATTTGCGTATTTTACCCATAACTATCCACATTAATCAAATCAACCCTTAATATTTCAAAATAATAAATAGAGGAAAATAAATTTCATTTATTAATAATTTGGGGTCTTACAACCTCCCTCCTTATGAAATTTCGTCCTCGAAATTGGACGACGATACTGGTATTTCAAAAGATGAGAATACCTCGCTTTCATTTCCGTTTCCAACTCCCGTGTCATTTCCTCAATAGCGTGGTTTCTCCACAAAATCTTAACTTGTGGTATAACCCCAGGTACATAGGACATGTTCTTTCCTATCCAAGATCTTGATAGTACCTCCTCGTGACGTTAAGTCTTGGCTATCTCGTCCGGTTCTAACTCAATGACGTGGTTCGAATTCGTCCACATATTTACGTAACATCGATACATGAAAAACGTTATGAACATCGCGTCATACTTGGCGGCAAAAACGAGTCTATAGGCCACAGTTCCTATTCGATCGAGAATTTTAAATGGATTAATAAATCGAAGGTTTGAGCTTTCCTCACCTCACCGATTCTCGCTTTTGAAATAACAACTTCGCACCTCCTTCTTCAAATTCATCACTCCGGTGTATAGCTTGAACAAATTTTTAACTTTATCGATTAAAGTCGATTATACTCGTATATCATCACGTGGGTACCTAGAGTTTTCATCTCCATCTCTATTATTTGTAAATTATACGAAATGAGTCTTTGACAATATTGTATTCGTACTTGTATACGATCTTCTACTCAACACGTCAGCTACCACATTCGCTTTTCCAGGATGGCATGGTCAGAACATGTGCTGAAATGAGTCTCTTCTTGAGTTCTTCGAAGCTCTTCCCACATTCCTTGCTCCATTCGAATTTTGTATCTCTACGAGTCAACTGTGTTAATGGAATAGCGATTCGAGAATATCCTTCAACAAATCTCCGATAATAACCAACTAAGCCTAGAAAGCTACGTATTTCGATTACCGACTTAGGTTGTTCTCAATCGTGACTCATATCCCAACCTTGGATAAAGACGTTACAATGACACCTATCGGTTTACTATAAATGCGAATATGGTATCCCTACAGAGAGTCTCGCGGCTTTGTATTCCACAAAGGAAGTCACCAGATAAAGGCTCAGGTACCAAATTCTATAGTTGAATTTTTAACTCCTGAAGTTCAATAGGAGCCATTCGATATGAGATTTTAGAAATGAGTTTTGTACCGAGTTCAAAGTCGATACAAAATTTAATATCAGGCTTTGGGAGTAAGCCAAGAAATTCTTCAGGAAATACGTCAGGAAAAATCAATAAAAACAGGAATATTATTCAAATCTGACGTGTCTTTATTCAAATCCATAACATGGACTAAGAAAAGTTGAAATCCGTAATAAACGAATGACTTCATGGCTTGATATAAAATGTTTGACTACAATGGTTTGATTGCTTGAATTGAATAACAAAGTTGCTTAGGAATATGAAAACTAACAACCTTACTTAAAGTAATCAATTTTGGCATGATGAGTAGTTAACCTTAAAATCATATCAAAAGCAAATATCTCTATAGAAATAAGGTTAATGTGTAATGTGATAGTGCCAAACTGAATCAAGCAAGATTTCTAAACAATGGATGTAATGAAAGTTTCTCCTAACGAAGTCTCCATAAATAGGTCAAAGTCTAATTTCTCCGTAGTCAAGCTCAAACGTTGAGCGCGCAAGCAAGAGAGATAAAAGAATGGGTAGAACCCAGATTATCTAGTAAGGTATAGACTTCGCAAGAATTTATAATTAACTAACCCGTGCTAACTTCGTCGGGTTCCTCGCGATTTTGACCTGGCCACGACAAACGCTCTTCTAGGAACCGTTGACTTTGACTTTTCTCGGGACATCCTTTTGAGTCACCATTCCATTGGATCTGGTTTCGATCTGTGCATAATCTCTAGCGATATGTCCTTCTTTTCCACAATTATAGCATACCTTAAACTGTTAGGCGGTTTCAATGATATGTCCTCTTTGTCGCATTTTTTGTAACATCTGACCGGGGTGGTCTTTCTCCTCCTTGGAACCGATTACTCTTTGCCGACGTCTTCACATGGTCGTTGTTGAATCTCCTCTTTTAAAATCTCTTCCCACTCGCTTCTTCTATTTTCATGGCCCACGATTACCACCAGAGTGGTTACCGCCTTTGTCTCAGTATTCTTCTTTCTCCATTGGTTATTGTTATTCTAATGATCGCTATCTTTGGTATGATCCTCGGTTATGGTCCCTCGGTTGAGCGTACTCGTTATCTCGCTCTAATAATCGAGCCTCGCTGACAACATCTGAATAGAGAGAAAATTTATGAGAAATGAGATCTCGGCGTATGCCGGGTTTCAAACCTCAGAAACATCCGCGTCATACGTTCCTCATTCTCCACCAAATGAGGTTCAAACCTGGATAACTCCGCGAACTTCGCCTCGTACTGGGACACCGTCATGTTATTCTGCTCCAGTCTAATAAACTCCACTTCCTTCATATGATGAATACTTTTAGGGAAGTACTTGTCATTGAACTTTTTCTGAAATGTCTCCCATGACATGCCGAAAGTGGTATTTGGATGGGTACGCTTTCATGATTCCCACCGAAGAATCGCCTCGTTCTGGAACATAAAAGTAGCGAATGGAACTTTACGTTCTTCGTGCATCCCAAGACATCGAATATCTTGGTAATTTGTTTGACCCACGCCTCTCGCCCTAATCGGATCCGGCTTTCCCTGCACTCAGGTGGTCCCAACTCTTTGAATCGCTCATTTGTGACCACCCGTGAATTGCTATCATTTCCTCCTATATTTTGAACATGAGTCTCCTAAATGCGATTTTGCATGAACTCGCAAAAAGCTTCTAAACATCCCTCGTTCATCATCTCGCTTTCGGTGGTGTTGTTCACGGAGGTACATTGCCACTGTTGCACGTTCTCCTCGTTGGTAAAGACAGCATCTCCACGGTCTCATTTACTCCATCATTAATATTCTCAGATCACATTCTCAAATACTGTCATAAAACAAGGGTTAATTAAGGAAATCAATATATCACATAATATCCCTATATACTAACCAACTAACAAATAAGCTTAGGTAGGACACACTAGCGAAGGATTTACTCGTCTCTCCCCTCCTAGTTCTATTCCCGATATCCGCCAGAGATCATATCCCTAAGCTCTGATACCAACTGTGACGCCCCCAAAATAGGTCCATTCCATCCAACCCATTCTGAGTCGCCAAATACATGGTACAGAAATAACTACAACTTTATTATTACAACATATAAACTGTGAGTTTAAATACAGATATTGCCATCTAGACAATATCCACACGCAAATAAATCCCCATCATAATTATTGATACATTATTTTACAAAAATGGTGAGGACTACTAAACAACTCTCTCTAGAACCTTCATTCCATACCCCAACTAGTACTCGCTACATTCTCGCCTCCTGAGAAGAAAAATGGAACAAAAAGGAAAAGGGTGAGCTCAACTAGCCCAGTAAAGAATATTATGACTAAGATAATATACAACAAATTATCGTTAGTCTTCAACAGGGAAAAATCTAATAGAATACAATAGACAACCAATTTTAAATCAACAACTGCAGCGGAAACAACAATTCATTAGAAGAGTTAAGTAGAGAATGCAAACTACTATCTTCTATATATGAATTTAAAAGTTCATCGTCGATATTTTATCCCTGTAACATCAATCAATATATATCTGGAATCAAATATTCATCTTTGCACTACAGGCCAAAGATATTCATCAGTTGGTCATGTTCATCTAAACACCTGTTCATCTTTGCACTACGGGCCAAAGATATTAATCAGTCGGTCATGTTCATCTCAACACCTGTTCATCTTTGCACTACGGGCCAAAGATATTCATTAAGAAATCATTCATCTTTGCACTACGTGCCAAAGATATTCAGTAATATCATCATTTAGGACTGAGGATGATGAAAAATATTTTAAAGGAAATGAATCCAGTGAAACAAAAGAACAAATATTAAGGATTCGTATTTTAAACAATCCAAGTTCAAAAATACTTCATAAGTAATCAGAGTGGAGTAAAATTCAAGAATGATCAAAACATGGATACAATCAAAGATAGTACCCAGAATAGATATTTTGGACAAAAAGAAGAAATTTCATTTTTTGGTGAATAGTGCCGTATTCGTGAATAGTGTCGTATACGTGAATAGTGCCGTATACGTGAATAGTAACTCCGACACCAAAAGATAAAAATTTCACAAAAAACATCATCACGCTTCATGAATAGTACTCGTGAATAGTAACTCGTGAATATTAACTCATAAATAGTAACTCGTGAATAGTACTCGTGAATAGTAACTCGTGAATAGTAACTCATGAATAGTAACTCGTGAATAATAACTCGTGAATAGTAACTCATGAATAGTAACCCCGACATGAAAAGTTCCAAATTTGATAAAAAATTTCCAACCAATATTTTAAGATAATGATATTGAAGAAATAATATCATTTTCGAATAAAATAACATCCCTTACCTCGAAAAGGCAAGTACTTCTAGTTGAAACAGGATATAGGCTATGACTTGAACTGCAATCAGTATAGCAATACTCAAAGTATACTCAAAATACTCACAAGAATACGCTCGATAATATAGAGAGAGAAAACTTCAGTTTCTGGTGTGATTTTTAATTCTAACCTAAGCACCCTATTTATAGGAAAATGCTTAGAACACCAAAGTAGAAAATTTAATAAATTAATATTATAATTTTTTCACAACTTCATACGCACACTAACAATCTGAATTCAGCCTCCTAATCACATGTTAAATGAGTTTCAAAAATGAAAAAAATGTTTTTGTAATGACAATTTATTGAAACAACAGTAATATAAAATATCAATGCAACAATTATTGAATCAATAAAATAAAATACTGAACAGTAATTACTGTAAAAATTATTGAGTAGTGCCTTCTTACGTAAGAATCAATAATTGGTGCAATACCGTGTGCTACTATTCAACAACGCGTATTAGTGTGTTTTAACCACCGGATATTCCAACAGTATTAACGGTAACAACTACGCCGTTATTTATAAACAACTTATATTTGTCGTTTTCTTCATCCAATCACTTTCCGTTATGGGGCCCACAAAAGATCGCATACCGTCAGTATAAATATTCCCGACGCGATTGAATATTCCACGACCAAACGAATATTCCCCGACAATAATGAATATTTTATAACCACTTGCTTATTCGAAATATTTGCGTATTTTACCCATAACTATCCACATTAATCAAATCAACCCTTACTATTTCAAAATAATAAATAGAGGAAAATAAATTTCATTTATTAATAATTTGGGGTCTTACAACCAGGATTATTTTTCTTGTCTACCTTTACTCATTTGTCCTCAGATAGGATAAGAAATGACAGTAAAAGGTGCCAATTTGACTGTTTCAGAGGTCAAATTTTTTCACATCATTATGTTCAGCATGGTTTAATACTAACATTTGCTATGTTGAATATTTTTTATCAAGTCATATCAACATGCAAATTCACTACTATGTGTTTAAATGCATTTCATGCGATAAGTCATTTTCCAACGGACAGAAATTGGAAAAAAATACATACATGTGTTACCAGGACAATGAAGAACGCTTGTACGGTGGTAAGAATATATGCGAAAAGTTGCTGAACTCAAGCAGATCGAAGAAGAGCTCTCGGATTTCCTTCATTTACTTGAACTTGAAAAAAGACTTATAAAAGCAACCGACCACCTATACATAAGGCACACGGCTAGTCAAGATGCTAACCTACGGCTCCTGCAGGTATACCTGCGGCCCCTTACATGGGTCCCACACCTCTGGCTTGCTCCAGTTAGAGTTGCAAAGGAGGTCTCACAAGCTGAAAAGGCCAAATCAGGAATAAAAATGCTACGCGATTGAGCGGAATAGCCTGAAATCCTGGTTTCTCGTCGGTCAGAGTTAAACTCTCGTCGTCTCAAAGGTATTGACCTGAATGCAGGGTATACTATACCAATGAGCTAAGCTTTCACAGATCATGTCGGCAATACCCCACAAAGGTCCGATGTCGTCAATGAGTGTCAGGCAACCCTGACGTATCCCCAGCGGGGGTTACAACGAAAAAAATTGCAAAATATTAAACCTCCCAGGCGGGGGTTACAACACCGAAGTTATCAAACATCTACATATCCCCAGCGGGGGTCACAACGCGCATCCTTCAAACATCTATGTGTCCCTGGCGGGGGTCATAACATAATGTAACCATTGATACACATATCAATGAAGGTCAAGCAGCCTTGACGTCATGTCAGCCGAGGGAAAGTAAACCCATCGACGTAACCTTGCCCAGCAAGGGTTACAATACAATGCTACCATTGACACATACATCAATGAAGGTCAAGCAGCCTTGACAATGCACCCAACAGGGATCTATCCGGTGATACAGACATCATTGAAGGTCAGGCAACCCTGGCAGTGACAACGCTATTGGAAGTAACTCCGACAGTATGAGGGAACATGTTATACACATCCTCAAACATACAAAGCCTTTATCCCCACAGATCTCTTCCACATAAGAGGTACCTCTATGGAGTATAAGCCAGTGTCTAGGATTCAAGACTTTGGTGATAGTCCCATCCTTGGAAACTTTGATCGCATGTCCAAGCCATTACTGATTGTCATCCCAGCAGGTTTACCTGACAATCACTCATGCATTCTACATGCATTTGCATCATATTACTGCATATAGCATCATGTTTATCTTGCTCGCATTTCAAGTGTCTAGTATTCTTTATCCTATCCATGTCTTGCATTGCATGAATATGATAAAGAGGGGCATCTGTAGACACTCGAAATTTTCTGCACTCCTATTACTAACATTGCAGGAGGGTAGATTCGTCTTTTGGAGATAACCCTAAAAGACGGATTACATCCATTCCAGATACTATCGGAAGTTCAGTTCCAACCCGGAACACAACCCGAGAACGTCATCTCAAAACCCAGAACACATACCGAGAATGTCATTTCCAATCTCAGAGATAACCCCGAGATATGCAGATCAAAAACCAGCAACAACACCGGAGAGGCAGATTGCTCTCGACGATAACACCCATGACGCTTCGGTTCGATCTCGGAGAAACACTGGGAGTAGCAACCCCATCCTTGGTGATAGCCCCAAGAGATGCCATTGCAGTTCCGGTATTAAGCCCGGAAATGCTTGTTTCAAACATATGCAATCAGCTTCAACCACCATCATCCTGTCAAGGCACACACACCTCGTAATCCGGAGATAACAACAGGCGACGCGGGAAGATCCACGGATGACAAGTGAGACATACAAACAACAGCAATCCAATCTCGGATGTAACCTCGAAAGCAACGTCTCGCTTTCCGCTTAAACCAAGAATAACCCCGGGAGAGAGTCACAACGTCATCTTACCATGTCAACAAGATGATATCGCAAGATACCAACAAGTAGTCCAATCTCATTTGAAACCACGAGCAACGTCTACTTTCAACTCAAACGTGCAATAACTCCCGTGAGGAGTCAAACGTCATCTTGTTCCTTCGACAAATGGCACGTCTTCTCAACACATCATACATACATCCAACAATGTCCCACAAGAACCGAGGAGTGACAATCCCGGAAGTGACTATGCGATGGCAAGACTTTGGATAGAATTTGAAGCTTGAAGACCATGGGCATAGACCCCTCTTCATGACTTCGTACAACCTCTAATACATGTTATTACGTAACTCTCGACACAAGCGGTCCGAAGAAGGTCAGATATACCGCGTTAGGATGCACGGATTGAAGTTCTGCAAGTTCCAGTGGATATTACAGTGCACGACTGCACGTACTACTAGACGACGGGACCCGCGAGGCTCAGATCCACCACGACCAGTCACAAGTACAACTGCGGCTGCCGCAGGTGTACCTGCGGCCATCTGTCTATATATACAAGGCTTGGGTTAGCTATTTGAGAGAGAGGAGAGAAGGAAAAAGGCGAGGAAGCCCTGTCCATTTTACTCTGCATACACATCTTTTAAGTGTTTCCTCTTCTTTAAACACTAGTTAGCTCACATATAGCTATATTTTAGCTAAGTGTTTATCCATTTAAAGTCATAGAAGTCTACTTTGGCAGCCCACTGTAAGCCTTCTTACATTGTATAAAGTCTTCTTCTCATATAGCACACACTGTTATACACATTGAGAGTCGCGTTGTGTGCGTTTGCCCAGACTTTGGTCCGTGGTTTTCATTTCTGTCTGTATATATATACTAATATATGTATATATTTCATATATATGGACTAACATTATCGAGTTATACCTCGATTGAGCCTAGACTTTGGTCTGGAGCGTTTAAATTGCTTTTTTATATATATATACTTATATATAATTGTTGTCGGACATATCCGATGAGCCCGGATTTTATATCCAGTCGTTTATTCGCTTATATATATATATATATATATATATATATATATATATATATATATATATTTACATTCCTATCGGGCACGGAGTTTACTTCGTGGCCTTTTACAACTTTTATTTATATTTTGTCCCGCTAGAGTTTACTTTGTGGCGATTGATCGCTTATGACTTTATTTACATTTTGTCCCTTTGGAGTTTACCGTGGCGGTTGATCATCCATATATATATATATATATATATATATATATATATTTACCACTTTTATATATTTACATTTTTGATCCCCCATGGAGTTTCTTCGTGGTGGTGATCATAATCAGTATATATATATATATATATATATATATATATATATATATATATATATATATATATATATATATATATATATTCTGACTTTTATATATATAATTGCTTACTACTTTCCATACAAATTGCAATATCATGTGAGCCTATGAATCATGTGATCACAGGTTAAGTTTACTGAATCTAGATTCGGTTCCCATGATGGACATTTTTTAGCTATAAGCAGCTTGTACATTATTTTACAGTGTCTGAATTTCCTTGGATGGCTGTCATGCCCATGAGGAGTTCGACACTGCTGTATATTAGTTTCTCGAGAATGCTTCGTATCTCAAAAATAAAAGCAAATAAGCCGAACATTTAATAATAAAATGGAAGTATGAAAAGGTCTCAATTCCTATTGAGCATGTGGTTTGAAAAACCTCTTTACAAAACTTCATTGATATATCTTGGTTAAAAGCGAATTTTTCTATAAAATTCAAACATTGTATATATAGTCATGAACGAGGCCTCCTGACTACTTTCAAATAACTGCACATTGATCCACACACACACAAACACACACATTCATATAACAATTTCTTTGAAAAGTGCTGGTCACCGTGGTAACACGGATGTCGGGGGGTACCTAACACCTACCCTCCGCATAATCAAGCCCCCGGACCCAAAATGAATCTCGGTTTCACAGACCTGTTTAGCAGTGTCAAAACACTGGGTCAATGTGCAAACCTTTTCGGTTGCGTTGGTGCAACCAGTTAAATACACCAACTGGCGACTCTTAAAGTCAAATCATAGACATTATACTTGTCGGACCTTTTTCACTTATTTTTTGAAACAAATCTCACATTAACATGATAACACCAAAGAACAAGTAACGAAAAGGGACACTCAAAAATCCCGACGTCGACATTATGAATATTGAACGAAAATAATATTCCTTACGAATATTAAACGAACATAATGAATATTGAATGATAATAATATTCACACGAATACGAAAAATAATATCTCTTCAGAATATAAAAAAATAATAACCCTTACTTCAGAAGAAGACTGGATACTGGAGTAGTGAAGTAGCAGACTACTCTTCTTATTTCTCTCTATAGCTTCTCTGTCTATAGCTTCTATCTCTATAATTGCTCTTGTGAGACTTAGTTAATTGGTGAGAAATGAAGGAAGAATGAGCTTCTATTTATAGGAAAATATAGTTTCGATAATTGCACGTTTTGGGGCTTAAAATATTACAGTATAATACCTTCCTCTTTTTCTTCATTTTTAATTTAGTCCTGCAAGTATTATCAAACTTGCACCACCTCCCCTAATAGTAAATTATTTGAATCAATAGTAAATCATGTGACTCAATAGTTCTAAACATGTAAAAAAAATTAATTATAGTATAGTACTGTTGATCGATTTCGCAATCAATGAATACGTACAAGTATACATGGTCAACAAGTAATAAAGTGAAAGTAGAGTATCGTTCTCACGAGGAATTATTTAATAAAAATTACCAAATACTAACTCTTAACCAAATCAATTTTATTTAAACTACTGTAAATTGTGATTTTTCTAATTAAGAAAACTAAATTAACAATTAAAAGATTATTCTAAAATAAATCAAATAAACAAAACTAAGATTTGAATGAATTCAGATAAATAAGGATTAAGACTTCAATATCTCCAATTATGAACTCTAAATCAATTATCCCAATATCCCAATATTTATGCCTACTAAATTGTTAACAGGAATTCTCAAAAGCCAAAAGTCCTTTTCCAAGTGATCAATTGCCTTCTATTTAAATCAGATTAATCTTGCTATATTCCTATGCAAAATAATTGAATTAAACTCTTTTCAATCCTAATTCCTTATGTGTTACATGCGGTGAACAGATATTTCCATTTAATTCACAAACCTAATTATTCACTTTGCAAATAACTAAGTAACATGATATCATGCCCAGTTCTAACCCTAGAATTCCTCTTTCAATTCCTTTTAGAGTAACAAGGTAATTACTAATCAGATAATTAATCAATAAGCATAAGGCAAGATAAACAACTCACTTTGACACAAATAATTGGAATAAATCAAATAACTAATTTATAGCCATAAAAGGTTCAATTGAAATCTTAATAAAAGAGTTAGTTCATAATTAAAGAATTAAAACCAAAAATCCACAACTAAATTGACATTAAAAGATAAAAGTATGATAAGAGAAGAGAATAGAATCTGTTGTCAGCAAATCTGATGCTCCCCTCTTGCTCTTGCTCTTGATCTTCAGTGTTCTTCAATTTGCTTCAATCTCCAATAGCTAATTAAGAACTAGGGTTTATATTCTAATCTAATGGAGTGTTTTATCTAGTCTAATCTATGTAAATCTCTCCTTATTTTATGCCTTACATCATGTATTTATAGGTTACAAGTCCAATTTTTAGCTTAAGAATAAACCCAATCCAATTTGGAGTCAAAAGGTGTCGAATTACGCCCCAAAAGCTGCGTTCAGCCGCTTTCAAGCCTTCCCCCAAAGGTCCTCAAATATTGGGCACGACCTCAAACATTGCTCCCAAATACCAAGATCTTTGGCATAGGCCTAAAATGGGTACCCCGGCGCTGGCCCCATTTTTTGACATTTTCTGCTCCGACGTCCTTTGGGATAATGGTCATAACGTCTTCGTCCAAACTCCGATCTCGATGATTCAAGATGTTCCGGAAAGAGGAGACGTAGATCTACAACTTTCATTCTTTAAGGTTTTCAAAATAAGGTCCCGAGAAATACTCAATTTGGATCTGAAGTGACTGCTGTGTAAATGGCAAACCGAAAACGCGAATCTAGACACCCCAAACGTCGATCCAAGTAACTTTTGTCCCAATTCCTACAAAACAATATAAAACATGCATGAATAGACACAAACACTTAAAAACTATTCTAAAAGACTTGAGAATAACAATAAATTAAGCCCGAATGTATCTAATTTATGGGTATAAAACTCACTCATCAAATACCCCCAAACCTAAACATTTGCTTGTCCTCAAGCAAAAACACAAAAGAACTAAAAATAAACAAACTAATTCAACTACATGAATGCATATGCATGATCTACTTTCTAATATACCTACGAATCCAGTAATAAATCAGTATGATATATAGCAACATGCCTTAAAGATACCAATGATACTCAAACAATATATCCAATCAAGTTAAAGTCAATAACTCTAACCAATTAGTTAATCCAAACCTGTTATCACCCATGTTGTGCGTGTGTGCTTGTTAACCATTCTAACCAACCACAATTCAAGATAATCACATAACAAACTTCTTAAAAAGAAAATTTCAGTTCCAATTCAATTACTTTTGTGAACATGACAACTCCAGTTAAAACTAAGCAATTACCAAGTCTAAGGGTAAATACACGATTTATTTATACTTTTATTCAACCACAAGGGCAGTTTTGTTCTTTCTCGTGTTTATTCATTTTTTTCTCTCATGGCTGTACAATGTCTTATTCCCTTAGGCTTTTCAGTGCTACCTTAACGAGCTTTCGACCAACGACTCCCAAGGCATTAAGACCTTAGGGCACTAGGTGTAAAGACAATCCCCTCGGGCTTACTTACTCAAGTAACAAAGGCCACAAAACTAGACAAGCATGCCACGGTGTTTATTCTTTTTTTTCCTTTTTCTGGATTTTCTATATTTTTCATCATTTCTTTTTTTCTCTTTTTTTTCTTTTTGTAATATATATATATATCCCATAGATTCCCCCAAACTCAAGCTTTTACGTAATTCCAACCTTTACCGCCAGTTCACTAATTTCCTTAAATTTTAACCAAGATTTTCCCTCAGAAACAAATTATGAAACCCTTGAACCAAGTGGATTAAAACAGTTAAACTTTAAGTGCTAACCGGTTACAAAAGTTTAAGACAGCTCGATTATCATCATGATTAAAATTTGAACTCATCATCAATTATCAACCTTTATTCAAGTTAACATTTAATACCAATCTTATCATAGGCCGAGCTAAGACCACACCAACCTATCACACAGATTCATGCAAAAAAAAAATGCAATTAAACTACATGAACACATACTAATGCAACACATATATGAATATGCAAATAACTACCATGTATTATATGCAACCTAAAAAAAACACAATGCTAGCACATAAAAAAAATGAAGTACCATGCAGATAACTAACTATATGCAATACGACACTAAAATAGTAGCTTTCTAGGCTTAGTTGGTTACTATCGGAGATTCGTGGAAAGATTTTCTTGAATCGCTACTCCATTAACTTAGCTAACTCGTAGAGATACAAAATTTGAATGGAGCAAGGAATGTGGGAAGAGCTTCGAAGAACTCAAGATGAGACTCATTTCGGCACATGTTTTGACCATACCATGTGAACGTGGTAGTTGACGTGTTGAGTAGAAGATCATATACGAGTACGAGTACGATATTATCAAAGACCCATTTCGTATAACTTACAAATGATAGAGACAGAGTTAAAAACTCTAGGGACCCACGTGATGATATACGAGTAGAATCGACTTTAATCGATAGTTAAAACCGCTCAAGCTACACACCGGAGCTGATGAATATGAAGAAGGAGGTGCAAGAAGTTGTTATTCCAAAAGCGAGAATCGACGATGTGAGGAAAGCTCAAACCTTCGATTTATTAGTCCATTTGAAATCCTCGATCGAGTAGGAACTGTGGCCTATAGACTCATTTTATCACCATGTATGTTGTGTGTTCATAACGTTTTTCACGTATCGATGTTACGAAAATATGTGGATGACCCGAACCACATTATTGAGTTAAAACCAGATGAGATAACCGAAGATTTAACGTACGGGGAGGTACCTGTCAAGATCTTGGATAGGAAGGAGCATGTCCTACGCACAAAGGTCATACCACAATTTAAACTTTTGTGGAGAAACCATGCTATTAAATGACCTGGGAGTTGGAATCAGAAATGAAAGCGAGGTATCCTCACCTTTTTGAAACACCAGGTACGTACGTCAATTTCGAGGAAAAAATTTCATAAGGATGGGAGGTTGTAAGACCCCGATTTTTTTTTAAATAAAATAGAATTTCCTTTATTTATTATTTTAAATGGTAAGGGTTTATTTGATTAATGTGGTTAGTCGTGGGTAAAATGCGCAAATATTTTAAATAAGCAAGTGGTTATAAAATTGTTGTCGGGGAATGTTCGTTTGGTCGTAGAATATTCTTGTTGTCGGAGAATATTCGTACGACGGCGCAGCTTTGTGTGGGCCCCATAACGGAAAGCGATTGGATGAAGAAAACGACAAGTATAAGTTGTTTATAAATAACGGCGTAGTTGTTACCATTAATACTGTTGGAATACCCGGTGGTTAAAACACAGTGGCACACGATATTGCACCAATTATTGATTCTTACGTAAGAAGGCACTACTAAATAATTGTTACAGTAATTACTATTCAATATTTTATTTTATTGATTCAATAATTGCTACGTTGATATTTTATATTATTGTTATTTCAATAATTGTCACTGCGCAATATTTTTCATTATCAGATCAATAATTCATATTATTGGAATAATATTATTAGATAACATTATTGACAATGTCTAGAAAGTTCTATCTAAGGAGAGGTTTGGTCACCTAATTGCTTGCGCTTGAGAAGGAGAAATCCTTATTGAAAGCCCCTCTTTCTCGAGGAGCTAGTCGATTGTCGATATTGTGATTCTGTAATATTATTTGTGGATAATTAATTATTGATTTATATGATAAGGAAAATATTTATTTTATGTAGATATAGATGGAGAAAATTTTTAATGTAACAATTGTTGAAAATTGATATTTTTTCTTTTTCTGATAAAATAATTCATTTAAATATATTATTATATTTTAATAATATAATAATGGTGATATTTTTACAACGAATGTGGGATATATGAATAAATGAGGAGGAAGAGTATTTTTGTTACTATAAATGCTGAACACATGTTAAACATGTTGGTGGACATAATTTTTGACTGAAATTTGATTATAGCCTGTAAAATCATCCGTTTATGAATTTCGGTCAATTTCTGTTTGGAAAACCTTTCTTCTGCAAAGTTGTAGAGAATGGAATTTCCTATGGAAAGGACATAAAGTTTGAATTTTTCTGATAAAAGGGCTATTTATTATGAATTATTGAAGTTCCGAAGTTCCAAAATAATTGATTTTTGAAGTTTTAATTATTTTTTGTAAGAAAAACATTTTTTTTTTCATTATTGGTGGGCCCCACATGTGTGGTAAATGAGCTGAATTCAGATTCTTTGGTGGTGGGCTTGAAAATTTAATAAATAAAATTATTTTAATAAATTTTCTACTTTGGTGTTCTAAGCAATTTCCTATAAATAGTGTGCTTAGGTTAGAATTGAAAATCACACCAGAAACTGAAGTTTTCTCTCTCTATATTATCGAGCGAATTCTTGTAAGTATTTTGATACTTTGAGTCTTGCTATACGGTGCAAGTTCCTTCAGCACTATATCTTGTATTCTAGTCAGAAGTACTGTCTTTTCGAGGCAAGGGATGTTATTTTTTAAAAAAAATGATATTATTTCTTTCAATATCATTATGCCGGAATATTGGTAAGATTTTTCTTGTGAAATTTCGTTCTTTTCATGTCGGAGTTACTATTCATGAGTTACTATTCACGAGTTACTATTTATGAGTTACTATTCACAAGTTACTATTCATGAGTTACTATTCACAAGTTACTATTCATGAGTTACTATTCATGAGTTACTATTCACGAGTTACCATTCACGAGTACTATTCACGAAGCATGATAATTTTTCTTGTGAAATTTTTACCTTTTAGTGTTAGAGTTACTATTCACGTATACGTCATTATTCATGTATACGACACTATTCACAAAAAAATTAAATTTTCTTTTCTGTGTCCAAGATTATCTTTTATGGTTCCTATCTTTGATTGGATCTATGTTTTGATCTTCATTTTTGAATTCTGCTCCACAATAGTTTATTATAGAGTATTTTTGAACTTGGATTGTCTAAAATACGAATCCTTAATATTTGTTCTTTTGTCTCACTGAATTCGTTTTCTTTAAAACATTTTTCATCATCATCAGTCTTAAATGATGATATTACTGAATATTTTTGGCCTGTAGTGCAAAGATGGTTAATTTTCTTATGAATATATTTGGCCCGTAGTGCAAAGATGTAGAGGTGTTGAGATGAACATGACCAACTAAAGAATATTTTTGGCCTGTAGTCCAAAGATGACTATTTGATTCATAATGTATATTGATTGATGTTACAGGGATCACTACACCAAAAATGGCCTCTAGTGAAGGACAAATCCTTCACTAGAGGCCCTATATCACTCACAAGTGATTTATTGCGAAGAAATATTTTCTTCACACGAGTGCTTGCATTAGACCTCCTCGCAATTGGGTATCCTTCGCTAAGTAGTAACTAAATATTTTTTGTGAAGGATATATTGTGAATAACTTTTTTATTCACAAATTGTATTTAGTAATGGAATATTGTTATTTAGTGAAAGATTTGTTTCCTTCACAGATAATATTTTAAGAAGGACTATTTGAAATTAGTGAATAACTTTATTCCCTCACAAATAATATATTGTGAAGAACAAATTAAAATTAGTGAGGAAAACAATCCTTCATTGATGACTAACTAATTAACTAAAAAAGATTTTAGTGAGGGAAATAATCCTTCATTAATGTCCATTTCTTCATTATAATATCTCATTAAAATATAAATAACAAAAAAGTGCACATAAAATTTATATATACTAAATGAGAAACTAATTATTATATCATTTCAAAAGTATATAATGTATACAAAGCTAGTATAGCCAATATACCCACTAAAATTACAAGACTTGTTATCAAAAGCAAGTGTCATATCTCCTACAATATGTATCCACATATATTACACAAGGAAGAAAATCTCTAGCTATAAGGCGTAGTAATTGTCAGCTCCTCATTATCCTCGTCTTCAAGCAAGAAGGTTGAGCCTTTAATTTCACCATGCAAGAAAAGTATCAAAACCTCTTCATACTGCAAGAAAAGTATCAAACCCCAATTTTACAAACATGAATAACAAAAGATTAACTGGCAAAACTTAAATTAAGAAAACAGTTCAACAAAATGAAAGAACAGAATATAACGATTACAAAAATTAAAATGTACATTGGTAGATATTCTTTGCGAAGACTTGTCACTAATACATAAGCCATAGGAATCATCCCCGCTTCTTGATGGGATATATCTGCTATAAAATAATAATGCAGATGAAGATTAAATAACAAAAGTATATTGATGTAGAAATTAAACCCACAAGCTGTTAAGTATATAAAATATAAGTAGTTTATAAATGAAAAATATAATTGCCCGCCCAACACAAAATCCGGTTCAAGGGATTTTCTCAAACCCTCTATATTCCAAAGGAAATTTAGGTACATATTTTTATTCTTTCGGGTTTAGTTTGGGGTGTCTATGAACTAGCACTGATTGGAACACAATCTGTCCACATAAAGTATTATGCATCTACAGAATAGCTATAAAAAAAATTAAACCCACACCCAAAACAGAGCTAAAAAAATTAAACCCACCCCCAAACCAAATATAGAATCTCACAGCCCAACAAACACACACACATGTAATCAAACAAACACACACAACTGACTCATAATGAAACAAAAATAACACAATTACAAAACATAAACCAAAATCGCATGACAAATTATTTTTTTAATAACAAAAATAAAAAACTACAAAGAATCCAGAACATATTCAATACACAATTGGTCTGCTAAGAGTCCATTGGTTGACGCAGTCATCAAATAGAACAATCTCGAAGAGGGATTTCAGTATCTAGTAGTTCAATAAAATAAACATGTTCAGAAAAAATATCAGAAACTAGAAAATAGCAAACGTAGTAAATATTTATGATCTTACTCCAAAGACCAAATACAATACAGTCAATCAAGTGCCACATTTTTCTAAATGATAATCAATAGGTTAGAATATGCTTTGATTTAGTGCACAACAAGTCAAGCCACATAAAAAATGGCAAAATAATTCCGCTCATTGCTCATGGTTGAACAGTAGCACAATGGCAAGAAAGGTTCAACATAATCATTTTTGACTAAATAGAAATTTAGAACTCCAGAGTCAAGAGACATGTTCCTCCTCCCCTGATTAGCAATACATAAATGATTTACAAGCGGAGGATACCTTGTTCCATGTAAGATATTAAAAAAGTGAATACCATCAATCACACCAAGGAACTGGTAGTCAAGAACACATCTTTCCATTAGTAAATCCCATTAGAGGTGGTTTAAAAGGCTGGGCTAACAGCAGGTCCTAGTGATAATGATACATAGTTATGTAAACTTTGTCCATGGAGGTTGAGCATAGTTTACATTCTTCGCATGGTTGTCCATACAAAAAACATGCATTATACAAAAAATTCTAAATAAGATTTTAATTTTTCCTCTTCCTAATAAAATCTACAGTATATTGGACCAAATGTCACAAGGTTTATTATGTCCTTTTGTCTGGTCAGCATAGTCAAGTGGCAGAATTACTTGATAGCTATTAACAGTAGCAGAGGTCCCTGGCTATTTGACTGAACAAAAGGGGCAGAGTAGAATAAGCGTGTCAAATTTACCCTATTGAATTCTACCAGAATAATTCTCCAAGGAAACAACTCTAGAGAATACTCGTGCGGATTAAAAGAACAAGAAAAAGAGGATCCCCAACTGGTGTCAACAATGATTTAATACTCACTAACCCTACAATAGTTCTCAGTAGCAATATGAGCAAGAGATATAGAAACAAACCTTACATTTGACACTAGATCATTAAAATCCAAAGACTCTTCACTTCGACATTCAACTAAGAACATGCATACTACTTCACTTGACTTTAGATATATCCTCTACATCATGGAAAGCTATGTACTGCCGTAATAACTTTACAATATGACTCGCAAATAAAAATTGCCTCACAAAGCCAAATATCCAATAAATCATTATAAGGTTCAAGGAATATTATAGATACAATAATTAATGCCATTTATTAAAACCTGATGTTTGACAAATAGAGTCTTGACCAGCCCCCAACTCTATCCACCATTCATCCCAGCTGATATTAAAAGAATCAAAGTGCAGAAATTCTTTGTAGGTTGTCAACGGTCCTGCAGATGCAGTCTGCACGATTAATTCTTTGGCATCCACTTCCACTTGTTGCAAAAGATAGTGTTTGTACTCTATAGTTGATTAATGTTCAATTCTAATAAACAAACTATAAATCATACAAAGAGGAGTTTACCAAACACAACTGCATTGCTCTCTTATCGCTCTTTGGCCAATAGTTACAAAACTTGTCTCTTGATTGGATATGAACCAGGCCAAAGATGAAACACTGTCAAAATTAATAGAGAGGCCAAATAAGAATATAATGTATTACTCTACCAAATTTTTTCTCGGGTTGCTTTTCTGTTTGACAATACTTGATAGCCAAACATACATCAAGATCAAATTCTAGAGAAAAAAATGTAAGGCAAACCTGAATCACAATAGTCATCCAGTAATATATTGGCTGCCTTAATATCTCTGTGAATTATCTTTGGGTCACACTGCTCATGGAGGTACAATAATCCCCTAGCTGCTCCCAAGGCAATTCTTTTCCTTATGCCCCAATCCAGAACTGGTTTTGCTGTTAATTTGAAAACCACATACTAATTCAAGTCAAAATTTATCAATTAAAAAAATTAGCATCAATGATGTTGTTACCTTTGAGACAAGAAGCAACACTTCCATTTTCAACTCTCTACTATATTCTCTTCTATAACCAGGTCTGAGCTCTGCAATAAAATCCATTTCAAACATATACAACATATAACAACATTATTTAACAAAGTGAACAACGTTGTAAAAAAGCCTAGGAATTAGAGTTTCCATCATCTGAATATGAACAAGAAGAACGCTGGCAGTAGATTATAGTAAATTATATAGACATATAGATAAATTATATGTATATTTTTTCATATATTCTAAAAACAAAGTCCAAGAAAATGTAACAAACCAAATCTAGTAATTAATAATGCACATGCATAAGAAGCAGGAATTCAAGACTACAAATACACTACCCATTTACTTTCATCTTTCAGCAATGAAAACTTGTTAATGTATGTAGAATTACATTTTTTATGCAGCATGGCTATGCTAACAACAACTATCAGTTATCACAAATTCTAATTCTCACCTCCGTAACATGATATATGAGTTCTCCATTGTAAGACAAATTTGTATGAGGCACTGGCAGAGTCTTGCATGGGAGCAAAGTGTTGTAATTGATAGGAACTAAGATATGGACTTACAACTTGCATCAAGAAGCATACTGTTAATTTTTACCATTCTTTTAAATTTGAAACTCTTAGATTGTTAATTGCCTTCAGAACTCTGACGCATATGTGGCTTCTTTATACAACTTGCAGAACTAGGAGTTCTGCTATTCAATATATATATATATATATATATATATATATATATATATATATATATATATATATATATATATATATATATATCATAATAATAACAATAATAATAATAATAATAATAACAGTAATTATAGTAATAATAATTTGACTTAGCCAACTAGATATTAGCAATGATTGTAAGTGCAATCAAAAATAGTAGAAGCATTTGAAAATAAGCAGTAAACAACTTAGTAGTACAACTGACTCATCCTCGACAGTGTTTTTCACTGCTCTAAACCTATCACGAAAACATCCTTAATTTGGGCAATAGTATGGTCATTAGGGCCTGCACCATTTAACATGGCAAAGCAAGTTAGCTCACTACTGCGGTAACCAGAATCATCGAAATAACACATACCGTTAAGTGGTATGGATAAAGAAACAAGTTCTTCAATAAATACGTTGAACATTTGATAAAGTACAAAATTAATTAATTCGTTAATTTTTCTATCAATTTAACAGCTGGAAGTCCTAAATCTAAAGTGCATTAACATCTTATCAGCCTTATTATATTCAACAAGAAAAGATATGCATCAGAGCTTGTATTTTGTTAGATACAATAAGCTAAATAAGCATTTATTCAAAGATATAAAATATGTTACCTTGTGGAGATGGAACGACATATCCCAACTTCAATAATAATATCACTTGGAAGGCCAGTTGTGCAGAACCTACAATTATTTTGACAAATTAATGTTTAAGATTACAGTTTGAGAAGTCAAAATCAAAAGGTCAATATATCTTTAAGTGATGATCACATTACAAGAATTAGGAGTATTATTTTCTTTAATACAAGCTATCAAGTCAATTTCTTTCAGTAATATACTTTGATTGGCATTGTGAATCTATTATTACTTTCAGAATCAAGAAGCAACTTTCAGCTTTTGGATTGACTTTTTTGGCCCAAGTATTCAGATTTTTGCAAAATCTGAAAAGCAAGGGAGCTACTTTTTACAAGAATCCAAATAAGCAATAATCATAATCCTAAAGGGCTCAATATCTAAATTCTAGAGCAGAAAGGGTATACCCATATGATAAAACCAACTTTTTATGTCTAGAAGTAATACTGAATAGGTCATAAATTATGAATTTTTTGTGGCTGGTCAAGATATAGCAAAGCAAATCAAACATCTATAAATTTAAGAAACAACAAAATGCTTTCACATTTTCATTCAGTTTAGCAGTACTATCGTCAATATTATCATCCTTAAATCATTGAAGCACACTCCCCAACCTTTTTACTTGTAATTTAATGAAGAAGCAAACCAACTAATGGGGGGAAAAGAAAATCAATAGCAAGTACTACTTTAATCAGACAAACAAATATCCAAACTGTAAAAGTAACCTCCACTAATCGCAATCAGAAATTTTAAAACCAAAAACTGATGTCAAAGACCAAATTATGAGACAATATTTGAAGAAGTATATATCCAAGTACTGTAACTAGGCAACATATTAAAATACCACAAGCTTTTGGAATTGCCCCGGTAATATGAATTAACCCATCACATACACCAAAAGCATACATAACAACACATACAGGATGAAAATTTAAAAAAAAAAATGGCGCTTTCAGCAGCTCAAGTCATCATAGAACTTATAATATTTTTATACTGAAAATTTCAAATTGTCACACCTTCCTAAAGGATTGCCCTTATCCAGAATAGTCATATCTGCACAAAAGTACACACGCGCATCAAAAAACTGTCATTCCCCTGCTTAAGTGCATATGCCCTATGCAGATATCAATATACTAGTAACTTCTGAAGGGTTAGAAAAGAGTAACTTCTGAAGGGTTTTATCTATATTTTTGACACCATCATCATAACTTTCTACCTTTTGTGGCTGGGTTTGCTGTGTCGTGAGCAAAGGGAATTGATCTTGAGGTATACTTAAACTCCACCGTTAGGGCAGACAGTGAGACGCAATTTTAGTGCCCTAGATGAGCAGCGCTAGCTTAGATCGGGAAAGGATGTTTAAAAGAGATTTGCGATGAAGATTTGGCTACGAAATTTGGTGATAATAGCAGACAGATTGATTGGAACTAAAGTGGAGTGGAAGTGGAAGAAAATTAAATCTAGACTATCTGTATATGGGTGAGTTAAGACGAATAGATTGAATTTTAAGGGGAGAAAGGAAATAAGCGAGTTAACTCTTACTTAATTGTTGACTCGACGAGTTGTTCAATTGAAAGCTGAGTTCTTTAATTGAACGGATAGTTTTTATATAAGGTATTGATTTATATTCACCATAATTAATTTTAAAAAATTATTTAGAATAAAACAACCACCAATTTTATCTCTCACAAAAAAACTCTGAACAATAATATATAGTGAGTAATAATTCATTCATTAATAATTTTTTTTCCTCGCAAAATTTCATTATAAATTGGCACCAAAAAGCATTCTATCACCTCAATTTTGTGAGGAAAAAAATATAAATTGTGAAGGATGTTTCTTTCGCTAATAACTATATTGTCACTATACTTTTTTTCTTCATTGTTCCTTCGCTAAACAACTCCTCATGCGAAGGAATAAATTCCTTCTCAAAATTTCTAGAGGCCATTTTTGGTGTAGTGGATAAAATATTGATGATGGACTTTTAAATTCATAGATGATAGTAGATTTCATTCTCTACATAACTCTTCTAATGAATTATTGTTTCTGCTGCAGTTGTTGATCTAAAACTTGTTGTCTATTGTATTCTATCATATTTTTCCCTATTGAGGACTAACGATAATTTGTTGTACATTATCTTAGTCATAATATTCTTTACTGGGCTAGTTGAGCTCACCCTTTTCCTTTTTGTTCTATTTTTCTTCTCAAGAGGCGAGAATATAGGGGGAACTAGTTGGGGTGTGGAGTGATGGTTCAAGATAGTTGTTTTAGTAGTCCTCACTATTTTGTAAAATAATATATCAATAATTGTAATGAGGGCTTTATTTGGGTGTGGATATTGTCTAGAAGACAATATTTGTATTTAAATTCACAGTATATGTGTTGTCGTATTTTGCACGACAATTGTAATAATGAAGTTGTAGTTATTTCTGTACCATGTATTTGGCGACTCAGAATTGGTTGGATGGAATGGACCTATTTTGGGGGCGTCACACGGGTACCTATCCTCAAATCTAACACTCAAGTGCTCCCCAGAATAGGGAACCCATGTGATGACATCCGTTGTCAACAACTCTAGCTGTAGGCGGCAATGAGTGAAACCCTCAGCAACATGGACCTCCACCAGTATGGAATAATGCCATCTTCGTCCTCGTGGATAGGTGTCTAAACCTAACACGCTCACAGGACGCAAACATGGAAGCCTCTCATAGGCCCAAAACTGCTAACACAAAGGCAACATCGGCTGTCAGTCAACACTCTTAACCTGTACATGGGAAAAGATAAGAAAAATACTCACCAGCAGAAATGGGTAGAATCCTAACCAAGCCTCGGTCAAGCCTTGCGATCGCATGCGCATTCCCCTAAGGAAGTAGGCAAAGGTATAGGAACCCCAATCATAGTCTCCTATACGGTCCACGTGTCGAGTGGTAATGATCAAAGCGAAGGACACCGTAAAGAGTTTTCTGTTATGAAGCAGCCCCTAATGATCATTAGGAACAATCGCCGAAGAATGCAATCCCTGACTCTCACACCTATCCATAGTCATATACATCCTACATGCATTAATAGATCACAGTAAAAAATCTGTAAGTGTAGTCTAATTACCAGGATTATTTTGCTTTTCTACCTTTACTCATTTGTCCTCAAATAGGATAATAAATGACAGTAAAAGGTGCCAATTTGACTGTGTCAAAAGTTAACTTTTTTCACATCATTATATTCAGCATGGTTTAATACTAACATTTGCTATGTTGAATATTTTTTATCATGTCATATCAGCATGCATATTAACTACTACGTGTCTAAATGCATTTCATGTGATAAGTCATTTTCCAAAGGAAAGAAACTGGAAAAGAATACATGCATATGTTACCAGGACAGTGAAGAACGCTTGTACGGTGGCAGAATATGCAGAAAGTTGCCCGAACTCAGCAAGTCTAAAGAAGAGCTCTTAGATTTCTTTCGCAGCGCAGCTTGAAAATGACTTATGAAGACAATCTGCAGGCTTTACATAGCCATGGTTGGCTGCAGGTCCACCTGTGACTTCTGCAGGTGTACCTGTGGCACTCTTATGTGGGTCCCACACCTCCGGCTCATTCCAGTTAGAGTTGCAAAGGAGGTCTCACAAGATGAAAAGGCCAAATCAGGAATAAAAATGCTACGCGATGGAGCAGGATAGCCTGGAATCCTGGTTTGCACGAGTTAGCATCTGGCTCCCTACGTCTCTTATTGGTATTCGCCTGAATGTAGGGTATACTATACCGATGAGCTCAGCTTTTACAAATCATGCTCGGCAATACCTCACAAAGGTTCGATGCCATCAGTGTTGGGTCACAGCCCTAACACGTATCCCCTGGCGGGGGTTACAATGCCGAAGTTACGAACTGATGATGTATCCCCGGCGGGGGTTACAACACCGAAGTTTCAAGTATCCACGTGTCCCCGACGGGGGTTACAGTGCCTCAACCATTGATACACACATCAATGAAGGTCAAAAAACCTTAACGTTATATCATTCGATGGCAAGTAAACCCATCGAAGCAACTTATCCATGTTTCCCCAGCGGGGGTTACCACGCATTCTCGATACACACATTAATGAAGGTCAAGCAACCTTGATGTTATATCAGCCGATGGCAAGTAAACCCATCGAAGAAGCTTATCCATGTATCCCCGGCGGGGGTCACAATGCGATGCAACCATTGACACACACATTAATGAAGGTCAAGCAGCCTTGACAATGCACCAGCAGGGATCTATCCAGTGATACACACATCAGCGGAGGTCAGGCAACCCTGGCAATACCTACTGTTGGCAGTAACTCCGACAGGATGATGTGATATATTATACACATCCTCAAACAGACAAAGCTTTATCCCCACAAATCTTTTGTACATAAGAGGCACCTCTATGGAATATAAGTCTGTGTCTAGGATTCAAGACTTTGGTGATAGCCCCAACGTCAACATCCTTGAAGACTTGGATTACATGTCCAAGATATTACTGATTGTCATCCTAACAGGATTAACAGGGAACCGACAATCATTTTCATCATGCATCATACATTTGCATCATGTTGCTGCATATAGCATCATGATTATCTTGTTGCATTTCAAGTGTCTAGGATTCTTTATCCTATCCATGCCTTGCATTGCATGAATATGATAAAGAGGGGCATCTGTAGACATTCCAAATTTTTTGCACACTACTTACTAACATTGTAGGAGGGCAGATTCGTCTTTCAGAGATAACCCTGGAAGACAACTCACATCCATTTTGGATACTACCAAAAATTCAGTCTCAACTCCGGAACACACCCCAGGAGTATCATTTCCAACCTCGGCGATAACCCTGAGTTTCGTCCTTGGTGATAAGCCCAAGGAATGCTGTTACAATTTCAGCGATAACTCCAGAAATGCTTGTTTCAAATACATGCTATCAGCTTTAATCTCAGACCTCCTGCCGAGGCACTCATACCTCAAACCCAGAGCTAACACCAGGTAGACAGGCACATTTACAGATGACCTTGCAGCATTCAAACACCTTCCGTAGTCCAATCTCAGATGTAACCCTGAGCAACGTCTGCTTTCAACTCAAACCGGAGATAACCTCGGTGAGGAGTCAAATATCATTTTGCCACCTCAACACCTGCGCGTAGTCTCAACACTTCATACATACAAACATACAACAATGTCCTACAAGAACCAAAGAGTTCTAATCCCGAGTGACTATTACGCATGGCAGCACACCAGATAGAATTTGAAGCTTGAAGACCATGGGCATGGTCCCCTCTTCTTGACTTCATACAACCTCTAATCCCATGTCATTGCATAACTCACGACACAAGTGGTCCGAAGAAGGTCTTATATACCTCGTTCGGATGCTCAGATTGAATTTCTATAAGTTCGAGTGGATATTATAGTGCATGAGTGCACGTACTTTGAGACGACGAAACCATGGAGTCAGGGGCACTTGCTTAGCCAGTGAGTACATCTCACACTGCCGCAGCAGTACACTGTGGCTCCCCCCTCTATAAATATAGGGCTTGGGGTGGTCATTTAGAAAAAAAAAGAGGCTAGAAAGCCTTGTCCAATTTGCTTTGTACATACCCCATATTGAGTGTTTCCTCATTTTAAACATCTGTTAGCTCACATATAGCTATATTTTTACTGGCGGGAGCTGAGTTTTTATCCATATAGAGTTATAAAAGCCAACATTGATAGCCCACTGTAAGCCTTCTCACACTCTATAAAGCCTTTCTCTTCATCTTTGCACACACTATTCTACACATTGAGAGTCGTGTTGTGTGCATATGCCTGCACTTCGGTCAAGTAGTTTTTATTTCATCTCGTATATATATACTTATATATGTATATATTTATATATGGACTAACATTATCGAGTTATGCCTCGATTGAGACTAGACTTATGTCTGGAGCATTTACTTGTTTTATATATATATATATATATATATACTTATAACTGTTGTCAGACATATCTGATGAGCCTGGATTTTACATCCGGTGCATTTACTGTTTATATATATATATATTTACATCTCTGTCAGGCCTGGAGTTTACTTCGAGGCCTTTTATTACTTTATTTACATTTAGTCCTGCCTGGAGTTTACTTCATGGCGGTTGATCGCATTTACTGCTTTATTTACTTTTCTGATCCCCCATGGAGTTGCTTCATGGTGGTTGATCATGTATATATATATATATATTTACTGCTTTTATATATTTACATTTTTGATCCCCCATAGAGTTGCTTTGTGGTGGTTGATCATGTCTTTATATATATATATATATATATATATATATATATATATATATATCGCTTTTATATATTTACATTTTCGATCCCCCATTGAGGTGCTTCGTGGTGGTTGATCATGTCTGTATATATATATTTATAGCTTTTATATATATAACTGCTTACTGCTTTTCATATAAACTGCGGTATCATGTGAGCCTAGGAATCATGTGAGCCTAGGAATCATGTGATGATATATTCATTCTATTGAATCTAGATTCAGTTCCCGTGATGGACATTTTTCAGCTGTAAGTAGCTTGTACATTATTTATAGTGTCTGAATTTTCCTTGGATGGTTGTCATGCCCATGAGGAGTTCGACACTGCTGTATATTATTTTCTCGAGGATGCTTCGCATCTCGAAAATAAAAGCAATCAAGCCGAACATTTAATAATAAAAATGGAGGTATGAAAAGGTCTCAATTACTATTGAGCACAGGGTTTGAAAAACCTCTTTTTACAAAACTTCACTACTATATCATGTTTAAAATTAATTTTTTCTATAAATTCAAACCCTTTGTATATAGGTGCGAATGAGGCCTCGCACTACTTCTAAATAATTGCACATTGATCCACACACACACACACACACATTCATATAACAGTTTCTTGAAAAGTAGCGGTCACCGTGGTAACACGGATGTCAGGGGGTTCCTAACACCTTCCCTCCGCATAATCAAGCCCCCGAACCTAAATGAATCTCGGTTTCACAGACCCGATTAGCAGTGTCACATCACCAGGTCAATGTGCAAACTTTTTTCGGTTGTGTTGGTGCAACCAGTTAAAAACACCAACTGGCGACTCTTAAAGTCAAATCGTCGACATTATACATGTTGGACCTTTTTCACTTCTTTTTTTAAACAAATCTCACATAACAATGAGAACACCAAAGAACAAGTAACAGTCCTATCCGTGTTAAAGTGTCGGATGTTGAGGATGAGGAAAAGGATGTACCAATTGAGGTTCCTGCTCCTGCTGCACGTGTTCCCCATAGGGATTTGCTAGGTATTCAAGTGGCGAACCCAGATCTTCTAGGTGACTTGAGTCGGCATCCTTCAGTCTACCTGCATACACATGAGGTATGAAGTTAGATCTTAATCTTCCTTATTTACTATTGATGAGGAGCAAAGGGTTCTGATGTTGATCTGCATTTGATGTAGGTCCCCAACTTTACATATCCTCGAGGGAATTGATTCAACATCCATTCTATGTATCATGCTTTGCACGATGACTATAGAGCGATTGTACATGGCTGGGGATTTGGGATGTTCTTTTCCATTCTTCCCCGTCGTTGTCCCAGGGTTACCTCGGGGCATTATCTCGCTGTTGGTTTCACTGCACTCGATCCACTCCATTCTTTGGATCTGTGAGGTGATGATGACGCCGATGGATTGGCGGTTTATCACGGTATGGAGTTTGGAGGGATCCGATTGCCTTGATCTTTGGATATTACCCCTCTTGCGTCGAGATCCTTGTTGGGAGTTCCGGCGGAGGCGCTCAAGGGCAGGACTATTCGTATGTCCTTTGAGCGTAGATGCTATGAGCGGGCTATTGAGTGAGCCCATACCAGATGACGTGAGAGTCAGGGATCGCATTCTTCGGCAATTGTTCCTGATGATCATTAGGTGCTGCTTCATAGCAGAAAACTCTTCTACGGTGTCCTTTGCTTTGATCAGCGCCACTCGACACGTGGACCGTATAGGACACTATGATTAGGGTTCCTACACCTTTGCCTACTTCCTCAGGGGAATGTGCATATGATCGCAAGGCTTGACCGAGGCTTGGTTAGGATTCTATCTGTTTCTGCTGATGAGTATTTCTCTTATCTTTTCCCATGTACAGGTTAAGAGTGTTGACTGACAGTAGATGTTTACCTTTGTGTTGGCGGTTTTGGGCCTATGAGAGGCTTCCATGTTTGCATCCTATGAGCGTGTTAGGTTTAAACACCTATCCACAAGGATAGAGATGGCATCATTCTATACTGGCGGAGGTCCCTGTTGCTGAGAGTTTCACTCATTGTCGCTTACAGCTGGAGTTGTTGACAGCGGATGTCATCACATGGGTTCCTATTCTGGGGAGCACTTGAATGTTGGATTTGAGGATAGGTACCCGACTGGAGTTGAGTACGTTATTTCCACCTGTAGGATTCCTCTCTTCACAAATGGAGGAAGGGAGCTCTATTTAGGAGAGCGTGCTATTAGGAGCACTACAAGAGAGATTCGCATGCCGATCTTTCCTCCTGCCAGGCGTTATTGGCCTGTTTCGCAGTCACCCGTCATTGATATCCCATTGTTGGGGATTGATGGTTTCACATTGTCAGAGGGTCCCTGCACTCAAGAGATGTTCCAGCATTGGTGGTTCCCTCATACCATTGGAGCTCAAACCCGCGCCACATAATTTATGGGGGATATGGTTCCAGGATCCGTGATGATGACGGATTGGCTAGCCTGTGTCAGAGATCTGAATCACGTGACACAAATTCACATTTTGACCCGACAGCTGGACTGGGCACATTTCTTTATCCGGCACTTGGGCAGAGATCCTTCAGAGGCATATACTTTTGATCCTTCCAGCTCTGGCGCTGGCCCCTCAGGTGACCCATATATCTTTGCCAGTACAGATCCTCCCTTGTATAGGCCTTACATCCCTGTAGATAGAGATCTAGTGACTCAAGAGGAGTTACATCAGGTGGACAGGATTGACAATGTAGACATTGATACCATTGACTTCTTCTGATGTATATTTCTCATTATCTCTTTTGATAGGCCTCTATTAGACATTGGGTAGCTTCGCCTCATTTTTGCTATATCTTTTGATAGGCCTCTGTTAGTTGTTGGGTAGCTTCGTCCCATTTCCCTGTATTTTAGCTGTACAGAGATGTATTAGATGATGATATACTTAGGAATGTATGTACAGTTTTCCATTCCCTATATCATATTGCCATCTATTATATCACGCATGTTACTATGTTATGCATATATATGTATGTCTAGAGATATTCAACATTAACCCCTGGACGGTCTTATGACATGGCCCGTACAGATGTCTTCTTCGACAGTTAGCCGTATTGATCATACCCCACCATTTTTTGTGACATCGGGTATGAGATCGTGGTATGATAGCATGTCACCATCAGACAGGGTGACTGTAGATCATTTGTTGCAGCATACTATGACCCTGTTGATGTTTCATGTTCCCATAGTATTCATAGAGGGTATGCTAGAGCATTGGGTACCGGAGAGACATGTTTTTTGATTCGGGACCCAGGAGTTGACTCCTACTCTAGAGGAGTATGCACGGTTGACGATGCTGTCGTTGGATAGACCTTACGTGCACATGGCGATCAGAGATATGAGTAGGCAGTTCATGACCTTTACCGGATTGAGGCGTAGAGTGGTACAGGATGAGATCACATCTGGCCACGTGATATCCTAGCGTTTTCTGTTTGATAGATTTGGCTCTGAGGATAGTTATGCACGATATTCTGGGGATTTCACCACACCAGAGGATCATTGGCGTTTGGCCAGAGTGGATGTATTGCTGTTATGCGTACTGTCATATGTCTTTATGCCACGGTATATGGATGAGTTGGACATAGGCGTCATTATGGCAGTGAGAGCTCTCAGGGAGGGTCACACCATCATACCGATGATTATGGTAGAGACTTTGAGGTCGGCCATATATTGCTGCACTTATTCGGTAGGAGTGTTCATAGGCAGCTCGGTCATGCTGTACTTGTGGTTTATATCACACTTGAGATCGATTGGCACATTCAGACGGCATGGGTATTGTTTCACCCATAATATAGCTATGTCATACTCCTTTCAGCCTGCAGAGTGTACAGATACTACTTCTTAGTCAGCTTTCCTGGCAGGTATTGGAGATCCGTTTGCTATATTGTCGTGTTCAGGGCTTAGTTCACCCTACAACTTCATTACTCATGCTCCGGGCATAGATTATCTTCCTCTAGCTGGTTTGAGAGGCATGATCACCTACCACCCACTGGTCGTGATGTGTCAGTTTGACCAGTTTTAGGATTTCCATCCATTTGAGGGGGCAGTGAGTCAGCACTTCGCTTCACACCGTTTATCAGCAGAGGACAGATCCAGGTTATATGCCTGTTGGGATCAGCAAGAGCTGGCTGAGTTTTCTGTCAGTCATCCGTGTTATTCTGCAGAGTATTCAGCATTGATGGAGACAAAGACTGCATCGACTATGGTAGTATCCACAGTGCAGGATATTGATTCTGACGACGAGGAGCCTATGGAGGAGGCTGATATTCCCATCAATGGGGATTTGACGGCTGGGTTGCCAACATTTGTGATGGATTCTCCCACCCCGAGTGCCACTGTTATTTAGTATTCAGCATAGCATTTGGAGCAGAGCCTATATCTGATGACCTATGAGAGAGATCAGGCTAGGGCCTCGATGTTAACAGCTCTTGATGGGAGAGACACCGCTCTGTTAGAGAGGGATCAGGCTAGATCAGCCAGGGATGCATAGATTATGGAGTGGGATGCCGCCCTATCTGCTAGGGATGTGGCCATTGCAGATAGTACTTCAGTGAGATCTCATACGACTGGAATCCTTGACGATATGAGTGCATACATCGATGAGCATCATTCCACCATACAGTTAGCCTCTGATTTGCTAGCTCGTGTAGATATCATTGGGCAAGAGCTTGCAGCTTTACCTCATTCTTTAGAGATGGATTCCATGTTAGATCTGATAGTCCGCATACACACAGATCCGTAGATAGCTTTGTATTTTCCTGCACAGACTAGCTTAGCCATTTTGTTATGTACAACACATATGTATATATCAAATAGTATTATATATGGCAGAGAAATATATTTTGATTTACTTCCCTTTCAGTTGTGCCTTGCTACTTGCTTGATATTTGCATGTTTGTTCAGGGCTTTTGATCTTGTTACATTCTAAACTTATCCTTGATATGTGGACATTAAGACATCGCAGGATCTCTCAGAACAGATCATTGATTTCTGTATATCCCTACCATCTTTGGTGTCTTGGGACTGGTATCTGTATAGAAATGTGGAGAGGGGAGTGGCTTTTCCTCTCTGAGATTGACCGCACCACAGATGGTCGCCAGTACTTCTGTTTGTGAGAAGCCTAGTTAATTCCATCTCTTATGAATTGGTGTTGCTCTTTGAGGCACAACCGCAGCTTAGATGGTCACCGAATCTCCTATTTGTGAGGAGAGGTTAGATAATTCTATCCCTTTGGTCTGAAGCCGATGAAATGTGGTGGATTAAAGTTTGATCCCAGTACCGTGTGACAAGTATTTTTATTCTGGTAGGGGTTAGACTGAACCATAAATGGCTGCCTACGTACTCCTATTGAAGAGGAGATCAAGTCTGCATAGTTCGAACCTGGTGTAAGAGGTTCAACGCTGAATGTGAAGGCAGATGGATGTATAAGCTTTATTGATGAAGAAGGGTGTAGAAGGATTTTTCTTGTTTTTATTTTTGTAGAGAAAGGGTAGAAATGTTTTTGTTGTTTTTTGTTTATTGCGACTGAGCCATATAGCATATGGTTGTCTACGTACTCCTGTGTGTCAAGGAGATCAGGTCGACGTAGTTCGCCCCTCAGGACGAAGTGCAGCCGAAGAGAAGTGTGAATCCCATGTGCAGGCTATACTGCGGGGAGAAGAAAGTTTGATCCCATGATTGGGACAAACTACAGGTGTGGAAAAAGTTTGATCCCGTCTTCAGGACAAACTACAAGCGTAGAAAAGTTTAATCCCATCTTCAGGATAAACTACAGGTTTGAAAGGTTCAATCCCGTATTCAGGATAATCAAAATTGTGTGAACTGTTTGAACTGAGATGAAACCAGGCTGCTGGCTTAAAGCGTATGTTTCCCTGAGGGGCGGAAGAGTTTGTAAAAAGAAAGGGTTCAAAACCGAAATAATTGGTGATTGGATGATCCATACCAGGATGTTCGCTTGATGGTAACTTCAGACATAGTACCGTTTCACGGTGTCCGAGTTGGTAAGCTGTGGAAATTCATCGCCATCCATTTCCTGTAGTCTGAGAGCACCTCCTGTCAATACCTCCTTGACAACAAATGGGCCTTCCCAGTTAGGAGCGAATTTTCCCTTAGATTGATCTTGGTTGTCAATGATCTTCTTTAAAACCAAGTCATGTTATTCAAACTGCCATAACCAGACTTCTCTGTTGTAGGATCGTGCGATCCTTTGCTGATATAACTGACCATGGAAGATAGTCCCGGTTCGCCTTTCGTCTATTAGACACAATTGGTTATACATGTCTTGTACCCATTGGTCTTCATCCAACTGAGCATCCATCAACACTTTGAGGGATTCCATTTCCACCTCTATGGGGAGCACTGCTTCCATCCTATAGGCTAATGAGTAGAGGGTTTCCCCAGTGGAAGTACGCAAGGAAGTTCTGTAGGCTAATAAAGTCAAAGGCAAGAGGTCAGGCCATCCTTTGTGATTGGCAGATATTTTCTGCAAGATCTTCTTGATATTTTTATTAGCCGCTTCAACAGCACCATTCATCTTTGGATGGTATATGACGGAGTTAAGGTGTTTGATGTGGAATTTACTACATAACTCCTCCATCATTTTGTTGTTGAGGTTCTTAGCATTGTCTGACACAATGACCTCTGGTTGTCCATATCGACAGACGATATTATTTCTGATGAAAACAATGATGACTTCTTTAGTAACCCCAGGGAAGGAGGCTGCTTCTACCAATTTGGTGAAGTAGTCAATCATGGTGAATATGAATCGATGTCCATTACTGGCTTTGGGCTCGATGGGCTCGATCACGTCCATTCCCCACATCGAGAAGGGCCATGGCGAACTCATATTGTGGAGTTCCCTTGGAGGGGCGTGGATAGCATTCCCATGAATTTGGCATTGATAGCATCTCTTGACATGATCATCACAGTCAGCTTTGAGCGTAAGCCAATAATGCCATGTTCTTAGGATCTTCTTAACAAGTAGGGGTCCGCTCATGTGAGGGCCACATACTCCACCATGGATCTCATCCATGAGCCTCTGAGCTTGGTCGTTATCCAGACATCTGAGGAGACCTAATCCTGCATCTCTCTTGTAGAGTGCATCTCCGCTCAGATAGAATTTCATAGCAAGTCGATGGATCCTCCTTTTCTCAGTTAGGCTCACCTCAGTAGGTGTAGATCCATCTTATAGATACTCCTTGATGTGCTGATACCAAGGGTGGTGGATGGGAGGTAGCTCATCCGATACTTCTCCAACATAGTTCCCATAAGTTGGGGCCTTTTGCAGGGCAAATGTGATGTTTGGCATGTTTTCCTTGTCAGGTATGTGAATCAAGGAGGCCAACGTTACTAGTGCATCCGCAAAATCATTTCTATTACGAGGAATGTGTAGAAAGGAGATTTCTTCGAACTCTAAAGCCATCTGTAAAACTTGTCGATGGTAAGGCAGTAAATGTAATTCTTTGGTTTGATAGATTCCCGTGGATTGTTTGATTACCAACTCTGAATCCCCAAAGGCGAGTTAATTGCACGATGCCCATTGAGCAGGCAAGTTTTAGCCCATGATCTGACCTTCATACTCATAAACCGTATGTTGTTAGTCTTGACAAACTATAATTTGACGGCGACGTGAAACTGCTCCCCCGTACCGCACTCTAGAACTGCTCCAGCTCCAGAACCTTCTGTGTTAATAGCTCCATCAAAATACATTTTCCATGTGTGGCATGCATCGTATTGATGGTATTGCTGAACTGCCATTACCCCTTCATTGGGGAAGTATGTTTCTAAGGGTTTGTAATCCCCTGCAGGTGCGGCGGCCAGTTGATCCGCAAATCCTTGACCTTTGACAGACTTTTACGTCACATAGACGATGTCAAATTTCTGTAGGATCAACTGCCATCTGGAAAGTCTACAATTCAGTATGGGCTTACTGAACACATACTTGAGAGGATCCACGCGGGATATGAGATGGGTTGTGTGACCATGGAGGTAATGTTGTAACCTCATGGAAGCCTATGCTAAAGCACAACAAGTTTTCTCAATCGAGTGTACTTGTGTTCAGCGATCTTTGAATCTTTTCTTTGAGGTAATAGATAGCTCGTTCTTGGCCTCTATCATCTTTTTGCCCCAGCATAAAGATCTGACCCATGGCATTGTCAATAATGGACAAGTACATGAGCAGGGGAACATCATCCACAGGTGGTACCAAAATAGGAGCGTTAACCGGTTTGCTCTTTAATGGTAAAGAAGGCTTTTTGACAAATCATCATTCCATTTCATGGAGGAGTTCTTCCTTAACAACTTGAAGATGGGCTCATGAGTTCTTTGTGAGTTGAGAGAGATAAACTCGCTAATGAAGTTGATTCTTCCCAAAAATCCTCGTATTTCCTTCTCTATCTCGAGGAATGGGCATTTCCTTGATGGCCTGGATTTTGGTAGGATCCAGTTCAATCCCTGTGTGGCTAACTAGGAAACCTAGCAAATTGCCTGACTTAACACCAAAGGCGCACTTAGCTGGATTCAACTTCAAGTTGTACTTGCGCAACCTGTTGAAAAGCTTTCTGAGATGGTTAAAGTGGTCTTCCTTCTTTCGGGATTTGACAATGATGTCATCCACGTAGATCTCTATCTCCTTGTGCATTAAATTATGGAAAAGAGCCATCATAGCTCGTTGATAGGTTGCCCCGGCATTGATGAGACCGAATGATAATCTTCTGTAGCAAAAGGTTCCCTAAGGCGTGATGAAAGCAGTTTTCTCATGGTCTTCGTCAGCAACCATAATCTGATGGTACCCCGCAAAGTAATCCGCAAAAGAGTACATGCCGTATTAAGCAGTATTGTCAATAAGAATGTGGATAAAGGGCACGAGAAAGCTATCTTTAAGGAAAGCTTTGTTCAAATCCCGGTAATCCACGTAAACTCGCACCTTTCCTCCGGATTTAGGCACGGGAACAATATTGGATATCTACTCTGGATATGTAGACACCATGATAATGCCAGCTTGAAATTGTTTCATAATTTCTTCTTTAAACTTTAAACTTTAAACTCCATTCAGGTTTCAATCGCCTGAGCTTCTGCCTAACTGGCTTGAATCCTTCTTTAATGGGAGGATGATGAAAAACAATTTCAGTGGACAAACCCACCATGTCTTCATGAGACCATGCAAACACATCCTGGAATTGGGTTAATAGTGTAACCATGTCATTCCACTGGTTTGGGGTGAGGTCTAAACCAATCTGGATTAGCTTAGGGATTTCTAAGGTTCCAAGATTGAAAGAAGTGGTCTTGTTAAGGTTCGGTTTAGGTTTGTCTGCGATCCATTCCTTAATCTCCTGAGGTGTCTTAATGTCCTCTTATATTTCCATCAAGTCTGAGTCCAACTTTGCATCAAAGTTACAGCCCTTATGGAGAGAAGGCACCTCATCAGCAAGTACAGACACATCTAAATTCAGAGTCCTGAAACAAAATATGCTTTCACTTAATATATGCAACTGTTTGATCATACAAAAGTGTTAGCATGTACTTGATAAAATAACTACTAATACTGTATAGAAAAGTAAGCAATTAAAGTTATCTACAGGGCAGAGGGATCTCTGCCCGTTTTACCCTCGTCGACCAATGCATGGAGTACTGCTCCAATTGTCGAGGGCAAAGTCCTGATGGATTGCAGTGATGGAGGGATTGTCATTGCCCTCCTTTTCTTGGATGATAACTATGATATCTGGGCAATCATCGTCTAGGGTGTATCTGTTTGTATGTTCATCATGGACAATGATGCGTATGCCTGACATCATCAAGGCGATGTCATGTTTATGCTTTCGTTCCTTTTCTTCCACTTTGGGATCAGGAATCAACACCTCTTTTACTTTGATTGGCACTAGTTTGGGAAACAGCATAGCCATAACATGGACTAGCACCTTTACTGGAGACTGTATCAGCTCATGTGGTGCAGATGGAAGAAATTGTTGTGTGGCAGAAACTTGAGGAACCTGCTTGTGCCTATGAGGATTCCTGGGACTGGAACTAGCAACATAGCCTATCCCTGCTAATTTTTATAAAGCCCTTGTCCAGGCTGATGACCCAATGACAACATTTCTTGAGTGGCTGACATAACCTCGGCTAAAATCTTGGGTATGGGAAGTGGTGCTCCAATAGGATGATATTGCGTGTTACTCACTTCCAAAGTATGAAAACTGGCCGGCTCAACTTCTGAATTGAAGTTGATGATTGGTAGATTTCCTTATTCAGGACATTTCGGCTCAGCGTTGATAGTGACTAGACTGTTATGGACAATGTATTTGAGTTGTTGATGTAGTGTGGAGGGAATGGCTCTGCCATGTGTATCCAAGGTCTCCCCAATAGTAGGTTGTATCCTAAATATATCCTGAGGACGTGGAAGGATACATTGAATGTATTTGGACCAATCTCAATTGGCAGCTCAATCTTTCCGACCGAATTTTGTCGGGATCCATCAAAAGCTTTGATAACCGTATGGTTGCTTTGGATCCGTTTGAGAATGACATTCATCCTCACCAAGGTGGCATAAGGACAGATATTTAGAGAAGAACCTCCATCTATCAATACTTTAGCTAGCATATACCCGGAGGACAAAACTATAATGTGCAATGACTTGCAATAACCGGTCCCTTCGGGCGGTATGTCATCATCAGTGAAGGATATCACATTGTTGTTGAAAATGTGATCAACCATATGTTGAAATTTTTCCACATCCACTGATTTCGCTAAGTAGGCTTCTTCCAAAACCTTCAATAAGATCTTTCGGTGATCCTCGAAAGAGAAAACCAAGTATAGTATTGATATCTGATGTGGAGCTTCTTTTCAGCTTAGAACCACCTTGGCTTCAGTATGACCCATAGTGTAGAGGAATTTTTCAATCTTCTCCATGGGAATCTTCCCCTTTGCTTTGAAGGTGGGTTTTATAACCCGTTGAGGAAGATACAATGGATTTTCCTTCGACACTGTAGCAGTAGTATGAGACGTGGATCCTTCAGCTTCTCCATAATTCCATGGAACGTTGTGTAAGCTGACAACAGGATACTGTGGTCTGAAGGGTAAAGAAATTGGCTTTGGTGCAACCACTTTCAAAGGATTGTCAGCTCCTTTGAGTTGAATTGGTTGTATGGGAAATGCTTTGATAGTATCATCAGCCTCAGCGGATATGACTGCTACTGATCCCTTCCATTTGGTAGGACATGTATTCCCAATGTCATCATCTATTAATTGCAGGACACCACTATCAATGAGATTCTGAATAAGGTGATTGAGTGCCCAACATTCTTCTGTGTTGTGACCGCGAGAATGTGAATGATATTGACATACTCCATTGGAGTTGAACTGTCTTGAGCGGGGATTGATTGGAGGTAGAAGGGACGTAATTCTTCCTTCATTGATCAGCATTTGAAATATCTCCTCCATAGATTGGCCCAGATAGGTAAATTCCCTCTGATTGGCAAAATCCCGACGGGCTTTAGCATTTGATCTCTTTGCAATTTTATCCTCCATAGCTTCGCTTTCTGAAGGTGATGATGGAGCATTCATAACAAAAGTAAGGAGATAAGCATGATCCTAGCTGACTAACTGGCGTGTGACTTGATGTTGGTGGGTCACCAGTTCTGCCAATTGCTCAATTTGCTTGCAAAGAGCTTTCATCTTTCGTTCCATGGTAAATTGGAACTTTGCATAATCCCATCTGTCATCACCGTCTTTGAGAGTCTGGGATAATTCACCATTAACACTGGAACTCTGTCTAGTGCTCCAACTAATCATGTTGACCTCTTCTTCTTTATGTTGAGGAAGAGGGTTGTCTTGCACATGAGGTTAATCTGGTTTGGTGACCACAATCTCACCGTTGTCTATTAAATCTTTGATCTTGTGTTTCAAGGCCGAACAATCTTGAGTATCATGTATAGGTCCTCCGGTATGATAAGCACACTTCCGAGTAGCATTAAAACCCCTCCCATTAGGGTTGGCTGGTGGAAGAAGACGTGTAATTTTCTTCTGAGTAGTTAGAAGAGCAAGAATATTCTCGAGCGAGTCCCCTAAGGGTGTGAACGTTCGAGGGCGCTTTGCTTCTCCACCCTTAGGTAATGAAGGGTTTGAAGACTGTGCTTGGAAAGGGGAGTAGTTTCTCCTCTGTATAGGCATGTTCTGATTGCCTTTTTGACCTTGTAGTATGAAGGAAACATCCTCCTCTTTCTTTTTATGGACCCTCCAGGGGTTGTTTCCATAAGATCCGGACTGGATGTGCTTAGCAACTGCTTTAAGAGCGGCTAGGTCTTGAATTTTACCTGACTTCAATCCTATCTCAGCCATTTCTCCATGTTTGATCATTTCAGAAAATGGTTTGCCAATACCAGCTAAGAGTCTCTCATAGAAAGGAGCTTCATGTACGTCTATGAAAGTCATGACCATTTCTGATTCCGTCATGGAAGGAATAACTTGAGCAGCAAGGCGCCTCCACCTTTGAGCATACTCTTTGAAAGACTCATTAGACTGTTTCTTGTCCTTGGTAATTTGGTACCGGTTAGGAGCCATTTGAGATTAAAAACTGTATTGAGTGAGGAAGGCGTGAGCTAGCTTTTCCCAGCTATGGATCTTTGAGTTGTCTAATCTGGTATACCATGAACAAAGCTTCTCAACAGACTCTTTGAAACAAATTTGCATTCTGAGCTTCTCATTTTCCACATAAGATCCAAGTTCTCCAATTAACACCTTCAAATGTGTATAAGGATCCCCTAATCCGTCATACTTTTCAAAATCAGGGGTTTTAAATTTCTCTGGATAATGAACACCAGGGAATATGCAAAGGTCAGCATATGAAACACTTCCATGTGTTCCAATCCCTTTGAGAGTACGGATAGTTTCCTCCATTTGGAGTACCTTCTTCCTGATATCACCGGTGTCTGGATCTCCTTTGAGATGAGTGTTTTCAGGGTCTTTGTTGGTCGTATCCAACTTAGGTTCTGGATTTGTTTTATCCAAACCTTGTGTTCCTCCTTGTGTAGAGGATTCTGTATGTGGAGGCATCTTTGAGCCTTGAGTGGACTGATGCAATTCTTTCAGCAAAATGGCCAAATCTGTAATTTGTTGACTTAATCCGTCAAATTCTTCTCGAGAAACGGGATTAGACTGGTCAGAAGAAGACATGATTGGCTGTAGGCTCGTGGCCTTTTTCGATTTTGAGCGGGTAACATGCCCAATGATTTCCCTACAAAAGACTTACGTAGTTTAGTCTTAGGGATAATGTAAATAATATTTACAATGCGCCCATTTTAGGAATATTGTCCTGCAAAAACGGGTGTTATTTGATAACATGTACGCACAAAATATTCTTCATATTTTCCATTACATAAATATGAACATGAAATAAAATTACAAGTAAATACTTTTACAAGTTATTGAAAATGGAAAGCATAAAGAAACTTTCCTCCGCGTTTGGTTTATCAGAGGTTGACCTATCTTAGGGTTACTCTCGTGGGTTTTTGGCATAAAGGTCCCCAGATCATCGCAATCTACTTGACGGGAAATTAATTTGGTCTTTCAACTGGAGCGAATCTAGGTGGTGCCTTTCCTGAGCCTCATTGGAATTATTCTCCCTACGAGTCCAGTAATTAAACACCGACAGGTTACCCTCCTGATGGAGGAACCACACAACATACATTCACATACAACGTGTCTCACCGTTCATGCAAATGATGACATGTGCGAAGCACTAATATCACAGATAGATATAGTACAGTGCAGTAAGTAAAATGCATTCGTACACATTCATCAAAAATGTAAATGCAACATTCACACACAAGCATATAACAGTTTTGAAAAGCTTGTAATAGCGGCTTAAGTCCTCTTACTGGAGTCCCCAGCAGAGTCACCACCTGTCGACGTCAGGATTTTTAGCTGTCCCTTTTCGTTACTTGTTCTTTGGTGTTCTCATTGTTATGTGAGATTTATTTGAAAAAACAAGTGAAAAAGGTCTGACATGTGTAATATCGGCGATTTGACTTTAAGAGTCGCCAATTGGTGTTTTTAATTGGTTGCACCAACGCAACCGGAAAAGGTTTGCACATTGACCCAGTGATGTGACACTACTAAACGGGTCTGTGAAACCGAGATTCATTTGGGTTCGGGGGCTTGATTATGCAGAGGGAAGGTGTTAGACACCCCCCGACATTTGTGTTGCCACGGTGACCGCCACTTTTTAAGAAACTGTTATATGAATGTGTGTGTGTGTGTGGATCAATGTGCAATTATTTAGAAGTAGTGTTATGCCTCGTTCGTACCTATATGCAGAGGGTTTGAATTTATATAAAAATTCAATTTTAAACAAGATATAGCAATGAGGTTTTGTAAAAGAGGTTTTTCAAACCCTGTGCTCAATAGTAATTGAGGCCTTTAATACTTCCATTTTATTATTAGATGTTCGGCTTGTTTGCTTTTATTTTTGAGATGCGAGGCATCTTCGAGAAAATAATATACAGCAGTGCCGAACTCCTCATAGGCATGATAGCCATCCAAGGAAATTCAGACACTGTAAATAATATACAAGCTGCTTACAGCTGAAAATGTCCATCAAGGGAACCGAATCTAGATTCAGTAGCTTGAATCTGTGATCACATGATTCCTAGGCTCACATGATACCACAGTTTATATGAAAAGCAGTAAGCAGTTATATATATAAAAGCTGTAAATATATATATACAGACATGATCAACCACCACGAAGCAACTCCATGGGGGATCGGAAATGTAAATATATAAAAGCGGTAAATATATATATATATATATATATATATATATATATATATATATATATATATATATATATATATATATATATAGACATGAACAACCACCACGAAGCAACTCCATGGGGATCGGAAAAGTAAATAAAGCAATAATGCGATTAACCGCCAGTAAGTAAACTGTGCAAAGGACTAAATGTAAATAAAGCAAGAAGGCGATCAACCGCCACGAAGTAAACTCCAAAGGGACTAAATGTAAATATAAAAGAAAAGGCCTCAAGTAAACTCGGTTCGATGTGACGAAATATATATATATATTTAAGCAAGTAAAGGCTCAAAACATAAGTCTAGGCTCAATCGAGGCATAACTCGATAATGTTAGTCCATATATAAATATATACATATATAAGTATATATATACAGACTGAAATGAAAACCACGAGATGATCAAGGGGCATATACACACAACACGACTCTGAATGTGTAGAATAGTGTGTGCAAAGATGAAAGAAAGGCTTTATAGAGTGTGAGAAGGCTTACAATGGGCCGCCAATGCTTAGCTTCTATTACTCTATATGGATAAACACTCAGCTCCCGCTGGTAAAAATATAGCTATATGTGAGCTAACAGATGTTTAAAATGAGGAAACACTTAATATGGGGTGTGTACAGAGGAAATTGGACAGGGCTTCTTCTCCTCTCTTTTTTTTCAAATGGCCACCCCAAGCCCTCTATTTATAGATGGGGAGCCAGCAGTGTACTGCTGGCAGTAGCATGATGCACTCTTGGTGCCGGGGTGCCCCCAGTTCAAGTGGGTTCCATTGTCTCGAAGTACATGGACTCGTGCACTGTAATGTCCGTTTGAACTTGCAGAACTTCAATCTGAGCATCTGAGGTATGAGTGCCTTGGCAGGAGATCTGAGATTGAAGCTGATAGCATGCATTTGAAACAAGCATTTCCGGAGTTATCGCCGGAACTGCAACAACATTCCTTGGGGTTATTTCCAAGGACGAAACTCGGGGTTATCTTCGAGGTTGGAAATGATACTCCCGGGGTGTGTTCCGGAGTTGAGACTGAACTTTCGGTAGTATTCGGAATGGATGTAAGTTGTCTTCTAGGGTTATCCCCAAAAGATGAATCTGCCCTCCTGTTATATTAGTAACAGGTGTGCAGAAAGTTTCGAGTGTCTACATATATGAAAAGCAGTAAGCAGTTCTATATATAAAAGCTGTATATATATATACTTGCTTATATATATATATATATATACAGACATGATTAACCACCACGAAGCACCTCAATGGGGGATCGAAATGTAAATATATAAAAGCGGTATATATATATATATATATATATATATATATATATATATATATATATGGACATGATCAACTACCACAAAGCACCTCAATGGGGGATCGAAAAAGTAAATCAGAAAATACGATCAATCGCCACGAAGTAAACTCCAAAGTGACTAAATGTAAAGAAAGCAAAGAATACGATCAACCACCACGAAGTAAACTCCAAAGGGACCAAATGTAAATAAAGTAAAGAAAAGTCCTCAAGTAAACTCCGTTACTGTTCCATGAAATGTAAATATATATATATATATAAAAGCAGTAACGCAGGATATAAAACCTGTGCTCATCTAAGAGTTCAAAAAGCAAATATATATATATATATATATATATATATATATATATATATATATATATATATATATATATATATATATATATAAATAAATAAACGCGCTCAGGATATAAAATCGAGGCTCATCGATATGTAGTCTAACAACAGTTTATATATAATATATATATATATATATATATATATATATATATATATATATATATATATATATATATATATATATATATAAGCAAACGCCTTAGACATAAGTTTAGGCTCAATCGAGGCATAACTCAATAATGTTAGTCCATATATAAATATATACATATATAAGTATATATATAGAGATGTAAATGAAAACCACAGGAATCAAGTGCAGGCATACACACACACAACACGACTCTCAATGTGAAGAATAGTGTGTGCAAAGATGAAGAGAAAGGCTTTATAGAGTGTGAGAAGGCTTACAGTGGACTGCCAAAGCAGGCTTCTATAACTCTAGATGGATAAACACTAAGCTCCCACTAGTAAAATATAGTTATATATGAGCTAACATGTGTTTAAAATGAGAAAACACTTAATATGGGGTGTGTACAGAACAAATTGGATAGGGCTTCCTCGCCTTTTTTTCTTTTTCAAATGGCCACCCCAAGCCCTCTATTTATAGAGGGGGGAGCCACAGGTGTACCTGCGGATGCCCGGGGTGTCTCGGGCTCTGCGAATCCTGTCATCTCGAAATACGTGCACTCGTTCACTGTGATGTCCGCTCAAACTTGCAGAACTTCAATTCGAGCATCCGAACGAGGTGTATAAGACCATCTTCAGACTGCTTTTGTCGAGAGTTACGCAATGACATGGGATTAGAGGTTGTACGAAGTCAGGAAGAGGGGACCATGCCCATGGTCTTCAAGCTTCAAATTTTATCTGGTGTACTGCCACGCGTAATAGTCACTCGGGATTGGAACTCCTTGGCTCTTATGGGACATTGTTGTGTACAAATGTATGTATGAAGTGTTGAGACAGCGCTTTGGGGTTGAGGTGGCAAGATGACAGTTTGACTCCTCATCGGGGTTATCTCTGGTTTGAGCTGATAGCAGACGTTGCTCAGGGTTACATCTGAGATTGGACTGCTGCAAGTGTTTGAATTCCGTAAGGTCATCTGTAAGTGTGCCTGTCTTCCTGATGTTAGCTCCGGGGCTTTGGAATAAGTGCCTCGGCAGGAGGTCTGAGATTGAATCTGATTGCATGCATTTGAAACAAGCATTTTCGGAGTTATCGTCGGAACTGCAACAGTATTCCTTGGGGTTATCTCTAAGGACGAAACTTGGGGTTATCTCTGAGGTTGGAATTAATACTCCCGGTGTGTGTTCCAGGGTTGAGATTGAACTTCCGGTAGTATCCGGAATGGATGTAAATTGTCTTCCAGGGTTATCTCCGATAGACGAATCTGCCCTCCTACAATGTAAATAACAGGTGTGCAGAAAAGTTCGAGTGTCTACACTGCAGCTGCGCTGGTTATAGGCTTGGAAATGGCACAGCTGCGCCATACCAAGTTCAGAGGCAGACAAGTTCTGTATTAGTAAAAATAAAATCTATGCTCCTAATCACTTTACATATACCTCATAAATGGTAACTCATTTATAATCAACCTCTTCTTTGATTCCACATCATGGATTACTATTTTCTTTAATAATTTAATTATCAAACTTCGAGTTTTAAAACTCTATTTTTCCTTAATAGTTTAACCAACTATGAAATCTCCTTTACGGGTTTCTCACAACAAAACTCAAATATAAAGCACGCACCACATATTCACCATTTACATAAGTGATTCTTAAACCCCTTCAAATTATATTATTCCATAATATAACTTCCACTTTAATATAAATTAACCAATATTTCTACTTGTTAGTTAATTCTCATAATTAACTAATTTATGCTTTACTATCTTAATCTATCCATGGATAGCTTAAGAACTAACTAAAACTCATATTACATCATACTAGTTACTAGTATATATATTCAAGAAAATGGTGATTATCCATCAAAGATATTTAATGTCACCCACTCACTATGATAAAATAATTCTATAAATTATTTAATGTCGATAGATAAATCTTATCCATCTTCTTATTAATTCATATCTACAATTTATAACAAATATATAATAATGATATATATTTATTAAACACAACATAACTTATTACATAGCTCATATTACCCTATATAACACAATACCACATACCTCGTAACACATTTATATATTCTTGTTCGAACCCATCTCATGCTTTAAGAATTTTATCTACTAAATTCTTATTTTAATATTTTCTAAAAATTCGGGTTCTTACAGAATATATCCGCTATACCAGTCAGATTTACTCTCCTACTAAGGTAAGGGGTATTATTTCTTTCATATTTATAAATGATGTTATTTTTTGCATACTCATAAGGGTTGTCATTTTATTCTTTATTAATCTGCGGGAGTAACATGTCTACACGGATTACTGCATGCATGGTGAATAACCCTTCGTGTTCATTCTTTATTAAATTGTGAAAATGATCTGTCTACGTGGATTACCGCATGACGAGTGAAATTCTATTTGCAGTTTCATATATTCTTTCATACTTGTAAGGGATATTACTTTTTGGTATTTGTAAGGGATATTATTTCCGTTCAATATTTGTAAGGAATATTATTTTTCTCCAAACTCCATAGTATGTTAGTGATATTATTTCGTTTCATATTCCTAAATATACACTTACTTTGATAAGTATTGCTTCTATAATCCTTGAAATTAGTAGAATATCCTTGAATTTTGCTCTTCATCTAGTATTATTTTATTGAATATTGGTCTGAACTTTCTTATTAAATTTCAATATTTTCATTCGGGGTACTATTCACATAGTACTATTCACTCGGGGTATTATTTATGTGTACTATTCATACAGTACTATTCATTGGTACTATTTATACGGTACTAATCATATGGTACTATTCACGATAAAATTGGTTTCTTTTCTATCCAAATTATTTTTGATACATGAATATCAGTCTTGAATTTTACTCCACAGTTAATTATCATGTTAACAATGTGGACATTCTTGAACTCTGGATAAATTGAATTATTAATCTCTAATATTTAACATTGATCTCACTTGATTGATTCCTTATATTATTGTCATCATCCTCATGCTTATATTGTGGTGAAAGTTATCTTTGGCCCGTAGTGCATAGATGGACTATTGATTAGTATGATTATGACCAGAAATTGTGTATTGGTATAATCATGACATGTAATGTTACAGACAAATGATGTGGTGAAAGTCCTCTTTGGCCCATAGTGCATAGATGGACAGATGTTTGGCATGGTCATGACCACTGGTGATACAAACGAATATCATTGGCCCTTAGTGCATGGATAATTTGTTAATTTAAAACATTTATTGCTTGTTGTTGCAGAGATAAAATATTAATGGTGGACTTTTAAATCATAGAAGATAGTAGACTTTACGCTCTACTTGACTCTTCTAATGGATTGCTATTTTTGTTGCAGTTGTTGATCTAAAACTTGTTGTCTATTGTATTCTATCAAATTTTTCTCTATTGAAGTCTAAGGATAATTTATTCTGCATTATCTTAGTCATAATATTATTTACTGGGCTAGTTGAGCTCACCTTTTTCTTTCATTGTTCTCTTCAAGAAATGAGAATATAGTTTGGACTAGTCAGGGAATGGAGTGATGGTTCAAGATGGTTGCTATAGTAGTCCTCAATATTCAATAAAATAGTGTGATAATAATTGTAATGAGGACTTTATTTGAGTTTGGATATTGTCTACAAGATAATATGTATTAAAACTCATAGCTTATATTTTATCGTATTTTTCACGACAGTTAATAGTTATATAAATGAAGTTGTATTTAATTTCTGTACCATGTATTGGCAACTTAGAATGGGTTGTGTGAACCTATTTTGGGGGCATCAAAAAATGGGGCACCTATATTGTCTTTGTCAGATGATACAGAGAATCTTGTGGTTTATAGCGACACATCGTACGGTGGACTGGGTTGTGTGTTCAGTTAAAAATTACAGCGAAGGGTATCTGACTCATGATTCAGGGTTAGTTGTAGTAGTGTTTGCCTTGAAGATTTAGAGACATTATTTCTTCAGGAAGGAATATGGGATATATACAGACCATAAATGTCTGAAGTATATCTTCACAGAGAAATATTTAAGTATGCGATAAAGGTGATAGTTGAAGTTGATTGCAAATCCTAAATAGATGTGGATGTTAATGCCTTAAGTAGGGATGGTCTAGAGAAGTTATCTTCATTAACTATTCAGGTGGGGTTTATAATAAGAATGGTTAAGTTTTAGTTGGAGGTAAGATGTACAAAGAAGTCAGAAGGGAAACTGTTCAAATGAAAAACCTTTCAACTTTATTGGATAGAGTAAAGGAAGCGTAACTCCAAGATGAGGAGTTTGAGAAGATACGAAAGTGAGTGCTCAAGGGGGGAGGATGTCAAATTCTTGATCGACACCAAAGGATGGTTGATATTTGAAGGAAGGAATTAGGTTTCATTAGTATCAAAAATTGGAGATAGTTTTGCATAAAACTCATAATTTAATATGTTAGATTTGACTAGGGAGCACGAAAATGTATCAAGATCTTCGATAATACTTTTGGTGGCAAGAATATGAAGCGAGAGGTTACTGAGTGTGTTGCAAGGAGCTTAATATGTCAAAAGTCAAAGAAGAACGTTAGAAGCCAATAGATTGTTGCAACTATTTAATATACCAGAATGGATGTGGGAGCATGTGGCGGTAATACGTCCGAATCAGCATATTTCTTGTAGATCAGAATTAAATTTAATTTGGATTAGTTGGTGAAGTTATATGTCAAAGAAATTTTTCGAGGCACAGTGCTTTGGTATCAATCGGGTCGGACTGAGGTCCGCGATTCACATCGAATAACCCAGAAAGTTTTACAAAAATGCATGCAAATGCAGCTGATAATGAGCACGACATTGGAAGGATCATTTACCGTTTACCTTGAGTTCATTTACGACTACAGCTATAATGCAAATCATTAGTATGTCGTCTTATGAAGCGTCATATGGAAATAAGTGCAATATGCAAGGATGAGAATGATGAGCGTGGACTGCAGGGATTTTCATAGTGATAAGAGTAAGACTGTTAGATGCTCAAGACAGAAAAAAAAAATTTGAACCAATATTGTCAGAAATAAGAATTTGTAGTAGTAAGTTTCGTTTTCTTGAAGGGAAAGCTGAATTCGAGAATCTTAGTTTTTGTTTGTTTCTGGGAAGAGAAGGTGAAGTTGGGTATGAGGTAGCCTTACCTCCACAGTTAGAGTAAATTCGAAATATTTTTCAGGTTTTGGTGCTACGACCATACAAATTTGATTATAAGTATGTCATAGTGTGAAATATTACGAGTTAAGAAATATTTGTTTATGAGGAAGTACGTGTTCGAATAGTTGACAGGAAAAGGCAAACTCAGAAATAAAGTAATACTTTCTGTTAAGGTAATCTGGAGGAACCACAATGCTGAAGAGGTTGCGTCGTAACTCAAAAACAACATTATTAATAATTATCCTCAACTATTTGCTTAATTTGTGTGTAGCGATTCTGGGGACAAAATCTTTGTAAATGGAGAGAATGTAATGGGACGAATTAATTGAATCGTGATTCTAAGGACAGAATCATTTTAAGGAGGGAAGGATGTGATGAACGAGATTTTCATAATTTATTTTAAATATTTATTAAATTAAATAAATATTTTTGTTGATTAATTTATTGAGTTAAATAAATTTTTGATGGAATTGTTGTGGATTAATTTGAGTAAATGTTATACATTAATTAAATTAATGTTGAATAATTTTATAGTTCAAGTTCGAATTTAATTGACATAATTAAATTAAATGAGTTGTTTAATAATTATAATATTGTTATAATTTATTTATTAATTAATTAGAAATTTAATGATTTGTTATAATTAATAATTAAGAATTATAAGTATGCGGTGAATTGATTTAATGAAGTTATATTAACTTTAATTTAATTGAATTTAAATATTAGAATTTGATTAACTAAAGTGTGACAAATAAACTATAGGATAAGTGAACTAATAAAAAATAAATTAAAAGGAGCTTTAAGAAACTAGCCAAATATGACCTTGAGAACATTGTATCAGTTTAAGCCATGATGCGTTTAATTGATACCCACACCATACCAGTTATACGCATTATAACGGTTTTATGTTTTACGTCATTTTATTTTTTAAGGCTAAAGTTAGAAAACTCAGAGAAAAAGAGAGAGCTCTTGAGAGAATTTGAGAGAGATAGTGGGAATCAAGGAAGGAAGAAGAGGATTAACAAAGCTAATTCCTATCATCTAGCAAGTCTAAACTAGAATCAAAGGTAAAATTCTTAGTTTTAAAGTTATAGCTTTTTTTCTTCTAAAAGTTCTCTGTGATTGAAATTTTTGGGATGATTGTTGGAAATATGGTTTTGTATGAGTTAATAAATGTTTATAACATGTTTTCCATAATTTATTCATGATTTAGAGTAATCAAATTCATAGAAATATGTTTAAAAAGGAAGTTTTAAGTTTACAGTGATATATGCATGAATATGGGTTATTTTAGAATCAAAATTGATGTTCAATTTAACAAACTGTAAATTGATGAGTGATTGTGTTAATACATTAAGAAACAAAAAGAATGCAAGTTATATGAACTGATTTGGTTAAGAATTGAAGTCATAGTGATACAATTTGCTAAATATGTCAAATTTTAGAAAAATAGCAAAATACATGGTTTTAGTTCTTTAAATTTAGATGCTTTAGTTGATTATGTTGTTGGAATGGTTCTATGCATGCTTGATGTTTCTTTTGTGAAGTCTATATCATTTGGGTATGTTTAATTTGAGTTTTGTGTGTTAAAGTCAAGTTTTTGGCTTGAAAGCATGTTTGTTCATGAGTTGCAGAGTTCAAATCTGGGAACCTTCGCCCCGACGAGGTTCTTAGCATTAGGATCTACGCCCCGGTGGAATTCTACCCCGACGAACTTTGTCTACTACAAAATCTCGCCCCGGCGAGAAATGCAGAGAATGAGCAGTTTTGTTTTGTGTTGATTTCAGACCATGGCATGATTAGTTAACTTAATCTAATGAACTTGATAACATGTTAGACATGTAACAAGATACTATAGCATATTATTAACATGTAAATGATGATTTTGTGACGCCCAAAAAATAGGTATACATCACCCATTCTGAGTTGTCAATACATGGTACAGAAACAACTTACAACTTTTTTAATACAACATAAAAACTGTGAGTTTAAATACAAATATTGTTTTCTAGACAATATCTATACCTAAATAAATCCTCATCATAATTATTCATACATTATTTTATAAAAATGGTGAGGACTACTAAACAACTCTCTTTAGAACCATCATTCCATACCCCGACTCGAACTCGCTACATTCTCGCCTCCTGAGAAGAAAAATGGAACAAAAAGGAAAAGGGTGAGCTCAACTAGCCCAGTAAAGAATATTATGACTAAGATAATATAGAACAAATTATCGTTAGTCTTCAACAGGAAAAAATCTGATAAAATATAATAGACAACAAGTTTTAGATCAATATTCGTAGCGGAAATAATAATTCATAGAAGAGTTACGTAGAGAATGAAATCTACTATTATCTATGAATTTAACAGTCCATCAACAGTATTTTTATCCCTGTAACATCAATCAATGCACATCTTGAATCATATATTCATCTTTGCACTACAGGCCAAAGATATTCATCAGTCGGTCATGTTCATCTCAACACCTGTTCATCTTTGCACTACGGGCCAAAGATATTCATCATAAAATCATTAATCTTTGCACTACAGGCCAAAGATATTCAATAATATCATCATTTAGGACTGAGGATGATGAAAAATATTTTAAAGGAAACGAATCCAGTGAAACAAAAGAATAAATATTAAGGATTCGTATTTCAGCTATTTCATGTCCAAAAATACCTCATAAATAATCATAGTGGAGTAAAATTCAAGAATGATCAAAACATGGATACAATCAAGGCTAGTATCCATAATAGATATTTTGGACAAAAAGGAAAAATTTCATTTTTCGATGAATAGTGTCGTATACGTGAATAGTGCCGTATACGTGAATAGTAACCCTGACACAAAAAGTTCCAAATTTGATTAAAAGTGCAAACCAATATTTTGGCATAATGATATTGAAGAAAATAATATCATTTAAGAAGAAAATAACATCCCTTACCTCGAAAGAATAGTACTTTTAGTTGAAACACCGGATATAAGTTATGACTTGAACTTGCACCGTATAGAAACACTCAAAGTATTAAAATACTCACAAGAATACGCTCAATATATCGAGAGAGAAAGAGAGAGAAAACTTCAGTTTCTGGTGTGATTTTCAATTCTAACCTAAGCACCCTATTTATAGGAAAATGCTTAGAACACCAAAGCAGAAAATTTAATAAAATATTATTTTATTTAGATTTTTGTTAAGCCCACCTCTTGAATCTGCATTCAACATTTAAATCACATGGGGACACTCACCAAAAACGTTTTTCTTAAATAAAACAATTAAAACTTCCAAAAATCAATTATTTCGGAACTTCAGAACTTCAATAATTCACAATAAATAGCCCTTTTATCAGAAAAATTCAAACCATATGTCTTTTCCATAGGAAACTCCCTTATCTACAACTTTACAGAAGGAAAATTTTCCAAATTCTAAACAGAAATTGACCGAAATCAACAAACGGGCGATTTTACAGGCTATAATCAAATTTTAGTCAAGAAATGGGGTCCACCGACATGTTTAACATGTTTTTAACATTTATTGCAACAAAAATACTCTTCCTCCTCATATACTCATATATCCCACATTCATTGTAAAAATATCACCATTATAATATTATTAAAATAATATATTTAATTGAATTATTTTATCAGAAAAAGATAAAATATTAATTTTCAACAATTGTCACATTAAAAAATTTCTCCATCTATATCCACATAAAATCAATATTTTTCTCATCGTATAAATTAATAATTAATTAATCACAAAAAATATTACAGAATCACAATACTGACAACCAGGCCGTTCCCAGGATAGAGGGGGCTTTCCAATAAGGATTTCTCCATCGCGCGCCGCAATTAGGTGACCAAACCTCTCCTTAGAGCGAGTAACTTTCTAGACATTGCCAATAATGTTATCTAATAATATTATTCAGATAATATGAATTATTGCTTCGATAATGAAAAATATTGTGTAGTGACAAGTATTGAAACAACAGTAATATAAAATATCAATGCAGCAATTATTGAATCAATAAAATAAAATACTGAACTGTAATTACTGTAACAATTATTGAGTAGTGCCTTCTTACGTAAGAATCAATAATTGGTGTAATACCGCAGTGCTATCTTGTGTTTTAACCATCGAGTATTCCAACAAAGATAATAATAATAACTACGCCGTTATTTATAGATAACTTATACTTGTCGTTTTCTTCATCCAATTGTTTTCCGTTATGGGGCCCACACAAGGCTGCGCCGTCATACGAATATTCTCCGACAGTAAGAATATTCCACGACCAAACGAATATTTTATAACCACTTACTTATTTGAAATATTTGCGTAATTTATCCATAACTATCCACATTAATTAAATCCACCCTTACTATTTCAAAATAATAAATAGAGGAAATTAAATTTCATTTATTAATAATTTAAGGTCTTACAAATTTCATGTGGTTAATTAATAAGTTGGATGTGTACTTAAATTCGTTGTTCGAAAGGTTAATTGTAAGACCCCGAATTTTACGAAATGAAAGTATTCAATTTTAATAATTATTATTCTATTTAGTAAATGGTTAAATTGATAAAAGGTTAAAGTTAAGGGTGATATTTGAAAATTTTGCAAAGTAAGCAAGTTGATATAAAATATTCGTTGTGTCGGAGAATATTCGATTGGTTGGGGAATATTCGTTTTAATAGGGAATATTCGTACGACAACATAATCATTGCTGGACCCTATAACGGAAGTATTGTCGTAGTTAGAAAATGCCAGAAATATCTTTTTATAAAAATAATGGCAAAAGTTTTATCGTTAAACTGTTGAACAACCCAGTAGTAAAAGTACAGTAATACGCGTGGTTGCATAGTAGCACACAGTATTGATTATTGATGCTTACGTGAGAAGTCACTCAGTTATACTCAATTATTGGTACAGTAATTACTGCATCATATCTCTCATATTATTGATTCAATTATTATCACAGTATCATCTGCATAATATTTTATATTATTAAATCAATAATTGAGACGACAAAGTTATTCATATTATTATTTGCAATATTGACAATGTCTAGAAGTTCTGTTAAGGAGAGGTTAGGTCATCTAATTGTGCACCAATAGGGAGAAATCTTTATCGGAAAGCCCCCTCTTTCTTGGGAACGACCTGATTGTTAAATATTTTGAGTTATAATAGTAATGATGAATAAGTTTGTGTTGATTAAAGATAAAATTGATAGTTCCATTGTGTTGGGATTATTAGTGTTAGTGGAAATCAACATTTATTTCGATAATAATTGATGTCTGGAAGTTATATTGACCAATGGGGTAATTAATCGGATAAATGAGAAATTAATTGCTATTAATTCTTATGCTTATAACTATGTGTTTAGATGATTGTACTATTGATTCACATGATATCCTATTAGAGGAGGTGGTGCAAGTTTGATAATACTTGCAAGACTAAATTAAAAATGAAAGAAAAGATGAATGTATTATACTGTAATAGTTTGAGCCCCAAAACGTGCAATTATCGAAACTATATTTTTCTATAAATAGAAGCTCATTCTTCCTTCATTCTCACCAATTCACTAAGACTCACAAGAGAAATTATAGAGAGAGAAGCTATATAAAGAGAAGCTATAGAGAGATAGAAGAAGTGTAGTCTGCTACTTCACTACTCCAGTATCCAATCTTCTTCTGAGGTAAGGGGTATTATTTATTTCATATTCTGAAGAGATATTATTTTTCCTATTCGTATGAATATTATATTCGTTCAATATTTGTAAGGAATATCATCTTCGTTGAATATTCGTAGGAATATTATTTTCGTTCAACAGTCGTAAGGGGTATTATTTCTTTCAATATCATTATGCCGGAATATTGGTACGAATTTTATTGTGAAATTTCTACCTTTTTGTGTCGGGGTTACTATTCACTCTAGTATTATTCACTCGGGTATTCGGGGCACTGTTCGTACCGGAGTACTACTCACGAGTTACTATTCACCCGATTACTATTCACTCTAGTATTATTCACTCGGATATTCGGGACACTTTTCGTGCTGGAGTACTATTCACGTGTTACTATTCACGGGTTACTATTCACCTAGTTACTATTCACTATAGTATTATTCACTCGGGTATTCAGGGCACTTTTCATGCCAGAGTACTATTCACGAGTTACTATTCGTGGGTTACTATTCACTCGGTTACTATTCACTCTAGTATTATTCACTCGGGTATTTGGGACACTTTTCATGCCGGGATACTATTCACGAGGTACTATTCCCAAAGTACTATTCATAGGGTACTATTCATGGGGTACTATTCACCCGAAAAATATATTTCTTTTCTGTCAAAATTATTTTTGGTACATGAATATTATTCTTGAATTTTACTCTACAAAGCTATATCATGTTGACAATTTAGATATTTTTAAACTCTGGATAAATTTAAAGTCTTTAATATTTATCCTTGATTTCGTTTGATTAATGCTTATATCATTGTCATCATCCTCATGCTTATATTGTGATTAAAGTCATCTTTGGCTTACGTGCATAGATGGACTGTTGATTATTGGTTTTACGGTTGTATATTTTTGGCTTACGTGCATAGATGGACTGTTGATTATTGGTTGTATATCTTTGGCTTACGTGCAAAGATGGACTGTTGATTATTGGTTTTATAGTTGTATATCTTTGGCTTACGTGCAAAGATGGACAGGTGTATGACATGATCATAACCACTGGTGATAATAACGAATATCCTTGGCCCATAGTGCATGGATAATTTGATGATGTGATTGGCAGGATCATGACCATTAGTTAACAGTTGAATGTCTTTGGCCGTAGTGCACTGACACAAAATTGATTGGTATGATCATGACCATTGGTTTTATAGTTGAATATCTTTGGCCCGTAGTGCAAAGGTAGACAACTACTTGGTATGATCATTGTTATTACACTTGAATATCTTTAGCCTTTGGGGTAAGGATATTGATTAAACGTTCTATTAAGCTTTTGTGGCAAGGAGAAACTTTTGATTTACATGATTATAAATATGAATTGTGGATTTAACTATAATCTTTGGTGGTTTAGGTGAAGACAGGTGATGATAGTTTTTTTTGTCTTGGGTATAACAAAGAACTATTGATGAGTATTACAGGAATGAAATATTAACGATAGACTTTTAATCTAGAGGAGATAGTAGACATTATGATCTACTTGACTCTTCTAATGGATTGCTTATTCCGCTGCAGTTAAACTTGATGTTTATTGTAATTTATCAGTTTAACACTGTTGAAGGCTAAGGATAATTTATTATGTATTATCTTAGTCATAATATTTCTTACTGGGCTAGTTGAGCTCACCCTTTTGTTTTCTTTTTCTCTTCAGGAAATGAGAATATAGCTGGGACTAGTTGGGGAATGGAGTGATGGTCCGAGATGGTTGTTTTAGCAGTCCTCACTACTAAGTCTGATAATAAGTGTAATGAGGATTGAATTTGAGTTTGCATACTGTCTATGAGACAACATTCATGTAAAAACTCAGCTATGTTTTGTCGTATATATTACCCGACAGTTGCATAAAAGAGGTTTGTATTTGATTTATGTAGTGTGATATCTGGCGACTCAAGATGGGTGATGTATACCTGTTTTGGGGACGTCACATTAATAATGTGTTTAAGAGTTAAGTTTGTGTTATGTGATTAAAATAGTCATATCTAAAGTTTAGATTAAAAGAGAAGTATACCAATGATGTTAGTTACATTACAATTAATTGGTATTGTGATTCTAAATGGTATGTGTAGGTTATTGGGAACGTGAGTTGTAAATTGTATAGCTTACGCACGAGGTAAGTTCCTTAACCTATCTTGATTACGATTATACAAGTTATTAAACTCTACTTTTACATTATGCAAATTTCTTGAATCTATTATTCAAATGAGCAAGTTCTCTAACCCTAATCTTTTATTATGCAAGTTTCTATTCATAACTTGTTATTGATATACAAATTCTCTAATCCTAATCATTATCTTAACTCTACTTTCCATTGAGAAAATTATTATCTCTATCTTGTTTACAATTACGCAAGTCCCTTAACTTTTTCTACTCAGCAAGGTTTGATTTAGTTCAGTTCTTATGTTCTTAAATAAGCTTTCTAATTCTTTCTGAAAGCACTACTTCGATTAATGATAATTACTTAGTGATGAATCGTTGAGACTATGTCAATTATTGAAACATGAATCACTTATGTACATCTATTGTCTTGTAAGAATGAATTTGATGATTAACACTTGTTCATTTATAACCCATTAAGATTCTATCTCTTATTGGTTCGTTGTTATACTCTATTCATGATGATATTGTAATCGAACTCTTGAATAGTTATTGATCCCTATTTACTTCAACTAGTACTTGGTTAATGAATGCTCTAAAGATCTAGAATTCCTTTAAAGCTGATTCCAAACTAAACTAACTTTGGTACGGAACCTAATGAGTAAAGCTGAGATGAACAACCCTATATCAGGGGATTATTTTAGAGTTACGTAATAGCGTTAAATTGATTGTGCAATACATAGTTCGAAGTGCAGACCACCTGAAGTACGAGATGATGGTCCATATAGTTATTTAGACTGCTAATGGTTACAGTAGAAACGCTTGTTAACCTAGGACATAGATGATGATTATGGTCTCTTAGACTGATAAAGGTTAAGCTAGAAATACTTGACAACCTATAACATAGTTTGTGGTCTCGTAACCCTCATTGTATTCCTTTGATATTGATTATTGATGTTTAATTTAAAAGTTCATTATTCTTTTGAACTCATATCTCTTAGAGTAAAGCTTATTTTTTCCGGTAAGATTATATTACCAACTAAAGCTCAGTCAATTGTCATTCATAAATTATTATTAGAAACTGTTCTTCTTGTGGGCAATTATTTGCTCACTCTTGCACAAAACAATTCAGATGAGGTCAAGAAGTCTGAAGAGCTTTCTACAAGCAAGGGCAAGGGCAAGATGCTTGAACAGGTGATGTTTAGTCTACTGTTTATTTATGAAGCTTATGTATTAATAGACTTGATTTTGTTTTGTTTTATTATTCCGCTAATGATTTAATAATTAAGGTTAGATAACCTGGAATTTTGTTTGATGATGTAACCCCTTTGATGGGATTATTATATATGAAGTTTTTACTATCCTATATTTTGGGTAGATAGATGTGATTTTAATGAATAGTGAACACCAGATTTGTGGAATTGGAGTACCCAGATTTGGGGGTGTCACAAAAAATCATTGGCGACGGCCAGCCCATCGCTAATGACCATTTAAATAAAAAAAATTTAATAGTCATTGGCGACAGATAGTTCGTCGCCCCTACCGTCGCCCCTGCTGTCGCTAATGAGTCATTACCGATGGACCGTCGTCGCCAATGACCTCATTACCAACAGCGGTTAACGTAAGGGTTGTGGCAACCTAGATTTTCAAAAATTATTAAGATAGAATTTAATAAATAAAATTATTATGAGATGTTTTGAGTTTAAATACATATATATTTCTTCTATATTTTGAATTATGTGAGTAATTCACTTAATTAAAATAGTGAATTAATGTAAATAAATTTGTTTTAATAAGATGAGAAAGTAATATATATTACATATGTATGTAATATGTTAATATGTTAATGTAATACGATTGTGAGTTTCATAAATAGTTAAAATATTTATTGAATAAAATAGATATTTTTTCGTTGGAATATTTATGAAATTAAATAAATATTTGATGAAAATTATTATGGAATAATTTATTCGAGTGTGATAATATTGATTAAATTTATGTGAATGATTTTATAATTGGTGTGTATTTTATTACGCTAATGGAATGAAAGTATTTTAATTTAATTAAATAATTAAATTAGAGGATTAATAATTTATTAAATAAAATTATTTTATTAGCTTAGTAAATATTGTGTGGGCTAAGTAAAGAGTATGATTTAATTAAGTTTAGTTTAAATTATGAGAATTGGTAAATGGGTGTGACAAATGGATCATATAATAAGGGAGTTATTAAAATAAAGGGATTGGAGCCTATTTGAATATATTGGCCAAACATGGCCTAGTGATCTTTGAGAAACTAAATTGCTGAAACCTTTTCTCTTGATGTTTTAGTAAGCCAAATATGAGTTATGTTAAAACTCATAAGCCTCACTTTTTAGTTTTAGAAAAAACTAAGTTTAGAGAGGTTAAGGGAAAGAAAAGATGTTCTCTGTGGTAATTGAGAAGAAGGTCGAGGAATCAAGGAGAAGCAAGGAGAGGAGTAAGCAATTATTCTTCATCATCTAACTAATATTAAGAAGAATCAAAAGTATTACTCTAGTTCTAAAACTTTAATTTATAGTTTTAAGTTTTTCACATAAAAAGCCATTTTAGTTGGATGATGTGAAAAGATGTTGTATATATTTGTTTATGGGTTTTTTTAATTCATATTATATCATCTAAAAGTGGTTTTAGAGTAATCAAATTCATGAGAATGTGTTGAAAGATGAAGATTAGAGCTTTGTTGTAAATATTTGTGTTTTAGCTATTTTGAGGTCAGAATTGGTTAGGAATTCGAGTTTTAATCTGCAAACAACAGAGGTTTAATGGACTAATTTGGTCAAGAATCAAATTTGTGGTGAACGATTACGCTAAACATGTTAAAACATGAAATTTTAGTATGAACATGAGTTTTGGGTCAAGATTTGGGTTAGTTAATGTTTCTGTAAATTTTTGAATCTTTGGTATGTTGTAGTTCTATGAATTACGAATCCATAGAATCAAAAAACGGACTAATTTAGATGTGTATAGCTTTAGTTATGAAGATTATAAGGAAAGGGTCAAAAAAATCGCAAGAACAACAAACTAGAAAAACATCGCGTAGCATCCTACTATTATTAGGCGTGGTTGCCACCGCCTCAAGGCTACTTCAAAGCATTTATTTACCGAATAGTAGTCAAAGGACTATTTTGACCTCCTATAGTAAAACAGTCATAATGTTTTCATACGAACTCTAATTTAGGCGATTCAGGATGGTTAACAACTTTTGTTCTTTAAGTTTTTCGATTTAAGGTCGTTAACAAGGGTCCAAATGTCCATCTTTGGGACTGATGTGTATTCGGAGGCAATCAAAGAGCGTCAAATATGCACGTATACAAGTGAAATGCTTCTAACGATAAAAGATGTTGTTCTAAGTTATAAGACTTGAAATTTATAAAATATAACGATGTTTAACATTAATCACTGATGTATTAGACAAGTTGTATGAGCATGCTACACATACGCAAGGGAGGCGAATCAGATGTATGACGCATTAACGTTGAAACGCCATGTAAAGTGGTAATGAACTTAAAAAGTGTTTCAAATCAAATGAAATTAACATTATAAGATATTTAATGAGGTTAATATAAACTATTAAGGAAGACGTTATGAAGCATGAGATGAATATTAACTCAATCCATTTTAATGAATGTAAGTCACATAATGTAACGCGATGGAAAGCTTTAAGAACTCAACTAAATATTAAGTAACAATTGAGAGAAATATTTTAAGTCATGAAGTGAAGGTTAGCTTAATTAATGGTAACAAACATTATACATCTGATATGATATAACGACAAGCTATGACGACTTATGTGAGATCCCGAATTTTATGAAATAAAAGTATTCAATTTTTCTATTTTGGTAATTAATTAAATTGATAAAAGTTTAAAGTTAAGGGTGATATATGAAAAATTTTCAAAGTAAGCAAGTTGTCATAAAATAATCTGTGGTAAAAGTACAGTAATACGCGTGATTGCATAGTAGTACACGGTATTGATTATTGATGCTTACGTGAGAAGACACTCAGTTATATTCAATTATTACTACAATAATTACTACATAATATCTCACATTATTTGATTCAATTATTGTCAATATTTTATATATTATTAAATTAATAATTGAGACGACAAAGTTATTCATATTATTATTTGCAATATTGACGATGTCTAGAAAGTTTTGTCAATGAGAGGTTAGGCCATCAAATTGCGCGCCAATAGGGAGAAATCCTTATTGAAAAGCCCTCTTGTTCTTGGGAACGACCTGGTTGTTAAATATTGTGAGTTATAATATTAATGATGAATAAGTTCGTGTTGATTAAAGATGAAATTGATAGTTTCATTGTGTGCGAATTATTGGTGTTAGTGGAAATCGACATTTATTTCGATAATAATTGATGTCTGGAGGTTATATTGACCAATCGGGTAATTAACCGGATAAATAAGCAATTAATTGATATTAATTCACATACTTATAACTATGTGTTCACATGTGTGTACTATTGATTCACATGATTTACTATTAGGGGAGTTGGTGCAAGATTGATAATACTTGCATGACTAAATTAAAAATAGAGGTATAGATGAAGGTACTATACTATAATTAATTTTTTCACATGTTTAGAACTATTGAGTCACATGATTTACTATTGATTCACATGATTTACTACTATGGGAGGTGGTTCAAGTTTGATAATACTTGAAGGACTAAATTAAAAACGAAGAAAAAGAGGAGGGTATTATATTGCAATATTTTGAGCCCCAAAACGTGCAATTATCGAAACTATATTTTCCTATAAATAAAAGCTCATTCTTCTTTCATTCTCACCAATTCACTAAGTCTCACAAGATCAATTATTATAGAGAAATTATAGGGAGAAAGAAGAAGAGAAGTCTGCTACCTCACTATTCTAGTATCCAGTTATCTTTTAAGGTAAGGGGTATTATTTCTTTCGTATTAATGAAGAGAGTTATTTTCTTTCAATACTCGTAAGGGTTGTTATTCCATTCTTTATTATTCTGTTGGAATAACCTGTCTACGCGGACTACCGCATGCACTCGGTGAATTTTTTTGTTATTCCTCTTTATTATTCTCATTGGAATAACTCGCTCTACGCAGATCACCGCATGCATGGTGAATTCTTCTGTTATTCCATTCTTTATTATTCTGTTGGAATAACCTGTCTACGTGGACTACGGCATGCCTGGTGAATTCTTCTATTATTCCATTCTTTATTATTACATTGGAATAACTCGTCACGCTTGGACTACCGCATGCATGATGAATTCTTCTGTTATTCCATTCTTTATTATTCTTTTGGAATAACACGCTCACGCGGACTACCGCATGCATGGTGAATTCTTCTGTTATTCCATTCTTTATTATTCTGTTGGGATAACCTGTCTACGCGGACTACCGCATGCATGGTGAATGTCCCTTCGTATTCATTCTTTATTAAATTATAGAAATGATCTGTCTACGTGGATTACCGCATGGCGGGTGAAAATTCATTTGCAGTTTCATATATTCTATTATACTCAGTTGGATAAAGTTTTGGCTTCTATACTCTATGATATTAGTAGAATATCCTTGATATTTGCGCTTCATCCAGTATCTTTTCATGGAAATATTCTTCTGAGCATTCTTGAATTTTACTCCATAAAGCAGTATTATGTTGACAATTTGAACGTTATTGAATTTTGGATAAATTAAATTATAAATCTTTAAAATTTATCCTTGAACTTGTTTTATTGAATTATGATGTCATTGTCATCATCCTCATGCTTATATTGTGATGAAAGTCATCTCTGGCTTACATGCATAGATGGACTTGGTATGATTATGACCAGGGATTATTCAGTATAATCATGAGTGTAATGTAACGAATGATGTGGTAAAAGTCCTCACTGGCCTGTAGTTCATTGATGGATAGTTGTTGGTATGATTATGACCAGGGATTATTCGGTATAATCATGACCATTGATGATTACATGAATATCCTTGGCCATGGTGCAGGGTTGATTCAATTTTATTTATTAAGCTGAGTCTCAGCGATAAAGTTGATGAAAAACTTTTTAAATCATAGAAGATAGTAGATTTTATTCTCTACTTGACTCTTCTAATGGATTGCTTATTCTGCTGCAGTTGTTGATCGAAAACTTGTTGTCTATTATATTCTATCATTTGTTATACTATTGAAGGCTAAGGATAATTTATTCTGCATTATCTTAGTCATAATATTTCTTACTGGGTTAGTTGAGCTCCACCTTTCCTTTCACTGTTCTCTTCAGGAAATGAGAATATAGTTGGGACAAGTCGGGAAATGGAGTGATGGTCCAGGATAAGTGGCTTTAGTAGTCCTCACTATTCTGTGAAATAATGTGATAATAATTGTAATGAGGAATCCATTGAGAGTGGATATTGTCTAGAAGGCAATATTCTTGTTTAAACTCTCAGTTATGTTTTGTCGTATATTACCCGACAGTTGTATAATTAAGTTTGTATTTGATTTATGTACCATGTATTTGGCGACCCAAGATGGGTGATGTATACCTATTTTGGGGCGTCACAGTTGGTATCAAAGCTTAGGGATATGATTCCTGGCTGAGATGTGAGACAAAAACTAGGAGGGGAGAGACGGGGAATTCCTTCGCTAGTATGACCAACCTAAGTTTATTTGGTATGTAATTGGTTATTTAGAATATAGGGATAATATGTGGCATGCCAATTAACCCTTATTTTTAAACTATATTCTAGAATGATATCTGAAATACAGGAGATGAGACATTGGAAAATCATGATAGGGGGGAAATAACCGGGAAGGTTAAATCCAAAAAGAAAGCAAGGTATTCTCATCTCTTCGAAATACCAGGTACGTAAATTTCGAGGGAAAAATTTCATAAGGAAGGGAGATTGTGAGATCCCGAATTTTATGAAATAAAAGTATTCAATTTTTCTATTTTGGTAAATAGTTAAATTGATAAAAGTTTAAAGTTAAGGGTGATATATGAAAAATTTTCAAAGTAAGCAAGTTGTCATAAAATAATCAGTGGTAAAAGTATAGTAATACGCGTGGTTGCTTAGTAGCACACGATATTGATTATTGATGCTTACATGAGAAGACACTCAGTTTTATTCAATTATTGCTATAGTAATTGCTGCATAATATCTCATGTTATTTGATTCAATTATTGTCAATATTTTATATATTATTAAATCTATAATTGAGATGACAAAGTTATTCATATTATTATTTGCAATATTGACGATGTCTAGAAAGTTCTGTCAAGGAGAGGTTAGATCATCTAATTGTGCGCCAATAGGGATAAATCCTTATCGGAACGGCCCCTCTTTCTTGGGAACGACCTGGTTGTTAAATATTAAGAGTTATAATATTAATGATGAATAAGTTTGTGTTGATTAAAGATTAAATTAATAGTTTCATTGTGTGGGAATTATTGGTGTTAGTGGAAATTGACATTTATTTCGATAATAATTGATGTCTGGAGGTTATATTGACCAATCGGGTAATTAACCGGATAAATAAGCAGTTAATTGCTATTAATTCACATGCTTATAACTATGTGTTCACATATGTGTACTATTGATTCACATGATTTACTATTAGGGGAGTTGGTGCAAGATTGATAATACTTGCATGACTAAATTAAAAATGGATGTAAAGATTAAGGTACTATACTATAATTAATTTTTCACATGTTTAGAACTATTGAGTCACATGATTTACTATTGATTCACATGATTTACTATTAGGGGAGATGGTGCAAGTTTGATAATACTTGAAGGACTAAATTAAAAATGAAGAAAAAGAGGAAGGTATTATACTGTAATATTTTGAGCACCAAAACGTGCAATTATTGAAACTATATTTTCCTATAAATAGAATCTCATTCTTCTTTCATTCTCACCAATTCACTAAGTCTCACAAGAGCAATTATTATAGAGAAATTATAGAGAGAAAGAAGAAAAGTCTGCTACCTCACTATTCCAGTATCTAGTTTTCTTCTAAGGTAAGGGGTATTATTTCTTTCGTATTCATGAAGAGAGTTATTTTCTTTCAATACTTGTAAGGGTTGTTATTCCATTCTTTATTATTCTGTCGGAAAAACCTGTCTACGCGGACTACCGTATGCATGGTGAATTCTTCTATTATTCCATTCTTTATTATTCATTGTAATAACTTTTGTCTCACGTGGACTCACTAGAATGCATGGTGAATTCTTACATTATTCCATTCTTTATTATTACATTGGAATAATCATCTCGTGGACTACCGCATGTATGGTGAATTCTTCTGTTATTCCATTCTTTATTATTCTGTTGGAATAACCTGTCTACGCGGACTACCGCATGTATGGTGAATGTCCCTTCGTATTCATTCCTTATTAAATTGTGGAAATGATCTGTCTACGTGGATTACCGCATGGCAGGTGAAAATCCATTTGCAGTTTCATATATTCTATTATACTCAGTTGGACAAAGTTTTGGCTTCTATACTCTATGAAATTAGTAGAATATCCTTGATATTTGCGCTTCATCCAGTATCTTTTCATGGAAATATTCTTCTGAGCATTCTTGAATTTTACTCCATAAAGCAGTATCATGTTGACAATTTGAACGTTATTAAATTCTGGATAAATTAAATTATAAATCTTTAAAATTTATCCTTGAACTTGTTTTATTGAATTATGATATCATTGTCATCATCCTCATGCTTATATTGTGATGAAAGTCATCTTTGGCTTACGTGCATAGATGGACTTGGTATGATTATGACAAGGGATTATTCGGTATAATCATGACCGTAATGTAACGAATGATGTGGTAAAAGTCCTCATTGGCCTGTAGTTCATTGATGGACAGTTGTTGGTATGATTATGACTAGGATTTATTCTGTATAATCATGACCATTGATGATTACATGAATATCCTTGGTCGTGGTACAGGGACGATTCGATTTTATTTATTAAGCTGAGTCTCAGCGATAAAGTTGATGAAAACTTTTTAAATCATAGAAGATAGTAGATTTTATGCTCTACTTGACTCTTCTGATGGATTTCTTATTCCGCTGCAGTTGTTGATCTAAAATTTGTTTTCTATTATATTCTATCAGTTGTTATACTGTTGAAGACTAAGGATAATTTATTCTGCATTATCTTAGTTATAATATTTCTTATTGGGCTAGTTGAGCTCACCCTTTTCTTTCACTGTTCTCTTCAGGAAATGAGAATATAGCTGGGACGAGTCGGGAAATGGAGTGATGGTCCAGGATAAGTGGCTTTAGTAGTCCTCACTATTCTGTGAAATTGTGTGATAATAATTATAATGAGGACTCCATTGAGAGTGGATATTGTCAAGAAGGCAATATTCTTGTTTATACTCTCAGCTATGTTTTGTCGTATATTACCCGATAGTTGTATAATTATGTTTGTATTTGATTTATGTACCATGTATTTGGCGACCCAAGATGGGTGATGTATACCTATTTTGGGGGCGTCACAACTTAACCGAATATTAGGTTTCAATTTAAAGGGAACATAATGCGACGTAAGATAAGGTTTAACATAATTAAACCGAATGGATAATAAGGAGTCCTAGAAAGCCTTAAACACATAAATTGAACATTTTGTATCAAACCTAAAGAAGGTGACCATAGGTTGTAAAGTAGAGTTACTTAAATGACTACTAAGCGTTGCTATGTGACTAATAGTTGATGTGTATGATAATATGTTACGTAGGATTCATGAAGTGCAGATAACTATTGAAAGTAGTATACATATAAGCCAATCATGTATGATGATAAAGTATATAGTTTATAATCAATCTTATTTATTTATTAATAAAAGTATTTATTTACTAAATGCATTTAATTTATCTACATGATACTATTTTAATAATATGTGATAAACTCATAGTTTTAAGCAATGATTTTAGAACCATGATGAGACCATGCTAATGAGATCTAAATTCTTGGATAACTTAAAAATTAAAATGTTTCCAATCAATGGATTACTAAAAAGGAGATTAGTGAATCCGGATAGAATGGTACATACGTTGCTTGCTCATTAAATGAGGATGATTGATCTCATGATCATTTCTGTGGAGACACTAAAGCAAGTATGTAGTTGCTTATGGGAGAATAAGTTCACTGAACGTGACTCGCTAAGTAATACCTAATGGAGTTTTACTTGCCTATCAATTGGAATTCCTGAAGTGATAATAGTACAAGTGATCATTAGACTTGAGATCATCATAGTATCTTGTATATAATGAATTATACTTTGACTTATTCCTTAAGACCCTTAGGGTATATCAAAGGGTATGCTTGGGTGTAATGAGTTATATATGGAGATAATGAATGAATAATAAAGAATCTACTGCTTCTAGTAAAAGAAGAGATATGTCCTATGTGATTCGATAAATGACAACTCGGGAATCCTTGGCCAAGGTGGAATGAAATTAGAAAATAGTTTCTAATTTGCATTTATTCGGAGTTGTGCATTTGGGAATTGAAATATATATAATTAAATAAAATAAGACTTGACAGTAATTCTATGTCTTATATTTAATTGGGACATTGTATGGTGGAATGATTGAATTGTACGGTAACTATTTACTCAAAGGTTCTTTTATGATTAATGTTGAAATCTATATTATCTGGAAAATCGTTGATCGCTAAGGAGACTTATCCTTATTGTAGAATAAATATTATTTATTTAAATAGATTACTAGTTTAATTTATTTATTTAAATAAGATTAGAATTATTCTAATTGATTTATTCACAACAAGTTTAATATGGAGAACCTAAAGGGTCACATCATAAAAGGAAGAATAATTATTTAAGAAGTTAATGACATAATCATAATAATATGTTAAGTGTATTTAATTTAATATATGGTGATAGAGAACATTAAATAGCTTAATATTTATTATTTAATATTTTGGAAGTATTAAATATAAATTAATAATAGGAGTCTTATTAATATTATTATAATAATAATAATTATTTTAATTTCTCAAGAAATTTGGGAATTAATTTAATACATGTACTCTCATTTATTCCTAATAAGATTAGGAGGCAAATTAATTAAAAGAATTTAATTAATTTTTCCTCGATATGATTAGGGAGCTTAATTAATTAAAGAAATTTAATTAATTATAAATAAAACATTATTTTTAATTAGATTAGAAGGTTTAACTAATATATATATATATATATATATATATATATATATATATATATATATATATATATATAAAGCGAGTCTTGTACTAGATATCAGGAGACGTAATTTCAATTGTTGGAGAGTACTCCTTTTTCCACATAGATAGAAAAAATTAGGGTTTAGCCAACCACCTCCTTTTTGAATAATCCTTCTTCCTTAGTGGATCACTTTTAGAGCTTAAACATTTGGGTGGCTAACATTGATCAAAGGAAGGAATCAATCCCGAAGATTCAAGGAGATCACAAAGAACTAGGAGTTAAACTCGTACCTGTGGGAAGCTTAAATCTACAAGTGTATGATTCCATAACTTCTTATATTTCGCTTTAATTAATAATATGCATAAATGATGATCAGGTAATTGGTTTGTGAATTTTTTTTAAAATCGGATTTTACCATGCTTCCGCTATTTTATGCAATTTGATTGCATCTATGATTCTCACAAATCTAACAGTGGAATCAGGGTCAAACATTTATACAGTTATTAATTGTTTAGATTATATATATATGATTGATATGTGTTTTATACAATTTTATGAGCATAATTATTAGCATAGAATTGAGTTTTTAATGAAAAACTGCAGAATTTGCTAACTGAAAAACATTTTCACGAAATGGAGTCAGAGAGTCTATTTACATTGTAAGCGGCTGTATGTGCAAAATATGTTTGATTTCGAAATGGGTCATTTAAATATTCATATTGGCATCGCTTTGTAGTATGAATGTGACGCCAAATATATGGTACAAAATTCAAATACAACTTAATAATACAACTGTCGTGTAAAATACGACAAAACATAAACTGAGAGTTTTAATACGAATATTGTCTTCTAGATAAAAGATTCAACTCAAATGGAGTCCTCAATACATTTATTATCATACTATTTCATAGAATAGTGAGGACTACAAATGCTATCATCTGGACCGTCACTCCGTTCCCCGACTAGTCCCGGCTACGTTCTCATTTCTTGAAGAGAATAATGAAAGCAAAAGGGTGAGCTCAACTAGCCCAATAAGAAATATTATGACTAAGATAATGCAGAATAATTTTATCGTTAGCCTTCAACAATGTTAAACTGATCAAATATAATAAACATCAAGTTTAACTGCAGCGAAACAAATAATCCATTAGAAGAGTCAAGTAGAGTATAAAATCTACTATCTTCTCTGATTTAAAAAGGTTTTTCATCACTTTTATCGCTGAGACTCAGCTTACTAAATAATCCACATCATCGAATCACCCCTGCACTACGGCCAATGATATTCTTTAGTATCACAACCACAAATTATCCCTGCACTACGAGCCAAGGATATTCGTGTATTCATCAATGGTCATGATCATGCTAACAACTGTCCATCAATGCACTACAGGCCAATGAGGATTCTTTCCACATCATTTGTAACATTATGGTCATGATTATACCGAATAATCCCTGATCATAATCATACCAAGTCCATCTATGTACTACAGGCCACAGATGACTTTCAATATAATATAAACATGAGGATGATGACAATAATATAAGAATTCAATAAAACAAGTTCAAGGATAAATTTTTAAAGATTTATAATTTAATTTATCCAGAAATCAATAACGTCCAAATTGTCAACATGATACTGCTTTGTGGAGTAAAATTCAAGAATAATATTGTATCAAAAATAATTTGGACCGAAAACGAATAAATTTTTATCATGAATAGTACCCCGGGTGAATAGTACTCGAGTGAATAGTACCCCGTGAATAGTACTTTGGAAATAGTAACTCCGTGAATAGTACTCCGGCATGAAAAAGTTAAAACTTATCACGAATTCTCAGAATAATATTTCCATGAAAAGATACTGGATGAAGCGCAAATATCAAGGATATTCTACTAATTTCATGGAGTTTAGAAGCCAAAACTTTAACAAAACGAGTACAGAATTCGAAATCTGAAACAAAATAATGTTACTTACATACTACAGAGTATGGAAGAAAATATTATTTAAAGATAATATTGAACAAAAATAACATCCCTTACCTTGAGAAGAAGAGTATTCCAACTGGTATAACGGGAATATTCTTGAAGAAAAACTTTTCGCTCAAAGCTTCTTAAAACTCTAAAGAAATACGCTCAAGATTATAGAAGAAGAATTCTCTGATTCTGGTGTGATTTTTAATTCTAACTAAGCATCCTATTTATAGGATAATGGAAGGGGTACTATGTAAGAACGGACTGCACTGTAGATTCAAAAAATTTTCACGGACGTTCGTTTTTAAAAAATTTAGAATATAATATTAAAGTAAAACAAATAACTTTAAATAAAATATAATATATTCTATTTATAATCAAATAAAACAAAACTTATAATATAATATATATTATATTATAACAAAACTTATAACAACAAACAAGCTCCCGTGACTACAAAAACTCCCCCACCACGACTTTTGATTAAATTACCACGTTCATATATATATATATATATATATATATATATATATATATATATATATATATATATATATATATATACACCAACCATTCCCATGCATCATTTCAACCAATCCTCCACCCATTTCATTTTTCCTCTAGTGGGCCCCACATGTGGCCCCACCTTTATTTAAAAATTTTCTACCGATTATTTTGAAAAATAGGTAAACGGGGGTCCATAAAATAATCAAAATTTACACAAATGCTTCATAAAAATCCCTTCAATATTTTTAACAACATTTATCATCATTATTATAATTTGAAATATTTAACGACTAGGTCGTTCCCAGGAAAGAGGGGGCTTTCCAATAAGGATTTCTACCTATTGGCGCGCAATTAGGTGACCAAACCTCTCCTTGACAGAACTTCTAGACATCGTCAATATTGTAAATAATAATATTAATAACTTTGTCATCTTAATTATTGATTTAATAATATAAAATATTATGCAGATGATACTGTGACAATAATTGAATCAATACTATGAGAGATATAATGCAGCAATTACTGTAACAATAATTGAACAAAATTGAGTGACTTCTCACGTAAGCATTAATAATCAATCCCGTGTACTACTATGCAACCACGCGTATTACTGTACTTTTAACACCGGGTGTTTCAACAGTTAACGGTAAAACTTTTGCCGTTATTTTTATAAAAAGATATTTTTGTCGTTTTCTCAATCCGACAATAATTCCGTTAATAGGGGTCCACCAATGATTGTCTTAGTGTCCGCATGCGAATATTCCATGTTAAAACGAATATTCCCTGACCAATTAAATATAATATAACAACCTGTGCACTTTGCAAAATTTATAAATATTACCCAAAACTATAACATTATATTAAATTCACTCCATAATATTCAAAAATGATATTTATAGAAAATTCATTTTTATTCATAAAAGTTGGGATCTTACAACCTCCGCTTCTTATGAAATTTCGCCCTCAAAATTAGGGTACATACCTGGTATGACGAATAGGTGAGGATACCTTGATTTCATTTCATATTCTAACTCCCAGGTCATTTCCTCAACATCGTGGTTTATCCACAAAACTTTGACTTATGGTATAACCTTGGAGCGTAAAATATGCTCCTTCTTTTCCAAGATTTTAACAGGAACATCTTCATACATTAAATCTTCCGCTATTTCATCCGGTTCTAACTCAATAACGTGGTTCGGGTCTTCCATATATTTACGTAACATGGATATGTGAAAAATGTTATGAACACGAGACATACTTGGCGGTAAAACGAGTCTATAGGCCACAGTTCCTACTCGATCGAGGATTAAAAATGGGCCAATGAATTGAGGATTGAGCTTTCCTCTCTTTTCAAATCTCGTAACTCCTTTCCATGGAGCAACACGTAACAACACATGATCTCCAATATCGAATTCCACGTCCTTTCGATGAAGATAAGCATAACTCTTTTGTCGTTCTTGTGAGGTTTTTATACGTTGTCGGATCGTTTGAATGTTTTCTGTAGTCATACGCACCAACTCCGGTCCCAACAATGTTGTTTCACCCACCTCATCCCAGCATACTAGAGAACAACACTTTCTTCCATATAACGCCTCAAATGGAGCCATGCCAATACTTGCTTGATAACTGTTGTTGTAGGAAAACTCCACCAATGGTAAGAACTTATCCCAACTTCCCTTAAAGTCAAGGACACAGAGTCTTAATAGATCTTCAAGAGTTTGAATAGTCCTCTCTGACTGCCCGTCCGTTTGAGGATGATAAGCTGAACTAAATAGCAAATCTGTGCCCATGGCTTTTTGCAAACTAGCCCAAAATCTTGAAGTGAATCTTGGGTCTCGATCAGAAACTATGGATACTGGCATACCATGCAATCTTATAATCTTGTTTATGTACATACGAGCAAGATGTTCAAGTGTATAAGTTTCTCGTATAGGTAAAAAATGAGCACACTTGGTCAATCTATCAACAATGACCCAAATCGCATCTATGCCTTGAGAAACCTTGGGAAGACCAGTAACGAAATCCATGGTAATGTGCTCCCACTTCCATTCTAAAATTTCAAGTGGTTGTAATGGACCTTTTGGCATTTGATGCTCCACCTTGACTCATTGACAAGTTAGACACCTTTAGATAAACTCTACGATCTCTCTTTTCATATTGCTCCACCAAAATGTATGTCGAAGATCACGATACATTTTGGTACTCCCAGGATGGATTGCAAACGGTGTGTTGTGCGCCTCCATCATGATTTTATACTTCAAGTTAGAATCGTTAGGAACACAAAGTTTGGAGTTGACTCGAATTATTCCTTCTTCATCGATTCTTGCTTCCGGCATAGCACCTTCTTGCACTTTCTTCCTCATACGCATTAGCTCCAGGTCTGTAGCTTGAGCAGCTTTAACTTTATCGATTAAATTCAGTTCTACTCATATATTCACCATCATCCCATGGGTCCCTGGAGTCTTTAACTCTATCTCCATCCTTTGTAAGTCATACAAAATGGGCTTTTGCGTTGACAATATTGCACTCGTACGCGCATACGATCTTCTACTCAATGCGTCAGCTACTACGTTCGCTTTTCCAGGATGGTATTGGATGGTATGATCATAATCTTTCAACAGCTCAAGCCATCGTCATTGCTGCATTTTGAGTTCCTTTTGAGTGAAGAAATATTTGAGGCTTTTATGATCCGTATGGATCTCCACCTTTTCTCTATACAGGTAATGCCTCCAAATTTTAAGTGCGAAGAAAACTGCTGCCAACTCTAGATCATGAGTAGGATAATTCCTCTCATATTCGTTGAGTTATCAAGAGGCATAAGCTATGACTTTCCTATGTTGCATAAGAACACTTCCTAACCCTTTGCCCGAAGAATCACTGTTGATGACAAATCCCTCCTAGCCAGATGGTATTATCAGAACAGGTGCTAAAATGAGTCTCCTCTTGAGTTCTTAAAAACCCTTCTCACATTCCTCGCTCCAATCGAATTTTGTATCTTTTCGAGTCAGCTGAGTAAATGGTGTAGCGATTTGAGAAAGCCCTTCTACGAATCTCCGATAATAACCAGCTAAGCCGAGAAAGCTACGTACTTCGGTCACTGATTTGGGTTGCTCCCAGCTTTGAATAGCTTCAATCTTTACCGGGTCAACAGATATTCCATGACTTGATACAACGTGCCCAAGGAATGCTACTTCCTTAAGGTAGAACTCGTATTTCTTCAACTTGGCATAGAGCTTGTTTTCACGAAGTTTTTGGAGTATCAGCCTCCAGTGTTACTCATGATCTTCACACCTTTTGGAATATATGAGGATGTCATCAATAAAGACGACCACAAAGTGATCCAAATATTCCTTGAATACTCGGTTCATCATATCCATGAAGGCAGCAGGAGCATTAGTCAATCCAAAAGACATGACTAGGAATTCATAATGCCCGTACCGAGTTCTGAAAGCCGTCTTTAGAATGTCATCAATTTTAATATTCAATTGGTGATATCCGGAATGAAGATCAATCTTTGAAAAGAATTTGGCGCCTTGTAACTGGTCAAACAGGTCATCAATGCGAGGCAATGGATATCTATTTTTGACAGTGATATGGTTCAACTCCCGATAATCAATACAAAGTCGCATACTCCCATCTTTCTTCTTCACGAATAGAACAGGAGCACCCCAAGGAGAAGTACTAGGACGAATGAAACCGATGTCTAACAATTCCTGCAGTTTTGTCTTTAACTCCTGAAGTTCAATAGGAGCCATTCGATATGGGGCTTTGGAAATGGGTTTTGTACCGGGTTGAAGGTCGATACAAAATTCAATTTCACGCTCTGGGGGTAGGCCAGGAAGTTATTCAGGGAATACGTCAGGAAATTTATTAACAATAGAAATATCATTCAAAACTGACGTATTTTTGTTTAAATCCGTGACATGAGCTAAGAAAGCTTGACATCCTTTTTTCAATAAACGAATAGCTTTATGGCTTGAGATGACAGTGATTGATTTTAATGGTTTGGTTCCTTGAATTAGCATAATAGGTTGGTTAGAAATATGAAAGCTAACAACCTTACAAAAATAATCAATTTGTGCATGATGAGTAGTTAACTAATCAATCCCTAGAATTACATAAAATGCACGTATTTTCAATGAAATAAGATTGACAGGTAATGTAAGGGTACCGATTTAAACCAAACAAGACTTATAAACAGTGGATATAATGAAGGTTTCTCCCAACGGAGTTTCAACAGATAAGTCAAAGTCTAATTTCTCCGGAGTCAAATTTAAATGTTGAGCGCAAGTAGGAGAAATAAAGGAATGGGTAGAACCGGTATCAAATAAGGTATATACTTAGCTAGAGTTTATGATAAGCTTACCCGTGATGACCTCATTCGGGTTCCTTGCTTTCTGGGAGGTTACAACAAATGCTCTCCCTTGAACTACTAGTTTTGAATTTTTTGGAACGACCTTTGGTGCCTCCATCCCAGTTGGACTTGGCTTCCTTGAATGACAAAATTGAGCTAGGTGACCTTCTCTTCCATAATTATAACATGTTTTGGACTGCTGCGCACAGTTTGGACTGATATGTCCCTCCCTTCCGTATTTGAAGCATATGATAGGTGGTCGTTCTCCTTCCTTAACAACGGGTGCTGGTGCTGACATCTTTCCATCATTGTTGAATCTCCTCTTCTTGAAATGTCCACTTTTATTGTCTTGGCCGTGATTACCACCGAAGTGGTTACCATTTCTGTCATGTTGATTCCCTCCACGTTTGTTGTCACCGCTTCGATGACTGCTACCACTTGTATTATCATTTTGCCGACTGCTCTCTCTTGGTTGGCTTGACTCATTATCGCGCTCCAATAACTGAGCCCTATTCACAACATCTGAATACAAGCAAAGTTTGTGAGAGATAAGGTATTGACGTATCTCGGGTTTCAAACTGTTAGAGTTTATGCCCTAGAGGCCAATTATTTGATATAATTGCTTAACGTTTTGATATTATATTTGATTGAATAAATATATGATTTTATTATGGTTTTATTTACTGCGTAATATAATTGTTAACATAATAAAATTCCTTAGAATAGTGATACAAATTATATAGTTTCAAGTATGTGACTTGAACATGAGATTATATATTACCATTAGTATCGTTGTTCTTAAATGTCCCTAATCGAGTATCATTGTTGATGGGACAACAATGATGCATGGAGACTAGTATGTGGATGTTGATGACCAAATCTCATTGGTCATAAATATATGAGATATTAAGTCAATGCATAGGTACATGTTAGAGAATGATGTCTTTGGATGGACCCACCATGAGAATTCTATATGGAGCATTATGCGAAGTGTCGTTAGCAATTCTCATAGTGACAATGATGTAATGGTCCTCCAGGCACGAAATCGCTATATTACTACACGAGAATTTATGTACTTTGATATCATCAAATGTCACCTTTAATAGGTGGACTATAAAGGTGATTATTGGGTTCATCATTAATCGTGTGAGAAATATGAGTGATCTAGATGGAATTTAACCATCCTATATATTATGGGTGATATCCATAGGCCTCTTGATTGAGTAGGACTATGAAATGCATGGCCATGCTCAAATAGTGATTTGTTTCATATAGTCTACTCATTGATCAAGAAAACTCAGATTAAATTATGAAGAGTATGACACATTCTATGACTCGAGTTTAATCTAGGATATTAAGGTTAAAAGAATTAAATTACATTGAAACATTGGTCACGAAAAGGTTGCATCGAATCATCGATCTTATTATTACTTGGGTAGCAATGATGCATTACTAGATGCCGCTCACATTTATAATTTTATAATATGATTTTAAAATTATTGCCAGCGTAATAATAACCTATAAGGTCACACACATAGAACGTTATTTAAAGGGAATTAATTTAAATTTTAAGGATTTAAATATATTAATATGATTAATACTATTTAAATCATGTAATTTAAATTAAAAGGATAAATTGTATATATGTATATTAATTAAGTAAGACTTAATTAAGAGATATATATATATATATAAATTCGGATTTTATAAAATTAGGTTTTGATTTGATTAATTCCTTTTAACTACTATATATATGATATATAGCAGACTACTTAGGGTAAGATATCATAATTGAAAAACCCTAGCTAGCTCTTAGAGAGATCTAGAGAGAAAGCAGATTTGGAAAATCCATTCCTTTTGGTGGCTAGTCACATAAGTCCTTCTTATTGCGAGAATCGTTCGACGGTTCGATGCTGGCGTTCGTGGTGGATACGTAGAGGCGCAATCGGTTTGTATTGCGTTGGAGATTCGAGGCGCGATCGGTTTGATTCTCGTTTTTGTTTATATCCGTATAATCTCTAAACCTCTCGAATTAATTGATTTTCGCATGGATCCTGTTTAAGGGTTTGAAATTGCTTTAAAATTTTAATTTCCGCTGTGCGTTTCTGTGCCGAAGCCCAACACAAACCTCTTAGAAAAATCCGCGCATTCTCTCCTCATTATCCACTAAGTGGGACGCAAACCGGGACAACTCGACAAACTTGGCTTCGTACTGCGACACGGTTATGTTGTTTTGCTCCAGTTTAATGAACTCTACCTCTTTCATGTGACGAATACTTTCAGGAAAGTACTTGTCGTTGAATAATTCTTGGAACTTCTCCCAAGTCATCTTGGTCACGGCGGAGTTGAGTACGCTTTACTGATTCCCACCCAAGAATCACCGCTGCTCGCCGCAACATGAAGGTGGCAAAGGGAACCTTTTGCTCCTCGAAGCATTCCAAGACATCAAATATCTTGTTGGTCTGCTTTATCCACGTCTCCCCCTTAAGTGGTTTTGGCTCTCCAAAAAACTCTGGTGGTCCCAGCTCCTTGAACTGTTTAGCGGTGACCGTCCGAGAGTTGCCAGTGTTTCCACCTGCATTTTGGATAGGAGCCGCTCTCGGCTAATGTTGCATGAATTGCATAAAGCCTCTTAACATTCCATTGTTCATCATTTGATCGGTGTTGTTTACCTGCGGATTATTCTCTTCCTGTTGCACATTATCCTGGGTATTCATCTGCGATGACTCAACGGTTTCCTGTGCTCCATTGCTATTCTAAATATTCTCGGATGTCATTTTCAAATACTGCCACAAAACAAGGGTTAATTGACATGTCACATATTATTCCTATACTCTAACCGACCAATTACATTCCAAATAAACTTAGGTAGGTCATACTAGTGAAGGAATTCCCCATCTCTCCCCTCCTAATTCTAGTCTCACATCTCAGCCAGGGATCATATCCTTAAGCTTTAATACCAACTGTGATGCCCCCAAAATAGATATACATCACCCATCTTGAGTCGCCAAATACATGGTACAAAATTCAAATACAACTTAATAATATAACTGTCGTGTAAAATACAACAAAACATAAACTGAGAGTTTTAATACGAATATTGTCTTCTAGACAGTATTCAACTCAAATGGAGTCCTCAGTACATTTATTATCACACTATTTCATAGAATAGTGAGGACAACTAATGCTATAATCCAGATCGTCACTCCATTCCCCGACTAGTCCCGACTACGTTCTCATTTCTTGAAGAGAGCAATGAAAGCAAAAGGGTGAGCTCAACTAGCCCAGTAAGAAATCTTATGACTAAGATAGTGCAGAATAATATTATTGTTAGCCTTCAACAGTGTTAAACTAATTAAATATAATAAACATCAAGTTTAACTGCAGCGGAACAAACAATCCATTAGAAGAGTCAAGTAGAGTATAAAATCTACTATCTTCTCTATTTTAAAAAGGTTTTTCATCACTTTTATCGCTGAGACTCAGCTTAATAAATAATCCACATCATCGAATCACCCCTGCACTATGGCCAAGGATATTCTTTAGTATCACAACCACAAATTATCCATGCACTACTGGTGCCAAGGATATTCGTGTATTCATCAATGGTCATGATCATGCCAACAACGCATCCATCAATGCACCACTGGGCCAATGAGGACTCTTACCACATCATTTGTAACACTATGGTCATGATTATACCGAATAATCCCTGGTCATAATCATACCAAGTCCATCTATGCAGTACAGGCTACAGATGACTTTCAACATAATATAAACATGAGGATGATGACAATGATATAAGAATTCAATAAAACAAGTTCAAGGATAAATTTTAAAAAATTTATAATTTAATTTATCTAGAAATCAATAACGTTCAAATTGTTAACATGATACTGCTTTGTGGAGTAAAATTCAAGAATAATATTGTACCAAAAATGAATCAATTTTTATCATGAATAGTACCCCAGGTGAATAGTACCCAAGTGAATAGTACTTCAGGAATAGTAACCCCGTTAATAGTACTCCGGCATGAAAAAGTTAAAACTTATCACGAATGCTCAGAATAATATTTTCATGAAAAGATTCTGGATGAAGCGCAAATATCAAGGATATTCTACTAATTTCATGGTCTTTAGAAGCCAAAACTTTAACAAAACGAGTATAGAATTCGAAATCTGAAACGAAATAATATTACTTACATACTACAGAGTATGGAAGAAAATATTATTTCAAGTGAATATTGAACAAAAATAACATCCTTTACTTTGAGAAGAAGAGTATTCCAACTGGTATAGCGGGAATATTCTTGAAGAAAACTTTCACTGTTTCCTACGCTCAAAACTTCTTAAAACTCTAAAGAAATACGCTCAAGATTATAGAAGAAGAATTCTCTGATTCTAGTGTGATTTTCAATTCTAACTAAACATCGTATTTATAGGAGAATGGAAGGGGTACTGTGTAAGAACGAACTGCACAGTAGATTCAAAAAATTTCACGGACGTTCGTTTTTAAAAAATTTAGAATATAATATTCAAGTAAAACACATAACTTTAAATAAAATATAATATATTCTATTTATAATCAAATAAAACAAAACTTATAATATAATATATATTATATTATAACAAAACTTATAGCAACAAACAAGCTCCCGCGACTACAAAAACTCCCCCACCCTGACTTTTGATTAAATTCCCACGTTTCTATATATATATATATATATATATATATATATATATATGTATGTATGTATACAACACCAACCATTCCCGTGCATCATCTCAACCAATCCTCTACCCATTTCATTTTTCCTCCAGTGGGCCCCACATATGGCCCCACCTTTATTTAAAATTTTTCTACCGATTATTTTGAAAAATGGGTAAACTGGGGTCCATAAAATAATCAAAATTTACACAAATATTTCATAAAAATCAGTTCAATATTTTTAACAACATTTATCATCATTATTATAATTCGCAATATTTAATGACCAGGTCCCAGGAAAGAGGGGGCTTTTCAATAAGGATTTTTCCCTATTGGCGCGCAATTAGGTGACCAAACCTCTCCTTGACTGAACTTCTAGACATCGTCAATATTGCAAATAATAATATTAATAACTTTGTCATCTCAATTATTGATTTAATAATATAAAATAATATGCAGATGATACTGTGATAATAATTGAATCAATAATATGAGAGATATAATGCAGCAATTACTGTAACAATAATAGAACAAAACTAAGTGACTTCTCACGTAAGCAGCAATAATCAATACCGTGTGCTACTACGTAACCACGCGTATTACTGTACTTTTAACACCGGGTGTTTCAACAGTTAACGGTAAAACTTTTGCCGTTATTTTTATAAAAAGATATTTTTGTCGTTCTCTCAATCCGACAATAATTCTATTGTGGGGTCCACCAATGATTGTGCCGTCGTATGAATATTCCCTGTTAAAATGAATATTCCCTGACCAATTGAATATAATATAACAACTTGCGTACTTTGAAAAATTTACAAATATTACCCACAACTATAACAATATATTAAATTCACTCCATAATATTCAAAAATGATATTTATAGAAAATTTATTTTTATTCATAAAAGTTAGGGTCTTCTAATAAACTGGTATTTGTAAGCGTTAGGGATAGGGTTTCAAACAAATGGGTCGATCTGTATTTGCATCGCCTCCTAGTACATTTGGGGCGTTACAGAGCCGGTACCCATAAATGAATAAAAATTATTTTTATTTATAAAATCTGATTTCTAATTAAAATAAAAGGTTAATTTAAATTAAAAATTGGATTTCATGTTTTTCCAAAAATTCTAAATTAAAATAAAGTTGCTTATTTTGTATTTAGAATATATTTTCATGTTGATTAAATAATGCAGTTTATTTTTAAATCATAATTAAAATTGATGCTAATTAAATTTACCCATTAAATAGATATCAATATATATTAAATGTTTATTATTCATGAGATGAATGTTTTATTTATTGATACATATGATGATATGTATGATAATAAATGGGATTGATTATAGACTATTGACCAATGTGATTGGATTTTATTTTGGTTGGATGCTTGAAAGTATGGGTTTTATTAAATGGAGTATGCGTACCTCGTCTTTTCTGGTTTTCTTCTTTATGTAAATTCTATCTCTCTCTTATGTATTATGACATCCCTAAATCCGGGTTTTCTAACCTCAAATTCGGCGTTCACGATACTCAACAACAAACATACTTTCTAACTAATGCGGAAGAATAAACATACATTGTTTATCATAATAGTAATAAAGTCTTACAATCATAGTCCCAAGGTTCTTTAACCTTAACTTAAAACGTACTCTTAATGCTATAAAGAGTTTACATAACCAAATAGCATTTCAAATAAACTAGTACATAAGCCTTCTCAATCATCTACACTTAAACCTTCTCTTTTCCTTTGTCCCCTTTGGACGTTTCTGCCTTAGCTGAAATAAATGTCATAATATAGCAAGGGTAAGCAACTAATTTGCTTAGCAAGTTTATACACAAGGGAGATATATCATGATTAGAAAGAAGTTTCGCTTTCAATTTTTAACACTAACATAAAATTGTGAAGGAATGTGAAACCCCGAATTTTACGAAATGAAAGTATTCAAGTTTTATAATTATTATTCTATTTAGTAAATGGTTAAATTGATAAATTAAAGTTAAGGGTGATATGTGAAATTTTTTCAAAGTAAGTAAGTTGACATAAAATAATCGATGATAAAGTACAGTAATACGCGTGGTTGCATAGTAGCACATGGTATTGTACAGTATCTTTGATTATTGATGCTTCGTGAGAAGTCACTCAGTTTTATTCAATTATTGTCACAATATTTTATATTATTAAATCAATAATTGAGATGATACAGTTATTCATATTATTATTTGCAATATTGGCGATGTCTAGAAGTTCTGTCAAGGAGAGGTTTGATCACCTAATTGCGCACCAATAAGAAGAAATTCTTATAAGAAAGGCCGCTCTTTCCTGGCAACGATCTGGTTGTTAATATTGTGAGTTATAATATTAATGATGAATGTTATTAAAAATCAAATTTGATTTCAGAGTTGAATTTGGAGACGCGGATATGATATTTGAGTCCGGAACGATGAAATTAGTACAAATAGACTATAAACATAAAATTTATCGGGGTTGACTTTTTGGTCAAAAAGTCAACAGTTGACTTTTAAAAAAAAAGTCAAACTTCAAAATTTCAAAAATGAAATTATTGATAAAAATATTTACATTGTGTTGGGATTGTTAGTGTTAGTGGAAATCGACAATTATTTCGATAATAATTGATGTTTGGAGGCTATATTGACCAATCGGGTAATTAATCGGATAAATGAGCAATTAATTGCTATTAATTCACATGCTTATAACTATGTGTTCACATGTGTGTACTATTGATTCACATGATTTACTATTAGGGGAGTTGGTGCAAGATTGATAATACTTGCATGACTAAGTTAAAAATGGAGGTATAAATGGAGGTACAATACTGTAATTATTTTTTTTCACATGATTAGAACTATTAAGTCACATGATTTACTATTGATTCACATGATTTACTATTAGGGGATGTGGTGCAAGTTTGATAATACTTGCAGGACTAAATTAAAAATGAAGAAAAAGAGGAAGGTATTATACTGTAATATTTTGAGCCCCAAAACGTGCAATTATCGAAACTATATTTTCCTATAAATAGAAGCTCATTCTTCCTTCATTTCTCACCAATTCACTAAGTCTCACAAGAGCTATTATTATAGAGAAATTATAAAGAGAAAGAAGAAGAGAAGTCTGCTACCTCACTATTCCAGTATCCAGTTTTCTTCTAAGGTAAGGGATATTATTTCTTTCGTATTCATGAAGAGAGCTTCTATTATTCCATTCTTTATTATTATATTGGAATAACCGGTCTATGGGAAGTACCGCATACATGGTGAAATTCTTCTGTTATTCCATTCTTTATTATTATGTTGGAATAACCTGTCTATGCAAAGTACGACATACATGGTGAAATTCTTACGTTATTCCATTCTTTATTATTACATTTGAATATATCACATGCATGCGTGATTACGCATGACTGGTTTAGTTCTTTATTATTATGTTGGAATATCCTCGTCATGCATGCGGATTACGCATGACCTAGTTCCATTTTTATTATTACATTGGAATAACTTTTGCATGCATGCGGTCTATCACATACCGGTGAATTCTTCTCGTTATTCCATTCTTTATTATTCATTGGAATAACTTTGCTACCTACCGGACTATCGCATGCATGGTGAATTCTTCTGTTATTCCATTCTTAATTATTTTGTTGGAATAACCTGTCTATGTGGATTACCGCATGCATGGTGAATGACCCTTCATATTCATTCTTTATTAAATTGTGGAAATGATGCGTTTACGTGGATTACTGCATGGCGGGTGAAAATTCATTTGCAGTTTCGTATATTCTATTATACTCGTATGAGATATCATTTCTTTTGTACTCGTCATGGAATATCGTTTTCTTTGATATTTTTTACGAGTTACTATTCATGAGTTACTATTCACCCGATTACTATTCACTCTAGTATTATTCACTCAGGTATTCGGGGCACGTTTTGTGCCAGAGTACTATTCACGAGTTACTATTCATGGGTTACTATTCACTCTAGTATCATTCACTCGGGTATTTGGGACACTTTTCGTGTCGGGGTACTATTCACATGGTACTATTCTCAAAGTACTATTCATGGGGTACTATTCACCCAAAAAATATTTTTCTTTTCTGTCTAAATTATTTTTGGTACATGAATATTATTCTTGAATTTTACTCTACAAAGCAGTATCATGTTGACATTTTGGACGTTATTGATTTCTGGATAAATTAAATTATAAATCTTTAAAATTTATCCTTGAACTTGTTTTATTGAATTATTATGTCATTGTCATCATCCTCATGCTTATATTGTGATTAAAGTCATCTTTGGCTTACGTGTATAGATGGACTTGGTATGATTAAGACCATAGATTATTCGGTATAATCATGACCGTAATGTAACGAATGATGTGGTTAAAGTCCTTATTGGCCTGTAGTTCATTGATGGACAGTTGTTGGTATGATTATGACTAGGGATTATTCGGCATAATCATGACCATTGATGATTACAAGAATATCCTTGGCCGTGGTGCAAGGATGATTCGATTTTATTTATTAAGATGAGTCTCAGCGATAAAGTTGATGAAAAACTTTTTAAATCATAGAAGATAGTAGATTTTATGCTCTACTTGACTCTTCTAATGGATTGCTTATTTTGGTGCAGTTGTTCATCTAAAACTTGTTGTCTATTGTATTCTATCAGTTGTTATACTGTTGAAGGCTAAGAATAATTTATTCCGCATTATCTTAGTCATAATATTTCTTACTGGGCTAGTTGAGCTCACCCTTTTCTTTCATTGTTCTCTTCAGGAAATGAGAATATAGCTAGGACGAGTCGAGAAATGGAGTGATGGTCCAGGATAAGTGGCTTTAGTAGTCCTTACTATTCTGTGAAATAATGTGATAATAATTGTAATGAGGACTCCATTGAGAGTGGATATTGTCTAGAAGGCAATATTCATGTTTAAACTCTCAGCTATATTTTGTCGTATTTTACACAACTGTTGTATAATTAAGTTGTATTTGAATTTATGTACCATGTTTCTGGCGACCCAAGATGGGTGATGTATACCTATTTTGGGGGCGTCACAAGGAACATGAATTAATAATAAACATTTGAATATTCGAATAATTGAATAACAAGTACTGAGTGGTTTGAAAAAACTATGAACATTTACCAAGGTTCTCATCATTTAAACTGAACCTTTTAATAAGTTTTGGTAATCAAGGGGATCAGCCTTTCATACCTCGTGATTTATGCATAAACACTTAATAATCCAGCATTAATATCATGCTTTAATCAAATTCGTTCTTTTCTCAGCCAAGAGTTCTTACCATATAAATTTAATAAGAACAACTTTTAAAATACATTTGATTTAACAAAATTAGACATGCTTGATTTAGCTGATACAATTAGCATAGATCTATCTCATAAACAGTTCATCAATAAAAGAAATTTAATTTAATTCACAATTCAATAATAATAAAACAGGAATTCAATTACACAAGGTGCGAATCTTAATAAACAATATATATGTGAATAATCAACAATAATTATTCACTAACATGCTTCGAAAATAATAACTCAAGTTTGAGTTAGGGAACTTGCCTCGTTTGTAGGCTACTGCTACGCAATTAAATTATATCCGCTAGGCAGTTTAATTATCTTCCTTTGAGAGACCTATAGTTAATCTTTCAATTAGCCACAACATAACATTATATTATGTAATCACATAGATATTACATATTACATTTAGTTCTTAGAAATATTATCATGACTCAATAATATTACTATTAAATAACAACTACATTTAATTTACTTAATATTATTAATCTTGATAATATTTAATTCACCTCTTAGTATTATTAGTCCACTAATAACACTTTTATTCGCTTACTAATATTATTAACATCTTAATAATATTTTAATACTTTACTAATATTATTAATCCTCTTAATAATATTTTAATCATGCATTAATATTATTACTTTAATAATACCTTACTTATTCTTTAGTATTATTAATCAATTAATAATAATTTATTTATTTACTAATATTATTAACCTTTTAATAATATTTTATTCATTTACTAATATTATTATCCTTTAATAATATTTTATTCATTTACTAATATTATTAATCATTTAATATTATTTTATTCCTTTACTAATGTTATTACATTTTTAATAATATTTTATTTAATTTGAATATTATTGTTTACTTAATAATATTTTAATCATGTAATTATATTTTAATCTAATATTAATAATAATATTTTAATCTAAAATTATTAGCCATTTAATAATATTTTAATCATTTATTAATGCTTAAATCAAATATTATTAGCCATTCAATAATATTTCAATAAAGTTTTAATCTTAATTTTTTATTTACTTAAAAAATATCGATTCTTATATTACAAATATCATAGTAACATTTTAATAAGTTATTAGGCAAATAAACAATTTATTTTAATTATTTTACGATTTATTAAAGAACTTATTTAATACCCATAAAAGGTCATAAATATTATTTATCATAATGGATTACCAAAATACCTCACATAGGGCAAATTACACTATATTTGGAGTAGCTAAGCTTTAACATCATATTTTCCTCATTTATGACATCATTTAACCATTTATTTCCTTTTAACCATAACTATAACATTATTATGAAAAATAGGAAATAGGTTCTGAAATTATTATCTTCTGGATCTGGACAGTATATGATTCAACAATGATTCACAAATTTTTCTAGAATTTAAGAAAGTGATTTACTATATTTAAAGTACTCAAAACCACTGATTCTTGTTACATTTTTCATTAATCAAGTTTTGCTTAGAAAATTCTAAAAATTTCAGGGTACACTCTCATAACATATATACACTGTAAGACCCCAAATTATTAATAAATGAAATTTAATTTCCTCTATTTATTATTTTGAAATAGTAAGGGTGGATTTGATTAATGTGGATAGTTATGGGTAAATTACGCAAATATTTCAAATAAGCAAGTGGTTATAAAATATTCGTTTGGTCGTGGAATATTCTTCTTGTCAGAATATTAAATGTTGAGCACTTGAAGTTATTGTGTGGGCCCTATAACGGAAAGCGATTGGATAAAGAAAACGACAAGTATAAGTTGTTTATAAATAACGACGTAGTTATTACCGTTAATACTGTTGGAATACTCGGTGGTTAAAACACAACGATAGCTTCACGATATTGCACCAATTATTGATTCTTACGTAAGAAGGCACTACTCAATAATTGTTACAGTAATTACTGTTCAATATTTTATTTTATTGATTCAATAATTGTTGCGTTGATATTTTATATTACTGTTGTTTCAATAATTGTTACTACACAGTATTTTTTATTATCGAAGAAATAATTCATATTATCTAAATAATATTATTAGATAACATTATTGGCAATGTCTAGAAAGTTCTATCTAATGAGAGGTTTGGTCACCTAATCTACCAAAGAAGGAGAAATTCTTATTGGAAAGCCCTCCTGCTTTGGGAGCGGCACCGGTTGTCGAGATTGTGATTCTGTAATATTATTTGTGAATAATTAATTATTGATTTATATGATGAGGAAAATATTAATTTTATGTGGATATAGATGGAGAATTTTTTTAATGTGACAATTGTTGAAAATTAATATTTTATCTTTTTCTGATAAAATAATTCATTTAAATATATTATTTTAATAATATAATAATGGTGATATTTTTACAATGAATGTGGGATATATGAGTATATGAGGAGGAAGAGTATTTTTATTGCAATAAATGTTAAAATCATGTTAAACATGTCGGGACCCCATTTTCTTGACTAAAATTTGATTATAGCCTGTAAAATCGCCCGTTTGTGGATTTCGGTCAATTTCTGTTTAGAATTTGGAAATATTTCCTTCTGCAAAGTTGTAGATAATGGAATTTCCTATGAAAAAAACATGTGGTTCAAATTTTTTTAATTAAAAGGGCTATTTATTGTGAATTATTGAAGTTCCGAAGTTCCGAAATGATTGATTTTTGGAAGTTTTAATTGTTTTTCTGATAAAAGGGCTATTTATTGTGAATTATTTAATTTTTTTGGATTTCGGTCAATTTCTAATTGATTTTTGAAAGTTTTAATTATTTTATTTTTGGAAGTACTATTCTTTCGAGGTAAGGGATGTTATTTTCTTTTTAAATGATATTATTTTCTTCAATATCATTATGCCGAAATATTTGTTTGAACTTTTAATCAAATTTGAAACTTTTTGTGTCGGGGTTACTATTCACGTATACTGCACTATTCACGTATACGACACTATTCATGAATACGGCACTATTCATCGAAAAATGAAATTTTTTCCTTTTCGTCCAAAATATTTATTATGAATACTAGCTTTGATTGTATCCATGTTTTGATCATTCTTGAATTTTACTTCACTATGATTATTTATGAGGTATTTTTGGACATGAAATAGCTGAAATACGAATCCTTGATATTTATTATTTTTCTTCATTGGATTCGTTTCCTTTAAAATATTTTTCATCATCCTCAGTCCTAAATGATGATATTATTGAATATCTTTGGCCTGTAGTGCAAAGATAAATGATTTTATAATGAATATATCTTTGGCTGTAGTAGTAAAAGATAAATGATTTTATAATGAATATCTTTGGCTTTTGTAGTGCAAAGATGAACATGTGTTGAGATGAATATGACAGATCGATGAATATCTTTGGCTCAGATAGTAAAAGATGAAAATTTGATTCAAGATGAATATTGATTGATGTTACGAGGGGATAAAATATTGACGATAGACTTTTAAATTCATAGATAATAGTAGATTTCATTCTCACGTAACTCTTCAATGAATTATTATTTTCATTGCGAATATTGATCTCGAAACTTGTTGTCTATTGTATTTTATCGATTTTTTCCTCGTTGAAGACTAACGATAATTTGTTCTATATCATCTTAGTCATAATATTCTTTTATTGGGCTAGTTGAGCTCACCTTTTCCTTTTTGTTCCATTTTTCTTCTCGGGAGGCGAGAATGTAGCGAGTACGAGTCGGGGTATGGAATGATGGTTCTAGAGAGAGTTGTTTAGTAGTCCTCACCATTTTTGTAAAATAATGTATGAATAATTGTGATGAGGATTTATTTGGATATAGATATTGTCTAGAAAACAATATTTGTATTTAAACTCACTGTTTTTATGTTGTATTAAGAAAGTTGTAAGTTGTTTCTGTACCATGTATTAACAACTCAAAATGGGTGATGTATACCTATTTTGGGGGCGTCACATACACATACTATATAAATTTTAGCTTTTTCCAAGGTATACACAGTGAGGAATTCGGGTAATAATATTTAGGAGTCCTTTACGGTAAAAGCCATTACACACAAACCACACATCGAAACATGTCCGTTGTTTTTTCTACATGTAGATAACTTCTTAAGGTACCTCTATAATTTTTCCCAGAATTTTAAAAGATTTAGAACTGGCCGAAACAACCTTAGGAAAAACGGGGTCAGGGGACTTTTAGGGTTTTAAAGCTTTAAGTTTTATACCTGGACTATTTTGGGAAAACAGCCCCCAAGACTTCAAATATTGTTGGATTTGTGTTTTACCACTTGGGTTTACTAGCTATCTCATGTATCTAGCACCATCCCTTCGACAGATCACAAATCCAAGTTGTAAAACTTGAGTTACACAAGATTTAGTGGAAGGAAAACTAGGGTTTCACCCCTAGGAGAACATATGCTCATTTTCTTCTTCTAAACCTTTGATCTAACACTCAAGATACTTAGTTCCATACATGATGATTTGAAGAACTAGGGTATCTTGGGTATTATTTCATAACCCCATCAAACCTTGCAATATCACCAAATAGAAGAAGAAGATGAAGATTTAGGTTATACCTTGTTCTAGAAGCAACCTTCCTTGATCTACCAAAGTAATATATGAACTTAGGGTGCATTAATCAAGCTAGCACACTGTAGACACTCGAATTTTTTTGCATACCTGCTACTAACATTGCAGGAGGGAAGAATCGTCTTTCAGAGATAGCCCTGGAAGACAGCTCAACTCCTTCCCGGAAATAACACCGGAAGTGTCAGTTTCATCTTAGAGATAACCCCAAGGCATGCAGTTCCAATACCGGAAATCACACCGAAGAAGGCCGTTTCATCTCGGAGATAACCCCGAGATACTCAGTCTCAGTCCTGAAAACAACACGGGGAAATACAATGTCGACCTTGGAGATAACCCCAAGGAGTGCAGTTGCAGTTCCGGAGATAACCCCGAAAATGCTTGTTTCAACCTATGCAGTCAGCTTCAACCTCGAGACTCACATTGAGGCACTTAGCTCCAAACCCGGAGATAACCCCAGGAGGTCAGGCATATCTCAGAGAAACCCTGAGGACATCCAGTACTTGCAGCAGCCCAATCTCAGAGATAACCCTGAGCAATGACTGCTTTATCAGCCCAAACCAGAGATAACCCCGGTGAGGGGCAGAATCGTCATTTTGCCATCTCGATCCCACATTGCGCCATCTCAACACATCTCAACATACATTCTACATATCAATGTCCCACAAGAACGAAGGAGTTCCAATCCCGAGTGACTACTACGCAAGGAAACACACCGGATAGAATTTGAAGCTTGAAGACCAAGGGCATGGTCCCATCTTCCTGACTTCTAACAACCTCTAATCCCATGTCATGGCGTAGCTCTCGACAACAACACTCCATAAAAGGTCTTTATACACCTCAATCGGAGGCTCAGATTGAAGTTCTGCAAGTTCGACCGGACATCACGTTGCACGCATGCACGTACTTTGAGATGGCAGAACTGCAGAGTCTCGGAAAATGGCAGGCAACAAGCAGTACATCTCTGCAAAGAATTGCAGGTCCCCCTCTATAAATAGAGGGCTTGGGTGACCATATTTCACGAGAAAACGGCGAGAAAGCCCTATCCAATTTACTATGTACACCCTAAATTAAGTGCTTTCTCATTTTAAACACTTGTGAGCTTATATTCAGTCATATTTTTACCAGCGGGAGCCGAGTGTTCATCTATTTAAAGCTATAGAATTCTTCTTTGATAGTTCACTGTAAGCCTTCTTACACACTTTAAAGCCTTTCTCTTCATCTTTGCACACACTTTTCTACACATTGAGAGTCGTGTTATATGCGTTTATTTATGCAGGACTTTGGTCCGTGGCTTTCATTTATGTTCAGATCTATATATATATATATATATATATATATATATATATATATATACACACTTATATACACACACTTATATATATATATGTGTGTGTGTGACGTCCCAAAATAGGTATACATCACCTATCCTGAGTCGCCAAATACATGGTACAGAATACAAATACAATCTTTAATATACAACAAAAGAGCTGTGAGTTTTAATACAAATATTGTCTTCTAGACAATATCCACTCATAGAATAAGTCCTCATTACATTTATTGTCACACTATTTAACAGAATAGTGAGGACTACTAATGCTATCCTCTGGACCGTCACTCCGTTCCCCGACTAGTCCCCGCTACGTTCTCATTTCTTGAAGAGAACAATGAAAGCAAAAGGGTGAGCTCAACTAGCCCAGTAAGAAATCTTATGACTAAGATAATGCAGAATAAATTATCATTAGTCTTCAACAATGTTAAACTGATAAAATACAATAGACATCAAGTTTAACTGCAGCGGAACAAGTAATCCATTAAAAGAGTCAAGTAGAGAATAAAATCTACTATCTTTTATGATTTAAAATATTTTTCATTACTTTTATCGCTGGGACTCAGCTTAATAAATAATCCACATCATCAAATCACCCCTGCACTACGGCCAAGGATGTTCTTTAGTATCACGACCACAATTATCCATGCACTACGGGCCAAGGACATTCGTATATTCATCAATGGTCATGATCATGCCAACAACTGTCCATCAATGCACTACGGGCCAATGAGGACTTTTATCACATCATTTATAACATTACGGCCATGATTATCTTTGAATAATCCCTGGTCATAATCATACCAAGTCCATCTATGCACTACAGGCCACAAATGACTTTCAAAAAAATATAAACATGAGGATGATGACAATGATATAAGAATTCAATAAAATAAGTTAACGAATTAATTTATCCAGGAACTAATAACGTCCAAATTGTCAACATGATACTTCTTTGTAGAGTAAAATTCAAGAATGCTCAGAAGAATATTTCCATGAAAAGATACTGGATGAAGCGCAAATATCAAGGATATTCTACTAATTTCATGGAGTATAGAAGTCAAAACTTTAACCAACTGAGTATAATAAGAAATGGAATAACAAAAGAAATCACCAAGCATGCGGTAGACCGCGATATAGTGAGTTATTCAATGAGAATAATAAAGACTAAAGCAGATCCCGTAAAATGCATGTGACAGGATATTCCAATGTAATAATAAAAGCGGAACTGGTCCCAGGCGTAAAAACGCATGACAAGATATTCCAATGAATAATAAAGAGCGAGAACTAGGTCCGTATGTAAAATGCGTAAAAGGATGTTCTAACAGAATAATAAAGACAGAACTGTGTTCGGTGTAAAAGCATGTATATGATGTTCCAATGAGAATAATAAAGAATGGAATAATGAAGAATTTCACCATGTATGCAAGAGATTGCATAACCAAAGTTATTCCAATATAATAATAAAGAATTGAATAACAGAAGTTCTCTTCATGAAGACGAAAGAAAGAAATAATACCCCTTACCTTTGAAAGAAACTGGATATAGGAGTAGTGAGGTAGCAGACTTTTCTTCTTCTACATATTTTCTCTCTACAATTTCCCTCTATAATAATTGCTCTATAGCTTTAGTGAATTGGTGAGAAATGAAGGAAGAATGAACTTCTATTTATAGAAAAATATAGTTTCAATAATTGCACGTTTTGGGGCTCAAAAAATTACAGTACAATACCTCTAACTTTTTCTTTATTTTTAATTTAGTCATACAAGTATTATCAAACTTGCACCACCTCCCCTAATAGTAAATAATGTGATTCAATAGTAAATCATGTGAATCAATAGTTCTAGACATGTAAAAATATGAATTACAGTATAGTACCTCCATCTATACCTCCATTTTTAACTTAGTCATGTAAGTATTATCAATCTTGCACCAACTCCCCTAATAGTAACAAGAATGTGAAACAATAGTATACACATGTGAACAAATAGTTATAATCATGTGAAATAATAGCAATCAATTGCTCATTTATCCAGTTAAATACCTGATTGGTCAATATAACCTCCAGACATCAATTATTATCGAAATAAATGTCGATTTTCACTAACACAAATAATTCCAACACAATGAAACTATTTTTATCAAAAATATAAATTTTGAAATTTTGAAGTTTGACCTTTCCCGAAAAAGTCAACTGTTGACTTTTTGACCAAATAGTAAAATTCGGAAAATTTTGTGTTTATAGTTTAATTTTACTAATTTCATCGTTTCGGACTCAAATATCACGTCCGCTTCTCCAAATTCAACTCCGAGCACAACTTCAATTTTAATAACATTCATCATTAATATTATAACTCACAATATTTATCAACCAGGTCATTCCCAAGAAAGAGGGGGCTTTCCAATAAGGATTTCTCCTATTGGCCAGCTTAAATTAGGTGACCAAACCTCTCTCGATGAGAACTTCTAGACATTGTAAATATTGCAATTTAATAATATGAATAACTTTGCCGTCTCAATTATTGATTTAATAAAATAACATATTATGCATATGATACTGTGACAATAATCGAATCAATAATATGATAGATATGATGCAGCAATTATTGTAGTAATAATTGAGTATAATTGAGTGACTTCTCACGTAAGCATCAATAATCAATACCGTGTGCTACTATGCAACCACGCCAGACATCGTATTTTTTACTACCGAAGTTGTTCAATAGTATTAGCTGTGTAAAACTTCGTACCGTTATTTTCATAAATATATTTTTGTCATTTTCTCAATCAAATAATAATTACATTGTGGGGTCCACCAATGATCTTGTGGTTATACGAATATTCCTCTGCTAAAACGAATATTCTCCGACCAATCGAATATAATATAACAACTTGCATATTTTGCAGAATTTATAAATACTACCCACAACTATAACATTATAACAAATTCATTCCATAATATTCAAAAATCATCTTTATTCATAAAAGTTGGGGCCTTACAACCTCCCCTTCTTATGAAATTTCACCCTTGAAATTAGGGTACGTACCTGGTATGTTGAATAGGTGAGGATATCTTGGCTTCATCTCAGATTCTAACTCCCAAGTCATTTCTTCCACGTCGTGGTTTCTCCACAAAACTTTGACTTGAGGTATAACCTTGGAGCATAGAATATGATCCTTCCTATCCAAGATTTTAACAGGTAACTCTTCATACGTTAAATCTTCCTCTATCACAGCTGGTTCTAATTCAATAATGTGGTTCGGGTCTTCCACATATTTACGTAACATGGATATGTGAAAAATGTTATGAACACGAGACATACTTAGCGGTAAAGCGAGTATATACGCCACAGTTCCTACTCGATCAAGAATTAAAAATGGGCCAATGAATTGAGGATTGAGCTTTCCTCTCTTTCCAAATCTCGTAACTCCTTTCCATGGAGCAACACGTAACAACACATGATCTCCAATATCGAATTCCACGTCCTTTTTGATGAAGATCATCATAACTCTTTTATCAATCTTGTGAGGTTTTTATACGTTGTTGGATTGTTTGAATCTTTTCCGTAGTCATACGTACCAAATCTGGTCCCAATAACGTTGCTTCACCCACCTCATCCCAACATACTGGAGAATGGCACTTTCTTCCATACAACGCCTCGAATGGAGCCATGCCAATACTTGCTTGATAACTGTTGTTGTAAGAAAACTCCACCAATGGTAAGAACTTGTCCCAACTTCCCTTGAAGTCAAGGACACAGAGTCTTAATAATTCTTCAAGAGTTTGAATAGTCCTCTCTAATTGTCCATCTGTCTGAGGATGATATGCCGAACTAAATCGTAAATCTGTGCCCATAGCTTTTTGCAAACTAACCCAAAATCTTGAAGTGAATCTTGGGTCTCGATCGAAACTATGGATCGGCATATCATGCAATGCAATTACAATCTCGTTTTTATATACATACTAGCAAGACATTCAAGTGTATAAGTTTCTCAGATTTCGGTAAGAAATGAGCGAGACTTGGTCAATCTATCAACAATGACCCAAATCGCATCTATGCCTTGAGAAACCTTGGGAAGACCGAAGAATTGAAATCCATGGTAATGTGCTCCCACTTCCATTCGGAATTTCAAGTGGTTGCAATGGACCTTTGGCACTTGATGCTCGCCTTAACTCGTTGAAAAGTTAGACACCTTGAGATAAACCCCGCTATCTCTCTCTTCATATTGCTCCACCAAAATGTATGTCGAAGATCACGATACATTTTGGTACTCCCAAGATGGATTGAAAATGGTGTGTTGTGCGCCTCCATCATGATTTTATACTTTAACTCAGGGTCGTTAGGAACACAAAGTCTGGAATTGACTCGAAGTATTCCTTCATCATCGATTCTTGCTTCCGGCATAGCACCTTCTTGCACTTTCTTTCTCATATGCATCAGCTCCAGGTCTGTAGCTTGAGCAACTTTAACCTTATCGATTAAAGTCAGTTCTACTCGTATATTCGCCATCATCACGTGGGTCCCTGGAGTCTTTATCTCTATCTCCATCCTTTGCAAGTCATACAAAATGGGCCTTTGCGTTGACAATATCACACTCATACCCGCATATGATCTTCTACTTAATGCGTCAGCTACCACGTTCGCTTTTTCCAGGATGGTATTGGATCGTATGATCATAATCTTTCAAAAGTTCAAGCCAACGTCGTTGTCGCATGTTGAGTGAAGAAATATTTGAGGCTTTTATGATCCATAAAGATCTCCACTTTCTCCCCATACAAATAATGCCTCCAAATCTTTAGTACAAAAACGACTACTGCCAACTCTAGATCATGAGTAGGATAATTCCTCTCATATTCTTTGAGTTGTCGTGAGGCATAGGCTATGACTTTCCCATGTTGCATGAGAACACAACCTAACCCTTTGCCCGAAGCATCACTGTAGATGACAAATCCCTCCGATCCAGATGGTATTATCGAGCAGTCTTTGAAATGAGTCTCTCTCGAGTTCTTAAAACTCTTCTCACATTCTCGCTCCAACCGAATTTTGTATCTTTCCAAAGTTAGTTGAGTTAAGGGAGAAGCGATTCGAGAAAACCTTTTTACGAATCTCCGATAATAACCAGCTAAGCCGAGAAAGCTAAATACTTGATCATCGATTTAGGTTGCTCCCAACTTTGAATAGATTCAATCTTTGTTGGGTCAACAGATATTCCATGACTTGACACCACGTGTTCAAGGAATGCTACTTCCTCAAGCTAGAACTCACATTTCTTTAACTTGGCATAAAGCTTATATTCATGAAGCTTTTGGAGTATCAGCCTCAAGTGTTGCTCATGATCTTCACGGCTTTTGGAATAAATAAGGATGTCATCAATGAATACGACCACAAAGTGATCCAAATATTCCTTGAATACTCGGTTCATCATATCCATGAAGGCAGAAGGAGCATTAGTCAATCCAAAAGACATGACTAGGAATTCATAATGCCCGCTGGGAGTTAAAAAGTCGTCTTTGGTATGTCATCGGTTCTAATCTTCAATTGGTGATAACCAAAACGAAGATCAATCTTTGAAAAGAATTTGGCTCCTTGTAACTGGTCAAACATGTCATCAATACGTGGCAATGGGTACTTATTTTTGATGGTGACATGGTTCAACTCCCGATAATCAATACAAAGTCGCATACTCCCATCTTTCTTTTTCACGAATAGAACAAGAGCACCCCAAGGAGACGTACTAGGACGAATGAAACCGATGTCTAACAATTCCTGCAGTTGGGTCTTTAACTCCTGAAGTTCAATAGGAGCCATTCGATATGGGGCTTTGGAAATAGGTTTTGTACCAGGTTCAAGGTCGATACAAAATTTAATTTCACGCTTTGGGGGTAGGCCAGGAAGTTCTTCAGGTAATACGTCAGGAAATTCATTAACAATAGAAATATCATTCAAAACTGACGTATTTTTATTTAGATCCGTGCCATGAGCTAAGAAAGCTTGAAATCCATTTTTCAATAAATGAATAGCTTTATGGCTTGAGATGATAGTGATTGATTTTAATGGTTTGGTTTCTTGAATTCGCATAATAGGTTGGTTAGGAATATGAAAGCTAACAACCTTACGAAAACAATCAATTTTTGCATGATGAGTAGTTAACCAATCAATCCCTAGAATCACATCAAATACAAGTATTTTCAATGAAATAAGATCGACCAGTAATGTGAGGGTACCGATTTGAACTAAACAAGACTTATAAACAGTGGATGTAATGAAGGTTTCTCCCAATGGAGTTTCAACAGATAAGTTAAAGTCCAATTTCTTCAGAGTCAAATTTAAACGTTGAGCGCAAGTAAGAGAAATAAAAGAATGGATAGAACCGGTATCAAATAAGGGATAGACTTCACTAGAGTTTATGATAAGCTTACCCGTGATGACCTCGTTCGGGTTCCTTGCTTTTTGGGAGGTCACAACAAACGCTCTCCCTTGCACTACCGGCTTTGACTTTTCTGGGATGGCCTTTGGTGCCTCTATCTTAGCTGAACTTGTCTTCGGTGAACGACAAAATCGGGCTAAGTGACCTTCTCTTCCACAATTATAACATGCTTTGGACGACATCGCGCAGTTTGGACTAATGTGTCCCTCCCTCCACATTTGAAGCATATAATAGGTGGTCGTTCTCCTTCCTTCACCAACGGGTGCTAGTGCTGATGTCTTTCCATCATTGTTGAATCTCCTCTTCTTGAAATGTCCATTCTTATTATTTTGGCCCCGATTACCCAAGTGGTTACCATTTCAGCATCTTTGATTCCTCCACGCTTGTTGTCACCGCTGATGATCGCTTGCTCTCACTAGTATTATCATTTTTTCATTTTGCTTCTCTTTTGGTTTGGTTGACTCGTTATCGCGTTCCAATAACTGAGCCTTATTAACAACATCTGAATACAAACACAGTTTATGAGAGATAAGATATTGACGTATCTCGGGTTTCAAACCACTTAGAAACATTCGCGTCATTCTCTCCTCATTATTAACCAAATGGGGCATAACCGGAATGAATTTCGGCAAACTTGGCTTTGTACTGCGACACGGTCATGTTGTTTTGCTCCAGTTTAATGAACTCTACCTCTTTCATACGATGAATACTTTCGGGAAAGTACTTGTCGTTGAACAGTTCTTGAAACTTCTCCCAAGACATCTTCAGTGCGGCAGGTTGGGTACGCTTTACAGATTCCCACCAGTAATCTGTCTTTGCCCGCAACATGAAGGTGGCGAAGGGAAACTTTTTGCTCCTCGGAGCAACCCAAGACATCAAATATCTTGTTGATCTATTTTATCCACGTCTCCGCCTTAAGAGGTTTTGGCTCTCCAAAAAACTCCGGTGGTCCCAGCTCCTTGAACTGTTTGGCGGTGACCGTCCGAGAGTTGCCAGTGTTTCCACTTGCATTTTGGACAGGAGCCGCCCTTGCCTGATGTTGCATGAATTGCATGAAGCCTCGGAACATTCTATCGTTCATCATTTGGTCAGTGTTGTTGTTTGCATGAGGATGGTCGCCTTCTTGATGCATATTGTCCTGGTTATTGATCTGTGGAGACTCAACGGTCTCCTGTGCTCCATTGATGTTCTCAACATTCTCGGATGCCATTTTCAAATACTTCAACAAAACAAGGGTTAATTAACATATCACATATTATCCCTATACTCTGACCGACCAATTAAATACCAAATAAACTTAGGTAGGTCATGCTAGCGAAGGAATTCCCCGTCTCTCCCCTCCTAGTTCTTGTCTCACATCTTAGCCAGGGATCATATCCCTAAGCTTTGATACCAACTGTGACGCCCGCAAAATAGGTATACATCACCTATCCTGAGTCGCCAAATACATGGTACAGAATACAAATACAATCTTTAATATACAACAAAAGAGCTGTGAGTTTTAATACAAATATTGTCTTCTAGACAATATCCACTCTTAGAATAAGTCCTCATTACATTTATTGTCACACTATTTAACAGAATAGTGAGGACTACTAATGCTATCCTCTGGACCGTCACTCCATTCCACGACTAGTCCCCGCTACGTTCTCATTTCCTGAAGAGAACAATGAAAGCAAAAGGGTGAGCTCAACTAGCCCAGTAAGAAATCTTATGACTAAGATAATGCAAAATAAATTATCATTAGTCTTCAACAATGTTAAACTGATAAAATACAATAGACATCAAGTTTAACTGCAGTGGAAAAAGCAATCCATTAAAAGAGTCAAGTAGAGAATAAAATCTACTATCTTTTATGATTTAAAAGGTTTTTCATCACTTTTATTGTTGGGACTCAGCTTTATAAATAATCCACATAATCGAATCACCCCTGCACTACAGCCAAGGATATTCTTTAGTATCACGACCACAATTATCCATGCACTACGGGCCAAGGACATTCATGTATTCATCAATGGTCATGATCATGCCAACAACTGTCCATCAATGCACTACGGGCCAATGAGGACTTTTATAACATCATTTATAACATTACGGTCATTTTTTATATCGAATAATCCCAAGTCATAATCATACCAAGTTCATCTATGTACTACAGGCCACATATGACTTTCAAAAAAAATATAAACATGACGATGAAGACAATGATATAAGAATTCAATAAAATAAATTCACGAATTAATTTATCCAGGAACTAATAACGTCCAAATTGTCAACATGATACTTCTTTGTAGAGTAAAATTCAAGAATGCTCAGAAGAATATTTCCATGAAAAGATACTGATGAAGCACAAATATCAAGGATATTCTACTAATTTCATGGAGTATATAAGTCAAAACTTTAACCAACTTAGTATAATAAGGAATGGAATAACAAAAGAAATCACCAAGCATGCGGTAGACCGCACAGGCAGGTTATTCCAACAGAATAATAAAGACGGAACCAGGTCCGCCGTAAAATGCACAGACAGGATATTCCAATAGAATAATAAAGAGCGGAACCGTGTCGGCGTAAAAAGCATGAACAGGATGTTCCAACGAATAATAATAAAGAATGGAATAATAGAAGAATTTCACCATGTATGCGGTACTTCGCATAACCAGGTTATTCCAACATAATAATAAAGAATGGAATAACAGAAGTTCTCTTCATGAAGATGAATGAAAGAAATAATACCCCTTACCTTTGAAAGAAAATGGATATAGGAGTAGTTAGGTAGCAGGCTTCTGTTCTTCTACATATTTTCTCTCTACAATTTCTCTCTATAATAATTGCTCTATAGCTTTAGTGAATTGGTGAGAAATGAAGGAAGAATGAGCTTCTATTTATAGAAAAATATAGTTTCAATAATTGCACGTTTTGGGGCTCGAAAATTACAGTACAATACCTCTAACTTTTTCTTTATTTTTAATTTAGTCATACAAGTATTATCAAACTTGCACCACCTCCCCTAATAGTAAATAATGTGATTCAATAGTAAATCATGTGAATCAATAGTTCTAAACATGTGAAAATACGAATTACAGTATAGTACCTCCATCTATACCTCCATTTTTAACTTAGTCATGCAAGTATTATCAATCTTGCACCAAATCCCCTAATAGTAACAAGAATGTGAAACAATAGTATACATATGTGAACAAATAGTTATAATCATGTGAAATAATAGCAATCAATTGCTCATTTATCCGGTTAAATACCCGATTGGTCAATATAACCTCCAGATATCAATTATTATCGAAATAAATGTCGATTTTCACTAACACAAATAATTCCAACACAATGAAACTATTTTTATCAAAAATATAAATTTTGAAGTTTGACTTTACCCAAAAAGTCAACTGTTGACTTTTTGACCAAATAGTAAATTCAGAAAATTTTGTGTTTATAGTCTATTTGTACTAATTTCATCATTCCGGACTCAAATATCATGTCCGCGTCTCCAAATTCAACTTCGAGCACAACTTCAATTTTAATAACATTCATCATTAATATTATAACTCACAATATTTATCAACCAGGTCGTTCCGAGAAAGAGGGGATTTCAATAAGGATTTCTCCCTATTATAGCATGATTAGGTGACCAAACCTCTCCTCGATGTAACTTCTATACATTGTAAATATTGCAATTTAATAATATGAATAACTTTACCATCTTAATTATTGATTTAATAAAATAACATATTATGCAGATGATACTGTGACAATAATCGAATCAATAATATGAGAGATATGATGCAGCAATTACTGTAGCAATAATTGAGTATAATTGAGTGACTTCTCACGTAAGCATCAATAATCAATACCGTAGTAACGGTAAAACTTCCGCCGTTATTTTCATAAATATAATTTTGTCATTTTCTCAATCCGACAATAATTCTGTTGTGGGGTCCACTAATGATTGCACCGTTGTACGAATATTCCCTGCTAAAATGAATATTTTCTGACCAATCAAATATAATATAACAACATGCATACTTTGTAGAATTTATAAATACTACCCGCAACTATAAAATTATAACAAATTCATTCCATAATATTCAAAAATGATAATTATAGAAAAATCATCTTTATTACATAAAAGTTGGGGTCTTACATATATATATATATATATATATATATATATATATATATATATATATATATATATATATTTTATATTGTCAGCCTCAGAGTTCACTTCGTGGCCTTCTACTGCTTTATTTACATTCCGTCCCGCCTGGAGTTTACTTCGTAGCGGTTAATTGTTTTTTACTGCTTTATTTACATTTAGTCCCACCTGGAGTTTACTTCGTGGCGGTTGATCGTATTTATTGCTTTATTTACATTTCTGATCCCCCATGGAGGTGCTTCGTGGTTGTCGACGTTGGGATTTTTATTTGTCCCTTTTCGTTACTTGTTCTTTGGTATTCTCATTGTTATGTGAGATTTGTTTGAAAAAACAAGTGAAAAAGGCTCGACATGTGTAATGTCAACGATTTGACTTTAAGAGTCACCAGTTGGTGTTTTTAACTGGTTACACCAACGCAACCGAAAAGGTTTGCACATTGACCCAGTGATGTGACACTGTTAAACGGGTCTGTGAAACCGAGATTCATTTGGGTTCAGGGGCTTGATTATGCGGAGGGAAGGTGTTAGGCACCCCCCGACATCCGTGTTGCCATGGGGACTGTCACTTTTCAAGAAACTGTTATATGAATGTGTGTGTGGATTAATGTGCAATTATTTGGAAGTAGTACGAGGCCTCGTTCGCACCTATATACAAATGATTTGGATTTATAGAAAAATTCAGTTTTAAAGATGATATAGAAGTGAAGTTTTGTAGAAAGAGGTTTTTCAAACTATGTGCTCAATAGTAATTGAGACCTTTTCATACCTCCATTTTATTATTAAATGTTCGGCTTGTTTTCTTTTATTTTCGAGATGCGAAGCATCCTCGAGAAATAATATACAGCAGTGCCGAACTCCTCATTTGCATGACAGCCATCCAACGAAATTCAAGCACTATAAATAATGTACAAGCTGCTTACAGCTAAAAAATGTCCATCACGGGAACTGAATCTAGATTCAGTAGCCTGAATCTGTGATCACATGATTCATAGGCTCATATGATGCCGCAGTTTATATGAAAAGCAGTAAGTAGTTATATATATATATATAAAATCTGTAAATATATATATACAGACATGATCAACCACCACGAAGCAACTTCATGGGGGATCGGAAATGTAAATATATAAAAGCGGTAATATATATATATATATGGACATGATCAACCACCACGAAGCACGTCCATGGGGGATCAGAAATATAAATAAAGTAGTAAATGCGATCAACTGCAACGAAGTAAACTCCAGGTGAGACTAAATGTAAATAAAGTAGTAAATGCGATCAACCGCCACGAAGTAAACTCCAAGCGGGAGTAAATGTAAATAAAGCAGTAAAAGGCCTCGATGTAAACTCCAGGCCTGACAGAAATGTAAATATATATATATATAAAAGCAGGTAACGCTCCGGATGTAAAATCCAGGCTCATCAGATATGTCTAACAATAATTATATATATATATATATATATATATATATATATATATAAAAGCAAGTAAACGCTCCAGATATAAGTCTAGGCTCAATCGAGGCATAACTCGATAATGTTAGTCCATATAAAAATATATACATATATAAGTATATATATACAGACAGAAATGAAAACCACAAACTGAAGTCCGGGCAAACACACATAACATGACTCTCAATGTGTAGAATAGTGTGTGCAAAAATGAAGAGAAAGGCTTTATAGAGTGTGAGAAGGCTTACACGACTCTCAGATCTCCTGCCGAGGCACTCATACCTCAGACCCGTAGCTAACACCGGGCAGACAGACACATTCACAGATGACCTTGCGGCATTCAAACACCTACAGCAGTCCAATCTCAGATGTAACCCTGAGCAACATCTACTTTCAACTAAAATCGGAGATAACCCCGATGAGGAGTCAAAAGTCATCTTGCCACCTCAACAATTTCGTGTCATCTGAACACTTCATACATACATACATACAACAATGTCCTACAAGAACTAAGGAGTTCCAATCCCGAGTGACTATTACTGTAATAACCCGAGATTTTCTATATAAAATAAATAAGAAATTTTGCGTATAATTTTTTTATTTATTTATTTAATGAAGAGAATAAGTGTCTAGTAATGTGAACGATAAATATGAATATATTTATTACTTGAAAAATTAGAAATAATTTTGGAATTATTAATTACTACAAATTATATTTTTATGGTAATTAATTTACGTAGCGAAATGTTTTTATTAATTATTTTCCATGATAACATGATTGGAAATAATATATGAAGTGATAATTATAATTTATATAATATATATTTTATTATATGAATTGTTGAGAATATTTAAATCAAGTATTTTAACTTGATATGCGAAAAGAGAAGTCGGATATGAGATCCAACCACGAATTGGGATTGTGATCAAGAGATGAGAATAATAATATTATATTATTGTTATAATGATTTTACAAAGACAATAATTATGTATCTTGTGTATGTAATGTGACAGATAATATTGAAGCAATAGCTTGGTCCAATTAGGTCATAGCATATTACCGTCTTTGTGAAACCCTAATTATTAAACTTAGTTATGAGAAATGGTGAGTAGTATTTGTGTATATGAAGTTTCTTGTGTGTATATGAAGGTTCTTGTGTATAAGATGTCTGATGTAATTAGAAGAAAACCCTAATTATTGTTGTATGTCGATAATTAGGACAAACCCTAATTATTACAACCCTAATCGGTTGAAGTTAGAGACCAGAATGCTTAATCGTGTTAGAACATACACAGATAATTAGAGAACCCTAATGGTCAATTAGAAACCCTAATTGATGGCGTTAAGAAACCATAATTAGAAAACCCTAATTTTCTATAGAAAACCCTAATTTAAAATTATCGGGTTTAATTTCGATGTTAATGTACAAGTGTTGTAATTTACCAAATGATAGAAATTAATTGGTAAATGATAAGAATTACCATCTAGTGATTAAATACTACATTTAATTTCCATGTACAAGAATGCCCATGAAATTATATAGGAAATCACCAAAATACCCTTTTTGTCCATTTTAGTATATTATTAGTAGCATTGTTGATGGAATCTTCAATTATGCTAGCTAATCAATGGCTTCTAGAATTCCCTCATGCTACTATACCATTACACCTCAATTATACCAACCCTATTGAGCATCCAAGGCACTTGACATGGTCTATATATAGAGATTGAGGGAGAAATAATGCAAATGCACACTAATATTTTCTAAACTCTCTAGCCACACTCTCTCAAGCTCTAGCCAACGAATTTCTCTTACCCATAAGCTCATAATCAAAGCCCAGCCATCACAAATAACAAATCGAAGCATCAAGAAGTCGTAAATCAAAAATCAAGTAAGAAAAGGTATGAAATCCAAAAATTAGAAATCCTTCGATTCGATGTTAATTGATGCAATTGATTGTTTAAAGTTGTGTAATAAGGAGTCTATTAATGTTCGGGTTGTAAAAACACGGACCCATAACATCAAAGTGCACGAATTTGAAGATTTGAGCAAGTTGGAAAAAACCGAATTACGTGATTTTTGGGCAAATGTCAAGACTTATATCTCGTGATTATTTACTTTTTTGTTGTTTAAACGTTGTTAGGTGTAGCTTGTTATGTGGTCTTTAACCTCCAAAAGGAATAAGGTCTATATCTATTGTAGATCGGGATTTATAAGCCAATAAAGTGGGTTGGACCAAGATTCGAATTTTATTCTTCAAACCGAGAAAATATTCTAAGTGTCCGGAAAATATTATTTTGGAAAATGTCAGGCCTTATATCTCGGTTATCTTTAATGTGTTTTGTGTTCTAAAGGTTTTTATGTGTAGCTTGTTATGTTGTATTTAACCTCCAAAAGAATCAGGTCCATATATATTATGGATTAAGAGTTATTTAAGGTCAAAGTGGGTTGACTTAAGATTGATAGGAAAATTCGGGGCGACTGTAATTTTCTAAGTGTTAATTTTTCCGACAAGGTTTGACCATACTTTAGATGCTTGATTTCTTGTTTTTATGATGATGTTAAGTGTTAAGGTTGTAGTCCTAAATGTTGTATACATCTTGGAATTGATAGATCACATAAACGTTACACGATCGTTGAGTTATAGAGCCCAAAGTAGGCATCACTAAATCGTTCTTCACGAAGAAACGACTCGGCAACTACTTTGATGGTACGATTTATCGAGATATGATGATATATATAAGAATCTCTTTTTAGAAGAAAGATTCTATATATGTCCAATCTCTAGTGGTGGTGGGACCAACCAAGATGTATGTCGTCAGGCAGGCCTCGAGACTCTTTCTTCCCAGGCCTATTTTACTCTCTCGGCGCAGATTATTTAGGTGGTATCCCGAGTTTAGAGGTTATGATTGTTGGATCTTGTAGTCTTGTATTTCATCTACAAGACCCAATTTATAGATTGTCCAAATTCGTTAAAATGAGAGAGAGTTATTCACGGTCCAAAGTAGCTACCTCGGTTACGCCTTATGAAGATCTGGGTAGGCTCAAGAACACCTATAGCGACACTTACGTCACTATAAGGGGCTTTTAGCTTACGCTTTTTTAATTATTTTAATTTTCGATTTTTAGAAAAATAATTTTAAAATTAGAAAAATTAGTTTTAATTATTAAAATACCAAATAAATTATGAAAAATTATTTTAAAGTCCGAAAAATAGTTTTTAATTATTTTGAGTATATTTCATAAATATTTAATATTTTGGAATATAAAAGGTATTTATTTATTTAATTATAATATTAAATAAATTATTTAAATATAGTTTTAATTCATGAAAAATCATGAAAAATTATATTATGGTATAAGAAAATATTTTAAGTTATTTCCCATGACTTTTAATATTTTGTGATGAATTTCATTAATTAATTATATATTAATGATATTAAAGTTATTTAATGATTATATTAAATAATTTAGTTTAAAAATGATTTTAATATAATAAAAATCATTTTAAATGAAATTAAAGTATTTAAAAATATTTTAAGTTATAAAATATAACTTTTAATATTTAAAGGATAATTTCATTAATAATTTAATATTAATGATATTAAGATAATATTAGTGATATTTAGTTTATTTAATAATTATTATTAAATAAATAGTTTAAAAATGGTTTTATTTATTTAAAAATCATTTAAAGAGGATATTAAGGATTTAAAATATTTTAAGTTATAATTAATGACTTTTACTATTTGGATGAATAGTACATTAATATTTATATATTAATGGTGATTATTTAAAAATGATTTTAATTGTTTTAAAAATCATTTAAGGGTAATATAAATGTTTTAAAAATAGTTTGAGTTATTATAAATAACTTTTATATTTTGGCAATGGTTTCATTAATAGTTTAATATAAATTAATTATTAATGATAATGGAATTGTTTAATGTTTAAATCATGTAATTATAATTAGATGTTTGAAAGTGATATATCAAACTAAACGATTGACTTGAGAACCTAGGTTATGAAGTCCGAGATTTGATGAAGAGCACCCATAGTAATATGCTTATATCACTATAAGCCCTCGAGTGAAAGATTTGATTTATTTTAAATTTTCCAATTTACGGAAAATTGAAAATGATTAAAAGTAAAATGTCCGATATTTCTGAGATGTTGAGGTATAGAATAAGAGTCTTAGACTCAATTATTTACCCCGATAAAAGGCAGTCGATGACAGCAAACAAATGTCGGAATCTCTATAATAGAAAAGAAAAGGCTACTTTGTAAGAACATGGGTGAGATATTTGAAAATGTATAAAAGTATAGAATATGAACTAAAAGTATGATCACCTGCGATTATGTGATGACGTGATTAGACTATGTCTTGCCGAATGTAATAAGCGATTACTATGTGTTATGATATATTGTTCTAATCGAACGAATGACTTTTCGCTTATTGATAGGTTGTGATAAAGAGATAAAACCTAAGTTGAGATTTGTAATCGACCAAATCGAGCAAGTATCCTACCTTTGCATTTTCTTTATGCAATGGACATGAGTAAGAAGTTTTTGAATTCTTTTCTATTCTGTCTACAGGATAATATACGCTTTGATTATCAACATGCTAGCTTTCGAGATATATATTACGTTTCATTGATTTCTAAATGGTTATACAAGTGTCCCCACTTGGATAATCATGGCATTTATTCACATGTTGATACACTTTTTCAATTACCCGTATACATATATGTTGAATTACATATTATTATTGAAGCAAGATTAAAACCTTGGGTTTGGAACCGTGCATGTATGAACATCCCGAAAATGGGAAAATTTTTTATGCGCTTGGTGGACAAAAGGGTGAGCGATGAATTTCGTTCAAGTTATGTAGTATTGATCATCACAGGTACAATGAAATTGATCACCCTCGCGTGCCGTAAGTTATGACGATTTTGCGGATAAATTTCGCTAAACCTTTTCAAAAATGAAAACCATGTTCATAGTATGTTTCTTAAACCCTATTCATGGGTGCAAAACCTCATTTCAAGAATTTGAAAGAGAGTTGTTATGTGAATTTTTTATCAAGATCTGATTACTTCACAACTTTTATTCGTTGTAGAAGTGTTATGTAAAGAGAATACTTATATTCTTCAAACTTATATATAATTGCTATTACTTGTTGGGCACTTAAATGCTCATCCTTGCTTAAATTAAATGTTTTCAGTTACGTACGATCGACCTGAAGGCTCAGGGCACGAACAAGGAAAAGAAAAGCTATTCGAATGAGATTTAGTATGAGTTAATGGTTATAGTTAGTAAGACAATGAAATCTATTGTCAGATATTGTAAGGAATGTATTTGAAGGTCACGTACCTGGGGAAGTAAACTTTGATGTATGTAAATTAAGTTCGAATGTATTATTATTTAGTATTATTCAGCTTAAAGAAATGGTATCGTGGAGAACCGAGTTCGGGTTTCAAGTATCCGGATTTGGGGTCGCCACAGGTTGGTATCAAAGCTGTAGGTTATAAACTTTAGGAATGCGAAACCTAGGTTATAACCTTAGTAGAATGGATAACGAAAGTTAAGATAGATATTCAATGGACGAAGAACTCTGGTGAAGAATTATAACCTTAGTAGAATGGATAACGAAAGTTAAGATAGATATTCAATGGACGAAGAACTCTGGTTAAGAGTTATAACCTTAGTAGAATGGAGGACGAAAGTAAGATAGATATTCAGTGAACCATGAGACGAAGTACTCTGGTGAGAAGTTATAGGATATGATGAGTTGAAGAGATTCATCGAGTTTTAGTGGTACTAAATAAAATGTTACTTCATTTTAATGATGAATATATTTTATTTCAGTAATGATGTTGTCTCGTTTATTGTGGTCATAGGATGGATGACGAAAGTCAAAATAGTAATTCCTTGACCCAAGAGACGATGGACTCTAGCGAGGAGTACATGACGGTGAGATGATAAGAGATTTGATAGTTAGGAACGACGACTTAAGGGTTAGATTTGAAAGCAAAGTGAGGTACGTAATCGTACTTTCCAGATTTTGGAACAAAGAAGACAAGGACGCCGCTCACCGAACATGAGATGGAGTTAGCAGAGTTACGAGGAGGTTGGAACAGAGGGAGATACAAATAGGACAGTTGAAGGTTGAGATAGAAGCCAAAGACACCGGGATATATACCTTGGAGCAGGCTTTAGACATCGCCTTTATGCGATTCGACACGAAGTGGATGGGCGCCTTTCTGAGGAGAAAGATAGGCGTTGATGTGTTTATAGAGATGGATTGAATAAATTCATTGTCAAACAAAATAAGAGACAACGTATATAGAACTCTTGATTTTTACGTGTATATATACTACATGCTAATCAGGTAACTTATGTATGTAGATGTTCGGTGGAAAAGATATGTGGAATAAGAAGGATCGAGATCCATACCCCCGAAGCTAATATCGAGGCCAACAATTTGAAATAAGTGACCAAGAACCCAAATCGGACAAGGTGGCTATAGTGGAAAACGTAGTATCGAGATCCGAAATGGTGGATTTGTGGATAGTGATTCGAGACACTAAAGTTGAAGGCTGCTCAAGTATCAACGAAAGTGCGGGATCCGGAGAACAAGGTTTCTTCACTAGAAAGGTTGTGGGAGATAGAAAAGTTGCTTAATATTCAACCGCAAAAAGCATTAAAAGAAACAATGGAAGAGCAAGATAAGCTCAAAATCCAAATTGACGGATGGGAGCCTCAAGCAACACATCGTAATGCGACTCGAGAGGTAAGGGAAAAAGAAAGATAGAAGATCCTGACTTAGGAAAACCTGATAAGAAGAAAGGGAAGAAGATATGTTATATTTGCGGCTGTGAGGGACATACCTCTCCTCGTTGCCCCAACTATAAGAAAGATGGATGTTTTAATTATGGAATGGAAGGACATCGAGCGAATGAATGTCCGAGAAAAAAAAAGGCTTGGTAGATAAGTAGTATGGGTTATGTGTGATAAGTAATGAACTATATTTCAGCCTTTGTGTTGATCAAGTTTATAAATCCCGACTTTTGAGTCACAAAGGGATAGCTGATGTTTAAAGCAATATGTGCTATGGTATGTTAAGTTCTATTAATGTGAGGTGCTATGGTTGGAAGTACCATGAGTGTCACAAGTTGGATTAATGAAGTAAGTTGTTATAAAAGTAGCAGATATTTATCTGAATATTGGTTAATATAGTAAACCAAGTTTCAAAATCCAATATTTTGATTACATGATTATTTGAGTAGAAAATTTTGTGTTATATGTCGAATGTATACGATGAGGCTTAGAATGTAAGGAAATGAAGAATAATTTACGATTATGTCACCGAGACGAAAACGAAAACCAGCCGTGGAAGATCAACCAGATAATCGAACAACGAACGCCAAAGACTTTAAGGCAATCCTATTGCTAGGGTATAGAGGATTAAGTGACTCAGTAGAAGCGTTTATGATAGTTAGGATAACGGAAAGGGCAAAAGACAAATTTTATCACCTATACGATAAAAGAGAAATGAGATAAAGAGAAAGTTTGTGGGCAGAAGAGACATATATCTTCCAATTGTCCCAATTCAAGAATGTATAGCGAATGTTTTATTTGTGAATCAATGGATTATAAGGTGAAAGATTATTCAAGAAGGAGAAGTGAGATAAGGAATGCGAATACGAGAAATGACAGCAAGATATAGGCGACAACGAAACCAATTTCAACAAACAACCCAACTACGAGGGTCTACAACATAACGGTCCAGGATACGGTGGCAGCTGGAAACAGAACTCCAGGTGTTATTTGAATAACTTATGTGTCTTATATGATTTTCCTATATATATACATATAGTAGATTACTTTATTAAAGAAATTTTGAGGAAGGAATTTGAGTTCTTTTAGAAATCAAATTTCTGTTTATCAGATAGACAAGCGTTATGGAGAATAGTTAAAGATCAGTTCGATCAAGTATTGATCGAGGTCATATCTGCAAGGATTATATGCGTTATGTACTCTTACGTATACGAAGTTTTAAAGCGGTGATTAGGGGACGGAATCCTTATAAGGAGGTGAATGTAATAACCCGAGATTTTCTATATAAAATAAATAAGAAATTTTATGTATAATTTTTTATTTATTTATTTAATACGAGAATAAGTGTCTAGTAATGTGAACGATAAATATGAATATATTTATTACTTGAAAAATTAGAAATAATTTTGGAATTATTAATTACTACAAATTATATTTTTATGGTAATTAATTTCTGTAAGCAGAAATGTTTTTATTAATTATTTTCCATGATAACATGATTGGAAATAATATATGAAGTGATAATTATAATTTATATAATATATATTTTATTATATGAATTGTTCAGAATATTTAAATCAAGTATTTTAACTTGATATGCGAAAGAGAAGTCAGATATGAGATCCAAACCCTGAATTGGGATTGTGATCAAGAGATGAGAATAATAATATTATATTATTGTTATAATGATTTTCTAAGACAACAATAATTATGTAATGTGTGTAAATGTAACAGAGATAATATCGAAAGAATGACGATCCAATTAGGTCATAGCATATTACCGTCTTTGTGAAACCCTAATTATTAAACTTAGTTATGAGAAATGAGTGAGTAGTGATGACGTGTATATGAAGTTTATTGTGTATATGAAGGTTAATGTGTATAAGATGTCGGTGAATTAGAAGAAAACCCTAATTATTCTTTGTTGTATGTCGATAATTAGGACAAACCCTAATTATTACAACCCTAATCGGTTGAAGTTAGAGGCGTGTAACGATTGTGTTAGAACATACACGAGATAATTAGAGAACCTAATGGTCAATTAGAAACCCTAATTGATGGCGTTAAGAAACCATAATTAGAAAACCCTAATTTTCTATAGAAAACCCTAATTTAAAATTATAAAGTTTAATTTCGATGTTAATGTACAAGTGTTGTAATTTACCAAATGATAGAAATTAATTGGTAAATGATAAGAATTACCATCTAGTGATTAAATACTACATTTAATTTCCATGTACAAGAATGCCCATGAAATTATATAGAAATCACCAAAATACCTTTTTTTTGTCCATTTTAGTATATTATTAGTAGCATTGTTGATGGAATCTTCAATTATGCTAGTGTAATCAATGGCTTCTAGAATTCCCTCATGCTACTATACCATTACACCTCAATTATACCAACCCTATTGAGCATCCAAGGCACTTGACATGGTCTATATATAGAGATTGAGGAGAAATAATGCAAATGCACACTAATATTTTCTAAACTCTCTAGCCACACTCTCTCAAGCTCTAGCCAACGAATTTCTCTTACCCATAAGCTCATAATCAAAGCCAACCATCACAAATAACAAATCGGAAGCATCAAGAAGTCGGAAATCAAAAATCAAGTAAGAAAAGGTATGAAATCCCAAAATTAGAAATCCTTCGATTCGATGTTAATTGATGCAATTGATTGTTTAAAGTTGTGTAATAAGGAGTCTATTAATGTTTCGGGTTGTAAAAACACGGACCCATAACATCAAAGTGCACGAATTTGAAGATTTGAGCAAGTTGGAAAAACCAAATTCTACGTGATTTTGGGCAAATGTCAAGACTTATATCTCTGTGATTATTTACTTTTTTTGTTGTTTAAACGTTGTTAGGTGTAGCTTGTTATGTGGTATTTAACCTCCAAAAGGAATAAGGTCTATATCTATTGTAGATCGGGATTTATAAGCGGTCAAAGTGGGTGGGTTGGCAAGGCGATTACATTTATTCTTCAAACCCAGAAAATATTCTAAGTGTCCAGAAAATATTATTTTGGAAAATGTCAGGCCTTATATCTCGGTTATCTTTAATGTGTTTTGTGTTCTAAAGGTTTTTATGTGTAGCTTGTTATGTTGTATTTAACCTCCAAAAAGAATCAGGTCCATATATATTATGGATTAAGAGTTATTTAAGGTCAAAGTGGGTTGTAAGATTGACAGGAAAAATTCAGGCAACCGTAATTTTCTAAGTGTTAATTTTTCTGACAAGGTTTGACCATACTTTAGATGCTTGATTTCTTGTTTTTATGATGATGTTAAGTGTTAAGGTTGTAGTCCTAAATGTTGTATACATACTGGAATTGATAGATCACATAAACGTTACACGATCGTCGAGTTATAGAGGCCCAAAGTAGGCATCACTAATCTGTTCTTCACGAAGAACAACTCGATGACTACTTTGATGGGTGATTTATCCGAGATATGATGTTTGTTTAGAGGTTATGATTGTTGGATCTTGTAGTCTTGTATTTCATCTACAAGACCCAATTTATAGATTGTCCAAATTCGTTAAGATGAGAGAGTTATTCACGGTCAAAGTAGGCCACTCGGTTACGCCTTATGAAGATGCAGGTAGGCTCAAGAACACCTATATATTACATACATCACTATAGGGGCCTTTTATGACAGATTTTAATTATTTTAATTTTCGATTTTCAGAAAAATAATTTAAAAATTAGAAAAATTAGTTTTAATTATTAAAAATACCAAATAAATTATGAAAAATTATTTTAAAGTCGAAAAATAGTTTTTAATTATTTTGAGTATATTTCATAAATATTTAATATTTTTGGAATATAAAAGGTATTTATTTATTTAATTATAATATTAAATAAATTATTTAAATATAGTTTTAATTCATGAAAAATCATGAAAAATTATATTATGGTATAAGAAAATATTTTAAGTTATTTCCCATGACTTTTAATATTTTGTGATGAATTTCATTAATTAATTATATATTAATGATATTAAAGTTATTTAATGATTATATTAAATAATTTAGTTTTAAAATGATTTTAATATAATAAAAATCATTTTAAATGAAATTAAAGTATTTAAAAATATTTTAAGTTATAAAATATAACTTTTAATATTTAAAGGATAATTTCATTAATAATTTAATATTAATGATATTAAGATAATATTAGTGATATTTAGTTTATTTAATAATTATTATTAAATAAATAGTTTAAAAATGGTTTTATTTATTTAAAAATCATTTAAAGAGGATATTAAGGATTTAAAAATATTTTAAGTTATAATTAATGACTTTTAATATTTGGATGAATAGTACATTAATATTTATATATTAATGGTGATTATTTAAAAATGATTTTAATTGTTTTAAAAATCATTTAAGGGTAATATAAATGTTTTAAAATAGTTTGAGTTATTATAAATAACTTTTATATTTTGGCAATGGTTTCATTAATAGTTTAATATAAATTAATTATTAATGATAATGGAATTGTTTAATGTTTAAATCATGTAATTATAATTAGATGTTTGAAAGTGATATCCCGGCCAAACTAGTCGACTTGAGAAGCAGGTTATGAAGTCCGAGATTTGATGAAGAGCACCCATAGTAATGAGTTATATCACTATAAGCCCTTGAGTGAAAGATTTGATTTATTTTAAATTTTCCAATTTACGGAAAATTGAAAATGATTAAAAGTAAAATGTCGATATTTTGAGATGTTGAGGTATAGAATAAGAGTCTTAGACTCAGTATTACCCGATAAAAAGGCTTGTCGATACCGAAACAAATGTCGAATTCTATAATAGAAAAAAGAAAAGGCTACTTGTAAGAACATGGGTGAGATATTTGAAAATGTATAAAAGTATAGAATATGAACTAAAAGTATGATCATTGCGATTATGTGATGACGTGATTAGACTATGTCTTGTAATGTAATAAGCGATTACTATGTGTTATGATATATTGTTCTAATCGAGCGAATGACACGCTTATTGATAGGTTGTGATAAAGAGATAAAACCTAAGTTGAGATTTGTAATCAAAGAATCAAAAGTATCCTACCTTTTGCATTTTCTTTATGCAATGGACATGAGTAAGAAGTTTGAGAATTCTTTTCTATTCTGTCGCACGAGATAATATACGCTTTGATTATCAACATGCTAGCTCGGATATATATACATTTCATTGATTTCTAAATGGTTATACAAGTGTCCCCACTTGGATAATCATGGCATTTATTCACATGTTGATACACTTTTTCAATTACCCGTATACATATATGTTGAATTACATATTATTATTGAAAGCAAGATTAAAACCTTCGGGTTTGGAACCGTGCATGTATGAACATCCCGAAATGGGGAAAATTTTTATGCGCTGCCTACGGACAAAAGGTGAGCGATGAATTTCGTTCAAGTTATGTAGTATTGATCAATCTGAGGTACAATGGGGTGATCACCCTCCGTGCTCGTAAGTTATGACGGTTTCATGGATAAATTTCGCTAAACCTTTTCAAAAATGAAAACCATGTTCATAGTATGTTTCTTAAACCCCTATTCATGGGTGCAAAACCTCATTTCAAGAATTTGAAAGAGAGTTGTTATGTGAATTTTTATCAAGTCTGATTACTTCACAACTTTCTATTCGTTGTAGAAGTGTTATGTAAAGAGAATACTTATATTCTTTCAGCTTATATATAATTGCTATTACTTGTTGGGCACTTAAATGCTCATCCTTGCTTAAATTAAATGTTTTCAGTTACGTACGATCGACCTGAAGGCTCAGGCACGAACAAGGGAAAAGAAAAGCTATTCGAATGAGATTTAGTATGAGTTAATGGTTATAGTTAGTAAGACAATGAAATCTATTGTCAGATATTGTAAGGAATGTATTTGAAGGTCACGTACCTGGGGAAGTAAACTTTGATGTATGTAAATTAAGTTCGAATGTATTATTATTTAGTATTATTCAGCTTAAAGAAATGGTATCGTGGAGAACCGAGTTCGGGTTTCAAGTATCCGGATTTGGGGTCGCCACAATTACGCGTGGCAGCACACCGGATAGAATTTGAAGCTTGAAGACCATGGGCATGGTCCCCTCTTCCTGACTTCGTACAACCTTTAATCCCATGTCATTGCGTAACTCTTGACACAAGCGGTCCGAAGAAGGTCTTATATACCTCGTTCGGATGCTCGGATTGAAGTTCTGAAAGTTTAAGCAGACATTATAGTGCACGAGTGCACGTACTTCGAGACGATGGAACCCGCGGAACCTAGGGCACCACAGGCGTATTAAGTGCATCTGCACATTTGCCGCAGAGTACACTCAGCTCCCCCTCTATAAATAGAGGGCTTGGGGTGGCCATTTGAAAAAAGAAAAAAGGCCAGGAAGCCTTGTAAAATTTGCTTTGTACACACTCATATTAAGTGCTTGCTCTTTTTAAACACCTGTTAGCTCACATATAACTATACATTTACCAGCGGGAGCTAAGTGTTTATCCATATAGAGTCATAGAAGTCTACATTGGCAGCCCACTATAAGCCTTCTCACACTCTATAAAGCCTTTCTCTTCATCTTTGCACTCATTATTCTACACATTGAGAGTCGTGTTGTGTGCGTATGCCTCGACATCGGTCCGTGGTTTTCATTTATGTCTGTATATATATACTTATATATATATGTATATTTTTATATGGACTAACATTATCGAGTAATGTCTCGATTGAGCCTAGACTTATGTCTGGAGCATTTACTTTCTTTCATATATATATATATACTTATATATATAACTGTTGTCAGACATATCTGATGAGCCTGGATTTTACATCCGGAGCGTTTACCTGCTTTATATATATATATATTTATATTTCTGTCAGGCCTGGAGTTTACTTCGAGGACTTTTACTACTTTATTTACATTTAGTCCCGCCTGGAGTTTACTTTGTGGTGGTTGATCGCATTTACTGCTTCATTTACTTTTCTGATCCCCCATGGAGTCGCTTCGTAGTGGTTGATCATGTCCATATATATATATATATATATTTACCGCTTTTATATATTTACATTTCCGATCCCCCATGGAGTTGCTTCGTGGTGGTTGATCATGTCTGTATATATATATTTATAGCTTTTATATATATATAGTGCCATCGCTTTTCATATAAATCTATGCATCATGTGAGCCTAGGAATCATGTGATCACAGATTCAGTCTACTTAATCTAGATTCGGTTCTCATGATGGACATTTTTTAGTTGTAAGCAGCTTGCACATTATTTACGGTGTCTGAATTTCCTTAGATGGATGTCATGCCCAGGAAGAGTTCGACACTGCTGTATATTATTTTCTTGAAGATGCTTCGCATCTCGAAAATAAAAGCAAACAAGCTGAACATTTAATAATAAAATGGAAGTATGAAAAGGTCTCAATTCCTATTGAGCACAGGGTTTGAAAAACCTCTTTTTCCAAAACTTCACTGCTATATCTTGTTTAAAATTGAATTTTCCTATAAATTCAAACCCTTTGTATATAGGTGCGAATGAGGCCTCACACTACTTTCAAATAATTTCACATTGATCCACACACACACACACACACACACACACACATTCATATAACAGTTTCTTGAAAAGTGGCGGTCACCGTGGCAACACGGATATCGGGGGGTGCCTAACCGATTCCCTCCGCTTAATCAAGCCCCCGAATCCAAATGAATCTCGGTTTCACAGACCCATTTAGTAGTGTCACATCACTAGGTCAATGTGCAAACCTTTTCGGTTGCATTGGTGCAACAAGTTAAAAATACCAATTGGTGACTCTTAAAGTCAAATCATCGACATTACACATGTCAGACCTTTTTCACTTGTTTTTTCAAACAAATCTGACATTAACATGAGAACACCAAAGAACAAGTAACGAAAAGGGACAAATAAAAATCCCGACGTCGACAGGTGGCAACTCTGCTGGGGACTCTAGTAAGAGGGCTTAAGCCGCTTTTACAAGCTTTCTAAAACTGTTATATGCTTGTGTGTGAATGTTGCATTTACATTTATGATGAATGTGTACGAATGTATTTTACTTACTGCACTGCAAAATATCTATCTATCATATTAGTGTTTAGCACATGTCATCATTTTCATAAACGGTGAGACACGTTGTATGTGAATGTATGTTGTGTGGTTCCTCCACCACGAGGCTATCTTATCGGTGTTTGATTACTGGACTCGTAGGAAGACTAATTCCAACGAGGCTCAGGAAAGGCACCACCCAGATTCGCTCCAGTTGAAAGACCGGATTAATTTCCAGCCAAGTAGATTACGATGATCTGGGAACCTTCATGCCAAAAAGCTGCGAGAGTAACCCTAAAATAGGTCAACCTCTGATAAACCAAACGAGGAGGAAAGTCTCTTCATGCTTTCCATTTTCAATTACTTATAAAAGCATTTACTTGTAATTTTAGTCCATGCTCATCTTTATATAATGGAAAATATGAAGATTATTTGGGCATACATGTTATCAATTAACACCCATTTTTGCAGGACAATATTCCTAAAACAGACACATTATGATAACATTTTACATTATCCCGAAGACTAAACTACATAAGTCTTTTGCAGGGAAATCATTGGGCCTGTTACCCGCTCAAAATCCAAAAGGGCCATGAGCCTACAGCCAATCATGTCTTCTTCTGATCAGTCTAATCCTATTTCTCGAGAAGAATTTAACGGATAGAGTAAACAAATCAAAGATCTGGCTGTTCTGCTTAAAGAATTGCATCAATCTACTCAAGGTACAAAGATGCCTATATATACAGAATCCTCTTCACAAGGAGGAGCTCAGGGTTTGGATAAAACAAATCCAGAACCTCAGTTGGATACGACCAACAAAGACCTTGAAAACACCCATCTCAAAGAAGATCCAGACACCGGTGATATCAGGAAAAAGGTCTTCCAAATGGAGGAAACTATCCACGCTCTCAAAGGGATTGGAACACATGGAAGTGTCTTATATACTGACCTTTGCATATTCACTGGTGTTCATTATCCGGAGAAATTCAAAACCCTTGATTTCAAAAAATATGACGGATTAGAGGATCCTTGTACACATTTGAAGGTGTTCATTGGAGAACTTGGATCTTATGCGAAAAATGAAAAGCTCAGAATGCAGCTGTTCCAGAAGAGTCTGATTAAGATCCATAGCTGGGAAGAATTAGCTCACGCCTTCCTCACTCAATACAGTTTTCAATCTCAAATGGCTCCTGACTGGTACCAAATTACCAAGGTCAAGAAACAGTCTAATGAGTCTTTCAGAGAGTATGCTCAAAGGTGGAGGCGCCTTGCTACTCAAGTTATTCCTTCCATGACGAAATCAGAAATGGTCATGACGTTCATAGATGTACAAGAAGCTCCTTTCTATGAGACAGTCTTAGCTGGTATTGCAAACCATTTTCTGAAATGATCAAACACGGAGAAATGGCTGAGATGGGATTGAAGTCCGGTAAAATTCAAGACCTAGCCGCTTTTAAAGCTGTTGCTGAGCACATCCAGTCCGGATCTTATGTAAACAACCCCCGGAGGGTCCATAAAAAGAAAGATGAGGATGTTTCCTTAATACTACAAGGTCAAAAAGGCAGTCAGAACATGTTTATACAGAGGATAAACTACTCCCCTTTTCAAGCACAACCTTCAAACCCTCTATGTCCTAAAGGTGGAGATGCAAAGCGCCCTCAGAAGTTCACACCCTTAGGGGACTCGCTCGAGAATATTCTTGCTCTTCTGACTACTCAGAAGAAAATTACACGTCTTCTTCCACCAGCCAACCCTAATTGAAGGGTTTTAATGCTACTCGGAAGTGTGCTTATCATGCCAGAGCACCTGGACATGATACTCAAGATTGTTGGGCCTTGAAGCACAAGATCTAAGATTTAATGGACAACAGTGAGATCGTGGTCACCAAGCCAGATCAACCTCATGTGCAAGACAACCCTCTTTCTCAACACAAAGAAGAAGAGGTCAACATAAATAGTTGGAGCACTAGACATAGTTCCAGTGTTAATGGTGAATTATCCCAGACTCTCAAAGACGGTGATGACAGATGGGATTATGCAAAGTTCCAATTAACCATGGAACGAAAGATGAAAGCTCTTTGCAAGCAAATTGAGCAACTGGCAGAACTGGTGACCCACCAGCATCAAGTCACACGTCAATTAATCAGCCAGGAGAATGTATATCTCCTTCCTTTTGTTATGAATGCTCCATCATCACCTTCAGAAAGCGAAGCTATGGAGGATAAGGTTGCGAAGAGAGCAAATGCTAAAGCCCGTCGGGATTTTGCCAATCAGAGGGAATTCACTTATCTTGGCCAATCTATGGAGGAGATATTTCAAATGATTATCAATGAAGGAAGAATTACCTCCCTTTTGCCTCCAATCAATCCCCGCTCAAGACAGTTAAACTCCGATGGAGTATGTCAATATCATTCACATTCTCGCGGTCACATCACAGAAGAATGTTGGGCACTCTTCCATCTCATTCAAAATCTCATTAACAACGGTGTCTTGCTATTGGCAGACAACGACACTGTACAACTTGAGATTTCGAATACATGTCCTATCAAATGGAAGGGATCAGTAGCTGTTATATCCGAAGTGGATGATGAGACTGTCAAAGCATTTCCCATACAAACAATTCAATTCAAAGAAGCTGACAATCCTTTGAAAGTGGCTGCACCAGAGCCAATTTCTTTATCCTTCAGACCACAATATCCTGTTGTCAACTTACACAAAGTTCTATGGAATTATAGAGAAGCTGAAGGATACAAGTCTCATAATACTGCTATAGTGTCGAAGGAAAATCCACTGTATCTTCCTCAACAGGTTATGAAGCCTACTTGCAAAGCAAAGGGGAAGATTCCCATGGAGAAGATTGAAAAATTCCTCCGCACTATGGGTCATAATGAAGCCAAGGTGGTTTTAAGCTTAAGAGAAGCTCCACACCAGATATCAATACTCGACTTGGTTTTCTCTTCCGAGGATCACCAGAAGATCTTATTGAAGGTTTTGTAAGAAGCCTATTTGCCAAAATCAGTGGATGTGGAAAAATTTTAACATTTGGTTGATCAAATTTTCAACAACAATGTGATATCCTTCACTGATGACGACATACCGCCCGAAGGGACCGGTCATTGCAAGCCATTGCACATTGCAGTTTTGTCCTTCGGGTATATGCTAGCTGGGGTTTTGATAGATGGAGGTTCGTCTCTAAATATCTGTCCTTATGCCACCTTGGTGAAGATTAATGTCAATCTCAAGCGGATCTAAAGAAGCCATATGGTTATTAAAGCTTTTGAAGGATCCCGACGAAATTCCATCGGAAAGATTGAGCTGCCAATTGAGGTTGGTCCAAACACATTCAATGTATCCTTCCACATCCTCATGATAGATTCAAGATACAACCTGCTATTGGGGAGACCATGGATACACATGGCTGGAGCCGTTCCCTCCACACTAAATCAACAACTCAAATACATTATCAATAACTGTCTAGTCACTATCAACGCTGAGCCGGAATGTCCTGAACAAGGAACTCTACTGATCATTAGCTTTAATTCAGCAGTTGAGCCGACCAGTTTTCATGCTCTAGAAGTGAGTAACATGCAATACCATCCTATTGGAGCATCACTTCCCATACCCAAGATTTATGCCGAGGTTATGTCGGCCACTCAAGAAATGATGTCATTGGGTTATCAGCCTGGACAAGGGCTTGGTAAAGATCAGCAGGGTATTAAGCACCCTATTCAAATGTCCAGTTAAATTAGAACAACCAGACTAGGCTATTCTACCAGTTCCAGTCACAGGAATCCTCGTAATCATAAGCAGGTTCCTCAAGTCTCCGCCACACGGTGATTTCTTCCATCTGCACCATATGAGCTGATATAGTCTCCAGTAAAGGTGCCAGCCCATGTTATAGCCATGCTGTTTCCTAACCAGTGCCAATCAAAGCAAAAGAGGTGCTGATTCCTAATCCCGAAGTGGAAGAAAAGGAACAGAAAAGTAAACATGACATCGCCTTGATTATGTCAGCATACGCGTCATTGTTCATGATGAACATACAAACAGATATATCCCAGACGATGATTGCCCAGATGTCATGGTTATCATTTGGGAGACGAAGGACAATGACAATCCCTCCATCATTGCAGTCCAACAGGACTTTGCCCTCGACAATTAGAGCAACACTCTATGCATTGGTCAACAAGGGTAAAATGGGCAGAAAATTCCTCTGCCCTGTAGATAACTTTAATTGCTTACTTTTCTATACAATATTAGCAGTTATTTTATCAAGTACATGCTAACACTTTTGTATGATTAAACAGTTTCATATATTAAGTGAACGCATATTTTGGTTTCAGGACTCTGAATTTAGATGTTCTTGTACTTGCTGATGAGGTGCCTTCTCTCCACAAGGGCTTTAACTTTGATGCAAAGTTAGACTCAGACTTGATGGAAATACAAGAGGACATTGAGAAACCTTAGGAAATTAAGGAATGGGTCACAGACAAACCTAAACCCAACCTTGACCAAACCACTTCTTTCAATCTTAGAACCTTAGAAAGCCCTAAGCTAATCCAGATTGGTTCAGACCTCACCCCAAACCAGCGGAATGACATGGTTACACTATTAACCCAATTCCAGGATGTGTTTGCATGGTCTCATGAAGACATGGTTGGTTTGTCCACTGACATTGTTCTTCATCGCCTTCCCATTAAAGAAGGATTCAAGCCAGTCAGGCAGAAACTCAGGCGATTAAAACCTGAGTGGAGTTTAAAGGTTAAAGAAGAAACTGTGAAATAATTTCAAGCTGGCATTATCATGGTGTCTACATATCCAGAGTGGATATCCAACATTGTTCTCGTGCCTAAACTAAGAGGAAAGGTGCGAGTTTGTGTGGATTACCAGGATTTGAACAAAGCTTGCCTTAAAGATAGCTTTCCCATGCCCGTTATCAACTTTTTCATTGACAATACTGCTCAATACGACATGTACTCCTTTACAGATTACTTTGCGGGGTACCATCAGATTTTGGTCGATGAGGAAGACCGTGAGAAAACTGCTTTCATCACGCCTTGGGGAACCTTTTGCTACAGACGGTTGTCATTCGGCCTCCTCAATGTCGGGGCAACCTACCAGCGAGCTATGATGGCTCTTTTCCACGATTTAATTCATAAAGAGATAGAGATCTATGTGGATGACATCATTGTCAAGTCCCGAAAGGAGGAAGACCACTTAGACCATCTCAGAAAGTTATTCAACAGGTTGCGTAAGTATAACTTGAAGTTGAATCCAGCCAAATGCGCCTTTGGCGTCAAATCAGACAAGTTGCTAGGTTTCCTAGTCAGCCACAAAGGAATTGAACTGGATCCTACCAAAATCTAGGCCATCAAGGAAATGCCCATTCCTCAAATAGAGAAGGAAATACGGGGATTTTTGGGAAGAATCAACTTCATTAGTAGGTTCATTTCTCAACTCACAACAACTTGTGAGCCCATCTTCAAGTTGTTAAGGAAGAACTCCTCCATGAAATGGAATGATGTGTGTCAAAAAGCCTTCCTTACCATTAAAGAGTAGCTGGTTAATGCTCCTGTTTTGGTACCACCTAAGGATGATGTTCCCCTATTCATGTACCTATCTATTAATGACAATGCCATGGGCTGTATGCTGGGGCAAAAAGACGATAGAGGCCAAGAACGAGCTATCTATTACCTCAACAAAAGATTCAGCATCAGTGAACACAAGTACGCTCTGATTGGGAAAACTTGTTATGCTTTAGCATGGGCTTTTATGAGGTTACAACATTACCTCCATGGTCACATAACCCATCTCATATCCCGCGTGGATGCTCTCAAGTATGTGTTCAGTAAGACCATATAGAATTGTCGACTGTCCATTTAGCAGTTGATCCTACAGCAGTTTGACATCATCTATGTGACGCAAAAGTCTGTCAAAGGTTAAGGAATTGCATATCAACTGGCCGCCGCACCTACAGGGGATTACAAACCCTTAGAAACATACTTCCCCGATGAAGGGATAATGGCAATTCAGCAATACCATCAGTACGATGCATGCCACACATGGAAAATGTATTTTGATGGAGTCATTAACACGAAGGTTACGGAGCCGAGAAGCGGTTCTAGTATGCAGATGCGGGGAGCAGATCCGTCGCCATCAAATTACAGTTTGTTAGCACCAACAACACAGCTGAGTATGAAGGCTGTATCATGGGGCTAAAACTTGCCCATTCAATGGGCATCAAGCGGTTAACTGTCTTTGGGAATTCAGAGTTGGTAATCAAACAATCCACGAGAATCTAACAAACCAAAGAATTACATTTACTGCCTTACCATCGACAAGTTTTACAGATGGCTTTGGAGTTTGAAGAAATCTCCTTTCTACACATTCCTCGCAATAGGAATGATTTTGCGGATGCATTAGCAACGTTGGCCTCCTTGATCTATATACCTGACAAGGAAAACATGCCAAGCATCACATTTTCCCTGCAAAAAGCACCAATCTATGGGAACTATATTGGACAAGTATCGGATGAGTTACCTCTCATCCATAACCCTTGGTATCAGCACATCAAGGAGTATCTACGAGATGGATCTACACCCGCTAAGGTGAGCCTAACTGAGAAGAGGCGGATCCATCGACTGGCTATGAAATTTTACCTGAGCGGAGATGCACTCTACAAAAGAGATGCATGATTAGGTCTCCTCAGATGTCTGGATAAAGGCCAAGCTCAGAGGCTCATGGATGAGATCCATGGTGGAGTCTGTGGCCCTCACATGAGTGGACCCCTACTTGTCAAGAAGATCCTCAGAACAGGGCATTATAGGCTTACACTCAAAGCTGACTGTGATGATCACGTCAAGAGATGATATCAATCCCAAATTCATGGGAATGCTATCCACACCCCTCCAAGGGAACTCCACAATATGAGTTCGACATGGCTCTTCTTAATGTGGGGAATGGACTTTATCGGGCCCATCTAGCCCAAAGCCAGTAATGTGGGGAATGGACTTTATCGGCTTACTTAACTTTTCACGACATATTATTAGCAAATCTTTTGACGGAATGTCATTTCAACATACCGAACTCTCGAAAAGGCTTAGGTTATTCAAACCCTAACCCTTAGGTTTCGTCGGGTGAATAATGCCTATTGCGAATCTCTCTTGTAGTGCTCCTGATAGCCACTCTCCTAAATAGAGCTCCCATCCCCCATCTGTGAAGAGAGGAATCCTGCGGGTGGAAATGACTTACTCAACTCCAGTCGGGTACCCATCCTCAAATCCAACACTCAAGTGCTCCCCAGAATAGGGAACCCATATGATGACATCCGCTGTCAACAACTCTAGCTGTAGGTGGCAATGAGTGAAACCCTCAGCAACAAGGACCTCCGCCAGTATGGAATGATGCCATCTTCATCCTCGTGGATAGGTGTCTAAACCTAACACGCTCACAGGATGCAAACATAGAAGCCTCTCATAGGCCCAAAACTACTAACACAAAGGCAACATCTGCTGTCAGTCAACACTCTTAACCTGTACATGGGAAAAGACAAGAGAAATACTCACCAGCAGAAATGGGTAGAATCTTAACCACGCCTCGGTCAAGCCCTGTGATCGCATGCGCATTCCCCTGAGGAAGTAGGCAAAGGTGTAGAAACCCAAGTCATAGTCTCCTATACGATCCACGTGTCGAGTGGCGCTGATCAAAGCGAAGGACACCGTAGAAGAGTTATCTGCTATGAAGCAGCCCCTAATGATCATCAGGAACAATCGCTGGAGAATGCGATCCCTGACTCTTACATCATCCGGTATAGGCTCACTCAACGACCGCTTTCATAGCATCTACGCCAAAGGACTCAGACGATCAGCCCCGCCTTCGAAGCGCCCGCCAGTAACTTCATAACAAGGATCCGGCTGATGAGTAGGGGTAATATCCCCCGTGCAAGGCACTGGATCCCCTCTAAACTCCATACCTGTGATAAACCACCAATCCATCGGCGTTATCATCACCTCACAGTCCATCAAATGGAGTGACTGAGTTTGGTGAAACCACCTTTCGAGATAATGCCCCGAGGTAACCCGAGGGGGGACAAATGACGGGAAGAATGGAAAAGAACGTCCTGAATCCCTAGCCATGTACAAACGCTCTATAGTCATCGTGAAAAGCTTGATACATAGAGTTGATGCTGAACCAGTTCCCTCGAGGCTGTGTAAAGCCAGGAACCTACATCAAATGTAGATCAACATCAGAACCCTTTGCTCCTCATCAATAGGAAATAAGGAAGATTAAAGATCTAAGTTTATACCTCGTTTGCGTGCAGGTAGACTGAAGGATGCCGACTCAAGTCACCCAGAAGATCTGGGATTGCCACTTGAATACCTGGCAAATCCCTACGGGGAACACGTGCAGCAAGAGCAGGAACCTCAATCGGTACATCCTCCTCCTCGTCCTCGACATCCAGCACTTCAACCCGGATAGGACGTATCACCGCCTCCACCTAACGACGAGGCTGTCTAATAGAACGAGGTCGAGGCACTTCAGAAGCCCTACTCCATACACCAGAAGTGGTCCTGCGGGAACTATTCGGCTGATCCGGATCCATAATATCTGGACAACAAGTCTCCAAATCACCTCAGAAAGGGTGTGGTAAATTCTTACCTGGAGCTTTTCAAAATGCATTTTATGATTACATGCATGCGTGCATTATTTTAACATACATCTAAAGTAGAGTTAAAAATGCATGACTACCCAATGCCTACGTTTTGGAAATTTTTTGCCATAGCCCCCTTTGTAAATGGGACTATCCACAAGCACATATGCATGACTAGGTGGCCATTCAGTAGCACACCTATCCACAATCATATACATCCTAAATGCATTAAATACATCACAATAAAAAATCCGTAAGTGTAGTCTAATTACCAGGATTATTTTGCTTCTCTACTTTTACTCATTTGTCCTCAAATAGGATAAGAAATGACAGTAAAAGGTATCAATTTGATTGTGTCAAAAGTCAAAATTTTTCACATCATTATGTTCAGCATGGTTTAGTACTAACATTTGCTATGTTGAATATTTTTTATCAAGTCATATTAGCATGCATATTCACTACTACGTGTCTAAATGCATTTTATGTGATAAGTCATTTTCCATTGGATAGAAACTGGAAAAGAATACATGCATATGTTACCAAGACATTAAAGAATGCTTGTACGGTGACAGAATATGCAGAAAGTTGCCCGAACTCAACAGGTCTGAAGAGAAGATCTCAGATTTCCTTCGTCGCGCAGCTTAAAAATGACTTATAAAAATAACCCGCAGGGAATACATACCACAGTTGGCCATGAGTCCACACCATTTCCGCCGCAGTGTACCTATGGCTGCTGTAGGTGTACCTGTAGCACCCTTATATGGGTCCCACACCTCCGGCTCGCTCCAGTTAGAGTTGCAAAGGAGGTCTCACAAGATGAAAAGGCCAAATTTGGAATAAAAACGCTACGCGATTGGGCGGAATAGCCTGGAATCCTGGTTTTAATGGGCCGCAATCTGGTCCCACATCTCACTCATTGGTATCCGCCTGCATACAGGGTATACTATACCAATGGCCTTAGCTTTTACAAATCATGCTCGGCAATACCTCACAAAGGTCTGATGCCGTCAGTGCTGGGTCACAACCCTAAACCTTCCCCGGCGGGGGTTACAACGCTGAAGTTACGAACTAATAAAGTATCCCCGGTGGGGGTTACAATGCCTAGGTTTCAAGCATCCACGTATCCCTGGCAGGGGTTACAACACAATTCAACCATTGATACACACATCAATGAAGGTCAAGCAACCTTGACATTATCTCAGCCGATGGCAAGTAAACCCATCGAAGCAACCTTCCTCAGCAAGGGTCACAATGCGATGCAATTATTGACATATACATCAATGAAGGTCAAGCAGCTTTGACAATGCACCTAATAGGGACCTATCCGATGATACACACATCAGCGAAGGTCAGGCAGCCTTGACAATACAGACTGTTGGTAGTAACTCCGACAGGATGATGGGATATATTATACACATCCTCAAACAGACAAAGCTTTATCCCCACAGATCTCTTGTACACAAGAGGCACCTCTATGGAATAGAAGTTTGTGTCTAAGATTCAAGACTTTGGTGATAGCCCCAACGTCAACATCCCTGAAGACTTGGATCGCATGTCCAAGACATTGTTGGTTGTCATCCCAAACAATAGGGAACCGTCAATCATTTTTCATCTTGCATCATACATTTGCATCATGTTGTTGCACGTAGCATCATATTTATCTTGTTGCATTTCAAGTGTCTAGGATTCTTTATCCTATCCATGCAATGCATGGCATGAATATTGTGACAACCCGAGAATTTAGACAATTTATTAAAATCTTAAATGATTGATTTAAGGTCATATAATAGACCTAGACAGAAAATAAGTGTATGCGTTTGATGTTATTGGGAAGGAATTTTGAGGTTTTCAAAATTCTGTGAAGGATTTAGGTGAATTATTCAGGACTAAGTGTATACGTGTTTATGTTCCGTGAATATGGTATTATGTGTGCATAGTATGTGGCTAAGGGTCATACAATGACGACATCCTCAAACGGACTGTTAATACAGTACGGCATCATGACGTCATTCTCAAAAATGTTTTCAAAAAGTTTAATTTTCCAACGGGGTTTGGCTACACCTAAATAATTCGATTGAATTGAATTATTGATATGAGTTTATGCTCTTTGATTCAGCTAGACTAATGTTATGAAAACTCTAAGTGTTCATTGAAAGAAATTTCCCGAACCAAATTGTTTTGGTGCGGAATCCTATGATAAGACTGAGGTGAACAATGTTGTTTGGATAAATAATCCAACTCGATAAGCGTAAATATTCGCTAAACATAATTAATACGTTATGCATGACGTAAAAGTACGATAGGCTAATTACCTAAAGTACTAGCATCGGTAGTTTACCTTCTTCGTGATTGTAAACCTACTGTTAACCCTTTGTAAGGGGTAGATTACCTTTTTCTTAATGGAAATAGGTATCAGGTAGTAATACCTATAAACCTCATTAGTTCATGGTCTATATGACCCCTCAGTACAATTTGAAATCTTTTACTCTTGTGAGTGGTGTATTGGGTAGCATGTGATATGTGTGAATGGTGTAAGGTGCACGGTGTTAGGTGTAAGACGAATTTCGGGGAAGAAATTCTTATAAGGAGGGGTGAATGTGACAACCCGAGAATTTAGATAATTTATTAAAATCTTAAATGATTGATTTAAGGTCATATAATAGACCTAGACAGAAAATAAGTGTATATGTTTGATGTTATTGGGAAGGAATTTTGAGGGTTTCAAAATTCTGTGAAGGATTTAGGCGAATTATTCAGGACTAAGTTTATATGTGTTTATGTTCCATGAATATGGAATTATGTGTGCATAGTATGTGGTTAAGGGTCAAGGGTTGACCAGATAAATCTTATCAGTGTCAAACCCTAATATTATTAAAAATGACAACGTTATGTTAGAAAACCCAAACGTCTGATAAGAAACCCTAGAAACTGGTTCTAAAAACCCTAATTTCAGTACCGGGAGTTCGAAACCCTAATTCGGTATTTGGAAACCCTAGATCAGGAATGCAAATGCTATGAATAAGTTTAAAACGTCGTTAATTATAAATTTATTCGGAAAAATCTAATGAATTACTTGACACCGTAATTGCTTATTAGAAAACCCTATTACCGGCTATAGAAACCCTAATTTATAATTAGGGAAAACCTGTTTGTTAGTTTAATAGTTTTAATGTTAATTAGGAAACATTAATCCTAATTTTCAAGTTATAAGAAAACCCTGATCTAATTAGGAAATCTAATTTCTAAATTATAAGTATTCTTTTTCTATTTTCTGTAAACCCTAACGTATAATTTTGACCCTAATTGCTAAATTAGCAATTTTAATTAAGAGTTAATAATCCTCATTAGCAAGATTGAATTTCTTGATTTTGGAAATCTTGTTATAATTATAGAACCCTAATTGCAATTTAGAAAATTTTAAATTTCTATTTTTGAAACCTAAATTGGAATTATTAGAAATCAATTTGTCAAAACCTAAAGGGTTAAATCCTAAACCCTAAGGGTCAAACCCTAAGGGTTGAAACCTAATGATTATGGGAAATTACCAAGTTGCCTTGCACTTTATGAACCAAATGACCAAAGTGCCCTTTATATTATTTTAATAAGGTGGAGTGTAGATCTAGCCCTAGTAAGGAGTGGGTGACCAACTCTAGCTAGCCACATGGTCTAGAAAGCAACCTTTAATCAGCCCACAACTGATCAAATGATCAGCCCTAGACATTGCATCATTCTATAAATAGATTAAAGAGAGAGAAAGGGCCACTTAAGTTTTCATTTTTCCCTACACCTTCTTTCTCTAAAATTCGGGAATGGGGAGTGAAATTGAGTGAGAAACAAAACCAATGTCAGCCTTTAACTTGCCAAGAACAAACATCAAAGTCTGAATCAAGATCAAGCTCAAAAAAATAGGTATAAACCCTAAATTTTGAAATCCTTAGATTTGACGTAGATGTTATGATTTGTTGTTCAAAGTTGTGTTAGAGAGTGTTAATAGTGATCTGGGTTGTTAAATCCCAAATCCATAACATCTAGATGCTCAAAATATGAGTTTTTATAAATCTGGAAAAATTTCAAAAGATGGTCTGACAGCCTAATGTCAGGACCCATAGATCTGTGTTTGTTAAGTATTTGTTGTGTTTTAAGTTATAGACTTGTTCTTTGCCATAAGGAGAGTATACTGGAAGTGGAATCACATCCATACCATGTCTAGATCTCAAGATATAAGCAGTCAAACATGGTTGACCGAACACAAAACCAATTTCTGGAAAACCCAGAAAAATCTCCAGATTTCCAGAAAGCTTTGACAAGCAAATGTCAGATCTTCTAGATCTGTCTCTGTTAATTGTTTATGGTGTTTTATGTTATGAATCCATAGTATGTCATGTGTTCTTTGTTCTGAAACTTGAATCAGAGTCATAACATGTTTAGATCGAAAGTTATGAGTAGTCAAAACCCTTTGACCGACCACGGAATCTGGGCAACCCAGATTTTCCCAGATGGTTTCTGACAACTTTTGCAGGCTCTAGATCTCGCAGTATGTTAGTGTTTTGGACAAGTTGTTGTATTTATGTTGTTCTCTCGTCATATGGACTACAAGCATATGCTTTTAGATCACCCAGATCTGTGCTCAAAATCGGAGAAATTCATGGTCAAACCATGGTTGACCATCACCTTGAGATGAAGATTTCGGGAAACCCGGATCTTCAAAAACGATTCTTAGCCTTCACTTTGACCCGACTTTAATCTTGTGTACTTGTTGTTGTTAGACCAGACCTATTTATATATTATTGTAGCGACATCTCCCTACAAGTGAACCATTAGATCACGTAAACACTTCATGATTGCAATTTTATAAGGATCTAAAATAGGTACCTGATTTGTTCTTCAATTTCGGAAAACAGGAAATTGAAGAAGCAGTGTTATCGTGACATTTTGGGGGCTAATAACTCATAGATTTGATGTTGTTTAGCCATGATATTTGTTTTTATGTGTAGTATTACATACATACTACAAGATTAATGTTTTAGACTTCTCAGAAACCTTATGATCACGAAATTAATTGTGGTCAAACTTAGCACCTTAGCGTTTGACATGTGTGTTTCTAGGCAGGCTCAAGAACACTCAAGAACAACTATAACTTGATAGATTACGTAGCGATAGGCCCTTTTAGTGACAGTTTATTTTCTAAAATTAATATTTTATTAAATAATTAGAATTAAATAGTTTTAAATTATTAAAAATACATATTAAATTATTAACAGTTCTTGGCCTTCACTTTGACCAGCTTTAATCTTGTGTACCTGTTGTTGTTAGACCGACCTATTTATATATTATTGTAGCCTGACATCTCCCCTACAAAACTGAACCATTAGATCACGAAACACTTCATGATTGCAATTTTATAAGGATCTAAAATAGGTATTTTCGATGTTTCTTCAATTTTCGGAAAACCTAGAAAATTGAAGAACGGTGTTGTCAGACATTTTGGGGGCTAATAACTCATAGATTTGATGTTGTTTAGCCATGATATTTGTTTTTATGTGTAGTATTACATACATACTACAAGATTAATGTTTTAGACTTCTCAGAAACCTTATGATCACGAAATTAATTGTGGTCAAACTTAGCACCTTAGCGTTTGACATGTGTTTCTGGGCAGGCTCAAGAACACTCAAGAACAACTATAACGACAGTTCTGTCGCGATAGGGCCCTTTAGTGACAGTTTATTTTCTAAAATTAATATTTTATTAAATAATTAGAATTAAATAGTTTTAAATTATTAAAAATACATATTAAATTATGAAAAATTATTTTAAGGTCCGAAAAATAGTTTTTAATTATTTTGTGTATATTTCAAAAATATTTAATATTTTTGGAATATAAAAGGTATTTATTTATTTAATTTTAATATTAAATAAATTAATTAAAAATAGTTTTAATTCATGAAAAATCATGAAATATTATATTATGGTGTTAGAAAATATTTTAAGTTATTTTTGATGACTTTTAATATTTAGTGATGAATTTCATTAATAATTTATTATTAATAGTAATTATTTATTTAATAATTATATTATGGAAAAATAGAATTAATGTTTTAAAAATTATTTAAAAATAATTTAAGTGTTATAAAATATTTTAAGTTATAAAATATAACTTTTGATATTTAGTCATGAAAATATTAATATTCTAATATTATAGAAATTATCGGATAATTGATTTATACATTTAAAAATCATATAAATATGATTTTAAGGTATTAAAAATACTTTGATATATTATAATATTATAATATTATAATGTTATGATTTTCATTAATATTTAATGATAAATAAATATTAATGATTAAGGAATTATGTGGTATTTAATTCATTTAAATACGATATAAATAATTGAAAAATATTGATAAATGATATTAATTATTTGAAAATTATTGCAAGTCTTTGAAAATTGTTTTCGATTGATAATATAATTATCTAAGATTATTGTTAATTGTTTAGGCAAGAGTGTAATTGAACTTAAACTTGATATTTGTCCGATTAGGACCGTCGGGATGATTGAAATTGTTTCGGTTTCAACTCGGACTTAAATAGTCGATTTGATGTTAAGTCTTATGTGTTGTATAGGTCGATAGGATTATGTGATAATATGTTTAGGTTATTTTATCTTTGTGATGATATTATTCTAATATTTGGAGATCTGTATTATCTATATTAGGTCTTGGATAAAGCTAAGTTATATTTCAGAACGATAATCTACAGCTGCGAGCAAGTTTGTTTTTCTTAACTCTACTAAGAGTGTTTCATTCGAGATATGCTTATGGTTAATCGTTCATCGATTACCATGTAGAATTGTACTATGTACATCTTGTATGTATAAGTCGGTATGAAAGATCGATCACCTTCATTACCAGTTTGGTCGAGATATATATTGTTCATGTTTAATACTTGTTCGATTAAAAGTTTGTTCATGCTAATTCACAACTACATTGTGAATTATAGCCACTTTATTATTCGAGACTCTTTCAATCATGATATATATCCTTAAATTGTATTTAAACTTTTTGGGCAACTTTCATGTTCACACCTTGCTATACCATGATAAAACATTGTGGATAAAGATTTAATGCTTTGGATACAAGGAAAGTTAAAGACATTTCGACTTAGAGTTAATATGCTGATTAGATTTGTAATAGTCTTGTATGGTGATAATATCATGTGTCAGATAAGTTATGAAATGTGTATAAGTTATGGTTACTCGACCTTGGGGATAGTGTATAATGTTTAATGTATAAACAATTTATGTTTATATCTTCCGCAACAGTTATAGAAATAGCGAACTACATCCGCAGCGATTCGGGGGCGCTACATTTGGTATCAAAGCCGTTGGTTATAAATCTAGGGTAGAGTTACCTTAGACTAATAACCGCAGTGATTAGGATAAGATCTAACTCAAATAGAGTTAGTGTGTCGGTAAGATTCAAAGACGAATCTCGGAGAGTTATAAAGATACGGAGTTCCCTAACTCTGATAATAAAGGTGAACAATAGTGATGAATAGATAGAGTCTAAAAGACTAAAAGTACAGTGATAGGAGATTGTAAAACAAAACGATCAAGATATAGAAATGAATTGTAATATATACAATGAGATCACCCCGTGATCTGATAAGGTTATAATATGGAGAAGATTCAATCTGATGATTGGAAAGTTACAGCAAGATGTTGTGTGTAAGTTGTACTATGAAATTGTACTATGAAAACTCATGAAAGAGTTATGAATTATGAATACGGATTAAATGAAATTCGTATTGTGAATGGGGGTTAAGATTAGGTGGGGATTTCAATGAGGACTCATGTCGGCGGCTGAGTTGTATGATTCTTCGTATTGGAGTTGAATTGTACTTGGTGTAACAACAACTTAGTTTTAACATCGATAATCATTGAAATGTTTGTGTCGTATTTGTTTGCTATATGCATGTTAAGAGGGTGATTCCTTTCTCGTGTGTATAACAAATAAATGGATAGGTTATAGGTAGATAATATAGGTTAAGTACTGAGTTCTTAAAACTCATACTTATGTGACATTATTGATTCATAGTTATATGAAAAGTTTATGAACCCTCAAAGCGTAATGGACGCCAAAGGTCGACTAAGGTAAGTTCTTAAACTCATATAATTGTGGCTGAGTTATGAACTCATAAGTGTGGATTTTATGAACTAGGTATAGTTATGTGTGAATGGAAATGGAGGATTTATAGAACAGAGATAGATTGTTAAGTAAATGATTATTAGTGGAGGCATTTAGGTTTTCCTAAACTCCTATCCATGCTAAACTTTAAAATTTTGACATCAAGCTAAATTCACACTATGTGTGCTTTAAAAAAAAAATGTAGACTCGTAACCATTTTTGAAAGCGGTTTTAAAAATGATCTATGCTACTTATTTCAACTAGACGTAAATGATTTGAAATATCAAAAGTTATTTTATTTATCACTCATGTACCATGTAAACTTGGTGCATAGATGATAAAATGTGTGATGGAGTTGTAAAATCTGAGGAATACATAGTGTGAATTTGACCTAAAAGTCATTTGTTCCAATTATTATATGATGTGTTATAACAAAGTTATACAATGGCGGAATCCTCAAACAGCATCGTTATTGTCTGATGCGACATCATGATGTCATTCTCGAAAATGTTTTCAAAATTTTAATTTGCCAACGGGGTTTGGCTACACCTAAATAATTCGATTGAATTGAATTATTGATATGAGTTTATGCTCTTTGATTCAGCTAGACTAATGTTATGAAAACTCTAACTGTTCATTGAAAGAAATTTCCGGAACCAAATTGTTTTGGTGCGGAATCCTATGATAAGACTGAGGTGAACAATGTTGTTTGGATAAATAATCCAATTTGAGAGTGTAAATATTGGCTAAACATAATTAATACGTTTTGCATGACGTAAGAGTACGATAGGCTAATTACCTAAAGTACTAGCATCGGTAGTTTACCTTCTTCGTGATTGTAAACCTACTGTTAACCTTTGTAAGGGGTAGATTACCTTTTTCTTAATGGAAATAGGTAGCAGGTAGTAATACCTATAAACCTCAGTAGTTCATGGTCTATATGACCCCTCAGTACAATTTGAAACCTTTTACTCTTGTGAGTGGTGTATTGGGTAGCATGTGATACGTGTGAATGGTGTAAGGTGCACGGTGTCAGGTGTAAGGTGAATTTCGGGGACGAATTTCTTATAAAGAGGGGTGAATGTGACAACCCGAGAATTTAGACAATTTATTAAAATCTTAAATGATTGATTTAAGGTCATATAATAGACCTAGACAGAAAATAAGTGTATATGTTTGATGTTATTGGGAAGGAATTTTGAGGGTTTCAAAATTGCAGCGTGAAGGATTTAAGCGTAATTATTCAAAGACTAAGTGTATATGTGTTTATGTTCTGTGAATATGGTATTATGTATGCATAGTATGTGGTTAAGGGTCAAGAGTTGACCAGATAAATCTTATCAGTGTCAAACCCTAATATTATTAAGAACGACAACGTTATTTTAGAAAACCCAAACGTCTGATAAGAAATCCAAGAAACTGGTTCTGGAAACCCTAGTTTCAGTACCGGGAGTCCAAAACCCTAATTCGGTATTTGGAAACCCTAGATCAGGAATGCAAATGCTATGAATAGGTTTAAAACGTCGTTAATTATAAATTTATTAGGAAAAACCTAATGAATTACTTGAAACCCTAATTGCTTATTAGAAAACCCTATTACCGGCTATGGAAACCATAATTTATAATTAGGGAAAACCTGTTTGTTAGTTTAATAACTTTAATGTTAATTAGGAAACATTAATCCTAATTTTCAAGTTATAAGAAAACCCTGATCTAATTAGGAAATTTAATTTCTAAATTAGAAGTATTCTTTTTCTATTTTTACGTAAACCCTAGCTATAATTTTGACCCTAATCGCTAAATTAGCAATTTTAATTAAGAGTTAATAATCCTCATTAGCAAGATTGAATTTCGTGATTTTGGAAATCTTGTTATAATTATAGAACCCTAATTGCAATTTAGAAAATATTAAATTTCTATTTTTGAAACCTAAATTGGAATTATTAGAAATTAATTTGTCAAAACCTAAAGGGTTAAATCCTAAACCCTAAGGGTCAAACCCTAAGGGTTGAAACCTAATGATTATGGGAAATTACCAAATTGCCTTGCACTTTATGAACCAAATAACCAAAGTGCCCTTTATATTATTTTAATAAGGTGGAGTGTAGATCTAGCCCTAGTAAGGAGTGGGTGACCAACTCTAGCTAGCCACATGGTCTAGAAAGCAACCTTTAATCAGCCCACAACTGATCAAATGATCAGCCCTAGACATTGCATCATTCTATAAATAGATTAAAGAGAGAGAAAGGGCCACTTAAGCTTTCATTTTTCCCTAGAACTTCTTTCTCTAAAATTCGGGAATGGGGAGTGAAATTGAGTGAGAAACAAAACCAATGTCAGCCTTTAACTTGCCAAGAACAAACATCAAAGTCAGAATCAAGATCAAGCTCAAAAAATAGGTATAAACCCTAAATTTCGAAATCCTTAGATTTGATGTTAGATGTTATGATTTGTTGTTCAAAGTTGTGTTAGAGAGTGTTAATAAGTGATCTGGGTTGTTAAATCCCAGATCCATAACATCTAGATGCTCAAAATATGAGTTTTTATAAATCTGGAAAAATTTCAAAAGATGGTCTGACAGCCTAATGTCAGGACCCATAGATTTGTGTATGTTAAGTATTTGTTGTGTTTTAAGTTATAGACTTGTTCTTTGCCATAAGGAGAGTATACTGGAAGTGGAATCACATCCATACCATGTCTAGATCTCAAGAGATATAGCGAGTAAAACATGGTTGACCGAACATAAAACCAATTTCTGGAAAACCCAGAAAAATCTCCAGATTTCCAGAAAGCTCTGACAAGCAAATGTCAGATCTTCTAGATCTGTCTCTGTTAATTGTTTATGGTGTTTTATGTTATGAATCCATAGTATGTCATGTCTTCTTTGTTCTAAAACTTGAATCAGAGTCATATCATGTTTAGATCGAAAGTTATGAGCAGTTAAAACCCTTTGACCGACCACGGAATCTGGAATCTGGGCAACCCAGATTTGCCCAGATGGTTTTCGACAACTTTTGCGGGCTCTAGATCTCATGATATGTTAGTGTTTTGGACAAGTTGTTGTATTTATGTTGTTCTTCGTCATATGGACTACAAGCATATGCTTTTAGATCACCCAGATCTGTGCAAAATCGGAGAAATTCATGGTCAAACCATGGTTGACCATCACGCAGATGAAGATTTCGGGAAACCCAGATCTTCAAAACGATTCTTAGCCTTCACTTTGACCACTTTTAATCTTGTGTACTTGTTGTTGTTAGACCGACCTATTTATATATTATTGTGTAGCACGACATCTCCCTACAAAACCCGAACCATTAGATCACGTAGAAACACTTCACTGATTGCAATTTTATAAGGATCTAAAATAGGTACCTCATCGTTTCTTCAATTTTGGAAACCCGGAAATTGAAGAAGCGGTGTTATCGAACATTTTGGGGCTAATAACTCATAGATTTGATGTTGTTTAGCCAGCCATTATTTGTTTTTTGTGTAGTATTACATACATACTACAAGATTAATGTTTTAGACTTCTCGTAAACCTTATGATCACGAAATTAATTGTGGTCAAACACTTAGCACCTTAGCGTCGATACGTGTGTTTCAAAGGGGCTCAAGAACACTCAAAGAACAACTATAGCGACAGTTGCTCTGCCGCTATAGGCCCTTTAGTGATGATTTATTTTCTAAAATTAATATTTTATTAAATAATTAGAATTAAATAGTTTTAAATTATTAAAAATATATATTAAATTATGAAAAATTATTTTAAGGTCCAGAAAAATAGTTTTTAATTATTTTGTGTATATTTCAAAAATATTTAATATTTTTGGAATATAAAAGGTATTAATTTATTTAATTTTAATATTAAACAAATTAATTAAAAATAGTTTTAATTCATGAAAAATCATGAAAAATTATATTATGGTGTTAGAAAATATTTTAAGTTATTTTTGATGACTTTTAATATTTAGTGATGAATTTCATTAATAATTTATTATTAATGGTAATTATTTATTTAATAATTATATTATGGAAAAATAGAATTAATGTTTTAAAAATCATTTAAAAATAATTTAAGTGTTATAAAAATATTTGAAGTTATAAAATATAACTTTTGATATTTAGTCATGAAAATATTAATATTCTAATATTATAGCAATTATCGGATAATTGATTTATCTGTTTAAAAATCATATAAATATGATTTTAAGGTATTAAAAATACTTTGATATATTATAATATTATAATATTATGTTATGATTTTCATTAATATTTAATGATAAATAAATATTAATGATTAAGGAATTATGTGGTATTTAATTCATTTAAATACGATATAAATGATTGAAAAATGTTGATAAATGATATTAATTATTTGAAAATTATTGCAAGTCTTTGAAAATTATTTTGACTGATAATATAATTATCTAAGATTATTGTTAATTGTTTAGGTAGAGTGTAATTGAACTTAAACTTGATATTTGTCCGATTAGACCGTCGGGATGATTGAATTGTGTCGGTTTCAACTCAGACTTAAATAGTCTGATTTGATGTTAAGTCTTATGTGTTGTATAGACTGATAGGATTATGTGATAATGTGTTTAGGTTATTTTATACTGTGATGATATTATTCTAATATTTGGAGATCTGTATTATCTATATTAGGTCTTTGGATAAAGCTAAGTTATATTTCGTAACGATAATCAACGGTGCATGCAAGTTTGTTTTTCTTAACTCTACTAAGAGTGTTTCATTCAGATATGCTTATGGTTAATCGTTACTGATTACCATGTAGAATTGTACTTTGTACATCTTGTATGTATAAGTCAGGTATGAAAGGCTGATCACCTTCATTACCAGTTGGTCCAGATATATATTGTTCATGTCAAAGGTTTGTTCATGCTAATTCATAACTACATTGTGAATTATAGCCAGCTTATTATTCAGACTCTTTTAATCGTGATATATCCTTAAATTGTATTTAAACTTGCTGGGCAACTTTCATGCTCATCCTTGCTATATCATGATAAAACATTACGAGATAAAAAGGCGAATGCTTGGATACAAGGAAAGTTAAAAACAGTTCCGACTTAGAGTTAATATGCGCTGTGATTAGATTTGTAATAGTCTTGTATGGTGATAATATCATGTGTCAGATAAGTTATGAAATGTGTATAAGTTATGGTTACTCGACCTTGGGGATAGTGTATAATGTTTAATGTATAAACAATTTATGTTTATATCTTCCGCAACAGTTATAGAAATAGCGAACCGCATCCGCGGCGATTCGGGGGCGCTACATTTGGTATCAAAGTTGTTGGTTATAAATCTAGGGTAGAGTTACCTTAGACTAATAACCGCATGATGATTAGGATAAGATCTAACTCAAATAGAGAGTTAGTGTGTCGGTAAGATTCAAAAGCGAATCTCGGAGAGTTATAAAGATACTGAGTTCCCTAACTCTCGATAATAAAGGTGAACAATAGTGATGAATAGATAGAGTCTAAAAGACTAAAAAAATACAATGATAGGAGATCGTAAAACAAAGCGATCAAGATATAGAAATGAATCGTAATATATACAATGAGATCACCCTTGATCTCGATAAGGTTATAGTATGGAGAAGAATCAATCGATGATTAGAAAGTTACTGACAAGATGTTGTGTGTTGTACTAGTTGTACTATGAAAACTCATGAAAGAGTTATGAATTATGAATACTGGATTAAATGAAATTCATTATTGTGAATGGGGGTTAAGATTAGGTGGGGATTTCAATTGAGGACTCATGTCAACAATTGAGTTGTATGATTCCTTGTATGGGAGGAATTGTACTTGGTGTAAAAACTACTTAGTTTTTAACATTGATAATCATTGAAATGTTGTGTCGCGTTATTTGCTATATGCGTGTTAAGAGGGTGATTCCTTTCTCGTGTGTATAACAAATAGATAGGTTATAGGTAGATAATATAGGGTTAAGTACGAGTTCTTAAAACTCATACTTATGTGACATTATTGATTCATAGTTATATGAAGTGTTTATGAACCCCTCAAGTGAATGGGACGCCAAAGGTTCGACTACTAGGTAAGTTCTTAAACTCATATAATTGTGGCTTGAGTTATGAACTCATAAGTGTGGTTTTATGAACTAGGTATAGTTGTGTGTGAATGGAAAATGGAGGATTATAGGAACAGATAGATTGTTAAGTAAATAATTATTAGTGGAAGCATTAGGTTTTCCTAAACTCCTAGCTATGCTAAACTTCAAAAATTTTGACATCAAGCAAAATCGCACTATGTGCTTTAAAAAAAAAATGTAGACTCGTAACCATTTTTGAAAGCGGTTTAAAAAATCTGATCTATGTTACTTATTTGACTTTAGACGCAAATGATTTGAAATATCAAAAGTTATTTTATTTATCACACATGTACCATGTAACCTGGTGCAGAGATGATAAAAATGTGATGGAGTTGTAAATACAGGAATACATAGTGTGAATTTGACCTAAAGTCACTGTTCCACTATTATATGATGTGTTATGACGAAGTTATACAATGACGGCATCCTCAAAGCGAAGATTGTGTAATGACACACGACATCATGATGTCATTCTCGAAAATGTTTTCAAAATTTTAATTTGCCAACGGGGTTTGGCTACACCTAAATAATTCGATTGAATTGAATTATTGATATGAGTTTACGCTCTTTGATTCAGCTAGACTAATGTTATGAAAACTCTAAGTGTTCATTGAAAGAAATTTCCCGAACCAAATTATTTTGGTGCGGAATCCTATGATAAGACTGAGGTGAACAATGTTGTTTGGATAAATAATCCAATCTGATAGCGTAAATATTCGCTAAACATAATTAATACGTTATGCATGGCGTAAAGAGTACGATAGGCTAATTACCTAAAAGTACTAGCATCGGTAGTTTATCTTCTTAGTGATTGTAAACCTAATGTTAACCTTTGTAAGGGGTAGATTACCTTTTTCTTAATGGAAATAGGTAGCAGGTAGTAATACCTATAAACCTCATTAGTTCATGGTCTATATGACCCCTCAAGACAATTTGAAACCTTTTTACTCTTGTGAGTGGTGTATTGGGTAGCATGTGATACGTGAGAATGGTGTAAGGTGCGGTGTGTCGGTGTAAGGTGAATTTAGGGACCTAATTTCTTATAAAGAGGGGGTGAATGTGACAACCCGAGAATTTAGACAATTTATTAAAATCTTAAATGATTGATTTAAGGTCATATAATGACCTGAGCATGGAAAATAAGTGTATGCGTTTGATGTTATTGGGAAGGAATTTTGAGGGTTTCAAAATGTGCATGAAGGATTTAAGCGAATTATTAAAGACTAAGTGTATATGTGTTTATGTTCCGTGAATATGGTATTATGTATGCATAGTATGTGGTTAAGGGTCAAGAGTTGACCAGATAAATCTTATCAGTGTCAAACCCTAATATTATTAAGAACGACAACGTTATGTTAGAAAACCCAAACGTTTGATAAGAAACCCTAGAAACTGGTTTTGGAAACCCTAGTTTCAGTACCGGGAGTCCAAAACCCTAATTCGGTATTTGGAAACCCTAGATCAGGAATGCAAATGCTATGAATAGGTTTAAAACGTCGTTAATTATAAATTTATTAGGAAAAACCTAATGAATTACTTGAAACCCTAATTGCTTATTAGAAAAACTATTCATGGCTATGGAAACCCTAATTTATAATTAGGGAAAACACATTTGTTAGTTTAATAACTTTAATGTTAATTAGGAAACATTAATCCTAATTTTCAAGTTATAAGAAAACCCTGATCTAATTAGGAAATTTAATTTCTAAATTAGAAGTATTCTTTTTCTATTTTCTGTAAACCCTAACGTATAATTTTGACCATAATCGCTAAATTAGCAATTTTAATTAAGAGTTAATAATCCTCATTAGCAAGATTGAATTTTATGATTTTGGAAATCTTGTTATAATTTTAGAACCCTAATTGCAATTTAGAAAATATTAAATTTCTATTTTTGAAACCTAAATTGGAATTATTAGAAATTAATTTGTCAAAACCTAAAGGGTTAAATCCTAAACCCTAAGGGTCAAACCCTAAGGGTTGAAACCTAATGATTATGGGAAATTACCAAGTTGCCTTACACTTTATGAACCAAATGACCAAATTGCCCTTTATATTATTTTAATAAGGTGGAGTGTAGATCTAGCCCTAGTAAGGAGTGGGTGACCAACTCTAGCTAGCCACATGGTCTAGAAAGCAACCTTTAATCAGCCCACAATTGATCAAATGATCAGCCCTAGACATTGCATCATTCTATAAATAGATTAAAGAGAGAGAAAGGGCCACTTAAGTTTTCATTTTTCCCTAGAACTTCTTTCTCTAAAATTCGGGAATGGGGAGTGAAATTGAGTGAGAAACAAAACCAATGTCAGCCTTTAACTTGCCAAGAACAAACATCAAAGTCAGAATCAAGATCAAGCTCAAAAAAATAGGTATAAACCCTAAATTTCGAAATCCTTAGATTTGATGTTAGATGTTATGATTTGTTGTTCAAAGTTGTGTTAGAGAGTGTTAATAAGTGATCTGGGTTGTTAAATCCCAGATCCATAACATCTAGATGCTCAAAATATGAGTTTTTATAAATCTGGAAAAATTTCAAAAGATGGTCTGACAGCCTAATGTCAAGACCCATAGATCTGTGTATGTTAAGTATTTATTGTGTTTTAAGTTATAGACTTGTTCTTTGCCATAAGGAGAGTATACTGGAAGTGGAATCACATCCATACCATGTCTAGATCTCAAGATATAAGCAGTCAAACATGGTTGACCGAACACAAAACTAATTTCTGGAAAACCCAGAAAAATCTCCAGATTTCCAGAAAGCTCTGACAAGCAAATGTCAGATCTTCTAGATCTGTCTCTGTTAATTGTTTATGGTGTTTTATGTTATGAATCCATAGTATGTCATGTCTTCTTTGTTCTAAAACTTGAATCAGAGTCATAGCATGTTTAGATCGAAAGTTATGAGCAGTTAAAACCCTTTGACCGACCACGGAATCTGGAATCTGGGCAACCCAGATTTGCCCGGATGGTTTTCGACAACTTTGCGGTGCTCTAGATCTCATGGTATGTTAGTGTTTTGGACAAGTTGTTGTATTTATGTTGTTCTCTCGTCATATGGACTACAAGCATATGCTTTTAGATCACCCAGATCTGCATCAAAATCGGAGAAATTCATGGTCAAACCATGGTTGACCATCTTGAGATGAAGATTTGGGAAACCCGGATCTTCAAGAAACGATTCTTGGCCTTCACTTTGACCAGCTTTAATCTTGTGTACTTGTTGTTGTTAGACCGACCTATTTATATATTATTGTAGCCTGACATCTCCCCTACAAAACTGAACCATTAGATCACAGAAACACTTCACAGATTGCAAATTATAAGGATCTAAAATAGGTACCTCGACTGTTCTTCAATTTCTGGAAAACCCAGAAATTGAAGAACGGTGTTGTCAGACATTTTGGGGGCTAATAACTCATAGATTTGATGTTGTTTAGCCATGATATTTGTTTTTATGTGTAGTATTACATACATACTACAAGATTAATGTTTTAGACTTCTCAGAAACCTTATGATCACGAAATTAATTGTGGTCAAACTTAGCACCTTAGCGTCTGACATGTGTTTCTGGGCAGGCTCAAGAACACTCAAGAACACCTATAGCGACGGTTCTGTCGCTATAGGGCCCTTTAGTGACAGTTTATTTTCTAAAATTAATATTTTATTAAATAATTAGAATTAAATAGTTTTAAATTATTAAAAATACATATTAAATTATGAAAAATTATTTTAAGGTCCGAAAAATAGTTTTTAATTATTTTGTGTATATTTCAAAAATATTTAATATTTTTGGAATATAAAAGGTATTAATTTATTTAATTTTAATATTAAATAAATTAATTAAAAATAGTTTTAATTCATGAAAAATCATGAAAAATTATATTATGGTGTTAAAAAATATTTTAAGTTATTTTTGATGACTTTTAATATTTAGTGATGAATTTCATTAATAATTTATTATTAATGGTAATTATTTATTTAATAATTATATTATGGAAAAATAGAATTAATGTTTTAAAAATCATTTAAAAATAATTTGAAGTGTTATAAAAATATTTTAATTTATAAAATATAACTTTTGATATTTAGTCATGAAAATATTAATATTCTAATATTATAGCAATTATCGGATAATTGATTTATTCTGTTTTAAAAATCATATAAATATGATTTTAAGGTATTAAAAATACTTTGATATATTATAATATATAATATTATGTTATGATTTTCATTAATATTTAATGATAAATAAATATTAATGATTAAGGAATTATGTGGTATTTAATTCATTTAAATACGATATAAATGATTGAAAATGTTGATAAATGATATTAAATATTTGAAAATTATTGCAAGTCTTTGAAAATTGTTTTTGGTCGATAATATAATTATCTAAGATTATTGTTAATTATTTAGGCGAGTGTAATTGAACTTAAACTTGATATTTGTCCGATTAGACCGTTAGGATGATTGAATTGTGTCGGTTTCAACTTAGACTTAAATAACCGATTTGATGTTAAGTCTTATGTGTGTTGTATAGGTCGATAGGATTATGTGATAATGTGTTTAGGTTATTTTATACTGTGATGATATTATTCTAATATTTGGAGATCTGTATTATCTATATTAGGTCTTTGGATAAAGCTAAGTTATATTTCGTAACGATAATCAACGCTGCAGGTAAGTTTGTTTTTCTTAACTCTACTAAGAGTGTTTCATTCAGATATGCTTATGGTTAATCGTTCTCGATTACCTATGTAGAATTATACTATGTACATCTTGTATGTATAAGTCGGTATGAAAAGGTGATCACCTTCATTACCAGTTGGTCGAGATATATATTGTTCATGTTTAATACTTGTTCATCGAAGGTTTGTTCATGCTAATTCACAACTACATTGTGAATTATAGCCACTTTATTATTCAGACTCTTTCAATCATGATATATATCCTTAAATTGTATTTAAACTTGGCAACTTGGGCAACTTTCATAAAGATTTAATGCTTTGGATACTAGGAAAGTTAAATGATAAAACATTTAATAGATATTAGATTTGGAATAGTCTTGTATGATGATAATATCATGTGTCGGAAGTTTAAATGTGTATAAGTTATGGTTAGTTTTCGACTTAGAGTTAATATATAAACAATTTAGATTTATATCTTCCACAATGATTATGAATGATAATATCATGGCGATTGTATATGATAAAGAGGGATCGAAAAGTTATGAAATTTGTATAAGTTATGAAGTTACTCGACGAGTTTGGGGATAACCCCAAGGAATGTGTATAATGTTTAATGCTTATAAACAATTTATGTTTATAACAATTGCGCGTGGTCTCAACACTTCATACATACATACATACAAAAATATCCTACAAGAACCAAGGAGTTCCAATCCCGAGTGACTATTACGCGTGGCAGCACACCAGATAAAATTTGAAGCTTGAAGACCATGGGCATTGTCCCCTCTTCCTGACTTCGTACAACCTCTAATCCCATGTCATTGCATAACTCTCGACACAAGCAGTCCAAAGAAGGTCTTATATACCTCGTTCGGATGCTCGGATTGATGCTCTTCAAGTTCGAGTGGACATTACAGTGCACGAGTGCATGTACATTGAGACGACGTAACTGCAAGAACGGGGCACCCGGCGGCCATGAAGTTCATCTCATACTCCCCCCTCTATAAATAGAGGGCTTGGGGTGGCCATTTGAAAAAAGAAAAAAGGTGAGGAAGCCCTGTCAAATTTTCTCTATACACACCCATATTGAGTGCATGCTCTTTTTAAACACATGTTAGCTCACATATAGCTATACATTTACCGGCGGGAGCTAAGTGTTTATCTATATAGAGTCATAGAAGTCTGCATTGACAGCCCACTGTAAGCCTTCTCACACTCTATAAAGCCTTTCTCTTCATTTTTACACACATTATTCTACACATTGAGAGTCGCGTTGTGTGCGTATGCCTGAACTTCGGTCCGTGGTTTTCATTTCTATCTGTATATATATACTTATATATATATATATGTATATGTTTTTATATAGACTAACATTATCGAGTTATGCCTCGATTGAGCCTAGACTTATGTTTGAGCGTTTACATGCTTTTTATATATATATATACTTATATATATAACATTGTCGGAATATATATGATGAGCACTGGATTTTACATCCTGAGCGCTTACACTGCTTTTATATATATATATATATATATATATATATATATATATATATATATATATATATATATATATATATATATAATTTGTTGTCGCATATATTTGATGAGCCTAGATTTTATATATATAAACTTATATATTTTTATTTCTGTCAGGCCTGGAGTTTACTTCGAGGCCTTTTACTGTTTTATTTACATTTACTCTCTCCTAGAGTTTACTTCGTGGCGGTTGATCGCATTTACTGCTTTATTTACTTTTCTGATCCCCCATGGAGTCGTTTCGTGGTGGTTGATCATGTCCATATATATATATATATATATATATATTTATTGCTTTTATATATTTACATTTCCGATCCCCCATTGAGTTGCTTCGTGGTGGTTGATCATGTCTGTATATATATATATATTCACAACTTTTATATATATAACTGCTTATTACTTTTCATATAAACTGCGGCATCATGTGAGCCTAGGAATCATGTGATCATAGATTCATTCTACTGAATCTAGATTCGGTTCCCGTGATGGATTTTTAAAGTCAAGCGACTTGTATACATTATTCTACGGTAATCAATTTCCTTAGATGGTTGTCATGCCCAAGAGGAGTTCGGCACTGTTGTATATTATTTTCTGGAAGATCCTTCGCATCTTGAAAATAAAATCAAACAAGCCGAACATTTAATAATAAATTTGAAGTATGAAAAGGTCTCAATTCCTATTGAGCACCGGGTTTGAAAAACCGTTTTTTTTTTCAAAACTTCACTAATATATCTTGTTTAAAATTGAATTTTTCTATAAATTCAAACCCTTTGTATATAGGTGCGAACGAGGCCTCACACTACTTTCAAATAATTGCACATTGATACACACACACACACACATTCATATAATGATTTCTTGAAAAAGATGGCGGTCCACTGTATAACACGGATGTCGGGGGGTGCCTAAAACCCTCCCTCCGCATAATCAAGCCCCGAACCCAAATGAATCTCAGTTTCACAAACCCTTTTAACAGTGTCACATCACTGGGTCAATGTGCAAACCTTTTCGGTTGCGTTGGTGCAACCAGTTAAAAACACCAACTGGCGACTCTTAAAGTTAAATCGTCGACATTACACATGTCGAACCTTTTTTACTTATATTTTCAAACAAATCTCACATTAACATGAGAACACCAAAGAACAAGTAACGAAAAGGGACAAATAAAAATCTTGACGTGGACACTCTCTTCACAGATGGAGGATGGGAGCTCTATTTAGGAGAGCGTGTTATCAGGAGCACTACAGGAGAGATTCGCATGCCGATCTTGCCTCCTGCCAGGCATTATTGGCCTATTTGGCAGTCACCCATCATTGATATCCCATTGTTGGGGGTTGACGGTTTCACATTGTCAGAGGGTCCCTGCACTTAGGAGATGTTCCAGCATTGGTGGTTCTCTCGTACCATTAGAGCTCAAACCCGTGCCACACAGTTTATGGGGGATATGGTTCCAGGATCCGTGATGATGACGGATTGGCTAGCCTGTGTTAGAGATCCAACTCATGTGACACAGATTGACAGTTTGACCTGGGAGTTGGACCGGGCACATTTCTTTATCCGGCATTTGGGCAGAGATCCTTCAGAGGCAGACACTTTTGGTCCTTCCAGCTCTGGCGCTGGCCCCTCAGGTGACCCATATGGCTTTGCCGGTGCAGATCCTCCCTTGTATAAGCTTGACGTCCCTATAGATAGAGATCTAGTGACCTATGAGGAGTTACATCAGGTGGACAGAATTGATGATGTAGACCTTGACACCATTGACTTCTTCTGATGTATATTTCTTTTTATCTCTTTTGATAGGCCTCTGTTAGACATTGGGTAGCTTCACCCCATTCTTGCTATATCTTTTGATAGGCCTTTGTCAGTTGTTGAGTAGCTTCGCCCCATTTCACTGTATTTTAGCTGTACAGAGATGTATTAGACGATGATATACTTAGGAATGTATGTACAGTTTTCCATTCCCTATATCATATTGCCATCTATTGTATCATGCATGTTATTATGTTATGCATATGTATGTATGTCCAGAGATATTGGCATTGACCTGGATGGTCTTATGACACGGCGGCCGTCTGAGATGTCTTCTTGACGATTAATCAGATTGATCATACCCACCATCTTGGTGGCATCGTGTATCGATCGTGGTATGATAGCATGTCACCATCGACGAGGTGACTATAGATCATTTATTGCAAAGATACTATGATGTTGATGTTTGTGTTCCCACAGATTCATGGAGGGTATGCTAGAGCATTGGGGTACCAGGAGAGACATGTTTTCCGATTCGGGACCTGTGGAGTTGACTCTACTTTGGAGGAGTATGCATGATCGACGATCTTTGTTTTACGGACCTTGCGTGCATATGGCGATCGGAGACATGAGTAGACAGGTCATGACCCTTACCGGATTGAGGCGCAAGGTGGTACATTATGAGATTACATCTGGCCACGTGATATCCCAACATTTTCTATTTGACAGATTTGACTCTGAGGATAGCTATGCACGATATTCCAGGGATTTCATCACACCGGAGGATCATTGGCGTTCAGCCAGAGTGGATGTATTGATATTGTGCATACTGTCGTATGTCTATATGCCATAATACATGGATGAGTTGGATATCGGTGTCATTCTGGCAGTAAGAGCTCTCTGGGAGGGTCATACCATCATACCGATGATTATTTTAGAGACTCTGAGGTCAGCTACATACTGTTGCGCTTATCTGGCAGGAGTGTTTATAGGTAATTCGGTCATGCTGTACGTGTGGTTTCACCCATGATATAGCCATGTCATACTCCTTTCAGCCTGTAGACTGGACAGATGTTGCATCTTGGTCAGCTTTCCTGGCAGGGATCGGAGATCCATTTGCTATATTGTCGTGTTCAGGGCTTAGTTCACCCTATAGCCTCGTTACTTATGCTCCGGGCATGGATTATCTTCTTCTGGCTGGTTTGAGAGGGATGATAACCTACCACCCACTGGCCGTGATGTGTCAGTTTGACCAGTTTCAGGATTTCCATCCATTTGAGGGGGTAGTGAGTCAGCGTTTCGCTTCACAGCGTTTATCAGCAGAGGACAGATCCAAGTTGTATGCCTGTTGGGATCAGCGAGAGCTGGTTGATTTTTCTATCAGTCATCCGGGTTGTTCTACAGAGTATTCAGTATGGATGGAGACAGAGACTGCATCGACTATGGTAGTATCCGCAGTGCAGGATATTGATTCCGACGATGAGGAGACTATAGAGGAGGCTGATACTCTCATCGATGGGGATTTGACGGCTGGGTTGCCAGCATTTGTGATGGATTCTCCCACCTTGAGTGCCACTGTTATTCATTATTCAGCACAACATTTGGAGCAGAGCCTACATCTGATGACCTATGAGAGAGATCAGGCTAGGGCCTCGGTGTTGACAGCTCTTGAGGGGAGAGACGCCGCTTTGTTAGAGAGGGACGAGGCTAGATCAGCCATGGATGCATTGATTATGGAGCGGAATGTCGCCCTATCTGCTAGGGATGTGGCCATTGCAGACAGTACTTCAGTGAGATCCCATACGACTGACATCCTTGTCGATATGAGTGCATACATCGATGAGCATCGTGCAACCATGTAGTTAGCCTCTGATCTGCTAGCTCGTGTAGATACCATTGGCAAGGAGCTTGCAGCTTTATCTCCTTCGTCAGAGAGGGATGCCATGTTAGATCTGATAGTTCGCATACACATAGATCCGTAGATAGCTTTGTATTTTCCTGCACAGACTAGCTTAGCCATTTTGTTATGTACAGCATATATGTATATATCAAACAGTATTATGTATGGCAGGGAAATATATTTTGATTCACTTCCCTTTCAGTTATGCCTTGATACTTGCTTGATATTTGCATGTTTCTTCATAGCTTTTGATCTTGATGCATTCTGAACTTATCCTTGATATGTGGACATTGAGACGTCGCATGATCTCTCAGAATGGACCATTGATCTCTGTGTATCCCTACCATCTTTGGTGTATTGGGACTGATATCTATATGGAAAAGTGCACTACAGCAAAAATGGCCTCTAGTGAAGGACAAATCCTTCACTAGAGGCCCTATATCACTCACAAGTGATTTATTGCGAAGAAATATTTCCTTCACACTAGTGCTCGCATTAGACCTCCTCACAATTGGGTATCCTTCGCTAAGTAGTAACTAAATGTTTTTTGTGAAGGTTATATTGTGAATAACGTTTTTATTCACTAATTGTATTTAGTAATAAAATATTATTATTTAGTGAAAGATTGGTTTCCTTCACAAATAATATTTTAAGAAGGACTATTTCAAATTAGTGAATAACTTTATTCCCTCACAAATAATATATTATGAAGAACAAATTTATTTAACGAGAGAAAATTTTCCTTCACTAATTATAAATTGAGAATGTATCTTCAAATTAGTGAGGGAAATAATCCTTCTCATATTTTAAATTTATAAATATAAAATTAATTGCTAAATAAAAAAATTCATTTGAAATTATAATTCATTTTCAAATTAATTGCTAAATAATAAAAATTCATTTGAAATTATAATTAATTTTCACGTCTGTCTACACTTGAAACAACCCAATAAAAGCTGGGATTTACAAGTTAAACAACGGTTGCTAGATGCCAACGCTACAATACAAGAAGTACAAGAGAAAAGGCATATGAGATTACTAGTTTAATATAATTCTAGCTGGAAGAAAAAGTCTTGGTGTTTGTTGTTGATCTTCACAGGTTACAAGTTTTACAACAGAACAGGAACTTAGATTGTACCTCTTCTGCGCTTCTTCAAATGCATTGCCAAGAACTTGGATAACCCAATCGTCCACTTTGCTGCTGTCGTCTGATAAACATGCAGCCGCAATAATCTGCTCCATCACTTTTGTATCAATCTCTAATGAACACTCTGAGCCAACAATCTTATGGAAGCACTGAGTGATTTCCTTAATTTTTTCTCTGCAACTGCATCAAAATCAAAAGGCTTGAAAATCACTATTTCATCCAACTGTCCGAGGAAATCTTCTAACCATGCCTTAGAGTTTTCAGAGATTGGATCGCTATCTGAATTATCAACCTCGCTTGTTTCATTGTCTTCAGCTGGAAGGTTCAAATCTAAGGACATTTTTGATACTGTGTGGGCTAGCTTCGCTACTTCCAAGGTTTGATGCTGTCTCAAAGTTCCATCAGTGGCAATTAGCTTTCTTTTGTTCATGAAGACCGGAGAAGAGCTACCATTTCTTGTGGTTGGAAACATTTTCCTTCATGTCCTCAACAACTTCAAAGCCCACAACGGTTGGAACTTGGGAACATACATGATAAGTATCTGGTTTGGCTAATAATGATGCGTAATGAAGACATTGGCAAATATTGTCCCATTTCTTTCAGATCCCAACAACTTTTGCACTCAAGAATTTTAGCCTTGAATCAAAGAGCATGAGGTTAAGTGGCCAAAAAATACATTGTAACATCAAACAAATGACTCTTTTCTTTTGTTGGGTATGGTTCGATGTTGTCTGCGATCTCTTTGCTAGGTTCTTGGGTTTGTTTTGTGCTTGTTGTGTCAGGTCGCTTCGCTTTTGGGGTCCTACGTCCGTCTCTCACGCTTAGCTACTACTGAACAAGTGTTGTTGTTCGGTTGGCTGAGCAGCAGCACTGCTAGATGTTGTTGTAGTTCTTCATTGGGGTTTTCCTATGAAGTGGTGCTACTCGAAGCAGTAGCTTTGTTTTATTGCCGCTTCAAGCCGCTTTGTTTATTGTTGTCTTCTCTTTTATTATCTTTGCATTTTGGCATTTGTTTTCAATTTGTTGTAGCTTGTTATGGGTGGCTTAGCTAGTTTGGTTGGTTGCTAGATGCCGGGTACTAAGTTACTAATTTGAGTTCGGTCTTTGAATTGTCGTACTGCTTTGGGGATCTTTGTTGTTGGTTCCGAGTAGCTGCGAAGGCAGCTTGATTCTCGTGCGATTAGTACATTGGCGGTCGGTCCGATTCTGCGATGCATCAAAGAGTGCATCGATTCGATTCTTCTGCGGTTGTGATCTATTACTTCTAGGTTGTTTCTACTGCTGCTGTGTTGAGTAGGTTTTTAGTTGGCCTATTCCTGTTGTGGTCTTGATCTTTTGAGCTGCTATTGAGCCTGTGCCTGCTAAACAAATAACAACTTATCCATCATAGTTGCTTCAAAACCAATTATATTACCCTCTCAAATTACATAGGCAACCCTCCAACCCCCAAATTTGGATGCCCAAATCCTTTTATATGGTTTCCTATAAGTGTTCAAACCTTCTCCCCATAAAGGAGAAAAAGTTCCTAGCCCAACTTCTGGCATATTTTTAGCCAGGATATAGAATAATTCACCAGTAATGATACCGATACATTTAAGTCTTCATTCAATCAAATCTATGAAATATCATCTCTTTTCCGCATAATCCTCACTGAGAAGCTGAGCAAAACGTGCCTAATGAGTTGATGTGCTAGCACTAGGAAAATCAATATGTACAACGATATATCAGAATCAAAATTCTGGTTGAAAGTGTTTTATCAGTGTTCCAGATCAAATTCCGGTTGAACGTGTTTTTATCAGTGGTGGAACACGTAAAGTACAAGAATCAGATACCTTTTGAAAAAGTCCTGCCAAATGATTTTTCACCAATATAGAAGCCTCAGCATGAGAACCCGTATGGCCAAGTGTAGTTGTATGGGTCCTCAAATACTCTCTCTAACACAATTGTTTCCTATAATTCATCATTGTTCCTACCAAACCAAAGAATTTGTGAAGATATTGACAGAATAAAAATCATGCAACAGCTTTTACAATATCGCTTAGAATATAAATTCAAAACAAATGGAATACGAGTAGCACCAAATGTTAACCAAAAACTAACAATACCTACAAGAATAAAAAAAAATAGCGAGAATAAGCTACTAGACCAAAGATAGTAAAATTTTTGCAGATGGCATGAATACTCAATCCAGTAAGGTATGATAGTAAAAGGATTAAATATTTAAAATAATACATGAGTAACAGGCATAAGAAACACTGATTGAAGACTTTGGATGGCTGACAAAGATGTCAACTTAAACATTTGTGAGAATACAAAATGCTTCCATCACAACAGAGAAAACTTCTGGTAGCAGATAATGCATTCCGAAAGAAACAGGAGAAAAGAAAAGGCACGTAGATGTTAGATGCAACCATTGATTCAACTCGTGAAATAAAATTTTGAATTAATCTAATGATAAATCTTAAAAGATATAGTTATATGTTTGTAGTGTCAACAAAATAATGACTAGGGCAGTGGCACAAAGATTTTGGCCCTCCCCAAGCTCTAAATATATATAAGTTTGTGGAAAAAGTTTATGATTAAATGCTTAAATGATGCAAGGGAAGAGAAGTCTTGGGGATTAATTTCTCATTACAATAAATAAAAAATAAGTGTACTGTGCAATGAACGCACTGTAGTCGCCATAAAAAATAAAATCTGATGAAGAAAGAAAAACATGTCTACGTTAAGAACTTAACTGATACGCGGGATACTTACAAAGTTACTAATACATTTATACCTTGGCAGGAAGTAAAAGAGTGCAATGCATAATTTTTTGTTGTAACTTGTAAGACCAAATTAGGATATTAATGGGAACAGATGTAAAATAAGTCGAGAATGAAAAAGTAATGAAGGCAAAAGAAATTTTTATTGACAACCTCACAACTGGATCTACTTCTCATAAGACGAAATTGTTCAAAATTAAAATCATCTGTAAGCCACAAGATGAAGCAAATCAATTTGCCATGTTGCACCTAGAAACAGAGACATTGCCACTGTAAGCAATAAAGAATGTAGAACTCTTGGAAATAATTGAAAATATTGAAAGGGATCGACGATTTAAATATATTTAACAACTCGCACGTCAATATGCAAGAATAGCCTATGCATTGGTTGATCTCACTTAATTTTTTGTGCCAGTACATAAGACCATTATATAAGCCTTACAGCAAGATTGTAACAACTTTCCTGAATATGAACATAAATAAATAACTTCAACCAAAAAAAAAATATCATATAACAAGAGATAAAATGAGATTACAAGTTTGGCTTGAGTTAAATGTTTCCCTAATAGATAAGATAAAGTTTGCCACACCTTTAACATAAATTTTGTTGCATAACATCAAATAACCTTTCAGCATGATATGCATTGTTTGGCCCTCTATCTAACCGTTTAAACTTTTTAGATTAATTGGTAACCTTACAGCTAAAATAAACATTGATAAGAAAATAGAGTAGAAAATAAAAACTAGTAGAACTTTTATCCTACTAAAATCTGAAACCACCAGAAGATTAATATTTTTTCTTTTTAACACAGTTAACTACAAGAATCAAAAATTTCCTTCCCGCTAATATAAATATTCTTATAAGCTGTACAAGAATTGGGATGTCCAGACTACAATTCATTAAAACTGGTGTCCAGACTACAATTCAAATTTTTAAGTAAATTGCTCACACGTATTTAACCAAACACCTAACAGGAATTAATGAAATTCAATCAACGCTACCTACTTTACTAAAGAAAAACTCCACATAGATGTTATAATAACACCCAAATCAGTATATCATGGCATGCATTAGGTAATCACTTGACATTCTTCCTCAAATTCACCATTTGACTTTAATTAATAAGAATAAAAGCACGTGTAAAGTCATGGTTAACACTTAAATTGAACCCCCAAATGATCTGCACAGTGTTAACAGTTCAAATTCACTCAGTAATTTTAACGAACACCTTGTGGGCATTCAAAAAATTTACTATGTTTTGCCTATAAGATTCATGCTTTAAGCCCGAATTGTACATACTAACACCAAATCAGACCGCCAGGCAACCAACACAAACAATATTGACCAATTAATTAAATAATACCATTGATGCCTTGAACACTTGAACAAATGCGAAGTGTCTTGTCACACGTGGTTAGAGAGAACAAACTAAGAAAAGAGAGAAGTGGTATTCGGTTCTGCGTTGCGTTCATACAATCAAGCCCCTTGGGTTGTAGAATTAAGTTTTAATCGGTCGTGGGATTAAAAAGAATTGAAAAAGAGATTCAGAGAAGATCAAGAAGAAGCGGTGGTTCGACGAGGAGACTTCCGATTCCGAGTTCGAGATCTAGATTCTGGCCTTCTAGGTTTGGGTTGGGATGAGAGACTTGAGAGATTCAGATCGAGACTTGAGAGTTCTAGTGTTCAATGTCAGAGTCTGGCTAGGGGGCTAGGGCTAGACTATTAGTCATATTATTATTTCAAGTGATGTGTGCACTACGCAATACAGCAAATCAGCAGTACATGGCTCAATCTTCCTGCTAATTTTTCCCGATCAGATTATTAGTTTAGCAAAAGATCACTGTTCGTAACTCGTTCGTTCATAGAGGAAGCTTTATCAGTGGCAATGAGATCTTCCTTGAACGGCGTCATATAATCAGACTTTATTATTTCTCGTATGGTCAGATTCTTAATTTAATACTGTAAAAAAATTAATGTATTTATATTATAATTTATATACACCACAATTAAGTTTAAAAAATTATTTACAACAAAACAGCGACTGATTTTATCCCTCGCAAAAATCTTCTGAATAATGATATATAGTGAGTAATAATTCCTTCACTAAATAGATTTTTTCATCGTAAATTTTCATCATAAATTGGCTCAAAAAATCTTTCTATCGCCCCAATTTTGCGAGGAAAAAAATATAAATTGTAAAGGATGTTTCTTTCGCTAATAACTATATTGTCACTATACTTTTTTCCTTCACTGTTCCTTTGCTAAACAACTCCTCATGTGAAGGAATAAATTCCTTCACAAAATTTCCTTCGCTAGAGGCCATTTTTGGTGTAGTGGTGGAGAGGAGGATGTCTTTTCCTCTCTGAGATTGACCGCACCATAGATAGTCGCCAGTACTTCTATTTGTGAGAAGCCTAGTTAATTCCATCTCTTATGGATTGGTGTTGCTCTTTGAGGCACGACCGCAGCTTAGATGGTCACCAAATCTCCTATTTGTGAGAAGAAGTTGGGTAATTCCATCCCTTTGGTCTGAAACCGAAGAAATGTGGTGTATTGAAGTTTGATCCCAGTACCATGTGACAAGTATTTTTGTTCTGGTAGGGGTTAGACTGAACCATAAATGGCTGCCTACGTACTCCTATTGAAGAGGAGATCAAGTCTGCATAGTTCGAACCTGGTATAAGAGGTTCAACGCTGAATGTGAAAAGCAGAAGCTTTATTGATGAAGAAGGGTGTAGAAGTGTTTTTGTAGTTTTTGTTTTTGTAGATAAAGGGCAGAAATATTTTTGTTGTTTTTCGTTTATTGCGACCGGGCCATATAGCATATGGTTGCCTACGTACTCCGGTGCATCGGGAGATCAGTCAACGAGTTCGCCTCAAGATTTAATTGCGACCAAAGAGAAGTGTGAATCCCATGTGCAGGCTATACTGCGGCGAGAAGAAAGTTTGATCCCATGATTGGGATAAACTGCAGGTTTGAAAAAGTTTAATCCTGTCTTCAGGACAAACTGCAAGTGTAGAAAAGTTTAATCCCGTCTTCAGGATAAACTGCATGTTTGAAAGGTTTAATCTCGTCTTCAGGATAACTAAAATTGTGTAAAGTTTGAACTGAGGTGAAACCAGGCTGCTTGTGATGCCCCCAAAATAGGTATACATTACCCATCTTGGGTCGCCAGAAACATGGTACATAAATCCAAATACAACTTAATTATACAACAGTCGTGTAAAATACGACAAAACATAGCTGAGAGTTTAAACAAGAATATTGCCTTCTAAACAATATCCACTCTCAATGGAGTCCTCATTACAATTATTATCACACTATTTCACAAAATAGTGAGGACTACTAAAGCCACTTATCCCGGACCATCACTCCATTTCCGAGGCTCGTCGGCTATATTCTCATTTCACAAGAGAACAATGAAAGAAAAGGGTGAGCTCAACTAGCCCAGTAAGAAATATTATAACTAAGATAATGCGGAATAAATTATCCTTAGCCTTCAACAGTATAACAACTGATAGAATACAATAGACAACAAGTTTTAGATCAACAACTACAGCAGAATAAGTAATCCATTAGAAGAGTCAAATAAAGCATAAAATCTACTATCTTCTACGATTTAAAAAGTTTTTCATCAACTTTATCACTGAGACTCAGCTTAATAAATAAAATCGAATCATCCCTGCACCACGACCAAGGATATTCATGTAATCATCAATGGTAATGATTATGCCGAATAATCCCTGGTCATAATCATACCAACAACTGTCCATCAATGAACTACAGGCCAATGAGGACTTTTACCACATCATTCATTAGATTACGGTCATAATTATACCAAATAATCCCTGGTCATAATCATACCAAGTCAATCTATGCACGTAAGCCAAAGATGACTTTAATCACAATATAAACATGAGGATGATGACAATGACATAATAATTCAATAAAATAAGTACAAGGATAAATTTTAAAGATTTATAATTTAATTTATCTAGAAATCAGTAATGTCCAAATTGTCAACATGATATTGCTTTGTAGAGTAAAATTCAAGAATAATATTCATGTACCAAAAATAATTTGGATAGAAAAGAATTAATTTTTTATCGTGAATAGTACCCCATGAATAGTACCTCGTGAATAGTACCCCCGGCATAAAAAGTACTCCAAATACCCGAGTGAATAATATTCAGGTGAATAGTAATTTGGGTGAATAGTAACCCGTGAATAGTAACTCGTGAATAGTACTCCAACACGAAAACTGGCCCGAATACCCGAGTGAATAATACTAGAGTGAATAGTAACCGGGTAAAAAGTAACCCCATGAATAGTAACTCGTAAAAGAAAATGCCAAAAAAATGATATTCCTTAACGAGTACAACAGAAATGATATCTCATACGAGTATAATATAATATACGAAACTGCAAATGGATTTTCACCCGCCATGCGGTAATCCATGTAGACAGATCATTTCCACAATTTAATAAAGAATGAATACGAAAGGTCATTCACCATGCATGTGGTAATCCACATAGACAGGTTATTCTAACAGAATAATAAAGAATGAAATAATAAAAGAATTCACCAGACATGCGATAGACCGCACAGACAAGTTATTCCAACAGAATAATAAATAATGGAACCAGGTCATGCGTAATACGCACAGATAGGATATTCCAACAGAATAATAAAGAATGGAATAATAGAAGAATTTCACCATGTATGCGGTACTTTTCATAGACAGGTTATTCCAACATAATAATAAAGAATGGAATAACAGAAGAATTTCACCATGTATGCGGTACTTCGCATAGACAGGTTATTCCAACATAATAATAAAGAATGGAATAACAGAAGCTCTCTTCATGAATACGAAAGAAATAATACTCCTTACCTTAGAAATAAAAATTGGATACTGGAATAGTGAGGTAGCAGACTTCTCTTCTTCTTTCTCTCTATAATTTCTCTCTATAATAATTGCTCTAAAGCTTTAGTGAATTGGTGAGAAATGAAGGAATAATGAGATTCTATTTATAGGAAAATATAGTTTCGATAATTGTACGTTTTGGGGCTCGAAATATTACAGTATAATACCTTCCTCTTTTTCTTCATTTTTAATTTAGTCCTGCAAGTATTATCAAACTTGCACCACCTCCCCTAATAGTAAATCATGTGACTCAATAGTTCTAAACATGTGAAAAAATTTATTATAGTATAGTACCTTCAACTATACCTCCATTTTTAACTTAGTCATGCAAGTATTATCAATCTTGCACAACCTCCCCTAATAGTACAAGAATGTGAATCAATAGTACACGCATGTGAACAAATAGTTATAATCATGTGAATCAATAGCAATTAATTGCTCATTTATCCGGTTAATTACCCGATTGGTCAATATAACCTCCAGACATCAATTATTATCGAAATAAATGTCAATTTCCACTAACACTAATAATTCTAACACAATGAAACTATCAATTTCATCTTTAATCAACACGAACTTATTCATCAATAATATTATAACTCACAATATTTAACAACCAGGTCGTTCCCAGGAAATGATGCATAATATTATAACTCACAATATTCAATAATATGAGAGATATGATGCATCAATTACTGTATCAATAATTGAGTATAACTGAGTGACTTCTTACGTAAGCATCAATAATTATTACCGTGTGCTACTATGCAACACGCCAGACATCGTACTTTTACTACCGGGTAGTTCAACAGTTTTAACGGTAACACTTTCGTCGTTATTTTTATAAAATAATAATTCTGTCATTTTCTAACTATGACAATACTTCCATTGTGGGGTCCACCAATGATTGTGTCGTCGTACGAATATTCCCCGATAAAAAGAATATTCCCCGACCAAACAAATATTTTATAACAACTTGTATACTTTGCAAAATTTATAAATACTACCCACAACTATAACATTATATCAAATCCACACCATAATATTAAAAAAAATATTTCGAGAAATTTAAATCTTTATTCATAAAATTTGGGGTCTCACACTGCTAGTTTGAAGTGTATGTTTCCCTGAGGGGCAAAAGAGTATGTAGAAAGGAAAGGGTTCAAAACTGGAATGACTGGTGATTGGATGATCCATACTAGGGTGTTTGCTTTATGATATCATCAGACATAGTACCGTTTAACGGTGTCCGAGTTGATAAGTTGTGGAAATTCATCGCCATTCATTTTCTGTAGTCTGAGAGCACCTCCTGTCAATACCTCCTTGACAACAAATGGGCCTTCCCAGTTAGGAGCGAATTTTCCCTTAGATTGATCTTGGTTTTCAATGATCTTCTTTAAAACCAAGTCATGTTGTTTAAACTGTCATAACTGGACTTTTCTATTGTAGGATCGTGCAATCCTTTGCGGATATAACTGACCATGGAAGATAGCCGCGGTTCGCCTTTTGTCTATTAGAGACAATTGGTGATTCCTGTCTTGTACCCGTTGGTCTTCATCCAACTAAGCATCTATCAACACTCTGAGGGATTCAATTTCCACCTCTATGGGGAGCACTACTTCCATCCCATAGGCTAGTGACTAGGGGATTGCCCCAGTGGAAGTACGCATGGAAGTTCTGTAGGCTAATAAAGTCAGAGGCAAGAGGTCAGGCCATCCTTTGTGATTGGCGGACATTTTTTGCATGATCTTTTTGATATTTTTATTAGCCGCTTCAAGAACACCATTCATCTTTGGACGGTAGATGACGGAGTTAAGGTGTTTGAAGTGGAATTTGCTGCATAACTCCTCCATCATTTTGTTGTTGAGGTTCTTAGCACTGTCTGACACAATAACCTCTGGTTGTCCATATCGACAGACAACATTGTTTTTGATGAAAGCAATGATGACTTCTTTAGTAACCCTAGGGAAGGAGGCTGCTTCTACCCATTTGGTGAAGTAGTCAATCATGGTGAATATGAATCGATTTCCATTATTGGCATTGGGCTCGATGGGCCCGATCACGTCCATTCCCCACATTGAGATGGGCTATGGCAAACTCATATTGTGGAGTTACCTTGGAAGGGGCGTGGATAGCATTCCCATGAATTTGGCATTGATAGCATCTCTTGACGTGATCATCACAGTCAGCTTTAAGTGTAAGCCAGTAATGCCTTGTTCTGAGGATCTTCTTAACAAGTTAGGGTCCACTTCCATGAGCCTCTGAGCTTGGTCTTTATCCAGACATCTGAGGAGACCTAATCCTGCATCTCTTTTGTAGAGTGCATCTCCGCTCAGGTAGAATTTCATAGCAAGTCGATGGATCCGCCTCTTCTCAGTTAGGCTCGCCTCAGCGGGTGTAGATCTATCTCGCATATACTCCTTGATATGCTGATACCAAGGGTTGTGGATGAGAGGTAACTCATCTGATACTTCTCCAACATAGTTCCTATAGACTGGGGCCTTTTATAGTGTAAATGTGATGCTTGGCATGTTTTCCTTGTCAGGTATGTGAATCAAAGAGGCCAACGTCGCTAGTGCATCTGCAAAATCATTCCTATTGCGAGGAATGTGTAGAAAAGAGATTTCTTCAAACTCTGAAGCCATCTGTAAAACTTGCCGATGGTAAGGCAACAAATGTAATTCTTTGGTTTGATAGACTCCTGTGGATTGTTTAATTACCAACTCTGAATCCCCAAAGATAGTTAATCGTCTGATGCCCATTAAACGTGTATGTTTTAGCCCCATGATACAGCTTTCATATTCAGCTGTGTTGTTGGTGCTGATAAACTACACTGATTGTGACGACGGATATCGCTCCCCGTCATCGCACACTAGAATTGCTCCAGCTCCGTAACCTTATACGTGTTAATGACTCCATCAAAATACATTTTCCATGTGTGGCATGCATCATAACGATGGTATTTTGAATCGCCATTACCCCTTCATCGGGGAAATATTTTTCTAAGGGTTTGTAATCCCCTGCAGTTGCGACGGCCAGTTGATCCGCAATTCCTTGACCTTTGACAGACTTTGCGTCACGTAGACGATGTTAAATTGCTGTAGGATCAACTGCCATCTGCACAATCGATAATTCAGTATGGGTTTACTGAACACATACTTGAGATGATCCACGCGGGATATGAGATGGGTTGTGTGACCATAGAGGTAATGTAACCTCATGGAAGCCCATGCTAAAGCACAACAAGTTTTCTCAATCAGAGTGTACTTGTGTTCACTGATGCTAAATCTTTTGCTAAGGTAATAGATAGCTCGTTCTTAGCCTCTATCGTCTTTTTTCCCCATTATACAGCCCATGGCATTGTCATTATTGGACAGGTACATGAATAGGGGAACATCATCCCTGGGTGGTACCAAAATAGGAGTGTTAACCAGCTGCTCTTTAATGGTAAGGAAGACTTTCTGACACTCATCGTTCGATTTCATGGAGAAGTTCTTCTCATATGACTTGAAGATGGGCTCACGGAGTTCTTTGTGAGTTGAGAAATGAACCCGCTTAATGAAGTTGATTCTTCCCAAAAATCCCCGTATTTCCTTCTCTGTCTGAGGAATGGGCATTTCCTTGATGGCCTAAATTTTGGTAGGATCCAGTTCAATCCCTTTGTGGCTGACTAGGAAACCTAGAAACTTACTTGATTTGATGCCAAAGGCGCACTTGGCTAGATTCAACTTCAAGTTATACTTGCGCACCCTGTTATAAAGCTTTCTGAGATGGTCTAAGTGATCTTCCTCCTTTCGGGATTTGACAATGATTCCATCCACACAGATCTCTGTCTCCTTGTGCATTAAATCATGGAAAAGAGCCATCATAGCTCCCTGATAGGTTGCCCTGGCAATGATGAGGCCAAATGACAACCGTCTATAGCAAAAGGTTCCCCAAGGCGTGATGAAAACAGTTTTCTCACGGTCTTCCTCAGCGACCATAATTTGATGGTACCCCGCAAAATAATCCATAAAGGAGTACATGCAGTATTGAGCAATATTGTCAATAAGAATGTGGATAAAGGGCACGGAAAAGCTATCTTAAAGGCAAGATTTGTTCAAATCCCGGTAATCCACGCAAACTCGCACCTTTCCTCCAGGTTTAGGCACGGGAACAATATTAGATATCCACTCCAGATATGTAGACACCATGATAATGCCAGCTTGAAATTGTTTCACAATTTTTTCTTTAACCTTTAAACTCCACTCAGGTTTTAATCGTCTGAGCTTCTACCTAACTGGCTTGAATCCTTCTTTAATGGGAAGGCAATGAAGAACAATGTCAGTGGACAAACCCACCATGTCTTCATGAGACCATGCAAACACATCCTGGAATTGGGTTAATAGTGCAACCATGTCATTCTGTTGGTTTGGGGTGAGGTTTGAACCAATCTGGATTAGCTTAGGGATTTCTAAGGTTCCAAGATTTAAAGAAGTGGTTTGGTCAAGGTTGAGTTTAGGTTTATCTGTGACCCATCCCTTAATCTCTTGAGGTGTCTCAATGTCCTCTTGTATTTCCATCAAGTCTGAGTCCAACTTTGCATCAAAGTTACAGCCCTTGTGGAGAGAAGGCACCTCATCAGCAAGTACAAGCACATCTAAATTCAGAGTCCTGAAACAAAATATGCTTTCAGTTAATATATGCAACTGTTTGATCATACAAAAGTGTTAGCATGTACTGATAAAATAACTGCTAATACTGTATAGAAAAGTAAGCAATTAAAGTTATCTACAGGGCAGACAGATTTTTGCCCATTTTACCCTCGTCAACCAATGGATGGAGTGTTGCTCCAATTGTCGAGGGCAAAGTCCTGATGGACTGCAGTTATGGAGGGATTGTTAGTGTCCTCCTTCTCCCGAATGATAACCATGACATCTAGGCAATCATCGTCTGAGGTGTATCTGTTTGTATGTTCATCATGAACAATGGTGTGTATGCCTAACATCATCAAGGCGATGTCATGTTTACATTTTTGTTCCTTTTCTTCCACTTCGGGATTAGGAATCAGCACCTCTTTTGCTTTAATTGGCACTTGTTTAGGAAATAGCATGGCCACAACATGGGCTGTCACATTTACTGGAGACTGTATCAACTCATGAGGTAAAGGTAAAGAAAATCGTCGTGTGGCAGAAGCTTGAGGAACCTGCTTGTGCTTATAAGGATTCCTATGACTGGAACTAGCAGAATAGCCTAATCCGGCTGTTCCAATTTGACTGGACACTTGAATAGGGTGCTTAATACCCTACTTATCTTTACCAAGCCCTTGTCCAGGCTGATGACCCAATGACATCATTTCTTTAGTGGCTGACATAACCTCGGCTGAAATCTTTGGTATGGGAAGTGGTGCTCTAATAGGATGGTATTGTGTGTTACTCACTTCCAGAGCATGAAAACTGGCCGGCTCAACTTCTGAATTAAAGCTGATGATTGGTAGATTTCTTTGTTCAGGACATTCCGGCTCAGCGTTAATAGTGACTAGACTGTTATTGACAATGTATTTGAGTTGTTGATGTAATGTGGAAGGAACGGCTCCAGCCATGTGTATCCACGGTCTCCCCAATAGCAGGTTGTATCCTGAATCTATCCTGAGGACGTGGAAGGATACATTGAATGTATTTGGTCCAATCTCAATTGGCAGCTCAATCTTTCTGACAGAATTTCATCGGGATCCATCAAAATCTTTGATAACCGTATGGTTGCTTTGGATCCATTTGCTATTGACATTCATCTTCACCAAGGTGACATAAAGACAGATATTTAGAGACAAACCTCCATCTATCAAAACTCCAGCTAGCATATACCCAGAAGACAAAACTGCAATGTGCAATGGCTTGCAATGACATTGTTGTTGAAAATGTGATCATCTGTGAAGGATATCACATTGTTGTTGAAAATGTAATCAACCAAATGTTGAAATTTTTCCACATCCACTGATTTTGGCAAGTAGGCTTCTTCCAAAACCTTCAATAAGATCTTCCGGTGATCCTCGAAAGAGAAAAACAAGTCCAGTATTGATATCTGATGTGGAGCTTCTCTTAAGCTTAGAACCACCTTGGCCTCATTATGACCCATAGCGCGGAGGAATTTTTTAATCTTCTCCATGGGCATCTTCCCCTTTTCTTTGAAGGTAGGCTTCATAACCCGCTGAGGAAGATACAGTGGATTTTCCTTCGACATTGTAGCAGTAGTATGAGACATGGATCCTTCAGCTTCTCCATAATTCCATGGAACCTTGTGTAAGTTGACAACAGGATATTGTGGTTTGAAGGGTAAAGAAATTGGCTTTGGTGCAGCCAGTTTCAAAGGATTGTTAGCTCCTTTGAGTTGAATTGCTTGTATGGTAAATGCTTTGACAGTATCATCAGCCTCAGCATATATGACTGCTACTGATCCCTTCCATTTGGTAGGACATGTATTCCCACTCTCGAGTTGCACAGTGTCATCATCTGTCAATTGCAGGACATCGCTATCAATGAGATTCTGAATAAGGTGGCGGAGTGCCCATCATTCTTTTGTGCTGTGACCACGAGAATGTGAATGATATTGACATACTCCATCGAAGTTGAACCATCTTGAGCGAGGATTGATTGGAGGTAGAAGGGATGTAATTCTTCCTTCATTTATCAACATTTAAAATATCTCCTCCATAGATTGGCCTAGATAGGTAAATTCCCTCTGATTGGCAAAATCCCGATGGGCTTTAGCAATTGCTCCCTTCGCAACCTTATCCTCCATAGCTTCGCTTTCTGAAGGTGATGATGGAGCATTTATAACAAAAGGAAGGAGATATGCATGCTCCAGGCTGATTAATTGGCGTGTGACTTGATGTTGGTAGGTCATCAGTTCTGCCAATTGCTAAATTTTTTTGCAAAGATCTTTCATCTTTTGTTCTATAGTAAATTGGAACTTTGCGTAATCCCATATTTCAACACCGTCTTTGAGGTTCTGGGATGATTCACCATTAAAATTGGAACTCTGTCTAGTGCTCCAATTAATCATGTTGACATCTTCTTCTTTGTGTTGAGGAAGAGGGTTGTCTTGCACATGAGGTTGATTTGGTTTGGTGACCACAATCTCACCGTTGTCTATTAAATCCTGGACCTTGTGTTTCAAGGCCCAACAATCTTGAGTATCATGTCCAGGAGCTCCAGCATGATAAGCACACTTCTGAGTAGCATTAAAACCCATCCCATTAGGGTTGGCAGGTGGAAGAAGCCGTGTGATTTTCTTCTGAGTAGTCAGAAGAGCAAGAATATTTTTGAGCGAGTCCCTTAAGGGTGTGAACGTCCGAGGGCGCTTTGCATCTCCATCTTTAGGGAATGGAGGGTTTGAAGATTTTGCTTGAAAAGGGGAGTAGTTTCTCCTCTGTATAGGCATGTTTTGATTGCCTTTTTAACCTTGTAGTATCAAGGAAACATCCTCCTCTTTCTTTTTATGGACCCTCCGGGGGTTGTTTCCATAAGATCCGGACTGGATGTGCTCAGCAACTGCTTTAAGAGCAGCTAGGTCTTGAATTTTCCCGGACTTCAATCCCATCTCAACTATTTCTCCGTGTTTGATCATTTCTAAAAATGGTTTGCCAATACCAGCTAAGACTCTCTCATAGAAAGGAGCTTCTTGTACGTCTATGAAAGTCATAATCATTTATGATTCCGTCATGGAAGGAATAATTTGAGCAGCAAGGCGCCTCCACCTTTGAGCATACTCTCTGAATGACTCATTAGACTGTTTCTTGACCTTGGTAATTTGGTACAGGTCAGGAGCCATCTGAGATGGAAAACTATATTGAGTGAGGAAGGCGTGAGATAACTCTTCCCAGATATGGATCTTTGAGTTGTCTAATCTGGTATACCATGAACGGGCTTCTCCAGTCTGACTCTTCTGAAACAGCTGCATTCTGAGCTTTTCATTTTTCGTGTAAGATCCAAGTTCTCTAATAAACACCTTCAAATGTGTGTAAGGATCCCCTAATCCGTCATACTTTTCAAAATTAGGGGTTTTAAATTTCTCTGGATAATGAACACCAGGGAATATGCAAAGGTCAGCATATGAAACACTTCCATGTGTTCCAATTCCTTTGAGAGCACGAATAGTTTCCTCTATTTGGAGTACCTTCTACCTGATATCACCGGTGTCTGGATCTCCTTTGAGATGGGTGTTTTCAGGGTCTTTGTTGGTCGTATCCAACTGAGGTTCTGGATTTGTTTTATCCAAACCTTGTGTTCCTCCTTGTGTAGAAGGTTCTGTATGTGGAGGCATCTTTGAGCCTTGAGTAGACTGATGCAATTCTTTAAGCAAGACAGCCAAATCTGTAATTTGTTAACTTAATCCGTCAAATTTTTCACGAGAAACAGGATTAGCCTGGTCAGAAGAAGACATGATTGGCTATAAGCTCGTGGCCTTTTTGGATATTGAGCGGGTAACAGGCCCAATGATTTCCCTACAAAAGACTTATGTAGTTTAGTCTTAGGGATAATGTAAATAATATTTATAATGCGCCCCTTTTAGGAATATTGTCCTGCAAAAATGGGTGTTATTTGATAACATGTATGCACAAAATATTCTTCATATTTTCCATTACATAAAGATGAACATGGAATAAAATTACAAGTAAATGCTTTTACAAGTAATTAAAAATGGAAAGTATGAAGAAACTTTCCTCCGCGTTTGGTTTCTCAGAGGTTGACCTATCTTCGGGTTACTCTGACGGATTTTTTGGCATGAAGGTCCCCAGATCATCGTAATCTACTTGACGGGAAGTTAATCCGGTCTTTCAACTGGAGCGAATCTGGGTGGTGCCTTTCTTGAGCCTCGTTGGAATTATTCTTCCTACGAGTCCAGTAATCAAACACCGATAGGATAGCCTCCTGATGGAGGAACCACACAACATACATTCACATACAACGTGTCTAACCGTTTATGCAAATGATGACATGTGCAAAGCACTAATATCACATATAGATATAGTACAGTGAAGTAAGTAAAATGTATTCGTACACATTCATCATAAATGTAAATGCAATATTCACACACAAGCATATAACAGTTTTAAAAAGCTTGTAATAGCGGCTTAAGCCCTCTTACTGGAGTCCCCAGCAGATTCACCACCTGTCGACGTCGGGATTTTTATTTGTCCCTTTTCGTTACTTGTTCTTTGTTGTTCTCATTGTTATGTGAGATTTCTTTGAAAAAACAAGTGAAAAAGGTTCGACATGTGTAATGTCGACGATTTGACTTTAAGAGTCGCTAGTTGGTGTTTTTAACTGGTTGCACCAACGCAACTGAAAAGGTTTGCACATTGACCCAGTGATGTGACTCTGCTAAACGGGTCTGTGAAACCGAGATTCATTTAGGTTCGAGGGTTTGATTACGCGGAGGGAAGGTGTTAGGCACCCCCCGACATCCGTGTTGCCATGGTGACCGCCACTTTTCAAGAAACTATTATATGAATGTGTGTGTGTATGTGTGTGTGTGGATCAATGTGCAATTATTTGGAAGTAGTGCGAGGCCTCGTTCGCACCTATATACAAAGGGTTTGAACTTATAGAAAAATTCAGTTTTAAAGATGATATAGTAGTGAAGTTTTGTAGAAAGAGGTTTTTCAAACCTTGTGCTCAATAGTAATTGAGACCTTTTCATACCTCTGTGTTATCTTTCATATTCCTAACCAACCTATTATGTGAATTCAAGCAACTAAACCACTAAAGTCAATCATTGTCATCTCAAGCCATAAAGCTAATCGTTTATTAAAAAATGGATGTCAAGCTTTCTTAGCTCATGCCACAGATTTAAACAAAAATACGTCAGATTTGAATAATATTTCTATTGTTAATAAATTTCTTGACGTATTCCCTGAAGAACTTCCTAGCCTACCCTCAGAGCATAAAATTGAATTTTGTATCGATCTTGAACCCGATACAAATCCCTCAAATATTTCTTTTCCTAAAATGAACATAACATGCGCCGAATACGTTGGCTCGAGCTATTGAAGATTACGACCATACCATTTAATATCATCGTGGAAGAGCGAACTTGGTAGCTGACGAGTTGAGTAGAAGATCGTATGAGGTTATGAGTATGACGTTGTTAACATAGAGAACCATTTCGTACGACTTATAAAATATGGAGATAGAGTTAAAGACTCCAAGAACCTATGTGAAGATAACGAATATACGAGTAGAACCAACTTTAATCGATAAAGTTAAAGATGCTTAAGCTACAGACCTGGAGCTAATGCTTATGAAGAAGAAAGTGCAAGAAGGTGCTATTCTGGTAGCAAGAATCGATGAAGAAGGAATACTTCGAGTCAACTCCAGAATTTGTGTTCCTAATGATTCTGACTTGAAGTATAAAATTATGATGGAGGCGCACAACACACTGTTTGCAATCCATCCTGGGAGTACCAAAATGTATCGTGATCTTTGACATACATTTTGGTGGAGCAATATGAAGAGACAGATAGCGGGGTTTATCTCAAGGTGTCTAACTTGTCAACGAGTCAAGGCGGAACATCAAGTGCTAAAAGGTCCATTGCAACCACTTGAAATTCTAGAATGGAAGTGGGACCACATTACCATGGATTTCGTTACTTGTCTTCCCAAGGTTTCTCAAGGCATAGATGTAATTTGGGTCATTTTTGATATATTGACCAAGTCTGTTCATTTTTTACCGATACAAGAAACTTATACACTTGAACGTCTTGCTCGTATGTACATAAATGAGATTGTAAGATTGCATGGTATCCCAGTATCCATAATTTCTGATTGAGACCCAAGATTCACTTCAAGATTTTGGGTTAGTTTGCAAAAATCTATGGGTACGGATTTACGATTTAGTTCAGCGTATCATCCTCAAACGGACGGACAATAAGAGAGGACTATTCAAACTCTTGAGGATTTATTAAGACTCTGTGTGCTTGACTTGAAAGGAAGTTGGGACAAGTTCTTACCATTGGTGGAGTACAACAACAGTTATTAAGCAAGTATTGGCATAGCTCCATTTGAGGCGTTGTATGGAAGAAAGTTTCGTTCTCCAGTATGCTGGGATGAGGTACGTGAAGAAATGTTGTTGGGACCGGAGTTGGTACGTATGACTACAGAAAAGATTCAAACGATCAGAGAATGTATAAAAACCTCACAAGATCGACAAAAGAGTTATGCTGATCTTCATCGAAAGGACGTGGAATTCAATATTGGAGATCATATGTTGTTACGTGTTGCTCCATGGAAAGGAGTTATGAGATTTGGAAAGAGAGGAAAGCTCAATCCTTGATTCATTGGCCCATTTGTAATCCTTGATTGAGTAAGAACTGTGGCCTATAGACTCGCCTTACCACTAAGTATGTCTCGTGTTCATAACATTTTTCACATATCTATGTTACGTAAATATGTGAAAGACCCGAACCACATTATTGAATTAGAACTAGACGAGATAATGGAAGATTTAACGTATGAAGATGTACCTGTTAAAATCTTGGATAAGAAGGATCATATTCTACGCTCCAAGGTTATACCTCAAGTTAAAGTTTTGTAGAGAAACCACGATGTGGAGGAAATGACCTGGGAGTTTGAATCAAAAATGAAATCATGGTATCCTCACCTCTTCGACATACCAGGTACGTACCCTAATTTCAAGGACAAAATTTCATAAGAAGGGGAGGTTGTAAGACCACAATTTTTTTTAATAAAGAATAATTTTTCTCGAAATATATTTTTTAATATTATGGTGTGGATATGATATAATGTTATAGTTGTGGGTAATATTTGGGAAATTATACAAAGTAAGCAAGTAGATATAAAATATTCGTTGTGTCAGTGAATATTCGTACGACGGAAAAATCATTGGTAGACCCCACAACAGAAGTATTGTCGTAGTTAGAAAACGACAGAAATATCTTTTTATAAAAATAACGGTGGAAGTTTTACCGTTAAACTGTTGAACTACCCGGTGGTAAAAGTACAGTAATACGCGTGGTTGCATAGTAGCACACGGTATTGATTATTAATGCTTACGTGAGAAGTCACTCAGTTATACTCAATTATTGCTACAGTAATTGTTGTATAGCATCTCACATTATTTGATTCAATTATTGTCACAATATCATCTACATAATATTTTATATTATTAAATCAATAATTGAGACAACAAAGTTATTCATATTATTATTTGCAATATTGACAATGTCTAGAAAGTTCTGTCGAGGAGAGGTTTTGTAAGACCCCAACTTATTATGAATAAAATTGAATTTTTCCTCTATTCATTATTCTAAATTAATAAGGGTTAATTCGATATAATGCTTTGGTTATGGGTGAAATGCGCATATTTTACAAAATAAGCAAGTGGTTTTAGAATATTCATTTTTGTCGGGGAATATTCTTTTGGTCGTGGAATATTCTTTTTGTCGGGGAATATTCGTACGACTGCGCAGCCATTCGTGGGGCTCATAACGAATAACTGTTGGATGAAGAAAACGACAAAGTATGAGTTTATATAAATAGCAGCGTAGTTGTTACTGAATTAACAACTTGTTGGAATACGGTGGTTAAAATACGATTAATATGTGGTGCACAAGCGATAGCTACGGTATTAGACAAGATTGTTGAATTATTGATTCGTATGTAAAAAGGCACTACTCAATAATTGTTACAGTAGTTACTGTTCAATATTTTATTTTATTGATTCAATAATTTCTGCGTTGATATTTTATATTATTGTTGTTTAAATAATTGTCACTGCATAGTATTTCTCATTATCAGATCAATAATTCATATTATTTGAATAATATTATTAGATAACATTATTGGCAATGTCTAGAAAGTTATGTGTAAGGAGAGGTTTGGTCACATAATTGCGCGCCGGTAAGGAGAAATCCTTATTGGAAAGTCCCCTATTTCCTGAGAACGGCCTGATTGTCATAATTGTGATTCTGTAATATTATTTGTGAATAATTAATTATTGATTTATATGATAAGAAAATATTTATTTGATGTGGATATAAATGATGGATCTATTTATGTGGTTATAAATGAAGGAATTAATGCTGAGGTGTTTTATCAGTATTTTGTCGGAAGGGAAGTATTAAAAATCACCCGTTTGTGCATTTCGGATATTTTTTGTTGGGAATTTGGAAAAACTTTCTTCTGCAAAGTTGTAGAGAATTCGATTTCAGGCAGAATGGACATAAAATTCATATTTTTTTGATAAACGGGCTATTTTCTATGAATTGTTGAAGTTTCAGAAAATAAAATAATTTTTATTAATTTATGGGTGGGAGCCACTTTTTTGTTTGTGTTGATTACACACATGGGCTACTGATTTTGTCCAAGAAGGCATGCTTGGATTATTCAAATGGTAGGTGGCGTAGGAAATTAAAAAGAAATAATATTAGTTTATTATTTTAGTCTCCTATGACGTTCTAGCATTTTCCTATAAATAGATGCTTAGGTTAGAATTGAAAATCACACCAGAAACAAGTTTTCTTTCTCTCTAGATTATCGAGCGTATTTTTGTGAGTATTTATATACTTTTAGAGTTGTTGTTCGGTACAAGCTTCCTTCGGCTTTCTATCCGATATTCTGATCAGAAGTACCATTATTTTGAGGTAAGGGATGTTATTTTCTTCTTAAATGATATTATTTTCTTCAATATCATTATGCCAAAATATTGGTGAACTTTTTAATCAAATTTAGAACTTTTTGTGTCAGGGTTACTATTCACGTATACGGCACTATTCACGTATACGACACTATTCACCGAAAAATAAAAATTTTCCTTTTTGTCCAAGATGTCTATTTTGGCTACTATCTTTGATTGTATCCATGTTTTGATCGTTATTTTTGAATTTTGCTTCACAATCGGTTATTATGAAGTATTATTGATCTTGGATAAACTGTTATACGAATCCCTAATATTTGTCCTTCTATCTCACTGGATTCGTTTTCTTTAAAATATTTTTCATCATCCTCGGTCTTAAATGATGATATTATTGAACATCTTTGGCCCGTAGTGCAAAAAGATGAATGATTAATCGATGAATATCTTTTGGCCCGTAGTGCAAAGATGAACATGTGTTGAGATGAACACCAACCGGTGGTGATACAAATGAATATCTTTGGCTCTGTAGTGAAAAGATGAATATTTGATTAAAGATGTATATTGATTGTTGTTACAGGGATAAAATATTGATAATGAATTTTTAAATCTTAGAAGATAGTAGAATTCATTCTCTACGTGACTCTTCTAATGGATTGTTGTTTCCGCTGCAGAATATTGATCTAAAACTTGTTGTCTATTATATTCTATCAGATTTTTTCCTGTTGAAGACTAATGATAATTTGTTGTATATTATCTTAGTCATAATATTCTTTACTGGGCTAGTTGAGCTCACCGTTTTCCTTTTTGTTCCATTTTTCTTCTCAGGAGTTGAGAACATAGCAGGATCGAGTCGGGGTATGGAGTGATGGTTCTAGAAAGATGTTTTAGCAGTCCTCACTATTTCTATAAAATAGTGTATGAATAATTGTAATGAGGACTTATTTGAGTGTGGATATTGTCTATAAGACAATATTTGTATTTAAACTCACAGTTTGTGTTGTCGTATTTTGCAGGACAATTATATTATTAAAGTTGTAGTTTGCTTTCTGTACCATGTATTTGGCGACTCAGAATGAGTGTTGTATACCTATTTTGGGAGCGTCACAGGTTTGGTCACCTAATTGCGCGCCAATAGGGAGAAATCCTTATTGGAAAGCCCCCTCTTTCCTGGGAATGATCTGGTTGTTAAATATTGTAAGTTATAATATTAATGATGAATAATTTTTGAAGTATTAAGAATGTGTTTATTGAAGATAAGTGAATTATAAAAGTTAGAGGGGAATAATGCAAACTTGGAAAACTTTAGGGGTACTAAAGTGTAATAAGTTAAATCAATCTGGACCATTGGTGGTGGTTTTAATAGTAAATCAATATGGACCATTGATGGTGGTTTTAATAGTAAATCAATCTGGACCATTGATGGTGGTTTTAATAGTAAATCAATTTGGACCATTGATGGTGGTTTTAAAAGTAAATCAATCTGGACCATCGGTGGTGGTTTTAAAAGTAAATCAATTTGGACCGTCGGTGGTGGTTTTAAAAGTTAATTAATCTGGATCGTCGGTTGTGATTTTAATAGTAATCAATATGGACCGTCCATTTTAATAGTGAATCCATTTGGACCGTTCATGAATTAGTTACTACTTAGTTCATTCTCCTATAAATAGAAGCCTAATTAGATTCACCCGATTACTATTCACTTAAAAATTGTTCACTCGGGTATTTGGGACACTTTTCATGTCGGAGTACTATTCACGGGGTACTATTCCAGAAGTACTATTCACTAAAAAATTTATTTCTTTTCTGTCCAAATTATTTTTGATACGTGGATATTATTCTTGAATTTTACTTTTCAAAGCAGTATCATGATTGAAAATTTGGACATTATTGAATTCTAGATAAACTAAATTATAAATCTTTAAAAATTTATCCTTTGCTTTCTTTTAATTGAATTCTTATATCATTGTCATCATCCTCATGCTTATATTGTGATTAAAGTCATCTTTGGCTTACATGCATAGATGGACTGTTCATTGGTATGATTATGACTAGGGATAATTCTGTATGATCATGACCATTGTTGATTAGACGAATAATTCTTGGCCCATAGTGCAAGAATAATTTGTGGACATGATACTAATGAATATCCTTGGCCCGTAGTGCATGGATGATTAGATGATGTGATCTATTTATTAAGCTGAGTCCCAGCAATAAAGTTAATGATGAACTTTTTAAATCATAGAAGATAGTAGATATCATTCTTTACTTAACTCTTCTAATGGATTGCTTGTTCTGTTGCAGTTAAACTTGTTATCTATTATATTCTATCAGTTTAACATTGTTGAAGGCTAATGATAACTTATTCTGCATTATCTTAGTCATAATATTTATTTACTGGGCTAGTTGAGCTCACCCTTCTACTTCCATTGTTCTCTTCAGGAAATGAGAACGTAGCCGGAACTAGTCGGGGAACGGAGTGATGGCCCGAGATGGTGTTATAGTAGTCCTCAATATTCTATACAATAGTGTTCCAATAAATGTAATGAGGACTCCATTTGAGTTTGGATATTGTCTAGAAGATAATATTCGTGTAAAAACTCTCAGCTCATGTTATATAATTAAGTTTGTATTTGTATTATGTACCATGTATATGGCGACCCAAGATGGGTGATGTATACCTATTTTGGGGGCGTCGCAGTAACGCTGCAAGCTCCTGCCCAATGGTATCTACACGAGCTGGCAGATTCAAGGCCAACTGCATGGTGGCATGATGCTCATTAATATATGAACTCATATCAGCAAGGATGCCAGTCGTAAGGGATCTCACTGAAGTACTATCTATAACGGCCACATCCCGGGCAGATAGGGTTGCATCCCGCTCTACAATCAATGCATCTCTGGCTGATCTGGCCTCATTTCTCTCCAATAGAGCGGTGTCTCTCCCATCAAGAGTTGTCAACATCAAGGCCCTAGCCTGATCTCTCAAAAAGGTCATCAAATGAAGACTTTGCTCCAGGTACTGTGTTGAATATTGAATCACAGTAACACTCGTACTGGGAAAATCAACAAGAGCTGCTGGCAACCCAGTGAATGACTCCTCCTCCGTGGGAATATCAATGTCCCTTATGGGCTCCCCATCATCAGAATCAATCCCTGGCAATGTAGATACTATCGCAGCCGATGTATTCTCTGTCTCCATCCATGCGGAATACTCTGCAGAACAACCCAGATGGCTAATAGAAAATGCAGCTAGCTCACGCTGATCCCAACAGGCATACAACCTGGATCTGTCTTCTGCTGACAAGTGGCGAGAAGCCAAACGCAGACTCAATGCCCCCTCAAAAAGATGGAAATTATTATCCCAATTGGACATTACAATTTCCTACACAATTCTACAAGTCCATTACATTTGGCTTAAAGCCTTAGAACGTATAATTTACGTATTAATCTCGTATTCTAACTCGTATACTTATTCACATACGACATACCAGCATTCATTCTTACTTGTATAACACCTCGTATTATACTCGTATTCATTACTTCGTACAATACTTACATATAATATAATCATTTCTTTAATTCATTAATCGTGATTTAAATTCCTTCTAAGGAATTCACTTTCCCTAACTAGATTAGGTTTTAAGTCCGCAGGTGAAAAACTGTGTTTTCCATAACTGAAATATTATTGGATATTCCATCTTGTCTTAGAATTCTATCATTATGTATTTCCCGGAAGTTCAAAAATAATTCCCGAGCAAAAATGCGTGAATAGTGTTTTTCAAAAATTTTCTCAGAAAGTTTTTATTTTTGTCTTGGAAATTCAAACACTTTAATTCTATCACGTAGCCAAAATACTATGACGTTCCAATATGTCTAGGTCATAAAATGACCCTCAATTAGCTTACTCACATAAATAATGAATTAAATTCATTTAATAAAAATAAAAATTTAATTCTCAAAAATCCAAATTTTCTTGGGCGTTACACATTTAGTGGAATCACAATATCTATTAGATATGGTAACATACCATAACATGTACAATTCTAGCTAATCTTATCATTTTAGCACAAGTCTTTCATTACCATACATATTTCAGAGCCAGAAATGTACATTTCTCAACACTTATTCATTGCTCACTAAGTTCCTTAAATCATACATATCATTTTCACCACTTACTAACTTTGCATTTTAGAATTACTAACCACATGATACACTTCTACTTTAACCTTGTTTTTACACATTTAACACGTTAACATAATCATTAAGCCATGTTATAACAAATGACCAAAGTCTGCAGAATTAGCAAGACTTCACCTGCTCATGATTGTTCATTGGCGTAATTGCGCCAATAATACACTAGGTTCTGCCGCTGCTGTAGCGATGCCTCGATTCGATTTTTGCGAAACTCGAAATCGACTACTGCTCCGCCAAAAATCCCAATTCCACAGAAATTCACCCAACTTCAACATCTAAAACTTTGTAATATTATAGTTACACATGCTAAACACCATTATATATATAAAAACATCACATATACACGAATTTGAAGAATCAAAACTATAATTTTCCAAATTTCTTCCATTTTGACACTTTTAGCGAATTCGATCACCACGAATTCGTTTCTCCATCAATTGACACGATTCCACCTATGCCGCTTTCGTTTCTTAACATATTATCACAATCCACCAACAAATTACAGATTATAACAAGTATTAATCATGAAAATTTGTACTTCCTAAGCCATATTATAAGAATAATAACACTGATATTTCAATTTCTTTCCTACACACCAATTTTTACGAATTTGATAACAAATAACAAGTATACATAATGATTAACAAAGTTTTGCAAACCTATATGAACATATATACATACCACAATTCACGTGATTTCCAATCACATAGAATATATATACATATATACCGAAACTAAGTTAGAATGGGGATAGTTTATACCTTGATTAGCAAAACAATTAGCAATCCCTTCTCTTCCACTTGATAATCACAGAATAACTTCTCTCAAGCTCTCACTCTCAATCCCCTTTGTGTTTATCTTCTTCTCTCAAACCTTCTATGTGTTTTCTATATTGTCTAGCCTTAGGGAAAAATAAGACGCGTAGGAAAATATAACTGGCCTCTCCCACGTTTCCTTCCGTTAGAAAAATAAAAAGTTTGCGTCGGTTGAATAAGCCAAAGGTCACAAGGCCTTGTTTGGCTAACACCTTTTCCCCCACAAACTAAATTATTGTTATGTTATTTATATTATATAGTTTTCATATCACACCATTAATTTAGTTAATTTAAATAACTTATAATAATAATAAAATTCGTATTATCATTATCATTATAATTAATAAATAATATATATCTAATTTAATTAATAAATTAGAATCATCACTTTATTTAATTTATTTATTTGCTTTAAATTAAACAATTTATTTAATTTAATTATCTTCTTAAATATTAAGCAATTGATTTAATTTAATAATTTCCTTAAATTAAATCCATCAAATAAAATTATCATTACTCAATTAAATTACTAAATTAATTCACCATAATTCATCAATTATTTATTTTCCTCAATAAATAAATTGTTTAAAATATTTATTTAATTTAATAAATATTTACATTATATTACAAATTTCTCGATCATTACAGTAGACACTCGAAATTTTCTGCATACATGTTACTAACATTGCAGGAGGGCAGAATCGTTTTTCAGAGATAACCTTGGAAGAAAGCTCAACTCATTCCCAAAAATAACACCGGAAGTGTCAGTTTCATCTCAGAGATAACCCCGAGGCATGTAGTTCCAATACCAGAAATCACACCAGAGAAGGCCGTTTCATCTTAGAGATAACCCCGAGATACTCAGTCTCAGTCCCGGAAACAACACTGGGAAATAAAATGTTAACCTTGGAGATAACCCCAAGGAGTGCAGTTGCAGTTCCAGAGATAACCCCAGAAATGCTCGTTTCAACCTATGCAGTCAGCTTCAAGCTCGGGACTCACATCGAGGCACTCAGCTCCAAACCCGGAGATAACTCTAGGAGGTCAGGCACACCTTAGAGACAACCTTGAGGACATCCATTACTTACAGTAGCCTAATCTCAGAGATAACCTTGAGCAACGATTGCTTTATCAGCCAAAACCGGAGATAACCCCGGTGTGGGGGCAGAATCATCATTTTGCCACCTCGATCCCATATTACGCCGTCTCAACACATCTCAACATATATTCTACACCGGTGTGGGGTAGAATCATCATTTTGCCACCTCGATCCCATATTACGCCGTCTCAACATATCTCAACATATATTCTACACAGCAATGTCCCACAAGAACCAAGGAGTTCTAATCCCGAGTGACTACTACGCAAGGCAGCACACCAAATAGAATTTGAAGCTTGAAGACCAAGGGCATAGTCCCATCTTCCTAACATCAGACAACCTCTAATCCCATGTCATGGCGTAGCTCTCAACAACAGGACTCCATTAGAGGTCTTATACACCTCAATTGGAGGCTCGAATTGAAGTTCTACAAGTTCGAGCAGACATCACGTTGCACGTGTACACGTACTTTGAAACTGTAGGGTCCGTGGAGCCCAGGACAGCCCGGGCATCCGCAGGTATATCTACGGCTGCTGTAGGTGTACCTGCGGCTCCCCCCTTTATAAATAGAGGGATTGGGGTGGCAATATTTCAAGAGAAAATGGTGAGGAAGCTCTGTCCAATTTACTTTGTACACACCCTAAATTGAGTGCTTTCTCATTTTAAACGCTTGTGAGCTTATATTCAGTCATATTTTTACCGGCAGGAGCCGAGTGTTCATCTATTTAAACCTATAGAAGTCTTCTTTGGCAGTCCACTGTAAGCCTTCTTACACACTTTAAAGCCTTTCTCTTCATCTTTGCACACACTTTTCTACACATTGAGAGTCGTGTTGCGTGCGTTTATGCTTGGACTTTGGTCCGTGGCTTTCATTTTTATCTGTATATATACTTATATATATATATACATAAAAGCAAATATATATATATATACACTTATATATATAAACTGTTGTCGAACTCTGCTCGATGAGCCTGGATTTTACATCCGGAGCGTTTATTGCTTTAATTATATATATATATATATATATATATATATAAATTGTTGTCAGACTCTGTTTGATGAGCCTGGATTTTACATCCGGTGCGTTTATTGCTTATATATATATATATATATTTATATTTCTATCAGGCCTGTCTGTCAGGCCTGGAGTTCACTTCGTGGCCTTTTACTGCTTTATTTACATTCCGTCCTACCTGGAGTTTACTTCGTTGTGGTTGATCATTTTTTACTACTTTATTTACATTTAGCCCCGCCTAGAGTTTACTTCGTGGCTGTTGATTGTATTTATTACTTTATTTACATTTCTGATCCCCCATGTAGGTGCTTCGTGGTGGTTGATCATGTCTCTCTATATATATTTACCACTTTTATATATTTACATTTCCGATCCCCCGTGGAGGTGCTTCGTGGTGGTTGATCATGTCTCTATATATATATTTATCTCTTTTATATATTTACATTTTCGATCCCCCGTGGAGGTGCTTCATGGTGGTTGATTATTTCTGTGTGTGTGTGTGTGTGTGTGTATATATATATATATATATATATATATATATATTTATAGCTTATATATATATATATAACTGCTTACTGCTTTCATATAAATTACGACATCATGTGAGCTTAGGAATCATGTGATCACATATTGAGTTCTTGAATCTAGATTGATTCCGTGATGGACATTTTCAAATTTAAGTGACTTGTAAATTATTCACGGTGTTTGAATTTCCTTAGATGGCTTTCATGCCCATGAGGAGTTCGGCACTACTATATATATTATTTTCTCGAAGATGCTTCGCATCTCAAAAAATAAAAGCAATCAAGCCGAACATTTAATAAAATGGAAGTATCAAAGCCCTCAATTACTATTGAGCACAGGGTTTGAAAAACCTCTTTTATAAAACCTCATTGCTATATCTTGTTTAAAACTAAATTTTTACACAAATTCAAACCCTGTGTATATAGGTGCGCGTGGCACTACTTCCAAATAACTGCACATTGACCCACACATACACACACACACACACACATTCATATAATAGTTTAATTAAAAAGTGGCGGTAACCGTGGTAACACAGATGTTGGGGGGTGTCTAACACCTTCCCTCCGCATAAGCAAGTCCCCGGACCCTAATGAATCTCGGTTTCACAAACTCGTTTAGCAGTGTCATATCACTGGGTCAATGTGCAAACATTTTCTCGGTTGTGTTAGTACAACCATTTAAAAAACCAACAGGCAAGTCTTATAGTAAAATCATCGACATATAAATGTCAGACCTTTTCACAACTTATTTTTTCAAACAAATCTCACCTTACATGAGAACACCAAAATATAAGAACAGAAAAAGGAATAATAAAAATCCCGACGTTGACACAAACTCCTCTCTTTCTCCTCAAAAATCTGAACCCCTCTCTCTTTTCTCTCTTTGTATTACTATATCTTGTAATATAGTTAGATACAACTAGCATCATAACTAATATCCCTCATATCTTTGTTGTCCCATGGATAAAAGGCTTTGCCTAATCTCTTCCAAGTAAGCCTAATCATGTAATTAAGGGTGCTAAGTAGATTTTCTACCAGTGGAAGATGGATAGACTTGTACTTGATGTAAGAGTTACTAATTAAGGAACTTGATTAGCATAATTTTGTTGCCTTAAAAGTCCTAAAAGGGCCGGTCACTCTTGCCCCATTATCCCCTCCATTTTTTTTTATTTTAATGAATAAATTTGATTAATCAAAAGTCTAAAATACCCTTAATCAAGTGGGCTAAGTATTGGTTTGCATTTTATTTCTTTTGGGCTTCTCATTTAATTATTTTGGGCTATGTAATAAACATAGTTTAACAATTTTAATATATATTACCCTAATTGTTTATTTAGGGTTTCTATTTCTAATCTTATGGAATTTAATTACTTACACATATCTCTTTACTTGTAACCTAATAAGGTTTACTATAATTAGGTTAAAAATTATTAATCACTTGCAATAATAAAATTATCCACTTAAGTTAGTATAAATATTAGATACTAACTATTCATTATTACCATAACTCTTGGTGTCGTCGTTGGGATTTTTATTTGTCCCTTTTCGTTACTTGTTCTTTGGTGTTCTCATGTTAGGTGAGATTTGTTTGAAAAAACAAGTGAAAAAGGTCTGACATGTGTAATGTCGATGATGGACTGTTAAGAGTCGTCAGTTGGTGTTTTTAACTGGTTGCACCAATGCAACCGTGAAAAGGTTTGCACATTAACCCAGTGATGTGACACTGCTAAACAGGTCTGTGAAACTAAGATTCATTTGAGTTCAGGGGCTTAATTATGCAGAGGGAAGGTGTTAGGCACCCCCCGACATCCATGTTGCCACGGTGACCGCCACTTTTTAAGAAACTGTTATATGAATGTGTTTATGTGTGTGGATCAATGTTCAATTATTTGGAAGTAGTGCGAGGCCTCGTTCGCACCTATATACAAAAGGTTTAAATTTATAGAAAAATTCAGTTTTAAACAGAATATAACAATGATGTTTTGTAAAAGAGATTTTTCAAACCCTGTGCTCAATAGGAATTGAGGCCTTTTCATACTTCCATTTAATAATTAAATGTTCGGCTTGTTTGCTTTTATTTTCGAGATGCGAGGCATCTTTGAGAAAATAATATATGCTGATCTTAGAACTCCTCATGGGCATGATGACCATCCAAGGAAATTCAGATAATTGTAAATAATGTACAAGTCAACATAAATTGAAAATGTCCATCACGGAACCGAATCTAGATTCGATATACTAAATCTATGATCACATGATTCCTAGGCTCACATGATGCCACAGTTTATATGAAAAGCAGTAAGAAGTTATATATATATATATATATATATATATATATATATATATAAAATTTAAATATATATATAAACATGATCAACCAACACGAAGCACCTCCATTGGGGATCGGAAATGTAAATTTATAAAAAAGTAAATATATATATATATATATATATATATATATATATATATATATATATATATATATATATATATATGGACATGATCAACCACCACGAAGCACTCCATGGGGATCGAAAATGTAAATAAAGCGAAGAATGCGATCAACCACCACTTAAGTAAACTCTAAAGCGGAACTAAATGTAAATAAAGTAGTAAAAGGCGATCAAGCGCCATTAAGTAAACTCAAAGCGGGACAAAATGTAAATAAAGTAGTAAAAGGCATCAAGTAAACTCCGGGCCCCGAGATGAGAGATATATATATATATATATATATATATATATATATATATAAGCGAGAAACACACCAGATATAAAACCCAGGCTCATCAGATATGTCCAACAACAATATATATATATATATATAAATATATGTATAAAAGCAATAAACACTCTGGATGTAAAATCCAGGCTCATCGGATATGTCCGACAACAATATATATATATATATATATATAGCAATAAATGCTAGGATGTAAAATCCGGGCTCATGATGAGAGTCGATAACATGTTTATATATATAAGTATACATATATATATATATATATATATAAGCAAATAAACGCTCCAGACATAAGTCTAGGCTCAATCGAGGCATAACTCGATAATGTTAGTCCACATATAAAATATATACATATATAAGTATATATATACAAACAGAAATGAAAACCACGGACCGAAGTCCAGGCATACGCACACAACACGACTCTCAATGTGCAGAATAGTGTGTGCAAAGATGAAGAGACAGGCTTTATAGAGTGTGAGAAGGCTTACAATGGGCTGCCAAAGCAGGCTTCTATGACTCTAGATGGATAAACACTCAGCTCCCACCGATAAAAATGTAGCTATATGTGAGCTAACAGGTGTTTAAAATGAGGAAACACTCAATATAGGGTGTGTACAGAGCAACTTGGATAGGGCTTCCTCGTTTCTTTTCTTTTTAAAATGGCCACCCCAAGCCCTCTATTAATAGAGGGGGGAGCCGCAGGTGTACTTGCGGCAACCGCAGATGCACCTACGGCTGCCCGGGGTGCCCTGGGCTCCGCGGGTCCTATCGTCTCAAAGTACGTGCACTCGTGCATTGTGATATCTGCTCGAACTTGCAGAACTTCAATTCGAGCATTCGAACGAGGTATAAAAGACCATCTTCAGACTTCTTTTGTTGAGAGTTATGCAATAACATGGGATTAGAGGTTGTACAAAGTCAGGAAGAGGGGACCATGCCCATGGTCTTCAAGCTTCAAATTCTATTTGGTGTGCTGCCACGCGTAATAGTCACTCAGGATTGGAACTCCTTGGCTCTTGTGGGACATTGTTGTATGTATGTATGTATGTATGAAATGTTGAGACCGCGCATTAGGATTGAGGTGGCAAGATGACAGTTTGACTCCTCACCGGGGTTATCTCTGGTTTGAGCTGATAGTAGACATTATTCAGGGTTACATCTAAGATTGGACAGTTATAAGTATTTGAATTCCGCATGGTCATCTGTAAGTTTGCCTGTCTTCCCGGTGTTAGCTCTGGGTCTTTGGTATGAGTGCCTCGACAGGAGGTCTGAGATCGAAGCTGATCGCATGCATTTGAAACAAGCATTTCCAGAGTTATCGCCGGAACTGCAACAACATTCCTTGGAGTTATCACCAAGGACGAAACTCAGGGTTTTATCCGAGGTTAGAATTGATACTCCCGGTGTGTGTTTCGGGGTTAAGACTGAACTTCCGGTAGTATCCGGAATGGATGTGAGCTGTCTTGCAGGGTTATCTCCGAAAGACGAATCTGCCCTCCTATAATGTTAGTAACTGGTGTGCAGAAAATTTTGAGTGTCTACAGATGCCCCTCTTTATCATATTCATGCAATGCAAGGGATAGATAGGATAAAGAATCCTAGACACTTGAAATGCAATAAGATAAACATGATGCTATGTGCAGCAACATGATGCAAATGGATGATGCATGTATGAATGATTGTCGGTTCCCTGTTAATTCTGTCGGGGATGACAATCAGTAATGTCTTGGACATGCGATCCAAGTCTTCTAGGATGTTGACGTTGGGGCTATCACCAAATTCTTGGATCCTTGATACATACTTTTACTCCATAGAGGTGCCTCTCGTGTGCAAGAGATCTGTGGGGATAAAGCTTTGTCTATTTTGAGGATGTGTATAACATATTCCATCATCGGTCCTCTCCGACGAGGATGGTCTTCTCTGGTTTGTGTTACCAGTATATACCACGATCTTGTTAGAGTTACTGCCAACCGTGTGTGTTGTCAGGGCTGCCAGACCTTCGCTGATGTGTGTATCACCGGATACATCCATGTTGGGTAAACTGTCAAGGCTGCTTGACGTTCATTGATGTGTGTATCAATGATTGACTTGAATTGTGACCCTTGCTGGGAAATGTCAAGGTTGCTTAACCTTCATTGATGTGTCTATCAATGGTTTCATTGCGTTGTGACCCCCTTCAGGGATACTTTATCAATGTCCTACTTCGGCGTTGTAACCCCCACCGGGGATACGTTGCCTCGATGGGTTTACTTGCCATCGGCTGAGGTAACGTCAAGGTTGCTTGACCTTTATTAATGTGTGCATCAATGGTTTCAAATGCGTTGTAACCCCCACCGGGGATACTTAGATGTCTAAAAATTTTGTGTTGTGACCCTCACCGGGGATGTTTAAAAGTCTGCGTTGTAACCCCCGCCGGGGATACGTGTTTTAGGGTTACGACCCTGCATTTGGCGGCATCAGACATGTGTGAGGTATTGCCGAGCATGATTTGCAAAAGCTAAGATCATCGATATAGTGTACCTTATACTCAGGCGAATACTAATGAGTGATATGCAGAGCCAGAGTTTGGCCCGTGAAAACCAGGATTTCAGGCTGTTCCGCTCAATCGCGTAGCGTTTTTTTTCCTGATTTGGCCTTTTCAGCTTATGAGACCTCCTTTGCAACTCGAACTGGACCGAGCCGGAGGTGTGGGACCCATGTAGGTGGACCTGCGGCCAACCATGGGTATGTATTCCCTGCGGGTTTCTTTCATAAGTCATTTTCAAGCTGTGCTGCAAAGGAAATCTGAGAGCTTTTCTTCAAACCTGCTGAGTTCGGGCAACTTTCTGCACATTCTGCCACCGTACAAGTGTTCTTCAGTATCCTGGTAACATATACATGTATTTTTTTTCTAGTTTCTATCCGTTGGAAAATGACTTATCACATGAAATGCATTTAGACACATAGTAGTGAATATGCATGCTGATATGACTTGATAAAAAATATTCAACACAGTAAATGTTAGTTTTAAACCATGCTGAACATAATAATGTGAAAAAATTTGACTTTTGAAATAGTCAAATTGGCACCTTTTACTGTCATTTCTTATCCTATTTGAGGACAAATGAGTAAAGGTGGAAAAGCAAAATAATCCTAGTAATTAGACTACACTTATGGATTTTTTACTGTAATGTATTAATGTATGTAGGATAGATATGACTATGAGTAGGTGTGCTACTGAATGGCCACTTAGTCATGCCTATGCGCATGTGGATAGTCCCATTTACAAAGGGGACTATGGCAAAAAAAATTCAAAACTTAGGCATTGGGTAGTCATGCATTTTAACTCTACTATAGACGTATGTTAAAATAATGCATGCATGTATATAGTCATAAAAATGCATTTTAAAAGGCTCCAGGTTAAACAATACCACACCCTTTCTGAGGTGATTTGGAGACTTGTTGTCCAGATATTATGGATCCGGATTAGCCGAGTAGTTCTTGCAGGACCGCTTCTGGTGTACGAAGAAGGGCTTCTGAAGTGTCTCGACCCCATTCTGTTAAACAGCCTCATCGATTGGTGGAGGTGGTGATACGTTATATCTGGGTTGAAGTGTCGGACGTCAAGGACGAGGAGGAGGATGTACCGATTGAAGTTCATGCTCCTGATGTGCGTGTTCCCCGTAGGGATTTGCTAGATATTCAAGTGGCGAACCCAGAGCTTCTGGGCGACTTGAGTCGACATCCTTTCAGTCTACCTGCACGCAAACAAGGTATAAAGTTAGATCTTAATCTTTCTTGTTTCCTATTGATGAGGAGTAAAGGGTTTTGATGTTGATCTGTATTTGATGTAGGTTCCCGACTTTACACATCCTCGACGGAATTAGTTCAGCATCCACTCTATGTATCAGGCTTCATGATGACTATAGAGCGATTGTATATGGCTGGGGATTCGGGATGTTCTTTTCCATTCTTCCCCATCGTTGTCCCTGGGGTTACCTTAGGAAATTGTCTGAGCGTTGGTTTCATCGGACTCGACCACTCCATTTCTTTGGATCGTGAGGGATGATGATGGCCTTGAGATGGATTGGCGGTTTATCACGGTATGGAGTTTGGAGGGGGATCGATTGCCATGTCTGGCGGATATTACCCTACCGCCATCGAGATCCTTGTTGGGAGTTCGGCGGGCGCCTTCGAGGCGGGGCTGTATGTACAGGTCCACTTTGCGTAGATGTTATGAGCGGGCTATTGAGTGAGCCCATACTCGATGATGTAAGAGTCAGGGATCTCATTCTTTAGCGATTGTTCCTGATGATCATTAGGGGCTGCTTTATAGCAGATAACTCTTCTACGGTGTCCTTCGTATAGATCAGCACCACTCGACACATGGACCGTATAGGAGACTATGATTGAGGTTCCTACACCTTCGCCTACTTCCTCAGGGGAATGTGCATGCGATCGTAGGGCTTAACCGAGGCTTGGTTAGGATTCTACCCATTTTCTGCTGGTGAGTATTTCTCTTGTCTTTTCCCATGTATAGGTTAAGAGTGTTGACTGATAGCAGATGTTTGCCTTTGTGTTGGCAGTTTTGGGCCTATGAGAGGCTTCTATGTTTATGTCCTGTGATCGTGGGTGTCCTGGCGGAGGTCCCTGTTGCTGAGGGTTTCACTCATTGCTGCCTACAGCTAGAGTTGTTGACAACGGATGTCATCACGTGGGTGCCCTACTTTGGGGAGAATTTGAGCATTGGATTTGAGGATGAGTACCCGACTGGTGTCGAGCACGTGATTTCCACCAGTAGGATTCCTCTCTTCACAGATGGAGGATGGGAGCTCTATTTAGGAGAGCGTGCTATCAGGAACACTACAGGAGAGATTCACATGCCGATCTTGCCTCCTATCAGGCGTTATTAGCCTGTTTCGCAGTCACCCATCACTGATATTCCATTATTGGGGATTGACGGTTTCACATTATCAGAGGGTCCCTGCACTCAGGAGATGTTCCAGCATTGGTGGTTCCCTCATACCATTGGAACCCAGACCCGCGCCACTCAGTTTATTGGGGATATGGTTCCAGGATCCATGATGATGACAGATGGCTAGCTTCGTACGAGAGATCCGACTCATATGACCGCAGTTAGCAGTTTGACGAGGCGGTTGGACCGGACACATTTCTTTATCCAAGCACTTGGGTAGAGATCCTTGAGGTAGATAATTTTGATCCTTCCGGCTCAGAGTCGGCCCTCGAGTGACCCATATGGATTTGCGGTGCAGATCCTCCTTGTATAAACGACATCCTCAGAGATAAAGATCCAGTGACTTAGGAGGAGTTACATTAGGTGGATAGGATTGATGATGTAGACATCGATACCATTGACTTCTTCTGATGTATATTCTCGTTATCTCTTTTGATAGGCCTCTGTTTAGACATTGAGTAGCTTTGCCCCATTCTCGCTATATCTTTTGATAGGCATGTGTTAGATGTAGGGCAGTTTTGCCCCATTCCCCTGTATTTTAGTTGTACAGAGATGTATTAGATGATGATATACTTAGGAATGTGTATACAATTTTTTATTCCCTATATCATATTGCCATCTATTGTATCATGCATGTTATTATGTTATGCATATGTATGTATGTCCAGAGATATTCAGCATTGACCCCTGGATGGTCTTATGACACGGCCTGTACAGATGTCTTCTTCGATAGTTAGCTGTATTGATTATACCCCACCATCTTCGGTGGCATCGGGTATGCGATCGTGGTATGATAGCATGTCACCATCAAACAGGGTGACTGTAGATCATTTGTTGTAGCATACTATGACCGTGTTGATGTTTCAGGTTCCCACAGGATTCGTGGAGGGCATGCTGGAGCACTAGGTATCGGAGAGGCAGGTTTTCCAATTTGGGACCCAGGAGTTGACTCCTACTTTGGAGGATTATGCACATTTGACGATGCTGCCACATGACAGACCTTGTGTGCATATGGCTACTGGAGACATAAGTAGGCAGTTCATGACCCTCACTGGTTTGAGGCGTAGAGTGGTGCAGGATGAGATCACATCTCGCCACGTTATATCCTAGCATTTTCTGTTTGACAGATTTGGTTCTAAGGATAGTTATGTACGGCATTCCGGGGATTTCACCACACCAGAGGATCATTGGCGTCTGGCCAGAGTGGATGTATTGCTATTATGTGTACTATCGTATGTCTATATGCCACGATACATAGATGAGTTGGACATTGACGTCATTACGGCAGTGAGAGCTCTCAAGGAGGGTCGTACCATTATACCGATGATCATAGCAGAGAGACTCGAGGTCGTACTACATATCTGCACTTATCCAAGCAGGAGTGTTTATAAATGACTTCGGTTATGTTGTACATGTGGTTTATGTCACACTTGAGACCGATTGGCACTTTCAGATGGCATGGGTATTGTTTCATCCATGATATAGCCATGTCGTACTTCTTTTTAGCCTCATGAGTGTGTATGATCTTTGATCTTGGTCGACTTTCCGGTAGGGATCGGAGATCCGATTCATTATATTGCCTCGCATGAGGCTTAGCTCACCCTACAACTTCATTACTCATGCTCCGGGCATGGATTATCTTCCTCTGGCTAGCTTGAGAGGCATGATTACTTTTCACCCACTGGCCGTGATGTGTCAGTTTGACCAGTTCCAGGACTTCCATCCTTTTGAGGGGGCATCGAGTCAGCGCTTCGCTTCTCATCATTTATTAGTAGAGGACAGATCCAGGTTATATGCATGTTGGGATTAGCGAGAGCTATCTGCGCTTTCTATCAACCATCCGAGTTGTTCTGTAGAGTATTCTGCATGGATAGAGACAGAGACTGCATCGGCTGCGGTAGTATCCATAGTGCAGGAGACTAATTTCGATGATGAGGAGCCTATGGGGGAGGCTGATATTCCCATCGAGGAGGATTTAACTGCTCGGTTGCCAACATTTGTGATGGATTCTCCCACTACGAGTGCTACTGTCATTCAACATTCAGCACAGTATCTGGAGCAGAGTCTACATCTGATGACCTATGAGAGAGATCAGGCTAGGGCCTCGATGTTGATAGCTCTTGATGGGAGAGACGCAGCTCTATTAGAGAGAGACGAGGCTAGATCAGCCAGAGATGCATTGATTGTGGAGCGGGATGCTGTCCTATCTTCCCAGGATGTGGCCGTCGCAGACAGTACTTCAGTGTGATTCCATACGACTGGCATCCTTGTTGATATGAGTGCATATATTGATGAGCATCATGCTACCATTCAGTTAGCCTCGGATCTACTAGCTTGTGTATATACCATTGGGCAGGAGCTTGAAGTGTTACCTCCTTCTTCAGAGAGGGATGCTATGTTAGATCTGATAGTCCGCATACACACAGATCCGTAGATAGACTTATATTTTTCTTGCATAGACGAGCTTAGCAATTTTGTCATGTACATCACATATGTATATATCAAACAGTATTATATATGGCAGAGAAATATATTTTGATTTACTTCCCTTTCAGTTGTGTTTTGATACTTGCTTGATATTTGCCTGCTTCTTTAGGGCTTTTGATCTTGATACATTCTGAACTCGTCCTTGATATGTGGACATTGAGCCATCGCAGGATCTTTCAGAACAAATCATTGATCTGTATGTATCCCTACCATCTTTGGTGTCTTAGGACTGGTTTCTGTATGGAAATGTGGAAAAGAGTGTGGCTTTTCCTCTCTGAGATTGACCGTACCACAGATGGTCACCAATACTCCTATTTGTGAGAAGCCTAGTTAATTCCATCTCTTATGGATTGGTGTTGCTCTATGAGGCACAACTGCAGCTTAGATGGTCACCGAATCTCCTATTTATGAGGAGTGGTTGGTAATTCCATCTCTTTAGTCTGAAGCCGATGAAATGTGGTGGATTAAAGTTTTGATCCCAGTACCGTGTGACAAGTATTTTTGTTCTGGTAGGGGGTAAGACCGAACCATAAATGGTTGCCTACGTACTCCTATTGAAGAGGAGATCATGTCTGCGTAGTTCGAACCTAGTGTAAAAGGTTCAACGCTGAATGTGAAGGCAGATGGGTGTAGAAGCTTTATTGATGAAGAAGGGTGTAGAAGTGTTTTGTTGTTTTTGTTTTTGTAGATAAAGAGTAGAAATCTTTTTATGTTTTTTGTTTATTACAACTGGGCCATATAGAATATGGTTGCCTACGTACTCCCGTGTATCAGGGAGATCAGGTCGACGTAGTTCTCCCCTCAGGACAAATTGCAGCCGAAGAAAAGTATAAATCCCATGTGCAGGCTATACTATGGGGAGAAGAAAGTTTGATCCCATGATGGGGACAAACTGTAGGTGTAGAAAAAGTTTGATCTCGTCTTCAGGAAAAACAGCAGGCGTATAAAAGTTTAATCCCATCTTCAGGATAAACTGCATGTGTGAAAGGTTCAATCCCGTCTTCAGAATAACTGAAATTGTATGGAAGGTTTGAAATGAGGTGAAACCAGGCTGCTGGTTTGAAATGTATGTTTCCCTGAGGGAAGAAGAGTATGTAGAAAGGGTTAGAAACCAGGATGACTGGCGATTTGATGATCCAAAAACCAGGATGTTTTCTTGATGATAACTTCAGACATAATATCGTTTCACGGTGTCCGAGTTGATAAGCTATGGAAATTCATCACCATCCATTTCCTGTAGTCTGAGAGCGCTTCCTGCCAATACTTCCTTGACAACAAACGGGCCTTCCCAGTTAGTAGCGAATTTTCCCTTGGATTGATCTTGGTTGTCAATGATCTTCTTTAAAACCAAGTCATGTTGTTTGAACTACCATAGCCGGACTTTTCTATTGTAGGATCGTGCGATCCTTTGCTGGTATAACTGACCGTGGAAGATAGGCGCGGTTCACCTTTCGTCTATCAGAGACAATTGGAGATACCTATCTTGTACACATTGGTCTTCATCCAGTTGAGCATCCATCAACACTCTAAGGTATTCCATTTCCACCTCTATGGGGAGCACTGCTTCCATCCCATAGGCTAATTAGTAGGGGGTTGCCCCAGTGGAAGTACGCATTGAAGTTCTGTAGGCTAATAAAGTCAGAGGCAAGAGGTCAGGCCATCCTTTGTGATTAGCGGACATTTTCTGCATGATCTTCTTGATGTTTTTATTAGCCTCTTCAACAGTACCATTCATCTTTGGACGGTAGATAACGGAGTTAAGTTGTTTGATGTGGAATTTACTGCATAACTCCTCCATCATTTTGTTGTTGAGCTTCTTAGCATTGTCTGACACAATGACCTCTGGTTGTCCATATTGACAAATGACATTGTTTCTGATAAAAGCAATGATGACTTCTTTGGTAACCCTGGGGAAGGAGGCTGCTTCTACCCATTTGCTAAAGTAGTCGATCATGGTGAATATGAATCGATGTCCATTACTGGCTTTGGGCTCGATGGGCCCGATCACGTCCATTCCCCACATTGAGAAGGGCCATGGCGAACTTATATTGTGGAGTTCCCTTGGAGGGGCGTGGATAACATTCCCATGAATCTGGCATTGATAGCACCTCTTGACGTGATCATCACAGTCAGCTTTGAGCGTAAGCCAATAATGCCCTATTTTGAGGATTTTCTTAACAAGTACAAGTCCGCTCATATATGGGCCACATACTCCACCATGGATCTTATCCATGAGCCTCTGAGCTTGGTCTTTGTCCAGACATCTGAGGAGACCTAGTCCTGCATCTCTTTTGTAGAGTGCATCTCCGCTCAGGTAGAATTTCATAGTAAGTCGATGGATCCGCCTCTTTTCAGTCAGGCTCACCTCAGCGGGTGTAGATCCATCTCGTAGATACTCCTTGATATGTTGATACCAAGGGTTTTGGATGGGAGGTTGCTCATCCAATACTTCTCCAACATAGTTCCCATAGATTGGGGCCTTTTGCAGGGCAAATATGATGCTTGACATGTTTTCCTTGTCAGGTATGTGAATCAAGGAGGCCAACGTTGCTAGCGTATCAGCAAAATCATTCCCATTATGTGGAATGTGTAGAAATGAGATTTCTTCGAACTCCAAAGCCATCTGTAAAACTTGCCGATGGTAACACAGCAAATGTAGTTCCTTGGTTTGATAGATTCCTGTGGATTATTTGATTACAAATTCGGAATCCCCAAAGACAGTTAACCGCCTGATGCCCATTGAACGAGCAATTTTTAGCCCCATGATACAGCCTTCATACTCAGCTGTGTTGTTGGCGCCCCGATTCTCGTCTGTCCCCTTCTTTGGGCAGTTCTTTGCCATGTGGTCGGTTGACCCACACACAAAGCATCCATGATTCTTCTTCGGACTCAGACAATTAGGCGCAATGTGTCTCTCCTATCCAAAATTGTAACAGACGACCTTCCCCTTGAGACAGACTCCTAAGTGAGTCTTCCCACAGGTCTTGCAGGCCTCCATTCTTCTCTTCGGGTCTCCTTGCTTCACTCCGGTATTCCCAGAGCTAAATACCTTCCTCTTCTGACCCTCGCCACTACCACTGGCTCCCTTGATCTTTACTTTTCCGTCTACTTTAACCTTTCTCTTCTTGTCCTTATGGTATTGACTCAACACCTCGCTACCACCTTCGGCGATTATTGCCTTCTCTAAAACGGTTCCAAAAGAAGTACTTTAAAACACTGAAATACGGTTATAGAGCTAGGGTTTCAAGCCATGCTCGAACCGTCGCGCCTTCCTCACCTCAGTATCCACTTGGTGTGGAGCGAACCTTTCCAGTTCATTAAACTTGGCGGCATATTGGGGAACCGTCATGTCCCCTTGCTTCAACTCGAGAAACCGCATCTCCATCCTCCCTTGTATGCTCATGGGAAAATAATTCTCGAAGAATATCTCCTTGAACCTCTCCCACGTCAGATTCGTTATCCCGTCCCTAGCTTGATTGGCTTTCCACCAAAAATTGGCCTCTCCTTTCATCATATAGGTCACAACGGAAACCTTTTGGGCCTCGTTGACATTTGCTACTACAAATGTCTTCTCTATCTCCTTAACCCACGTTTGGGCTTCAATAGGGTCTGTAGTTCCTTTGAACTCCGGCAGACCCACACTCTTGAAATCCTTAAAGGTAGTAGCTCGTGCTACTCCTGGATTCACGGGGATATTAGCCTCTGTTCTATTAAATTCGGCTGTTATTAAATTAACAAACTCTTGCATTAGATTAACCGGACCTCCCTCTGGTTGATTCACATTCGTTCTTTGGTTACGTTGCACTCTTCTCGGTGGCATTTTGCTGATACAATAAACATATTTCTTTATTATTCCTTTCTTTATTAGTTATTATTTACTAATAATCAAAACATCAACATCCATTACTCATTGATTTCCATAAAAAGGACTTATATTCATTCTTTATAGTATAATACTACATCGGTTACATACACAGCCTAAGCTAATTACATTACTTTCCCGCTATTGCTTTCCAAAAATTGGGATTTACTAAAGACTACCCTTCGCTATACAAAAAGGGCTTTACGTCACTGCTAATTACAAAATATTTACATACTACTCTAGTTACCACTAATCTACATCTGCCTTAAGGCATTATCAAAATCTTCCTTGGCAAGACCGGCAATGATATCACGGCTAATAGTATGTCGTGTTTGCCCTACCTCTACAGGATATCCAACTACCTGCTGCTGGAAATATGTATGAGAACTCCTATAGATATAGGACATTCTCCCTATCTTCTGCACCTTGGTTTTTAGCTCCTCCTTGAGCTTAAAGACCTCATGCTTTAAATCGTGGACTTTATCCTTGGCCAAAATTCTCTCATCATGTTCCTGCTCCCACATGGACTCGACATCAGTCTTGTCCTCTATAACCATTTGGAGCTCTGCTTTCAACTCCTTGACTTCCTGACAGTAATGGATATTTCTATCCAACACTAACATAAACAGAGACATCATCGACCCTCCAGGAGCTATCTCCGTTGCTATAGCTACTGGATTAAAGGACACTGTCTCTACTTCCTCCTCTATCATTCCGTAGAATACTGACATGTAGTCAGCTTCATCCGAGTCTCCAGACTCAATAACTACCACCTTCGGATCTGCTGTTATGGGGTTTGGTAAAACCTCTATTTGGTTCACCGATTCTTCACTAATGGCCTGACCATCTACAAACATTTTGTTTACTCCTGACATCTACACAAAACAATTATGTTGATTAATACACGTCAGTAGAATAATAAAAACACATAACATAATCATAATGCATTTTTATAAGGTTATTTTCTTCTTGTACTTCTTTGACTTCTCTTAAGGTTATGACTTAAGGTTTTTAATCCCCCCTTATGTTTTATAACCTAATGCTCTGATACCAACCTGTGGCGCCCCCAAATCCGGGTGTCTTCCAACCCGACCGATGGTGCTACACGGTACTATCATTCATACATTTATTCGATTGAAAAGTCTAAAAAGGACTAATATAACTTCTATATATCCAAAATAATATTATATTTCCCAGGTTCTTTGTAATCCATTCGTTTGTTCTTGTCATAATATCAAATATATTACAATCGTTCACCTATACAATTACATAAGTAATCTAAGGGTTCGTCTTCGCCTTGCCCTTATCCTTGCCTGAGCCTTCGGTCCGCTGAATCTTGGCTGTGTTCATATGGTTCAAGCAAGAGTAAGCATGACTAGCTCAGCAAGTACTACAATTCTAATAAACAACATGCTTGAAACATAGAACTCATATATCTTCAGTAACTGAACAATAGTTACGAAGTACTATCGATAATTCAAAATAGCACTTGTTTTCATTCAAAACATTTTCCAACAACAATATTCAGTAGAATATCAACTAAGGCTCAAGACTATGAGCAGTTCATAATTTCTTTTGAAAAGGACAACCCGACACTAAGTCCGTAAGTCCGACATAGCTTACGAGCACTTTTGGGTGATCAGCCCATAGTACTCTATGTTGATCAACACTACATCCATTAAACGTATGTACGTTTAAGTTGTGGCAACCTCACATACTTGTCGTTAAATGACAAAAATATTTTATCATACTCGGTCTTCGATTGAAAATCATACCAATATAAATCGGTAAACATTAATCATGCTTGACAAAATCATAATATAAGTCTAGCCGAAAGAATTGGCTTTGACTTCATCATTCAAGACTTCATGCGAAAGGATACATGAATTACAAAGCTTGCCCAAACTGAACTGGAACAAGGGTTAGAATACTTGCCTTCAGCGTTTGCTTACTGATTATTACACGTACACATTAAGTCTCTAAGTCTTTACAATACATGATCATATAACGTACCACAATAGGTCTTATATAATCAAATAGGTATATTATTATATCTTACCCTTCATCTCAATTTAAATCCTGACTTAGATTTGTTATTATAGTTTCTGGCTTTTCGTTACGTCATTCACATTACGTTCATCTTCAATTGATTATTAACCTTTAATCATAATACATTAAGTGTTTAACAATGCCTTAACAATGTTATATTAACACCTAAGTTCATTATTAATGAGTTATCTTTCCTTCTATACATGTAAACATTCTTGTCTGTCAAAACTCTGGGAATGGCGCCACGGCGCCACACTTAGCTCTTCATCTCGCAAGCGATTGGTGCGAGTTTGCGATGAAGCAACAATCATCATGCAGTCTGCCGGCATGCGACACCAACCCTGTGCCTTAAAATTTTTTTGCAGATTTTTAATTTTGTGAACTTCCCGGACGCATAACTTCTTCGTTATAAGTCCGAATTGGCTCGTTCAAAAGCTTACAGTTCACAAATTATGTACTCTATGCGTTCATGTAAGAATTTTATCTATTTGACTTTGTTTGCTAAAATGTTCACCTATTAGTTCATTTTTAACGAAAACGATAAACGTCCATGAACGTTCAACTCTCGTTTCTTCGTTCTAAGTCGGAATTCGGTCATTTTTGAGTCTGCAACTCTATAATGCCAAATATGACTTGTCTCCATCGAAAACAAACGTTTCCAACTTCAAACACAAATACGACTTCCATTCCGAGAATTTCACGAATTCGACGATTATCGTCCAATCGTGTGAATTCCAGCAAAGCTTCATTCTTAATGATTCTAAGTGGATCTTAACTAACATAAGATCATTACAAGTTACTTATCACACCCATTTATCATCAAAGTAGGTTTTAACTTATGAGACTTATTTAACTTATAAACTACAAATTCTCATGATTATGACTTACTATGAACTTAAGTCCATCAATCAATGTTCTCATGCTATATTCAATATACTAACATCATATGACAAACATATGATAAGTTCTTCACAAATTTATCAACTTATTTAGGTTCAAGTTGCTTATTCAACTTATTCGGCTTAAGTTCATTCATTAATAACTTATTACATGTTCTTAAATTAATCTAGCTAATTCCTTATTGGGCTTCCATTACAAAAATTTGGACTTATGATTTAACAAACTCTTGGTCTTGAGTATCACATTCTATTGGACTTCTATCATTAAGCTAATAATCCTACTAGTCCATTACATTTAATTAACAACTTAACATATATACACCACGTATAATTCTCATATGCTAGCTCGTATATTAATTCATAATATACGTTATTTCATTCTCCATTCTTAATAGTATAATACGTCATATTATACTTACGTTCATTACCTCGTACAATGCATACACATCCTTTGATTAATACTTTCTTTCCTTAACGCTTAATAAACCTAACGTTCCCAAATTAGGTCCGCATGTGAAATATTACATTTTCTATACTTCGATTATTATTACATAATCAATCTCACCTTAATATTATAACATTATGTATTTTTTGAAAGTTCAAAAATAATTCCCGAGCAGAAATTGATGAATAGTGTTTTTTGAAAAATTTCTCGGTAAGCTTTTATTTTCGTCTTAGAAATTCAAACACTTTAATTTATTCACGTAGTTAAAATACTACGACGTTTCGGGGTTTCTAGATTATAGAACGACATTCATCTTACGAAAACATAATGATAATAAATAATATTATTTTATTCATTATTAAGAGTATTTACAAAAGGTTCGATGTTCCGGAGCGTTACAATAATAACGCAACCTGTTGAATAACTTTCTGAGATGGTCTAAGTGGACTTCCTCCCTTCGGGACTTGATAATAATGTTATCCACATAGATCTCTATCTCTTTATGCATTAAATTGTGCAAAAGAGCCATCATAGCTCGCTGGTAGGTTAACCCGGTATTGATGAGGCCGAATGACAACCGTCTGTAGCAGAATGTTCCCCAAGACGTGATGAAAGTAGTTTTCTCATGGTCCTCCTCAGTGACCATAATTTGATGGTACCCCGCAAAGCAATCAGGAAATGAGTACATGTTGTATTTAGTAGTATTATCAATGAGAATGTGGATAAAAGGCACGGGAAAGCTATCTTTAAGGCAATCTTTGTTCAGATCCCGGTAATCCACACAAACTCGCACCTTTCCTCCTGGTTTAGGTACGAGAACAATGTTGGATATCCACTCCGAATATGTAGATACCATTATAATGCCAGCTTGAAATTATTTCACAATTTCTTCTTTAACCTTTAAACTGCACTCAGGTTTCAATCGCCTGAGTTTTTGCCTGACTAGCTTAAATCCCTCCTTAATGGGAAGGCAATGAAGAACAATGTCAGTGGACAAACCCACCTTGTCTTCGTGAGACCATACAAACACATCCTGGAATTGGGTTAGTAGTGCAACCATGTCATTCCGTTAGTTTGGGGTGAGGTCTGAACCAATCTGGATTAGCTTAGGGCTTTCTAAGGTTTCAAGATTGAAAGAAGTGGTTTGGTCAAGGTTGGGTTTAGGTTTGTCTGTGACCCATTCCTTAATCTCCCGAGGTGTCTCAATGTCCTCTTGTATTTCCATCAAGTCTGAGTCCAACTTTGCATCAAAGTTACAGTCCTCGTGGAGAAAAGGCACCTCATCAGCAAGTACAGGCACATCTAAATTCAGAGTCCTGAAACAAAATATGCTTTCACTTAATATATGAAACTGTTTATTCATACACAAGTGTTAGCATATACTGATAAAATAGCTATTAATACTGTATAGAAAAGTAAGCAATTAAAATTATCTGAGGCGGAGGATTTTACGCCCGATTTACCCTCGTCGACCAATGCATGGAGTGCTGCTCCAATTGTCGAGCGTAAAGTCCTGATGGACTGCAGTGATGGAGGGGCTATTATCGTCCTCCTTCTCCCGAATGATGACCATAACATCAGGGGTATATCTGCTTGTATGTTCATCACGGATAATGATGTGTATGCCTGACATCATCAAGGCGATGTCATGTTTATATTTCCGCTCCCTTTCTTCCACTTCGGGATCAGGAATCAGGACCTCTTTTGCTTTGAATGGTCCTGGTTTTGGAAACAGCATTGCCATAACATGGGCTGGCACCTTTACTGGAGACTATATTAGCTAATGGTCCTGGTATGGGAAATGGTGCTCCAATAGGATGGTATTGCGTGTTACTCACTTCCAAAGTATGAAAACTGGTCGGCTCAACTTCTGAGTTGAAGCTGATGATTGGTAGATCTCCTTGTTCAGGAAATTTCGGCTCAGCGTTGACAGTGACTAGGTTATTGTTGACAATGTATTTGAGTCATTAATGTAGTGTAGAAGGAACGGCTCCAGCCATGTGGATCCATGGTCTCCCCAATAGTAGGTTATATCCTGAATCTATCTTGAGGACGTGGAAGGATACATTAAATGCATTTGGACTAATCTCAATTGGCAGCTCAATCTCTCCGAAAGTATTTCGTCGGGATCCATCAAAAGCTTTGATAACTGTATGGCTGCTTCAGATCCTTTTGAGATTGACGTTCATCTTCACCAAGGTGGCATAAGGACATATATACAGAGACGAACCTCCACCTATCAAAACTCTAGCAACATATACCCGGAGGACAAAACTGTAATATGTAATGGCTTGCAATGACCGGTCCCTTCGGGAGGTATGTCATCATTAGTGAAGGATATCACATTGTTGTTGAAAATGTAATCAACCAGATGTTGAAATTTTTCCACATCCACTGATTTTGGCAACTAGGCTTCTTCTAAAACCTTTAATAAAATCTTCCTGTGATCTTCGGAAGAGAAAACCAAGTCCAGTATTGAGATCTGATGTGGAGCTTCTGTGAGATCCCGAATTTTATGAAATAAAAGTATTTAATTTTTCTATCTTGGTAAATAGTTAAATTGATAAAAGTTTAAAGTTAAGGGTGATATTTGAAAATTTTGCAAAGTAAGCAAGTTGATATAAAATATTCGTTGTGTCGGGGAATATTCGATTGGTCGGGGAATATTCATTTTAACAGAGAATATTCTTACGACGGCACAATCATTGGTGGACCACACAACGGAGGTACTGTCGTAGTTAGAAAATGACTAAAATATTTTTAAAAATAACAGCAAAAGTTTTACCGTTAAACTGTTAAAATACCCGGTAGTAAAAGTACAGTAATACGTGTGGTTGGATAGTAGAACACGGTATTGATTATTGATGCTTATGTGAGAAGTCACTCAGTTATAATCAATTATTGCTACAGTAATTGCTGCATAATATCTCTCATATTATTGAATCAATTATTGTCACAGTATGATCTGTATAATATTTTATATTTTTAAATCAATAATTAAGACGACAAAGTTATTCGTAATATTATTTATAATATTGACGATGTCTAGAAAGTTCTATCGAGGAAAGGGGTTTGGTCACCTAATTGGGCGCTAATAGGGAGAAATCCTTATCGAAAAGCCCCCTCTTTCCTGGGAACGACCTAGTTGTTAAATATTGTGAGTTATAATATTAATGATGAATAATTTCGTGTTGATTAAAGATGAAATTGATAGTTTCATTGTGTTGGGATTATTAGTGTTAGTGGAAATCGACATTTATTTGGATAATAATTGATGTCTGGAGGTTATATTGACCAATCGAGTAATTTATCGGATAAATGAGCAATTAATTGCTATTAATTCACATGCTTATAACTATTTGTTCACATGTGTGTACTATTGATTCACATGTAAGTACTATTAGGGGAGGTGGTGCAAGATTGATAATACTTGCATGACTAAATTAAAAATGTAGGTATAGATGAAGGTACTCTACTGTAATTATTTTTTTCACATGTATAGAACTATTGAGTCACATGATTGTACTATTGATTCACATGATGTACTACTAGGGGAGGTGGTGCAAGTTTGATACTACTTGTAGGACTAAATTAAAAATGAAGGAAAAGATGAAGGTATTATACAGTAATATTTCGAGCCCCAAAATGTGCAATTATCGAAACTATATTTTCCTATAAATAGAAGCTCATTCTCCCTTCATTCTCACCAATTCACTAAGACTCACAAGAGAAATTATAGAGAGATAAGCTATAGAGAGAGAAGTTATAGAGAGAAAGAAGAAGAGAAGTCTGCTACTTCACTATTCCAGTATCCAGTCTTCTTCTGAGGTAAGGGGTATTATTTATTTCATATTGTGAAGAGATATTGTAATAACCCGGGATTTTCTATATAAAATAATTAAGAAATTTTGCGTATAAATTTTTTTTTCTTTAATGACGAGACTAAGTGTCTAGTAATGTGAACGATAAATGCGAATATATTTATTACTTGAAAAATTAGAAATAATTTTGGAATAATTAATTACTACAAATTATATTTTTATGGTAATTAATTTCTGTAAGGAGAAATGTTTTTATTAATTATTTTCCATGATAACATGATTGGAAATAATATATGAAGTGATAATTAGAATTATATAATAAATATTTTATTATATGAATTGTTCAGAATATTTAAATCAAGTATTTTAACTTGATATGCGAAAGAGAAGTCAGATATGAGATCCAAACCCTGAATTGGGATTGTGATTAAGAGATGAGAATAATAATATTATATTATTGTTATAATGATTTTACAAGACAATAATTATGTATCGTGTATGTATGCTTGATGAGATAATATTGAGAAATGATGATTGACCAATTAGGTCATAAAGATATTACCGCATCTTTGTGAAACCCTAATTATTAAACTTAGTTATGAGAAATGACCGAGTAGTATTTGTGTATATGAAGTTTCTTTGTGTATATGAAGGTTATTGTGTATAAGATATCGGTAATTAGAAGAAAACCCTAATTATGTTGTTTGTCGATAATTAGGACAAAACCCTAATTATTACAACCCTAATCGGTTGAAGTTAGAGATCGTAATGACCGTGTTAGAACATACATGATAATTAGAGAACCCTAATGGTCAATTAGAAACCCTAATTGATGGCGTTAAGAAACCCTAATTAGAAAATCCTAATTTTCATAGAAAACCCTAATTTAAAATTATCGGGTTTAATTACGATGTTAATGTATAAATGTTTTAATTTACCAAAGGATGAAAAGTAATTGGTAAATAATAAGAATTACCATCTAGTGATTAAATATTACATTTAATTGCCATGTACAAGAATGCCCATGAAATTATATGGGAAATTACCAAAATACCCTTTTGTCCATTTTAGTGTATTATTAGTAGCATTGTTGATGGAATCTTCAATTATGCTAGCTAATCAATGGCTTCTAGAATTCCCTCATGCTACTATACCATTACACCTCAATTATACCAACCCTATTGAGCATCCAAGGCACTTGACATGGTCTATATATAGAGATTGAGGGAGAAATAATGCAAATGCACACTAATATTTTCTAAACTCTCTAGCCACACTCTCTCAAGCATTAGCCAACGAAATTCTCTTACCCATAAGCTCCTAATCAAAGCCCAACCATTACAAACAACAAATCAGAAGCATCAAAGCCAACAAAATCTAAAATCGAAGCTAGAAAAGGTATGAAATTCTCTAATTTTGAAATCCTTCGATTCGATGTTAATTGATGCAATTGATTGTTTAAAGTAGTGTAATAGAGAGTCTATTAATGTTCTGGGTTGTAAAATTATGAACCCATAACATCAAAGTGCACGAATTTGAAGATTTGAGCAAGTTGGAAAACCAAGAATTACTGTTATTTTTCACCAAATGTCGAGGCTATAACTCTTTGGTCGATCATGAGTTTTGTTGTTTAAAAGTTGTTATAGGTAGCCTAATATGTGGTCTTTAAACTCCAAAAGGAATCAAGTCTATATCTATTGTAGATCGGGATTTATAAGCGGTCAAAGTGGGTTGATTTGGCATTGGCCAATTGTTTTTCAAACCCGAGAAAATATTCTAAGTGTCTAGAAATGTTTTTTTGGAAAATGTCGGGCCTTATATCTCGGTCATCTTTAATGTGTTTTGTGTTCTAAAGGTTGATATATGTAGCACGTTATGTGGTATTTAACCTCCAAAAGAATCAGGTCATATATATATTACGGATTAAGAGTTATTTAAGGTCAAAGTGGGTTGGATTAAGATTGACCGTAAAAATTCCGGCAAGCCCGCAATTTTCTAAGTGTTAATTTTTCCGACAAGGTTTGACCATACTTTAGATGCTTGATTTCTTGTTGTTATGATGATGTTAAGTGTTAGAGTTGTAGTCCTACATGTTGTCTACTACATCGGAATTGATAGATCACATAAGCGTTATATACGATCATCAAGTTATAGAGGTCCAAAGTAGGCACCTCGAAGCGTTCTTCGTGAAAAACGACTTTGGTAGCTACTTTGATGGCTGATTTATCCGAGATCGATGTTTGTTTAGAGGTTATGATTATTGGAGATTGTAGTCCGGTAATTCCTCTACAAGACCCAATTTATAGATTGTCCAAATTCGTTAAGATGAGAGAGTTATTCACGGTCCAAAGTAGGCCACCGGTTACGCCTTATGAAGATCTGGGTAGGCTCAAGAACACCTATAGCGACACTTCATCACTATAGGAGCCTTTAGCTGACAGTTTTAATTATTTTAATTTCGATTTTTACGAAAATTAATTTAAAAATTAGAAAAATTAGTTTTAATTATTAAAAATACCAAATAAATTATGAAAAATTATTTTAAAGTCCGAAAAATAGTTTTTAATTATTTTGAGTATATTTCATAAATATTTAATATTTTTGGAATATAAAAGGTATTTATTTATTTAATTATAATATTAAATAAATTATTTAAAAATAGTTTTAATTCATGAAAAATCATGAAAAATTATATTATGGTATAAGAAAATATTTTAAGTTATTTCCCATGACTTTTAATATTTTGTGATGAATTTCATTAATTAATTATATATTAATGATATTAAAGTTATTTAATGATTATATTAAATAATTTAGTTTAAAAATGATTTTAATATTATAAAAATCATTTTAAATGAAATTAAGGTATTTAAAAATATTTTAAGTTATAAAATATAACTTTTAATATTTAAAGGATAATTTCATTAATAATTTAATATTAATGATATTAAGATAATATTAATGATATTTAGTTTATTTAATAATTATTATTAAATAAATAGTTTAAAAATGGTTTTATTTATTTAAAAATCATTTAAAGAGGATATTAAGGATTTAAAAATATTTGAAGTTATAATTAATGACTTTTAATATTGGATGAATAGTACATTAATATTTATATATTAATGGTGATTATTTAAAAATGATTTTAATTGTTTTAAAAATCATTTAAGGGTAATATAAATATTTTTAAAAATAGTTTGAGTTATTATAAATAACTTTTATATTTTGGCAATGGTTTCATTAATAGTTTAATATAAATTAATTATTAATGATAATGGAATTGTTTAATGTTTAAATCATTTAATTATGATTAGATGTTTGAAAGTTATAAGCCTACCAACTAAATTTGATTTTGAGAACCGATTATGAAGTTATGAAGTTTTGAGGAACACCTATAAGTGTAGATTATATCACTATAGGCCCCAGAGTGATAATGATTTGAATTATTTTAAATTTTTCAATTTCGGAAAATTCGAAAATGATTAAAAATAAAATGTTTGATATTCTGAGATGTTGAGGTATAGGATAAGAGTCTTAGACTCATTATTTATCAAATAAAAAAGTTGCCGATACTGCAAACAAATGTCGAATTCTATAATAGAAAGAAAAGACTTACAGTAAGAGCATGGGTGAGATATTTGAAAAATGTATAAAAGTATAGAATAGAAAGTATGATCACTGCGATTATGTGATGACGTGATTAGACTATGTGTGACCATAATTGTGATTTTATGTGTTATGATATATTGTTCTAATCGAACGAATGACCCGCTTATTGATAGGTTGTGATAAAGAGATAAAACCTAAGTTGAGATTTGTAATCGATAGAATCGAGTGCAAGTATCTTACCTTTGCATTTCCTTTATGCAATGGACATGAGTAAGAAGTTTCGTAATTATTCTATTCTGTCATGCATGATTTTATACGCTTTGATTATCAACATGTTAGCTCGGATATATATTACGTTAAGTTGATTTCTAAATGGTTATACAAGTGTCCCCACTTGGATAATCATGGCATTTATTCACATGTTGATATACCTTTGTCAATTACTCCGTATACATATATGTTGAATTACATATTATTGTTGAGCAAGATTAAAACCTTGGGTTTGGAACCGTGCATGTATGAACATCCCGATAATGGGAAAATTTTTATGCGCTTTGGTACGGACAAAGGGTGAGCGATGAATTTCGTTCAAGTTATGTAGTATTGATCAATCACAGGTACAATGAAATTTGATCACCCTCCGTGCTCGTAAGTTATGACGGTTTTATGGATGAATTTCGTTAAACCTTTTCGAAAATGAAAACCATGTTCATAGTATGTTTCTTAAACCCTATTCATGGGTGGAGCCTAATTTCAAGAAATTGAAAGAGAGTTGTTATGTGAATCTTTTATCAGTACAGATTACTTCACAACTTTTGATTCGTTGTAGAAGTGTTATGTAAAGAGAATACTTATATTCTTTCACTTATATATATAATTGCTATTACTTCTTTGGGCACTCAAATGCTCATCCTTGCTTAAACTAAATGTTTTCAAGATGCGACGATCGCTTTGAAGGCTCGAGCACGAACAAAGGAAAAGAAAAGCTATTGAATGAGATTTAGTATGAGTTAATGGTTATAGTTAGTAAGACAATGGAATCTATTGTCAGATATTGTAAGGAATGTATTTGAAGGTCACGTACCTGGGGAAGTAAACTTTGATGTATGTAAATTAAGTTCGAATGTATTATTATTTAGTATTATTCAGCTTAAAGAAATGGTATCGTGGAGAACCGAGTTCGGGTTTCAAGTACCTGGATTTGGGGTCGCCACAGATATTATTTTTCATATTCGTATGAATATTATTTTCGTTTAATATTCGTAAGGAATATCATCTTCGTTCAATATTCGTAGGAATATTATTTTCGTTCAACAGTCGTAAGGGGTATTATTTATTTCATATTCTGAAGAGATTATTTTTTGTATTCGTATGAATATTATTTTCGTTCAATATTCATAAGGAATATCTCTTCGTTCAATATTCGTAGGAATATTATTTTCGTTTAGCAGTTGTAAGGGGTATTATTTTTTTTGTATTCATGAAGAGAGTTATTTCTTTCGATACTCGTAAGGGTTGTTATTCCATTCTTTATTATTCTGTTGGAATAACCTGTCTACGTGGACTACCGCATGCATGGTGAAGTTCTTCTGTTATTCCATTCTTTATTATTCTGTTGGAATAACCTGTCGACGCGGACTACCACATGCATGGTGAAATTCTTCTGTTATTCCATTCTTTATTATTCTGTTGGAATAACCTGTCTACGTCGACTACTGCATGCATGGTGAATGACCCTTCGTATTCATTCTTTATGAAATTGTGGAAATAATCTGTCTACGTGGATTACCGCATTGCGGATGAAAATCCATTTGCAGTTTCGAATATTCTATTATACTCGTATGAGATATTCTTTCTTTTGTACTCGTCATGGAATATCGTTTTTATTTGTATTTTCCTTTCATGGGTACTATTCAAGTATATGGTACTATTCACGTTTACGGTACTATTTACGAATATGTTTACTATTCATAAAGTACTATTCATAAAGTACTATTCATGAAGTACTATACACGAGTACTATTAATAAAGTACTAGGGGTACTATTTACAAAGTACTATTCACCCAGGTACTATTCACCCAGAGTACTATTCATGACAAAAATTGATTTCTTTTCGGTCCAAATCATTTTTGATACAATATCATTCTTGAATTTTACTCCACAAAGCAGTATCATGTTGACAATTTGGATATTTTTAAACTCTGGATAAATTTAAAGTTTTTAATATTTATCCTTTATTTCGTTTGATTAATTCTTATATCATTATCATCATCATCATGCTTATATTGTGATGAAAGTCATGTTTGGCTTACGTGCATAGATGGACTATTGATTGGTATGATTATGACCAGGGATCATTCGGTATAATTATGACCCGTAATGTTATAAATGATGTGGTAAAAGTCCTCATTGGCCTGTAGTGCATTGATGGACAGTTGTTGATATGATTATGACCAGGTATTATTCGGTATAATCATGACCACTGATGATTACATAAATATCCTTGGCCGTGGTGCAGGATGATTCGATGATATGGTTTATTTATTAAGCTGAGTCTCAGTGATAAAGCTGATGAAAAACCTTTTTAAATCATTGAAGATAGTAGATATCATGCTTTACTTGACTCTTCTAATGGATTTCTTGTTCCGCTGCAGTTGTTGATCTAAAACTTGTTGTCTATTATATTCTATTAGTTGTTATACAGTTGAAGGCTAAGTATAATTTATTCTGCATTATCTTAGTCATAATATTTCTTTTACTGGGCTAGTTGAGCTCACCCTTTTCTTTCACTGTTCTCTTCAGGAAGTGAGAATATAGTTGGGACTGCTCAGGGAACGAATTGATGGTGCAGATGGTTGTTTTAGTAGTCCTCACTATTCTGTGAAATAGTGTGATAATAATTGTAATGAGGACTCTATTGAGAGTGGATATTGTCTAGAAGGAAATATTCTTGTTTAAACTCTCATCTATGTTTTGTCGTATATTACCTGATAGTTGTATAATTAAGTTTTTATTTGATTTATGTACCATGTATTTGGCAACTCAAGATGGGTGATGTATACCTTTTTTGGGGCGTCCACGATTCTTTATCAAAGCTTAGGGATATGATCCCCGGCCGAGATATGAGACTAGAACTAGGAGGGAGAGCGGGTTAATCCTTCGCTAGTATGACCTACCTGAGCTTATGTGTTATTTAATTGGTCGGTTAGAATATAGGGATAATATGTGGCATGTCAATTAACCTTTGTTTTGAAGATGTATTCTAGAATGATATCTGAAATACAGGAGATGAGCAATGGAAAAATCATGATATAGAGGAAATAATCAGGAAGGTATAATCCGAATAGAAATCGAGGTATTCTCATCTCTTCGAACTACCAGGTACGTAAATTTCGAGGGCAAAATTTCATAAGGAGGAGAGATTATGAGATCCTGAATTTTATGAAATAAAAGTATTCAATTTTTCTATTTTGGTAAATAATTAAATTTATAAAAGTTTAAAGTTAAGGGTGATATTTGAAAATTTTGCAAAGTAAGCAAGTTGATATAAAATATTCGTCCTGTCGGGGAATATTCGATTGGTCGGGGGAATATTTGTTTTAATAGAGAATATTCGAATGACAGCACAATCATTGGTGGACCCCATAATGGAGGTACTGTCGTAGTTAGAAAATGACTAAAATATTTTTAAAAATAACGGCGAAAGTTTTACCGTTAAACTGTTGAACTACCCGGTAGTAAAAGTACAGTAATACACGTGGTTGGATAGTAGCACATGGTATTTATTATTGATTCTTATGTGAGAAGTCACTCAGTTATAATCAATTATTGCTACAGTAATTGCTGCATAATATCTCTCATATTATTGAATCAATTATTGTCACAGTATCATCTGCATAATATTTTATATTATTAAATCAATAATTGAGACGACAAAGTTATTCGTATTATTATTTTTAATATTGATGATGTCTAGAAAGTTCTGTCGAGGAAAGGGGTTTGATCATCTAATTGTGTGCCAATAGGGAGAAATCCTTATCGGAAAGCCCCCTCTTTCCTGTGAACGACCTAGTTGTTAAATATTGTGAGTTATAATATTAATGATGAATAATTTTGTGTTGATTAAAGATGAAATTGATAGTTCAATTGTGTTGGGATTATTAGTGTTAGTGGAAATTGACATTTATTTCGATAATAATTGATGTTTGGAGGTTATATTGACCAATCGGGTAATTAATTGGATAAATGAGCAATTAATTGCTATTAATTCATATGCTTATAACTATTTGTTCACATGTGTGTACTATTGATTCACATGCAAGTACTATTAGGGGAGGTGGTGCAAGATTGATAATACTTGCATGACTAAATTAAAAATGGAGGTATAGATGAAGGTACTATACTATAATTATTTTTTTCACATGTATAGAACTATTGAGTCACATGATTGTACTATTGATTCACATGATGTACTATTAGGGGAGGTGGTACAAGTGTGATAATAATTGTAGGACTAAATTAAAAATGAAGGAAAAGATGATGGTATTATACAGTAATATTTTGAGCCCCAAAATGTGTAATTATCGAAACTATATTTTCCTATAAATAGAAGCTCATTCTTCCTTCATTCTCACCAATTCACTAAGACTCACAAGAGAAATTATAGAGAGAGAAGCTATAGAGAGAGAAGTTATAGAGAGAAAGAAGAAGAGAAGTCTGCTACTTCACTATTCCAGTATCCCGTCTTTTTCTGAGGTAAGGGGTATTATTTATTTTATATTCTGGAGAGATATTATTTTTCGTATTCGTATGAATATTATTTTCGTTCAATATTTGTAAGGAATATCATCTTCATTCAATATTCGTAGGAATATTATTTTCGTTCAACAATCGTAAGGGGTATTATTTATTTCATATTCTGAAGAGATTATTTTTTGTATTCGTATGAATATTATTTTCTTTCAATATTCGTAAGGAATATCATTTCGTTCAATATTCGTAGGAATATTATTTTCGTTCAATAGTCGTAAGGGGTATTATTTTTTCGTATTCATGAAGAGAGTTATTTCTTTCAATACTCGTAAGGGTTGTTATTCCATTCTTTATTATTCATTGGAATAACTTTGTCACGCTTGGGACTACCGCATGCATGGTGAAATTCTTACATTATTCCATTCTTTATTTTTCATGGAATAACTTTCCGTCTCACGCGGACTCACCGCATGCATGGTGAAATTCTTACATTATTCTATTCTTTTTATTATTACATTGGAATAACTTTGCTCACGCGGACTACTGCATGATGCATGGTGAATGACTCTTCGTATTCATTCTTTATGAAATTGTGGAAATGATCTGTCTACGTGGATTACTGCATTGCAGATGAAAATCCATTTGTAGTTTCGTATATTCTATTATACTCATATGAGATATTCTTTCTTTTGTACTCATCAGAGAATGTCTTTCTTTTTGTATTTTCCTTTCGTGGGTACTATTCACGTATACGACATTATTCATGTATATGGTACTATTTACGAATACGTGTACTATTTACAAAGTACTATTCATGAAGTACTATTCACGAGTACTATTCATAAAATACTATTCACGGAGTACTATTCACGAAGTATTATTTACCAAGGTACTATTCACCCAGAGTAATATTCATGACAAAAATTGATTTCTTTTCGGTTCAAATCATTTTTGATACAATATCATTCTTGAATTTTACTCCACAAAGCAGTATCATGTTGACAATTTGGATATTTTTAAACTCTGGATAAATTTAAAGTCTTTAATATTTATCCGTTATTTCGTTTGATTAATTCTTATATCATTCTCACCATCATCATGCTTATATTGTGATGAAAGTCATCTTTGGCTTACGTCCATAGATGGACTGTTGATTTGTATGATTATGATGAGGGATCATTCGGTATAATCATGACCTGTAATATTACAAATGATGTGGTAAAAGTCCTCATTGGCCCATAGTGCATTGATGGATAGTTGTTGGTATGATTATGACCATGGATTATTCGGTATAATCATGACCACTGATGATTACATGAATATACTTGGCCGTGGTGTAGGATGATTCGATGATATGGTTTATTTATTAAGCTGAGTCTCAGCGATAAAGTTGATGAAAAACCTTTTTAAATCATTGAAGATAGTAGATATCATGCTCTACTTGACTCTTCTAATGGATTGCTTGTTCTACTGCAGTTGTTGATTTAAAACTTGTTGTCTATTATATTCTATCAGTTGTTATACTGTTAAAGGCTAAGTATAATTTATTCTTCATTATCTTAGTCATAATATTTCTTACTGAGCTAGTTGAGCTCACCCTTTTCTTTCACTGTTATCTTCAGGAAATGAGAATATAGCTAGGACTGGTCGGGCAACGAATTGATGGTCCAGATGGTTATTTTAGTAGTCTTCACTATTCTATGAAATAGTGTGATAATAATTGTAATGAGGACTCCATTGAGAGTGGATATTGTCTAGAAGGTAATATTCTTGTTTAAACTCTCATCTATGTTTTGTCGTATATTACCCGACAGTTGTATAATTAAGTTTGTATTTAATTTATGTACCATGTATTTGGCGACTCAAGATGGGTGATGTATACCTTTTTTGGGGGCGTCACAGCTTCTCTTAAGCTTAGAACCACCTTGGCTTCATTATGGCCCATAGTGCGAAGGAATTTTTCAATCTTCTCCTTGGGAATCTTCCCCTTTGCTTTTATAACGGGCTTCATCACCCTCTGAGGAAGATACAGTGCATTTTCCTTCTACACTGTACCAGTAGTATGAGATGTGGATCCTTCAGCTTCCCCAAAATTCCATGGGACTTTGTGTAAGCTGACAACAGGATACTGAGGTCTGAAAGGTAAAGAAATTGGCTCTAGTGCAGCCACTTTCAAAGGATTGTCAACTCCTTTGAGTTGAATTGCTTGTAAGGGAAATGCTTTAACAGTATCATCAGCCTCAACGGATATGACTGCTACTAATCCTTTCCATTTGGTAGGACATGTATTCCCACTCTCAAGTAGCACAGTGTCATCGTCTGCCAAATGCAGGACACCACTATCAATTAGATTCTGAATAAGGTGGCGGAGTGCCTAGCATTCTTCTGTGCTGTGACCGCAAGAATGTGAATGATATTGACAAACTCCATCAGAGTTGAACCGTCTTGAACGGGGATTGATTGGAGGTAGAAGGGATGTAATTCTTCTTTCGTTGATTAGCATCTGAAATATCTCCTCCATAGGTTGACCCAGGTATGTAAATTCCCTTTGATTGGCAAAATCCCAATGGGCTTTAGATTTTTCTCTCTTTGCAACCTTATCCTCCATAGCATCGCTTTTTGAAGGTGATGGTGGAGAATTCATAACAAAAGGAAGGAGATAGGCATGGTCCTGGCTGATTAATTGGCGTGTGACTTGATGCCGATGGGTCACCAGTTCTGTCAATTGTTCAATTTGCTTGCAAAGAGCTTTCATGTTTCGTTCCATAGCAAATTGGAACTTTACGTAATCCCATCTTTCAAAACCATCTTTGATGGTCTGGGATGATTCACCGTTAAAATTGGAACTCTGTCTTGCGCTTCAACTAATCATGTTGACCTCTTCTTCTTTGTGTTGAGGAAGGGGGTTGTCTTAAACATGAGGTTGATCGGGTTTGGTAACCACGATCTCACCGTTGTCTATCAAATCTTGGATCTTGTGTTTCAAGGCCCAACAATCTTAAGTATCATGTCCAGGTTCTCCAGCATGATAAGCACACTTTCGAGTAGCATTGAAACCCCTCCCATTAGGGTTGGCTGGTGGAAGAAGATGTGTGATTTTCTTTTGTGTAGTCAGAAGAGCAAGAATATTCTCGAACGAATCCCCTAAGGGTGTGAACGTTCGAGGGCGCTTTGCATCTCCACCTTTAGGCAATGGAGGGTTTGAAGACTGTGTTTGGAAAGGGGAGTAGTTTCTCCTCTGTATAGACATATTCTGACTGCCTTTTTGACCTTGTAGTATCAAGGAAACATCCTCCTCTTTCTTTTTAAGGACCCTCCGGGGGTTGTTTCCATAAGATCCGGACTGGATGTGCTGAGCAACTGCTTTAAGAACGGCTACGTCTTGTATCTTTCTTGACTTCAACCGCATCTCAGCCATCTCTCCGTGCTTGATCATTTCAGAGAATGGTTTGCCAATACCAGCTAAGACTCTTTCATAGAAAGGAGCTTCCTGTATGTCTATGAAAGTCATGACCATTTCTGCATCTGTCATGGAAGGAATAACTTGAGCAGCAAGGCGCTTCCACCTTTGAGCATACTCTCTGAAAGACTCGTTGGACTATTTCTTGACCTTGGTAATCTAGTACCGGTCAGGAGCCATCTAAGATTGAAAACTGTATTGAGTGAGGAAGGCGTGGGCTAGCTCTTCCCAGTTATGGATCTTTGAGTTGTCTAATCTGGTATACCATGAACGGGCTTCTCCAATCAGACTCTTCTGGAACAGCTGCATTCTGAGCTTTTCATTTTCCGCATAAGATCCAAGTTCTCCAATGAACACTTTTAAATGTGTATAGGGATCCAATAACCCATCATAATTTTCAAAGTCAGGGGCTTTGAATTTCTCTGGATAATGAACACCAGGGAATATGCAAAGGTCAGCTTATGAAACACTTCCATGTGTTCCAATCCCTTTGAGAGCACGGATAGTTTCCTCCATTTGAAGGACCTTCTTCATGATATCACCGGTGTTTGGATCTCCTTTGAGATTGGTGCTTTCAGGGTCTTTATTGGCCGTATCCAACTGAGGTTTTGGATTTGTTTTATCGAAACCTTGTGTCCCTCCTTGTGTAGAGGTTTCTGTATGTGTAGGTATCTTTGTACCCTGAGTAGATTTATGCAATTCTTTTAGCAAAATAGCCAAATCTGTAATTTTTTTACTTAATCCGTCAAATTCTTCTCGAGAAACGACATTAGACTGGTCAGAAGAAGATATGATTGGCTATAGGCTCATGGCCTTTTTGGATTTTGAGCGGGTAACAGGCCCAATTGTTTCCCTATAAAAGACTTATGTAGTTTAGTCTTAGGGATAATGTAAATGTTATTATAATGTGCCCATTTTAGGAATTTGATAACATGTCATGTATGCACAAATATTTTTCATATTTTCCATTATATAAAGATGGACATGGAATAAAATTACAAGTAAATGCTTTTACAAGTAATTGAAAATGGAAAGCATGAAGAGACTTTCCTCCGCGTTTAGTTTATCAGAGGTTGACCTATCTTAGGGTTACTCTCGCGGCTTTTTGGCATGAAGGTCCCCAAATCATCGCAATCTACTTGACGGAAAGTTAATCCGGTCTTTCAACTGGAGCGAATCTGGGTGGTGCATTTCCTGAGCCTCGTTGGAATTAGTCTCCCTATGAGTCCAGTAATCAAACACCGATTGGATAGCCTCCTGGTAGAGGAACCACACAGCATACATTCACATACAACGTGTCTCACCGTTTATGAAAATGATGACATGTGCGAAGCACTAATATCACAGATAGATATTTTGCAGTGCAGTAAGTAAAATGCATTTGTACACATTCATTATAAATGTAAATGCAACATTCACACACAAGCATATAACAGTTTTGAAAAGCTTGTAATAGCGGCTTAAGCCCTCTTACTGGTATCCCCAGCGGAGTCGCCACCTATCGACGTCGGGATTTTTATTTGTCCCTTTTCGTTACTTGTTCTTTGGTGTTCTCATGTTAGGTGAGATTTGTTTGAAAAAATAAGTGAAAAAGGTCCGACATGTGTAATGTCGACGATGGACTGTTAAGAGTCGCTAGTTGGTGTTTTTAACTGGATGCACCAACACAACCGAGAAAAGGTTTGTACATTGACCCAATGATGTGACACTGCTAAACGGGTCTGTGAAACCGAGATTCATTTGAGTTTGGGGGCTTGATTATGCAGAGGGAAGGTGTTAGGCACCCCCCGACATCCGTGTTGCCACGGTAACTGCCACTTTTCAAGAAACTATTATATGAATGTATGTGTGTGTGTGTGTATGGATCAATGTGCAATTATTTGGAAGTGGTGCGAGGCCTCGTTCGCACCTATATCTGAAGGGTTTGAATTTATAGAAAAATCGGGTTTTAAGCGAGAATATAGCAATGAAGTTTTGTAAAGAGGTTTTTCAAACCACATGCTCAATAGGAATTGAGGTATTTTCATACTTCCATTTTATTATTAAATGTTAAGGGTTGTTTGCTTTTATTTTGAGATGAGACATCTTGAGAAAATAATATCTGTGATGCTTAAACTCCTCATGGACACATGACAGTCATCCAAGGAAATTGAGACCTTTGTAAATAATGTACAAGCCGCTACAATTTGAAAATGTCTATCACATGAATCGAATCTAGATTGAAGAGATCGAATCTGTGATCACATGATTCCTAGGCTCACATGATGCCACAGTTTATATGAAAAGCAGTAAGCAATTATATATATATATATAAGCTGTAAATATATATATAGACATGATCAACCACCACGAAGCACCTTCATGGGGGATCGAAAATGTAAATATATAAAAGCAGTAAATATATATATGTCGACGTCTGGATTTTTAGTGCCCCTTTTCGTTACTTGTTCTTTGGTGTTCTCATGTTAATGTAAGATTTGTTTGAAAAAAACAAGTGAAAAAGGTCCGACATGTATAATGTCGACGATTTGACTTTAAGAGTCGCCAGTTAGTGTATTTAACTTGTTGCACCAACGCAACCAAAAAAGGTTTGCACATTGACCTAGTGATTTGGCACTGCTAAACAGGTCTGTGAAACCGAGATTCATTTTGGATCCGGGGGCTTGATTATGCGGAGGGAAGGTGTTAGGCACCCCCCGACATCCGTGTTTCCACGGTGATCGCCACTTTTCAAAGAAACTGCTGTATGAATGTGTGTCTGTGTGTGTGGATCAATGTGTAATTATTTGGAAGTACTGCTATGCCTCGTTCGCACGTATATACAAAGGGTTTGAATTTATAGAAAAAATCAGTTTTAAACAAGATATAGCAATGAAGTTTTATAAAAAGAGGTTTTTCAAACCCTGTGCTCAATAGTAATTGAGGCCTTTGATACTTCCATTTTATTTTTAAACGTTCAGCTTGTTTGCTTTTATTTTTGAGATGCGAAGCATCTTTAGGAAAATAATATACAGCAATGCCGAACTCCTTATTGGCATGACAGCCATCCAAGGAAATTCAGACACTGTAAAATAATGTACAAGCTGCTCACAGTTGAAAAAGGTCCATCATGGGAACCGAATCTAGATTCAGTAAACTGAATCTGTGATCACATGATTCCTAGGCTCACATGATACTACAATTTGTATAGAAAGCAGTAAGCAGTTATATATATATAAAAGTTGTAAATATATATATACAGACTTGATCAACCTCCACAAAGCAACTCCATGGGGGATCAGAAATGTAAATATATAAAAGCGATATATATATATATATATATATATATATATATATATATATATATATATATATATATATATATGGACATGATCAACCACCACGTAAGTAAACTCTGTGTGGGACGAAATGTAAATAAAAGTAAAAGCAATCAAGCGCCACGAAGTAAACTCCAAGCGAGACGGAATATAAATAAAGTTTGTAAAAGGCTACGTAAGTAAACTCTAGGCACAGACAGAATGAATGTATATATATATATATATATATATATATATATATATATAAGCAAGTAAATGCTCCGGACATAAGTCTAGGCTCAATCGAGGCATAACTCGATAATGTTAGTCCATATATAAAATATATACATATATAAGTATATATATATACAGACAGAAATGAAAACAATGGACCGAAGTCCGGGCAAACGTACACAACACGACTCTCAATATATATGACCTTCTTCGGACCGCTTGTGTTGAGAGTTACGCAATGACATGGATTAGAGGTTGTACGAAGTCAGGAAGAGGGGTCCATGCCCATAGTCTTCAAGCTTCAAATTCTATCCAAAGTACTGCCACGCGTAATTGTCACTCGGGATTGTTACTCCTTGGTTCTTGTGGGACATTGTTGTATGTATGTATGTATAAAATGTTGAGACGACACGCACGTGTTGAAGGGGCAAGATGACGTTTTGACTCTTCACCGGGGTTATCGCCGATTTGAGCTGAAAGCAGACATTGCTTAGGGTTACATCTGAGATTGGACTGCTTGTTTGTATGCTGCAATGTCATCTGTGGGTGTGCCTGTCTACCCGGTGTTAGCTCTGGGTCTGAGGTATGAGTGCCTCGGCAGCAGGAGGTTTGATTGAAGCTGATAACATGTATTAAAAATAAGCATTTCTGGAGTTATCGCCAAAACTGCAACAGCATTCCTTGGGGTTATCGCCAAGGACAAAACTTGGGGTTATCTCCGAGGTTGGAAATGATCCTTTCGGTGTGTGTTCTGGGGTGGAAATGACGTTCCCAGGGTGTGTTCCGGGTTTAGAAATGACTTTCCCAGGGTGTGTTCCGGGTTTAGAAATGACTTCCGACAGTATCTGGAATGGATGTAAGCTGTCTTCCAGGGTTATCTCTGAAAGACGAATCTACCATCCTGCAATGTTAGTAATGGTCATGCAGAAAATTTCGAGTGTCTACAGATGCCCCTCTTTATCATATTCATGAAATGCAAGGCATGGATAGGATAAAGAATCCTAGACACTTGAAATGCAAGTAAAGTAAACATGATGCTATGTGCAGCAACATGATGCAAATGTATGATGTATAATGCATGATTGTCGGCTCCCTGGTAATCCTGTCGGGATGACAATCAGTGATGGCTTATACATGCGATCCAAGTCTTCAAGGATGTTGACGTTGGGGCTATCACCAAAGTCTTGAATCCTAGACACTGGCTTATATTCCATAGAGGTGCCTCTTGTGTGTAAGAGATCTATGAGGATAAAGCTTTGTCTGTCTGAGGATGTGTATAACAAATTTCCTCATTCTGTCGGAGTTACTGCCAACAGTTTGTCGCTGTTAGGGTTGCCCGACCTTCGTTGATGTGTGTATCAGCGGATAGATCCATGCTGGGTGCATTGTCAAGGTTGCTTGACCTTCATTGATGTATGTGTCAATGGTCTCATTGCGTTGTAACCCCCGCCAGGGATACTTATATAAGTTGCTTAGATAGGTTTACTTGTCATCGGCTAACATGACATCAAGGTTGCTTGACCTTTATTTATGTGTGTATCAATGGTTGAGAATGCACTGTAACCCCCGCCGTGGATACTTGGATGCTTGAAGGATGTGCGTTGTGGCCCCCACCGGGGATACTTTATCAGTTTGTAACTTCGGCGTTGTAACCCCCGTCGGGGAGGTTTAGCATTTCATGGCTTCGGCGTTGTAACCCCCGTCGGGGAGGTTTAGGGTTGTGACACCCTGTATGATCTGTGGGGTATTGTCGAGCATGACCTTTGTGGGGTATTTCCGAGCATGATCTGTGAAAGCTGAGCTCATCGGTATGGTATACCCTGTATTCAAAATGAATCTTGATGAGATGTGGGAGTTTAATTTCGACCGTGCATGAAACTAGGATTCTAGGCTATCTCGCTCAATCGCGTAGCATTTTTATTCCTGATTTGGCCTTTTTCAGCTTGTGAAACCTACTTTGCAACTCTAACTGGAGCGAGTCAGGGTGTGGGACCCACGTAGGAGTGTCGCAGGTACACCTGCAGCAGCCGTAGGTGGACCTGTGGCCAACCGTGGCTATGTAAAGACCAAAGGTTGCTTTCATAAGTCATTTTCAAGCTGCGCTGCGAAGGAAATCTGAGAGTTCTTCCTCAGATCTGCTGAGTTCGGGCAACTTTCTGCATATTCTGCCACCGTACAAGCGTTCTTCACTGTCCACAACCTTTCTGAGGTGATTTGGAGATTTGTTGTCCAGATATTATGGATCTGGATCAGTCAAGTAGTTCCCGCAGGACTACATCTGGTGTACGGAGGAGGGCTTTCGAAAAGCCTCAACACCGGTCTGTCAGACAGCCTCGTCATTTAGCGGAGGCGGTGATACGTCCTATCCGGTTTGAGGTGTCAGATGTCGAGGATGAGGAGGAGGATGTACCGATCGAGGTTCCTACTCCTGCCGTACGTGTTCCCCGTAGGGAATTGCCAGGTATTCAAGTGGCAAACCCAGATCTTCTAGGTGACTTGAGTAGGCATCCTTCAGTATACCTACATGCAAACGAGGTATGAAGTTAGATCTTTAATCTTCCTTATTTCCTATTGATGAGGAGTCAAGGATTCTGATGTTGATCTGCTTTTGATGTAGGTTTCCGACTTCACACAGCCTCAAGGGAACTGGTTTAGCATCCACTCTATGTACCAGGATTTTCATGATGACTATAGAGCCATTGTACATGTCTGGGGATTTGGGATGTTCTTTTCCATTATTCCCGTCATTGTCCACAGGGTTACCTCAGGGCATTGTCTGAGCGGTGGTTTCACTGGACTCGATCACTCCATTTTCTCGGATCTGTGAGGTGATGATGATCTTTGATGGATTGGCGGTTTATCACAGGTATGGAGTATGGAGGGGATCTAGTGCCTTGCGGTGGATATTACCCTCACCGCCGTCCGATGCTTATTGGGAGTTCCATTTTGGCGCTCAAAGGGGGGGACTGTCAGACAGTCCTTTGGCGTAGATGCTATAAAGCATGTCTTTGTTGAGTGAGCCCATACCCGATGATGTGAGAGTCAGGGACCGTATTCTTCAGCAATTATTCTTGATGATCATTAGGGGCTTCTTCATAGCAGATAACTCCTCTACGGTGTCCTTCACTTTGATCAGCGCCACTCGACATGTGGACCGTATAGGAGAGTATGATTGGGGTTCCTACACCTTTGCCTACTTCCTCAGGGGAATGTGCATACGATCGCAGGGCCTGACCGGGGCTTGGTTAGGATTTTACCCATTTCTGCTGGTGAGTGTTTCCCTTGTCTTTTCCCATGTATAGGTTAAGAGCGTTGACTGACATCAGATGTTGCATTTGTGTTGGCAATTTTGGGCCTATAAGAGGCTTCCATGTTTTCATCCTGTGAGCGTGCTAGATTTAGACACCTATCCACAAGGACGGAGATGGCATCATTCCATACTGGCAAAAGTCCCTGTTGTTGAAGGTTTCACTCATTGTTGCCTACAGCTAGAGTTGTTGACAACGGATGTCATCACATGGGTTCCCTACTCTAGGGAGCATTTGGGAGTTGGATATGAGGATGGGTACCCGACTGGAGTAGAGTATGTTATTTCCACCCACAGGATTCCTCTCTTCGTAGATGGAGGATGGGAGCTCTATTTAGGAGAGCGTGCTATCAGGAGCAATACAAGAGAGATCCGTATGCCGATCTTGCCTCCCGCCAGGCGTTATTAGCCTGTTTCATAGTCACTTGTCATTGACATCCCATTGTTGGGGATTGGCGGTTTTACATTGCCAGAGGGCCCCTGGTCTCAGGAGATGTTCCAGCATTGGTGGATCCCTCGTACTATTGGAGCTCAGACCCACACCACACAGTTTATGGGGGATATAGTTCCAAGATCCGTGATGATGACGGATTAGCTAGCCTGTGTCAGAGATTCGACTCATGTGACACTGATTGATAGATTGACCCGGCAACTGGATCAGACACATCTTTTCATTCGGCATTTGGGCAGAGATCCTTCAGAGGCAGATACTTTTGATCCTTCCAGCTCTGGCGCTGGCCCCTCAGGTGACCCATATGGCTTTGCTGGTGCAGATCCTCCCTTGTATAGGCCTGACATCCCTGTAGATAGAGATCCAGTGACTCAGGAGGAGTTACATCAGGTGGACAGTATCGATGATGTAGACATCGACACCATTGACTTTTTCTGATGTATTTCTCATTATCTCTTTTGATAGGCCTCTATTTAGATGTTGGGTAGCTTCACCCCATTTCCCAGTATTTTAGCTATACAGAGATGTATTAGATGATGGTATACTTAGGAATGTATGTATAGTTTTCATTCCCTATATTATATTTCCATCTATTGTATCATGTATGTTATTATGTTATGCATATATATGTATGTCTAGAGATATTCAGCATTGACCTCTGGATGGTCTTATGACACGGCCCGTATAGATGTCTTCTTCAACAGTTAGCCGTATTGATCATACCCCACAATTTTTGGTGGTATCTAGTATGCGCTCATGGTATGATAGTATATCACCATCAGACATGGTGATCGTAGATGATTTGCTGCAGCATACTATGATCCTGTTGATGTTTCAGGTTCCCACAGGATTTGTAGAGGGTATGCTAGAGCATTGGGTATCAGAGAGGCAGGTTTTCCAATTTGGGACCCAGGAGTTGACTCCTACTTTGGAGGAGTATGCACGGTTGACTATGCTGCCGCTGGACAGACCTTACGTGCATATGGCTATCAAAGACATGAATAGACAGTTCATGACCCTCACCAGATTAAGACATAGAGTGGTACAGGATGAAATTACATCCGGCCACGTGATATCCCAGCGTTTTCTGTTTGACAGATTTGGCTCTGAGGATAGTTATGCACGGTATTCCGGGGATTTCACCACACTGGAGGATCATTGGCGTTCAGCCAGAGTGGATGTATTACTATTGTGCGTATTGTTTTATGTCTTCATGCCACAATATATGGATGAGCTAGATATCGGCGTCATTATGACAGTGAGAGCTCTAAGGGAGGATCACACCATTGTACTGATGATCATTGTAGAGACTCTGAGGTCAGCTACATATTGCTATACTTATCTGGCATGAGTGTTCACAGGTAGCTCGGTCATGCTGTACGTGTGGTTTATGTCACAGTTGAGACCGATTGGCACACTTAGACGGAAGGGGTTTTGTTTCACCAATGATATAGCCATGTCATACTCCTTTCAGACCGATTGGCATCGTGGTCAGCTTTCCTGGCAGGGATTAGAGATTTGTTTGCTATATTTCCGTGTTCAGGGCTTAGTTCACCCTACAGCTTCATTACTCATGCTCCAGGCATGGATTATCTCCCCTCATTTGGATTGGGGCATGATTACTTACCATCCATCGCCATGATTTGTCAATTTGACCGATTTGGGATTTTCATCCGTATGAGGCGATGAGTCGGTAACCGCGCGTCCACACCGTTTATCACGGAGGACAGATCCGAGTTGTATATGCCCTGTTGGGATCGGCGAGTTGGTTGAGTTTTACGTCGATCATCCAAAGTTGTTTCGCAGAGTATTTCGCATGGATGGAGGCAGAGCGCAGATCTGCCGGTAGTATCCACAAAGGCAGAGGCCGATTCTAATGATGAGGAGCCTATAGAGGAGGCTGATATTCCCATCGATGACTTGACTGCTGGGCTGCCAGCATTTGTGATGGATTCTCCCACCCCGAGTTCCACTGTTACCCAATATTCGGCACAACATTTGGAGCAGAGCTTACATTTGATGACCTATGATAGAGATCAGGCTAGGGCCGCGATGTTGACAGCTCTTGATGGGAGAGACGCCGCTCTGTTAGAGAGGGATGAGGCTAGATCATCCAGGGATGCATTGATCGTGGAACGGGATGCTGCCTTATCTGTTAGGGATGTGGCCATTGCAGATTTCACTTCAGTGAGATCTCAGATGACTGTCAGTCTTGCCGACATGAGTGCTTACATTGATAAGCATTATGCCATCATGCAGTTAGCCTATGATCTGCTAGCTCGTGTAGATACCCTTGGGCAGGAGCTTGCAGCGATACCTCCGTTTTTAGAGAGGGATGCCATGTTAGATCTGATTGTCCGCATATATACAGATTTGTAGATAGCTTTATATTTTCCTGCACAGACTAGCTTAGTCATTTTGTCATGTACAGCACATATGTATATATCAAACAGTATTATGTATGGTAGGGAAATATATTTTGATTCACTTCCCTTTTAGATATGCCTTGATACTTGCTTGATATTTGCCTGTTTCTCCAGGGCCTTGTGATCTTGATGCATTCTGAACTTATCCTTGATAGGTGGACATTGAGACGTCACAAGATCTCTCAGAATGGATCATTGATTTCTGTATATCCCTACCATCTTTGGTGTCTTTGGACTGGTATCTGTATGGAAAAGTAGAGAGGAGGGTGGTTTTTCCTCTCTAAGATTGACCGCACCACAGATGGTCGCTAGTACTTTTATTTGTAAGAAGCCTAGTTAATTCCATCTCTTATGGATTAGTATTGCTCTTTGAGGCACGACCGCAGCTTAGATGGTTAACGAATCTTCTATTTATGAGAAGAGGTTGGGTAATTCCATCCCTTTGATCTTAAACTGATGAAATGTGGTGAATTGAAGGTTGATCCCAGTACCGTGTGACAAATACTTTTGTTCTAGTAGGGGTTAGACTGAACCATAAATGGCTGCCTACGTACTACTATTAAAGAGGAGATCAAGTCTGCGTAGTTCGAACCTGGTGTAAGAGGTTCAATACTAAATTTGAAAGGCAGATGGCACTACAAGAAAACCGTCTAATTCTGACGGAACTAAGTTCGACGGACCTATTCCCTTGAAGATAATACTACTTCCAATGGATTATTTAGTCGAACATAATTCAGTCACAACTATAGTAATTGCGACAGATGTTCGTCGAAAATAGATATATCCATTTGGCGCCATCTTTCTCGCCAGCGCCAATCTTATATTCGACTGAATAGTGCTTATCCTCGACGAAAATTACGTCGAGGATACATTATGTACGACGGACGTAAGTTCGAGGGACATTCGGTCGGAAATAATTTTTAAACCTAATTAATCAGCTCGTCTTCCCCAGCCGCCCCTTATTCTCTCACTTTGCTCTCTCTCTCATTTCTCTCTCATTTTACGCGCTCGCTCACTTCATTCTCTCTCTCAATCTCACTTCTCTCTCACTGCTCTCATCTCCACCACCACCTTCGTCGCCAACACCAATGGTTCCACCACCACCACCGTTGGTTCCACCACCACCACTAGCAGCTACCATCGTTGTCGGTTCCACCACCATCACTGCCGGTTCCACCACCAGCAGACGCCACCACCATCGTCGGTTCCACCACCATTAGTGCCACCACCACTAGCAGCCACGCACCACCAGGCACCACCATCGATTTCACTTCTTTATTTTACGCATTAATTCAATTTCAAGGTTAGTTTTCTGCAAAACATTAGATTTTTAGGGTTAATTTGTTGCAAATTGTTAAATAAAAATTATTTTTGAATGTCTAAAAGTTATAATATTTCTGAAATTTGTATGATATTTCTAAAATTTGTGGCTGAATTTGTATGATGTTGTTGCTGTGAATTTGTGGGTCAAAAATTTAGGACTTGTTGTTGAAATTGGGAGTCTGAAATATGAAATTTGGGTCTTATTCTTCTTGTTTATATTGCTGAAATTGGAATTTTGATTTTGGAATGTGGATTGCATTGCATATTATTTAACTGCATATTATTTGGAATTTGGAAATTGTAGAATATTGATATTATGAAGTGTATATCATATCAAATTTGGGTTCCTTATCATAAAGTAACTGATTTTAAGACTGTTTTTAATCTTGATATATTTGCTATTTCCGACTGAATTTATGACAGAAATACTATCAAAATTATGAAATTGTAGAATATTTATGGGCCCTGCATGTATTGTATTAGTAATTAGTTTCCCAATATTAATAAATCATAAACTAAGTACCATTTACTTAGTTTCTAACTACTAAAATAAAATAAAATAAATTTAATTTAATTTAGTTTATTAAATAAAATAAATTTTAAAAATAAAATAAATAACATAATATAATACAAAATAGAGTAAAATAAAATAAAATAAAAAAACTTTGATTTAATTTAATAAATAAAATACAATTAAAAAAAATAAAAATAAATAAAAATAAGAAAATAAAATAAATTTAATTTAATTTAAATAATCTAAATTAAATTTAAAATAAATTAAATTTAATTAAATTTAAAATAAATTAAATTTAATAAATTTAATTTAATTTAATAAAAAACATTAAAAATTATATAATATAATACAAGATAAAATAAAATAAAATAATTTTAATTACAAAATCAAATTAAATTAAATTAAATTAGAACTTTTATAATATAATACAAAATAAAATAAAAAGTAATAAAAATTTAATTTAATTTAGTTTAATAAATAAATAAATAAATAAAATGATTTAATTTAATTTAATTTAATAAAGTAAATTTAATAAATAAATAAGCCAATTATATAATATACTACAAATTAAAATTAAAAAAAATATAATAATAAACTAAGTATGAGAGAATGTCGAACATTAGTCTCTATAGATTCCAAATAACAATTTTCATAAACTAAGTACCACTTACTTAGTTTATCATCATTGGCAAAATAAACTAAGTATAGCTAGAAGTGAATGTCGAACAGTAGTCTCTATAGATTCCAAATAACAATTCTCATAAATTAAGTACCACTTACTTAGTTTATCATCATTGGCAAAATAAACTAAGTATAGCTAGAAGTGAATGTCGAACAGTAGTCTCTATAGATTCCAAATAACAATTCTCATAAACTAAGTACCACTTATTTAGTTTATTATCATTAGCAAAATAAACTAAGTAGCATTTGCTTAGTTTGCCACAATTTTCAATATATAAATGCAATAATACTCTCCCTACATATATATATAGACTCTTTCTTGTATGCAGGTTTCGACATACCAGTTGCAGCTAAATAGTACTCCAACCGATTCCTTGGCAACAATTAAAAAAAAAGGGGTCGTAGTTCCTGTTTGTGTCCTATACTCGAATAATAAAGGTAATTGAATTACTGCAGACATTCCTCACTGTTCCATCATAATAGATGGCAACATCCGGAAGGAGTGCCAGTAAGTTGTTGAACAAAGTTCTAGGTTAAGAAACCCTCTAAATGATCGAACGATCACTTCTCCCATAGGAATGAATCATCTCCCCATATGGGTCCAATCCATGATATAAACAGCTTCTCACCACTCCGAATTCCTCAGATGGGTAGTTCTCACAGAACGTCTCACCTCTTGAATGAGAACTATCCATTTGAGGAATTCGGAGTGGTGAAAAGCTGTCTATATCATGGATTGGACCCATATGGTGAGATGATGTATTCCTAGCAGAGAAGTGATCGTTTGTTCATCTAGAGGGTTGCTTAAGCTGAAACTTTGTTCAATAGCTTAATGGAACTCCTTCGGGATATTTTCATATGTTATGATGGAACAATGAGGAATGTTTGCAATAATTGAATTAACTTTATTATTCGAGTATAGGACACAGCAGGAACTACGACCCTTTTTTTTTCCCGGTTGCCGACTCAAGTAGAGATTCCACATAAATTCTCATAAACTAAGTAGCATTTGTGTAGTTTACCACAATTTTCAATAAACTAAGTAGCATTTTCAATTATATATGTACTATACCTTGAAACATAGAAACCCATTTGACATACACTCAATAGGGGTGAATGTCGAACAGTCCCCAGTTTGGGACTGTTATTGGATGTTATGTCTCTCACTTAAGCCGGTGCAAATGCGAAATGATACATTTTTTTGTTATTTTGAGGATTAATCGACTGTTATCTCTATATGTTCTCCGAGTGCATACTTAGATTAAGTTATCTTAGTCTATTTCGTGTGCTTGGAGACCATGGGAGGAAATCTTTGCCGCAAAATTTTCTTAAAACTCATGAAACGTACTCAACGTGTTTGCACTAGTGACGAGACACATCCAATAACGGGATAGAAGCCTTACCCCTGTCCTGTAGAGATACTAGGTAAATCTAATTCACGCATGAATATCCAAATTAACTTAATGCGTACTTCTATGTAGTTAAAAATATCAGTCGACCGTAGTTGGATGTACCGTAGGATACCCAGTGATGGGAGGGGATTAGTCTCAGCTTATCATGTTGGGGTTTCAGATTTCTTAAACAAAGCACTAGAACGTACGGATGATCCGCACGGGAAGATGTGATGCCCATGTGTGAAGTGTAAAAATCTGATTTGGAAGAAAGTCGACGAGATTAAATTCAACTTATTTTCTCGTGGATTTGTAGATGGGTACTTCATATGGACTCATCACGGGGAATCAGAAGTGATTGAAAATATTGTGGAATAACCAATTCCACGGGATTCATACGTCGAAAACTATGAACCAGTTGAGATGTTGGTTGATGCTTATGGCCCTACTACTATTGATTGGGCTGAATATGAACCTTATTCAAGCAGTGTGAAGCAAGTGCCAAATGATATAGCTGCTGCCTTTTAAAAGTTGCTATCTGAATCTGGGGTCGCGTTGTATCCGGGAAATGATACGAACACCAAGCTTTCTGCAGTGACGAAGCTCTTACACTTCAAGAATGAGCACGACTGTAGTGAGAAAGGTTTCAATGATTTGCTCGCTATAATTAGACAGTTCTTACCCAAGGATCATACTCTTCCTGCGAATAATTACGAAGTAAAGAAGATGGTCAAGGGGTTAAATATGGGGTATCAGAAAATCGATGCTTGAGAGCAGGATTGCATGTTATACTATGGGGAGGGGCAGAGATAAGGGCGAGTGTGATATATGCGACTTATCGCGCTACAAGGTTACAAAAGCGTGGGGAAGGAGAAACATGTTCCCGGAAAATCTTACGGTAGATTTTCCACTTGGCATGAGAGAAGCAGACTATTCATGTCGTCTCATACGGCTCAACATATGAGTTGGCATCGAACAAGGGATGTCGTGCTGGTCATTTGACTCACCCAAATGGATGGAGATGAATGGAAGAGATTTGATGTAAATTATCCACGAGTTTGTGGAAGAAGTTAGGAATGTTAGGCTTGGCATGGCTACTGATGGCTTTTGCCCTTTTAATAATTTTAGCCAGTCGTACTCAGTTTGGCCAGTTGGTGGGTAAAATCTAATTACGCACAACACGCAAGTATACGTGGTCAACAAGTAATAAAGTGATAAGTAGAGTATCGTTCCCACAGAGAATTATTTAATAAAAATCACCAAGTACTAACCCGTAACCAACTCAATCTTATTTAAACGAATGAATTTCAAATTATATAAATTATACTATTAAATTCCACTAATTAAATTAAGACTATGGAGATTTAAGATCACAACTTCACTTATTGCTTCATTTAAGTTAACACACTTCTCATCAATTATTCTCTATCCCGAATTGTTAATCAAGAACACTAAAGTAGTATTAACCACCTCTCGATGCACTAATATCGTATTAACGTCAATCCACAATTAAGATAGAAATCCATTACACACCTTAATCAACTAACCCACTATATCTCTATGTGAATTACAATTGAAGAAGGTTGAAGAATAAGTTCTCTATCCGATTACATGCGATGTCAAGCATATCTCTACCTTAACACTCATCAAGTTTAAACTATTCACAAAATCCTGAACACATGCTATCATGATTAGATCTAAATCAATACTTCATCTCTCGAGTTTATATAGATTATCACGGTAATTGATAGCCAGTCAATTAAACAATTAAGTCCAAATCACAATAGACAATCCTCACAATAGAACATATCAATTGATAACGAAGCATATTAAAATAAACTACACAATAAGATCCATTGTAATCTCAAACAAAGAATTAGTTTATTGAATTAAAAGTAAGAATCCACAATTGAATAATCATTAAAAGACAAAGATAGAAGAAGATAAGAAGATAAAATCCATTGTCTGTAGATTTGATGCTCCCTCCTTGCTCCTACTATGAATCTTCAATGGTCTCCAAGTTGCTTCAATCTCCAAAGCTCATAATAACTAGGGTTTTTCCCAAAATACTCTAATCTAATCTAATCTAATGGAAATCTTCCTCTAAATCCTTCTAATCCTTGTAAATCTCCTCCTTTTATAAGCCTTTTTATATGTATTTAAGTCCTCTTGGAAGTCCTTGAATCAAACAGCTCGAACCAATCCTTTCCGGACTCAAATTCGGACAAAAACTACTCAGTCTGCGCGTACCCAAGCCCCGTCTTGCTATTTGCCTTGCAAATAGCCAGCCCCGGCTTGCTATGCTACTGATTTCACGCCCAGGACCCCAGCCCTGGCTGGGTCCTAAGGCACAAAAGATCCAGCCCCAGCTTGCCCCCAATCTGCCAATTACTTTTCCTATTGGAACCTCCTCTGCTAAAACTGCCATAACTTTTAAACCGAGAGGAGTTACGGGGGCTTGCCACCTATCAAATCGAAGCTATCGAAGAGCCCTACAACTTTCATTCTTTGAGGTTTGAGAAATAACGAACGGATGAAGGTAGAAATTGGACTGGAAGTGACTGCTATGCAAATGACCACCCAAAATAGTGAAATTCAACGTCCGTTGGTACAAATGTCATAACTCTTGCATCCGAACTCCGATTGGAATGATTCAAGATGTTTTGAAAAGCTACGAAGACGCTCTACAATGTAGTTCAAGTTCCAATCCAAGAACATGAAATGAACATGAAAGCCCAAATAATGTCCGGATTGCTTTTCTTTGCGTTTTCCTACCAATTCTTTGTGATTTCCTTGCTTTTCCTTACCAATAGTCGCTCACACCACTCCCAAACATATCACCTACAACATGAACACAAAATGCATGAAAAGTAACTAAGAAACATGAGTTTAAACAACTAATTCAAGTAATAGATACCGGATAAGTAGGTATAAAACCTACTTATCACCAGTTATTATGGTCGCTTATAATCTTCCACCGGTAATGTGCATGAGGGATCCATATTTGTTTTTGACTTTACTCATTCTGGGGGATAAGAGTCCTACAAAAGATCTTAATGTGTACCTTCGACCGTTAGTGGATGAACTAAAGATGTTGTGGGAGACAATGGTTCAGACGTATGATAAATCAATATGCGAGAATTTTGTGATGAAGGCATCCCTGTTATGGATTATCACTGACTTTCTGGCTCTTGGGATGGTTAGCGGTTGGTTAACTCACGGGAAGCTGTCCTTTCCAGTGTGTATGGGGGATGTGCAAGGCAACCAGTTGCAGCATGGGCGGAAATGTAGTTTCTTAGGAACTGCTCATAGATTCTTGCCTCTTGATCACAATTACAGAAAGATGTCTACACAGTTCAATAGAAAGATAGAGAAGAAAGGGGTTGTTGGTCGGCTGTTGGGAAGTGAGGTCTTGGAGTGGTTGAATCAACTTGATTTTCCTTTGCCGGGGAAGGAACACAGTAAATTGAGAGCAGCCGGGTACGAGAAGACAAATAATTAGACACACTTGCCTATATGGTTTGAGTTGCCTTATTGGGGCACACTTTCAGTTCGTCATTGTATAGATGTCATGCATACCGAAAAGAATGTTTTCGAGAACTTGTTTTACACCGTGTTAGATGCGAGTGGTAAAACTAAAGACAATGACAATGCTCAAAAGATTTGGAGGCATTGAACATTAGGCGTAATTGTGGCTTCACCTAACACTCTGAAACCTAAAGCTCCATTTAGTCTTACTAAGCAACAAGTTGAAGGCGTACTCAGTAAGTGGGTTAGTGGGTTGAAGCTCCCAGATGGATATGTGTCGAACATAACACGTTGTTGTAATGTTGAGCAATTGAAAATTTCTGGATTCAAGAGTCACGATTGTCATGTATTCATGCAGAAATTGATTCTAATTGCATTTCGTGAGATGTAACCCAGAAAAGTTCGGATGCATCACCGAATCGTCAAATTTCTTTCAAGATATTTGCTTAACTATAATTAAGCTGTTGATGATGTCGGCGAGATGGAGAAGAATATTGTGCTTACCATGTGCAAGCTTGAAATGATCTTCCCTCCAGGATTTTTTGAATCGATGGAACATCTGCCTATTCATCTGCCGTATGAACTCAAACTTGGAGGACCGGAGCGATATCGGTGGATGTATCGTTTTGAGAGGTAATATATAAACTGTTATAATTGCTCTATCCTGCTCATATTAATAATACTTCACTAAGTCTGCATATTATTTATCGTAGGTATATGCGCCGATTAAAAAAAAGGTCAAGAACAAAGCTCGTGTAGAGGGTTCTATTATTGAACGATATACAGAGGAAGAGCTTGTCAACTTCTGCTCATTGAATTTTGACGATGTTGTCTCAACGAAACACAACCGTTTAGCAAGGAATGAGGTTGTTGGTCCAATGACTCATGCTGATGATGAGTTAGTTGTATTCACATATCCGGCTAAACCATTTGGCCCTGAGACTCTGACTTACTTAAGCGAAAAAGAGTTGAAGATTGTATCTACACATGCGCTTCTAAATATGCTCGAAGTATCATCATACATCACGTAAGTCTAAGCTTATTTGCTCCAGTTAGTACAATTTACAAGTGTAGTCATCTCTATATATGTTAAAGACATTTTACTAATATCGCAGTTCATTCGAAGAGGAAGCGTATGCTTCTAACCTAACTTTTACTGCAGTAGAATTGGAAACATTCACTTATGCTAATTTCCAACAGTGATTTAAGAAAAGGGTTGAAGCGGAGAGTATTTCTGAGAATTTTATAGATGTCATCCAAGTACCTTACAAAGTTGTTAGTTCTTTTCCTGGTTACATCGCGAATGGGTATAGATTTAGAGTCGATGACTTGCATGAACTCACATCAGCCAATTCGGGGTTGTGGTGTTTAGGAAGTCGCTATCAAGATTCTGAGTCCAATTACTATGGTCGTTTACAGGATGTATTTGTGGTCAATTATCCCGGCGGCAAAAAGGCAGTTACATTTAAGTGTAGCTGGTTTGATACTGAAAAGGGGATTAAAGTTGATCGTAATAGAATCACAACAGTGGATATCAAGTCGATGTTAAATTCTAATGACGTGTACGTGTTAGCAAGTGAAGTGATTCAAGTGTATTACGCTCCTAATGGCATAAATACTTGAAGCCCCTGGTACACAATAGTCACTACTAAAACACGCTCATTTAATGCTGATAACATGTTTGGTATGGATGAGGCATTACAAGAAGATGTGAGCAACCCATTGGACGTAGTGTTCCATGCTGAAAATGTGGTGAGTACTGATGCCATTGACGTACCTAACGATGAGGATGTCAAGGCCACCGTACACATGAATTATTATGTAGTCGTTGAGGATGATAATGATGACGAAACTGATCTCGAAACTAAGGATGAGGAAGATACCAAATCCGAGAATGATATACACGTTAATTCTGATGGGTTTGATGATGTGTGTAATTGAAAATGAGCTTTCATATTAGTCCTTACCACATGTTATTAAACCTTACATATTCATAATCTACCAATTTTGTTAATGCAGTAGGATATTCATGGCTAGACATAGCGGTGGAGGTCGCCAAGGTGGTGGGCGATCCGGTACTGGAGATGGTAGCCACGATGGAGGCTCTTCTTTAGGCGCGAGTAAGTTATCTTAACTAGGATTTAAATATATCTCAAGCTGCATTAATTACAATGATTATTGAAGTACTATGTTAAATACAATTACTACAGATGCACCTCGTCGACGACACCGAGGGACGAACCTCAGTATCTTTGGGTGTCTGCAGGCAGTGCCACTTACAGTACCGGTGGATGTCGTTTCCCAGCAGTAAGTGTTAATATATTCCTACTATTTTTATCAGTTATTGCAAAACACAATTCACATAACACATATTGTTATACTTTTTCTGTAGTATACTAGACCCGGTGGCTAAGCACACCCTACATGCGATTTGTTTGATGCATCTCCTGAGAGGGTGCAAGCGGTTCAGTCAGTATGCGTGGTACGATGCCACTTTTATGTAGACCATCTTGTAGGAGTTCCACGTAAGTTAAGCATATTATCACCACATAGTTGTATTGGGATGATGAAATCAAATGTTCTTAATTTTAAATAATCATTTGTTATAGGTTTATTATCGATTTGACCTGAGCATCTCTCAGTCAGCTGGCGATGTTGTGATTGAGCATCACGTCGCTGTGAATTACTCTGGATGGCTGTATGAGATGCGACAGAAGGCATCCCGGGCAGTTGTGGACTAGCCTAGGACCACCATCAGAGATCATCAGCCCCGCATAGTCTTCGATTTAGCCTGGTAGGCTATGTGTGCTCACTGGGAGGCTGATGACTTCAAGAAAAAGTCCGAGCAGGAGAAGAAGAACCATGGTCAGCTCCGGATAGTACACACCACTGGTTCTCAGTCGTTCGAGGAGACGAAGATGGTAAGTGCGTTGTATTTAGTTATTTATGTGTCAAGTTCTCACACAAATACTTAAGACCTATTTTATGAATGTTTGTATTAGGCATTGGGGAGGACCTTGGGCCGAGATCCTACCATGCTAGAGTTTTGGGATCGAGCCCACACGCCTAAGGGCAGCGCGTGCTTTGTCTCGAGCGACTTTTAGCTATCTGGGTAAAACTTATCTTACTATTTAGCTTTTAATAATATTCAATCGTAAATAAAATGATATAATTAACATACGTATACGAAATACATTACAGGACCGATTTTAGAAGCTTCGGGACGAGTGTATAGCTGAGCTAGAGACTATTAGGAGGGGTTTTGAGCCGTTAGATTCTGCCACCCCTCTTCCCGATATTTTATTAGATCGGGATGAGGAACTGAGACTATGGGTCGCGTCTCAGGATCCCCATAGTAGCAGTACTGACAGATATCGAGTGTTGGGTCTGCCGAGGATACCCGCATATACACTTCCTGGAGGTAATATTTTTTTATGTTTCACGAAATTATCCGAATTTATCACATTATATAAATTATTATTAGTAATCAATTTGTATCTCTTTATAGGCTCCCGGCCGGCCAACGTTCGAGAGCAGCACATGTCGGACCATCTCATTGATGAGTGAGTTTTATACTCATAATTGAGTGCGTTTGAGCTTAATCTTTTGGTTGATTTTAAGTGTTTGTGTCTATTCATGCATGTTTTGTTAATTTTTTTGTAGGAATTGGGACAAAAGTTACTTGGATCGGCGTTAAAATGGTGGCTAGATTAGCGTTTTGACTTGCCATTTACAATGATCACTTCGAGAGCCAATTTGAGTATTTATTCTGGACCTTATTTTTGAAAAACTTAAAGAATGAAAGTTGTAGATCTCGTCTCCTCTTTCCGGAACATCTTGAATCATCAAAATCGGAGTTGAGGACGAAGAAGTTATGGCCATTTTCCCAAAGGGCGTCGGAGTAGAAAATTTCAAAAAAAATTGGGGCCATTGAGGCGCCCATTTCGAGCTTATTTGCAGTGTTGAGGGCGCTAATGGGCGATGTTCGTATGCGTCGTGCTTGACCTTTGGGGAGGTTTGGGAAGAGGTTGAGTAAAGGCTTGGGCGCATTTTGGGGTGAATTTTGACACCTTTTGACTCTCAAATTGGATTGGGTTTGTTTCTAAGCTAAAAATTGGACTTGTAACCTATAAATACATGATGTAAGGCATAAAATAAAGGGAGATTACATAGATTAGCTTAGATAAAACACTCCATTAGATTAGAATATAAACCCTAGTTCTTAATTAGCCATTGGAGATTGAAGCAAATTGAAGAAAAACTTTGAAGATCAAGAAGCGAAGAGCAAGAGGGAGCATCAGAGTTGCTGACAACAGATTCTATTCTCTTCTCTTATCATACTTTTATCTTTTAATGTCTATTCAATTGTGGATTCTTGGTTTTAATTCATTAATTATGAACTAACTCTTTTATTAAGATTTCAATTGAACCTTTTATGGCTATAAATTAGTTATTTGATTTATTCAATTATTTGTGTCAAAGTGAGTTGTTTATCTTGCCTTATGCTTATTGATTAATTATCTGATCAGTAATTACCTTGTTACTCTAGAAGGAATTGAAAGGGGAATTCTAGGGTTAAAACTGGGCATGATATCATGTGACTTAGTTATTTGCAAAGTGAATAATTAGGTTTGTGAATTGAATGGAAATATACATTCATTGCGTGTAACACATAAGGAATTGGGATTGAAAAGAGTTTAATTCAATTGTTTTGCATAGGAATATAGCAAGATTAATCTGGATTAAATAGAAGGCAATTGATCACTTGGAAAAGGGCTTTTGGCATTTGAGAATTTCTATTAACAATTCAGTAGGCATAATAATTGGGATAATTGGATAATTGATTTAGAGTTCATAATTGGGGATATTGAAGTCTTAATCATTATTTATCTGAATTCATTCAAATCTTAGTTTTGTTTATTTGATTTATTTTAGAATAATTTCTTTTAATTGTTAATTTAGTTTTCTTAATTAGAAAAATCACAATTTACAGTTGTTTAAATAAAATTGATTTGGTTAAGAGTTAGTATTTGGTAATTTTTATTAAATAATTCATCGTGGGAGCGATACTCTACTTTCACTTTATTACTTGTTGATTGTAGTGTATACTTGCGTATTCATTGATTCGAAATCGATCAACAAGTTTTTTGGCGTGAATTCTTAGGGAATTAATTTAATAATTTTTTACAATATTAATTTCAATCAAATTAGTCTTAATTTAAACATTTTTATTTTTATTTTAATTCTCTTCTATATTTCTCTCATTTTAGGTACCATGGATGACTTTGAGTATCAATGGCCATACGTTCATGGCTCGACCAAAGGAAGCGAGGATTGATGGACTTAATACATCTTCTATAGAGCCGATACAAATTGAGGCAACTTCGAAGGCGTTGGAGGTTATCGCATGACCCAATGAGTCGAAGGATGGCAAGAATGACTCGACCGATGGAAAAGAGATTAGCGGACTCACGACACTTTCGGCATTGGCGGACACGGTGTCATAATAGCTAAGAATATGGAAACATGGAGTCCACCATCCACGCAACAAGTTTACGCATTATCGGCACAAATTGAGACACTTTCAAAGATGGTCGGCGCTTTTGAAGCACAAGCGTCGTCAAAGTGTGGCGGTTACTTGTGATTATTGTCTTTGGAAATCATATGAGTCATCAATGCACCATCGGTTTGAGTAGAGTGCGGTATGGTGGTGATTACCCCAATAATTATGTCTATCCCAACAACTATTATCGAGTTGGGGGTATCACCGGATTTTTCATGGAGTAACAATCAAGCTCAAGATCAAGCGCAGAGAGACAACAAAAACACATCGGATTTCAAAATCGGACTCAACAACAACGAGAGAGGAAATCAAGTTTGGAAGAAACCTTGGAGAAATTTATTAGAGCTTACGAAAAAAAGAGCGAGGAACAAGACAAAGTATTGAATCAAGTAAATTTGAATGTGAAAAGCCAAGGTGTTTCATGGAACCATACTCATCAAGATCAATTTTATGCTCCAAGTCCAGCGTACCCACCGGTTCTCGTGTCCACCTCCACTACAACGGGAAGAACATTCAAATTTGGAGGAAGCTTTGTCCAAGTTCATAGCTTCATGTGAGGAGAGGAGGATTAATCAAGAGATATTGAGTCAAAATTTTATGAACCAAAGCGGAACAACTAACCAATGCCTCGAACATTTGTCCTCAATACACTTGGCTCTATGACATGGATGGCGAGGCCCGATGATGAGCGAACCAAATCTCACTGGCCGGATGTGCCAAATGATATAGATGTTGAAAGAGAGGAAAGACTTGGAGACCAAGAAAAGGAGATCGGCAAAGATCTAACTTTGAGTACCAAGCGAAGATGAGCCAATTTTGATAGTGTCCCATGTACCTTCTCCACCAAAGTTCAAGAATCAGGCGGTTTTGCAAAACCATGCCCAATTGGAAGTCGTGTCGTCGGCAAAGCTCTTGGTGACGTAAGAGCTAAATACGGTTTGTGGAGTCATGGTGGGATGAAAAGGAGAAGATAGAGGAAGATTCCATTATGTTTATTAAGCTTTGATGCCCTAATCGATCATCGACATAATGGAGAAAACACCTAGTTGTTGGGCGTTCTTAATAGGGAACCTATCTCTAAAAAGAGCATGCTAGGTGACTTTAATTCTAGGGTCATTACTAATGGGAACCTCCAAAAGAGACATTATTCTTGATGGATGGAGGATTCCTCAATTTTTAAATGAGGGAATTGGATAGAGAATTGAAGAAGTCGGTGAGACTATAAAAACAAGCGCTTATTGGGAGGCTGACCCAAGTTTAATTTTTATTTTTAGTTTTTATTAGGTTTTATATTAGCAGTTTTGAATTTGCATTTTTTTAGGATTTAATAAAATTGTTTCTATCATGGTTTCTGGGTTATTCAAGTCAAATTCAAGTGTGGTGCCCAATTTGTTCCATGTGCCTAGCATATTCTCCAAACTTAGCGGACAAGGAGGAAGATTGCTATATTTTCAGGGAAGTCCTCTGCTTTAATTTTTTCTATTTTAGTCATTGAGGACAATGTCTAGTTTAAGTTTGGGGGCATTTTAGTGTCGTATTGCATATAGTTAGTTATCTTCATGGTAGTTCATTTTTTTTTATGTGTTAGCATTGTTTTTTTAGGTTGCATATAATACATGGTAGTTATTTGCATATTCATATATGTGTTGCATTAGTATGTGTTCATGTAGTATAATTGCATTTTTTTTTTTGCATGAATCTATGTGATCGGTTGGTGTGGTCTTAGCTCGGCCTATGATAAGATTGGTTTTGCATGTTAACTTGAACAGTGTTGATAATTGATGATGAGTTCTAATTTTAATCATGATGATAATCTGAGCTGTCTTAAACTTATATAATAGGTTAGCACTTAAAGTTTAACTATTTTAATCCACTTGGTTCAAGGGTTTCATAATTTGTTTTACGAGGAAAATCTTGGTTAAAATTTAAGGAAATTAGTGAAGCTGGCGGTAAAGGTTGGAATAGCGTAAAAGCTTGAGTTTGGGGAATCTATGGGATATATATATATATACAAAAAAAAAAAAAAAAAAAAATGAAAATGATGAAAAGAAAAAAAAAGAAAATCGAGAAAAAAAAAAAAAAAAAAGAATAAACAGTGGCATGCTTGTCTAGTTTGTGGCCTTTGTTACTTGAGTAAGTAAGCAGGGGATTGTCTTTACACTAGCGCCCTAAGGTCTTAATGGCTTGGGAGTCGTGGTTAATTGAAAGCTTCGTTAAGGTAGCCTTTGAAAAGCCTAAGGGAATAAGACATTGCACTGACCATGAGAAAAAAATGAATAAAACACGAGAAAGAGCAAAAATGCCCTCGTGGTTGAATAAAAGTATAAATAAATCTTGTATTTACCCTAAGACTTGGTAATTGCTTAGTTTTTACTTAGGAGTTGTCATGTTCACAAAAGTAATTGAATTGGGCTGAAATTTTCCTTTTAAGAAGTTTGTTATGTGATTATCTTGAATTGTGGTTGGTTAGAATGGTTAACAAGCACACACGCACAACATGGGTGATGATAGGTTTGGATTGACTAATTGGTTAGAGTTATGAATTTTAACTTGATTGGATATATTGTTTGAGTATCATTGGTATCTTTGAGGCATGTTGCTATATATCATACTGATTTATTACTGGGTTCGTAGGTATATTAGGAAGTAGATCATGCATATGCATTCATGTAGTTAAGTTAGGTTGTTTATTTTTAGTTCTTTTGTGTTTTTGCTTGAGGACAAGCAAATGTTTAAGTTTGAGGGTATTTGATGAGTGAGTTTTATACTCATAATTGAGTGCGTTTGAGCTTAATCTTTTGGTTGATTTTAAGTGTTTGTGTCTATTCATGCATGTTTTATGTTGTTTTGTAGGAATTGGGACAAAAGTTACTTGGATCGGCGTTAGAATTGGCTAGATTAGCGTTTTCGACTTGCCATTTACATAATGATCACTTGAGCCAATTTGAGTATTTCTCTGGACCTTATTTTTGAAAACTTAAAGAATGAAAGTTGTAGATCTCGTCTCCTCTTTCCGGAACATCTTGAATCATCGAAATCGGAGTTTGGACGAAGAAGTTATGGCCATTTTCCAAAAAGGGCGTCGAATAGAAAATTTCAAAAAAATTGGGCGTGGCCAAGGCGCCCATTTCGAGCTTATTTTTAATGGCTTGGGGCGCTAATGGGCGATGTTCTAGCGCCGTGCCCAGTATTTATTTGAAGTCTTTTGGGAAAAGTCTGGCAAAGGCTTGGGCGCGTTTTGGGGTGAATTTTGACACCTTTTGACTCCAAATTGGATTGGGTTTGTTCTAAGCTAAAAATTGGACTTGTAACCTATAAATACATGATGTAAGGCATAAAATAAAGGAGATTACATAGATTAGCTTAGATAAAACACTCCATTAGATTAGAATATAAACCCTAGTTCTTAATTAGCCATTGGAGATTGAAGCAAATTGAAGAAACTTTGAAGATCAAGAAAAGCGAAGCAAAAGAGAGGGAGCATCAGTTTTGACGACACAGATTCTATTCTCTTCTCTTATCATACTTTTATCTTTTAATGTCTATCAAGTTGTGGATTCTTGGTTTTAATTCATTAATTATGAACTAACTCTTTTATTAAGATTTCAATTGAACCTTTTATGGCTATAAATTAGTTATTTGATTTATTCCAATTATTTGTGTCAAAGTGAGTTGTTTATCTTGCCTTATGCTTATTGATTAATTATCGATCGATAATTACCTTGTTACTCTAGAAGGAATTGAAAGAGGAATTCTAGGGTTAGAAGCGGGCATGATATCATGTGACTTAGTTATTTGCAAAGTGAATAATTAGGTTTGTGAATTGAATGGAAATATTTGTTCATTAGCATGTAACACATAAGGAATTGGGATTGAAAAGAGTTTAATTCAATTGTTTTGCATAGGAATATAGCAAGATTAATCTGGATTAAATAGAAGGCAATTGATCACTTGGAAAAGGACTTTTGGCATTTGAGAATTCATTAACAATTCGAGTAGGCATAAATATTGGGATAATTGGATAATTGATTTAGAGTTCATAATTGGGGATATTGAAGTCTTAATCCTTATTTATCTGAATTCATTCAAATCTTAGTTTTGTTTATTTGATTTATTTTAGAATAATTTCTTTTAATTGTTAATTTAGTTTTCTTAATTAGAAAAATCACAATTTCTGAGTTGTTTAAATAAAATTGATTTGGTTAAGAGTTAGTATTTGGTAATTTTTATTAAATAATTCCTCGTGGGAGCGATACTCTACTTTCACTTTATTACTTGTTGTGTATGTGTATACTTGCGTATTCATTGATTTGAAATCGATCAGGAGGGTTCAAAACCGGAATGACTGGTGATTTGATGATCAAAACTAGGATGTTTGTTTGATGGTAACTTCAGACATAGTATCGTTTCACGATGTCCGAGTTGATAAGCTGTGGAAATTCATCGCCATCCATTTCCTGCAGTCTGAGAGCACCTCCTGTCAATACTTCATTGACAACAAATGGGCCTTCCCAGCTAGGAGCGAATTTTCCCTTAGACTGATCTTGGTTGTCAATGATCTTCTTCAAAACCAAGTCATGTTATTTGAACTTCCGTAGTTGGACTTTTCTGTTGTAGGATCGTGCAATCCTTTGCTAATATAACTGATAATGGAAGATAGTCGCGGTTTGCCTTTCGTCTATTAGAGACAATTGGTGATACATGTCTTGTACCCATTGATCTTCATCCAACTGAGCATCCATTAACACTCTGAGGGATTTCATTTCCATTTCTATGGGGAGCCCTGCTTCCATCCCATAGACTAATAAGTAGGGGGTTGCCCCAATGGAAGTTCGCATGGAAGTTCTGTAGGCTAATAAAGTAAGAGGCAAGAGGTCAGGCCATTCTTTGTGATTAGTGGACATTTTCTGCATGATCTTTTTGATGTTTTTATTAGCCGCTTCAACAGCACCATTCATCTTTGGCCGGTAGATGATGGAGTTAAGGTGTTTGAAGTGGAATTTTCTGCATAACTCCTCCATCATTTTGTTGTTGAGGTTCTTAGCATTGTCTGACACAATGACCTCTGGTTGTCCATATCGACAGAGGACATTGTTTCTGATGAAAGCAATGATGACTTCTTTAGTAACCCTAGGGAAGGAAGCTACTTCTACCCATTTGGTGAAGTAGTCGATCATGGTGAATATGAATCGATGTCCATTACTGGCTTTAGGCTCGATGGGCCCGATCACGTCCATTCCCCACATTGAGAAGGGCCATGGAGAACTCATATTGTTGAGTTCCCTTGGAGGGGCGTGGATGGAATTTCCATGAATCTGGCATTGATATCACCTCTTGACGTGATCTTCACTGTCAGTTTTGAGTGTAAGCCAATAATACCCTGTTCTGAGGATCTTCTTGACAAGTAGGGGTCCGCTCATGTGAGGGCCACATACTCCACCATGGATCTCATCCATGAGTCTCTAAGCTTGTTATTTATCCAAACATCTAAGGAGACCTAATCCTGCATCTCTTTTGTAGAGTGCATCTCCGCTTAGGTAGAATTTCATAGCAAGTCGATGAATTCGCCTCTTCTCAGTTAGGCTCGCGTCAGCGGGTGTAGATCCATCTCATAGATACTCCTTGATGTGCTGATACCAAGGGTTATGGTTGGGAGGTAGTTCATCTGATACTTCTCCAACATAATTCCCATAGACTGGAGCCTTTTGAAGTTCAAATGTAATGCTTGGCATGTTTTCATTGTCAAATATGTAAACCAAGGAGGCCAACGTTGCTAATGCATCTGCAAAATCATTCCTATTACGAGGAATGTGTAGAAAGGAGATTTCTTCGAACTCCAAAGCCATCTATAAAACTTGTCGATGGTAAGGTAGCAAATGTAATTCTTTGGTTTGATAGATTATTGTGGATTGTCTAATTACCAATTCGGAATCCCCAAAGATAGTTAACCGCCTGATGCCCATAGAACGAGCAAGTTTTAGCCCCATGATACAACCTTCATATTCAGCCGTGTTGTTGGTGCTGACAAACTACAATTTGACAACGACGGGATACTGTTCCCCCGTACCGCATACTAGAACTGCTCCAGCTCTAGAACCTTCTATGTTACCAGCTCCATCAAAATACATTTTCTACGTACGACATGTATTTATCTTGATGTTGTTCTTTGAATATCATTACCCTTCATCGGGAAGTATATTTCAAGGGTTTGTAGTCCCCTCGCAGTGCGGCGGCCGATTGATCCGCAATTCCTTGACCTTTGGCGGACTTTTGCGTCACGTAGATGATGTCAAATTGCTGTAGGATCAACTGCTATCTGGATAGTCGACAATTCGAAGATAAGCCATGAACACATACTTAAGAGGATCCACGTGGGATATGAGATGGGTTGTGTGACCATGGAGGTAATGTTGTAACCTCATGGAAGCCTATGCTAAAGCATAACAAGTCTTCTCAATCAGAGTGTACTTGTGTTCACTGATGCTGAATCTTTTGTTGAGGTAATAAATAGCCCTTTCTTGGCCTCTATCATCTTTTTACCCCCAACATACAGCCCATGGCATTGTCATTAATGGACAAGTACAGGAACAGGGGAACTTCATCCCTGGGAGGTACTAAAATAGAAGCATTAATCAGCTGCTCTTTAATGGTAAGGAAGGCTTTCTGACACTCATTGTTCCATTTCATGGAGGAGTTCTTCCCAATGACTTGAAGATAGGCTCACGGAGTTCTTCGTGAGTTAAGAAATGAAACTGCTAATGAAGTTGATTCTTCCCAAAAATCCCCGTATTTCCTTCTTTATCTGAGGAATGGGCATTTCCTTGATGGCCTGGATTTTGGTAGGATCCAGTTCAATCCCTTTGTGGCTGACTAGAAAACCTAGCAACTTGCCTGACCTAACACCAAAGGCGAACTTAACTGGATTCAACTTCAAGTTGTACCTACGCAACCTATTGAAAATCTTTCTCAGATGCTCTAAGTGGTCTTCCTCCTTTCGGGATTTGACAATGATGTCATCCATGTAGATCTCTATCTCCTTAAGCATTAAATCGTGGAAAAGAGCCATCATAGCTCGCTGATAGGTTGCCCCGACATTGATGAGGCTGAATGACAACCGTCTATAACAAAAAGTCCCCCAAGGCATGATGAAAGCAGTTTTCTCACGATCCTCCTCAGTGACGTCATATTGAGAAGTGTTGTCAATAAGAATGTGGATAAAAGGCACAGGAAAGCTATCGTTAAGGCAAGCTTTGTTTAGATCCCGATAATCCACGCAAACTCGCACCTTTCCTCCTGGTTTAGGCACAGGAACAATGTTGGATATCCACTCCGAATATGTAGACACCATGATAATGCCAGCTTGAAATTGTTTCACAATTTCTTCTTTAACCTTCAAACTCCACTCAGGTTTCAATCGCCTGAGTTTTTGCCTAACCGACTTGAATCCTTCTTTAATGGGAAGGCGATGAAGAACAATGTCAGTGGAAAAACCCACCATGTCTTCATGAGACCATGCAAATACATCCTAGAATTGGGTTAATAGTGCAACCATGTCATTCCGCTAATTTGTGGTAAGGTCTGAACCAATTTGGATTAGCTCAGGGTTGTCTAAGGTTCCAAGGTTGAAAGAAGTGGTTTGATCAAGATTGGGTTTGGGTTTGTCACATGACCCATTCCTTAATCTCCGAGGTGTCTCAATGTCCTCTTGTATGTCCATCAAGTCCGAGTCCAACTTTGCATCAAAGTTACTGACCCTTGTGGAGAGAAGGCACCTCATCGCTGAAGTATGCAGACACATCTAAATTCAGAGTCCTAAAACAGAATATGCTTTCACTTAATATATGAAACTGTTTGATCATACAAAAGTGTTAGCATGTACTTGATAAAATAACTGCTAGTACTGTAAAGAAAAACAAGCAATTAAAGTTATCTACAGGGCAGAGGGATTTGTTGCCCATTTTACCCTCGTCGACCAATGCATGGAGTGCTGCACCAATTATCGAGGGCAAAGTCCTGATGGACTGCAATGATGGAAGGATCGTCATTATTCTCCTTCTCCCGAATGATAACCATGACATCTGGGCAATCATCGTCTGGGGTGTATCTGTTTATATGTTCATAATGAACAATGATCCGTATGCCTGACATCATTAAGGCGATGTCATGTTTACGTTTCCGTTCCTGTTCTTCCACTCCGGGATCAGGAATCAACACCTCTTTTGCTTTGATTGCCACTGGTTTAGGAAACAGCATGGCCACAACATGGGCTGACACCTTTACTGGAGATTGTATCAACTCATGAGGTAAAAGTATAGAAAATCGTCGTGCGGCGGAAGCTTGAGGAACCTGCTTGTACTTATGACGATTCCTGTGACTGGAACTGGCAGAATAACCTAGCTTGGCTGTTCCAATTTGACTGAACACTTGAATAGGGTTCTTAATACCCTGCTTACCTTTACCAAGCCCTTGTCCAGGTTGATGACCCAATGACATCATTTATTGAGTGGCCGACATAACCTCGGCAGAAATTTTGGGTATGGGAAGTGGCACTCCAATAGAATGGTATTGCGTGGTACTCACTTCCAGAGTATGAAAACTGACCGGTTCAACTTCTGAATTGAAGCTGATGATTGGTAGCGTTCCTTGTTTAGGACATTTCGGCTCAGCATTGATAGTGACTAGACTGTTATTGATAATGTATTTGAGTTGTTGATGGAGCGTGTAGGGAACGGCTCCAGCCATGTGTATCCATGGTCTCCCCAATAGCAGGTTGTGTCCTGAATCTATCTTGAGGACGTGGAAAGATACATTAAATGTATTTGGACCAATCTCAATTGGCAACTCAATCTTTCTAACGGAATTTCGTCGGTATCCATCGAAAGCTCTGATAACCGTATGGCTGCTTTGGATCCACTTGAGATTAACATTCATCTTCACCAAGGTGGCATAAGGGCAGATATTCAGAGATGAGCCTCCATCTATCAAAACTCCAGCTAGCATGTACCCGGAAGATAAAACTGCAATGTGCAATGGTTTACAATGACCGGTCCCTTCGGGCGATATATCGTCATCAGTGAAGGATATCACATTGTTGTTGAAAATGTGATCAACCAGATGTTGAAAATTTTCCACATCCACTGATTTTGGCAAGTAGGCTTCTTTCAAAACATTCAGTAAGATCTTTCGATGATCCTCGAAAGAGAAAATCAAGTCCAGTGTAGATAACTGGGGTGTAGCTTCTCATAAGCTTAAAACCACCTTGGCTTCATTGTGGCCCATAGTGCGGAGGAATTTTTCAATCTTCTCCATGGAAAACTTCCCATTTGCTTCGTAAGTAGGTTTCATAACCCGTTGAGGAAGATACAATGGATTTTCCTTCGACACTGTAGTAGTAGCATGAGACGTGGATCCTTCAGCTTCTCCATAATTCCATGGAACTTTGTGTAAGCTGGCTGTAAGACCCCAACTTTTTTTTAATAAAGATGATTTTTCTATAAATATCATTTTTGACTATTATGGAATGAATTTGATATAATGTTATAGTTGTGGGTAATATTTATAAATTTTGCTAAGTATACAAGTTGTTATAAAATATTCGATTGGTCGGGGAATATTCTTTTTGTCGGGAATATTATGCATAACGGCACAATCATTGGTGGACCCATAATGGAATTATTGTCGGATTGAGAAAAGCGACAAAAAATATTTTTTATAACTACGGCGGAGGTGTTATTGTTAAAACTATTGAACTACCCGGTAGTAAAAGTACAGTAATACGCGTGGTTGCATAGTAGCACACAGTATTGATTATTGATGCTTACGTGAGAAGTCACTCAGTTATACTCAATTATTGCTACAATAATTGCTACATCATATCTCTCATATTATTGATTCGATTATTGTCACAGTATCATCTGCTTTATATGTTATATTATTAAATCAATAATTGAGACAACAAAGTTATTCATATTATTAAATAACAATATTTACAATGTCTAGAAGTTATGCCAAGGAGAGGTTTGGTCACCTAATTGCGCACCAATAGGGAGAAATCCTTATTAGAAAGCCCCCTCTTTCCTGGGAACAACCTGGTTGCTAAATATTATGAGTTATAATATTAATGATTAATAAGTTCATGTTGATTAAAGATGAATTTGATAGTTTCATTGTGTTGGAATTATTTGTGTTAGTAGAAATCGACATCTATTCCGATGATAATTGATGTCTGGAGGTTATATTATTCAATTGGGTATTCGGGGAACTTTTCGTGTCAGAGTACTATTCATGAGTTACTATTCACGAGTTACTATTCATGAGTTACTATTCACGAGTTACTATTCATGAGTTACTATTCACAAGTTACTATTCACCCGATTACTATTCACTCTAGTATTGTGCATTCGGGTATTTGGGTACAATATTATTCCATGAGGAGATGTGCTAATTTTTCAGACCGTTGGTTGAAGTTATATTAGTGAATCAATATGGACCGCTGGTGGAAAGTTATAATAGTGAATCAATATGGATCGTTGGTTTAAAGTTTTAATAGTAAATCAGTATGGACCGTTGCTTTAAGTTTTAATAGTAAATCAATCAACAAATCCGCTTAAAAGTAAATCAATTTGGACCGTTCAGGAATTAGTTACTATTTAATCCATTCTTCTATAAATAGAAGCTCATTCCTTCATTATTTCTTACGAATTCACTGAAACTCTAGAGAGAAAAATTATAGAGAGAAAGAAGAAGAGTATTCTGCTACTTCACTACTTCGATATCTAGTGTCTTTTACGGTAAGGGGTGTTATTCTTTCTTATTCATGAAGAGAACTTCTGTTATTCCATTCTTTATTATTCTATTGGAATAACCTGTATACGCGGACTCCCCTATACTTGGTGAAATCCTTATGTTATTCCATTCTTTATTATTCTATTGGAATATCCACATCGTGTGTTTTATCTTGGGACTGGTTCCGTCTTTATTATTCTGTTGGAATAACTTTTGTAGATATGCCGAAACTCCCTATACTTGGTGAAATCCTTATGTTATTCTATTCTTTATTATTACATTTGGAATATCACATGCATGCGTTTCATGCCGGACCGGGTTTTGTCTTTATTATTATGTTGGAATATCTTTGCATGCGTTTCGCGTTTTGGGACCTAGTTTAGTCTTTATTATTACATTGGAATATCCTGTCTGCATGCATTTCTGTGGGACTGGTTCCGTATTTATTATTCGTTGGAATAACTGCTGTGCGATCTATCACATGCACGGTGATTTCTTTTGTTATTCCATTCTTTATTATACTCGGTTGGTTAAAGTTTTGACTTCTATACTCCATGAAATTAGTGGAATATCCTTGATAGTTGCGCTTCATCCAGTATCTTTTCATGGAAATATTTTTCTGAGCATTCTTGAATTTTACTCTACAAAGAAGTAGCATGTTGACAATTTGGACGTTATTAGTTCCTGGATAAACTAATTTTTGAACTTGTTTTTATTGAATTCTTATATCTTTGTCATCATCCTCATGTTTATATTTTTGAAAGTCATTTGCGGCCTGTAGTGCATAGATGGACTTGGTATGATTATGACCATGAATTATTCGGTATAATCATGACCGTAATATTACAAATGATGTGGTAAAAGTCCTCATTGGCCCGTAGTGCTTTGATGGACAGTTGTTGGCATGATAATGACCATTAATTAATACACAAATATCCTTGGCCCGTAGTGCATGGATAATTTATGGTCGTGACCCTAATGAATATCCTCGTCAGTAGTATGCGGGGATGATGTGGATTACTTATTGTTGAGTCTCAGCGATAAAAGTGATGAAAAACTTTTTAAATCATAAAAGATAGTAGATTTTATTCTCTACTTGACTCTTTTAATGGATTGCTTATTCCGCTGTAGTTAAACTTGTTTTCTAATGTATTGTATCAGTTTAACATTGTTGAAGGCTAATGATAATTTATCCTACATTATCTTAGTCATAATATTTCTTACTGGGCTAGTTGAGCTCACCCTTTCTTTCACTGTTCTCTTCAGGAAATGAGAACGTAGCAGGGACTAGTCGGGGAACGGAGTGATGGTCCAAATGATAGTATTAGTAGTCCTCACTATTCTGTTAAATAGTGTGACAATAAATGTAATGAAGACTAATGCTGAGAGTGGATATTGTCTAGAAGACAATATTTGTATTAAAACTCACAACTTTCTTGTTGTATATTAAAGATTGTATTTGTATTCTGCACCATGTATCTGGCGACCTAAGATGGATGATGTATACCTATTTTGGGGGCATCACACAGGCAACAGGATATTGTGGTCTGAAAGGTAAGGAAATTGGCTCTGGAGCGGCCACTTTCAAAGGTTTGTCATCTCCTTTGAGTTGAATTGATTGTATGGGAAACACTTTGAGAATCTCATCATCCACTTCGGATATAACTACTACTAATCCCTTCCATTTGGTAGGACATGCATTCCCGCCCTTGATTTGCACAGTGTAATCATCTACCATTTGCAGGACACCGCTATCAATAAGATTCTGAATGAGATGACGGAGTGCCCAGCATTCTTCTGTGCTGTGACCACGAAAATGTGAATGATATTGGCACACTTTATCAGAATTGAAACGTCCTGAGAGGGGATTGATTGGAGGCAGAAGGAAGGTAATTCTTCCTTCTTTGATCAGCATTTGCAATATCTCCTCCATAGATTGGCCCAGATAGGTAAATTCTCTCTGATTGGCAAAATCCTAAAGGGCTTTAGCATTTGCTCTCTTTGCAACCTTATCCTCCATATCTTCGCTTTCTGAAGGTGGTGATGGAGCATTCATAACAAATGGAAGGAGATAAACATGTTCCTGTTTAATTAATTGGCGTGTGACTTGATGCTGATGGGTCACCAGTTTTGTCAATTGCTCAATTTTCTTGCAAAGAGCTTTCATCTTTCGTTCCACGGTAAATTGGAACTTTGCATAATCCCATTTGTCAACACCGTCTTTGAGGGTTTGGGATGATTCACCATTAGAATTGGGACTCTGTCCAGTGCTCCAATTAATCATGTTGACCTCTTCTTCTTTATGTTGAGGAAGAGGGTTGTCTTACACATGAGGTTTATCTGGTTTGGTGACCACGATCTCACCGTTGTCTATTAAATCTTGGATCTTGTGTTTCAAGGCCCAACAATTTTGAGTATCATGTCCAGGTGCTCCAGCATGATAAGCACACTTCCGAGTAGCATTAAAACCCCTCCCATTAGGGTTGGCTGGTGGAAGAAGATGTGTAATTTTCTTCTGAGTAGTCAGAAGAGCAAGAATATTCTCGAGCAAGTCCCCTAAGGGTGTGAACGTCCGAGGACGCTTTGCATCTCCACTCTTAGGCAATGGAGGGTTTGAAGATTGTGCTTGAAAAGGGGAGTAGTTTCTCCTCTGTATAGGCATGCTTTGATTGCCTTTTTGACCTTGTAGTATCAAGGAAACATCCTCTTCTTTCTTTTTATGGACCCTTCGGGGGTTGTTTCCATAAGATCCGGACTGGATGTGCTCAGCAACAACTTTAAGAGCGGCTAGGTCTTGAATTTTACCAGACTTCAATCCCATCTCAGCCATCTCTCCGTGCTTAATCATTTTAGAGAATGGTTTGCCAATACTAGCTAACACTCTTTCATAGAAAGGAGCTTCATGTACATCTATGAATGTTATGATCATTTTTGATTCCGTCATGGAAGGAATAACTTGAGCAGCAAGGCGCCTCCACCTTTAAGCATACTCTCTGAATGACTCATTAGACTATTTCTTGACCTTGGTAATTTGGTACCAGTCAGGAGCCATTTGAGATTGAAAACTGTATTGAGTGAGGAAGGCATGAGCCAGCTCTTCCCAGCTATGGATCTTTGAGTTATCTAATCTGGTATACCAGCTCTTCAGTCAGACTTTTCTGAAACAGCTGCATTCTGAGCTTTTCATTTTCCGCATAAGATCCAAGTTCTCCAATGAACACTTTTAAATGTGTATAAGGATCCCCTAATCCGTCATACTTTTCAAAATCAGGGGTTCTGAATTTCTCTGGATTATGAACACCAGGGAAGATGCAAAGGTCAGCATATGAAACACTTCCATGTGTTCCAATCCCTTTGAGAACACGGATAGTTTCCTCCATTTGGAGTACTTTCTTCCTGATATCATCGGTGTCTGGATCTCCTTTGAGACGGGTGTTTTCAAGGTCTTTGTTTGTTGTATCCAACGGAGGTTCTAGATTTATTTTACCTAGACCTTGTGTTCCTCTTTGTGTAGAGGATTTTGCATGCGGAGGCATCTTTGTACCCTGAGTGGACTGATGCAATTCTTTAAACAAGACAGCAAAATTTGTGATTTGCTGACTTAATCCGTCAAATTCTTCATAAGAAACAGGATTAGACTGGTCAGACGAAGACATGATTGGCTGTAGGCTCGCGGCCTTTTTAGATTTTGAGCGAGTAACAGGCATAATGATTTCCCTACAAAAGACTTATGTAGTTTAGTCTTAGGGTAATATAAATGTTATCATAATATGTCCGTTTTAGGAATGTTGTCTTACAAAATCGGGTGTTAATTGATAACATGCATGCACAGAAAATCTTCATATTTTCCATTACATAAATATGAGCATAGAATAAAATTACAAGTAAATGATTTTACAAGTAGTTGAAAATGGAAAGCATGAAGAGACTTTCCTCCGCGTTTGGTTTATCAGAGGTTGACCTATCTTAGGGTTTCTCTCGCGGCTTTTTGGCATGAAGATTCCCAGATCATCGCAATCTACTTGACGGGAAATAAATCCGATCTTTCAACTGGAGCGAATTTGGGTGGTGCCTTTCCTGAGCCCCGTTGGAATTATTCTTCCTACGAGTCCAGTAATCAAACACTGATAGGATAGCCTCCTGATGGAGGAACCACACAACATACATTCACATACAATGTGTCTCATTGTTTATGAAAATGATGACATGTGTGAAGCACTAATATCACAGATAGATATAGTATAATGGAGTAAGTAAGATGCATTCGTATACATTCATCATAAATGTAAATGCAACATTCACACACAAGCATACAACATTTTTGAAAAGCTTGGAATAGCGGCTTAAGCCCTCTTACTGGAGTCCCCAGCAGAGTCGCCACCTGTCGACGTCGGGATTTTTAGTGTCCCTTTTCGTTACTTGTTCTTTGGTGTTCTCATGTTAATGTGAGATTTGTTTGAAAAAAACAAGTGAAAAAGGTCCGACATGTATAATGTCGATGATTTGACTTTAAGAGTCGCTAGTTGGTGTATTTAACTGGTTGCACCAACCCAACCGAAATAGGTTTGCACATTGACCCAGTGATTTGGCACTACTAAACGGGTCTGTGAAACCGAGATTCATTTTGGGTCCAGGGGCTTGATTATGCGGAGGGAAGGTGTTAGGCACCCCCCAACATCCGTGTTGCCACGGTGACCCCCACTTTTCAAAGAAACTGTTGTATGAATGTGTGTGTGTGTGTGTGTGTATGGATCAATGTGCAATTATTTGGAAGTAGTGCTACACCTCGTTCGCACCTATATACAAAGGGTTTGAATTTATAGAAAAATTTAGTTTTAAACAAGATATAGCAATGAAGTTTTATAAAAAGAGGTTTTTCAAACCCTGTGCTGAATAGTAATTGAGGCCTTTGATACTTCCATTTTATTATTAAATGTTCAGTTTGTTTGCTTTTATTTTCGAGATGCGAAGCATCTTCGAGAAAATAATATACAGCAATGCCGAACTCCTTATGGGCATGACAGCCATCCAAGGAAATTTAGACACTGTAAAATAATGTACAAGCTGCTCACAGCTGAAAAAGGTCCACCATGGGAACCGAATCTAAATTCAGTAAACTGAATCTGTGATCACATGATTCCTAGGCTCACATGATTCTGCAATTTGTATGGAAAGTAGTAAGCAGTTATATATATAAAAGCTGTAAATATATATATACAGACTTGATCAACCTCCACGAAGCAACTACATGGGGGATCAGATATGTAAATATATAAAAGCGGTAAATATATATATGGACATGATCAACCACCACTTAAGTAAACTCGGTGGGGACGAAATGTAAATAAAGTGTAAAAAGCAATCAAGCGCCACGTAAGTAAACTCCAAGCAAGACGGAATGTAAATAAAGTTAGCAAAAGGCCAATAAGTAAACTCCGTGCCCCGACAGAATGAAAATCACAGCACCAAAAGTCGGGCTAACGCACACAACACGACTCTCAATGTGTATAACAATGTGTGCTAATTTGAGAAGAAGGCTTTATATAATGTGAGAAGGCTTACAGTGGGCTGCTAATATAGACTTCTATGACTTTATATGGATAAACATTCAGCTCTCGCCGGATAAAAAAATAGCTATATGTGAGCTAACAAATGTTTAAAGAAGAGGAAACACTCAATATGGGTGTGTACAGAGTAAATTGGACAGGGCTTCCTCTCCTTTTTCTCTCCTTCTCCTCCTTCAAATGGCTGACCTCAAGGTGTATATTTATAGACTAGCAGCCGTAGTTACACCTGCGGTTGGTCGAGGTGTCCCTGGGCTTCGCGGGTCCTGTCGTCTCGAAGTACATGCACTGTAATGTCCGCTCGAACATGAAGAACTTCAATCCGAGCATCCAAACGAGGTATATGTGACCTTCTTCGGACCGCTTATGTCGAGAGTTACGCAATGACATGGATTAGAGGTTGTACGAAGTCAGGAAGAGGGGTCCATCCCCATGGTCTTCAAGCTTCAAATTCTATCCAAAGTACTGCCACGCGTAATAGTCACTCAGGATTGTTACTCCTCGATTCTTGTTAGACATTATTGTATGTATGTATGTATGTATGAAGTGTTGAGACGACATGCAGGTGTTGAAGGGGCAAGATGACGTTTGACTCTTCGCCCGGGTTATCGCCGGTTTAAGTTAAAAGCAGACGTTGCTCAAGGTTATATCTGAGATTGGACTACTTGTTGGTATGCCTCGATATCATCTTGTGAGAGAAAACGTTGAGGTGGTAAGATGACGTTTTGAATCTTCACCGGTTATCATCCGGTTTTGATTTGAAAGCGACGTTGCTCGTGGTTACATCGAGATTGAATTTTGCTTGTTTGTATCTTTGTAATGTCATCTGTGGGTGTGCCTGTCTGCCCGGTTTTAGCTCCGAGTCTGAGGTATGAGTGCCTCGACAGGAGGATTGATTGAAACTGATAGCATGTATTAAAAACAAGCATTTTCGGAGTTATCGTCGAAACTGTAACAGCATTCATTGGGGTTATCGCCAAGGACAAAACTCGGGTTATCTCCGAGGTTGGAAATGATCCTTCCGATGTGTGTTCTGGGGTTGGAAATGACGTTCCCAGGGTGTGTTCCGAGTTTAGAAATGACTTTCCTGGGGTGTGTTCCGGGTTTGGAAATGACTTCCACCAGTATCCGGAATGGATGTAAGCTGTCTTCCAAGGTTATCTCCGAAAGATGAATCTGCCCTCCTGCAATGTTAGTAACAGTAGTACAGAAAATTTCGAGTGTCTACAACATATATATGGACATGATCAACCACCACGAAGCACCTCCATGGGGGATCGGATGTGACGCCCCCAAAATAGGAATACATCACCCATTCTGAGTTGTCAATACATGGTACAGAAATAACTTATAACTTTCTTAATACAACATAAAAACTGTGAGTTTAAATACAAATATTGTTTTCTAGACAATATCTATACCCAAATAAATCCTCATCACAATTATTCATACATTATTTTACAAAAATGGTGAGGACTACAAAACAACTCTCTCTAGAACCATCATTCCATACCCCAGACTCAGTACTTCGCTACATTTCTCGCCTCTCGAGAAGAAAAATGGAACAAAAAAGAAAAGGGTGAGCTCAACTAGCCCAGTAAAGAATATTATGACTAAGATAATATAGAACAAACTATCGTTAGTCTTCAACAGGGAAAAATCTGATAAAATACAATAGACAACAAGTTTTAGATCAATATTCGCAGCGGAAATAATACTTCATAGAAGAGTTACGTAGAGAATGAAATCTACTATTATCTATGAATTTAACAGTCCATCAACAGTATTTTTATCCCTGTAACATCAATCAATGCACATCTTGAATCATATATTCATCTTTGCACTACAGGCCAAAGATATTCATCAGTCGGTCATGTTCATCTCAACACTTGTTCATCTTTGCACTACGGGCCAAAGATATTCATCATAAAATCATTTATCTTTGCACTACAAGCCAAAGATATTCAATAATATCATCATTTAGGACTGAGGATGATGAAAAATATTTTAAAGGAAACGAATCTAGTGAAACAAAAGAATAAATATTAAGGATTCGTATTTTAACTATTTCATGTCCAAAAATACCTCATAAATAATCATAGTGGAGTAAAATTCAAGAATGATCAAAACATGGATACAATCAAGGCTAGTATCCATAATAGATATTTTGGACAAAAAGGAAAATTTTCATTTTTCGATGAATAGTGTCGTATACGTGAATAGTGTCGTATACGTGAATAGTAACCCCGACACAAAAAGTTCCAAATTTGATTAAAATTTCAAACCAATATTTCGGCATAATGATATTGAAGAAAATAATATCATTTAAGAAGAAAATAACATCTCTTACCTCGAAAGAATAGTACTTATAGTTGAAACACCGGATATAAGTTATGACTTGAACTTGCACCGTATAGCAACACTCAAAGTATTAAAATACTCACAAGAATACGCTCAATATATCGAGATAGAAAGAGAGAGAAAACTTTAGTTTCTGGTGTGATTTTCAATTCTAACCTAAGCACCCTATTTATAGGAAAATGCTTAGAACACCAAAGCAGAAAATTTAATAAAATATTATTTTATTTAAATTTTTGTCAAGCCCACCTCTTGAATCTGCATTCAACATTTAAATCACATGGGGACACTCACCAAAAACGTTTTTCTTAAATAAAACAATTAAAACTTCCAAAAATCAATTATTTTTGAACTTCAATAATTCACAATAAATAGCCTTTTTATCAGAAAAATTTGAACCACATATCTTTTCCATAGAAAATTCCATTATCTACAACTTTGCAGAAGGAAATTTTTCCAAATTCTAAACATAAATTGACAGAAATCCACAAACGGGCGATTTTACAGGCTATAATCAAATTTTAGTCAAGAAATGGGGTCCACCGACATGTTTAACATGTTTTTAATATTTATTGCAACAAAAATACTCTTCCTTCTCATATACTCATATATCCCACATTCATTATAAAAATATCACCATTATTATATTATTAAAATAATATATTTAAATGAATTATTTTATCAGAAAAAGATAAAAAATTAATTTTCAACAATTGTCACATTAAAAAATTTCTCCATCTATATCCATATAAAATTAATATTTTCCTCATCATATAAATCAATAATTAATTATTCACAAATAATATTACAGAATCACAATACTGACAACCAGGCCGTTCCTAGGATAGAGGGGGTTTTTCAATAAGGATTTCTCCTTACTGGCGCACAATTAGGTGACCAAACCTCTCCTTAGACAGAACTTTATAGACATTGCCAATAATGTTATTTAATAATATTATTCAGATAATATGAATTATTGCTTCGATAATGAAAAATACTGTGTAATGACAATTATTGAAACAACAGTAATATAAAATATCAACGTAGCAATTATTGAATCAATAAAATAAAATCTTTGAAGCGGTAATTACTTTAACAATTATTGAGTAGTGCCTTCTTACGTAAGAATCAATAATTGGTGCAATACCGTAGTGCTACTATGTTTTAACCAATTTAGTATTCCAACAAAGATTAATTGGTAATAACTTCGTTTGTTATTTATAAACAACTTATACTTGTCGTTTTCTTCATCCATTCGCTTTCCGTTATGGGGCCCATTAAAGTCACAGCATACAGTGCATTTAATATTCCCCGACAAAGAAGAATATTCCACGACCAAACGAATATTTTATAACCACTTGCTTATTTGAAATATTTGCGTAATTTACCCATAAGTATCCACATTAATCAAATCCACCCTTACTATTTCAAAATAATAAATAGAGAAATTAAATTTCATTTATTAATAATTTGGGGGTCTTACATCGAAATGTAAATAAAGCGAAGAATGTATCAACCGCCACGTAAGTAAACTCAAAGGACTAAATATAAATAAAGCGAAAGAAGAGGCGATCAATGACCATGAAGTAAACTACAAAGTAGACGAAATATAAATAAAGCGAAAGAAAAGGCCTCAAGTAAACTCTGTGCCCGATGAAATGTAAATATATATATATATATATATATATATATATATATATATATAGCGATAGAACGCACCTAGGATATAAAATCCAAAGCTCATCGGATATGTAAAGACAAAAATATCTATATAAATATATATATAAAAACAATAAACGCTCCGGATGTAAAATCCAGGCTTATTGGATATGTCCGACGGCAATATATATATATATAAATATATATATAAGCAATAAATGCTCCGGATGTAAAATCCAAGCTCATGATGTAGTCGACAACAATTTATATATATATATATATATATATATATATATATATATATAAGCAAGTAAACGCTCCAGACATAAGTCTAGGCTCAATCGAGGCATAACTCGATAATATTAGTCCATATATATAATATATACATATATAAGTATATATATCTGCATGTAAATGAAAACCATGGACCGAAATCAGGGCGCATACGACACAACAACACGACTCTCAATGTGCAGAATAGTGTGTGCAAAGATGAAGAGAAAGGCTTTATAGAGTGTGAGAAGGCTAACAGTGGGCTGCCAAAGTAAGCTTTTATGACTCTAGATGAATAAACACTCAGCTCCCGCCGGTAAAAATGTAGCTATATGTGAGCTAATAGGTGTTTAAAATGAGGAAGCACTCAATATAGGGTGTGTACAGAGCAAATTGGACAGGGCTTTCTCGCTTCTTTTTTTTTTAAAATGGCCACCCTAAACCCTCTATTTATAGAGGGGAGAGCCGCAGGTGCACCTGCGGCTTCTCGGGGTGCCCCGGGCTCCGCGGATCCTGCCGTCTCGAAGTACGTGCACTCGTGCTCTGTGATGTCTGCTCGAACTTTCAAAACTTCAATTCGAGCATCTGAACGAGGTATACAAGACCATCTTCAAACTACTTTTGTTGAGAGTTATACAATGACATGGGATTAGAGGTTGTACGAAGTCAGGAAGAGGGGACCATGCCCATGGTCTTCAAGCTTCAAATTATATCCAGTGTGCTGCCACACGTAATAGTCACTCGGGATTGGAACTCCTTGGCTCTTGTGGAACATTGTTGTATGTATGTATGTATGAAATGTTGAGATGGCGCATTGGGATTGAGGTGGCATGATGACATTTTGACTCCTCACCGGGGTTATCTCCGGTTTGAGCTGATAGCAGACGTTGCTCAAGGTTACATCTGAGATTGGACTGCTGCAAGTGTTTGAATTCCACAAGGTCATCTGTAAGTGTGCATGTCTTCCCAGTGTTAGCTCTGGGTCTCTGGTATGATGAAGTTGATCGCATACATTTGAAACAAGCATTTTCAGAGTTATCGCCGGAACTGCAACAGCATTCCTTGGAGTTATCGCCAAGGACGAAACTCGGGGTTATCTCTGAGGTTGGAATTGATACTCCCGGTGTGTGTTCTGGGGTTAAGACTGAACTTCCGGTAGTATCCAAAATGTATGCGAGCTATCTTCCAGGATTATCTTCGAAAGACGAAACTGCCCTCCTGCATTATTAGTAACAAGTGTGCAAAACATTTCGAGTGTCTACACTTAGGTTATTTAACTATCTCACCTAATGTATAATTAGGATATAAAGCTTTCCTTTTTAATGAAATCTATAAATATACAATCATAACTATGTATATACATATATATTTAGCCATACACCACTTCACATATGTGATCACATATTAAATCACTATATAGCACAAAGTTTAAAATATCAATAATGTATATACATATAAAGTGACTTGAAATTTCTGGTTATTACATCATCCCCCACTTATAAGAATTATGTCCCCGGAATTACACATAAGGTTACTCAAAAAGATGTGGATAATTTTCCCTTATCTTTTCTTCGAGTTCCTATGTAACTTCTTCAGGATTTTGGTTCCTCCAAAGAACTTTTACAGAATGTATAAACATATTTTGTAACTTTTTCTCTTTTTTATCTAAAATTTCTACCGAAAATTCCTCGTACGACAAATCTGTTTTTACCTAAATTGGTTCGTACAATATCACGTGCTTATAGTCAGGCTTATATGGTCATAACACTGACACGTGAAACACATTATGAATATGTTCCAATTTAGGAGGTAGCGCTACCTCATATGCCACTTCGCCTATCTTCCTCAAGATCTCAAATGGTCCAATAAATCTCGGACTCAACTTACCTTTCTTTCCAAATATTATCTTCCCTTTCTAGGGAGATACTTTCAAAAATGCTTCCCACCTCAAAATCTCTCTTCTTGCGATGTAAGTCCGCATACTTCTTCTGGCAATCTTGAGCTTCTACCAGTCGGGCTCTTATCACCTTGATGATCTCTACTGTCTACTGCACTAATTTTGGTCCCAACAGTCTGCGTTCACCAACGTCATCTCAGCATAAGGGCGTTCTGCATTTCCTCCCATACAGTGCTTCGTACGGCGGCATTCCAATGCTGGCGTAATAACTATTATTGTATGCGAACTCTACTAATTGAAGATGCTCCTCCCAGCTACCCTTGAAGTCCATTACACAAGCTCTGAGAATGTCTTCAAGTGTTTGAATAGCTCTCTCACGTTGCCCATCGGTCTGTGGATGATACGCGATGCTCATCCATAGCTGCGTCCCTATTCTTTCTTAAAGACTCTTCCAGAAGTTTGACGTGAATTGCGGATCTCTATTCGATACAATAGATATCGGTACTCCATGTCTCGAGATAATTTCTTTGATATATAATTTAGCTAGCTGGTCAAAATTATACCTGATCTTGATTGGCAAAAAGTGAGCTGACTTTGTAAGACGATCTATAATCACCCATATTGCGTCGTGTCCTTTTTCAGTTGTTGGAAGTCCAACCACAAAATCCATCGTGATGTGCTCCCATTTTCATTCTTGAATTTCTAATGGTTGTAGTAATCCACTCGATCATTGATTCTCTGCCTTGACTCTCTGACAAGTTAGATATCTGCTGACGCATTTCATAACCTCTCTCTTCATGTTTGGCCACCAAAAGTGTTGACACAAATCATGATACATCTTTGTGCTTCCTAGGTGTATCAAGTAACTCATACTGTGCGCTTCTTATAAAATCTCCTCTCTTAGTTCTGGTACTAACGATACCCAAATTCATCCTTCGAGTCTCAGCAGTCCGGTGCCATCAATATTGTATTTCAATGTGTCACCTTTAGTTAAGCGCTTCTTGATGTTGTCGCAATCTTCGTCCTTCTCTTGTGCCTCTTTAACCTTATATAATAAGGTCGGGCTTGCTGTTACTGTAAATAATTTCTCATCGGTCTCCATCGGATACTTGATTTCCAATTCCAATCGTTCGAAATCTTTCACTAACTCCTCTTCAATGGTCAATTTTAGTAAATTCTCCCTACCTTTTCTACTCAGGGCATCTGCTACTACATTTGTTTTGCCTAGATGGTACAGCATCTCACAATCATAATTTTTGATCAATTCTAGTCATCGGAGCTGCTTCATGTTTAGCTCCTTCTGTGTGAAGATATACTTCAGATTTTTGGGATCCGTATATATCTCACACTTCTCGCCATATAAATAATGCCTCCAAATCTTCAAGGCAAAAACTACCGCTACTAACTCCAGGTCATGAGACGGATAACCCTTCTCATAGTCATTCAGCTGACGTGAAGTGTTGGGTAAAATCTAATTACGCACAACACACAAGTATACATGGTCAACAAGTAATATAGTGTAAATAGAGTATCGTTCCCACGAGGAATTATTAATATTAATTACCAAATACTAACTCTTAACCAAATTAATTTTATTTAAACAATCCATTTAAGGTTATGAATTAAATTATTTAATTAAATTAATCCTAATTAACACTAGTTAAAAATCAAATTATGGAGATTTAAAATCAAAATTTCACTTATTGCTTCACTTAAATTAATACACTTCTTATCAATTATGCTCACTATTCTGAATTCTTAATCAAGAACACATAAGTAAATATGACCATCTCTCAATGCATCATACTTAAATTAACTTAAATCCACAATTGATAGAATTAAGTAGAACACCCTAATTAACTAATTCAATATATCTCTATGTGAATTACAATTAAAAAGAATTTTAAGCACAAGTTCTTTATCTAATTACATGTGATGTATAGGCATATCTCTATCCTAGACATAAATTATGTATTCCAACGCCATGCAGAAAATACAATCAAATGTTATTATGATCATATCTAAATCTATAATTCATCTCTCGAGTTCGTATAGATTATCACGGTAATTTTTAGCTTGGCAATTAAGCAATTCATCACAAATCATAACAGACAATCCAAGAATAATCACAATAATTAATATATAAGCATACTAAAATAAACTATGCCATACGATCCATTGTAATCTTAAATAAAAGATTTAGTTTATGATTAATGAATTAAAACTAAAAATCCACAATTGAATAACCATTAAAAGACAAAAATAGAAGAAGATCAAAAGATAGAATATGTTGTCTGTAGATTTGATGCTCACTCCTTGCTCGTACTTTGAATCTTCAATGGTCTCCAAGTTGCTTCAATCTCCAAATCTCATAAGAACTAGGGTTTTGGTCCTAATCTACTCTAATCTAATCTCATGAAATCCTCCCCAATCCAAGTTATAATCATGTATTTATAGTTCTAATGGAAACCCTATCAAGTTAGGCAACTAACAATCCTATTCTAGCTCAAATTGGACAACATAACACCAAAATTAACTCTCTCCCCGCCGACCGGCGCGCCCAGTAACGCTTCTAGGACAATTTGGGCATGCCCCGCACTACTATAGCAGAGAATTTGATGGTTCGGCATGCCTCGCGCCGCTTTTAGTTCATTTATGGCGCGCCCCGCGCTACTCTGTTTTCTGCTGCAATGCCCTTTGGTAAAACAGGCATAACTTTTGATCCACTAGGTGTTACTTAGCCTTCCACCTATCAAATCGAAGATATCGACGAGATTTACAACTTTCATTCTTTTAGAATTGACAGATTCTAGCCGGATTAAGATCGAAATTGGGCTTGAAGTAGATGATATATAAATGGCAAGCATGACAACTCTTAGCTTTGATCTTTGTTGATAAAAAAGGCCATAACTCTTGCATCTGAGCTCCAATTGGGATGATTCAAGATGTTTTGGAAAGCTAAGAAGTAGATCTAAAATAAAATCCAAGTTCCAAGCCAAGAACATGCATCTAACTTGGTGTTAAAATCCCTGAATCTTCCCTTCTTGCATTTGCTTGCATATTTTAGTCCAAAAAATGTCCGAATTGATTTCCCTTGCTTCTTCATGCCAATGTTGTGTCATAGCATACAAAATAACATAACATATATGAAATACACACACAATGCATGCAAAGTAACTATAAAACATAGGTTTAAGCAACTAATTCAAGTAATAGATACCAGATAAGTATGTATAAAACCTACTTATCAAATACCCCCAAACTTAAATAGTTGCTTGTCCCAAAGCAACACAACATAATGAAATTCAAATACAACTACAATATATCTACAAATCTAGTAGTAAGATAGGACATAGTCTAATCATACAGCCTTAGAGAAATCAATCAAACACGATAGTATATCATATTTATACCAATCAATAACTTCCTAATCAATCATCAAATCTTAAACTGTTATTACTAATATAGTGCATTTTTGCTCAACAACCATACTAACTAATATAATGCTAAATACATCACACAATAGGCTTCTTTAAATGCATAACACAGTGTAAACTCACGAAATTCAAGAACAAGCTAGATCAAACTAAAGTCAAACATTTACCAAGTTTAAGAGTCCAAACGGGATACTTATGCTTTATTTTTCATTACGGAGGCTTTTTGCTCTTTTTTCGTTTTATTCCTTTTTTTATATAATAAACTTTTATCATGGCTGTGCAATGTCTTATCACCTTAGGCTTTTTAATGCTACCTTAACGAGCTTTCGACCAATGACTCCCAAACCATTAAGGCCTTAGGACGCTAGGTGTAAAGACAATCCCCACGGGCTTACTTACTCAAGTAACAAAGGCCACAAAACTAGACTAGCCACGGTGTTTATTCATATTTTTTTTCCTTTTTTTTCAACTCTAAAGCTTATATATCCCAAATTTTCCCCCAAATTTAGGTTCTTGTCTAAATCTAGCCATCTCTGCCTATTCATGTCTTTCTTTCATTCAAACTAGTATTATCCTTAAGAATTCCAGTATGTGTCAATTTAAACTTAATCAGTCAACAAGATTGTTTCTAACGTGCTAACTTGATTATACAAGTTTCAAATAGAAAAAGATTCAATTCATAATAGGAGATCATATCAAAGCATAAATAATCAATTCTATACTTGTCTACACCATTCCAATCTCATCATTGGCCAAAATAGACTTTTACTATCTAATAGCTAGATTTATGCAATGTAACCTATCTACACTGAATGCAACAATTTAAAGCAATTTTTTATTAAAGATAAGCTAAATAACATGTTAACATATGTGATAAACACTAAACTAAAAAAATAATACTAACTATATGCAATCAACATGATTATACTAAATATGCAATCCTAAACAATAAGAACAATCAAGTATACGTGGTCAACAAGTAATATAGTGTAAGTAGAGTATCGTTCCCACGAGGAATTATTAATAATAATTACCAAATACTAACTCCTAACCAAACTAATTTTATTTAAACAATTCATTTAAGGTTATGAATTAAATTATTTAATTAAACTAATCCTAATTACCACTAGTTAAAAATCAGATTATGGAGATTTAAGATCACAATTTCACGTATTACTTCACTTAAATTAATACACATCTTATCCATTATGCTCACTATTTTGAATTGTTAATCTAGAACACATAATTATATTTGACCATCTCTCAATGCATCATACTCAAATCAACTTAAATCCACAGATGATAGAATTAAGTAGAACACCCTAATTAACTAATTCACTATATCTCTATGTGGATTACAATTAAAATGGATTTTAAGCACAAGTTCTTTATCTAATTACATGCGATGAATAGGTATATCTCTATCCTAGACATAAATTATGTATGTTAACGCCATGCAGAAAACACAATCACATGCTATTATGATCAGATCTAAATCTATAATTTATCTCTCGAGTTCATATAGATTATCACTGTAAGACCCCAACTTTTATGAATAAAGAATAATTTTTCTCGAAATATATTTTTGAATATTATGGCGTGGATATGATATATGTTATAGTTGTGGGTAATATTTACAAATTTTACAAGGTAAGGAAGTTGTTATAAAATATTTGATTGGTCGAGGAATATTCGTTTTAATAAGGAATATTAAATGCGATTTCACAATCATTAGTGGACCCCTAACGGAAGTATTGTCGTAGTTAGAAAACATGTAATTATCTTTTATAAAAATAACGGCGAAAGTTTTACCGTTAAACTGTTGAACTACCCGGTGGTAAAAAGTACGAGAATCTGGCGTGGTTGCATAGTAGCACACGGTATTGATTATTGATGCTTACGTGAGAAGTCACTCACTTATACTCAATTATTTCTATAGTAATTGATGCATAATATATCTCATATTATTGTCACAATATCAATATTTTAAATTATTAAATCAATAATTGAGACGACAAAGTTATTCATATTATTATTTGTTATACTGACGATGTCTATAAAGTTCTGTCGAGGAGAGGTTTGGTCACCTAATTGCGCGCCAATAAGGAGAAATCTTTATTGGAAAGCCCCCTCTTTCCTGGAAATGATTTGGTTGTTAAATATTGTGAGTTATAATATTAATGATGAATAAGTTTGTGTTGATTAAAGATGAAATTGATAGTTCCATTGTGTTGAGATTATTAGTGTTCGCGGAAATCGACATCTATTTCGATAATAATTGATGTCTGGAGGATATATTGACCAATCGGATAATTAATCGGATAAATGAGCAATTAATTGCTATTAATTCACATGCTTATAACTATTTGTTCACATGTGTGTACTATTGATTCACATGCATGTACTATTAGGGGAGGTGGTGCAAGATTGATAATACTTGCATTACTAAATTAAAAATGGAGGTATAGATGAAGGTACTATACTGTAACTATTTTTTTCACATGTATAGAACTATTGATTCACATGAATTTACTATTGATTCACATGATGTACTATTAGGGGAGGTGGTGCAAGTTTGATAATACTTGCATGACTAAATTAAAAATGAAGGAAAAGATGAAGGTATTATATTGTAATATTTCGAGCCCCAAAATGTGCAATTATTGAAACTATATTTTTCTATAAATAGAAGGTCATTCTTCTTTTATTCTCACCAATTCACTAAGACTCACAAGCGCAATTATAGAGAGAGAAGCTATAGAGAGACAGAAGAAGATAAGTCTGCTACCTCACTATTCCAGTATCCAGTCTTCTTCTGAGATAAGAGATATTATTTTTGTTCAGTATTCTTAAGGAATAATATTTTCTTCCATACTCTATAGTATGTGAGTAATATTATTTCGTCTTGTATTCCTAATTATACCCTCATTTTGTTAAAGTATTGCTTCTATACTCCATGAAATTAGTAGAATATCCTTGAAATTTGCGCTTCATCTAGTATCGTTTCAGAAGGATATTTTCTGCACATTCTTATTAAATTTTAAGCTTTTCATGTCGGAGTACTGTCCATAAGTACTATTCATTTATACGGAACTATTCACAAAATACTATTCATAAAGTACTATTCATGAGTACTATTTCTAAAGTACTATTCACGGGGTACTATTTACTTGGGTACTTTTCACCCGAGTACTATTCACCCGGAGTACTATTCATGACAAAAATTGATTTCTTTTCGGTCCAAATCATTTTTGATACAATATCATTCTTGAATTTTACTCCACAAAGTAGTATCATGTTGGCAATTTGAACATTATTGAATCTAGATAAATTAAATTATAAATCTTTAAACTTTATCCTTTACTTTCTTTTAATTGAATTCTTATATCATTGTCATCATCCTCATGCTTATATTATGATGAAAGTCATCTGTGGCCTACATGCATAGATGAACTATTGATTGGTATGATTATGACCATGGATCATTCGGTATAATCATGACCTGTAATGTTACAAATGATGTGGTAAAAGTCCTCATTGGCCCGTACTGCATTGATGTACAGTTGTTGGTATGATTATGAACAAGGATTATTCGGTATAATCATGACCATTGATTATTACATGAATATCCTTGGCCCGTAGTACAGGGATGATTCAATGATGTGGTTTATTTATTAAGCTGAGTCTCCACAATAAAGTTGATGAAAAACTTTTTAAATCATTGAAGATAGTAGATATCATGCCCTACTTGACTCTTCTAATGAATTACTTGTTCCGATGATTCTAATGATTATTACATGAATATCCTTGATGTTTATTGTATTTTATCAGTTTAACACTGTTGAAGACTAATGATAATTTATTCTGCATTATATTGGTCATAATATTTCTTACTGAGCTAGTTAAGCTCACCCTTTTTCTTTCATTGTTCTCTTCAGGAAATGAAAACGTAGTCGGGACTAGTCGGGGAACGGAGTGATGGTCCGAGATGGTGTTATAGTAGTCCTCACTATACTATAAAATAGTGTGACAATAAATGTAATGAGGACTCCATTTGAGTTTGGATATTGTCTAGAAGATAATATTCGTGTAAAAACTCTCAGCTCATGTTGTATAATTAAGTTTGTATTTGTATTCAGTACAATGTATTTGGCGACCCAAGATGGGTGATGTATACCTATTTTGGGGGTGTCACAGTTGGTATCAGAGCTGAGGGATATGATCCCTGGTTGAGATGTGAGACAAGAACTAGGAGGGGAGAGACGGAGAATTCCTTCGCTAGTATGACCTACCTAAGTTTATTTGATATTTAATTGGTCGGTCAGGGTAAAGGGATAATATGTGACATGTCAATTAACCCTTATTTTGTGGCAGTGTTTGAAAATGGCATCTGAAAATATTGAGATCAGCAATGAAGAACATGAGACCGTTGAGTCACCAACGATCAATACCCAGGATAATGTGCATCACGAAGGCAATAATCCTTAGGAAAACTACAACACTGACCAAATGATGAACGATGGGATGTTCAGAGGCTTTATGCAATTCATGCAACATCAGGCGAGAATGACTCCTGTTCAAAATACAAGTGGAAACACTGACAACTCTCAGACGGTCACCGCTAAGCAGTTCAAGGAGCTGAGACCACTGGAGTTTTTGGGAGAGCCAAAACCACTTAAGACGAAGACATGGATAAAGTAGATCACTAAGATATTTGATGTCTTGGGATGCTTCGAGGAACAAAAGGTTCCCTTTGCCACCTTCATGTTGCAAGGAGAGGCATATTACTGGTAGGAATCTGTAAAACGTACTCAGCTTGCCACACTAAAGATGTCTTGGGAGAAGTTCAAAGAACTGTTCAATGACAAGGACTTTCCCGAAAGTATTCATCACATGAAGGAGGTAGAGTTCATCAAACTAAAGCAAAACAATATGACTGTGTCGTAGTACGAAGCTAAGTTTACCGAGTTGTCCTGATTTGCATCACACTTGGTTGATAATGAGGAGAGAATGACGCGGATGTTTCTAAGAGGTTTGAAACCTGAGATACGTCAATACCTTATCTCTCACAAATTGTGTTTGTATTAAGATGTTGTAAATAGGGCTTAGTTATTGGAGCGCGATAATGAGTCAACCGAACCAAGAGAGAGCAGCCGACAAGTCGATAATACCAGTGGTAGTAGTCATTAAAGCGGTGACAACAAACGTGGAGGTAATCAACATGCCAGAAATGGTAACCACTTCGGTGGTAATCATGGCCAAGATAATAGGAGTGGAAATTTCAAAAAGAAGAGATTCAACAATGATGGAAAGACGTCAACACCAGCACCTATTAATAAAGAAGGAGAACGACCACCGATCGTATACTTCAAATGCAGAAGGGAGGGATACATCAGTCCAAATTGCGTGATGCAGTCCAAAGCATGTTATAATTATAGAAAATAAGGTCACCTAGCCTGATTTTATCATGCACCAAAGTCAAGTCTAGCTGGGATGGAGGCATCAAAGGTCATCATAGACAAGAAAAAACTGGTAGTTCAAGGGAGAGTGTTTTTCGTAACCTCCCAAAAAGAGAGGAATCTGAACGAGGTGATCACGGGTAAGCTAATCATAAACTCTAGCGAAGTCTATACCTTATTTGATACCGGTTCTACCCATTCTTTTATTTCTCTTACTTGCGTTCAACGTTTAAATATAACTCCAGAGAAACTAGACTTTGATTTATCTGTTGAAACTCCATTGGGAGAAACCTTCATTACATCCACTGTTTATAAGTCTTGTTTGATTCAAATCGGTAACCGTGCGTTACCTGTCGATCTTATCTCTTTGAAAATACTTGCATTTTATGTGATTTTAGGGATTGATTGGTTAACTACAAATCATGCTAAAATCGATTATTTTCGTAAGGTTGTTAGCTTTCATATTCCTAACTAACCTATTATGCGAATTCAAACAACCAAACCACTAAAGTCAATCACTGTCATATCAAGCCATAAAGCTATTCGTTTATTAAAAAATGGATGTTAAGCTTTCTTAGCCCATGTCACTGATTTAAATAAAAATACGTCAGATTTGAATGATATTTCTATTGTTAATAAATTTCCTGACGTATTCCCTGAAGAACTTCTTGGCCTACCCCAGAGCGTGAAATTAAATTTTGTATCGACCTTGAACCCAGTACAAAACCCATTTCCAAAGCCTCATATCGAATGGCTCCTATTGAACCTCAGGAGTTAAAAACCCAACTACAGGAATTGTTAGACATCGGTTTTATTCATCCTAGTACGTCTCCTTGGGGTGCACCTATTCTATTCATGAAGAAGAAAGATGAAAGTATGCGACTTTGTATTGATTATCAGGAGTTGAATCATGTCACCATCAAAAATAGGTACCCGTTACCTCTTATTGATGATCTGTTTGACCAGTTGCAAGGTGCCAAATTCTTTTCAAAGATCGATCTTTGTTCCGGATATCATCAATTAAAGATTAAAACTGATGACATTGTAAAGACTACTTTCAGAACTTGGTACGGGCATTATGAATTCCTAGTCATGTCTTTTGGATTGATTAATGCTCCTGTTGCCTTCATGGATATGATGAACCGAGTATTCAAGGAATATTTAGATCACTTTGTGGTCGTCTTTATTGATGACATCCTCATTAACTCCAAAAGCCGTGAAGAACATGAGCAACACTTGAGGCTGATACTCCAAAAGCTTCGTGAAAACAAGTTATATGCCAAGTTGAAGAAATGCGAGTTCTAGCTTGAGGAAGTAGCATTCCTTAGGCACGTGATATCAAATCATGGAATATCTATTGACCCAGCAAAGATTGAAGAAATTCAAAGCTGGGAGCAACCTAAGTCAGTGACCGAAGTACGTAGGTTTCTGGGCTTAGCTAGTTATTATCGGAGATTCGTGGAAGGATTTTCTCGAATTGCTACTCCATTAACTCAGCTAACTCGTAAAGATACAAAATTTGATTGGAGTAAGGAATGTGAGAAGAGTTTTCAAGAACTCAAGAGGAGACTCATTTCAGCACCTGTTCTAACAATACCATCTGGTTCGGAGGGATTTGTCATATACGGCGATGCTTCAGGCAAAGGTTTAGGATGTGTTCTCATGCAACATGGGAAAGTCATAGCCTATGCCTCACGACAACTCAAAGAATATAAGAAGAATTTTCCTACTCATGATCTAGAGTTGGCAGCTGTCATTTTTGTGCTTAAGATTTGGAGGCATTACCTGTATAGAGAGAAGGTGGAGATCTATACAGATCATAAAAGCCTCAAATATTTCTTCACTCAAAAGGAACTAAACATGCGGAAACCACGATGGCTTGAGCTGTTGAAAGATTACGATCATATCATTCAATACCATCTTGGAATAGCGAACGTAGTAGCTGACGCATTGAGTAGAAGATCATACGCGGGTACGAGTGTGATATTGTCAACGCAAAGGCCCATTTTATATGACTTACAAAGGATGGAGATAGAGTTAAAGACTTCAGGGACCCATGTGATGATAGCGAATATACGAGTAGAACCGACTTTAATCGATAAAGTTAAAGCTACTCAAGCTACAGACCTGAAGCTGATGCATATGAGGAAGAAAGTTCAAAAAGGTGCTATTCTGTAAGCAAGAATCGATGAAGAAGGAATACTTCGAGTCAATTCCAGACTTTGTGTTCCTAACGATTCTGACTTGAAGTATAAAATCATGATGGAGGCGCACAACACACCGTTTACAATCCATCCTGGGAGTACCAAAATGTATCGTGATCTTCGACATACATTTTGGTGGAGCAATATGAAGAGAGAGATAGCAGGGTTTATCTCAAGGTGTCTAACTTGTCAACGAGTCAATACGGAGCATCAAGTGCCAAAAGGTCCATTACAACCACTTGAAATTGTAGAATGGAAGTGGGAGCACATTACCATGGATTTCGTTACTGGTCTTCCCAAGGTTTCTCGAGGCATAGATGCGATTTGGGTCATTGTTGATAGATTGACCAAGTCTGCTCATTTCTTACCGATACGAGAAACTTATACACTTGAACATCTTGCTCGTATGTACATAAACAAGATTGTAAGATTTCATGGTATGCCAGTATCCATAGCTTCTGATCGAGACCCAAGTTTTACTTCAAGATTTTGGGTTAGTTTGCAAAATGTTATGGGCACGGATTTACGATTTAGTTCGGCATATCATCCTCAAATGGACGGGCAGTCGGACTGGACTATTCAAACTCTTGAAGATTTATTAAGACTCTATATCCTTGACTTCAAAGGAAGTTGGGACAAGTTCTTACCATTAGTGGATTTTCCTACAACAACAGTTATCAAGCAAGTATTGGCATGGCTCCGTTTGAGGCGTTGTATGGAAGAAAGTGTCCTTCTCCAGTATACTACGATGAGGTGGGTGAAGCAACGTTGTTGGGACTGGAGTTGGTACGTTTGACTACGGAAAATATTTAAACGATCCGACAACGTATAAAAACCTCACAAGATTGACAAAAGAGTTATGTTGATCTTCATTGAAAGGATGTGGAATTCAATATTGGAGATCATGTGTTGTTACGTGTTTCTCCATGGAAAGAAGTTACGAGATTTGGAAAGAGAGGAAAGCTCAATCCTCGATTCATTGGCCCATTTATAATCCTCGATCGAGTAGGAACTTTGACCTATAGACTCGCCTTACCACCAAGTATGTCTCGTGTTCATAACGTTTTTCACATATCTATGTTACGTAAATATGTGAAAGACTCGAACCACATTATTGAATCAGAACTGGACGAGATAGCGGAAGATTTAATGTATGAAGAAGTACGTGTTAAAATCTTGGATAAGAAGGATCATATTCTACGCTCCAAGGTTATACCTCAAGTCAAAGTTTTATAGAGAAACCACGATGTGGAGGAAATGACCTAGGAGTTAGAATCTAAAATGAAGTCAAGGTATCCTCACCTCTTCGACATACCAGGTACGTACCCTAATTTTGAGGGCAAAATTTCATAAGAAGTGGAGGTTGTAAGACCCCAACTTTTATGAATAAAGAATAATTTTTTTTGAAATATCTTTTTGAATATTATGGTGTGGATATGATATAATGTTATAGTTGTGGGTAATATTTACAAATTTTGCAAGGTAAGCAAGTTGTTATAAAATATTCGATTGGTCGGGGAATATTCGTTTTAACAAGGAATATTTGTACGACGGCACAATCATTGGTGGACCCCACAACGGAAGTATTGTCGTAGTTAGAAAATGATAAAATTATCTTTTTATAAAAATAACGGCAAAAGTGTTACCATTAAAACTGTTGAACTACCCGAAAATAGCCCCGGGAGATCCAGTTTTAAACTCTGGAGATAACCCCGGAAAAATCAGTTCCAACCCCAGAGATAACTCTGGGAGATCAAATTTAATGCCCGCAGTCAACCTCGAGAGGTCAAGTCAACCTCAGAGATAACCCTGAGGACATTCAGAGTCAACAATGTGATAATCTCAGAGATAACCCTGGGAAAAGACCGTTACAATTGCGCCAAAGTCAGAAACAACCCCGAGAAAGGCAAAATGGTCATTTTTCCAATTCAAACTCAACTCAAATCAAATCAACTCATTTCAACTCAAACTTCTTCAAAAGAAGTCCCACAAGAAACATATCTTATTTTACGAGCGCAAACTACGCAGAATAGCTCAACGGACTGCCTGACGAAGATCTGAAAACGTTATTTCGACCTGAAAACGTTATTTCGTTCATGAAAACGTTATTTAGGTCATGGCCAGGCAAGACGTGAAATGTAAATATATATATATAAGCTGTAAACGCACCGAATATCACACCCTGACTTAATCGAATCGATTTCAAGAATAATATATATATATATATATATATATATATATATATATATATATTAAAAATCCGGTGGCGACTTTGCTGGGGATATCTAGTAAGAGGGCTTAAGCTGCTATTAAAAACTTTTCAAAACTTTTATCTACTTGTGTGTGCATGTTGCATTTACATTTGAATGAATGTGTACTAATGTAAGACCCCAACTTTTATGAATAAAGACGAATTTTCTATAATTATCATTTTTTTGAATATTATGGAATGAATTTGATATAATGTTATAGTTGTGGGTAATAGTTATAAATTTTACAAAGTATGCAAGTTGTTATTGTGAGACCCCAAATTTTATGAATAAAGATTTAAATTTCTCAAAATATTTTTTTGAATATTATGGTGTGGATTTGATATAATATTATAGTTGTGGGTAATATTTATAAATTTTGTAAAGTACGCAAGTTGTTATATAATATTCGATTTGTCGGGGAATATTCATTTTAATAGAGAATATTAAATGCGAATGGCACAATCATTGGTGGACCCCATAATGTAATTATTGCCGGATCGAGAAAGCGACAAAAATATTTTTATGAAAATAATGGAGGAAGTTTTACCGTTAATCTTGTAGAACTACTCGGTAGAAAAAGAAATCTGATGTCTGGCGTGGGTTGCATAGTAGCACACGGTATTGATTATTGATGCTTACGTAAGAAGTCACTCAGTTATACTCAATTATTGCTACAGTAATTGTTGCATCATATCTCTCATATTATTGATTCGATTATTGTCACAGTATCATCTGCATTATATAATATATTATTAAATTAATAATTGAGACGGCAAAGTTATTCATATTATTAAATTGTAATATTTACAATGTCTAGAAGTTCTGCCAATGAGAGGTTTGGTCACCTAATTGCGCCCCAATAGGGAGAAATCCTTATTGGAAAGCCCCCTCTTTCTTGGGAACGACCTGGTTGTTAAATATTGTGAGTTATAATATTAATGATGAATAAGTTCATGTTAATTAAAGATGAATTTTATAGTTCCAGTATTTTGGGATTATTAGTGTTAGTGGAAATCAACATCTATTCCGATGATAATTGATGTCTGAGGGTTATATTGATAAATTAGGGAATTTATCAGATAAATGAGCAGTTAATTGCTACTAATTCACATGTTTATATAACTATTTTTTTACATGTGTGTACTATTGAATCACATTCTTATACTATTAGTGGAGTTAGTGCAAGATTGATAATACTTGCATGATTAAATTAAAGATGGAGGTATATATGGAGGTACTATACCGTAATTCGTATTTTCACATGATTATAACTATTGATTCACATGATTGAACTATTGATTCACATTATTTACTATTAGGGGAGGTGGTGCAAGTTTGATAATACTTGCAGGACTAAATTAAAAATGAAAGAAAAGTTGGGGGTATTGTACTGTAATTTTTTGAGCCCCAAAATGTGCAATTATCCTTGGCCCGTAGTGCATGGATAATTTGTGGTCGTGACCCTAATGAATATCCTTGGTCAGTAAAGTGAGGATGATGTGGATTATTTATTGTTGAGTCTCGTGATAAAAAGTTCTGAAAAACCTTTTTAAATCATAAAAGATAGTAGATTTTATTCTCTACTCGACTCTTTTAATGGATTGCTTGTTCCGCTGCAGTTAAACTTGATGTCTATTGTATTTTATCAGTTTAACATTTTTGAAGACTAAAGATAATTTATTATGCATTATCTTAGTGATAATATTTTTTACTGGGCTAGTTGAGCTCACCCTTTTAGTTTCATTGTTCTCTTCAGGAAATGAGAACGTAGTCGGGGAACGGAGTGACGGTCCAGATGATAGTATTAGTAGTCCTCATTATTCTATTAAATAGTGTGACAATAAATGTAATGAGCACTCCTTTGAGTGTGGATATTGTCTAGATGACAATATTCTTATCAAAACTCTCAATTTATGTTTTGTCGTATTTTACACGACAGTTGTATTATTAAGTTGTATTTGTATTCTTTTACCATGTATTTGGCGACTCAAGATGGGTGATGTATACCTATTTTGGGGGCGTCACAGTTATATAATATTCGATTTGTCGGGAAATATTCGTTTTAACAGGAAATATTCGTACGACGACACAATCATTGGTGGACCCCACAACGGAATTATTGTCGGATTGAGAAAACGACAAAAATATTTTATGAAAATAACAGTGGAAGTTTTATCGTTAACTGTTGAAACACCCGGTGTTAAATGTACAGGAATACGCGTGGTTGCATAGTAGCACACGGTATTGATTATTGATGCTTACGTGAGAAGTCACTCAGTTTTGTTCAATTATTGCTTCAGTAATTGTTGCATAGTATCTCACGTTAATTGATTCAATTATTGTCGATATTTTATATATATTATTAAATCAATAATTGTGACTACGAAGTTATTAATATTATTATTTGAAATATTAACGATGTCTAGAAGTTCTGCCAAGGAGAGGTTTGGTCACCTAATTGGCGCTTGATATGGAGAAATCCTTATTGGAAAGCCCCCTCTTTTATGGGAACGACCTGGTCGATTAAAGTATGAATTATAATAATGATGGTTAAGTTTTGTTTTATTAGTATTATTAATGTAATAAAAACAGAAAAGCTTTTTATATAAAATAGAATACTTTTATAAAGTTATTTATTTTATTAGACTATAAATAGAATATATTATATTCTATTATGCATAGTGTTTTGCATAGTAAAATCTTTTTATATAAAATGTAATACTTTTATAAAGTTATTCATTTTATTAGACTATATATAGAATATATTATATTTTATTATGCATAGTATTTGCATAATGTCTGCATAGTATTTTGTATAGTAAAATATTTTTATATAAAATAGAATACTTTTATAAAGTTATTCGATTTATTAGATTATAAATAGAATATATTATATTTTATTTAAAAGATTTTGTTTTATTAGAATATTTTATAGTAAACCAATACAGACAAGTCCGTTTAAAAGTAAATCAATCTGGACCGCTCAGAATTAGTTACTATTTAGTCCATTCTCCTATAAATAGAAGCTCATTCTTTCATTATTTCTTATTTAATTCACCGGAACTCTACTGAGAGAAACTATAGAGAAAGAAGAAAAGTATTCTCGCTACTTCACTACTCCTATATCCAAATTGTTCTAAGGTAAAGGGTATTATTTCTTTCAGTATTCATGAAGAGAACTTCGCTTATTCCATTTTTTTTTATTCTATTGGAATAACTTGTATACATGATCTACCCTATACTTGGTGAAATTCTTACATTATTCCATTCTTTATCATTATGTTGAATAACATGTACATGCCAAGCACCGCATACATGGTGAAATTCTTACATTATTCCATTCTTTATTATTACATTGGAACATCCTGTTTGTGCATTTACGCATGACTGGTTCCGTTATTTATTATCTCGTTAGAACATCCCGCTTGCATGCAATTTTGCTCGACTGGTTTCGTTATTTATTATCCTGTTGGAATATCATGTCTGTGTGTTTACGCATGACCTGGTTTCGTTATTTATTATTCTGTTGGAATAACCTGTCTGTGAGGTCTATCGCATGCCTGGTTATTTATTTTGTTATTCCATTCTTTATTATATTCAGTTGGTTAAAGTTTTGACTTCTATACTCCATGAAATTAGTGGAATATGCTTGATATTTGCGCTTCATCCAGTATCTTTTCATGGAAATATTCTTCTGAGCATTCTTGAATTTTACTCTACAAAAAAGTATCATGTTGACAATTTGGATGTTATTAGTTCCTGGATAAATTAATTCTTGAACTTGTTTTATTGAATTCTTATATCATTGTCATTATCCTCATGTTTATATTATGTTGAAAGTCATCTCGTGGCTTTTGTAGTGCATAGATGGACTTGGTATGATTATGACCGAGGATTAATCGGTATAATCATGATCGTAATGTTACAAATTATGTGGTAAAAGTCCTCATTGGCACTCAGTAGTGCATTGATGGACGAGTTGTTGGCATGATCATGACCATTGATGAATACTGTGAATATCCTTGGCCCGTAGTGCATGGATAATTTGTGGTTGTGATACTAATGAATATCCTTGGTCAGAAAGTGCGAGGGGATGATGTGGATTATTTATTAAGCTAAGTCCCAGCGATAAAAGTGATGAAAAACCTTTTAAATCATAAAAGATAGTAGATTTTATTCTCCACTTGACTCTTTTAATGGATTGCTTGTTTCGCTACAGTTAAACTTGATGTTTGTTATATTGTATCAGTTTAACACTGTTGAAGGCTAACGATAATTTATTCTGTATTATCTTAGTCATAATATTTCTTACTAGGCTAGTTGAGCTCACCCTTTTACTTTCATTGTTCTCTTCAGGAAATGAGAACGTAGCAGGGACTAGTCGAGGAACGGAGTGACGGTCCAGATAATAGCATTAGTAGTCCTCACTATTCTGTTAAATAGTGTGATAATAAATGTAATGAGGACTCAATTGAGTGTGGATATTGTCTAGATGAAAATATTTGTATTAAAACTCACAGCATATATTTTGTCCTATTGTACACGACTGTTGAATAATTAAGTTGTATTTGAATTTTGTACCATATATTTGGCGACTCAAGATGGGTGATGTATACCTATTTTGGGGGTGTCACAACTAATGCATTTACTTACAACACTTAGTCTTCGCACCATATTTTCCTGTGATATTAGTGCTTCGCACATATCATCATTTCCATACGACGAGACGCGATGTATATGAATGTATGTTATGTGGTCCCTCCACCAGGAGGCTATCCCGTCGGTGTTTGATTACTGGACTCGTAGGGAGACTAATTCCAACGAGGCTCAGGAAAGGCACCACCCAGAATCGCTCCAGTTGAAAGGCCGAATTAACTTTCCGTCAAGTAGATTGCGATGATCTGAGAACCTTCATGCCAAAATGCCGCGAGAATAACCTAAGATAGGTCAGCCTCTGATAAACCAAACGCGGAGGGAAGTCTCTTCATACCTTTCCATTTCAATTACTTGTAATTTCATTTCCATGTTAATCTCAATGTAATAGAAAATATAAAAGATTATGTTAACATGCATTCCTTTTCCTATCAAAACCTGTCATGATTTCTTGTCATTAAAACAGCTGACATCCGTTTTGCAGGATAATACTCCTAAAAACAGACATCACATAGCATTGCCACATTTCCCTAAGACTAAAGTACATAAGTCTTTTTGTACGAAAGTAATTGGTCCCGTTACCCATTCAAAGTCCAAAGAGGCATTAAGCCTACAGCTATACATGGCTACATCTGGCCAGCCTGAATCTACTCCTGTCTCTAGCAAGGAATTCGAAGGATTAAGTAATCAGATAGCAGAATTGGTTGTCTTTCTAAAAGAACAAAGTAAAAACACTCAGGGCCAGACAATGCCTACTCAAATAGAGTCATTCACACCAGGGGGCAGTCAGGGTATTGACAGAAAGATGGAAACCCAGATACCTAAACCTCATTCCAATAAAGGAACCAATAAAACCCCTGAAATCACAAAACTCAATTATGATCGAGAAACTGAGAATATAAGAAAGAAAGTCTAACAAATGGAGGAAACCATCTAGTCAATCAAAGTGACTGGAAGCTATGAAAGTGTCACCTATTCAGATCTCTGCATATTACCAAGGGCTAGATATCCTTACAAATTCCAAGTCTTAGAGTTTAAAAAGTACAATGGGGCAGGCGATCCCTATACGCACTTAAAAGTGTACATTGGCGAAGGGGTCTGATGCTGAAGATGAAAGCCTCAGAATGCAGCTTTTTGAAAAGAGTCTTACTGGAGAGGCTAAAGCCTGGTATGCCCAACTTGACAATGCCAAAATCCACAACTAGGAAGAATTGGCCCACGCCTTTTTGAATCAATATAATTTTTAGTCACAAATGGCATCGTATCGATACCAAGTGACTAAAGTCAAAAAGAAAAGTACTGAGTCTTTCCAATAACATGCTCAAAGGTGGAGACGAATGGTAGTGCAAGCCATTCCATCAATGATAGAAACTAAAATGGTGATAACTTTCATAAACATTCAAGAGGCGCCTTACTATTAGAGAATCCTAGCAGGCATAGGAAAGTCATTCTCAGAAATGATCAAACACGACAAAATAGCAGAGATGGGCCTGAAGGCATGCAAGATTAAAGACTTCACTTCCTTGGAAGCAGTCGCTGATCATATACAGAATGGCAAGTATGCGAGCGATCCCAAGAAGGTACTCGATAAAGGCAATGAAGATGTATCCCTTGTTTTACAGGGGCAAGCTAGGAGACCAACCTACAGTCCCCCTATTTGGAAAAAATAAGATAATCTGCCATTTCAACAACAGGTTGCATTTAACCAATGCCAAGACAGGAAGAGAAAATTTAAAAGAACAGAAAATCAGGTGTTCACTCCACTAGGCGATTCCCTTGAAAATGTATTGGCGATATGAATGGATCACAAGAAAATTACCGAACTAGCTCTACCTCTGGATCCAGGGAGAAAAAAAATTCAATCCAAGCCAGAGATATGCTTACCACTCAAGGTCTCCGGGACACGACACACAAGATTGTTGGTCCTTAAAGCATAAAATTCAAAATCTGATCGAAAGTGGCAGTATTGTGGTCCAAAGACCCGACTAATAAAATGTCAACACCAACCTTCTGTTGCAGCATGATATAGAGGAAGTAAACATGATCGGGTCAGGAAGCGCTAAAATGTATCCAAATCGTAAGTACATACGTAGGATGAACGAATACCCCCAAAGGCACAAAACAAATGTCCTAGAGTCGGAAAACTCGGAGGAGGGTATGACAATAATGAAAAAATTTGAGACGATCCAGAATCAAGTAAATCTGCTACCTAAGTTGATAGTGCACCAACATCAGGAAACAAGGCAATTTTCACTCAACTATTAGAAAGCCAAGAGAAAAAAGAGGTTAACCATAATGCAAGCCCATATCTCTCCAAGATGAGCCAGCTAAATGAAGAAGATCAAAGCAGGCTGAAAAGAAAAAGAAAAGGGGGATGATAAAATTGCTAGAAGATCTTGCCAGCAGAAAAATCGCTCGGGGGAATGCGAATTCTCAAAGAAGAAAGATCAAACAACCTTCAAGAGAGCCCAAAAATTCACCCCTCTGAGTAAATCAAATGAAGAAATGCTACACTTTCTAATAAGTAAAGGAAGGATTACTAAGTTGCTGCCTCCTATAAATTCCAAGATAAAGAGTTATGATTCCACCAAGATATGTCTCTACCATTCTAACTCACCTGGACATGCGATTGAGGAATGTTGGTCTTTGCAACATATAATCCAGGATCTCATTGAAAATAGAGATCTGAAGATAGAATCCCTCATGACCAGAAAAAGGCGAAAAGGAAATAAAAAGTTTAAGTTATCCACTCGAGACAGGCAGTTCAAAGGAGTTAAAGGCTTTGAGCACCAATTCTGGCAGAACGCAAGGTGGACTAATCCTAATGCATGGAATGACAGAGGAGATAAGAGAATCCCCAAAGGAGCTTCCTCCGCCAACATCAAACATCCTGTGTCCCAAAGATAGCAACCACGTTCTTGATTTTATCATCTTGGACGATGAGGAGGAAATAATAATCCTTTTTGAGGAAGAAAAAGCCAAAACGGAAAGTTCCTTATAAGAAATGCCACAACAATTCGAGGGAGATTTCATGGTCGAATCCTCTCAAGCCCGGGAAAAAGTTGAAAGAACAGATGAATGAAAAGATGGTGAGGTTTTCAGGGAAACCAACCCATCGAAGAATCAAGAGTTCATACCTTTTTGCGACGGGTCCAGTATGAGCATCATCGAGGGACATGCTGAATCAAGAGGCGATCAAGTTTTGGCCATAAGTGAAGATATGCAGAACCAAGAGGTAACCTCTATCGCAGGCCTTGAAGGCAACATAACCACTGATGACTGGACTATCAAGCCTTAGCTAGCCAAGAAGAAGTAGATCTAGAGGATAAAATTGTGAGTTATAGGAGATGTTGGGACGGTATCACTTTCTTCGCAGTATGCCTTTTATTTTCCATGCATGTAAAAAAAACAAAAAACAAAATAAAACAAAACAACAATAAATAAACCAAAAAAATCATCAAAAGGTCAAAATTAAGCCAGTTAGGTCTCAGCCAAAGGCCTGAACTACGAAAGATCTGATCTCCCTTCATCAATGGGAGTACGTAGGCTGCCATTTATGGTGCATTCAAACTAAACAAAAACCCAAAAAACCCAAACAAACACTTCTCAAATCGTTTATCTTATCAAGCAGGAACTACGCAGACCTGATCTCCCTCACATACAGCAGTACGTAGGGAGCCATCAGTGGTGCGATCGGACCCTCAAAAGAAATATCTAGACCCAAACATCAATCCCAAGACAATAAGCAATAAGGAAGAAATTGCCATCATCATAAAATGCAACTCGTCAGCAACTCATCGCTCCTGAAGTGCAAGAAGACTTGATCTCTTTTGACCTCCAGCAATACATGGGCAGCCGTCGTGGCAAATTTTATCTCATACTTGACAACCTATTCCCCCAAATCAAGACAACAAATCAAACCTTGCAAATCAAATTAAACTTGACTGAAGTCATCACCAACCAAGCTGAGATCTTAGGGGTCAATTTAGTGGAGTCTAAAGGCCTCTCGGCATCAATCACCAAAGTTGTAACAACAACATAGCGATATATCAAGCATGATCAGCAGCGAGGACCTTCAAAGACCCGACACCCTCAATCGCAAGTCTTCATAAAATTAGAAGAAAATCATCAAGGTCGATTGCGCGAACAAGTCAAGAACAATGATTGAGGGTATCAAAGCCATCAAAGCCCAAATCAACAACCTGTTCACAATCTAGTACAAAGGTAAAAGCCTCTTACGATCTCACCATCTTATTAGCCTATCTTTCAAAGCAACGATCCCAGACAATAAGCAAGGCTGAGGAAATTTCAAAATTGGCGACAAACCGATATTGGGTCCCTTACAAGAAGATTAGGGCAATCTTGAAAATAGCGAGAACTCAACACTGGGGAATTTATCAACCATCCTAAAGAGGAAAATGCACCAGTCAGCACCATCATCATGGTACATCATCATTAGAGTTTCCCTCACATCATCTCACTGGTGATTCGGTATGATCATTTGGTCTTTTCCAATCATACTATTCTCAGAATGATAAATCTACATATGAGGATATTACCCACTCACGACTTGGTCAACAAAGAGAGTTTCTCATATGAATCCCCGACAACAACATGCGAAAGGACTAGGGCATTTTTTGATTCCAGGAAAGGGAAGGAGTTTAAGGGGGGATCAAGCCTCTCATCAAAAGAAAGGGGAGAACTCCTGAAAGAAATCATGGCGACATAAGCTTTCCCCTATAAAAGAAGTTGAAATTTTTTAAGAAAGTTCTTAACTCAAAAGCAGAAGCCCAATGACAAAAGGTTTAGTGAATGAAATCCTCATCATCAAATGTCCTAATCGGCGTCAAGTCCTCACAAGTCGAGGCCTCTACACTGAAGTTTAAATCTGGGCAGCTAAAGAACGTGCTGCACCCTCTAGTGATGTCAGTGGCATTTAGGTCATCAATACAGCCGGGTTGCGAATCAAATGCTCAAGGAAATGGGTCACATGCACCCAACATCGAAAGGAAACTCCAAATCACCTCAAAAATGGTGAGGTAAAATTCTACTCTAGACAATTTAAAATATGCATCAACCTAGAATAATAGACTCCTAAGGATAAATCTAGATCATCACATCATGCATGATCTGTATATGTGCAAATACGCTACATCAACGTACATCTCTATCTAGGTTTAACATCCATCTCCAGTAGATTTAAATATGTGTGCAAGTTAAATGCCTATATTAGAGAAAAATTTCATCGTAGACATCTATTGGTTGTCATCAATCTAGTATAACATCAGGTAGAGTCTCGTGAAGCAAACCTTTAAATATTACTTCAGCGAAGGTATCGAAAGATCCGGTATTCGAAACCATTGGCATCAATTCATTGTAACATCAAGACAGTTCAAGGATACAACCATTTGAGTGGGAACAGAAACAGTTTGGCAATGTCAGCGTAGTCAACTACCAGCAAGGTAGGATCCATTGTCAAACTACCAGCAAGGTACATACCATTGTAAACTACCAGCGTATGCACCGGGAAGGTCCGGTGATTTCAAAATGCCATCCCCAATAGAGATGTAGAAAATATCTCAACTTATCTTCATCAAATAAGCATCGACAACACCAACAATAAGCCAAACCATTGGAGTCAACACCAGTATAGGCATCAGCGAACGATAAAGGTAAAGCAATTTGCAAAGTGCGATTTGCAATATGTGAAATGCGATGTGTGAGTTGTGAAGTGGGATTGGCCAAATGCATAGTGTGAAGTACGAAATGCGATGTGCAATTTAAGAACTATGATTTGTGGAAACATTTTAACATTCATCATAACATTCATTACATTGCGATTTGCATCATTAGAAATACCTTGTCATATTTCAAGTGTCTAGTAATCTTTATCATGTCCATTCCATTACATTGCATGAACATGATAAAGAGGGGCATCTGTAGACACTCAAAATTTTATTTTCCTATTACTAAGTATACAAGAGGACAAAATCATCTTTTTCACACTCTAGAGATAACCCTAGAAGACCACAACATCATTTCTAACCCAGGAGATAGCCCCGAGAGATCCAGTTTCTAACCCTAGAGATAACCACGGGAGATCAAGTTTAATGCCCGAAGTCAACCCTAGGAGGTCAAGCCAACCTTAGAGATAAACCTGAGGACATTTAGAGTCAACAACGTGACAATCTCAGAGATAACCTTGGGAAAAGACCGTTACAACTATGTCAAAGTCAAAAACAACCCCAGGAAGGGAAAAATAGTCATTTTGCCTACTCAAACTCAACTTAAGTCAAATCAAATCATTTCAACTCAAAATTCTTCAAAAGAAGTCCCACAAGAATCATATCTTATCTTTTGAGCGCAAACTACGCAAAATAGCTCAAAAAACTGTGTGACGGAGACCCGTAAATGTTATTTTGGTCATGGACCCATCTTTCTGGATTCAAAAAACGTCAAATCCTATGCCATTGCATAGCTCTCGGAAAGAACTTTTTAGAATGGTATGGCACGCTTCCATCGGACTCCCGGATCGAAAGTTATGAAAGTTTGAGCGAATAACGCGTTGTTCGAGTGCACATACTTCGAGCCGGGCAGCCGCAGGTTCGCAGGTAGAGCTATGGCTACCACAGGTAGACCTGCGGCTCCCCGCTCTATAAATAGAGGCCTTAAGGTGGCCATTTTAAGGAGGGAAAAAGTGAGGAAGCCCTGTCCATTTTGCTTTGTACGCACTTTAAACTGAGTGCTTTCTTTTTCTAAACACATGTGACGTAAGACCACAACTTTTATGAATAAAGATGATTTTTCTATAATTATCATTTTTGAATATTATAGAATGAATTTGTTATAATGTTATACTTGTGGGTAGTATTTATAAATTCTGCAAAGTATGCAAGTTGTTATATTATATTCGATTGGTCGGAGAATATTCGTTTTAGCAGGGAATATTCGTACAATGGAGCAATCATTGGTGGACCCCGCAACAGAATTATTATCGGATTGAGAAAACGACAAAAATATATTTATGAAAATAACGGCGGAAGTTTTACCGTTAATACTGTTGAGCTACTCGGTAGTAAAAGTACAATAATACACGTGGTTGCATAGTAGCACACGGTATTGATTATTGATACTTACATGAGAAGTCACTCAGTTATACTCAATTATTGCTACAGTAATTGCTGCATCATATCTCTCATATTATTGATTCGATTATTGTCACAGTATCATCTTCATAATATGTTATTTTATTAAATCAATAATTGAGACGGCAAAGTTATTCATATTATTAAATTGCAATATTTACAATGTTTATAAGTTCTGTCAAGGAGAGGTTTGGTCACCTAATTGCGCGCCAATAGGGAGAAATCCTTATTGGAAAGCCCCCTCTTTCCTGGGAACGACCTGGTTGATAAATATTGTGAGTTATAATATTAATGATTAATGTTATTAAAATTAAAGTTGTGTTCGGAGTTGAATTTGGAGACGCGGACGTGATATTTGAGTCCGGAACGTTGAAATTAGTAAAAATAGTCTATAAACACAAAATTTTCCAGGATTAACTTTTTGGTCAAAAAGTCAACAGTTGACTTTTTTGGGAAAAGTCAAACTTCGAAATTTAAAATTTTATATTATTGATAAAAATAGTTTCATTGTGTTGGAATTATTTGTGTTAGTGAAAATTGACATTTATTTCGATAATAATTGATGTCTGGAGGTTATATTGACCAATCGGGTATTTAACCGAATAAATGAGCAATTGATTGCTATTATTTCACATGATTATAACTATTTGTTCACATGTGTATACTATTGTTTCACATTCTTGTTACTATTAGGGGAGTTGGTGCAAGATTGATAATACTTGCATGACTAAGTTAAAAATGGAGGTATAGATGTAGGTACTATACTGTAATTCGTATTTTCACATGTCTAGAACTATTGATTCACATAATTTACTATTGAATCACATTATTTACTATTAGGGGAGGTGGTGCAAGTTTAATAATACTTGCATGACTAAATTAAAAATAAAGGAAAAGTTGAAGGTATTGTACTGTAATTTTTTGAGCCCCAAAACGTGCAATTATTGAAACTATATTTTTCTATAAATAAAAGCTCATTCTTCCTTCATTTCTCACCAATTCACTAAAGCTATAGAGCAATTATTATAGAGAGAAATTGTAGAGAGAAAATCTATAGAAGAAGAGAAGTCTGCTACCTCACTATTCCAGTATCTAGTTTCTTTTAAGGTAAGGGGTATTATTTCTTTTTTATTCATGAAGAGAACTTCTGTTATTCCATTCTTTATTATTATGTTTGAATAACTTTGTCTATGCAAGAAATCTTGGATACATGGTGAAATTCTTCTATTATTTCATTCTTTACCATTCCGTTGGAACATCACGTCTGTGCTTTTACGCATGACCGGTTAAAATCTTTATTATTCTCCGTTGGAATATCTTGTCTCAGTGTATTTTACGCCGGACATGGTTCCGTCTTTATTATTCTCGTTGAATATCCTCGCTCTGTGCATGCGCTTTTACGCAGGACCTGGTTCCATCTTTTTATTATTCGTTGGAATATCATGTTATGCATGCGCTTTTACTACGGATTGGTTAAAATCTTTATTATTCTATTGGAATAACCTGCCTGTGTGGTCTACCGCATGCTTGGTGATTTCTTTTGTTATTCCATTCCTTATTATACTCAGTTGGTTAAAATTATGACTTCTATACTCCATGAAATTAGTGGAATATCATTGATATTTACGCTTCATCCAGTATCTTTTCATGGAAATATTCTTCTAAGCATTCTTTAATTTTACTCTACAAAGAAGTATCATGTTGACAATTTGGACGTTATTAGTTCTTGGATAAATTATTTCGTGAACTTGTTTTATTGAATTCTTATATCATTGTCATCATCCTCATGATTATATTTTTTTGAAAGTCATCTGTGGCCTGTAGTGCATAGATGGACTTGGTATGATTATGACCAGAGATTATTCGGTATAATCATGATTGTAATGTTACAAATGATGTGATAAAAGTCCTCATTGGCCCGTAGTGCATTGATGGACAGTTGTTGGCATGATCATAACCATTGATGAATACACGAATGTCATTGGCCCGTAGTGCATGGATAATTTGTGGTCGTGATACTAAAGAAATATCCTTGGTCGTAATTCAGGGGTGATTCGATGATGTGGATTATTTATTAAGCTGAGTCTCAGCGATAAAAGTGATGAAAAACCTTTTAAATCATAAAAGATAGTAGATTTTATTCTCTACTTGACTCTTTTAATGGATTGCTTGTCCCGCTGCAGTTAAACTTGATGTCTATTATATTTTATCAGTTTAACATTATTGTAGACTAATAATAATTTATTCTGCATTATCTTAGTCATAATATCTCTTACTGGCTAGTTGAGCTCACCCTTTCTTTCACTTTATTCTCTTCGTGAAATGAGAATATAGCCGGGATTTAGCCTGGGGAACGGAGTGATGGACCAGATGATAGTATTAGTAGTCCTCACTATTACATTAAATAGTGTGACAATAAATGTAATGAGGACTTATTCTCGAGTGGATATTGTCTTGAAGAGATGATTTGTATTAAAACTCACACTCTCTCTTGTTGTATATTAAAGATTGTATTTGTATTCTGTACCATGTATTTGGCGACTCAGAATAGGTGATGTATACCTATTTTGGGGGCATCACATGTGAGCTTGCGTTGTGCTATATTTTACCGGTGGAAACTGACTATTCATTCATTTAAAGCTATCTGAAGTCTTCTTGGCGACCCACTGTAAGACATCTCAGATTTCTTTCAGCCTTTCTCCACTTACATCCACACATACTTATTCACGTTGAGAGTCGTGTTGTGTGCGTATGCCCGGATCGTCGATCCGTGGCTTTTATTGCTTATATATATATATATGTGTGTGTGTGTGTGTGTATGTGTGTATGTGTGTGTGTTTGATTGAGCCTAGATTTACATCTAGAGCGTTTATTGCTTTTTATATATAAATACTTATATATATATATATAACTGTTTACAGCTTTTATATATATTGTATCATCATGTGAGCCTAGGAATCATGTGATCACAGATTCAGTTTCAGAATCTAGATTTGGTTCCCGTGATGGACATTTTTAGCTACAGCCAGCTTGTAAATTATTCACAGTGTCTGAATTTCCTGAGATGGCTTTCATGCCCACAAGGAGTTCGGCGCTGCTATGTATCTTATTTTCTCAATGATGCTTCGCATCTCGAAAATAATAAAAGTAATCAAGCTGAACACTTAATAAAATGGATGTATCATAGTCCTCAATTACTATTAAGCACAAGGTTTGAAAAACCTATTTTACAAAATATCATTGCCATATCTCGTTAAAATTGAACTTCTATACAAAATTCAAACCCTTTGTATATAGGTGCAAACGAGGTATAGCACTACTTCCAGATAATTACACATTGACCTACACACACACACATTCAGATAAAAGTTTAAATTGAAAAGTGGCGGTAACCGTGTCACCACGGAAATCGGGGGGTGCCTAACACCGTCTCTGCTTAATCAAGCCCCTGGACCCTAACGAATCTCGGTTTCACAGACTAGTTTAGCAGTGTCACATCACTAGTTCTTTGTGTAAACCTTTTCTCAGTTGAGTTGGCGTAACCATTTAAAAATACCCACTTGCGTCAATCGTCGACATATACATGTCGGAACTTTTCAAACTTGTTTTTTCAAACAAATCTCACCTAACATGGAAACACCAAAAGACAAGAAAAGAAAGGGACAAATAAAAATCCCGCGGTTGACAACTGAAATAGGAAAAAGTAAAGCAGAGGACTTCCCTAAAATTATAGCAATCTTCCTCCTTGTCTGCTATGTTTGAAGAATAGGCTAGGCACATTAGAATGAATCGGGTACCACACTTGAATTGGATGTAACTAACCTGTGAACACAATAGAAGCAAGTTTATTAAATCATAATAAATGCAAATTTATTAATTACTAAAAATAAAAATTTAAATTTAAATTTGGGTTGCCTCCCAATAAGTGTTTGTTTTAGAGTCTCAGCCTGACTTCTTCAATTCTCTATCCAGTTCCCCTACGAAAATTGATGAACCCTCCATCCATCAATAACAATGTAACATTTGAGAGGTTTCCATTAGTAATGGCCCTTGAATTAAAGTCACCTATCATACTCTTTGTAGATAGGTTCCCCATTAAGAACGTCCAACAACTAGGTGTTTTCTCCATTATATCTATGATCAGATTGGGGCATTGAATCTTAATAAACACAATTGGCTCTTTCTCTATGTAGACACTCGAAATTTTGCATTCTTGTTACTAACATTGCAGGAGGGTAGAATCATCTTCCAGAGATAACCCTGGAGGACAAAGTAGCTCCAATTCCAAAGATAACCCCAGAATTATCAGTCTTTCCATCTCGGAGACAACCCTGAGATACCCAGTTCGAATCCCGGAGACAACCCCGGGAGTTTCAGTTTCAACCTCGGAGATAACCCTGAGGAATGCAGTTCCAGTTCCGCAGATAACCCCGAAATCCTCAGTTTTCCATCTCGGAGACAACCCCAAGATACTCAGTCCCGGAGAAAATCCAGGGAGTTCCAGTTCCAACCTCGGAGACAACCTCGAGGAGTGCAGTTGCAGTTCCCGAGATAACCCCAGAAAAGCTCAGTTCAACCCTTGCAGTCAGCTTCAACCTCGGAGATAACCCCGAGGTACTCAGTTCCAACCCTAGAGATAGCCCCGGGAAGTCAGGCACACCTCAAAGACAACCCTGAGGACATTCAGTACTCACAGTAGCCAATTTCAGAGATAACCCTGAGCAACGACTGCTATATCAGTCCAAACCGGAGATAACCCCGGTAAGGGGAAAAATTATCATTTTTCCACCTCGATTCCACATTGCGCCGTCTCAACAACATTTCAACATCCATTCTACACAGTAATGTCTTACAAGAACCATAGCTCTAATCCCGAATGACTACTACCCAAGACATATATATATATATATATATATATATATATATATACATTTCTGTCAGGCCTGGAGTTTACTTCGTGGCCTTTTACTGCTTTCTTTACATTTAGTCCCACCTGGAGTTTACTTTGTGGCGGTTGATCGCTTTTACTCATTTATTTACATTTCGTCTCGCCTGGAGTTTACTTCGTGACGGTTGATCGTTTCTATATATATATTTACAGCTTTTATATATTTACATTTTCAATCCCCCATTGAGTTGCTTCGTGGTGGTTGATCATTTATATATATATATATATATAGCTTTTGAACAAAACTGCTAATTTTTAATACGCTTACTAATTTTAATAACAGTTACAACATAAATGTATACAATATAAATATATTATATTTATTATTTTATTTATTTTATTTATATTATTTATTTTATTTAAATTTAAAAATTAGAAATTCAAAAGCCATAAGGCTTGTTTGGCAAACTCTTTAAGTTTAAAGGATTAAAATACTTTTAAGCCTTGTTTGAAAAAAACTAATTTAAATCCTTTTTAATTTATTTTAATAAACACTTTAATTAATAAATTATAATCACCTACTATTTATTTGGATCTCCATATCAAATATTAATCAATTAAATTAATCACATTCTATATTTTAATTAAATATAGCCTTTTAGCAAACATCACAAAATTATAATTCATGTTATAATTTAATTTGATAATTTACTATACCATACCATATTAAATTATTAGCCACCATATAACACCTCATGTTATAATACAAATCTCTAAATTATAAATTAATTTAATTTAGAAATTTATCTAATAAATCAGATTTACAAATATTTAATTATTTATTCAACAATAAACACCTCAAATAAATATTTATATATTTTAATAAATATTTAAAATTTTAATTTGAAATTTCAGATCGTTACATCCTCCCCTCCTTACAAGGATTCTGTCCCCAGAATCACAATTCAAACAATCAAATCATCACATTCTCCCCTACTTACAAAGATTCTGTCCCCAGAATCGAAGACACAGACTAAACAAATAACTCAGGGTAATTCTTCATCATTTCTGATTCGAGTTCCCACGTAGCCTCTTCAACATTGTGGTTCCTCCATATCACCTTCATAGAAGGTATCACTTTATTCCTGAGCACTCGTTCTTTCCTGTCAACTATCTGGATAAGAATCTCTTCATAAGAAAAATCTTTACTGAACTGCAACAGTTCATACTTAATTACATGCTTATAATCAAGTTTATACGGTTGCAACACCGACACATGAAAAACATTGTGCACATGCTCTAATTCTGGAGGTAAAGCTACTTTGTAAGCCACCTCTCCCACTCTTCGCAATATTTCGAAAGGTCCAATAAACCTTGGGCTGAGCTTTCCTTTCTTGCTAAAACAAATTTTCCCCTTCCAAGGAGAGACTTTCAGGAACACGAAACTTCCCGCTTCAAACTCACGACTCTGTCTATGTTGATCAGCATACTTTTTCTGTCGATCTTGAGCAGCTACCAGTCTTTCTCAGATAAGTTTGACAACTTCAATGGTCTGCTGAACCAGTTCTGGGCCTAACAGTTGCCATTCTCCAACTTCATCCCTGCATAGTGGAGTTCTGCACTTCCTGCTGTATAACGCCTCGTATGGCGGCATACCAATGCTCGTGTGGTAACTGTTGTTGTATGCAAATTCCACCAATGATAGATGATCATCCCAGTTTCCTTTAAAATCCATGATGCACGCTCTAAGCATATCTTCAAGCGTCTAGATCATTCTTTCGCTTTGCCCGTCAGTTTGCGGATGATACGATGTGCTCATCTTCAATTGCGTTCCCATGCATTCTTGTAGTCTCTTCTAGAAATTTGATGTGAACCTCGGATCTCTGTCTGATACGATTGACACTGGAACTCCATGTCTTGAGATGATCTCTTTAACGCATAATTTTGCCAGCTGATCAAGATTAAATTTTATCTTTATTGGCAAAAAGTGTGCAGATTTTGTTAATCTGTCCACTATCACCCATATCGTATCGTATCCTTTTTGAGTCGTTGGAAGACCTACCACAAAATTCATTGTAATATGCTCCCACTTCTATTCTGGTATCTCCAATGGTTGAAGTAATCCGCTTGGTCATTGATGCCCAGCTTTCACTTTCTGGCATGTTAAACACTTTGCAACACATTCTGCAACATCTCTTTTCATGTTCGGCCACCAAAAATGACGCCGCAAATCTTGATACATTTTCGTACTTTCCGGATGAATTGAATATCTTGAGCTATGTGCTTCCATCAAGATTTCTTCTTTAATATCCTGAACTGCTGGAACCCAAATTCGTCCCTCGAATCTTAGCATTCTTACAGTATCGATCTGGTACTTCGCTTCTTTACCCTCGACTACACTTTGCTTTATTTTCTTGCATTCTTCATCCTGTAGTTGTGCGTTCTTCACTTTGTCCACCAAAGTTGGATTAGCTTGTATCTGGTACAATTTTTCATTGGATTCTTCTAGAAATTTGATTTCTAGCTCTAACCTTGCCATTGTTGTAATAAGCTCCTCCTTATTTGTTAAGAACATTAACTTTTCTCTGCCTTTCCTACTCAAGGCATCTGCAACCACGTTAGCTTTACTGGGAGGATAAAAGATCTTACAATCATAATCTTTTATCAGTTCCATCCATCTCCTTTGCCGCATGTTCAGGTCTTTCTATGTGAAAATATACTTCAGACTTTTATGGTCTGTGTAGATCTCACATTTCTCTCCATAGAGATAGTGTCTCCATATCTTTAGTGCGAACACAACCGTTGTGAACTCTAAATCATGAGTCGGATACCCTTTTTCGTAGTCTTTCAGTTTCCTTGAAAACCACCACAAATTTATCCAAAAATGGTTTAAACACCCTGTTCATCAAATCCATGAATGCTGCAGGGGCGTTTGTCAAACCAAAAGACATCACCAAAAATTTGTAATGTCCATACCGAGTTCGGAATGTTGTCTTCGGTACATCCTCCTTTCTTACTTTCAATTGATGATACCCACTTCTCAGATCTATTTTCGAGAAATATCTAGCACCCTTCAATTGATCAAACAAGTCATCTATTCTTGGCAACAGATATTTGTTCTTAATAGTGACCTTGTTCAATTCCCTATAATCAATGCAAAGTCGCATTGACCCATCCTTCTTCTTCACGAATAACACTGGTGCTCCCCACGGTGATATACTCGGCTGAATATACTTCTTGTCTAACAGTTCTAGTAGTTGCACCATTAGTTCTTTCATTTCCATCGGAGCCATTTTGTACAGAGCCTTCGATATAGGAGCGGTTCCTGGCACTAAGTCGATCACGAACTCGATTTCTCTGTCAGGCGAAAGTCCTGGAAAATACTCCGGAAACACATCCACGAACTCCCTAACCACCGATATTTCCTCCAATTTCATAACCTTCTCCTTTTCAGTATCGACTATGTAAGTTAAATACCCTACACAGCCCTGACTCAATAACTTTTTGGCCTACATCATCGTCAGACATTTCATTTGTCTAGGCGATTTACTACCATGGAAAACTACCTTTGACGGAGTCATAAGGTTTACACACTTCTTTTGGCAGTAAATTATTGCTCCATAATTAAACAGCCAATCCATTCCCAAAATAAGATCAAACTCTCTGAGTTTTATCGGGACTAAATCTACTTTCATAATATTCCCCTTTATATTCACCCTACAGTTCTTGTATACGAACCTAACAGGAATCACTTCCATGTTCGTAATTTCTATGTTTAAAGGAAATTTCAACTCTTCACAAGGTATTTCTAACTTCTTAACAAATTCATCAGATATATACGAGCAAGTAGCACCCGAATCAAATAATACATATGAATTTATATCATTGATTGGGATTATACCTGACACAACATCTTTTGATTGCACTGCGTCCTGAACCATCATATTGAAGGTTCTGGTTGTGGGCTTATTTGTTGACGTTGTTCCTACAATAGCCAGCGCACCTCCACTAGCATTTCCCTTGCTTCCATTTGTTTCACCAGATCTCTTCTTAGGGCATTCACGAGCAAAGTGATCCTTGGACTCGCACGTGAAACACACATTCTTCTTAGCTTGAGTACAATTTGGGGCGATGTGACCCTCCTGGCCACAATTGAAGCATACTCATTTTCTCCCAACAAGCACACCCCCTTATGAAACTTCCCACACGTAGCACATGCCTCAAACTTCTTCTTTTGCTGGTTTCCCTGCTGATTTCCAGCTCTCCCACTCGCATTCCATTTCCTCTTCAGGTTGTTGCCACTTCCACTGTTACCACCTCCACCATTCTTAACTTCACTTTCACTTTTCTTCTTCCTCTGCTCCTGGTTATGTTTTGTTACTGCCTCGCCTCCACTTTCAGCGAGAATTTCTTTCTCCATCACTACTGCAAACGTCTTCAATTGGAACATGGAGACTCTACTGTACAACCAGGGTTTCAGTCCCTGCTCAAACCTCTTTACCTTGTGCTTGTTTGTGTTGACTTGATATGGCGCAAACCTCGCCAACTCGTTGAATTTTGTGGCATACTCAGACACTGACATCGTTCCTTGCTTCAGTTCTAAAAACTGAACCTCTAGCTAACTCTTCAAACTTTCTGGAAAATAGGTCTCGAAAACAGCTCCTTAAACCTATCTCAGGTCATCACACCTGGTCCTTCCCGAGTTTTGTTGGCCTGCCACCAAAAACTCGCCTCTACTTTCAATATAAATGTTGCAAAAGCAGTCTTCTGGTTATCCTCTACCCTAGCAACATCAAAAACCTTCTCAATTTCCATAATCCAAGTCTGTGCTTCAACTGGATTCATGGACCCACGGAATTCTGGTGGTCTAACTGCCTTGAAATCCTTAAATGTAGTACCTTGATTTTGAGGTTGATTCTGCAAAGCACCCGTAAGTAACGTCACTAGCTGCTGAACAGGGTGTCCTTCCACATTGTTGTTGTTTTCCTCAGTGGTTCTCCGTCGTGGTGGTTGACGTCTTGAAGCCATTTTCTGTTAAAATATACTCATCAGATTCTATTCAACCTTTTTAAGTATTATATACTTAGGTTGCACATCATAAAAGTTTATCACATAACACTTAACACTTTGAATAAAAAAATAACTTTTATTCATTCATCATCTTAAAAAACACATCAACACAATATCATTACTACTATTTACATTACTTTCCTGAACTATAACAGTTGCAGGATAACATCATCATTATCTATCCCATTGGTTATATCATACCCGGGATTTATATTTCATTTATTTTCTAATCACCAATCAATTACATTCTCTACAATGCCCTACTAAGATATTGCGTAGCCTTACGACGCTCCTCCTACATAATTTAGAACATTATTCGGCGATCCAGTATGTATGATGGTAGCATCTCAAACTGAATTGGATAACCCATGACCCGATCCTGAGCTCGATTGATTACGGTGTTGAATACATTGTTCATTACTTCCATCTTCCTTCTCTTTCATTGTGTGTCCCTCTCTACCATTCCGGCTAATTGATAAGCTTCATTATATGTATCTTCAGCTCTTGCCCTCTTTGTAGCTTCTTCTTTCAGCTTATTCTCCAGTTCTGCAATCTTCTCCATTAATTGCTCATTTTCCCCTTCTGTGTGGATCAGCTTCTCTTCAACGTTGTTCAATCGTTCTTCTCGATCCTGGATCTCGTCGTCTTTTTGTGCCATCGAGGTCTGTTGTTCAACTACTATCTCCTGCAACTCCTCGACGGTATCTTGAAGTTCCATATTGCGGTCATACACCTCATTGTACATACCGGCAGCTATCGAGTTAAGTGGAAGCTCTTCCTCCTCGTCTTCCTCATTCTCCGACTGTGGCAGCTCCACGGGATCCTCTTCATCCATCTCTATCTCATCCTCCTCATCAGGTACTCCCTCCTGCTCAACTACTGTTACCGACGGAACTATTTCCCGTGGTAGTAGTTGTTCCCAAACCACCAGAATATTTCGAGGCTCCTCCTCTCTAGCCTGACTGGATCCTCCTATATTAGCCATCCTGTCAACCAAAGTTTAAGTTTTAATTACTAATCATTACTACTCGACACTCACGAGCACATATGTGAGACCCCAGATTTTATGAATAAATATTTAATTTTCTCGAAATATTTTTTTTAATATTATGGTGTGGATTTGATACAATGTTATAGTTGTGGGTAATATTTATAAATTTTGCAAAGTATGCAAGTTGTTATAAAATATTCGTTTGGTCGGGGAATATTCTTTTTGTCAGGAATATCCGTATGACGACACAATCATTAGTGAACCCACAACGGAAGTATTGTCTTAGTAATAAAATGACAGAATTATCTTTTTATAAAAATAACGGCGGAAGTGTTACCGTTAAAACTGTTGAACTACCCCTTAGAGTAAAGAAACAAGAATCTGCTGTGGTTGCATAGTAGCACACGGTATTGGTTATTGATGCTTACGTGAGAAGTCACTCAGTTATACTCAATTATTGCAACAGTAATTGCTGCATCATATGTCTCATATTATTGATTCGATTATTGTCATAGTATCATCTACATAATATGATATATTATTAAATCAATAATTGAGACGAAAAAGTTATTCATATTATTAAATTGAAATATTTATAATGTCTAGAAGATCTGTCAAGGAGAGGTTTGGTCACCTAATTGCGCGTCAATAGGGAGAAATCCTTATTGGAAAGCCCCCTCTTTCCTGGGAAAAACCTGGTTGTTAAATATTGTGAGTTATAATATTAATGATGAATAAGCTCGTGTTGATTAAAGATGAATTTGATAGTTTCATTGTGTTGGGATTATTTGTGTTAGTAGAAATCGACATATATTACAATGATAATTAATGTCTTGAGGTTATATTGTTCAATCGGGTATTCGGGACATTTTTTGTGTCGGAGTACTTTTCATGAGTTACTATTCATGAGTTACTATTCATAGGGTACTATTCACCCGAACAATATATTTTTTTTCGGTCCAAATTATTTTTGGGTACAATATTATTTCATGAGGAGATGTGCTAATTTTTCAGACCGTTGGTTGAAATAATATTAGTAAATCAATATGGAACATTGCTTTAAAGTTTAATAGTGAATCAGTATGGACCGTTGTTTTAAAGTTTAATAGTGAATCAGTATGGACCGTTGTTTTAAAGTTTTAATAGTGAATCAGTATGGACCGTTGTTTTAAAGTTTTAATAGTGAATCAGTATGGACCGCTACTTTAAGTTTTAATATGGACCGTCCGTTTAAAAGTAAATCAATCTGGACCGTTCATGAATTAGTTATTATAGGTCCATTCTCCTATAAATAGAAGCTCATTCCTTCATTATTTCTTACTTAATTCACCGAAACTCTTGAGAGAGAAATTATAGAGAGAAAGAAGAAGAGAAGTCTGCTACCTTTCTATTCCAATATCCGATTTCTTCTAAGGTAAGGGGTATTATTTCTTTCTTATTCATAAAGAGAACTTCGTTATTTCATTCTTTATTATTCGTTGAATAACTGTTTATGCAATAACCGATACTTGGTGAAATTCTTTCATTATTCCATTCCTTATTATTATGTTGGAATAACCTTGTTTATAATGGCACCGCATACATGGTGAAATTCTTCTATTATTCCGTTCTTTATTATTCTCATCAAAATATACTTGTTTCGGCATGTATTACGCTGACCGGTTCCATTAATTATTATTCTGTTGGAATAACTTGTTTGTGCGGTCTATCGCATGCATGGTGATTTTTGTTGTTATTCCATTCTTTATTATTCTGTTGGAATATCATGTCGGTGCGAATTTTGCATGACCTAGTTCCATTATTTATTATTCCGTATTTATTATTCTGTTGGAATATCATGTCTATGCGTTTACGCCGGACCTGGTTCCATTATTTATTATTCTGTTGGGAATAATCTGTTTGTGCGGTCTCTATCGCATGCATGGTGAATCCTTCTCTTATTCCATTCTTTATTATTCTGTTGGAATAACCTGTCTATGTGGATTACCACATGCATGGTGAATGATCTTTCGTATTCATTCTTTATTAAATTATGGAAATGATCTATCTACGTGGATTACCGCATGGCGGGCAAAAATCCATTTGCAGTTTCATATATTCTCTTATACTTAGTTGGTTAAAGGTTTGACTTCTATACTCCATGAAATTAGTAGAATATCTTTGATATTTGCGCTTTATCCAGTATCTTTTCATGGAAATATTCTTCTGAGCATTCTTGAATTTTACTTTACAAAGAAGTATCATGTTGACAATTTGGACATTATTGAGTTTAGGATAAATTAACTTATAAGTCTTTAAAATTTATTCTTGAACTTATTTTATTGAATTATTATGTCATTGTCATGATGAGTTATGTTGGTTATTATGTGAAAACATGAAAGTTTCTTAGAAATCACAAAGGGTTGAAAATCATATTTTGGTGAAAATGGAACATGAAATTCAATTGACCATATCTCCTATTATATTTTGAATTTTGGAGTATGGTCAAGTTCTAGAGTTAGATCTATGAGTTTCCTAACTCATCCAAGTGGAATCACTCGAAAAACTGTTGTAGATTTTCGTGTGGACTGATTTTAGCAAAGGAGTCAAAAGCTGGAAATTATCGAAATGCTACTGTCCAGAATATTAAAAGGGCATTTTCGGCCACTTAATTTTTGAGAAAAATTCTGGCCTTTTGGGACATAAAATTATATGGTATAAAGTACCTCCTGTCCAAAAATGAGCTCATTCTGACTTAAAATGAGCAAGTTATGACTATTTCAATATTTAGGTTTTTTTGACGAAAAACGATATAACCGGAGTTCTATAACTCCGATGACCATGAAATTTAAACTGGAAGCTCACATTAACATGTGTAAGATCCTTCAAAGATTTGGAAATTTCTGGAGTTAAACTTGAGGTAGCTAATTTCTTAAATAATTAATTAGAAAATGATTTTTGAAAAATAGTAAATGAATTTTAAAAATTATGAGAAAAATATATGTTCATTATGGGACTATATTCTGCTAAACCCCATAAAAGAAATATTTTTGGGACTGATTTGGTATTTTTCATTAAAATGGTTTAGTTACGAACATATGAGTTAAATATGTTATGTGAAGTAACAAAGTTGAAAAATAGGATTTTATGGCTTCGAAATCCTATATAAGGTATATGTAGATTTTTTTTTTATAAGGGATTTGATCATTGGTGATGAAATCTTATGAGTATGGAATTTTTGAATGATTAAATGAATTATTTGGTAAAGTGTAAACAATTAAAATAAATTGTTTATAAGTCTAAGAGGTGATTAAAATATTGTTATAATATTAATAATATTAGATTATGAGTTTATTAAGTGATTGACAATATATGGATAAATTTAAAGTCTTTAATATTTATCCTTGTTTTCGTTTGATTAATGCTTATATCATTGTCATCATCCTCATGCTTATATGGTGATGAAAGTTATATTTGGCTTACGTGCGAAGATGGACTGTTGATTATTGAATTATATATCTTTGGCTTACGTGTAAAGATGAATTGTTAATTATTGATTTTATTGTTGTATATCTTTGGCTTACGTGCAGAGATGGACTTGATATGATTATGACTATGGATTATTCAGTATAATCATGACCATTGATGATTAATGAATATCCTTAGCCCATAGTGCAGGGATGATTCGATGATGTGGTTTATTTATTAAGTTGAGTCTCAACGATAAAAATTGATGAAAACTTTTTAAATCATAAAAGATAGTAGATTTTATACTCTACTTGACTCTTCTAATGGATTGTTTGTTCCGCTGTAGTTAAACTTGATGTCTATTGTATTTTATCAGTTTAATATTGTTGAAGACTAATGATAATTTATTCTCGCATTATCTTAGTCATAATATTTCATCTTGGGCTAGTTGAGCTCACTCTTTTCTCACTATTCTCTTGTGAAATGAGAATATAAATGGGACTAGCCTGGGGAGCGGATTGATAGTTTAGATGATAGCATTAGTAGTCCTCACTATTCTCGTTAAATAATGTGATAATAAATGTAATGAGGACTCCATTGGGTGTGGATATTGTCTAGATGACAATATTATTATTAAAACTCTTAGATTATGTTTCGTCGTATATTTTACACGACATTGTTGTATAATTAAGTTGTATTTGAATTTATGTACCATGTATCCGCACTCAAGATGGGTGATGAATACCTAATTTTGGGGGCGCCACAGGTTGGTATCAAAGCTTAGGATATGATCCTCATTCGAGATGTGAGACAAGAACTAGGAGGGAGAGACGGAAATTCCTTCGCTAGTATGACCTACCTAAGTGTATTTGGTATTTAATTGGTCGGTCAGAGTATATGGATAATATGTGGTATGTTAATTAACCCTTGTTTTGTAGCAGTAATTAAAAATGGTATCCGAAGATGTTGAGATAAGCAATGAAGCACGTGAGACCGTTGAGTCACCAACGATCAATGTCCAGGGTAATGTGCAACAGGAAGACAATAATCCTCATGAAAACAATAACACCGATGAAATGGTGAACGATGGGATGGTCAGAGGCTTTATACAATTCATGCAACATCAGGTGAAGGCGGCTCCTGTCCAAAATGCAGGTGGAAACACTGACAACACACGGTCGGTCACCGCTAAGCAGTTTAAGGAGTTGGGACCACCAGAGTTTTTTGGAGAGCTAAAACCACTTAAGGCGAAGACATGGATAAAGCAGATCAACAAGATATTTGATGTCTTGGGATGTTCCGAGGAGAAAAAGGTTCCCTTTGCCACCTTCATGTTGCGTGTAGAGGCAGACATCGATGGGAATCAGAAGCGTACTCAACTCGCTTTGATGAAGATGTCTTGGGAGAAGTTCCAAGAGTCATTCAACGACAAGTACTTTCCCGAAAGTATTCATCACATGAAGGAGGTAGAGTTCATCAAGGTTGAGCAAAACAATATGACCGTGGCGCAAATCTGAAGCTAAGTTTGTCGAGTTGTCTCTGTTTGCCTCCCACTTGGTTGATAATGAAGAGAGAATGATGCGGATGTTTCTAAGAGGTTTGAAACCCGAGATACGCCAATACCTTATCTCTCAAAAATTGTGTTTGTATTCGGATGTTGTGAATAGGGCTCGATTATTGAGAGCGATAATGAGTCAACCCAACCAAGAGAGAGCATCCAAACAAGTTGATAATACTAGTGGTGGTAGCGATCATCGAAGCGGTGACTTTCAAGAAGAGAAGGTTCAACAAAGATGGAAAGGCGTCAAAGACCAAAGACCCGTTGTTAAGGAAGGAGAGCGACCACGGTCGATGTTACAAATGTGGAGGAAGGACACATAAGTCCAAAGCGCACGATGCAAATTCCAAAGCATGTTATAATTACGAAAAAGAAGGCCACCTAGCCCAATTTTGTCGTGGCACCAAAGTCAAGTCCAATTTGGGATGGAGGCATCAAAAGATGTCCTGCACAAGACAAAAATCCAGTAGTTCAAGGAGAGCGTTTGTTGTAACCTCCTAAAAAAGCGAGGAATCCAAACATGGTGATCACGGGTAAGCTAATCATAAACGCTAGCAAAGTTTATACTTTATTTGATACCAGTTCTACCCGTTCCTTTATTTCTCCTACTTGCGCTCAACGTTTAAATTTGACTCCGGAGAAGTTAGACTTTGACTTATTGGTTGAAACTCCGTTAGGAGAAACCTTCATTACATGTGTTATCCAAGTCTTGGATGAGAGTCACGATTTTGAATGATATTTCTATCGTTAATAAATTTCCGGTGTATTCTCAAGAACTTCACGGCCTATCATCGAATTTTGTATTGACCCCAGTACAAAAACCCATTTCTTAAACCCTCAAATATTTCTTTAACCAAAACGAACGTATCATGCGCCAAAGACGTTGGCTCGAGATGTTGAAGATTACGATCGTACCATTCAATATCATCGTGGAAGAGCGAACGTGGTAGCTGACATGTTGAGTAAAAGATCGTATGCGTTTACGAGTGCAATGTTGTTAACACAAAGACTCATTTCATATAATTTACAAATGATGAAGATAGAGTTAAAGACTATAGGGACCCACATGAAGATAACGAATATACGAGTAGAATCGACTTTAATCGATAAAGTTAAAGCCGCTCAAACTACGCACCCGAAGCTGATGAATGTGAAGAAGAAGGTTCAAGAGGGCGTTATTCTAGAAGCAAGAATCGACAAAGAGAGGAAATCTCAACCCTCGATTTTATTGGCCCATTTGAAATCCTTGATCGAGTAGGAACTGTGGCTTATAGACTCGTTTTACCGCCAAATATGTTGTGTGTTCATAACGTTTTTAACGTATCGATGTTACGTAAATATATGGATGACCCGGACCACATTATTGAATTAGAACCGGATGAGATAGAGGAAGATTTAACATATAAAGAATTACCTGTTAAAATCTTGGATAAGAAGGATCATATTCTACGCTCCAAGGTTATACCTCAAGTCAAAGTTTTGTGGAGAAACCACGATGTCCGTAAGGAGGGGAGATTGCGAGACCCCAGATTTTATGAATAAATATTTAATTTTCTCGAAATATTTTTTTTAATATTATGGTGTGGATTTTATATAATGTTATAGTTGTGGGTAATATTTATAAATTTTGCAAAGTATGCAAGTTGTTATAAAATATTCGTTTGGTCAGGAAATATTCTTTTTGTCGGGAATATCCGTACGACGGCACAATCATTGGTGAACCCACAACGGAAGTATTATCGTAGTAATAAAATGACAGAATTATCTTTTTATAAAAATAACGGCGGAAGTGTTACCGTTAAAACTGTTGAACTACCCGGTAGTAAAAGTATAGTAATACGCGTGGTTGCATAGTAGCACATGGGATTGGTTATTGATGCTTACGTGAGAAGTCACTTAGTTATACTCAACTATTGCTACAGTAATTGCTGCATCATATCTCTCATATTATTGATTCGATTATTATCACAGTATCATCTGCATAATATGATATATTATTAAATCAATAATTAAGACGACAAAGTTATTCATATTATTAAATTGCAATATTTATAATGTCTAGAAGTTCTGTCAAGGAGAGGCTTGGTCACCTAATTACGCGCCAATAGGGAGAAATCCTTATTGGAAAGCCCCCTCTTTCCAGGGAACAACCTGGTTGTTAAATATTGTGAGTTATAATATTAATGATGAATAAACTCGTGTTAATTAAAGATGAATTTGATAGTTTCATTGTGTTGGGATTATTTGTGTTAGTAGAAATCGACATCTATTCCGATGATAATTAATGTCTGGAGGTTATATTGTTCAATCGGGTATTCAGGACACTTTTTCGTGTCAGAGTACTATTCACGAGTTACTATTCATGAGTTACTATTCATGAGTTACTATTTACGAGTTACTATTCACGAGTTACTATCTACAAGGTACTATTCACCCGAACAATATATTTCTTTTCGGTCCAAATTATTTTTGGGTACAATATTATTTCATGAGGAGATGTGCTAATTTTTCAGACCGTTGGTTGAAATTATATTAGTAAATCAATATGGAACGTTGCTTTAATGTTTAGTAGTAAATCAGTATGGACCGTTGTTTTAAAGTTTAATAGTGAATCAGTATGGACCGTTGTTTTAAAGTTTTAATAGTGAATCAGTATGGACCGTTGTTTTAAAGTTTTAATAGTGAATCACTATGGACCGTTGCTTTAAGTTTTAATATGGACCGTCCGTTTAAAAGTAAATCAATCTGGACCGTTCATGAATTAGTTACTATTCAGTCCATTCTCCTATAAATATAAGCTCATTCCTTCATTATTTCTTACGAATTCACTGAAACTCTTGAGAGAGAAATTATAGAGAGAGAGAAGAAGAGAAGTCAGTTACCTTTCTATTCCAATATCCAGTTTCTTCTAAGGTAAGGGGTATTATTTCTTTCTTATTCATGAAGAGAACTTCTGTTATTCCATTCTTTATTATTCTCGTTGAATAACTTGTTTATATCTAATCCGCATACTTGGTGAAATTCTTCATTATTCCATTCCTTATTATTATGTTGGAATAACTGTTTATAATGTAAGTACCGCATACATGGTGAAATTTTTCTATTATTCCGTTCTTTATTATTCTGTCAAAATATCTTGTCGGTGCGTATTATGCCTGACCTGGTTCCATTAATTATTATTCTGTTGGAATAACCTGTCTGTGCGGTCTATCGTATGCATGGTGATTTCTGTTGTTATTCTATTCTTTATTATTCTGTAGGAATATCATGTTGGTGCGAATTTTGCCTGACCTGGTTCCATTATTTATTATTCCGTATTTATTATTCTATTGGAATATCATGTCTGTGCGTTTACGCTGGACCTGGTTCCATTATTTATTATTCTGTTGGGAATAACATGTCTGTGCCGTCTCTATTGCATGCATGGTGAATCATTCTGTTATTCCATTCTTTATTATTTTGTTGGAATAACATGTCTATGTGGATTACCACATGCATGGTGAATGATCCTTCATATTCATTCCTTATTAAATTGTGGAAATGATCTGTCTACGTGGATTACCGCATGGCGGGCGAAAATCCTTTGCAGTTTCATATATTCTCTTATACTCAGTTGGTTAAAGCTTAGACTTCTGTACTCCATGAAATTAGTAGAATATCTTTGATATTTATGCTTCATCCAATATCTTTTCATGGAAATATTCTTCTGAGCATTCTTGAATTTTACTCTACAAAGAAGCATCATGTTGACAATTTAGACATTATTGAGTTCAAGATAAATTAACTTAAGTCTTTAAAATTTATTCTTGAACTTATTTTATTGAATTATTATGTCATTGTCATGACGAGTTATGTTGGTTATTATGTGAAAACATGAAAGTTTCTTAGAAATCACAAAGGGTTGAAAATCATATTTTGGTAAAAATGGAACATGAAATTCAATTGACCATATCTCCTATTATATTTTGAATTTTGGAGTATGGTCAAGTTCTAGAGTTAGATCTATGAGTTTCCTAACTTATCCAAGTGGAATCACTCGAAAAGGTGTTGTAGATTTTCGGGTGGACTGATTTTAGCAAATGAGTCAAAAGCTGGAAATTACCGAAATGCTACTGCCCAGAATATTAAAAGGGAATTTTCGGCCACTTAATTTATGAGAAAAATTCTGGCCTTTAGGGACATGAAAGTATATGGTATAAAGTACGTCCTGTCCAAAAATGAGCTCATTCTGACTTAAAATGAGCAAGTTATGACTATTTCAATATTTAGGTTTTTTCGATTTAAAATCTATATAACCGGAGTTCTATAACTCCGATGACCATGAAATTTAAATCGAAGCTCACATTAACATGTGTAAGATCCTCGCCAAGATTTGGAAATTTCTGGAGTTAAACTTGAGGTAGCTAATTTCTTAAGGAATTAATTAGAAAATGATTTTTGAAAAATAGTAAATGAATTTTAAAAATTCGAGAAAAATATATGTTCATTATGGGACTATATTCGCTAAACCCCCAGAAAAGAAATATTTTTGGGACTGAATTGGTATTTTTCATGAAAATAGTTTAGTTACGAACATATGAGTTAAATATGTTATGTGAAGTAACAAAGTTGAAAAATAGGATTTTATGGCTTCAAAATCCTATATAAGGTATATGTAGATTTTTTTTTATAAGGGATTTGATCATTTGTGATGAAATCTTATGAGTATGGAATTTTTGAATGATTAAATGCATTATTTGGTAAAGTGTAAATAATTAAAATAAATTATTTATAAGTTTAAGAGGTGATTAAAATATTGTTATAATATTAATAATATTAGATTATGAGTTTATTAAGTGATTGACAATATATGGATAAATTTAACGTCTTTAATATTTATCCTTGTTTTCGTTCGATTAATGCTTATATCATTGTCATCATCCTCATGCTTATATGGTGATAAAAGTTATCTTTGGCTTACGTGCGAAGATGAATTGTTGATTATTGAATTATATATCTTTGGCTTACGTGTAAAGATGAATTGTTGATTATTGATTTTATTGTTGTATATCTTTGGCTTACGTGCAGAGATGGACTTGGTATGATTATGACTAGGGATTATTCGGTATAGTCATGACCATTGATGATTAATGAATATCCTTGGCCCGTAGTGCAGGGATGATTCGATGATGTGATTTATTTATTAAGTTGAGTCTCAACAATAAAAATTGATGAAAACCTTTTAAATCATAAAAGATAGTAGACTTTATTCTCTACTTGACTCTTCTAATGGATTATTTGTTCACCGCAGATTAAACTTGATGTCTATTGTATTTTATCGGTTTAACATTGTTGAAGACTAATGATAATTTATTACGCATTATCTTAGTCATAATATTCTCATTGGGCTAGTTGAGCTCACCCTTTCTTTCAATTTTCTCTTCTTGTGAAATGAGAATATAAATTCGGGACCAGCTGGGGAGCGGATTGATAGTCCACATGATAGCATTAGTAGTCCTCACTATTCTGTTAAACAGTGTGACAATAAATGTAATGAGGACTCCATTGGGTGTGGATATTGTCTAGATGACAATATTATTATTAAAACTCTTAGATTATGTTTCGTCATATTTTACACGACTGTTGTATAATTAAGTTGTATTTGAACTGATTGAGAATCATAAATGAACTGATTATACGTATTAAACTCATGCTTGAAATAACTATAGAGCATACGTATTTAACAAAATGAATAATGTGGTAAACCTTTGCTTGAACAGTAAATAAGCTAAGGTTAGAGTCTTATAACATTAAAAATGAAATTTCTGAACATACATTGACTGATAGCAAGCTGGAAACTAAAAACTTGCTCAACATGGTATTAATTCATGCAAGGATTATAAACAGTTCAATAATAGGGACAAGAGTTCAAACTGTGTTCATTATACAAGAATATAACTCAAGAAACTTGCTTAACCAGAAACAAGTTAGAATGAATCAATAAAAATGAGAATTCAAATCACATTAGAGTTAAAGTTTGCTCGAATGAACTCTAGGGACAATTGACTTATTCAATCAACAGTTGAAATAGAAAGCTTGCTCAATCAAAGAATAAAGCTATATAATATAATAATGGAACTAGCTCAACGAAATTAAAGAATTAAGAAACTTTCTCAATGTAAAAGATAGAGTTTAGAAACTTTCCTTGAGCGTAAGCTATAAAATTAAACTCACGATCACCTACACATAATTTTAGAACCACAACACCTATTCGATATGCTAACATATCATAACATGTTCATTTCTAGCTAAACTTTCATTTACTCACAAGTCTTTCTTTACCATCTACATTTCAGAAATTTTAAGTGTTTTACTTCACAACACTTGTCTAACATCCATCACATAACGCGTTCTCAATTTACTAATCACTTTTAAAATTTTGAATTCATAATCCACATAACATGATTCTAATTAACCTTGTTGTTACATGATTCTCACACTACCATAATCTTAAGCTAAGCCACAAAGAACAACCAAAGTCTGCAGAACAAACAAACTTCAGTGTCTGAAAATGGCCACTCACGCAGCCGCGCGAGTTTTGTATGGGGATATCACATGGCATCGCTTGGCATTCTTGCATACAGCGCATTCTAACAAGGCTACCATCGCAGCAACAAGGCTACCATATACCTTTAAGAGGTGGCAGCGGCGTGACTTGCAGAACTTCAGTAGCTTTTTCCATAATGAGCTACGACACTTTTCTTAAGCCAACTAACACACGAATTTCACCCATCAAACAATGATATTAACACATAAAATAAATATATAACTATCATAGACATGATTGCTAACATATACAACCACTTAACACAATTTAACAACAACTAAAACTATTTTAATTTCTCAATTTTCATGTTTTTCTTATAAAACTCCATATTTTTGATATTCATCCAAAAATTAACACTGTGATTTCAATACGTGACCAAATCATCTCATTCAAATTATGTTATGCTTGTATCTCAATGAACTAACATATACAGACTTCAATTTATAATTTTACATACGATTTAGCCAATAAAATTGATACTTACTCAAACCACATGAAGAACATAAACACTGACATTATATTTTTCCTAGTATCGAACAATTTAGCATGCAATTCCTTATTTAAACATAATATATAATCATTATGAGCATGTATAACCGCCATAACTTAGTTACATAACAACAATTCAGAAGAATATAATTCATAGAGTATAACAAGACTTAACCGAGATACTCATAAATAATATCAAAGTTGTAGAACATACCTTCAATTGTTAGGATAATTCTTGCTAAACTACTAAAATAGCTTGGTAATCCTTAGGCTTTCTCTCAATTTCTCTCAACTCTCAATTCTCTGAACTCTAGACTTAGCCAAGTATGCATAAACAACTTGGTAATCCTTATGGTTTGAGTTTTTTTTTTAATAATTAAATATTAATTTTATTTCTCTTAAAATTATCCGGAGCGAGAAGTTACTTGGGAGATGGAGGAGTCTATTCGAGCGGAGTATCTGCATCTTTTTGATAATTAGGTACGTTCATTCTTTTGATTCCGGGGATGGAATCCTTTTTAAGGGGGAGGTAATGTAATACCCCAAAAAAAACGTTAGTGTGATGAAGGCTACTGTATTGTTGTATTATAGTAAAGATTATATATATACATCAAGTTGATTGCAACTTTCACGACATGATTAGTTATTATTATTATATATATATATATATATATGTGTGTGTGTGTGTGTGTGTGTGTGTGTCGTGGGTGAGGCCTGCAACACTACTGCAGGTGTTGATTAATTTCATTATTTGTTTATATATATATATATATATTAATAATAATTTGTTATGAAATTGTATACATAATTAATAAATCAATTGAAGTTATATTTATTAATTTGAATTAATTAATTTTGTGGACATAGTTATAAAAATTTTAATAATAAATTTAATAGTATTATGTTATTAATGATTGGATTGTAATAAAATCTTATTAAATTATTTAAATTGAACAAAAAGAATTAAAAGAGTTATACTTAGTATATAAATTTTGGAGTATTAATAATTGATTTAAGGCGATGATTAAATGTACCTTGAATGAATTGCGAATTATTTTGGAGTTTATGAGTTGGATTATATTTAATTTGATGTGAATATGTTTAGGTGGTGAATATCGTTTCGTATTTGATATCGTTGGCACTTGAGGGTAAGATTTTGTGTAGTGTGCTATAAATGGGTTGGAAGTATCAGGTACGGATTCCGTACTCTTTCAGCGACACTTTTGTTAAATTTGAATTGTTCGTTTTGTTCCTCGTTTCGAATTTCTGTTATTATTTCACATAATTGTTTCTTGTGAAATTGATATATTTGTTTCATTTTTGAGTTGACACATTGGACTCGTACTTGTACTCTTTGAATCAGGTTATCATGTATAGTATTTATTTTGATAATTGTAGAGCGACACATGTTGCTACCTTCTTTTTGAAACCTTGTGACTAGAATTTGATTTGGTTCAACATATACATATAGAACCCTTTTTTTTGGTATTATGTCGCATGTGTTGTGACATGGTATTTTGTTAGAATATACCGTAGGGTATACCTGAGCTATAACCACCTGTGGGGGTACCACAGGTGTAAGACCCCAACTTTTATAAATAAAATGAATTTTCTATAATTATTATTTTAAATATTATAGAATGAATTTGATATAATGTTATAGTTGTGGGTAATATTTAGAAATTTTGCAAAGTCTTGCAAGTTATTTATAATATTCGATTGGTGCGGGAATATTAAATGCGACGACACAATCATTGGTGGACCCCACAATGGAATTATTGTCGGATTGAGAAAACGATAAAAATATTTTTATGAAAATAACGGCGGAAGTTTTACCGTTAACTGTTGAAACACCCGGTGTTAAAAGTACAGGAATACGCGTTGTTGCATAGTAGTAGACAGTATTGATTATTGATGCTTACGTGAGAAGTCACTCAGTTTTGTTCAATTATTGCTTCAGTAATTGTTGCATAGTATCTCATGTTAATTGATTCAATTATTGTTGATATTTTATATTGAGATGACAAAGTTATTAATATTATTATTTGCAATATTAACGATGTCTAGAAGTTCTGCCAAGGAGAGGTTTGGTCACCTAATTAATTGCGCCATGATAGGGAGAAATCCTTATTGAAAGCCCCTCTTTCCGGAAACGACATTGGTCGATTAATAGTGTGAATAATAATAATGATGATGAAGTTTTGTTTTATTAGTATTATTAATGTTATAAAACAGAAAAGCTTTTTATATAAAACAGAATACTTTTATAATGTTATTCGTTTTATTAAGGCTAATAGTAAAATCTTTTTATATAAAACAGAATACTTTTACAAAGTTATTTATTTTATTAGACAATAATTAGAATATATTATTTTTTATTATGCATAGTGTTTGCATAGTGCATGCATAGTGTTTGCATAATAAAATCTTTTTAAAAGTTATTTGTTTTATTATATTATAAATAGAATATATTATATTTTATTGTAAATCAATCTGGACCGTCCGTTTAAAGTAAATCAATCTGGACCGTTCATGGATTGGTTATTATTGATCCATTCTTCTATAAATGAAGCTCATTCCTTCATTATTTTTCTTACGAATTCACTTTGAAACTCTGAGAGAAAGCTAGAGAGGATTATTCTTCTATCTTGGCGTATTTCTTTAGCGTTTAAGAAAGCTTTGAAGCGAAGTGCAAGTTTCTTCAAGTATATCCACGCCCTACCTAGTGAGATACTATTCTTTATAAGGTAAAGGGTATTATTTTTTCATATTCATGAAGAGAACTTACATTATTCCATTATTTATTATTCTCTTTGGAATAACTTTGTCTACATCACAATCTGATACATGGTGAAGTTATGTTATTATTCCATTCTTTATTATTCATTTGGAATATCATATCTGTGTGTTTCTGTGGGGCTGGTTCCGTCTTTATTATTCTCGTTGGAATATCACGTGCATGCATTTTACATCGGACTGGTTCCATTATTTATTATTCATTGGAATAAACTCATCTATCTAATACCGCATGCATGGTGATTTATGTTGTTATTCCATACTTTATTATTCTGTTGGAATATCCTGTCGGTGCATATTACGCCTGACCTGGTTCCGTTATTTATTATTCTGTTGGAATAACCTATCCATGCGAAGTACGGCATGCATGGTGATTTCTTTTGTTATTCCATTCTTTATTATACTCAGTTGGTTAAATTTTTGACTTTTATACTCCATGAAATTAGTGGAATATCCTTGATATTTGCGCTTCATCCAGTATCTTTTCATGGAAATATTCTTTTGAGCATTCTTGAATTTTACTCTACAAAGAAGTATCATGTTGACAATTTGGACGTTATTAATTCCTGAATAAATTAATTCTTGAACTTGTTTTATTGAATTCTTATATCATTGTCATCATCCTCATATTTATATTTTGTTCAAAGTCATCTGTGGCCTGTAGTGCATAGATGGACTTGGTATGATTATGATCAGGGATTATTCAGTGTAATCATGAACGTAATGTTACAAATGATGTGGTAAAAGTCCTCATTGGCCCGTAGTGCATTGATGGACAGTTGTTGGCATGATCATGACCATTAATGAATACACAAATATCCTTGGCCCGTAGTGCATGGATAAATTGTGGTTGTGATACTAATGAATATCCTTGGCCGTAGTGCAAGGATGATGTGGATTATTTATTAAGCTGAGTCCCAGCAATAAAAGTGATGAAAACCTTTTAAATCATAAAAGATAGTAGATTTTATTCTCTACTTGACTCTTTTAATGGATTGCATGTTCTGCTGTAGTTAAACTTGATGTCTTTTGTATTTTATCAGTTTAACATTGTTGAAGACTAATGATAATTTATTCTGCATTATCTTAGTCATAATATTTCTTACTAGGCTAATTGAGCTCACCCTTTCTTTCACTGTTCTCTTCAGGAAATGAGAACAAACCGGGACCAAGTCGGGGACCGGGTGACGGTCCAAATGATAGTATTAGTAGTCCTCACTATTCTGTTAAATAGTGTGTTAATAAATGCAATGAGGACTTATTTTGAGAGTGGATATTGTCTAGAAGACAATGTTTGTATTAAAAATCACAGCTCTCTTGGTGTATATTTAAGATTGTATTTGTATTCTGTACCATGTATTAGGTGACTCAGAATAGGTGATGTATACCAATTTTGGGGGCGTCACAGTTGGTATCAAAAGCTTAGGGATATGATCCTTGGCTGAGATGTGAGACAAGAACTAAGAGGGGAGAGACGGGGAATTCCTTTGCTAGTATGACCTACCTAAGTTTATTTGGTATTTAATTGGTCGGTCAGAGTATAGGGATACTATGTGATATGTTAATTAACCCTTATTTTGTGGCAGTATTTGAAAATAGCATCCAAGAATGTTGAGAACATCATTGGAGCACAGGAGACCGTTGAGTCTCCACAGATCAATAATCAGGACAATGTACATTAGGAAGGCAACAATCCTCATGCAAACAACAACACTGACCATATGATGAATGATGGAATGTTCAGAGGCTTTCTGCAATTCATGCAAAGATCAAGCAAGAGAGACTCTCGTCCAAAATGCGAGTGTGGAACACTTGGCAACTCTCTTGACGGTCACCGCTAAACAGTTCAAAGAACTGGGACCACCGGAGTTTTTTGGAGAGCCAAAACCACTTAAGGTGGAGACATGGATAAAGCAGATCTGCAAGATATTTGATGTCTTGGGATGCTCCGAGGAGCAAAAGGTTCCCTTTGCCACCTTCGTGTTGCGTGCAGAGGCAGATTACTGATAGGAATCTGTAAAACGTACTCAACCTGCCGTACTAAAGATGACTTGGGAGAAGTTCTAAGAATTGTTCAACGACAAGTACTTTCCCAAAAGTATTCATCACATGAAAGAGGTAGAGCTCATTAAACTGGAACAAAACAACATGATCGTGTCGTAGTACGAAGCCAAGTTTGTCGAGTTGTCCCTGTTTGCGTCCCATTTGGTTGATAATGAGGAGAGAATGACGCGAATGTTTCTAAGAGGTTTGAAACCCGAGATACGTCAATATCTTATCTCTCATAAACTGTGTTTATATTCAGATGTTGTTAATAGGGCTCAGTTATTGGAGCGCGATAATGAGTCAACCCAACCAAAAAGAAGCGGTGCGGCAAAATGATAATACCAGTGATAACAGTCATCGAAGCGGTGACAATAAGCGTGGAGGGAATCAACATGCCAAAAATTGTAACAAATTCGGTGGTAATCATAACCAAAGCAATAAGAATGGACATTTCAAGAAGAGGAGATTCAACAGTAATGGAAAGACGTCAGCACCTGCACTTGTTGTTAAGGAAGGAGAACGACCACCTATCATATGCTTCAAATGCGGAGGGAGGGACACATCAGTCCAAACTGCGTGATGCCGTCAAAGCATGTTATAATTATATGGAAGAGAAGGTCACCTAGCCCGATTTTATCGTTCATTGAAGACAAGTTCAACTAGGATGGAGGCACCAAAGGACGCCTTGTAAAAGTCAAAGCCCGATGGCAAGAGGAGAGCATTTGTCGTGACCTCCCGAGAAAGCAAGGAACCCGAATGAGGTCATCACGGGTAAGCTTATCATAAACTCTAATGAAGTATATACCTTATTTGATCTGGGTTCTACCCATTCCTTTATTTCTCCTACTTGCGCTCAGCGTTTAAATTTGACTCCGGAGAAATTAGACTTTGACTTATCTGTTGAAACTTCATTGGGAGAAACCTTCATTACATCCACTGTTTATAAGTCTTGTTTGGTTCAAATTGGTACCCTTACATTACCTGTCAATCTTATTTCATTGAAAATACTTGCATTTAACATAATTCTAGGGATTGATTGGTTAACTACTCATCATGCAAAAATTAATTATTTTCATAAGGTTGTTAGCTTTCATATTCCTAATCAACCTATTATGCGAATTCAAGCAACCAAACCATTAAAATCAATCACTGTCATCCCAAGCCATAAAGTTATTCATTTATTAAAAAACGAATGTTAAGCTTTCTTAGCTCACGTCACGGATCTAAACAAAAATACGTCAGTTTTGAATGATAGTTCTATTGTTAATGAATTTCCTGACGTATTCCCTGAAGAACTTCCTGGCCTACCCCCAGAACGTGAAATTAAATTTTGTATCGACCTTGAACCCGGTACAAAACCCATTTCCAAAGCCCCTTATCGAATGGCTCCTATTGAACTTCAGGAGTTAAAGACCCAACTGCAGGAATTGTTGGACATTGGCTTTATTCGTCCTAGTACTTCTCCTTGGGGTGCTCCTGTTCTATTCGTGAAGAAGAAAGATGGGAGTATGCGACTTTGTATTGATTATCGGGAGTTGAATAATGTCACCATCAAAAATAGGTACCCATTGCCACGTATTGATGACCTGTTTGACCAGTTGCAAGGCGCCAAATTCTTTTTAAAAATTGATCTTCGTTCTGGATATCACTAATTGAAGATTAGAACCGATGACATTCCAAAAATGGCTTTCAGAACACGGTACGGCCATTATAAATTCCTAGTCATGTCTTTTGGATTGACTAATACTCCCTCGCCTTCATGGATATGATGAACCAGAGTATTCAAGGAATATTTAGATCACTTTGTGGTCGTCTTTATTGATGACATCCTCATATATTCCAAAAGCCGTGAAGATCATGAGCAACACTTGAGGTCGATACTTCAAAAGCTTCGTGAATATAGCTTTATGCCAAGTTGAAGAAATGTGAGTTCGGCTTGAGAAGTAGCATTCCTTGGGCACGTGGTATCAATTCATGGAATATCACATTGACCGGCAAAGATTGAAGCTATTCAAAGTGGAAACAACCTAAATCGATGGAAAAGTCGTAGCTTTCGGCTTAGCTTTTGGTTATTATCGGAGATTAAGTAGAAGGGTTTTCTCGAATCGCTACTCCATTAACTCGGTGACTCGAAAAGATACAAAATTGAGTTGGAGTGAGGAATGTGAGCAAGAGTTTTCAAGAACTCAAGAGAAGACTCATTTCAAAGACTGTTCGACAATAAAATGCAGCTCGGGAGGATTTGTCATCTCTGATGATGCTTCGAGGGAAAAGGGTTAGGATGTGTTCTCATGCAACATGGGAAAGTCATAGCCCATGCCTCTCGACGACTCAAAGAATATGAGAGGAATTATCCTACTCAGGATCTAAAGTTGGCATTTGTTGTCTTCGCACGTAAAATTTGGAGGCATTACTTGTATGGGGAGAAAGTGGAGATCTTTACGGATCATAAAAGCCTCAAATATTTCTTCACTCAAAAGGAACTCAACATGCGATAGCGACGTTGGCTTGAACTATTGAAAGATTATGATCATACCATCAATATCATCATCCTGGAAAAGCAAGCGTGGTAGGCGACGCATTGAGTAGAAGATCATATCTGCGAATACGAGTGCGATATTGTCAACGCAAAGGCCCATTTTGTATGACTTGCAAAGGATGGAGATAGAGATAAAAACTCCAGGGACCCACGTGATGATGGTGAATATACGAGTAGAACCGACTTTAATCGATAAAGTTAAAGTTGCTCAAGCTACAGACCTAAAACTGATGCATATGAGGAAGAAAGTACAAGAAGGTGCTATGCTGAATCGATGAAGAAGGAATACTTTGAGTCAACTCCAGACTTTGTGTTCCTAACGACCCTGATTTAAAGTATAAAATTATGATGGAGGCGCACAACACACCGTTTTCAATCCATCCTGGGAGTACCAAAATGTATAATGATCTTCGACATACATTTTGGTGGGGCAATATGAAGAGGGAGATAACGCTGTTTATCTCAAGGTGTCTAACGTATCAACGAGTCAAGGCGGAGCATCAGGTACCAAAAGGTCCATTGCAACCACTTGAAATTCTAGAATGGAAGTGGGAGCACATTACCATGGATTTCGTTACTGGTCTTCCCAAGGTTTCTCAAGGCATAGATGTAATTTGGGTCATTGTTGATAGGTGATGACCAAGTCGCTCATTTCTTACCTATCGAGAAACTTATACACTTGAACATCTTTCTCGTATGTATATAAGCGAGATTGTAAAATTACATGGTATGCTAGTATCCATAGTTTACGATCGAGACCCAAGATTCACTTCACGATTTTGGGTTAGTTTGAAAAAAGTTATGGAGCGCGGATTTACGATTTAGTTTGGCATATCATCCTCGGAGAATGGACGGACAATCGAGAGAGGACTATTCAAACTCTTGAAGATTTATTAAGATCGCTGTGTCCTTAACTTTGAGGAAGTTGGGACAAGTTCTTACCATTGGTGGAGTTTTCCTACAATGGATTCTCAAAGCGTTGTATGTATCTTTGGGATGAGGTGGGTGAAGCAACGTTGTTGGGACCGGAGTTGATACGTATGACTATGAAAAAGATTCAAACGATCCGATAATGTATAAAAACCTCACAAGACCGACAAAAGAGTTATGGTGATCTTCATCGAAAGGACGTGGAATTCGATATTGGAGATCATGTGTTGTTACGTGTTGCTCCATGGAAAGGAGTTACGAGATTTGGAAAGAGAGGAAACTTCAATCCTCAATTCATTGGCCCATTTTTAATCCTCTATCGAGTAGGGACTGTAGCCTATAGACTCGCTTTACCGCCAAGTATGTCTCGTGTTCATAATGTTTTTCATATATCCATGTTACGTAAATATGTGAAAGACCTGAACCACATTATTGAGTTAGAACCGGACGAAATAGCGAAAGATTTAACGTATGAAGATGTTCCTATTCAAATCTTGGATAAGAAGGAACATATTCTATGCTCCAAGGTTATACATTAAGTCAAAGTTTTATGGAGGAACCACGATGTTGAGGAAATGACCTGGGAGTTAGAATCTAAAATGAAATCAATGTATCCTTACCTCTTCGACATACCAGGTACGTACCCTAATTTTGAGGGCGAAATTTCATAAGAAGGGGAGATTATAAGTCCCCAACTTTTATGAATAAAGATGAATTTTCTATAATTATCATTTTTAAATATTATGGAATGAATTTGATATAATGTTATAGTTGTGGGTAATATTTAGAAATTTTGCAAAGTACACAAGTTGTTTATAATATTCGATTGGTGGGGAATATTAAATGCAACGACAAAGACAATCATTGGTGGACCCTACAACGGAATTATTGTCGGATTGAGAAAATGACAAAAATATTTTTATGAAAATAACGGCGGAAGTTTTACAGATTAATCATTTGAAACACCCGGTGTTAAAAGTACATGAATACGCGTGGTTGCATAGTAGCACACAGTATTGATTATTGATGCTTACGTGAGAAGTCACTCATTTTTATTCAATTATTGCTTCAGTAATTATTGCATAGTATCTCACGTTAATTGATTCAATTATTGTTGATATTTTATATTGAGATGACGAAGTTATTAATATTATTATTTGAAATATTAACGATGTCTAAAAGTTTTGCCAAGGAGAGGTTTGGTCACCTAATTGCGATCCAATAGGGAGAAATCCTTATTGGAAAGCCCCCTCTTTCCTAGGAACGACCTGGTCGATTAATAGTGTGAATAATAATAATGATGATGAAGTTTTGTTTTATTAGTATTATTAATGTAATAAAACAGAAAAGCTTTTTATATAAAACAGAATACTTTTATAAAGTTATTCGTTTTATTAGACAATAATTAAAATATATTATATTTTATTATGCATAGTGTTTGCATAGTGCCTGCATAATGTTTGCATAGTAAAATCTTTTTAAAAATTATTTGTTTTATTAGATTATAAATAGAATATATTATATTTTATTGTAAACCAAACAGACCGTCTGTTTAAAGTAAATCGATCCGGACCGTTCATGGATTGAATTCTTATTAGATCCATTCTTCTATAAATAGAGGCTCATTCCTTCATTATTTCTTACGAATTCTTTGAAACTCTAGAGAGAGAAAGCGTAGAGAATTATTCTTCTATCTTGAGCATATTTCTTTAGCGTTTAAGAAAGATTTGAGCTTATCTGTAAGTTTCTTCAAGTATATCCCCGCCCTACTCAGTCGAGTACTCTTCTTTATAAGGTAAGGGATATTATTTTTTCATATTCATGAAGAGAACTTACATTATTCCATTCTTTATTATTCGTTGGAATAACTTGTATACGCTGTGGTCTACCCTATACTTGGTGAAATTCTTACATTATTCCATTATTTATTATTCTTTGGAATAACTTTATCATCTGATATAGCATACATGGTGAAGTTCATTATTATTCCATTCTTTATTATTCATTTGGAATATCCTATCTGCATTTGTTTTTACGCATTTGGAACCGGTTAAAAGTCTTTTTATTATTCTGTTGGAATATCACATACTCATGCATTTTACTGGGACACTGGTCCCATTATTTATTATTATTCATTGGAATAACTTTATCATGTCAATACCGCATGCATGGTGATTTATGTTGTTATTCCATTCTTTATTATTCTCATTGGAATATCCTATCGGGTGCGTATTACGCTTTGATCCGGTTCCGTTATTTATTATTCTCGTTGGAATAACTTTGTCCATGCAATCCGCATGCATGGTGATTTCTTTTGTTATTCCATTCTTTATTATACTCGGTTGGTTAAAGTTTTGACTTTTATACTCCATGAAATTAGTGGAATATCCTTGATATTTGCACTATATCCAGTATCTTTTTCATTTCGAGCATTCTTGAATTTTACTCTACAAAGAAGTATCATGTTGACAATTTAGATGTTATTAGTTCTGAATAAATTAATTCTTGAACTTGTTTTATTGAATTCTTATATCATTGTCATCATCCTCATATTTATATTTTGTTGAAAGTCATCTCATGGCTGTGAGTGCATAGATGGACTTGGTATGATTATGACCAGGGATTATTCGGTGTAATCATGACCGTAATGTTACAAATGATGTGGTAAAAGTCCTCATTGGCCCGTAGTGCATTAATGGACAGTTATTGGCATGATCATGACCATTAATGAATACACAAATATCCTTGGCCCGTAGTGCATGGATAAATTGTTGTTGTGATACTAATGAATATCCTTGGCCGTAGTGCAGGGATGATGTGGATTATTTATTAAGCTGAGTCCCAGCGATAAAAGTGATGAAAACCTTTTAAATCATAAAAGATAGTAGATTTTATTCTCTACTTGACTCTTTTAATGGATTGCATGTTCCGCTGCAGTTAAACTTGATGTCTTTTGTATTTTATCAGTTTAACATTATTGAAGACTAATGATAATTTATTCTGCATTATCTTAGTCATAATATTTCTTACTGGGCTAATTGAGCTCACCTTTATTTTCACTGTTCTCTTCAAGAAATGAGAACATAAAGGGACTAGTCAGGGGAGCGGGTGGCGGTCCGGATGATAGTATTAGTAGTCCTCACTATTCTGTTAAATAGTGTGTTAATAAATGTAATGAGGACTTATTCTGAGAGTGGATATTGTCTAGAAGACAATGTTTGTATTAAAAATCACAGCTCTCTTGTTGTATATATAAGATTGTATTTGTAATCTATACCATGTATTTGGAGACTCAGAATAGGTGATGTATACCTATTTTGGGGGTGTCACAACAGGCATGTCGTCTTGGCACGAGAGGTGTGACACTCTCCGTGGCGGTGTGATTAGTCCACGGCGTCTCCGTTTAGGCTCCGGAGGAAGTGGGCTATTTGGTGTTTTGTTGTGGGAGGCGTATGGGTTAACCCTAGTTTTCTGTTCTGCGGATTTGTGATGTTGTGCCAAACACACTTATCCGATTTTCATACATTTGGATTCGCGGTCCAATGTGTAATTGCCTGTGTGGCATTATTTTGATGTGCCTGTGTGGTTTGTGATGTTTGCTAAAAGGCTATATTTAATTAAAATATAGAATGTGATTAATTTAATTGATTAATATTGGATATGGAGATCCAAATAAATAGTAGGTGATTATAATTTATTAATTAAAGTGTTTATTAAAATAAATTAAAAAGGATTTAAATTAGTTTTTGTGAAACAAGGCTTAAAAGTATTTTAATCCTTTAAACTTAAAGAGTTTGCCAAACAAGCCTTATGGCTTTTGAATTTCTAATTTTTAAATTTAAATAAAATAAATAATATAAATAAAATAATAAATATAATATATTTATATTGTATACGTTTATGTTGTAACTGTTATTACAATTAGTAAGCGTATTAAAAATTAGGTTTTGTTCTTATGTTTGGCTATATCAATTTTTCTTTACGCATATTTGGCTAAGTCTAGAGTTCAGAGAATTAAGAGTTGAGAGAACTTGAGAGAAAGCCTAAGGATTACCAAGTTGTTTCAGTAGTTTAGCAAGAATTATCCTAACAATTGAAGGTATGTTCTACAACTTTGATATTATTTATGAGTATCTCGGTTAAGTTTTGTTATACTCTGTGAATTATATTCTTCCGAATTGTTTTTATGTAACTAAGTTATGGTGGTTATACATGCTCATAATGATTATATATTATGTTTAAACAAGGAAATTGCATGCTAAATTGTTCGACAGTAGGAAAAATATAATGTCAGTGTTTATATTCTTCATGTGGTTTGAGTAAGTATCAATTTTATTGGCTAATTCGTATGTGAAATTATAAATTGAAGTTCGTATATGTTAGTTCATTGAGATACAAGCATAACGTGATTTGAATGAGATGATTTGGTCACGTATTGAAATCACGGTGTTGTTAATTTTGGATGAATATAAAAAATATGGAGTTTTATATGAAAAACATGAAAATTGAGAAATTAAAATAGTTTTAGTTGTTGTTAAATTGTGTTAAGTGGTTGTATATGTTAGCAATAATGTCTATGATAGTTGTATATTTATTTTATGTGTTAATATCACTGTTTGATGGGTGAAATTCGTGTTAGTTGGCTTAAGATTATGGTAGTGTGAGAATCATGTAACAACAAGGTTAATTAGAATCATGTTATGTGGATTATGAATTCAAACTTTTAGAAAATGATTAGTAAATCGAGAACGCGTTATGTGATGGATGTTAGTCAAGTGTTGCGAAGTAAAACACTTATATCTTCTGAAATGTAGATGGTAAAGAAAGACTTGTGTGTAAATGAAAGTTTACCTAGAAATGAACATGTTATGATATGTTAGCATCTCTAATAGGTGTTGTGGTTCTAAAATTATGTGTAGGTTATCGTGAGTTTAATTTTATAGCTTACGCTCAAGGCAAGTTTCTAAACTCTATATTTTGCATTGAGAAAGTTTCTTAATTCTTTAATTTCGTTGAGCTAGTTCCATTATTATATTATATAGCTTTATTCTTTGATTAAGCAAGCTTTCTATTTCAACTGTTGATTGAATAAGTCAATTGTCCCTAGAGTTCATTCGAGCAAACTTTAACTCTAATGTGATTTGAATTCCCATTTTTGTTGATTCATTCTAACTTGTTTCTGGTTAAGCAAGTTTCTTGAGTTATATTCTTGTATAATGAACATAGTTTAAACACTCGTCCCTATTATTGAACTGTTTGTAATCCTTGCATGAATTAATAACATGTTGGGCAAGTTTTTAGTTTCCACCTTGCTATCAATCAATGTATGTTTAGAAATTTCATTTCTAATGTTATAAGACTCTAACCTTAGCTTATTTACTGTTCAAGCAAAGGTTTACCACATTATTCATTTTGTTGAGTACTTATGCTTTATAGTTATTTCAAGCATGAGTTTAATATGTATAATCATTTCATTTATGATTCTCAATTGTTCTATGTTATGTTGTTAAACATCTGTTGCGATTATCAAACACTGTTAATTCAACTAGTCCTCTAGTTGATGTTCGTTGAACTTCAAATTACCCTTGAAAACTTATCCAAACCAAACTTTCTTTGGTGCGGACTTGTACTCTAAATACTGAGATGAACAACCCTATTATTATTAGGGGATAACTTAGGCGTAGCGTTAAAATGTTTGTGCACAATACATTGTACGAATGGATGATCCCCCTAAGTACGAGGAGTCCTTATAGTCTTATGACTATTAAAGTTAGAGTTGAAATATTATTCGCAACTGTGGACATGGTTCATGGTCTTATGACCCTCAGTTAGATATATTCCATATTTTGGATTCTAGTTACTGATTATCATTGTTAGAGTACTATCCAGTTTTGATGAGCCTATTAGATTTGGCGATTATTTTTTGTTATTCTCATGTGAATTCATTATTATATCAAGTGAGCAATTGTTTTGCTCGGTCTTGCATATTTATAAACTCATTGCAACTAAAGTTGAGAAGGTAGAGCGAGCCTTCAACTAGCAAAAGAAAGGAAAAATGTACAAGTGATCTTGATGTGTACTTTTAATTTACGTGATGATCATAGACTTTATTTTAATGATGTTATGTAATAATTTATTTTCGCATTTGAATGACGTTTAGAGGTTAGATAACCTGGGATGTTTTGAACTTAATGATGTAACCCTATTCAAGGGAAGATTTTATGGTTTAAATATTATTTTATTTGGGTAGATAGTATGGATGTATGAATAGTGAGCACCAATGTGAGACCCCAAAATTTATAAAATGAAAGTACTCAATATTCTTATAATTATTATTTTATTTAGTAAATGGTTAAATTGATAAAGGGTTAAAGTTAAGAGTGATATTTGAAAATTTTGCAAAGTATGCAAGTTGTCATAAAATAATCGGTGGTAAAAGTACAGTAATACGCGTGGTTGCATAGTAGCACACGGTATTGATTATTGATGCTTATGTGAGAAGTCACTCAGTTTTGTTCAATTATTGCTACAGTAATTATTGCATAGTATCTCACGTTATTTGATTTAATTATTGTCGATATTTTATATATTATTAAATCAATAATTGAGATGACAAAGTAATTAGTATTATTATTTGCAATATTAAAGATGTCTAGAAGTTCTGTCAAGGAGAGGTTTGGTCACCTAATTGCGCGCCAATAGAGAGAAATCCTTATTGGAAAGCCCCCTCTTTCTTGGGAACGACCTGGTCGATTAATAGTGTGAATTATAATAATGATGATGAAGTTTGTTTTATTATTATTACAAATGTAATAAAACAGAAAACTTTTTATATAAAATAGAATACTTTTATAAAGTTATTTGTTTTATTAGACTATAAATATAAATATTATATTCTATTATGCATAGTGTTTTGCATAGTAATTTTTTTTTTATATAAAATAGAATACTTTTATAAAGTTATTTATTTTATTAGACAATAATTAGAATATATTATATTTTATTATGCATAGTGTTTGCATAGTCTTTGTATAGTGTTTGCATAGTAAAATCTTTTATATAAATCGAATACTTTTATAAAGTTATTTATTTTATTAGATTTTAAATAAAATATATAAATATATATATATATATATATATATTATATTTTATTGCATAATATCCTTTCTATTTTCCTATAAATAGGAAGCTTAGTTAGAATTGAAATCACCCCGGAAGTTCAGAGAATTCTTCTTCTGTAATCTTGAGCGTATTTCTTTAGAGTTTAAGAAAGCTTTGAGCATGGTGGAAGTTTTCTTCAAGTATATCCTCGCCCTACCAGTCGGAATACTCTTCTTTCTAAGGTAAGGGATATTATTTGTTGTACTCGTAAGGGGTATTATTTCTTTCGTATTCATGAAGAGAGCATCTGTTATTCCATTCTTTATTATTATGTTGGAATAACCTGTATATGCGAAGTACCGCATACATGGTGAAATTCCTCTATTATTCCATTCTTTATTATTCCGTCGAAATATCCTGTCTATGTGTTTACGCATGACCTTGTTCCATTATTTATTATTCTATCGGAATATCATGTCTATGCGTTTACGCATGACCTAGTTCCATTCTTTATTATTATGTTGGAATAACCTGTATATGCGAAGTACCGCATATATGGTAAAATTCTTCTATTATTCCATTCTTTATTATTCTGTCGGAATATCATGTCTGTGTGTTAACGCATGACCTGGTTCCATTATGTATTATTCTTTTAGGAATAACCTGTTGGTGCGATCTATCGCATGCTTGGTGAATTCTTCTGTTATTCTATTCTTTATTATTATGTTGGAATAACCTGTCTATGTGGATTACCACATTCATGGTGAATGATCCTCTGTATTCACTCCTTATTAAATTGTGGAAATGATCTGTATACGTGGATTACCGCATGTCGGGTGAAAATCCATTTGCAGTTTTGTAATTTTTTCCGACCTCAAAATTACGGAAAATCATAATATAAGCATTGGATTTATTAATTATGATGAAAGTTATAATAAATGCATTGGACTGATGAAAATCATGGGTATATGTAGTGTTAGTAAGTGTTATGATGAGTTATGTTGGTTATTATGTGAAAACATCAAAGTTTCTTAGAAATCACAAAGGGTTGAAAATCAAATTTTGGTGAAAATAGAACATGAAATTCAATTGACCATATCTCCTATTATATTTTGAATTTTTGAGTGTGGTCAAGTTCTAGAGTTAGATCTATAAGTTTTCTAACTTATACAAGTGGAATCATTGTAAAAGGTGTTGTAGATTTTGTGTGGGTGATTTTAGCAAAGGAGTCAAAAGCTATAAATTACAAAAAGGCACGCTTGAGGAAGTTTGAAAGGGCATTTTCGACTCACGTAGTTTGTGAAATAAATTCCGGCCTTTTGGGACATGAAAATATATGGTATAAAGTACCTCCTGTCCAAAAATGACTTCATTCCGACTTAAAATGACCAAGTTATGACTATTTCAATATTTAGATTTTTTTTGACGAAAAATACTATAATCGGAGTTCTATAACTCCAATGACCATGAAATTTAAACTGGAAGCTCACGTTAACATGTGTAATATCCTGCCAAGATTTGGGAATTTCTGGAGTTAAACTTGAGGTAGCTAATTTCTTAAGAAATTAATTAGAAATTGATTTTTGAAAAATACTTAAGGGAGTTGAAAAATTATAAAAAAATACTTGTTGTGTATGAAATATATGTATATATGTTTGGACAAAAGAATAGAAAAATAATAAGTTGATATGGTAATTTTTCATGAAAATGGTTTAGTTATGAACATATGAGTTAAATATATTATGTGAAGTTGAAAAGTGGAAAATAGGATTTTATTGCTTGGGAATCCTATACTTAAGGGATTTTATTGTCATCATCCTCATGCTTATATTATGATGAAAGTCATCTTTGGCTTATGTGCATAGATGGTCTATTGATTATTGGCTTTACAGTTGTATATCTTTGGCTTACGTGCAAAGATGGACTGTTAATTATTGGTTTTACAGTTGTATATCTTTAGCTTACGTGAAAAGATGAACTATTGATTGATGAGTATCTTTGGCTTATGTGCGTAGATGAACTATTTATTGGTATGATTATGACCAGGGATCATTCGGTATAATCATGACCCGTAATGTTATAGATGATATGGTAAAAGTCCTCATTGGCCCATAGTGCATTGATGGATAGTTTTTGGTATGATTATGACCATGGATTATTCGGTATAGTCATGACCATTGATGATTTAATGAATATCCTTGGCCCGTAGTACAGGGATGATTCGATGATGTGGATTATTTATTAAGTTGAGTCTCAAATGATAAAATATTGATTATACATTTTTAATTAAGTAAAGATAGTAGATATCATGCTCTACTCGACTCTTCTAAAATCTGGGTTGTATGTCTTTGGCACTGTAGTGCAAAAGAATAAATTGTTAATGAATATCTTTGGTCGTAGTGCAAAAGATGAAATTTATTAGTATGATTATGAGCGAGGAATTGTGATTTGGTATAACCATGATTTTTGATGTTTCAGGTGAATATAGGTGATGAAAATTATCTTCGTCCTGGATGAGAAAAGGAATTTGGAACCATAAATATGATAATGAGTTATTCATATGATTGTGGATAGGAACCATTGATTGATGTTCTGAGGATAAAATATTGTTGGTGAACTTTTAACATAGAAGATAATAGACATTATGGTCTATTTGACTCTTCTAATGGATTGCTTCGTCACCGCATGACTATGGTTGAAAAGTTTTATCATCTACTATATGTTCTAAATCTCTGATTTATTACTGATGAAGGCTATTGATGATGTAAATTATCTTTAGTCATGATATTCTTTACTGAGCTAGTTGTGCTCACCCTTTTTGCTTCACAATTCCTTTCAGGTAATAAGAGTGTAGCTGGGTCGAGCGGGGATAATCGGGGAATAGAACGGTGGTCTATAGCTGTTGAGGTTCTCCCTAAATATGTGAGGTGAACCCAACTTTGGAAGGGTGTTTTGCCACTATTATACAAGATGCCTAATGACATACAACCTCGTGTTATCATAAGACAGGGTTGTGCACATCCACTTGCTGAGTATATCTACGAGCACTACCTATATGATCTTGGAGTTTATTTGAAATATAATTCTCACTTGGAGACAACGGAGATAGTTTTATGTCAAGAAAAGACTCACCATTAGAAAGAAGATGATAACAATCTTCTTGTTTTTCTTTAGGGACTATTGAGTCAACCAAGGATAATTCTGTGGACATATGATATCTATCATAACTTAGACGCATGGCCTCCTATGTACGAAGGTTTTCTTGAGTATTTTCAAAAGATTTTAATCTCTAAAATAGTTATTGATTGTACTTTTATGAAAAGTACCTTTCTAAAATGTTGTGATCGAGGGACTATGAGAGTTACATAGATTTTGTATTGAAACTCACAGCTTATCTGTTGTCGTACTCTGCATGACAGTTCAACAGTTGTATAAATGAAGTTTGTATTTGATTTTTATAAAGTGATATCTGGCGACTCAGAATGGGTCGTGTGGACCTATTTTGGGGGCGTCACAACCAAATCTTGTGGGAATGAAGTACCTAGATTTGGGGGTGATTGTTAAAGTTGGAGTTGAAAGATTACTCGCAACTGTGGACATGGTTCATGGTCTTATGACCCTCAGTTAGATATATTCCATATTTTGGATTCTAGTTCCTGATTATCATTCTTAGAGTACTATCCAGTTTTGATGAGCCTATTCGTTGGTAGTTATTATTGTTATTCTCATACAAATTTATTATTATATCCAGTGAGCAATTGTTTTTCTCACTCTTGCATATTTATAAACTCATTGCAGCTAAAGTTGAGAAGGTAGACGAGCCTTCAACTAGCAAAGGAAAGGGAAAAATATACAAGTGATGCTGATGTGTACTTTTGATTTCTGTGATGATCATAGACTTTATTTTAATGATGTTATATAATAATTTATTTCCGCATTTGAATGACGCTTAGAGGTTAGATAACCTGGGATGTTTTGAACTTAATGATGTAACCCTATTCAAGGGAAGATTTTATGGTTTAAATATTATTTTGTTTGGGTAGATAGTATGGATGTATGAATAGTGTGCACTAAATCTTGTGGGAATGAAGTACCTAGATTTTTATCCCCACACAAAACTCGTGCGGCTGTGCGAGTGGCCATTTTCAGACACTGAAGTTTGTTTGTTGTTTGTGGCTTAGCTTAAGATTATGGTAGTGTGAGAATCATGTAACAACAAGGTTAATTAGAATCATGTTATGTGGATTATGAATTCAAAATTTTAAAAGTGATTAGTAAATCGAGAACGCGTTATGTGATGGATGTTAGACAAGTGTTGCGAAGTAAAACACTTAGAATTTCTAAAATGTAGATGGTAAAGAAAGACTTGTGTGTAAATGAAAGTTTAGCTAGAAATGAATATGTTATGACATGTTAGCATATCTAATAGGTGTTGTGGTTCTAAAATTATGTGTAGGTGATCGTGAGTTTAATTTTATAGCTTACGCTCAAGGCAAGTTTCTAAACTCTATATTTTACATTGAGAAAGTTTCTTAATTCTTTAATTTCGTTGAGCTAGTTCCATTATTATATTATATAGATTTATTCTTTGATTGAGCAAGCTTTCTATTTCAACTGTTGATTGAATAAGTCAATTGTCCCTAGAGTTCATTCGAGCAAACTTTAAGTCTAATGTGATTTGAATTCTCATTTTTGTTGATTCATTCTAACTTGTTTCTGGTTAAGCAAGTTTCTTGAGTTATATTCTTGTATAATGAACACAGTTTGAAATCTCGTCCCTATTATTGAACTGTTTGTAATCCTTGCATGAATTAATACCATGTTGGGCAAGTTTTTAGTTTCCGACTTCTTTATCATCAATGTATGTTCGAAATTTCATTTCTAATGTTATAAGACTCTAACCTTAGCTTATTTACTGTTCAAGCAAAGGTTTACCACATTATTCATTTTGTTAAATAATTATGCTCTATAGTTATTTCATGCATGAGTTTAATACGTATAATTAGTTCATTTATGATTCTCAATTATTCTATGTTATGTTGTTAAACATCTGTTGTGATTATTAAACACTGTTAATTCAACTTGTCCTCTAGTTGATGTTCGTTGAACTTCAAATTACCATTGAAAGCTTATCCAAACCAAACTTTCTTTGGTGCGGACTTGTACTCTAAATACTGAGATGAACAACCCTATTAATATTAGGGGTTAACTTACGCGTAGCATTAAAATGTTTGTGCACAATATATTGTACGAAAGGCTGATCCCCCTAAGTACGAGGAGTCCTTATAGTCTTATGACTGTTAAAGTTGGAGTTGAAAGATTACTCGCAACTATGGACATGGTTCATGGTCTTATAACCCTCGATTATGTATATTTCATAATTTGGATTCCAGCCTCGATTATCATTGTTAGAGTACTATTCAGTCTTGATGAGCCTATTGTTGGCAGTTATTATTATTATACCTCTGTTGATTCATTGTTATACCCAGTGAACAATTATTTTGCTCACTCTTGCATATTTATAACTCATTACAACTAAAGTTGAGAAGGTAGACGAGCCTTCAACTAGCAAAGGAAAGAAAAAATGTACAAGTGATCTTTGATGTGTACTTTTGATTTACGTGACGATCATAGACTTTATTTTAATGATGTTATGTAATAATTTTTTTCCGCATTTGAATGACGTTTAAAGGTTAGATAACTTTGGGATGTTTTGAAGTTAATGATGTAACCCTATTCAAGGGAAGATTTTATGGTTTAAATATTATTTTGTTTGGGTAGATTGTATGGATGTATGAATAGTGAGCACCAAATCTTGTGGGAATGAAGTACCTAGATTTGGGGGTGTCACAGTGCAAGTTTGATAATACTTGCAGGACTAAATTAAAAATGAAGGAAAAGAGGAAGGTATTATACTGTAATATTTCGAGCCCCAAAATGTGCAATTATCGAAACTATATTTTCCTATAAATAGAAGCTCATTCTTCCTTCATTTCTCACCAATTCACTAAAGCTATAGAGCAATTATTATAGAGAGAAATTATAGAGAGAAAGAAAAAGAGAAGTGTGCTACCTCACTATTCCAGTATCCAGTCTTCTTTTGAGGTAAATGGTATTATTTCTTTCATATTCATGAAGAGAGCTTCTGTTATTCCAATCTTTATTATTATGTTGGAATAACCTGCCTATGCAAAGTACTGCATACATGGTGAAATTCTTCTGTTATTCCATTATTTATTATTATTCATTTGGAATATCTTATGTCATCATGCGGATTACGCATGAATTGACATTTCCATTCTTTATTATTCTATTGGAATATCCTATACATGCGTATTACGCATAACTTCGATTCCATTATTTATTATTACATTGGAATAACTTGTCATCTTGATCTATCGCATGCTTGGTGAATTCTTCTATTATTCCATTCTTTATTATTCTATTGGAATAACCTGTCTATGTGGATTACCGCATGCATGGTGAATGATCTTTCGTATTCATTCTTTATTAAATTGCGGAAATGATCTGTCTACGTGGATTACCGCATGGCGGGTGAAAATCCATTTGTAGTTTCGTATATTATATTATACTCGTATGAGATATCATTTCTTTTGTACTCGTCATGGAATATCATTCTTTGGTATTTTCTTTTACGAGTTACTATTCACTCTAGTAATATTCACTCGGGTATTCGGGACACTTTTCGTGTCAAAATATTATTCACAAGTTACTATTCATAGGTTACTATTCACCTAAATTACTATTCACTCGGGTATTTGGGGTACTTTTCATGTCGGGGTACTATTCACAAGGTACTATTCCCAAAATACTATTAACGGGGTACTATTCACGACGAAAAATTGATTCTTTTATGTCCAAATTATTTTTGGTACATGAATATTATTCTTGAATTTTACTCTACAAAGCAGAATCATGTTGACAATTTGGACGTTATTGATTTCTGGATAAATTAAATTATAAATCTTTAAAATTTATCCTTGAACTTATTTTATTGAATTATTATGTAATTGTCATCATCCTCATACTTATATTGTGATGAAAGTCATCTTTGGCTTACGTGCATAGATGGACTTGGTATGATTATGACCAGGGATTATTCGGTATAATCATGATCGTAATGTAACAAATGATGTGGTAAAAGTCCTCATTGGCCCGTAGTGCATTGATGGACAGTTATAGGTAAGATTATGACCAGGGTTTATTCGGTATAGTCGTGACCATTGATGATTACATGAATATCCTTGGCCTGTAGTGCATGGATGATTCGATGATGTTGTTTATTTATTAAGCTGAGTCTCAGCAATAAAGTTGATGAAAACCATTTTAAATCATAGAAGATAGTAGATTTTATGCTCTACCTAACTCTTCTAATGGATTACTTATTCCGCTGTAGTTATTGATCTAAAACTTATTGTCTATTATATTCGATCAGTTGTTATACTGTTGAAGGCTAAGGATAATTTATTTTGTATTATCTTAGTCATAATATTTCTTACTGGGCTAGTTGAGCTCACCCTTTCTTTCCCTTGTTCTCTTGGGAAATGAGAATATAGCTGGATCTAGTCAGGGAATGGATTAATGGTCCAGATGGTTGCATTAGTAGTCCTTACTATTCTGTGAAATAGTGTCATAATAAATGTAATAAGATTGAATTTGAGTGTGGATATTGTCTAGATGACAATATTCGTGTTAAAACTCTCAGATTATGTTTTGTCGTATTTTACACGACAGTTGTATAATTAAGTTGTAGTTGTATTATGTACCATGTATTTGGCGACTCAAGATGGGTGGTGTATACCTGTTTTGGGGGCGTCACAGTTGGTTTCAAAGCTTAGGATATGATCCCCGATTGAGATGTGAGACAAGAACTAGGAGGGAGAGGCGGGAATTCCTTCGCTAATATGACCTACCTAAGTTTATTTATTATTTAATTGGTCGGTCAGAGTATAGGGATAATATGTGACATGTTAAATAACCTTTGTTTTGTGGCAGTGTTTGAAAATGGCAGCTGAAAATGTTAACAATGGAGTGAATGAGACCATTGAGACACCATTAATCACTAACCAGGTTAATGTGATATCAGACGAAGAAGAAATTAAAGATATCTACGTGGTGAGTGAAGAACTAATAGTTTCACCCGAGCTAGTTAGTTCTAGGAGGTAGCGGTGAGAGTGAGGAAGAAGAGGAAGAAGAGGAACCTGGGGAGAATTTATTAGAAGAATTTTATGATCAAAATTTAGAATTACAAAATTGTATTCATGAGTTAGAAGAGTAGGCTGAAGAATGGTAGGCGGTCGTGGAGCAAAGAGACAGAACCACTCTTTGGCAGAGTATAAGATATTAGAGCTGGAATTTGAGAATGATATGATCAAAGTTCTGATGAAAGAACAAGAAACTGGACGAATGAGAATAGATGATGCATGGGTAAAAGCCGTACGACGCGTAGATATTGTAGAAAAAGACGTCCGATCCAATAAGGCCAAAATAGATGAAATGGATTTCGCTTTTTGGACAACAATTGGGAGAATCTAACATTGAATTCAGAATTACCCTGTGCAGAGCAGTCAACCCCAATTCGATATGGATCGGAGAGTAATGATTCGAATCATGGATCAGGAATGTGACGAAGCAATTAAGGGTGGAATGTACTCTACAGCAAAGTCAAATCCGATAGTTTAAGTGAGAGTGTTTTTCGAGAAACCCAAACGAAGTTATTACGGATAAGTTAATTATAAACTCTTGAGAAGTTTATACCTTATTCGATACCAGTTCTACCCACTCTTTTATTTTTCCTACTTGCACTCAATGTTTAAATTTGACTCCGAAGAAATTAGACTTTGATTTATCTGTTGAAACTATGTTGGGAGAAACCTCTGTTACCTCCACTATTTATAAATCTTGTTTGATTCAAATCAACACTTTCACGTTACCTGTCGATCTTATCTCTTTGAAAATACTTGCCTTTGATGTGATTTTAGGAATCGATTGGTTAACTACTCATCATGCTTTTCGTAAGGTTGTTAGCTTTCATATTCCTAACCAACCTATTATGCGAATTCAAGCAACCAAACCCCTAAAAGTCAATCGTTGTCATATCAAGCCATAAGTAAAGAGCCCCGAGCCTTTCTCTGGTGACTTCCTTGTGTGGAATGCACCGAAGCCAGACTATTCGTAGGGGGACGCCGTGAATAACGGTGGCAAGTTGATAGGTATCAATATGACATACTATCCAAGTATTGGGATGAGAGTCACAGTTTTGAATGATATTTCTATTGTTAATAAATTTCCTGACGTACTCCTGAAGACTTCTTAGCCTACCCCTAGAGCGTGAAATCAAATTTTGTATTGACCCCAGTACAAAACCATTTCTAAAACCATCAAATATTTCTTCACCTAGAACGAACGTAACATGTGCCAAAGACGTTGGCTCGAGCTGTTGAAGATTACGATTGTACCATTCAATATCATCGTGGAAGAGCGAACTTGGTAGCTGACGCGTTGAGTAGAAGATCGTATGCGTTTACGAGTGCGATGTTGTTAACATAAAAATCCATTTCGTATAACTTACAAATGATGAAGATAGAGTTAAAGACTCTAGGGACCCACGTGATGATGTCAAATAATATGAGTAGAATCGACGTTAACCGATAAAGTTAAAATCACTCAAGATACACACAATTCAAGTCGATGGATGTGAAGAAGAAGGTTCAAGAGGGCGTTATTCTACAAGCAAGAATTGACGAAGAGAGAAAATCTCAACCCTCGATTTAATTGTCCCATTTGAAATACTTGATCGAGTAGGAATTGTGGCCTATAGACTCGTTTTACCGCCAAGAATGTCGCGTGTTCATAACGTTTTTCACGTATCGATGTTACATAAATATGTGGACGGCCTGAACCACATTATTAAATTAGAACTAGACGAGATAGCAAAAGATTTAACGTATGAGGAGATATATGTTAAAATCTTGGATAAGAATGATCATATTCGACACTCAAAGGTTATACCTCAAGAGTTAGAATCTAAAATGAAGTCAAGGTATCCTCATCTCTTCCGCATACCAGGTATGTACGTAAATTTCGAGGGAGAAATTTCATAAGGAGGGGAGATTGTGAGACCCCAAATTTTATGAATAAAAATTTAATTTTCTCGAAATATTTTTTGAATATTATGGTGTGGATTTGATATAATGTTATAGTTGTGAGTAATATTTACAAATTGTGCAAAGTAAGCAAGTTGTTATATAATATTCGATTAATTCTGGGAATATTCTTTTTAACAGGGAATATTAAATACGACAGCACAATCATTAGTGGACCCCACAATGGAAGTATTGTCGTAGTTAGAAAACGACAGAATTATCATTTAATAAAAATAACGGCGAAAGTGTTACCGTTAAAATTGTTGAACTACTCGGTAGTAAAAGTACAATAATACGCGTGGTTGCATAGTAGCACATGGTATTGATTATTGATGCTTACGTAAGAAGTCACTTAGTTATACTCAATTATTGTTACAGTAATTGCTGCAACATATTTCTCATATTATTGATTCAATTATTGTCACATTATCATCTGTATAATATGTTATAGTATTAAATCAATAATTGAGACGACAAAGTTATTCATATTATTATTTACAATATTAACAATGTCTAGAAGTTCTGTCAATGAGAGGTTTGGTCACCTAATTGTGCGCCAATAAGGAGAAATCCTTATCGAAAAGCCCCCTCTTTCCTGGGAATGACCTGGTTGTTAAATATTGTGAGTTATAATATTAATGATGAATAAGTTCGTGTTGTTTAAAGATGAAATTGATAGTTCCATTGTGTTGGAATTATTAGTGTTAGTGGAAATTGACATTTTATTTCGATAATAATTGATGTTTAGAGGTTATATTGACCAATCGGGTAATTAACCGGATAAATGAGCAATTAATTGCTATTAATTTACATGATTATAACTATTTGTTCACATGTGTGTACTATTGATTCACATTCATTTACTATTAGGGGAGTTGGTGCAAGATTGATAATACTTGCATGAACAAGTTAAAAATGGAGGTATAAATGGAGGTACTATACTGTAATTCGTATTTTTACATGTCTAGAACTATTGATTCACATGATTTAATATTAGGGGAGGTGGTGCAAGTTTGATAATACTTGCAGGACTAAATTAAAAATGAAGGAAAAGAGAAAGGTATTATACTGTAATATTTCGAGCCCCAAAACGTGCAATTATCGAAACTATATTTTTCTATAAATAGAAGCTCATTCTTCCTTCATTTCTCACCAATTCACTAAAGCTATAGAGCAATTATTATAGAGAGAAATTATAGAGAGAAAGAAAAAGAGAAGTCTGCTACCTCACTATTCCAGTATCCAATCTTCTTTTGAGGTAAGAGGTATTATTTCTTTCGTATTCATGAAGAGAGCTTCTGTTATTCCATTCTTTATTATTATGTTGGAATAACATGTCTATGCGAAGTACTGCATACATGGTGAAATTCTTCTGTTATTCCATTCTTTATTATTATGTTGGAATAACCTGTCTATACAAAGTACCGCATACATGGTGAAATTCTTCTGTTATTCCATTCTTTATTATTACATTTGAATATATCACATGCATGCGGATTACGCATGACCTGGTTCCATTCTTTTATTATTCTCGTTGGAATATCTCATGCTCATGCGTATTACGCATGACCAGTTCCATTATTTATTATTTTGTTGGAATAACCTGTTTGTGCGGTCTATCGCATGCCTGGTGAATTCTTCTATTATTCCATTCTTTATTATTCTGTTGGAATAACCTGTCTATGTGGATTACTGCATGCATGGTGAATGATCATTCGTATTCATTCTTTATTAAATTGTGGAAATGATCATCTCACGTGGATTACTGACATATGGCGGGTGAAAATCCATTTGTAGTTTCGTATATTATATTATACTCGTATGAGATATCATTTCTTTTGTACTCGTCATGGAATATCATTTTCTTTGATATTTTCTTTTAGGAGTTACTATTCACGGGTTACTATTCACCCAGTTACTATTCACTCTAGTATTATTCACTCGGGTATTCGGGGCACTTTTCGTGTCAGAGTACTATTCACAAGTTACTATTCAGAGGTTACTATTCACCCAAATTACTATCCACTCGAGTATTATTCATTCGTGTATTTGGGGTACTTTTCATGTCGGGGTACTATTCACGAGAAACAATTCCTGAAGTACTATTAACGGGGTACTATTCACGACGAAAAATTGATTCTTTTCTGTCCAAATTATTTTAGGTACATGAATATTATTCTTGAAATTTACTCTACAAAGTAGAATCATGTTGACAATTTTGGACGTTATTGATTTCTGGATAAATTAAATTATAAATCTTTAAAATTTATCCTTGAACTTGTTTTAATGAATTATTATGTCATTGTCATCATCATCATGCTTATATTGTGATGAAAGTCATCTTTGGCTTACGTGCATAGATGGACTTGGTATGAATATGACCAGGGATTATTCGGTATAATCATGACCGTAATGTAACGAATGATGTGGTAAAAGTCTTCATTGGCCCGTAGTGCATTGATGTACAGTTATGGGTATGATTATGACTAGGGTTTATTCGGTATAGTCATGACCATTGATGATTACATGAATATCCTTGGCCCGTAGTGCAGGGATGATTCGATGATGTGGTTTATTTATTAAGCTGAGTCTCAGCGATAAAGTTGATGAAAAACTTTTTAAATTATAGAAGATAGTAGATTTTATGCTCTACTTGACTCTTCTAATGGATTGCTTATTCTGATGCAGTTGTTAATCTAAAACTTGTTGTCTATTATATTCTATCAGTTGTTATATTGTTGAAGGCTAAGGATAATTTATTCTGTATTATCTTAGTCATAATATTTCTTACTAGGCTAGTTGAGCTCACCCTTTCTTTCACTGTTCTCTTTAGGAAATGAGAATATAGCTGGATCTAGTCGGGGAATGGATTGACGGTCCAAATGGTTCCATTAGTAGTCCTCACTATTCTGTGGAATAGTGTGATAATAAATATAATAAGATTGAATTTGAGTGTGGATATTGTCTAGATGACAATATTCATGTTAAAACTCTCAGATTATGTTTTGTCGTATTTTACACGACAGTTTTATAATTAAGTTGTAGTTGTATTATGTACCATGTATTTGGCGACTCAAGATGGATGATGTATACCTGTTTTGGGGGCGTCACACACATTTTCGCCTTCATCGCCTTCTGCCACGAGATAGGGATTCCACCCTCCCATGAATTTTAAAAATTATGAGAAAAATATATGATCATTATGGGACTATATTCTGCTAAACCCCATAAAAGAAATATTTTTGGGACTGATTTGGTATTTTTCATGAAAATGGTTTAGTTACGAACATATGAGTTAAATATGTTATGTGAAGTAACAAAGTTGAAAAATAGGATTTTATGGCTTCGAAATCCTATATAAGGTATATGCAGATTTTTTTTTTATAAGGGATTTGATCATTGGTGATGAAATCTTATGAGTATGGAATTTTTGAATGATTAAATGAATTATTTGGTAAAGTGTAAACAATTAAAATAAATTGTTTATAAGTTTAAGAGGTAATTAAAATATTGTTATAATATTAATAATATTAGATTATGAGTTTATTAAGTGATTGACAATATATGGATAAATTTAAAGTCTTTAATATTTATCCTTGTTTTCGTTTGATTAATGCTTATATCATTGTCATCATCCTCATGCTTATATGGTGATGAAAGTTATCTTTGGCTTACGTGCGAAGATGGACTGTTGATTATTGAATTATATATCTTTGGCTTACGTGTAAAGATGAATTGTTGATTATTGATTTTATTGTTGTATATCTTTGGCTTACGTGCAGAGATGGACTTGGTATGATTATGACCAGGGATTATTCGGTATAGTCATGACCATTGATGATTAATGAATATCCTTGGCCCATAGTGCAGGGATGATTCGATGATGTGGTTTATTTATTAAGTTGAGTCTCAACGATAAAAATTGATGAAAACTTTTTAAATCATAAAAGATAGTAGATTTTATTCTCTACTTGACTCTTCTAATGGATTGTTTGTTCCGTTGTTGTTAAACTTGATGTCTATTGTATTTTATCAGTTTAATATTGTTGAAGACTAATGATAATTTATTCTGCATTATCTTAGTCATAATATTTCTTACTGGGCTAGTTGAGCTCACTCTTTCTTTCACTATTCTCTTCAGGAAATGAGAATATAGCTGGGACGAGTCGGGGAGCGGATTGATAGTTTAGATGATAGCATTAGTAGTCCTCACTATTCTGTTAAATAATGTGATAATAAATGTAATGAGGACTCCATTGGGTGTGGATATTGTCTAGATGACAATATTATTATTAAAACTCTTAGATTATGTTTCGTCGTATTTTACACGACTGTTGTATAATTAAGTTGTATTTGAATTTATGTACCATGTATCTGGCGACTCAAGATGGGTGATGAATACCTAATTTTGGGGGCGTCACAGTTTGGTATCAAAGCTTAGGATATGATCCTTGGCTGAGATGTGAGACAAGAACTAGGAGGGGAGAGACGGGAAATTCCTTCGCTAGTATGACCTACCTATGTGTATTTGGTATTTAATTGGTCGGTCAGAGTATATGGATAATATGTGGTATGTTAATTAACCCTTGTTTTGTAGCAGTAATTAAAAATGGCATCCGAAGATGTTGAGATAAGCAATGAAGCACGTGAGACCGTTGAGTCACCAACGATCAATGTCCAGGGTAATGTGCAACAGGAAGACAATAATCCTCATGAAAACAATAACACCGATGAAATGGTGAACGATGGGATGGTCAGAGGCTTTATACAATTCATGCAACATCAGGTGAAGGCGGCTCCTGTCCAAAATGCAGGTGGAAACACTGACAACACACGGTCGGTCACCGCTAAGCAGTTTAAGGAGCTGGGACCACCAGAGTTTTTTGGAGAGCTAAAACCACTTAAGGCGAAGACGTGGATAAAGCAGATCAACAAGATATTTGATGTCTTGGGATGTTCCGAGGAGAAAAAGGTTCCCTTTGCCACCTCGTATGTTGCGTGTAGAGGCAGACATCGATGGGAATCAGAAAGCGTACTCAACTGCCGCCTGATTGAAGATGTCTTGGGAGAAGTTCCAAGAGCTGTTCAACGACAAGTACTTTCCTGAAAGTATTCATCACATGAAGGAGGTAGAGTTCATTAAGGTTGAGCAAAACAATATGACCGTGGCGTAGTACGAAGCTAAGTTTGTCGAGTTGTCTCGGTTTGCCTCCCACTTGGTTGATAATGAAGAGAGAATGATGCGGATGTTTCTAAGAGGTTTGAAACCCGAGATACGTCAATACCTTATCTCTCAAAAATTGTGTTTGTATTCAGATGTTGTGAATAGGGCTCAGTTATTGGAGCGCGATAATGAGTCAACCCAACCAAGAGAGAGCATCCGACAAGTTGATAATACTAGTGGTAGCAGTCATCGAAGCGGTGACAACAAACGTGGAGGGAATAACCATGCCAGAAATGATAACAACTTCGGTGGTAATCATGGCCAAGACAATAGGAGTGGAAAGTTCAAGAAGAGAAGGTTCAACAAAGATGGAAAGACGTCAGCACCAGCACCCGTTGTTAAGGAGGGAGAACGACCGCCGGTCGTATGTTACAAATGTGGAGGGGAAGGACACATAAGTCCAAACTGCACGATGCAGTCCAAAGCATGTTATAATTACGGAAAAGAAGGCCACCTAGCCCAATTTTGTCGTGCACCAAAGTCAAGTCCAGCTGGGATGGAGGCATCAAAAGATGTCCCAGACAAGACAAAATCGGTAGTTCAAGGGAGAGCGTTTGTTGTAACCTCCTAAAAAGCGAGGAATCCAAACATGGTGATCACGGGTAAGCTAATCATAAACGCTAGCAAAGTTTATACTTTATTTGATACCAGTTCTACCCGTTCCTTTATTTCTCCTACTTGCGCTCAACGTTTAAATTTGACTCCGGAGAAGTTAGACTTTGACTTATTGGTTGAAACTCCGTTAGGAGAAACCTTCATTACATGTGTTATCCAAGTCTTGGATGAGAGTCACAGTTTTGAATGATATTTCTATCGTTAATAAATTTCCTGGTGTATTCTCGAAGAACTTCCTGGCCTATCATCGAATTTTGTATTGACCCCAGTACAAAAACCCATTTCTTAAACCCTCAAATATTTCTTTAACCAAAACGAACGTATCATGCGCCAAAGACGTTGGCTCGAGATGTTGAAGATTACGATCGTACCATTCAATATCATCGTGGAAGAGCGAACGTGGTAGCTGACATGTTGAGTAAAAGATCGTATGCGTTTACGAGTGCAATGTTGTTAACACAAAGACTCATTTCATATAATTTACAAATGATGAAGATAGAGTTAAAGACTATAGGGACCCACATGAAGATAACGAATATACGAGTAGAATCGACTTTAATCGATAAAGTTAAAGCCGCTCAAACTACGCACCCGAAGCTGATGAATGTGAAGAAGAAGGTTCAAGAGGGCGTTATTCTAGAAGCAAGAATCGACAAAGAGAGGAAATCTCAACCCTCGATTTTATTGGCCCATTTGAAATCCTTGATCGAGTAGGAACTGTGGCTTATAGACTCGTTTTACCGCCAAATATGTTGTGTGTTCATAACGTTTTTAACGTATCGATGTTACGTAAATATATGGATGACCCGGACCACATTATTGAATTAGAACCGGATGAGATAGAGGAAGATTTAACATATAAAGAATTACCTGTTAAAATCTTGGATAAGAAGGATCATATTCTACGCTCCAAGGTTATACCTCAAGTCAAAGTTTTGTGGAGAAACCACGATGTGGAAGAAATGACCTGGGAGTTAGAATATAAGATGAAGTCAAGATATCCTCTCCTCTTCGATATATCAGGTACGCATCCTAATTTCGAGGGCCAAATTCCGTAAGGAGGGGAGATTGCGAGACCCCAGATTTTATGAATAAATATTTAATTTTCTCGAAATATTTTTTTTAATATTATGGTGTGGATTTTATATAATGTTATAGTTGTGGGTAATATTTATAAATTTTGCAAAGTATGCAAGTTGTTATAAAATATTCGTTTGGTCAGGAAATATTCTTTTTGTCGGGAATATCCGTACGACGGCACAATCATTGGTGAACTCACAACGGAAGTATTATCGTAGTAATAAAATGACAGAATTATCTTTTTATAAAAATAACGGCGGAAGTGTTACCATTAAAACTGTTGAACTACCCGGTAGTAAAAGTATAGTAATACGCGTGGTTGCATAGTAGCACACGGGATTGGTTATTGATGCTTACGTGAGAAGTCACTTAGTTATACTCAACTATTGCTACAGTAATTGCTGCATCATATCTCTCATATTATTGATTCGATTATTATCACAGTATCATCTGCATAATATGATATATTATTAAATCAATAATTAAGACGACAAAGTTATTCATATTATTAAATTGCAATATTTATAATGTCTAGAAGTTCTGTCAAGGAGAGGCTTGGTCACCTAATTACGCGCCAATAGGGAGAAATCCTTATTGGAAAGCCCCCTCTTTCCAGGGAACAACCTGGTTGTTAAATATTGTGAGTTATAATATTAATGATGAATAAACTCGTGTTAATTAAAGATGAATTTGATAGTTTCATTGTGTTGGGATTATTTGTGTTAGTAGAAATCGACATCTATTCAGATGAAAATTAATGTCTGGAGGTTATATTGTTCAATCGGGTATTCAGGACACTTTTTCGTGTCAGAGTACTATTCACGAAAGTTACTATTCATGAGTTACTATTCATGAGTTACTATTTACGAGTTACTATTCACGAGTTACTATCCATGTGGTACTATTCACTTAACAATATATATCTTTTCGGTCCAAATTATTTTTGGGTACAATATTATTTCATGAGGAGATGTGCTAATTTTTCAGACCGTTGGTTGAAATTATATTAGTAAATCAATATGGAACGTTGCTTTAATGTTTAATAGTAAATCAGTATGGACCGTTGTTTTAAAGTTTAATAGTGAATCGGTATGGACCGTTGTTTTAAAGTTTTAATAGTGAATCAGTATGGACCGTTGTTTTAAAATTTTAATAGTGAATCACTATGGACCGTTGCTTTAAGTTTTAATATGGACCGTCCGTTTAAAAGTAAATCAATCTGGACCGTTCATGAATTAGTTACTATTCAGTCCATTCTCCTATAAATATAAGCTCATTCCTTCATTATTTCTTACGAATTCACTGAAACTCTTGAGAGAGAAATTATAGAGAGAGAGAAGAAGAGAAGTCAGCTACCTTTCTATTCCAATATCCAGTTTCTTCTAAGGTAAGGGGTATTATTTCTTTCTTATTCATGAAGAGAACTTCTGTTATTCCATTCTTTATTATTTTGTTGGAATAACCTGTTTATGCGAAGTACCGCATACTTGGTGAAATTCTTCTGTTATTCCATTCCTTATTATTATGTTGGAATAACCTGTTTATACGAAGTACCGCATACATGGTGAAATTTTTCTATTATTCCGTTCTTTATTATTCTGTCAAAATATCTTGTCGGTGCGTATTATGCCTGACCTGGTTCCATTAATTATTATTCTGTTGGAATAACTTCGTATGCATGGATCTATCGTATGCATGGTGATTTCGTTGTTATTCTATTCTTTATTATTCGTAGGAATATCATGTATGCAAGTCTTAATTTTGCTCGACTGGTTCCATTATTTATTATTCCGTATTTATTATTCTGTTGGAATATCATGTCTGTGCGTTTACGCCGGACCTGGTTCCATTATTTATTATTCTGTTGGGAATAACATGTCTGTGCCGTCTCTATTGCATGCATGGTGAATCATTCTGTTATTCCATTCTTTATTATTTTGTTGGAATAACCTGTCTATGTGGATTACCACATGCATGGTGAATGATCCTTCATATTCATTCCTTATTAAATTATGGAAATGATCTATCTACGTGGATTACCGCATGGCGGGCGAAAATCCTTTGCAGTTTCATATATTCTCTTATACTCAGTTGGTTAAAGCTTAGACTTCTATACTCCATGAAATTAGTAGAATATCTTTGATATTTATGCTTCATCCAATATCTTTTCATGGAAATATTCTTCTGAGCATTCTTGAATTTTACTCTACAAAGAAGCATCATGTTGACAATTTGGACATTATTGAGTTCAAGATAAATTAACTTAAGTCTTTAAAATTTATTCTTGAACTTATTTTATTGAATTATTATGTCATTGTCATGACGAGTTATGTTGGTTATTATGTGAAAACATGAAAGTTTCTTAGAAATCACAAAGGGTTGAAAATCATATTTTGGTAAAAATGGAACATGAAATTCAATTGACCATATCTCCTATTATATTTTGAATTTTGGAGTATGGTCAAGTTCTAGAGTTAGATCTATGAGTTTCCTAACTTATCCGAGTGGAATCACTCGAAAAGGTGTTGTAGATTTTCGGGTGGACTGATTTTAGCAAATGAGTCAAAAGCTGGAAATTACCGAAATGCTACTGCCCAGAATATTAAAAGAGAATTTTCGGCCACTTAATTTATGAGAAAAATTCTGGCCTTTAGGGACATGAAAGTATATGGTATAAAGTACGTCCTATCCAAAAATGAGCTCATTCTGACTTAAAATGAGCAAGTTATGACTATTTCAATATTTAGGTTTTTCTGACGAAAAACGATATAACTAGAGTTCTATAACTCCGATGACCATGAAATTTAAACTGGAAGCTCACATTAACATGTGTAAGATCCTGCCAAGATTTGGAAATTTCTGGAGTTAAACTTGAGGTAGCTAATTTCTTAAGGAATTAATTAGAAATTGATTTTTGAAAAATAGTAAATGAAATTTAAAAATTCCGAGAAAAATATATGTTCATTATGGGACTATATTCTGCTAAACCCCATAAAAGAAATATTTTTGGGACTGAATTGGTATTTTTCATGAAAATAGTTTAGTTACGAACATATGAGTTAAATATGTTATGTGAAGTAACAAAGTTGAAAAATAGGATTTTATGGCTTCGAAATCCTATATAAGGTATATGTAGATTTTTTTTTTATAAGGGATTTGATCATTGGTGATGAAATCTTATGAGTATGGAATTTTTGAATGATTAAATGCATTATTTGGTAAAGTGAAAACAATTAAAATAAATTATTTATAAGTTTAAGAGGTGATTAAAATATTGTTATAATATTAATAATATTAGATTATGAGTTTATTAAGTGATTGACAATATATGGATAAATTTAACGTCTTTAATATTTATCCTTATTTTCGTTCGATTAATGCTTATATCATTGTCATCATCCTCATGCTTATATGGTGATAAAGTTATCTTTGGCTTACGTGCGAAGATGAACTGTTGATTATTGAATTATATATCTTTGGCTTACGTGTAAAGATGAATTGTTGATTATTGATTTTATTGTTGTATATCTTTGGCTTACGTGCAGAGATGGACTTGGTATGATTATGACTAGGGATTATTCGGTATAGTCATGACCATTGATGATTAATGAATATCCTTGGCCCGTAGTGCAGGGATGATTCGATGATGTGATTTATTTATTAAGTTGAGTCTCAACAATAAAAATTGATGAAAACCTTTTAAATCATAAAAGATAGTAGACTTTATTCTCTACTTGACTCTTCTAATGGATTATTTGTTCCGCTGCAGTTAAACTTGATGTCTATTGTATTTTATCAGTTTAACATTGTTGAAGACTAATGATAATTTATTCTGCATTATCTTAGTCATAATATTTCTTACTGGGCTAGTTGAGCTCACCCTTTCTTTCACTGTTCTCTTCAGGAAATGAGAATATAGCTGGGACGAGTCGGGGAGCGGATTGATAGTCCACATGATAGCATTAGTAGTCCTCACTATTCTGTTAAACAGTGTGACAATAAATGTAATGAGGACTCCATTGGGTGTGGATATTGTCTAGATGACAATATTATTATTAAAACTCTTAGATTATGTTTCGTCATATTTTACACGACTGTTGTATAATTAAGTTGTATTTGAATTTATGTACCATGTATTTGGCGACTCAAGATGGGTGATGAATACATAATTTTGGGGGCGTCACAACATAAGTTGTAATCACATAAGCACATAAGTATTTTATTACTTTCTCTTTCCTAAAACTCGATAAGAGTTTATCATCACTATCTTTTGAAAGGTTACTGCTAAGGTTTTTCCCCCACCTAAGGTTCATAACTTATGGCTTTGATACCAACCTGTGACACCCCCAATCTAGGTACTTCATTCCCACAAGATTTGGTGCTCACTATTCATACATCCATACTATCTACCCAAACAAAATAATATTTAAACCATAAAATCTTCCTTTGAATAGGGTTACATCATTAAGTTCAAAACATCACAGGTTATCTAACCTTTAAACGGCATTCAAATGCGAAAATAAATTATTACATAACATCATTAAAATAAAGTCTATGATCATCACAAAAATCAAAAGTACACATCAGCATCACTTGTACATTTTTTCCTTTCCTTTGCTAGTTGAATGCTCGTCTACCTTCTCAACTTTAGCTGCAATGAGTTTATAAATATGCAAGAGTGAGCAAAAAAATTTCTCACTTGGTATAACAATGAATCAACAGAGGTATAATAATAATAACTGCAAACAATAGGCTCATCAAGACTGAATAGTACTTTAACAATGATAATCAGGAACTGGAATCCAAAATATGAAATATACATAACTGAGGGTCATAAGACCATGAACCATGTCCACAGTTGTGAGAAATCTTTCAACTCCAACTTTAACAGTCATAAGACTATAAGGACTCCTCGTACTTAGGGGGATCAGCCCTTCGTACAATGTATTGTGCACAAACATTTTAATGCTACGCGTAAGTTAACCCCTAATAATAATAGGGTTGTTCATCTTAGTATTTATAGTACAAGTCCGCACCAAAGAAAGTTTGGTTTGGATAAGCTTTCAAGGGTAATTTGAAGTTCAACAAACATCAACTAGAGGACTAGTTGAATTAACAGTGTTTGATAATCACAACAGATGTTTAACAACATAACATAGAACATTTGAGAATCATAAATGAACTGATTATACGTATTAAACTCATGCTTGAAATAACTATAGAGCATACGTATTTAACAAAATGAATAATGTGGTAAACCTTTGCTTGAACAGTAAATAAGCTAAGGTTAGAGTCTTATAACATTAAAAATGAAATTTCTGAACATACATTGACTGATAGCAAGCTGGAAACTAAAAACTTGCTCAACATGGTATTAATTCATGCAAGGATTATAAACAGTTCAATAATAGGGACAAGAGTTCAAACTGTGTTCATTATACAAGAATATAACTCAAGAAACTTGCTTAACCAGAAACAAGTTAGAATGAATCAATAAAAATGAGAATTCAAATCACATTAGAGTTAAAGTTTGCTCGAATGAACTCTAGGGACAATTGACTTATTCAATCAACAGTTGAAATAGAAAGCTTGCTCAATCAAAGAATAAAGCTATATAATATAATAATGGAACTAGCTCAACGAAATTAAAGAATTAAGAAACTTTCTCAATGTAAAAGATAGAGTTTAGAAACTTTCCTTGAGCGTAAGCTATAAAATTAAACTCACGATCACCTACACATAATTTTAGAACCACAACACCTAGTCGATATGCTAACATATCATAACATGTTCATTTCTAGCTAAACTTTCATTTACTCACAAGTCTTTCTTTACCATCTACATTTCAGAAATTTTAAGTGTTTTACTTCACAACACTTGTCTAACATCCATCACATAACGCGTTCTCAATTTACTAATCACTTTTAAAATTTTGAATTCATAATCCACATAACATGATTCTAATTAACCTTGTTGTTACATGATTCTCACACTACCATAATCTTAAGCTAAGCCACAAAGAACAACCAAAGTCTGCAGAACAAACAAACTTGATTGTTCCGAATGGCCACTCACCTTGGACATGAAGTTTTTATATGGGATACCACATACCATCGCTTGGCAATTCTTGCATACCATCGCTGCAGCATTGCAGGCATATCATCGCTGCAATTTCAAGGCATACCATGTAACATTGGCGTTCACGCCTAAGTATCATGGCTACCTTGCGTGACTTCAGTGAAACTCAGTTTTTCCATAACAGAGCTACGACACTTTTCTTAAGCCAACTAACACGAATTTCACCCATCAAACAATGATATTAACACATAAAATAAATATATAACTATCATAGACATGATTGCTAACATATACAACCACTTAACACAATTTAACAACAACTAAAACTATTTTAATTTCTCAATTTTCATGTTTTTCTTATAAAACTCCATATTTTTGATATTCATCCAAAAATTAACACTGTGATTTCAATACGTGACCAAATCATCTCATTCAAATTATGTTATGCTTGTATCTCAATGAACTAACATATACAGACTTCAATTTATAATTTTACATACGATTTAGCCAATAAAATTGATACTTACTCAAACCACATGAAGAACATAAACACTGACATTATATTTTTCCTAGTATCGAACAATTTAGCATGCAATTCCTTATTTAAACATAATATATAATCATTATGAGCATGTATAACCGCCATAACTTAGTTACATAACAACAATTCAGAAGAATATAATTCATAGAGTATAACAAGACTTAACCGAGATACTCATAAATAATATCAAAGTTGTAGAACATACCTTCAATTGTTAGGATAATTCTTGCTAAACTACTAAAATAGCTTGGTAATCCTTAGGCTTTCTCTCAATTTCTCTCAACTCTCAATTCTCTGAACTCTAGACTTAGCCAAGTATGCATAAACAACTTGGTAATCCTTATGGTTTGAGTTTTTTTTTTAATAATTAAATATTAATTTTATTTCTCTTAAAATTATCAGGGCGAGAAGTTACTTGGGAGATGGAGGAGTCTATTTGAAGTGATATCTCGCATCTTTTGATAATTAGGTACGTTCATTCTTTTGATTCCGGGGATGGAATCCTTTTTAAGGGGGAGGTAATGTAATACCCCAAAAAAAACGTTAGTGTGATGAAGGCTACTATATTGTTGTATTATAGTAAAGATTATATATATACATCAAGTTGATTGCAACTTTCCTGACATGATTTCGTTATTATATATATATATATATATATATATATGTGTGTGTGTGTGTGTGTGTGTGTGTGTGTCGTGGGTGAGGCCTGCAACACTACTGCAGGTGTTGATTAATTTCATTATTTGTTTATATATATATATATATATTAATAATAATTTGTTATGAAATTGTATACATAATTAATAAATCAATTGAAGTTATATTTATTAATTTGAATTAATTAATTTTGTGGACATAGTTATAAAAGTTTTAATAATAAATTTAATAGTATTATGTTATTAATGATTGGATTGTAATAAAATCTTATTAAATTATTTAAATTGAACAAAAAGAATTAAAAGAGTTATACTTAGTATATAAATTTTGGAGTATTAATAATTGATTTAAGGCGATGATTAAATGTACCTTGAATGAATTGCGAATTATTTTGGAGTTTATGAGTTGGATTATATTTAATTTGAGGTGAATATGTTTAGGTGGTGAATATCGTTTCGTATTTGATATCGTTGGCACTTGAGGGTAAGATTTTGTGTAGTGTGCTATAAATGGGTTGGAAGTATCAGGTACGGATTCCGTACTCTTTCAGCGACACTTTTGTTAAATTTGAATTGTTCGTTTTGTTCCTCGTTTCGAATTTCTGTTATTATTTCACATAATTGTTTCTTGTGAAATTGATATATTTGTTTCATTTTTGAGTTGACACATTGGACTCGTACTTGTACTCTTTGAATCAGGTTATCATGTATAGTATTTATTTTGATAATTGTAGAGCGACACATGTTGCTACCTTCTTTTTGAAACCTTATGACTAGAATTTGATTTGGTTCAACATATACATATAGAACCCTTTTTTTTGGTATTATGTCGCATGTGTTGTGACATGGTATTTTGTTAGAATATACCGTAGGGTATACCTGAGCTATAACCACCTGTGGGGGTACCACAGGTGTAAGACCCCAACTTTTATAAATAAAGATGAATTTTCTATAATTATTATTTTTAAATATTATAGAATGAATTTGATATAATGTTGTAGTTGTGGGTAATATTTAGAAATTTTGCAAAGTACGCAAGTTATTTATAATATTCGATTGGTCTGGGAATATTCGTACGACGACACAATCATTGGTGGACCCCACAATGGAATTATTGTCGGATTGAGAAAACGATAAAAATATTTTTATGAAAATAACGGCAGAAGTTTTACCGTTAACTGTTGAAACACCCGGTGTTAAAAGTACAGGAATACGCGTTGTTGCATAGTAGTAGACAGTATTGATTATTGATGCTTACGTGAGAAGTCACTCAGTTTTGTTCAATTATTGCTTCAGTAATTGTTGCATAGTATCTCATGTTAATTGATTCAATTATTGTTGATATTTTATATTGAGATGACAAAGTTATTAATATTATTATTTGCAATATTAACGATGTCTGGAAACGACCTGGTCGATTAATAGTGTGAATAATAATAATGATGATGAAGTTTTGTTTTATTAGTATTATTAATGTTATAAAACAGAAAAGCTTTTTATATAAAACAAAATACTTTTATAATGTTATTCGTTTTATTAGGCTAATAGTAAAATCTTTTTATATAAAACAGAATACTTTTACAAAGTTATTTATTTTATTAGACAATAATTAGAATATATTATTTTTTATTATGCATAGTGTTTGCATAGTGCCTGCATAGTGTTTGCATAATAAAATCTTTTTAAAAGTTATTTGTTTTATTATATTATAAATAGAATATATTATATTTTATTGTAAACCAATCTGGACCGTCCGTTTAAAGTAAATCAATCTGGACCGTTCATGGATTGGTTATTATTCAGTCCATTCTTCTATAAATAGAAGCTCATTCCTTCATTATTTTTTCTTACGAATTCACTGAAACTCTAGAGAGAGAAACTGTAGAGAGGATTATTCTTCTATCTTGAGCGTATTTCTTTAGCGTTTAAGAAAGCTTTGAGCGTAGTGCAAGTTTCTTCAAGTATATCCCTGCCCTACCGTCGGAGTACTATTCTTTATAAGGTAAGGGGTATTATTTTTTCATATTCATGAAGAGAACTTCTGTTATTCCATTATTTATTATTCTGCTGGAATAACCTGTCTATGCGAAGTACAACATACATGGTGAAGTTATGTTATTATTCCATTCTTTATTATTCTGTTGGAATATCATGTCTGTGCGTTTTACGCTGGAACTGGTTCCGTCTTTATTATTCTGTTGGAATATCCTGTCTGTGCATTTTACGCCGGACCTGGTTCCATTATTTATTATGTTGTTGGAATAACCTGTCTATACGAAGTACCGCATGCATGGTGATTTATGTTGTTATACCATACTTTATTATTTACGTTGGAATATCCCGCTTGTGTATATTACGCTCGACTGGTTCCGTTATTTATTATTCTGTTGGAATAACCTGTCCATGCGAAGTACGGCATACATGGTGATTTCTTTTGTTATTCCATTCTTTATTATATTCAGTTGGTTAAATTTTTGACTTATACTCCATGAAATTAGTGGAATATCCTTGATATTTGCGCTTCATCCAGTATCTTTTCATGGAAATATTCTTTTGAGCATTCTTGAATTTTACTCTACAAAGAAGTATCATGTTGACAATTTGGACGTTATTAGTTCCTGAATAAATTAATTCTTGAACTTGTTTTATTGAATTCTTATATCATTGTCATCATCCTCATATTTATATTTTGTTCAAAGTCATCTGTGGCCTGTAGTGCATAGATGGACTTGGTATGATTATGATCAGGGATTATTCAGTGTAATCATGAACGTAATGTTACAAATGATGTGGTAAAAGTCCTCATTGGCCCGTAGTGCATTGATGGACGAGTTGTTGGCATGATCATGATTATTAATGAATACACAAATATCCTTGGCCCGAAAGTATGGATAAATTGTGGTTGTGATATTAATGAATATCCTGGTCAGAAAAGTGCAAGGATGATGTGGATTATTTATTTATTGTCGAGTCCTAGCAATAAAAGTGATGAAAACCTTTAAATCATAAAAGATAGTAGATTTTATTTCTACTGACTCTTTTAATGGATTGCATGTTCATCAGTAGTTAAACTTGATGTCTTTTGTATTTTATCAGTTTAACATTGTTGAAGACTAATGATAATTTATTCTGCATTATCTTAGTCATAATATTTCTTACTGGGCTAATTGAGCTCACCCTTTCTTTCACTGTTCTCTTCAGGAAATGAGAACATAGCCGGGACTAGTCGGGGAACGGAGTGACGGTCCAAATGATAGTATTAGTAGTCCTCACTATTCTGTTAAATAGTGTGTTAATAAATGCAATGAGGACTTATTTTGAGAGTGGATATTGTCTAGAAGACAATGTTTGTATTAAAAATCACAGCTCTCTTGTTGTATATTTAAGATTGTATTTGTATTCTGTACCATGTATTAGGTGACTCAGAATAGGTGATGTATACCAATTTTGGGGGCGTCACAGTTGGTATCAAAGCTTAGGGATATGATCCTTGGCTGAGATGTGAGACAAGAACTAAGAGGGGAGAGACGGGGAATTCCTTTGCTAGTATGACCTACCTAAGTTTATTTGGTATTTAATTGGTCGGTCAGAGTATAGTGATACTATGTGATATGTTAATTAACCCTTATTTTGTGGCAGTATTTGAAAATAGCATCCAAGAATGTTGAGAACATCATTGGAGCATAGGAGACCGTTGAGTCTCCACAGATCAATAATCAGGACAATGTACATTAGGAAGGCAACAATCCTCATGCAAACAACAACACTGACCAAATGATGAATGATGGAATGTTCAGAGGCTTTTCGTAATTCATGCAAAGATCGTGCAAGAGAGACTCCTGTCCGAAATGCAGGTGGAAACACTGGTAACTCTCGGACGGTCACCGCTAAACAGTTCAAAGAACTGGGACCACCGGAGTTTTTTGGAGAGCCAAAACCACTTAAGGTGGAGACATGGATAAAGCAGATCTGTAAGATATTTGATGTCTTGGGATGCTCCGAGGAGCAAAAGGTTCCCTTTGCCACCTTCGTGTTGCGTGCAGGCAGAGGCAGACATCGATAGGAATCAGAAACGACTCAACTCCGCCCCTACTAAAGATGACTTGGGAGAAGTTCTAAGAATTGTTCAACGACAAGTACTTTCCCAAAAGTATTCATCACATGAAAGAGGTAGAGCTCATTAAACTGGAACAAAACAACATGATCGTGTCGCAAAGACGAAGCCAAGTTTGTCGAGTTGTCCTCGTTTGCGGCCCCATTTGGTTGATAATGAGGAGAGAATGACGCTAATGTTTCTAAGAGGTTTGAAACCCGAGATACGCCAATATCTTATCTCTCATAAACCGTGTTTATATTCGGGATGTTGTTAATAGGGCTCGATTATTGGAGCGCGATAATGAGTCAACCCAACCAAAAGAGAGCAGCCGGCAAAATGATAATACCAGTGATAACAGTCATCGAAGCGGTGACAATAAGCGTGGAGGGAATCAACATGCCAAAAATTGTAACCACTTCGGTGGTAATCATAACCAAAGCAATAAGAATGGACATTTCAAGAAGAGGAGATTCAACAATAATGGAAAGACGTCAGCACCTGCACTTGTTGTTAAGGAAGGAGAACGACCACCTATCATATGCTTCAAATGCGGAGGGGAGGGACACATCAGTCCAAACTGCGTGATGCCGTCCAAAGCATGTTATAATTATGGAAGAGAAGGTCACCTAGCCCGATTTTATCGTTCACTGAAGACAAGTTCAGCTAGGATGGAGGCACCAAAGGACGCCTTAAAAGTCAAAGCCGAGTGAGTGCAAGGAGAGCGTTTGTCGTGACCTCCCAGAAAGCAAGGAACCCGAATGAGGTCATCACGGGTAAGCTTATCATAAACTCTAGTGAAGTATATACCTTATTTGATACCGGTTCTATCCATTCCTTTATTTCTCCTACTTGCGCTCAACGTTTAAATTTGACTCCGGAGAAATTAGACTTTGACTTATCTGTTGAAACTTCATTGGGAGAAACCTTCATTACATCCACTGTTTATAAGTCTTGTTTGGTTCAAATTGGTACCCTTACATTACCTGTCAATCTTATTTCATTGAAAATACTTGCATTTAACGTAATTCTAGGGATTGATTGGTTAACTACTCATCATGCAAAAATTAATTGTTTTCATAAGGTTGTTAGCTTTCATATTCCTAATCAACCTATTATGCGAATTCAAGCAACCAAACCATTAAAATAAATCACTGTCATCCCAAGCCATAAAGTTATTTATTTATTAAAAAACGGATGTCAAGCTTTCTTAGCTCACGTCACGGATCTAAACAAAAATACGTCAGTTTTGAATGATAGTTCTATTGTTAATGAATTTCCGACGTATTCACGAAGAACTTCCTGGCCTACCTCAAAGACGTGAAATTAAATTTTGTATCGACCTTGAACTGCAGACAAAACCCATTTCCAAAGCCCCTTATCGAATGGCTCCTATTGAACTTCAGGAGTTAAAGACCCAACTGCAGGAATTGTTGGACATTGGCTTTATTCGTCCTAGTACTTCTCCTTGGGGTGCTCCTGTTCTATTCGTGAAGAAGAAAGATGGGAGTATGCGACTTTGTATTGATTATCGGGAGTTGAATAATGTCACCATCAAAAATAGGTACCCATTGCCACGTATTGATGACCTGTTTGACCAGTTGCAAGGCGCCAAATTCTTTTCAAAAATTGATCTTCGTTCCGGATATCACTAATTGAAGATTAGAACCGATGACATTCCAAAAATGGCTTTCAGAACACGGTACGGGCATTATAAATTCCTAGTCATGTCTTTTGGATTGACTAATACTCCTACTGCCTTCATGGATATGATGAACCGAGTATTCAAGGAATATTTAGATCACTTTGTGGTCGTCTTTATTGATGACATCCTCATATATTCCAAAAGCCGTGAAGATCATGAGCAACACTTGAGGCTGATACTTCAAAAGCTTCGTGAATATAGCTTTATGCCAAGTTGAAGAAATGTGAGTTCTGGCTTGAGGAAGTAGCATTCCTTGGGCACGTGGTATCAATTCATGGAATATCTGTTGACCCAGCAAAGATTGAAGCTATTCAAAGCTGGAAACAACCTAAATCAGTGACCGAAGTACGTAGCTTTCTCGGCTTAGCTGGTTATTATCGGAGATTCGTAGAAGGGTTTTCTCGAATCGCTACTCCATTAACTCAGCTGACTCGGAAAGATACAAAATTCAGTTGGAGTGAGGAATGTGAGCGGAGTTTTTAAGAACTCAAGAGAAGACTCATTTCAGCACCTGTTCTGACAATACCGTCTGGCTCGGAGGGATTTGTCATCTACAGTGATGCTTCAGGAAAAGGGTTAGGATGTGTTCTCATGCAACATGGGAAAGTCATAGCCCATGCCTCTCGACGACTCAAAGAATATGAGAGGAATTATCCTACTCAGGATCTAAAGTTGGCAGTTGTTGTCTTCGCACGTAAAATTTGGAGGCATTACTTGTATGGGGAGAAAGTGGAGATCTTTACGGATCATAAAAGCCTCAAATATCTCTTCACTCAAAAGGAACTCAACATGCGATAGCGACGTTGGCTTGAACTATTGAAAGATTATGATCATACCATCCAATATCATCCTGGAAAAGCAAACGTGGTAGCCGACGATTATTGAGTAGAAGATCATATCGCGAACGAAAGCGATATTGTCAACGCAAAGGCCCATTTTGTATGACTTGCAAAGGATGGAGATAGAGATAAAAACTCCAGGGACCCACGTGATGATGGTGAATATACGAGTAGAACCAACTTTAATCGATAAAGTTAAAGTTGCTCAAGCTACAGACCTAAAACTGATGCATATGAGGAAGAAAGTACAAGAAGGTGCTATGCCGAAAGCAAGAATTGATGAAGAAGGAATACTTTGAGTCAACTCCAGACTTTGTGTTCCTAACGACCCTGATTTAAAGTATAAAATTATGATGGAGGCGCACAACACACCGTTTTCAATCCATCCTGGGAGTACCAAAATGTATCATGATCTTCGACATACATTTTGGTGGGGCAATATGAAGAGGGAGATACTTATTTGTTTATCTCAAGGTGTCTAACGATCAACGAGTCAAGGCGGAGCATCAGGTACCAAAAGGTCCATTGCAACCACTTGAAATTCTAGAATGGAAGTGGGAGCACATTACCATGGATTTCGTTACTGGTCTTCCCAAGGTTTCTCAAGGCATAGATGTAATTTGGGTCATTGTTGATAGACTGACCAAGTCTGCTCATTTCTTACCTATACGAGAAACTTATACACTTGAACATCTTTCTCGTATGTATATAAACGAGATTATAAAATTACATGGTATGCTAGTATCCATAGTTTCTGATCGAGACCCAAGATTCACTTCACGATTTTGGGTTAGTTTGCAAAAAGCTATGGGCACGGATTTACGATTTAGTTCGGCATATCATCCTCAGACGGACGGACAATCAGAGAGGACTATTCAAACTCTTGAAGATTTATTAAGACTGTGTCCTTAACTTCAAGGGAAGTTGGGACAAGTTCTTACCATTGGTGGAGTTTTCCTACAATCGTTCTCCAGTATGCTGGGATGAGGTGGGTGAAGCAACGTTGTTGGGACCGGAGTTGATACGTATGACTACGAAAAAGATTCAAACGATCCGATAATGTATAAAAACCTCACAAGACCGACAAAAAAGTTATGGTGATCTTCATCGAAAGGACGTGGAATTCGATATTGGAGATCATGTGTTGTTACGTGTTGCTCCATGGAAAGGAGTTACGAGATTTGGAAAGAGAGGAAACTTCAATCCTCAATTCATTGGCCCATTTTAATCCTCTATCGAGTAGGATCGTAGCTTTATAGACTCGCTTTTACCGCCAAGTATGTCTCGTGTTCATAATGTTTTTCATATATCCATGTTACGTAAATATGTGAAAGACCTTAACCACATTATTGAGTTAGAACCGGACGAAATAGCGAAAGATTTAACGTATGAAGATGTTCCTATTCAAATCTTGGATAAGAAGGAACATATTCTATGCTCCAAGGTTATACCTTAAGTCAAAGTTTTATGGAGGAACCACGATGTTGAGGAAATGACCTGGGAGTTAGAATCTAAAATGAAATCAATGTATCCTTACCTCTTCGACATACCAGGTACGTACCCTAATTTTGAGGGCGAAATTTCATAAGAAGGGGAGATTATAAGTCCCCAACTTTTATGAATAAAGATGAATTTTCTATAATTATCATTTTTAAATATTATGGAATGAATTTGATATAATGTTATAGTTGTGGGTAATATTTAGAAATTTTGCAAAGTACACAAGTTGTTTATAATATTCGATTGGTCGGGGAATATTCGTACGACAGCACAATCATTGGTGGACCCCACAACGGAATTATTGTCGGATTGAGAAAATGACAAAAATATTTTTATGAAAATAACGGCGGAAGTTTTACCGTTAACTGTTGAAACACCCGGTGTTAAAAGTACATGAATCTGGCTGTGGTTGCATAAGTAGCACACAGATTGATTATTGATGCTTACGTGAGAAGTCACTCATTTTTATTCAATTATTGCTTCAGTAATTATTGCATAGTATCTCACGTTAATTGATTCAATTATTGTTGATATTTTATATTGAGATGACGAAGTTATTAATATTATTATTTGCAATATTAACGATGTCTAAAAGTTTTGCCAAAGAGAGGTTTGGTCACCTAATTGCGATCCAATAGGGAGAAATCCTTATTGAAAGCCCCCTCTTTCACAGGAACGAATTCGGTCGATTAATAGTGTGAATAATAATAATGATGATGAAGTTTTGTTTTATTAGTATTATTAATGTAATAAAATGAAAAGTTTTTTATATAAAAAATGTAATACTTTTATAAAGTTATTCGTTTTATTAGACAATAATTAAAATATATTATATTTTATTATGCATAGTGTTTGCGATAGTGCCTCGCATAATGTTTGCAGATAGTAAAATCTTTTTAAAATTATTTATTTTATTAGATTATAAATAGAATATATTATATTTTATTGTAAACCAACTGACCCGTCTCGCTTAAAGTAAATCGATCCGGACCATTCATGGATTAGTTACTATTCAGATCCATTCTTCTATAAATAGAGGCTCATTCTTTCATTATTTCATTTAATTCATTGAAACTCTAGAGAGAGAAAGCGTAGAGAGAATTATTCTTCTATCTTGAGCATATTTCTTTAGCGTTTAAGAAAGATTTGAGCGCAGTGCAAGTTTCTTCAAGTATATCCCCGCCCTACCGTCAGAGTACTCTTCTTTATAAGGTAAGGGATATTATTTTTTTCATATTCATGAAGAGAACTTCTGTTATTCCATTCTTTATTATTCTGTTGGAATAACTTGTATACGCGGTCTACCCTATACTTGGTGAAATTCTTCTGTTATTCCATTATTTATTATTCTCGCTTTGGAATAACTCGTCTCATGCCAAGTCACAAAGATACATGGTGAAGTTCGTTATTATTCCATTCTTTATTATTCATTGGAATATCCTATTCATGCGCTTTTTTACTCCTAACCGGTTCCGTCTTTATTATTCTCATTGGAATATCCCGTGCATGCATTTTTACGGGACTGGTTCCATTATTTATTATTACATTGGAATAACTCGCTCTATAATGGGCACCGCATGCATGGTGATTTATGTTGTTATTCCATTCTTTATTATTCGTTGGAATATCCTATCCGTCAAGACACGCTTTGATCTAGTTCCGTTATTTATATTTCGTTGAATAACTTTGTCCATGCGAAGTACCGCATGCATGGTGATTTCTTTTGTTATTCCATTCTTTATTATACTCGGTTGGTTAAAGTTTTGACTTTTATACTCCATGAAATTAGTGGAATATCCTTGATATTTGCACTATATCCAGTATCTTTTCATTTCTGAGCATTCTTGAATTTTACTCTACAAAGAAGTATCATGTTGACAATTTAGATGTTATTAGTTCCTGAATAAATTAATTCTTGAACTTGTTTTATTGAATTCTTATATCATTGTCATCATCCTCATATTTATATTTTGTTCAAAGTCATCTGTGGCCTGTAGTGCATAGATGGACTTGGTATGATTATGACCAGGATTATTGATTGTAATCATGACCGTAATGTTACAAATGATGTGGTAAAAGTCCTCATTGGCCCGTAGTGCATTAATGGGATGCTTATTGGCATGATCATGACCATTAATGAATACACAAATATCCTTGGCCCGAGTGCATGGATAAATTGTGGTTGTGATACTAATGAATATCCTTGTCAGAAAAGTGTGGATGATGTGGATTATTTATTGTCGAGTCCCAAATGATAAAAGTGATGAAAACCTTTAAATCATAAAAGATAGTAGATTTTATTCTCTACTTGACTCTTTTAATGGATTGCATGTTCACCGTGATTAAAATTGATGTCTTTTGTATTTTATCAGTTTAACATTATTGAAGACTAATGATAATTTATTCTGCATTATCTTAGTCATAATATTTCTTACTGGGCTAATTGAGCTCACCTTTTCTTTCACTGTTCTCTTCAAGAAATGAGAACATAGCCGGGACTAGTCAGGGAACGGAGTGACGGTCCAGATGATAGTATTAGTAGTCCTCACTATTCTGTTAAATAGTGTGTTAATAAATGTAATGAGGACTTATTCTAAGAGTGGATATTGTCTAGAAGACAATGTTTGTATTAAAACTCACAGCTCTCTTGTTGTATATATAAGATTGTATTTGTAATCTATACCATGTATTTGGAGACTCAGAATAGGTGATGTATACCTATTTTGGGGGTGTCACAACAGGCATGTCGCCTTGCACGAGAGGTGTGACACTCTCCCGTGGCAAGTGTGATTAGTCCACCTGGCGTCTCCGTTTAGGCTCCGGAGGAAGTGGGCTATTTGGTGTTTTGTTGTGGGAGGCGTATGGGTTAACCCTAGTTTTCTGTTCTGCGGATTTGTGATGTTGTGCCAAACACACTTATCCGATTTTCATACATTTGGATTCGCGGTCCAATGTGTAATTGCCTGTGTGGCATTATTTTGATGTGCCTGTGTGGTTTGTGATGTTTGCTAAAAGGCTATATTTAATTAAAATATAGAATGTGATTAATTTAATTGATTAATATTGGATATGGAGATCCAAATAAATAGTAGGTGATTATAATTTATTAATTAAAGTGTTTATTAAAATAAATTAAAAAGGATTTAAATTAGTTTTTGTGAAACAAGGCTTAAAAGTATTTTAATCCTTTAAACTTAAAGAGTTTGCCAAACAAGCCTTATGGCTTTTGAATTTCTAATTTTAAATTTAAATAAAATAAATAATATAAATAAAATAATAAATATAATATATTTATATTGTATACGTTTATGTTGTAATTTGTTATTACAATTAGTAAAGTTTATTAAAAATTAGGTTTTGTTCTTATGTTTGGCTATATCAATTTTTCTTTACGCATATTTGGCTAAGTCTAGAGTTCGTAGAGAATTAAGAGTTGAGAGAACTTGAGAGAAAGCCTAAGGATTACCAAGTTTCAAAGATGGTTTAGCAAGAATTATCCTAACAATTGAAGGTATGTTCTACAACTTTGATATTATTTATGAGTATCTCTGTTAAGTTTTGTTATACTCTGTGAATTATATTCTTAGAATTGTTTTTATGTAACTAAGTTATGGTGGTTATACATGCTCATAATGATTATATATTATGTTTAAACAAGGAAATTGCATGCTAAATTGTTCGACAGTAGGAAAAATATAATGTCAGTGTTTATATTCTTCATGTGGTTTGAGTAAGTATCAATTTTATTGGCTAATTCGTATGTGAAATTATAAATTGAAGTTCGTATATGTTAGTTCATTGAGATACAAGCATAACGTGATTTGAATGAGATGATTTGGTCACGTATTGAAATCACAGTGTTAATTTTTGGATGAATATAAAAAATATGGAGTTTTATATGAAAAACATGAAAATTGAGAAATTAAAATAGTTTTAGTTGTTGTTAAATTGTGTTAAGTGGTTGTATATGTTAGCAATAATGTCTATGATAGTTGTATATTTATTTTATGTGTTAATATCACTGTTTTATGGGTGAAATTCGTGTTAGTTGGTTTAAGATTATGGTAGTGTGAGAATCATGTAACAACAAGGTTAATTAGAATCATGTTATGTGGATTATGAATTCAAACTTTTAGAAAATGATTAGTAAATCGAGAACGCGTTATGTGATGGATGTTAGTCAAGTGTTGCGAAGTAAAACACTTATATCTTCTGAAATGTAGATGGTAAAGAAAGACTTGTGTGTAAATGAAAGTTTACCTAGAAATGAACATGTTATGATATGTTAGCATCTTTAATAGGTGTTGTGGTTCTAAAATTATGTGTAGGTTATCGTGAGTTTAATTTTATAGCTTACGCTCAAGGCAAGTTTCTAAACTCTATATTTTACATTGAGAAAGTTTCTTAATTCTTTAATTTCGTTGAGCTAGTTCCATTATTATATTATATAGCTTTATTCTTTGATTAAGCAAGCTTTCTATTTCAATCTGTTGATTGAATAAGTCAATTGTCCCTAGAGTTCATTCGAGCAAACTTTAACTCTAATGTGATTTGAATTCCATTTTTGTTGATTCATTCTAACTTGTTTCTGGTTAAGCAAGTTTCTTGAGTTATATTCTTGTATAATGAACATAGTTTAAACACTCGTCCCTATTATTGAACTGTTTGTAATCCTTGCATGAATTAATAACATGTTGGGCAAGTTTTTAGTTTCCGACTTTGCTATCAATCAATGTATGTTCAGAAATTTCATTTCTAATGTTATAAGACTCTAACCTTAGCTTATTTACTGTTCAAGCAAAGGTTTACCACATTATTCATTTTGTTGAGTACTTATGCCTTATAGTTATTTCAAGCATGAGTTTAATATGTATAATCATTTCATTTATGATTCTCAATTGTTCTATGTTATGTTGTTAAACATCCATTGCGATTATCAAAAACCGTTAATTAATTAGTAGTCCTCCGTTGATGTTCGTTGAACTTCAAATTACCCTTGAAAAGTTATCCAAACCAAACTTTCTTTTGGTGCGGACTTGTACTCTAAATCTCGAGATGAACAACCCTATTATTATTGGGGATAACTTAGGCGTAGCGTTAAAATGTTTGTGCACAATACATTGTACGAATGGCTGATCCCCCTAAGTACGAGGAGTCCTTATAGTCTTATGACTGTTAAAGTTAGAGTTGAAATGTTATTCGCAACTGTGGACATGGTTCATGGTCTTATGACCCTCAGTTAGATATATTCCATATTTTGGATTAAGTTACTGATTATCATTGTTAGAGTACTATCCAGTTTTGATGAGCCTATTCGTTGGCAGTTATTTTTGTTATTCTCATGTGAATTCATTATTATATCAAGTGAGCAATTGTTTTGCTCAGTCTTGCATATTTATAAACTCATTGCAACTAAAGTTGAGAAGGTAGACGAGCCTTTAACTAGCAAAAGAAAGGGAAAAATGTACAAGTGATACTGATGTGTACTTTTAATTTCTGTGATGATCATAGACTTTATTTTAATGATGTTATGTAATAATTTATTTTCGCATTTGAATGACGTTTAGAGGTTAGATAACCTGGGATGTTTTGAAATTAATGATGTAACCCTATTCAAGGGAAGATTTTATGGTTTAAATATTATTTTATTTGGGTAGATAGTATGGATGTATGAATAGTGACCACCAATGTGAGACCCCAAAATTTATAAAATGAAAGTACTCAATATTCTTATAATTATTATTTTATTTAGTAAATGGTTAAATTGATAAAGGGTTAAAGTTAAGAGTGATATTTGAAAATTTTGCAAAGTATGCAAGTTGTCATAAAATAATCTATGGTGGTAAAGTACGAAGAATGGCTGTGGTTGCATAGTAGCACACGGTATTGATTATTGATGCTTATGTGAGAAGTCACTCAGTTTTGTTCAATTATTGCTACAGTAATTATTGCATAGTATCTCACGTTATTTGATTTAATTATTGTCGATATTTTATATATTATTAAATCAATAATTGAGATGACAAAGTAATTAGTATTATTATTTGCAATATTAAAGATATCTAGAAGTTCTGTCAAGGAGAGGTTTGGTCACCTAATTGCGGCGCTAATAAGAGAGAAATCCTTATTGAAAGCCCCTCTTTCTTGGGAACGAATTTGGTCGATTAATAGTGTGAATTATAATAATGATGATGAAGTTTGTTTTATTATTATTATAAATGTAATAAAATGTAAAACTTTTTATATAAAATAGAATACTTTTATAAAGTTATTTGTTTTATTAGACTATAAATATAAATATTATATTCTATTATGCATAGTGTTTTGCATAGTAATTTTTTTTTATATAAAATAGAATACTTTTATAAAGTTATTTGTTTTATTAGACAATAATTAGAATATATTATATTTTATTATGCATAGTGTTTGCATAGTGCTGCATAGTGTTTGCATAGTAAAATCTTTTTATATAAATCAGAATACTTTTATAAAGTTATTTATTTTATTAGATTTTAAATAAAATATATAAATATATATATATATATTATATTTTATTGCATAATATCCTTTCTATTTTCCTATAAATAGGAAGCTTAGTTAGAATTGAAATCACCCCGGAAGTTCAGAGAATTCTTCTTCTGTAATCTTGAGCGTATTTCTTTAGAGTTTAAGAAAGCTTTGAGCATGGTGGAAGTTTTCTTCAAGTATATCCTCGCCCTACCAGTCGGAATACTCTTCTTTCTAAGGTAAGGGATATTATTTGTTGTACTCGTAAGGGGTATTATTTCTTTCGTATTCATGAAGAGAGCATCTGTTATTCCATTCTTTATTATTATGTTGGAATAACCTGTATATGCGAAGTACCGCATACATGGTGAAATTCCTCTATTATTCCATTCTTTATTATTCCGTCGAAATATCCTGTCTATGTGTTTACGCATGACCTTGTTCCATTATTTATTATTCTATCGGAATATCATGTCTATACGTTTACGCATGACCTAGTTCCATTCTTTATTATTATGTTGGAATAACCTGTATATGCGAAGTACCACATATATGGTGAAATTCTTCTATTATTCCATTCTTTATTATTCTGTCGGAATATCATGTCTGTGTGTTAACGCATGACCTGGTTCCATTATGTATTATTCTTTTAGGAATAACCTGTTGGTGCGATCTATCGCATGCATGGGGAATTCTTCTATTATTCTATTCTTTATTATTCTGTTGGAATAACCTGTCTATGTGGATTACCACATTCATGGTGAATGATCCTCTGTATTCATTCCTTATTAAATTGTGGAAATGATTTGTATACGTGGATTACCGCATGTCGGGTGAAAATCCATTTGCAGTTTTGTAATTTTTCTGACCCTCAAAAATTCTGGAAAATCATAATATAAGCATTGGACTGTTAATTATGATGAAAGTTATAATAAATGCATTGGACTGATGAAAATCATGGGTATATGTAGTGTTAGTAAGTGTTATGATGAGTTATGTTGGTTATTATGTGAAAACATCAAAGTTTCTTAGAAATCACAAAGGGTTGAAAATCAAATTTTGGTGAAAATAGAACATGAAATTCAATTGACCATATCTCCTATTATATTTTGAATTTTTGAGTGTGGTCAAGTTCTAGAGTTAGATCTATAAGTTTTCTAACTTATACAAGTGGAATCACTGTAAAAGGTGTTGTAGATTTTTGTGTGGACTGATTTTAGCAAAGGAGTCAAAAGCTATAAATTACAAAAAGGCTACTGCCCAGAAGTTTGAAAGGGCATTTTCAACTACGTAGTTTGTGAAATAAATTCCGGCCTTTTGGGACATGAAAATATATGGTATAAAGTACCTCCTGTCCAAAAATGACTTCATTCCGACTTAAAATGAGCAAGTTATGACTATTTCAATATTTAGGTTTTTTTGACGAAAAATGCTATAATCGGAGTTCTATAACTCCGATGACCATAAAATTTAAACTGGAAGCTCACGTTAACATGTGTAATATCCTGCCAAGATTTGGGAATTTCTGGAGTTAAACTTGAGGTAGCTAATTTCTTAAGAAATTAATTAGAAATTGATTTTTGAAAAATACTTAAGGGAGTTGAAAAATTATAAAAAAATACTTGTTGTGTATGAAATATATGTATATATGTTTGGACAAAAGAATAGAAAAATAATAAGTTGATATGGTAATTTTTCATGAAAATGGTTTAGTTATGAACATATGAGTTAAATATATTATGTGAAGTTGAAAAGTGGAAAATAGGATTTTATTGCTTGGGAATCCTATATAGGGTATATGCAGATTTTTTATAAGGGATTTGATCATTGTTAATGAAATCTTATGAGTATGGCATTTTTGAATGATTAAATGCATTATTTGGTAAAGTGTAGACAATTGAAATAAATTGTTTATAAGTTTAAGAAGTGATTAAAATATTGTTATAATATTAATAATATTAGATTATGAGTTTATTAAGTGATTGATAATATTTGGATAAATTTAAAGTCTTTAATATTTATCCTTGATTTCGTTTGATTAATGCTTATATCATTGTCATCATCCTCATGCTTATATTATGATGAAAGTCATCTTTGGCTTATGTGCATAGATGGACTGTTGATTATTGGCTTTACAGTTGTATATCTTTGGCTTACGTGCAAAGATGGACTGTTAATTATTGGTTTTACAGTTGTATATCTTTGGCTTACGTGCAAAGATGAACTATTGATTGATGAGTATCTTTGGCTTATGTGCGTAGATGAACTGTTTATTGGTATGATTATGACTAGGGATCATTCGGTATAATCATGACCCGTAATGTTATAGATGATATGGTAAAAGTCCTCATTGGCCCATAGTGCATTGATGGATAGTTTTTGGTATGATTATGACCATGGATTATTCGGTATAGTCATAACCATTGATGATTTAATGAATATCCTTGGCCCGTAGTACAGGGATGATTCGATGATGTGGATTATTTATTAAGTTGAGTCTCAGCGATAAAATATTGATTATACATTTTTAATTCGTAAAAGATAGTAGATATCATGCTCTACTTGACTCTTCTAAAATACAGTTGTATGTCTTTGGCCTGTAGTGAAAAGAATAAAATGTTAATGAATATCTTTGGTCGTAGTGCAAAGATGAAATTTATTAGTATGATTATGAGCAGGAATTGTGATTTGGTATAACCATGATTTTTGATGTTTCAGGTGAATATAGGTGATGAAAATTATCTTCGTCCTGGATGAGAAAAGGAATTTGGAACCATAAATATGATAATGAGTTATTCATATGATTGTGGATAGGAACTGTTGATTGATGTTACAGGGATAAAATATTGTTGGTGAACTTTTAACATAGAGAAGATAATAGACATTATGGTCTATTTGACTCTTCTAATGGATTGCTCGTTCCGCTGCAGCTATGGTTGAAAAGTTTTATCATCTACTATATGTTCTAAATCTCTGATTTATTACTGATGAAGGCTATTGATGATGTAAATTATCTTTAGTCATGATATTCTTTATCGAAGCTAGTTGTGCTCACCCTTTTGCTTCACACAATTCTTTCGTGTAATAAGAGTGTAATTGGGTCGATTGAGGGATAATCGTGGAATAGAATCTATGGTCTATAGTCATTGAGGTTCTCCCTAAATATGTGAGGTGAACCCAACTTTGGAAGGGTGTTTTGCCACTATCATACAAGATGCCTAATGACATACAACCTCGTGTTATCATAAGACAGGGTTGTGCACATCCACTTGCTGAGTATATCTACGAGCACTACCTATATGATCTTGGAGTTTATTTGAAATATAATTCTCACTTGGAGACAACGGAGATAGTTTTATGTCAAGAAAAGACTCACCATTAGAAAGAAGATGATAGCAATCTTCTTGTTTTTCTTTAGGGACTATTGGGTCAACCAAGGATAATTCTGTGGACATATGATATCTATCATAACTTAGACGCGTGGCCTCCTATGTACGAAGGTTTTCTTGAGTATTTTCAAAAGATTTTAATCTCTAAAACAGTTATTGATTGTACTTTAATGAAAAGTACCTTTCTAAAATGTTGTGATCGAGGGACTATGAGAGTTACATAGATTTTGTATTGAAACTCACAAACTTATCTCGTTGTCGCATCTGCATGACAGTTCAACAGTTGTATAAATGAAGTTTGTATTTGATTTTTATAAAGTGATATCTGGCGACTCAGAATGGGTCGTGTGGACCTATTTTGGGGGCGTCACAACCAAATCTTGTGGGAATGAAGTACCTAGATTTGGGGGTGATTGTTAAAGTTGGAGTTAAAAGATTACTCGCAACTGTGGACATGGTTCATGGTCTTATGACCCTCAGTTAGATATATTCCATATTTTGGATTCTAGTTCCTGATTATCATTCTTAGAGTACTATCCAGTTTTGATGAGCCTATTCGTTGGTAGTTATTATTGTTATTCTCATGCAAATTTATTATTATATCCAGTGAGCAATTGTTTTTCTCACTCTTGCATATTTATAAACTCATTGCAGCTAAAGTTGAGAAGGTAGACGAGCCTTCAACTAGCAAAGGAAAGGAAAAAATGTACAAGTGATGCTGATGTGTACTTTTGATTTCTGTGATGATCATAGACTTTATTTTAATGATGTTATATAATAATTTATTTCCGCATTTGAATGACGCTTAGAGGTTAGATAACCTGGGATGTTTTGAACTTAATGATGTAACCCTATTCAAGGGAAGATTTTATGGTTTAAATATTATTTTGTTTGGGTAGATAGTATGGATGTATGAATAGTGTGCACTAAATCTTGTGGGAATGAAGTACCTAGATTTTTATCCCCACACAAAACTCGTAATGTAATGCACATGAAAGTGGCCATTTTCGTATTAATCAAGTTTGTTTGTTGTTTGTGGCTTAGCTTAAGATTATGGTAGTGTGAGAATCATGTAACAACAAGGTTAATTAGAATCATGTTATGTGGATTATGAATTCAAAATTTTAAAAGTGATTAGTAAATCGAGAACGCGCGTTATGTGATGGATGTTAGACAAGTGTCATAAGTAAAACACTTAGAATTTCTAAAATGTAGATGGTAAAGAAAGACTTGTGTGTAAATGAAAGTTTAGCTAGAAATGAATATGTTATGACATGTTAGCATATCTAATAGGTGTTGTGGTTCTAAAATTATGTGTAGGTGATCGTGAGTTTAATTTTATAGCTTACGCTCAAGGCAAGTTTCTAAACTCTATATTTTACATTGAGAAAGTTTCTTAATTCTTTAATTTCGTTGAGCTAGTTCCATTATTATATTATATAGATTTATTCTTTGATTGAGCAAGCTTTCTATTTCAACTGTTGATTGAATAAGTCAATTGTCCCTAGAGTTCATTCGAGCAAACTTTAAGTCTAATGTGATTTGAATTCTCATTTTTGTTGATTCATTCTCTAACTTGTTTCTGGTTAAGCAAGTTTCTTGAGTTATATTCTTGTATAATGAACACAGTTTGAAATCTCGTCCCTATTATTGAACTGTTTGTAATCCTTGCATGAATTAATACCATGTTGGGCAAGTTTTTAGTTTCCAGCTTGCTATCAGTCAATGTATGTTCAGAAATTTCATTTCTAATGTTATAAGACTCTAACCTTAGCTTATTTACTGTTCAAGCAAAGGTTTACCACATTATTCATTTTGTTAAATAATTATGCTCTATAGTTATTTCATGCATGAGTTTAATACGTATAATTAGTTCATTTATGATTCTCAATTATTCTATGTTATGTTGTTAAACATCTGTTGTGATTATTAAACACTGTTAATTCAACTTGTCCTCTAGTTAATGTTCGTTGAACTTCAAATTACCATTGAAAGCTTATCCAAACCAAACTTTCTTTGGTGCGGACTTGTACTCTAAATACTGAGATGAACAACCCTATTATTATTAGGTGTTAACTTACGCGTGGCATTAAAATGTTTGTGCACAATATATTGTACGAAAGGCTGATCCCCCTAAGTACGAGGAGTCCTTATAGTCTTATGACTGTTAAAGTTGGAGTTGAAAGATTACTCGCAACTATGGACATGGTTCATGGTCTTATAACCCTCAGTTATGTATATTTCATAATTTGGATTCCAGTTCCTAATTATCATTGTTAGAGTACTATTCAGTCTTGATGAGCCTATTGTTGGCAGTTATTATTATTATACCTCTGTTGATTCATTGTTATACCCAGTGAGCAATTATTTTGCTCACTCTTGCATATTTATAACTCATTACAACTAAAGTTGAGAAGGTAGACGAGCCTTCAACTAGCAAAGGAAAGGAAAAAATGTACAAGTGATGCTGATGTGTACTTTTGATTTCTGTGACGATCATAGACTTTATTTTAATGATGTTATGTAATAATTTTTTTCCGCATTTGAATGACATTTAAAGGTTAGATAACCTGGGATGTTTTGAAGTTAATGATGTAACCCTATTCAAGGGAAGATTTTATGGTTTAAATATTATTTTGTTTGGGTAGATTGTAAGGATGTATGAATAGTGAGCACCAAATCTTGTGGGAATGAAGTACCTAGATTTGGGGGTGTCACAGTGCAAGTTTGATAATACTTGCAGGACTAAATTAAAAATGAAGGAAAAGATGAAGGTATTATACTGTAATATTTCGAGCCCCAAAACATGCAATTATCGAAACTATATTTTCCTATAAATAGAAGCTCATTCTTCCTTCATTTCTCACCAATTCACTAAAGCTATAGAGCAATTATTATAGAGAGAAATTATAGAGAGAAAGAAAAAGAGAAGTCTGCTACCTCACTATTCCAGTATCCAGTCTTCTTTTGAGGTAAATGGTATTATTTCTTTCATATTCATGAAGAGAGCTTCTGTTATTCCAATCTTTATTATTATGTTGGAATAACCTGCCTATGCAAAGTACTGCATACATGGTGAAATTCTTCTGTTATTCCATTATTTATTATTCTGTTGGAATATCTTGTCTGTGCGGATTACGCATGACCTGTTTCCATTCTTTATTATTCTATTGGAATATCCTATCTGTGCGTATTACGCATAACCTGATTCCATTATTTATTATTCTGTTGGAATAACTTGTCTGTGCGGTCTATCGCATGCTTGGTGAATTCTTCTATTATTCCATTCTTTATTATTCTATTGTAATAACCTGTCTATGTGGATTACCGCATGCATGGTGAATGATCTTTCGTATTCATTCTTTATTAAATTGCGAAAATGATCTGTCTACGTGGATTACCGCATGGCGGGTGAAAATCCATTTGTAGTTTCGTATATTATATTATACTCGTATGAGATATCATTTCTTTTGTACTCGTCATGGAATATCATTCTTTGGTATTTTCTTTTACGAGTTACTATTCACTCTAGTAATATTCACTGGGTATTGGGACACTTTTTCGTGTCAAAATATTATTCACAAGTTACTATTCACAAAAGTTACTATTCACCTAAATTACTATTCACTCGGGTATTTGGGGTACTTTTCATGCTCGGGGTACTATTCATGAGGTACTATTCCCAAAGTACTATTAATCGGGTACTATTCACGACGAAAAATTGATTCTTTTATGTCCAAATTATTTTTGGTACATGAATATTATTCTTGAATTTTTACTCTACAAAGCGTAATCATGTTGACAATTTGGACGTTATTGATTTACGGATAAATTAAATTATAAATCTTTAAAATTTATCCTTGAACTTATTTTATTGAATTATTATGTAATTGTCATCATCCTCATACTTATATTGTGATGAAAGTCATCTTTGGCTTACGTGCATAGATGGACTTGGTATGATTATGACCAGGGATTATTCGGTATAATCATGATCGTAATGTAACAAATGATGTGGTAAAAGTCCTCATTGGCCCGTAGTGCATTGATGGACAGTTATAGGTAAGATTATGACCAGGGTTTATTCGGTATAGTCGTGACCATTGATGATTACATGAATATCCTTGGCTTCAGTAAAGTGTGGATGATTCGATGATGTTGTTTATTTATTAAGCTGAGTCTCAGCAATAAAGTTGATGAAAACCATTTTAAATCATAGAAGATAGTAGATTTTATGCGCTACCTAACTCTTCTAATGGATTGCTTATTCCACTGTAGTTATTGATCTAAAACTTATTGTCTATTATATTCGATCAGTTGTTATACTGTTGAAGGCTAAGGATAATTTATTTTGTATTATCTTAGTCATAATATTTCTTACTGGGCTAGTTGAGCTCACCCTTTCTTTCACTGTTCTCTTCAGGAAATGAGAATATAGCTGGATCTAGTCAGGGAATGGATTAATGGTCCAGATGGTTGCATTAGTAGTCCTTACTATTCTGTGAAATAGTGTCATAATAAATGTAATAAGATTGAATTTGAGTGTGGATATTGTCTAGATGACAATATTCGTGTTAAAACTCTCAGATTATGTTTTGTCGTATTTTACACGACAGTTGTATAATTAAGTTGTAGTTGTATTATGTACCATGTATTTGGCGACTCAAGATGGGTGGTGTATACCTGTTTTGGGGGCGTCACAGTTGGTTTCAAAGCTTAGGGATATGATCCCTGATTGAGATGTGAGACAAGAACTAGGAGGGGAGAGACGGGGAATTCCTTCGCTAATATGACCTACCTAAGTTTATTTATTATTTAATTGGTCGGTCAGAGTATAGGGATAATATGTGACATGTTAAATAACCTTTGTTTTGTGGCAGTGTTTGAAAATGGCAGCTGAAAATGTTAACAATGGAGTGAATGAGACCATTGAGACACCATTAATAACTAACCAGGTTAATGTGATGTCAGACGAAGAAGAAATTAAAGATATCTACGTGGTGAGTGAAGAACTAATAGTTTCACCCGAGCTAGTTGCAGAGGTAGCAGCTGAGAGTGAGGAAGAAGAGGAAGAAGAGGAACCTGAGGAGAATTTATTAGAAGAATTTTATGATCAAAATTTAGAATTACAAAATTGTATTCATGAGTTAGAAGAGTAGGCTGAAGAATGGTAGGCGTCGTGGAGCAAAGAGACAGAAGCACTCTTTGGCAGAGTATAAGATATTAGAGCTGGAATTTGAGAATGATATGATCAAAGTTCTGATGAAAGAACAAGAAACTGGATGAATGAGAATAGATGATGAATGGGTAAAAGCCGTACGACGCGTAGATATTGTAGAAAAAGACGTCTGATCCAATAAGGCCAAAATAGATGAAATGGATTTCGCTTTTTGGACAACAATTGGGAGAATCTAACATTGAATTGAATTACCCGCATGCAGAAGCAAACCAACCCCAATTCGATATGGATCGAGAGTAATGATTCAATCATGGATCAGAATGTGACGAAGCAATTAAGGGTGGAATGTCTCTACAAAGAAAGTCAAACCGATAGTTTAAGTGAGAGTGTTTTTCGAGAAACCCGAACGGGTTATTACGGATAAGTTAATTATAAACTCTTGAGAAGTTTATACCTTATTCGATACCAGTTCTACCCACTCTTTTATTTTTTTTCTACTTGCACTCAATGTTTAAATTTGACTCAAGAAATTAGACTTTGATTTATCTGTTGAAACTATGTTGGGAGAAACCTCTGTTACCTCCACTATTTATAAATCTTGTTTGATTCAAATTAACACTTTCACGTTACCTGTCGATCTTATCTCTTTGAAAATACTTGCCTTTGATGTGATTTTAGGAATCAATTGGTTAACTACTCATCATGCTTTTCGTAAGGTTGTTAGCTTTCATATTCCTAACCAACCTATTATGCGAATTCAAGCAACCAAACCCCTAAAAGTCAATCATTGTCATATCAAGCCATAAGTAAAGAGCCCCGAGCCTTTCTCTGGTGACTTCCTTGTGTGGAATGCACCGAAGCCAGACTATTCGTAGGGGGACGCCGTGAATAACGGTGGCAAGTTGATAGGTATCAATATGACATACTATCCAAGTATTGGGATGAGAGTCACAGTTTTGAATGATATTTCTATTGTTAATAAATTTCCTGACGTACTCCTGAAGACTTCTTAGCCTACCCCTAGAGCGTGAAATCAAATTTTGTATTGACCCCAGTACAAAACCATTTCTAAAACCCTCAAATATTTCTTCACCTAGAACGAACGTAACATGTGCCAAAGACGTTGGCTCGAGCTGTTGAAGATTACGATTGTACCATTCAATATCATCGTGGAAGAGCGAACGTGGTAGCTGACGCGTTGAGTAGAAGATCGTATGCGTTTACGAGTGCGATGTTGTTAACATAAAAACCCATTTCGTATAACTTACAAATGATGAAGATAGAGTTAAAGACTCTAGGGACCCACGTGATGATGTCAAATAATATGAGTAGAATCGACGTTAACCGATAAAGTTAAAATCACTCAAGATACACACCCGGAGCTGATGGATGTGAAGAAGAAGGTTCAAGAGGGCGTTATTCTACAAGCAAGAATTGACGAAGAGAGAAAATCTTAACCCTCGATTTAATTGTCCCATTTGAAATACTTGATCGAGTAGGAATTGTGGCCTATAGACTCGTTTTACCGCCAAGAATGTCGCGTGTTCATAACGTTTTTCACGTATCGATGTTACATAAATATGTGGACGGCCTGAACCACATTATTAAATTAGAACTAGACGAGATAGCAAAAGATTTAACGTATGAGGAGATATATGTTAAAATCTTGGATAAGAATGATCATATTCGACACTCAAAGGTTATACCTCAAGAGTTAGAATCTAAAATGAAGTCAAGGTATCCTCATCTCTTCCGCATACCAGGTATGTACGTAAATTTCGAGGGAGAAATTTCATAAGGAGGGGAGATTGTGAGACCCCAAATTTTATGAATAAAAATTTAATTTTCTCGAAATATTTTTTGAACATTATGGTGTGGATTTGATATAATGTTATAGTTGTGAGTAATATTTACAAATTGTGCAAAGTAAGCAAGTTGTTATATAATATTCGATTGGTCGGGGAATATTCTTTTTAACAGGGAATATTCGTACGACGGCACAATCATTGGTGGACCCCACAGCGGAAGTATTGTCGTAGTTAGAAAACGACATAATTATCATTTAATAAAAATAACGGCGAAAGTGTTACCGTTAAAACTGTTGAACTACTCGGTAGTAAAAGTACAATAATACGCGTGGTTGCATAGTAGCACATGGTATTGATTATTGATGCTTACGTAAGAAGTCACTTTCGGTTATACTCAATTATTGTTACGAATAATCACGCATGACATATTTCTCATATTATTGATTCAATTATTGTCACATTATCATCTGTATAATATGTTATAGTATTAAATCAATAATTGAGACGACAAAGTTATTCATATTATTATTTACAATATTAACAATGTCTAGAAGTTCTGTCAATGAGAGGTTTGGTCACCTAATTGCGCGCCAATAAGGAGAAATCCTTATCGAAAAGCCCCCTCTTTCCTGGGAACGACCTGGTTGTTAAATATTGTGAGTTATAATATTAATGATGAATAAGTTCGTGTTGTTTAAAGATGAAATTGATAGTTCCATTGTGTTGGAATTATTAGTGTTAGTGGAAATTGACATTTTATTTCGATAATAATTGATGTTTAGAGGTTATATTGACCAATCGGGTAATTAACCGGATAAATGAGCAATTAATTGCTATTAATTTACATGATTATAACTATTTGTTCACATGTGTGTACTATTGATTCACATTCATTTACTATTAGGGGAGTTGGTGCAAGATTGATAATACTTGCATGAACAAGTTAAAAATGGAGGTATAGATGGAGGTACTATACTGTAATTCGTATTTTTACATGTCTAGAACTATTGATTCACATGATTTAATATTAGGAGAGGTGGTGCAAGTTTGATAATACTTGCAGGACTAAATTAAAAATGAAGGAAAAGAGAATGGTATTATACTGTAATATTTCGAGCCCCAAAACGTGCAATTATCGAAACTATATTTTCCTATAAATAGAAGCTCATTCTTCCTTCATTTTTCACCAATTCACTAAAGCTATAGAGCAATTATTATAGAGAGAAATTATAGAGAGAAAGAAAAAGAGAAGTCTCACTACCTCACTATTCCAAAGATCCAAATCTTCTTTTGAGGTAAGAGGTATTATTTCTTTCAGATTCATGAAGAGAGCTTCGTTATTCCATTCTTTATTATTATGTTGGAATAACATGTCTATGCGAAGTACTGCATACATGGTGAAATTCTTCTGTTATTCCATTCTTTATTATTATGTTGGAATAACTATCTATACAAAGTACCGCATACATGGTGAAATTCTTTCGTTATTCCATTCTTTATTATTCTCATTGGAATATCCCGTCCGTAAAGCGGATTACGCATGACCGGTTCCATTCTTTATTATTTCGTTGAATATCTCGTCGTCATGCGTATTACGCATTTAATTCGGTTCCATTATTTATTATTTTGTTGGAATAACTCGCTTAAAGGCTATCTATCGCATGTACGGTGAATTCTTATATTATTCCATTCTTTATTATTCATTGGAATAACTTTGCTCTATGTGGATTACTGCATGCATGGTGAATGATCATTCGTATTCATTCTTTATTAAATTATGGAAATGATCTGTCTACGTGGATTACAGCATGGCGGGTGAAAATCCATTTGTAGTTTCGTATATTATAATATACTCGTATGAGATATCATTTCTTTTGTACTCGTCATGGAATATCATTTTCTTTGATATTTTCTTTTAGGAGTTACTATTCACGGGTTACTATTCACCCAGTTACTATTCACTCTAGTATTATTCACTCGGGTATTCGGGGCACTTTTCGTGTCAGAGTACTATTCATAAGTTACTATTCAGAGGTTACTATTCACCCAAATTACTATTCACTCGAGTATTATTCATTCGTGTATTTGGGATACTTTTCATGTCGGGGTACTATTCACGAGAAACTATTCCCGAAGTACTATTAACGGGGTACTATTCACGACGAAAAATTAATTCTTTTCTGTCCAAATTATTTTAGGTACATGAATATTATTCTTGAAATTTACTCTACAAAGTAGAATCATGTTGACAATTTTGGACGTTATTGATTTCTGGATAAATTAAATTATAAATCTTTAAAATTTATCCTTGAACTTGTTTTAATGAATTATTATGTCATTGTCATCATCATCATGCTTATATTGTGATGAAAGTCATCTTTGGCTTACGTGCATAGATGGACTTGGTATGATTATGACCAGGGATTATTCGGTATAATCATGACCGTAATGTAACGAATGATGTGGTAAAAGTCTTCATTGGCCCGTAGTGCATTGATGTACAGTTATGGGTATGATTATGACTAGGGTTTATTCGGTATAGTCATGACCATTGATGATTACATGAATATCCTTGGCCCGTAGTGCAGGGATGATTCGATGATGTGGTTTATTTATTAAGCTGAATCTCAGCGATAAAGTTGATGAAAAACTTTTTAAATTATAGAAGATAGTAGATTTTATGCTCTACTTGACTCTTCTAATGGATTGCTTATTCCGATGCAGTTGTTGATCTAAAACTTGTTGTCTATTATATTCTATCAGTTGTTATATTGTTGAAGGCTAAGGATAATTTATTACGTATTATCTTAGTCATAATATTTCTACTAGGCTAGTTGAGCTCACCCTTTCTTTCACCGTTCTCTTTAGGAAATGAGAATATATTTGGATCTAGTGGGGAATGGATTGACTCATCCAAATGGTTCCATTAGTAGTCCTCACTATTCGTGGAATAGTGTGATAATAAATATAATAAGATTGAATTTGAGTGTGGATATTGTCTAGATGACAATATTCATGTTAAAACTCTCAGATTATGTTTTGTCGTATTTTACACGACAGTTTTATAATTAAGTTGTAGTTGTATTATGTACCATGTATTTGGCGACTCAAGATGGATGATGTATACCTGTTTTGGGGGCGTCACACACATTTTCGCCTTCATCGCCTTCTGCCACGAGATAGGGATTCCACCCTCTATCGATTTCTTCTTCTCTCTCTTCACAGCCGGTAACTCTCACGAACGGGGTTTCAAGATGCTGAGCAAGTGATCCCCAAAACCTAATGCCAAGTTTGAAAAACATCCCCTAATGAACACTCCTTCAAGCAATAAAGAGTTACACAAGGATTGGTTCTTTGTCACAGGACCCGAAAACTCTTCCGTCCGTGACTTGCCTACTGCCAAACGCCTCCTTGCAGACTTCGACGACATCTCAGATGAATGCGTAGTAGAGATGACGAAGCTCCTGGAGAAACTTCCCAAGGAATGGAGCTTCGGACATTTGAGCAAGAAAGCATGGTTGTATGACCACAAATGTAAGTCTCGAACTCAATACTTATGTAGTTTCTCAAATTTTCTTTAGTAATTATTCTGAAACATACTTCTTCATCTGAAAGAACAACTAGCCTCATCTGAAGCCCTCTAACAAACCACTGCCGAACAGAACTGAGAACTACAACTGACGAACGAAGTATGGACACAAAACAACCGGGGCCTAACCAAAGAAATCAATGAAACCAAAATCTCTGAACAACGACATCTCGAACTTCAGTGTAAAGTTAAAAAAGAACTCCGAGAACTTAAAGACCTTAGCCCCCCACTTACCGAAGAACTTCGTAAAGAAATACAAATTGAATATCGTCGATCTCCTGAACTAACCAACGAAATAGTTAAGATGTATGCTGAAGGTTATGAAGTAGCCCGAAGTAAAGGCAAAAGTAAACTAGTTGTTACCTCTCTGAAACCATTACTCCTCGATTCTTCTGAAGATGAAGATGAGGGTAATGCCAAAGATGACCCTCCTCAACCTTAGCTTTAAACTTGTAAAAAATTCAACTATATTGTAATTCATTTTTATATTTTAATGAAAATATTGCTCTTTTCTACTCTTCTTACTTTATTAGATAGTTAGACAATGTGAACTCAACTCTTCAAATAAAATTCAAATAATCAAATAATTTGAACTCAACACTTCAAATAAAATTGAGGAACAATGCAAAGTAACACTATTCATTACCGAAGTGTGAATTAGATCTTTAGCAATCCAATTCGTCATCTTAAGGATGAATAGACTCAGCCAAATCTCCCAACAAACCTGTTCGCTATCTTGAGGATGAACATGCCCTGTTCACCATCTTTAGGATGAATAAATCCAACCGAACCTCCCAACATGCCTTGTTCGCCATCTTTAGGATGAATAGATCCCTCTGAACCTCCTAACAAACCTGCTTGACATCTTGAGGATGAACAGGCCCTACTCATCATCTTTAGGATGAGCAGGTTCTGTTTACCATATTTAGGATGAACAGACCACTGAACCTCCAAAAAATCCAGTTCACCATCTTTAGGACGAATCAGGACCCTACTCACCATCTTTAGGATGAGCAAGTTCTGTTCACCATCTTTAGGATGAACAGACCACCGAACCTCCAAAAAATCCAGTTCACCATCTTTAGGACGAATTAGGACCCTACTCACCATCTTTAGGATGAGTAGGTTCTGTTCACCATCTTTAGGATGAACAGACCACTGAACCTCCAAAAAATCAGTAGATAAAACAACATTAAAGAAAAAAGCTTCTTTCATTGATAACTATTTGCATAATTACAGAATCTTATATTCTGACATTGGCCCTACTGAAAATATTTTTGAAGTCTCCTTGCATGAAAAGTATTCTTTATCTCAGACCCATCTAATGCTCGCAACCTATAAGTTCCTGGCATCGGTACATCAATTGTAACGCCCCCAAATTCAGGTACTTGAAACCCAAACTCGGTGCTTTACGATACCATTTCTATGAGCGGAATAATACTAATAAAAATAACAATAATATAAATCTCAAACTTAACTTACATTTATCAGATTTTAATCCCTAGTATGCAACCTTTACTAAAATTCTTTACATAATATATAATACATATCATAGTCTTAATACCATTTAACTATTACAAAAGATACCACTAAACATATTCTACTTGCTTCCTTTTCACTTGTTCTTGCCTGAACCTTCGAGTTGATTATGCTTAGCTGAAAACATTTAAATTTAAAGCAATAATGAGCATTTGGGTGCCCAACAAGTAATAACAATTATAAATATAAATAGCTGAAAGAATTAAATAATTTCTTTGTACATCACTTCTACAATGATCTAATAGTTGTGAAGTAAACTGAACCGATAATAATAACATAACAATTCTATCTCAAATTTTTGAAACTACTTATTGACTATATATATAGGGTAGTCGATATACTATGAACATTGTTTTCTATTTTCGAAAAGGTTAGACAGAACTTCATCTACAAACCGTCATAACTTACGGGCACGAGGGTGTACATCCCATGGACCCTGTATTGATCAATACTATATGCAAGAACAATATTATCGTTCATCTTTTCCGCCTTGGGTGCATAAAAGTTTTCCCATATTCGGGATGTTCATACTTAGTCGTGAATCCAAACCAAAGAAATTTGATTGGATACAATAGGGTTTTATCATATTAAATGATATTTCTGAATCTGTATCTAGCTGGTCAATTAGCTTAGAGGTGTGTATATATATATATATATATATATATATATATATATATCAACATGTGATTAAATACAATGATTATCCAAGTGAGGACACTTGTATAACCATATTTCGAAATTAACGAACAGAATATATATATCTCAATTACCATATAGTACCATGTTGATAATCAATGATCGGATATAACATTTATAACAATAGGGTTAATAATCTGATACAATAATAATATAATTCTGAAACTTCTTACCCATGTCCATTGCATAAAGAAAATGCAAAGGTAGGATACTTACCTAGTCTGCTGCTTACAATACGCAACTTAGTTTTATCTTTTATACCGAAACCTATCATTAATAAGATCATTTGATCGATTAGAATAACATACTATAACACATAGCACTGCTTATTGCAGTCAGCACATAACCTAATCACCTTGTCACACACATATCCAATAGTCATTGAATCACAAATAAACATTAATACAGTCAAAATATCTAAGTCCAGATCAATTTTTGAAATATGTCGGTCTACCGACAGCTTTATCAGGTAATATCGAGTCTAAGACTCTATTATGTAGCTCCACATCTGTAAGTATCAGTCATATTATTTTTAAATGACTTAAAATAATTTTTAAACATTTATTATAATTTATCATGAATTTTCAAACACCGGAATCATTATCAAATGATTTAAATATTAAACAATTCTATTATCATTAATATTTAATTAATAATAAACTATTACTGAAACCATTTGAAATAACTTAGAATATTTTTAAAAATTTATATACCCTTAAATGATTTTTAAAACATTTGAAATCATTTTAAATAATTACCATTAATATTTAAATATTAATGCATTATCTATCAAAATATTTAAAGTCATTAATTATAACTTAATATATTTTTAATTCATTAATATCCTTTATAAATAATTTTAAATAAATAAACTTATTTTTTAAATTATTTATTTAATATAATTATTAAATAAACTTAATATCATTACTATCAAATTAATATCATTAATATTAGATTCTTAATGAAATTATTCTTTAAATATTAAAAGTTATATTTTATAACTTAAAATATTTTTAAACACCTTAATTTCATTTAAAATGATTTTTATAATATTAAAATCATTTTTAAACTCATTTATTCAAAATAATTATTAAATAACTTTAATATCATTACTATTAAAATATTAATATTTTTCATGATAAAATATGAAAAGTTATATTTTATAACTTAAAATATTTTTATAATCTTTAAATCATTTTTATATGATTTTTAAATTATTAATTCTATTTTTCTTAATTTATTTAATACATTTATTAAATAACTTAAATATCATTAACATTAATTTATTAATGAAATTCATCACAAAATATTAAAAGTCATTAAAATAACTTAAAATATTTTCTTATACCATAATATAATTTTAAATGATTTTTGAAGTATTAAAATCATTTTTAAATAATTTATTTAATATTATAATTAAATAAATTAAATACCTTTAATATTCCAAAAATTTAAAATATTTATGAAATATATTAAAAAATTATAAAAAACTAATTTTAAGACTTTAAAATAATTTTTAGGAATTTATTTTGTATTTTTCATAATTAAAAACTATTTAATACTAATTATTTAATAAAAATATAATTTTTAGAAATAAAGTGTCACTAAAGACTGCCTATAGCGACAAAACCGTCGCTATAGGTGTTCTTCATGTTCTTGGCCAAACCCAGAAACTCATAGCCAGCTAGCGAGTGGGCTTGTTTGACCGGTTTAATTTCTATAATCATGGCGTTTTCTGAGTTTGTAATTGCTTTAATGTTGTAGTATACATTCAATACTACAAGTATCAATCGATTACATGACCAATACACAACACCACATAAAAATCTAAGCTGCAGTAAAAATTCGATATCGTCGTTCTTCATTTCGGTTTCCGTAAAATGAAGAACAGATGATGGTCCTATATTTAGCTCCTTATATTTTCCATTCTGGGTTTGCTACTAATGTTCTAAAGGTTCAAACCTGTAGATGAGATGTCAAGGTACAAGTTTATAACATCATAACATTATAACATCAAAACATGTGAAAGATCTGACATGGTCAAACCAAGTTAGAAATCTGTTCTTGAGCATTTCTGGGTTTTCCAGAAATTCTCCAGGCAGTTGGTCAACTATAGTTTGACCATGATTAATTTTCATCCTGGTCATGATCTAAGTGTTCTGATGATTTGAATATGGTGTCCATATACCAGTATATAACATCAAAACAAGAACATAGCTAAAATCATAAGCAGGTTAGACGATCAAGAAATTTCTAAACATTTTGTCGAATGCTTTACGAAAAAAATGGGTTTCCCACAATTTCATTTTCGTGACCGGTCAACCCTATTTGACCACTTATAACTTTTAATTTATAACAGATCTGGACCTGATTTAAGTTTCACATGAAAGACCACATTACAAACTACAAGTACCAACCTTCAAACAACAAAAATACATAACAGGCAAAGATTAAAGAGGTCTGACATTTGGCTGTCAGACACAAAAACAACAATTTCCAGATTTTCAAAAACTTAAATTTCGAGCATTTAAATGATATGGATCTACAAGATACCAACCCAGATCATCTATAAAGACTACAAACAACAAGTTTTAGCATTAAAACACAAGATCTAACAGAGGATCAAGGTCAGATTTTTTAACTAGGGTTTATACCTTTAAATGAGTAAATCTGATTTCTTGGCTACTGATTTGTGATGTGTGTTAGTGGGGCTTGAATATGGGATTGATCTACTACATAATTTCATGAGTGAGGAGAGAGAAAGACTTGGTTGAGCATTGGTTGAACAAATGGCAATAAAATGAACTTTTTCTCTCTCTTAATCTATATATACAAGTTAGATGCAATGGATTTGAATGATAAATGGTTGATGTTCTGTAAATTTTTGTCATATGGGGTTGGTAAGATTAGGTCACCCACTAAAGTGTTGTCCAAAATACAAGTTATCTATCAATTATGCAAGAGGGGCAATATGGTCATTTGTCTAACAAATTTAATGGCATGTTAATAACTTGGCAAACCCTTAGGGTTTAACCCTAAGGTTTAGCACCTAGATTTGTAGGATTTCAATTTAGGGTTTATTATAAAAACTTTAGTTTCAAAAATTATAATTAGGTTTTCTTAGATTAGAGTTTCTAATTACATGAAACATGATAATTAGGTTTAGGTTTTACTAATTATCATTAAGCATGCCAAATTAGCAATTAGGGTTTATAATTAGCAAATTAGGGTTAGCAATTAGGGTTTCTATCAACTATTAAGTTTTCTAACAATTAGAGTTTCCAAATATTAATAATTAGGGTTTCCCTAATTAAAATTAATATCTATATTAACATTAATCATATAACACAGTTTCTTATCAACCATAAACTCCGGTTTGAGTTTTAAATTAGGGTTAAACCAATTAATACTAGAGTTTTAACATTATACACATAATTTGACCAACATTATCAGTCCACACACATATACAGTACATATCTATAGCACTGAAATATAAATAATATAATATTATAATAAATATCATTAATCACATAACATAGTTACTAGACAGATTTTAAATTCTCATTTGACTTCGAAACTAGGATTTATCGGTAACATTAGGGTTTTCTAAATACTGCACCACCATTGACCAATGCGTACTTACAATACTTATTTATAGCACTGAAAAATCAAAATATAATTAATATTATATTCTTTTTCTCATTCCTTGATCAAAATCCAAAATTAGGGTTTGGATTCCATATCTGATATATATTTCATATATAACATTAATAATTAAGTTAAAATAAATAACTTAATTAATATGAAATAAATTCATATAATAAAATAAAATAATTATTATAATTGTGCTTTAATCATTTCATATATTAATTAAATAATATAATTATCATATTTTCATGGAAAATAATATAAAATTATTTATAATTATTCATGTAATAAATAAATTTTTATTTATCACAAATATACATACACATTACCTGGCACATATTCTCACTTTTAAAAAAAAAAAATTATACTCAAAATTTCTAATTTAATTATATAGAAAATATCGGGTTATTACATCAATAACCTCATAAGGGCCTTCCCAATTTGGCATCAACTTTCCCACATTCTGAGGTGTAGAAGCTTCCAATTCTCGAAAAACAAGATCCACCACTTCAAACTTTCAAAGCTTTACCCCTTTATTATAATGCTTAGCCAAACGACGCTGATATGCTGCCAATTTTACCAAGGCTGCTTCCCTGACCTCTTCAAGCAAATCCAGGTTGACCTTAAGTCCCTCGTCGTTATACTCTTGAAACTGACTGACCCGAAGACTTATAGACCCAATCTCCACAGGAACTAATGCTTCTGAACCATAAGCCAGTCTAAAAGGCGAGTCCCCCATTATAGTCCTCGGTGTAGTTCAATAGGCCCATAACACGCTAAGTAATTCCTTAAGCAATCTACCTTTTGATTCATCCAGTCTTCTCTTAATTCCATCCAAGAGTGTTCTGTTAGTTACCTTAACTTGCCCATTAGACTGCGGATGAGCAACCAAAGTCTTTCGATGTTGAATCCCCAACTCCTTTAAGAATGCTTCAAACTTTGAACCCACAAACTGGCATCCATTATCCGAAACTACCACCATAGGAATACCAAAACGAAACACCACATACTCCTTCAAAAACTTCAAGCATTCTTGCTCCGTGATCGCCCTAAGTGGTTTCGCCTCCGCCCACTTAGTCATATAATTTATTGCCACTATAACAAAGCTAACTTGCCCTTTTGCCTTTGGCAATGGACCCATTATATCCACCCCTCAGACAGGAAAAGGTATAGGAGACAAAACCGAGTATAGCTCTTCTAGTGGCTGATGTGGGATAGGACTGTTTAATTGGCACTTCTGACACTTCTTCACATAATCAGTGGCCTCTTTGAAAATTATTGGCCAATAATATCCCTGTCAAAGCACCTTATATGCTAATGACTTTGCAGTCATGTGATCACCACAAATACCTTCATGAACCTCTTAAAAGATATACTCAACTTCAGAAGGAATCAAACACTTCAATAAGGGAGAGGAATAAGCCCTTCGATAAAGCTCTCCATCAATAAGCACGAAGTTTGCACATTTGTACTTCACTTTCTTAGCCAACATTTGATCCGTAGGCAGTACACCATCTTCCAAATCGTCCAGATATGGGGTCATGCAGTAATTAGATCGCTCTACACACATCACTTCCTCATGCTGGATGTTGGGCAATTTCAAGACCTCTAAATAAACCGTCCCATCAAACGTATTTGCTTCAGTTGTTGCTAGCTTCGCTAAGGCATCAGCTATCAAATTTTTTGATCTGTCTATCCCTTAAAACTTATAAGGATCAAATTACTGAAGCCGATCCTTCAATTTTGTTAGATACTTCACTATTCTCAAACCCCTAGCTTCATACTCTCCTGAGACCTGTTTGACGACCAACTGAGAGTCATTGTAAATGATCAACCTCTGAACTTCAAAACTCTTTGCCAATTGCAACCCTGCTAACACTGCTTCATATTAAGCCTTGTTATTCATTGCTTTGAACCTAAACGTGATGGCATGTTATACTTTGAATCCCTTTGTACTCATCAAGATGATCCCAGCTCCACTAATATCCGAACTAGAAGACCCATAAGCGTATAACGTCCATGAGTTCTATATCTACTGAAGCACTGTGACTGCCTTCTCAGACCTTTCAACTACCCCCAAACTATCGTCAACTTCAGAAAACGAACATTCAAACACAAAATCAGCTAAGGCTTGACCTTTAATAGTTGTTTGAGGATGATACTCTATAAAGAACTGAGACAACTCCATTGTCTACACAGCGAGTCTCCCCGAAACTTCTGGTTTACCCAACACCTTCTTTAGTGGCTGATCCATGCACACCACTATTAACCGACCTTGAAAGTATTGCCGAAACTTTTGACTGACTATTATCAAGGCAAAAGAAAACTTCTTAAGGTTCAAATACCTTGTCTATGCATCCCTTAGGGCATCGTTCACATAGTAAATCGTCTTGTCGCTTACCCCAATCTCCCGCACTGTAATCGCTTTCATACCGCCAAATGAACTTGCCACTAAATACAAATACAAAGGTTTAGTAGGAAACAACTTCACCAATAAATGCGCCGAAGATAAATACCTCTTTATTTCCTGAAAGGTGTCTTCGCACTCCGAAGTCCACTGAAACATTCTGGCATTCTTCAGCCCTTTCAACATGTTAAAAAATGGCAAACACCTTTCTGCTGATTTTGACATAAATCTCCTTAGAGCTGCTATCCGACCCGTCAAACGTTGAACATCTTTGTAAGACTGTGGAGACTTCATATTCAGGATATCCTGGATCTTTTTTGGATTTTCCTTTATTCCCCTTTTGCTGACCAGATAACCCAAAAATTTACCTGATCCCAGCCCGAAGGTACACTTAGTCAGATTCAACCTCAAATTGTAATGACGAATCATCTGGAAGTAATCCTCTAAATCGTCCAAATGACGCCATCTAACATAATTTTGACAATCATATTGCTAGGGTTATTATCTGTTTATTTCTGTCAAATGCCATGTTAGGTTGAATATTTAGTGCTTTATTTTTGTTTATTTCCAGTATTGTGGTGCAGTCGTTTTGAACTGCGAGATTATGTTTTGATTTCTTATTATTATGGATGCCATGAACTGTTTTTGGTTATTATTTATTAATGCTTGATTATAATTAGCATGTTTGTGGTTTATAGCCATCTTTTTGGGGCTTATACAGATTTATATGCTTATGCCATGTTAATAGCCTTTTTACCCTATTTTGAGCTGCTTTTAAGCAAGGGTGTTATACATTATTAATTTTTGATTGTGGCTATGACAACCGCCAAATGAGTATGTCTCTCTTAGAGTCGTGTCAAGCATGTATGAACTAGGGGTTTTTTTAGTGGATAAGTTGAGATTGTTATTGATCCGTCTTTCTAGCAAGCACCGACCAACTATGTTAACTAGTTATTTTTTCCAATTTAGTTCGCGTGTTTATTGCTTTGAGAGTTTGTTCACTCTTATAAACTTTCATTTTTACAAGGTAATAAAAGAGTTAGACGTTTATAGAGTTTTGGATCTTGGATTCGTGCATGTTGACACATATAAAAAATAAATAAATAAAAAGATAAGAAGATTGAATATCGAAAGTCTTGCGGTGGGTCGAGATGGAGCGTAAAATGCACTCGCCCATAAACGCAGGACCGATATTGAGATGAAGCATAAAATGCACTCGCATAATAATCTTCGGTTTTCGTAAAGTCTAATTTGGCTTATGTTGAATACTTGGCCTTTGTTGTTTGAGTTACTAGATTCTTAGGGGTGTTCTACACCTAGTGCCCTAAAGTCGTCTGGCTTGGGAGTCACTGATGAAAAGCTCATTAATGGGTAGTTCTGATTAGCCTAATGTAATTAAGGACTGTCCGAGTCAGATTTTACTGTCTTCATGCTAAAGTCTTTTGATCTTTTCCTGCACTTGTGTCTTATTCTTAATGCTTGTTGAATGCTAAACTTTTTCTCTAGTCTCTCTCTAAGAGCGGCTAGGGTTTTTAGGTTAATGATAATCCCTAATATGGTCGCTATATATCATATATATAGCAGTTAAAAAGGAATTAATCAAAAACCTAATTTAATTAAAATAAAATCCGAATTTATATATATATATATATATATATATATATATATATATATATATCTTAATTAAGTCTTACTTAATTAATATACCCATATATATAAATTATCCTATTAATTTAAATTTATAATTTAAATAATATCAATCATATTGACATATTTAAATCTTTACAATTTAAATTAATTCCTTTTTAATTACGTTCTATATGTGTGACCCTATAGGTTATTATTACGTTGGTAATAATTTTAAAATCATATTATAAAATTATAAATAGTGAGCGGCATCTAGTAATGGATCACTGCTACCCAAGTAATAATAAGATCGATGATTTGATGCAACCTTTTCGTGACCAATGTTTCAATGTAATTTAATCCTTTTAACCTTGACATCCAAGATTAAACTCGAGTCATGGAATGTGTCATAATCTTCATAATTTAATCTGTGTTTTCTTGATCAATGAGTAGACTATATGAAACAAATCACTATTTGAGCATGGTCATGCATTTCATAGTCCTACTCAATCAAGAGGCCTATGGATATCACCCCTAATATATAGGAGGGTTAAATTCCATCTAGATCACTCATATTCCTCACACGATTCATGATGTACCCAATAATCATCTTTATAGTCCACCCTGTTAAAGGTGACATTTGATGATATCAAAGTACATAAATTCCCGTGTAGTAATATAGTGATTTTAGGTCGGAGGACCATTACAAAGATTGTCACCTATGAGAATCGCTAATGACACTTTGCATCATTGTTCCACGTAGAATTCTCACGGTGGTCTACATCCAATACATCGTTTCTTTCAACATGTACCTATGCATTGACTTAATATCTCATATATTTATGACCAATGAGATTTGGTCATCAGTCAATCCACATACTAGTCTCAATGCATCATTGTTGTCCCATCAACAATGATACTCGACTAGGGACATTTAAGAGCAATGATACTAATTGAAATTAAATAATCTCATGTTCAAGTCACATACTTGAAACTATATAATTTGTATCACTATTCAAAGGAATTTTATTATGTTAACATTTATATAACGCAATAAATAAAACCATAATAAAATCATTTATTTATTCAATCAAGTATAATATCAAAATGTTGAGCAATTATATCAAATAATTGGCCTCTAGGGCATAAACTCTAACATCAGGCATTCTATCGAACACATGGCGTGCTATGCTTCATCAAACTTCCTACCCTTCTCTCTTTGGTCTTAACGGTCATGACAATTTGTCGAACAAGAACACTCAGGTGCTCATACACCTCTGTCGAGGTATGCACAAACATATCCTTTCCAGATCCACCCGATAGAGAATAGAACGGAAAAGAACGTCCAAGCTAGATACAATCCTACACATGTCTATGTGAATTAATCATAACAAGGATTTAAACATAAGCTCTCAAATAGGTCGCAGGTGGTGCATAGATATATGTCTATTCTATGCACAACTTATGTAGTCAAAACCCATAATCACATGCCAATATATTACGATGTAAATCTACAATCCTTCTTTTAATATCATGTAAATTACCAAAATCATCACTAATGTCTTAGCGAGAATCATTAAGCATGAATATATTAAACCAAACCATATGGTGCCAACCAAAGAGATAAGACAGTCAATTTAAATAACAAAGGGTTCCATTATAACCTTAGAGCAAATACTCAGTTCATTGAACAAAATATAAGTAGCAATAAAGACAACATTAATGGATTACAAAATCAGAGGGAATAGATGGATAAGTGGCAACTTTGTCAAAGCCCTTTAGTCTCCAAGCATTCTACTCAAATCAAGCCTTCCAATCCGTGTAGCTCACTGCTCTTGATGCTCCAAAGAAATCCCAGACTTCTCCCTAATCTACCTAATCTATATTTACAGACATTTATCTAAGAATTAGAGAGAGAGACATAAAAAGAGGAAAAACTATCTTGTTCTCTGATATGAGATATCAGATATATGGTATGTAGAGGCTCTCTGATATTTATATCCCTTTCCTTCTTTAGCTAGGTCAAACACAAGCCCTCTCTCGCTCTGGCACTTGGAGGTGGCGCTTACTGTGTGGACAATAAGCTCTATGGTGGCTACTGCAAAGACCACGTCAAGATGGAAAAATCGGAGCAGCAATGCAGATGTAAGCCTAAGAGATATCAAATTGGCATCATGTGCCATGATGACTGTGAAGGATAGGATGGTGGCTGCTGTATGAAAGCACAAGACTTGGCATTGGCCATGCAAGTGAATACATGTAAATTGCCCATTTTGCCTCTAAAAGCATTTGAAAGACCTAATAAGCCCTGCATTACATCAGTTAAGCGCAATAACACTATAATCATATAAAACTATATAAAATCTACGAATTCAAGAAATTATTTAAGTCATAAAGTATCCGATTCGCGGGTATAAATCCCACTCATCACATATCATCAACATAGACCTCCATGTTCTTCCTCAACTGCCTCGTAAAGATGTAGTTCATCATCCTTTGATAAGTAGCTCCCGCATTCAACAAACCAAACGTTATTTTCTTATAAGCATACACTGATCGATGAGTAATGAATTTTTTCTTTGGGATGTCCTCTCTGCACATAGAAATTTGAAGCCGCCCCGAGAAAGCATCCATAAAACTGAGCAAGGCATATCCCAAAGTCGCATCGATAAGCTGATCAATGTGAGGGATAGGATAAAAGTCCTTCGGGAATACTTTGATTAGATCAGTGTTGTCTATGCAAACTCGCTATTTTCCATTCTGATTCTACACCAAGACCACATTCGCCATCCACTCCAAATAATCGATCTCAAATATAAAATCTGCTGATAATAACTTTGCAATCTCCTCGTCAATTATCTTCTGTCTCTCTGGCACAAAAATCCTCATCTTCTGCCGAACTGGCTTCTTCGTTAGGTCCACGTGAAATCTATGTTTGGCAACTTTTTGACTCACCTCAGGCATGTCACTGGGGAACCAAGCGAAGATATCAGTATAGCACTGAAGTAACTCCATCAGGTTCATCCGAAAAGGTTCCGGTAGACCCGAACCTATCTTCATAGTCTTCTCCTTCTTTCCTGAAATTAGTTTAATATCTTCGGTCTCTTCTGCTGGCATTGTAATAACCGCAAATTTTATGATTTAATATTAATATTTATATAATTGGAGCCTATGATTATTTATTTTATAAATGCTTGCATGGCATGAGGTGAGTAATTTTATTGAATTAATTGAACTTTTAATAATTGATAAGATGTGGGAAAATTATGATAAGTTGATGAAATGTCGTGTGTGACTCAATGACGGAATTAAGGAAGGAATGCATTACTAGTAAAAGATGTCAATAAGAGAGGTGGTGTATAATTAATTTATTTAATTATACCAGATTAATAATAAATCATTGAATTGGTTGAAAGCTTATCTAGAAAGACTAAATCATTTTTGTGAGTAACTTAAATTATGTGTAATAACCCAACTTATTAATAATTATTAAGGTGGTGTATAATTTAGTGTTATTTGGGTAAATTAAATTAAATTAGTCTACTGCCATAATAATTAGTATTTACATAATTATAATCCAAATATTAGAACCTAGCCATGTGACATTTTGTTACCCATGTTATTTTTGGTAGCCATGAATTTTGTCTACCCATTTATGTCATTTTCGGCAGCCATAGGAATGTACCACCCATTTGATATTTTTCTTCTTGCCATGTAATGTCTTGCCACCCATTTATTTCGGCAGCTAGTAGCCTTGTTAATTCATAATTCAATTCCAACCAAAGGAGTTCAATTGGTATTACCATGATTAGGCCATCAACTAGAACCTTGTATCTAAAGAAAAAAAGGGGTGGCGGTGGCATGCATGTGTGGGTTGTTGTAGTACTTGACTTTTGATGGGATATTAGAGTACTAGCCTACTAGGTTGCTAAAAAGTGGTGTAGGAATGGCCTTGAGCAACTTTAATTAATGTTGCACTTTTCTCTTTAGTATATATATATATATATATATATATATATATATATATATATATATATATATATATATATATATACCAATACTTCTAGTGTCCTTTACAAAAAAAAAAAAAGAAGAAGCAAGAACAAAGTGTAGAAGGTGGTCGGCAGCAGTAGAGTTCTTTCTTGGCAACCCATTTCTATTGTTCTTCAATCTAAGGTATATATAGATTAAATAGTTAAATAAAACTCTTCCCTTTAATTTCTAGTACACACTTTTTCTTCTTTTGTAGTAATGTGAAGATTTTGTGTTGCTTGAAAATTAGTATGCTAAATTAGATGTGTGCATGCTAAATTTATATTTACCATGTGTTTCTAAATAAATAAATTATATTGCATGAATGCATAATTATTTTAAGTAGAGAAAAAAAATTAAATAAATAAATAAAAATCTCAAAGCATGTTACATGAATCGATGGGTGTGGGTGTAGAATTTTTGGGTACTTCATTTTATTTTAGGTTACTGCTAAGCTTATATGTAATAAAAAAAAACGGAAAGCATGGATAAAAAAAAAAAAAAAAAAAAAAGAGGTTGTGGTGGGTATCTAAATGAGTGTTTAAGTCTTAAGTGTTAAATTTTTATTTTTGTTTGCTTTAAGAATGCTACTGGCTACATGTTTAAGGAGTTGCATGCATGAAACAAAAAAAAAAGAGAGAAACAAGCTCAACATGTAAATGATGAGATGGTGGGGCATTGGTGTAGCAAAAGAAAGGAGTTGTTATATGTGATTGTTGTGTTACTAGAGTAATTGCTAGATTTTTTGTTTGATAATTTCTACCGCTAGCTAGTATATATTTTTCTTTTCTTTAAGGTTATTTAATTTCTGCCGCTAGTGGTAAAATAAAGTGGCATGTTGCTATATTTTTCTTAAGGTTATTTTACCGTAGTATTACTACATGTTAAATTATTTTGATTTTGTGCAATTGAAGTGCTACTTATTGTGGCTAATTTCGGCTGCATTATGCATGAAAATTTCGGTACATACTTAATACTTAGTGAGCTGCTATATAAAATAATTAATAATAAATAATGATAATAATAATAAAATGAAATAAAATAAATTGTTACTCCATAATGGTCATGGAGGATAATTAGAGTAATATTAAATGCACTAAGAAGAGTGTTTCCATAAAATGGGATGTTTATTTGTGTATTATCATTTAAACTCCAAATTTCTAAAAATTAGTTCAGATAACTAATTTAAGCAACAGTTTAATAAATAATGTTATGTGCATAGTTTCTTATTTGTGAGCATAAATGTAGCAAGTAAGAAAATGTAGTATTTTTATTTTATGAGGAATTGTACCTTAAACTAGGATGGCATGCGATTAATAGCTAAAGTAAGTCGGTTTTCAACAACCACTAATTTGTACGGCTCTATTATTATATTATAAAAAGATATATGACAAGGTGTCAAAGGTAAACATAATCAATTTAATGAGGCAAGTTCCTTACTTTACAATCAGATACCTTGAATTGTTGTCTCAAGCAAATATCTGTTTTATTCAAAATCATTTATATACCTTGACGTTGTTGCAAGCATTAGACTTATCGTTCTTAAATGCATTATAAAAATTTGTCTAAGCCTTTGATTCGACTAGACTATTATTTTGTGTTAAAAGCTATCCAAACCAATTGACTTGAAAAGTGACTATCGTAAATCTCATCGAGATGAACAACCCTCATTGAAGGAAAATTATATATGGTCGGGAAACCGACGTACGCACACAAGTATGATTAAATGTTATGTATAACGAGGGTACTTTAGGTCGATCACCGTTGTATTTGTTTATATTGGATTACAGTGTAATACTGTTAATTCTAGTAAGAGTTCTTAGTCCTTAGTGACTTCTCAGTACTCATTCATGTTGAACTTCGAAATAAATCCTGAAATTGTCGATATGCTTCAGTCTATAACGACACCTATTGAATACTCTTGATATTTCTTGATATCCTTGAATTACTTATTATTATTATACCCTTGAAAGATTTAAATGCTATAACTGCTTGTCCTTCTGGTTATATTACTTGCTGGGAAAACTTATTGCTCATTCTTGCTTCCTAAAACATTACAGTTAAGGCAGAGCAAGATGGTACTTCAGGACAGGACAAGGGAAAGGGCAAGGTGACAGAATAACGTAGACCTTAAGACTAGAAGTATTATTATTATTGTTATGCTTGTTATGATGTATTCAAGAATGACTAAGTTATGTTTATGTTAAGCAATCGAATTGTCGTAGTAATGGTTACTAAGACCTTGGGACGCGAATATTTATATTATATCAATGTAAATTATTCTATTATTTTCGTTGTTAATGATTTAGTAAGATATTCAGAGTTAGACGTGATGCACCGAATTCGAGATATGGGTGTCCAATTTTGGGGGCGCCACAGTTGGTATCAAAGCTATAGTTATAAACCTTAGGAGCGAGAGCCCTTAGATTATAACTTAGAGAACTTAGAAGATAGAGAGGGATGAAACTCATATAGAGTTCTCATAGAAAGAGACTTAGCATGTTATAGAATATAACTTCATTCTATACAATGAACTTATGTTATTTAACATTCTAATGGAGTTGTTGTTTGTTTTGTCTTGTGTTGGTGATTGTAGGATGACCGATACATGGGAGGACCTAGCCGAGTAGTAGAAGAGGAGCCGCGTGACATACACGTGGTATATAAGACACCATTGATAGCGGAGCCTACATCAACTATAGTCCATATCGATGATGATGATGATGAGGAAAAGGAGATGGAGCCAATACCCGAGGAGTCTCGATCCAGGAGGAGAGGAGGACAGATGGTGGATTTGACGAGCCCATGGAGGACTCGACGAGGCTACTTTCAAGATAGGATGTGGGGGGGAGTATGAGGAGCAGATTTTAGAATTAGGGTGCAGAGTTGAGGAGTTAGAGGTTGAGGCTAGGGACAGGGAGTCCGAGTTCCAAAAGCTGAGGGACGAAGACCACTAGAGAAAGTTAGTAATGCAGGAGATGGAGGTGGAGATTGCTCACCGTAAGGAGGAGGTGGATCCAGATGGGGGCTTTGTTTCACTGTATGTGGCTAGGAATGTAGAACCTGGCAGGAAGTTGGAAGAGATGGAGCAGAGGGAGTTGAGCGAGAGGACAGAGAAGGAAGTTATCCGTACTCAGTTAGAGATGGAGGTAATGGATAGGATCCATTTCGAAGAGAAGTGGGAAGGGGCCAATGATAGGGCTAACGATCTAGAATATGAAGTGAGGTGCAAAAGGAGGAAGATGAACAGGATGGGCTATGCAGTGCACATGACCATGGAGAGACTGATTGATGGGGTAAATCACTACCCGACAGAGCAGGGACAGACTCGGCACACCATAAGACGAGATTTGGTGGTGTACATTACTCAGAGGGAGTAGCAGAGCGCTGTGGATCACGGGATGATGGATTTAGTCTAGGCGTTAAGGGTTATTAGTTGTAGTTCGTTATGTGGTGTATTATCTGTTGTTGTAAATTCAGTCTTTTATGTAGAATGTGAAATAGTTGTAAGCCCCAAACTTTTGAGTTAGAGGGGTAGTATGTTAATGGTTGTCCCCATCTTTTGTGATATTAGGGGATAAGTTGTGTCATTTATAGAAGTATGCTAGAGATAACATGTAATGTAACAATTTGGCATATGAATATAAATGATCTTATTCTGAAATCTTATTTCCTTTATGGAGAATTGTTTAAGTAATATAATTAGATAATAAAAATGGAAGTTTTGTGATGCAGAAAAATGCCGCCCAGACGTAGACTAACTGCACCGGAAGAGTCGGTTAATGATGAGAGAGGACAAGTAGATCCCATTCAGAGGCTTATAGATTTGTTAGGGGAGGCTCTTAGGGGAAAAAATGAACAAGTACCACCCATACCCCAAGTAGCTCCAGTCACAAACTTCAAGGACTTTAAGAGTGTAGGACCTCCGAAATTCATGGGTACTACCGACCCTATCATAGCGCAAACGTGGATCGAGGAAATGGAGAAAGCCTTCGCCATTGCTCGTGTGGGTGAAGACCAGAAAACCGTGTTCGCTACATATATGATGAGGGGTGAAGCAAACCACCGGTGGGAAGCAAATCAACAGAGAAGGGAGAAGGGACTATAACCTCGAAAGGTTTAAGACCTTGTTCTTCGAGAATTACTCTCAAGAGCATGAAGAATAGGATGGAAGTAAAGATCTTAGAACTAAAACAAGGGAGATGATAAAGGCACAAAGATGCCAAGTTTAATGAACTCGCACGATTCGCAACACATCAAGTAGACACTGAAGAAAGGAAATCTCGACGCTTCAAACTTGGACTAAAACCTTGCTTGTTCAACAAGGTGTCGGTCCTTCAAATCGACTCGTTCGCCACATTATTGGAGAAGGTGATAATTGCTGAGGGAGGTAGCGAGGCATTGAGCCAATACAACAAAGAGAAGAAGAACAAAAATGTTGGGGAGAGACTCGTGGAGGTAGAGAAGGTGGTGGAAGTTATCCGGGAAAGAGGAAATGGGATAACCGCAACAACAACAATCGCAAGAACAACAACAACACCAACCATCGAAACATCAACCAGTCAAGAAGTTATCAAGGAGGGTTTAAGAAAAGAAGTGAAGCTTGCTCAAAATGCGGGAAAAACCATCAAGGGAATCTTTGGAAGGGCGCAGCACGTGTCTGCCGCTACAATCACGCCAAGAAGGGCACATTTCACCCAACCGCCCAAAGCCAAAAAAAAGATCAAGGGATGTTTCGCGTGGTGGCTCAACCGAGCATCAAATCGTGGATTGCCCAAAGAAGGAAGCAACGGAGGAAGCGGCCATCAGTGAGGGGCAAAGAAAGAAGTCGATGATCGGCGGACCAACGCAATCCAACCGACCGATCGCCTCAACCTTTAACATGACCGCCCAAGAAGTAGTGGGTCGTAAGGACGTGGTGTCGTATTCTCCCAATCAATAATATAAATGCCTATGTATTATTTGATTCGGTGCTACCTATTCCTTTGTGTTCAAGAATTTGCTAATCGACTAAACATACCTCCCTAACATTTAGAAAACTCATTGAACGTAGAGATTGCGTAATAAGGAAGTAATTCCCATAGAGTTGTTTTATCAAACTGCTGTGAAACATTAGAGGTCACTTAACTAAACGTAGACTTAATTCCAATTAAACCGGGAGAGTTTGATGTGATATTAGGAATGGATTGGTTATCCACCACGCCGCGATAATCGATTGTCGAAGAAGAGTGTGAACCTTCGCACCTCAAATCGATCTAAGGTAGTGTTTTACTAAGAGCTCATCGCTCAAGCAATCGTGTTGTTGCCTACGATGATGCAAAGCTAAGAAATTGTTAAAGAAAGGATGTGTAGGTTATTTAGCCTATATAGTGGACACTCAGAAAAGGGGAATAGAAATGAAAGATATACCAGTGGTAAGAGATTTCCAAGAAGTGTTTCCAGACGAACTGCCTGGCCTTCCGCCAGACAGAGAAATTGAGTTCATAATAGACTTAGCACCGGGAACCGCACCAATTTTAAAGCCCCGTATCGTATGGCGCCAGTAGAAATGAAAGAATTGATGATTCAATTGCAAGAGTTACTAGATAAAGGTTACATTCGGCCAAGTGTGTCTCCTCGGGGAGCACCAAGTGTTGTTTGTAAAGAAAAGGATGGATCGATGAGGCTCAGATCGATTATCTGGAGTTGAACCGAAAGTGACAATTAAGAATAGATATCCATGGCCAAGGATAAACGACCTTTTCGATCAACTCAAGGGAGCGAAGTGTTTTTCCAAGATAGATTTACGAAATGGGTTATCATCATTGAAAGTACGAGAGGAGGACATACAAAAGACGGTGTTTCGAACTCGCTACGGACATTACGTAATTTCTAGTGATGTCATTTGGGTTAACCAATGCTCCCAAGCAAAGATTCATGGACTTGATGAACCGGGTTTTCAAGCCATACCTAGATAAGTTCAGTAGTAGTATTTATCGATGACATTTTGATCTATTCAAAGACGGAAGGAAGAGCACGCCTAACACCGAGGATGGTATTGGAAGCATTGAGAAGGGAAAAGATGTACGCTAAATTTTCAGAATGTGAATTTTGGATGGAAAGGGTTCAATTTCTAGGACACGTTATAGATAAAAATGGAATTTCCGTGGATCCTGCAAAGGTGGAAGCGGTAAGTAATCGGAAACAAACCAAGACGCCAAATGGTTAGGAGTTTTTTGGTTTAATGTACTATCAAGATTTATCCAAGATTTTTCTAAGATAGCAACCCCACCGACCAATCTAACAAGGAAGACAGAGAAGTTCGTGTGGATGGAGAAATGCGAGGAGAGTTTCAAAAGAATTGAAGAGGAGGTTGAGTGAGGCGCTCAGATTATCATTACTAGATGATACGGGAGGATTTGTGGTGTATAGTGATGCATCGTGACAGAGGACTTGGTTGTGTGCTAATGCAACATGGCAAGGTCATTGCATATGCCTCACGACAGTTGAAAGATTTTGAAAAACGATACCCTACCCATGACTTGGAGTTAGCGGCGGTAGTCTTTGCATTGAAGATTTGGAGGCACTATTGAAAAATGTGAGATATATACGGATCACAAGAGTCTGAAATATATCTTCACACAGAAGGAGTTGAACATGCGACAAAGAAGATGGTTGGAATTAATCAAGGATTACGACTATAAAATTCTTTATCACCCGGGAAAAGCAAACGTTGTAGCCGACGCTTTAAGTAGAAAAGGAAGGGAGAAGTTATTCAAATTAACAACTCAAGAGGAATTAATAAGAGAAATGGAAAAGTTGGAATTAGAGGTGGAGGAACCAAAAGAAGCGGAAGGAAAATTACTCATGATGAGAGCTCACCCGACGTTATTGGATAGAATAAAGGAAGCACAAGAGAAAGATGAAGAATGTGAGAAGATAAAGAAGAGAATAGTAGAAGATAAGGAAGAAAGGTTCAAAGTAGATAAGGACGGTATATTGAGATTTGAGGGTCGAGTATGGGTGCCAGCTGTAATCGAACTGAGAGAGGAAATCCTACACGAAGCACACAATACGTCGTATTCTGTTCATCCAGGAGGCACAAAAATGTACCGTGATCTTCGACACCATTTTTGGTGGCCTAATTTGAAAAGAGAGGTTGCAGAGTGTGTTAGCAGATGTCTTACTTGTCAAAGAGTCAAGCGTAACACCGTGAGGCCAAGTGGACTACTTCAATCACCGGAAATACCGTAATGGAAATGGGAGCACATTACGATGGACTTCATGGTTGGACTTCCGTTACATACGTAAGGGTTATGATGCCATTTGGGTTATTGTGGACCAACTAACAAAGACAGCTCATTTTCTACCCATCAAGATTCGATTAAATTTGAACAAGTTAGCAAATTTGTATGTAAAGGAAATCGTATCGCGACATGGAGTGCCGGTGTCGATTGTCTCCGATCGAGATCCGCGTTTCACGTCAAAATTCTGGAAAAGTTTGCAGGAACGAATGGGAACTCAATTGAGATTAAGTACTGCTTATCACCCTCAAATAGACGGGCAAAGTGAACGAACCATACAAACGTTGGAGGACATGCTGAGAGCTTGCATGATGGACTTTAAGGGGAATTGGGACGACCATTTACCATTAGTTGAGTTCGCTTACAATAATAGTTATCATGCGAGTATCCAGATGCCGCCATATGAAGCTCTTTTTGGGAGAAAGTGCGTAACACCATTATGTTGGGACGAAGTCGGAGAACGACGACTTTTGGGACCAGAATTAGTCCAGCAAATGATCGAAGTGGTAACAACAATAAGGGGCCGATTGGTAGTAGCTCAAGATCACCAAAAGAAGTATGCTGACTTGCATCGTCAGAACCGAGACTTTGAAGTCGGTAGTTTTGTGTTTTTGAAGGTATCTCCTTGGAAGAGAAATATCAGATTCGGAAAGAAAGGAAAATTGAGTCCGAGGTTCATAGGGCCATTCGAGATATTGAAACGAGTGGGCGAAGTGGCATACAAAGTTGTTTTGCCACCCGAACTGGAACACATCCACAACGTGTTTCACATTTTCGTACTACGTCCGTACAAGTCTAACTATAGACACGTGATTTCCTATGAGCCCATTCAAGTAGAGAAGAATCTGGCATATGAAGAAATTCCTGTTCAGATAATAGATAAGAAAGAACAAACGCTAAGAAACAAAGTTATATCTTCTGTAAAAGTAGTTTGGCGAAACCACGATGTCGAGGAGGCCACGTGGGAATTAGAAGATAGGATGAGGAGAGACTATCCCCATCTTTTAGTGTAACCTTGTATCAATTCCGAGGACGAAATTTTTATAAGGGGGGGAGGATGTAATAATCGCAAATTTTATGATTTAATATTAATATTTATATAATTGGAGCCTGTGATTATTTATTTTATAAATGCTTGCATGGCATGAGGTGAGTAATTTTATTGAATTAATTGAACTTTTAATAATTGATAAGATGTGGGAAAATTATGATAAGTTGATGAAATGTCGTGTGTGACTCAATGACGGAATTAAGGAAGGAATGCATTACTAGTAAAAGATGTCAATAAGAGAGGTGGTGTATAATTAATTTATTTAATTATACCAGATTAATAATAAATCATTGAATTGGTTGAAAGCTTATCTAGAAAGACTAAATCATTTTTGTGAGTAACTTAAATTATGTGCAATAACCCAACTTATTAATAATTATTAAGGTGGTGTATAATTTAGTGTTATTTGGGTAAATTAAATTAAATTAGTCTACTGCCATAATAATTAGTATTTACATGATTATAATCCAAATATTAGAACCTAGCCATGTGACATTTTGTTACCCATGTTATTTTTGGTAGCCATGAATTTTGTCTACCCATTTATGTCATTTTCGGCAGCCATAGGAATGTACCACCCATTTGATATTTTTCTTCTTGCCATGTAATGTCTTGCCACCCATTTATTTCGGCAGGTAGTAGCCTTGTTAATTCATAATTCAATTCCAACCAAAGGGGTTCAATTGGTATTACCATGATTAGGCCATCAACTAGAACCTTGTATCTAAGAAAAAAAAGGGGTGTTGGCGTGTGGCATGTGTGGGTTGTTGTAGTACTTGACTTTTGATGGGATATTAGAGTACTAGCCTACTAAGTTGCTAAAAAGTGGTGTAGGGAATGGCCTTGAGCAACTTTAATTAATGTTGCACTTTTCTCTTTAGTATATATATATATATATATATATATATATATATATATATATATATATATATATATACCCATACCCTAGTGTCCTTTACAAAAAAAAAAAAAAGAAGCAAGAACAAAGTGTAGAAGGTGGTCGGCAGCAGTAGAGTTCTTTCTTGGCAACCCATTTCTATTGTTCTTCAATCTAAGGTATATATAGATTAAATAGTTAAATAAAACTCTTCCCTTTAATTTCTAGTACACACTTTTTCTTCTTTTGTAGTAATGTGAAGATTTTGTGTTGCTTGAAAATTAGTATGCTAAATTAGATGTGTGCATGCTAAATTTATATTTACCATGTGTTTCTAAATAAATAAATTATATTGCATGAATGCATAATTATTTTCGTAGAGAAAAAAAATTAAATAAATAAAAAAAAATCTCAAAGCATGTTACAGAACGATGGGTGTGGGTGTAGAATTTTTGGGTACTTCATTTTATTTTAGGTTACTGCTAAGCTTATATGTAATAAAAAAAAACGGAAAGCATGGATAAAAAAAAAAAAATGAGGTTTCGGTGGGTATCTAAATGAGTGTTTAAGTCTTAAGTGTTAAATTTTTATTTTTGTTTGCTTTAAGAATGCTACTGGCTACATGTTTAAGGAGTTGCATGCATGAAACAAAAAAAAAAGAGAGAAACAAGCTCAACATGTAAATGATGAGATGGTGGGGTCGGTTGGTGTAGCAAAGAAAGGAGTTGTTATATGTGATTGTTGTGTTACTAGAGTACTGCTAGATTTTTTGTTTGATAATTTTACCGTTCTTTGTTATATATTTTTCTTTTCTTTAAGGTTATTTAATTTACCGCTAGTGGTAAAATAAAGTGGCATGTTGCTATATTTTTCTTAAGGTTACTTTACCGGCTGTAGTATTACTACATGTTAAATTATTTTGGTTTTGTGCAATTGAAGTGCTACTTATTGTGGCTAATTTTATTTGCATTATGCATGAAAATTTGAAGTACATACTTAATACTTAGTGAGCTGCTATGTAAAATAATTAATAATAAATAATGATAATAATAATAAAATGAAATAAAATAAATTGTTACTCCATAATGGTCATGGAGGATAATTAGAGTAATATTAAATGCACTAAGAAGAGTGTTTCCATAAAATGGGATGTTTATTTGTGTATTGTCATTTAAACTCCAAATTTCTAAAAATTTGTTCAGATAACTAATTTAAGCAACAGTTTAATAAATAATGTTATGTGCATAGTTTCTTATTTGTGAGCATAAATGTGTAGCAAGTAAGAAAATGTAGTATTTTTATTTTATGAGGGAATTGTACCTTAAACTAGGATGGCATGCGATTAATAGCTAAAGTAAGTCGGTTTTCAACAACCACTAATTTGTATTTTACTCTATTATTATATTATAGGCAATATACATGACAAGGTGTCAAAGGTAAACATAATCGATTTAACGAGGCAAGTTCTTACTTCTTACAATCAGATACCTTCGAATTGTTGTCTCAAGCAAATATACATTTTATTCAAAATCATTTATATACCTTGACGTTGTTGCAAGCATTAGACTTATCGTTCTTAAATGCATTATAAAAATTTGTCTAAGCCTTTGATTCGACTAGACTATTATTTTGTGTTAAAAGCTATCCAAACCAATTGACTTAAGTGCGGACTATCGTGAAATCTCATCGAGATGAACAACCCTCATTGAAGGGAAAATTATATATGGTCGGGAAACCGACGTGCGCACACAAGTATGATTAAATGTTATGCATACCGTAGGGTACTTTAGGCTGATCACCTGTTGTACTCGTTTATATTGGATTACAGTGTAATACTGTTAATTCTAGTAAGAGTTCTTAGTCCTTAGTGACTTCTCAGTACTCATTCATGTTGAACTTCGAAATAAATCCTGAAATTGTCGATATGCTTCAGTCTATAATGACACCTATTGATTACTCTTGATATTTCTTGATATCCTTGAATTACTTATTATTATTATACCCTTGAAAGATTTAAATGCTATAACTGCTTGTCCTTCTGGCTATATTACTTGCTGGGAAAACTTGTTGCTCATTCTTGCTTTCTAAAACATTACGCTTAAAAGGCAGAAGCAAGACTAAGATTTCGAGACGGTGACAAGGGAAAGGGCAAGGCGACAGAATAACTTAGTCCTTAAGACTAGAACTATTATTATTATTGTTATGCTTGTTATGATGTATTCAAGAATGACTAAGTTATGTTTATGTTAAGCACTGAATTGTCGTAGTAATGGTTACGGTACCTTGGGATTAATATTTATATTATATCAATGTAAATTATTCTATTATTTCGTTGTTAATGATTTAGTAAGATATTCATAGTTGTACGTGATGCACCGAATTCGAGATATGGGTGTCCGAATTTTGGGGGCGTCACAGGCATAACCAATGGCTCTTTACTTCTTTCTGTAAATGGCTCAATCTCACTAGCCATGGTTTGCTTCTGCCTACTGACCCCTACACCCGAAGTGATCAACGTATTTCGATAACATCTCCTCGCCAAGTCCAAATCTCCAGTAACTTCCCCAACTCCATGAGGCTTCGAAAACTTAATCTTGAAATGGGAAATCGATGTCACTGCCTAAAGAGCCATTAAAGTGGGCATTCCTAAAATGGCATTGTATGTCGAATCCACATATAGTACATAAAATTTACACATAATTTTCAACCTGCTGTGGAGCCGTCTTGAAGATGGCTGGCAGTTCAATAGTCCCCGCCACCTTGATTGGATCGTTGCTAAACCCGTATAAAGGAGCTTCTTGCCCAATCTCCATCTTCTTTCTGTCCAGGTGCATTCTTTGATAAGAATATGCATACAGAATATCCATCGAAGACCCATTATCTATCATCATTCGCTTCATATCTACCGAACCCACTTGTGCAGTAATTACCAAAGCTTCTAGGTTCAATGGGTTCGGAGGGGAAATCCTCGTCTATGAAAAAGATTACTAAACCCAGATAAGCTCTTTCAATCTTCGAGGGTTTACCCGCCACTGTCATCACCAAATCCAGATATCTTTGTCGCTTCTTCCCAATAACTTTACCAATGTTTCCTCCTGTAATTACATCCATAACATGTCTTGTCGGTTGATTCGAACCTGGTTGTGCGGGTTGGGCAGCATGAACAGACCTATTATTGCTCTACTACTCCTTCGGTAGCTCCCTTCTTGCCACATATTAAACCAGTGCCCCACTTTGAACTTTTCTTTCAATGAATTCTCTCAAATTCCAATAAGAATTTGTATCATGCCCAGCTGCCTGATGGTAATCACAATATTTGTAAGGATTTCTTGACCCTGGTTTAAGATTATCACGAGGCTGCTCGAAGTAGGGCTGGTCCTTTATCTGCTCCAGAATGGTAGCCCGATCCGTATTAAGCTGGGTAAATACATTATTCACCTTATGAGTCGGAAAAGGTGGGCGACCTCCTTTTGACCTCCAATTGTTGTTATACTTCTTCTGATTCCCATCATATCGATCATTATTGCCACCAATCTTCTTCTGATTACCATCGGATTTATTCTTGTCTTTCTCCTTCGCCTTTTCTAAAGGGCCATACTTTAGGCTGCTCATGGCTTCTTTTACCATGATGAAGCCTTCTGCTTTCTCAAATGCTTCAGTCAAGCTCTTCGGATGGTTGAACATTAGCTTCTTCACCAACTTTTCTGACTTCCCAAAGTCCAACCCATTCTGAAATAGACCTACAGCCTAAAGATCATGGAGGTCTGTTACATGTCCCACTACTTCTCTGAACATCTTCGCGTATTGGCCCAAAGTCTCATTCGAATATTGTCTAATCTGTGCCAACGACCCTGTGGGATTTCCTCTCCTCTTATTGTTCTTGAACCAAGCATGGAACTTGTCACACAAATTAGCCCAGGACAAAATTGAGTGTGGAGCCAAAGTCCCCATCCACTGCCTTACATCTTTTCTCAACTTCGTCATAAAAGTTTAACACTTAGCTGCATCCGAATAGTCATAATAGTCCATCAACCTATCAAACGCCTGGCTATGGTCATATGGATCTCCTGAACCATAGTAACTCTCCATATAAGGGAGCTTTTTATTAGGATTTACCTTTTCCCGAAGGATTTCTGAAATGAAAGGGGATGCCTTTTTATTCGAGCTTTCCTTCACCTACTGAACTTCTATCAGTTGACTCCGAAGCTCCTTCACCTCTTAGCTAAAAGTTCAACTCCTTCTGGCTGCGAAGAGATTTCTTTCTTCGGGGAGCTTCTCTTCTTCTGATCAGATCAGCCCTTTCTAATCGAACTGGCTGCCCTAAAAGGGCTTCGTCTATGACTTCTGTTGTAGCCAGTATCCACAAGGCAGTGTACCTTCTTTGGATTCTCGGGAGTACTATCTCTTGATCTGCTTCGACGTCTACCCTTCTCTCTATACCGAGAACACTAAAGGCGAGGTGCCTTCTTTGAACTCTCGGCCATTCATCCTCTCGATCTGCTTCTTCGCCTGCTCTTGTCACCACCCCGAGAATCCTCAGGGTGAGGTGCCCTCTTTGGATCTTCGGGAGTATGACCCCTTGCTCTTCTTCGATCTTGAGAACGACTATGAGACATGCTTTCAGACTGTATGGGCTCATCATCTCCTCCTGTTCGCCTTTCCAAAGACCTGCCACGCTCTTTAGGTTGAGCATAACTAGATGCTTCATCTTCCATTCCAGCCATATAAACTATCTGTTTGGTAATCTCCTCCCTTTGTTGCAGAAGCACCTTCAAAGCTTTGTCAGTTTCCTGTGCCATCTTAGCCAGGTTAGATGCCTTGTCTGCTTGACCTTCTCGATGTTGGGTTCTAGGTGGTGTGCCTTCTACCCATTTCCGATCCTTACTAGGACCTTTACTAGCAGTGAAAAATAACTTCTTTCTGACATCATCATGGTCTTTTGCATGAGACCCTGTTGGGGTGTCCTGTCACCCAAGTCTGTCATGGATGCTCTTCGATGGTCCCAGCCTGTCTTTAACAGAAACTCTCTGTTGAGAAGAACTCGCCGTTGTTGGCTGCCCTTCAGCTGTGATTGTCCTACTTTTCACCATAACTTCCAATGTAGGATGTACAAAAAATGTGATCGAAAACTAGAAACACTAGAAAAGGCCCTCCTTCTAGCGCCAATGTTAACGCCAAGATCTTTAAACGTGCCTCAATCACCGAAAAACGCATCCAATCCTGCACAAAAAATGAGTCAGCACCAAGAGCTTGACAGCTTGGGCCGTCGGGGGATAGTTACGGTGTGAGAATCAGTATAGGCCAAAAGTAAGGTTAACAATGAAGGTTGTGTGGTCTAGTGTCTGTAATGAAATTTGCATGTTCCTCTTTCCCATATAGTGCTCTGTACTTGTATTAGTCTCACCTACTTGCATGCAATACCTCCGATGACATCATCACCTTGCATCCAATCTTTATCCCAAATCACATCCATATTTCCCACTAACCCAAGATTATGTCAAATCTTTATTAAATTGAAGATGTGGATCCATAATTCAACATCTGTCCACTATAATAATCTTCAGTCCAAACCCAAAGATAACCCCATATAAATAATGGCCTATTAATCCAAATGCCCAAATAAATATGACTCAATAAATCTAAATAATCATGGCCCAACAGTAACAATAATAGGTACGTTAAAAAATAGGGTCATTAACACTAATATACAACAATTAGAAAGTATTCACAAAAATAAACCACACACAAAATAATTACAAAAATAACAAAACACAATATATTAGGATTCCTAAAATCACGTATCATTAACTCCTACACGTCAGTTATTTTCCTTTCATATTTGTAACTAGCCGCACCTAAATTCAAGCAACTGAGAAAATCAATCGGAGAAGACAAAATCAATCGGAGAAGATAGATCAACGCCAAATCAATCGGAGAAGACAAGATCTTCTGTCGCGGCACAACTCTGATATCAGAGAAGACGAAGCCTCCTGTCGTAACTAAAATCATAATCGGAGAAAATGAAGTCTGTTGTCGCGATGCATCTCTAAGATCGAAAATAGCATACAAAATCAACAACGCCTTCAAGTTCAGTAACCAAATACTGCAGTGATTGTTGAATATAAGATCAACATCAACTTCGATACAAAATACTGAGGTATGTGAGTTTAAAATTTATAATTATATAGTTACCTATGGTTACTACGAATTACTATATTGGTTATCTTTCTTAAGTTTTTTGCACTTAAAATGGTCACACAGTAAGAATAATTAATGTTTTGATTGCAAAATGTATTTGAAAAAATGTTGTATATTATGGTTACTAAGGTTATAAAAATTGGTTACTGTCTAATGTTGTCTTGGTTACTGACTATTCTATCTTGGTTACTGTGTAAACTGTCTATTGCTGTCTTAGTTACTGTCTAATGTTGTCTTGGTTACTGCACAATATTACTAATTAATGTTGAATTGGTTACTGACTAATGCTGACTTGGTTACTATGTAACATTATTTTGGTTACTGACTAATATTGACTTGCTTACTGTGTAAAACTATAATGGTTACTGACTAATGCTGACTTGGTTACTGTGTAAAATTATAGTGCTGACTTAGTTATTATGTAAAATTATTTAGTGAATAATGCTGACTTGGTTACTGACTAATTTTGACTTGGTTACTGGCTAATTCTGACTTGGTTACTGATTAATTGGTTACTGTAATATTGGTTGCTGAAGCATATTAATGTACACTTCTACTTATTTTTTTTATATTAATGGTTACTTGTTATCTACATTGGTTACATTCTTACAAAAGCTTGTCTTTAGTTGGTAATAAACAAATTATACTGGTTATTTTTTACTATAAAAATGCAATACAGAATGTATTTATCTTGTGGTTACTAAATAAATATGTGTTGGTTACAATCTAAAATGGATTTAGTTACTGTATAATGTTTTCATGATTAATGTATAATGTTGAATGTATAATGCATTTTAAAATATGTTTTATACTCTGGTTACTAAATACATATAAATTGGTTACTGTTTATTATTGATTTGGTTGTTGTATAATGCTTATATGCTTGTTTTATAATTTAAAGTTTACTCTACTAATGTTTTTTATATTAATGATTACTTATTAAATACATTGGTTACCTTCCTGCAACTGTTAGTTACTGTCTAATCTGGATTTGGTTAGTAAATAATGCTGACTTGGTTACTGTGTAAAATTGCAATGGTTACTGCATAATATTACCCCCAGTTCATGTTCTGGTTACTAACATTATGTAGTTTGGTTATTGTCTGACATTGAGTTGGTTACTTTACAGACCATACGCTAACAGTAACCAAAAACATACTAAAAGGTTGCTTCATCTGATATACTGGTCGGTGGAATATCGATTAGAATCTGAAATTTGATTGACAACGTTGTTGTGTATTATACAGTTGTATGATTGGCAATGCAAAATGCATTTAAAAATATATATTATATTCTGGTTACTAAATACATATAAATTGGTTACTGTATACTATTTAATTTGTTACTGTATAATATTTATTTGGTTGCTGAATAATATTAATGTACACTTGTACTGATGTTTTTTATAGTTATGGAAAGATTTGATCAAGTGGCAATTTGGTAATTTCTATCAAGATTGGAGTGTCGGATTTTGGCGTTTTCGGAGCCTAATTTCATTGGAAACGGGTCAACGATCAAAAATCACCAACTTTTCTGGTGAACTGCAGGGTTTTTTGGTCAAATTCTATTATTTATGCCTTCAAAATTGCATGTAAAAAATTTGTTTTATTTTCTGGTTACTAAGATTATGTAATTTGGTTACTGTCTAATATTGATTTGGTTACTTTACAATGTTTATTCAGTTGTTAGACAATGGAGATTGAGAGTAACCAATACAACAAATTTAATTGTTTACAGGAATATATAATTGTTTACTGCTAGTAACTATTAACCACATGGTTGGTAACATTTTTGATGGTGTACAGTAACCAAAATTGATGTTGATTAATATTTTAATTTTTGATTCCATCATGAGTTATCAATATAAAGTAAACATATACAAGCTTTATAGCAGTCTTGATACAAGCTTATAATAGTCTTGATACAAGCTTATAATTATCTGGTTACTAACAAGCTTGTAACTATCTATGATAATTATATGGTTACTAACAAGCTTGTAGATAAATAGGACACTCACGCATGTACATTTAACAATTGATGTCTGTCCTGATACAAGCTTGTAACTATCTGATTACTAATAACAGTAACCATAATGTATCATAACAAAACAGGAACTATATAATTATATGATAGTAACTGTAATGTGTTTTAATGGTAACCAAAACAGTAAACATCGTAATGAAACCCGATTTAGGCAATCCATGTATACTAAACAATTACATATTAACCTAATAAAAAAATAAAAGTATCTGAAATTCCACATTGAGGTCACAATAATAGTAGCCAAACCATAAGGTAACAAAGAATTCAAAACATAATAAAGAAGTAACCAAATAGTTATATGAAAGTAACTGTAACATGTAAGATGTGTTTGTGGAAATGAAAGTAGAAATAGAATAGCATAAACCTTGTAGAATATATTTGAAGGAATTTACAAAAATAATACATCAATGTATACTAAGCAAATACATGGTTTATTATGACTTGGGTTTATTATTTACAAAAATTATACATCCACAAACTAATGATGCCTTAAACTTCTTCAACTGTCTTGGGTTCAATTTCTTGGTAATAATGCCGAGGACTTCCATGTCGCACCAATATATAACTTTTCCAATGAATTTTCTATTGCATTCCTCATAGTAAAGATTCCATAACTGCAAATAAAAAAAATCAGATTTACACAGTCATTAGTAACCAGATATAAACAATATTTATAACATAAACAGTTTACCAAACAAATACATTGTAACCAAAACAACATATAAAAGTAACAAAAATCTCAATTGAGAGAAAAAGAATGGTATCCAAATCATAAGCTAACAGTAACAAAAAATATACTAATGAAGTAACCAAACAGTTATATGTTAGTAACCAAAACATATATTAATGGTAACCAATACATAAACAACATATAGACCAAACAAAGTTTAGTCAACCCATATATTAAGCAAATATATGGTAACCAGAACAACAAAAAACAATAAGCAAAATCCCAACTCAAGGAAACAAAAATGGAATCCAAATCGAAACTAACAAAGAACTAAAAAACATACTAAAGAAGTAACCAAATATTTATATGATAGTAACCAAAACATGTTTTAATGGTAACCAATACATAAACAACATGTACACCAAAATAAGTTTAGTCAACCATGTATACTAAGCAAATACATGGTAACCATAACAACATAAAAAAGTAACCAAAATACCAAATCAAGGTAACAAACATGGTATCCGAATCTCAAGCTAATAAAGAATCAAAACATAATGCAGAAGTAACCAAACAGTTATATGATAGTATCTATTTTTTATTGCTTGATGTAGCTACAACGGTTCAGTTTAGTCAACCAATGTATACTAAGCAAATACATTGTAACCAAAACAACATATAAAAGTAACCAAAATCCCAATTGAGGGAAAAAGAATGGTATCCAAATTATAAGCAAATAGTAACAAAAAATATACTAATGAAGTAACCAAACAGTTATATGTTAGTAACCAAAACATATATTAATGGTAACCAATACATAAACAACATATAGACCAAACAAAGTTTAGTCAACCCATATATTAAGCAAATATATGGTAACCAGAACAACAAAAAACAGTAATCAAAATCCCAACTCAAGATAACAAAAATGGTATCCGAATCCCAAGTTAACAGTAACCAAAACATAATGCAGAAGTAACCAAACAGTTATATGATAGTAACAATAACAAAATTTAAATTGACACACCTTTAAAAAAAATTTGTTTGGAAATATCTTCTGGCTATGAACTTGAGCTTCTTCCCATGACATTTGTCGCCATGATCTCTTTCCGAATAACATCAAGAGGCAAGTTTGAAGCAAAATTTCTATTATCTCGATAATAAAACATGTATGCTTTCTGATCCAAAACCTTCTTTTCACTAACTTGAACAACCTGTGAATCAACAAGTGCAGCAAAAGTAAATTAAAAAACAATCAAAAAAAATAAAGGAAAGAGATCATGGAAGGAGATCAATATTCATTAACCAAATTACGCCACCCAGTATAAACAACTATGATGAAGAAGAAGAAGAAGAAGAAGAAGAAAAATATTCATTAACCTTGTATGCAGATCTAGTTAATTAGTCTAACAACTATGAAGATGATGAAGAAGAAGAAGAAGAAGAAGAAGAAGATTTTAGAGAGAGAAATACCAGTATGAAAATTATGGAAGTTGAGAGAAAAAGAAGGTTTAACAACATAGGAACACGCGTTTAAAAAAAAACCACCCGATTTGCCATATCAGCCCATTAATATTAATCCCTTAAATTAAGAAATCCTAATTGCACTAATATTGTAAATAAATATAGAAAAGTATAATATTTTTGTAATTATTTCAAAAAATGTACTAATATATGTAATTTACCCAAAAAAATTTTACTCCTAAAAGATTAGGTGACAATCAACCTTTACAAGTGCAGACCTAATCATGTCCAGTTTCAGTGCTTCGTTAACCCAAAGATGTGTGACATATATGTGGGCTGCCTTTACAAGCAAGTAGTCATATCCAAAATTAAGCATCAATAACCGAGAAGATGTATGTGTTACTATAAAGGATTAATTACATATTTTAGTACATTTTTAGAAATAATTACAATAATGGTACATAGATAAAATAATTACAAAAGTAATACATTTTTCATATTGATTTACAAAATTAATATAATTGAGTATCCTTTAATCGTGGCCCACCATTATCTCCCTTATCTCTTCCGGTTAATTATTACTCTTATCTTTGTTTCTCTCTCTTTTTTCCCATATAATTCACGTCATCCTCTTCGCTTCTCTCTCTCTCTCTCCGTCCTCTTCCTTTTATACTTCAACCACATCTGCACATCAAGAAATTTGTCTTGATTTTTTAGGGTTAATTCTATTGTCTCTCTCATAAGGTAACAATGGAGGTCTTTTTGGGTTCTCATCTATTGGACATCTGTCGTGGTCAGAACATGGTAATTACCATGGCTCATTTCTTTGTGAGATGGGAGATATTGGCAATTACTTAGTAGTTAGGAGGGTTTTTTTTCTTCTCTCCAGTATTCCATCCATGAGATGGTTGTAATTATAGGTCATGAAGAAATTTGGATTCGGTCATGGGCTCCCTCCCTTGCACAAAGATACCCAAGGTACTGGACTTGGTCTTGTACAAAGCAAAGTCCAATTTTTTCATCTAATGCTCGTCGATCCTCACCTCACCTTGTCTAGGAGTAGTGACTGTATTACTCTCTATGTATGCATGCCTTTTATTCTGCAAATATTGGTGTCCAGTATAAAAGTTGGTAACCAAACTTGTATACTAAGGTTACCAAACCTTCATATCAAGGTTACCAATCCACCTCCACACCTTCAGTTTTTCATAGTGCAGTTGGTAACCAAACCTTCATCTCAAGGTTACCAATCCACACCTGCAGTTTTTTCATAGTGCAGTTGGTAACCAAACCTCCATACCAAGGTAACCAAACCTTAATACTAAGGTAACCAATCCACACCTGCAATTTTTTCAGTGCAGTTGGTAACCAAACTTTCATACCAAGATTACCAATCCACTTTCACACTTGCAGTTTTTTCATAGTACAATTGGTAACCAAATTTTCATACCAAGGTAACCAAACTGTCATACCAAGGTAACCAATCCACCTCCACACCTTCAGTTTTTTCATAGTTCAGTTGGTAACCAACATTCACACCAAGATAACCAAACCTTCATACAAAGGTAATAAAACCTTCATACCAAGGTAACCAATTCAGTTTTATTAGGTTACCAATTTATTTTGAATGTGATACAGTTGGTAGCCAAACCTTCTTGCAGTTGGTTGCCAAACTTTCAGACCAAGTTAACCAATTCATACTACAGGGATGTAGATTGGTAACCTTAGTATAAAGGTTTGGTTACCTTGGTATAAAAATTTGGTTACCTTGGTACGAAGGTTTGGTTATTAACATTACATTACATATCACTCTCTTATCTCTTTCTTTCCTATGCAGTGTTCTTATTTTCTTTTGGACATGAAATTGGATTTGGAATTTCCGAACATGAATAAATTCTCTGAATTTGAATATTTGTTCAAATTTGCAATGGCGTATTAAATGGAAAAGCAGGTCTTGAAAATTTTATCGAAGAATTAGCTTCTACTTTGGAATGGATTATGAACCATTGCTTTTCTCTTCAAGATGTTTCAAGCATGAGGGATGCCATCAAGAAACACTTTGATTGGGACGAATCACGAAGAGAGAGTGAGATAGAAGAGAGAGTGAGATAGAAGGTGGAATGATTAATCACTTTGCAGAAGCAGATAAATTACAAGTTTCCATTGTTTCAGATCGGAAATGCTATTGAATTTGAATATTTGAATTTGAATTTGAATTTATTTTTGTTGTTAGATTCCAGATATTTGAATTTGAATTATGGCAGTTATTTCTCCTTGATTTTAGGTTTCCTTATTAATGTGAATTGCATTATTTTTGTAATTATTTTGTGTATGTATTATTTTTGTAAATACTCCCTACTATAAATGCGAGTGGCTATATGAATGGCCATGCCCATTTATAGGCTGTTTTTCCTGCAATTTTGACCCTCAATACTTATAATCAGTGTTTTAAAAATTCTGGCCACCGATTAACCCCTAAGGCGGTTCTCTACCATCTTATTTAATTTAGGTGTTTAGGCTTTCGCTTAAAAAAAATCAGATCTTTACTTGAAACATCACACTTAAATAATAAATTTATTAAATCTTAAAAGATTGCTTATTTTAGTAATGTTTCAGGTAAAATATAAAATTTTAACATATACTATATGTTTTTTTTGTATAATATAACAAGTAAATATAATAAAAAAATTAAAAAATGACATTCTCTAAAAAACGCCTAGTCCGTCTAACGATTTTTAAAACACTGCTCATAATTTATGGATTTAATTTTTCATATGAATTGACTGTTAGCTAAAAGGAAAGGGAAAGAAAAGAAAATGAAAGTAAGAAAAACAATCATTTATTTTTTTCATATGATTTTAGGTGTCATGGAAAATTTTCATCGTAAATTATAAGTCCCACCACTAACTAATTTTTTGCAAATAAATAAAAAATAAACTTCAAATTTCATCCTATATTTTTAACAGAATTTTGCAACACTTGCACGAATTAAAGTAATTTTTTTTTTTTTTTCTTTATTTCACTTTTCCTGAAAATCATTTTTCCATACAAGATTATCGATATCTAAGCCTTCATTTTTTTCCTTTTTATTTGGTGAATTATTTTTGTCTTTTGTTTGTTTTTGTTGTGACGAATCTGATTTGAGACATAATGTATAAGACAAAAGTAAAAATGATATGCTATCATAATACATTTGTTTGTTTCATAGTTCGAAATTTTGTGACTAAGCTTAATATGATAAAAAAATCAATGTTAATATATTATATCGACAATAAAAAAAAAAACTTCATATATCACAGATCCATGAACAATCATTATATTGAGACATTACACCATTATGAATATCGTGAAAAAGTGAAAAAGTGAAAAAGTAAGGGTGAAAATAATTCGGAGTCAAATTGTAACTTGTTCAGATTTTATTCGATATTTTTTAAAAATGCTCAAATTTGTACTTAAATTTAAATATAATTTTATAATCTTTGCTTATATTCGAATTCATCTCATTTTATTGTACTCGAGATTAACTCAACTTGACTCGTTTTTTAATCAAGCTACTCACGAGTATTTAAGACATACAAAAATCAGAACTGAATCATTTATATTATGATAATTTAGATAAAATTAACTTAGTCAAATATTTGGAATAATTTAAATCTGAACACTTCAAACTAGATTTCGAGCATTGTAAAAAATTTTAATGAGATGATATTACCACTTTTGAATCAATTAATAGACATGTGAAAGTTCAATAATAATCTAGAAAAAGAGTTGAATAGATTATTACTTATTAAAATTTTATCTTAGGTCTTTTCAAATTTTTTAGTTAATTAATTTGCAGTGTTAAAAATTAATATGCAAGACAGTAAAAAATTCAATCACACAATGCACAGAGATTTGTCTGGTTCATAACATACACTCCGGGTATGTTGCTACGTCCAGTCTCAAAGGACTTGAGATCCTATTACTCTCAGTAATAAATATTCCTTCAAGAGACAGAGAAACTTTTGTAACAGATATGTTAATTGTGTAGTGATTCTGGTGGCAAAATCCTTTTAAGAAGGGAATGATGTACCGAATGTGATTTTTGTAATGAATTAAAAATAAAAATATTTATCGAATAAAATAAATATTTTAATTGGGATATTTATTGAGTAAAATAAATTTTTGATGGGATATTATTATGGGATACTTTATTTAAATGTAATGGCAATAATCTAATTTAATTAAATTAGAGGGTTGATGATTTGTTAAATAAATTTATAATTATAATGGTTGAATGTAAATTATAATTATATTAATAAGATTTGATTTGATTTGATTTATTAATGAATTAAGTTTAATTTAATTTAATTTAAAAATATTAGAATATTGTAGAAGGTGTGACATGTGTACCATATGATAAGGACAATTATTAAAATAAATTAAAAAGAGGTTAAGGGTTCTAGTCAAACATGACCTTGTGACCCTTTGCCTTTGTAACAGCTGATGACCCTTGTGTGTATAACTAATAAACCACGATTAAGTTGTATTATCAGTTTATATGTTTTATGTATTATATCCAAGTGTGGGATCGAAAACAGAGAAGAGAGTTCTTTGTGCTTTAAAGAAAAAATTCTGAGAATCAAGGGGGAAGAAGGAGTCTAAACAAAGCTTTTCTCATCTTCTAACTAAGCTTAAGGAGAATCAAAAAGGTAATAATCTAAACTATAAACTTTAGTTTATACTTTCTTGAGTTCATCATTAAAAGTGGTTTTTGGTAGATGGTTTGTTAAGTTATGATTTATATATGTTAATGGAAGTGTATAATCTTTTATATAACGTCTATAATTAATTTTTGGGTTATCAAATTCATGAAAACATGTTTTAGAAGAAGAAATTTGAGTTTTGTTGGTATATATATGTTTTGGTTTATTTTGAGGCTAAAATTGATGGTTAATTCATGTTGTAATATGTAAATTGATGATAAATGTTGTTAGTATGTTAAAATACGAAAACATTGCAAGTTAAACAAATTGAATTGGTTGAATAACGAATTCGTAGTGAATGAATTCGCTAAATATGATTGAATATGAAAAAATAGCATGGTCTTTAATTTTTGAGGCTCTAAATTGGTTGTTTAAAATTGTTTATGTTGTTAGAATCAATTTATATAAGTTAGGTTTTGTTTTTTTTTTACAAAGTTTATATCATACGAGTGTGTTTAATATGTTGTTTGGGTGGAAAAGTCGGAGTTTTTGGGTTAGAGCAGAGCTGTGTTGTGAACTCCAGAAACTGATTCTGGGTTCCGGCGTTGCCGCGCCTACTCAATGAACAAATGGAACGCTGCCACGTTGTGTTCAAAGGCCAAAACCGGCACTGCCGCGCCAGTTGCCAGTTAGACCTAGAAATGAGTTTTTGATTATGCAGTCCTGTAAATGTAATCTTAACATATTCTAATGATTGTAGTAAAGCTTAAAACATGTTGTGAGACTTAATAACAGATTGTATTCTTAAAAGTGATTATTATAAGTTATGGGTTATTAAGTTAAGAGAGACTTAAACTCGATGTCCGTGATGTTTGAGGTGGTGTGCAAACATTAAGCCGTGTGTTGTGTGTTAACAAGGAATTCAGGTTTGTGTTATGTGAGTAGTTTGTGACACCCCCAAATCCAGATATTTTAATCCCACGAATCTGGTGTTCACTGTTCAATAAAAACACATATATCTACCCATAAACAAAGGATATAAAAAAATCTCACAAGCTTAATAAATAATCCCTCATTAAAGGGTTACATAATCTCAAAATAAATCCCAAGTCATCTAACCTTTGTTATTACATCATCAGCGGAATAGTAAAACATAATCATAATCAAGTCTATTACATAAGCTTCATAAATAAAAGGTAAGCTAAACATCATATAATTAAGCATTTTGCTTTTGCCCATGCTTGTAGGAAGCTCTTCAGACTTCTTGATCTCATCTGCATTATTTTGTGCAAGAGTGAGCAAACAATTGCCCACAAGAAGAATAATATATAATAATAGTCTATAAATGACAATTGATTGAGTTTTCAATGGTAATGTATTCTTACTGGAAGTATTAAGCTCTAATTCCAAAAGCTATGAGCTCAAAGGAATGATAAATTTTGAAATCAAATAAGAGATATCAATATCAAAAAAATACACTAAGGGTCATAAGACCACAAACTATGTTCTAGGTTGTCAAGTATTTCTACTTTAACTTTTAACAGTTTAAAAGACCATAACCATCATCTGTGTCATTGGTTAACAAGTGTTTCTACTGTAACCTTTAACAGTCTAAATGACTATATAGACCATTATATCGTACTCCAGGTGATCAGCCCTTTGTACTATGTATTGAACAAATATTTTAATGTTATCACGTAACTCTAAAATAATCCCCTCTCATAGGGTTATTCATCTCAACTTTACCCATTAGGTTCCATACCAAAAAAATTTAGGTTTAAAATTAGCTTTAAAGGAATTCTAGATCTTTAGAATGCTCATCAACCAAGTACTAGTTGAATCAAATAGGGATCAATAACTATTCAAGGGTTTGATTACTATATCTTTATGAACAAAGTATATCAATGAATTAATAAGACTTAGAGTATCAATGGTTTATAAATTGAACAGGTGTTAGTCATCAACTACATGCTTCTAAAACTGTAGAGGTACATAAGTAAACCAAAGGAAGTTTAGTTTGGATTGACTTCAAGGTTAATTTAGATTTTAGGACATTCATCAACTAAGGATTAGTTGAATCAATAAATGGTCCTAGTCAACTAAGAGTTCGGTACAACAATGTAAGATTGTATAATGACATTGGTGATCAAAAGGATGACATGATTCAGGATTTTTCTGCATGGACTGCGGAGCTTGGGCAGAAGCTTACACAGTCGGAGTACCAAAAAGGATTGCTAGTGGCTGAGATTGAGAACGTGCAAGACGACTTGAGAGAGGATCTGGATAAGCGAGCGAGAGCTGAAGACGCTTGGATGAAGGCTTCGAAACGTACATATCTCATTTAAGGCGAGGTTTAGTCAAAGAAGGCCAAGATAGATGTGATGGAGTACGATTTCCACTCAATGGTTGATAGAGCTCAGGATCGAGTATTCTATTATCGAGTTCAGTTTGAGGATTTCCCGTGGTACATGATGGATCGTAGAACAATGATCTGTATCATGGAGCAGGAGCACAATGAAGTTTTGCAACGTGGAATGTCTCTATAGGTCATGATAAGAAGAGTAGTATGATATATAAATAGCTATAAGAGTTAATAAGATGTAAATCCTAGTTTTTGAGATAAATAATGGGATATGATGATGTAATCCTAAAATTTTATTATTTTGGGATAGATGATGTAAATAGTAGTAATACTATCTTGGTTATGTTTTGAAATAGAAAATGAATAAAATACTGAAGTTTGTCTAATATGTTGTGTGTTATCTGAAAGTGTTTTAGTTAAGTCTTAAATATTTAAGTAATTTAGTAATGACCTAATGACAAATACTTTAAACAAAAAGATGCCACCAAGAAGAAGACAAAAATGTCAACAAGCCCCCAAAGGGTCTACGAATAATAACAAAGTTGATGCTAACCCGGTGTAGCAGTTGGGAAATCTGCTAACAAGAGCGTTTGCAAATCAACCTCAGGCTCAGACTACGAATTTTAAAGACTTAAAAGCTGTAGGACCTCTGGAGTTTCTAGGGTCTATGAATCCGGTTGAATCTCAAACTTGGATTATGGAGATGGAGAAGTTATTCGATGTCTCTAGGGTTAGTGAAGATCAAAAGAATGCTCATGACTTTTTACGTCAAGCGCGAAGCTAGTTATTAGTGGCAAAGTAATAAGTATCGAAATTTGGTCGTGGATAATTCCTTGGGATAAATTTAAGGAGATGTTCTTCGAGACTAATTTTCCATCGAGTTCGCAAAATCAAATGGAAGTTCAATTTCTGGAATTGAAGTAGGGAACGATAACGGTACTAGAGTATGCCGCAAGATTTTCTGAGTTGACGAGGTTTGCGCCATATCAAGTTAACACACTAACAAAAGGAAGGAGAGGAGGTTCGAGCATAGACTGAAGCCCTGGCTATATAGTCGAGCCTCAATGTTCTAACTTAATTCATTTGCAGCAGTATTAAAAAAGGCAATTATTGCTAAAGGGGCAAGTGATGCCATGACGACGTATAATCAAGAGCAAAAGAATAAGAAGAAGAGTGCGACAAAAAGTAGTCATGGTGGTAATAGCCAAAAAAAGAAGTGGAATAACATTATTACTACTGGGAATCAACAAGGGAATCAAAAGAAAAGAGTAGAGGCTTGTAGCAACTGCGAAAAGAATCACGTGGGAGTGTACATGAAAGGGAAAAGGGTATGTTACTACTATGGTCAAGAGGGCCATATCGCGATAAACTGCCCTAGTCCTAATAAAGGTGCGTGTTTCACTTGTGGATCAAAAGAGCATTTGGCTCGTGATTATCCTAAAAAAGCAGCAGGAGGAGAAACCGAAGGTAGGGGGAACAACAACGATGGAAATTTGACTATCACCGGACTAGCGCCATTAAATCGACCAACTGCCCGAACATTCAACATGACGGTGCATGATGCTATGTAATCTAAGGATGTGGTGAAATATATCATTCCAGTCAATGATTTAAATGCGTATGTATTATTTGATTCGAGTTCTACTTGTTCATTCATATTAACGAATTTGCTAGGAAATTAAAATTGCTTTAAGAAGAGTTAAACTACCCTCTGAACATAGAAATTGCAAATATAGAAGCTATTCCTGTTATGTTTGTACATAAGAACTGTTGTGTAGATATTAAGGGTCATTTGATGACAGTAGACTTAATTCTGATTAAAATTGGGGAGTTTGACGTTATTTTGGGAATGGATTAGTTGTTTAATCATGGCCCAATAATTGATTTCCAAAAGAAGTGTGTAAACCTTGTGACTCTGAATAAGTTAAATGTAGTATTTTATGGCAGCAAGTCGCCTAGACAAGTGAGTTGTTTGACGATAATGTAGGCCAGGAGGTTGTTAAGACAATGATGTGTATAATATTTAGCCTACATAGTTTGTTAGGAATAAGCATGTGAATGATATTCCTATTTACATATGATTTGATTATGATATATATATATATATATATATATATATATATATATATATATATATGAATGAATATGCAAGTATGCTTGCATTAAGAAAAGCTGTAATGTCCTCTAATAGATTATAGAAACATATGTACAAGGACTTAGAATGAATTGATCAAATATGTTAGGTTGATCCTATATAAGCAAAACAACTTTGTAAAGTCCTTAAAAAGAAATGATGTACAAGGACTATAAATATAGAAAGATCAAGAATGTTAGGTTGATCTTATGATGTAATAGATAGGCTTGTCTGATCGTCGAGCACTGCACCAGAAATCGTAGTCTGCCAGGAGAGTCAAGGAAAACTCGAGAGATATCGAGGCAGAATTTTAGTCTGCAAGATAGTAGATCTCGGAGTTCGTAGACTTCCAGGAGAAATGAGGAAGGATAGTAGTGTGTCGAGAAGAACTTCCTCAGGGCCATAGTCTGCTGAGGAAGTCATGTTCAGAATCATAGAGACTGGCTGCCTACGAACCGACCGAGCATCTGACAAAGCCAAGTCAAGATCGTAGACTACACTCAGAGTCGTAGAGTCTACTAATCATACCAGAGGCAGAGATCGTAGTCGAGCAAGATCAGATGAAGACAACAAACACAACGACAGAAATCGTAGAGTGTCAAGATCTGATATCAGAGTCATAGTGTCTGCACAGCCAAAGCTGAATCGTAGAGTGCAGAACTAAGACCTCAACAGATGTGCTCATAATGCCAAGGCAGAATCATAGAGCAAATACGATTCTCAACGAATGAGCACTCCCAGAATATCCAAAGCAATGAAGCCTCTAGTTGGTACTGCAAAGATATATCTCACCTAAAGGAAGCCAGAGAGCACTCAACGAATGGCATTCAAGCTAATAGAAGATCTGAGCATCAACCCAATCAGCATCCAGATTGAGTTGTGAAGCCATTCAAGATGAAGTCTTCCACAAGATGATCATAAGAAGACTTCAGTAGCTGACTGAGGAAAGTCAGCATATGCAGTAGTTGTCAAGTAGAAAGATGATAATGATCTCTGAAGTAACCAGGATCGTAGTGTTTGCCAAACGAAGAAGGAACTAATGGAGTATATATTGAGATATTGGTCTACCTCTGAAGAACAAGGCTAAAGTGATTAAGCAATGGGTCAGTCCATTGATGATAAGTGAACAGGAGATCATAAGGAGAAAGTGAGCTAGACACGCCACAAATCTGAAGTGTCTTGTTATTCAGAAGGGGCCAGAGCAAGGAGTCAAGTCATCAGTATCTGAGAACAGTTGAGGTAAACAGAAGTGTTGAAGCACTGCACAAAAGAAGGAAGAGTTGTTTTTCACTAGAGATCAAGTGAACCCTCTTCAAGATCGTAGTGTTGACTCTACATGTCAATACACATCAGTCAATAAGCCACTACGATCAGGTCCGAGAAGAAGTTCATCAGAATTATTGAGTTTGAACAACTGAGGATCGAAGCATTGGCAACGGTTCAATCTAAAGGGTGACATTAAGACAAAATCTTATTGAGAGCATTGATGCAAGGACAACCTCTGATCGAGAAATCAGAAGCGAGAAATAAAGTCGACGACCTACCCGAGACATCAAAGTAACATGTCTGATATGGCAGGTGCAACAGTAGACTACAGTGTCAGAAAGTCAGAAAAAGATGGCATGTCACATCTACAGTCTGCACCAAATAACTCGAGATCTGCGAAACAATTTGAATAACTTTTAATGGCTACTTTCCAACGGGAAGATTGGGAAGCAGTATAAATCAACAGAGATTCAAAGATCAAGAGCTGCTGATTTTGCTAAGATTGTAGAATCGTTAAGTTGTTGGGAATGCTATTGTTGACTCTATGAATTCCACCAAAATCAACAGAACAAGTCTCAGTGAGAGTGAGACTACCAAGGTGGAAGTGAAGTAGCTTTAAAGAAGAACTCAAATAGATCAAAGATTCACTCAACAAAGATGAGAATGCCACTAAAAATGGCAGCCAAGTTGAGAGCCGAAAAGGACAAGAAGATAGCATACAGGAAAGTGGCTGAGTACAAAGAAGGTCAAGAGAGCCACTCTACGAATCACCATGAACCGAAAGCTAAAACTGAACAAATGCAGAACCATGTCTACAAAGTATTCAAGAAGGGTTCAGGGATTTCTAAGTGCCAGACAAAGTTTACTAAAAGCACAGAAAATTAGCAAACCCAGATGGTGATCGTACACAGCTGATACTAGATGAAGATGAGCAGAAAAGAGTGAAGATCAGCTGCACCAAAGATGTGGTCCAAACTCGAAGCAGAAAGCAAAAAGGACGACACCAAGCTGCTAAGTACAAAAGATGTTCAGAGCCTAATGACATCTTAGCAGCTCAGCACCAAGAACATCAACAACTACAACAACAAGAAGCCAGGGCCTGAGGGGTCCTTGTCCGGAGGGACTAAATGAGATTCAAAGCCTGCTGGGCTTGAAGAGTTCCTAGGGAACTAGTGAAGTTCCAAGGCTGCTGGCCTTGAAGAGTTCTTAGTGAACTGAAGTCCCAAGGCTGTTGGCCTTGAAGGAATCTTAGTGATTTAGGGTGCTGCCCTTCCTTAGTGGAAATCCTGCTAGTTGAAAGCAGAAGAGTGGATTAGGAGCTTGAGTCTCTGAACCACTTAAAACCCCTTGTGTATTTTACTTTATGTCATTTACATTATGTACATTAACTGCTATAACTGCTATGTATGTTTTAACTGCTTACCATTGAACTAACTCGACGAACAATGTATGTATGATTATGATTATATCAATGAAGGGGATCTTTTACTTATTCCGCTGTGCTTAAAAAGATTCTTATGTTTGTCATATTCTAAATTATTAGCAATACAAAATAAACCAGAAAAGTATTTGAAATTAAAAAGGATCTATTCAACCCCCCTTCTAGATCTATTGTGCCTACTGGGAACTAACAATTGGTATCAAAGCAGGTTCTCATGCTATATTCAAAAGCTAATCGTTTTGAGTCTGATCCTAGGCACAAACATTGTTCTATACTTAGTTTAGTAGTAAGTCACTTGTTATATGAAGATGAACTCACACGTTGGAAATACTGTGAACAGGTTATATGTGTTTATACACCTGAAGCTGCTCAGATTGGTCCATGTTCTCGATTGATAGATCAACAAGACCAATCTTTGTCTGCATTCAATCTTGTAATCTGAAGACCAGATGAGAAAGCTCACGACATATCAATAACAAAGAGTCAAGCATCCACCACTCTGAAAGATGAAAAGGCCACACATGCTAAGAAACGCTTATCCAGTGAAGAAAGAAGATCTTCTCAAACATGTGTTTGACCAACCAGCAGCTGGGTGCAAACTTAGTAAACTGAAGGATGCCAAAGAATTAAAAATGCTGAGATTCTCTTAGCTTACATCTTCAAGACCATGACTGATTGATTGATGGTCAACTAGAGCAACAAGCTGTCAGGAGTAAATGAGAAACTATGCACATCAATGCCTAACCTCAGTATGTCTAAGATAAATGACTGTTAAGAAGCTGACAGTAGAAAGGTACGATTTCTCACTAATATAATTGTATACATCATGTTACACCTCCTGATGCACCAAAACAGTATCCTGTCGAGAAATCATAATCTACCTAAAAAGGTGAAGAGAGAAAGTACACTGATGTTGGAAACTCAAGTGCTTATAAACTTTCTCTCCATCCAAGTTTTAGGTTGAAGATGACATCTTGAAGGAAATCTAAAATGGGTCATAAGAGCATCACAAGTTAAATTAATTTTATGAGAAGTAATCTTTGTTGAAGGGTTAGTATGTATGTACAACCTATGGTCTAATTGTTTAATAACACACAAAGTATGATCAGTTCTACAAGAGCATCTTGAATATTCGTAGAAACTGATCACCTCCATGAATCAACCAGATATAAATAAATTGTAGAGTTGATTCTCACTCTGTGAAAATTTAAACCCTATAAACATAACCTAGCAAATGATGAAACCATCAAAGAAAAAGAGTATTAGTTACATGCATAAATATGACTGTTAGTGATCAATATGATGATTATCCAAATATATGAGGAACAGGGGTTTCAAAAACTAACCTAGCAGGACCCATTTAACCATAGGTACCAAAAATTAGAAATGTATAACCTGTAGGTACTTGGTCTATCTGACCACACTAAGGAATGCTAAAGCAAAAGATTTCAGTCAAGAAGATTCAACCAGCAGAAGGCTTAGGACTGTTCAGAATTATGAAATAATTCTGACCAAAACTCCTACATATCAAAGCCACTCAACTAAAGATGAAAAAGGTCTTAGATGCTCAATCATGCAAAACTTGTCCTCAAGGAAGCCCACATTAGAGGACCATCGAGCATCAAACATAAGGAACTTATTAAGGGAGCAAAACTTCACAAGCATAAGCTGACAAGGAATACTACGTTTGTAGTGCTGTCAAAGGATCGAAGAATGATCAACTCTGAAGATTTAATGACTTCAGCCATAAGGAGATATGCAGGGATGCTTCCCAATATACATGAAGGAAAAGAATCACCTCACTGAAAAGACAGCATCAACCATGGGGGAGCAGTGACTGTTAAGGAACAACAACACTGAAATATTCTATGAAGCAATGTACCAGCTACATAGTCCCAAAACTTTGTGGCTGATGAACCAAATGAAGATCCACAGTCAGTAGGAACGTCTCAAAACGTACCACTAATAACCTATTAGCCACCCAACCCAAAATCGTGGAGTGCCTACAATCAAACATCTGATCGTAGTGTAACAGAAGGAGGACACCACGATTACAGTAAATACAAATTGTCTAAAGTTGATAGAGGATCTCCCCACCAGAAAAAGTCAAATGAGATATCAGTGCAAATTACTCCTAAAGTACTTTATCTGGAAAGCGCCTCAGGGACAAACCTGACCCTTAGCTCACTCTAAGAGGTTGGCCCTTCCTGAGCTACCTTACCCCAGAAGGATTGCTTAGTCAAGTTCATCTCAAGGACCAAGACAGTCAACGATCAAAGAGTAGAGTTTAAGAGAACTCAACGATCGTGATGTAACCTCAACGATCGTAGTACAACCTTAGCAATCGTAGAAAATAGACTCGACGATCGCAGTCTTACACGAGGCTACACTTAACCAATGAGGAGCTAGAAGAATAGGATAATTGCCCAACCATTCAAATTGTGAGGAGATAAGTTCGAATGCTGGTTGGAAAGATGTCTTGCTAAAGAGAAGCACCCAAGGCTTCATGAAGCAAATCTGTAACTGAATCATGAAAATTAAAAATGAAAGGAATTGCCAAAACCATCCACTACAACATCTCTCAAAAGTTGATCGTTGAGTTAACTAAGAAAAACATAGAGTACATAGTTGTCTTATCATGCTACTCTATGAATCCAAGAAGTCAACGGCCAATCCACGTCAATCAAACGTCTACTCTTTTAAAAAGGGAAATCTAACTAAAAAGTTAATGGGGAGTTACAGCTCGTTACTGGGCATCGTGCAACCAATAGCTAGTTGACATGTCATTGCGTATGCAATGTAAGAAGAAACTGCCATAAAGACAAATTCAAAATCTGCAAACAGTCACCAGAACCCATTGAACCTCTCTCCCACCCTTTTCAGACCCTAGAATCTTCTTCGAAGCCAAACCAATCAAACTTCCAGAGCCCAAATCACATTCAGCTAAATCTCTCCGAACCACATACCATATACGTTGAACTCCTCAAATGGCAGAGTGGAAAGTTATAATGGGTATTAAACTCGGCATTACAAAGTTTGAAGAATCAAAGACAAAGTTCAAGGACATACTTGAACTCGTAAAGGAAGTTGGGTTCTCTGAGTGCCTGGAGGCCAACACTCCAGTTTATATAGAGCTAGTGAAGCAATTCTACTTAAATGCTTCAACGAACTCTGGGCTTCTGACTACTAAGGTGAAAGGATCTAGTCTGGAGATAAGAGCATCAGACATCAATCAATGTCTAGGGTTTCCCAATCAAGGTATGATAAACCTGGATGAAGTCGACATTGATGAAGGCAAGAGGCTAATGCGGTACCAAAGAAACCCTAGTCTGAAGGATATGAAGAAGAAGGAATTTCCTGAGGAATTAGAGTTCCTTGCTGAGATAGTGGGAAAATGTATATTGTGTAAAGACACTGCACACGACACTGTACTCGACTAACAGTTGAAAATTATGTCTGCCGTAGTTCTGAAGAAGCAAATCAACTTTGGAGTTATCCTGTTCGATCAAATCTCCAAATGGATAAAAAAAGCTGAGTTGAAGAAATCTACAGATAAACCACTCACAAAAGTTTTTCATGGAAGACTGCTAAGCATAGTAATGAAGAAGAAGCTAGGAAGCAAGATCAAGGATAATGAGGGAGAACCTCTGAATGTGCACAAAGTAATGTCTCCACAACTGTTTGTGAATTAGAAGAAAACCCAAAGGAAAAGAGGAGGCTAACACAAACTGGAAGCAGCAGAAAAGTCTCTACGAATAAGAGAAAAGCAAACGAGGTGGAAAGCTCTGAGTCTGATGACTCTGCATCAGTTGTTGCCACACTGACGAAGAAGAAGCCTAAGAATGTGAAGAGTGCAGAGGCTTCGTCAAGACATGTCTCCACTGAAAAGAAGAAACAAGGAACAGGAGAAAAACCAGCATCAACTGTTGAAAACCCAAAAAGAAGGAGTAACAGACTACTCCAAGAACCACCCAAGAAGAAAGCAAAAGGGATGAAGAAATTAGTTCCAGTTCCCCAAGGAAGCACATCTGACAAAGAAGAGGACATATATTGAAAAGAAGAAAAGGAAACTGTGATCTCAAGACTGAATCCCCGGAGATCAGATCCAACAATGAAGGTGGAGCTGGATCCATGAAAGAACATGTAAACTCTAATGATGAAGAAGAATATTTAAGTCCTATGGCCAATTCTCAGAGTACTCACTTTGAAGTTGAAGAGAAGCTGCAAAATGACCCATCTGAATCTCCAAATGCAAATGTTCAAATAAGCTCTCATCATGGATCAAAAGATGATGAGATCGAAAAAGAAATACATGCCCCTGCCAATAATGAACATCAAGAAAGCTTGCCTGATGACTCAAAGGCCTCAGAGTCTGAAGAAGAAGTAGAGTCTAATTCTCCCATAGCTAAACCTCCAAGAAGAAGGAAGAGCTACAGATTGATTGCTCAATTTACCTCCAAAAAGAAAACTGACAACTCTACCGAAGTCATTGAATTAAGTGATGAGGAATATGAGTCACAGGAAGAAAGTGCTGAAGATAAGACTAGCATTAGAGAAGATGATTCCAAGAAAGATATTGTTGAAGAAGGCTCTGAAAATGAAGACAAATAAGAAGAATTCACTGATAAATTTGATGAAGGGAATCAGCAAGATTCAGGCTCAACAAGGGAAGAGATAGAGAAAGATTCTGATTCTCCACATCGAGAATCGAGGAAACGAATACTATCTGATCTCTCTCAACCTGTAATTAGCGGAAGAATTGTAGTGGAAGTCTTTGATGAACCACCGGTGAACCAAAGCAAGAAGATGGATAAATCATGGAAATGAACAACTTTGAGTTGTAAGAATGACCACAGATGAAGTGCTTCACAACTGGAAAAACATGGAATTAGATTGCATAACAATACTGTATAACTCTAAAGATCTTATGATGAGATAGTTCTTTCCGTGGATGCCATGGTTGAAGGCACATACTAATACTGATGAGAGCTACTTCAGCTGGTGCTATTCTCAGTTTCCAAATCTAGAGCTGGTGTCACAAAACTTTCTAAGGGTAAAGAAGTTTGTAACTATGATGATAAATGACAAGCCCCACTACAAAGTCTACCGACATGCTGAAAATCATTATATTCCTTATGATCATAGAGTGGACTCTGATGGAAAAAGGAATATGGCCAAGACACTGATCGTAGAGTCTGTTCACTCTACCACTGATGATGATCAAGTCCAGAATAAGATATCTCCATCTGCCCTAGCACAGCTACCTAACATCCCTTCATCCTCCCACAGCGATTGGTATTCAACGAGTTTTCAAATGCTCAATACTTTCGAAAATCTATCCAAGGATGAGAATTGTAGAGTTCAATCTAATGATCAACAAGAGGCTGCCTGACCAGATGATCGAATTTCCATGGAGCAAAAATTGTCGAAGAATTCTGATGACTTGATTGAGAAGATATCTCAAATCAATAAAAAGTCAAAGATGCTGACGTCAACAGAAGACAACTCAGTTCATGACAGAATCCAAACTATTATGGCTGATGTTTCTCTAAAAATCAAAGAAAGAGATCACATCTATCTGAAGGCCATAAATGATTAAAAAGAAGAAGCTCTATGAACATAGAAGGCAAATGAATAACAACTCCAAGCCCTCTCTGACAAGATTGAAAACTTGAATCAGTCCTTCTCTATGCAACTTGAGTTAAGCCAACAAGAACTCAAGATTGAAGTCGGTAACTCCTCCTACCTGATTGAACAACTAATGTCCAACATAGAGCAGCTCTCCCAAATGATTAATGATAAAAAGGGGGAGAAAAAGAGACATAGAAAAAGGCAAAGTAAGAGGCACTCAAGAAAGGGCAAGGAGAGCAGAAGGAAAGAAGAGAAGAAGACAAAGAAGCATACAACACAAGAAGTAGCTGAGTCATCATCTAAGGGGGAGCCAAAGGATGATGAGTCCGAGGATGAGGGGGAGCCAGAGGAAGAAGAGGATCAGACAAAAGAAATGAAGTCAACATCCCAGGGGAGAAGGAGCAAAGAAATCAAACAGATGAATAGCTGATCAACAGACATCCTGGAAGCATACATGGAACCAAAGAGGTACGTCTCTAACTAGTGAGGTACGTTCTGGATCCAGGATGTAAAATGTCAGCGTATTAAATTCCACATCATTATAAATGACATTCATGATTATCTATTTTAGAAATACAGCTGCTCACTGTATATAAGATTCATTCATAACATGCATATGCACTTATTATTTTTGTCATAATCAAATAGGGGAAGATTGTTAGGAATAAGTATGTGAATGATATTCCTATTTACATATGATTTGATTATGCTATATATATGAATGAATATGCAAGTATGCTTGCATTAAGAAAAGCTGTAAAGTCCTCTGATAGATTATAGAAACATATGTACAAGGACTTAGAATGAATTGATCAAATATGTTAGGTTGATCCTACATAAGCAAAACATCTTTGTAAAGTCCTTAAAAAGAAATGATGTACAAGGACTATAAATATAGAAAGATCAAACATGTTAGGTTGATCTTATGATGTAATAGATAGGCTTGTCTGATCGTCGAGCACTGCACCAGAAATCATAGTCTGCCAGGAGAGTCAAGGAAAACTCGAGAGCTATCGAGGCAGAATCGTAGAGATAGCCTGCCAAGAGATCTCAGAGTTCGTAGACTTCCAAGAGAAACGAGGAAGGATAGTAGTGTGTCGAGAAGAACTTCCTTAGGGCCCTAGTCTGCTGAGGAAGTCATGTTCAGAATCGTGAGACGACTCGCCACGAGCCCGACCGAGAGCATCCGCCCAAAGCTAAGTCAAGAATCGTAGACTACACTCAGAGTCGTAGAGTCTACTAATCATACCAGAGGCAGAGATCGTAGTCGAGCAAGATCAGATGAAGACAACAAGCACAACGACAAAAATCGTAGAGTGTCAAGATCTGATCTCAGAGTCATAGTGTCTGCACAGCCAAAGCTGAATTGTAGAGTGCAAAACTAAGACCTCAACCGATGTGCTCACAATGCCAAGGCAGAATCGTAGAGCAAATACGATTCTCAACGAATGAGCACTCCCAGAATATCCAAAGGAATGAAGCCTCTGGTTGGTACTGCAAAGATACATCTCACCTAAAGGAAGCCCGAGAGCACTCAACGAATGGCATGCAAGCTAATAGAAGATCTGAGCATCAACTCAATAAGCATCCATATTGAGTTGTGAAGCCATTCAGGATGAAGTCTTCCGCAAGATGATCATAAGAAGACTTCAGTAGCTGACTGAGGAAAGTCAGCATATGCAGTAGCTATCAAGTAGAAAGATGATAATGATCTTGGAAGTAACCAGGATCGTAGTGTTTGCCAAACGAAGAAGGAACTAATGGAGTATATACTAAGATACTGGTCTGCCTCTGAAGAACAAGGCTAAAGTGATTAAGCATTGGGTCAGTCCATTGATGATAAGTGAACAGGAGATCACAAGGAAAAAGCGAGCTGGACACTCCACAAATATGAAGTGGCTTGTTATTCAGAAGGGGCCAGAGCAAGGAGTCAAGCTATCAGTATCTGAGAACAGTTGAGGCAAACAGAAGTGTTGAAGCACTGCACGAAAGAAGGAAGAATTGTTTTTCACTAGAGATCAAGTGAATGATCTTCAAGACCGTAGTGTTGACTCTACATGTCAATATGCATCAGTCAATAAGACACTACGATTAGGTCCGAGAAGAAGTGCATCAGAATCGTTGAGTTTGAACAACTGAGGATTGCAGCATTGGCAACGGTTCAATCTGAAGGGTGACATTCAGACAAAATCTTATTGAGAGCATTGATGCAAGGACAACCTCTGATTGAGAAATCAGAAGGGAGAAATAAAGTCGATGACCTGCCCGATACATCAAAGTAACATGTCTGACAGGGCAGGTGAAACAGTAGACTGCAGTGTCAGAAAGTCAGAAAAAGATGTCATGTCACATCTGCAGTCTGTACCAAATAACTCGAGATCTGCGAAGCAATTTGAATAACTTTCAACGGCTACTTTCCAACGGGAAGATTGGGAAGCAGTATAAATCAACAGAGCTTCAAAGATCAAAAGCTGCTAATTTTGCTAAGATTGTAGAATCGTTGAGTTGTTGGGAATGCCATTGTTGACTCTACGAATTCCACCAAGATCAACATAACAAGTTTCAGTGATAGTGAAACTACCAAGGTGGAAGTGAAGCAGCTTTAAAGAAGAACTCAAATAGATCAAAGCTTCACTTAACAAAGATGAGAATGCCACTAAAAACGGCAGCCAAGCTGAGAGCCGAAAAGGCCAAGAAGATAGCATTCAGGAAAGTGGTTGAGTACAAAGAAGATCAAGAGAGCCACTCTATGAATCACCATAAATTAAAAGCTGAAACTGAACAAATGCAGAACCATGTTTGCAAAGTATTCAAGAAAGGGTTCAGGGATTGCTAAGTGCTAGAAAAAGTCTACTAAAAGCACAGAGAATTAGCAAACCCAAATGGTGATCGTGCACAGCTGATACTAGATGAAGATGAGCAGAAAAGAGTAAAGATCAGTTGCACCAAAGATGTGGTCCATACTCGAAGCAGAAAAAAAAGGACCCCACCAAGCTGCTAATTACAAAAGATGTTCAGAGCCTAATGACATCTTAGAAGCTCAGCACCAACAACATCAACAACTACAACAACAAGAAGCCAGGGCCTGAGGGGTCCTTGTTCGGAGGGACTAAATGAGATTCCAAGCCTGCTAGGCTTGAAGAGTTCTAGGGAACTAGAGAAGTTCCAAGGCTGCTGGCCTTGAAGAGTTCTTAGTGAACTGAAGTCCCAAGGCTGCTAGCCTTGAAGGAATCTTAGTGATTTAGGGTGCTACCCTTCCTTAGTGGAAATCCTGCTAGTTGAAAGCAGAAGAGTGGATTAGGAGCTTGAGTATCTGAACCACTTAAAACCCCTTGTGTCTTTTACTTTATGTCATTTACATTATGTACATTAACTGCTATAACTGCTATGTATATTTTAACTGCTTACCATTGAACTAACTCGACGAACAATGTATGTATGATTATGATTATATCAATGAAGAGGATCTTTTACTTATTCCGCTGTGCTTAAAAAGATTCTTATGTTTGTCATATTCTAAATTATTAGCAATACAAAATAAACCAGAAAAGTATTTGAAATTAAAAAGGATCTATTCAACCCCCCTTCTACATCTATTGTGCCTACTGGGAACTAATATAGTCAATACTTGAAAGGTGGGTGTAAAGCTGGAGGAGATTCTAGTCGTTAGAGACTTTGTTGATGTATTTTCGGACGATTTGTCTGGACTTCTGCTAGATAGGGAAATTAAATTTTTAATCGACTTAACACCAGGAACTGTCCCTATATCAAAATCCCCATATCGAATGGCTCTAGTGGAGATGAAGGAATTAATGGTGCATTTGCAATAATTATTAGACAAGAAGTACATTTAGCCAAGTGTATCACCGTGAGGAGCGCCGATATTGTTTGTCAATAAGAAGGATGGATCAATGCGACTTTTTATTGATTATAGGGATTTGAATAAGGTCACTATTAAGAATAAGTATCCATTGCTAAGTATTGACGATTTATTTAATCAATTAAAAGGAGCTAGATATTTCTCAAAAATAGATTTGAGGAGTGGATACCATCCGTTGAAAGTGAGGAAGGAAGATATACTGAAGATGGCGTTTAGAACTAGATATTGTCATTAAGAGTTTCTCGTAATGTCATTTGGTTTAAGGAATGCACCTACACCATTTATAGACTTAATGAATAGGATGTTTAAGCCATTCTTGGATAAATTTTTGGTGGTGTTCATTGATGACATTTTGGTTTATTCCAAAACTCAAGAAGAACATGTGGAACATTTGAGAGTGACGTTAGAGACGTTAAAGAGAGAGAAGTTGTACGCAAAGTTTTCCAAATACGAATTCTGGCTAGAGCGTGTACAATTTCTTGGACATTTGATTGACAAGGATGAAATTTCGGTAGATCCATCGAAGGTAGAAACTGTGATAAGTTGGGATCATCTGAAGACACCGTCGAAAGTAAGGAGTTTCTTATGATTGGCAGGTTACTATAGACGCTTTATCCAGGATTTCTCTAAGATAGCCACCCCGTTGACTAACTTGACGAGGAAATTAGTAAAGTTCATTTAGATGGAGAAATACAAAGAAAGTTTCCAAGAATTGAAGAAGAGGTTAAGTATGACACCAATATTGTCTCTATCAGATAGTAAAGGAAATTTTGTGGTGTATAGAGAATCGCACAAGGGACTAGGATGTGTTCTTATATAAAATAGAAAAGTAATTGCATATGCATCGCGACAGTTAAAAGATTATGAGAAAGGATATCCGACTCACGATCTAGAATTAGATGTGGTAGTATTTGCTCTGAATATTTGGAGGCATATCTCTATGGGGAGAAGTGTGAGATATATACGGACCATAAGAGTCTGAAATATATTTTCACACAGAAATATTTGAATATGTGACACCCTAAAACTCAGGTACTTGACACCCCCAAACCCAGGTACTTCATTTCCACAGGATTTGGTTCTCACTAAATCAAACATTCATATCTAACTACCCATCACAATAAAATTGGATAAATAAAACATTTCCCATTAAAGGGTTACATAATAAAAATCTCCCAGGTTATCTAACCTTTAAATACAATCATTCAAATGCGGAAAATTAATAAACTTCTTTACAACCATTCAATTTAAAATCTGATAATCAAATATCAACACATTACAAGTCTTCAACACTTGTTCATCTTTCCTTTTCCCTTACTGGTGCTAGGTACATCAACCTTCTCATCTTTAACTGTAATAGTTATATAAGAAAGAGTGAGCAAACAAAGCTCACTTGAAACAACAATGAATGAAAAATATTTACAACAACTATCAAATAAGAGGCTCGATAGAATTAAACAATATGATTTATCAACATTCTGAAATATATAACTGAGGGTCCTAAGACCACGAACTATGTCCATAGTTATAAGTAATATTTCAACTTAAACTTTAACAATCGTAAGACTATAGGGACTCCTCGTACTTAGCGGGATCAGCCCTTCGTACAATGTATTGTGCACAAACATTTCAACGCTAAGTATAAGTTACCCTTAATAATAGGGTTGTTTATCTCAGTATTTAGAGTACAAGTCTGCACCAAAGTGAGTTTGGTTTGGATACATTTCAGGGTAATTTGGAATTCAACAAACATCAAATAAGGACTAGTTGAATGAAACTAATAACATTATACTATAGAATAATCGTAATGAATCAACATGGTAAATTAAAGTCATGCTTTAGGAATAATCTAATAGCATACAACTTGAATAACTATAACACACCTTGCTTGACCAATGTTAAGCCAAGGTTATTTAAAATCGAATACTAAGCATGCGTAGCAATTTGAACGATAAAATTGTTAAACATTAGTATGTATAATTATGCATGCTAAACAACAAGTTAAATACAAGAATTACTTGTTCAATATAAAAATCAAAGTTTAGAAAGCTTGCATCATTTATAAGGTAATCGAATTGGAAACCATAATTGCTTCAACAAGAAAATAGATTAGAGAACTTGCCTTGCTCGTAGATTAAATCGAACAATTCAAATCACAATATCCTATATACATATGTCATCATGACATAGTTAGTCACTAACACTTTACAAACATAACTAAGTACATTTATCATGTAGGTTTGATTATTTAATCACATAATCAAATCATAAAACAAGTTAATTGTTAATAACATGTTCATTCTAGATATAGAAATATTAAAATCATAACTTAATAGTCCTATTATTAACACATAACCATTCCTTTAGACTTTGAGTACAAAATTAACACCGCTCGAGACCATTTCGCTTAACTCTCACACAAGTAGCCATATGCTTTATATCAGGTGGTTCGTTATGTATGCGCCACATTTATATTTTACCATTACAAGCTACACATGCAGTGCAGATTGCAGTGTGAATGTTGTCTTCATGGTCACATGCTACATGGCGCTAAACTCACTGATCTTAATCGTGACTTGACAGCAATAAAGATGAACAAAAGCCAATTTTGGCCTACAAGCAACTTTCTAACAATCTAATTAACATGTAATGCATATAGAGACTTCATATAAACATAATTCAAAGACTTTTAACATGTTTCTACCCATAAAACAACATAAACAACGAATTTACAACATACAATTCCAATTGCTTTTTGATAAAACTCACTTTTGATGTTTTTAATGAAAATAAACAACTTTGTGATTTTGTTTTTCAACCAAAGCAGTTAATTCAAAGCATTTTATCAATGTTTATACATACTCTATCATATTTAACAGTCAATTTATCAACTAAGCAACTAATTAACCCTTAATTTCTACCTTAAACTAAACAATATATATTCACAAAAACTCTCTGTAAAAATAGCTTTTCTTCACAACCCATACATAATATAAATTCTTTGACTATTCTCAATTATAGCTTAAGAAAATAGTTTAACAACACTAGATTATCATATAAAATCACATACATAACAAAAAATTCAATTTCTACAAAACTTTTATGGAGAAAATTGGGAGAAAGAATACAACTATAACTTTGAAAAGAAAAACAATAATAGAGTTTAGATGATACCTTGTTTGAAGAAGATGATGGCTAACTATTTTGATTCTCAAGCTTCTTCTTCTCTCCAATTCCCTAGCCTTTCTTCCTCTCTTCTTTTCTCTCTGTAAACTCTATTTTCCTCTCTATTCTAATTCTACGTCTTAGAATATAACGTATAAGATATAATATATATTAATTATATAATATAAATATAAATATAACTAATATCAGTTATCCAAGTTTTGAAAACCAAAAGCCATAAGGCTTGTTTGGCTAACCACTAAAAAAATAATCAATTAATCCTTATGCCTTGTTTGGTAAAACTCAATTAGAATAAAGACTCAATAGGCATTAGGCCTTGTTTGGCAAAACTGAATTAAACTCCTTTAAGTTATTTTAATAACTCCTTTATAAAAGGTTATTTGTCACACTTTTATTTAATTAAATTAATTCTAATAACAATTTATTAAATTACTTTAACACGTAAATCAATACCACAAAATTATAATTTTCTATATAATTACAACTTTATTTAATCAACTAACACATCCTTTTAATTACAAACTCAAATAAAAGAATAATAATTCAATTAATCAAAACTCTCTAACTTAATAATTAAATTAAATTAGCATATAATAATTAATTTTCTTAATTATTTATTTAGCAAATAATTAACAATTATTCAACAATGAACACATCCATTAAATACTTAAATAATTCAATAAATATTTAATATAATAGTTAAAAAAATTTCGGAATGTTACATCATTTCCTCCTTACAAGGATTACATCCTCTAATCACAACTCAAACAACACATTCGGTCACATTCTCCCCTACTTACAAAGATTTTGTTCTCAGAATCGAAGACACAGATTAAACAAATAACTCAGGGTAATTCTTCATCATTTCAGCTTCAAGTTCCCACGTAGCCTCTTCGACATTGTGGTTCCTCCATATCACCTTCATAGAAGGTATCACTTTATTTCTGAGCACTTGTTCTTTCCTGTCGACTATCTGGATAGGAACCTCTTCATAGGACAAGTCTTTCTCAAACTGCAATGGTTTGTACACGATCACGTGCTTGTAATCGGTCTTATATGGTCATAACACCGAAACGTGAAAAATATTATGAATATTTTGCAATTCTGGAGGTAGATCTACCTCATAAGCCACCTCTCCAACTTTTCGCAGCACTTCGAAGGGTCCAATAAACCTCGGGCTTAGTTTCCCCTTCTTACCAAATCAAAATTTTCCCTTTCAATGTGAAACTTTTAGGAAAACGTAATTTCCTACGTCGAATGCACGATTTTGTCTGTGTTGATCATCATATTTCTTTTGTCTGTCTTGAGCAGCTATCAATCTTGTTCTGATGAGTTTGACAACCTCAGCAGTTTGCTGCAGCAGTTCTGGTCCTAACAGTTGACGTTCACCGACTTCATCCTAGCACAGTGGAGTTTTGCACTTTCTGCCGTATAATGCTTCGTAAGGCGGCATGAGGATGCTTGCATGGTAACTGTTATTGTAAGCAAATTCTACCAACGGTAATTGTTCATCCCAGCTTCCTTTGAAATCCATGACGCATGCTCTCAGTATATCTTCCAATGTCTGAATCGTTCATTCGCTTTGGCCATCTCTTTGCGGATGATATGCCGTACTCATTCTCAACTGTGTTCCCATACATTCTTGTAGTCTCTTCCAGAAGTTTGATGTGAACCTCAGATCTCTATCTTACATAATTAACACTGGAACTCCATGTCTTGACACGATCTCTTTAACATATAACTTTGCCAGCTGATCAAGATTGAATCTAACCTTTATTGGCAAAAAGTGTGCAGATTTTGTCAATCTGTCCACTATCACCCAAATCACATCGTATCCTTTCTGAGTTGGTGGGACACCTACCACAAAATCCATTGTGATATGTTCCCATTTCCATTCCGGTATTTCTAATGGTTGAAGTAATCCGCTTGGCCTTTAATGCTCGGCCTTGACTCTCTGACATGTTAAGAACTTTGCAACGCATTCTGCAACGTCTCTTTTCATATTTGTCCACCAAAAATATTGTCGTAAATCTTGATATATTTTCGTACTTCCCGGATGAATTGAATACCTTGAGTTATGTGTTCATGGTTGCCATCATAACTGGTTAAATTGCGATCTTCGGAACGATGCCTTCTGACAATAGTATGAACAAAAGCCAATTTTGGCCTACAAGCTACTTTCTAACAGTCTAATTAAAATGTAATTCATATAGAGACTTCATATAAACATAATTCAAAGACTCTTAACATGTTTCTACCCACAAAACAGCATAAACAACGAATTTACAACATACAATTGCACTGTTTTTGATAAAAACTGTGACGCCCCCAAAATAGGTCCACACGACCCATTTTGAGTCGCCAGATATCACTCCATAAAAATCAAATACAAACTTCATTTATACAACTGTTGAACTATCATGCAGAGTACGACAACAGATAAGCTGCGAGTTTTAATACAAAATCTATGTAACTCTCATGGTGCCTCGACCACAACACCTTTCAAAGGTACTTTACATAAAAGTACAGTCAATAACTATTTTAAAAATTAAAATCTTTGGGAAATGCTCAAGAAAACCTTCGTACATAGGAGGCCATGAATCTAAGTTATGATAGATATCATATGCCTAGAGAATTATCCTTGGTTAATCTAATAGACCCCAAAGAAAAACGAGAAGATTACTATCATGTTCCTTCCAATTATGAGTCTTCTCTTGACATATAATTATCTCATTTGTCTCCAAGTGAGAATTATATTTCAAATATATTCCAAGATCATATAGGTAGTGCTCGTAGATATACTCAGCAAGTGGATGTGCACAACCCTGTCTTATGATAACACGAGATTGTATGTCATTAGACATCTTGTATGATAGTGGCAAAACACCCTTTCAAAGTTGGGTTCTCATCAACCTATTGCTTTTTCACCAAAATCAATTATTAAGTGACGTATAACATACGACACGCACATCTTAGGTCCTCAATGAAATTATATATTAAATGTCATGTCGTTTTATAATGTATTGAGAAACTTCCACAGTCTCGGACCATCTCACTATTTCCCTGTTATCCCCGCTCGACCCATCTACACTCTTATTACCTGAAAGGAATTGTGAAGTAAAAGGGTGAGCACAACTAGCCCAGTAAAGAATATCATGACTAAAGATAATTAAATTATCAATAGCATTCATCAGTAATTAATCAAAGATTTAAAACATATGGTAGATGATAAAACTTTTCAACCATAGTTGCGGTGAACGAAGCAATCCATTAAAGAGTCAAATAGACCATCGTGTCTATTATCTTCCAAGTTAAAAGTCCACCAATAATGTTTTATCCTCGTAACATCAATCAACAATTCATGTCCACAATCATATGAATGACTCATAATCATAATTGTGATTTGAATTCTTTTTTCGCACTCCGTGACGAAGATAATTTTCATCACCTATCTTCACCTGAAACATCAAAAATCATGGTTATACCAAATCACTATTTCGCTTTCATAATCATACTAATAAATTCATCTTTTGCACTATGGCCAAAGATATACAATCATATAACCAAAGAATCAACAGTTCATCTTTGCACTACAAGCCAAAGATATACAATCATAAAACCAATAATCTTGAGACTCGAAATTTTAATAGTATCACGACCATGAATTATCCATGCACTACAGGCCAAGGATATTCGTGTTTTCAATTACAGTCATGATTATACCGAACAATCCCTAGTCATAATCATACGAAGTCCATCTATGCACTACGGGCCAAAGATGACTTTTACCACATCATTTGTAACATTACGGTCATGATTATACCGAATAATCCCTGGTCATAATCATACCAAGTCCATCTATGCACGTAAGCCACATATGACTTTCAACACAATATAAGCATGAGGATCATGACAATGATATAAAGAATCAATCAAATGAGATAAAGGATAAATATTAAACATTTATAATATAATTTATCCAGGGTTCAAGAATATCACAATGTTATCAATCACTTAATAATCTCATAATCTAATATCATTAATATTATAACAATATTTTAATCACATCTTAAACTTAAAAATAATTTATTTCAATTGTTTACACTTTACCACATAATGCATTTATCATTCAAAAATGCCATACTCATAAGATATCATCACCAATGATCAAATCACTCATCAAAAATATGCATATACCCTATATAGGATTCCGAAGCCATAAAATCCTATTTTCTAATTTTGTTACTTCACATAACATATTTAACTCATTTACTCATAACTAGATCCTTTTTATGAAAAATACCAAATCAGTTCTAAGAATATTTATTTTCTGGGATTTAGCATAATATAGTCCCATAATAAAAATATATTTTTTTCGAAATTTTTAAAATTTATTTACTATTTTTCAAAAATCAATTTTTAATTAATTCCTTAAGAAATTAGCTACCTCAAGTTTAACTCCATAAATCCCCAAATCTTGGCAAGATATTACACATATTAACGTGAGCTTCCAGTTTAAATTTCATGGTCATCGGAGTTATAGAACTCCGATTATAGTATTTTTCGTCGGAAAAACCTAAATATTGAAATGGTCATAACTTGCTCATTTTAAGTCGGAATGAGCTCATTTTTGGACAGGAGGTACTTTATACCATATACTTTCATGTCCCAAAAGGCTAGAATTTTTCTCACAAATTAAGTACCCGAAACAGCCCCTTAAAGTTTATGGGCAGTAGCATTTTTGATTTTTACAACTTTGGACTCCTTTGCTAAAATCAGTCCACACAAAAATCTACAACACCTTTTCCAGTGATTCCACTTGGATAATTTACATAACTCATAGATCTAACTCTAGAATTTAACCACACCCAAAAATTCTAAATATAATAGGAGATATGGTCAATTGAATTTCATATTCCGTTTTCACCAAAATTTAATTTTTCAACCATTTGTGATTTCTAAGAAACTTTCATGTTTTCACATAATAACCAACACAACTCATCATAACACTTACTAATACCATATATACCCATGATTTTCATCAGTCCAATACTTTTATTATGACTTTCATCATAATCCACGTAAACAGTTCATTTCCACAATTTAATAAGGAATGAAATATAAAGGATCATTCACCATGCATGTGGTAATCCACATAGACAGGTTATTCCAACAGAATAATAAAGAATGGAATAACAAAAGAAATCACCATGCATGTGATAGATCGCACCGACAGGTTATTCTCTACAAAATAATAAAGAATGGAACCAGTCCCACAGAACGCACGCATGGATATTTCGACGAGAATATTAAAGAATGGAATAACAACAGAAATCACCAGGTACGGTAATCCACGTATACAGGTTATTCCAACAGAATAATAAAGAATTGAATAACAATAGACACCACCAGGTATACGGTAATCCGCGTATATAGGTTATTCCAACAGAATAATAAATGGAACCAAAGTCGGGAGAAATTACAAGAACTACAGGATATTAAACGAGAATAATAAAGAACGGAATAATAGAAGAATTTCACCATGTATGCAATACTTCGCATAAACAGGTTATTCCAACATAAGAATATAGAATGAAATAACAGAAGGATTTCACCAAGTATAGGATATGCCGCGTATACAGGTTATTTCAACAGAATAATAAAGAATGGAATAACATAAGGATTTCACCAAGTATAGGGTATGCCGCGTATACAGGTTATGTATAGGGTATGCCGCTTATACAGGTTATTCCAATAGAATAATAAAGAATGGAATAACAGAAGTTCTCTTCATGAATAAGTAAGAATAACACCCCTTACCTTTGAAGAACTGGATATAGAAGTAGTGAAGTAGCAGAATACTCTTCTTCTTTCTCTCTATAATTTCTCTCTCAAGAGTTTCAGTGAATTCGTAATAAATAATGAAGGAATGAGTTTCTATTTATAGAAGGATGGATTGAATAGTAACTAATTCCTGAACGGTCCAGATTGATTTACTTTTAAACGGACGGTCCAGATTAAAACTTAAAGCAATGGTCCATACTGATTCACTATTAAAACTTTAAACCAGCGATCCATTTTGATTCACTATTAAACCTTCAACCAACGGTCTGAAAAATTAGCACATCTCTTTATCGAATAATATTGTACCCAAAAATAATTTAAACCGAAAAGAAATATATTGTTTGGGTGAATAGTAACTCGTGAATAGTAACTCATGAATAGTAACTCATGAATAGTAACTCTGACACGAAAAGTGTCCCGAATATCCGATTGAACAATCTAACCTCCAGACATCAATTATCATCGGAATAGATGTCGATTTCTACTAACAAAAATAATCCCAACACAATGAAACTATCAAATTTATCTTTAATCAACACGAGCTTATTCATCATTAATATTATAACTCACAATATTTAACAACCAGGTTGTTCCCAGGAAAGAGGGGGCTTTTCAATAAGGATTTTTCCCTATTGGCGCGCAATTAGGTGACCAAACCTCTCCTTGACAGAACTTCTAGACATTGTAAATATTGCAATTTAATAATATGAATAACTTTGTCGTCTCAATTATTGATTTAATAAAATAACATATTATGTACATGATATTGTGACAATAATCGATCAATAATATGAGAGATATGATGCAGCAATTACTGTAGCAATAATTGATTAAAACTGAGTGACTTCTCACATAAGCATCAATAATCAATACCGTGTGCTACTATGCAACCACGCATATTTTACCACTGATTATTTTATAACAACTTGCTTACTTTGCAAAATTTTCACATATCACCCTTAACTTTAACCTTTATCAATTTAACCATTTACTAAATAGAGTAATTATAAGAAAATTGAATATTTTCATATCATAAAATTCGGGGTCTCACAAAAACTCACTTTTTGATGTTTTTAATGAAAATAAACACTGTGATTTTGTTTTTCAACCAAAACAGTTAATTCAAAGCATTTTATCAATATTTATACATACTCTATCAAATTCAATAGTCAATTTATCAACTAAGCAACTAATTAACCCTTAATTTTTACGTTAAACTAAACAATATATATTCACAAAAACTCTCTGTAAAAAGAGCTTTTCTTCACAACCCATACATAATATAAATTCTTTGACTATTCTCAATTATAGCTTAAGAAAATAGTTTAACAACACTAGATTATCATATAAAATCACATACATAACAAAAAATTCAACTTCTACAAAACTTTTATGGAGAAAATTGGGAGAGAGAATACAACTATAACTTTGAAAAGGAAAACAATAATAGAGTTTAGATGATACCTTGTTTGAAGAAGATGATGGCCAACCATTTTGATTCTCAAGCTTTTTCTCTCTAATTCCCTAGCCTTTCTTCCTCTCTTCTTTTCTCTCTGTAAACTCTCTTCTCCTCTCTATTCTAATTCTATGTCTTAGAATATAACGTATAAGATATAATATATATTAATTATATAATATAAATATAAATATAACTGATATCAGTTATCCAAGTTTTGAAAACCAAAAGCCATAAGGCTTGTTTGGCTAACCACTAAAAAATAATCAATTAATCCTTATGCCTTGTTTGGTAAAACTCAATTAGAATAAAGACTCAATAGGCATTAGGCCTTGTTTGGCAAAACTGAATTAAACTCCTTTAAGTTATTTTAATAACTCCTTTATAAAAGGTTATTTGTCACACTTTTATTTAATTAAATTAATTCTAATAACAATTTATTAAATTACTTTAACACGTAAATCAATACCACAAAATTATAATTTTTATATAATTACAACTTTATTTAATCAACTAACACATCCTTTTAATTACAAACTCAAATAAAAGAATAATAATTCAATTAATCAAAACTCTCTAACTTAATAATTAAATTAAATTAGCATATAATAATTAATTTCCTTAATTATTTATTTAGCAAATAATTAACAATTATTCAACAATGAACACATCCATTAAATACTTAAATAATTCAATAAATATTTAATATAATAGTTAAAAATTCTGGAATGTTACATCATTTCCTCCTTACAAGGATTCTGTCCTCAGAATCACAACTCAAACAACACATTCGTCACATTCTCCCCTACTTACAAAGATTTTGTTCTCAGAATCGAAGACACAGATTAAACAAATAACTCAGGGTAATTCTTCATCATTTCAGCTTCAAGTTCCCACATAGCCTCTTCGACATTGTGGTTCCTCCATATCACCTTCATAGAAGGTATCACTTTATTTCTGAGCACTTGTTCTTTCCTGTCGACTATCTGGATAGGAACCTCTTCATAGGACAAGTCTTTCTCAAACTGCAATGGTTCGTACTCGATCACGTGCTTGTAATCGGTCTTATATGGTCGTAATAATCAAAGCGTGAAAAACATTATGAATATTTTGCAATTCTGGAGGTAGAGCTACCTCATAAGCCTCCTCTCCAACTTTTCGCAGCACTTCGAAGGGTCCAATAAACCTCGGGCTTAGTTTCCCCTTCTTACCAAATCGAATTTTTCCCTTCCAAGGTGAAACTTTTAGTAAAACGTAATTTCCTACGTCGAATGCACGATCTTGTCTGTGTTGATCATCATATTTCTTTTGTCTGTCTTAAGCAGCTATCAATCTTGTTCTGATGAGTTTGACAACCTCAACAGTTTGTTGTACCAGTTCTGGTCCTAACAGTTGATGTTCACCTACTTCATCCCAGCACAGTGGAGTTCTGCACTTTCTGCCGTATAATGCTTCGTAAGGCGGCATGACGATGCTTGCATGGTAACTGTTATTGTAAGCAAATTCTACCAACGGTAATTGTTCATCCCAACTTCCTATAAAATCCATGACGCATGCTCTCAGCATATCTTCCAATGTTTGAATCGTTCGTTCGCTTTGTCCATCTCTTTGTGGATGATATGCCGTACTTAAAACTCTCTAACTTAATAATTAAATTAAATTAGCATATAATAATTAATTTCCTTAATTAATTTATTTAGCAAATAATTAACAATTATTCAACAATGAACACATCCATTAAATACTTAAATAATTCAATAAATATTTAATATAACAGTTAAAAATTCTAGAATGTTACAGAATATGCGTTATAGGTGATGGTTAGAGCTGATTAAGGATTACGACTGTGAAATCTTATAGCATCCAGGAAATGGTAATGTGTTTGCCGACGCCTTAAGCAGGAAGGGTCGGAATAAATTATCGTTGTTGACTGCTCAAGAGGAGCTTATAGAAGATATGGTCAAGTTGGAGTTGGAGGTAAATTATCCAAGGGAATCGGACGAGAAATTATTTCAGGTGGAGACCCGTCCAACTTTATTGGACAAAGTGAAGGAAGCACAACTTTAATACCGGTGGATTTTATAAATAATATTAATAGTGAAAATAAAAAGGTTTGAATATTTATTTGAATATAAATATATATTTAATTTGTGGCATAAAATGTGATAATTCGAAATGAATTGAATTAAGTACGAGATAATTAAGTAATGTGGTGAAAATGATAATGAGTTAATTTAAGCTTATATGATATGCTTAGTGTGGCATAATGATGGACTAAGTAATTATTTAATTAAATTAATGAGGAAATAATTAAATAATATGATGGACTAATTACCATTATTATTAATTATTTGTTATATGCAATAACATGTATTGTGTCGCCATATAAATATTTAATACAATAAAGTTACTTAATGTATAATATATAGGATGTGATGTTAAGGATAATATTATAATGTGAATATTATTCCATGAGACTATATTATAATAATCTTAATTTATGTAATTCTACTAAACTTGAATATATGAGCCTTGTGTGGCAGAATGGTTCGTGGAGAATAAATAAAATGTGTATTTTGATTTATGGAAGGAAATAAATACTTGATATTAATTATTATTACGTTATTTGGGTGTAATTGAAATAATAAATTTTTATGGAAAATGATGGGTTGTAAGTACCCAACTAAATTATATTCGAGCCCAATTCAAATATTATTTAGACTACCCGAATGTACATGGACTATATGTGTCAGGAATAAGCATGTGAATGATATTCCTATTTGGTTTGATTATGATATATAAATGAATGAATATGCAAGTATGCTTGCATTAAGAAAAGCTGTAAAGTCCTTTGATAGAGAATAGAAACATATGTACAAGGACTTAGAATGACATGATCAAATATGTTAGGTTGATCCTACATAAGCAAAACAGCTTTGTGAAGTCCTTAAAAAGAAATAATGTACAAGGACTATAAATATAAAAAAGATCAAGCTTTTTAGGTTAATCTTATGATGTAATAGATAGGCTTGTCTGATCGTCGAAGCACTGCACCAGAAATCGTAGTCTGCCAGGAAAGTCAAGGAAAACTCAAGAGCTGTCGAGGTAGAATCGTAGTTTGCAAGACAGTAGATCTCAGAGTTCGTAGACTACCATGAGAAACAAGGAAGGATTATAGTGTGTCGAGAAGAACTTCCTCAGAGCCGTAGTTTGCTGAGAAAGTCATGTGCAGAATCGTAAAGTACACTCGGAGTCGTAGAGTCTATTGATGTCGAAGCCAAGTCAAGAATTGTAGACTACACTCAGAGTCGTAGAGTATACTAATCGTATTAGAGGCAGAGATCGTAGTCAAGCAAGATCAGATGAAGACAACAAGCACAACGACAGAAATCGTAGAGTGTCAAGATCTGATCTCGGAGTCGTAGTGTCTGCACAGCCGAAGCTGAATCGTAGAGTGTAGAACTGTGACTTCAACAGATGTGCTCACAACATCAAGGCAGAATCGTAGAGCAAACATGATTCTCAACAATTGAGCACTCTTAGAATATCCAAAGGAATGAAGCCTCTGGTTGGTACTGCTAAGATACATCCCACTCAAAGGAAACCAGAGAGCACTCAACGAATGGCATATAAGCTAACAGAAGATTTAAGCACCAACTCAATAAACATCCAGATTGAGTTGTGAAGCCATTCAAGATGAAGTCTTCCACAAGTTGATCAGAAGAAGACTTCAGTAACTGACTAAGGAAAGTCAGCAAGTACAGTAGCTGTCAAGAAACTAGAAGACGACGATCTTGAAAGCAACCAGGATCGTAGTGTTTTCTAAAAAAAGAAGGAACTGATGGAGTGTACACAAAGATACTTGTCAGCCTCTGAAGAACAAGGCTAAAGTGATTAAGCATTGGGTCAGTCCATTGATGATAAGTGAATGGGAGATCACAAGGAGAAAGCGAGCTGGACACGCCACAAATCTGAAGTGTCTTGTTATTCAGAAGGGGACAGAACAAAGAATCAAGCCATCAGTATCTGAGAGCAGTCTAAGTAAACGGAAGTGTTGAAGCACTATACAAGTAAAGGAAGAGGTGTTCTACATTAAAGATCCAATCAACACTCTTCAAGATCGTAGTGTTATCTCTACCTGTCAACGAGACACTACGATCTAGTGCAAGAAGGTATACATCAGAAATGTAGAGTTCGGTAGTCTGAAGGTTGAAGCATTGGCAACGGTTCAATCTGAAGATTGATGGTCGAACAGAGCTTATTGGAGAGCATCGATGCAGAAGGACAACCTCTGATTGAGAAATCAGAAGAAGGAAATAAAGTTGACTACCTGCCTGAGACATCAAAGTGACATATCTGACAGAGTAAGTGAAACAGTAGACTGCAGTGTCAGGAAGTCAGAAAAGGGGATGTCATGTCACATCTGTAGTTTACATCAAATAACTCGAGATTTGCGAAGTAATTCAAAAATATTTTAACGACTACTTTCCAACGGAAAGATTGGGAAGGAGTATAAATCAACAGAGCTTCAAAGATCAAGAGTTTCTGAGGATTGCAAAAGTTGCAGAATCATTGAGTTGTTAGAATGATATATCATTGACTCTACGAGTTCTACTAGAGATCAACAAGAACAAGTCTTAGTGACAGTGAGACTACATATGTGGAAGTGAAGCATCTTTGAAGAAGGACTTAATCAGACCAGAGCTTCACTCAACAAAGATGAGAATGCCACTGAAGATGGCAGCTAAGCTAAGAGCCGAGAAGGACAAGAAGATAGCATTCAAAAAAGTGGCAGAGTACAAAGAAGATCAAGAAAGCCACTCTACAGATCACCATGAACCAAAGGCTGAAAAAGAGCAGATGCAGAATTATGTCTGCAAAGCATTCAAGAAGGGTTCAGGGATTGCTAAGTGCCAGACGAAGTCTACTAAAAGCTCAGAGACTTAGCAAATCCTGATGGTGATGGTGCACAGCTGACATCAGATGAAGATGAGCAGAAAAGAGTAAAGATCAGTTGCACTAAAGAAGATGTAGTCCAGTCTCCAAGCAGAATGCCAAAAGGACTACGCCAAGCTGCTAAGTACATAAGATGTTCAAGCCTAAAGACATCTTATCAGCTCAGCACCACCACCACCACCAACAACAACAACTACAACAACAAGAAGCCAGGGCCTGAGGGGTCCTTATCCGGAGGGACTAAACGAAGTTCTAAGCCTGTTAAGCTTAAAGAGTTCCTAGGGAACTAGAGGAGTTCCAAGGCTGCTGGCCTTGAAGAGTTTTTAATGAAATGAAGTTCCAAGGCTGCTGGCCTTGAAGGAATCTTAGTGATTAAGGGTGCTGCCCTTCCTTAGTGGAAATCCTGCTAGTTGAAAGCAGAAGAGTGGATTAGGAGCTTGAGTCTCTAAACCACTTAAAATCCCTTATGTCATTTACTTTATGTCATTTACATTATGTACTTAACTGCTATAACTGCTACGTATGTATTAACTACTTACAACTTAACTAACTATAAGAACAATGTTTGTATGATTATGAATATATCAATGAAGGGGAACTTTCACTTATTCCGCCGTGCTTGAAAAGATTCTTAAGTTTGTCATATATGCTAATTCATTAGCAATACAAAATAAAAGTGAAAAGAATTTGAAATAAAAAGGAAACCCCCCTTCTAGATCTATTGTGTGCCTACTGGGAACTAACAATTGTTATCAGGGCAGGTTCTCATACTATATTCAAAAGCTAATCTCTTTGAGTCTGATCCTAGGCACAAATATTGTTCTAAACTTAGTTTAGTAGTAAGTCACTTGTTATATGCAGATGAGCTCATACGTTGGAAATATTGTGAATAGGTAAATGTGTATATACACCTGAAGCTGCTCAGATTGGTCCATGCTCTTGATTGCCATATCAACAAGACCAATCCTTGCCCACGGTCAATCTTGTAGTCTGAAGACCAAGCTAGGAAGCTCAAGAAACATCAACAGAAAAAAGTAAAACATCCACAAGTCTGAAAAGATGAAAAGACCATACGCTAAGAAATGCTTTCTCAAAGAAGAAAGAAGAACTTCTCAAACATGTATCTGGCCAACCAGCAGCTGGATGTAAACTGTGTGAACTCAAGGATGTCAAAGAACTAAAGATGCTGAGATTCTCTTAGCTTACATCTTCAAGACCACGACTGATTGATTGAAGGCCAACTGGAGCAACAAGCTCTCAGGACCAAATGTGAAACTATGCACATCGATGCCTACCCTCAGTATATCTAAGCTAAATGACTGTTAAGAAACTGGCAGTACAAAGGTACGGTTCCTCACTAGTATAAATGTGTACATCATGTTTCAGATCCTTATGCACTATAACAGAGGTTGGAATCTCAAATGCTTACAAACTTTCTCTCCACCCAAGTTTTAGGTTGAAGATGATATCTTGAAAGAAATCTGAAACAGGTCATAAGCGTGTCAAGATTTGAATTAATCTTATGGAGTAATCTTTGTTGATGGGTTAGTATGTATGTACAAACCTATGTTCTAAGTGTTTGATAACACACATAGTATGATCAGTTCTGCAAGAGTATCTTGAAGATTCGTAGAAACTGATCACCTCTATGAATCAACTAGATAAAAATAAGTAATAGTGTTGATTCTTACTCTGTGAACATTTAAACTCTGTGAACATAACCAAGCAAATGATGAAACCATCAAAGGAAAAGAATGTTTTATTAAAATGGCAAATCTTACACACACTCACCATCATACATCTCAAAATGCATTATCTAAATTAGTTACATGCATGAATATGATTGCTGGTGATCAATATGATGATTATTCAAATATATGATTAACAAGGTTTTAGAAAACTAACTTAGCAGGACCCATTTAATTATGGGTACCAAAAATAGAAATGTATCTAACCTGCAAGTACCTGGTATATCTGGCCACACTAAGGAATTCTGAAGTAGAGGACTTCAGTCAAGAAAGATTAAACCAGCAGAAGGCTTAAGACTGTTCAGAAATGATTCTGATAAAATTCCTATATGTCAAAGCTTGCCCTTGAAGACCTGCTGAGCTAATCTAAATGAAGTTCACATGGCTGCTGTCCTTATATGGAAGCAGGCCACTCAACCAAAGATGGAAAGGGTCTTATATGCTTAATCATGCAAAGCATGTCATAAGAAAAGAATCCTCAAGGAAGCTCACCTCAGAGGATCATCGAGCATCAAACATGAGGAACTCATTACGAGAGCAGAACTCTTAGAACAAACTGACAAGGTAGACTACGTTCGTAATGCTGTCAAAGGATCGTAGAATGATCAATCCTGAAGATACTCGTTTCTATGACACAAGAAGATTTGATGACTTTAATCAGAATGAGATATGCATGGCTGCCTTCTGCTACACATGAAAAAGAAGAACTTATGTCTCTATGAGAAGACAATATCAACTATGGGGGAGCAGTAATCTGCTAACAGAATAACAGCTTTAAAACATTAGAGATATACTATGAAGCAATGCACCAGTTACAGAGTCCCAAAACTTTGTGGCTAACGAATCAAATGAAGATCCATAGTCAGTAGGAACGTCTTAAAATGTACTACTGATAACCAGTCAACCACCCAACTCAAAATCATGGAGAGCCTACGATCAAACATATAATCGTAGTGTAAGAGTAGGAGGAAACCACGAATACAACCAATGCAAATGTCTAAAGGTGGTAGAGGATCTCCCCAGTAGAAAAGGTCAAATGATATATCACTGCAAATCACTTCTAAAGTTTTTTCATCTGAAAAGTGCCTCAAGGACAAACCTGACCCTTAGTTCACTCTAAGAGGTTGGCCCTTCCTGAGCTACCTTAACCCAGAAGGAATGCTTAGTAAAGTTCATCTCAAGGACCAAGACAGTCAACGATCGTAGAGTAGAGGTTAAAGAGAACTCAATGATCATAGAGCAACCTCAGTGATCGTAGAAGCAAACTCGATGATCGTAGTCTTACCAGAGAATATCCTAGCTCATAAGGAGCTTGGAAGAATTGGATACTTGCTCAACTACTCAGATTGTGTGAAGATAAATACGAACACAGTTTGGAAAGACATCATGCAAATGCACCTCAGAACTTAAGTGCCTAAACTGACTTGGGGTACATCAGTGATCAAGCTATGCAGTTTTAAGATGAGGATTAGTGTCAAAACCATCCACTTCAGCATCTCTTAGAAAAAGATCGTTGAGTCAACAAAGGAAAACGTAGAGTCCATAGCTACCTCACCGGGATACTTTACGAACCAAAAAGGTCAACGGTCAATCCACGTTAGTAATGCTTATTCTCTTAAAAGGAATATAAAACCGAAAAGGTTATGGGGAGTTACAGCTTATTACTGGGCATCGTGCAACCAATGGCTAGTTAACACATCACAGCGTATGCAGAGTCAGAAGGGACTGCCATAAAGACAAATTCAAAATCTGTAAACAGTTATCAAAAATTGTCGAACCTCTTTCCCTCCAAGTTTCAAACCCTAGAATCCTCTTCTAAGAAAGAATCTGTTAACCCTCCAAAGCATTGCCCAAATCACATTCATCGATCTCTCAAAGGACTCTCTAAATCAAATACCCATATTCTTTGAACTCTTCAAATGGTAGATTGGCGAGTAATCACTGGCATTCAGCTAGGAACCAAGTCGTTTGAGAAATCCAAAAAGAAGTTCAGAGACATTCTTGAACTTGCAAAGAAAGCTGGATTCTCAGAATGTCTTGAGGCAAGCACTCGAGTATACTCTGAGCTGGTTAAGGAGTTTTACTCAAACACATCCATAAATTTTAGAACCCTTTCTACCAAGGTCAAAGGTCAGTCTCTAAAACTGAAATCATCTAATATCAATCAATGTTTAGGCTTTCCTGACCAAGGACTGAAAAGCCTTGATGAGATTAACACTGAACAAGCAAAGAAAATTATGGGGTACCAAAGAAACCCTAGTCTGAAGGACATGAAGAAAAAGGAGTTTCCAGAAGAATTCGAGTTCCTTGCCGAGATAGTTGGAAAATGTATACTATACAAGGACACTGTGCTTGATCAACAACTGAAGATTATGTCTACAATATGTCTGAAGAAGCAAATAAACTTTGGAGCTATCTTGTTCGATTAAATCTCCAAATGGGTGGAAAAGGCTGAGATGAAGAAGTCTACAGATAAACCCCTCACAAAGGTTTTTCATGGAAGACTATTGAGCATTGTGCTAAAGAAGAAACTGGGAGGCAAGATCAGGGATGATGAAGGAGATCCTCTGAATGTTCACAAAGTAATGTCTCCACAACTGTTTGTGAACTGGAAGAAGAACCCAAAAGAAAATAGGAGGTTAATAACAACTGGGAGCAGCAGAAAGAACTCTGCGAAGAAGAGGAATGCGAAAGAGGTGAAAAGCTCTGAATCTGGTGAATCTGTACCAATAGCAACCACACCAAGAAGTCTCTCCACAGAAGACAAGGATGAAGATGAAAAGGTCTCAACTGCAAAAACCCCAAAGAGAAAGAGTAACAGATTACTCCAAGGGCCATCAAAAAAGAAAGCAAAGCTGATAAAGAAGTCAGCTCCAGTTCCCAAAGAAAGTCTATCTTCCAAGGATGAGAGCACAGAGTCAGAAGATGAGAAGGGAAATGAAAGTCTCAAGATTGAGTCCCCAAAGAGTAAGTTTGAAGAATGTACAAGTCCTATGGCTAACTCTCAAAGCATCCACTCTGATGATGAAGAAAGGTTGCAAGTTGACACAACTGCATCTCCTATTAAAAATGCTCAAATAAGCTCACTTGATGGTTCTAAAGATGTTGAGTCCGAAGAAGAAGGACCTTCCCCTGCTAATGCTGAACATCAAGGAAGCTTATCTGGTGACTCAAAGGCTTTAGATTCTGAAGAAGAAGAAGAAAAGTCTGACTCTCCTATAGCTGAACCTCCAAGGAGAATAAAGAGCAACAGACTACTTGCTAAATCTGTCCCAAAGAAGCAAGGTGAACACTCTACTGCAATCATTGAAGTGAGTGATGATGAATCTGAGACCAAGGAAAAAGATGCTGAAGAAAGTACTAGTGATGAAAATCAGCAAGAAGAACTCACTGATGAATCTGATGAAAGAAGTCAGCATGATTCAAGCTCAGAAAGTGAAGAAATGGAGAAAGATTCGAGCTCTACAAATCAGGAATTAGAGGAACCAGCAGACTATCATGTGCTCTCTCCAGGAAGAATTTGCAGAAGAATAGTGGTGGAAGTCTTTGATGAACCACCAGTTTCACCACCAGCAAGATGGATAAGCCATGAAAATGAACAACTCAGAGTTGTAAGAATGACTACAAATGAGGTGTTTAACAACTAAAAAAATATGGAGTTAGATTGCACAACAACACTGTACAATCCTGATGATCTTCTGATGAGATGGTTCTTCTCGTGGATGCCTTGGTTAAAAGCATATACTGATAAAGATGAGAGCTACTTTAGCTGGTGCTACTCTTAGTTTCCAAATCTGGAGCTGGTATCACAAAACTTCCCAAGAGTAAAGAAGTTTTCAACCATGATGATCAAAGACCAGCCCCACTACAAAGTCTACCGACATGCTGACAATCATTATATTCCTTATGATCATAGAGTGGACTCTGATGGAAAAAGGAATATGGCCAAGGAGCTGATCGTAGAGTCTATTCACTCTACCAATGATGTTGATCAAGTTCAAAACAAGAAGACCTTCTCGGCCCAAGCACTGTTACCCGACATTCCTTCATCCTCCAATAGTGATTGGTACTCAACAATTGTTCAGATTCTCAACGCTTTTGAAAAGCTGTCCAAAGATGAAAATTGTTGAGTCCAATCAGGTGTTCAACAAGAGGATGCCCAACCAGATGACCAAATTCCCATGGAGAATGAGCTATTGAAGAATTTTAATGAGCTAATTGAGAAGATATCTCAAATCAATGAAGAGTCAAAGATGTTGAAAGCAACATGAGATAATTCAGCTCAAGACAGACTTCAAGCCACTATGACTGATGTATCTTTCAGAATCAAAGAGAAAGATCAAATTTATCTAAAGGCCATACATGATCAGAAGGCAAAAGCTCTACGAACACAGAAGGCCAATAAAGAGCAAATTCAAGTCCTCTTTGACAAGATTGACAACCTGAATCAGTCTTTCTCCATACAACTTGAGCTGAGCCAACAAGAACTCAAGATTAAAGTTGGTAACTCCTCTTATCTGATGGAGCAACTTATGTCTAACATTGAACACATCTCTCAAGTGATTAATGACAAAAAGTGGGAGAAACAGAGGCATAGAAAGAGGCATTCAAGGAAGAGCAAGGAGAGCAGAAGAAAAGAAAACAAGAAGGCCACGAGAAAGGAAAAGAAGAAGAGGCATTCCATGAGACTATATTAATATAATCTTAATTTATGTATTTCTACTAAACTTGAATATATGAGCCTTGTGTGGCATAATGGTTCGTGGAGAATAAATATAATGTGTATTTTGATTTATGGAAGGAAATATATTTGAAGGAAATAAATACTTGATTTTAATTATTATTATGTTATTTGGGTGTAATTGAAATAATAATTTTTTATGGAAAATGATGAGTCGTAAGTACCCAAATAAATTATATTCGAGCCCAATTCAAATATTATTTAGACTACCCGAATGTACATGTATTATATGTGTCAGGAATAAGCATTTGAATGATATTCCTATTTGATTTGATTATGATATATATATGAATGAATATGCAAGTATGCTTGCGTTAAGAAAAGCTGTAAAGTCCTTTGATAGAGAATAGAAACATATGTACAAGGACATAGAATGAATTGATCAAATGTGTTAGGTTGATCCTACATAAGCAAAACAACTTTGTGGAGTCCTTAAAAAGAAATAATGTACAAGGACTATAAATATAGAATAGATCAAGCTTGTTAGGTTGATCTTATGATGTAATAGATTGGCTTGTCTGATCGTCGAAGCACTGCACCAGAAATCGTAGTCTGCCACAAAAGTCAAGGAAAACTCAAGAGCTGTCAAGGCAGAATCGTAGTCTGCAAGACAGTAGATCTCGGAGTTCATAGACTTCTAGGAGAAACGAGGAAGGATCATAGTGTGTCGAGAAGAACTTCTTCAGAGCCGTAGTCTGCTGAGGAAGTCATGTGCAGAATCGTAGAGACAGCCTGGCTACGAGCCGACCGAGCATCTGTCGAAGCCAAGTCAAGAATCGTAGACTACACTCGGAGTCGTAGAATCTATTGATGTCGAAGCCAAGTCAAGAATCATAGACTACACTCAGAGTTATAGAGTCTACTAATCGTATCAGAGGCATAGATCGTAGTCGAGGAAGATCATATGAAGACAACAAGCACAACGACAAAAATCATAGAGTGTCAAGATCTCGATCTGAGTCAGAGTGTCTTGCATACAAAAAGTGAATCATAGAGTGTAGAACTGAGACTTCAACAGATGTGCTCACAACGCCAAGGCAGAATCGTAGAGCAAACACGATTCTCAATAATTAAGCACTCCCAGAATATCCAAAGGAACGAAGCCTCTGGTTGGTACTGCAAAGATACATCCCACTCAAAGGAAACTAGAGAGCACTTAATGAATGGCATGTAAGCTAACAGAAGATTTAAGCACCAACTCAATCAACATCCAGATTAAGTTGTGAAGCCATTCGAGATGAAATCTTCCACAAGTTGATCAGAAGAAGACTTCAGTAATTGATTAAGGAAAGTCAACAAGTACAGTAGCTGTCAAGAAACTAGAAGACGACGATCTTGAAAGCAACCAGGATCGTAGTGTTTTCTAAAAAAAGAAGGAACTGATGGAGTGTACACAAAGATACTTGTCAGCCTCTGAAGAACAAGGCTAAAGTGATTAAGCATTAGGTCAGTCCATTGATGATAAGTGAATGGGAGATCACAAGGAGAAAACGAGCTGGACACGCCACAAATCTAAAGTGTCTTGCTGTTCAGAAGGGGCCAGACCAAAGTGTCAATCCATTAGTATCTGAGAGCATTCAAAGTAAATAGAAGTATTGAAGCACTGTCCAAGTAAAGGAAGAGGTGTTCTACATTAAATTTTCAATCAACACTCTTCAAGATTGTAGTGTTATCTCTACTTGTCAACGAGACACTACGATCTAGTCCAAGAAGGTATGCATCAGAAATGTAGAGTTCGGTCATCTGAAGGTTGAAGCATTGAAAATGGTTCAATCTGAAGATTGATGGTCGAACAGGGCTTATTGGAGAGCATCGATGCAAAAGGACAACCTCTGATCGAGAAATCAAAAGAAGGAAATAAAGTTGACTACCTACCCAAGACATCAAAGTGACATATCTGACAGAGTAGGTGAAACAGTAGACTGCAATGTCAGAAAGTCAGAAAAGGAGATGTCATGTCACATCTGCAGTCTACATCAAATAACTCGAGATCTGCGAAGCAATTCAAAAAGCTTTTAACGGCTACTTTCCAATGAAAAGATTGGGAAGGAGTATAAATCAACAGAGCTTCAAAGATCAAGAGTTGCTGAGGATTGCAAAAGTTGCAGAATCGTTGAGTTATTAGAATGCTATATCGTTGAATCTACGAGTTCCACCAAGGATCAACAAGAACAAGTCTTAGTGACAGTGAGACTACATAGGTGGAAGTGAAGCAGCTTTGAAGAAGGACTTAATCAGACCAGAGCTTCACTCAACAAAGATGAGAATGCCACTAAAGATGACAGCTAAGCTGAGAGCCGAGAAGGACAAGAAGATAGCATTCAGAAAAGTGGCAGAGTACAAAGAAGATCAAGAAAGCCACTCTACAGATCACCATGAACCAAAGGTTGAAAAAGAGCAGATGCAGAATCATGTCTGCAAAGCATTCAAGAAGGGTTCAAGGATTGCTAAGTGCAAGACGAAGTCTACCAAAAGCTCAGAGACTTAGCAAATCCAGATGGTGATAGTGCACAGCTGACATCAGATGAAGATGAGCATAAAAGAGTAAAGATCAGCTACACCAAAGAAGATGTAGTCCAGGCTCCAAGCAAAATGCCAAGAGGACTACACCAAGCTGCTAAGTACATAAGATGTTCGAGCCTAAAGACATGTTAGCACCTCATCACCACCACCACCACCAACAACAACTACAACAACAAGAAGCCAGGGCCTGAAGGGTCCTTTTCCGGAGGGACTAAACGAAGTTCCAAGCCTGCTGGGCTTGAAGAGTTCCTAGGGAACTAGAGGAGATCCAAGGCTGCTAGCCTTGAAGAGTTCTTAGTGAACTGAAGTTCCAAGGCTACTGGCCTTGAAGAGTTCTTAGTGAACTAATGTTCCAAGGCTGCTAGCCTTGAAGGAATCTTGGTGATTCAGGGTGCTGCCCTTCCTTAGTGGAAATCCTGCTAGTTGAAAGCAAAAGAGTGGATTAGGAGCTTGAGTCTCTGAACCACTTAAAATCCCTTATGTCATTTACTTTATGTCATTTATATTATGTACTTAACTGCTATAACTGCTACGTATGTATTAACTACTTACAACTTAACTAACTCTAAGAACAATGTTTGTATGATTATAAATATATCAATGAAGGAGAACTTTCACTTATTCTGCTGTGCTTGAAAAGATTCTTAAGTTTGTCATATGCTAATTCATTAGCAATACAAAATAAAAGTGAAAAGAATTTGAAATAAAAAGGATCTATTCAACCCCCCCTTCTAGATCTATTGTGTGGCTACTGGGAACTAACAATATGTATTTAAATATGTGCCCTAACTAAACTTAGGTAACAACATTAAGTCATTCAAATTGCATTTATGAGCCAAAAAAGGAATTAACCTTGGTAAATGAGGTCCATTTTACTGATAAATAAGAGAGCAATATGGTTTGTCCCAAAATCAGTGTCCCATTTCATTAAGTAGCCGTAATAGGCCATTGGCCTAGCCTATCTCTTCCTTGCACAAACTTAGTGAATTGCAATGATGGATGGGGAATGGCTTGAATAGTATTTCAATACAACTTTCCACCAAATCTCCATTGTTCATCATCTTCTTCTTCTTCCTATTAGATTAAAACATTAGGCAAAGCCATGATTTGGGTAATAAATTCTCTATAAATGGAAACCATTCTCTTCATTCTTCAAGTTGCCAGAATTTTTGATAATCCAAATTGGAGAGTGAGTGCTGTTAAAATTGGAAGAGAAATCTTAGTTAGAAACCTAGAATTAACTTCAACAGAGGTAATATTCTAAACCATGTTCTTAATTTAAAGTTTTTACAAATTCTTAGAAATGTCTTGAACTACTTAATTGAGTTGGAAATTGATATCATGATGCTATCTGATTTGTATGGAGTCAATGTGGCTGTTCAGAGTATGCTAAATTGAATGGGTTTATGTTTGGGTTTTGAGTTCTGCAGAAGCAGAACCATGTTTGGGTCTGTGCCGAAGTGGCATGGTCGCGCACCACTTTCCAATACAAACCCAGCGCGGCCGCGCTGCCTGCCAGTCTTGAATTCCAATTTTTGTTTGCCTTCTGATATTCTGAGAAAGTTTGGTTAACATTAATATGAATATAAATAGGTATTACATATGATCCAAGTTTCCTTTGCATGACATGATTTGTTTTGGTTTGCTTAAAGCTTGATTTAGTAGCATTTTTTAAAGAAAAGTTAGAAGTCAAAAATAAACTTGATGAACCTTGTGTCTTTTGAGTTCTGACCTTTTGAGCAAGTGTATGTGACTTAGTTATGTATACAAATGAGTATGAAATGTGAATTCACATTTGCTTTGCATGTTTAGTTGGTTTAACATGAGATTTTCTAGAAATACTTAGAAGATTAAAAACCAACTTTGTTGAAAACTACCCTACTTGCTTTCTGATCTTTTGAGCAAGTATAATAGGACACTTTACACCTTTAAGAATGCCTAATATGTTCACCCATCTAGTTAAACATGATATGAACTTTTTCAACATGGTTTAAAAGTAAATTTTCAAGTATACGGCTATGTCAACTATGTATAAATGAGTTGAATGACTTTGAACATGAGTATTACCAATATATGTAACATCCTTATGTGGTTTAATGGTTAACATAATAGTTCTTTTATAAATAAACTTATTTAGCTTTGATTAAAGAGAAGTTTCCAAATAAAACCATAACTTGTGAAAGTAAAAGAAAATGATCATGACAGGCATCGAACCTAGTCCAAGACCCCTTAAATATGTGTCTCTGATATGTATTAGTATTCTGGTATGATAAGAATTAACTTGAGTAATTGAAAACTCAGTTCTGGTCTAATCAGGGAGAAGCGTTGTCGCGCCACTCCAATGTCAAAATGCAGCGCGGTTGCGCCACACTGCAGAACCATCTGACTATTTTATTTGTAAACTTAACCTTGTAAGATGTGTATTATACTGTTTTAAGCTACAATACATGATTAAGTTGATGTTTTAAGTGTTTGAACATACAATGGAGGTATGCCATCAAGATTGCAAAACTTTCTAAAATATTTCTAAATGAATCTTTCCAAAAGCAAAGACATTGTCGATTATATAACTACATGGTTCGATAGTATACCAAGATGTGTTTAGATTGTATATCAAAGATAGGACTGAAAATATATGTTTAGCATATATGATGGAACATGTGTATAATACATGTGTGAAATAGTGGGATTATGTACTACAATTGTATAACTAATGTGTGTGTGTGTTGTATATATATATATATATATATATATATATATATATATATATATATATATATATATATATATATATATATATATATAGGATAATATAAGACTTTGTAGTGACGTTAAGCTTTAGACTTGTAATCTACATGAGAGGTAAAAGTTCCCTAACTTACACAACTTTGGATATTGTGTAAGTTTAAATTGTTGTTACATCAACTACATATTTGAGCAAATACAACTATTGATTGTATAATCATTTTATTGAATAACTCTTGTGTTATCAAAATTCTTGGAAGTTATTATTCATGCTCTTGAATTGAAATTACAATTATATTCTTGAAATCATGTTATATGCCTTGAACTTGCGAATCGTTCTTAAGTGTATTGAGAAAAGGTGTCTAAGCCATTTGATTCGGCTAGAACATTATCTATGGATTTGAAAAGCTATCCAAACTAATTGACTTGGTGCGGACTCATATAAATTGTTAAGATGAACAACCCTCTTAGAAGGGGAAATTTTATATTATCGGGGAACCGACGTGTGCACAAACAACATGTTTAAATGTTATGCATAACGTAGGGTACTATGGGCTGATCACCTAGTTTACTTTTTTTTATTGGATTATCAGTGAAATATTATTAATTCTAGCAAGAGTTCTTTGTCCATAGGGACTGCTCAGTATTAAATCTTATTTATTGGAAATGTCGGAACCTTTGAATTCTTTTGGTAATATTTCAGTCTATAATGACTTTTTGTTTACAATTCAAAGAACAGATTTGGGACTATTAATGCTTCTTTGCTTACAACATTATTTCTTTAAATTCTTGAGCTATCATTTATCTTTATAGTTATGCTTGTTCACCCTTATTATTATATACTTGCTGAGAAAATTTGTTGCTCATTCTTGCTTCCCTTAAATATTTCAGTTAAGACGGAACATGATGAACCTTCAAGCCAGGATAAAGAAAAGGGCAAGGCTATGGAGTAGTCTTAGTCCCCTATGATTAGAATAAAATCTTTATGTTGTAATACAACCTTTTTACGGTTATATACTAAGACTTAATTATGGTTTATGTATTAAGTATGTTATATTTTGAGTTATGTGTTGTGTTAGTTACGTTTGCGAGACTTGGGACGAGAATAATTATATTATATCAATGTAAATTATTCTATTATTTTCGTTGCTTAAGTTATTGGCATGTTAGATCATGAAGCACCAGATTTGAGATAGAGGTATCTGAATTTGGGGGTGTCACAACAACTCCAATATGAGAAGTGTGGAAAAATAAGGAAAGGGTGTTTGATGGTGAAGAAGTAAAATTCAAGGTTGATACCGAAGGGTTGTTCAAGTTCAAAGAGAGAATTTGGGTACCGCTAGTACCGGAAGTCAGAGAGGAAATTTTGAACGAGGCTCATAGCTTGAGATATCCAATTCACCCTGAAAGTATGAAAATGTACCAGGATCTTCGACAACACATTTGGTGGCCAAATATGAAGAGAGAGGTCACAGAGTGTTTTGCTAGGTGCCTAACCTGTCAGAGAGTCAAAGCAGAACATCAGAGACCAAGTGGTTTGTTACAAACATTGGAAATACTAGAATGGATGTGTGAGCATATCACTGTGGATTTAGTGGTAGGTCTTCCAACAACTCAAAAAGGCTATGACACGATATAGGTTATTGTGGATCGATTGACGAAATCAGCACACTTCTTGTCAATCAAAATTAGATTTAATCTAGATTAGTTGGCTAAATTGTATGTTAAAGAGGTTATTTCAAGGCACGAAGTTCCATTTTCAATTGTGTTGGACCGAGATATGCGGTTCACATCAAATTTCTGGAAGAGTTTGCATGAATGCTTGGGAACGTAGTTGAGAATGAGCACGTCATACCATCCTCAAACCGATGGCCAGAGCGAAAGGATGATCCAGACATTGGAAGATATGCTAAGAGCTTATGTCATGGATTTCAAAGGAAATTGGGATAACCATTTACCTTTAGTCTAGTTTGCATATAATAACAACTATCATGCAAGTATTGGTATGCCACCTTACGAAGCGTAGTACGGAAGGAAGTGAAGAACTCCACTATAATGGGATGAATTCGGTGAAAGATAACTGTTGGGACCGAAACTGGTACAACAAACTGTCGAGATTGTTAAAGTAATCAGGGCTAGATTGTTAGATGTTCAAGACGGACAGAAGAAGTATGCGGATCAACACCGACAGAAACGAGAATTTGATGTCAGAAGTTTTGTTTTTCTGAAAGTATCTCTCTAAAAGGGGAAGATAAGATTTGGGAAGAAGGGTAAGATGAGTTCGAGGTTTATTAGACCCCCACCCCCATCCTTCTTAAAAAAAATAATATTCAGTGATTATATATACACCTCACCCTCCCACCCCGCCCACCCCCAACCCCCTCCTTCCCAAAAAATAATATTTAATGTTTGTACTAGTAAGTTTTAAGTTGCCAATAATAATAACAGAAATTGCAGAATATTATGGTCATTTTAGAAAAAAGGTTGAGGTTATTTTTGTCTAATAATTTTTAATCTCAAATGGTAGAGATTATAATACCAGATAGAACATGGTATTAAATAATCCACATCTTAAACTATTTTATAATTCCGTGACTAATAGTCCAAAATTCAAATTTAAAAACAAACATGACACTTAGAATTAATAATTTTATCCTAAATGTAATCTTTGCAAATAAATATAACCTAAGAATATGTGTAAAGATAGACAAAAACATTCACATTTTCTTTCTCTTTCTATGTTTACTTTTTCATATTTATTTATAAGGCAATTGAACTCGAAAAAAAAGAAGAAGTAATTCTATGAATACATCAGATTTTCTCACTCATTTCCGCACCTGCTTGGAGTTTTAGGTGCTTCGAAAGCATTTATGACGCCCCGATTTGTTTAAATTATTTGAGTTTTGGGATCTTTTTATTCTTTTTTTCTTATTTTTAAAAAAAGTTTATTTAACCTCCCGTGTGAAAGATACCTTTTTAAAATTAGTGGAGAACACTTGTGAACCAGGTCCATCTTCTTTTTTAGTCAATGAAATATGGTTATGGCTATGGCCTATGATAATGGAGATGGGGCCAAATAAATAGAAAGCAATTACTATACAGCTATATGAGTACAACAATACTCATGTTAGGTTATTTTCCAGAATTTAATGTCCTTATCTACGGTTAGATCGAGGGAAAAAAAAGAATGGAATAAAAAAAATAATATATTTAATTATTATTTTGAAGGATAAACTAATCGAATTGAATGAATATTCATCATATTCTTTTAATTTTTATTTGATGTAGAAGGCGGTGGAATAAAATTAATTCTAATAAAATGAATATATGTAATAATTTTATCATTATAATACACTATCTACCAACAATTATTATCATTATAATACAACACATACTGTTCGGGAGCATTTTACCGACCTCCACGTAGACCGAAGGTCTGATGTTAGAAGGGCATTAGGAGACCATTGGACTGAAGCCCATGGAGAAGTTAGAGTTGTTCGGGTCGGTGTCCGAGTCCTTTTGGGTCAGAGCCTCACCTTAGTGGATATTCTTCGGGTTCGGTGTCCGAGTCCTTTGGGCCGGATACCTTACCTTGTCGTGTGGGGTTCGGGGTCGGGTCTTGGAGTCCTTTAGGCTGAAACCCAGGCCTGATGGCGGGATTGTTTGGGCTTGCACAGTGGGCTCTCCTGCTTGCAGAGTTTAGGATCCTGATCATAATTGAATAAGGTAATTCCAAAGGTAGTGGTTGGATTGGATTCTACTCGCACCTTTTAAGGAGATTGTGTTGGACCCGAGTTATGGTAATTATCATGACTAGGAGTCCTAATCCGACTCGGAGAAGGATTCTAAGGTGGAGAGAGTACTATAAATATAAGGCCAAGGTTATAATTAACAGGTAATACCTACTTTTGAGCACTAAACACTTAGCCTCCATTGTTAAACCTTGTGAACGACTGTACTTATTCTCACACCGGAGCTATCCCCGCACAAGACAAGTAGTCAAGCTTCTGTGTGATCTGTTATTGTGCAGGTTCTAGCGCTTGGATTCTGTGATTGGACGCGCTGGCGAAACTTGGCGTTAACATTGGCGCTAGAAGGAGGGGCTAGTGGATTTGCTTCGGGTGTATGCCGATATCTTCGCTTGGGAGCCTAGCGATATGCCAGGTAAATTTAATCAAGATTCGCTACATAGGTCGACATGATTCAAGAGGAAACCAAAGGATATGAAAAAGAAGGATCTTTGCCCCGGAAAGGCAGAGGATCATAGATGAAGAGATTGGGAAACTGCTGGAGGCGGGATTCATCTTCGAGATCGACTATCCTGAATGGCTGGCGAATGTGGTATTGGTTCAGAAGCAAAATGGGAAGTGGAGATTGTGCATCGACTACACGGATCTGAATAAGGCATGCCCAAAAGATTTCTATCCTCTACCCAACATAGACCAACTGATTGATGCCACTTCGGGGTATGGAATGTTAAGTTTCATGAACGCTTTCTCGGGATTCCACCAAATTTCGATGTGCAAGGATGACATCCTGAAGACAAGCTTCATCACTCATCAGGCTATATATGCGTATCGGAAGATGACATTCGGGTTGTTGAACGTAGGGGCAACTTATCAACGGATGATGAACTTTGTATTCAAAAAGCAGCTGGGCCTAAGTATGGAAGTGTACGTGGACGACATGATCGCGAAAAGCATGTCAGTCCGGGATCATTTGGAAGACCTAGAAGACTGCTTCGAAACGGTAAGGAAGCACAAACTGAGATTGAACCCGACCAAATGTACCTTCGGTTTGGGTTTAGGAAAATTTATGGGATACTTGGTCAGCAAAAGGGGAATCGAAGCCAACCCAGAGAAAATTGCAGCGATCTTAGACATGAGGTCCCCAAAAACATATAAGGATGTGCAGAGGTTAACGGGCCAGATAGCTGCCCTTGGAGATTCATGTCAAGGTCAGCCGAAAGATGTCTACCCTTTTTTGACACCCTCAAGGGGCCGAAGAACGAGAAAAGTTTTCAGTGGACGTCGAAATGCGAAGATGCGTTCCAAGGGATCAAAACAAAACTGTCTTCGGTACCATTGCTGATGAAACCAATCCCTTCGGAATCCTTATATTTATAATTGGTCATGAGTCCGATGGTAGTAGGTGAAAAGACCTGTAACGTAACAAGGAGGAAAGCGGTTCGGTGTACTACGCCACCACGTACTTGGTCATAGAGATCGAGCACCGAACTCGAAAAGTTCGCCTATGCCTTAATAATTGCCAGCAGGAAGCTCAGGCACTATTTCCAAGGTCGACTAATAGTGGTGTACACGGATCAACCGTTAAAGAAGATTTTGCATAAACCGGAAGTCTCAGGTCGGTTGGCCGCATGGGCGATGGAATTAACACAGTTTGCAATAGAATATCATCCCCGGACGACAATCAAAGGGCAGGACTTAGCATATTTTGTGGTAGAGTGTTCCTTTACAGAGTCAGACGTGAGCACCGTGGCCGAAACTCAACAAAGGCCGACCTCGTGGACGTTGTATGTGGATGGATCATCAAATTCCGACATTAGTGGAGCAGGGGTCATTCTGACAAGTCCCGAAGGGTTCAAAGTCCAGCAGGCGATCCGATTTCAGTTTAAGGCCACAAACAACGAAGCAGAGTATAAGGTCATCCTAGCAGGAATACGGTTGGCCCGGAGCTTGGAGGTACATAATTTGGTCATCTACAGTGATTCTCAGCTGGTGGTCAAGCAGTTGTCAGGGGATTATGAGGCTTGGGGGGCAAGAATGTCAAAGTATCTGGCCGAAGTAAAGGATAAGCTCGCATACTTCGTATCGCACAGTTGTCAAGGGGTGGATCGGTCAGATAATACGATAGCAGATGCCCTAGCGAGATTGGCAACCACCGAAGCAAGCTCCTTCAACGAATCGGTATACCTGGAGGTTCTAGAACGCACTTGATGTTCCAAAGATGTAAGTGCTAGCTCTGGACCGACTTGACTGTTGGCTCACGCCTTATATTTCCTACTTGGCAGATGGGACCCTCCCTTCGGACCGAATCTTAGAAAGACAAGTCAAACACCAAAGCTCAAACTTCGTCCTCGTTAATGGGGAACTATACCGAAGGGCTTTCAGTTATCCCCTTCTCAAATGCTTAACTCCCTCGGAAGAAGACTATACACTTAAGGAGGTACATGAAGGGATTTGTGGGGATCACATGGGGGCCAAGTCACTGGCGCACAAGATTTTGAGGTAGGGGTATTACTGGCCAACTATCTACACTGAGGCCAAGGAATTCATCAGAAGGTGTCCCAAGTGTCAGCTGAACATCACTATCCCACATCAACCTCCCGAAGAGCTGTATTCAGTCCTATCCCCGATTCCCTTTGTTGTATGGGGAATTGACATCCTAGGGCCTCTGCCGAAGGCCAAGGGACAAGTTAGCTGTGTGATCGTGGCTATCGACTATATGACGAAATGGGTTGAAGCCAAACCACTGCAGAAGATCACCGAACAAGAATGTCTGAAATTTTTCAAAGAAGGAATCATTTATCGTTTCGGTATTCCGATGGCAGTGGTCTCTGATAACGGCAGACAGTTTATGGGGTCGAAGTTCAAAGGCTTTCTGAAGGAGCTGGGAATTCAGCATCGCAAGACCTCGGTTGCTCACCCTCAGTCGAATGGTCAAGTGGAAGTGACAAACCGAACCCTGCTCAACGGGATAAAATGAAGGTTGGATGAATTGAATGGTCGGTGGCCCGAAGAGCTACTAAGTGTTTTGTGGGCATATCAGACTACTCCGAGGACAACAACCGGGGATTCTCCATTCAGACTGGCATATGGGACCGATGCACTCTTACCCGTTGAGATCGGATCCCCCACTCTTCGAGTCAGTCAATACAAAGAGCTATACAACGACGATGTGACCGAGAACAAATTTGGATCTCTTTGGAAGAGGTTCGGACTCGCTATGTTGAGGTTGGTTTGTCTCATCGCCAGAGAATGTGTCGACACACTACAACCAAAAGGTGAAGCCGAGGAGGTTTGTAGTAGGCTATTTGGTCCTCCGGGAGTCGGAGGCATCAACCCCCCAGAACACTGGCAAGCTGATGCCTAACTGGGAGGGACCTTATGAGGTGGTAGAGGTGCCGAAGCCAGGTACATACCGGCTTTGAGCAATGGATGGTTCGGAAGTAAAGAATACATGGCATGTTGGAAGACTTAGAAAATTTTACCAGTAATAGTTATGTCATTCTTTTCATTATCCATGTAACCTTTCAATCTTAAATGAAATAAATGAAAGTTTCCTTTGGAGATACTTAACTTCATCTATATTCATATGACTCTTAATACTCGAACGGATAAACTTCGGACACAATCCGATCAGAAGGTTCGGAAAGACACCACTGATCGAGATAAGTCACGAGTATAACTGATCGAGAAAACTATAAATTTTTTATTCACACAAGCTTCGGGCACTATCCGATCAAGAGGTTCGGAAAGATACCACTGATCGAGATAAGTCACAAGTATAACTGATTATAAAAATTTATAAGCAAAAATATTCTATTCATACTTTGAAAATTTTACAAAACCCGATCGCTTACGATTCGGGCGAAGTACAAATAAAAAGTAAAATAGAAGAAGTACAAAAATTTTACAAAGTCTTGAAAAGGCTATTCGGGAGGAGGATCATCGCCGGCTTCGGATTCGTCATCCGATGAGTCGAGGAGGGAGATATCGAGCCCAGCAGCTATCGGCTTCGCCCGAGCCTTTTCCCGATAAGCTTCATACCGTTCACTAAACTGGGCCATGACCTTATCATTCAAGGCATCAGACTCTTCATACTCGGCAATCGCCTGCTGCTGGGCCTCGGTGAGCTTCTCAGGAAAGGAGTTGGCTTCAGCGGTTAAGCTGGTGTTTTCCCGCATAACATGCATCATTTTGGCCATCATTTCTGAAAACTTCTCCTGCAGGGCGTCGACAGCCTTTTCCCGATCCTTGGCCTCCCTGGACAGGTGATCCCTCTCCTCCAGAAGTAAGGCATATTTTTTCTCGAGCTCCTCAGCACGACGATCAGCTCGTGCCGTCTTGTTTCGGGTCTCGGCATGGAGATCCCGCTCCTTCTTTAGGTCTGAACGCAGACCACCAATCTCAGCTTTGAGTAGTTGTACATCCATCCTCAGTTGAACTTCCTTTTTTGTGGTTCGGGCAAGAGGAGGGATGGCCTGAGCGAGTATAGCGTTGGCCTGCAGCAAGCTTATACATCAGCACTCGAAGTAAAAGAACAAGTTTATAACAACAAGCAAATTAAAACTTAGAATTACCTGGCACTGGGCGCGGACATAGGCGACTAGGTACTCTTCGGAAGAGAAACCCTTGAACCGCTCGTCATCACCCGATAGTTTGAAGTGATCGAAGAGGGTGAAGGGGAACACTTCTGAAGGACTTTTCGGCCAACAGGTGGTTGGCAATCCATGGGAAGAGCTCGGTCCGGAGGTGGGAGTGGCGGTGGTGACGGGATCGACAACAACAACTTATTGTTCGTGCTGTTGTTCAGAATACTCGGTTAGTCGGGGTTTTTTGGATTGAGGTTCGAGAGGAGCCTCCTCAGTGTCCTCCAAATCCTCGATCACTTCGGCTTGAGGGGCGGGTGGAGGTGTTGGTTTTGACGCGGCTGAAGAAGGGACCTTGTGGGGGACTGTGGTGGATGGCTTGACAGAAGGTTTCCCAGTCTTCTTCAACATGGCCATCTTCTCAGCCCGACCCATCTTCAAAACTGACCTGCCGGAGGGTTCGGCAACGGTGGCATCCGGGATGACAGGACCCGTCGCAGAACCAGTCGAGAGCTCAGCAATCGGGATGGTCTCCCCTTCGTCCCCATCATCAGTAATGGGGAAACGGATTGATCCGGTTGGAATTGGTAGGGGGGTTACAGACTCATTGGTCCCCTCGGGCTTGAAAATGGTTACTGCACATAAGAGAATGGGTTAAGGAATAAAATATCAGAAGGTAAAAAAGGGAAGTTAAGAGGGGAGATACTTACGCCCGTGTTTGTATAGCCAGATCTCGTTGGACAATACCCCCAGATTCCATGAAGTTCGGCTCCACCTTTTGTAGAATTCTTTGAAGGCATCAGCTCGGTCCTTCGGGAATTTGGATACTTTGGCTATAGGATCCTCGGGTTGAGCCCAGTGAGGAAGGAGCTGGAGGTCGAGGCCCTTGACGAAGAACCACTTGTCGTGCCACCCCTTGTTGCTCGAAGGGGTCTTGACAGCGACCGATTGAGTGGGTCGTTTGTTTAACTGCCGAAGGCCGGGTTATTTTGACCCGCTGACGGTGAATAAAGCGAAGAAGAAATCAAGGCCCGGAGTGATCCCCACCTCCTGGCATAGGGATATGAAAGACACAAGGTGAATGTACGAGTTCGGCACGTGTTGGGCAAACCCGATGCCTACGAAGAATAGGAAAGAAGAGATGAATTCATGCAAAGGGAACCGAACCCCATACTTCAGAACGTATAGAGGAACGACCACCCATTCGCCATCGGGTCTCCAGAACATTCTTTCGCTGGAGGTGGGCACTCGAAGCTTATACTCTTTGGGAATGTTAAAGAGGGTTCGGATATCAGAAATTTGGGAGGGAGAAATGGTCGATATGGTGTTGATATGGGAAAGGTCCGCCTCGGAGTGGTAGGCATTTTGATTTTGGCCTCAAAGACTAATCGAAAGTAGTAGAAGTCCCGGGGGTGGCAAGATGTCGACAACCACCATTTGCAGAATCGACCGAGATTAGATCGCTTAAGGTGACAGAGGGAGGAACTGCTCAAGACGTGAGGAGGAGCTTTGGAATCACCATTTGAGTTGAAATTAAAGGGAGTGGGACACAAATGTGAGGTTTTGGGAAGAAAAAGGACAAAAACGAAGGTCAAAAACTAGCAGAGTAGATGAAACTGGTGAGGTTTGGAGAAGAAATGAGCTCGCCGGAAATCGCCCTTGCTAGAAAAATTAGACAAAGAGTTTGAAATTGAGAAATCTGGAAAAGTGATAATGAGTGGGAAAATGGGGTTTTTATAGGTGTAGGTGCACATTACCCAAGGGCGGCTATTAAATGCTCAAGGTGAGACCAAGCATGGAAAGGCGTGCAGTGTTTTGAGAAACGAGGACAGACCGTTTGGCTTCCCCAGACAACTCATCATTAGCTATTGTGACCTTTCGTATACCTGACCTTTCAAGTCTCCAATTATAAGTATCTTACAATCAGAGACTGGGGGGCAATGTTCGGGAGCATTTTCTCGACCTCCACGTGGACCGAAGGCCTGATGTTAGAAGGGCATTAGGAGACCATTGGCTAAAGCCCATGGAAAAGTTGGAGTTGTTCGGGTCGGTGTCCGAGTCCTTTTGGGCCGGAGCCTCACCTTAGTGGATATTCTTTGGGTTCGGTGTCCGAGTCCTTTGGGCTGGATACCTTACCTTGTCGTGTGGGGTTCGGGGTCGGGTCTTGGAGTCCTTTGGGCCAAAGCCTGTGCCCGATGGCGGATTGTTTGGGCTCCTTGCGGTGGGCTCTCCGCGCATGTAGTTTAGGATCCTGATCATAATTGAATAATGTAACTCCAAAGGTAGTGGTTGGATTGGATTCCACTCGCACCTTTTAAGGAGATTGTGTTGGACCCGAGTTATGGTAATTACCATGACTAGGAGTCCTAATCCGACTCGGAGAAGGATTCTAAGGTGGAGAGAGTACTATAAATATAAGGCCAAGGTTACAATTAATATGTAATACCTACTTTTGAGCACTAAACACTTAGCCTCCATTGTTAAACCTTGTGAACGGTATGTACTTATTCTCACACTTTAGGAGTTATCCCCCTAGCAAAGACAAGCCATCAAGCTTTATGTGATGATCGTTATTGTCGGTGTTCTAATAGCGAGATTTTTGTTATTGGGACGCTATATTAAACTTGACGTTAACACATACCAACAATTAAACATACACTTGAAGTACTTAAAAATCATTACATTCTTTGCTCTATTCTATTCTTTTAATCTAAACGCAACATTATAAAGTTAGAATCTCAAGTTATATACACTATTTATTATTATTTCTAAATTCATTTGATACTTCAAAAGTAAACTTATATAATATCACCTTTTTATTTAGGATTATAATATATTAGCAATGGTCTTAAAAACAACAAAACAGAGTCTATAAATTTAAATAACAAACTAATACAATAAATTTGTACAAATAATCTTAATGCATCCTTTTACTTTTACAAAAAAACTTGGCCATAAAATCTCGAGTTGTATCCCACAAGCCGGTAGTACCATTACTAAAGTACAAATTGGCGGGCGACTTTCATAGCATACATAGTGTCTCCACATAGTTGCCCGCATTAGATTAACAAGTTTTTATCTAAAAGCCGCCCATTTATGAGGCATGCGTGAAGAGGAAATTCTAATCTTTCAAGTTGACCAATAATTTTTTTTCTTTATTTTTTATAAAAAAAGTCTTTACATATATGAGTAAATTTTGGTCTTGATCGTACAGTATAACCTCTATAAATTAATATTGTTAAAATTGAAATTTTTTATTAATTTAAAGATTTATTATTTAATCGATAAATTAATAATTTATTAATTTAAAAAGTATTTTTCTATTCGGTGAACATAAATTTAATTACATTAAAATTATTTCATTTTATTAATGTTTATATCATACTTTTTTTGATGCAATGTATCATACTTATTAAATTAATGTATCATATTTGTGAGGATAATACAATACCTTTGGAGCCAATAACGCGAAAGGAAACACTCATAGCGTCAACAACCATTCACAAGTTTTTATTACAATTCGAGAATTCAACACCTGTGTTTTTGGACGCAACCAGAAAAATTAAGGATGAAATTCAAATTTGAATTTCAAGACAAAACAAACGAGAATAGAATCATATTTTACAAGATTACCCTAGATATATTTGTAATTTAAAAGAATTATTCATTTATGATTTTGATGGGACCATATATTTATATAAGGGTCTTTTAAAAAATTATTATTTTATCGAAATTATAAATTTATCTCATTAGCCCAAGTTTGAAAAAAAAAATATTATTTTAAATATTATTAATTTATAGAGGTTTTACTGTAGTTGCTTTTGGTAACTTTTATTTTTCATAAAACCTTGATTTTTAAGAGCAAACTTGACTATCTACACTTTCGTTTTTTTGGAAATTGATATTTTCATAATACTTTTTGTTATTTTCACATGAAAAGTATCGCTATAGATCTATAGCGACGGTTTTCATGTGAAAATATTATCTGTTGTGAATTTATTTGTTTTCCTTTTTTATTGTATATCTATTTATGGCATTTCATCATAATATTATGTAAATTTGTGATAAAATGACAATGTTAATTCAAAAATTCTATGTGGACAAGGAAATTGGACATTAAAATTAGACATGAGTATATTTGAATTTCACTTAATTATATTTTGACCCCCAATGGTGGGTAAAAATATAAATAGGTGAAGTTTAAATACATTCATATCCAATTTTTATGTCCACCTAAAAGAACTCATGTTAATTAATAATATAATAAAAGAAAGGAGATTGTGCACATACGGGTATAGTCATCCCTCATCACACATACAGTTTTATTATTTTTTTCGATAATTAAATAACTTTTTAATCCTGAATTTTCCTTAATTTTTGATATATGTTTAGAATTTAATTATTACTGAAATACTTTTTTAAAGCTCCAAATTTTAGGCCTAGACTTTAAATACTATTGAATTTTTTTTTAAAGTCTACCTAATTTTATTTTATTTATTTTAAAGTAATCTAAATAACTACTAAAAAAAAACTCAAACTTAATAGGACATTAGGACTTCTTCTTATACATGACATTTGGTCTGATTCCTGTAATGATGGCATAATATCATAAAAGTTAATAATAAATTAATAAATTAAGTTGTATGCAATTAATAAGTTAAGTTATGAAATTATTAACTACATAAAAATAATTAATATATAATTAGTGTTGCAAAATCAAAATAAAAATAAAAAATTACAGTCCTGTAAACTTTAGCGTTAAACTTATTATTCTATTATAATTTTATTCTATAAAATAGTCCATTAATTACTAGCATACAATAAATTTTAATTTAAAAACATGCTTAAGATTTTACTTACTCAACTTTGGACTTTAATTAATTAAATATTATAAATAATGAAAAAATATTATGATTAATGTTAATATATATATATATATATATATATATATATATATATATATATATATATATTGCAAGATCCCTAATTTTATGAAATAAAAGTATTCAATTTTTCTTATAATTATTATTCTATTTAAGTAAATGGTAAAATAATTATTATGGTGATATGTGAAAATTTTACAAAGTAAGCAAGTTGTCATAAAATTTTCGTTTGGTCGGAGAATATTTTTTTTTTTGTCAGGAAATAGTCGTACGACGGCGCAATCATTGGTGGACCACATAACGGAATAACTGTTGGATATAGAAAACAACATAAATAACCTTTTTATAAAAAATAACGGCAAAACTTTTACTGTTAACTGTTAAAATACCCGGTGATAAAAGTACAATAATATGTGTTGTTCTACAGTGGTACGCGGTATTGCACAGTAGCACACGGTAGTGCACATTGTCTCTAATTATTGATGCTTACGTAAGAAGTCACTCAGTGTCTGATGCAATAATTGCTACAGTGATAATTGAATAGTATTTTATATTATTGACTCAATAAGCGCCACAAGAATAAATTGAATAGTATTTCTCATTATTAAATCAATAATTGTCACCCATATTATTGAAATGATATTATTAGATAACATTATTGATAAGATCTAGAAAGTTCTGTCCATGAAAGGTGTTAGGTTGTATAATTGCGCACCAGTAAGGAGAAATCCTTATCGGAAAGCCCCCTCTTTCTTAGGAACGATCTGTTTGTCAATATTGTAATTCTATAATATTAATTAGAGATAATTATTGAAAGATTGAAAAGTTATAAATAATTGATGAATAAAATAAAAATTGTTGATAAATATGATAAGTAAATATTTGTTTAATTTTGATATAAATGGAAGAATTTTATAATGAGACATTTATTGAAAGTTTGTTATATTTTTCTATGAAATCATAATTATCTTCTTCGATAATATACTTATTTAAATATATTATTATAATATTACATTATAATAGTATAATGTGATAATATAATAGTATAATTTTATAATGGTAATATTATGTGATAAATTATGGCATAAGAATAAAATGAGGTGGAAGAGAGCAAATTGAATTTGGATTTCTTTTTAATAATTATTAAATCTTTTAAACATGTGAATAAAAGAGGAAGTTCTCATTTTGAGTTTGAACTCTCCTTTTTCAAATAGGTGTGCTGCACATTTTCAAAACTAATGCGCGTATGTATATTTTGTCAGAAGTGGTGTACTAGTATTTTTCTATAAATAGGTTGCTTAGTTAAACAATGAAACTCACACCAGAATCAGAAAATTCTTTCTCTATAATGTTGAGCGTATTTCTTGTGAGTATAAGGATATTTTGAGTGTTGATAACAGTGAAAGATTTTCTCAGGATAATATCCAATATTCCAAGTCAGATCTAATTTCTACTAAGATAAATGATATTATTTTTCTCGTAAAGAAGGTTATTTGCTTTCAATTCCCTTAAGGGGTATCATTTTCTTTCATACTCCATATTATGTAAGTGATATTATTTCATTTCATATTACTATTCATACGGTACTATTCACGGGTACTATTTATACGGTATTATTCATGAGTACTATTCACAACAGAATTGAATTTCCTTTTCTTTGTCCAAGTTATTGTTTATGAATCTTATTCTTAAAATTGAATCCATGTTATGATCTTCATGTTGACAATTTGGACATTCTTGAACTCTGGATAAATTAAATTATAAATCTCTAATATTTATCCTTGATCTAGCTTGATTGATTCTTTATATCATTGTCATCATCCTCATGCTTATATTGTGCTGAAAGTCATCTTTGGCCCGTAATGCAAAAATGGACTATTGATTAGTGGTTTTACAGTTGTAGGTCTTTGGGCCGTAGTGCAAAGATGAACTGTTGATTGATGAATATATTTGGCCTGTAGTACAAAGATGAACGGTTGATTGATATTTTTGGCCTGTAGTGCAAAAATAGGCATGTGTTTGGCATGATCATGACAACTGATGATACAAATGAATATCTTTGGCCTGTAGTGCAAAGATAGATTATTGTTTGACATGATCATTAGTTTTACAGTTGAATGTCTTTGGCTGTAGTGCACTGACAAACAATTGATTGGTATGATCATGACCATTGGTTTTATAGTTGAATATCTTTTGTCAGGAATAAACATGTGAATGATATTCCTGTTTACATATGATTTGATTATGACATATATATATGAATGAATATGCAAGTATGTTTGCATTAAGAAAAGCTATAAAGTCCTTTAATAGATAATAGAAACATATGTACAAGGACTTAGAATGAATTGATCAAATGTGTTAGGTTGATCCTACATAAGAAAAATAGCTTTGTAAAGTCCTTTAAAAAGAAATGATGTACAAGGACTATAAATATAGAAAGATCATGCATGTTAGGTTGATCTTATGATGTAATAGATAGGTTTGTCTGATCGTCGAGCACTGCACCGAAAATCGTAGTCTGCCAGGAGAGTCAAGGAAAACTAGAGAGCTATCGAGGCAGAATCGTAGTCTGTAAAATAGTAGATCTCGGAGTTCGTAGACTTCCAGGAGAGACGAGGAAGGATCGTAGTGTGTCGAGGAGAACTTCATCAGGGCCGTAGTCTGCTGAGGAAGTCATGTTCAGAATCATTGAGACGACACGCCCACGAGTAAATAGAGCATCCGCAAAGTCAAGTGAAGAATCGTAGACTACACTTGGAGTCGTAGAGTCTACTAATGACCAAATCAAGGATCGTAGAGTGCACTCAGAATCGTAGAGTCTACTGATCGTATCAAAGGAAGAAATCGTAGTTGGGCAAGATCAGATGAAGACAACAAGCACAACAATAGAAATCATAGAGTGTCAAGATCTGATCTCGGAGTCGTAGTGTCTGCACAGCCAAAGCTAAATCGTAGAGTGCAGGACTACGACCTCAACAGATGTGCTCACAATGCCAAGGCAGAGTCATAGAGCAAATACGATTCTCAACTAATGTGCACTCCCTGAATATCCAAAGAAATGAAGCCTCTGGTTGGCACTGCATAGATACGTCCCACCTGAAGGTAACCAGAGAGCACTCAACGAATGTCATGCTAAGCTAACAGAAGACATAAGCACCAATCCAATCAACATCAAGATTGAGTTATGAAGCCATTTGAGATGAAATCTTCCACAAGATGATCATAAGAAGACTTCAATAATTGACTAAGGAATGTCAGCTTGTGTAGTAGCTGTGATGCCCCCAAAATAGGTCCACACGACCCATTCTGAGTCGCCAAATATCACTCCATAAAAATCAAATACAAACTTCATTTATACAACTGTTGAACTATCGTGCAGAGTACGACAACAGATAAGCTACGAGTTTTAATACAAAATCTATGTAACTTTCATGGTGCCTCGACCACAACACCTTTCAAAGGTACTTTACATAAAAGTACAGTCAATAACTATTTTAGAAATTAAAATCTTTGGGAAATGCTCAAGAAAACCTTCGTACATAGGAGGCCATGAATCTAAGTTATGATAGATATCATATGCCCAGAGAATTATCCTTGGTTGATCCAATAGACCCCAAAGAAAAATAAGATGATTACTATCATGTTCCTTCCAATGATGAGTCTTCTCTTGACATATAATTATCTCAGTTGTCTCCAAGTAAGAATTATATTTCAAATATACTCCAAGATCATATAGGTAGTGCTCGTAGATATACTCAACAAGTGGATGTGCACAATCCTATCTTATGATAACACGAGATTGTATGTCATTAGACATCTTGTATGATAGTGGCAAAACACCCTTCCAAAGTTGGTTTCTCATCAACCTATTGTTGTTCACTAAAATCAATTATTAAGTGACGTATAACATACGACACACACATCTTAGGTCCTCAATGCAATTATATATTGCATGTCATGCCGTTTTATAATGTATTGAGAAACTTCAACAGTTTCGGACCATCTCAATATTTCCCTGTTATCCATGCTCGACCCAGCTACACTTTTATTACCTGAAAGGAATTGTGAAGCAAAAGGGTGAGCACAACTAGCCCAGTAAAGAATATTATGACTAAAATAATTAAATTATCAATAGCCTTCATCAGTAATAAATCAACGATTTAGAACATATGGTAGATGATAAAACTTTTCAACCATAATTGCAGCGGAACGAGCAATCCATTAGAAGAGTCAAATAGACCATCAGGTCTATTATCTCCTCCATGTTAAAAGTCCACCAATAATGTTTTATCCCTGTAACATCAATCAACAATTCCTGTTCACAATTATATGAATAACTCATAATCATAATTGTGATTCTAAATTCCTCTTCGCACCCAGGATGAAGATAATTTTTCCTTACCTATCTTCACCTGAAATATCAAAACTCATAGTTATACCAAATCAAATTCTTGTTCATAATCATGCTAATAAATTCATCTTTGCACTACGGGCCAAAGATATTTATTAACAATTCATCTTTGCTCTACATGCCAAAGACATACAACTGTATTATAAAAGAGTCAAGTAGAGCATGATATCTACTATCTTCTACGAATTAAAAGTGTATAATCAATATTTTATCGCTGAGACTCAACTTAATAAATAATCTACATCATCGAATCATCCCTACACTGCGGCCAAGGATATTCATGTAATCATCAATGGTCATGACTATACCGAATAATCCCTGGTCATAATCACACCAACAACTATCCATCAATGAACTACAGGCCAATGAGAACTTTTACCACATCATTTGTCACATTACGGTCATGACTATACCGAATAATCCCTGGTCATAATCATACCAAGTCCATCTATACACGTAAGCAAAAGATGACTTTAATCACAATATAAACATGAGAATGATGACAATGATATAAACATTAATCAAACGAAAACAAGGATAAATATTAAAGACTTTAAATTTATCCAAATATTATCAATCACATAATAAATTCATAATCTAATATTGTTAATATCATAACAATATTTTAATCACTTCTTAAACTTATAAACAATTTATTTCAATTGTTTACACTTTACCAAATAATGCATTTAATCATTCAAAATGCCATACTCATAAGATTTCATCACCAATGATCAAATCCTCATCAAAAATATGCATATACCTTATATAGGATTTCCAAGCCATAAAATCCTACTTTACCAATTTTTTATACTTCACATAACATATTTAATTCATATGTTCAGTAACTAAACCATTTTCATAAAAATACCAAATCGGTCCAAAAATATTTCTTTTTCCGGGATGTAGCGAGAATATAGTCCTATAATGAACATATATTTTCTCGAATTTTAAAATTCATTTACTATTTTTCAAAAAATAATTTCTAATTAATTCCTTAAGAAATTAGCTACCTCAAGTTTAACTCCAGAAATTCCCAAATCTTGGCAGGATCTTACACATGTTAACGTGATCTTCCGGTTTAAATTTCATGGTCATCGGAGTTATAGAACTCCGGTTATAGCATTTTTCGTCGAAAAAACCTAAATATTGAAATGGTCATAACTTGCTCATTTTAAGTCGGAATGAGCTCATTTTTGGACAGGAGGTACTTTATACCATATATTTTCATGTCCCAAAACGCCGGAATTTTTCTCACAAATTAAGTGGCCGAAAATGCCCTTTTAAAATTCTGGACAGTAGCTTTTTAAGCATTTTCAGATTTTTCATCCTTTACTAAAATCATTCCACACGAAAATCTGTGAATCCTTTTTAAGTGATTCCACTTGGATAAGTTAGGAAACTCATAGATCTAACTTTAGGACTTGACCACACTCAAAAATTCGAAATATAATAGGAGATATGGTCAATTGAATTTTATATTCCATTTTCACCAAAATCTGATTTTTCAACCCTTTATGATTTCTAAGAAACTTTTATGTTTTCACATAATAACCAATATAACTCATTATAACACTTACTAATACTACATATACCCATGATTTTCATCAGTCCAATGCTTTTATTATGACTTTCATCATAATCCACGTAAACAGATCATTTCCACAATCTAATAAGGATTGAGTACAAATGATCATTCACCATGCATGTGGTCATCCACATAGACAGGTTATTCCAACAGAATAATAAAGAATGGAATAACAAAAGGATTCACCATGCATGCGATAGAGACCTATATGCAGACGAGTTATTCCCAATGAGAATAATAAATAATGAAACCAGTCCCAAAGTAAGCACGATGCATGTGATATTAAACGAGAATAATAAATACGAAATAATAAATAATGGAACCCGGTCCCGGCGTAACGCGATTGAGATAGGATATTAGAGCGAGAATCATAAATGCGGAATAATAAATAATGGAAACAGTGCCGTGTAAACACACGCACAAGATATTAAACGTAATAATAAATGCGAGAATAATAAATAATGGAACGAGTGGTAAAACGCACGCAGACGAGGATATTTCGACGAGTAATAATAAATGCGAATAATAAATAATGGAACCAGTCAGGAAAAATTCAGACCCAAGTGGATATTCCAACAGAATAATAAAGAATGGAATAATAGAAGAATTTCACCATGTATGCAAGATACTTATAAATAAGCAGTTATTCAACATAATAATAAGGAATTGAATAATAGAAGAATTTTACCATGTATGCAGTACTTCGCATAGACAGGTTATTCCAACATAATAATAAAGAATGGAATAACAGAAGAATTTCACCATGTATGCGGTACTTTGCATAAACAGGTTATTCCAACAGAATAATAAGGAATGGAATAACAATAGCTCTCTTCATGAATACGAAAGAATAATACCCCTTATGAGTACAACAAATAATATCCCTTATGAGTACAACAATTAATATCCCTTACCTTAGAATAAAGCTGGATACTGGAATAGAAAGGTAGCTGACTTCTCTTCTTCTTTCTCTCTATAATTTCTCTCTCTAGAGTTTCAGTGGATTCGTAAGAAATAATAAAGGAATGAGCTTCTATTTATAGGAGAATGGACTGAATAGTAACTAATTCATGAACGGTCCAGATTGATTTACTTTTAAACGGACGGTCCATATTAAAACTTAAAACAATGGTCCATACTGATTCACTATTAAAACTTTAAACCAACGGTCTATACTGATTCACTATTAAAACTCTAAACCAATGGTCCATACTGATTCACTATTAAAACTTTAAACCAACGATCCATATTGATTCACTATTAAAACTTTAAACTAACGATCCATATTGATTTACTATTATAATTTCAACCAACGGTCTGAAAAATTAGCACATCTCCTTATGGAGTAAAATTGTACCAAAAAATAATTTGGACCGAAAAGAAATATATTTTATTTGGGTGAATAGTATCCCATGAATAGTAACTCATGAATAGTAACTCATGAATAGTAACTCGTGAATAGTAATTCATGAATAGTAACTCATGAATAGTAACTCATGAATAGTACTCCGACACAAAAAGTGCCCTGAATACCCGATTGAACAATATAACCTCCAGACATCAATTATCCTCAGAATAGATGTCGATTTCTACTAACACAAATAATCCCAACACAATGAAACTATCAAATTCATCTTTAATCAACACGAGCTTATTCATCATTAATATTATAACTCACAATATTTAACAACCAGGTTGTTCCCAGGAAAGAGGGGATTTCCAATAAGGATTTCTCTCTATTGGCGCTCAATTAGGTGACCAAACCTCTCCTTGACATAACTTCTAGACATTGTAAATATTGCAATTTAATAATATGAATAACTTTGTCGTCTTAATTATTGATTTAATAATATAACATATTATACAGAAGATACTGTGACAATAATTGAATTAATAATATGAGAGATATGATGCAGCAATTAATGTAGCAATAATTGAGTATAACTGAGTGACTTCTCAAATAAGCATCAATAATCGATACCGTGTGCTACTATGCAACCACGCGTATTTTACCACCGATTATTTTATAACAACTTGCTTACTTTGCAAAATTTTCATATATCACCCTTTACTTTAACCTTTATCAATTTAACCATTTACTAAATAGAATAATTACAAGAAAATTGAATACTTTTATTTCATAAAATTCGGGGTCTCACAGTAGCTGACAAGTGGAAAGATGACAACGATCTTGGAAGTAACCGGGATCGTAGTGTTTACCAATCTAAGAAGAAACTGATGGAGTACACACTGAGATACTGGCCAGCCTTTGAATAACAAGGCTAAAGTGATTAAGCATTGGGTCAGTCCATTGATGATAAGTGAACGGGAGATCACAAGGAGAAAGCGAGCTGGACACTCCACAAATCTAAAGTGTCTTGTTATTCAGAAGAGGCCAGAGCAAGGAATCGAGCCATCAGTATCTGAGAACAGTCGAGGCAAACAGAAGTGATGAAGCACTGCACAAAAAGAGGAAGAGGTGTTCTACCCTAAAGAACAAGTGAACACTCCTCAATATCGTAGTTTTATCTCTACAAGTCAACAAGACACTACGATCAAGTCCATGAAGACATGCATCAGAATCGTAGAGTTCGAATAACTGAAGACTGAAACATTGACAACGGTTCAATCTAAAGGGTAATGTTCGGACAAGAGCTTATTGAGATCATTGATGCAAGGACAACCTCTGATTGAGAAATCAGAAGGGTGAAATAAAGTTGTCGACCTGCCCAAGATATCAAAGTGACATATCTAACAGGGTTGGTGAAATAGCAGACTGCAGTGTCAGGAAGTCAGAAAAAGATGTCATGTCACATCTGCAGTCTGCACCAAATAACTCGAGATCTGCGAAGCAATTTGAATAACTTTCAACGACCACTTTCTAATGGGAAGATTGGGAAGTAGTATAAATCAACAAAGCCTCAAAGATCAAGAGTTACTGATGATTGTGTGTTGCAGAATTGTTGAGTTGGTGAATGCTATTGTTGACTCTACGAGTTCCACCAAAGATCAATAGAACAAGTCTCAGTGACAGTGAGACTACCGAGGTGGAAGTGAAGCAGCTTTGAAGAAGGACTCATACAGATCAAAGCTTCACTCAACAAAGATGAGAATGCCACTAAAGATGGCAGCCAAGCTGAGAGCCGAGAAGGCCAAAAAGATAGCATTCAGGAAAGTAGCTGAGTACAAAGAAGATCAAGAGAACCACTCTACAGATCACCATGAACCTAAAGCTGAAACTGAACAAGTGCATAATCATGTCTGCAAAACATTCAAGAAGGGTTCAGGGATTACTAAGTGCCAAAAGAAGTCTACCAAAAGCTCAGGGACTTAGCAAATCCAGATGGTGATGGTCTTGCATTGAAATCGAGATGAAGATGAAGTCAAGAGAGTAAAGATCAATTTGCACCAAAGAAGATGTGGTCCGGACATCGAAGCGAGAATGCAAAGAGGACCACACCAAGTCATAAGTACAAAAGATATTGAGCTTAATGACATCTTAGCAGCTCAGCACCAACAATAACTACAACTACAACAACAAGAAGGCAGGGCCTGATGGGTCCTTGTCCAGTGGGACTAAATGAGTTTCCAAGCATGCTGGGCTTGAAGAGTTCCTAGGGAACTAGAGAAGTTCCAAGGCTACTGGCCGTGAAGAGTTCTTAGTGAACTGAAGTCCCAAGGCTGCTGGCCTTGAAGGAATCTTAGTGATTCTGGGTGCTGCCCTTCCTTAGTGGAAATCCTACTAGTTGAAAGTAGAAGAGTGGATTAGGAGCTTGAGTCTCTGAACCACTTAAAACCCCTTGTGTCTTTTACTTTATGTCATTTATATTATGTACATTAACTACTACAACTGCTATGATGTTTTAACTGTTTACTACTAAAGTAACTCTACGAACAATGTACGTTTAATTATGAATATATCAATGAAGGGGATCTTTTACTTATTCCACTGTGCTTGAAAAGATTCTTAAGTTTGTCATGAGCTACTTAATCAGCAATACAACTTAATAGACATAAAGTATTTTGAAATTCTAAGGATCTATTCAACCCCCCCTTCTAGATCTATATTGTGCCTACTAGGAACTAACAATTGGTATCAGAGCAGGTTCTCATGCTACATTCAAAAGGTAATTACTATGAGTCTGATCCTAGGAACAAACATTGTTCTAAACTTTGTTTAGTAGTAAGTCACTTGTTATATGTAGATGAGCTACTTCGTTGGAAATATTGTGTACATGTAAATGTGCATATACACCTGAAGCTGCTCAGATTGGTCCATGTCTTTGATTATCATATCAACAAGACCAATCCTTACTCGATGTCAATCTTGTTGTCTGAAGACCAGGCCAGAAAGCTCAAGAGATGTCAACAGAAAAGATTCAAACATCCACCAGCCTGAAAAGATGAAAAGGCCATACATGTTAAGTAATGCTTATCCAGATAAGAAAAAAGAACTTATCAACCACATGTTGGGTCAAACTACAGCTGGATGTAAATCTTGTGAACTCAAGGATGTCAAAGAATTAGAGATGCTGACACTCTCTTAGCTAGTATCTTCAAGACCATGGTGATTATTTGAAGATCAATCTGAGCAAAATGGTCATTAGAAGCAAATGAGAAAACATGCACATCAATGCCTAAACTCAGTATATCAAAGATAAATGACTGTTAAGAAATCAACAGCAAAAAGGTACGGTTCCTCGCTAAACATAGATATGAACATCATATTTGCATTTCACTCATGAACTATAACAGTTTTCCTTCAAATATTAATAATCTATCTAAAAAGGTGAAGAGAGAAAGTACACTAATGATATAAACTCAAATGTCTATAAACTTTCTCTCCATCCAAGTTTTAGGTTGAAGATGATAACTTGAAAGAGACCTGAAATGGTTTTAAGAGCCTCACAGGTCTATTGAATGTGAAGAAATCCTTGCTGATGGGATAAGGTGCTTTGTACATCCTATGGTCTAAGTGTTTAAATATACACAGAGTATGATCAGATATACAAGAGAATCTTGAAGATTCATAGAAACTGATCAGCTCTATGAATCAACCGGATGCTAATAAATCGTAGAGCTGATTCTCACTCTGTGAACATTTATACTCTGTGATCATAACTTAGCATATGATGAAACCATCAAAGAAAAGAGTGTTCTATTAAAATGTCAGATTTCTCTCACACTCACCACCATGCATCTCAAAATGTATTATCTAAATGAAGTACATACATGGATCTGGTGATGGTGGTCGATGTGATGTTCATCCAAATATATGAAGAACAGGGGTTTAGTAACTAACCTAGCAGGACCCATCTAACCATGGGTACCAAAAATTAGAAATGAATAACCTGCAGGTACCTGGTCTATCTGACCACACTAAGGATGCTAAAGCAAAAGACTTCAGTCAAGAAGAGTCAACCAGCAGAAGGCTTAGGACTGTTCAAAAATAATTCTGACAAAATTCCTATATGTCAAAGCCTGTCCTTGAAGACCTGATGAGCTAATCTAAATGAAGCTCAAATGGCTGCATATCTTTATATATGAAAGCAGGACACTCAACCAGAGATGAAAAAGGGTCTTAGATGCTCAAGCATGCAAAACTTGTTCTCAAGGAAGCTCACATCAAAGGACCATCAAGCATCAAATATTAGGAACTTAGTATGGGAGAAGAACTCCACGAGCACAAGCTGATAAGGAAGACTACGTTCATAGTGCTATCAAAGGATCGTAGAATGATCAACTCTGAAGATGCTCATTTCTACGATATAAGAAGATTTAATGACTTCAGTCAGAAGGAGACATGCAGGGATGCCTCCTTATGTACATAAGGAAAAAGGAATCACACCTCACTGAAAAGACAACATCAACCATGGGGGAGCATTGATCTGTTAAGGAGCAACAATACTAAAATGTTTTATGAAGCAATATACCAGCTGCAGAGTCCCAAAACTTTGTGGTTGATGAACCAAATAAAGATCCATAGTCAGTAGGAACGTTTAAAAACGTACTGTTGATAACCTATCAGCCGCCCAATTCAAAATCGTTGAGTACCTACAATCAAACATATGATCATAGTGTAAAAAGCAAGAAGACACCACGATCACAACAAATGCAATTGTCTAAAGCTGATGAAGGGTCTCCTCATCATAAAAGGTCAAAAGAGATATCAGTGCTAATTACTTCTAAGGCATTTCATCTAGAAAGCGCCTCAGGGACAAACCTGACCCTTAGCTCAGTCTAAGAGGTTGGCCCTTCCTGAGCAACCTTAACCCAGAAGAAATGCTTAGTCAAGTTCATCTCAAAGACCAAGACAGTCAGCGATCGTAGAGTGAAGGTAAAAGTAAACTCAACGATCATGGAGCAACCTCAACAATCATAGAAGTAGACTCGACGTTCACAGTCTTACAAGAGGATACTCTAGCCCATGAGAAGCTTTGGAAGAACAGGACATTTGCTCAGTCATTCACAATAAGAGAAGACATGTTCGAATGATGGTTGGAAAGAGGTACTGCTAAAGGAAAGTACCCAAGGCTTCATAAAGCACCATAGTGAATGAGGTGTGGAGGTTCAAAATGAGAAGTAATGTCAAAACCATTCACTCCAACATCCTTCAGAGAATTGATCGTTGAGTCAACAAAGTAAAACGTAGAGTCAATAGCTGTCCTATCATGCTACTCTACGAACTAAAGAGGTCAAAGGTCAATCCACGTCAATCAAACATCCACTCTTCTGAAAGAGACAGCTAACTAACAAGTTACTGGGGAGTTACTGCTCGTTACTGGGCATCGTGCAACCAATGACTAGTTGACACGTCATAGCGTATGCAGTGTAAGAAGTAACTGCCATACAGACAGATTCAAATCTGTAAACAGTTATCAGAACCTCTCTCCCTCCCATTTTCAAACCTTAGAGTCCTTTCAAAGCTTAAATCAAATTAAACCTCCAGAACCCAAATAACAATCACCCGTCTCTCATAAATCTCTCCGAATCAACACCCATACTCCTTGAATCTTCTAATGGAAGACTGACGAGTAATCACTGGCATTTAGCTAAGAACCAAGTCGTTTGAAAAATTCGAGAAAAAGTTCAGGAATATTCTCGAACTTGTGAAGGAGGCAGGGTTCTCAGAATGTCTTGAGGTAAACACACGAATATATGGTGACCTGGTCAAAGAGTTTCATTCAAACGCAACCATAAATTCTGAGATTCTCTCCACCAAGGTTAAAGGGTGGAATCATTGAAACTAAGTTCTTCTGACATCAATCAATGCTTAGACCTTCCTGACCAAGATCTGAAAAGCCTGGAAGAGATCGACACTGAAAAAGCTATGAAGATTATGCAGTACAAAAGAAACCCTTATCTGAAGGACATGAAGAAAAAGGAGTTTCTTGAAGAATATGAGTTCCTTGCTGAAATAGTGGGTAAATGTATCTTATGCAAAGACACTGCACATGATACTGTGATTGATCAACAGTTGAAGATCATGTCTGCTATAGTCCTGAAGGAACATATCAACTATGGAGCTGTCCTACTTGACCAGATGTCTAAGTGGATGGATAAGGAAGAAAAAAAAAGGTCAACTAAAAAACCACTCACAAAGGTTTTTCATGGGAGATTCTTAAGTATCATCCTGAAGAAAAAGTTAAAGAATAAAATCAAGGATGACGAGGGCAAGATTCTTAATGTTCACAAAAATTATGTCTCCTCAGCTGTTCGTAAATTGGAAGAAAAACCCAAAGGAAAACAGAAGGTTAACTACAGCAAAAAGCAGCAGAAAGATCTCTGAAAAGAAGAGAAAGGCAAAGGAGGAAGAAAGCTACGAGTCTGTGACTCCACACCGATTCTTGACACACACGACAAGTAAGAAGCCTAAGAATATGAAGAATGCTAAAAGGCTTCATCAAGCCATGTCTCCACTGTTAAGAAGAAACAAGGAACAAAAGAAGAACCAGCTTCAACTACTGTAAACCCAAAAAGGAGAAGAAGTAACAGATTACTTTAGGAACCCTCAAGAAAGAAAGCTAAGGTGGTAAACAAACCAGTCCCAGTTCCCCAGGAAAGTCCATCCAACCAAGAAGAACATGAAGAGTCTGAAGATGAGAAAGGAAATGAAAGTTCAAAGATTGAATCCTTAAAGAGCAAGTCCAGAAATAAGGAAGAAGTTGAATCTGTGAAAGAAAAAGCCAAGTCTGATGGTGAAGAAAAAGGATGTGCAAGCTCTACGGTTAACTCTCAGAGTATTCACTCTAATGATAAAGAAAGGCTGCAGGATAACACAATAATATCCTCTACAACAATCACTCTAACAAATCCAAAAGATGCAGAGTCTGAGGAAGAAAAACATGCCCATACTACTGCTGAACATCAAGCTAGCATGTCCGGTGATGTAAATGAAGATGATTCTGAAGAAGAAGGACATGCCCCTGTCAATGATGAAAATCAAAAAAGCCTGTCTGATGACTCGAAGGCCTCAGAGTCTGAAGAGGAAGAAGAGTCTGACTCTCAAATTACTGAACCACCAAGGAGAAGGAAGAGCTACAGACTACTGGCTAAATTTTCCTCTAACAAGAAAAATGATCACTCTACAGTAGTCATTGATGATGAATCTGATGAAAAAAATGATGAAGATGGAATTAGTGATGAATCCAAGGAAGATCTCTTTGAAGAAGGTTTCTAAAATGAAATTCAACAAGAAGACTTCTTTGGAGAATCGATGAAGGAAGTCGGTGAGATTACGGATCAAAAGGGAAGAAATAGGGAAAAAGTCCGATTACGCACCCGAGAATCAGAGGAACCAGAATACTATCCTGTTCTCTCTCCAGCTAGAATCAGCAGATGAATAGTGGTGGAAGTTTTTGATGAACCATCAGCTGAACCAAAAGCAAGATGGATAAGTCATGGAAATGAACAACTTCGAGTTGTAAGGATGACTACAGATGAAGTACTTCATAATTGGAAAAATATGGAGTTAGATTGCACAACAATATTGTACAACTCTGAAGATCCTCTGATGAGATGGTTCTTCCCATGGATGCCATGGTTAAAGGCTCATACTGATAAGGATGAGAGCTACTTCAGCTGGTGTTACTCTCAATTTTTAAATCTAGAGCTGGTGTCACAAAACTTCCTAAGGGTAAAGAAGTTTGCAACCATGATGATCAATGATAAGCCTCACTACAAGATCTACAAACAAGCTGGAAATCACTATATTCCCTATGATCATAGAGTTGACACTGAAGGCAGAAGGACTATGGCCAAAGGAATAATCGTAGAGTCTGTTTACTCTACCATTGATGATGTTCAAATCCAAATTGAGAATCCTCCATCTGCCCAAGCTCAGATATCTAACATCCATTCATCTTCCAATATCTGTTGGTACTCAATGATTTCTCAGATTGTCAACACTTTCCACAATCTATCCAAGGATGAAAATCGTAGAGTCCAAGCTAGTGTTCAACAAGAAGCTGCCAGATCAGATGACCAAAATCCTGTGGAGCAGGAGCTGTTGAGGAATTCTGCTGAGCTGGCTGAGAAGATATTTCTAATGAATGAAGAGTCAAAGCAGTTAACAACAACATAAGATAGACTCCAAGCAACTATGGCTGATATATCTCTCAAAATCAAAGAGAAAGATCACATCTATCTGAAAGCCATACATGATCAGAAAGCTACAGCTCTACGAGCACAAGAGGCAAATGAAGAGAAACTCAAAATCCTCTCTGACAAGATTGACAACATGAATCAATCTTTCTCTATGCAACTTGAGCTAAGTTAACAAGAAATCAAGAATAAAGTTGGAAACTCCTCCTACATGATGGAGCAACTTATGTTCAATATGGAATAGCTCTCTCAACTGATTAATGACAAAAAAGGGGAGAAAGAGAGGCATAGAAAGAAGCAGCCAAGAAAGGGAAAGAAGAGCAGAAGGAAACAAAAGAAGAAGATAGCAGAAGAAGAAGTTGGGTCATCTTCAAAGGGGGAACTAAAGGATGATGAACCCGTATTTGCAAAGGCTGAGGGGGAGTCAGAGCAGCAAACATCCGAGGGGGAGCATACAAAAGGATGATGAAGCCAATGTCCCAAGATGAAAAGATGTAAAAAGATCAAACAGATGAATAACACATCAACAGACATCCTGGAAGCATACATGGATCCAAAGAGGTATATCTCTAACTAGTTAGGTATGTTCTGGATCCAGGATGTAAGATGTCATAGTATATTAAATTTCATATTATTATAAATGACATTCATGATTATCATTTTAGAAATACTGACTCATTTTGTATATAAGATTCATTCATAACATGCATATGCACTTATTATTTTTGTCATAATCAAATAGGGAGAGATTGTCAGGAATAAACATATGAATGATATTCCTGTTTATATATGATTTGATTATGACATATATATATGAATGAATATGCAAGTATGTTTGCATTAAGAAAAGCTGTAAAGTCCTTTGATAGATAATAGAAACATATGTACAAGGACTTAGAATGAATTGATCAAATGTGTTAGGTTGATCCTACATAAGCAAAATAGCTTTATAAAGTCCTTTAAAAAGAAATGATGTACAAGGACTATAAATATAGAAAGATCAAGCATGTTAGGTTGATCTTATGATATAATAGATAGGCTTGTCTGATCGTCGAGCATTGCACCAAAAATCGTAGTCTGCCAGGAGAGTCAAGGAAAACTAGAGAGCTATCGAGGCAGAATCGTAGTCTGCAAAATAGTAGATCTCGGAGTTTGTAGACATCCAGGAGAGACGAGGAAGGATCGTGGTGTGTCGAGGAGAACTTTATTAGGGCTGTAGTCTGTTGAGGAAGTCATGTTCAGAATTATAGAGACAACCTACCTATGAGCCGACCGAGCATTTGCCAAAGTCAAGTAAAGAATCGTAGACTACACTTGGAGTCGTAGAGTCTACTAATGGCCAAATCAAGGATCGTAGACTGCACTCAGAATCGTAGAGTCTACTGATTGTATCAAAGGCAGAAATCATAGTCGAGCAAGATTAGATGAAGACAACAAGCACAACAATAGAAATCATAGAGTGTCAAGATCTGATCTCGGAGTTGTAGTGTCTGCACAGCCAAAGCTGAATCGTAGAGTGCAGGACTACGACCTCAACAGATGTGCTCACAATGCCAAGGCAGAATCATAGAGCAAATACAATTCTTAACTAATGTGCACTCCCTTAATATCCAAAGGAATAAGGCCTCTGGTTGGCACTACATAGATACGTCCCACCTGAAGGTAACTAGAGAGCACTCAACGAATGTCATGCTAAGCTAATAGAAGACATAAGCACCAATCCAATCAACATCAAGATTGAGTTATGAAGCCATATGAGATGAAATCTTCCACAAGATGATCATAAGAAGACTTCAATAATTTACTAAGGAATGTCAGCTTGTGCAGTAGCTAACAAGTGTAAAGATGACAATGATCTTGGAAGTAACCAGGATCATAGTGTTTGCCAATCTAAGAAGAAACTGATGGAGTACACATTGAGATACTTGTCAGCCTCTAAATAACAAGGCTAAAGTGATTAAGCATTGGGTCAGTCCATTGATGATAAGTGAACAGGAGATCACAAGGAGAAAGCGAGCTGGACACGCCAAAAATCTGAAGTGTCTTGTTATTCAGAAGAGGCCAGAGCAAGGAATCGAGCCATCAGTATCTGAGAACAGTTGAGGCAAACAGAAGTGATGAAGCACTGCACAAAAAGAGAAAGAAGTGTTCTACCCTAAAGAACAAGTGAACACTCCTCAAGATCGTAGTCTTGTCTCTACAAGTCAACAAGACACTACGATTAAGTCTATGAAGACATGCATCACAATCGTAGAGTTTGAATAACTGAAGACTGAAACATTGGCAACGGTTCAATCTAAAGGGTAATGTTCGGACAAGAGTTTATTGAGAGCATCGATGCAAGGACAACCTCTGATTAAGAAATCAGAAGGGTGAAATAAAGTCTTCGACCGGCCCAAGATATCAAACTGACATATTTGATAGGGTTAGTGAAACAGCAGACTGCAGTGTCAGGAAGCCAAAAAAAGATGTAATGTCACATCTGCAGTCTGCACCAAATAACTCGAGATCTGCGAAGCAATTTGAATAACTTTCAATGTCTACTTTCCAATGGGAAGATTGGGAAGTAGTATAAATCAACAGAGCCTTAAAGATCAAGAGTTTCTGATGATTGTGTGTTGCAGAATTGTTGAGTTGGTGAATGCTATTGTTGACTCTATGAGTTCCACCAAAGATCAATAGAACAAGTCTCAGTGACAGTGAGACTACCGAGGTGGAAGTGAAGCAGCTTTGAAGAAGGACTCATACAGATCAAAGCTTCACTCAACAAAGATGAGAATGCCACTAAAGATGGAAGCCAAGCTGAGAGCCGAGAAGGCCAAAAAGATAGCATTCAGGAAAGTGGCTGAGTACAAAGAAGATCAAGAGAACCACTCTACAGATCACCATGAACCTAAAGCTAAAACTGAACAAGTACAGAATCATGTCTGCAAAACATTCAAGAAGGGTTCAGGGATTACTAAGTGCCAAAAGAAGTCTACCAAAAGCTCAGGGACTTAGCAAATCCAGATGGTGATGGTGCACAGCTGACATCAGATGAAGATGAGCTGAAGAGAGTAAAGATCAGCTGCACCAAAGAAGATGTGGTCTAGAATCAAAGCAGAATGCAAAGAGGACCACACCAAGCTGCTAAGTACAAAAGATATTCAGAGCTTAATGACATCTTAGCAGCTCAGCACTAACAACAACTACAACTACAATAACAAGAAGGCAGGGCCTGATGGGTCCTTGTCCGGTGGGACTAAATGAGTTTCCAAGCCTGCTGGGCTTGAAGAGTTCCTAGGGAACTAGAGAAGTTCCCAGGCTGCTGGCCTTAAAGAGTTCTTAGTGAACTAAAGTCCTAAGGATGTTGGCCTTGAAGGAATCTTAGTGATTCAGGGTGCTTCCCTTCCTTAGTGGAAATCCTGCTAGTTGAAAGCAGAAGAGTGGATTAGGAGCTTGAGTCTCTGAACCACTTAAAACCCCTTGTGTCTTTTACTTTATGTCATTTACATTATGTACATTAACTGCTATAACTGCTATGATGTTTAAACTGCTTACTACTAAAGTAACTCTACGAACAATGTACGTTTGATTATGAATATATCAATGAAGGGGATCTTTTACTTATTCCGCTGTGCTTGAAAAGATTCTTAAGTTTGTCATGAGCTACTTAATGAGCAATACAACTTAATAGACAAAAAGTATTTTGAAATTCTAAGGATCTATTCAACCCCCCCTTCTAGATCTATATTGTGCCTACTGAGAACTAACATCTTTGGCCCGTAGTGCAAAGATAGACAATTGATTGGTATGATCATTGTTATTACATTTGAATGTCTTTAGCCTTTGGGGCTAGGATATTAAGTGAATGTTCTATTAAGACGTTGTGACAAGGAGAAACTATTGATTTACATTATTATAAACATGAATTTTGAATTTAACTATAATCTTTGGTGATTTATGTGAAGACAGGTAATGAAAGTTCTCTTTGTCTTGGGTACAACAAAGAACTGTTGATGGGTATTACAGGAATGAAATATTAATGATGGACTTTTAATTTGGAGGAGATAGTAGACATTATGTTCTACTTTACTCTTCTAATGGATTACTATTTCCGCTGCAGTTGTTGAACTAAAAATTGTTGTCTATTATATTCTATCAGATTTTTCCCTGTTGAGGACTAAAGATAATTTGTTCTACATTATTTTAGTCATAATATTCTTTACTGGGCTATTTGTGCTCACCCTTTTACTTCACAATTCCTTTCAGGTAATAAGAGTGTAGCTGGCTCAAGCGGAGGTAAAAGGAGAATAGGGTGATGGGGTAAGACCCCAACTTTTATGAATAAAGATTAATTTTTTCTCAAAATATATTATTGAATATTATGGTGTGGATATGATATAATGTTATATTTGTGGGTAATATTTATAAATTTTGCAAAGTAAGCAAGTTGTTATAAAATATTCGATTGGTCAGAGAATATTCGTTTTAGCAGGGATTATCCGTACGACGGCAAAATCATTGATGGACCCCACAACATAAGTATTGTCGTAGTTAGAAAACGACAAAAATATCTTTTTATAAAAATAATGACGAAAGTTTTACTGTTAAACTGTTTTACTACCCGGTGGTAAAAGTACAGTATGGTTGCATAGTAGCACACGGTATTGATTATTGATGCTTACGTAAGAAGCAACTCAGTTTGTAAGACCCCAACTTTTATGAATAAAGATGAATTTTTCTATAAATATCATTTTGAATAATTATTGTGTTGATTTGTTATAATATTAAAGTTGTGGGTAATATTTATAAATTTTGCAAAGTAAGCAAGTTTTTATATAATATTCGATTGGTTAGAGAATATTCGTTTTAACAGGGAATATTCGTACGATGACACAATCATTGGTGGACCCCACAACGGAATTATTATCGGATTGAGAAAACGACAAAAATATCTTTTTATAAAATTAACGGCAAAAGTTTTACCGTTAACTGTTGAAACACTTGGTGTTAAAAGTACAGTAATACGCGTAGTTGTATAGTAGCACACGATATTGATTATTGATACTTACGTGAGAAGTCACTCAGTTTTGTTCAATTATTGCTACAATAATTGCTGCATCGTATCTCATGTTATTTGATTCAATTATTGTCGATATTTTAGTAAATCAATAATTGAGACGACAAAATTATTCATATTATTATTTGCAATATTGACGATGTCTAGAAGTTCTGTCAAGGAGAGGTTTGGTCAACTAATTGTGCGCCAATAGGGAGAAATCCTTATTGGAAAGCCCCATCTTTCCTGGGAACGACCTGGTTGTTAATATTGGGAATTATAATAATGATGATAAATATTGTTAAAAATATTGAGGAGATTTTTTATGAAGTATTTGTTGTATTTATGGACCCCCCATTTACCCATTTTTCAAAATAATCGGTAGAAAGTTATATATATATATATATATATATATATATATATATGTGTGTGTGTGTGTGTGTGTGTGTGTGTGTGTGTGTGTGTGTAGTGTGGGTGTGTGCAAGTGTGATTATATAGCATATATATATATAATATATATTTATATAAAGCATCAGATAGTATATATATATATATATATATATATATATATATATATATATATATGTGTGTGTGTGTGTGTGTGTGTGTGTGTGTGTGTGTGTGTGTGTGTATGTAATTAAAGTGTGAAATGGAATCACAGAATGAAAAGGAAATGAATGGCGTGAAAAGAAGGGTGTAGGATTATTATTATATATATATATATATATATATATATATATATATATGTTGATAGTGGATTTTGGTGGAGGGAGTAGTCACAGGATGGAGTACTATATGTATTATTTATATATATGTATATATAATGTTTGAAAATTGGCAGAAAGGGGTACAATTATTATTATTATTATATATATACATGTGATAATTTAAAAGTTGGCAGGAATTCACGAGAATTGGCAGGTTGTATCACGGGGGTAATGACCCATGAGTTTATATATATATAATATATAATATTTTATTTAAAAGTTTTTATTTTATTAGAATATTTTATTGCATAGTATCCTTTCAATTCTCTTATAAATAAGATGCTTAATTAGAATTGAAAATCACACCAGAATCAGAGAATCCTTCTTCTATAATCTTGAGCATATTTCTTTCGAGTTTTAGAAAGCTTTGAGCGTAGAAAACAGTGAAAGTTTTCTTCAAGAATATCTCCGCTATACCAATTGGGATACTCTTCTTTTCAAGATAAGGGGTATTATTTATTTCATATTCTGAAGAGATATTATTTTTCATATTCGTAAGAATATTATTTCGTTCAATATTCGTAATGAATATTATTTTCGTTTAATATTCATAAGGAAGATTATTTTGTTCAATATTCGCTTGAAATAATATTTTCTTCCATACTCTGTAGTATGTAAGTAATATTATTTCGTTTCAGATTTTGAATTCTATATTCATTTTGTTAAAGTTTTGGCTTCTATACTCCATGAAATTAGTAGAATATCCTTGATATTTGCGCTTTATCCAGTATCTTTTCATGGAAATATTATTCTGAGCATTCTTGAATTTTACTCTACAAAGCAGTATCATGTTGATAATTTGAACTTTATTGATTTCTGGATAAATTAAATTATAAATTCTTTTTAAATTTATCCTTGAACTTGTTTTATTGAATTCTTATATCATTGTCATCATCCTCATGTTTATATTATATTGAAAGTCATATGTGGCCTGTAGTGCATAGATGGACTTGGTATGATTATGACCAGGGATTATGCGGTATAATCACGACCGTAATATTATAAATGATGTGGTAAAAGTCCTCATTGGCCCGTAGTACATTGATGGACAGTTGTTGGCATGATCATGACCATTGATGAATACACGAATATTCTTGGCCCGTAGTGCATGGATAATTTGTGGTCGTGATACTAAAAAATATCCTCAGTAAAAGCGAGGATGATTCGATGATGTGGATTATTTATTAAGCTGAGTCACAGCGATAAAAGTGATGAAAAACCTTTTTAAATCATAGAAGATAGTAGATTTTATGTTCCACTTGACTTTTCTAATGGATTTCTTGTTCCGCTGCAGTTAAACTTTTTGTCTATTATATTCTATCAGTTTAACATTGTCAAAGACTAACAATAACTTATTCTGCATTATCTTAGTCATAATATTTCTTAGTTGGCGAGTTGAGCTCACCCTTTTGCTTTCATTGTTCTCTTCAGAAAATGAGAACGTAGCCGGGACTAGTCGGGGAATGGAGTAATGGTCTGAGATGGTGTCATAGTAGTCCTCACTATTCTATAAAACAGTGTGATAATAAATGTAATGAGGACTCCATTGAGTGTGGATATTGTCTAGATGATAATATTCATATTAAAACTCTCAGTTTATGTTTTGTCGTATTTTACACGACAGTTGTAATATTAAGTTGTATTTGAATTTTGTACCATGTATTTGGCGACTCAAGATGGGTGATGTATACCTATTTTGGGGGCGTCACAAGTTGTATCAAAGCTTAGGGATATGATCCCTGGCTGAGATGTGAGACTAGAACTAGGAGGGGAGAGATGGGAATTCCTTCGCTAGTATGACCTACCTAAGTTATTCGGTATTTAATGGGTCGGTCAGAGTATAAAGATAATATGTGACATGTCAATTAACTCTTGTTTTGTGGCAATATTTGAAAATGACATTTGAGAATGTTGAGAATAGCAATGGAGCACAGGAGACCGTTGAGTCACCACAGATGAATACCCAGGATAATGTGAAATAGGAAGACAATAATCCGCAGGTAAACAACAACGATCAAATGATGAACGATGGGATGTTCAGAGGCTTTATTTCATGCAACATCAGGCGAGAGCGGCTCATGTCCAAAATGCAGGTGGAAACACTGGCAACTCTTGGACGGTCACCGCTAAATAGTTCAAGGAGCTGGGACCACCGGAGTTTTTTAGAGAGCCAAAATCACTTAAGGTAGAGACATGGATAAAGCAGATCAACAAGATATTTGATGTCTTGGGATGCTCTGAGGAGCAAAAGGTTCCCTTTGCCACCTTCATGTTATGCGGCAGAGATCGATTGGTGGAAATCTGTAAAGCGTACTCAACCTGCCGCACTGAAGATGTCTTGGGAAAAGTTCCAAGAATTGTTTAATGACAAGTACTTTCCCGAAAGTATTCATCACATGAAAGAGATAGAGTTCATTAAATTGGAGCAAAACAACATTACCGTGTTGCACTACGAAGCCAAGTTTGCCGAGTTGTCCCGGTTTGCGTCCCACTTAGTTGATAATGAGGAGAGAATGACACAGATGTTTCTAAGAGGTTTGAAACCCTAGATACGTCAATACCTTATCTCTCACAAACTATGCTTGTATTCAGATGTTGTGAATAGGGCTCAGTTATTGTAACGCGATAATGAGTCAACCCAACCAAGAGAGAGCAGTTGGCAAAATGATAATACCAGTGGTAGCAGTCATCGAAGTGGTGACAACAAACATGGAGGGAATCAACATGCCAGAAATGGTAACCACTTCGGTGGTAATCATGGCCAAGACAATAAAAGTGGACCTTTCAAGAAGAGGATATTCAACAATGATGGAAATACGTCAACACCAGCACCCGTTGTTAAGGAAGGAGAACGACCACCTATCATATGCTTCAAATGCGGAGGGGAGGGACACATCAGTCCAAACTGTTCCAAAGCATGTTATAATTGTGGTAGAGAAGATCACCTAGCCCAATTTTGTTATTTATCGAAGACAAGTCCAGTTGGGATGGAGGCACCAAAAGCCGTTCTAGAAAAGTCAAAACCAGTAGTTCAAGGGAGAGCATTTGTCGTGACCTCCCAGAAAGCAAGGAACCCAAACGAGGTCATCACGGGTAAGCTTATCATAAACTCTAGCGAAGTATATACCTTATTTGATACCGGTTCTACCCATTCTTTTATTTCTCCTACTTGCGCTCAACGTTTAAATTTGACTCCGGAGAAATTAGACTTTGACTTAGCTGTTGAAACTCCGTTGGGAGAAACCTTCATTACATCCAATGTCTTGTTTGGTTCAAATCGGTACCCTCACATTACCTGTCGATCTTATTTCATTGCATTTAACGTAATTCTAGGGATTGATTGGTTAACTACTCATCATGCAAAAATTAATTTTTTTCGTAAGGTTGTTAGCTTTCAAATTCCTAACCAACCTATTATGCGAATTCAAGTAAGCAAACAATTAAAATCAATCACTGTCATCTCAAGCCATAAAGCTATTTGTTTATTAAAAAACGGATGTCAAGCTTTCTTTGCTCATGTCACAGATTTAAACAAAAATACGTCAGTTTTGAATGATATTTCTATTGTTAATAAATTCCAGATGTATTCCCTGAAGAACTTCCTGGCCTACCCCTAGAGCGTGAAATTGAATTTTGTATCGACCTTGAACCCAGTACAAAACCCATTTCCAAAGCTCCATATCAAATGGCTCCTATTGAACTTCAGGAGTTAAAGACGCAACTGCAGGAATGGTTAGACATCGGTTTCATTCGTCCTAGTACTTCTCCTTGGGGTGCTCATGTTCTATTCGTGAAGAAGAAAGATGGGAGTATGCGACTTTGTATTGATTACCGGGAGTTGAATCATGTCACCATCAAAAAATAGGTACCCATTGCCACGTATTGATGACCTGTTTGACCAGTTGTAAGGCGCCAAATTCTTTTCAAAGATTGATCTTCGTTTAGAATATCACCAATTGAAGATTAAAACTGATGACATTCCAAAGACAGCTTTCAGAACTCGGTACGGGCATTATGAATTCTTAGTCATGTCTTTTGGATTGACTAATGCTCCTGCTGCCTTCATGGATATGATGAACCGAGTATTCAAGGAATATTTAGATCACTTTGTGGTCATCTTTATTGATGACATCCTCATATATTCCAAAAGCCGTGAAGATCATGAGCAACACTTGAGGCTGATATTCCAAAAGCTTCGTGAAAACAAGCTTTATGCCAAGTTGAAGAAATGCGAGTTCTGGCTTGAGGAAGTAGCATTCCTTGGGCACGTGGTATCAAGTCATTGAATATCTATTGACCCAACAAAGATTGAAGCTATTCAAAGCTGGGAGCAACTTAAATCAGTGACCGAAGTACGTAGCTTTCTCGGCTTAGCTGGTTAGTATCGGAGATTCGTAGAAGGGTTTTCCCGAATCGCTACTCCATTAACTTAGTTGACTCGAAAAGATACAAAATTTGGTTGGAGCGAGGAATGTGAGAAGAGTTTTCAAGAACTCAAGAGAAGACTCATTTCAGCACCTGTTCTGACAATACCATCTGGCTCGGAGGGATTTGTCATCTACAGTGATGCTTCAGGCAAAGGGTTAGGATGTGTTCTCATGCAACATGGGAAAGTCATAGCCTATGCCTCACCATAACTCAAAGAATATGAGAGGAATTATCCTACTCATGATCTAGAGTTGGCAGCTGTCATTTTTGCGCTTATGATTTGGAGGCATTACTTGTATGGAGAGAAGGTGGAGATCTATACGAATCATAAAAGCCTCAAATATTTCTTCACTCAAAGGGAGCTCAACATGCGGCAGCGACGTTGGCTTGAACTGTTGAAAGATTATGATCATACCATCCTGGAAAGGCGAACGTAGTAGCTGACACATTGAGTAGAAGATCATATGCAAGTACGAGTACGTTATTGTCAACGCAAAAGCCCATTTTTTATGACTTGCAAAGAATGGAGATAGAGTTAAAGACTCCAGGGACCCATGTGATGATGGCGAATATACGAGTAGAACGGACTTTAATCGATAAAGGTAAAGCTGCTCAAGCTATAGACACAAGTCGGCGTGCGTATGAGGAAGAAAGTGCAAGAAGGTGCTATTAGGAAGCAAGAATCGATGAAGAAGGAATACTTCGAGTCAACTCCAGACTTTGTGTTCCTAACGATTCTGACTTGAAGTATAAAATCATGATGGAGGCGCACAACACATCGTTTGCAATCCATCCTGGGTGTACCAAAATGTATCGTGATCTTCGACATACATTTTGGTGGAGCAATATGAAGAGAGAGATAGCGAGTTTTATCTCAAGGTGTCTAACTTGTCAACTAGTCAAGGCGGAGCATCAAGTACCAAAAGGTCCATTGCAACCACTTGAAATTCCAGAATGGAAGTGGGAGCACATTACCATGGATTTCGTTACTGGTCTTCCTATGGTTTCTCAAGGCATAGATGCAATTTGGGTCATTGTTGATAGATTGACCAAGTCGGCTCATTTCTTACCTATACGAGAAACTTATACACTTGAACGTCTTGCTCGTATATACATAAATGAGATTGTAAGATTGTATGGTATGCCAGTATCCATAGTTTTTGATCGAGACCCATGATTCACTTAATGATTTTGGGTTAGTTTGTAAAAAGCTATGGGCATGGATTTACAATTTAGTTCGGCATATCATCCTCAAACGGACAGGTAGTCGAAGAGGACTATTCAAACTCTTGAAGATTTATTAAGACTCTGTGTCCTTGACTTCAAAGGAAATTAGGATAAGTTCTTACCATTGGTGGAGTTTTCCTACAACAACAGTAATTAAGCAAGTATTGGTATGGCCCCATTTGAGGCGTTGTATGGACGCAAGTGTTGTTCTCCAGTATGCTGGGATGAGGTGGGTAAAGTAACGTTGTTGGGACCGGATTTGGTACGTATGACTACGGAAAAGATTCAAACGATCCGACAATGAATAAAAACCTCACAAGATCGACAAAAGAGTTATGCTAATTTTCATCGAAAGGACATGGAATTCGATATTAGAGATCATGTGTTGTTACGTGTTGCTCCATGGAAAGGAGTTACGAGATTTGGAAAGAGAGGAAAGCTTAATCCTCGATTCATTGGCCCATTTTTAATCCTCGATCGAGTAGGAACTGTGGCCTATAGACTCGCTTTACCACCAAGCATGTCTCGTGTTCATAACGTTTTTCACATATCCATGTTACGTAAATATGTGGAAGACCCAAACCACATTATTGAGTTAGAACCGGACGAAATAGCGGAAGATTTAATGTATGAAGAGGTTCCTGTTAAAATCTTGGATAAGAAGGAGCATATTCTACGCTCCAAGGTTATACCTCAAGTCAAATTTTGTGGAGAAACCACGATGTTGTGGAAATGACCTGGGAGTTAGAATCTAAAATAAAATCAAGGTATCCTCACCTCTTCGCCATACCAAGTATGTACCCTAATTTCGAGGGCGAAATTTCATAAAAAGGGGGGAGGTTGTAAGACCCCAACCTTTTATGAATAAAGATAAATTTTTCTATAAATATCATTTTAAATAATTATTGTGTTGATTTGTTATAATATTAAAGTTGTGAGTAATATTTATAAATTTTGCAAAGTAAGCAAGTTGTTATATAATATTCGATTGGTCAGGGAATATTCGTTTTAACAGGGAATATTCGTACGACGGCACAATCATTGGTGGACCCCACAACAGAATTATTATTGGATTGAGAAAACGACAAAAATATCTTTTTATAAAATTAACGGCAAAAGTTTTACTGTTAACTGTTAAAACAACCGGTGTTAAAAGTACAGTAATACGTGTAGTTGCATAGTAGCACAAGGTATTGATTATTGATGCTTACATGAGAAGTCACTCAGTTTTGTTCAATTATTGCTACAGTAATTACTGCATCGTATCTCACATTATTTGATTCAATTATTTTCGATATTTTAGTAAATCAATAATTGAGACGACAAAGTTATTCATATTATTATTTGTAATATTGACGATGTCTAGAAGTTCTGTCAAGGAGAGGTTTGGTCACCTAATTGCGCGCCAATATGGAGAAATCTTTATTGGAAGGCCCCCTCTTTCCTGGGAACGACCTGGTTGTTAATATTACGAATTATAATAATGATGATAAATGTTGTTAAAAATATTGAGGAGATTTTTTATGAAGTATTTGTTGTATTTATGGACCCCCATTTACCCATTTTTTAAAATAATCGGCAGAAAGTTATAATATATATATATATATATATATATAAGTGTGGGTGGTGTGTGTATATGTAAGTAAAGTGTGAAATGGAATCACAGGAATGAAAAAGGAAATGAATGGTGGGAAAAGAAGGGTGTAGGATTATTATATATATATGTTGATAGTGGATTTTGGTGGAGGGAGTAGTCACAAGATGGAGTACTATATGTATTATTTATAAATGTATATGTAATGTTTGAAAATTGGCAGGAAGGGGTACAATTATTCTTATTATATATATACATGTGATAATTTGAAAGTTGACAGGAATTCACGAGGATTGGCAGGTTGTATCACGGGGGTAATGACCTGTGAGTTTATATATATATATATATATATATATAATATAATATATATTATATATTATATTTTATTTAAAAGTTTTTATTTTATTAGAATATTTTATTGCATAGTATCCTTTCAATTCTCTTATAAATAAGATGCTTAATTAGAATTGAAAATCACACCAGAATCAGAGAATTCTTCTTCTATAATCTTGAGCATATTTCTTTTGAGTTTTAGAAAGCTTTGAGTGTAGAAAACAGTGAAAGTTTTCTTCAAGAATATCTCCGCTATACCAATTGGAATACTCTTATTTTCAAGATAAGGGGTATTATTTATTTCATATTCTGAAGAGATATTATTTTTCATATTCGTAAGAATATTATTTCGTTCAATATTCGTAATGAATATTATTTTCGTTTAATATTCATAAGGAAGATTATTTTGTTCAATATTCGCTTAAAATAATATTTTCTTCCATACTCTATAGTATATAAGTAATATTATTTCGTTTTAGATTTCGAATTCTATATTCATTTTGTTAAAATTTTGGCTTCTATACTCCATTAAATTAGTAGAATATCCTTGATATTTGTGCTTTATCCAGTATCTTTTCATGGAAATATTATTCTGAGCATTATTGAATTTTACTCCACAAAGCAGTATCATGTTGATAATTTGAACGTTATTGATTTCTAGATAAATTAAATTATAAATTCTTTCAAAATTTATACTTGAACTTGTTTTTATTGAATTCTTATATCATTGTCATCATCCTCATGTTTATATTATGTTGAAAGTCATCTGTGGCCTGTAGTGCATAGATGGACTTGGTATGATTATGACCAGGGATTATGCGGTATAATTATGACCGTAATGTTACAAATGATGTGGTAAAAGTCCTCAGTGGCCCGTAGTGCATTGATGGACAGTTGTTGGCATGATCATGACCATTGATGAATACACGAATATCCTTGGCCCGTAGTGCATGGATAATTTGTGGTCGTGATACTAAAGAATATCCTTGGCCGTAGTGCAGGGGTCATTCGATGATATGGATTATTTATTAAGCTGAGTCTTAGTGATAAAAGTGATGACAAACCTTTTTAAATCATAGAAGATAGTAGATTTTATGTTCTACTTGACTCTTTTAATTGATTGCTTGTTCCACTGCAATTAAACTTGTTGTCTATTATATTCTATCAGTTTAACATTGTCGAAGACTAACGATAACATATTCTGCATTATCTTAGTCATAATATTTCTTAGTGGACTAGTTGATCTCACCCTTTTGCTTTCATTGTTCTCTTCAGGAAATGAGAACGTAGCCGGGACTAGTCGGGCAATGGAGTAATGGTCCGAGATGGTGTCATAGTAATCCTCACTATTCTATAAAATAGTGTGATAATAAATGTAATGAGGACTCCATTGAGTGTGGATATTGTCTAGATGACAATATTCGTATTAAAACTCTCAGTTTATATTTTGTCGTATTTTACACGATAGTTTTATTATTAAGTTGTATTTGAATTTTGTACCATGTATTTGGCGACTCAAGATGGGTGATTTATACCTATTTTGGGGGCGTCACACAGTTTACTCAATTATTGCTACAATAATTGTTGCATAGTATCTCACGTTATTTGATTCAATTATCGTCATAGTATCATTTATTATTAAATCAATAATTGAGACAACAAAGTTATTCATATTATTATTTGCAATATTGACGATGTCTAGAAAGTTCTGTCAAGGAGAGGTTTAGTCACCTAATTGCGGCGCTAATAGGAGAAATCTTATCGGAAAGCCCTCTTTCACGGGAATGATCTGGTTGTTAAATATTGTGAGTTATAATATTAATGATGAATAATTGTTGAAGTATTAAGAATGTGTTTATTGAAGATAAGTGAATTACAAAAGTTAGAGGGGAATAATGCAAACTTGGAAAACTTTAGGGGTACTAAAGTGTAATAAGTTAAATCAATCTGGACCATTGGTGGTGGTTTTAATAGTAAATCAATTTAGACCGTTGATGGTGATTTTAAAAGTAAATCAATCTGGACCATCGATGGTGGTTTTAATAGTAAATCAATCTGGACCGTCGGTGGTGGTTTTAAAAGTAAATCAATCTGGACCGTTGGTGGTGTTCTAAAAGTAAATCAATCTGGACCGTCGGTGGTGGTTTTAAAAGTAAATTAATCTAGACCGTCGATTGTAGTTTTAATAGTAATCAATATGGACTGTACATTTTAATAGTAAATTAATCTGGACCGTTCATGAATTAGTTACTATTTAGTCATTTCTCATATAAATAGAAGCTTAATTCTTCTTTCATTCTCACCAATTCACTGAGATTCACAAGAGACACTATTGAGAGAGAAACTATAGAGAGAAAGAAGAAGAGTATTTTGTTACTTCACTATTGTAGTATCCAGCCTTCTACTAAGGTAAGGGGTATTATTTCTTTCGTATTCATAAGGAATACTATTTTTCGTATTCATCCTTTAATATGTCGGAATAACCTGTCTACGCGGATTACGTACCGTATGACAGGTGAAAATCCATTTGCAGTCTCGTATGTTATTTCTTTTCATATTCTTAAATCTAAACTTACTATGGTTAGTATTGCTTCTATAATCCTTGAAATTAGTGAAATATTCTTGAGTTTTGCGCTTCATCCAGTATCGTTTTATTGGAATATTGATTTGAACTTTCTTATTAAATATCAATATTTTCACCCGGGGCACTATTCACCCGGTTCCTATTCACTATAATATTATTCACTCGGGTATTCGGGGCACTTTTCATGCCGGGGTATTATTTATGAGTTACTATTCACCTAGTTATTATTCACTATAATATTATTCACTCGGGTATTCGGGACACTTTTCATGCCGGGGTACTATTCACGAGTTACTATTCATGGGTTACTATTCACCCGATTACTATTCACTCAAATATTATTCATTCGGGTATTCGGGGCACTTTTTATGTCGGGGTACTATTCCCAAAGTACTATTCATAGGGTACTATTCACCAAAAACTTTATTTCTTTTCTGTCCAAATTATTTTTGATACATGGATATTATTCTTGAATTTTACTCCACAAAGCAGTATCATTTTGACAATTTGGATATTATTGAATTCTGGATAAATTAAATTATAAATCTTTAAAAATTTATCCTTTGCTTTCTTTTAATTGAATTCTTATATCATTGTCGTCATCCTCATGCTTATAATGTGATGAAAGTCATATTTGGCTTACGTGCATAGATGGACTGTTGATTGGTATGATTATGACCAGGGATAATTCGGTATGATTATGACCATTGATGATTACACAAATATTCTTGGCCCGTAGTGCAGGAATAATTTGTGGACGTGATACTAATGAATATCCTTGGCCCGTAGTGTAGGGATGATTCGATGATGTGATTTATTTATTAAGCTGAGTCCCAGCGATAAAGTTAATGATAAACTTTTTAAATCATAAAAGATAGTAGATATCATGCTCTACTTGACTCTTCTAATGGATTGCTTGTTTCGCTGCAGTTAAACATTTTTGTCTATTATATTCTATCAGTTTAACATTGTTGAAGGCTAATGATAACTTATTCTGCATTATCTTAGTCATAATATTTCTTACTGGGCTAGTTAAGCTCACCCCTTTGCTTCCATTGTTCTCTTCAGGAAATGAGAACGTAGCCGGAACTAGTCGGGGAACGGAGTGATGGTCTGAGATGGTGTTATAGTAGTCCTCACTATTGTATAAAATAGTGTGACAATAAATGTAATGAGGACTCCATTTGAGTTTGGATATTGTCTAGAAGACAATATTCGTGTAAAAACTCTCAGCTCATGTTGTATAACTAAGTTTGTATTTGTAGTCAGTACCATGTTTTTGGCAACCCAATATGGGTGATGTATACCTATTTTGGGGGCGTCACATCCCTGGCTGAGATGTGAGACAAGAACTTGGAGGGGATAGATGGGGAATTCCTTCACTAGTATGACCTACCTAAGTTTATTTGGTAATTAATTGGTCGGTCAAAGTATATGGATAATATGTGACATGTCAATTAATCCTTATTTTGTGGCAGTGTTTAAAAATGGCATCTGAAAATGTTGAGATCAACAATGAAGCACATGAGATCGTTGAGTCACCAACGATCAATACCTAGGATAATGTACAACAGGAAGACAATAATCCTCAGGTAAACAACAACACCGATTAAATGATAAACGATGGGATGTTCAAAGGCTTTATACAATTCATGCAACATCAGGCGAGAGCGGCTCCTGCAAAATGCAGGTGGAAACACTGGAAACTCATAGATGGTCATCGCTAAGCAATTCAAGGAGCTGGGACCACCGGAGTTTTGGGGAAAGCCAGAACCACTTAAGGCAGAGACGTGGATAAAGCAGATCACCAAGATATTTGATGTCTTGGGATGCTCCGAGGAGCAAAAGGTTCCCTTTGCCACCTACATGTTGAGAGAAGCAGATTACTGGTGGGAATTAGTAAAGCGTACTCAGCCTGCCGCACTCAAAATGTCTTGGGAGAAGTTCCAAGAGCTGTTCAACGACATGTACTTTCCTGAAAGTATTCGTCACGTGAAGGAGGTGGAGTTTATCAAGTTGGAACAAAAAAATATGACTGTGTCGCAGTATGAGGCTAAGTTTGCCGAGTTATCCTGGTTCGCATCCCATTTGGTTGATAATGAGAAGAGAATGACGCGAATGTTTCTGCGAGGTTTGAGACCCGAAATACGTCAATACCTCATTTCTCACAAACTGTGTTTGTATTCAGATGTTGTAAATAGGGCTCAGTTATTGGAGCGCGATAATGAGTCAACCCAACCAAGAGAGAGCAGCCGGCAAGTCGATAATACCAGTTGTAGCATTCATCGAAGCGGTGACAACAAACGTGGAGGGAATCAACATGCAAGAAATGGTAACCACTCCGGTGGTAATCATGGCCAAGATAATAGAAGTGGAAATTTCAAAAAGAGGAGATTCAATAATGATGTAAAGATGTCAGTCCCAGCACCTGTTGTTAAGGAAGAAGAATGACCGCTGGTCGTATGTTACAAATGCGGAGGGGAGGGACACATCAGTCCAAACTGTATGCAGCAGTCCAAAGCATGTTACAATTATGGAAGAGAAGGTTACCTAGCCCGATTTTGCCGTGCACCAAAGTCAAGTCCAGCTGGGATGGAGGCATCAAAGGCCGTCCTAGACAAGATAAAACTGGTAGTTCAAGGGAGAGCATTTGTCGTAACCTCCCAAAAAGCAAGGAATCCAAATGAGGTGATCACGGGCAAGCTAATCATAAACTCTTACGAAGTTTATACCTTATTTGATACCGGTTCCACCCATTCTTTTTTTTTTCTCCTACTTGCGCTCAACGTTTAAATTTGACTCCGGAGAAATTAAACTTTCACTTATCGGTTGAAACTTCGTTGGGGGAAACCTTTATTACATCCACTATTTATAAGTCTTGTTTGATTCAAATTGGTAACCGCACGTTACTTGTTGATCTTATTTCCTTAAAAATACTTGCGTTTGATGTGATTTTGGGGATTAATTGGTTAACTACTCATCATGCAAAAATTGATTGTTTTCGTAAGGTTGTTAGTTTTCATATTCCTAACCAACCTATTATGCAAATTTAAGCGACCAAACCACTAAAATAGATGTCAAGCTTTCTTAGCCTATGTCACAGATTTAAACAAAAATACGTCAGATTTGAATGATATTTCTATTGTTAATAAATTTTTCGCGTATTATTCACGAAGAACTTCCTGGCCTACCCCCAGAGCGTGAAATTGAATTTTGTATCGACCTTGAACCCGATACAAAACCCATTTCCAAAGCCCCGTATCGAATGGCTCATGTTGAACTTCAGGAGTTAAAGACCCAACTACAGGAATTGTTAGACATCAGTTTCATTCATCCTATTACATCTCCTTGGGGTGCTCCTGTTCTCTTCATAAAGAAGAAAGATGGAAGTATGCGACTTTGTATTGATTATCGGGAGTTGAATCATGTCACCAGAAAAAATAAGTACCTGTTGCCACGTATTGATGACATGTTTGACCAGTTGCAAGGCACCAAATTCTTTTCAAAGATTGATCTTCGTTCCAGATATCATTAGTTAAAGATTAAAACCGATAACATCCCAAAGACTGCTTTTAGAACTCGGTACGGGCATTATGAATTCCTAGTCATGTCTTTTGAAATGACTAATGCTCCTGCTGCCTTCATGGATATGATGAACCGAGTATTCAAGGAATATTTGGATCATTTTGTAGTCGTCTTTATTGATGACATCCTCATATATTCCAAAAGTCATGAAGATCATGAGCAACACTTGAGGCTGATACTCCAAAAGCTTCGTGAAAACAAGCTTTATGCCAAGTTGAAGAAGTGAGAGTTTTGGCTTGAGGAAGTAGCATTCCTTGGGCACGTGATATCAAATCATGGAATATCTGTTGACCCAGCAATGATTGAAGCAATTCAAAGTTGGGAGCAACCCAAGTCAGTGACCGAAGTACGTAGCTTTCTGGGTTTAGCTGGTTATTATCGGAGATTCGTGGAAGGATTTTCTCGAATCGCTACTCCATTAACTCAGCTGACTCAAAAAGATACAAAATTCAGTTTGAGTGAGGAATGTGAGAAGAGTTTTCAAGAACTCAAGAGGAGACTCATTTCAGCACCTGTTCTGACAATACCATTTGGCTCGGAGGAATTTGTCATCTATAGTGATGCTTTAGGCAAATGGTTAGGATGTGTTCTTATGCAACATGGGAAAGTCATAGCATATGCTTCTCGACAACTCAAAAAATATGAGAGGAATTATCCTACTTATAATCTAAAGTTGGCAGTTGTTGTCTTCGCACTAAAAATTTGGAGGCATTACCTGTATGGGGAGAAAGTGGAGATCTATACGGATCATAAAAGCCTCAAATATTTCTTCACTCAAAAGGAACTCAACATGTGGCAACGACGTTGGCTCGAGCTGTTGAAATATTATGATCATACCATCTAATACCATCCTGAAAAAGTGAACGTGGTAGCTGACGTATTGAGTAAAAGATCATATGTGGGTACGAGTGCGATATTGTCAACGCAAAGACCCATTTTGTATGACTTGCAAAGGATGGAGATAGAGTTAAAGACTCTAGGGACCCATGTGATGATGACAAATATACGAGTAGAACCGACTTTAATTGATAAAGTTAAAGCTGCTCAAGCTACGGACCTAGAGCAGATGCGTATGAAGAAGAAAGTACAAGAAGGTGTTGTTCCGGAAGCAAGAATCGATGAAGAAGGAATACTTCGAGTCAACTCCAGACTTTTTGTTCCAAATGACCCTGATTTAAAGTATAAGATCATGATGGAGGCGCACAACACACCATTTTGAATCCATCCTGGGAGTACCAAAATGTATCGTGATCTTCGACATAAATTTTGGTGGAGCAATATGAAGAGATAGATAACAGGGTTTATCTCAAGGTGTCTAACTTGTCGACGAGTCAAGGCGGAGCATCAAATGCCAAAAGGTCCATTGCAACCACTTGAAATTCCAGAATGGATGTGGGAGCACATTACCATGGATTTCGTTATTGGCCGGTCTTCCCAAGGTTTCTCAAGGCATAGATGCGATTTGGGTCATTGTTGATAAATTGACCAAGTTTGCTCATTTCTTACATATATGAGAAACTTATACTGTGAGAACCCCAATTTTATGAAATGAAAGTACTCAATTTTCTTATAATTATTTTATTTATTAAATGGTTAAATTGATAAAAGGTTAAAGTTAAGGGTGATATGTGAAAAAGTTTCAAAGTAAGCAAGTTGTCATAAAATAATCGGTGATAAAAGTACAGTAATATGCGTGGTTGCATAGTAGCATATGGTATTGATTATTGATGCTTACGTGAGAAGTCACTCAGTTATACTCAATTATTGCTACAGTAATTGTTGCATCATATCTCTCATATTATTGATTCAATTATTGTCACAGTATCATCTGCATAATATGATATATTATTAAATCAATAATTGAGATGACAAAGTTATTCATATTATTATTTGCAATATTGATAATGTCTAGAAGTTCTGTCAAGGAGAGGTTTGGTCATCTAATTGCACGCCAATAGGGGGAAATCCTTATCGGAAAGCCCCCTTTTTCTTGGGAACGACCTGGTTGTTAAATATTGCGCGTTATAATATTAGTGATGAATAAGTTCGTGTTGATTAAAGATGAAATTGATAATTTCATTGTGTGGGAATTATTAGTGTTAGTAGAAATTGACATTTATTTCGATAATAATTGATGTCTGGAGGTTATATTGAGCAATCGGATAATTAACCGGATAAATGAGCAATTAATTGCTATTAATTCACATGCTTATAACTATGTGTTCACATGTGTATACTATTGATTCACATGATTTACTATTAGGGGAGGTGGTGCAAGTTTGATAATACTTGCAGGACTATATTAAAAATGAAGAAAAAGAGGAAGGTATTATACTGTAATATTTCGAGCCCCAAAACGTGCAATTATCGAAACTATATTTTCCTATAAATAGAAGCTCATTCTTCCTTCATTTCTCACCAATTCACTAAGTCTCACAAGAACAATTATTATAGAGAGAAATTATAGAGAGAAAGAAGAAGAGAAGTCTGCTACCTCACTATTCTAGTATCCAGTTTACTTTTAAGGTAATTAGAGTGTTGCCGGGTCGAGCAGGGATAACAGGAGAATAGAACGGTGGTCTATAGCTATTGAGGTTCTCCCTAAATAGTATGGAAATAATTTTATTGAGAACTTTAGATAAGTGTCGTATTGTATACGTCATTTGATATTTAATTTTGGTGAACCGAATAGGGTGAGGTGAACCCAACTTTGGAAGGGTGTTTTGCCACTATCATACAAAATGTCTAATGACATACAATATCGTGTTATCATAAGACAGGGTTATGCACATCCACTTGTTGAGTATATCTACGAGCACTACCTATATGATCTTGGAGTTTGGTTGAAATATAATTTTCAATTGCAGACAGTGGAGATAGTTATATGTTAAGATAAGATTCTCTGTTGGAAAGAACATGATAGTAATCTTCTCGTTTTTCTTTGGGGTCTATTGAGTCAACCAAGGATAATTCTGTGGACATATGATATCTATCATAACCTAGACGCATGGCCTCCCATGTACGAAGGTTTCCTTGAGCACTTCCCAAAGATTTTAATTTCTAAAACAATTTTTGACTGTACTTTTATATAATGTACCATTGTAAGGTCTTGTGGTCAAGGCACCATGAGATTTATATATATTTGTATTAAACCTCACAGTTTAACTATGGTCGTTTTCTGCACGACAGTTGTATAAATGGAGTTGTCAGTAGTGTATTTTCTAGAGACTCAAGATGGATGATGTATACCTGTTTTGAGGGCGTCACATTTGGTATTAGAGCTTAGGGATATGGTCTTTGGCGGAGATCCGGGATTAGAACTAGGAGGGGAGAGACGAGTAATATTCTTCGCTAGTGTGTGTCCTACCTAAGCTTAATTTTCTTACTTGATAAGTTGATAAATTGTGATATGTCAATTAAACTTTGTTTTGAAGATATATTCTAGAATGATATCTGAAATACAGGAGATGAACAATGGGAAAATCATGATACAGTTGAAATAACTGGGAAGGTACAATCCGAAAAGAAAGCAGGGTATTCTCATCTCTTCGAATATCAGGTACGCACGTAAATTTCGAGGGAAAAATTTCATAAGGAGGGGAGATTGTGAGACCCCGAATTTTATGAAATGAAATTATTCAATTTTCTTATAACTATTTTATGTAGTAAATGGTTAAATTGATAAAAGGTTAAAGTTAAGGGTGATATGTGAAAAATTTTCAAAGTAAGCAAGTTGTCATAAAATAATCGGTGATAAAAGTACAATAATACGCGTGGTTGCAGTAGTAGCTACGGTATTGATTATTGATGCTTACGTGAGAAGTCACTCGGTTATACTCAATTATTGCTCTGAATTTCGATCATATCTCTCTCATATTATTGATTCAATTATTGTCATAGTATCATCTGCATAATATGATATATTATTAAATCAATAATTGAGACAACAAAGTTATTCATATTTTTATTTGCAATATTGACAATGTCTAGAAGTTCTATCAAGGAGAGGTTTCGTCATCTAATTGCGCGCCAATAGGGAGAAATCCTTATCGGAATAATTAGTGTTAGTAGAAATCGACATTTATTTCGATAATAATTGATGTCTGGAGGTTGTATTGACTAATCGGGTAATTAACTGGATAAATGAGCAATTAATTTCTATTAATTCACATGCTTATAACTATGTGTTCACATGTGTGTACTATTGATTCATATGATTTACTATTAGGGGAGGTGGTGCAAGTTTGATAATACTTGCAGGACTATATTAAAAATGAAGAAAAAGAGGAAGGTATTATACTGTAATATTTTGAGCCCCAAAATGTGCAATTATCGAAACTATATTTTCCTATAAATAGAAGCTCATCCTTCCTTCATTTCTCACCAATTCACTAAGTCTCACAAGAACAATTATTATAGAGAGAAATTATAGAGAGAAAGAAGAAGAGAAGTCTGCTACCTCACTATTCTAGTATCCAGTTTACTTTTAAGGTAATTAGAGTGTTGCCGGGTCGAGCGTGGATAACAGGAGAATAGAACGGTGGTCTATAGCTATTGAGGTTCTCCCTAAATAGTATGGAAATAATTTTATTGAGAACTTTAGATAAGTGTCGTATTGTATACGTCATTTGATATTTAATTTTGGTGAACCGAATAGGGTGAGGTGAACCCAACTTTGGAAGGGTGTTTTGCCACTATAATACAAAATGTCTAATGACATACAATATCGTGTTATCATAAGACAGGGTTATGCACATCCACTTGTTGAGTATATCTACGAGCACTACCTATACGATCTTGGAGTTTGGTTGAAATATAATTTTCAATTGCAGACAGTGAAGATAGTTATATGTCAAGAGAAGACTCCCCATTAGAAAGAACATGATACTAATCTTCTCGTTTTTCTTTGGGGTCTATTGGGTCAACCACGGATAATTTTGTGAACATATGATATCTATCATAACCTAGACGCATGGCCTCCCATGTACGAAGGTTTCCTTGAGCACTTCCCAAAGATTTTAATTTCTAAAAGAGTTTTTGACTGTACTTTTATGTAAAGTACCATTGTAAGGTCTTGTGGTCAAGGCACCACGAGAGTTATATATATTTGTATTAAAACTCACAATTTAACTGTGGTCATTTTCTGCACGACAGTTGTATAAATTGAGTTGTCAGTAGTGTATTTTCTGCCAACTCAAGATGGGTGATGTATACCTGTTTTGGGGGCGTCACATATACACTGGAACGTTTTGCTCGTATGTACATAAATAAGATTTTAAGACTGCATAACATGCCAGCATCCATAGTTTTTGATCGAGACCCAAGATTCACTTCACGATTTTGGGTTAGTTTGCAAAAAGCTATGGGCACGGATTTACGATTTAGTTCGACATATCATCCTCAAACGGATGGGCAGTCGGAGAGGACTATTAAAACTCTTGAGGATTTATTAAGACTCTGTGTCCTTGACTTTAAAGGAAGTTGGGACAAGTTCTTGCCATTAGTGGAATTCTCCTATAACAACAGTTATCAAGCAAGTATTGGCATGGCTCCATTTGAGGCGTTGTATGGACGCAAATGTCGTTCTATAGTATGCTGGGACGAGGTGGGTGAAGCAACGTTGTTGGGACCAGAGTTGGTACGTATAACTACGAAAAAGATTCAAACGATCCGACAACGTATAAAAACCTCACAATATCGACAAAAGAGTTATACTGATATTCATCAAAAGAACGTGGAATTCAATATCGGAGATCATGTGTTGTTACGTGTTGCTCCATGGAAAGGAGTTACAAGATTTGGAAAGAGAGGAAAGCTTAATCCTCGATTCATTGGCCCATTTATAATCCTCGATTGAGTAGGAATTGTAGCCTATAGACTCACCTTATCGCCAAGTATGTCTCGTGTTCATAACATTTTTCACATATCTATGTTACGTAAATATGTGAAAGACCTGAACCACATTATTGAATTAGAACCGGACGAGATAGCGGGAGATTTAATGTATAAAGAGGTACCTCTTAAAATCTTGGATAAGAAGGATCATACTCTACACTCAAAGGTTATACCTCAAGTCAAGGTTTTGTGGAGAATCCACGATGTTGAGGAAATAACCTGAGAATTAGAATCTGAAATGAAATCAAGGTATCCTCACCTCTTCGACATATCAGGTACGTACCCTAATTTCGAGGACGAAATTACATAAGAAGGGGAGGTTGTAAGACCCCAACTTTTATGAATAAAGATTAATTTTTTCTCGAAATATATTATTGAATATTATGGTGTGGATATGATATAATGTTATATTTGTGGGTAATATTTACAAATTTTGCAAAGTAAGCAAGTTGTTATAAAATATTTAATTGGTCGGGGAATATTCGTTTTAGCAGGGAATATTCGTACGATGGCACAATCATTGGTGGACCCCACAACGGAAAGTATTGTCGTAGTTAAAAAACGATAGAAATATCTTTTTATAAAAATAACGGCGAAAGTTTTACTGTTAAACTGTTGAACTACCCAACGGTAAAAGTACAGTAATATGCGTGGTTACATAGTAGCACACGGTATTGATTATTGATGCTTACATAAGAAGCCACTCAGTTTACTCAATTATTGATACATTAATTGTTGCATAGTATCTCACGTTATTTGATTCAATTATTGATACAATATCATCTGCATAATATTTTATATTATTAAATCAATAATTGAGACAACAGAGTTATTCATATTATTATTTGCAATATTGACGATGTCTAGAAATTTCTGTCGAAGAGAGGTTTGGTCACCTAATTGCGCGCCAATAGGGAGAAATCCTTATCGGAAAGCCCCCTCTTTCCTGGGAATGATCTGGTTGTTAAATATTGTGAGTTATAATATTAATGGTGAATAATTTTTGAAGTATTAAGAATGTTTTTATTGAAGATAAGTGAATTACAAAAGTTAGAGGGGAATAATGCAAACTTGGAAAACTTTAGGGGTACTAAAGTGTAATAAGTTAAATCAATATGGACCATTGGTGGTGGTTTTAATAGTAAATCAATCTAGACCGTCGATGGAGATTTTAATAGTAAATCAATCTGGACCATTGATGGTGGTTTTAATAGTAAATCAATTTGGACCGTCGGTGGTGGTTTTAAAAGTAAATCAATTTGGACTGTCGGTGGTGTTTTTAAAAGTAAATCAATCTGGACCGTCGGTGGTGGTTTTAAAAGTAAATCAATCTGGATCGTCAGTTGTGGTTTTAATAGTAATCAATATGGACCATCCATTCTAATAGTAAATTAATTTGGACCGTTCATGAATTAGTTACTATTTAGTCATTTCTCCAATAAATAGAAGCTTAATTCTTTTTTCATTCTCACTAATTCACTGAGATTCACAAGAGACACTATAGAGAGAGAAACTATAGAGAGCAAGAAGAAGAGTATTCTGGTACTTCACTATTACAGTATCCATCCTTCTACTAAGGTAAGGGGTATTATTTCTTTCGTATTCATAAGGAATACTATTTTTCGTATTAATCCTTTAATATGTCGGAATAACCTGTCTACACGGATTACGTACCGTATGACAGGTGAAAATCCATTTGCAGTCTCGTATATTATTTCTTTTCATATACTTAAATCTAAACTTACTATGGTAAGTATTGCTTCTATAATCCTTGAAATTAGTGGAATATTCTTGAGTTTTGCGCTTTATCCAGTATCGTTTTATTAGAATATTGATTTGAACTTTCTTATTAAATATCAATATTTTCACCCGGGGTACTATTCACAGGTTACTATTCACCCGGTTACTATTCACTCGGTTACTATTCACTATAATATTATTCACTCGGGTATTCGGGACACTTTTCATCCTGGGTACTATTCATGAGTTACTATTCACCCAATTACTATTCACTCAAATATTATTCACTCGGGTATTCGGGGCACTTTTTATGTTGGGGTACTATTCACGGGGTATTATTCACTAAAAAATTTATTTCTTTTCTGTCCAAATTATTTTTAATACATGGATATTATTCTTGAATTTTACTCCATAAAGCAGTATCATGTTAACAATTTAGATATTATTTAATTCTGGATAAATTAAATTATAGATCTTTAAAAATTTATCCTTTGCTTTCTTTTAATTGAATTCTTATATCATTGTCATCATCCTCATGCTTATATTGTGATAAAAGTCATCTTTGGCTTACATGCATAGATGAACTGTTGATTGGTATGATTATGACTAGGGATAATTAAATATGATCATGATCATTGATGATTACACGAATATTCTTAGCCCGTAGTGCAGGAATAATTTGTGGACGTGATACTAATGAATATCATTGGCCCGTAGTGCAGGGATGATTCGATGATGTGATTTATTTATTAAGCTGAGTCCCAACGATAAAGTTAATGATAAACTTTTTAAATCATAGAAGATAGTAGATATCATGCTCTACTTGACTCTTCTAATGGATTGCTTGTTTCGCTGCAGTTAAACTTATTGTCTATTATATTCTATCAGTTTAACATTGTTGAAGTCTAATGATAACTTATTCTGCATTATCTTAGTCATAATATTTCTTACTAGGCTAGTTGAGCTCACCCTTTTGCTTCTATTGTTCTCTTCAGGAAATGAGAACGTAGCCGGAACTAGCCGGGGAACAGAGTTATGGTCTGATATGGTGTTATAGTAGTCCTCACTATTCTATAAAATAGTGTGACAATAAATGTAATGAGGACTCCATTTGAGTTTGGATATTATCTAGAAGAAAATATTCGTGTAAAAACTCTCAGCTCATGTTGTATAATTAAGTTTGTATTTGTAGTCAGTACCATGTATTTGGCGACTCAAGATGGGTGATGTATACCTATTTTGGGGGCGTCACAGATGGTCTGTGATTGTTGAAGTTTCTCAATACATTATAAAATAATATGACAATATATAATTGTATTGGTGACTTAAAATGTGTGTGTCGTATTTTATACGTCATTTAATAGTTGATTTTGGTGAACAACAATAGGGTGATGAGAATTCGACTTTGGAAGCATCAAAAATGCACCCCACTAGGTTGAGGAGGACAAAATTGTACTAAGAGCTTAAAGGGAGTGTTGTCACTATCATACTTGATGTCTAATCACATACAAATTTGTTGTAAGACCCCAAATTTTATAAAATAAAAGTATTCAATTTATTTATAATTACTATTCAGTAAATTGTTAAATTGATAAAAGGTTAAAGTTAAGGGTGATATATGTAAATATTTTAAATAAGCAAGTGGTTATAAAATACTCATTGTTGTTGGGGAATATTCGTTTGGTCGTGAAATATTCTTGTTGTCGGAGAATATTAAATGCGACGACGCTTAAAACCATTTGTGGGCCCATAAGTAATAAGCTGTCGGATGAAGAAAATGACAAGTATGAGTTTTTTATAAATAACACAGTAGTTGTTACCATTAAAATCTGTTATAATACCCATTTGGGTAAAGTAAAGTAATACGCGTTGTTGCACTGAAAGCTTTGCAGTGAGTAGTGCAGTATTTTGGATTATTGATTCTTACGTAAGAAGGCACTACTCAATAATTGTTACAGTAATTACTGTTCAATATTTTATTTTATTGAGTCAATAATTGCTACGTTGATATTTTATATTATTGTTGTTTCAATAATTGTCACTGCAAAGTATTTCCATTATAAGATCAATAATTCATATTGTTTGAATAATATTGTAAGATAGCATTACTGGCAACGTCTAAGGAAGTTCTGTCTAGGAAAGGGGTTTGGTCATAATTGTGATTCCTGAAAACGACCTGGTTGTCATAATTGTGATTCTGTAATATTATTTGTGAATAATTAATTATTGATTTATATGATAAGAAAATATTTATTTTAATGGGGATATAAATAGAGGAATTTTTAGAAAAGTGACAATTGTTAAAAATTGATATTTTATCTTTTCTGATAAAATAATTTATTCAAATATATTATTATATTATATTATAAATGTATAATGTGGTTATATAATAATATAATAGTGGTGATATTTTTACACTAAATTCATGGTGCATGAATCAAATAAGTGAAATCTAGAAATCAAAAGAAGAACAAAATATGGAGATTTTTTTTTAGAAAAATTAGTTTATTACTTGATTTTGTAAAATCTATAACTCTTTGTGTATAATGATTTAGGAGATAAGCCATATATCAAAAGAAATCCCTGAAAGTAAGCTAAACGTAGAAATTTGAATCACCCAAAAATCCTTTGTAGATTTTTTGTGGTGACTATTTGAATGAAATTGGTCCAAAGGACTCATAGTCCAAAAAAATCAATGTTCTTAAGCTATATTGGATGAGTTATAATTTTAAATCAGACCGTTGGATCGTTGTGATTTTTGGGTATGTTATACATATATAAGTTGAGTATATGTCCACAAATTTGAACCGTTAAAAATTAACGTATGATTTATTTTGAGTTTTAAGAGATGATTGATTCAGAAATTGTTTTTATAAATGATTTGTCGACATCGGGATTTTTGAGTGTCCCTTTTCGTTACTTGTTCTTTGGTGTTCTCATGTTAATGTGAGATTTGTTTGAAAAAACAAGTGAAAAATGTCCGACATGTATAATTTCGATGATTGGACTTTAAGAGTCACCAATTGGTGTATTTAACTTGTTGCACCAACGCAACCAAAAAGGCTTGCACATTGACCCAGTGTTTTGACACTGCTAAACTGCTCTGTGAAACCGAGATTCATTTTGGGTCCGGGGGCTTGATTATGCAGAGGGAAGGTGTTAGGCAACCCCCGAAATCCGTGTTACCACGGTGACTGCCACTTTTCAAAGAAATTATTATATGAATCTGTGTGTGTGTGTGTGTGTGGATCAATGTACAATTATTTGAAAGTAGTGCGAGGCCTCGTTCGCACCTATATACACAAGGTTTGAATTTTATAAAAAAATTCAGTTTTAACCAAGATGTGGCAATGACATTTTGTAAAAGAGGTTTTTTCAAACCCCGTGCTCAATAGGAATTGAGACCTTTTCATACTTCCATTTTATTGTTAAATGTCCGTCTTGTTTGCTTTTATTTTTGAGATGCGAAGCATTCTCGAGAAAACAATATACAGCAGTGTCGAACTCCTCATGGGCATAACAGCCATCCAAGGAAATTCAGACATTGTAAAAATAATATATGTAGCCGCTCTATGATGAAAAATGTCCATCATGGAAGAATCTAGATTCAAGAATGAACTCGTGATTACATGATTCCTAGGCTCACATGATAATCGCAATTTGTATGGAAAGCGAAAGCGAGTATATATATATATATATATATATATATATATATATATATATATATATATATATATGTGTGTGTGTGTGTGTGTGTGTGTGTGTGTGTGTGTGTGTGTGTGTGTGCATGATCAACCACCATAAAGCAACTCCATGGGGGATCAGAAATTTAAATAAAGCAGTAAATGCTATTAATTGCCATGAAGTAAACTCCAGGCAGGACAAAATATAAATAAAGCTGTAAAAAGCGATCAACTGCCACAAAGTGAACTCCAGGAAGGACGAAATGTAAAAAACTGTAAAAAGCCACGGAGGGAACTCTAGGCTTGACAGGAATGTAAATATATATATGTACAAATATATATATAAAAGCAGTAAACGCACCGGATGTAAATCCAAGTTCATCGGATATGTCCGACAACAATTGTATATATATATATATATATATATATTTATATATATATATATAAGCAATTAAACGCACCGGATATAAATCCAGGCTCATCAGACAGAGTCTGACCGCAGTTTATATATATATATATATATAAAAGCAATTAAACGCTCCAGACCGAAGTCTAGGCTCAATTGAGGCATAACTCGATAATGTTAGTCCATATATATGAAACATATACATATATTAGTATATATATACAAACAGAAATGAAAACCACGGACCGAAGTCCGGGAAAACGCACACAACTCGACTCTCAATGTGTATAACAGTGTGTGCTATATGAGAAGAAGGCTTTATAAAATGTAAGAAGGCTTATAGTGGGTTGCCAAACTAGACTTTTATGATTTTAAATGGATAAACACTCAGCTCCCGCCAGATAAAAGATAGCTATATGTGAGCTAACTAGTGTTTAAAGAAGAGGAAACACTCAAAAGATGTGTATGTAGAGTAAAATAGACAGGGCTTCCTCGCCTTTTTCCTTCTCTCCCCCCCTCCAATGGCTGACCCCCCAGCCTATATTTATAGACTGATGGCCGCAGGTACACCTGTGGCAGCCGCAGTTGTCCCTGCAGCTGGTCGTGGAGGATTCGAGCCTCGCGGGTCCCATCGTCTCGTAGTACGTGCACTCATGCACTGTAATGTTCGTTTGAACTTGCAGAACTTCAATCCGAGCATCCGAACGAGGTATATCTGACCTTCTTCAGACCGCTGGGGTCGAGAGTTACGCAATGACATGGATTAGAGGTTGTACAAAGTCAGGAAAAGGGGTCTATGCCCGAGGTCTTCAAGCTTCAAATTCTATCCAAAGTACTGCCATACATAATAGTCACTCGGGATTGTCATTCCTCGGTTCTTGTGGGACATTGTTGGATGTATGTATGAATTGTTGAGAGGACGTGCCAGTGTTGAAGGAACAAGATGACGCTTGACTCCTTGTCGGGGTTATCACCGATTTGAGTTGAAAGTAGACGTTGTTCAGGGTTACAGCTGAGATTGGAGTACTTGTTGGTATGCAGCGATATCATCTTATTGGACGTGGACTGATGACGTTGTGACTGCTCACCGGGGTTATCGTCGGTTTAAGCAGAAAGTAGACGTTACTCAGGGTTACATCTGAGATTGGGCTACTTGTTTGTATGCCTCACTGTCATCTGTGGATGTTCCTATCTGCTCGTTGTTATCTCTGGGTCTGAGGTGTGTGTGCCTCGATAGGATGTCTGGGATTGAAGCTGATTGCATATGTTTGAAGCAAGCATTTTCGGGGTTATCGTCGGAGCTGCAATGGCATCCCTTGGGGCTATCACCAAGGATGGTCTCTGGGACTGGAATTGAGCGTCGCGGTGTTATCGTCGAGACAGAACTGTCCTCTCCGGTGTTGTTGCTGGTCTTTTTATCTGCATATCTCGGGGTTATCTCTAAGATTGGAAATGACATTCCCAGTGTGTGTTCCGGGTTGACATAACATTCCCGGTTTGTGTTTCGGGTTGGAACTGAACTTCCGGTGATATCCGAAATGGATGTAAGCTGTCTTTCAGGGTTATCTCCAAAAGACAAATCTACCCTCCTACAATGTTAGTAATAGGAGTGCAGAAAATTTCGAGTGTCTACGGATGCCCCTCTTTATCATATTCATGCAATGCAAGGCATGGATAGGATAAATAATCCTAGACACTTGAAATGCAAGCAAGATAAACATGATGCTATATGCAGTAACATGATTTAAATGGATAATGCATGATTGTCATGTAATCTTGCTGGGATGACAATCAGTGATGACTTGGACATGCAATCCAAGTTTCCAAGGATGTTGACGTTGGGACTACCACCAAAGTCTTGAATCCTAGACACTGGCTTATACTCCATAGAGGTACCTCTTATATGGAAGAGATCTGTGGGGATAAGGCTTTGTCTGTTTGAGGATGTGTATAACATATTCCCTCATACTATTGGAGTTACTGCCAACAGTTTGTCGCTGCCAGGGTTGCCTGACCTTCGTTGATGTGTGTATCACTGGATAGATCCCTACTAGGTGTATTGTCAAGGCTGCTTGACCTTCATTGATGTACGTGTCAATGGTAGCATTATGTTGTAACCCTTGCTGGGCAAAGTTGCTTCGATGGGTTTACTTGTCATCGGCTGATATGATGTCAAGGCTGCTTGACCTTCATTGATGTGTGTATAAATAGTTGCATTGCATTGTAACCCCCGCCGGGGACACGTAGAAATTTGAAAGATATGCGTTGTGACCCCCGCTGGGGATACGTAGATATTTGAAAGATATGTGTTGTGACCCCTGCCGGGGATGCGTAGATGTTGATAACTTTGGTGTTGTAACCCTCGCCGGGGAGGTTTGATATTTTGTGGTTTGATACCATTGAGGCGATGGGAGTTTAACTCTGACCGACAAGAAACCAGGATTTCAGGCTAATCCGCTCAATCGCATAGCGTTTTTATTCCTGATTTGGCCTTTTCAGCTTGTGAGACCTCCTTTGCAACTCTAACTGGAGAAATCCGGAGGTGTGGGACCTATGTAGGGGGTGCGGTGTACTGCTGCGGAGGAGCGCAGTTAGCCTCTTGACCGATCGTGCCTATGTATAGGTGGCTGGTTGCTTTCATAAGTCATTTTCAAGTTGGCGAAGGAAATCCGAGAGCTCTTCTTCAGATCTGCTGAGTTCGGGCAACTTTCTGCATATTCTGTCATCGTACAAGCATTCTTTACTGTCCTGGTAACACATGCATGTATTTTTTTCCAATTTCTGTCCATTAGAAATGACTTATCACATGAAATGCATTTAGACATATAGTAGTGAATATGCATGCTGGTATGACTTGATAAAAAATATTCAACATAGCAAATGTTAGTATTAAACCATGCTGAATATAATGATGTGAAAAAATTTGACTTTTGAAACAGTCAAATTGGCACCTTTTACTGTCATTTCTTATCCTATATGAGGACAAATGAGTAAAAGTAGACAAGCAAAATAATCCTGGTAATTAGACTACACTTATGGATTTTTTACTGCAATGTATTGATGCATATAGGATGTATATGACTGTGTATAGGTGTGCTACTGAATGGCCACCTAGTCATGCCTATGTGCATGTGGATAGTCCCATTTGCAAAGGGGCCATGGCAAAATTTTCCCAAAATATAGGTATTGGGTAGTCATGCATTTTAACTCTACTATAGATGTATGTTAAAGAAATGTATGCATGCATGTAATCATAGAATGCATTTTGAAAAGACTCCAGGTAAGAAATTACCACACCCTTTCTGAGGTGATTTGGAGACTTGCTGTCTAGATATCATGGATCCGGATCAGCCGAGTAGTTCCCGCAGGACCACTTCTGGTGTATGGAGGAGGGCTTTTGAAGAGCCTCGGTCATTGCTTTCAGAAGATGACCTCGTCAGCTTGGCGGGAGGCGGTGGTACGTCCTATTCGGGTTGAAGTGCCGAATGTCGAGGACGAGGAGGAGGATGCACCGATCGAGGTTCCTGCTCCTGCTGTATATGTTCCCCATAGGGAATTGCCAGGTATTCAAGTGGCGAACCCAGATCTTCTGGGTGACTTGAGTAGGCATCCTTCAGTATACCTGCACGCCAACGAGGTATGAAGTTAGATCTTTAATCTTCCTTATTTCCTATTTATGAGGAGTCAAGGAGTCTGATGTTGATCTACATTTGATGTAGGTTCCCGGCTTCACACAGCCTTGAGGGAACTGGTTTAGCATCCACTCTATGTATCAGGCTTTGCATGATAACTACAGAGCGATTATCCATGGCTGGGGATTCGGGAGGTTCTTCTCCATTCTACCCCATCGTTGTCCCTGGGGTTACCTCAGGGCATTGTCTGAGCGGTGGTTTCACCAGACTCATTCACTCCATTTGCTGGACTGCGAGGTGATAATGATGCCGATGGATTGGCGGTTTATCACAGGTATGGTGTATGGAGGGGAGTCAGTGCCTTTCACGACGGATATCACCCCTACTGCCGTCAGATCCTTGTTGGGAGTTCCAGCGGAGGCGCTCAAGGGCAGGACTGTTCGTACAGGTCCTTTGAGCATAGATGCTATGAGCGGGCTGTTGAGTGAGCCCATACCCGATGATGTGAGAGTCAGGGACCGCATTCTTTGGCGATTGTTCCTGATTATCATTAGGGGCTGCTTCATAGCAGATAATTCCTCTATGGTGTCTTTCGCTTTGATCAGCGCCACTCGACACGTGGACCGTATAGGAGAGTATGATTGGGGTTCCTACACCTTTGCCTATTTCCTCAAGGGAATGCGCATGCGATCGCAGGGCTTGATCGAGGCGTGGTTAGGATTCTACCCATTTCTGCTGGTGAGTGTTTCTCTTATCTTTTCCCATGTATGGGTTAAGAGTGTTGATTGATAGCAAATGTTTGCCTTTGTGTTGGTAGTTTTGGGCCTATGAGAGGCTTCCTTGTTTGCGTCCTATGAACGTGTTAGGTTTAGACACTTATCCACAAGGACGGAGATGGCATCATTCCATACTGGCGGAGGTCCCTATTGTTGAGGGTTTCACTCATTGTTGTCTACAGCTGGAGCTATTGACAGCTGATGTCATCACATGGATTCCCTACTCTGGAGAGCATTTGGGAGTTGGATTTGAGGATGGGTACCCAACTGGAGTAGAGTACGTCATTTCCACCCACAGGATTCCTCTCTTTACAGATGGAGGATGAGAGCTCTATTTAGGAGAGTGTGCTATCAGGAGCATTACAGGAGAGATCCGTATGCCGATCTTGCCTCCTGTCAGGCGTTATTGGCCTGTTTCGCAGTCACCCGTCATTGACATCCCATTTATGGGGATTGACGGCTTTACATTGTCAGAGGGCCCCTATTCTCAGGAGATGTTCCAGCATTGGTGGATCCCTCGTATGATTGGAGCTCATACCCGCGCCACACAGTTTATGGGGGATATGGTTCCAGGATCCGTGATGATGACGAATTGGCTAGCCTGTGTCACAGATCCAACTCGTGTGACACAGATTGACAGACTAACTCAGCAGCTGGACCGGTCACATCTCTTCATTCGGCATTTGGGCAGAGATCCTACAGAGATAGATACTTTTGATCCTTCCAGCTCTAGCGCTGATCCCTCAGGTGACCCATATGGTTTTGCCAGTGCAGATCCTCCTTTATATCAGCCTGACATCCCTATAGATAGAGATCTAGTGAATCAGGAGGAGTTACATCAAGTGGACAGTATCGATGATGTAAACATCGACACTCTTGACTTTTTCTGATGTATTTCTTGCTATCTCTTTTGATAGGCCTCTATTGTATGTTGGGTAGCTTCGCCCCATTTCCCTGTATTTTAGCTGTACAGAGATATATTAGATGATGATATACTTAGGAATGTATGTACAATTTTCCATTCCCTATATCATATTTCCATCTATTGTATCATGCATGTTATTATATTATGCATATGTTTGTATGTCCAGAGATACTCAGCATTGACCCCTGGATGGTCTTATGACACGACCCGCACAGATGTATTCTTCGACAGTTAGCCGTATCAATCATACCCCACCATTTGTGGTGGTAGCTGGTATGCACTCATGGTATGATAGTATATCACCATCAGACATGGTGATCGTAGATGATTTGCTGCATCATACTATGACCTTGTTGATGTTTCAGGTTCCCAGAGGATTTGTAGAGGGCATGCTAGAGCACTGGGTATCGGAGAGACAAGTTTTCCAATTTGGGACCCAGGAGTTGACTCCTACTTTGGAGGATTATGCACGGTTGACGATGCTGCCGCTGGACAGACCTTGCGTGCATATGGCTATTGGAGATATGAGCAGACAGTTCATGACCCTCACCGAATTGAGGCGCAGAGTGGTCTAGGATGAGATTACATCTGGCCATACGTCTACATGCTGCGATACATGGATGAGCTGGATATCGGCGTCATTATGGCAGTGAGAGCTCTCAGGGAGGGTTGTACCATTGTACCGATGATCATTACAGAGACACTAAGGTCAGATACATACTGTTGTACTTATCCGGCAGGAGTATTCACAGGTAGATTGGTCATGTTGTACGTGTGGTTTATGTCACACTTGAGACCGATTGGCACATTTAGACGACAGGGGTTTTGTTTCACCCATGATATAGCCATGTCATACTCCTTTCAGCCTGTGGAGTGTACAAATTCTTCATCGTGGTCAACTTTTCTGGCAGGGATTAGAGATCCATTTGCCATATTGCCATTTTTAGGGCTTAGTTCACCCTACAGCTTCATTACTCATGCTCCGGACAAGGATTATCTCCCTCTGGCTGGATTGAGGGCATGATCACTTACCACCACTGGCCGTGATGTGTTAGTTTGATCAGTTCTAGGATTTTCACCCGTATGAGGGGGCAGTGAGTCAGCACTTTGCGTCATACCGTTTGTCAGCGGAGGACAAATCCAGGTTGTAGGCCTGTTGGGATCAGCGAGAGCTGGCTAAGTTTTCTATCAGTCATCCAGGTTGTTCTGCAGAGTATTCCGCATGGATGGAGACAGAGACTGTATCGGCTATGGCAGTATCCACAGTGTAGGGGATTGATTCTGACAATGAGGAGCCTATAGAGGAGGCTGTTATTCCCACCGATGATTTGACTGCTGGGCTATCAGCATTTGTGATGGATTTCCCCACCCCGAATGCCATTGGTACTCAGTATTCGGCACAACATTTGGAGCAGAGCTTACATCTGATGACCTATGATAGAGATTAGGCTAGGGCCACGATGTTGATAGCTCTTGATGAGAGAGATACTACTCTGTTAGAGAGGGATGAGGCTATATCGGCCAGGGATGTATTGATTGGAGAGCGGGATGTCGCCTTATTTGCTAGGGATGTGGCCATTGCAGATAACACTTCCATTAGATCCCAGATGACCGTCAGTCTGGCCGACATAAGTGCTTACATTGATGAGCATTTTTCCACCATGCAGTTAGCCTCTGATCTGCTAGCTCGTGTAGATACCCTTGGGCGGGAGCTTGTAGGCTTCTCTCCGTCTTCGAGAGAGGATGCTATGTTAGATCCGATAGTCATACACACACGGAGATCTGTAGATAGCTTTTGTATTTTCCTGCAGACTAACTTAGCTATTTTGTCATGTACAAGATGATGATATATATATATCACACGATAGATATATATGGCGGGGAAATATATTTTGATTCACTTCCTTTTAGTTATGCCTTGATACTTGCTTGATGTTTATCTCTGCTTTCTAGGGCCTTGTGATCTGGATGCATTCTGAACTTATCCTTGATAGATGGACATTAAGACGTCGCAAGGTCTCTCAGAACGGATCGTTGATTTCTGTATATCCCTACCATCTTTGGTGTCTTGGGACTGGTATTTGTATGGAAAATTCGAGAGGAGGATTGTTTCTTCCTCTCTGAGATTGACCGCACCACATATGGTCACCAGTACTTCTATTTGTGAGAAGCCTAGTTAATTCCATCTCTCATGGGTTGGTATTGCTCTTTGAGGCAGGATCGCATCTTATATGGTCACCGAATCTTCTATTTGTGAGAAGAGGGTTGGTAATTCCATCCCTTTGATCTAAAACCGATGAAATGTGGCAAATTGAAGATTGATCCCGAAGACTGCAAATGTGACAAGTATGTTGTTCTGGTAGGGGTTAGATCGCACCATGAATGGTCGCCACGTATCTCTATTGAAGAGGAGAGACTGGTATGCGTAGTTCGAACTTAGTGGAGGAGGTTCAATGCTGAATGTGAAAGACAGAAGAGTGTAGAAGTATTTTTGTTGTTTTTTGTTGTTTTGTTGAGAAAAGGTAGAAATGTTTTTGTTATTTTTGTTTATTGCGACCGGGCCATATAGCATATGGTTGCCTATGTACCCCCGGGTATCAGGGAGATCAGGTCGACGTAGTTTGCCCCTCAGGACGAATTGAAGGCGAAGAGAAGTGTAAATCCCATGTGCAGGCTATACTGCGGGGAGAGGAAAGTTTAATCCCATAATGGGGACAAACTGCAAGTGGGTAAAAAGTTTGATCCCGTCTTTAGGACAAACTGCAGGCGTAGAAAAGTTTAATCCCGTCTTCAGGACAAACTGCAGGTGTGAAAGGTTAAATCCCGTCTTCAGGATAACCAAAACTGTGAAAGGTTAAATCCCGTCTTCAAGATAACTGGTGATTTGAGGATTAAAACCAGGATGTTTGTTTGATGGTAACTTTAGACATAGTACCGTTTCACGGTGTTCGAGTTGATAAGCTATGGTGTAAGATCCCAAATAATTAATAAATGAAATTTAATTTCCTCTAATTATTATTTTGAAATAGTAAGGGTTGATGTGATTAATGTGGATAGTTATGGGTAAAATACGCAAATATTTCAAAATAAGAAAGTGGTTATAAAATATTCATTGTTGTTTGGGAATATTCGTTTTGGTCGTGGAATATTCGATCGCTTCGGGAAATATTAAATGCGATTTACGGCGCAACCATGTGTGGGCCCCATAACGAAAAAAGCGATTGGAGGAAGAAAATGACAAATATAAGTTGTTTAAAAAAATAACTGCATGTAGTTGTTACCATTTACATTGTTGGAATACCCTATGGTTAAAACACGTGAATACGCTGTTGTTGTTTGCAGAAGCACACGGTATTGCACCAACTATTGACTCTTACGTAAGAAGGCACTACTCAATAATGGTTACTGAATTAATTCGCTCAAGGTGTTTTATTTTATTGATTCAATAATTGTCTGCGTTGATATTTTATATTATTGTTGTTTTAATAATTGTCATTACACAAGATTTTTTATTGTCAAGCAATAATTCATATTATCTGAATAATATTATTAGATAACATTATTGGCAATGTCTAGAAAGTTACGTCTAAGGAGAGGTTTGGTCACCTAATTGCTTTTGAAGAAGGAGAAATTCTTATTGGAAAGCCCCTCTTTCCGGAACCCGCTCGATTGTAAATATTGTGATTACGTAATATTATTTGTGAATAATTAATTATTGATTCATATGATGAGGAAAATATTGATTTTATGTGGATATAGATGGAGAAAATTTTTAATGTGACAATTGTTGAAAATTAAAATTTTATCTTTTTCTGATAAAATAATTCATTTAAATATATATAATATTATATTTTAATAATATAATAATGGTGATATTTTTACAACGAATGTGGGATATATGAGTATACGAGGAGGAAGAGTATTTTTGTTGCAATAAATGTTTAAAACATGTTAAACATGTCGGTGGACCCCATTTATTGACTGAAATTTGATTATAGTCTCTAAAATCTCCCGTTTGTAGATTTCGGTCAATTTATGTTTGGAATTTGGAAAAGCTTTCTTCTGCAAAGTTGTAGAGAATTGAATTTCCTATAAAAAACACGCGAGATTCAATTTTCCGATAAAAGGGATATTTATTATGAATTATTGAAGTTCAAGTCTCAAATAATTGATTTTTGGAAGTTTTAATTATTTATTTTATGAAAAACGTTTTTTTACTTCTTCTAGAAGGAGCATGTGGTTTGTATTCAGATTTTCAGATTCTAAGAATGGGCGAGAAAATTTTATATATATTATTATTATAATAAATTTTTCGCTTTGGTGTTCTAAGCAATTTCCTATAAATAGGTGCTTAGGTTAGAATTGAAAATCACACCAAAATCAAGTTTTCTCTCTATATTATCGAGCGTATTCTTGTGAGTATTTTGAGTATACTTTGAGTATTGCTATATCGGTGAAAGTTCAAGATATAGCCTATATCCAAAGATTCCAGCTTAAAGTACCGATCTTTCGAGGTAAGGGATATTATTTTTTTCAGTAATGATATTATTTCTTCAATATCATTATCTTGTCAAATATTGTTCAAGTTTTTATCAAATTTGGAACTTTTGGTGCAGGGGTTACTATTCACGATATCAAGACTATTCACGTATATATGGTACTATTCACGAATACTAAGACTATTCATGAAAAATAAAAATTTTCTTTTTCGTCCAAAATATCTATTCTAGATACTAGCTTTGATTGTATCCATGTTTTGATCATTCTTGAATTTTACACCACTATGATTATTTTTGAGGTATTTTTGGACGTGGATAAAACAAAGTACGAATCCTTAATCCTTAATCCTTAATCCTTGTCATTTTGTTTCACTGGATTGGTTTCTTTAAAAAAATATTTTTCATCATCTTCAGTCTTAAATGATGATATTATTTAATATCTTTGGCCAGTAGTGCAAAGATGAATGATTTCTGATGAATATCTTTGGCCCGTAGTGCAAAGATGAATGATTTCTGATGAATATCTTTGGCCCGTAGTGCAAAGATGAACAGGTGTTTAGATGAACATGACCAACTGGTGAATGTCCTTGGCCTGTAGTGCAAGGATGAATATTTGATCCCAGATATATATTGATTGATGTTACAGGGATAAAAATAGACGATGAACTTTAAAATTCATACATAGAAGATAGTAGTTTGCATTCTCTACTTAACTCTTCTAATGAATTATTATTTCGCTGCGAATATTGATTTAAAACTTGTTGTCTATTGTATTTATTATATATTTTTCCTGTTGAAGACTAACGATAATTTTGTTGTATATTATCTTAGTCATAATATTCTTTACTGGGCTAGTCGAGCTCACCCTTTTCCTTTTTGTTCCATTTTTCTTCTCAGGAGGCGAGAATATAGCGAGTACCAGTCGGGGTATGGAATGAAAGTTCTAGGGAGATTTGTTTAGTAGTCCTCACCATTGTTGTAAAATAATGTATCAATAATTATGATGAGGATTTATTTGTATGTGGATATTGTCTGCAGATGGCAATATCTCGTATTTAAACTCACAGTTTTACTATTGTAATAATAAAGTTATAGTTGTTTACACTCGCGTGTATTGACAACTCGGAATGGGTGATGTAGACCTATTTTGGGGTGTCACGGTTGGTATCGAGCTTAGGATATGATCTCCAAGGAGATCGGGGAATAGAACTAGAGGGGAGAGATGAGTAAATCCTTCGCTAGTGTGTCCTACCTAAGCTTATTTGATAATTGGTCAGTATATAGGGATATTATGTGATATATTGATTTCCTTAATTAACCCTTGTTTTATGACAGTATTTGAGAATGTCGATCGAGAATATTAACAATGGAAATGAGACCGTGGAGACGCTCAGACTCACCAACGAGGAGAACGCGTGCAACAGTCGGGCAATGTTCTTCCTGTGAACAACACCAATCGAAAGCAGATGATGAACGAGGGATATTTAGAAGCTTTTTACGGTTCATGCAAAAATCGCACGAGGAGACTCGTGTTCAAAACATAGAAGGAAATGATAGCAATTCACGGGTTGTCACAACCAAGCAGTTCAAAGAGTTGGGACCACGAATTTAAGGAAAGCCAGATCCGATCATGGCGTAAACATGGGTCAAGCAAATTACTAAGATATTCGATGTCTTGGGATGCATGAGGAACAGAAGGTTCCATTCGCCACCTTTATGTTCCGTGGCGAGGCATACCTTCGGTGGGAGTCTGTGAAGCGTACTCCATCGGTACCAAGACTCAAGATGTCTTGGGAGACATTTGAAACTATTTAATGACAAATACTTTCCGAAAGTGTTCATCATATGAAGGAAGTGGAGTTTATTAGATCGAGCAGAACAACATGGCGGTGTCTCAAGACGAGGCGAAGTTTGCGAGTTATCCGTGTTTGCTCCTCATTTGGTGGAGAATGAGGAACGATGACGCGGATGTTTCGAGAGGTTTGAAACCCAGATACGCCAAGATCTCATCTCTCATAAATTTTTCTCTATTCGGGATGTTGTTAATGAGGCTCAATTGTTAGAGCGAGATAACGAGTACGGCCAACCGAGGTACCACAATCGAGGATCATACCGTGGATAGCGATCAACAAAACAACAATAACCAAAGTGGAGAAAGAAAAAGGCGGACAAAATGGTAACCACTCTGGTGGTAATCATGGCCATGAAAATAGAAGAAGCGAAGTCGGGAGGAGATTTTAAAAGAGGAGATTCAACAACGACCATGTGAAGACGAGACAGATGCAAGAAGAATCTGGTTCCAAGGAGAGGAGAACGACCACCGGTCATATGCTATAAATGTGGGAAAGAGAGGACATATTAGTCAAGCGCGCCTATAACAGTTCGTGTATGCTATAATTGTGGAAAGGAAGGACATATCGCTTTCAAGATTGCACAGTAGTGAAACCTAGTTCAACGAGGACGGTGACTCAAAAGATCATCCGAAGAAAAGTCAAAGTCAAGCGGTGCCTAGAAGAGCGTTTTGTGTTGTGTGGTCAAAATGCGAGGAACCCAAACGAGGTGATCATGGGTAAGCTATTTATAAATTCTAATGAAGTTTATACTTTACTAGATATACCGGCATACCCATTCATTTATCTCTCCTACTTGTGCTCAACGTTTAAACTTGACTCGAGAAATTAGACTTTGACCTATCTGTGGAAACTCCGTTAGGAGAAACTTTTATCACATCCATCGTTTATAAATCTTGTCTAATCCATGTTGGCACCCTTTATCTTTTGTTGACCTTATCTCTTTAAAGATACTTGCTTTTGATGTGATTTTAGGGATTGATTGGTTAACTACTCATCATGCCAAAATTGATTATTTTCGTAAGGTTGTTAGCTTTCATATTCCTAAACAACCTGTTGTTCGAATTCAAGCAACTAAACCATTAAAATCAATCACTGTCATATCTAATCATAAAGCTATTTGTTTATTAAAAAACGGATGTCAAGCTTTCTTAGCCCATGTTATGGATTTGAATAAAGACACGTCAAAATTGAATAATATTCTGTTGTTATTAACTTTCCGACGATTTCTGAAGAACTTCCGGTCTACCCCGTAACGTGAAGTTGAATTCTTTATTGACCTTGAACTCGCACAAAGCCCATTTCTAAAACCCCATATCGAATGGCTCTATTGAACTTCGTGGAGTTAAAGGTCCAACTACTGAGAGTTGTTGGACATTGGTTTCATTCGGCCCTAGTACATCTCCTTGGGGTGCTCTGTTTTATTTGTAAAGTAGAAAGACTAAGTATGCGACTTTGTATTGACTATCGGTGAATTGAACCATGTAACTATCAAGAATAGGTATCCTCTACCTCGTATTGATGACTTGTTTGACCCGATTGCAAGGAGCACAATTCTTTTCAAAAATCGATCTTCGATTCGGATATCATCATTTGAAGATTAGAACCGAGGATATTCCAAAGAGGCGCCTTTAGAACCTCAGATGCAGGCATTATGAATTCTTAGTTATGTCTTTCGGATTGACTAATGCTCCTCTGCTGGCTTTCATGGATATGATGAACCGAGTATTCAAAGAGTATTTGGATCGAGTTCCTTGTTGACTTTATTGATGACATCCTCATATATTCCAAAAGCCGTGAAGATCATGAGCACCATTTGAAGTCGGTACTCCAAAGGCTTCGTGAAAACAAGCTTTATGCAAGTTAAAGAAATGCGAGTTCGCTTGAGGAAGTAGCATTTCTTGGGCATGTGGTGTCAAAACATGGAGTATCCATTGACCCGCGAAGATTGAAGCAATACAAAGTTGGGAGCAACCAAAGTCGGTGATCAAGAAGCACGTAGCTTTTTGGGCTTAAATTGGTTATTATCGGAGATTCGTGGAAGGGTTTTCTCGAATCGCTATCTGATTAACTCATCTAACTCGGAAGGATACAAAATTCGTTTGGAGCGAAGAATGCGAGAAGAGTTTCCAAGAGCTTAAGAGGAGACTTATTTTAAGACTGTTTCTAACAATACCATCTAGTTCGGATGGATTTGTTATCTCAAATGATGCTTGAGCAAAGGGTTAGGATGTGTTCTCATGCAACGTGGGAAAGTCATAGCCTATGCCTCATGACAACTTAAAGAATATGAGAGGAATTATCCTACTCATGATCTAGAGTTAGCGGTGATCGTTTTCGCTTAAAGATCCGGAGGCGATATCTATATGGGGAGAAAGTGGAGATATATTCGCACCATAAAAGCCTTATATATTTCTTCACTCAAAAAAGAACTTAACATGCGCTAAATGACGTTGGCTCGAGCTATTGAAAGACTACGACCACACTATTCAATACCATCCCGAAAAGTTTAACGTGGTAGCCGACGCGTTGAGTAGAAGATCATATGCGAGGAACGAGGGCGATGATGTCAAGTATACGATAAAGCCAACTTTAATAGAAAAAGTTAAGGTTGCTCAAGCCACCCAACCTTGAAATGATGCATATGAAGAAGAAAGTACAAGAAGGAGCTATTCCTAGGCGAGAATTAATGAAGAAGGAATACTTTGAGTCCACCGGACTTTGTGTTCCTAACGATTACGATTTGAAGTACAAGATTATGATGGAGGCACACAATACACCATTTGCAATCCATCCGGAAGTACTAAAATGTATCGTGATCTTGATATACATTTTGGTGGAATAATATGAAGAGAGAGATTGCAAAGTTTATCTCAACATGTTTAACTTGTCAACGTGTAAAGGCGAGCATCAAGTGCCTAAGGGACCATTGCAACCACTTGAGATTCGAAATGGAAGTGGGAATACATTACCATGGATTTCAAGCACGGGACTTCCCACGGTTTCTCAAGGCATAAATGCTATTTGGGTTATTGTTGATAGATTAACCAAGTTCCGCTTCATTTCTTGCCGATCACGGAGACTTATTCCTTGAACGTCTTTCTCAAATGTACGTAAATGAGATTGTGAGATTGCATGGCATGCCAATATCCATAGTTTCGGATCGTGACCCAAGATTCACTTCAAGATTTTGGGTTAGCTTGCAAAAAGCTATGGATGCGGATTTAAGATTGATTCGGCATACCATCCTCAAAGCAGACGGACAATCGGAGAGGACTATTCAAACTCTTGAAGATTTATTAAGACTCGTGTCCTAGACTTCAAGAAGGCGGTTGGGATAAGTATTTACCATTGGTGGAATTCTCCAACAACAATGCTTATCGAGCAAGTATAGGTGTGGCCCCATTCGAAGCATTATATGGACGAAAGTGTCGCTCTCCAATATGTTGGAATGAGGTGGGTGAAGCAACATTGTTGGGACCCGAGTTAGTACGTATGACTACCGAAAAGATCCAAATGATTCGACAACGTATACAAACGGCACAAGAGTTATGCGAATCTTCATCGAAAGGATGTGGAATTTAGTATAGGGGATCATGTATTATTCCGTGTTTCCCCATGGAAGGGAGTTACAAGATTCGGGAAGAGAGGAAAGCTCAATCCACGATTTATTGGTCCATTTCAAATTCTTGACCGAGTAGGAAATGTAGCCTATAGACTAGCGTTACCTCCAAGTATGTCTCGTGTTCATAATGTGTTTCACATATCTGTACTTCGTATATATGTGAAAGACCCGAATCACGTTATTGAGTTAGAACCGGACGAGATAGTCAAGACTTAACGTATGAGGAAGTACCGCAAGATCTTGGATAGGAAGGAGCATGTCCCCACGACGAAGGTCATACCACAAGTTAAAGTCTTGTGGAGAAACCATGATATAGAGGAAATGACTGGCAGGTTGGAAAGCGGAAATGAAAGCGAGGTATCCTCATCTTTTCAAACACAGTATCGCACGTCAATTTCGAGGACGAAATTTCATAAGGAGGGAGGTTGTAAGATCCCAAATAATTAATAAATGAAATTTAATTTCCTCTAATTATTATTTTGAAATAGTAAGGGTTGATGTGATTAATGTGGATAGTTATGGGTAAAATACGCAAATATTTCAAAATAAGCAAGTGGTTATAAAATATTCATTGTTGTTCGGAGAATATTACGTTTGGTCGTGGAATATTAGATCTTGTCGGGAAATATTCAAATGATTTACAAGTATGATGACCATGTGTGTGGGCCCCATAACAAAAGCGATTGGAGGAAGAAAATGACAAATATAAGTTATTTAAAAATAACTACAGAAGTTGTTATTCTGAATTTTACATCGTTGGAATACCCAAATTGGTTAAAAACACAAGAATACGCGTTGTTGCAGTGTACACAAGACAAGGTATTGCACCAATTATTGACTCTTATGTAAGAAGGCACTACTCAATAATGGTTACAAATAATTATCATTCAAAGTTGTTTTATTTTATTGATTCAATAATTCTTTGCGTTGATATTTTTATATTGTTGTTGTTTTAATAATTGTCATTACACAGTATTTTTCATTGTCGAAGCAATAATTCATATTATCTCGAATAATATTATTAGATAACATTATTGGAAATGTCTAGAAAGTTCATCTAAGGAGTGGTTTGGTCACCTAATTGCGCTTGAAGAGGAGAAATTCTTATTGAAAGCCCCCTCTCCTCGAACCGCACGATTGTAAATATATGTGATTTCGTAATATTATTTGTGAATAATTAATTATTGATTCATATGATGAGGAAAATATTGATTTTATGTGGATATAGATGGAGAAAATTTTTAATGTGACAATTGTTGAAAATTAAAATTTTATATTTTTCTCGATAAAATAATTTATTTAAATATATATAATATTATATTTTAATAATATAATAATGGTGATATTTTTACAATCTAATGTGGGATATATGAGTATACGAGGAGGAAGAGTATTTTTGTTGCAATAAATGTTTAAAACATGTTAAACATGCTAAATTGGACCCCATTTATCGATTGAAATTTGATTATAGCCTCTAAAATCTCCCGTTTGTAGATTTCGGTCAATTTATGTTTGGAATTTGGAAAAACTTTCTTCTGCAAAGTTGTAGAGAATTGAATTTCCTATAAAAACACGCGAGATTCGAATTTTCTGACAAAAGGGATATTTATTATGAATTATTGAAGTTCTGAAGCTCCGAAATAATTGATTTTTGGAAGTTTTAATTATTTATTTTATGAAAAACGTTTTTTTTACTTCTTCTAGAAGGTAGCATGTGGTTTGTATTCAGATTTTCAGATTCTAAGAATGGGCGTAGAAAATTTTTATATATATTATTATTATAATAAATTTTCTGCTTTGGTGTTCTAAGCAATTTCCTATAAATAGGTGCTTAGGTTAGAATTGAAAATCACACCAAAAACTGAAGTTTTCTCTCTATATTATCGAGCGTATTCTTGTGAGTATTTTGAGTATACTTTGAGTATTGCTATACGGTGAAAGTTCAAGATATAGCCTATATCCAGTATTCCAGTTAGAAGTACTGATCTTTCGAGGTAAGGGATATTATTTTTTTTCGTATTGATATTATTTCTTCAATATCATTATGATGAAATATTGATCTGAAGTTTTTATCAACTTTGGAACTTTTGGTGTCGGGGTTACTATTCACGTATACAGCACTATTCACGTATATGGTACTATTCACGAATACGACACTATTCATCAAAAAATAAAAAATTTTCTTTTCGTCCAAAATATCTATTCTGGATACTAGCTTTTGATTGTATCCATGTTTTGATCATTCTTGAATTTTACACCACTATGATTATTTTTGAGGTATTTTTGGACGTGGATAAAACAAAGTACGAATCCTTAATCCTTAATCCTTGTCATTTTGTTTCAATTGGATTCGTTTTTTAAAAAATATTTTCATCATCTTCGGTCTTAAATGATGATATTATTGAATATCTTTGGCGATGAGTGCAAAGATGAATGATTTCGATGAATATCTTTGGCCCGTAGTGCAAAGATGAATGATTGTCGATGAATATCTTTGGCCCGTAGTGCAAAAGATGAACATGTGTTTAGATGAACATGACCAATCTGGTGAATGTCCTTGGCCTCTGTAGTGCAAGGATGAATATTTGATCCCGGATATATATTGATTGATGTTACTGAGGATAAAAATAGGCGGCGAACTTTAAAATTCATACATAGAAGATAGTAGTTTGCATTCTCTACTTAACTCTTCTAATGAATTATTATTTCATGCGAATATTGATTTAAAACTTGTTGTCTATTGTATTCTATTATATTTTTCCTGTTGAAGACTAACGATAATTTTGTTGTATATTATCTTAGTCATAATATTCTTTCTTGGGCTAGTCGAGCTCACCTTTTCCTTTTTGTTCCATTTTTCTTCTCACGAGGCGAGAATATAAGCGAGTACTTAGCTCTGGGGTATGGAATGAAAGTTCTAGGAGATTTGTTTAGTAGTCCTCACCATTGTTGTAAAATAATGTATCAATAATTATGATGAGGATTTATTTGTATGTGGATATTGTCTAGATGGCAATATCTGTATTTAAACTCACAGTTTTACTATTGTAATAATAAAGTTGTAGTTGTTTCTATACCGTGTATTGACAACTCAGAATGGGTGATGTAGACCTATTTTGGGGGTGTCACATATGGAAATTCATCGCCATCCATTTCCTGCAATCTGAGAGCACCTCCTATCAATACTTCCTTAAACAAATGGGCCTTCCCAGTTAGGAGCGAATTTTCCCTTAGATTGATCTTGGTTGTCAATGATCTTCTTCAAAACCAAGTCATGTTGTTTGAATTGCCGTAGTTGGACTTTTTTGTTGTAGGATCGTGCGATCCTTTGCTGATATAACTGACCATGGAAGATTGTCGCGGTTCGCCTTTCGTCTATCAGAGATAATTGGTGATACTTATCCTATACCCATAGGTCTTTATCTAACTGAGCATCCATCAATACTCTGAGGGATTCCATTTCCACTTCTATGGGGAGCACTGCTTCCATCCCATAGACTAATAAGTAGGGGGTTGCCCCAGTGGAAGTTCGCATAGAAGTTCTGTAGGCTAATAAAGTCAGAGGCAAGAGGTCAGGTTATCCTTTATGGTTGGCGGACATTTTCTGCATGATCATTTTGATGTTTTTATTAGCCGTTTCAACAACACCATTCATCTTTGGACGGTAGATGACAGAGTGGAGATGTTTGATGTGGAATTTTCTGCATAAATCTTCCATCATTTTGTTGTTGAGGTTCTTAGCATTGTCTGACACAATGACCTCTGGTTGTCCATATCGACAGATGACATTGTTTCTGATGAAAGCAATGATAACTTCTTTAGTAACTTTGGGGAATGAAGCTGCTTCTACCCATTTGGTGAAGTAGTCGATCACAGTGAATATGAATCGATGTCCATTACTGGCTTTGGGCTCGATGGGCCCGATCACGTCCATTCCCCACATTGAGAAGGGCCATGGCGAACTCATATTATGGAGTTCCCTTGGAGGGGCGTGGATAACATTCCCATGAATCTGGCATTGATAGCATCTCTTGACGTGATCATCACAGTTAGCTTTGGGTGTAAGCCAATAATGCCCTGTTCTAAGGATCTTCTGAACAAGTAGGAGTCCGCTCATGTATGGGCCACATACTCCACCATGGATCTCATCCATGAGTCTCTGAGCTTGGTCTTTGTCTAGACATCTGAGGAGACCTAATCCTGCATCTCTTTTGTAGAGTGCATCTCCGCTCAGGTAGAATTTCATAGCAAGTCGATGAATTCGCCTCTTCTTAGTTAGGCTTGCCTCAGCAGGTGTAGATCCATCTCATAGATACTACTTGATATGCTGATACCAAGGGTTGTGGATGGGAGGTAACTCATCCGATACTTCTCCAACGTAATTCCCATAGATTGGGGCTTTTTATAGAGCAAACGTGATGCATGGCATATTTTCCTTGTCTGGTATGTAAACCAAGGAGGCCAACATTGCTAATGCATCTGTAAAATCATTCCTATTACGAGGAATGTGTAGAAAGGAGATTTCTTCGAACTCCAAAGCCATCTGTAGAACTTGCCGATGGTAAGGCAGCAAATGTAATTCTTTGGTTTGATAGATTACTGTGGATTGGTTTATTACCAATTCGGAATCCCCAAAGACAGTTAACCGCCCGATGCCCATTGAACGGGCAAGTTTTAGCCCCATGATACAGCCTTCATACTCATTTGTGTTGTTGGTGCCGATAAAGCGCAATTTGATGCATGACGGGATATCGCTCCCTCGTCTTCGGATAGTAAGATAGCTCCAGCTCAGGAGCCTTTTGAATTAACAGCTCCATCAAAATACATTTTCCACTCACGGCATGTATCGTACTGATGTTGTAACTGAACTGTCATTACCCCTTCATCGGGAAAGTGTGTTTCTAAGGGTTTATAATCCCCTACAGGTGCGGCGGCCAGTTGATCCGCGATTTCTTGACCTTTGACAGATTTTTGCGTCACGTAAATGATGTCAAATTGATGTAGGATCAACTGCCATTTGGACAGTCAATAATTCAGTATAGGTTTACTTAATACATATTTGGGAGGATCCACGCGGGATATGAGATGGGTTGTGTGACCATGGAGGTAATGTTGTAACCTTATAGAAGCCCATGCTAAAGTACAACAAGTCTTCTCGATCAGAGTGTACTTGTGTTCACTGATGCTGAATCTTTTGTTGAGGTAATAGATAGCTCATTCTCGGCCTTTATTGTCTTTAATGGTAAAGAAGGCTTTCTGAACAGGGGAACATCATCCCTGGGAGGTACCAAAACAAGAGCGTTAATCAGTTGCTCTTTAATGGTAAGGAAGGCTTTTTGACACTCATTGTTCCATTTCATGGATGAGTTCTTCCTTAACAATTTGAAGATAGGCTCACAGGTTGCTGTGAGTTGAGAAATGAATCTGCTAATGAAGTTGATCCTTCCCAAAAATCCCCGTATTTCCTTCTCTCATTCGAGGAATGGGCATTTCCTTGATGGCTGGATTTTGGTAGGATCCATTCAATCCTTTGTGGCAGACTAGGAAGCTTAGCAACTTGCCTGACTTAACAGCAAAGGCACACTTGGCGGGATTCAACTTCAAATTGTACTTATGCAACCTGTTGAAAAGCTTTTTGAGATGGTCTAAATGGTCATCCTCCTTCTGGGATTTGACAATGATGTCATCCACATAGATCTCTATCCCCTTGTGCATTAAATCGTGGAAAAGAGCCATCATAGCTCGCTGATAGGTTGCCCCGGCGTTGATAAGGCCGAATGACAACCGTCTGTAGCAAAAAGTTCCCCAAGGCGTGATGAAAGCAGTTTTCTCATGATCTTCCTCAGCGACCATAATTTGATGGTACCCCACAAAGCAATCAGCAAAGGAGTACATGCCGTATTAAGCAGTATTGTCAATAAGAATGTGGATAAAAGGCACAGGAAAGCTATCTTTAAGGCAAGATTTGTTTAAATCCATGTAATCCACGCAGACTCGCACCTTTCCCCCTGTTTTAGGCATAGGAACAATGTTGGATATCCACTCCGGATATGTAGACACCATGATGATGCCAGCTTGAAATTGTTTCACAATTTCCTCTTTGACTTTTAAACTCCACTCAGGTTTTAATCGCCTGAGTGTTTGCCTAACTGGCTTGAATCCTTCTTTAATGGGAAGGCGATGAAGAACAATGTCAGTGGACAAACCCACCATATCTTCGTGAGACCATGCAAACACATCCTGGAATTAGGTTAATAGCGCAACCATGTCATTCCGCTGATTTGTGGTAAGGTCTGAACTAATCTTGATTAGCTTAGTGTTGTCTAAGGTTCCAAGATTGAAAGGAGTGGTTTGATCAAGATTGGGTTTGGATTTGTCTGCGATCCATTCCTTAATCTCTTGAGGTGTCCGAATGTCCTCTTGGATGTCCATCAAGTCTGAGTCCAACTTTGCATCAAAGTTACAGCCCTTATGGAGAGAAGCCATGTCATCCGCAAAGACAGGCACATCTAAATTCAGAGTCCTGAAACAAAAGATGCTTTCACTTAATATATGCAACTGTTCGATCATACAAAAGTGTTAGCATGTACGTGATAAAATAACTGCTAGTGCTTTGTCAAGGAAAGCAGGCAATTAAAGTTGTCTACAGGGTAGAGGGATTTTCTGCCCATTATACCCTCATCGACCAATGAATGGAGTGATGCTCCAATTGCCAAGGGCAAAGTCCTGATGGGCTGCAGTTATGGAAGGATCGTCAGTATCTTCCTTCTCCCGAATGATAACTATGACATCTGGGCAATCATCGTCTGGGGTATATCTGTGTGTATGTTCATCATGAACAATGACACGAATGCCTGCCATCATCAAGGCAAGGTCGTGTTTACGTTTTCGTTCCTTTTCTTCCACTTTGGGATTAGGAATCAGCACCTCTTTAGCTTTGATTGTACTTTGGTTTGAAAATAGCATAGCCACAAAGACATAATTTGGCACCTTCTTGGAGATTGCATTAGCTCATGAGGTAAAGGCATAGAAAATCGTCGTGCAGCGGAAGCTTGAGGAACCTGCTCGTGCTTATGAGGATTCCTGTATCTAGAACTAGAGGAATAGCCTAGCCCGGCTGTTCTAATTTGACTGGACAGTTGGATAGGGTGCTTAATACCCTGTTGATCCTTATCAAGCCCTTGTCCAGGTTGATGACCCAATAACATCATTTCTTGAGTGGCTGAGATAACCTCGGCAGAAATTTTGGGTATAGGAAGTAGCGTTCCCATAGAGTGGTATTGTGTGTTACTCACTTCCAAAGTATGGAAACTGACCGGTTCAACTTCTGAATTAAAACTGATAACTGATAGAATTCCTTGTTCAGGACAATCCGGCTCAGCATGGATAGTAACTAGACTGTTGTTGATGATTTATTTGAGTTGTTGATGTAGTGTGGAGGGAATGGCTCCAGCCATGTGTATCCATGGTCTCCCCAATAACAGGTTGTATCCTAAGTCGATCTTGAGGACGTGGAAAGATACATTGAATGTATTTGGACCAATCTAAATTGGCAATTCAATCTTTTTGACGGCATTTAGTCAGGATCCATCAAAAGCTCGGATGACCGTATGGCTGCTTTGGATTCGCTTGAGATTGATATTCATCTTTACCAAGGTGGCATAAGGATAAATATTCAGAGATGAGCCTCCATCTATCAATACTCCTGCTAGCATATACCCGGAAGACAACACTGCGATGTTCAATGGCTTGTAATGACCGGTCCCTTCGAGAGGTATGTCATCATCAGTGAAGGATATCACATTATTGTTAAAAATGTCATCAACCAAATGTTGAAATTTTTCCACATCCACTGATTTTGGCAAATAGGCTTCTTCTAAAACCTTCAGCAAGATCTTCCGATGATCCTCGGAAGAGAAAACCAAATCCAGTATCGAAATCTGGTGTGGAGCTTCTCACAAGCTTAAAACCACTTTGGCTTCATTATGACCCATAGTACGGAGGAATTTTTCAATCTTCTCCATGGGCCATTTCCCTTTTGCTTCGCAAGTAGGTTTAATAACCCGTTGAGGAAGGTACAGTGGATTTTCTTTTGACACTATAGCAGTAGTATGAGACGTGGATCCTTCAGCTTCTCCATAATTCCATGGAACTTTATGCAAGCTGACAACAAGATGTTGTGGCCTACAAGGTAAAGGAATTGGCTCTGGTGCGGCCACTTTCAAAGGATTATCAGCTCCTTTGAGTTGAATTGGTTGTATGGGAAATACTTTGACAGTCTCACCATCCACTTCGGAGATAACTACAACTGATCCCTTCCATTGGGTAGGGCATGCATTTCCCCCTTGAGTTGTACAGTGTAATCATTTGCTATTTGTAGGACACCGCTATCAATAAGATTCTGAATAAGATGGCGGAGTGCCCAGCATTCTTCTGTGCTTTGACCGCGGGAATGTGAATGATATTGACACATTTTATCAGGATTGAACTGCCATGAGTGGGGATTGATTGGAGGGAGAAGGAGTATGATTCTTCCTTTATTGATCAACATTTGAAGTATCTCCTCCATAGACTAGCCCAGATAGGTGAATTTCCTTTGATTGGCAAAATCCCAACGGGCTTTAGCACTTGCTCGCTTTGCAACTTTATCCTCCATAGCTTCACTTTCTGAAGGTGTTGATGGAGCATTTATAACAAATGGAAGGAGATAAGCATGCTCCTGCCTAATTAATTGGCATATGATTTGATGCTGGTGGGTCACCAGTTCTGCCAATTGCTCAATTTGTTTGCAAAGCGCTTTCATCTTTCGTTCCATAGTAAACTTGAACTTTTCATAATCCCATTTGTCAACACCATCTTTAATGGGTTGGGATGATTCGCCGTTAGAATTGGAACCTTGTACAGTGCTCCAACTGATCATGTTGACCTCTTCTTCTTTATGTTAAGGAAGAGGGTTGTCTTGCACATGAGGTTGATCTGGTCTAGTGACCACGATCTCACCGTTGTCTATTAGATCTTGAATCTTATGTTTCAAGGCCCAACAATCTTGAGTATCATGTCCAGGTGCCCCGGCATGATAACAACACTTCTGAGTAGCATTAAAACCCCTCCCATTAGGGTTGGCTGGTGGAAGAAGATGTGTAATTTTCTTCTGAGTAGTCAGAAGAGCAAGAATGTTCTCGAGCGAATCCCCTAAGGGTGTGAACGTTCGAGGTCGCTATACTTCTCCACTTTTAGGCAATGGAGGGTTTGAAGGTTGTGCTGGAAAAGGGGAGTAGTTTCTCCTATGCATAAGCATGCTTGGATTGCTTTTTTGTCCTTGTAGTATCAAGGAAACATCATCCTCTTTCTTTTTATGGACCCTACGGGGGTTGTTTCCATAAGATCCGAACTAGATGTGCTCAGCAACAGTTTTAAGAGGGGCTAGGTCTTGAATTTTACCGGACTTCAATCCCATTTCAGCCATCTCGCCATGTTTGATCATTTCAGAAAATGGTTTGCCAATACCAGCTAGAACTCTTTCACAGAAAGTAGCTTCCTATACATCTATGAAGGTTATGACCATTTCTGATTCTGTCATGGAAGGAATAACTTGAGCAGCAAGACGCCTCCACCTTTGACCATACTCTCTAAATGACTCATTTGACTGTTTTTTGACCTTGGTGATTTGGTACCGGTCAAGAGCCATCTGAGATTTGAAATTGTATTGAGTGAGGAAGGCATGAGCCAGCTCTTTCCAGCTATAGATCTTAGAGTTATCTAATCTGGTATACCATGAATGGGCTTCTCCAGCCAGACTCTTCTGAAACAGCTGCATTCTGAGCCTTTCATTTTCTATGTAAGACCCAAGTTCTCCAATAAACACCTTTAAATGTGTGTAAGGATCCCCTAATCCATTATATTTCTCAAAATCAGAGGTCTTAAATTTCTCTGGATATTGAACACTAGGGAATATGCAAAGGTCTGTATATGAAACACTGCCATGTGTTCCAATCCCTTTGAGAACGCGAATGGTTTCCTCCATTTGAAGGACCTTCTTCCAAAAGTCACCTGTGTCTGGATCTCCTTTGAGATGGGTTCCTTCAGGGTCTTGGTTGGTTGTATCCAACTGTTGTTCTGGAATTGTTTTTTCCAAACCTTGAACTCCTCCTTGTGTAGAGGATTTTGTATGTATAGATATCTTCATACCTTGAGTAGACTGGTGCAATTCTTTTAGTAGAACGGCCAAGTCTGTGATTTGTTTACTCAATCCGTCAAATTCTTCTTGAGAAACAGGATTAGACTGTTCGGAAGAGGACATGATTGGCTGTAGGCCTGTGGCCTTTTTGGATTTTGATTGGGTAACAGGCCCAATTGCTTCCCTATAAAAGACTTATGTAGTTTAGTCTTAGGGTAATATAAATGTTATCATGTCCGTTTTAGGAATTTGTCCTGCAAAACCGGTTGTTAATTGATAACATATCATGCATGCACAGATATTCTTCATATTTTCCATTACATATGAATGAACATGGAATAAAATTACAAGTAAATGCTTTTACAAGTAATTAAAAATGGAAAGCATGAAGAAACATTCCTCCGCGTTTGGTTTATTAGAGGTTGACCTATCCTAGGGTTTCTCTCATGACTTTTTTTGGCATGAAGGTTCCCAGATCATCGCAATCTACTTGGACGGAAGTTAATCGATCGTTCAACTGAGCGAATCTGGTGGTGCCTTTCTGAGCCCCGGGAATTATTCTTCCCACGAGTCCAGTAATCAAACACCGACAAGATAGTCTCCTGGTGGAGGGACCACACAACATACATTCACATACAACGTGTCTCACCGTTTATGCAAAATGACGACATGTGCGAAGCACTAATATCACATATAGATATTTAGCAGTGCAGTATTAAAAATGAATTCGTACACATTTATCAGAAATGTAAATGCAACATTCACACATAAGCATATAACAATTTTGAAAAGCTTGTAATAGCGGCTTAAGCCCTCTTACTGGAGTCCCCAGCAGAGTCGCCAGCTGTCGACGTCGGGTTTTTTGAGTGTCCCTTTTCGTTACTTGTTCTTTGGTGTTCTCATGTTAATGTGAGATTTGTTTGAAAAAACAAGTGAAAAAGGTCCGACATGTATAATGTCGACGATTGGACTTTAAGAGTCGCCAGTTGGTGTACTTAACTGGTTGCACCAACGCAACCGAAAAGGCTTGCATATTAACCCAGTGTTTTGACACTGCTAAACGGGTCTGTGAAACCGAGATTCATTTTGGGTCCGGGGACTTGATTATGCGGAGGGAAGGTGTTAGGCACCCCTCAACATCCGGGTTACCACGGTGACCGTCGCTTTTCAAAGAAATTGTTATATGAATGTGTGTGTGTGTGTGTGTGTGTGGATCAATGTGCAATTATTTGAAAGTAGTGCGAGTCCTCGTTTGCACCTATATACACAGGTTTTGAATTTTATAGAAAAATTCAGTTTTTTAACCAAGATGTGGCAATGACATTTTGTAAAAGAAATTTTTTCAAACCCTGTGCTCAATAGGAATTGAGACCTTTTCATACTTCCATTTTATTGTTAAATGTCTGACTTGTTTGCTTTTATTTTCGAGATGCGAAGCATTCTCGAGAAAACAATATATAGCAGTCCCGAACTCCTCATGGGCATAACAACCATACAAGGAAATTCAGACACTATAAAATAATGTACAGGCTACTTACAGCTGAAAAATGTCCATTATGGGAATCGAATCTAGATTCAGTAAACTGAACCTGTGATCACATGATTTCTAGGCTCACATGATCATCGCAATTTTATGGAAAGCGATAGCAGTTATATATATAAAAGTCAGATATATATATATATATATATATATATATATATATATATATATATATGTGTGTGTGTGTGTGTGTGTGTGTGTGTGTGTGTGCATGATCAATCACCACAAAACAACTCCATGGGGGATCAAAAATTTAAATAAAGCAGTAAATGCTATCAACTGCCACGAAGTAAACTCCAGGCAGGACAAAATGTAAATAAAGCTGTAAAAAGCGATCAACTGCCACAAAGTGAACTCCAGGCAGGATGAAATGTAAAAAGATGTAAAAAGCCACGGAGGGATCTCCAGGCTTGACTATATATATATATATATATATATATATATATATATATATATATATGTGTGTGTGTGTGTGTGTGTGTGCATGATCAATCACCACAAAACAACTCCATGGGGATCAAAATTTAAATAAAGCGATAAATGCTATCAATCGCCACGAAGTAAACTCAGGTGCGGACAAAATGTAAATAAAAGGCATAAAAGCGATCAACTGCCACAAAGTGAACTCCAGGCAGGATGAAATGTAAAAAGATGTAAAAAGCCACGGAGGGATCTCCAGGCTTGACAGGAATGTAAATATATATATATATATGTACAAATATATATATAAAAACAGTAAATGCACCGGATGTAAATCTAGGCTCATCGGATATGTCCGACAACAATTATATATATAAGTATATATATATATATATATAAATATATATACAAGCAATTAAACGCACTGAGATATAAATCCGGGCTCATCGAATGAGTGCGATCGTAGTTTATATATATATATATATATATATATATATATATATATATATATATATATATATATATATATAAGCAATTAAATGCTCTGCATCAAGTTCAGGCTCAATCGAGGCATAACTCGATAATGTTAGTCCATATATATGAAACATATACATATATTAGTATATATATACAGACAGAAATGAAAACCATGGACCGAAGTCCTGGCAAACGCACACAACACGACTCTGAATGTGTATAATAGTGTGTGCTATATGAGAAGAAGGCTTTATAAAATGTAAGAAGGCTTACAGTGGGCTACCAAAGTAGACTTCTATGACTTTAAATGGATAAACACTCAGCTCCCGCTGGATAAAAGATAGCTATATATGAGCTAACTAGTGTTTAAAGAAGAGGAAACACTCAAAAGATGTGTATATAGAGTAAAATGGACAGGGCTTCCTCGCCTTTTTCCTTGTCTCCCCCCCCTCAAATGGGTGACCCCACCTATATTTATAGGCCCGATGGTTGCAGGTACCCTACTGGCGATCATGCTTGTACCTGCGGCTAGTCGTGGTGGATCTAAGCCTCGCGGGTCCCGTTATCTCGTAGTACGTGCACTCATACATTGTAAAGTCCGCTCGAACTTGCAGAACATCAATCTGAGCATCCGAATGAGGTATATCTGACCTTTTTCGGACCGCTGGTGTCGAGAGTTACGCAATGACATGGATTAGAGGTTGTACGAAGTCAGGAAAAGGGGTCTATGCCCATGGTCTTCAAGCTTCAAATTCTATCCAAAGTACTGCCACACGTAATAGTCACTCGGATTGTCATTCCTCGGTTCTTGTGGGACATTGTTGGATGTATATATGAAGTGGTGAGACGACGTGCCATTGTGAAAGGAACAAGATGACGCTTGACTCCTTATCGGGGTTATCGCCGGTTTGAGTTGAAAGTAGACGTTGCTCAGGGTTACAGCTAAGATTGGACTAGTTGTTGGTATGCCGCGATATCATCTTGTTGACGTGGATAGATGACGTTGTGACTCCTCATCGGGGTTATCGCCGGTTTAAGCAAAAAGAAGACGTTGCTCAGCGTTACATCTGAGATTGGGCTACTTGTTTGTATGCCTCACTGTCATCTGTGGATGTTCCTGTCTGCCCGTTGTTATCTCCAGGTCTGCGGTGTGTGTGCCTCGACAGGATGTCTGGGGTTGAAGCTGATTGCATATGTTTGAAGCAAGCATTTTCGGGGTTATCGCTGGAACTATAATGGCATCCCTTGGGGATATCACCAAGTATGGTGTTACTACTCCCAATGTTGTCTCTAGGACTAGAACTGAGCATCGCGGTGTTATCGCTGAGACAGAATTGTCCTCTCCGGTGTTGTTGACGGTCTTTTGATCTGCATATCTCGGGGTTATCTCTAAGTTTGGAAATGACATTCTCGGTGTGTGTTCTGGGTTGACATGACATTCTCGATTTGTGTTCTGGGTTGGAACTGAACTTCCGGTGGTATCCAGAATAGATGTAAGCTGTCTTTCATGGTTATCTCCAAAAGACGAATCTACCCTCCTGCAATGTTAGTAATAGGAGTGCAGAAAATTTCGAGTGTCTACATGATTTTGGTGGAGATCTCTAGAAGGTGGGACCCACTTGTCCTTTTATCTCTTGAATTTGCTGAATTTCAAAGTTTTATTTCAAGTATGGCGTGTGTGAGAATTGGTAATAAAAAATTAATATTTTATTAATTTAGTCTGCTTTGGCGTTCTAGCATTTTCCTATAAATAGGGTGCTTAGTTAGAATTAAAAATCACACCAGAATCATAAGCTTTCTCTCTCTATATTATCGAGCATATTTTGTGAGTATTTAGATACTTTGAGAGTTGCTATTCAGTGCAAGTTTTCTTCAGCATTACATCTGATATTCTAGTCAAAAATACTGTTCTTTTAAGGTAAGGGATGTAAGGGATGTTATTTTCTTTGAAAATGATATTATTTCTTTTGATATCATTATACCGAAATATTGATATGAATTTTATTGTGAGATTTTTACCTTTTTGTGTCGGGGATTCTATTCATGTATACGACACTATTCACATATACGACACTATTTATGTATATGGCACTATTTACGTATATGACATTATTTACGTATACGGTACTATGTACGAATACAAAGTACTATTCATGAGTTACTATTCATGAGTTATTATTCACGAGTTACTATTCACAAGTTACTATCCATGGAGTACTATTCACGACAAAATTGGTTTCTTTTTCTGACCAAATTATCGTTGATTTATGAATATTGCTCTTGAAATTAAATCCATGATTTGATCATATTGTTTTTATTATCATATATAACATTTTTATAACCTTGGTGATGGAATTTCTCTTTCACTTGAGTGTAAAGATGGGTAGATTATTGGTATGATCGTGACTATGGGTTCTCTTTGGCCAGTAGTGCAAAGATGAATTGTTGATTGGTATGATCATGACTATTGAATTTATAAACTATTATCTTTAGCTTAAGTGCAAAGGTGAATTGATCAACATGGTTATAATTATTCTTTATATAAATTATTAAATGATTATATATTTCTTTGAAATATTAATATCTTTGGCCCGTAGTGCAAAGATGACCTATTATTGATTATCTTTGGCCTGTAGTGCAAGGATGAACTGTTCTTGAATATCTTTGGCCCGTAGTGCAAAGATGTCCTGTTGTTGAATATCTTTGTCTTGTAGTGCAAAGATGAACTGTTGATGAATATCTTTGGCCCGTAGTGTAAAGATGAATTTATTAGTATGATTATGAACAGGAACTGTGATTTAGTATAACCATGATCTTTGATGTTTCAGGTAAAGACAGGTGATGAAAATTATCTTCGTCCTAGATGAGAAGAGGAATTTAGAACTACATTTATGATTATGAGTTATTCACGTGATTGTGGACAGGAACTGTTGACTGATGTTACAGGGTTAAAACATTGTTGGTGGACTTTTAACGTGGAGAAGATAATAGACTTTATGGTTTATTTGACTCTTCTAATGAATTGCTCGTTCCGCTGCAACTATGGTTGAAAAGTTTTATCATCTACCATATGTTCTAAATCTCTTATTTATTACTGATGAAGGCTATTGATAATTTAATTATCTTTAGTCAAGATATTTTTTACTGGGCTAGTTGTGTTAACCCTTTTGTTTCACAATTCTTTTTAGGTAATAAGAGTGTAGCTGGGTCAAGCGGGGTTAACAGGGGAATAGAACGGTGGTCTATAGCTATTGTGGTTCTCCCTAAATAGTATGGAAATAATTTTATTAAGAATTTGAGATAAGTGTGTCGTATTTTATATGTCATTTAACCGTTGATTTTGGTGAACCGAATAGAGTGAGGTGAACCCAACTTTGGAAGGGTGTTTTGCCACTATCATACAAGATGTCTAATGATCTACGACTTTGTATTATCATAAGACAGGGTTGTGCACATCCACTTGCTGATTATATCTACGAGCACTACCTATATAATCTTGCAGTTTGGTTGAAATATAATTCTTAGTTGGAGACAATGCAGATAATTATATGTCAAGAGAAGACTCACCATTGGAAAGAACATGATATCAATCTTCTCATTTTTCTTTGGGGTCTATTAGGTCAACCAAGGATAATTCTCGAGTCATATGATATCTATTATAACTTAGATGCATGACATCCCATGTACGAAGGTTTCCTTGAGCATTTTCCAAAGATTTTAATTTCTAAAATAGTTATTGATTGTACCTTTATGTAATGTATCAATGTGAGGTGCTATCCAAGTAAAGGGATGAGAGTCACAGTTGGAATTAAAACTCACAGTATATGTGTTGTCGTATTTTGCACGATAATTGTATTAATGAAGTTATAGTTGTTTCTGTACCATGTTTTTGGCGACTCAGAATGGGTTGGGTGATGTATACCTATTTTGGGGGAGTCACAGTTGGTATCAGAACTTAGGGATATGGTCGCTAGCGGAGGTCTGAGTCTATAACTCGGAGGGGAGAGACGAGTAATATAGGTCGCTAGTACGTGACTTACCTAAGCTGAAATTTCTTACTTGATAAATTGACAAATTGTGATATGTTAATTAACCCTTGTTTTGAAGCTGTATTCTAGAATGATATCTGAAATATACGAGATGAGCAATGGAGAAACCATGATGACATGGAAGATGGAATCTGAAATGAAAGCAAGGTTTTCTCAACTATTTGAAATACCAGGTACGTAAATTTCGGGGACGAAATTTCATAAGGAGGGGAGATTGTAAGACCCCGAATTTTATGAAATAAATGTATTCAATTTTTTTTAATAATTGTTATTCAGTAAATGGTTAAATTGATAAAAGATTAAAGTTAAGGATGATATATGTAAATATTTTAAATAAGCAAGTGGTTATAAAATACTCATTGTTGTTGGGGAATATTCATTTGGTCGTGAAATATTCTTGCTGTCGGAGAATATTAAATGCGATTTATATGACCATTTATGTGCCCCATAATGTAATAAGCGCATCGGATGAATAAAACGACAAGTATGAGTTTTTTTTTATAAATAACGACGTAGTTGTTACCGTTAAAATTGTTAGAATACCCGGTGGGTAAAGTAAAGTAATACACGTTGTTGCACAGTAGCACACGGTAGTGCATAATATTTTTGGATTATTGATTCTTACATAAGAAGACACTACTCAATAATTGTTATAGTAATTACTGTTCAATATTTTATTTTATTGAGTCAATAATTGCTACGTTGATATTTTATATTATTGTTGTTTCAATAATTGTCACTGAGAAGTATTTCTATTATCAGATCAATAATTCATATTATTTGAATAATATTGTTAGATAGCATTATTGGTAATGTGTAAGAAAGTTCTGTCTAGGAAAGGGGTTTGGTCATCTAATTGCGCACCAGTAAGAAGAAATCCTTATCAGAAAGCCCCCTCTTTCCTGGGAACGACATGGTTGTTATAAGTGTGATTCTGTAATATTATTTGTGAATAATTAATTATTGATTTATATGATAAGGAAATATTTATTTTAATGGGATATAAATGGAGGAATTTTTAGAAAAGTGACAATTGTTGAAAATTGATATTTTATCTTTTCTGATAAAATAATTTATTCAAATATATTATTATATTACATTATAAATGTATAATGTGGTTGTATAATAATATAATAATGGTGATATTTTTACACTAAATTCACGGTGCATGAATCAAATGAGAGAAATCTAGAAATCAAAAGAAGAACAAAATATGGAGATTTTTTTCATAAAAATTAGTTTATTACTTGATTTTGTAAAATCTATAACTCTTTGTGTATAATGAGTTAGGAGATGAGCCATATATCAAAAGAAAGCCCTGGAAGTAAGCTAAACGTAGAAATTTGAATCACCCAAAAATCCTTTATAGATTTTTCGTGGTAACGGTTTGAATGAAACTGGTCCAAAGGACTCATAGTCCGAAAAAATCAGTGTTCTTAAGCTATATTGCGTGAGTTATAATTTTTAATCCGACCGTTGGATCATTGTGATTTTTAGATATGTTATACATATATAAGTTGAGTTAAAAATTTGAACCGTTAAAAATTAACGTATGATTTGTTATGAATTTTAAGAGGTGACTGATTCAGAAATTATTTTTATAAATAATTTTGGTGGAGATTTCTAGAAGGTGGGACCCACTTGTCCTTTTATTTCTTGAATTTGCTGAATTTCAAAGTTTGATTTCAAGTATGGCGTTTGTGAGAATTGGTAATAAAAAATTAATATTTTATTAATTTAGTCTGCTTTGGCATTCTAGCATTTTCCTATAAATAGGGTGCTTTGTTAGAATTAAAAATCACCCCAGAATCATAAGCTTTCTCTCTCTATATTATCGAGCATATTTTGTGAGTATTTAGATACTTTGAGAGTTGCTATTCAGTGCAAGTTTCTTTCACCATTACATCTGATATTTCAGTCAGAAATACTGTTCTTTTGAGGTAAGGGATGCTATTTTCTTCATAAATGATATTATTTCTTTTGATATCATTATATTGAAATATTGATAAAAATTTTATTATGAGATTTTTACCTTTTTGTGCTAGAGTTACTATTCACGTATACGACACTATTCACGTATACGACACTATTCATGTATATGGGACTATTTACGTATATGACATTATTTACGTATACGGTACTATGTACGAATACAGAGTACTATTCACGAGTTACAATTCATGAGTTACTATTCATGAGTTACTATTTATGAGTTATTATTCACGAGTTACTATTCATGAGTTACTATTTATGGGGTACTATTCACGATAAAATTGGTTTTTTTTTGACCAAATTATCATTGATTTATGAATATTGCTCTTGAAATTAAATCCATGTTTTGATCATATTATTTTTATTATCATATATAACATTTTTATAACCTTGGTGATGGAATTTCTCTTTCACTTGAGTGTAAAGATGGGTAGATTATTGGTATGATCGTGACTATGGGTTCTCTTTGGCCAGTAGTGCAAAGATGAATTGTTGACTGGTATGATCATGACCATTGAATTTATAAACGATTATCTTTAACTTAAGTGCAAAGGTGAATTGATCAACATGGTTATAATTATTCTTTATATAAATTATGAAATGATTATATATTTCTTTGAGATATTAATATCTTTGGCCCGTAGTTCAAAGATGACCTATTATTAAATATCGTTGGCCTGTAGTGCAAGGATGAATATGTTTGGCCCGTAGTGCAAAGATGTCATGTTGTTGAATATCTTTGGCTTGTAGTGCAAAGATGAACTGTTGATGAATATCTTTGGCCTGTAGTGCAAAGATGAATTTATTAGTATGATTATAAATAGGAACTGTGATTTGGTATAATCATGATCTTTGATGTTTCAGAAAAAGACATGTGATGAAAATTATCTTCGTCTTAGATGAGAAGAGGAATTTAGAACTACAATTATGATTATGAGTTATTCACGTGATTGTGGACAGAAACTGTTGACTGATGTTACAGGGTTAAAAAATTGTTGGTGGACTTTTAACATGGAGAAGATAATAGACTTTATGGTCTATTTGACTCTTCTAATGAATTGCTCGTTCCGCTGCAACTATGGTTGTAAAGTTTTATCATCTACCATACGTTCTAAATCTCTGATTTATTACTGATGAAGGCTATTGATAATTTAATTATTTTTAGTCAGGATATTTTTTACTGAGCTAGTTGTGCTCAACCTCTTGTTTCACAATTCCTTTCAGGTAATAAGAGTGTAGCTGGGTCGAGCGGGGGTAACAAGGGAATAAAAATGTGGTCTATAGCTATTGTGGTTCTCCCTAAATAGTATGAAAATAATTTTATTAAGAATTTGAGATAAGTGTGTTGTATTTTATACGTCATTTAACCGTTGATTTTGGTGAACCGAATAGGGTGAGGTGAACCCAACTTTGGAAGGGTGTGTTGCCACTATCATACAAGATGTCTAATGACCTACGACTTCGTGTTATCATAAGACAGGGTTGTGCACATCCACTTGCTGATTATATCTACGAGCACTACCTATACAATCTTGGAGTTTGGTTGAAATATAATTCTCAGTTAGAGACAATGGAGATAATTATATGTCAAGAGAAGACTCCCCATTGGAATGAACATGATAACAATCTTCTGGTTTTTCTTTGGGGTCTATTGGGTCAACCAAGGATAATTCTTGAGTCATATAATATCTATTATAACTTAGATGCATGGCCTCCCATGTACGAAGGTTTCCTTGATTATTTTCCAAATAGTTTAATTTTTAAAACAATTATTGACTGCACCTTTATGTAATGTATCATTGTGAGGTGCTATCCAAGTAAAGGGATGAGAGTCACAGTTGGTATTAAAACTTACAGTATATGTGTTGTCGTATTTTGCACGACAATTGTATTAATGAAGTTTTAGTTATTTATGTACCATATTTTTAACGACTCAGAATGGGTTGGGTGATGTATACCTATTTTGGGGGCGTCACATTCGTGTTATCATAAGATATGGTTGTGCGCATCCACTTGCTGACTATATATATGAGCATTTTCTATATAATCTTGGAGTATGATTGGAATATAATCCTTAGTTTGAGACAATGAAGATAATTATATGGTAAGAAGATACACAACATTGGAATGAACGGGATAGTAATCTTCTCATTCTTCTTTGGGGTCTATTGGGTAGACCAAATTTAATTCTCAAGTCTTATCTATCATAACCTAGATGCATGGCTCCCCATGTATGAAGGCTTCCTTTAGCATTTTCTAAAAATTTTAATTCATAAAACAGTTATCGATTGTACTTTTATGTAAAGTATCATTGGTTTGGAGTGTGAGTACTGATATTTGTATTGAAACTCACAGTATATGTGTCGTCGTATTTTGCATGACAGTTTAATCGTTGTAAATAAGAAGTTTGTATTTGAATTTTGTGTTATATATTTGACAACTCAGAATGAGTTGTGTGGACCTATTTTGGGAGCACACACACACACACACACACACACACACACACACACACACACACACACATATATATATATATATATTATGTTAGTATAAAATATGTTAATGATCAAACTTTAGTTACCAATTTTATTTAATATAGAAGACATTTAGTTAACTAATATTAAAAAAATTATGACATATATTAGTCTGACTAAAATTTTGTTAATTTTTAAAATTAAAAGTCATAATAGTAATTTATTATTATATAAAAATTTTATTCCTAAATGACTATATATTAATAGTGTAGAAAAATATAGAAAAATAGTAATTAGTATTAAAAAAATGTAATATATATTACAAAATATATTAGTTATTAAAGTTCTATTACCAACTTTATTTCATATAGGAAATCAGTAGTTAATTAATTTTTTTAAAATTCCTCACTTATGTTATTAAAATTTAATTATCTTTAAAAACTAAAAACTATAATGATAACTTATTATTATACAACAATTTTATTTCATATAGAATTCCTTAAACACCAAATTTGGGCTTTTAGGTTCTATTAATTGTTAAATTCTAAAAAACTATATATTAGTTCAAAAGATCAAACTAAAAATAAAATATCAAATTCAAAACTATATAAAAACTAAATATTAAATTAAAAGTAATAAGAAAAAAAACACATTATTAACACTCAATTGTAAGTAGTTGATAATTGCATCTTTTAGCAACGTTTGTAGTCATTCTAATAATAATATTAAGTTAATTTGAAAATTTAAAAATATTTTATAATTATTATATATAGAATAAATAAACATAATTTTATTTAAAAAATAAATCACAGTACATTTATCTAATACATTAAAAACATCAATAGTGCTCCTAAAATATCAAAATCAAAATCTGGAAAAATGACCACTAGTACTCACCAATCAAATCAACCAGAAGCAAAAAAGTACAAACAAAACAAAACCTGAGAGATAATCACCAAAATCCTCATGGATAGCCATGTACTACCGGTAGAGGCAAGCCAACATGTTTAATTAGTCAGTTCTTGGTTATCATCCTATTGCCAGATATATGAACATGTGAGTACGTACATTAACCTGAATGGTCCTTAACACTAATATACAACAATTAGAAAGTATTTACAAAAATAATATATCCACAAAATAATTACAAAAATAACGCAACACAATAATAAGTTGCTAAAATTACAGAACATTAACTCCCTACACGTCAGTTACCGATTTTCATATTTGCAACCAACCGATCCTAAATTCAAACTAATGAAGAAAAACAGAACAATGACAGATCGGAGAAGACGAATTCTCGCGATGCAACTTTGAGATCGAAAAAAATCGGAGAAGATCAACAGCAACTTCGAGATCGTCAAACAGCATTATGAAGTTTCATATGTAGGTATACATTGTGTTTATGCTTTTGATTTACAATAAGTAACCAGAAACTTACGTACTATACTGATTGTTGATTGATTCTTTACAGATTTGTATACTGAGGTATTTGAGTTTAAAATTTTATATACATATAGTTACCCCGTGGTTACTACATACTCGTATATTGGTTAACTTTCTTAAGTTTTTCGCTCTTTAATCGGTCACAAAGACAGTATAATGACTGTTTTGATTGCAAAATGCATGTAAAAACTTGTTTTATAATCTGGTTACTAAGTACATATAAATTGGTTACTGTTTATTATTGATTTGGTTACTGTATAATGTTTATTTGGTTGCTGTATACTTTTAATGTATATTCTATTGATGTTTTTTATATTGATGGTTACTTATTAGATACATTGGTTACTTTCTGTAACTGTTGGATCTTTAAGTACGTATTGATGTTTTTTATATTGTTTGTTTTTGCTGTAAAATGCATGGAAAAATATGTTTTAGGTTATGGATACTAAGTAAATATATGTGAGTTCTTTATCTAATCTTGATTTGGTTAGTATATAATCTTTGACTTAGTTCTTTGTGTAATATTACCATGGTTCTTGCATAATATTACATGTTTTATCTTGATTTTTTTATATTGATGGTTCTTGATTAATAACATTGGTTACCTTCATACATCTCATTAGTCTTTAATTTGTAACAAATTCATTCTTGATTGTTTTGGTTGTAAAATGAATGTAAAAATATTTTTATAATCTTGGTTACTAATTACATATATCTTGGTTCTTTGTCTAATATGTATTTAGATCTTTGTAAGGTGTTTATTTGGTTTCTTGTATAATGTTATTGTGTTTTATAATTGTTTCTTTTATATTGGTGGTTACTTATTGACTACATTGGTTACATTCATACAACTATTAATCTGATTATATATATTGGTTGTTGTATACTATTTAATTGGTTACTGTATAATGTTTATTTGGTTGCTGAATAATATTAATGTACACATGTACTGATGTTTTTTATATTCATGGTTACTTATTAGCTACATTGGTTACATTCATACAACTGTTAGTCTTTAGTTGGTAACAAACACATTATACTGGTTGTTTTTTACTATAAAATGCAATGAAAAATGTGTTTATGTTCTGGTTATTAAATAAATATATGTTGGTTACTGTCTAATCTAAATTTAGTTACTGTATAATGTTATTATGATTACTGTATATTATTAGTGTGTTTTATACTGGTTTATTTTATATTGATGGTTACTTATTGACTACATTGGTTAACTTCATACAACTGTCAGTCTTTAGTTGGTAACAAACTAATGCGGTTGAAGAGCAAGCGTGTTAGTTTATGGAAAGATTTGATAGATTTGATCTAGTTTATGGAATGATTTGATAGATTATGGAAAGATTTGATCCAGTCGCAATTTGGTAATTTCTGTCTAGTTTGGAGTATCGAATTTTGGCATTTTTGGAGCCTAATTTCATTGGAAACGGGTTAAAGATCAAAAGTCACCAGCTTTGCTCGTGAACTACATTGTTTTTTGGTCAAATTCCATCATTTAGGCCTTCAAAATTGCATGTAAAAATTTGGTTACGTTCGATTCATGTTCTAATATTGATTTGGACAACCTGTACTTTTGGATATATATATATATATATATATATATATATATATATATATATATATATATATATATATATATATATATATATGGGGTTCCATCCATATAATGGAGTTCTTTGTGGAGCAATCCTTTTGGCTGTTGAAATTTCTTACGGAGCAAAAAAAATAAAATTCAATGAGCCAAAAAAAGGTTACTCCACGAAGAGCGGTTATTGTGGATGGAACCCCTATATATATATATATAGTGGGTCTTTTCAAGGGTACTTTAATTTTAAGTCGTGGTCATGTCTCACCCTTCCATTATAGTGACTGATTCCATATTTTTCCAAGATTTCATCAATTCAGTGACAATAAAGGGTTTGATGTTCTAGAGGGGTTAGAGTCCCAGTTGACTTATAATTTTCTTGTCTAACTCAACTTCCTATTTTTGAATAAGTTAAATCCTAATCAATTACGAGGAATCTTTTACATAGGACTTCTATTCGATTTTTGGATTTGAGGTGGTATAATCGAGCTATAAATACACTACCACAATCCAGATTTTAGGTACTGACACATTATTTATTTTTATGCACTAAAGCAATTATAAATCTCCATTATTGACGTTTTCTAGTCTGTACTAATTCTCACACCGGAGTTATCTCCCGACGGCCCCTACTGTCAAGTTTGTTGGTGTGATCGTTTGTGTGCAGGTTAAATTCGTTGTTTGGTGATTCGACGAGCGAACAGATTTCAGAGTTAACATTGACACTAGAAGGAGGACATTATTTTAGTGTTACTTTTCACAATCACCAATCTACTTTTAAGTTGAACAGATGGCAGGTAAAGGAAAGACATTTCTTTACCATGAGAGCTCCTTGGTCAATCCGACAACACAACAAGTTTTAGGTCGATCAAAGATAGGCTCGAACCCAACAACCCTATTTTGGTCCCAACAAAAGCTTAGTGGGCTCCGATTCGATGACAACTATTCTCCACAAGCCAGAAGGCTCTCGATCCCTATAACCGCAGGACATATAATCAATCCCGAACACACACTCGCTAAGATCGGGGGTGGGAGGGAAAAGACAGGTGGGAATTGATCCGGATGCAAGATAGATAAAGGAGGCTTTGGAGACACTCTGCCTTCAACAAGAAAAGTGGGATGCAAAATTGGCTGAATTTGAGGGGGAATGAGAAGTCTCCCCGGGTTGGCGTGGGTGTCGTGATTATAAGCCCCAAAGTCAGTCTAAATCTCACTGATCTGGAAGCTCTCTAGAAGGAAGGAACAAGCGCATGCCACACTCCCGAGACCAAGATAAGAGACTGATATGTTTCGAACGACGTTAATGGGTAGCTTCGCCAGACTATATGAGAGATAGGCGTGGATGATCCTCTCTGAAGGGAATGCCCAACCCCATTATGCAGAAGCTGACAGAGTTGGAACATAAGATATCAGCGGTGGCTCAGGTGAACTAGTTGCCAATTGACCCAAAGTTACCCTTTACACCAGAAATTGATTGGGTTCGGGCCAATCTAACAAAAAATGCCACCACTAGAGACGTATAACGGCATAAGCGACCTCTACGATCATAATTGCACGTATAACCATCTCATGAGTTATTATGAGCATTCTGATGCTGCTCAATGCCAAATGTTTGTCATCATTTTGAAAAAAGAAGCGCGATTATGGATGACTTCATTGCTACCCAATTCCATTGGGTCCTGATAGGATCTTTGTGACAAATTCCACAATTAGTTTAGGAGAAACAAAAGAAAGGGAAAGTTGACAGCTTCCCTTATGCAGATAAAACAACAGCCAAATGAAAGTTTGAGTCAATACGTGAAGAGGTTCAAAGAGGTAGTTGGTACCGTGACTGATATTAACATACCACGAGCGTTTAGGTCTTTACCACCAGGTTAGATATGGAGAAATTGCAAAATTTGGTAAAAGATATCATATTCAATCCTCTAAAGGATCTATCCGAAATGTATGATAGGGCGGAGAATTTCATTGTCATTAACGATGTTATAGGAAGCCTGAAGCCGCAACTACGCAGGACGGATATGCCTCAGGATCAGGATAGAAGTTATGATCCTAGGCTAGATACAAAGTCGAGGAAGGATCATAACTCCTATCCAAAATTGAAGTCTCAATAGGGTCTATACTCCGCTCAATACCAATCGTGCCAAGATACACAAAGAGATTATAGACAAAGCATTTTTTGAGCCATGCCTAGTGAGCCACCATACACAGAAAAGAGATCAGAGCTTGTTCTGCCAGTATCATTAAAACACAGGATATTTGACCAAGGCATGTTGACAGCTCAAGAACATGATTGAAAAGAACATCTAAAATGGAGAGCCGGTGCACTATGTTGCTGGTCGGGAAGGTTCAGAATGAAGACAATGGGGCAGTAGTCGAGAACATCGTAGGGATCGACAAATCAATCAGGACTTACTTGTTCGTCAGGTGGTGGATGTTATTACATGAGGTTCAGTGGGGTGTGTCATAGGAAAAAAGCGTCGAGGCTCATTGAACTTCATTCTAAAGATGTCCGAATAGTCAACTAGAAGAGAACGACCTTATCTAAACACCGTGATATCTTTCTCTTATGAAGATTATCCACCTAACACGGTGGAACCACATGAAAGAGCACTAGTCATTACGGCATAGGTCGGGCCTGTGGACATGCGGAGAATAATGATAGATAATAGGTCTTCAGTGGATATTCTCTACATTATGCATATCAAAGGATGGATTTGGAGGGACAAAAGATGGAGGTTGGAATAATTATTTAGTCAATGTGGTCAATACTATGGAGCTACCAGTTACCTTCTGTACAAACCCTCAACAGGTTCAAGTAAATGTTATTTTTTTTTGTAGTTCATGATGATTTTGCCTATAATATTATACCGAGTTTAACAACACTAGCGGTATTGCATGCGGTGACATCTATACCCCATTTTAAAATCAAGTTCCCTATGCCACACAGGGTCGGTGAGGTTAAAGGAGATTTGGATATCGCTCGATGGTGTTCGGGAATATGTTAATATCATCCGGTGTCGGGGTCAATAAGTAGTGCTATACGATGAAAATTGAGGTGGAACCTTTCACTGAAGGGGCTACCAAACCTCTTGCTCTCTCAATTGAAGAGACTGGAGATGTGGAGTTGATTATGAGGAATTCAAAGAAGACCATTAAAATTAGACCAAGACTGGGAGAACGGACGAGTTTGCTGGATCACCTTCGACTGTATACAGACATCTTCACTTGGGTGCCCCGTTACATGCCTGACATCCATGAATTATTGGTCTTTTATCGCCTTAATGTGGATCCTTCTCGAAAGCCTGTTCGGCAGAAAAGGAGGATTTTTGCCATGGAACAACAAAAAACCTATTGATAATGAAGTAACCAAGTTATTGGCAGCTAATGTCATCTTCGAGATTGATTACCCAGAGTGTTGGCTAATGTGGTGTTCGCTCAAAAATAGAATATGAAATGGAGGGTGTGCATTGACCACATAAACTTTAACAAGGCATGTCCAAAGGACTTTTATCCGTTACCACATATCAAACAGCTATCGATGCCACTTCCGAGTATGCTCTGTTGAGTTTTTTTGATGCATTTTTGGGATACAATCAGATCTTAATGTTTAATGAGGATATCCCAAAGATGACATTTATTACACATCACACTACTTATGCTTACAAGAAAATGTCATTCGAGTTGATCAATGTAAGGGCAACGTACCAACGTATGATGAATAAGGCGTTCCTAAAAAAAATTGGGCATAATATGGATGTGTATGTTGTTGATATGATTGTCAAAAGCATGGCGGGTTGGGATAACTTAGCATTTGAAGGAATGTTTTAAAACTATTCGAGATCATAACATACGATTAAATCTGACTAAGTGTACATTTGGTCTTGGGTTAGGGAAGTTTCTCTAGTATTTGATTAGTAGAAGGTGTATCAAAGCCAAACCAAAGAAGATAAAGACTATAGTGGATATGAGGTCCTCACAGACCTTCAAAGATGTTTAGCGGTTAACGGGACAGATTGCGGCGCTTCGCTATTAATATCCCGATCTATAGAGAGGTGTTTGCCATTTTTTGAAACATTGAAGGGGCCAAAAAATGAAAACACTTTCTAGTGGACTTTTGTGACGCCCCCAAAATAGGTATACATCACCCATTCCGAGTCACCAAATACATGGTACATAATTTAAATAAAAACTTAATTATACAACTGTCGTATAAAATACGACAAAATATATCTGAGAGTTTTAACACGAATATTGTCTTCTAGACAATATACAAACTCAAATGGAGTCCTCATTATAATTATTACCACACTATTTTATAAAATTGTGGGGACTACTACAGCCACCATCTCGGACTGTCACTCCATTCCTCGACTAGTCCCGACTATGTTCTCATTTCCTGAAGAGAATAATGAAAGCAAAAGGGTGAGCTCAGCTAGCCCAGTAAGAAATATTATGACTAAGATAATGTAGAATAAATTATCGTTAGCCTTCACCAGTGTTAAACTAATAAAATGTAATAAACATCAAGTTTAACTGTAGCAAAACAAGTAATCCATTAGAAGAGTCAAGTAGAGCATGATATCTACTATCTTCTATGATCATAAATTTTATCACTCAGACTCAGCTTAAAAAATAATCCACATCACTGAATTATCCATGCACTACGGGCCAAGGATTTTCATTAGTATCACGTCCACAAATTATCAATGCACTACGGGCCAAGGATATTCGTGTTATCACCAATGGTCATGATCATGCCAACAACTGTCCATCAATGCACTACGGGCCAATAATGACTTTTACCACATCATTTGTAACATTACAGGTCATGATTATACCGAATAATCCCTGGTCATAATCATATTAATCATGCACTACGGGCCAAAGATGACTTTCATCACAATATAAGCATGAGGATGATGACAATGATATAATAATTCAATTAAATGAAAGTAAAGGATAATTTTAAAGATTTATAATTTAATTTATCCAGAATTTAATAATGTCCAAATTGTTAACATGATACTGCTTTGTGGAGTAAAATTCAAGAATAATATTGTATCAAAAATGATTTGACAGAAAAGAAATCAATTTTTGTCATGAATAGTACCCCGGGTGAATAATACCCAAGTGAATAGTACCCCGACATGAAAAGATTAAAAATTATCAAGAATGCTCAGAATAATATTTTCATGAAAAGATACTAGATGAAGCGCAAATTTCAAAGATATTCTACTAATTTCACGGAGTATAAAAGCAATACTTTAACAAAATGAGTGTAGAATTTGGAATCTGAAACGAAATAATATTACTTACATACTACAGAGTATGGAAAAAAAATATTATTTCATACGAATATTGAAAAAAAATAATATCTCTTACCTTAAAAGAAGAGTATTTCTGACTGGTAGGGCGTGGATATTCTTGAAGAAAACTTATTCTGTTTTCTACGCTCAAAGCTTTCTTAAACTTTAAAGAAATACGCTCAAGATTATAGAAGAAGAATTTTCTGATTCTGGTGTGATTTTCAATTCTAAACTAAGCATCTTTTATAGGAGAATGGAAATGATACTATTTGAATTTAGAAATCACGGACCAACAGTAGAAGTTTCACGGGCGCAATTCAATCGGCTGAATTTTTTTTCTGAATTCTCTTATGCAAACACTATGCACACTATGCACACTATGCATAAGAAACTATAATATGTTATATTTTTCATAAGAAATAAAACTAACTATAATATATATATATATATATATATATATATATATATATATATATATATATATATATATATATATAAAATAATTTTATTACTCCCTCGCCATAGTAAAAACACCCCCACAAAATGATGTCATATATATATATATATATATATATATATATATATATATATTATAAAACTGAGATAACTTCTACTGATAGTTTTGAAAAATGGGTAAGTGGGGGGTCCAAATAATACGCCAAACTTAAAACAAATACATCATAAAAATCCCCTCAATATTTTTAAAAACATTTATTCATTAATAATATAACTTGCAATATTAACAACCGGATCATTTCCAGGAAAAAAAGGGGGCTTTTCGATAAGGATTTCTCCCTATTGGCGCGCAATTAGGTGACCAAACCCCTTTCCTCGACAGAACTTTCTAGACATTGTCAATAATGCAAATAATAATATGAATAACTTGTCATCTCAATTATTGATTTAATAATATAAAATATTATGCAGATGATACTGTGACAATAATAGAATCAATAATGTGAAATACTATGCAGCAATTATTGGAGCAATAATTGACTATAAATGAGTGACTTCTCACGTAAGCATCAAATACCGTGTGCTACTATGCAACCACACGTATTACTGTACTTTTATCACCTGGTATTTCAATAGTTAACGGTAAAACTTTTATCGTTATTTTCATAGAAAGATATTTCTGTTGTTTTCTAACTTCGACAATAATTTCGTGGTGGGGTCCACCAATGATTGTGCCGTCATATGAATATTCTCTGTTAAAATGAATATTTCTCGACCAACCGAATATTTTATAACAACTTGCTTACTTTGAAAAATTTATAAATATTACTCACAATTATAATATTATATCAAATCCACACCATAATATTAAAAAATATATTTCGAGAAAAAATAATCTTTATTCATGAAAGTTGGGGTCTTACAACTTCCCCTCTTATGAAATTTCATCCTCGAAATTGGGGTACATACCTGGTATGTCGAAGAGGTGAGGATACCTTAATTTTATTTCAGATTTTAACTCCCAGGTCATTTCCTCAACATCGTGGTTTTTTCACAAAACTTTTACTTGAGGTATAACCTTGGAGCGTAGAATATGTTCCTTCTTATCCAAGATTTTAAAAGGTACCTCTTAATACGTTAAATCCTCTGCTATCTCGTCTGGTTCTAATTCAATAATGTGGTTCAGGTCTTCCACATATTTACGTAACATAGATATGTGAAAAACGTTATGAACACGAGACATACTTGGTGGTATACATCACCATTCTGAGTCCCCAAATACATGGTACATAATTTAAATACAAACTTAATTATACAACTGTCATGTAAAATACGATAAAACATAGCTGAGAGTTTTGAAACGAATATTGTCTTCTAGACAATATCCAAACTCAAATGGAGTCCTCATTACAATGATTATCACACTATTTTATAAAATAGTGAGGACTGCTACATCCACCATCTAAGACCGTCACTCCATTCCGCGACTAGTCCCGGCTACGTTCTCATTTCCTGAAGAGAACAATGAAAGCAAAAGGGTGAGCTCAACTAGCCCAGTAAGAAATATTATGACTAAGATAATGTAGAATAAATTATTGTTAGCCTTCAACAGTGTTAAACTAATAAAATATAATAAACATCAAGTTTAACTGTAGCGGAATAAGCAATCCATTAGAAGAGTCAAGTAGAGCATGATATTTACTATCTTCTATGATTTAAAAGTTTTTCATCAATTTTATCACTAAAACTCATCTTCATAAATAATCCACATCACTGAATTATCCATTCACTACGGGACAAGGATATTCATTAGTATCACGTCCACAAATTATCCATGCACTACGGGCCAAAGATATTCGTGTTATCACCAATGATCATGATCATGCCAACAACTATCCATCAATGCACTATGGGCCAATGAGGACTTTTACCACATCATTTGTAACATTACAAGTCATGATTATACCGAATAATCCCTGGTCATAATCATACCATTCAGCAGTCCATCTATGCACTACGGGCCAAAGATGACTTTCATCACAATATAAGCATGAGAATGATGACAATGATATATTAATTTAATTAAATGAAAGTAAAGGATAAATTTTAAAGATTTATAATTTAATTTATCCAGAATTCAATAATGTCCAAATTGTCAACATGATAATGCTTTGTGGAGTAAAATTCAAGAATAATATTGTATCAAAAATGATTTGGACCGAAAAGAAATCAATTTTTGTCATGAATAGTACCTCAGATGAATAATACTCAAGTGAATAGTACCCCGACATGAAAAGATTAAAAATTATCAAGAATGCTCAGAATTATATTTTCATGAAAAGATACTAGATGAAGCGCAAATTTTTAAGGATATTCTACTAATTTCACGGAGTATAAAAGTAATACTTTAACAAAATAAGTGTAGAATTCCAAATCTGAAACGAAATAATATTAATTACATACTATAGAGTATGGAAGAAAATATTTTTTTCATACGAATATTGAACAAAAATAATATCCCTTACCTTAAAAGAAGAGTATTTTTGACTGGTAGGGTGGGGATATTCTTGAAGAAAACTTATATTGTTTTCTACGCTCAAAGCTTTATTAAACTCTAAAGAAATATGCTCAAGATTATAGAAGAAGAATTTTATGATTCTGGTATGATTTTCAATTCTAAACTAAGCATCCTATTTGTCGACGTCGGGATTTTTGAGTGTCCCTTTTCGTTACTTGTTCTTTGGTGTTCTCATGTTAATGTGAGATTTGTTTGAAAAAATAAGTGAAAAAGGTCCGACATATATAATGTCGACGATTAGACTTTAAGAGACGCCAGTTGGTATATTTAACTGGTTGTACCAACGCAACCGAAAAGGCTTGCACATTGACCCAGTGTTTTAACACTGCTAAACGGGTCTCTAAAACCGAGATTTATTTTGGGTCCGGGGGCTTGATTATGCAGAGGAAAGGTGTTAGCACCCCCCGACATCCGTGTTACCATGGTGACCGCCACTTTTCAAAGAAATTGTTATATGAATGTGTGTGTATGTGTGTGTGGATCAATGTGCAATTATTTGAAAGTAGTGCGAGGCCTCATTCGTACCTATATACACAAGGTTTGAATTTTATAGAAAAATTCAGTTTTAACCAAAATGTGGCAATTACATTTTGTAAAAGAGGTTTTTTCAAACCCTGTGCACAATGGGAATTGAGACCTTTTCATACTTCCATTTTATTATTAAATGTCCGGCTTGTTTGCTTTTATTTTCGAGATGCGAAGCATTCTCGAGAAAATAATATCTGATGAGTTCAAGAACTCCTCATGGGCATGATGACCATCCAAGGAAATTCACACTTTGTAAAATAATGTATAAACATTTACAATTTGAAAAATGTCCATCATGGGAACCGAATCTAGATTCAGTAAACTGAACATGTGATCACATGATTCCTAGGCTCACATGATACTGCAATTTGTATGGAAAGCAGTAAGCATTTATATATATAAAAGCTATATATATATATATATATATATATGTGTGTGTGTGTGTGTGTGTGTGTGTGTGTGCATGATCAACCACCACAAAGCAACTCCATGTGTGTGTGTCATTTCCACCCACAGGATTCCTCTCTTTATAGATGGAGGATGGGAGCTCTATCTAGGAGAACGTGCTATCAGGAGCACTACAAGAGAGATCCGTATACCGATCTTGCCTCCTGCCAGACGTTATTGGCCTGTTTCGCAGTCACCCGTCATTGACATCCCATTTATGGGGATTGATGGCTTTACATTGTGAGAGGGCCCCTGTTCTCAGGAGATGTTCCAGCATTGGTGGATCCCTCGTATGATTGGAGCTCAGACCCGCGCCACACAGTTTATGGGGGATATGGTTCCAGGATCCGTGATGATGATGGATTGGCTAGCCCGTGTCAAAGATCTAACTCATGTGACACAGATTGACAGACTGACTCGGCAGCTGGACCGGTCACATCTTTTCATTCAGTATTTGGGCAGAGATCCTGTAGAGATAGATACTTTTGATCCTTCCAACTCTGGCGCTGATCCCTCAGGTGACCCATATGGTTTTTCCGGCGCAGATCCTCCTTTGTATCGGCCTGACATCCCTATAGATAGAGATCCGGTGACTCGGGAGGAGTTACATCGGTGGATGATGATCGATGATGTGAACATCGACACTCTTGACTTTTTTTTGATGTATTTCTTGCTATCTCTTTTGATAGGCCTCTATTGTATGTTGGATAGCTTCGCCCCATTTCCCTGTATTTTAGCTGTATAGAGATATATTAGATGATGATATACTTAGGAATGTATGTATAGTTTTCCATTCCCTATATCATATTGCCATCTATTGTATCATGCATGTTATTATGTTATGCATATGTATGTATGTCCAGAGATACTTCAAAGATTGACCCTGGATGGTCTTGTGTGACACGACCCGCATGAGATGTCTTCTTGACGATTAGTAGTATCGATCATACCCCACCATTTATGGTGGGTGGTAGCATACGCGCTCATGGTATAATAGTATATCACCATCAGACATGGTGATCGTAGATGATTTGCTACAGTATACTATGACCTTGTTGATGTTTCAGGTTCCCACAGGATTTGTAGAGGGAATGCTAGAGCACTGGGTATCAGAGAGACATGTTTTCTGATTTGGGACCCAGGAGTTGACTCCTACTTTGGAGGAGTATGTACGGTTGACGATGTTCTTGCGGGGGGATGACGTTGCGTGCATATGGCTAATGGAGACATGAGCGACGATTCATGACCCTCACCGGATTGAGGCGTAGTAAGTGGTCAGGCGAGATTACATCCGCCACGTGATATCCAGCGTTTCTGTTTGTGAGTTTGGCTTTGAGGACAGCCTATGCACGACATTAGGGATTTCACCACACTGGAGGATCATTGGCGTTCAGCCAGAGTAGATGTACTACTTCAATGCGTATTGTCATACGTCTACATGCCATGGTACATGGATAAGTTAGATATCAGCGTCATTATGGTAGTGAGAGCTCTCAGGGAGGGTCGTACCATTATACCGATGATCATTGCAGAGACACCGAGGTCACTACATCATCTTTGTACTTATCCGGCTGAGAGTATTCACGTGTAGCTTCGATCATGTTGTCTGGGTGGTTTATGTCACACTTGAGACCGATTGGCACATTTAGACTATAGGGGTTTTGTTTCACCCATGATATAGCCATGTCATACACCTTTCGACTGCGGAGTATCTGATGATTGCGTGATCATGGTCGACTTTTTTGGCGAGGATTAGAGATCCATTTGTCATATTGCCGTGTTGAGGCTTAGTTCACCCTCTGACTTCATTACTCATGCCCGGGCATGGATTATCTCCTCCAATTGGATTGAGGGCATGATCACTTACCCCATCGCCATGATGTGTCGGTTTGACCCGTTCGAGATTTTCACCCGTATATGAAGGCGTTGAGTGGTGAGTTTGCATTGCGTCACACCGTTTGTCGGAGGACAAATCCGGGTTGTATACTGTTGGGATCAACGAGTCATTTGAGTTTTCTGTCGATCATCCAAGGTTGTTCAGAGAGTATTCCGCATGGATGGAGACAGAGATCGACGCATTGCAAAGCAGATATCCATAGTGGTGGGATTGATTCTGACGATGAGGAGCCTATAGAGGAGGCTGTTATTCCCACCGATGATTTGACTGCTGGGATTCCAGCATTTGTGATGGATTCTCCCACCCCGAGTGCCACTGTTACTCAGTATTCGACACAACATTTGGAGCAGAGCTTACATCTGGTGACCTATGATAGAGATCGTGGTAGGGGTAGGTAGCGATGTTGTGACTCGATGAGAGAGATCTTTGCTTTCTGTTAGAGAGGGATGAGGCTAGATCGGCCCGAGGATGTATTGATTGAGAGGCGGGATGCTTCCTTATCTGCTAGGGATGTGGCCATTCTGAGATAACACTTCCATTAGATCCCGGATGACCGTCGGTTTGGCGACATGAGTGCTTACATTGATGAGCATTTTGCCACCATCTGAGTTAGCCTCGATCGCTAGCTCGTGTAGATACCCTTAGGCGAGGAGCTTGCGATTACTTCCTCAAAATCTTGAGAGAGGGATGCTATGTTAGAGATCGATAGTCCGTATACACACACAGATCTCAGTATATAGCTTTGTATTTTTTCCGCATGACTACTAGCTTAGCCATTTTGTCATGTATGCTGAAGCTGAGGATATATATATCAAAAAGTATTATATATGGCAGGGAAATATATTTTGATTCACTTCCCTTTTAGTTATGCCAAATACTTGCTTGATGTTTGCCTATTTCTCCAGGGCCTCGTGATCTTGACGCATTCTGAACTTATCCTTAATAGACGGACATTGAGACGTCGCAAGGTCTCTCAGAACGGATCATTGATTTCTGTATATCCCTACCATCTTTGGTGTCTTAGGACTGGTATTTATATGGAAAATTGGAGAGGAGGATGGTTTCTTCCTCTCTGAGATTGACCACACCACAAATGGTCGCCAGTACTTTTATTTGTGAGAAGCCTAGTTAATTCCATCTCTTATGGGTTGATATTGCTCTTTGAGGCATGATCGCAGCTTAGATGGTCACCGAATCTTCTATTTGTGAGAAGAGGTTGTGTAATCCCATCCCTTTGATCTGAAACCGATGAAATGGGGCAAATTGAAGATTGATCCCAGTACCGTGTGACAAGTATGTTGTTTTGGTAGGGGTTAGACTTCACCATGAATGGCTACTTATGTACTCCTATTGAAGAGGAGATCAAGTCTGCGTAGTTCGAACCTAGTGTAGGAGGTTCAACGCTGAATGTGAAAGGCAGAAGGGTGTAGAAGTATTTTTGTTTTTTTGTAGAGAAAAGGTAGAAATGTTTTTGTTGTTTTTCTTTATTGTGACCGGGCCATATAGCATATGGTTACCTACGTACCCCCGGGTTTCAGGGAGATCAGGTCGACGTAGCTCGCCCCTCAGGACAAATTGAAGGTGAAGAGAAGTGTAAATCCCATGTGTAGGCTATACTGCGGGGAGAGGAAAGTTTAATCCCATAATGGGGACAAACTGCAAGTGGGTAAAAAGTTTGATCCCGTCTTCAGGACAAACTGCAGGCGTAGAAAAGTTTAATCCCGTCTTCAGGACAAACTGCAGGTGTGAAAGGTTAAATCCCATCTTTAGGATAACCGAAATTGTGAAAGGTTAAATCTCGTCTTCAGGATAACCGAGATTGTATGAAAGGTTTGAAATGAAGTGAAACCAGGCTGCTGGTCTGAAGTGTATGTTTCCCTGAGGGACAGAAAAGTATGTAGAAAGGGTTCAAAACAGAATAACTGGTGATTTGAGGATCAAAACCGGGATGTTTGTTTGATGGTAACCCGGCATATATTACCGTTTTACGGTGTCCGAGTTGATAAGTCGTGGAAATTCATCGCCATCTATTTTCACGCAATCGAGAGCACCTCCTGTCAATACTTCCTTGACAACAAATGGGCCTTCCCAGTTAGGAGCGAATTTTCCCTTAGATTGATCTTGGTTGTCAATGATCTTCTTCAAAACCAAGTCATGTTATTTGAATTGCCATAGTCGGACTTTTATGTTGTAGGATCGTGCGATCCTTTGCTGATATAACTGACCATAGAAGATTGCCGGGGTTCGCCTTTAGTCTATCAGAGACAATTGGTGATACCTGTCTTGTACCCATAGGTCTTCATCCAACTAAGCATCCATCAATACTTTGAGGGATTGCATTTCCACTTCTATGGGGAGCACTGCTTCCATCCCATTGACTAATGAGTAGGGGGTTGCCCCAGTGGAAGTTTGCATGGAAGTTCTGTAGCTAATAAAGTCAGAGGCAAGAGGTCAGGCCATCCTTTGTGGTTGGTGGACATTTTTTGCATGATCTTTTTGATGTTTTTATTAGCCGCTTCAACAGCACCATTCATCTTTGGACGGTAGATGACGTAGTTGAGATGTTTGATGTGGAATTTTCTGCATAAATCCTCCATCATTTTGTTGTTGAGGTTCTTAGCATTGTCTGACACAATGACCTCTGGTCGTCCATATTGACAGATGACATTGTTTCTAATGAAAGCAATGATAACTTCTTTAGTAACTTTGGGGAAGGAAGCTGCTTCTACCCATTTGGTGAAGTAGTCGATCATGGTGAATATGAATCAATTTCCATTACTGGCTTTGGGCTCGATGGGCCCGATCACGTCCATTCCCCACATTAAGAAGGGCCATGGCGAACTCATATTGTAGAGTTCCCTTGGAGGGGCGTGGATAACATTCCCATGAATTTGGCATTGATAGCATCTCTTGATGTGATCATAACAGTCAGCTTTAAGTGTAAGCCAATAATGCCCCGTTCTGAGGATCTTCTTGACAAGTAGGAGTCCGCTTATGTGTGGGCCACATACTCCACCATGGATCTCATCCATGAGTCTCTGAGCTTGGTCTTTGTCTAGACATCTGAGGAGATCTAATCCTGCATCTCTTTTGTAGAGTGCATCTCCGCTTAGGTAGAATTTCATAGCAAGTCGATGAATCTGCCTCTTCTCAGTTAGGCTCGCCTCAGCGGGTGTAGATCCATCTTGTAGATACTCCTTGATATGCAGATACAAAGGGTTGTGGATGGGAGGTAACTCATCCGATACTTCTCCATCATAATTCCCATAGATTGGGGCTTTTTGTAGAGAAAATGTGATGCAAGACATGTTTTCCTTGTCTGGTATGTAAACCAAGGAGGCCAACGTTGCTAATGCGTCTGCAAAATCATTCCTATTATGAGGAATGTGTATAAAGGAGATTTCTTCGAACTCCAAAGCCATCTGTAGAACTTACCGATGATAAGGCAGCAAATGTAATTATTTTGTTTGATAGATTCTTGTGGATCGCTTTATTACCAATTCAGAATCCCCAAAGACAGTTAACCGCCTGATGCTTTGAACGGGAAAGTTTTAGCCCCATGATACAGCCTTCATACTCAGCTATGTTGTTGGTGCCGATAAAGCGCAATTTGATTTAGCAACGTAGATATCGCTGCTCCCGTCTTCGGATAGTAAGATAGCTCCAGCTCCGGAGCATTCTAAATAACATCCCCATCAAAATTCATTTTCCACTCACGGCATGTATCGTACTGATGTTGTAACTGAACTGTCATTACCCCTTCATCGGGAAAGTAAGTTTCTAAGGGTTTGTAATCCCCTGCAGGTGCGGCGGCAGTTGATCAGCGATTCCTTGACTTGTGACAGATTTTTGCGTCACGTAGATGATGTCAAATTGCTATAGGATCAACTGCCATCTGGACAGTCAACAATTCAGTATGGGTTTACTAAATACAAATTTGAGAGGATCCACGCGGGATATGAGATGGGTTGTGTGACCATGGAGGTAATGTTGTAACCTTATGGAAGCCTATGCTAAAGCACAACAAGTCTTCTCGATCAGAGTGTACTTGTGTTCACTGATACTGAATCTTTTGCTGAGGTAATAGATAGCTCGTTCTTGGCCTCTATTTTCTTTTTGCCCCAGCATGCAACCCATAGCATTGTCATTTATGGACAGGAACATGAACAGGGGAACATCATCCCTGGGAGGTACCAAAACAAGAGCGTTAATCAGTTGCTCTTTAATGGTAAGGAAGGCTTTTTGACACTCATTGTTCCATTTCATGGATGAGTTCTTCCTTAACAATTTGAAGATAGGCTCACAGGTTGCTGTGAGTTGAGAAATGAATCTGCTAATGAAGTTGATCCTTCCTAAAAATCCCCATATTTCCTTCTCTGTCTGAGGAATGGGCATTTCCTTGATGGCCTGGATTTTGGTAGGATCCAGTTCCATCCCTTTGTGGCTGACTAGGAAACCTAGCAACTTACCTGACTTGACACCAAAGGCGCACTTGGCGGGATTTAACTTTAAGTTATACTTACGTAACTTGTTGAAAAGCTTTTTGAGATGGTCTAAATGGTCATCCTCCTTCAGGGATTTGACAATGATGTCATCCACATAGATCTCTATCTCCTTGTGTATTAAATCATGGAAAAGAGCCATCATACCTCGCTGATAGGTTGCCCAGGCGTGATGACAACTGTCTGTAGCAAAAAGTTCCCCAAGGCGTGATGAAAGCAGTTTTCTCACGATCTTCCTCAGCGACCATAATTTGATGGTACCCCACAAAGCAATCAGCAAAGGAGTACATGCCGTATTGAGCATTATTGTCAATAAGAATGTGGATAAAAGGCACGAGAAAGCTATCTTTAAGGCAATCTTTGTTAAAATCCCTATAATCTACGCAGACTCGCACCTTTCCCCCTGTTTTAGGCATGGGAACAATGTTGGATATCCACTCCGGATATGTAGACACCATGATGATGCCAGCTTGAAATTGTTTCACAATTTCCTCTTTGACTTTTAAACTCAACTCAGGTTTCAATCGCCTGAGTTTTTGCCTAACTGGCTTGAATCCTTCTTTAATGGGAAGGCGATGAAGAACAATGTCAGTGGACAAACCTACCATATCTTCATGAGACCATGCAAACACATCCTGGAATTGGGTTAATAGCGCAACCATGTCATTCCGCTGATTTATGGTAAGGTTTGAACCAATCTGGATTAGCTTAGGGTTGTCTAAGGTTCCAAGATTGAAAGGGGTGGTTTGATCAAGATTATGTTTGGGTTTGTCTGCGACCCATTCCTTAATCTCTTGAGGTGGCTCAATGTCCTCTTGGGTGTCCATCAAGTCTAAGTCCAACTTTGATTCAAAGTTACAGCCCTTGTGGAGAGAAGACATGTCATCAGCAAAGACAGACACATCTAAATTCAGAGTCCTGAAACAAAAGATGCTTTCACTTAATATATGCAACTGTTCGATCATACAAAAGTGTTAGCATGTACGTGATAAAATAATTGCTAGTGCTGTAAAGGAAAGTAGACAATTAAAGTTATCTACAGGGCAGAGGGATTTTCTGCCCATTTTAACCTCGTCGACCAATGAATGGAGTGATGCTCCAATTGCCAAGGGCAAAGTCCTGATGGACTGCAACGATGAAAGTATCGCCAGTGTCTTCCTTCTCCCGAATGATAACCATGACATCTGGGAAATCATCATCTAGGGTATATCTGTGTGTATGTTCATCATGAACAATGACACGAATGCCTGTCATCATCAAGGCAAGGTCGTGTTTACGTTTTTGTTCCTTTTCTTGCACTTCAGGATTAGGAATCAGTACCTCTTTAGCTTTGATTGGCACTGGTTTCGGAAATAGCATAGTCACAGCATGGGCTGGCACCTTTACTGGAGATTGCATTAGCTCATGAGGTAAAGGAATAGAAAATCACCGTGCGGCGGAAGCTTGAGGAACCTTCTCGTGCTTATGAGGATTCCTGTATCTGGAACTATAGGAATAGCCTAGCCCGACTGTTCCAATTTGACTGGACAGTTGGATAGGGTGCTTAATACCCTGTTGATCCTTACCAAGCCCTTGTCCAGGTTGATGACCCAATAACATCATTTCTTGAGTGGGTGACATAACCTCGACAAAAATTTTGGGTACAGGAAGTGGCGCTCCCATAGAGTGCTATTGCGTGTTACTCACTTCCAAAGTATGGAAACTGGCCGGTTCAACTTCTAAATTAAAACTGATAACTGGTAGAATTCTTTGTTCAGGACAATCCGGCTCAGCATTGACAGTAACTAGACTGTTGTTGATGATGTATTTGAGTTGTTGATGTAACGTGGAGGGAACGGCTCCAGCCATGTGTATCCATGGTCTCCCTAATAACAGGTTGTATCCTGAGTCGATCTTAAGGACGTGGAAAGATACATGGAATGTATGTGGACCAATCTCAATTGGCAATTCAATCTTTCCTATGGCATTTCGTCGGGATCCATCAAAAGCTCAGATGACCGTATGGCTGCTTTGGATCCGCTTGAGATTGATATTCATCTTTACCAAGGTGGCATAAGGACAGACATTCAGAGATGAGCCTCCATCTATCAATACTCCTGCTAGTATGTACTCGGAAGACAACACTACGATTTGCAATGGCTTACAATGACCGGTCCCTTCGGGAGGTATGTCATCATCAGTGAAGAATATCACATTGTTATTGAAAATGTGATCAACCAAATGTTAAAATTTTTCCACATCCACTGATTTTGGCAAATAGGCTTCTTTTAAAACCTTCAGCAAGATCTTTCGATGATCTTCGGAAGAGAAAACCAAATCCAGTATCGAAATCTGGTGCGGAGCTTCTCGCAAGCTTTAAACCACTTTGGCTTCATTATGACCCATAGTATGGAGGAATTTTTCAATCTTCTCCATGGGAAATTTCCCCTTTGCTTTGAAAGTAGGTTTAATAACCCGTTGAGAAGGTACAATGGATTTTCTTTCGAAACTGTAGCAGTAGTATGAGATGTGGATCCTTCAACTTCTCCATAATTCCATGGAACTTTATGTAAGCTGACAACAGGATGTTGTGGTGTGCAGGGTAAAGGAATTGGCTCTGGTGCGGCCACTTTCAAAGGATTGTCAGCTCCTTTGAGTGGAATTGGTTGTATGGGAAATACTTTGACAGTCTCACCATCCACTTCGGAGATAACTGTAATTGATCCCTTCCATTGGGTAGGGCATGCATTCCCACCCTTGGGTTGTACAGTGTAATCATCTGTTATTTGCAGGACACCGCTATCAATAAGATTCTGAATAAGATGGTGGAGTGCCCAGCATTCTTATGTGCTATGACCGAGAGAATGTGAATGATATTGACACATTTTATCGATTGAACATACTGAAGCGGGATTGAGTGGAGGTGAAGGAATGTGATTCTTCCTTCATTGATCAACATTTGAAAGTATCTCCTCCATATTTGGCCCGGATAGGTGAATTCCTTTGATTGGCAAAATCTCGACGGGCTTTAGCACTTGCTCGCTTTGCAACCTTATCCTCCATAGTTTCACTTTCTGAAGGTGTTGATGGAGCATTTATAACAAATGGAAGGAGATAAGCATGCTCCTGCCTAATTAATTGGCGTGTGATTTAATGCTAGTGGGTCACCAGTTCTGCCAATTGCTCAATCTGTTTGCAAAGAGCTTTCATCTTTCGTTCCATGGTAAACTAGAACTTTACATAATCCCATTTATCAACACCGTCTTTGATGGGTTGGGATGATTCACCGTTAGAATTGGAACCTTGTACAGTGCTCCAACTGATCATGTTGAACAATTCTTCTTTGTGTTGAGGAAAAGGGTTGTCTTGCACATGTGGTTGATCTGGTTTAGTGACCACGATCTCACCATTGTCTATTAGATCTTGAATCTTATGTTTCAAGGCCCAACAATCTTGAGTATCATGTCCAGGTGCCCCGGCATGATAAGCACACTTTCGAGTAGCATTAAAACCCCTCCCATTAGGGTTGGCTGGTGGAAGAAGATGTGTAATTTTCTTCTGAGTAGTCAGAAGAGCAAGAATGTTCTCGAGCGAATCCCCTAAGGGTGTGAACGTTCGAGGTCGCTTTACTCCTCCACTTTTAAGCAATGGAGGGTTTGAAGGTTATGCTGGAAAAGGGGAGTAGTTTCTCTTCTGCATAGGCATGCTTGGATTGCCTTTTTATCCTTGTAGTATCAAGGAAACATCCTCCTCTTTCTTTTTATGGACCCTTCGGGGGTTGTTTTCGTAAGATCCGGACTAGATGTGCTCAGCAACAGCTTTAAGAGCGGCTAAGTCTTGAATTTTATCGGACTTCAATCCCATTTTAGCCATCTCGCCATGTTTGATCATTTCAGAAAATGGTTTGCCAATACCAGCTAGAACACTTTCATAGAAAGGAGCTTCCTGTACATCTATGAAGGTCATGACCATTTCTGATTCTGTCATGGAAGGAATAACTTGAGCAGCAAGGCGCCTCCACCTTTGAGCATACTCTCTAAATGACTCATTTGACTGTTTCTTGACCTTGGTGATTTGGTACCGGTCAAGAGCCATCTGAGATTTGAAACTGTAATGAGTGAGGAACGCATGAGCCAGCTCTTTCCAGCTATGGATCTTAGAGTTGTCTAATCTGGTATACCATGAACGGCTTCTCGGCCGGACTCTTACGAAGCAATGCATTTCGAGCCTTTCATTTTCTGCGTAAGACCCAAGTTCTCCAATAAACACCTTTAAATGTGTGTAAGGATCCCCTAATCCGTTATATTTCTCAAAATCAAAGGTCTTGTATTTCTCTGGATATTGAACACCGAGGAATATGCAAAGGTCTGTATATGAAACACTGCCATGTGTTCCAATCCCTTTGAGAACGCAAATGGTTTCCTCCATTTGAAGGACCTTCTTCATAAAGTCACCTGTGTCTGGATCTCCTTTGAGATGGGTTCCTTCAGGGTCTGGGTTAGTTGTATCCAACTGTTGTTCTGGAATTGTTTTTTCCAGACCTTGAACTCCTCCTTATGTAGAGGATTTTGTATGTATAGATATCTTCGTACCCTGAGTAGACTGGTGCAATTCTTTCAGTAGAACGGCCAAGTCTGTGATTTGTTTATTTAATCCGTCAAATTCTTCTCGAGAAGCGAGATTAGACATCATTAGGAAGAGGACATGATTGGTTTGTAGGCACTGTGGCCTTTTTGGATTTTGAAGATAATAACAGGCCCAATTGCTTCCCTATAAAAGACTTATGTAGTTTAGTCTTAGGGTAATATAAATGTTATCATGTCCGTTTTAGGAATTTGTCATGCAAAACCGGTTGTTAATTGATAACATGTCATGCATGCACAGATATTCTTCATATTTTACATTACATATGAATGAACATGGAATAAAATTACAAGTAAATGCTTTTACAAGTAATTAAAAATGGAAAGCATGAAGAAACATTCCTCCACATTTGGTTTATTAGAGGTTGACCTATCCTAGGGTTTCTCTCGCGGCTTTTCGGCATGAAGGTTCCCAGATCATCGCAATCTACTTGATGGGAAGTTAATCCGATCGTTCAACTGGAGCGAATCTGGGTGGTGCCTTTCCTGAGCCCCGGGGAATTATTCTTCCCACGAGTCCAGTAATCAAACACCGATAGGATAGCCTCCTGGTGGAAGGACCACACAACATACATTCACATACAACGTGTCTCACAGTTTATGCAAAATGATGACATGTGTGAAGCACTAATATCACATATAGATATTAAGCAGTGCAGTATTAAAAATGCATTCGTACACATTTATCATAAATGTAAATGCAACATTCACACAAGCATATAACAATTTTAAAAAGCTTGTAATAGCGGCTTAAGCCCTCTTACTGGAGTTCCCAGCAGAGTCGCCACCTGTCGACGTCGGGATTTTTGAGTGTCCCTTTTCGTTACTTGTTCTTCGGTGTTCTCATGTTAATGTGATATTTGTTTGAAAAAACAAGTGAAAAACGTCCGACATGTATAATGTTGACGATTGGACTTTAAGAGTCGCCAGTTGGCGTATTTAACTGGTTGCACCAACGCAACCGAAAAGGCTTGCACATTGACCCAGTGTTTTGACACTGCTAAACGGGTCTGTGAAACTGAGATTTATTTTGGGTCCGGGGGCTTGATTATACGGAGGGAAGGTGTTAGGCACCCCCTGATACGTGTTACCATGGTGACCGCCACTTTTCAAAGAAATTGTTATATGAATGTGTGTGTGTGTGTGTGGATCAATGTGCAATTATTTGAAAGTAGTACGAGGCCTCGTACGCACCTATATACACAAGGTTTGAATTTTATAGAAAAATTCAGTTTTAACCAAGATGTGGCAATGACATTTTGTGAAAGAGGTTTTTTCAAACCCTGTGCTCAATAGGAATTGAGACCTTTTCATACTTCCATTTTATTGTTAAATGTCCAGCTTGTTTACTTTTATTTTCGAGATGCGAAACATTCTCGAGAAAATAATATCTGATAATCTTAGAACTCCTCATGGGCATGACATGACCATCCAAGGAAATTGAGACACTATAAAATAATGTATGTAAACCGCCATACAATTTGAAAAATGTCCATCATGGGAACCGAATCTAGATTGAGAAATTGAACTGTGATCACATGATTCCTAGGCTCACATGATCACGCAATTTGTATGGAAAGCGATAAGCGATTATATATATAAAAGGCTGTCAGAATATATATATATATATATATATATATATATATACGTGTGTGTGTGTGTGTGTGCATGATTAACCACCACAAAGCAACTCCATGGGGATCGAGAAATGTAAATAAAGCATAAATGCTATCAAGCGCCACGAAGTAAACTCTAGGCGAGGACAAAATGTAAATAAAGTCGTAAAAAGAGATCAGTATCACGAAGTGAACTCGAAGCGAGGAAGAAATGTAAAAGTTTGTAAAAAAGCCACGGAGGAACTCCGAGGCTTCGACAGAATGTAAATATATATATATATGTACAAATATATATATATAAGCTAGTAAACACACACCTAGGATGTAAATCAGGCTCATCGAGATATAATAAACAACAATTATATATATATAAGTGTATATATATATATATATATATATATATATATATATATATATATATATATATATATAAAAGCAATTAAACGCTCGGGGCATCAAGTTCAGGCTCAATCGAGGCATAACTCGATAATGTTAGTCCATATATATGAAATATATACATATATTAGTATATATATATAGACATAAATGAAAACCACGGACCGAAGTCCGGGCAAACGCACACAACACGACTCTCAATGCGTATAACATTGTGTGCTATATGAGAAGAAGGCTTTATAAAATGTAAGAAGGCTTACAGTGGGCTGCCAAAGTAGAATTCTATGACTTTAAATGGATAAACACTCAGCTCCCGCAGAATAAAAGATAGCTATATATGAGCTAACTAGTGTTTAAAGAAGAGGAAACACTCAAAAGATGTGTATGCAGAGTAAAATGGACAGGGCTTCCTCGCCTTTTTCCTTCTCTCCCCCTCTTCAAATGGTCAATTTGACCTATATTTATAGGCCCGATGGCTCTGGTACACTGCTGGCGATCCTGCTTTTACTTGCATTTGGTCGTGGTGGATCCCGAGCCTCATGTCGTCGTCTATCTCGTAGTCGCGTGCACTCATGCAATTGTAACGTCCTTCGAACTTACAGAACTTCAATTTGAGCATCCGAACGAGGTATATCTCGACCTTCTTGGATCATTTGGTGTCGAGAGTTACACAATGACATGGATTAGAGGTTGTACGAAGTCAGGAAGAGGGGTCTATGCCCATGGTTTTCAAGCTTCAAATTCTATCCAAAGTACTGCCACACGTAATAGTCACTCGGGATTGTCACTCATCGGTTCTTGTGGGACATTGTTGGATGTATGTATGTATGAAGTGTTGAGACGACGTGCCATTTGTCGAAGGAACAAGATGATGTTTGACTCCTCGCTGGGGTTATCGCCGATTTGAGTTGAAAGTAGACGTTGCTCAGGGTTACAGCTGAGATTGGACTACTTGTTAGTATGCCATGATATCATCTTGTTGACGTGGACAGATGACATTGCGACTCCTCACCGGGGTTATCGCCGGTTTAAGCGGAAATCAGACGTTGCTCAGGGTTACATCTGAGATTGGGCTATTTATTTGTATGCCTCACTGTCATCTGGATGTTCCTATCTGCCCGTTGATATCTCTGGGTCTGAGGTGTGTGTGCCTCGACAGGATGTCTGGTGTTGAAGCTGATTGCATATGTTTGAAGCAAGCATTTTTGGGGTTATCGCCGGAACTGCAATGGCATCCCTTGGGGCTATCACCAAGGATGGTGTTGCTAATCCTAGTGTTGTCTCGGGGCTGGGAAAGGCGTCGTGGTGTTATCGTAGAGACGTAATATCCCTCTCGGTGTTGTTGTCGGTCTTTTGATCTGCATATCTTGGGGTTATCTCCGAGATTGGAAATGACATTCTCGGTGTGTGTTTCGGGTTGACATGACGTTCCCGATTTGTGTTCCGGGTTGGAACTGAACTTCCGGTGGTATCCGAAATGGATGTAAGTTGTCTTTCAGGGTTTTCTCCAAAAGACGAATCTACCCTCCTGCAATGTTAGTAATAGGAGTGCAGAAAATTTTGAGTGTCTACACTATTTATAGGAGAATAGAAAGGATACTATTTGAATTTAGAAATTACGGACCAACAGTAGAAGTTTCACGGGCGCAATTCAATCGGCTGAAATTTTTTCTGAATTCACTATGCAAACACTATGCAGACACTATGCATAATAAAATATAATATATTCTATTTTTAATAAAAAAAAACAAAACTTATTATATTATACTATATATATATATATATATATATATATATATATAAAACAAAACTGAGATAACTTATACTGACAGTTTTGAAAAATGGGTAAGTGGGGGGTCCAAATAATACGCCAAACTTACAACAAATACATCATAAAAATCTCCTTATTATTTTTAACAACATTTATTCATTAATAATATAACTTGAAATATTAACAACCAGATCATTCCCAGGAAAAAAGGGGGCTTTCCGATAAGGATTTCTCCCTATTGGCGCGCAATTAGGTGACCAAACCCCATTCCTCGACAGAACTTTCTAGACATTGTCAATAATGCAAATAATAATATGAATAAGTTGTTATCTCAATTATTGATTTAATAATATCAAATATTGTGTAGATGATACTGTGACAATAATAAAATCAATAATGTGAGATACTATGCAGTAATTACTGTAGTAATAATTGAGTATAACTGAGTGACTTCTCACGTAAGCATCAAATACCGTGTGCTACTATGCAACTGCAACGCCCTAGAAAATCGGATTTATATGAGAATTAAGTTTTTATTTGATTATGTGAATTAAATGAATTTAATTGATTATTTATGTGAGTAAGCTATGTGAAGTTCGTTTTATGACCTAGAATGTGCGGATGTGATTAGTATTCTGGTTATGTGCTAGAATTAATTATTTTGAATTTCCAAGACGAAAATAAAAGTTTTCCGAGATATTCCCGTAAAAACACTATTCATCCATTTCTGCTTGGGAATTAATTTTGAAATTCCGAGAAATGCGTAATGATAGAATATGAAGATAAGATGGAATATCTAATAATATTTCATTTATGGCAAACGAGTTTTCGCCTGCGGACTTAAAACCTAAGGGTTAGGAAAAATAATTTCTGAGAAGGAAATGAGATACGTATAATGAATTACGATGATTGTGCGTACGATATACGAATATGATACTAATTAGTATATGAGTATAGTATGAGAATTTAATACGACGTATAATACAAGTATTGTACGAGTACTATACGAAGAGAATACGTGAATTATACGTGTAGAATACAATTGGTGTTATTGGATTTAGAGTTTAAGTACTTAATATGATCCAATTGGATTTGGATTATATCAAGCCCAAGTAATTAAGTAATCAAACCCAATGAATTATGTAATTAAGCCCAAGTTAAGGCCCAATGTTATGTTTAATTAAGCACGATCCAAGAAACCAAACCGCGGACCGAACCGATGGGTCACCGAATGGGTAAAACCCATAGGGCAACCCATGGGGATGACCCATGGAGCATGTGGGCCGGCCACTTGGTGGTCAAGTAAAGTATCTTACTTGATGACCAAGTAAATTACTTGGTAAGGAAGAATTGAATAGTAAGGAGGTTACTTATTGACCATTATACCCTCCATTTGGTTGCATATAAAAGAAAGGCTTATGTTGGTCATTTGATGGTTTTTCAAAGATTGTCCAACTTATATTGAGAGAGATAAAAAGCTAGAAACAAGCAATCATCCTACTTTGAAGCTTTTCCTTAGAAGTTTAACAAGAACGTAAAGAACGGAAAGGTAATATTCCATTAATAATAGTTTTCCCATCTTTTGGATTTCTTTGTTATAAAGAATCATAGATTAATGGATCATGCCTCTTATGGAGGAATAAGGATGGCTTGTAAGGAGTAAAACCTTTATAAGTCATGTATAAATAGAAATCGTAAGGGTTCATGTAAGTTTAAACCGTAGAAAATATTGAATGATGAATATGGTTGTTGATGGACAAATTGAAAACCATCGCTATTAGAATATGTGATTCTTGCTTGCTTAGGATGTAGATATGAAATCAATGGAGTTGTTCCATTTGATTTGGCATATAGAACACTAGTAACGAAGTTATGGCGAATTTTACGGAAATAGACGTTAAACGTCGAAAATGTAAAAATTCCGAATTAGTAGTCGAAAGTTATCGTGTGACTTGGAAATATTGGTTTTCAATGTCAACATGTGAGATAGGGTATTTAAGAGTCGTGGACTCAAGAATCGTCGGATTCTGACTAAAAATGGAAAACGAGTATTGAACGCTCAAGAACGTTAAACGAACGCTTAATAATGAACTTAGAAGTGAATTTTGAGTTAACGGATTCAAAGTTATAAAATTCTTACATGAACGCGTAGAGTATATAAAATGGGAGTTATGGGCTTTTGAACGGACCAATTCGGGCTTATAACAAAGAAGTTATGAAGCCGGGAAGTTCACTAAAAATTTTGTCTGTTAAAATTTTTGTCTGTTAAAATTATCTTCTAAGACGTCAGAAGATCATGCTGAAGATTTAAGGATAGTGTTGGAGACACTACGGAAGATCACAAAGTGTTAATTTTGGCTTGAACGAGTGCAGTTTCTAGGACATGTTATTGATAAAGATGGCATTTTCGTGGATCCAGCAAAGGTAGAAGCAGTTAATGAGTAGGAACAACCGAAAATGCCAATTGAGGTTCGAAGTTTTTTAGGGTTAGCGGGATACTATAAAAGGTTCATCCAGGACTTTTCTAAAATAGATACTCCACTAACAAATTTGATGAGGAAGTTGGTGAAGTATGTGTGGACTGAAAAATGTGAAAATATTTTTCAGGAACTACATAAGAGGTTAAGTGAGACACCTATATTGTCTTTTCCAGATGATACAGGGAATTTTGTAGTGTATAGCGATGCTTCACATAGAGGACTGGGTTGCGTGCTCATGCAGCATGGCAAGGTCATTGCGTATGCGTCACGTCAATTAAAGGATTATGAGAAGGCCTATCCTACTCATGACCTAGAATTGGTAGCTATAGTTTTTGCTTTGAAAATATGGAGGCATTATTTATACGGTGAGAAGTGTGAGATATACACGGACCATAAGAGTCTGTAATATATCTTTACACAGAAGGAGTTGAATATGAGGCAGAGAAGGTGGTTAGAACTAATAAAAGATTACGATTGTGATATTTTATATCATCCGGGGGAAAGAAAACGTAGTAGCCAATACACTAAGTAGGAAGGGTAGAGAAAAACTGTCAATGTTAACGACTCAGAATGAGTTGGTAACAATGATGACAAAAATGGAATTAGAAGTTAAATTACCGAATGAAGTAGAGAGATGTTATTTTCCATGGAGACTCAATCGACCATAGTGGAACATGTTAAGGAAGTGCAATTGAGCAACGAGGAATGCGAACATATGAAGAAGATGATAGAAGATTAAGAAAAGACTAAGTATAACCTCGATAAAGAGGGATTACTTCATTTTGAAGGAAGAATTTGGGTTCCAAATAATTCTGAATTAAAAGTGGAGATAATGAGTGAGGCCCATAGTTCGAGGTACTTGATACATCCCGGTAGTACGAAGATGTATCAAGACCTTCGTCAGAACTTTTGGTGGCCAAACATGAAAAGGGAGATAGCATAATATGTTAGTAGGTGCTTAACTTGTCAAAAGGTTAAGGCTGAACACCAACAACCTAGTGGGTTGTTGCAATCATTAGAAATTCCAGAGTGGAAATGGGAGCACATCACAATTGACTTTGTGGTGGGACTTCCAACAACAAGGAAGGGATACGATGCTATTTGGGTAATAGTGGATCGATTGACGAAATCGGCTCACTTTCTACCAATAGGAGTTAGGTATAACCTAGAATAATTAGCTAAGATTTATGTCAAGGAAATTATTTCAAGACATGGAGTACCTGTTTCGATTCTGTCAGATCTTGATCCACGATTCACATCAAACTTTTGGTGGAGTTTGCAAGAGCAAATGGGAACACAGTTAAGATTGAGTACGGCGTATCATCCTCAAACGGATGGACAAAGTGAGTGGACAATTCAAACGCTTGAAGATATGTTAAGATCTTGCGTTATGGACTTCAAAGGGAGTTGGGATAATCATCTACTGTTGGTAGAATTTGCGTACAATAATAGTTTTCATGCTAGTATAGGCCTGCCACCTTACGAAGCGTTGTATGGGAGGAAGTGTAGAACTCCTCTATGTTGGGATGAAGTAAGTGAACGTCAGATGTTGGGACCTGAGTTGGTACAACAAACGATGGACATGGTAAAGCTGATACGTACTCAATTGGTAGTGGCTCAAGATAAGCAGAAGAAGTATGCCGATCATCACAGAGAGAAGAAGGAATTTGAAGTAGGGTCTTATGTCTTTCTGAAAGTATCGCCTTGGAAAGGGAAGATACGTTTTGGGAAGAAAGGGAAATTAAATCCAAGGTTTATCGGACCTTTTAAAGTTTTAAGAAGGGTAGGAGAGTTAGCTTATGAAGTAGCCTTACCTCCCAAAATGGAACGTATTCACAATGTGTTTCACGTGTCTGTGTTGCGTCCCTATACGCCGGACTATAAACACGTAATAGAGTATGAATCTATTCAGATAGAGAAAGATTTATCGTATGAAGAACTTCCAATTCAAATTGTTGATATGAAGGAACAAGTTTTGAGAAATAAGATAATACCTTCGGTGAAGGTTATTTGGAGAAACCACAATGCTGAAGAAGCAACGTGGGAACTCGAAAGTAAAATGAAGAAAAATTTTCCTCATTTGTTTACGTAATTATAAGCGAGATTCTAAGGACAGAATCCTTATAAGGGGAGAGAATGTAACTCCCGAGAAAATTGGATTTATATGAGAATTAAGTTTTTATTTGATTATATGAATTAAATGAATTTAATTGATTATTTATGTGAGTAAGCTATGTGAAGGTCGTTCTATGACCTAGAATATGCGGATGTGGTTAGTATTCTGGCTATGTGCTAGAATTAATTGTTTTGAATTTCCAAGACAAAAATAAAAGTTTTTTGAGAAATTCCCGTAAAAACACTATTCATCCGTTTCTGCTCGGGAATTAAGTTTGAAATTTCGAGAAATGCGTAATGATAGAATATGAAGATAAGATGGAATATTTAATAATATTTCATTTATGGCAAACGAAGTTTTCGCCTGTGGACTTAAAACCTAAGGGTTATGAAAAATGATTTTCGAGAAGGAAATGAGATACGTATAATGAATTACGATGATTGTGCGTACGATATACGAATATGATACTAATTAGTATAAGAGTATAGTATGAGAATTTAATACGATGTATAATACAAGTATTGTACGAGTACTATACAAAGAGAATTCATAAATTATACGTGTAGAATACAATTGGTGTTATTGGATTTAGAGTTTAAGGACTTAATATGATCCAATTGGATTTGGATTATATCAAGCCCAAGTAATTAAGTAATCAAGCCCAATGAATTATGTATTTAAGCCCAAGTTAAGGCCCAATGTTATGTTTAATTAAGTCCGATCCAAGAAACCGAACCGTGGATCGAACTGATGGGTCACCGAATGGGTAAAACCCATGGGGCAACCCATGGAGATGACCTATAGAGCATATGGGCTTGCCACTTGGTGGTCAAGTAAAGTATCCTACTTGATGACCAAGTAAATTACTTGGTAAGGAAGAATTTAATAGTAAGGAGGTTACTTATTGACGATTATACCCTCCATTTGGTTGCCTATAAAAGAAAGGCTTATGTTGGTCATTTGATGGCTTTTCAAATATTGTCCAACTTATATTGAGAGAGAGAAAAATCTAGAAACAAGCAATCATCCTACTTTGAAGCTTTTCATTAGAAGTTTAGCAAGAACGTAAAGAATAGAAAGGTAATATTCCATTAATATTAGTTTTCCCATCTTTTTGATTTCTTTGTTATAAAGAATCATAGATTGATGGAGCATTCCTCTTATGGAGGAATAAGGATGGCTTGTAAGGAGTAAAACCTTTATAAGTCATGTATAAATAGAAATCGTAAGGGTTTACATAAGTTTAAACCGTAGAAAATATTAAATGATGAACATGGTTGTTGATGGACAAATTGAAAACCATCGCCATTAGAATATGTGCATCTTGCTTGGTTAGGATGTAGATATGAAATCAATGGAGTTTTTCCATTTGAGTTCGCATATAGAACACTAGTAACGAAGTTATGGCGAATTTTACGGAAATAGACGTTAAACGTCGAAAACGTCAAAAACGTAGAAATTCTGGATTAGTAGTCGAAAGTTTCTGTGTGACTTGGAAATGTTAGTTTTCAATGTCAACACGTGAGATAGGGTATTTAAGATTTGTGGATTCAAGAATCATCAGATTTCGACTTAAAACGAAGAAAACGAGTATTGAATGCTCAAGAACGTTAAACGAACGCTTAATAATGAACTTAGAAGTGAATTTTAATTTAACAGATTTAGAATTGTAAAATTCTTACATGAACACATAGAGTATGTAAAATGGGAGTTGCGGGCTTTTGAACGGACGAATTTGGGCTTATAAAGAAGAAGTAATGAACCCGGGAAATTCACTTAAATTTTTGTCTGTCAAAATTTTGAGTCTGAGGTCTGGCACCACAGCGCCATTCCCACATTTATTTTTCACGCCGCTTGATCTCGGACGAGATGTTAGGTATCAGTATGCCGAGCCACATGGCCTTGATGTTATATATAAAAGTCGTCTTTGCAGCAATGGCAGAAAGTCGGTGATTTGTTAGATGAGTTTGGTTTGAACTCCAATGTTTCAAGACCATTGTAAATTAAGTTTATATACTTATGAACATACTAAAACTATTCCTATGTTACATATACTTGTGTATATGGTGATGAACCTAGGAATTGATCACAAGTTGTTAGTGTGTAAACGAAGAACGTGAAGTGTTAATAATTAAACTGTAAACGGTATTCAACATTGGTACTTCATCACTGATGATCAAGTTCGGTTAATAACATAAGAACGTTAACAAGCCGTGATGAAGGGTAGTAAGTTGAATTATCTTATTAATGAAATAAAGTTAATTAAAACATAGAAGAGAAAGAAGTTGGTAGAAACAATATAATTGATTGTTTGGTAGCTAATTACAGTGTGCTATGTGAATATATCATGTAGATACTATAAAGACTGAGAATAATTGAATAAATTATTCAAAGATGCTTGAAGGCAAGTTTTCTTAATGCTTGTCTAACCTTTGTGTTAGTCGAGTTTTCTATGATTCATTGTAATGAGTTGCATGAAGGATTTTAAAGAAAGGGTCAATGCCAGTTTTAACTCGGCTAGATTATTCGTAAGAGATAGATTGATTTGTATACATGTCTTTCTATATAGAACTGATAATGCTATCATATGCCAATTATTTGGTACGGATTCAAAGGTAAGTTTGTCTATGCATAAATAAAAGTATTTTTCATCGTTTATTCGATGGGCACGCGAGTTTGCCAAATCTTAAACGTAAATACGTTTAACGGATGAATGTTGATCAACATAGAGTACTATAGGCTGATCACCTAGAAGTGCTCGTAAGAAATGTTGGATGTACATCCTTAATGCTGTGATGTCCTTTTCAAGTATGAAAATAAAAAGAGATTATTCATGGTCTTTCGACCGGTTCAGAATTCCTAAACTATTATATACTTTGGGAATTAATGTTATGAATTGTTAAGTATTAGTCAATGTTTCGTAATACTTCATGACTATTTGTTCAGTTATGGAAGATTGTCATATAATTCACGAATGTGGTATTGATATTATTCTTTATTAGACTTGCTGAGCTTGGTATGCTCACTTCTTGCGTGAATTATATGATTACAGTTAAAGCCGAGCGTACTGAGAATTCTAAGAGAGATAAAGGCAAGGCTAAGATGGATAGTTAAACATCTTGTAATAGATCAATATGATTGTATCTATTATACTTACGAACGACAAATGATGTAATTGGTTTATAAACCTGGGAAAGGATTTTACTATGATTGTAATAAGAAGATAGTTAATATATTCATTGTGTTGTGGTTTCAATGGAATGATTGTGTAGTTATGAGTACCTTGTAGAACCATATGTCGGGTTTGAAGACCTGAATTTGGGGCATCACAACAACCACGCATATTACTGTACTTTTATCACCGAGTATTTCAACAGTTAACGATAAAACTTTTGTCGTTATTTTTATAAAAAGATATTTTTGTCGTTTTCTAACTCCGACAATAATTTTGTCGTGGGGTCCACCAATGATTGTTCCGTCGTACGAATATTCCCTGTTAAAACGAATATTCCTCGACTAACCAAATATTTTATAACAACTTACGTACTTTAAAAAATTTATAAATATTACCCATAACTATAACATTATATCAAATCCACACCATAATATTAAAAAATATATTTCTAGAAAAATTAATCCTTATTTATGAAATTTGGGGTCTTACAACTTTGGAGTGCGAAGATGCTTTCTAGGGGATTAAAATGTATTTATTTTCGGCACCTTTGTTAATGAAGTTAGTTCCCTCCAAACAGTTATATCTATATCTTGTGGCGAGTTCTTTGGCAGTATGTGTTATTTTGATAAGGGAGTCGGGAGGTAAGTAGTACCTCATGTACTACATGTTAGCTATCCAAACCTGGAGAAGTTTACTTACACCTTGATTATAGCCAGTCGGAAGCTTCGAAACTATTTTTAGGGTCGGGTAGTGGTGGTTTATACGGATCAGCCTCTTAAGAAGGTGCTTCATAAGCCGGATACTTCGGGTCGGTTGGATGTTTGGACTGTGGAATTGAGTTAGTTCACCTTAGAGTACCATCCACATAAGGTAATAAAGGGCCAAGTTCATCAAAACAATTTGATTTTTGTTCAAAACCACTAACTGCGAGGCGAAATATGAGGTGATCTTTGCATGATTACGATTGGGAAAAGAATAAATGGTTCATCATTTGATTATGTTCAACGACTCGTAGCTGGTTATTACAAAAATTACGAGGGAATACAAGGGTCAGGGCAAAGAATGACTAAGTACTTGGGCGAAGTTAAGATTCGGCTCCACTATTTTAATTCTTATTCCTTCTAGAGTGTGGATCAATCAAATAATATTGTCGTCGATGCCTTCCCAAAGTTGGTTATAACAGATGTGAGTTCATTTGGGGGGTCAATGTATTTAGAGGTTTTTGATGCCTCAAACATTCAGAAGTTGGATGTCTTGGTAATAGAGAAGTCAAATTATTGGCTTAGTCCTTATATAGATTATCTCAATGAAGGGAAATTGCATTCGGACCAAATATTGGCAGAAAAGGTGAAGCATATGAGTTCTTATTTCTGTTTGATTGACGGGGATCTCTATCGGCGTGTATATTTTCCCACTTTGTTAAAGTGTTTGGTGCCATCTGAACCAGCTTATGTTCTCTGAGAAGTTCATTGTGGTATATGTGGAGACAATATAGGGGCTAAGGCATTGCATATAAGTTGATGAGGCAGGGGTATTACTGGTCGACCATGTTTTAGGAAGCAAATGATTATGTAAAGAACTTTGTCAAGTGTCAACTTTGTAGTTCCATTATGCACCAGCCTCCAAAGGAGTTATCATCGATTTTGTCTCTGATCCCGTTTTTAGTATGGCGAATTGATATCTTGGGTTCCCTAATAAAGGAAAAGGGTCAACTGGCGTTTGTAGTTGTTGTAATTGATTACATGACTAAGTGGGTTGAGGCCAAACCTCTTTGAATAATCACCGAGCAGGAATGTATGAAATTTTTGAAGGAGTTGGTGGTGTTCCGATTTGGTATTCCTATGGCTATTATATCGAAAAATACGCCTCAATTTGTAGGGGATCAAGTTTGAACATTTCCTAAATAATTTGAATATCCAACATAGTACAGTTTCGGTGGCTTGACATTAGTCGAACGGTTTCTATTGTCGTACGATACTGATGCCCTTATACTAGTGGAGATTAGGTCCTCTTCTCTTTGAGTTTTCCAATACAAAGAGTTATACAATGATGAGGGTCTTCGGCTCAACCTAGATTTTTTTAGACAAAAATTGGGATTCAACGATGACAAGGTTAACTATCTATTAGTGGCAGACTGTTTGGCTTTATAATCGGGGGTTAAACAATGGTGGTTCGAGGTTGGCGATTTGGTACCTCAGGAAGCTGAGGCTTTTACTCCTAAAAATACATGAAAATTTATGCCTAATTAGGAAAAGCCTTATGAATTCATCGGCGTGCCAAAGCGGAGAAACTATCAACTTTAGACTATGGATGGTGTGGATATTAAAACCACTTGTCATGCTAGGAGACTTCAGAAATATTATTAATAAGATTTTTTTTATTTCTAAGTGTATTTTTTTCTTACATTTTGTAGTTTTGTAATTTCGATAAGGGAGTAAACAGGTGGATTTGTAGGATTATTATATTATTAATAAATCTATTTTCCTTTTAATGCTTCATACTTATAGCAATTGTAAGTGTGTGAACGATTGATTCTTTATACACGAAGTTTAGTACAAAGGGAAAATAAAAATTCAGAATATATAAGTACATTTATAGTTTAGAAGGGGAATCCTCCTTGGTTCCTTCTTTTTCATCATCAGAAAAGTTGAGAAGTTGGGTTCCATTATTTTTTCCTGGTAAACATGTAGTTTTTTTTCAAACTGGTTTATAACTACTTTAATTCAGGAGACTCTTTGTACTATTCGATGACCTTCTACCGATTGGCTTCGGAGATTTGTTGGCTCTGGGCACGAAGATCATTCAACTCTTTTTCTAGTTTTGAAGCACCTTTAGCCATATTTTTTTCATATATATGTGTGCCAAATTTGTCCTTCGCAACTTATAACAGCCTTCCTCAGTTCCTCATTCTCTTCTATCAAACCGATCCTATCTTCCAAGAGTTTCTACCTGTGTTCGGCCAGCTCGGAGCTCAGAGCTTTGCCACTTTATTTTCTTTAGTTGGCGCAACCAATCTTAAAACTGGAGCGTGATTTTAGCATTATTGGACTGCTCCTTTTTGAGTTCGAATCTCAGGGTTGTGGCTTCTTCCCAAAGGCGTTCAACTTTAGCTTCTAGTTCCTTTTTTTGATCGTTATTGCGTAAGCTTGTGAAATACTCGACTGAGGGCAACCAGAGCCTGGAATATAAAACATTATACTTAGATTACCGAAGTGATAAACATGTGAGTTGAGGGTTATGTATGTTGTATTACTCGACCCTGGTGGACTACGCTTGTAATGATGAGTTGTTAAGAGTTAAACCCTTCGAATCTCTCATCATCTCCAAGGAGGATGAAGGTATCAAAGAGTTCTATGGGGGTTGTCATTGGGATTGTCTTCAAGCTACATGGTAATCGAAAGGGGGTCCCTTGTCTTGGTGCGGAGGCGGAAGAGGAGTAGGTGTCTTTCAGGGGTTGTGTTAATTTTTGGGAAGGTTTGGTTGGTGTTGGGGTTATTTCTATAAATGTTTTCTTGGTCGGGGGTTTGACGGTTGGGCTTTCAAGCCTCTTTCTTTTTTCAAGGGTGTGTTCATTTTGTGTTTGGTTTTGAGAGGTAGAGGGTTAGATTGGTTCGTGAATTATATTTTGGTTAGGTTTAGTGAAGGAACTAAAGTTGCAAAAAGGGTTTATATTACGGCCTTCACCAGCTTTCACTTTTTTCTTTTTGCCAGTGCCCTTTTCTCTTCACTATTAAGTTCGAAGGCGCTTTTCTAGGTAGGTGCTGGGTCGGGCATCGAAATAGCAGAAAGTGGTGTCATCGCGATTGGTTTTTCCTGTTATGGGATGCCTTTAGAGGCTTTGAATGTTGGTTCGGGGGCATATTCGATTAATGTGGTGTCGAACAGTGGCTTTTATCTGATTTGGGTTATCGGTTGTGGTTTGAAGATGGTTAATGAAAACAAGTAAAAGATTAGTGAAAATCATGATTTACTATTTTCTACATTTTCCATGTCAAGCTTAATTGAGAACTTACATTTATGGTTGTAGAGCCAGGATTGATTGGATAGTAGGCAGGATTGACTGGGTCGGGCATCGAAATAGCAGAAAGTGGTGTCATCATGATTGACTTATCCTGTTATGGGATGCCTTTAGAGGCTTTGAATGTTGGTTCGGGGGCATACTCGATTAATGTGGTGTCGGACAGTGGCTTTTATTTGATTTGGGTTATCGGTTGTGGTTTGAAGATGGTTAATGAAAATAAGTAAAAGATTAGTGAGAATCATGATTTACTATTTTCTACATTTTCCATGTCAAGCTTAATTTAGAACTTACATTTATGGTTGTAGAGCCAGGATTGATTGGATAGTAGGTTTAAAAACCAGGAATCGAACTCAATGGTGATCTTCGAGGGTTTGCTCTAGTTTGAGAGAAGATTGGTGTCGGGGCCCCTGATGAAGACCCAATATGAATGCCACCCTTTGTAGCTAGAAAGGGTTTTCATCCATATGCATCGGCTTGGTTGTTTATTTAGATGGGGGTACTCTGGTTCCTTTGACTGAGGGGTAAACATGGTGAAAATGAAATCTAGGGAAAGTTTGACCCCATATTCTTGGTAGAACGCGATGAAACAAATAAGATGGATATAGGAGTTCGGCACCAGTTATGTAAACCAGATCACAACAAAGAATAAAAACAATAAAATAAAATCATGGAAAGGGAATCGTACCCCATAATTTAACGCATTTATGGGGACGACGACCCATTCACCACTCGGGTGCCAGTACATTTTCTCTGATAGGTTTGGTGCTTGGAGTTTGTATTGATCAAGTATCTGGTATTGAGATTGGATATGGGGGAGTAGATGTTCTAATATGGAGGATCTGATGTTAATATGGGAATAGGCTTTTTTAGATAGGTATTGTTCCCGAATCCTCATCTCTCTGATTTCGGCTTTGCTTATCTCATGAGATGAGGTGTCTTTCAGTGTGGTGGTCGTGTTTTTCTTCTAGGGTGGTGTTAGTGGTCGATATCGCCACTATGGGTTAAACAGTGGAGGTTGTTGAAGCAAGGGTTTGGTTAGCGGGGAAGACAGATTTGGTAGTGTGTTTTCTAGACATAGTTGAAGAGTATAGGCGATGGATACTATGATTTAGTTAAGGAAGTATGGCCAGAGAAGAGTACCATTCGGTGTAAGAACGCCTGAGTTCTTAGGAAAGTTTGAATGTATGGATGAATAATGACGATTCTTATGCTTGGAGGAGAAGTTTAAGGGATAACAAACCATCCGGGCACGTTTCCTTATTTTTGGCATAATGATGAGTGGTAGGCCCCTGTCAGTCACGTGGTTGGATGGGGTGATGTTTTGACATTTTTGATAGCAATACATTATTTGTTGACTAATTTGTTTACTCTCTTATTTTAAGTTTCTTATCATAAGATAGTGGGGGAAATGTTGAAGTATGGTTTAATGGGTCTGAAGGATATTAGGGGACCCGCACCATGTGGCATAATGTTATAGTGATAATGAGGTGTTTGATGTTCTAGAGGAGTTACAGTCCCAGTTTACTTATAATTTCCTTATCCAACTAAGCTCCTTATTTATGAGGAAGTTGAATATTATTCAATTATAAGACTTATAGTTATGAGGAACCTTTTACGTAGGACTTCTATTGGATTTGGGGGTTTGAGGCGGTATGATCGAGCTATAAATACACTGTCATAATCCATATTCTAGGTATTAAAACATTATCTATTTTTACTCACTATAGCAATTACAAACCTCCATTGTTGATGTTTCCTGGCATATACTAATTCTCACACCGGAGCTATCCCCCAGCGGCCCCAACCATCAAGCTTTTTGGTGTGATCGTTTGTTCATTGTGTATAGGAATGAACTAAAAACGGATAAAATTGAATGACTGAACACAATCGAATTTTTTTAACTAAATTATTTCATTTTTTGGGTTTTTTTAATTTCAGTTATATCCAATTTTATGCTCGGTATTCGGTTTCGGATTCAGTTTTAAAAAAAAGGTTATTCGGATACCCGAATGACCGAACTTATTAGTTAAAAAATAATAATTTTATAATTATATTTGTATGAGTATGATTGTGTTTGTATGTATTTGCATTCACATTTTGCCCTAACCCCTAATTTCCATTCCTCTTGCCTCTCAAGCTCTCGACTATCAGTTTCGCTTTCGTCGGCCAACTATCACCATCAAACTCAGTCCTCAAATTCTCTCCGTCTCTCTCTATCTCAGTTTCTAGCCTTCGCCTCTCACGGTCTCTCCGTCTCACACTCTAACTTTCCCCACTGCTCCGCGCCTCAGCCTCTCTCCCTGCGACTCTGCGAATTTGTTCTTCAACCTCGACGACTCATCTTCTCTTCCGAGTTCTGACTTTAGGTAATTGTCAATGTCGGGATTTTTTAGTGTCCCTTTTCGTTACTTGTTATTTGGTGTTCTCATGTTAATATGACATTTGTTTGAAAAAAAAAAGTGAAAAAGGTCCGACATGTATAATGTCGACAATTTGACTTTAAGAGTCGCTAGTTGGTGTTTTTAACTGGGTGCACCAATGCAACCGAAAAGGTTTTCACATTGACCCAGTGATGTGACACTGCTAAACGGGTCTATGAAAACGAGATTCATTTGGGTTCGGGGGCTTGATTATGCGGAGGGAAGGTGTTAGGCACCCCCGACATCCGTGTTGCCACGGTGACCGCCACTTTTTAAATAAACTGTTATATGAATGTGTGTGTGTGTGGATCAATGTGCAATTATTTGAAATAGTACGAGGCCTCGTTCTCACCTATATACAAAGGGTTTGAATTTATATAAAAATTCAGTTTTAAACAAGATATAGCAATGAATTTTTGTAAAAGAGGTTTTTCAAACCCGATGCTTAATAGGAATTGAGGCCTTTTCATACTTCCATTTTATTATTAAATGTTCGGCTTGTTTACTTTTATTTTCAAGATGCGAAGTATCTTCGAGAAATAATATACAGTAGTGCCGAACTCCTCATGGGCATGACAGCCATCTAAGGAAATTCAGACATTGTAAATAATGTATAAGCTGCTTACAGCTGAGAAATGTCCATCACGGGAACCGAATCTAGACTCAGTAGACTAAATCTGTGATCACATGATTCCTAGACTTACATGATCTGTTAGTTTGTATGAGAAAAATGGCGATTATATATATAAAAGTTGTAAATATATATATCTGAGACATGATCAACCACCACGAAGCAACTCCATGGGGGATTAGAAATATAAATATATAAAAGCGGTAAATATATATATATATGGATATGATCAACCACCACGAAGCAACTCCATGGGGGATCGGAAAAAGTAAATAAAGCAGTAAATGCGATCAACTGCCACGAAGTAAACTCCAAGCGGGACGAAATGTAAATAAAGTAGTAAAAACGATCAACCGCAATGAAGTAAACTCCAGGCGGGACGAAATGTAAATAAAGTAGTAAAAGGCCACGAAGTAAACTCCAGGCCTGATAGTAATGTAAATATATATATATATATATATATATATAAGCAATAAACGCTCCAGACATAAGTCTAGGCTCAATCGAGGCATAACTCGATAATGTTAGTCCATATATAAATATATATACATATATAAGTATATATAGACAGACAGAAATGAAAACCACGGATCGAAGTCCGGGCAAATGCACACAACACGACTCTCAATATGTAGAACAGTGTGTGTAAATATGAAAGTAAAGGCTTTATAGAGGGTGAGAAGGCTTATAGTGGGTTGCCAATGCAGGCTTCTATGACTCTATATGGATAAACACTCAGCTCTCGCCGGATAAAAATATAGCTATATGTGAGCTAACATATGTTTAAAATGAGGAAACACTCAATATGGAGTGTTTACAGAGCAAATTGGACAGGGTTTCCTCGCCTTTTTTTTAATTGACCACACCAAGCACTATATTTATAGATCTGGTGGCCGCAGGTGTACTTGCGGCAGCCGCAGATGCAATTGCGGCTGCCCATGGTGCCCCAGGCTACGCGGGTCCTGTCGTCTCAAAGTACGTGCACTCGTGCACTATAATGTCCGCTCGAACTTGCAGAACTTCAATCCAAGCATCCGAACGAGGTATATATGACCTTCTTTGGACCACTTGTGTCGAGAGTTATGCAATGACATGGGATTTAGAGGTTGTAAGAAGTCAGGAAGAGGGGACCATGCCCATGGTCTTCAAGCTTCAAATTCTATCCGGTGTGCTGCCACACGTAATAGTCACTCAGGATTGGAACTCTTTGGTTCTTGTAAGACATTGTTGTATGTATGTATGTATCAAGTGTTGAGACGACGCGCAAGTGTTGAGGTGGAAAAATGACATTTGACTCCTCACCGGGGTTATCGCCGGTTTGAGTTAAAAGAAGACGTTGCTCAGGGTTACATCTGAGATTGGACTGCTTGTTTGAATGCCTCACTATCATCTGTGGGTGTGCCTGTCTGCCCGGTGTTAGCTCCGGGTCTAAGGTATGAGTGTCTCGAAAGGAGGTCTGAGATTGAAGCTGATAGCATGCATTTGAAATAAGCAATTCTGGAGTTATCGCAGGAACTGCAACAGCATTCCATGGAGTTATCGCCAAGGAAAAATCTCAGGGTTATCTCTGAGGTTAGAAATGAGATTCCTGGTGTGTGTTCTGGGTTTGGAAATGAGATTCCCGGTGTGTGTTTCGGGGTTGAGACTGAACTTCCGGTAGTATTTGGAATGGATGTGAACTATCTTCCAAGGTTATCTCCGAAAGACGAATCTGCCATCCTACAATGTTAGTAACAGGTGTGCAGAAAATTTTGAGTGTATACAGATGCCCCTCTTTATCATATTCATGCAATGCAAGGCATGGATAGGATAAAGAATCCTAGACACTTGAAATGCAGCAAGATAAAACATAATGTTATGTGCAGCAACATGATGCAAATGCATGATGCATGATGAATGATTGCCGGTTCCCTGCTAATCCTGCCGGGAGGACAATTAACAATGGCTTAGAACTGCAATCCAAGTCTCCAAGGATGTCGATGTTGGGGCTATCACCAAAGTCTTGAATCCTAGACACAAACTTCTATTCCATAGAGGTGCCTCTTGTGTATAAGAGATCTGTGGTGATAAAGATTTGTCTGTTTGATGATGTGTATAACATATCCTATCATCCTGCTTTGAATTATCGCCAACATGCATGTGTCGAAATTTGCTGACCTCGATTGATGTGTATGTCACAGAATAAATCCCTGTTGGGTGCATTGTCAAGGTTGTTTGACCTTCATTGATGTGTGTATGAATGGTTGAGAATGCGTTGTAACCCCCGTCGGGGATACGTGGATAAGTTGCTTCTATGGGTTTACTTGCCACCGGTTGATATGTCGTCAAGGTTGCTTGACCTTCATTGATGTGTGTATCAATGGTCAAGAATACGCTGTAACCCCTGCCGGGGATACGTGGATAAGTTGCTTCGATGGGTTTACTTGCCACCGGCTGATATGTCGTCAACGTTGCTTGACCTTCATTGATGTGTGTATCAATGGTCGAGAATGCGCTATAACCCCCGCCAGGGATACATGGATGCTTGAAACTTTGGCATTGTCACCACTGCTGGGGATACTTGTTAATTCATAACTTTGCCATTGTAACACCCGCCGGGGATACTTCGTTAATTCATAACTTCGGCGTTGTAACCCCCGTCGGGGATACTTGTTAGGGTTGTGACCCTGCACTGACGGCATCAGACCTTTGTGCGGTATTGCCGAGCATGATTTTTGAAAGCTGAGCTCATCGGTATAGTATACCCTGCATTTAGACGAATACCAATGAAAGACGGGAGTCTAATTCTGACCCGCAAAAAACCAGGATTACAGGCTATTCCACTCAATCGCGTAGCATTTTTATTCCTGATTTGGCCTTTTCAGCTTGTGAGACCTCCTTTGCAACTCTAACTGGAGTGAGTCGGAGGTGTGGGACCCATGTAAGAGTGCCGCAGGTACACCTGCAGCAGCCGTAGGTGGACCTGCAGCCAACCATGGCTATGTAAAGCCTGTAGGTTGTCTTCATAAGTTATTTTCAAGCTACGCCGCGAAGGAAATCTGAGAGCTCTTCTTCAGACCTATTGAGTTCGGGCAATTTTCTGCATATTCTGTCACCGTACAAGCGTTCTTCACTGTCCTGGTAACATATCCATGTATTTTTTTTCCAGTTTCTATCTATTGGAAAATGACTTATCACATGAAATGCATTTAGACACATAGTAGTGAATATGCATGCTGATATGATTTGATAAAAAATATTCAACATAGCAAATGTTAGTATTAAACCATGATGAACATAATGATGTGAAAAAATTTGACTTTTGAAATAGTCAAATTGGTACCTTTTACTGTCATTTCTTATCCTATTTGAGGACAAATGAGTAAAGGTAGAAAAGCAAAATAATCTTAGTAATTAGATTACACTTACGGATTTTTTACTATGGTGTATTAATGCATGTAGGATGTATATGAATGTGGGTAGGTGTGCTACTGAATGGCCACCTAGTCATGCCTATGTGCATGTGGATAGTCCCATTTACAAAGGGGGCTATGGCAAAATTTTCCAAAATGTAGGCATTGAGTAGTCATGCATTTTTAACTCTACTGTAGATGTATGTTAAAATAATGCATGCATGCATGTAATCATAAAATGCATTTTGAAAAGCTCCAGGTAAGAATTTACCACACCCTTTATGAGGTGATTTGGAGACTTGTTGTCCAGATATTATGGATCCGGATCAGCCGAGTAGTTCTTACAAGACCACTTCTGGTGTATGGAGGAGGGCTTCTGAAGTTCCTCGACCTCGTTCTGTTAGAAAGCCTTGTCGTTTGGTGGAGGCGGTGATACGTCCTATCCGGGTTGAAGTGCCGGATGTCGAGGACGAGGAGGAGGATGTACTGATTGAGGTTCCTGCTCCTGCTGCACGTGTTCCCCGTAGGGATTTGCCAGGTATTCAAGTGGCGAACCCAGATCTTCTGGGTGACTTGAGTCGGCATCCTTCAGTCTATCTGCACGCAAACGAGGTATGAAGTTAGATCTTTAATCTTCCTTATTTACTATTGATGAGGAGAAAAGGGTTCTGATGTTGATCTGCATTTGATGTAGGTTCCCGGCTTTACACAACCTCGAGGGAACTGGTTCAGTATCTACTCTATGTATCAGGCTTTGCATGATGACTATAGAGCGATTGTACATGGCTGGGGATTTAGGACGTTCTTTTCCGTTCTTCCTCGTCGTTGTCCCTGGGGTTACCTCAAGGCATTGTCTGAGCGGTTGTTTCACCAAACTTAGTCACTCCATTTGCTGGACTATGAGGTGATGATGACGTTGATGGATTGGCGGCTTTTCATAAGTATGGAGTTTGGAGGGGATCCAGTGCCTTGCACAGCAGATATTACCCCTACTGCCGTCAAATCCTTGTTGGGAGTTTCAGCGGAGGCACTCAAGGGCAGGACTGTTCGTACAGGTCCTTTGAGCGTAGATGCTATAAGCGGGTTGTTGAGTGAGCCCATACCCGATGATGTGAGAGTCAGGGATTGCATTCTTCGGCTATTGTTCCTGATGATCATTAGGGGCTGCTTCATAGCAGATAACTCTTCTACGGTGTCCTTCACTTTGATCAGCGCCACTCGACACGTGGACCATATAGGAGAGTATGATTGGGGTTCCTACACCTTTGCCTACTTCCTTAGGGGAATGCACATACGATCACAAGGCTTGACCGAGGCTTGGTTAGGATTCTACCCGTTTCTGCTGGTGAGTGTTTCTCTTGTCTTTTCCCATGTAAAGCTTAAGAGTGTTGGCTGACAGCAGATGTTGCCTTTGTGTTGGCAGTTTTGGGCCTATGAGAGGCTTCCATGTTTGTGTCATGTGAGCATGATAGGTTTAGATACCTATCCACAAGGACGGAGATGGCATCATTCAATATTGGCGGAGTTCCTTGTTGCTGAGGGTTTCACTCATTGCTGCCTACAGTTGGAGTTGTTGACAGCGAATGTCATCATATGGGTTCCCTACTCTGGGGAGCATTTGGGCATTGGATTTGACGATGGGAACCTGACTGGAGTTGAGTACCCTATTTCCACCCGTAGGATTCCTCTCTTCACAGATGGAGGATGGGAGCTCTATTTAGGAGAGCGTGCTATCAGCAGCACTACAGGAGAGATTCGCATGCCGATCTTGCCTCCTGCCAGGCGTTAGTGGCCTGTTTCGCAGTCACCCGTCATTGATATCCCATTGTTGGGGGTTGACGGTTTTACATTGTCAGAGGGCCCCTGCACTCAGGAGATGTTCCAGCATTGATGGTTCCCTCATACTATTGGAGCTCAGACCCGCGCCACACAGTTTATGGGGGATATGGTTCCAGGATCCGTGATGATGACAGATTGGCTAGCCTGTGTCAGAGATCCGGCTCATGTGACATAGATTGACATATTGACCCGACAGTTGGACCGGACACATCTTTTTATCCGGCATTTGGGTAGAGATCCTTTAGAGGTAGACACTTTTGATCCTTCCAACTCTGGCGCTGGCCCCTATGGTGACCCATATGGCTTTGCCGGTGCAGATCCTCCCTTCTATAGGCCTGACATCCCTGTAGTTTGAGATTCAGTGACTAAAGAGGAGTTACATCAGGTGGACAAGATCGATGATGTAGACATCGACACCATTGACTTCTTCTGATGTACATTTCTCGTTATCTCTTTTGATTGGCCTCTGTTAGATGTTGGGTAGCTTCGCCCCATTCTCGCTATATCTTTTGATAGGCCTCTGTTAGATGTTTGGTAGCTTGGCCCCATTTCCCTGTATTTTAGCTGTACAGAGATATATTAGATGATGATATACTTAGGAATGTATGTACAGTTTTTCATTCTCTATATCATATTGACATCTATTGTATCATGCATGTTATTATGTTATGCATATGTATGTATGTCTAGAGATATTCAGCATTGACCTCTGGATGGTCTTATGACCACGGCCGCATGATTTCTTCTTGACGATTAGCTAGTCAGTATTGATCATACCCCACCATTTTAGGTGGCATCTGGTATGCACTCATGGTATGATAGTATGTCACCATCAGACATGGTGACTGTAGATCATTTGCTGCAGCATACTATGACCCTGTTGATGTTTCAGGTTCCCACAGGATTCATAGAGGTATGATATGAAAGCTTTGGGTATCGGAGGAGGAGTTTTTCGATTTGGGACCCAGGAGTTGACTCCTACTTTGGAGGAGTATGCACAGTTGACGTTGCTGTCGCTGGACAGACCTTGCGTGCATATGGCGATCGAAGACATGAGTAGACAGTTCATGACCCTCACCTAATTGAGGCGTAGAGTGGTACAGGACAAGATTACATCTAGCCACGTGATATCCCAGCGTTTTCTGTTTGACAGATTTGGCTCTGAGGATAGCTATGCATGATATTCTGGGGATTTCACCACACCAGAGGATCATTGGCGTTCAGCCAGAGTGGATGTATTGTTATTATGCATACTGTCGTATGTCTTCATACCACGATACATGGATGAGTTGGATATCGACGTCATTATGGCAGTGAGAGCTCTCAGGGAGGGTCATACCGTCATACCGATGATCATTTCAGAGACTTTGAGGTCAGCTATATACTGCTGCACTTATCCGGCAGGAGTGTTTACGGTAGCTCGGTCATGTTGTACCTGTGGTTTATGTCACACTTGAGACCGATGGGCACATTCAGATGGCATGGATATTGTTTCACCCATGATATAGCCATGTCATACTCTTTTCAGCCTCCAGAGTGCATAGATGCTGCGTCTTGGTCAGCTTTCCTGGCAGGGATTGGAGATCCATTCGCTATATTGCCGTATACAAGGCTTAGTTCACCCTATAGCTTCATCACTCATGCTCTGGACATGGACTATCTACCTCTAGCTGGTTTGAGAGGGATGATCACCTACCACCCACTGGCCGTGATGTGTCAGTTTGACCAGCTTCAGGATTTCCATCCATTTGAGGGGCGTGAAGTGGTCATTGTTTCACACCGTTTATCGAGAGAAAACAGATCCGAGTTGTATTCCTATTGGGATCGAGAGTCATTGATAGTTTTCTATCAGTCATCCGGGTTATTCTGCAGAATATTCAACATGGATGGAGATAGAGATTACATCGACTATAGTAGTATCCACAGTGCAGGATATTAATTTCGACGATGACGAGCCTATAGAGGAGACTGACATTCCCATCGAGGAGGATTTGACTACTAGGCTGCTAGCATTTCTGATGGATTCTCCTACCCCGAGTGCCACTGTTACTCAGTATTCAACACATCATTTGGAACAGAGCCTACATCTGATGACCTATGATATAGATCAGGCTAGGGCGGTGATGTTGACAGCTTTTGATAGGAGAGACGCCGCTCTATTAGAGAGGGATGAGGCTAAATCAGTCAGGGATGCATTGATTGTGGAGCAGGATGTCGTCCTATCTGCTAGGGATGTGGCCATTACAGATAGTACTTTAGTGAGATCCCAGATGACTGTCACTATTGCCGATATGAGTGCCTACATTGATGAGCATTATGCTACCATGCAGTTAGCCTCTGATCTGCTAGCTTGTGTGGATACCATTGGGAAAGAGCTTGCAGAGTTACCTCCGTCTTCAGAGAGGGATGCCATGTTAGATTTGATAGTCCGTATACACACATATCTGTAGTTAGCTTTATATTTTCCTGCACAGACTAGCTTAGCCATTTTGTCATGTACATCATATATGTATATATCAAACAGGATTATGTATGGCAGGGAAATATATTTTGATTCACTTCCCTTTCAGTTGTGCCTTGATACTTACTTGATATTTGCCTATTTCTTCAGGGCTTGTGATCTTGATGCACTCTAAACTTATCCTTGATGGGTGGACATTAAGACATCGCAGGATCTCTCAGAACGGATCATTGATCTTTATATATCCCTACCATCTTTGGTGTCTTGGGACTGGTATCTGTATGGAAATGTGGAGAGGAGGGTGGTTTTTCCTCTCTGAGATTGACCGCACCACAGATTGTCGCCAATACTTTTATTTGTGAGAAACCTAGTTAATTCCATCTCTTATGCATTGGTGTTTCTCTTTGAGGTACAATCACAACTTAGGTGGTCATCGAATCTTCTATTTGTGAGAAGAGGTTGGGTAATTCCATCCCTTTGGTTTGAAACCAATGAAATGTGGTGGATTGGAGGGTGATCCTAGTACCGTGTGACACGTATTTTTGTTCTGGTAGGGATTAGACTAAACCATAAATTGCTGCCTGCGTACTCCTATTGAAGAGGAGATCAAGTCTGCGTAGCTCAAACCTGGTGTAAGAGGTTCAACGCTGTATGTGAAAGGCAGATGGGTGTAAAGCTTTATTTATGAAGAAGAGTGTAGAAATGTTTTTGTGGTTTTTGTTTTCGTAGAGAATAGGCAGAAATGTTTTTGTTGTTTTTTGTTTATTGTGACCGGGCCATATAGAATATGGTTGCCTATGTACTCCCGGGTATCAGGGAGATCAGGTCGACGTAGTTCGCCCCTCAAGACGAATCGCAGCCAAAGAGAAGTGTGAATCCCATGTGCATGCTTCACATGAAGGAGTATCAACACATCAAGGAGTATCTACGAGTTGGATCTACACCCGCTGAGGCGAGCCTAATTGAGTAGAACTTCATAGTAAGTCGATGAATCCGCCTCTTCTCAGTTAGGCTCGCCTCAGCGGGTGTAGATCCATCTCGTAGATACTTCTTGATGTGTTGATACCAAGGGTTGTGGATGGGAGGTAGCTTATCCGATACTTCTCCAACATAGTTCCCATAAGCTGGGGCCTTTTGCAGGGCAAACGTGATGCTTTGCATGTTTTCCTTGTCAAGTATGTGAATCAAGAAAGCCAACATTGCTAATACATCCGCAAAATCATTCCTATTACGAGGAATGTGTAGAAAGGAGATTTCTTTGAACTCCAAAGCCATCTGTAAAACTTGCTGATGGTAAGGCAGTAAATGTAATTCTTTGGTTTGATAGACTCATGTGGATTGTTTGATTACCAACTCTGAATCCCCAAAGACAGTTAACCGCCTGATGCCCATTGAACGGGCAAGTTTTAGCCCCATGATATATCCTTCATACTCGGCTGTGTTGTTGGTGTTGACAAACTACAATTTGACGGTGACGGGATACTGCTCCCCCGTACCGCACACTAGAACTGCTCCAGCTCCAGTTCCAGAACCTTCTGTGTTAACAGCTCCATCAAAATACATTTTCCTCGTATAGCATGTATTGTACTGATGTTGTTGCTAAACTGTCATTACCGCTTCATCGGGGAGGTATGTTTCTAAGGGTTTGTAATCCCATGCAGGTGCGGCGGCCAGTTTATCCGTAATTCCTTGACCTTTGAAAGACTTTTGCGTCACATAGACGATGTCAAACTACTGTAGGATCAACTGTCATCTTGACAGTCAATAATTCAGTATGGGCTTACTGAACACATACTTGAGAGGATCCACGCGGGATATGAGATGGGTTGTGTGACCATGGAGGTAATGTTGTAACCTCATGGAAGCCCATGCTAAAGCACAACAAGTCTTCTCAATTAGAGTGTACTTGTGTTCACTGCTGCTGAATCTTTTGCTGAGGTAATAGATAGCTCGTTCTTGGCCTCTATCGTCTTTTTTCCCCAGCATACAGCCCATGGTATTGTCATTAATGGATAGGTACATGAATAGTGGTACATCATCCCTGGGTGGTACCGAAACAGGAGCGTTAACCAGCTGCTCTTTAATGGTAAGGAATGCTTTTTGACACTCATCGTTCCATTTCATGGAGGAGTTCTTCCTTAACAGCTTGAAGATGGGCTCACAGGTTGCTGTGAGTTGAGAAATGAACCTGTTAATAAAGTTGATTCTTCCCAAAAATCCCCGTATTTCCTTCTCTGTATGAGGAATGGGCATTTCCTTGATGGCCTGGATTTTGGTAGGATCCATTTCAATTCCTTTGTGGCTGACTAGGAAACCTAGCAACTTGCCTGACATGACACCAAAGGCGCACTTGTCTGGATTCAACTTCAAGTTGCACTTATGCAACATGTTGAAAAGCTTTTTGAGATGGTCTAAGTGGTCTTCCTCCTTTTAGGACTTAACAATGATGTCATCCACATAGATCTCTATCTCCTTGTGCATTAAATCGTGGAAAAGAGCCATCATAGCTCGTTGATAGGTTGCCCTGGCATTGATGAGGCCGAATGAGAACCGTCTATAGCAAAAAGCCCCCCAAGTCATGATGAAAGCAGTTTTCTCACGGTCCTCCTCAGCGACCATATTTTGATGATACCCCGCAAAGAAATTCGCAATGGAGTACATGCCGTATTGAACAGTATTATCAATAAGAATGTGGATAAAGGGCACGGGAAAGCTATCTTTAAGGCAAGCTTTGTTCAAATCCCGGTAATCCACGCAAACTCGTACCTTCCCTCCTGGTTTAGGCATGGGAAAAATGTTGGATATCCACTCCAGATATGTAGACACCATGATAATGTTAGCTTGAAATTGTTTCACAATTTTTTCTTTAACGTTTAAACTCCACTCAGGTTTCAATCGCCTGAGCTTTTGCCTAACTGGCTTGAATCCTTCTTTAATGGGAAGCCGATGAAGAACAATGTCAGTGGAAAAACCCACCATGTCCTCATGAGACCATGCAAACACATCCTAGAATTGGGTTAATAGTGTAACCATGTCATTCCGCTAGTTTGGGGTGAGGTCTGAACCAATCTAGATTAGCTTAGGGCTTTCTAAGGTTCCAAGATTGAAAGAAGTGGTTTGGTCAAGGTTGGGTTTAGGTTTATCTGTGACCCATTCCTTAATCTCCTGAGGTGTCTCAATGTCCTCTTGCATTTCCAACAAGTCTGAGTCCAACTTTGCATCAAAGTTACAGCCCTTGTGGAGAGAAGGCACTTAATCAGCAAGTACAGGCACATCTAAATTCAGAGTCCTAAAAAGAAGTATGCTTTCACTTAATATATGCAACTGTTTGATCATACAAAAGTGTTAGCATGTACTTGATAAAATAACTGCTAATACTGTGAAGAAAAGTAAGCAATTAAAGTTATTTACAAGGCAGAGGGATTTTCTGCCCATTTTACCCTCGTCGATCAATGCATGGAGTGCTGCTCCAATTGTCGAGGGCAAAGTCCTGATGGACTGCAATGATGGAGGGATCGTCATTGTCCTCCTTCTCCCGAATGATAACCATGACATCTGGGCAATCATCGTCTGGGGTATATCTGTTTGTATGTTTATCATGAACAATGACGGGTATGCTTGACATCATCAAGGAGATGCCATGTTTACATTTCTGTTCCTTTTCTTCCACTTCGGGATCAGGAATCAGCACATCTTTTTCTTTGATTGGAACTGGTTTAGGAAACAGCATGGCCACAACACGGGTTGGTACCTTTACTAGAGATTGTATCAACTCATGAGGTAAAGTTTGATAAAATCGCCGCGAGGCGGAAGCTTAAGGAACCTGCTTATGCTTATGAGGATTCTTGTGATTGGAACTGGCAGAATAGCCTAGTCCAGCTGTTCCAATTTGACAGGACACTTGAATAGGTGCTTAATACCCTGCTGATCTTTACCAAGCCCTTATCCAGGCTGATGACCTAATGACATCAATTCTTGAGTGGCTGACATAACCTCGGCAGAAATCATGGGTATGGGAAGTGGCGCTCCAATAGAATGGTATTGCGTGTTACTCACTTCCAGAGCATGAAAACTGGCCGGCTAAACTTCTAAATTGATGCTAATGATTGGTAGAGGAGTTCCTTGTTCAGGACATTCCGAATCAGCGTTGACAGTGACTAGACTGTTATTGAGAATGTATTTAAGTTGTTGATGTAGTGTGGAGGGAACGGCTCCAGCCATGTGTATCCAGGGTCTCCCTAATAGTAGGTTGTATCCTGAATCTATCCTGAGGATGTGGAAGGATACATTGAATGTATTTGGACCAATCTCAATTGGCAGCTCAATCTTTCCGACGGAATTTTGTCGGGATCCATCAAAAGCTTTGATAACCGTATGTCTGCTTTGGATCCGCTTGAGATTGACATTCATCTTTACCAAGGTGGCATAAAGACAAATATTTAGAGAGGAGCCTCCATCTATCAAAACTCTGGCTAGCATATACCGGGAAGACAAAACTGCAATGTGCAATGGCTTGCAATGACCAGTCCCTTCGGGTGGTATGTCATCATCAGTGAAGGATATCACATTGTTGTTGAAAATGTGATCAACCAGATGTTGAAATTTTTCTACATCTACTGATTTTGGCAAGTAGGATTCTTCCAAAACCTTCAATAAGACCTTCTGGTGATCCTCAGAAGAGAAAACCAAGTCCAGTATTGATATCTGATGTGGAGTTTCTCTTAAGCTTAGAACCACCTTGGCTTCATTATGACCCATAGTGCGGAGGAATTTTTCAATCTTCTCCATGGGAATCTTCCCCTTTGCTTTGCAAGTAGGCTTTATAACCCGTTGAGGAAGATACAGTGGATTTTTCTTCGACACTGTAGCAGTAGTATGAGACGTGGATCCTTCAGTTTTTCCGTAATTCCATGGAACTTTGTGTAAGCTGACAACAAGATATTGTGGTCTGAATGGTAAAGAAATTGGCTTCAGTGCGGCCACTTTGAAAGGATTGTCAGCTCCTTTGAGTTAAATTGCTTGTATAGGAAATGCTTTGATAGTCTCATCATCCACTTCAGATATAACTGCTACTGATCCCTTCCATTTGGTAGGACATGTATTCCCGCTCTCGAGTAGCACAGTGTCATTATATTCCAGCTACAGGACACCGCTATCAATAAGATTCTGAATGAGATGGCGCAGTGCCCATCATTCTTATGTGTTGTGACCGCGAGAATGTGAATGATATTAACATACACCATCGGAGTTGAACCATCTTGAGCGGGGATTGATTGGAGGCAGAAGGGAGGTAATTCTTCCTTCATTGATCAGCATTTGAAATATCTCCTCCATAGATTGGCCCAGATAGATAAACTCCCTCTGATTGGCAAAATCCCGACGGGCTTTAGCATTTGCTCTCTTCGCAACTTTATCCTCCATAGCTTCGCTTTCTGAAGGTGATGTTGTAGCATTCATAACAAAAGGAAGGAGATAAGCATGCTCCTTGCTGATTAATTGGCGTGTAACTTGATGTTGATGGGTCACCAATTTTTCCAATTGATCAATTTTTTTGTAAAGAGATTTCATCTTTTGTTCCATAGCAAATTAGAACTTTGCATAATCCCATTAGTCAACACCATCTTTGAGGGTCTGGGATGATTCGCCATTAAAGCTGGAACTCTGTCAAGTGTTTCAACTAATTATGTTGACCTCTTCTTCTTTGTGTTGAGGAAGAGGGTTGTCTTGCACATGAGGTTGATCTGGTTTGGTGACCACGATCTCACTGTTGTCTATTAAATCCTGGATCTTGTGTTTCAAGGCCCAACAATCTTGAGTATCATGTCCGGGTGCTCCGGCATGATAAGCACACTTCCGAGTAGCATTAAAACCCCTCCCATTAGGGTTGGCTGGTGGAAGAAGATGTGTAATTTTCTTCTGAGTAGTCAGAAGAGAAAGAATATTCTCAAGCGAGTCCCCTAAGGGTGTGAACGTCCGGAGGCGCTTTGCATCTCCACCTTTCGGCAATGGAGGGTTTGATAATTGTGCTTGAAAAGGGGAATAGTTTCTCCTCTGTATAGGCATGCTTTGATTGCCTTTTTGACCTTGTAGTATCAATGAAACATCCTCCTCTTTCTTTTTATGGACCCTCCGTGGGTTGTTTCCATAAGATTCAGACTGGATGTGCTCAGCAACTGCTTTAAGAGTGGCTAGGTCTTGAATTTTACCGGACTTCAATCCCATCTCAACCATTTCTCCGTGTTTGATCATTTCAAAAAATGGTTTACCAATACCAGCTAAAACTCTTTCATAGAAAGGAGCTTCTTGTACATCTATGAATGTCATAACCATTTCTGATTCCGTCATGGAAGGAATAACTTGAGCAGCAAGGCCCCTCCACCTTTGAGCATACTCTCTAAAAGACTCATTAGACTATTTCTTGACCTTGGTAATTTGGTACTGGTCAGGAGCCATCTGAGATTGAAAACTGTATTGAGTGAGGAAGGCATGAGCTAGCTCTTCCCAGCTATAGATCTTTGAGTTATCTAATATGGTATACCATGAACGGGCTTCTCCAGTCAAACTCTTCTGGAACAGCTGCATTCTGAGCTTTTCATTTTTCACATAAGATCCAAGTTCTCCAATGAACACTTTCAAATGTGTATAAGGATCCCCTAATCCATCATACTTTTCAAAATCAGGGGTTTTGAATTTCTCTGGATAATGAACACCAGGGAAGATGCAAAGGTCATCATATGAAACACTTCCATGTGTTCCAATCCCTTTGAGAGCACAAATAGTTTCCTCCATTTGGAGTACCTTCTGCCTGATATCATTGTTGTCTAGATCTCCTTTAAGATGGGTGTTTTCAGGGTCTTTGTTTGTCGTATCCAACTGAGGTTCTGGATTTGTTTTATCCAAACATTGTGTTCCTCCTTGTGAAAAGGATTCTATATATGGAGGCATTTTTGTACCCTGAGTGGAGTGATGCAATTCTTTAAGCAAGACAGCTAAATTTGTAATTTGCCGACTTAATCCATCAAACTCTTCACGAGAAATAGGCTTAGACTGTTCAGACGAAGACATGATTGGCTGTAGGCTCGTGGCCTTTTTGGATTTTGAGCGAGTAATAGGCCCAATGATTTCCCAACAAAAGACTTGTGTAGTTTAGTCTTAGGGTAATGTAAATGTTATCATATTATGTCCGTTTTAGGAATATTGTCCTGCAAAAACAGGTGTTAATTGATAACATGTATGCACAAAATATTCTTCATATTTTCCATTACATAAAGATGAACATGGAATAAAATTACAAGTAAATGCTTTTACAAGTAATTGAAAATGGAAAGCATGAAGAGACTTTCCTCCGCATTTGGTTTATCAGAGGTTGACCTATCTTAGGGTTACTCTCGCGGCTTTTTGGCATGAAGGTCCCCAGATCATCGCAATCTACTTGACGGGAAGTTAATCCGGTCTTTCAACTAGAGCGAATCTAGGTGGTGCCTTTCCTGAGACTCGTTGGAATTATTCTTCCTACAAGTCCAGTAATCAAACACCGACAGGATAACCTCCTGATGGAGGAACCACACAACATACATTCACATACAACGTGTCTCACCGTTTATGAAAATGATGACATTCACAAAGCACTAATATCACAGATAGATATAGTACAGTGCAGTAAGTAAGATGCATTCATACACATTCATCATAAACGTAAATACAACATTCACACACAAGCATATAACAGTTTTGAAAAGCTTGTAATAGCGACTTAAGCCCTCTTACTGGAGTCCCCAGCAGAGTCGCTCCCTGTCGACGTCGGGATTTTTTAGTGTCCCTTTTCGTTACTTGTTCTTTGGTATTCTCATGTTAATGTGAGATTTGTATGAAAAAACAAGTGAAAAAGGTCTGACATGTATAATGTCTACGATTTGACTTTAAGAGTTGCCAGTTGGTGTTTTTAACTGGTTGCACCCACGCAACCGAAAAGGTTTGCACATTGACCCAGTGATGTGACACTGCTAAACTGGTCTGTGAAACCGAGATTCATTTGGGTTCGGGGGCTTGATTATGTGGAGGGAAGGTGTTAGGCACCCCCCGACATCCGTGTTGCCACGGTGACCGCCACTTTTTAAAGAAACTATTATATGAATGTGTGTGTGTGTGTGTGGATCAATGTGCAATTATTTGAAAGTAGTGTGAGGCCTCGTTCGCACCTATATACAAAGGGTTTGAATTTATATAAAAATTTAGTTTTAAACAATATATAGCAATGAAGTTTTGTAAAAGTGGTTTTTCAAACCGTATGCTTAATAGGAATTGAGACCTTTTCATACTTCCATTTTATTATTAAATGTTCGACTTGTTTGATTTTATTTTCGAGATGCGAAGCATTTTTGAGACAATAATATACAGCAGTGTCGAACTCCTTATGGGCATGACAGCCATCTAAGGAAATTGATTAATGTAAATAATGTACAAGTCGCATACAATTTGAAAAATGTCCATCACGGGAACCTAATCTAGACTTAGTAGACTGAATCTGTGATCACATGATTCCTAGGCTCACATGATACTACAGTATGTATGGAAAGCAGTAAGTAGTTATATATATAAAAGCTGTAAATATATATATACAGACATGATCAACCACCACGAAGCAACTCCATGGGGGATCAAAAATGTAAATATATAAAAGCGGTAAATATATATATATATATGGACATGATCAACCACCACGAAACAACTCTATGGGTGATCAGAAAAGTAAATAAAGCAGTAAATACGATCAACCGCAACGAAGTAAAATCTAGGCGAGACAAAATGTAAATAAAGCAGTAAAAATTATCAACCGCCACGAACTAAACTCCAGGCAGGACGAAATGTAAATAAAGCAGTAAAAGTCCACGAAGCAAACTCCAGGCCTAATAGAAATATAAATATATATATATAAGCAGTAAACGCACCGGATGTAAAATCTAGGCTCATCATATATGTCTGAAAACAATTATATATGTAAGTATATATATATATATATATATATATATATATATATAAAAGCAGTAAACACACAGGATGTAAAATCCAGGCTCATCAAATATATCTGACAACAGTTATATATATAAGTTTATATATATATATATAGCAATAAACGCTCCAGACATAAGTCTAGGCTCAATCGAGGCAAAACTCGATAATGTTAGTACATATATAAATATATATACATATATAAGTATATATATACTGACAGAAATGAAAACCACAGATCGAAGTCCGGGCAAACGCACACAACACGACTCTCAATGTGTAGAACAGTGTGTGCAAATATGAATGTAAAGGCTTTATAGAAGGTGAGAAGGCTTATAGTGGGCTACCAATGGAGGCTTCTATGACTCTATATGGATAAACACTCAGCTCCCGTCGGATAAAAATATAGCTATATGTGAGCTAACAAATGTTTAAAATGAGGAAACACTCAATATGGGGTGTGTACAGAGCAAATTGGACAGGGCTTCCTCGCTTTTTTTTAATTGACCACCCCAAACTCTATATTTATAGAGCTGGTGGCCGCAGTGTACTATTGTAGCCCTTGAGATGCACTCAAGGTTTGCCAGGATACCCGGGCTCATGGTCCCGTCGTCTCGAAGTACGTGCACTCGTTCACTGTAATGTCCGCTTGAACATGTAAAACTTCAATCCGAGCATCCGAATGAGGTATATATGACCTTCTTCGAACTGCTTGTGTCGAGAGTTACGCAATGACATGGGATTTAGAGGTTGTAAGAAGTCAGGAAAACGGGACCATGCCCATGGTCTTCAAGCTTCAAATTCTATCTGTTGTGCTGACACGCGTAATAGTCACTCGGGATTGGAACTCCTTGGTTCTTGTAGGACATTATTGTATGTATGTATGTATGAAGTGTTGAGACGACGCGTAGGTGTTGAGATGGCAAGATGACGTTTGACTCCTCACCAGGGTTATCGTCGGTTTGAGTTAAAAGCAGACGTTGCTCAGGGTTACATCTGAGATTGGACTGCTTGTTTGAATGCCTCACTGTCATCTCGTGGGGTGCAATCTCACTGGTGTTAGCTCCGGGTCAGAGGTATAAGTGTCTCGGTAGGAGGTCTGAGATTGAAGCTGATAGCATGCATTTGAAATAAGCATTTCCGGAGTTATCACCGGAACTGCAACAGCATTCCTTGGAGTTATCGCCAAGGACGAAACTCAGGGTTATCTCCGACGTTGTAAATGAGATTCCCGGTGTGTGTTCCGGGTTTGGAAATGAGATTCCCGGTGTGTGTTTCATGGTTAAGACTGAACTTTTGGTAGTATCCGGAATGGATGTGAACTGTCTTCCAAGGTTATCTTGAAGACGAATCGCCCCTCTAATGTTAATGTTAGTAAAAGTGTGAGAAAAATTTGAGTGTCTCTGATAATTTTTTGAATGAAACATAGTTCATAGTTTGATTTTTTTTTCTGAATGGTAATCTCATTACAGAAGCAGGGACTAGGAGTAAATTAGGTCACTAAGTGTTACCCAAGGTTGAAGGAGTTTTTTTTGGGGAAATAAAAAAGTTGAGCAAACAATTGAAGGAGATATTATTCTCAATGAATACGTAGCTAGATTCTCAAAAAATTGATTAAGAGTATATGACACCCACAAATCTGGGTACTTCAATCCCACAGATTTTGTTTTCACTGTCCACTTAAATTATAACTAACTACCCATAAATAAATCACAAACTTAAATAATAATCCTCCCATTAAAGGGTTACATAATCTCAAAATCCCAGGTCGTCTAACCTTTGTTACATCATTTGCGGAAAACATAACATAATAATAATAATAATTAAGTCTCGTTACATAAACATTAAAGAATAAATGTGAATTATTCTTCATCACTTGTTCATCTTGCCTTGGCCCTTGCTAGTGGATAACTCATCAGATTTCTCAAGTTTAGCAGCAATGTTTTATGAAAGAGTGAGCAAATAATTGCCCCCAAGAATAAAAATAGCAATAATAGCATGGGAGTTATCAATGAATATTAAATATTATATCTTTTTCGAACAATAAAAAACTAGGCTTTTGAATCAAGATTTGAAAACAAGATCAAAAGTACATCTGAGGGCCACAAGACCATAAACTATGTCCTAGGTTAACAAGTATCTCTACCGTAACCTTTAACAGTTCTATAAACTATATGGACCTTTCTTCTCGTACTCCAAGGGATCAACCCCTTTGTACAATGTATTGTGCAGAAACATCTTCACACTATTGCATAATATAATCCCCTATAATAGGGGTGTTCATCTCTGCTTTGACATTAGAGTCCACCCCAAAGGAAGTTTAGTTTGGATTAGCTTCAAGGGTAATTTAGATTCTAGAATGTTCATCAACTAAAGATTAGTTGAATCAATAAAGGGTCACTAGTTAACTAAAAGTTCGGTACAATAATGTAAGATTATACAATGACATTGGTGATCAAGGATCGAACAACAATTATTTGTCATTGAATAAACATTTTATAACAAGATAATGATTTCAATAAAATTATAGAATTTGAATAATCAAAGAAATCTCGCTTGGAACGAAGAAGCAAAGACTAATTAAATTGCTTAATTAAAGAGATAATTTAAGAAACTTTCATAATAATAACAAGTTAGGGATATGAACTTGCTCAATAAAAGATTAAGGTTAGGGAACTTGCCTCGTGTATTAGCTGAACAAGTATAACTCGTTCTCTAATTATCCTATACATATCATTTAAAGTCACCATCCATTAGTTACTTTAATACCGATGTCATTAGTTTACTTTTCATTATAGTCAAGACCTCAATCCTTATCTTTAATATGATTATACTAACCACATGAATTTGAAATCATAACATAAGGTTTAACACCTAAACAACAACACAAAGCCTCACGAATGCCAAGTTTAAGTTTCATATACTTTACTAATCATAACTTATAATCATCGTCATTCGTGGTTACAACATGTTAATACATCCTATAACATGTTTTACATTTCACCATTATCTTTTAACAAGGTTATATAAACCCTCCTAAAAGTTATATAATTCAAATCTCAAATCTGGCCCATTCTGCTAACTGGCGTTGCGGCACCACCATTTGAACTGGAAATTGGCGCAGCGGCGCAATGTAGGCGCTTTGGCTCCATAATAACACCTAGAATTGGCGCTGCAGCTCTGCTCAGGCACTGCGGCGCTTTGATTACCCACAAAATAGGAGCTACGATGCCTCGACACAGAAATAGACTCTGCTGGTTTGCTAAGAACACAAAACAAAGCCTAAAAAATCAAAAACTTCACTCAAACAATAAATTACACATACCCAGATAATATAGACTTCATAGAATCATAACCCAACGTACATAACCTGGTTTTAACAACATAAATTACTTAAATAACCAAATTTAGAAGGATTATAACCAAAGTTCATGCTATTTCACATGTTTTGACATATTTAGCGAATTCAACCATTATGAATCTGTTTCTCTACCAAATTAGTTCATACAACTTGCATTATTTTCATTTATTAATGTATTAACAACATACAACATCAATTTTTAGATTATATCAAGAATTAACTATCAATTTTAGTTTCAAAGTAAGCTATAAGGTATATATTTCACTGTAAACTCAATTTCGTCATGTTTAACATATTTTCATGAATTTGTTATATCAAAATCATTTATAAATGCTATAAAACGAATTAAGCATAGTTATAAACATATATAGCCAATAGTTCAATTATTCATCCACAAAAGTCCAATTTTTAGAGAACTTAAGAACTAAAACTAAGAACTTTGAAATTTAGAGAATTTACCTTTGATTTCTTGTTTAGACTAAGCAAAGATGATTAATAAGCTTGATAACACCTTCTTCTTTCTCTTGATTTTATAGACTTAGGTTCTCAAATATCCATAGTATTCTCTATTATTCTCAAGCTCTCTCTAACTCTCTGTTCTTCCTTAAGCTTATGAATAATATGTAGAAATAAAATTGACAAAGGCTTAATACGCGCAATTAAAATATCAGTTAAAACTAAGGAAAGGTTTCAGATGTTAAAAAAATATGGAGGGTCTCTAGGCCATATTTAGCTAGAACCCCAAAAAACCCTTTTAATTTATTTTAATAACTCTTTTATTATATAGTTCATTTATCACACCTTTAAAACAAATTAATCAAATTAATCCTTGTCACATAATTATAATTTATTTAACAAATTACTAAATCTCTAATGTAATTATTAAATTAAATTAGAACACCACCATTACACAACATTGTAATTATTTAAAAATTTATTTAATTTAGCTACCTCATTAAATTAAAACTTCAAACTATAAAAATATTTAACATTAATTTAATTAATATATCATACTTAACTAAATCACTCCACAACAATTTCCATCAAGTATTTTATTTTATTCAATAAATGAATCAACTAAAATATTTATTTAATTCGATAAATATTTTTAATTATAACAAAATTCTCATTCGTTACATACTTCCCTCCTTAAAAGGTTTCTGTCTCTAGAATCACAGCGCAATTAATTCATCCCTTTACATTCTCCCCCCTTAAAAAGATTTTATCCCCAAAATCGCTATATAAAGATTAAGCAAATAAATGGGATAGTTTTTCATTATCTTATCTTCGACTCTCCATGTAGCTTCTTCAGTGTTGTGGTTCCTCCAGATTACCTTAACAGAAGGTATTACCTTATTTATGATTACTTGCTCTTTCATGTCAACTATTTACATAGGAACTTCTTCGTAAGATAAATCTTTCTCAACTTGTAATGGTTCATACTCTATGACATGTTTGTAATCGAGCTTGTATGGTCGTAACACTGAAACATGGAAAACATTGTGAATGTGTTCTAATTCCAAAGGTAAAGATACCTCATACGCCACTTCTCTAACTCTTTTTAGTACCTCAAAGGGTCTAATAAACCTCGGACTCAACTTACCCTTCTTACCAAATCGGATTTTCCCCTTCGAGGGAGATACTTTCAGAAACATGAAACTTCCAACATCAAATTCTTGTTTCTAGCGATGTTGTTCTGCATATTTCTTTTGTCTATCTTGGGCAGCTAACAATCTGGTTCTTATCACCTTAACGATCTCAACAGTTTGTTGCACCAATTCTGGTCCTAGTAGTTGACGTTCACCAACTTCATCCCAGTATAACGGAGTTCTGCACTGTCGTACAATGCTTTGTAAGGCGGCATGCCTATACTTACGTGTTAAATATTATTATAAAAAAATTCGACCAATGGTAGATGGTCATCCCAATTTACCTTGAAATCTATGACACAAGCTCTTAGCATATCCTTCAATGTCTGGATTGTCCTTTCGCTCTGGCCATCGATTTACGGATCGTACGCCGTGCTCATTCTCAATTGCATTCCCATGCGTTCTTTTAACTTTTTCCAAAAATTGGGGGTGAAACAAGGATCTTGATCTGATACAATTGACATAGGAACTCCATGCCTTGAAATAATTTCCTTGACATATAACCTTGCCAACTAATCTAAATTAAATCTAATCTTGATATGCAAGAAATATGCTGATGTCGGTCCACAACAACCCATATTGCATCATAACCCTTCTGAGTCATTGGAAGACCTACCACAAAATCTATCGTGATATGCTCCCACTTCCATTCTGGTATCTCCAATGGTTATAACAACTCATTTGGTCTCTGATGTTCCGCTTTAACCTTTTGATATGTCAAACACTTTGCAACACACTTAACAACGTTTCTTTTCATATTCGGCCACCAGAAATGTTGTCGAAGATCCTGGTACATTTTTTTACTCCCTGGGTGAATCAAATATCTTGAGCTATGAGCCTCACTCAAAATTTCCTCTTTAACCTCTGGTACTGGCAGAACCCAAATTCTTCTCTCGAACCTTAGCAAACCTTCGGTATCGATTTTGAATTTCAATTCTTCACCTTTAAACACCCTTTTACATATTTTCTCACACTCCTCATCCTGGAGCTGCGCTTCCTTCACTTTATCCACAGATGTTGAATGGGTCTCCATCTGGAATAATTTTTCATCCGATTCCTTTGGATATTTAACTTTCAACTCCAACTTGGCTATTTCAGCATCAGATTCTCCTGAGCAGTTGACAAAGACAACTTCTTTTGACCCATTCTGCTCAATGTGTTTGTAACCACATTCTCTTTACTCGGATGGTAAAAGATTTCACAATCATAGTATTTAATTATTTCCAACCATCTTCTCTAACGCATATTCAAATCCATCTGTGTAAAAATATACTTCAAACTCTTATGGTTTGTGTATATCTCACACTTCTCTCCATAGAGATAGTGCCTCCAAATCTTCAGAGAAAACACTACTGCAGCCAACCTTAAATCATGGGTTGGATACACTTTTTCATAATCCTTCAATTGACTCGATGCATACGCAATGACCTTGTCGTTCTGCATAAGCACACAACCTAGTCCCTTGTGCGATGCAGCACTATATACCACAAAATTCTCTGTATTATGTGGCAGCGATAACACAGGTGTCATGCTTAATTTTCTCCTCAACACTTGAACTTTCTTCGCATTTCTCCGTCCAAACTTACTTCAGTGCCTTCTTTGTTAAATTCGTCAGCGGAGTGACGATTTTGGAAAAAATCTTGTATAAATCTTCTGTAATAACCAACTAAACCTAAGAAACTCCTTACTTTCGATGGGGTCTTCGGCTGATCCCAATTTATCACATCATCAACCTTTGATGGATCTACCGAAATTCTGTTCTCGTCAATCACATGTCCAAGAAATTGCACACGCTCAAGCAAGAATTCGCATTTTGAGAACTTTGTGTACAACTTCTCCCTTCGTAACGATTCCAACGTCATCCTCAAATGTTCAGTATACTCCTCCTTGGTTTTGGAATAAACCAAAATGTCATCAATGAACACCACAATAAATTTATCCAAAAATATTTTAAATACCCTGTTCATCAAATCCATGAACACTGCAGGTGCATTGGTTAAACCAAATGACATTACCAAAAACTCGTAATGACCATATCGAGTTCTGAATGCCGTCTTTGGTACATCTTCCTTCCTCACCTTCAACTGATGATATCCACTTCCCAAATTTATTTTTGAGAAGTATCTAACTCCCTTCAACTGATCAAACAAGTCATTGATCCTTGGTAAGAAATATTTATTCTTAATCGTGACCTTGTTCAACTCTCTATAATCAATGCAGAGAAGCATTGATCTGTCTTTTTTCTTAACAAATAACACCGGTACTCCCCACGATAATACACTCGGTTGGATATACTTCTTGTCCAATATCTCTTGTAATTGCACCATCAATTCTTTCATCTTCACCAGAACAATTCAGTATGGGGCTTTAGATATCGGGGCAGTCCTTAATGCTAAATCAATCACGAACTCAATTTTTGTATCAGGCAGAAGTCCTGACAAATCGTTCAAAAACACGTCTGCAAAATCCTTAACGACTGATATCTCCTCCAGTTTTGTACCCTTCTTCTGAGTATCAACTATATAGGCTAATTATCCTATACATCCTTATCTTAACAATTTCTTAGCCTGCATCATCGTCAGACAACTCACTACCATAAAATACTACCTTTGACGGAGTCATAAGGTTTACACACTTCTTTTGCCAATCAATTACTGCCCCATAATTGAATAACCAATCCATTCCCAAAATAACATCAAATTCCCCAAGTTTAATCGGGATTAAATCTACTATAATCAAATGTCCCTCAATATCTACGCGACAGTTCTTGTGTACAAACCTAACAGGAATCACTTTTCTATTTGCAATCTCTAAGTTCAAAGGGTAATCTAATTTTTCCTTAGGCAAATCTAAATTCTTAGCAAAATCATTGGATATAAACGAACAAGTGGCACCCGAATAAAATAATACATAAACATTTATATTATTGATCGGAATAATACCTAACACCACATCCTATGACTGCACAACATCTTACACGGTCATGTTGACCGTTTAGGTGGTGGGTTGATTCGATAGCGCATGTGACGCCCCCAAATTAGGGTATCTTCCAACCTGACATATGGTGCTCCACTGTACTAACATCAATACAACCCTTCCATTGAAATACAACAAAATGAATGTAATTACTATCTTCTTATTACAAACAAAGTACAAATCCTTCCTAGGTTTATAAACCGGTTACATCGTTCATTGTTCATAATGTATAATACATACAAACTTACTAAACTATTACACAATGCCTAAGCATCCATCTTAGCTTTGCCCTTATCTCTATTGGCATTCACAGTATGTTCATCCTTAACTGCAGTTATATAATTCACGCAAGAAGTAAGCATGACAGCTCAGCAAGTTTTAACAAAGGATAACAGTAATGCCACATTCGTGAATTATATAATAATTCCGACATAACTGAACAATAGTTATGAAGTATTATGAATCAATAATACTTTAACAGCTCATAACATCAATTCCCAAAGTATAGAATAGATTAGGAATTCTGAACCGGTCGATAGACCATGAACAATAACTTTCAGTTTTCATACTTGAAAAGGAGTCCACAACACTAAGGTCGTTCATCCGATAACTTACGAGCACTTCTAGGTGATTAGCCTATAGTACTCTATGTTGATCAACAATCATTCATTAAACGTATTTACGTTTAATATTTTTGGCAAACTCGCATGCCCATCGAATAATCGATGAAAAATACTTTTGTTTGTTCATAAACAAACCTTACCTTCACATCCGTACCAATCACTTGGCATAGGATAGCGTTAACATTTTTATATAGAAAGATATGAATCATAATCAATCTATGTATTACGAATAGTCTAGCCGAATTAAAATCTGGCATCGACCCTTTCTTTAAAATAAGTCTTGCAATTCAGTTTAACGAATCACATAAAACTTGACTAATATGGAAGTTAGACAAGCGTTAATAAACTTGGCTCTCAGCGTCTTCAAATAATTTTATCGACTGACTACAGCCTTTACAGAATGTACATGATATATTCACATAGCACACTATAATTAGCTATCAAACAACTATTCACATTGCTTCTACAAGCTTCTTTCTCTTTAAAGTCTTAGTTAACTTAATAACTTTATTAAAGTCAACATGACTTATTACCCTTTGTCCTGGTTTGTTAATTAACTAACGTTATTAACCGGACTCGGACATAGTTGATAAAGTATCAACTTTGTTCATCGTTCATAATTTATTAACATGCATTCAGCTCCTAAGTTCAATACCATATACCTGAGTATAGGTAGTATAGGAATAGCTTTAATACACTTATGAAGTGTACAAACATTACCCCTTTAGGTTCCTGAACAAATGAAGTTCAAAACCTAAGTCACTAACAACATTCTTGAATCCTCGCCTTTCATGGTAGCAGGCCTATATAAAGACTAGATCGCGCATGCGATGCCGATTAGCGATGTCTCGGGCCTCGGCCATGGCGCTACTGGCGTAGAAACGAGAACCTGCGACTCGGCTTTTAACACTATGTTTGGCGCCGCGGCGCCAGACCTCAGTACCAGATTCCAACAAAATTTGAAAAACTTTATGAAATTCCCGGGGCCATAACTTCTTCGTTATAAGCCCGATTTGGTCCGTTCAAAAGCCTACACGTCATAAATAACATTATCTACGCGTTCATTTAAGAATTTGACACTTTTAAATCTGATAACTCAAAATTCACAATTGAGTTCATTTTTAGACGTTCGTAAACGTTAAAGAGCGTTCAATGCTCGTTTTCTTCGTTTTAAGTCAGAATCCGACGATTCTCGAACCCACAACTCTTAATCACCGTATCTCACGTGTTGACATTGAAAACCCACATTTTCAAGTCTCACGGTAACTTTTAACCTCTAATCCAGAATTCAACGTTTTCGACGTTTAACGTCTAATTACGTAAAATTCGCTATAACTTCGTTACTAGTGTTCTCTAAGCCAAATCACATGGAATACTCCATGGATTTCATATTTGCATCCTAACCAAATAAGATGCATATATTAACGTATTGATGGAGTTCAATCGTTTATCAACGATCGATCTCAACAAATAATATTTTCATGGTTCGAAACTATATTAAACCTTATGATTCTTATAATCTCATGAATTGTAGAGATTGAATCTATGATAAGTCATCATTAATTTCCTATACAAGACATATACCACCCATCTATGATTCCTCAAGATAAAAGAAAAAATTAAAAAGAGATGGAGATGAAAGGTAAGGATTATACCTTAAGAATCCTTGTGAAACTCTCTTAGAAAACTAGAAGATCAAGCTTCCAAAGTGTATGTTTTATAAGTCTAGCTCTCTTTCTCTCTCAATTAATCTAGGTTGGCAAATTTCAAAACTCCAAAATGAATCAACCTAGCTTTCTATTTATAGGAAATGAGAATGGAGGGTAATTTGGACAATGAACCATCACCTCCTTACTATTAACTCTTGGTCACCAAGTAAAATACTTGGTGACCAAGCCTTATGCTTGGCTTCCACACCAAGTAGCCGTCCCACCACTTGTAAAGTGACATCCCATGGGTTGCCCTATGGGTTTTACCCATTCGGTGACCCACCGGATCGATCCACGGTTCATTTTTAATGAATTAGGCTTAACTAAATAAACATTGGGCCTTGACTTAGGCTCAACTCACTAATCTCCTTGGGCTTGGTCATTTAATATTTGGACTAATAGAAATCCAACTCGAATGAGTCATTCATTAAGACTTAATCTTAATCCTATAATACGAATCGTATTCTACACGTACAATTCACGTATTCTTTCCGTATACTACCCGTACAATAATCGTATTGTACTTCGTATTTACTCAACGTATTATACATAGATACTAAATAGTATCATACTTGTATGACACTCACATTAACCTTAACATAATTCCTTCTACGCATATTATTTCCTTCTCGGAAATCAATATACTCAACCCTTAGGGTTTAAGTTTGCAGGAGAAAACTGTGTTTGCCATAAATGAAATATTATCAGATATTCCAGCTAATCTCAATATTATAACATTACGCATTTCTTGGAATTTCAAAATAATTCCCCGAACAGAAACAGATGAATAGTGTTTTTATGCAAAATTTTTCGGAAAATAATTATTTTCGTCTTGGAAATTCCAAACAAATAATTCTAGCACGTAGCCAGATTACTAACCACGTTAGCACATTCTAGGTCATAGAACGACCTTCACATAGCTTACTCACATAATAAATCAATTAAATTCATTTAATTCACATAATCAAGTAAAAATTTAATTGTCATAAAAATACAATTTTCTCGGGCGTTACATTCTCTTCCCCTTATAAGGATTCTGTCCCCAGAATCTTAGCTTACATTATATAAACAAATGAGGAAAATCTTCCTTCATTTTACTCTTGAGCTTCCACGTTGCTTCTTCAGCATTGTGGTTTCTCCATAACACCTTCACTGAAGGTATTACCTTATTTCTTAAAACTTGTTCTTTCCTATCAATAATTTGAACTGGAAGTTCCTCGTAGGACAAGTCTTTCTCTATCTGAATAGATTCATACTCTATTACGTGTTTATAGTCCGGTTTATAAGGACGCAACGTTCCATCTCAGGAGGTAAAGCCACTTCATAAGCTACCTCTCCTACTCTTCTTAAAATCTCAAAAGGTCCTACAAACCTTGGACTTAACTTCCCTTTCTTCCCAAAATGTATCTTCCCCTTCCAAGGCAATACTTTTAGAAAAACAAAGGATCCTACATCGAATTCTCTATTTTCTTTGTGAGGATCTGCATACTTCTTCTGCCTATCTTGAGCAACAACTAATCGAGTACGTATTAACTTTACCATGTCCGCCGTCTGCTGTACCATCTCAGGTCCCAACATCCGACGTTCACCCACCTCATCCCAACACAATGGAGTTTGGTACTTCCTTCCATACAACGTTTCGTAAGGTGGCATGCCTATACTAGCGTGAAAACTATTGTTGTACGAAAATTCCACCAACGGCAGATATTCGTCCCAACTCCCTTTAAAATCCATAACGCGAGATCTTAACATATCTTCTAACATTTGAATTGTCCTCTCACTCTGACCATCCGTCTGAGGATGATACACCGTACTCAATCTTAACTGCGTTCCCATTTGCTCTTGCAAACTCTTCCAAAAGTTTGATGTGAATCGTGGATCACGATCTGATACGGTCGAAATAGGTACTCCATGTCTGGAAATAATTTCCTTGATATACAGCTTAGCTAACTGATCCAAGTTATACTTAACTCCTATTAGTAGAAAATGAGCCGATTTCGTCAATCGATTCACTATCACCCAAATAGCATCGTATCCTTTTTTGGTTGTCGGAAGTCCCACCACAAAGTCCATCGTGATGTGCTCCCACTTCCACTCTGGAATTTCTAACGGTTGCAACAACCCGCTAGGTCGTTGGTGTTCAGCCTTAACTTTTTGACAAGTTAAGCACCTACTAACGTATTCTGCTATCTCCCTCTTCATGTTTGGCCACCAAAAGTTCTGACGAATGTCTTGATACATCTTCGTACTATCGGGATGTATCGAGTACCTCGAACTATGAGCCTCCATCATTATTTCCTCCTTTAATTCGGGATCATTCGGAACCCAAATTCTTCCTTCAAAACGAAATAATCCCTCCTTATCGTGGTTATACTTAGTTTTCCCTTCCTCTTCGACCCTCTTCTGAATCTGCTGGCATTCCTCATTACTCAATTGTACTCCCCTAACCCGTTCCACTATGGTCGGTTGGGTTTCCATGGAAAATAACATTTCCCCCGCTTCTTCTGGTAACTTAACTTCTAGCTCCATCCTTGCCATCGTTGTTATCAACTAATTCTGAGTTGTTAACATTGACAGTTTCTCTCTACCCTTCCTACTTAACGTATCGGCTACTACATTTGCTTTCCCTGGATGATATAAATTATCACAGTCGTAATCTTTGATTAATTCTAACCACCTTCTTTGCCTCATGTTTAACTCCTTCTGTGTGAAGATATATTTCAGACTTTTGTGGTCCGTGTATATCTCACACTTCTCACCATAAAGATAATGCCTCCATATCTTTAAGGCAAAAACAACAGCTGCCAATTCCAGATCATGAGTGGGATAGACCTTCTCATAATCCTTCAATTGACGTGACGCATACGCAATGACTTTGCCATGCTACATGAGCACACCACCCAGTCCTTTATGCGAAGCATCTCTATACACTACAAAGTTCCCTGTATCGTCGGGTAAAGACAATACAGGTGCCTCACTTAATCTCTTCTTCAACTCCTGAAAACTGTTCTCACATTTTTTAGTCCACACATACTTCACTGACTTTCTTATCAGATTTGTCAATGGAGTAGCTATTTTAGAAAAGTCCGGAATGAACATTCTATAGTATCCCACTAACCCTAAAAAACTCCGAACCTCAGTTGGCGTTTTCAGTTGTTCCCATTCATTAAATGCTTCTACTTTTGTCGGATCTACGGAAATGCCATCCTTATCAATAACATGCCCTAGAAACTACACTCGCTCAAGCCAAAATTCATACTTTGTGAATTTCGCATACAACTTCTCCTTCCTTAGTGTTTCCAACACTATTCTTAAATGTTCTGCATGATCTTCTGACGTCTTAGAATAGACTAGAACATCATCAATGAACACTACTACGAACTTGTCCAAATATTGTTTGAACACTCTGTTCATCATATCCATAAATACGGCTGGCGCATTAGTCAACCCAAACGACATTACCAAAAACTCGTAATGACCATAACGAGTTCTAAACGTCGTCTTAGGTACATCCTCCTTCCTCACCTTTAGCGATGATACCCGATGCATAAATCTATCTTAGAAAATACTTTGCCCTCTCTCGGTGATCAAATAGATCATCGATTCTGGGCAACGGGTATTTATTCTTAATCGTCAACTTGTTCAACTCTCAATAGTCAATACAAAGTCTTAACGACCCATCCTTCTTCTTTACAAACAACACTGGTGCTCCCCAAGGAGACACACTCGGTTGAATGTACTTCCTATCTAATAGTTCTTATAATTGAACCATTAACTCCTTCATCTCAACTGGCGCCATCCGATATGGTGCCCTTGAAACTGGTGTCATTCCCGGTAACAGATCAATTACAAACTCTACCTCCCTATCCGGTGGAATACCCAGTAACTCCTCCGAAAATACATCCGCGAACTCTTGCACTATAGGTATCTGGTCCAAGGATGTTCCCACTCTTTGGGTATCCACAATGTGGCACAGATAACCTACACACCCTTTTCACAACATCTTCCTTGCTTGTGTCATAGACAGATAACAAGAGCGTCTCGGTGATTTACTACCGAAGAACACTACCTTGGTTTTCTTAGAAAGTCGAAGGTTTACACTTTTCTTATGGAAATCTATTATCGCCTTATGGTTAATCAACCAGTCCATACCAAGAATTACATCGAATTCTTTTAACCTTATCGGTACCAAATCTACCGATAACTTATTCCCTCTAATTTCTATGCAACAATCCTTATGAATATGTTCAATGGGGATTATCTCTTCGTTTGCTACCTTAAAATCTAAAGGTATAGGTAACTTCTCAGGGATTAAACCTAATCGCTTAGCAAATTCACATGCTATAAAAGAACAAGTAGTACTCGAGTCAAATAACACATAAGCATTTATCTTATTGGTAGGAATGATACCGCTACCACATCCGTTGATGCAACCGCATCTTGGGCGATTATATTAAAGCGTCTGAGTGAGGTCTACCCACCGATGGTGTTGGTCCAGTAATGGCTAATTTACCACTACCATAACTCTTATTCCCCTCTAAACCCTTCTTCGGGCAATTTCTTGCCATGTGATCCACTGATCCATAAACAAAACATCCCTGGTTCTTCTTAGGGTTAGGATAGTTGGGTGACAAATGCCCCTCCTGCCCACAGTTGTAGCATACTGCTTTCCCCTTGAAACAGACTCCCATGTGAGGCTTTTCGCATGTCTTATATGCTTCCATCCTCCGTTTGGGATCTCCCTGCTTTACCCCGGTATTCCCAAGGTTAAAATTCTTTCTCTTTGGCAAGTTACCACTTTCGCTGGCAACTTCGGCCTTACTACCTCCCTCTAACTTCCTCTTGATCTTTCGCTCTTCATGGCACTGAGACAATGCCTCACCACAACCTTCAGCTATTATCGCCTTTTCTAGAATGGTCTCGTAGGAAGAACTCTGGAAAACCGATATCCTACTGTAGAGCCAGGGTTTTAAGCCCTGCTCAAACATGCGCACCTTTCTCTCCTCTGTATCCCCTGGTGTGGAGCAAATCTCGCCATTTCGTTAAACTTGGCGGCATACTGGGGAACCGTCATAGCCCCCTGCTTAAGTTCTAGGAACTTAATTTCCATCCTACCCTGCATGCTAGTAGGGAAATAGTTTTTGAAGAAGACCTTCTTAAACTATTCCCACGTAACAGCCTCTATCCTAGCCCCACCCTGGTGAGCCTCCCACCAGTAGTTGGCTTCCCCCTTCATCATGTAAGTCACAAAAGAAGTCTTTTGCGCCTCACTTACGTTTGTTATCACAAACTCCTTCTCAATCTCTCTTACCCACGTCCGGGCTTCTAACGGGTCCGTCGTTCCTCGGAACTCGGGAGGACCCACACTTTTAAAGTCCTTAAAGGTAGTTGTTCTTCCTACCCCAGGAACTACAGAATCCCCCCCACTTGGTTAAATGCAGCCGTTAATAAATTAACGAACTCTTGCATAGGGTTATTAGGACCCCCCCCCCCCTGATTCTCATTATGAGACTCAACCTCTTGGTTACGTTGTCTCCTTCTCGGCGGCATAATTCTAATTAAATAAATAAAGCTTCGTTATTATCTATTTAACTACTCGGTTATCATTCTCAATCAATAACAACCATTCATACCACAACAAGAACATTTAATAACAACTTCATTATATAAATATGCTTTCATAGTCAAAACTATTTACATCATGTTCCCTTAGCCAAAAGCTATTACATACTATCCCGCGATTGCCTTCTACAAAAATTAGGATTTACAAAAAGACTACCCTTTAATTATACAAAAGAGGGCTTTACGTCACTACCACCATATACAAAAAGATCTAACGATCTACTAACACTGTTGAACGGCATTCTCATATTTCTGATTTGCCAGAATCGACATTATATCTAGACTTATGGTATGTCGAGTCTTCCCTGACTCATTAGAATAACAAGCAATTTTCAGCTTGAAATCCTCATGAGCGCATTCGTGGATGTATGGCATCCTAGCTATCTTCTGGTCTTTCTCAACCTGTTTCTTTTGTAGCTTAAGGACCCCATCCTTATAGTCACGAGCCTTATCAGTCATAAGCACTTTCTCCTCATGCTCTGACTCAAAGTCTGCCTCTACAGATTTGTTGATCGATTTCGCAATCAATGAATACGTGCAAGTATACACGATAAACAAGTAATAAAGTGAAAGTAGAGTATCGTTCCCACGAGGAATTATTTAATAAAAATTACCAAATACTAACTCTTAACCAAATCAATTTTATTTAAACAACCAATAATTATGATTTCTAGATTTAAGAAAACTAAATTAAACAAAACAAAAAGATTATTCTAAAAGAAAGCAAATAAACAACTAAGAATTGATGGAATTCATATAAATAAGAATTAAGACTCCAATATCCCCAATTATGAATTATAAATCAATTATTCAGCTATTCCAATTATTATGTTTACTGAATTGTTAATAGGAATTCTCAAATGCCAAAAGCCCTTTCTCAAGTGATCCTTTGCCTTCTATTTAATCCAAGTTAATTTTGCTATATCCATATGCAAAACAATTGAATTAAACTCACTACAATCCCAATTCCTTATGTGTTACATGCGGCAAATAGATATTCTCATTCTATTCACAAACCTAATTATTCACTGTGCAAATAATTAAGTCACATGATATCATGCCCAGTTCTAACCCTAGAATTCCTTTCCCAATTCCTTCTAGAGTAACAAGATAATTACTGATCAGATAATTAATCAATAAGCATAAGGCAAGATAAACAACTCACTTTGACACAAATAATTAGAATAAATCGAATAACTAATTAATAGCCATAAAAGGTTCAATTGAAATCTTAATAAAAGAGTTAGTTCATAATTAATGAATTAAAACCAAGAATCCACTGGTTGAATAGACATTAAAAGATAAAAGTATGATAAGAGAAGAGAATAGAATCTGTTGTAAGCAAATCTGATGCTCCCCTCTTGCTCTTGCTCTTGCTCTTGATCTTCAGTGTTCTTCAATTTGCTTCAATCTCCAATGGCTAATTAAGAACTAGGGTTTAGATTCTAATTTAATGGAGTGTTTAATCTATGTAATCTCCCTTTATTTTATGACTTACATCATGTATTTATAGGTTACAAGTCCAATATTTAGCTTAGGAACAAACCCAATCCAATTTGGAGTCAAAAAGATGTCAAAATTCACTCAAAAACGCGTCCAGGCCATCACCAAACCCTTCCCCAACGCCCCAGCGCTGGGCTTGACGCTCAAACATCGCTTCCTCCCGGCCCAAATACCTGGCATAGGTAAAAATGGCGCCGGTGGCTGGCACATGTTTCGACATTTTCTCGCTCGCTCGGCGTCCTTTGGGAAAATGGCCATAACTTCTTCGTTCGAACTCCGATTTTGATGATTCAAGATGATCCAGAAATAGGAGAAGTAGATCTACAACTTTAATTCTTTGAGGTTTTCGAAATAAGTTGCAGAGAAATACTCAAATTGGCTCTAAAGTGACTATTGTGTAAATGGCAAGCTGAAAACGCGAATCTAGCCACCCCGAACGTCAATCCAAGTAACTTTTATCCCAATTCCTACAAAACAACATAAAACATGCATGAATAGACACAAACACTTAAAAACTATTCTAAAAGACTTGAGAACAACAATAAATTAAGCCCAAATGTATCAAATTCATGTTTATAAAACTCACTCATCAAGATTCCTTCGACTTATAAAGGGCAATTATCTCCTCAATCTGAGTCTCTACTACTGTGCGCAGATGCACATTCCTATCCAACACAGACAGATACAATGCTCTCATTGCACCCGGAGGTGTTAGCTCCTGAGTAGGCACCACCGTATTAACCGATGTCACCTCCATTTCCTCCTCCACGTCTAGCATCTTGTTAAGGTATGATGTTAAACCCATAGTCTCCTCAGAGTATTCCTCCTCAGAGATGTACTCCTCAATGTCTGAGTCATCTAGTACAACTATTGGTACCTCCGCAACTGACATTGGTACTATCTCAACTTGATTCACTGAATTCTCACTTATCATTTCCACGTTTCTAAACATCAATCTATCAGTTGACATCTACAAACACATAACACATTGATTAGTACATAATACACAATAGTATAAGCACAAATCACATTTAATATCTTTAAGATTAATTTCCATCTTTTAATACTTTCGATACTAAGTTATCTTAATACCTTATTAATTCAATGGACTTGAATTTCATTCCTCGAACTTTACCTTCCTTACTTATTAAGATTATTCCCCAAGGTTTCCTTAAGTTTTATAATCTAAGGCTTTGATACCAACTCGTGGCCCCAAATCCAGGGTATCTTCTAACTTGGACATATGGTGCTCCAATTGTCATTAACATCCATAAAATCATTCCATTGAAATACAACAAAATGAATGTAATTACTATCTTCTTATTACAATCAAAGTAAAAATCCTTCCTAGGTTTATAAACCGGTTACATCGTTCATTATTCATAATGTATAATACATACAAACTTACTAAACTATTACACAATGCCTAAGCATCCATCTTAGATTTGCCCTTATCTCTCTTGGCATTCACAGTATGTTCATCCTTAACTGCAGTTATATAATTCACGCAAGAAGTGAGCATGACAGCTCAGCAAGTTTTAACAAAGGATAACAGTAATACCACATTCGTGAATTATATAAAAATTCTGACATAACTGAACAATAGTTATGAAGTATTATGAATCACTAATACTTTAACAGCTCATAACATCAATTCCCAAAGTATAGAATAGATTAGGAATTACAAATTACGATAGACCATGAACGAGAACTTCGGTTTTCATACTTGAAAAGGAGTCCACAACACTAAGGTCGTTTCATCCGATAACTTACGAGCACTTCTAGGTGATCACCTATAGTACTTTATGTTGATCAACACTCATTCATTAAACGTATTTACGTTTAATATTTTTGGCAAAGTCGCGTGCCCATCGAATAATTGATGAAAAATATTTTTGTTTGCTCATAGACAAACCTTACCTTCACATCCGTACCAATCACTTGGCATAGGATAGCATTAACATTTCTATATAGAAAGATATGAATCATAATCAATCTATATATTACGAATAGTCTAGCCGAATTAAAATCTGGCATCGACCCTTTTTTTAAAACAAGTCTTGCAAATCAGTTCAATGAATCACATAAAACTTGGTTAACATAGAAGTTAGACAAGGGTTAAGAAAACTTGCCTCTCAGCGTCTTCAAATAATTTAATCGACTGACCACAGCCTTTAGAGAATCTACATGATATATTCACATAGCACACTATAATTAGCTATCAAAGAACTGATCACATTGCTTCTACAAGCTTCTTTCTCTTCTAAGTCTTAGTTAACTTAATAACTTTATTAAAGTCAACATGACTTATTACCCTTTGTCCTGGTTTGTTAATTAACTAACGTTATTAACCAGACTCGGACATAGTTGATAAAGTATCAACTTTGTTCATCGTTCATAACTTATTAACATGCATTCAGCTCCTAAGTTAAATATCATATACCTGAGTATAGGTAGTATAGGAATAGCTTTAATACACTTATGAAGTGTACAAACATTACCCATTTAGGTTCCTGAACAAATAAAGTTCAAAACTTAAGTCACTAACAACATTCTTGAACTCGCATGCTGCTATGACCTATCTATGAAGATTAGATCGGGCTGTGTGGCGCCAGATTAGCGATGTTCTGGCCTCGATCGCTGTTGCGGTGTCTTGAAGTGTGCTTGGTGGTGGTGCGGCTTTTAATTATTATATAATCAGCGGTGGCATGGCTGAACCTCAACTCTGATTACAACAAATTTTGAAAAACTTTGTAAAATTCCCAGGGCCATAACTTCTTCGTTATAAGCCCGATTTGGTCCGTTCAAAAGCCTACACATCATAAATAACATAATCTACGTATTCATATAAGAATTTGACACTTTCAAATCCGATAACTCAAAATTCACAATTGAGTTCATTTTTAGACGTTCGTAAACGTTAAAGAGCGTTCAATGCTTTTAAGTCAGAATCCGACGATTATCGAACCAACTCTTAATCACCCTATCTCACGTGTTGACATTGAAAACCCATGTTTTCAAGTCTCACGGTAAATTTTAACCTCTAATCCGGAATTCAACGTTTTTGACGTTTAATGTCTAATTACGTAAAATTTGCCATAACTTCGTTACTAGGGTTCTCTAAGCCAAATCACATGTAATACTCCATGGATTTCATATCTACATCCTAACCAAACAAGATGCATATATTAATGTATTGATGGAGTTCAATCATTTGTCAACGATCGATCTCAACAAACAATATTTTTATGGTTCGAAACTATATTAAACCTTATGATTCTTATAATCTCATGACTTGTAGAGATTGAATCTATGATAATTCATCATTAATCTCCTATACAAGACATATACCACCCATCTATGATTCTTCAAGATAAAAGAAAAATCAAAAAGAGATGGAGATGAAAGGTAAGGATTATACCTTAAGAATCCTTGTGAAACTCTCTTGGAAAACAAGAAGATCAAGCTTCCAAAGTGTATGTTTTATAAGTCTAGCTCTCTTTTATAAGTCTAGCTCTCTTTCTCTTTCAATTAATCTAGGTTGGCAAATTTCAAAACTCCAAAATGAATCAACCTAGCTTTCTATTTATAGGAAATGAGAATGGAGGGTAATTTGGACAATGAACCATCACCTCCTTACTATTCACTCTTGGTCGCCAAGTAAAATACTTGGTGACCAAGCCTTATGCTTGGCTTCCACACCAAGTAGCCGACCCACCACTTGCAAAGTGACATCCCATGGGTTGCCCTATGGGTTTTACCAATTCGGTGACCCACCGGATCGATCCACGGTTGGGTTTTAATGAATTGGGCTTAACTAAATAAACATTGGGCCTTGACTTAGGCTCAACTCACTAATCTCCTTGGGCTTGGTCATTTAATAATTGAACTAATAGAAATCCAACTCAAATGACTCATTCATTAAGACTTAATCTTAATCCTATAATACGAATCATATTCTACACGTACAATTCACGTATTCTTTCTGTATACTACCCGTATAATAATCGTATTGTACTTCATATTTACAAAACATATTATACATAGATACTAAATAGTATCATACTTGTATAACACTCGCATAAACCTTAACACAATTCCTTCTACGCATAGTATTTCCTTCTCAGAAATCAATATACTCAACCCTTAGGGTTTAAGTCTGGAGGCAAAAACTGCGTTTGCCATAAATAAAATATTATCAGATATTCCAGCTAATCTTAATATTATAACATTACACGTTTCTCGAAATTTCAAAATAATTCCCTGAACAAAAACGAATGAATAGTGTTTTTACGAAAAATTTCTCGAAAAATAATTATTTTCGTCTTGGAAATTCCAAATAAATAATTCTAGCACATAGCCAGATTACTAACCACTTAGCACATTCTAGGTCATAGAACGACCTTCACATAGCTTACTCACATAATAAATCAATTAAATTCATTTAATTCACATAATCAAGTAAAAATTTAATTGTCATAAAAATAAGATTTTCTCGGGTGTTACAGCGCATGTCCGGTGATATTTGGAGTGCCACCGTTGCTATTTCCCCTACCACCACTTGCTCTTTCTACTGCTTTCTTAGGACAATCACGAGCAAAGTGATCCTTTGACTCGCAAGTGAAACAGGCTCCCTTCTTTGGGTTGGGACAATTTGGCATAATGTGGCCTTCCTGACCATAGTTGTAGCAAACCCCTTTTCCCTTCATACACACTCCCACGTGGTTCTTTTCGCACGTAGCACAAGCCTCAATCCTCTTTTGTTAATTCTGCTACTGACTTCCAGCACTTGAATTTTCACTCTACTTTCTTTTTTGATTACCGCCACTATGGCTACCACCAGCAATCTTCTCATTTTCACTCTTCTTCTTCTTCTTCTTCTTCTTCTTTTTCTCTTGGTTATATTTGGTCAGAGCATCGCTTCCTCCTTCAGCTATAATCTCTTTTAACAACACCACTGCAAATGAGTTTAATTGGAACATAGAAACTCTGCTATACAAAAAGGGATTTAATCCCTGCTCAAATATCTTCGCCTTATGCTTGTCTGTGTTGACTTGATATGGCCCAAACCTTGTTAATTCGTTGACTTTCGTGGTATACTCAGGCACCAACATGGTTCATTGCTTCAGCTCCAAGAATTGAACCTCCATCTGGTTCTACGAGCTTAGCGGGAAATACATCTTAAAGAACATCTCTTTAAACATTTCCTAAGTTATTGTTCCCTATCCCCCTCGACACATATTTGCCTGCCATCAGTAACTAGCCTCCGACTTTAACATAAACGTTGCGAAGGTGGTCTTCTGGTCATTGTTGACCCTAGCAACGTCGAAAACTTTCTCCATCTCCATGACCCGGGTTTGGGCTTCATCTGGATTCATGGATCTTTGAATCTCTATCAGTCCCACGACTTTAAAATCTTTAAAAGTTGTGGCTTGATTTTGAGGTTGATTTTGAAATGCTCCTGTCAGTAAGGTCACCAAGTGTTGTACTGGATTAGCATTGGCATTATTGTTATTGGTAGACCCCTTGGGGGTTTGTTGACGCGGTTGACGTCTTCTTAGCGGCATTTTTTGTTTAAGATATACCCTTATTAGATCATCACTCAATTTCTTAAGCACTTAAGACTTAACTTAAACATTTTAAGATGAACACTTAACACATAACATCTTCAATAAACTCTGGTATTTTATTCATTCCCGGTTTTTTAAAACATAGAAAAGATAGCATCACTCCTATTATTTATATCAACATTTGGGATTTACATCTACTAACTCTTATAGTTATTCACATAAAATATTAGTCTTCTTATCATGATCTACTAAGATGTCGCACAGCTTCTCTGGGCTCTTCCTCCATGATACAAAACATCGTCCTATGATCCATCATGTACCACGAAAAATTTTCAAATTTCACTGGATAGTAAGAGACTCGGTCCTAGGCCTTATTAATTGTTGTATGAAAAGTGTAGTCAGTCTCATCAATCTTGGTCTTCTTTTCCCTAACCTCACCTTCAACGAGATTTGCCTTCTTAGAAGCCTTCAACCAAGCGTCTTCAGCTCTTGCTTGCTTAGCTGACTCCTTATTCAGATCATCATGTATGTTCACCATCTCAACCAATAGTTGATCTCTATGATTCTCTGTTTGAATTAGCGTCTGCTCCACATTTGTAAGATGTTCAGTGAGGTCCTCAATCATGTCATCTTTCTGCTTTAGAGAGGTCTGACGTCAACCGCGTCATGCAACTCTATGTTACGGTCATATAACTCATCATACATCTCAGCTGCAATAGATTTAGGTGGAAACTCATCGGGATCCTCTTCTTCCTCATCCTCTACCACTATCTCCTCAGGGTCCTCCTCCGGATCAAACTCATGCTCATGCTCATGCTCATACTCCTGACCCACAACTATGATCAATGGGGATGGCACCCTCTGTACCAACTGCTCCCAGACGGTATTGATGTCTCGGGGCTCCTCATCTCCAGGAACTTCGGGTTCCTCCTTTCTGACCTGGCTGGATCCTCAAATCGTTGTCATCCTGACAACAAAATATTTGAAGTTTTAATTACTACTCGATACTAATCGTGAGCACATAGGTTATTAACACATAAGCACATAAAGTCTTTTATTATTTATCTTCAATAAATTTCCTTAATTCATTCCTTAAAACTTGATAAGAGTTTATCACCACTATATTTTTGATTTTCTATAACGTTATAGCCTAAGGTTTTCCCCCACCTAAGAATCATAACCTAAATCTTTGAAACCAACTTGTGACACCCTCAAATCTGGGTACTTCAATCCCACATATTTGGTGTTCACTGTCCAATTAAATCACAACTAACTTCCCGTAAATAAACGATATAAAACTCACAAACTTAAAAAATAATACTCCCATTAAAGGGTTACATAATCTCAAAATAAATCCCAGGTCGTCTAACCTTTGTTACATCATTTGCAAAAAACATAACATAATAATAATAATTAAGTCTCGTTACATAAACATTAACAAATAAAGGTTAATTATTCTTCGTCACTTGTTCATCTTGCCTTTGCCCTTGCTAGTAGACGGCTCATCAGATTTTTCAAGTTTAGCTATAATATTTTATTCAAGAGTGAGCAAATAATTTCCCACAAGAATAACAATAGCAATAATAACATGGGATTAATCAATGAATACTGAATATTATAATCTTTTCCAAATAATAGAAAACTTGGCTTCTGAATCAAGATTTGAAAAGAAGATCAAAAGTACATCTGAGGGTCACAGAACCATGAACTATGTCCTAGGTTAGCAAGTATCTCTACCGTAACCTTCAACAGTCTTATAGACTATATGAACCTTTCTTCTCGTACTTTGGGGGATCAGTCCTTTATACAATGTATTGTGCACAAACATCTTAACGTTATTGCATAATATAATCCCCTCTAATAAGGTTGTTCATCTCAGTTTTGACATTAGAGTCTACCCCAAAGGAAGTTTTGTTTGGATTAGCTTCAAGGGTAATTTAGATTCTAGAACGTTCATAAACTAAGGATTAGTTGAATCAATAAAGGGTCTCTAGTTAACTAAAATTTTGGTACAACAATGTAAGATTGTACAATGACATTGGTGATCAAGGATCGAATAACAATTATTCATAACTGAATAAATATTTTATAACAAGATAATGCTTTTAATAAAATTATAGAATTTGAATAATCAAAGAAATCTCACTTGGAACGTAGAAGCAAAGACTAATTAACTTGCTCAATGAAAGATATGATTTAAGAAACTTGCGTATTAATAACAAGTTAGGGATAGGAAATTGCTCAATAAGAGATTAAGGTTTGAGAACTTTCCTCGTGTGTTAGCTAAACAATTATAACTCGTTCTCTAATTATCCTACACATATCATTTAAAGTCACCATCCATTAGTTACTTTAATATCGATGTCATTAGTTTACTTTTAATTATATTCAAGACCGCAATCCTTATCTTTAAATCTGATTATACTAACCACATGAATCAAAACATAAAGTTTAGCACCTTAACAACAACACAAAGCCTCACGAACGCCAAGTTTAAGTTTCATATACTTTACTAATCATAACTTATAATCATCATCATTCATGGTTACAACGTGTTAATACATCCTATAACATGTTTTACATTTCACCATTATCATTTAACAAGGTTATATAAACCCTCCTTTAAGTTTTATAATTCAAATCTCAAATTTGGGCCATTCTGCTAACTAGCATTTTGGCGCCACCATTTGAACTGGAAACCGGCGCGGTGTAGGCGCTTCGGCTCCATAATAACACCTGGAATCAGGACTGCAGCTCTACTCAGGAACTACGGCACTGAGATTTCCCACAAAATGAGCACTTCGGCACAGAAACAGACTCTGCTAGTTCGGGAAGAACATAGAACAAAGCCAAAAAAATTAAAAACTTCACTCAAATAATAAATTAGACATACCCAGATAATATAGACTTCATAGAATCATAACCGAATGTACATAACATGGTTTTAACAGTATAAATAACTTAAACAACCAAATTTAGAAGGATTAAAACCAAAGTTTGATGAGTGGGATTTATATCCGCGAATTAGATCCTCTGTGGCTTAAGACGCTGCCTGTTTTTTTGTTATTTATTTATTTTTTATATATATATATTGTTGTTATTTTTCTTAATCGTTATGTTGCAGGGCTTATTAGGTCATTTCCAACTTTAAGGGGCAAAAAGGTCAAAAATTACACCTTTGGCGCTTATAGCGTCAATGCCGAAAGCTTGAACTTATTGCTAGCACGCCTCCTCGGGTCATTAATGATGTCGACTTATATGCAGTCATTTCCAGTTCCTTTATAAATCAAGGCTGCAGCATGAGCTTCGGTCTTTTGTCTTTGACCGATGGCTACAACGCCATTCCAAGCCTTACTCTTCTTGCCACAGCGCCACCTCCGGTGCCCAGGCAGAGACTTAGTATTAATGACCTAAAAAACTGAGGATTCAACATCTTCAAACAGAAGCAGCCGCCACTATTTATTACACAGAATAGATTAGGCATTTATTAGTTTTATTAGTTTAGAAGAGATAGAAGCTGGTCTTCAAGGAAGAAAAGTCCATTGCATCCCTCACAACTCAGACTCTACACGAAGAAGAGAAGACTTGGAGCCAGAAAACTTCACACAAGGAGTTTTCTTTATCCAAATCTTTCATTCATCAGTGTATTAATGAGCATGTTGAATACTTTGAAAATGTGTATTAGTACCATAGTTATGAACTAATTCCATTTTAGGATTGGAATGTAACCTATTGTTTAGCTTAATTAACTTTATCTCATATTTATATTAATGAATCATTTTGGAATGAGTTGTTGTATTTCATGCTTATTGATTGATTGTTTGACAAAGAAATTGATTTTGATATTAATGGATATTAAAAAATGGATATTAATATCTTACCTTTAAATATAATAACACTTGTTATGACCTTACCTATGGGAATGTGTGCATAAATTGCTTAATAGGATATACATATCTCTTTTTTCCTTGTGTAGCCCTTGAGATTAAGCTTAATGACCCTATACTAGTTATTTTCACCATAGAAATATTGTTATTCATCTAGCTAGGGATGTGCATTTGACTTTTGAAAGAGGCTTTTGTGTAATTACTGTTCTCGGTTGACCATTCCGTGATTCATTTGTAATGTGGAGATTTAGGAGATTAGGCGACGTATTAGGGGAATTGTAATTCTAGATTGACTTCCTTGTACAAATCAATCTCTTATTCCTACAGTTTTTAATCATATAGCTTAACACATCATCTCTAATTACTTGTTTAGATAAGACTGTATTGAACCAATTTTAGTACTTGACTAGCACCTAACACTTTGTCTTCGTGGTCACGACACTCTACTTATCTTATATTACTTGTTGACCGCGTATGGTTGTGCGTGTTTTATCGATTACAAAATCGATCAACAAGTTTTTGGCGCTGTTGCCGGGGACTTAGTATTATTTGTTTATAAATATTAAAACTAAGGCAATACGATCTTAATTTGAACTGATATATCTGTTTAATTTTCTTCTCAGGTAGTCTCAACAGTTTATGCCACCTCGAAGGGGTCGGAATATAATACCTCTCGATCCCGAGGTAGACAGAATGTACAGACGACTGCAAAGAGAAAAAGCTTGGGACATACCTACTCCTGTTATTATGGCTGAGGAGATTCAAAAATCTTTAAGGGAGTATGTCATGCCCCATATCACAGATTTACAAGCAAGCATTCTCAAGCCCGCGATCCAAGAAAATAACTTTGAGATCAAGCCGGGAGCCATCCAAATGTGATCCAATATTTAGTTCGGTGGATTGCCAAATGATGACCTGAATGATCATTTGATCAATTTCTTAAAGATCTGCAATACGTTTAAATGCAATGGAGTGTCTGACGATGCCATCAAACTCCAACTGTTCCCATTCACTTTGAGGGACAAGACCAAGAGTTGTCTGCATTTACTTCCACCAGGCTCCATCACCACATGGGCTGACTTGGCTCAAAAGTTCATGGTGAAGTTCTTTCCCCCCGCTACAACTGCCAGGCTCCAGCATGATATACATCCTTCGTCCAATTCGAATCAGAGTCTTTGTATGACTCATGGGAACGATTCAAGGATCTTCTGAGAAGATGCCCCCACCATGGACTGCCAGAATGGCTTCGCATTTTGACATTTTATAATGGGTTATCCGGGTCTACTCGTTCGAGTATAGATGCCTCATCTGGTGGTGCCTTCATGTCTAAGCATCATGTAGAAGGATATGAATTGCTGGATACAATGGAGGCTAACACTTATCAATGGCCAAATGATAGGTAAGCCCCTAGACGAGTAGCAGGGGTATATGAGATTGACTCAGGCATAACTTTAGCGGCTAAGGTTGCAGTGCTAACAAAGAGACTTGACACTATAGGAGTGCAAGTAGTGCAAAATGTTCAAAGTGTCGCAGTGCCGTGTGAACTGTGCTCAGGAAGCCACCCAACTGATCAGTACGCCATAAGCCCTGAATTAGTCCAATTTGTTTCAAACTATAGGCGACAACAAAATGTAAATATCCCTATACATTACCATCCGGGAGTGAGAAATCATCCGAACTTCTCCTAGGGAAACACTAATAGAAACCAAGCACAACCATCTATTACCAGGCCTAAATTTTCAAAACCTCCAATTTCCAAGCTCAAAATCAATACCACCAACAACCACAGAGTTCACAGAATCAGTACCACCAAACACCATAGAGTTCTTACCAACCCCCACCTCAACAGGAAAGAAAACCTAGTTTGGAAGATCTCCTTTCACGATATATTGCCCAAATGAAACGAGGAGCAATAATCAAGAAGCCTCTATTCGAAACCTTGAAGTCCAAATGGGATAATTGGCCACTGCTTTGAACAGTCGTCCTCAAGGCACATTGTCGAGTGACATTGATGTCAACCCAAAATGGGATGGCAAGGAGCAATGCAAAGCAGTTACACTTCAGAGTGGGAGGACAATAAATGACAACGGTGGAGAGAATTCTATAGTGCAAGAGGAAGTGAATGAAAAGGAATCTAATGTGGAGCCGAGTGATGATAAGTCCGGGGGAGAGGAAAATACTCAAGATGAACCTACAATGTGACGCCCCCAAAACAGGTATACATCACCCATCTTGAGTCGCCAAATACATGGTATAAAATACAATTAAAAACTTAATTATACAACTGTTGTGTAAAATACGACAATACATATGCTGTGAGTTTTAATACAAATAATGTCATCTAGACAATATCCACACTCAATGGAGTCCTCATTACATTTATTATCACACTATTTAACAGAATAATGAGGACTACTAATGTTATCATCTGGATCGTCACTCCGTTTCCTAACTAGTCCCAGCTATATTCTCATTTCCTGAAGAGAACAATGAAAGCAAAGGGTGAGCTCAACTAGCCCGGTAAGAAATATTATGACTAAGATAATGCAGAATAAATTATCATTAGCCCTCAACAATGTTAAACTAATAGAATATAATAGACAACAAGTTTAATTGTAGCAGAACAAGCAATACATTAGAAGAGTCAGGTAGAGCATAAAATCTACTATCTTCTATGATTTAAAAAGATTTTCATCAACTTTATCACTGAGACTCAGCTTAATAAATAAACCACATCATCCCTGCACCACGGCCAAGGATATTCATGTAATCATCAATGGTCATGATTATACCGAATAATCCCTAGTCATAATCATACCAACAACTGTCCATCAATGAACTACAGGCCAATGAGAACTTTTACCACATCATTCGTCACATTACGGTCATAATTATACCGAATAGTCCCTGGTCACAATCATACCAAGTCCATCTATGCACGTAAGCCCAAGATGAATTTAATCACAATATAAGCATGAGGATGATGACAATGACATAATAATTCAATAAAACAAGTTCAAGGAAAAATTTTAAAGATTTATAATTTAATTTATCCGGAAATCAATAACGTCCAAATTGTCAACATGATACTTCTTTGTGGAGTAAAATTCAAGAATGCTCAGAAGAATATTTTTATGAAAAGATACTGGATGAAGCGCAAATATTAAGGATATTCCACTAATTTCATGGAGTATAGTAGCCAAAACTTTAACCAAATGAGTATCATAGAATATATGAAACTGCAAATAGATTTTCACCCACCATGCGGTAATCCACGTAGACAGATCATTTCCATAATTTAATAAGGAATGAATACGAAGGATCATTCACCATGCATGTGATAATCCACATAGATAGGTTATTCCAATAGAATAATAAAGAATAGAACCAGGTTATGCGTAATCCGCACAGATAGGATATTCCAACAGAATAATAGAGAATGGAATAACAGAAGAATTCACCATGCATGCGATAGACCGCACAGATAGGTTATTCCAACAGAATAATAAAGAATGGAATAACAGAAGAATTTCACCATGTATGCGGTACTTAGCATACAAAGTTATTCAACATAATAATAAAGAATGGAATAATGAAGAATTTCACCATGTATGTAGATTGCCAGCATAAACAAAGTTATTCAACATAATAATAAAGAATGGAATAACTGAAGCTTTCTTCATGAATACGAAAGAAATAATACCCCTTAACTTAGAAAGAAACTGGATACTGCAGTAGAGAGGTAGCAGACTTCTCTTCGTCTTTCTCTCTATAATTTCTCTCTATAATAATTGCTCTGTAGCTTTAGTGAATTGGTGAGAAATGAAGGAAGAATGAAATTCTATTTATAGAAAAATATAGTTTCAATAATTGCACAATTTGGGACTCGAAATATTACAGTATAATACCTTCCTCTTTTTCTTCATTTTTAATTTAGTCCTGCAAGTATTATCAAACTTGCACCACCTTCCCTAATAGTAAATAATGTGAATCAATAGTAAATCATGTGAATCAATAGTTCTAGACATGTGAAAATACGAATTACAGTATAGTACCTCCATCTATACCTCCATTTTTAACTTAGTCATGCAAGTATTATCAATCTTGCACCAACTCCCCTAATAGTAGAAGAATGTGAATCAATAGTACACACATGTGAACAAATAGTTATAATCATGTAAATTAATAGCAATTATGTGCTCATTTATCTGATTAATTACCCGATTGGTCAGTATAACTTCCAGACATCAATTAATATCGAAATAAATGTCGATTTCCACTAACACTAATAATTCCAACACAATGGAACTATCAAATTCATCTTTAATCAACACGAACTTATTCATCATTAATATTATAACTCACAATATTTAACAATCAGGTTGTTCCCAAGAAAGAGGGGGCTTTCCAATAAGGATTTCTCCTTATGGTAGCATGCAATTAGATGACCAAATCTCTCCTCGATGTAACTTCTAGACATTGTAAATATTATAATTTAATAATATGAATAACTTTGTCGTCTCAATTATTGATTTAATAATATATCATATTATGCGAGATGATATTGTGACAATAATTGAATCAATAATATGAGAGATATGATCAAAGAATTATCGTAGCAATAATTGAGTATAAGCGGGTGACTTCTCACGTAAGCATCAATAATCAATCACGTGTGCTACTATGCAACCACCACGCATATTCTTTGTACTTTTACTACTAGGGTAGTTCAACAGCTTTTAAGCAGTAACACTTTCGTAGTTATTTTTATAAAAAGATAATTACGTCATTTTCTAACTACGACAATACTTTTGTTGTGGGGTCCACCAATGATTGTGTCATCGTACGAATATTCCCTGTTAAAACGAATATTCCCCGACCAATCGAATATTATATAACCACTTGCTTACTTTGCAAAATTTATAAATATTACCCACAACTATAACATTATATCAAATCCACATCATAATATTCAAAATAATATTTTGAAAAAAATATTCTTTATTCATAAAATTTGGGGTCTTATAACCTCCCCTTCTTATGAAATTTTGTCCTTGAAATTAGGGTACGTACCTGGTATATTGAAGAGGTGAGGATATCTTGACTTCATCTCAGATTCTAACTCCCAGGTCATTTCTTCCACATCGTGGTTTCTCCACAAAACTTTGACTTGAGGTATAACCTTGGAGCGTAGAATATGATCCTTCTTATCCATGATTTTAACAGGTAACTCTTCATATGTTAAATCTTCCTCTATCTCGTCTAGTTTTAATTTAATAATGTGGTTCGGGTCTTTCACATATTTACGTAACATAGATATGCGAAAAACGTTATGAACACGAGACATACTTGGCGGTAAGGCGAGTCTATAGGCCACAGTTTCTACTCGGTCAAGGATTAAAAATGGGTCAATGAATTGAGGATTGAGCTTTCCTCTCTTTTCAAATCTCGTAACTCCTTTCCATGGAGCAACACGTAACAACACATGATCTCCAATATTGAATTCCACGTCCTTTCGATAAAAATCAGCATAACTCTTTTGTCGATCTTGTGAGGTTTTTATACGTTGTCAGATCGTTTGAATCTTTTCCGTAGTCATACGTACTAAATTTGGTCCCAACAACATTGCTTTACCCACCTCATCACAGCATACTGGAGAACGACACTTTCTTCCATACAACGCCTCAAATGGAGCCATGCCAATACTTGCTTGATATCTATTGTTGTAGGAAAACTCCACCAATGGTAAGAACTTATCCTAACTTCCCTTGAAGTCAAGGACACAGAGTGTTAATAAATCTTCAAGAGTTTGAATAGTCCTTTCTGACTGCCCATCCATTTGAGGATGATATGCCGAACTAAATCATAAATTCGTGCCCATAGCTTTTTGCAAACTAACCCAAAATCTTGAAGTGAATCTTGGGTCTCGATCAGAAACTATGGATACTGGCATACCATGCAATCTTACAATCTCGTTTATGTACATACTAGCAAGACATTCAAGTGTATAAGTTTCTTGTATCGGTAAGAAATGAGCAGACTTAGTCAATCTATCAACAATGACCCAAATCGCATCTATGCCTTGAGAAACCTTAGGAAGACCAGTAACGAAATCCATGGTAATGTGCTCCCACTTCCATTCTGGAATTTCAAGTGGTTGCAATGGACCTTTTGGCACTTGATGCTCCACCTTGACTCGTTGACAAGTTAGACACCTTGAGATAAACCCTGCTATCTCTCTCTTCATATTACTCCAACAAAATGTATGTCGAAGATCACGATACATTTTGGTACTCCCAAGATGGATTGCAAACGGTGTGTCGTGTGCCTCCATCATGATTTTATACTTCAAGTCAGAATCGTTAGGAATACAAAGTCTGGAGTTGACTCGAAGTATTCCTTCTTCATCGATTCTTGCTTCTGGAATAGCACCTTCTTGTACTTTCTTCCTCATACGTATCAGCTCCAGGTCTGTAGCTTGAGCAGCTTTAACTTTAATGATTAAAGTCGGTTCCACTCGTATATTCGCCATCATCACATGGATCCCTGGAGTCTTTAACTCTATTTCTATCCTTTCCAAGTCATACACAATGGGCCTTTGCGTTGACAATAATGCACTCGTGCCCGCATATGATCTTCTACTCAATGCGTCAGCTACTACGTTCACTTTTCCAGGATGGTATTGGATAGTGTGATCATAATCTTTTAACAACTCAAGCCATCATCGTTGTCGCATGTTAAGTTCCTTTTGAGTGAAGAAATATTTGAGGCTTTTATGATCCGTATAGATCTCCACCTTCTCTCTATACAGGTAATGCCTCCAAATCTTAAGCGCAAAAATGATTGTTGCCAACTCTAGAATATGAGTATGATAATTCCTCTCATATTCTTTGAGTTGTCGCGAGGCATAGGCTATGACTTTCCTATGTTGCATGAGAACACATCCTAACCCTTTTCCTGAAGCATCACTGTAGATGACAAATCCCTCCAAGCCAGATGTTATTCACGTAGCAGTCTTTGAAATGAGTCTCCTCTTGAGTTCTTGAAAACTCTTTTCACATTCCTCGCTCCAACCGAATTTTGTATCTTTTCGAGTCAGCTGAGTTAATGGAGTAGCAATTTAAGAAAACCCTTCTATGAATCTCCGATAATAACCAGCTAAGCCTAGAAAGCTACGTACTTCAGTCACTGACTTAGGTTACTCCCAGCTTTGAATTGGTTCAATCTTTGCCGGGTCAACAGATATTCCATGATTTGATATTACGTACCCAAGGATTGAAACTTCCTCAAGCCAGAACTCGTATTTCTTTAGCTTGGCATATAGCTTGTTCTCACGAAGCTTTTGGAGTATCAGCCTCAAGTGTTGCTCATGGTCTTCACGGGTTTTGGAGTATATGAGGATGTCATCAATAAAGACGACCACAAAGTGATCCAAATATTCCTTGAATACTCGGTTCATCATGTCCATGAAGGCAGCAGGAGCATTTGTCAATCCAAAAGACATGACTAGGAATTCATAATGCCCGTACCGAGTTCTGAAAGCAGTCTTTGAAATGTCATTAGTTTTAATCTTCAACTGATGATATCCGGAACGAAGATCAATCTTTGAAAAGAATTTGGGTCCTTACAACTGGTCAAACAGGTCATCAATACGAGGCAATGGGTACCTATTTTTGATGGTGACATGATTCAACTCCCGATAATCAATACAAAGTCGCATACTTCCATCTTTCTTCTTCACGAATAGAATAGGAGCACCCCAAAGAGACGTACTAGGACGAATGAAACTGATGTCTAACAATTCTTGTAGTTGGGTTTTTAACTCCTGAAGTTCAATAGGAGTCATTCGATATGGCGCTTTGGAAATAGGTTTTGTACCGGATTCAAGGTCGATACAAAATTCAATTTCATGCTCTGGGGGTAGGCCAGGAAGTTCTTCAGGGAATACGTCAGGAAATTTATTAACAATTGAAATATCATTCAAATCTTACGTATTTTTATTTAAATCCATGACATGGGCTAAGAAAGCTTGACATCAGTTTTTCAATAAACGAATAGCTTTATGACTTGATATGACAGTGATTGATTTTAGTGGTTTGGTTGCTTGAATTTTTATAATAGGTTGGTTAGGAATATGAAAGCTAACAACCTTAAGAAAATAATCAATTTTAACATGATGAGTAGTTAACCAATCAATCCCTAAAATCACATCAAATGCAAGTATTTTCAAAGAAATAAGATCGACGGATGTAATGTAATGTGAATTCTACCGATTTGAATCAAACAAGACTTATAAACGATGGATGTGATGAAGGTTTCTCCTAACGGAGTTTCAACAGATAAATTAAAGTCTAATTTCTCCGAAGTTAAATTTAAACGTTGAGCACAAGTAAGAGAAATAAAAGAATGGGTAGAACCGGTATCAAATAAAGTATAAACTTCGCTAGAGTTTATGATTAGCTTACCCGTGATCACCTCGTTCGGATTCCTCACTTTTTGGGAGGTTACGACAAATGCTCTCCCTTGAACTACCGGTTTTGTCTTATCTGGGACACCCTTTGATGCATCCATCCCAGCTGGACTTGACTTTGGTGCACGACAAAATTGGGCTAGGTGACCTTATTTTCCACAATTGTAACACGATTTGGACTGCATCATGCAGTTTGGACTGATATGTCCCTCCCCTCCGCACGGTCGTTCTCCTTCCTTAATAACAGGTGTTGGTGCTGACGTCTTTCCATCCTTGTTGAATCTCCTCTTCTTGAAATGTCCACTCTTATTGTCATAGCCATGATTACCACCAAAGTGATTATCATTTCTGGCATGTTGATTCCCTCCACGTTTGTTGTCACAACTTCGATGACTACTACCACTGGTATTATCGACTTGTCGGTTGCTCTCTCTTGGTTGGGCTGACTCATTATCGCGGTCCAACAACTGAGCCATATTCACAACATCTGAATACAAACACAGTTTGTGAGAAATTAGGTATTGACGTATCTCGAGTTTCAAACCTCTTAGAAACATCCGCGTCATTCTCTCCTCATTATCAACCAAATGGGACGTAAACCGGGACAACTCGACAAACTTAGCTTCATGTGAATTAATAGTAATTAATTGCTCATTTATTCGATTAATTATCCGATTGGTCAGTATAACTTCCAGACATCAATTAATATCGAAATAAATGTCAATTTCCACTAACACTAATAATTCCAACACAATGGAACTATCAAATTCATCTTTAATCAACACGAACTTATTCATCATTAATATTATAACTCACAATATTTAACAACCAGGTCGTTCCCAGGAAAGAGGGGCTTTCCGATAAAGATTTCTCCTTATTAGCGCGCAATTAGATGACCAAATCTCTCCTTGACAGAACTTCTAGACATTGTAAATATTACAATTTAATAATATGAATAACTTTATCGTCTCAATTATTGATTTAATAATATATCATATTATGCAGATGATACTGTGACAATAATTGAATCAATAATATGAGAGATATGATGCAGCAATTACTGTAGCAATAATTGAGTATAACTGAGTGACTTCTCACATAAGCATCAATAATCAATACCGTGTGCTACTATGCAACCACGCGTATTACTGTACTTTTACTATCGGGTAGTTCAACAGTTTTAACGGTAACACTTTCGCCGTTATTTTTATAAAAAGGTAATTCTGTCATTTTCTAACTACGATAATACTTCCATTGTGGTTCCACCAATGATTGTGCCATCGTACGAATATTCCCTGTTAAAACGAATATTCCCCGACCAATCTAATATTATATAATCACTTGCTTACTTTGCAAAATTTATAAATATTACCCACAACTATAACATTATATGAAATCCACAACATAATATTCAAAAATATATTTCGAGAAAAATATTCTTTATTCATAAAAGTTGGTGTCTTACATACAACACCAACCCTCCAGTGAACAAGGATAGTCCTCCTATCCAACAGTTGCCATTCCCTTAGCGCCTGCAAAAACAAAAGCTAGATAAATAATTTTCTACATTTTTAGAAGTGTTTAAGAAGCTTCATATAAACATTTCGTTTGCAGAGGTGTTGGAGCAAATGCCGAGCTACGTCAAATTCATGGAAGACATATTGTCTAAAAAGAGTAAGATGGGGGATTATGAGACAGTTGCACTGACAGAGGAATGTAGTGCCATCTTACAGAACAAGCTTCTGCTAAAACTAAAAGATCCTGGAAGTTTCACGATTCCATGCACTATAGGGAATCAATTCATTGGAAAAGCCTTGTGTAATTTGGGGGCTAGTATAAATCTGATGCCTATATCAATCTATAAGAAGTTGGGACTAAATGAAGCCAAACCCACAAGTTTGACCCTGTAATTGGCGGATAGATCTCTTACTTACCCAAAGGGGATAGTAGAGGATGTGCTTGTCAAGGTGGACAAGTTCATTTTCCCAGCATATTTTATTGTCTTGGATTTCGAGGAAGACATGGAGGTCCCGATTATACTAAGCAGACCATTCTTGGCAACTGGGAGGACCCTTATAGATGTGCAAAAAGGGGAGTTGACTATGAGAGTACAGGACCAGGAGGTAACATTCAATGTGTTCAGGTCCATGAAATATCCAAATACCTCTAAAGATTGGTTTCAGATTAAAGTGATTGATAATTCGGTGAGGGAAGTATTTTTAAAAACCTGCATGCCAGACCCGCTTGAGGCTACACTGACAGGTGCTAGTACTATGGAAAAGTCCACTCATCTGGAATATGCTAAGTGGTTGGATGCACACTAGAGATCTAAAAAGTTCCAACGACAGTTTGAATCTCTGAATGATCAAGAAGCATCCATTTCTAATGCCCAACCATCAATCATAGAACCGCCTATCCTCGACCTCAAGCCCTTGCCTAATCATTTAAGGTATGCATATTTAGGGGAGTCATCCACCTGACTATTATCATTTCTGCATCTCTAGATGAGGGCCATGAAGAGAAGTTGATCCTAGTGCTCAAATAGTATAAAATGTCCTTGGGGTGGTCGATTGTGGATATTCAAGGGATCAGTCCATTTTTATGCATGCATAAAATCCTACTTGAGGAAGGGTCTAAGTCGAACATTGAACATCAGAGGCGGTTGAACCCCATAATCAAAGAGGTGGTCCGAAAAGAAATTATCAAGTTGTTAGATGCGTGAATTATCTACCCCATGTCAGACAGTCCCTATGTCAGTCCCATTCAGTGCGTGCCAAAAAAGGGTGGCATGAAGGTAGTGTCCAATGAGAATAACGAGCTTATTCCCACCAGAACAATTACTAGATGGAGGGTGTGTATGGACTATAGAAAGTTGAACAAGTCCAATCGTAAGGATCATTTCCCTCTGCCCTTTATTGATCAGATGCTCAACAGACTCGCTGGGCACAAATTCTATTATCTACTTGACTATTATTCTGGCTATTATCAAATCTCTATAGCTCCCAAAGATCAGGAGAAAACAACTTTCACATGCCCATATGGGACCTTTGCCTTTAGGAAAATATCTTTTGGGCTGTGTAACACTCCTATAACATTCTAGCGTTGCATGTTGTCCATCTTCTTAGATATGGTTGAAAAGACCCTCGAGGTCTTCATGGATGATTTTTCTGTATTCGGGAGCTCCTTTAAAAATTGTCTAGCAAATCTGATTGTCGTCCTAAAAAGATGTGTAGAGATAAATCTGGTGTTGAATTGGGAGAAGAGCATAGAGTATCTGTTAATGGTAAAAGAGGGCATTATTATGGGGCATAGAGTATCTGTTAGCAGTATTGAAGTAGACTGGGCCAAAATTGTTGTTATCAATAATCTACCACCGCCCACAACAATGAAAGGGGTGAAAAGCTTTTTGGGGCATGCGGGATTCTACAGACGGTTTATCTAAGACTTTTCAAAAATAACCAAGCCGCTCTGTACCTTATTTGAAAAGGACATGCCTTTCCAGTTTGACAAAGCCTGCCTTAGAGCATTTAAATTATTGAAGGAAAGACTCATCTCGGCTCCTATAGTGGTGGCTCTTGACTGGACCTTTCCATTTGAGTTTATGTGCAACGCCAGTGATTTTGTAATTGGGGCAGTGTTGGGCCATAGAAGGGATAAAGTGTTCCACACGATTTACTATGCCAGCAAGACATTAATTGATGCTCAGCTAAATTACACCACAATTGAGAAAGAACTGTTGGCAGTGGTTTATGCTTTTGATAAGTTCTGTTTCTATCTCATCGAAACCAAAGTGATCGTGTACACTGACCACTCGGCCATCAAATACCTTATAGAAAAGAAAGATGCAAAGCCTAGGCTGATTAGGTGGGTCCTTTTTCTTCAGGAATTCGAGCTGGAGATCCGCGATAAAAAAAGGGACTAAAAACCAAGTCGCGAATCACTTGTCGAGGTTGGAAAACCCTTGTAATTCGGGAGATGCAAAAACAGACATAAATGACTTTTTCCTGGATGAACAACTATTTGTTGTCCAAAGCTAAGCCCCATGGTATGCTGACTTTGCTAATTTTGTCGCCTGTCATGTGCTTCCTCCTAACATGAGCTATCAACAAAGGAAAAAATTCTTAAACGATGCAAAACAGTATCTGTGGGATGAGCCTTTCCTATTTAAACAGTGTGCAGACCAAATTATGCGAAGATGTCTGCCAGAGGAAGAAATCAAGGGTGTGCTCCATCATTGTCATTCCTCAAACTATGAAGGACATTTTTGTAGCCAAAGAACTGCTGCAAAGGTACTCCAATCTAGTTTCTACTGGCCTACCTTGTTCAAAGATGCTCATATATATGTATCGCTTTGAGATAATTGCCAAAGGGTAGGAACCATTTCCAAAAGGCATGAAATGCCTCTGCAGAATATCCTAGAAGTGGAACTATTTGATGTCTGGAGGATAAATTTCATGGGCCCATTGTCGTCTTCCTACAATAATCTATATATCCTAGTTGCAGTAGACTATGTCTCCAAGTGGGTAGAAGCAGTTGCCCTGCCTACGAATGATGCGAAGGTAGTGTTAAACTTTTTAAGAAAGAATATATTCACTAGTTTTGGCACACCGCGGATAATAATTAGTGATGAAGGGTCACATTTTTGTAATAAATATTTTGAAGCCCTTCTCGCTAAGTATGGGGTGTCCCATAAAATAGCCATTGCCTATCATCCGTAGATAAGTGGCCAAGCGGAGATATCCAACAGAGAGGTCAAGCGCATCCTAGAAAAGATTATTAACTCGAATAGGAAGGATTGGTCCAAAAAGCTAGATGATGCCTTTTAGGCGTACTACACTGCATATAAGACACCTATCAGAATGTCTCCATATAGGCTTGTTTATAGAAAGGCATGTCCTCTACCAAATGAATTGGAGCATAACGCTTATTGGGCAATCCAAAAGCTCAATTTCAATTTGGATGCAGCAGGTGAACAGAGATTCCTACAACTCAATGAATCAGACGAGTTCCATCTACAAACATATGAAAATGCTAAGTTGTACAAAGAAAAGATGAAGTGGTGGCATGACAAGAAAATAGTCGAAAGAGATTTCGAACAAGGCCAGAAAGTGCTTCTATTCAACTCCCGATTGAAACTATTCCCCGGGAAGTTGAAGTCCCGATTGCCAAGGTTTATCCTCACGGTGCTATTGAGGTCGAAGACCCTAATTCGGAAAAAACCTTTAAGGTTAATGGACAACACCTGAAACTTTACTGGGGCGGCGACGTCGACCGACAGAACACGTCCATCACATTGGGTAACCCAGTGTAAGGCAGGGGAAAAAGTCAAGCCAACGACTATAAATCAAGCTCTTGGTGGGGAGGCAACCCCATCTCAGTATCAAAATTTCCTCTTTCTCATAACTTATATCTAGTTTCATTCATTCTGTTTTCCTTAGTTTGATAGCATAGGTTCCAGCTTGTTATTTCCATGTTACTTAGTGTGTTTGCTAATGTTGATATAATAAATGATAGGATGTTTAGTTAATATGTTGTTAAAATGCATATAGTAGTTAGTATGTTGATATTATATGTTTCGATAGTTTTGTTTTTGTGTTGTGAAAAGTTTTTACTTATCTGGGAATTGGCTTGTACAGGAACCAACTAAGGAAACTTCTTTACAGGAGCCGTGACTGCGAGATGCGATATTAATCTTTGAGAGCTGCAAGTTGACCAAGCCTCTTCAACACACTGGAAACTCATACCAGAATGTACCGGTTTGATAGTATAATCTGTGCTTCTGGTAGCCAAGACATGCTATAACATAATGGAAACTTGCGTCGCAGCGTCGACTTCAATGTTGTAAGTCGCGCTGCAGCACCACAGAGCTCTATACCATACTTGAAACTCGTGTTGACATGGCATCCAAGCACTTGCATTAGCTACACTTCCCCCCCCGCCGCCAAAGACGAGAGCTCCTCCACCACGATGGGACACTGCCAAATTATTAGCGAGGAGGCGTGGAAACGTTACACACATACATTCGCCAAGAAAAATTTGGTGCCTGAGAGGGGTCTTAGGCCAGATGATAAGACTGATGGAGATATGATGACTATGATTCTGGCAATGAAATGGGTCCACTTTATAAAGCAGCCTGAATCTGCTATTATTTTTGTGGTCAGAGAATTTTACGCCAATGCGAGTGCAGATGGCCCTGCGGTAGTTCCTGTTCGGAGTAAACTGATCCCTTATGATAGCCAATCCATCAATAATGTATTGGGACTCCTAATTATAAAGGCCACGACTACTTGGAGCCCGAGATGTAGAGCTACAACGCCGATAAGATAGTATCAATGCTCTGTAAGCCTGGAACCGCCTAAAAAACAAATGAATTCCATGGCGAGAAGACTAGTTTCCCCTAATAATCTCTGAGTCGTTATGGTAAGGCGAGGTACGCCTTTATCTGCTCCAACATCATGCCAACCCGCCATCTCAGCGATGTCACTAGAGAGAGGGCCAACCTATTTTATTCCATTGTCACGGGATTGAAAGTAGATGTAGGGGTTCTCATCCAGGAGTCCATCAAGAAGGCTATCTGGAGCAACGTAATTTCAAGACTCCCTCACCCGTCCCTAATAACCTGCCTCTACAAACGGGAGGACGTGTAGTGGCAGAACGATGATGTCACTTAGTCGCCTATGGCAGTTATAGATCATCATATCATCTTCCAATTTGGCATGTGAGAAGAGTGCGGTCTCTCACCATGAGCGAGGGTTACTTATCTGGCTCACAACCGCCACCTCATCTCGAGGTCGGATCTGTCCCTTGAGCACCCGATCCCCATCTGGATCAATTCCACCTGCGGCCCTAGCTAAGATTTTGGGCAGTCTAAACTTCTTACATAGAAAGATGGACACTGTTGCTCAGTGACAGACCCAGTTCATGCACTACCACGTGGAGTTTGCCAACATAATTTCCAGCATCTATGCAGCCCAGGGTGGGAACGACGCCAAGTCCATGCCATTCTAGTTTCTAAAGCCTCCAACTTTCACTCCCTATCCACCACCATCCCTACCTAGAGATGAGGGTCGCGAGGACAATGCAGAGGATGATGATGCTGAATGAATCTACAACATTGCAGGCCAATGAGGGAATTGGCGAAGTTAAGTCTGGGGGAGAATTCTATTTAAATTTTATTTATATGAATTATTATATATGAATTGCATGGGCATCTTTTGGGCTGTAATAGCCTTAGACTTTTTCTTTTTATGTTTGGTTTGGTTATGTTTGGTTCAGACTGGTTAGGTTTGTTTTATTTTGGATGATGCATGAATAATTTCGGTTATTATTAATTATGAATGTTTTTATAATTAGCATCATGTTTTGTTTATAGCCATATTTTGGGATTTGCACAGATTAGTATATTTGATGCCATGTTTTATGGCTTTACCCTATTTTGAGCTGGTATTAGTGCGAGGGTACTCTAACTCTTATCGTTTCTTGTTATAATTTTGATTAACCCTATCCCCCGATATGTAACTGTTCATATACTGGAAATGGGTCTTATAGCTTATATTTTTTTATTGTGGCTAATGAAAAGTGCCAAGTGATTATGTTTATCTCTTAGAGTCGTGTCAAGCATGTATGAGTTAGGGGTGTGTTAAATCGATAAATCAAGACTGTTATTGATCTCTCCTTCATAGCAAGCACTGACTAATTATTTTAACTAATTATTTTTTTAGTTATAGCTTGTGTGTTTATTATTTTGAGAATATGTACACTCTGTTAAAACTTTCTTGATTACAAGGTAATAAAAGACTTAGATGCTTTTACATTTTCGGATCTTGAGTTTTGTCATTTTGAAAAATAAAATCAAAAGTCTTGCGGTGGGTCGAGATGGAGCGTGAAACGCACTCGCCCATAAACGCAGACTTGAGCGAGATGGAGCATAAAATGCACTTGCCTAATAATCATTGGATTTCGTAAAGTCTAATTTATCTTAAGTTGATTACGTGGCCTTTGCTGCTCGAGTTATTAGATTCATAGGGGTGTTCTACACCTAGTGCCCTAAAGTCATCTGGCTTGGGAGTCATTGATCAAAAGCTCATTATTGGGTATCTCTGAATAACCTAAGGTAATTAAGCACTGTCTGAGTCTGATTTTACTGTCTTCATGCTAGAGCCTTTTGATCCTTTCTTGTATTTGCGTCTTATTTTTAATGTTTGTTAATTGTTCGAGTTGTAGAGTGAGCATATTGGTTATTACAATCGATTGTGTAATTTTAATTTGAGCTATGATTAGTTAGGATTATTGGTCTTCACATACACACATAGATTGGATTGAGTACAGTTTTATACTTTAAAATTGATATTAAACCCTCATTCATATTTGTGTTTGTCCTATTCTTTGAGAGGGTCTATAATAGTGCTTAGAAGCCATGATGATAGTTTATAGTATTAGATTTCATTCGTGTCTATCATTAATATGGGTGTGGATGTCAGATAGTTTGCTTGAGGACAAGCAAAAGCTTAAGTTTGGGGGTATTTGATGAGTGGTATTTATATCCATGAATCAGACCCTATGTGACTTAAGACGCTACATTTTTACGTTATTTGTTTAGCTTATATATATATATATATATATATATATATATATATATATATATATATATATATATATATATATTGTTGTTATTTTGCTTAATCGTTATGTTATAGGGCTTGTTAGGTCATTTCCAGCTTTAAGGGGCAAAAAGGTAAAAAATTGCACATCAATGGCAGTATAGGCCAACGCTTAAACTTTAACCTAGCATTGTTGTGACTCTGGTCTTTTGTCTTTGGCGTGGCGTTGCTGTAAATATTATTCAAGCCTTACTCTCCGCGTCGTAGCGCCACCTCCGGTGCCCAGGCAGAGACTTGGTATTAATGACCTAATAAGCTGAGGATTCAACATCTTCAGACAGAAGCAACCGCCACCATTTATTATAGAGAATAGATTAGGCGTTTTTCAGTTTTATTAGTTTAGAAGAGATAGAAGCTGGTCTTCAAGGAAGAAAAATCCATTGCATCCCTCACAGCTCAGACTCAACATGAAGAAGATAAGACTTGGAGCCAGAAAACTTCACAAAAAGAGTTTTCTTTATCCAAATCTTTCATTCATTAGTGTATTAATGAGTATGTTGAATACTTTGAAAATGTGTATTAGTACCATAGTTATGAACTAATTTCATTTTAGGATTGCAATTTAACCTATTGTTTAGCTTAATTAACTTTCTCTTCTATTTATATTAATGAATCATTTTGGAATGGGTTTTTATATTTCATGCTTATTGATTGATTGCTTGATAAAGAAATTGATTTTGATATTAATGGATATTGAAAAATAGATATTAATATCTTACCTTTAAATACAATAACACTTGTTATGACCATGCCTATGGGAATGTGTGCATAAATTGCTTAATAGGATAGACATATCTCTTTTTGCCTTCTGTAACCTTTGAGATTAAGCTTAATGACCCTAGACTATTTATTTCCACCATAGAAATATTATGATTCATCTAGCTAGGGATGTGCATTTGACTTTCGAAAGAGGCTTTTGTGTAATTATTGTTCTCTGTTAACCATTCTGTGATTTGTTTGTAATGTGGAGAGTTAGGAGATTAGGTGACGCATTAGGGGAATTGTAATCCTAGCTTGACTTCCTTGTACAACTCAATCTCTTATTCCTACAATTTTTAATCATATAGCTTAACACACCATCGCCAATTACTTGTTTAGATAAGACTGTATTGAACCAATTTTAGTACTTGACTAGCACCTAACACTTTGTCCTCGTGGGTACGACACTCTACTTATCTTATATTACTTGTTGACCGCGTATGCTTGCGCGTGTTTTATCGATTGCGAAATCGATCAACAAAGTTCATGCTATTTCACATATTTTGACATATTTAGTGAATTCAACCACTACGAATCCGTTTCTCAACTTTTAAATTAGTTCATACAACTTTCATTCTTTTCGATTCTTAATGTATTAACAAAATACAACATCAATTTCCAGATTATATCAAGAATTAACTATCAATTTTAGTCTCAAAGTAAGCCATATGGTATATATTTCACTATAAACTCAATTTCCTCATGTTTAACATGTTTTCATGAATTTGAAATACCGGCCAAAATAATTTATAAATGACATCAAACAGATTAAGCATACTTATAAACATATATAACCAACAATTCAATCATTCATCCACCAAAATCCAATTTACAGAGAACTTAAGAACCAAAACTAAGATTTTTGTAATTTAAAGAATTTGCCTTTGATTTATTGTTTAGACTAAACAAAGATGATTAGCAAGCTTGATAACACCTTCTTCCTCTTGATTTTATAGAATTAGGTTCTCAAATTTCCAGAGTATTCTCTGCTCTTCTCAAACTCTCTCTAACTCTCTGTTCTTTCTTAAGCTTATGAATAGTACGTAGAAATAAAACTGACAAAGGCTTAATACGCCCAATTACTATCAGTTAAAACAAAGGAAATGTTTCAGACGTTAAAAAAATATGGAGTCTCTAGGCCATGTTTAGTTAGAACCTCAAATAACCCTTTTAATTTATTTTAATAACTCTTTTATTATATAGTTCATTTATCACACCTTTTAAACAAATTAATCAAATTAATCCTTGTCACATAATTATAATTTATTTAACAAATTACTAAATCTCTAATTTAATTATTAATTTAAATTAGAACACAATCATTACACAACATTATAATTATTTAACAATTCATTTAATTTAACTACCTCATTAAATTAAAACTTCAAACTATAAAATAATTTAACATTAATTTAATTAATATATCATACTTAATTAAATTACTCCACAAAAATTTTCATCAATTATTTTATTTTATTCAATAAATGAACCAACTAATATATTTATTTAATTCGATAAATATTTTTAATTATAATAAAATTCTCATTCGTTACAGAGTACTTGCAAAAAATATGAACATAACTACTCCAGAATTATATTCCCCTTAGTTAAGCAACATCAAAATCCTACGAGTCATAAAACATTGAGCTACCTGAATAAAGTAATGATCCTATATTAAAACAAATTCTGTATGATAAAGTAATGAGCCTGTTTTGTTAAGGCTTCAAATCTGTTTTTATGCATGATGTACTTGATATTCTGTTACAAAAAAATTTAAGAGTTTTTGCTTGCTTTGGTCCATAGGCAATATATACCATTAAGAATAAATGTTGCTGAAAAGTTCAGGTTCTTACTTTTTATATTTTCTCCTATAATGTGAAGCTTGGACTTGAACATTTGCATGTTGGTTTTATAAAAGAATGCCTATACCCTTTCTAACATTTTTTGTCAGTAAAAATATCAAATCAAAGAAATTTTAAAAGTTTTTGTTGCATTATCTTCTTGGTAAAAAAATTTCATTTGTCTTGAATAATAAATTGCTAGAGAGTTTGATACTTGACAACAGTATTTTGTTGTGGTTATTGCAGGTCAAGTCTATAGAACAACCATGTAACCATTGTAATGATGGTTAGTCTTTTGATTACTTTTTTCACTTATTATCTGGGGTCCTTAATTTTAATTCAGCCTTATGAAATCTAATATGAAATGTTGATGCTCTACTTCTGCATTTGTGATGTAATACAAAACAGTTGAAAAACACGAGTCTTTTAAGTAAAGGTTAATGTAGTTTCTTTAAGTAGTAATGACATTGGCATTGTACTTGCAACTAAACTAACAGCCTTCTGGTGCTGCAAAAAATGCATGTTAAGCTTGGAGATACCACAATTATAAGCAAAAAAATTCTTGGTTCTGGCCTTCTACTCATCTGCTGACTGTTGTACTGCCTACTGCTTGGTGGTTGCTGCCTGCTACCTGCTACCTGCTGCACTGCTTGAGCTTTCTTGGGACTCTTATGATTTTGAATTATTATGTATTATTAATGTAATCATGTTTTGGGCACTGGCTGCTTCTGCGGACTGTTCTAAATTGTAATGTTGTTAAATACTTAAATGATAATTATGGAAGCCTTCATTTCGGTAATTCGGTAATTCGGTAATTCGGTTATCTCAAAATTCGGTTACTTGTTCAGATATCAAAAAATCATATATTTCGGTTTTTGGTTATAACCGAATAGCCTATTCGGTTCGGTTATAACCAAACTGCTCACCCTTGTTGGAAATTTATGAAAGATGATAAATTATAGAAGAAGTGAAATATAACTTTGGAGAACATAAGAACACTTTCATTTCACTTGATTAAAATGATCCAAGTACAAGACTATTTATAGGACTCATAAGACACTTCTAGATCCACATTAATAATTACTACATGACCACATTCATGTACATGAACCTAACCATTACATGTTTCAAAACATTTCAAATATATTCATGTATATGTATCATGTACTTAGATATCACCAATTCATGTATTAATATTAATTAAGATATTTCTTGAATAATCTAGAATATATTTGATTTAGTTGCTAACAAGGCCTCCCGTAAACCAAATTTATTCTTCATAATGTTGTAAAATATTTTGATCTTCCGATTCCTTCAAACGCAAGAAACTCTTTTGTCATCTCCATTGATGTATATAACACAAATGCTTGAAGTTTCCATTTGTTCTTCTTGATCTTGCTTATAACTAGCTTCTCACATTTTACATGCTTGTATTTCTTCTCCATTTCATTATTTTTGAACTCATTTTGATCAAAATACTTCTCCATATTAACCCATTCAATACCTTCCACAACTTGAGTTTCTTTTTTCTTGGTCTTTGCATTTTCGACCTTTGGTTTACACTCTGCTTCCAACTTGGACTTTGTATATGATGTTTCTTTAGCAGTTTTTGTGACTTGAACCTTTTTGGCAACCTTCTTCCTTGTAAAAGTTCGACAAAGCAGCGAGGATTAGATGATGTGTACGTCAATTGACTAGTAACCACGAGTGTGCACTCTTTTCTTCAACATCCTTATCCTCCAGCTCATTATTCAAATTTGTCACATTCTCTTCTTCTATCGCTTTACTCTCAGGTTCTTCTTTCTCAAAAGATGTTTTAATTATTGTGTCTTCAAATTCTTTATTTTCAACATGATCTATTTCTTTTTCTTCCCGACATATGTCTTCAAAGTCTTCATTTTTCTTTTCTTCTTCTTCTTCAACTTCATTAATTTCTTCTACAAGTTTCTCATCCTCTTCCAAAAACCAAGACTCTTTAGGTAACGATGAACCTTTATAATTCTTGCAAATCAATTCAAGCTCATTCCATAACTGAGATAGAGAATCAAAACTCGCAACACGCATCCAGACTTCTTCATGCATTACTCCTAGCAAAATCTTCCTTGTTCTTTTTTCTTTTATTTCTTGAACTTTTTCTGAAATACACTTTTTTGGATTTGCAATGACATCTTGCCATAAATTGCATTCTCCAAGAAATACTCGAATCCTTATACTCCAAACATTGTAATTTGTGAACACTAATTTGGCACCAAACCTAGGAAACATCATTTTTTATATAATTTACCTCACTAAAAATGCTATCAATATGACAATCTTTGTGACGTGCTTCAACTCACAAACTTCTTCAAAAATTTTCTCAACTAGCACATTTGCTAGATTGCAATTCGGAGCTATAACGCGCACACTTTGCACTCACCCAACGAAACACTTCGATAGCACTAAGTCACCTTTCTTGGGTCGTCGATTTTACTTTAGCCACTTTAGTTTAACCTTCGAGTTAACCTTAGCTCTGATACCACTTTGTTGGAAATTTATGAAAGATGATAAATTATAGAAGAAGTGAAATATAACTTTGAAGAACATAAGAACACTTTCATTTCACTTGATTAAAATGATCCAAGTACAAGACTATTTATAGGACTCATAAGACACTTCTAGATCCACATTAATAATTACTACATGACCACATTCATGTATATGAACCTAACCATTACATGTTTCAAGACATTTCAAATACATTCATGTATATGTATCATGTACTTAGATATCACCAATTCATGTATTAATATTAATTAAGATATTTCTTGAATAATCTAGAATATATTTGGTTTAGTTGCTAACAACCCCTAACTGTGCATGTTAAATTTGTTGTTTGATGATTCGGCGAGCGAACAGATTTCAGTGTTAACAATATATATATATATATAGGAAAAAAGTAATCTAAGACATGCCTTAGCCAAATTTAGGTAAGGCTATTTAACAAAATGACCTATTTTTGTTTAAAAATTAGAATTGTAGATTTCTTTTACATAAAGCCCAAAAATAAATATTTAACCATACAAGGTAAAACTACGTCGTTTTACTAAGTTTTTACTAAGTAACCTTAGGTAATGTTTGATAAAACTGTGTAATAAGATCTTATTAAAACAGAGGTCCTGTATAAAATAGAGACTCTTTTTAAAATAGAGTTTAAATGTAAAGTTGATTGATAACCAATCTCTATTGTATGTTTGAGTACATTATTTTACTATTTTACCTTTATATCAATTTATATAAACTTAGGGGGAGGATAAAAATATAATAAATATAAAATAATTCAAATAAAATCACCAATAATGTATAACTTGTGACGCCCCCATAAATAGGTATACATCACCCATTCTGAGTCGCCAAATACATGGTACAGAAAATAACTACAACTTTATTATTACAATTGTCGTGCAAAATACGACAACGCATATTGTGAGTTTAGATACAAATATTATCTTCTAGACAATATCCACACCCAAATGAAGTCCTCATTACAATTATTGCTGCACTATTTTACAAAAATATTGAGGACTGCTAAAACAACTGTCTAGGACCATCACTCTATACCCCGACTGGTTCCTGCTATATTCTCACTTCCTGAGAAGAAAAACGGAACAAAAAGGAAAAGGGTGAGCTCAACTAGCCCGGTAAAGAATATTATGACTAAGATAATATACAACAAATTATCTTTAGTCTTCAACAGGGAAAAATCTGATAGAATATAATAGACAACAAGTTTTAGATCAACAACTGCAGCGGAAATAACAATTCATTAGAAGAGTTAAGTAGATAATGAAATCTATTATCATCTATGAATTTAAAAGTCCATCGTCGATATTTTATCCCTGTAACATCAATCAATATACATCTTGCATCAAATATTCATCTTTTCACTACGGGCCAAAGATATTCATTTGTATCACCAGTTGGTCATGTTCATCTCAACACTTGTTCATCTTTGCACTACGGGCCAAAGATATTCATCAGGTAATCATTCATCTTTTTTTTACTACAGGCCAAAGATATTCATCAAGTATCACCATTAAAGACTAAAGATGATGAAAAACATTTTAGAGAACGAATCCAGTGAGATAAAAAGACAAAGATTAGATATTCGTGCTTTAGATAATTCAAGTTTAAAAATTCTCCATAATAAACCATAATGGAGTAAAATTCAAGAATGAAGATCAAAACATGGATACAATCAATGATAGTAACCATAATAGACATCTAAGACAAAGAAGAGAAAAATTTCATTTTTTGGTGAATAGTGTCGTATTTGTGAATAGTGTCGTATACGTGAATAGTGTCGTATACGTGAATAGTAACCCCAACACAAAAAGGTAGAGATTCCACAATAAAATTCATATCAATATTTCAGCATAATGATATTGAAGAAAATAATATCATTTACGAAGAAAATAACATCCCTTAACTCAAAATAATAGTATTTCTGACCGGAATATCAGATGTAAAGCCGAAGGAAATTTACACTGAATAGAAACTCTCAAAGTATCTAAATACTAACAAAAATACGCTCGATAATATAGAGAGAAAACTTATGTTTCTGTTATGATTTTCAATTCTAATCTAAGAACCTATTTATAGGAAACTGCTAGAACGCCAAAGGAGACTAAATTAATAAAATTTTAATTTTTTTTAAAACCTATTCTACTCATGCCCAAGGACCAAGACCAACACATCAACTTGGAACAAAAATTTTCAGCACATTTTTCTACTAAAAACAAAAGTGGGGCCCACCCATATTTTTAATAAAAATATTTATCTCCGAAACTTCAATAATTCATAATAAATAGCCATTTTATCAGAAAAATACGAATTTTATGTCCATCCCATAGGAAATCGAATTCTCTACAACTTTGTGGCTTTAAGTTTTTCCAAATTTCAAACAAAAAATGTCTGAAATCCACATACGGATTATTTTTAATACCTTCATTCCAACAAAATACTGATAAAACACCTCAGTTTTAATTCCTTCACTTATAATCACATAAAATAAATATTTTCCTATCCTTCATTTATATCCACATAAAATAAATATTTCTTTATCATATAAATCAATAATTAATTATTCATATATAATATTACATAATCACAATTATGACAACTAGGTTGTTGATAGGAAAGAAGGGGCTTTCCGATAAGGATTTCTCCTTACTGGCGCGTAATTAGGTAACCAAACCTCTCCTTAGATAGAACTTCCTTAGCCATTGCCAATAATGTTATCTAATAATATTATTCAAATAATATGAATTATTAATCTGATAATGGGAAATACTGTACAGTGACAATTATTGAAACAACAATAATATAAAATATCAACGCAACAATTATTGAATCAATAAAATAAAATATTGAACAATAATTACTGTAATAATTATTAAGTAGCGCCTTCTTACGTAAGAATCAATAATTCAAAATATTGTACAATACCGTGTGCTACTATGTAACCACGCGTATTACTTTATTTTAACCATCGGGTATTCCAACGGTATTAACGGTAACCATTACGCCGTTATTTATAAAAACTCAAACTTGTCATTTTCTTCATCCGACCATTTTCCATTATGGGGCCCACAAATGGTTGCGCCGTCATACGAATATTCTCCGATAGCAAGAATATTTCCACACAAAATAAATATTTTATAACCACTTGCTTATTTTGTAAAATTTGCACATTTCACCCATAATCAAAACAGTATATCAAATTAACACCTTATTATTCACAATAATAATTAGAGGAAATTCGATTTTATTTATAAAAAGTTGGGATCTTACAACCTCCCCTCCTTATGAAATTTCGTCCTCGAAATTGACGTACGTACCTGGTGTTTCAAAAAGGTGAGGATACCTCGCTTTTATTTTTGATTCCAACTCCCAGGTCATTTCTTCAATAGCATGGTTCCTCCACAAAACCTTAACTTGTGGTATAACCTTTATGTGTAGGACATGCTCTTTCCTATCCAAGATCTTGACAGGTGCTTCCTCGTACGTCAAATATTAGTTATTTTTTCTGGTTCTAACGCAATAATGTGGTTCGGGTCTTTCACATATTTACATAGCATGGATATGTGAAACACGTTATGAACACGAGACATACTTGGCAATCAAGTGAGTCTATAGGCCACAGTTCCTACTCGATCGAGGATTTCAAATGGACTAATAAATTGAAGGTTTGAGCTTTCCTATCGCCGATTCTCATTTTTGGAATAAGGACTTCTTGCATCATCTTCTTTATATTCATCAGTTCCAGGTCTGTAGCTTGAACATCTTTAAATTTATCGATTAAAGACGGTTCTACTCGTATAATTGACATAATCACATGGGTCCCTAGAGTCTTTAACTCTATCTTTATCGTTTGTAAATTATACAAAATAGGTCTTTGTATTAGAAAATATCACACTCGTACTCGCATACGATCTTCTACTCAACGCGTCAGCTACCACGTTCGCTTTTCCAGGATGGTATGGTCAGAACAGGTGCCAAAATGAGTCTCCTCTTGAGTTCTTGGAAGCTCTTCTCACATTCCTCGCTCCATTCAAATTTTTTATCTTTTCGAGTCAGCTGAGTTAATGGAGTAGCGATTCAAGAAAATCCTTCCACGAATCTCCGATAGTAACCAACTAAGCCTAGAAAGCTAGATATTTCGATTACTGACTTAGGTTGCTCTCAACTGTAACTGTGACTCATATCCCAATCTTGGATAGCACGTTACAATGGCGCCTATCAGTTTACCACCACACGAACATGACGTCCCCTACGGAGAGTCTGGCTTTGGTGCATTCCACAAAGAAAGTCACCAGATAGAGGCTCGGGTACCAACTTCTATAGTTGGGTTTTTAACTCCAGAAGTTCAATAGGAGACATTTGATATGGATTTTTGAAAATGGGTTTTGTACCGGGTTCAAAGTCAATACAAAATTCAATATCACACTCTGGGTGTAGGCCAGGAAGTTCTTCAAGAAATACGTCAGGAGATTTGCTAACAACAAAAATATTATTCAAATCTGACGGTTTTTTTTGTTCAAGTCCATAACATAGGCTAAGAAAGCTTGACATCCATTTTTTAATAAACGAATGACTTTTGGCTTTATATGACTGTGATTAACTTTAGTGGTTTGGTTGCTTGTATTCACATAGCATGTTGGTTAGGAATATGAAAACTAACAACCTTACGAAAACAATCAATTTCGGCATGATGAGTGGTTAACCAATCAATTCCTAAAATCACATCAAAAACAAGTATCTTTAAAGAGATAAGATCAACAGGTAATGTGATGGCACCAATTTTAATCAAGCAAAATTTATAAACAGTGGATATAACGAAAGTTTCTCCTAACGGAGATTCTATAGATAAAATAAATATTTTCTTATCCTTCATTTATATCCACATAAAATAAATATTTCCTTATCATATAAATCAATAATTAATTATTCATAAATAATATTACAGAATCACAATTATGACAATCAGGTTGTTCCCAGGAAAGAGGGGGCTTTTCGATAAGGATTTCTCCTTACTGGCGCGCAATTAGGTGACCAAACCTCTCCTTAGACAGAACTTCCTTAGCCATTGCCAATAATATTATCTAATAATATTATTCAAATAATATGAATTATTGATCTGATAATGGGAAATACTGTGCAGTGATAATTATTGAAACAATAAAATAAAATATTGAACAGTAATTACTGTAATAATTATTGAGTAGCGCCTTCTTACGTAAGAATCAATAATTCAAAATACTGTGCAATACCGTGTGCTACTGTGCAACCACGCGTATTACTTTATTTTAACCACCGGGTATTCCAACAAAGATAATCTTGGTAACCATTACGCCAATTATTTATAAAAACTCAAACTTATCGTTTCCTTCATCCGATTGCTTTTCCGTTATGGGGCCCACAAATGGGCTGGTGCGTAAATGCGAATATTCCCAAATGACAAGAATATTCCACGACCAAACGAATATTCCCCGACAAAATAAATATTTTATAACCACTTGCTTATTTTGCAAAATTTGCACATTTCACTCATAATCAAAACATTATATCAAATTAACACCTTATTATTCACAATAATAATTAGAGGAAATTCGATTTTATTTATAAAAAGTTGGGGTCTTATATAACTAGTTAAATATTTTAAGTCTAATAAAATATAGTAATAATTATGATACTTTTACATAATTATTATAAAATATAGCGATGATGGTGGTGCATGACGATGGGAGTGAAGAGCGGTAGTAATGGGTGGTGGTGGCGATGGGGGATGGTGGGTAGTGGTTGTGGGTGGTGGGTGATGGTGGTGGTTGGTGGTGTGACACCCCCAAACCCAGGTACTTCATTCCCACAGGATTTGGTGCTCACTAAATCAAACATTCATATCTAACTACCCATCACAATAAAACTGGATAAATAAAACCTTTCCCGTTAAAGGGTTACATAAAAACAATCTCCCAGGCTGTCTAACCTTTAAATACAATCATTCAAATGCGGAAAATTAATAAACTTCTTTACAACCATTCAATTTAAAATCTGATAATCAAATATCAACACATTACAAGTCTTCAACACTTGTTCATCTTTCCTTTTCCCTTACTGGTGCTAGGTACATCAACCTTCTCATCTTTAACTGTAATAGTTATATAAGCAAGAGTGAGCAAACAAAGCTCACTTGAAACAACAATGAATGAAAAATCTTTACAACAACTATCAAATAAGAGGCTCGATAGAATTAAACAATATAATTTATCAACATTCTGAAGTATATAACTAAGGGTCCTAAGACCGCGAACTATGTCCATAGTTATAAGTAATATTTCAACTTAAACTTTAATAGTTGTAAGACTATAGGGACTCCTCGTACTTAGGGGGATCAGCCCTTCGTACAATGTATTGTACACAAATATTTCAACGCTAAACGTAAGTTACCCATAATTATAGGGTTGTTCATCTCAGTATTTAGAGTACAAGTCCGCACCAAAGTGAGTTTGGTTTGGATACATTTCAGGGTAATTTGGAATTCAACGAACATCAACTAAGGACTAGTTGAATGAAACCAATAACATCATACTATAGAATAATCGTAATTGAATCAACATGGTAAATTAAAGTCATGCTTTAGGAATAATCTAATAGCATATAACTTGAATAACTATAACATACCTTGCTTGAACAATGTTAAGTCAAGGTTATTTAAAATCGAATACTAAGCATGCGTAGCAATTTGAACGATAAAACTGTTCAACATTAGTATGTATAATTGTGCATGCTAAACAACAAGTTAAATACAAGAATAACTTGTTCAATATAAAAATAAAAGTTTAGAAAGCTTGCATCATTTATAAGGTAATCGAATTGGAAACCATAATTGCTTCAACAAGAAAATAGATTAGAGAACTTGCCTTGCTCATAGATTAAACCAAAAAATTCGAATCACAATATCCTAAATACATATGTCATCATGACATAGTTAGTCACTACCACTTTACAAACATAACTAAGTACATTTATCATGTAGGTTTGATTATTTAATCACATAATCAAATTATAAAACAAGTTAATTGTTAATAACATGTTCATTATAGATATAGAAATATTAAAATCATAACTTAATAGTCCTATTATTAACACATAACCATTCCTTTAGACTTTGAGTACAAAATTAACTTGCTTGTCGGACCATTATTCTTTAACTTTCATGGCTTATTACCACGATTTATCTTTGTGGTTTACAACATTTGCTGATGATGATAAATATGCGCGCCACATTTATACTATCGGTAGTCTTTGTGAATGTGTTATTGTTAAATTGAGCCATGACTGCTGCTAAACTCTGATCTTGATTGACGACTTGACGAATGCAGTATGAACAAAAGCCAATTTTGGCCTACAAGCTACTTTCTAACAGTCTATTTAACATGTAATTCATATAGAGACTTCATATAAACATAATTCAAAGACTCTTAATATGTTTCTACCCATAAAACAACATAAACAACGAATTTACAACATACAATTCGACTATTTTTGATAAAAACTCACTTTTTGATGTTTTTAATGAAAATAAATACTGTGATTTTGTTTTTCAACCAAAACAGTTAATTCAAAGCATTTTATCAATGTTTATACATACTCTATCAAATTCAATAGTCAATTTATCAACTAAGCAACTAATTAACCCTTAATTTCTATCTTAAACTAAACAATATATATTCACAAAAACTCTCTGTAAAAATAGCTTTTCTTCACAACCCATACATAATATAATTTCTTTGACTATTCTCAATTATAGCTTAAGAAAATAGTTTAACAACACTAGATTATCATATAAAATCACATACATAACAAAAAAATTCAACTTCTACAAAACTTTTATGGAGAAAATTGGGAGAGAGAATACAACTATAACTTTGAAAAGAAAAACAATAATAGAGTTTAGATGATACCTTATTTGAAGAAGATGATGGCCAACCCTTTTGATTCTCAAGCTTCTTCTTCTCTCCAATTCCCTAGCCTTTCTTCCTCTCTTCTTTTCTCTCTGTAAACTCTCTTCTCCTCTCTATTCTAATTCTACGTCTTAGAATATAACGTATAAGATATAATATATATTAATTATATAATATAAATATAAATATAACTGATATCAGTTATCCAAGTTTTGAAAACCAAAAGCCATAAGGCTTGTTTGGCTAACCACTAAAAAAAATAATCAATTAATCCTTATGCCTTGTTTGGTAAAACTCAATTAGAATAAAGACTCAATAGGCATTAGGCCTTGTTTGGCAAAACTGAATTAAACTCCTTTAAGTTATTTTAATAACTCCTTTATAAAAGGTTATTTGTCACACTTTTATTTAATTAAACTAATTCTAATAACAATTTATTAAATTACTTTAACACGTAAATCAATACCACAAAATTATAATTTTCTATATAATTATAACTTTATTTAAACAACTAACACATCCTTTTAATTACAAACTCAAATAAAAGAATAATAATTCAATTAATCAAAACACTCTAACTTAATAATTAAATTAAATTAGCATATAATAATTAATTTCCTTAATTATTTATTTAGCAAATAATTAACAATTATTCAACAATGAACACATCCATTAAATACTTAAATAATTCAATAAATATTTAATATAACAGTTAAAAATTCTGGAATGTTACATCATTCCCTCCTTACAAGGATTCTGTCCTCAGAATCACAACTCAAGCAACTCATTCGTCACATTCTCCCATACTTACAAAGATTTTGTCCCCAGAATCGAAGACACAGATTAAACAAATAACTCAGGGTAATTCTTCATCATTTCAACTTTGAATTCCCACGTAGCCTCTTCGACATTGTGGTTCCTCCATATCACCTTCACAGAAGGTATCACTGTATTTTTGAGCACTTGTTCTTTCCTGTCGACTATCTGGATAGGAACCTCTTCATAGGACAAGTCTTTCTCAAACTGCAATGGTTTGTACTCGATCACGTGCTTGTAATCGATCTTATATGGTCGTAACACCGAAACGTGAAAAACATTATGAATGTTTTGCAATTCTGGAGGTAGAGCTACCTCATAAGCCACCTCTCCAACTTTTCGTAACACTTCGAAGGGTCCAATAAACCTCGGGCTTAATTTCCCCTTCTTACCAAATTGAATTTTTCCCTTCCAAGGTGAAACTTTTAGGAAAACGTAATTTCCTTCGTCGAATGCACGATCTTGTCTGTGTTGATCAGCATATTTCTTTTATTTGTCTTGAACAGCTATCAATCTTGTTCTGATGAGTTTGACAACCTCAGCAATTTGTTATACCAGTTCTGGTCCTAACAGTTGACGTTCATCGACTTCATCCCAGCACAGTGGAGTTCTGCACTTTCTGCCGTATAATGCTTCGTAAGGCGGCATGTCGATGCTTGCATGGTAACTGTTATTGTAGGAAAATTCTACCAACGGTAATTGTTCATCCCAGCTTCCTTTGAAATCCGTGACGCATGCTTTCAGCATATCTTCCAATGTCTGAATCTTTCGTTCGCTTTGGCCATCTGTTTGCGGATGATATGCCGTACTCATTCGCAATTGTGTTCCCATACATTCTTGTAGTCTCTTCTAGAAGTTTGATGTGAACCTCGGATCTCTATCTGACACAATTGACACTGGAACTCCATGTCTTGACACGATCTCTTTAACATATAACTTTGCCAGCTGATCAAGATTGAATCTAACCTTTATTGGCAAAAAGTGTGTAGATTTTGTCAATCTATCCACTATCACCCAAATCGCATCGTATCCTTTCTGAGTCGGTGGGAGACCTACCACAAAATCCATTGTGATATGTTCCCATTTCCATTCCGGTATTTCTAATGGTTGAAGTAATCCGCTTGGCCTTTGATGCTCGGCCTTGACTCTCTGACATGTTAAGCACTTTGCAACACATTCTGCAACGTCTCTTTTCATATTTGGCCACAAAAAATGTCATCGCAAATCTTGATACATTTTCGTACTTCCCGGATGAATTGAATACCTTGAGTTATGTGCTTCCGTCCAAATTTCTTCTTTAATATCTGGTACTGCTGGATCCCAGATTCGTCCCTCGAATCTCAGCATTCCATCAGTATCAACCTTGTATTTCACTTCTTTTCCCTCGACCACTCTTTCTCTTATTTTTTTGCATTCCACATCCTGCAGTTGAGCGTTTTTCACTTTGTCCACCAAAGTTGGACTGGCTTCCATCTAGTATAATTTCTCATCGGATTCTTTTGGAAATTTGATTTCCAACTCTAATCTTGACACATTTTGTAATAAGCTCCTCCTTATCGATTAACAAACATCAACTTTTTCTCCGCCTTTCCTACTCAAGGCATCTGCAACCATGTTTGCTTTGCCTGGATGATAAAAGATCTCACAATCATAATCCTTTATCAATTCCATCAATCTCCATTGACGCATGTCCAGGTCTTTCTGAGTAAAAATGTACTTGTACAAATCTCATATTTCTCTCCATAGAGATAGTGTCTCCATATTTTTAAAGCAAACACAACCGCCGCTAACTCTAAATAATGAGTCGGATACCCTTTTTCGTAGTCCTTCAATTGCCTTGACTCATACACGATGACTTTTCCGTTCTGCATAAGGACACATCCTAACCCTTTGTGTAAAGCATCACTGTATACCACAAAATTTCATGTATTATCTGGTAATGACAACACAGGCGCCATACTTAGTTTCTTTTTTAATTCCTGAAAACTTCCTTCACATTTATCCGTCCAAACAAATTTTCTGATTTCCTCGTCAAATTTGTCGGTGAGTGGCAATCTTGGAGAAATTGCGGATAAACCGTCGTAATACCGCCAATCCCAAGAAACTTCTTACTTCTGATGGAGTTCTTGGTTGCTCCCAATTTATCACAGCTTCGACCTTTGATGGATCCACTGAAATTTCACCCTTGTCAATTATGTGCCCAAGGAATTGTACATATTCTAACCAGAATTCACATTTAGAGATTTCCGCGTACAACTTTTCCTTTCTTAGCGTCTCCAGCGTTAGACGTAAGTGTTCCACGTGTTCTTCTTGAGTTCTAGAGTACACCAGAATATCGTCAATAAACACCACCATAAACTTGTCTAAAAATGGTTTAAACACCCGGTTCATCAAATCCATGAACGCTGCAGGGGCGTTTGTCAAACCAAAAAGACATCACCAAAAATTTATAATGTCCATACCAAATTCGGAATGTCGTCTTCGGTACATCCTCCTTCCTCACTTTCAGTTGGTGATACCCACTCCTCAAATCTATTTTCGAGAAATATCTAGCACCCTTTAATTGATCAAATAAGTCATCTATTCTCGGCAATGGATATCTATTCTTAATAGTGACTTTGTTTAATTCCCTATAATCAATGCACAGACGCATTGACCCATCCTTCTTCTTTACGAATAACACCGGTGCTCCCCACGGTGACACACTCGATTGAATGTATTTCTTGTCCAACAGCTCCTGCAGTTGTACCATCAGTTCCTTCATCTCTACCGAAGCCATTCTGTACGGGGCTTTCGATATCGGAGCAGTTCCTGGCACTAAGTCGATCACGAACTGGATTTCTCTGTAAGGCGGAAGTCCGGGCAAATCCTCTAGAAACACGTCCACAAATTCCCTAATCACCGGTATTTCTTCCAGTTTCGCACCCTTCTTCTGAGTATCAACTATGTAAGCTAAATAACCCACACAGCCTTGACTCAATAACTTCTTGGCCAGCATAATCGTCAGATATCTCATTTATCTAGGAGATTTGTTACCATTGAAAACTACCTTTGACGGAGTCATAAGGTTTACACACTTCTTTTGGCAGTCAATTATCGCTCCACAATTGAACAACCAATCCATTCCCAAAATAACATCAAACTCTCCAAGCCTAATCGGAATTAAATCTACCATCAAAATATTTCCCTTAATGTTCACCCTACAGTTCTTGTATATGAACCTAACAGGAATTACTTCCTTATTCGCAATTTCTATGTTTAAAGGGAAATTCAATTCTTCACTAGGCAATCCTAATCTTATAGCAAATTCATCAGATATAAATGAGCAAGTAGCACCCGAATCAAATAATACATAAGCATCAATATTATTGATTGGGATAATACCTGACACCACATCCTTTGATTGCACAGCATCTTGCACAGTCATGTTGAAGGTTCTGGCTGTGGGTTTGTTTGATGTTGTTGGCCTAGTAATGGCCAAGTACCTCCACTGCTACCTCTCTTGCTTCCTGTTGTTTCTCCATCTTTCTTCTTAGGGCACTCACGAGCAAAGTGATCCTTGGACCCGCAAGTGTAGCAAACATTCTTCTTGGGTTGATTGCAGTTTGGGGTGATGTGACCCTCCTAGCCACAGTTAAAGCATACACGTTTCCCCATTAAGCATACACCCTTGTGAAACTTCTCGCATGTAGCACATGCTTCAAACTTCTTATTCTGCTGGTTACCTTGTTGATTCCCAGCACCCACATTTCCATTCCACTTTTTTTTCAGATTATTATTACCATTCCCACTACCACCACCTCCATTCTTCACCTCCACTTCATTCTTCTTCTTTTTCTGTTCCTCATTGAACTTGGTTACCGCCTCGCTGCCACCTTCAGCGAGAATTGCCTTTTCGGAGTGAATTTTCCCTTTGACTGATCTTGGTTGTCAATGATCTTCTTCAAAACCAAGTCATATTGTTTAAACTGTCATAGCCGGACTTTTCTGTTGTAGGATCTGGAGATCCTTTGTTGGTATAACCGACCATAGAAGATAGCATCACTTCGCCTTTCGTCTATTAGAGACAATTGGTGATATCTGTCTTGTAACCGTTGGCCTTTATCTAGCTGAGTGTCAATTAACACTCTAAGGGATTCCATTTCCACCTCTATGGGGAGCACTGCTTCCATCCCATAGGTCAATGAGTAGGGGGTTGCCCTAGTGGAAGTACGCATTGAAGTTCTATAGGCTAATAGAGTCAGAGGAAAGAGGTCAGGCCATCCTTTACGATTGGCAGACATCTTTTGCATGATCTTCTTGATGTTCTTATTAGCCGCTTCAACAGCACCATTCATCTTAGCATTGTCTGATACAATCACCTCTGGTTGTCTATACCGACAAATGACATTGTTTCTTATGAAAGCAATGATGACTTCTTTGGTAACCCTTGGGAAGGAGGCTTCTTCTACCCACTTGGTGAAGTAGTCGATCATGGTGAAGATAAAATGATGCCCATTACTGGCTTTGGGCTCGATGGGCTCGATCACGTCCATTCCCCATATTAAGAAGGGCTAAGGTGAACTCATATTGTGGAGTTCCCTCGGAGGGGCGTGGATAGCATTCCCATAAATTTGGCATTGGTAGCATCTCTAGACGTGATCATCACAGTCAGCTTTAAGCGAGAGCCAGTAATGCCCTGTTCTGAGTATCTTTTTAACAAGTAGGGGGGCCACTCATGTGTGGGCCACATACTCCACCATGGATTTCATCCATGAGCCTCTGAGCTTGGTCCTTGTCCAGACATCTAAGGAGACCTAATCCTGCATCTCTTTTGTAGAGTGCATCCCCGCTCAGGTAGAATTTCATAGCCAGTCTATGGATCCGCCTTCTTTCATTTAGGCTCGCCTCAACGGGTGTAGATCCATCTCGCAAGTACTCCTTGATGTGCTGATACCAAGGGTATTGGATGGGAGGTAGCTTATCCGATACTTCTCCAATGTAATTCCCATAGGACGGAGCCTTTTGTAGGACAAATGGGATGCTTAGCATGTTTTTCTTGTCAGGTATGTGAATCAAGGAGGCCAAAGTTGCTAGCACATCTACAAAATTATTCCTATTTCGAGGAATGTGGAGGAAGTTTATTTCTTCAAACTCCGAAGCCATCTATAGAAATTGTCGATGGTAAGGCTGCAAATGTAGTTCTTTGGTGTGATAGATTCTTGTGGTTTGTTTGATTACCAATTCTGAATCTCCAAGGACAGTTAACTTCCCGATACCCATTGATTGGGCAATTTTTAGCCCCATGATCTGACCTTCATACTCAATTTGTGTTGTTGGTCCGATAAAGCGTAACTTAACGATGACGAGATATCGCTCCCTGCATGCGGATACTAGGCTCGCTTCAGCTCCCATAACCTTCCATATTTACAGCTCCATCAAAATACATTTTCCACGTACGGCATGCATTGTACTGATGGTGTTGTTGCACTGTCATTACCCCTTCATCGGGGAAGTATGCTTCCAAGGGTTTGAAATCCCCTGCATGTGCGGCGGCTAATTGATCTGCAATTCCTTAACCTTTAATGGACTTTTGCGTCACGTAAAAGATATCAAATTGTTGTAGGATCAACTGCCATCTAGACAGACGACAATTCAATATGGGTTTATTGAACACGTACTTGAGAGGATCCACGTGGGATATGAGATGGGTTGTGTGACCATGAAGGTAATGTTGTAACCTCATGGAAGCCCATGCTAAAGCACAACAAGTTTTCTCAATCAGAGTGTACTTGTGTTCACTGCTGCTGAATCTTTTGATGAGGTAGTAGATAGCTCGCTCTTGGCCTCTATCATCCTTTTGTCCCAACATGCAGCCCATGGAATTATCATTAATGGATAGGTACATGAACAGGGGAACATCATCCCTAGGTGGTACTAAAACAGGAGCGTTAACCAGTTGCTCTTTGATTGTAAGGAAGGCTTTTTGACACTCATCGTTCCATTTCATGAAGGAGTTCTTCCTTAATAGCTTGAAGATAGGCTCACAGGTTGCTGTGCGTTAGGAAATGAACCTGCTGATGAAGTTGATCCTTCCCAAAAATCCTCGTATTTCCTTCTCTTTCTGAGGAATGGGCATTTACGTGATGGCCTGGATTTTGGTGGGATCCAGCTCAATCCCTTTGTGGCTGACTAGGAATCCTAGCAACTTTCCTGATTTAATGCCAAAGGCGTACTTGGCTGGATTCAACTTCAAGTTATACTTACACAACCTGTTGAAGAGCTTTCTGAGATGGTCTAAGTGGTCATCTTCCCTTCAGGATTTGATAATGATGTCATCCACGTAGATCTCTATCTCTTTGTGCATTAAATCATGGAAAAGAACCATCATGGCCCGCTAGTAGGTAGCTCTAGCATTGATGAGGCCGAATGACAACCGTCTATAGGAAAAGGTTCCCCAAGGCGTGATGAAAGCAGTTTTCTCACAATCCTCCTCAGCAACCATGATTTGATGGTACCCTGCAAAGCAGTCAACAAAGGAGTACATGTCATATTGAGCAGTACTGTCAATGAGAATGTGGATAAATGGCACGGGAAAGCTATCTTTAAGGCAAGCTTTATTCAGATCCCGGTAATCCACGCAAACTCGCACCTTTCCTCCCAGTTTAGGTATGAGGACTATGTTAGATAGCCATTCAGAATGGACATCATGATGATGCCAGCTTGAAATTATTTCACAATTTTTTCTTTAACCTTTAAACTTAACTCAGGTTTTAATCGCCTGAGCTTCTGTCTAACTGGCTTGAATCCCTCTTTAATGGGAAGGCGATGGATGACGATGTCAGTGGACAAACCCACCATGTCTTCGTGAGACCATGCAAACATATCCTGGAATTGGGTTAATAATGCAACAATTTCATTCCTTTAGTTTGGAGTGAGGTCTGTACCAATCTGGATCAACCTAGGGATTTCTATGGTTTCGAGATTGAATAAGGTGGTTTGATCAAGATTTGGTTTGGGTCTGTCTTCGACCCATTCCTTGATCTCCTGAGGTATGATAGGATGTGCTATTAGATTACAGGAAATGGATGGCGACGAATTTCCACAGCTCATCAACTCAGACACCGTGAAAATGTATTATGTCTGAAGTTACCATCAAGTAAACATCCTGGTTTTGGATCATCAGATCACCAGTTATTTCAGGTTCTCTAACCTTTTCTACACACAACCTTTCCTCATACCCATTTGCCCCATCAGGGAAATACACTCTTCAAGCCAGCAGCCTGGTTTTGGATCATCAGATCCCTCACTTCATACCTCTCTTACATAACTTCGGTTATCCCACCAGGGATTGAACCCTTCCCCATCAGTTTGTCCTGAACATGGGATCAAACTTTTCACACCCGCAGTTTGTCCTGAACATGGGATCAAACTTTTCCCCCATAGTTTGTCCTGAACATGGGATCAATCTTTTTCAGCTGCAAATTGTCTTGAACATGGGGCGAACTACATTGACCCGGTCTCCCCAATACCTGGGAGTACGTAGGAAACCATTTTATATGGCCCGGTCGCAATAAAGCAAAAGCAACAAAAATATTTCTACACCCTTCTCTACAAAAACAAAAACAACAAAAATATTCCTACACTTTCTTCCCTTTCACATACATTGTTGAACCTCTTACACTAGGTTCGAACTACGCAGACCTGATCTCCTCTTCAATAGGAGTACGTAGGCAGCCATTTATGGTTCGGTCTTACCCCTACCAAAACAAATACTTGTCAACGGTATTGGGATCAAATTTCAATCCACCACATTTCATCGGCTTCATACCAAAGGGATGGAACTACCTGGCCTCCCCATAAATGGGAGAGTTGGCGACCATCTAAGCTATGGTTGAGTCCTCGAAGACCAACACCAATCCATAAGAGATAGAACTAACTGGGCTCCTCTCAAATAGGAGTACTGGAGACCATCTGTGGTGCGGTCAATCTCAGAGAGGAAAGCCACACTCCTCTCCACATCTACATACAGAAACCAGTCCCAAGACACCAAAGAAGGTAGGGATACACACAGATCAATGATTCATTCTAAAAGATCCTACGACATCTCAATGTCCATCCATCAAGGATGAGTTCAGAATACATCAAGGTCACAAGCCCTGAAGAAGCAGGCAAGATATCAAGCAAGTATCCAGGCATAACTATAAAAGGAAAGTGCATCAAAATATATTTCCCTGTCATATATAATGTTGTTTGATATATACAATATGAACTGTACATGACAAAAATGGCTAAGCTAGTCTGTGCAGGAAAATACAAGTCTGTCTATAGATCGGTGTGTGTGCGGGCTATCAGATCTAACATAGCATCTCTCTCAGAGGAAGGGGGTAACGTTGTGGTCTCCTGCATCAGTATATCTACATGTGCCAATAGATCTGAGGCCAACTGCATGGTGACATGATGCTCATCAATATATGCACTCATATCGACAAGCATGCCAGTAGTAAGGGATCTCACTGAAGTACTATATGTAATGGCTACATCCCGAGCAGATATGGTAGCATCCCGCTCAATAATTAATGCATCTCTGAATGATCTGGCCTCATCCCGCTCCTCAATAGCGGTGTCTCTATGAGCTACAATCTCATCTCTCTCCAATAAAGCGGTGTCTCTCCCATTAAGAGCTGTCAACATCAAGGCCCTAGCCTGATCTCTCACAAAGGTCATCAGATGAAAACTCTGCTCCAAATATTGTGCTGAATGCTGAATCACAGTAGCACTCGTACCGAGAGAATCTGCAAGAGCTGCTGGCAACCCAGTGAATAGCTCCTCCTCGATGGGAATATCAATGTCCTCTATGGGCTCCCCATCATCAGAATCAATCCTCGGCGATGTGGATACTACCGCAGCCGATGTAGTCTCTTTCTCCATCCATGCGGAATACTCTACAAAAATAGCAGGATGGCTAATGAAAAAATCTGACTAGCTCATACCGATCCCAACAGAATACACCCGGATTTGTCCTCACGACAAGTGGCGAGAAGCGTTACCGAATCAAAGCCCCCTTAAAAGGATGGAAGTCCTAGTACTGGTCAAATTGACACATCACAGCCAGTGGGTGGAAAGTATTCATACCCCTCAAACCAGCTAGAGGGAGATAATCCATGTCTGGAGCATGAGTGATGAAGCTACAGAGTGAACTAAGCTCTGTACACGGCAATATATCAAATGGATCTCCAATCCCTGATAGGAAAACGGAGCAAGATGCAGGATCTGTACACTCCGCAGGCAGAAAGAAGTACGACATGGCTATCTCATGGGTAAAACAATACCCATGTCGTCTGAAAGTGCCAATCGGTCTCAGGTGTGACATGAACCATACGTACAACATGACCGAACTACCTATAAATACCCCTGCAGGGTAGGAACTCTAATATGTAGCCGATCGTAACGTCTCTGCTACAATCATCGACACAATGATGTGACCCTCCCTTAGAGCTCTCACTGCCATAATAACGCCAATGTCCAACTCATCCATATACCGTGGCATGTATACATATGATAATACGCACAGTAGCAGTACATCAACTCTGGCCAAATGCCAATGATCCTCCGGCATGGTAAAATCTTCAGAGTGCCGTGTATAGCTATCCTCTGAGAAAAATCTCTCCAATAGAAAATGTTGGGATACCACGTGGCCAAATGTGATCTCATCCTGCACAACTCTACGCCCCAGCCCAGTGAGGGTCATAAATTGTCGGCTCATGTCGCCAATAGCCATCCGCGCTCAAGGTCTGTCCTGTGGCAGCACCGTTAACCATGCATACTCCTCTAAGGTAGGAGTCAACTCATGGATACCAAACCGGAAAACCTACCTCTCTGGTATCCAATGCTCCAGCATACCCTCTACAAAGCCTGCGAGAACGTAAAACATCAGGAGAGTCATAATATACTGCAATAACTAATCTACAGTCACCCTGTCTTGAGGTGACATACTATCCTACCACGATCTCAGACAGGATGCCACCAACACTGGTGGGGTATGATCAATGCGGCTAACTGTCAAGGAAGACATCTGTGTGGGCCATTTCATAAGACCATCCAGGGGCTAATGCTGAATATCTCTGGACATACATACATATGTATAACATAATACATGCATGATAAACAATAGATGACAATATGATCTAGGGAATAATAGTAAATACATTCCTAAGTACATCATCATCTAATACATCTATATACAGCTAAAAATACAGGGAAATAGGGAACAAATGCCCAGCAATTAACAGAGGCCTATTAAAAGATATAGTGAGAATGGGGCATAGCCACCCAGTATCTAACAGAGGCTTATCAAAAGATATAACGAGAATATACATCAGAAGAAGACAATGGTGTCAATGTCTACATCATCAATCCTGTCCACCTGATGTAACTCCTCCTGAGTCACTGGATCTCCATCAACGGGGATGTCAGGCTTATACAATAGAGGATCTACACCGACAAAGCCATATGGGTAATCTGAAGGGCCAACTCCTGAGCTAGAATGATCAAATGTATCTGCCTCTACCGGATCTCTGTCCAAGTGCCGGATAAAGAAATGTGCCCGGTCCAATCCCTGGGTCAAACTATCAATCTGTGTCAAAAGAGTTGGATCTTTGACACAGGCCATCCAATCCGTCATCATCACGAATCCAGGTACTATATCCCCCATGAACTGAGTGGCACGAGTCTGGGCTCCGATGGTACGAGGGGACCACCAATGCTGGAATGTAGCCTGGGTATGTGGACACTCTGACAATGTAAAACCATCAACACCCATCACGGGGATATCAATGGTAGGAGACTGTGAAACAGGCCAATAACGCCTGGCAAGAGGCAAGATCTGTATACGAATCTCTCATGTGGTGCTCCTAATATCACGCTCGCCTAAATAGAGCTCCCATCCTCCATCTGTAAAGAGAAGAACCTTACGGGTGGATAGCACGTACTCGACACTAGTCGGGTATCCATCCTCAAAACTAATGGCCAAGTACTCCCCAGAATAGGGAATCTAAGTGATGACATCAGCTGTCAACAACTCCAGCTATAGGCGATAATGAGTGAAACCCTCAGCTACAGGGACCTCCATCAGTATGGAGTGATGCCATCACCGTCCTTGTGGATAGGTCTCCAAGCCTAGCACACTCACAGGACACAAACATGGGAGCCTCTCATAGGCCCAGAACTTCCAACACAAAGGTAAACATCTACTATCAGTCAACACTCTTAACATGTACATGGGAAATCAAAAGATATATACTCACTAGTAGAAATGGGTAAAATCCTAGCCAAGCCACCATTAAAGCCCTGCGAACGCATGCGCATACCCTTGAGGAAATAGGCGAAGGTGTAGGAGCCCCAATCATACTCTCCAATACGGTCCACATGTCATGTGGTGCTCACCAAATCGAATGATGCCATAGAAGAGTTATCAGCTATGAAGCAGCCGCTAATGATCATCAAGAATAATCGTCGAAGAATGTGATCCCTGACTCTCACATCATCGGGTATGGGTTCACTCAATAGCCCGCTTATAGCATTTATGCTCAATGGACCTATACGAATGGTTCTTCCTTTGAGCGCCTCAGCCGGGACTCCTAGCAAGGATCTAACGGAAGTCGGGGTAATATCCGCCGTACATGGCACCGACACCCCTCCAAACTCCATACCTGTGATAAATTGCCAATCCGTCGGCGTCATCATTACCTCACAGTCCAGTAAATGGAGAGATTGAGTCTGGTGAAACCAGTGCTCAGACAATGCCCTGAGGTAACCCCAGGGACAACGACGGGGAAGGATGGAAAAGAACACTCCGAAACCCCAACCATGCACAATTGCTCTATAATCAGGATGCAGAGCCTGGTATGTGGAATGAATGTTGAACCAGTTCCCTCTAGGCCGTGTGAAGCCGGGAACCTGCATTACAAAGCAGATCAACATCAGAAACCTTTACTCCTCATCAATTGGTAAAAAGGAAGATCAAAATCCAGCTTTTACCTCGTTTGCATGCAAGTAAACCGAGGGGTGTCAACTTAAATCACCCAAAAAATTTTGGGATCGTCACCTGAATGCCTGGAAAATCCCTACGAGGAACATGTGCAGCAGGAGCAGGGTTCGCAACCGGAATATCCACAACGTCCGGCACATCAACCCGGACATGAAGTATCACCGCCTCCGCCAGACGACAAGGCTGTCTAACTGAACGGGGTCGAGGCACTTCAGAAGCCCTCCTTCGCACACCTGAAGGGGTCCTGCGAGAACTACTCGGTTGATCCAGATCCATATATCTGGACAACAAGCCTCCAAATCACCTCAGAAAGGGTGTGGTAAATTCTAACCTGGAGCTTTTCAAAATGCAGTTTTATAACTACATACATGCATGCATTATTTTAACATATACCTATAGTAGAGTTAAAAATTCATGACTACCCAATGCCTACATTTTAGAAAATTTTTGCCATAGTCCCCTTTGTAAATAGGACCATCCATATGTACATAGGCATGACTAGGTAGCCATTCAGTAGCACATCTACCCACAATCATAAACATCCTATATGCATTAATATATCAAAGTGAAAATCTATAAGGGTAGCCTAATTACCGGGATTAATTTACTTTTCACCTTAGCTCATTTGTCCTCAAATAGGATAAGAAATAGCAGAAAAAGGTGCCAATTTGACTCTTTCAAAAGTCAGATTTTTCACATCATTATGTTTAGCATGGTTTAATACTAACATTTGCTATGTTGAATATTTTTTATCACATCATATGAGCATGCATATTCACTACTATGTGTTTAGACGCATTTCATATCATAAGTCATTTTCCAACGGATAAAAACTGGAAAAGAAGACATGAATACGTTACATAGGCAGTGTAGAACACTTGTATGATGGTAGAATTTCCAGAAACACGCCCGAACTCAGCAAATCTGAAGAAGAGCTCTCGGATTTCCTTCGCGGCGCAATGTAAAATGACTTGAGAAGGCAACTTGAAGCCTTAAAATCCACCCACGGCTGGCCGCAGGTGTACCTGCGGCTCCCCTGGGTGGGGCCCACCCCTCTGGCTCGGTCCAGTTCGAGTTACAAAAGAGTTCTCATAAGCTGAAAAGGCCAAATCAGGAATAAAAAGGCTATGCGATTGAGCAGAATAGCCTAGAATCTTGGTTTTCACGGGTCAAGTTGTGACTTTACATATCACTCATTGGAATTCACCCAAACACAGGGTACACAAAGGTCCGATGCCATCAATTCAGGGTCATAGCCATAAAACCTCTTCCCCAGTGGGGCTTCATACAATTTATCTGCTAATGCACACGTCAACAAAGGTCAATCAGCCTTGACATCATCCCCAACAGGGATCTTATCCGTTGATGTACATGTCAACGAAGGTCAAGCAACCCTGACAACACCGACTGTTGGCAGTAACTCCAACAGAGCAGTGGAAAGACCTGGCGATACGTGTGACGCCCCCAAAATAGGTATATATCACCCATTCTAAGTCGCCAAATACATGGTATAGAAAATAACTACAACTTTATTATTACAATTGTCGTGCAAAATACGACAACACATACTGTGAGTTTAAATACAAATATTGTCTCCTAGACAATATCCACACTCAAATAAAGTCCTCATTACAATTATTGATGCACTATTTTACAAAAATAGTGAGGACTGCTAAAACAACTGTCTAGGACCATCACTCTATACCCCGACTGGTTCCTGTTATATTCTCGCTTCCTGAGCAGAAAAATGGAACAAAAAGGAAAAGGGTGAGCTCAACTAGCCCAGTAAAGAATATTATGACTAAGATAATATACAAAAAATTATCCTTAGTCTTCAACAGGGAAAAATCTGATAGAATATAATAGACAACAAGTTTTAGATCAACAACTGCAGCAGAAACAACAATTCATTAGAAGAGTTAAGTAGAGAATCAAATCTACTATCATCTATGAATTTAAAAGTCCATCATCAATATTTTATCCCTGTAACATCAATCAATATACATCTTGAATCAAATATTCATCTTTGCACTATGGGCCAAAGATATTCATTTGTATCACCAGTTGGTAATGTTCATCTCAACACATGTTCATCTTTGCACTACGGGCCAAAGATATTCATCAGGTAATCATTCATCTTTGCACTACAGGCCAAAGATATTCATCAGGTATTATTATTAAGGACTGAGGATGATGAAAAACATTTTAGAGAATAAATCCAGTAAGATAAAAGGATAAAGTTTAGAAATTCGTACTTTAAATAATTCAAGTTTAAAAATATTCCATAATAAACCATAATGGAGTAAAATTCAATAATGAAGATCAAAACATGGATACAATCAAAGATAGTAACCATAATAGACATCTAGAACAAAGAAGAGAAAATTTTATTTTTTGGTGAATAGTGTCGTATTTATGAATAGTGCCGTATACGCGAATAGTGTCGTATACGTGAATAGTAATCCCGACACAAAAAGGTAGAAATTCCACAATAAAATTCATAACAATATTTCAGTATAATGATATTGAAAGAAATAATATCATTCACGAAGAAAATATCATCCCTTACCTCAAAGTAAAGCCGAAGGAAACTTGCACTGAATAGCAACTCTCAAAGTATCTAAATACTAAAAAAAATACGCTCGATAATATAGAGAGAGAAAACTTATGTTTTTGGTGTGATTTTCAATTCTAACCTAAACACCTATTTATAGGAAAATGCTAGAACGCCAAAGGAGACTAAATTAATAAAATATTAATTTATTTATTTTTTACCTTACACACACCCCTTTGACAATTCAGCACCTCATTTTTGAAAAAATCTCAGCCCACCAACAATGACATGGGAGGGGCCCCACCCATTCTAGAATTTTTTACAATGGTTTAAAATTTAAATAATAATCAAAAACTTCAAAAATTCATAATAAATACCTCTTTTATCAGAAAAATTCGAATCTTATGTCTATTCTATAAGAAATTAAATTCTCTTAAACTTTGTAAAAGAAAGTTTTTCCAAATTCCAAACAGAAAATATCCGAAATCCACATACGGATGATTTTTAATACCTCCATTCCGACAAAATACAGATAAAACACCTCAACATTAATTCCTTAAATTATATCCACATAAAAATAAATATTTCCTTCATTTATATCCACCTAAAATAAATATTTCTTTATCATATAAATAAATAAATAATTATTCACAAATAATATTACAGAATCACAATAATGACAACCAAGCCGTTCCCAGGAAAGAGTGGGCTTTCTGATAAGGATTTCTCCTTATTGGCGCACAATTAGGTGACAAAACATCTCCTTGACAGAACTTTCTAGACATTGCCAATAATGCTATCTAATAATATTATTCAAATAATATGAATTATTGATCCGATAAAGGAAAAATATCTTTGTGCGGTGACAATTATTGAAACAACAATAATATAAAATATCAATGCAAAGAATTATTGAATCAATAAAATAAAATATTAAAAAGTAATTATTGTAACAATTATTGAGTAGTGCCTTTACGTAAGAATCAATAATTCAAAAAATCTGCAATACCGCAGTGCTACTTATGCAACCACGCCGTATTCTTACGTATTTTAACCACTAGGTAATCCAACAGTGTTAACGGTAATAATTACGTCGTTATTTATAAAAACTCAAACTTGTCGTTTTTTGCATCCGACTGTTTTTCGTTATGGGACCCACAAATGGTTGCGCCGTCGTACGAATATTCCCCACCAGCAAGAATATTCCACGACCAAACAAATATTCCCCGACAAAATTAATATTTTATAAAATTTGCACATTTCCCCCATAACCAAAGCATTATATCAAATTAACTCCTTATTATTTCAAGATAATGAATATAGGAAATTCCTTTTTATTTATAATAAGTTGGGTTCTTACAACCTCCCCTCCTTATGAAATTTCATCCTCGAAATTGACGTATGTTCTTGGTGTTTTAAAAAGGTGAGGGTACCTCGCTTTCATTTCCGATTCCAACTCCTAGGTCATTTCTTCAATAGCATGATTCCTCCACAAAACCTTGACTTGTGGTATAACCTTTGTTTGTAGGACATGCTCTTTTCTATCCAAGATCTTGACAGGTACCTCCTCATACGTTAAATCTTCGGTTATCTTGTCTGGTTCTAACGTAATAATGTGGTTTAGGTCTTTCACATATTTACGGAGCATAGATATATGAAAAATATTATGGACACGAGACATGCTTGGAGGTAATGCGAGTCTATAGGCCACATTTCCTATTCGGTCAAGAATCTCAAATGGACCAACAAATCGTGGATTGAGCTTTCCTCTCTTCCCAAATCTTGTAACTCCCTTCCATGGAGCAATACTTAACAGTACATAATCTCCAATATTAAATTACACGTTCTTTCGATGAAGATCAACATAACTCTTTTGTCGATCTTGTGAGGTCTTTATACGTTCCCGAATCATTTGAATCTTTTCTGTAGTCATACGTACTAATTCGGGTCCCAACAACGTTGCTTCACCCACCTCATCCCAACATATTGGAGAACGACACTTTCGTCCATATAACGCCTCGAATGGAGCCACGCCTATACTTGCTTGATAACTATTGTCGTAGGAGAATTCCACCAATGGCAAGTACTTATCCCAACTTCCTTTGAAATCTAGGACACAGAGTCTTAATAGATCTTCAAGGGTTTGAATAGTCCTTTCCGATTGCCCGTCCATTTGAGGATGGTATGCCGAACAGAATCGTAAATCCATGCCCATAGCTTTCTGCAAGCTAACCCAAAATCGTGAAGTGAATCTTGGGTCACGATCCGAAACTATGGATACTGGCATGCCATGCAATCTCACAATCTCATTTACGTATATATGAGCAAGACGTTCAAGGGAATAAGTCTCACGTATAGGCAAAAAATGAGCAGACTTGGTTAATCTATCAACAATAACCCAAATCGCATTTATGCCTTGAGAAACCTTGGGAAGACCTGTAACGAAATCCATAGTAATGTGTTCCCACTTCCATTTTGGAATCTTAAGTGGTTGTAATGGACCCTTTGACACTTGATGATCCACCTTTACACGTTGAAAAGTTAAACACCTCGAGATAAACTCTGCGATCTCTCTCTTCATATTGCTCCACCAAAATGTATGTCAAAGATCGTGATACATTTTTGTACTCCCAGGATGGATTGCAAATGGTGTGTTGTGTGCCTCCATCATGATTCTATGCTTCAAGTCAGAGTCATTAAGAACACAAAGTCTGGAGTTGACTCTAAGTATTCATTCCTCATCGATTTTTGCTTCTGGAATAGCACCTTCTTGCACTTTCTTCTTCATATGCATCAGCTCCATGTTTGTTGTTTGAGCAGCTTTAACTTTATCGATTAAAGTAGGTTCTACTCGTATGTTTGATATCATCATGTGGGTACTTGGAGCCTTTAACTCTATCTCCATCCTTTGCAAGTCGTACAAAATGGGTGTTTGTGTTAACAACATGACACTTGTACCCGCATACGATCTTCTACTCAATGCATCAGCTACAACGTTTGTTTTTCCATGATGATATTGAATGCTATGGTCGTAATCTTTTAACAGCTCGAGCCAACGTCATTGTCGCATGTTGAGTTCCTTTTGGGTGAAGAAATATTTGAGGCTTTTATGATCTATATAAATCTCCACTTTCTCCCCATACAGGTAGTGTCTCTAGATTTTTAACGCAAAAATGATTGCTGCCAACTCCAAATCATGAGTAGGATAATTCCTCTCATATTCTTTGAGTTGTCGCGAGGCATAGGCTATGACTTTCCCATGTTGCATGAGAACACATCCTAACCCTTTGCCAGAACCATCGCTGTAGATAACAAATCCATCCAAACCAGATGGTATTGTCAGAACAGGTGCCGAAATGAGTCTCCTTTTGAGCGCTTGGAAACTCTTCTCGCATTCCTCGCTTCATACGAATTTGTATCTTTCCAAGTCAGCTGAGTTAACGGAGTATCGATTCGAGAAAATCCTTCCACGAATATTCGATAATAACCAGTTAAGCCCAGAAAGCTACGTACTTCGGTCACCGACTTCGGTTTCTCCCAACTTTATATTACTTCAATCTTCGTCGGGTCAATAGATACTCCATGTTTTGACACCACGTGCCCAAGGAATGCTACTTCCTTAAGCCAGAACTCGTATTTCTTCAACTTGGCATATAGCTTGTTATCACGAAGTCGTTGAAGTACCAGCTTCAAATGGTGCTCATGATCTTCACGGCTTTTGGAATAGATGAGGATGTAATCAATAAAGACAACAACGAACTGATCCAAATATTCCTTGAATACACGGTTCATCATATCCATGAAAGCAGCAGAAGCATTAGTCAATCCAAAAGAAATGACTAAGAATTCATAATGCCGTCATCGGAGTTCGAAGGCGTCTTCAGAATATCCTCAGTTTTAATCTTCAGCTGATGATATCCAGAACAAAGATCGATCTTTGAAAAGAATTATGCTCCTTGCAACTGGTCAAACAGGTCATTAATGCGAGGTAGCGGATACCTATTCTTGATGGTGACATGGTTTAATTCTCGGTAGTCAATACAAAGTCGCATACTCCCGTCTTTCTTCTTTACAAATAGAACAGGAGCACCCCAAGGAGATGTACTAGGACGAATGAAATCGATGTCTAACAATTCCTGTAGTTGGACTTTTAACTCCTAAAGTTCAATAGGAGCCATTCGATATGGGATTTTAGAAATGGGCTTTGTACCCAGTTCAAGATCAATAAAGAATTCAACTTCACATTTTGGGGGTAGACCAGGAAGTTCTTCGGGAAATACGTCAGGAAATTCACTAAAAACAGAAATATTATTCAAATTTGACGTGTTTTTGTTCAAGTCCATAACATGGGCTAAGAAAGCTTGACATCCATTTTTTAATAAACGAATGGCTTTATGGCTTGATATGACAGTGATTGGCTTTAGTGGTTTGGTTGCTTGAATTCACATAACAGGTTGGTTAGGAATATGAAAACTAATAACCTTATGAAAACAATCAATTTTGGCATGATGAGTAGTTAACCAATCAATCCCTAAAATCACATCAAATGTAAGTATCTTTAAAGAGATAAGATCAACAGGTAATGTGATTGTGCCCACTTGGATCAAGCAAGATTTATACACAGTGGATGTAATAAAAGTTTCTCTTAACAGAGTCTCCACAGATAACTCAAAGTCTAATTTCTCCGGAGTCAAGTTTAAACGTTGAGCACAAGTAGGAGAGATAAAAGAATGGTTAGAACCGATATCTAGTAAGGCATAAACTTCGCAAGAGTTCAGGATTAGCTTACTCATGATCACCACGTTCGGGTTTCTCGCATTTTGGCCAGTCACTACAAACGCTCTCCCTTGAACCACCGACTTTGTTTTGTCCATAGTCGCCTTTGGTGTCGCCATCCCAACTGGACTTGACTTCGCTATCAGACAAAACTGGGCTATATGACCGTCTTTTCCACAACTGAAACACACCTTGGAAGGCTATGAACAATTTGGACTTATATGTCCCCTCTCTCCGTGATCTCAGTAGCATCTAAGCTGGCTACGTCCTCCTCCCCTAGAATTTGTTGTTGGTGCTGGTGCTGATGTCTTCCTGTCATTGTTGAATCTCCTCTTTTTAAAATTTCCACTTGACTCACATCTCCCATTATCATAGCCACGATTACAACCAGAGTGGTTACCGCTTTTGTCCGTATTTTTCCCTCCTCACTGGTTATCATCGCTTCGATGACTGCTATCACCGGTATGACCCTGGTTGTGGTCCCTCGGTTGAACATACTCATTATCTCGCTCTAATAATTGAGCCCTGTTGACAACATCTGAATACAGAGAAAATTTATGAGAGATAAGGTATTGATGAATCTCGAGTTTTAGACCTCTCAGAAACATCCGCGTCATACGTTCCTCATTCTCTACAAAATAAGGTGCAAACTTGGATAACTCCGCGAACTTCGCCTCGTACTGGGATACCGTCGTGTTGTTCTATTTCAGTCTAATAAACTCTACCTCCTTCATATGACGAATACTTTCAAGAAAGTACTTGTCATTGAACAGTTTCTAAAATCTTTCCCAAGACATGTTGAGTGCGGTTGGCTGGGTACGCTTCACAGATTCCCACCAGTAATCTGCCTCACCACGGAACATAAAGGTGGTGAATGGAACCTTCTGTTCTTTCGTGCATCCCAAGACATCAAATATCTTGGTAATTTTCTTAACCCACGTTTTCGCCTTAATCGGATCCGGCTTTCCCCATAAATCTTGTTGTCCCAACTCTTTGAACTGCTTGGCCGTGATAAACCGCGCGTTGCTATCATTTCCACCCTATTTTGTACACGAGTCTCCCTTGTCTGATTTTGCATGAACTACAAAAAGCTTCTAAACATTCCATCATTCATCGTTTGCTCCATAGTGTTATTTACAGGAGGAATATTACCTTCCTGTTGCACGTTCTCTTAGTTGGTGATTGAAGGTTGTTCCACAGTCTCATACACTCCATTGTTAACGTTCTCAGCTGCTATTCTTAAAAACTGCCATAAAACAAGGGTTAATTAAACAAATTAACATATCACATAATATCCCTATATTATGACCGACCAACAAATAAGCTTAGGTAGGACATACTAGCGAAGGATTTACTCGTCTCTCCCCTCATAGTTCTGTTCCCCGATCTCCACCAGAGACCATATCCCTAAGCTCTGATACCAACTGTGACGACCCCAAAATAGGTATATATCACCCATTCTGAGTCGCCAAATACATGGTACAGAAAATAACTACAACTTTATTATTACAATTGTCGTGCAAAATACGACAACACATACTGTGAGTTTAAATACAAATATTATCTTCTAGACAATATCCACACTCAAATAAAGTCCTCATTATAATTATTGATGCACTATTTTACAAAAATAGTGAGGACTGCTAAAACAACTGTCTAGGACCATCACTCTATACCCCGACTGGTTCCTGTTATATTCTCGCTTCCTGAGCAGAAAAATGGAACAAAAAGGAAAAGGGTGAGATCAACTAGCCCAATAAAGAATATTATGACTAAGATAATATACAACAAATTATCCTTAGTCTTCAACAGGGAAAAATATGATAAAATATAATAGACAACAAGTTTTAGATCAACAACTGCAACGGAAACAAAAATTTATTAGAAGAGTTAAGTAGAGAATCAAATCTACTATCATCTACGAATTTAAAGCTCCATCATCAATAGTTTATCCCTGTAACATCAATCAATATACATCTTGAATCAAATATTCATCTTTGCACTACAGCCAAAGATATTCATTTGTATCACCAGGTTGGTCATGTTCATCTCAACACTGCTCATCTTTGCACTACGGGCCAAAGATATTCATCAGTAATCATTCATCTTTGCTACTCTGTGCCAAATATATTCATCAGGTATCATCATTAAGGACTGAGGATGATGAAAAACATTTTAGAGAATAAATCCAGTAAGATAAAAGGATAAAGTTTAGAAATTCGTACTTTAGATGATTCAAGTTTAAAAATAATCCATAATAAACCATAATGGAGTAAAATTCAAGAATGAAGATCAAAACATGGATACAATCAAAGATAGTAACCATAATAGACATCTAGAACAAAGAAGACAAAATTTCATTTTTTGGTGAATAGTGTCGTATTTGTGAATAGTGCCGTATACGCGAATAGTGTTGTATACGTGAATAGTAATTCCGACACAAAAAGGTAGAAATTCCACAATAAAATTCATAACAATATTTCAGTATAATGATATTGAAAGAAATAATATCATTCACGAAGAAAGTAACATCCCTTACCTTAAAAAAATAGTATTTAAATAGGAATATCGGATGTAAAGTCAAGGAAACTTCAGACCTTTGAATAGCAACTCTCAAAGTATCTAAATACTCAAAAAAATACGCTCGATAATATAGAGAGAGAAAACTTATGTTTTTGGTGTGATTTTCAATTCTAACCTAAACACCTATTTATAGGAAAATGCTAGAACGCCAAAGGAGACTAAATTAATAAAAAAAAAAAATTTCTTTACGCACACCCCTTTGACAATTCAACACCTCATTTTTGATGAAATCTCAGCCCACCAACAATGACATGGGTGGGACCCACCCATTCTAGAATTTTCTAAAATAGTTTAAAATTTAAATAATAATCAGAAACTTCAATAATTCATAATAAATACCTCTTTTATCAGAAAAATTCGAATCTTATGTCTATTCCATAGAAAATTAAATTCTCTACAACTTTGTAGAAGAATTTTTTTACAAATTCCAAACAGAAAATATCCGAAATCTATATACGGATGATTTTTAATACCTCCATTCCGACAAAATACTGATAAAACTCCTCAACATTAATTCCTTCAATTATATCCACATAAAAATAAATATTTCCTTCATTTATATCCACCTAAAATAAATATTTCTTTATCATATAAATAAATAATTATTCACAAATAATATTACAGAATCACAATAACGATAACCAGGCCATTCCCAGGAAAGATGGGGCTTTTCGATAAGGATTTCTCCTTACTGACGCGCAATTAGGTGACCAAACCTCTCATTGACAGGACTTTCCAGACATTACCAATAATGTTATCTAATAATATTATTCAAATAATATGAATTATTTATCTGATAATGGGAAATACTGTGCAGTGACAATTATTGAAACAACAATAATATAAAATATTAACGTAGCAATTATTGAATCAATAAAATAAAATATTGAAGCAATAATTCACCGTAACAATTATTGAGTAGTGCCTTTTACGTAAGAATCAATAATTCAAAAATCTTTATGTGTGCAATACCTGGTGTCTTCTTTCGTGCAACCGTACGTAGACATCGTATTTTAACCACTAGGTAATCCAACAGTGTTAACGGTAACAATTACACCGTTATTTATAAAAACTCAAACTTGTCGTTTTCTTCATCCGACCATTTTTTGTTATGGGGCCCACAAATGGTTGCGCCGTCATACGAATATTCCCCAACAGCAAGAATATTCCACGACCAAATGAATATTCCCCGACAAAATGAATATTATATAACCACTTGCTTATTTTGTAAAATTTGCACATTTCACCCATAACCAAAGCATTATATCAAATTAACTCTTTATTTTTTCAAGATAATAAATATAGGAAATTCAATTTTATATATAATAAGTTGGGGTCTTACAATACGAACCAGGAAAGAACATCCTCATCGGGGAGGACCGATGATGGAATATGTTATACACATCCTCAACAAACAAAGCACTATCACCACAGAGTCTCTTGTACATAAGAGATGCCTCTTCAGTATAAAGTTTGTATCAAGGATTAAGGACTTCGGTGATAACCTTAACGTCAACATCCTGGAAGCTCATGAGAGCATTGGATCGCGCGTCCAAGACCGTTCATCAAGGTTATCAGTAATAACTATCAATCTCGGTAGAAGTCAAGGGGAGCCGACAATCATCCCACCATGTTGGAGAACAATCCAACAAACTACATACATTTGCATCATGTTGTTGTACACTGCATCATGATCATCTTGTTGCATTTCAAGTGTCTAGTATTCTTTATCCTATCCATTGCATTGCATGAATATGATAAAGAGGGGCATCTGTAGACACTCGAAATTTTCTACATACCTGTTACTAACATTGCAGGAGGGCAGAATAATCTTTCAGAGATAACCCTAGAGGACAGCTCAGCTCAATCCTGGAAACAACATCGGGAGTGTCAGTTTCAACTTCGGAGATAACCCCGATGGATGCAGTTCAAATACCGAAAATCACACCAGAGAAGGCCGTTTCATCTCAGAGATAACCCTGATATACTCAGTCTCAGTCCCGGAAACAACACCGAGAAAGACAGTGTCAACCTCGGAGATAACCCCGAGGAATGCATTTGCAGTTCCGGAGATAACCCCAGAGATGCTCATTTCAACCTAGCTTCAACCTCGGAAACCACACTGAGGCACTCAGTTCTAATCCCGGAGATAATCCCGGGAGGTCAGGCACACCTCAGAGATAACCCTGAGAACATCCAGTACTTGCAGCAAACCAATCTCAGAGATAACCCTGAGCAACGACTGTTTTATCAGCACAAACTAGAGATAACCCCGGTGAGGGGCAAAAATATCATTTTTCCACCTCGATCCCACATACGCGTCATCTCAACAACATCTCAACATACATTCTACACAACAATGTCCCACAAGAACCAAGGAGTTCCAATCCCGAAAGATTACTACTACGGTAAAGACACCGGATATAATTTGAAGCCTGAAGACCAAGGGCATGGTCCCATCTTCCTGACTTCGTACAACCTCTAATCCCATGTCATTGCGTAGCTCTCGACAACAGCAGTCCGAAATAGGTCTTATACACCTCAATTGAATTCCCGAATTGAAATTCTGAAAGCTCAAGCAGACATGACGTTGCACGTATGCATGTACTTCGAGACGGCGGGACCCGCGGAGCCCGGGGTACCTCGGGCAGCTGTAGGTGCATCTGCGGCTACCACAGGTACACCTACGGCTCCCCCCCCCTCTCTATAAATAGAGGGCTTGGTGTGACGCCCCCAAAACAGGTATACATCACCCATTATGAGTCGCCAGATACACACTACATAAATCAAATACAAACTTCTTTTATGCAACTATCGTTAAAAATACGACAAAACATAGCTGAGAGTTTACATGAATATTGCCTCATAGACAGTATACAAACTCAAATTCAGTCTTCATTACACTTATTATCACACTAAGTAGTGAGGACTACTATAGCCACCATATCGGACCATCACTCCGTTCCCCGACTAGTCCCAGCTACGTTCTCATTTCCTGAAGAGAACAATGAAAGCAAAAGGGTGAGCTCAACTAGCCCAGCAAGAAATATTATGACTAAGATAATGCAGAATAAATTATCATTAGTCTTCAACAAATGTTAAACTGATAAAATACAATAGACATCAAGTTTAACTGCAACGGAATAAGCAATCCATTATAAAAGTCAAGTAGAGCATGATATCTACTATCTTCTATGATTTAAAATATTTTCATCAATTTTTATCGCTGAGACTCAGCTTAATAAATAAACCACATCATCAAATGACTTTTTAATATGAATTCACTTACTTCGAAAAAATATTTTATAAATTATACTTGATCCACCTAAATAGTAAAGATTGTCACTTATTGATATTCATCACTCACCCCATATAATATTAAATGATACTTTGTTTCGAGGGTTGAGACGTTAGAGTCAAGTCAAAGATAAATATGAGATGATTAATGTAAATTTCGATATAGTATTGTGACTTTAATTTTTGTGAATTAATATTTTTGCTTATTCGATGAAAATTTTATTAAATTTTTTTGATAATTACATTATTTATTTGATTTTATAATTATTTCGAGCTGCACATTTAAATTTTAATCGTTTCGAGTCTTTAGGCTGAGGACTATAACAGGGTGGGAGTATTACAAATAGTATTATGATCATAAAAAATTATTAAAAATTGATAATTTTGTCTAATATAAATATTTTATTAGTGAAGCAGTGAAATTGAGAACGTTGATGCATGTGAATATGTACTCGGAACATCTTAGTAGGATTAATCCAAGGCATTGTTATTCTTCTAGGTTACGTGGACCTATCTGAGTTGTTGGATGCCCTATTAAAATGGAGCTCGTGACTATCCACACCACTCACGTGCATGCAACAAGTTACTCTAAATAAAAACAGAGAGAGGGGTAGGATCCAGAGTTCGGCTGATCTTGATATCTCTCCAGCAGAATAGAAATCACCTCACATCTATCTTTTGCAAAAAGCAGAAAATGATAGCTTCAATGAACAGACAAAGAAAGTGGTAAAAACTATTACCCTCAAAATAAAATAATATACATATATATATATATATATATATATAAATTATATGTCGACTAATTTAATTATGAATATTAGGTGAAATTCTAAGTAATAATAAAAAAAATTATTTACCCCTTTTTAATTCTTTCAATACTCGGAAAAAAAAAAACTTTTCTCACTCCAACATTTATTTGTCCTGTTGTCCACTTGCAACTTACAAACACCCTCTCAGTCCTCTCTCTCTCTCTCTCTCTCTCTCTCTCTCTCTCTCTCCTTCATCTGCAACCTGCAAAGGTATGTGTTTTCCCCACTGCATAATGCTCAACTGTTTGAAGCTATATAAAGTGTCTTTTGAGCTTTAATTACAATGGGTCAATATAGCTTTTTAATGGGTATTCATTAATTTGAAAAAATGACTAGATAATATGGTCCTTTTCTTAGTTCTATGAACCATATGCTCATATATTTGTAGTTTCTTTTTTACCAGTAAATGGTGAGAACAGAGAAGGAGTAAGCTTTTGAGATCTCCGGAAAGAAGGATTACCTCTTGTCAGATTTCCAATGCCTGTCCCTCTTGCTCCATATCCTACGCCTCCAGTACCATTTTCACCGCCAGCAAACGGTATTGAAATTTTGAACTTCTTTCTTATCCTTAAAAAAAAAATGAAGAATGCTCAACACTTGAGTTGCCAAGGTAAAAAAGGTTTTAATCATTGACCACCTATAGTTAGAAAGAGAATTAAGAACCAGAGGATTATATTCCAGGCTCTTCACATCAGATAAGTCATGAGACTACTTCAGCATAATTGAATAGAATAGAGCTGTAAAAAATAAGAATGAGATCCACTACACATTTTTGCACTATAATTTGAAATTCCAAGACAGGATAAATGCTATGCTATGCTATGCTATATATATATATATATATATATATATATATATATATATATATATATATATATATATATATATATATATACTTAAAATTGCATCAAAACAGAGTTTCTCTGTTCAAGGGCAATTCTTTTGGTCAATCTACCCTTCTTAAAACGCAACAAATATTGGTAATCAGGTTCCCAAAGTCAGCTTGTTTGTTCTGGATGTCGAAACCTCTTACTCTATCCAGTTGGAGCAACCTCAGTATGTTGCGCTGTTTGCAATGCAGTCACAGTTGTGCCACCTCCAGGTATGTATCATTTGTCTCATCTGTGGTTTTTGAACACTTTCAGTCTCTGTTACAATTCATTGTCTTTGGAAAGAAATGGGAAGAAAGAACAGAAACATAAAATCTGTCATTTAGATTTTTATACCAGTAAAGAAAGAAATAGGATGAAAAAGATTATTCTGTGTTTCAAAATATTCATTTTCCACAGGCACTGAAATGGCTCAGTTAGTCTGTGGAGGCTGCCACACATTACTCATGTACATTCGCGGGGCAACAAGTGTACAATGTTCTTGTTGTCACACTGTCAATTTAGCTTTGGAAGGTATATAATGAAATCTATACAATACATTACAAAGATTTTCTTGTACTTACTAATAATGAACTACTATTATTACAGCAAATCAAGTAGCACATGTCAACTGTGGAAACTGTCGCATGTTGTTGATGTATCAGTATGGAGCACGATCTGTGAAATGTGCAGTGTGCAATTTTGTTACATCAGTAGGGGTGAGTATAAAGTTCCTCTTTGTTCACCCTTATATGAATAAATTGATGAATCATCTATACAGACAACTCCAAAAAAAATATACAATACTTTCTAATGGGGAATAAGAAGCAGCTCAAGATTCTTCTTTCTTTGTACTTAAAATGGGAAAAAGAATACGCATAAGAAACAAGCCTAAATTTCATATTCTAGGATGCATATAGAGGTTTATACTTGCTCTAATGCCAAAAACCTATTGCTCTTAACTACAGATCCTTGTTACTTGTTAGTGATACTCAGATAGGGAATGCAAGCTGGAATGAACTTGCTCTTGACAATCAATAGCTTTAAACTGCATATTTGTTAGAACTTCAAGCTATACAGTATATGACAATATGAACCCACCTAAATCCCATACCCAAAAGGAGTCCCATCCATGATCATAATAAGCCACCACGCTTCCACGCCCAACATCCACTTCAGCCTATTTGCCCAACTGTGGCAGCTTTCACTTTTAACTTCTTCTTTTTTAGCACAGATCTCCCTTTCCACACATCGCACATACAAGACTCAGAACCCTTGACATGGTGGTTCTTATACCAAATGGTTAAGAACCTCAACCAATATACCAACAGCCATATGACTGCTGAAATTCGGTAGATCAAAGATCTAAAATTTGATTCCATATATAAGAAGGCCCACCTTGGTTCCAAACCAGCCGAGTCCCACCCAGGATAACAATATCCTATCAGTGATGTAGCGACCAGGCAACCATTTGTGTGTCTTAGAGAATGTAGAGAATCTGTCAATTTGAACTGGTTTGAAATTAGACGTTTTTAAAGCTTCTCTCTTTCCTAACAAGTCATTACTTCTAACTTAATTAATCAGACCTGATCTTAAAATTTTCTCTTTCCTAACAAGTCATTGCTTCTGACTACTCATGTCCTCCACAAAACAAATTAGAAACCAAAACATATAGGATTTAGGGATCATATCGTTGTTTAACTTGTGTCAAGCAATAGCAACTTTTTTAGTTGTGTCCTTGTTCTGCTCTCCAACATATCAATCCTATATTTCTTGTAAATTCTATTAGTTTTGATATTGTCAAAATACACTAAAGATTATACCTCCTAAAGTTTGACAATTAGTGAGCAACCAAAATAAATAAATCTGTTACTGCCTATATGTTTCCTTGTTTGTATTTGTATCTCACTGCATGTGTTTTATCGATCATGCTGCAGGCATCCACGAGCACTACTGAACAGAAGTTCAACAGCTAAATCGTGAATCCCTAGCGATGCAACCTATTAAATCCCTAGTAAAAGAAGATACTATTTATCCTGGCTACATGTATAGAGTTATTTTTCCCTTGCGAGTTTTCTATGAATAAGCAATTTTGGCAGGTTGCTTGTATGAGAGGTAACATATGAGAGTACTTTAAAGTTGTGAGAGCAGTTGAAAAGTTTCGGATAAGGAAAAGGTTCATTTTCTCTTCCTAGTAGATATGAATCTGTGGAATTAATTACACGATGTGATGTAATTTTGTTACTTTTGTCAAATCATAAACACTAAATTGTTTACACCAATCAATATAAAAGGAGAGAAATAGCTTGAATTGAACACGCCTGGAAAATGACACTGGGAACCAAAGAGATAAGCACAGAGAGAAAAAGAATCCTGTGACTGAATAATATAGACCAAGTGATTTGACTTAAGCTAGTAGCTAGTGGGGTGACTCATAAAAATCTTCCATAAAGGCAATAAAACTTGGTGAACCAGAGTCCAGAAGGAACAAATCGTAACTGTAGAGCTCCGATGTTAACATTTACCAGATAACTATCTGGTTATGTGTCTTCAAGAATATCAAAAAATTAATAAGAAGCTTTTTGCTTAGCAAGACTTTAAAGAGAGAAAATTATAGTTGAGATAATGTCTAACAAATAATTTTAGTACATGACTATGTTCTCCGTCTGTCCGATCAAGTCTTCTTTACGTTTTTAAATCAAAAAATAACACTAAATTAGTTTTTTTTGTTCGTCTGACATAATTCCAAAGGGATCCAAGTATGATGGTTACATTATGTCATCATTTCGTAGAAATTCATTGTAATAAGATCTGGACTTTTAATAAATAAAATTTAATTTTTTTTATAAATTTTATTCTAAAAGGTAAGTGTTAAATTGATATATAAAATGATAAAGCTAAGGTTGATATGTACAAATTATAAGATAAAAAGTATGTTGGTGTTATAAAATTATGTATGTCTAGATTCATATTATGGATGTCTAGGTACATGTAACTCTCATGTCCATTGAGTTATGAAACTCATAACCTTTGAGTTTTGTAACCTACTAATATTTATGTTAGTATTGATGTTATTATATCTATAAATAATAAAATTTGTAAAGTGAATGATGGATATATCAAAGTAAAAAGAGATTGCTCACTTTTCTCTAATCTTGTTTGTTCTTGATTTTAGTAATATTTTATAACACGTTATCAGCGCGAATTGTTTCTCACTTTCGTCTTGAAGATAATCATATTTGATTTGAAGGAGAATGTATATATATATATATTATCTACATATATATATATATATTTTTTTTATATATTTATATATATATATATATATATATATAATATATGATAACATCTTGCATAATATATTGCATGTCAAATAATTATAAGACAGGCTTATGAAAATTACTTATTAAATTTAAAATGTTGATGTATGTCGGTCTTTATTCCATCTTCCATGCATCTAAAATTCATATGTATTGACAACATCAAATGGTTACATGTGACTTACTCAAACATAAATAGAAAGTATTAATCATTAGCATAATAATCTTTGAAAGCCCAAAAGGTTAGCTTATCAGCAGATTCATAGATTTTGTTTAAATTACCCCTGAGTGTTATTTTGATTTATTTGCGTATTTCAAGTTTATATATAATGTAAAAACACAAAAGAGAAAAACATTAAGTTTACAAGCTTCTTGTTGTAAAGTACACCCTTCTGTTGGTTTTGGAGTTAGAGTAAGGTAATACCAAGATCCAAGTGAAATTGACTTAAAGATAATCCTCCATGTAATACTGGTTTTGCTTCAACATCACATGCTATAAGTGGTGATGATTTGTAAATAATTTTTTTTTTAAAACAATTCAAAACTACTCATCCAGATCCCCAACCAAAGGCTAGTACGATACACTTCTAAGATACATCATGTTTGATATTCATGCACAAGTGGATAGTTATAATAAACTAAATTTCTAATGATTTTTGATATATTTTTGTATGAAGTTACAATGACAAATATACTTAGTAGTGTTGGTTTATTATTTAGTTTTAGTGGAAAATTTTAGTTTCGTATTTTACTACATTTCTATAAATTATTTCATTATAATTAAATCTGAACATATATAATTATTTAATTTGATGGGGAATATGTTTAGTTATTTAATATTCAAATTTTATAAATTTGAATTTGTTACCCTTGATTTATATCGAGCAAGAATTATTTGTAATGGAATCTTGATGCTGATATTCATATAAAGACAAAGAACCTTGGAGATACAATTAAAGTTGGCAATCATGCATCCCTGCAGAATCATGCAAAATTAATGATTTTTATTCGCTATCATCTCCATGAAAAATTAAAATATGAGTATATTACAGTAAAAGACTCACTTGTCTTATGAAATGATTTAAAGGAAAGATATGAGAATAAAAAAATTGTAATTCTCCCAAAAGCTCATTATAATTGGTTACACCTGAAGTTTCAAGATTTTAAAAGTGTTGACTGAGAACAGTTTTACATTTAAAAAAAAAAAATCTCACTATTAAAATTATGTGAAAAAAACATTGATGAAGACATGTTAGAGAAAATATTTATTATATTTTCATGCCTCAAATATGCTCTTGCGGTAGCAATATCGAGAGCGGAAGTTCACAAAATATTCCCTGAAGCGATAAAAGAAACTATGTTCCCAGAAGTGATATTATGTCTTCTAGTGGCTGTACAAAATAATGAGTTTTTGCTGAAAAATCAACAATCTCACTCGACCGATTTTATTACATTCCCTGAAGTGAATAGAACCTCATTTGATAATCATAGAGGAAATTATGGTTGTGGTTGTGGTAGTGGACGTGAAAAGAACAATCAATATAGAAAAGGGAATGTACCCATCGTACTCCTAACATTTGATAGATTTGTATCAAGACTCCATAAAAGAAAAAGAAATAAAATTGAAATAAATTTTATTGATCATAATGATCCTGAAGATCCCATAAATTATTTTGACTTTCAAATGGAATGAAAATAACTAATTTTGATATATATGGTTTCCTTAATGATATGTTGATAGAAATGTTCATACCAATTAATTATTTTTATTTCATTATAATAAGTATTTTTTTATTATATGTTTTATTTATGTTTCAAGTAATAAAGTTAAATTTATGTTTTGCATATATGAAGTTGTATAGGTCAGAAGCTCATCAAACTTAATTAAAGGCTCTAAAAGAGAGATTATTCATCAAACATAATTGAAGACTCTTGAAGAGTGATTATTCATCAAACTTAATTAAAGTCTCTGGAAGAGCGATTATAATATTGTTAAAGGGCACAAAAATTTGTATTGATGATTCTTTATATTCTTCTGAGACAAGCGGAAATTTGCTCAGCTTTAAGGATATACGTTATAATAGTTATTATATTGAAATCAATAACGAAGGCAGTGAAGCATTTCTTTATATTATTTCAATATTATCGGGCCAGAAGCTCATATTAGAAAAACTGTATATTTTCTCTTCTGGGTTATATTATACTAAAATGAGAATAGTTGAAACAAATGTTGCAATACACCAGAAGTGTTTGGATCCAAATGTTTTTATGATTTGGAATGATCATTTAGGATAAATAATGATGCATTGAATTATTGAAAACTCCCATGAACATCCCTTAAAGAACCAGAAGATTCCTTTACCTATTGATTATATCAAAGTAAATTAATTACCAAACTATCACATTTAATTATTGTTATTTAGTGTTCATCTTTCTAAGAAAGAATTCAGAGTGATATTTTAAGGTATATTTTGAGGATTGTTATTTTAATAGTCTTCCCACCATTAGGGGGAGAAAAGTTGTTGCCTGAAGCACGACGTGAGATCATTACCTGAAGCACGATGGGAGATTAATTAGAATATTTCAACGTTATTTAATCTTGATCCTTATACAAATCAATATGAACTAGAAGTTCAAAGGATAATTCATATGTAATGAATTGCAAATCAATTATCAGAATTATTCATCGATAATAAGAAAATAGTGATATCTCACATTCTAGCTGCTAATAATCTAGCAGAGATTGAAGTCCCTGTAGGACAATCAATTAATGCAGCGGTAAATTAAATCAAAGTCACACCTGAAACATGAAAAAATGATCGGTGTTAAAGATAGAATTTCCCAGAAGAAGGAAGTACAAGAAAAACAAGTTGCAGCCTATAAAGAGGCTATACCCATGAAATACGCTACAAAATTTATCAATCTATCCAAAACTTATGAACAAAAATCTCCTGTAAATAAAACTTTTGAAGAGTTATTCCCTGAAGAGGATGAGTTATCCCCTGAAGAGGATCAGGCACCTGAAAATAACGAGATCTCGATACATTATGTATATATAAGAGACCTATATATTGGGTAGAAATAAAATCATTGTCGACAACATATTTTCATATAAATTTTCTATGGATATTACCAGAAGTAATGATCATATATATGAACCACAAATCGTTGATGAATGTAGAAATATTTGGCCAATGTGGAAAGAGGCGCAACCAGAATTAAATTCACTAAGTAAATGTGAAGTTTTTGGACCTGTAGTCCGAACACTTAAAGGTGTAATGTCTATTGAATACAAATGGGTATTTGTACGAAATAAGAAAAATGAAATTATATGGTACAAAGTGCAACTTGTAGCACAAGGTTTCTTCGTAGAGACGTAGTATTAATTATGAAGAAACATATGCTCCTGTAATGGACACAATTACATTCAGATTTTTAATTAGCTTGGTAGAAAGAGAAATTAATGGATGTTGTTACATCATATATCGTATGGATCATTATATAATTATATTTACATGAAAATCCCGAAGGATATAAAATGTCTACAAGCATATAATTCTACATCTCGAAATATATATGTATTCTAAAGAGATCTTTATATAGGTTAAAACAATCCAGATGCATATTGTGGTATAATCGCTTTGAGTGGATATCTTTTGAAAGAAGGATTTGAGAATAATCCAATTTGTGCATGCATTTTTATCAAAAGATCATAATCTGGTTTTTTGCTATTATTCTTTGTATTTATTGATGAAAGATCTTGCTCTAGAAGATTAAACAAAAAACAACTAATTTAAGATGAAAGATATTGGTAAGCCAAATTTTTGTCTTGGCTACAAATTGAACTATGGAATTCTTGTTCATCAATCAACATACACGAAAAAAGTCCTGAAGTAACTTTACATGGATAATGTTAATCCTTTGAGTACTCCAATGATGGGTTGGTCACTTGATATCAAGAAATATCCGTTTTGAGCAGAAGAAAATGATTAATAAACTTTTGGTCTTGAAGTACCATATCTTTGTGAAATTGGTGTTTTTGTCCTGAAGTACTATATCTTAATGTAATTGGTACTTTGATGTATCTTGCAAATTTAAAAAGACCTGATATAACATTTGCAGTTAACTTACTAGCAATGTATAATTATGCACCAACTCGAAGATATTGTAATGAAATTAAACATATTTTACGTTATCTTCGTGAGACTATTGATTTGGGATTATTTTATCCAAATGGTGATAAAACCAAGCATATTGCACCAAAATTATTTTATACACATGAGCCCCAGAAGAATGGCAATATTGATCATATGAGAATTTGGTTGATATATTCATTAAGTCATTACCAACTATGATTTTGAAGAAGATGGTGCACAATATTGGCATACTTCGACTTAATGATATTTTTACCATGAAAAATGGAAATTCTATGTACTTATGAAGGGGAGTAAAAATGATATGTGCTGATTATACTCTTTTTCCTTCGCTGAGGTTTTTCCCCACTGGGTTTTCCTTTGCAAGGTTTTAATGAGGCAATCCCAAGGCACTAGAACTTATACAAGAATATTGTACTCTTTTCCTTCGTCAAATTTTTTTCCACTGGGTTTTTATTGGGTAAGGTTTTTAACGAGGCATATTCTTAGAAAATTGCTACAAAAGAACTCCATACATTTTGTATGAAGACAATGCTACATGTATAGCTCAATTAAAAAGAGGATACATCAAAGGAGATAGAACAAAGCACATCTCACCGAAAATCTTTTTCACACATGACCTTGAAAAGTGTGGTAACATTGATGTTCAGTAAATTAGCTCAAAATATAATCTAGCAGATTTGTACACCAAAACATTACTAACTGCAACGTTTGAAGGATTGCGTCACAATATTGGAAAGCGAAAACTGAAGGACTTAAGGATATATTCATGAGGGGGAGCTAATACGCGCTGCACTCTTTTTCCCTTAACCAAGGTTTTTTTCCATTGGGTTTTTCCTGGTAAGGTTTTTAATGAGGCAGCTTTCAATGCGTATAGCTATACAATAGACATCCAAGGGGGAGTGTTATAAAATTATGTATGTCTAGATTCATATTATGGATGTCTAGGTACATGTAACTCCCATGTCCATTGAGTTATAAAAATCATAACCATTGAGTTTTGTAACCTACTAGTATTTATGTTAGTATTGATGTTATTATATCTATAAATAATAAAATTTGTAAAGTGAATGATGGATATATCAAAGTAAAAAGAGAATGCTCTCTTTTCTCTAATCTTGTTTGTTCTTGATTTTAGTAATATTTTATAACAATCAGAGAATATTTGGTAATATACGACAGCGCCGAAACAATTAAACATTGGTGGGCTCCACAACATAATTGTCGGATATCGAAAATAATAGAAATAATATTTTTAATTAAAAATTTGTCAACGATATTTATCACTTTTAACTGTTTAAATACCTAGTGATAAAAGTACAGTAGCACACGGTATTCTACAGTGACACAAGACATTCCACGGTATCACGCGATATTGCACAATATCTTATATTATTGATTCAATAATTATTACAACTGCACACTATTTCATATTATTAAATCAATAATTAACTCATAATAATTGAAATAAAGTAATTAGACCAGTTATGTGACGCCCCCAAATTCGAGTCTATTCCACCCAATTTGAGTCATCAAAATATGTGATATCCCGGATAGTTATAAGACTTGTAAATAAGATCTTGAATAATTAAATAAATTTTAATTTTTAAAACCTAGATTAGAAGTAAAGAAATGATTTTAATATGTGCAAGGATGTAAAGAGATATTTTTGGTGTAAAAAGTGTCGAAGGAATTTATGAAGAGAGGTTAGCAGATCAGTCGTTAAAGCGAGATATTTTAGTGAGTTGATAGACGATTAAGGTACATGTTACTAACGGTTGAACGAGAATTAAGAGAATTAAACACAAATGATAGAAATCTTGAAGAATAAGAAATGAGAAAATGAAGAAAGAAGCGAAAGATTGTGATATGTGGAGTCGTATAATTAAAAAAAAGAATGTTATAATGCTTTAAAAGAATTTCAATTATTCGATAATAAGTAGACATGTAATGAATGGAAAAAGGAGGTAAAAGATAATTATAAGAAATGAGAAGTAAAGAGACGAAGGTATGAAATGTTATGGTTATATGAGGGTAGGATATATTATGTCAAATTGACAAAAATAAAAAGAGTATTAAAGAATTAAATTTACGTACGAGTATACGAGATATGCTGACGAAGATGTTAATACCTGAAAATAGCAGGTAGTCATGAGCCGAAGCAAGTTAGATGAGACTTGGGCTAAGAATTTTGTCCATGAACAAGATAGGGAAAGATAAATGGTAGTAAGGTAATACTTATGTTAAGGTAATTCGATTAAGTATTCGATGAAAAGATTATGCGAAAGTGGGAAGTAAACCCAATTAGAATGTTACGGTAATAATGGTTCTGGGGAATAAAACCTTAAAAAGAGAGAAAAACGTAATAACTAAGAGGATCATGTAAGGATGTGTTAATGAGTGGAATTTCTTTTGAAAATTTTCATGTGTAAATGATGTGGTGTATTATATATATATATGCATGTGTTGATGAATATGTGTGAGTATACGATTTAAAAGAGAATAACCATGAGAATGTCAATAACGGAATTATGTAGTTCAAAAATCATTTTTAGTTTGGAATATAATTTTGGAACGCAGACTGTTCCGTTGAGTCCGGAATGTCGAAATTAGTCAAAATAGACTCTAAATACAAAATGTTTTGGGGTTGAATTTTTGGTCAAAGCAACGATTAACTTTTACGGAGAAAAGTCAACCTCAGAATTCGAAAATGAATTTGAAGAAACATATATTTCCATGACGTTGGGAATGTCGACTTTAGTAGAAATTGACGATAAACATGAAAAATTTAATTTTTCGATCTGGTCAAATAGTCAACAACGGATCAAAGAGATAAAAATGCAAATCGAGAAGCAGGAGGTGGGGCTCACCCGGGCCTAAAATCTAGCACATGAAGGGGATAAATTTTAGTCATAAAGTGGAACCCACTAGGGTGTTATGATGGCTAGAAATTTCCTAGAAATGTGGAAGTGACTATTTTGCCTAAAAGAAAATTGTTAATGACTTTCGTGTTCTAGGAAGGAAATTGCTAGGAAGTTTCCTAGTAATGGGGGAGAGATTATTTTGCCCCAAGAGAAATTTGTTAATGACCATGGTGTCCTTGAAGGAAATTTCTAGGAAGTTTCCTAATTATGGTTAGATGACAATTTTGTCCTTAAAGAAAATTGTTTATGACCATTGTGTTTTGGAGGAAATATCTAAGAAATTTCCTTAAGATGACTTAAAGACCATCTTTCCCTTCCCTAGTAATATTTCAAGACCATTTTGCCCTTGGTCTTGAATTCCTACAAATTGGAAGCCTTAGTTCATTTGAGAAAAATTTTCTCCATATGCTTAATTTCACAAAAGCTAGACAAAAGAAATAAAGGGAAATAAGAGAAGAGGAAGGCCACGGATGATAGAGGCCAAGGAAGAGAGGAGCTAGCAAGTCCCCACAATCAAGAAGAGTCATTCATCTTCAATCTCAAGCAAAAGATACAAACACCAAACCCTAACTTTGTAATTTTCTTAGCTTAGTTTATGTTTTTGCATGATTGGTTGTGAGAGATTATTTATATGGTGTATAATGGTGGATCATATGATATAAGGGAGGTTATATTGGATTATATATGCTTGTTATGAATTATATGCATGAGAAATCATGAAAACAAGAAAGCTTTCTAAGAAAACCTAAACGACGGAAAACTAAAAATTTTCAGAAACGGAACTTGAAATTTGAACAAGCATAAATCCTAGTCTATTTAAATTTTTTGAGTGAGGTCAAGTCTTGGAGTTAGATGTGGGAGTCCTCTAAACACTCCAATTGAAATCTCCAAAAAATACATTATAGATTTTTCGGTGAACATTTTCTACCAAAATAGGACAAAGTTGAAAAATCGACAAACCCTATTGTCTAGTTTTTTTCATGGGATGTTTGGGCCACTTAAACATTGAAATAAATTCAAGCCTTTTAGTAAATTAAAATATATGACATAAGGAAACTCTGGTCTGAATATAAGTTTATTGCGATGTCGGACGAGAGAGTTATGGCTAATCAAAAGTTAGGATAACACATAAATTGTTATAACTTACGTTTTATAACTCTAATGACCACGAAATTTAGAGTGGAAGTTCATTTTTGAGTTTTTAAGATTCTAGATAAGTTTGGTGATTTTTGGAGTTTCTTACAATATAGCTAATTTTGCTAAGTTACGAACTAAAATGGCCCTTTGAAAAATACTTAAGAAAGCTTAAAAATTATAATAAAATTATTTTTATGTGCGGAACATATGTAAGTATGTGTGGCCAAAAGAGAAAAATTAATAAAGTGGTTAAGGAGGCATAATGAAGAAAATAGAGTTATGAGGAGGTAAAATAATTGCTAACTAATAAGTCGGGAATTATCAAAATAATTTCTATCGGCTATAATATGTCAACATGTGACGTATGAGTCTATGTAATGGTTAATCACATATTTTTATGAGAATATTATAAAAATGATGTGAGGGGAAGTTTATGTTGGTTTAATTATGAAGTGATGATTAACTTAATCAAATAAATTCTCATGGATGATGTAGGTTGTCATATGAAGGAAGTTATGATTCTGGATGAAGTAGATGGTAAAACGTCAGTGCATGCATGTTTTTCAGAACTTGTGTTTATATGTTATGTGCAATTGTTATGTGGTATGTGGAATTCACGTGAACTTATTTTAATGTGCACTTCGTGCAATCACTTGTTATATGTTGTTGATATTATTTGATGGTTTAAGATACAATGTTCAATGTGAACTTTATGGATTAATGTTATAAATCATATTTAAATGTGAAGCATATAATTTAAATGCAAAGCATGATAAGTTTAAGACATGAATATATGTCAAGTATGAGAAACATGAAGCATGTAGAAAGATAAAGTATGAAGAGGATAAAGTATGTTTAACATATGATTTTTGTGTTATGTGATAATTGTTAAATTTGTTGGGCAACGTTGTTGATCACCCTTGCTATAAATAATTGTTTTCAACTAAATCAAAGCAGTTCGAAGGATTTGGGATAGACAAAGAAAAAGAAGAACACTTATTGAAGTTGTTTGTATAGTTCTAGTTATGCTAGATGAACGTAAATATAATATATTGTAATTGTGTAGTCAAAGAACTTTGTATATAAGGATAGTTAAATATGGTTGTGAGACCATGAATATTTACAATCAGTGTATCAAAGTGAAACATATTATTTATAACTTGAGATGTATAAATCAGATCAAACGATCTACAAATGTAATAACAGATTATAAATGTTACAGTTTCTGGAATAGAAAGAACTAATGTATTAATTGGTATCAAAGCGTGGTTGTGGTCATTAATTTATGAATAAAGGTTATAAATATATATTCAGATGAAGATTGTATCGTAATGCACCAGGTCCAAGGTAACAGGTACCAGGATTTGGGGGCGTTACACAATACATACTATAAACACAAATTCTCTTATTTAAAATTATTAAAATGTTGTATATAGTACGATAGTACTTGTGACGCCCGTAAATTCATGTCCACACCACCTAATTTGGGTCACCGAAATAAATTATTACAATGTCGTGAACATACAACACCAATACAAATACTTTAAGTTCTCAATAAAATTATTGTCACACTATTTTTCAATATATTGAGAACTTCTACGACAATTAACTCGGACCATCACTCAATTCTCCTGCTCTTCCCACTAGACTCAACTACACTCCTATTTCCTGAAAAGAATTATGAAACACAAGGGTGAGAACAAATAGCCAACTAAAGAATATCATTACTAAGATAAATAAGTTATCATTAGCCTCCAATAGTAATAAATCAGATATTTAGAACATATGGTAGATGATATAAGTTTTCACAAATAACCGCAGCGAAATGAACAATCCATTAAAAGAGTCAAATAGATCATAATGTCTACTATCTTCTCCAATTGAACAATTCAACATCAATGTAAGACCCCGAATTTTATGAAATAAAAGTATTAAAATTTTCTATTCAGTAAATGGTTAAATTGATAAAAGGTTAAAGTTAAGGGTGATATGTGAAAATTTTGCAAAGTAAGCAAGTGGTCATAAAATATTCATTTGGTCGGGAAATATTCTTTTTGTCAGAAAATATCTGTACGACGACACAATCAATGGTGGACCACATAATGGAATAACTGTCGGATATAGAAAGCAACAAAAATAACCTTTTTATAAAAATAACGGAAAGACTTTTACCGTTAAACTATTGAAATATCTCGTGATAAAAGAATAGTAATATGCGTTGTTGCACAGTAGCACGCGGTATTGCACAATATCTCTGATTATTGATGCTTACTGTTGACTTGTTAATATTCTAACCTTATTGTTTTGATGATGACTTGATATTTTCTACTAATTGTTTATTGTGAAATTTCAGGAAGTTGATAAAAGGATCATTGATGGAAGACTTTGAAGACTTGTGTCTTAAGAAAATAATGTAAGGTCATTGCAAATATTCAATTTTTCAATACAAGGCTAGGACATTTTATGTGTGCATTTAACAGGATTAATTATTGATGCATGCTTAAAATTGAAAATAAAATAATAATTGTTTTTATTGTCCAGAAATTGCAAAATTAGTTGTTAACACATATGGGTACTTTTGTGGAGAAATTTTATTACTTAGACATCTAAGAGTATTCTAAGTGAGACAACCTTATATGCATATACACATGTTAAAATTCTTATACGATTTTGTTGTATAATGCATATCTCTTATTGTGCTTCTTGGAAGTTGTTGAGTTTTGACGGTAGGATAATGATTACATTCAATTAAGTGGGTTACTTGAATAGCGCCTCAGAAATTACATATCCTGGGAAGTTGATTAAAGATACACTTTCTCATTTTTACGAAACTAACACTCCTATGCTTGATTATTTCAAAAGAAGTATTATCTCTTCTTTAATTTCGGAAGTGATATATCTTATAAAGAGAGTATTACTTGTGGTGGCAGATTTAACAGTCATGTTTGCTATAGGAGACTTGGTATATGTATAAAACAATTTTTATCTTAATGGATTACCTTTGAAAAAGTCCAACAAACATCCGTTCTTATAAACGAAGATATATTGGACTATCCTTAAGATTACTTCTCAACAGAAATATTTTTTGGAACGTTACTTATCTTAAAAATTCTGTTAGCAACATAAATAATTTTATACAACGGAACTTTTTGTGCAACGGTAATATTTTGGGCTATAAAGAGAATTGAAATATCAGTGTTATACACAACACTTGAATTAATCCTTGTACTAATATACTTGAAAGATATTCTATTGTTTTCGGTGCAAACTTACAAGCTGTTGTGCAATTACATTGATACTATTTTCAGCAAGTTTTCGTGAGCTTCTAATTGGTGATATCTCTTTTACTCTTTGATCATTGTAAACACTAGTTGAGCATTGCATTGTTAAATTGCTTATTTGCTTTGATCATTAGACCTCTATATTTTTAATCTTATTTTTTAGACTAAGTGTTATCTAAAGAAATTTAATCCTGGTGGATTAAGGGTTATTTACAAATAGGTTCAAGGAAGTATAGGTGCTTAAGGGTTGCATTGGTGCACAAGGAGCAAAAGTGCTCAAGTGAATTATTGTAATTTAAGATTTGATATAATCTGTTTTGTAACACGAGTCAATTTAAAGAAATAAAGTGAGTCTCCAATACTAGTTGGTATTGGACGCGGACTAGGCTATTATTATAGAGGGTAATAGCTGAACCACGTAAAAAATCTTAGTGTTGACTTTATTGTTTGCTTTACTTTAATTACTCACAAAAGTTAGTTAATTATCTTAAAAATTAAAATTTGAATATTTGCATTATCTTAAGATAATTATTTAACACCAAGTATTTTTCACTAAGTTATAAATTCAGCAGGATATTTTCTTAAAAACAAACAGTTAATTCGGTAGACCATATTAATTCAGCAAGCTGCATTTATCAATATAGTAGGCTGAATTCAGTAGTTTGGTTTAAAGTTTAAAAATTGGTCATAGATTGCTCCCACACTTATTCAACCCCCCCCCCCCCATTTTAAGTGTGCCTTATCTGAATTTCATTTTGTATCAGAGCTTGGCTCTACTTATCTTGGTCTTAAAGGTGACTTATAGGGAAAGATTCTGACATGACACAATTTGGGAACAACAATCAAGAAGGTCAATCAACCAATAGACCTCATCTGCTGCATGGAACAGAAAACTATAAATTTTGGAAATTCTGAATTAGGATCTACCTTAAAAGAGATCCTTGGGAATGGTGGGTCGTGGAGAATGGACCGGTTATTCCAAAGAAAGATGACGGTACTACAAAGACTTTACTAGAGATGGACTCAACTGAGACTTTCATGGGTTCCTATGATTCAAGGGCCATGAACACATTACTTAGCGACATGGTACAATCCGAGATGGATAAAATTTCCTCGTGCAACACATCTAAGGAAATTTGTAACACTCTAGTGGTGAGTCATGAAGGAACATCCAAGGTTCGAGAAGTTAAACTAAGCATGGTCATGCATGACTATGAAATGTTCAAGCTTGAGAAAGACGAAACCATAAAAATAGCTCAAGCAATGTTCCTTGTTCTTTTGAACTCTTTAAAGCTACTTGACAAATACATTCCACAAAGTGAGATTAACCGTAAGTTACTTCGGGCTATGCCCAAGAGGTTTGCTTCTAAAATTACTACTCTCCAAGATTCTTCTACTATTTCTACTATGGATACACTAACTGTGACACCCCCAAATTCGGGTCCCTTCGAACCCCGGATCCGGTCCGCCACGATTCTACTATCGTCAAACTATTTATATCTTTTATTCATAACTTAATGAATATAATTTTACTTATTACAAGTTAAAAAATAAATTCTTTCCATTTCCAGGATCTGTACAATGACCCCAAACTTTTATAAGTTTCAAATCTTGGTCATTTAGCATTCTTGTCTTACATCATATTCGATGTTATAAAAATATGCGGAATAATTTAAACTTTTTCAATCTCCTTTGAAAATAAATCTTTTATTGATATCTTAACTTGAATCAATTACATATCCTTGAATCAAATTATGTTATGATTCATTCTATTCGAATTACTGTATAAATTTTTACATCTCGATTCGAATTTCTCTATGTATCACATAGTACAACTTAACATGTATTACACATTATAAACTACTATCATGTACATCTACTAGAACCTAAACATGGTTCAAGAGCATCTAGTTAAATAATAAATCAATCTCCTTCGATACTATTGAACTTTATCAATCAAGTAGCACGTAACCTTTACCGTGAATTCTTAACCTGCAAAAGTGGTTATTTGTAACAATCCATAATTTTAAATTGTAATTCAAAATATTTATTGAGTTATATAAATATTTTAATTGATGTGTTTATTGATTGAATAAATATTTATTTAAGGTGATTTGATTTGATTATTTATTTGTTAAATAAATAATTTATGAGTTAAGAAAATTGATCATCTTGAGATAATATTCTCATTTAATTTAATAATTAAGATAAAGAGTTTATAATGATTAAATGAATTATTATAATAATATTTAATGTGAATTGATAATTAAAATGAGGTGTTAGTTTATTAAATAAAATTATAATTATAAAGAAAATTATAATTTTGTTGTATTAGTTTATGTGGTGAATTAATTTAATAAATTATTATTAGAATTAATTAAATTGAATATTAAAATTTAATTAAGTAAAGTGTGACCATAAACTATGCTATTAAGGAGTTATTAAAATAAGTTAAAGGAGATTAACTTATTTTAATAACTCTGGTGTTATTCGTGAAGAAGAAGGGTGGGTCAATGCGTCTTTGAATTGATTATAGGGAATTAAACAAAGTCACTATTAAGAATAAATATCCATTGCCAAGAATAGATGACTTGTTTGATCAATTGAAGGGTTCTAGATATTTCTCAAAAATAGATTTGAGAAGTGGGTATCATCAACTAAAAGTAAGGAAGGAGGATGTACCGAAGACGGCATTCCGAACTCGGTATGGACATTATGAATTTTTGGTGATGTCTTTCAGATTGACAAATGCCCTTGCTGCATTCATGGATTTGATGAACAAGGTGTTTAAACCATTCTTAGATAAGTTTGTGGTGGTATTCATTGATGACATCCTGGTGTACTCCAAATCTTAAGAAGAACACGTGGAACATTTACGTTTGACGCTGGAGACACTAAGAAAGGAAAAACTGTACGCGAAATTCTCTAAGTGTGAGTTTTGGCTAAAACGTGTACAATTTCTTGGGCATGTGATTGACAAAGATGGGATTTCAGTGGATCCATCAAAAGTTGAAGCTGTAATCAATTGGGAACAACCAAGAATACCTTCGGAGGTGAGGATTTTCTTGGGACTGGCCGGATATTATAGACGGTTTATTCAGGACTTTTCCAAGATTGCCACTCCGTTAACAAATTTGACAAGGAAAGCTGTAAAATTTGTTTGGACGGAGAAGTGTGAAGAAAGTTTTCAAGAACTAAAAAAGAAGTTAAGTGTGACAATTGTGTTGTCATTACCAGATAATACAGGAAACTTTGTGGTGTATAGTGATGCCTCACATAAAGGATTGGGTTGTGTTCTTATACAGAATGACGAAGTCATTGCGTATGCATCGAGGCAATTGAAAGACTACGAGAAAGGGTATCCGACTCATGATTTAGAGTTGGCGGCAGTAGTGTTTTCTCTGAAGATATGGAGACATTATCTCTATGGAGAAAAGTGTGAGATATACACAGACCATAAGAGTCTGAAGTATATTTTCACACAGAAGGACCTAAACATGCGTCAAAGGAGATGGATGGAATTAATAAAAGATTATGATTGCGAGATCTTTTATCATCCAGGCAAAGCAAACGTGGTTGCAGATGCCTTGAGTAGGAAGGGTCGTGAAAAGTTGATGTTGTTAACTAACCAGGATGATCTCATTTCAGCAATGGCACGACTAGAGTTAGAAATAAAATTTCAAAAAGAAATCGATGAAAGATTGTTCTAGATGGAAGCTAGTCTAACTTTTGTTGACAAGGTGAAGAATGCTCAACTACAAGATGAAGAATGTGGAAAGATCAAAGAGAAAGTGGTTGCGAGTGGTGAAGTGAAATATAAGATCGATACCGAAGGGTTACTAAGATTCGAGGGAAGAATCTGGGTTCCAGCAGTACCAGATATTAATGAAGAAATCTTGACCTAAGCTCATATCTCAAGATATTCGATACACCCGGGAAGTACGAAGATGTATCAAGATTTACGATGACACTTTTGGTGGCCAAACATGAAAAGAGAGGTCGCAGAATGTGTTGCGAAATGCTTGACATGTTAAAGAGTCAAGGCCAAGCATCTACGACCAAGTGGATTACTTCAACCGTTGGAAATACCGTAATGGAAATGGGAACACATCATAATGGATTTTGTGGTGGGTCTTCCAACTACTCAGAGAGGATGCGATGCTATTTGGGTGATAGTGGACAGACTAAAAAAATTAGCACACTTTTTGCCAATAAAGATTAGATTCAATCTTGATCAGTTGGCAAAGTTGTATGTTAAAGAATTCGTTTCAAGACATGGAGTTCCAAGGTCAATTGTATCAGATAGAGATCCGCGATTCACATCAAACTTCTAGAAGAGACTACAAGAATGCATGGGAACACAGTTGAGAATGAGTATGGCATATCATCCACAAACAGATGGCCAAAGTGAACGAACAATCCAGATGTTGGAAGATATGCTCAGAGTATGCATCATGGATTTCAAAGGGAGCTGGGATGAACATTTATCATTGGTGGAATTTTTTTACAACAACAGTTACCACGCAAGCATTGGCATGCCGCCTTACGAAGCATTGTACGACAGGAAGTGCAGAACTCCACTGTGCTGGGATGAAGTCGGTGAATGCCAACACAAATAAGATCATGAGTTCGACATAGAAAATTTCGTGTTCTTAAAAGTTTCTCCTTAGAAGGGGAAAATCTATTTTGGTAGAAAGGGAAAGCCGGGCCCGAGATTTATTGGACCTTTCGAGGTGCTGCAAAAAGTAGGAGAAGTGGCTTATGAGGTAGCTCTACCTCCAGAGTTGGAAAACGTTCACAATATTTTTCATATTTCGGTGTTACGACCGTATAAACCCAATTACAAGCACGTGATCGAGTACGAACCATTGCAGTTTGATAAAGACTTGTCTTATGAAGAAGTTCCTATCCAGATTGTCGACAGGAAAGAACAAGTGCTCAGGAATAAGGTGATACCTTCTGTGAAGGTAGTATGGAGGAACCACAATGTCGAAGAGACTACACGGAAACTCGAAGCTGAAATGATGAAGAATTACCCCGAGTTATTTGTTTAATCTGTGTCTTCGATTCTTGGGACAAAATCTTTGTAAGGTGGGAAGAATATGATGAATAATTTGTTTGAGTTGTGATTCTAGGGACAGAATCCTTGTAATGAGGGAAGGATATAACAATTCATAATTTTAAATTGTAATTCAAAATATTTATTGAGTTATATAAATATTTTAATTGATGTGTTTATTGATCGAATAAATATTTGTTTAAGATGATTTGATTATTTATTTGTTAAATAAATAATTTATGAGTTAAGAAAATTGATCATCTTGAGATAATATTCTCATTTAATTTAATAATTAAGATAGAGAGTTTATAATAATTAAATGAATTATTATAATAATATTTAATGTGAATTGGTAATTTAAATGATGTGTTAGTTGATTAAATAAAATTATAATTATAAAGAAAATTATAATTTTGTTGCATTAGTTTATGTGGTGAATGAATTTAATAAATTGTTATTACAATTAATTAAATTGAATATTAAAATTTAATTAAATAAAGTGTGACCATAAACTATGCTATTAAGGAGTTATTAAAATAAGTTAAAGGAGATTAATTTAGTTTTGCCAAACAAGGCTTAATGCATATTAAGTCTTTAATTTAAATATGTTTTACCAAACAAGGCATAAGGATTTAATTGATTAAATTTTAAAGAGTTTTGCCAAACGGAGCCTTATGGCTTTTGGATTTTGGATTTTTGATTTTTGAATTATAATAATATAAATAAAATAAATAAAATATAAATAATATATATTAAATTATGATAACTGATAATTTAATAGGGACAATTAGTAGACGTCGGTTTTAGACGTTTGTATATCGTGCGTTAATTTTGTTTAATTTATGTAAGTGTATTTGGTTTAAATCTAAGCCTAAGTAGAAAGTTACATAGAAAAAGAAAAAGAAGGTTTCAGAGAGAATTTGAGAGAAAGCTCTGAGTTTTCAAGCGATTCTCAGTGGTTAGCAAGGATTTTAAAGTAACAAAAGGTATTTTCCCATAACCTTAATATTATATATATATATATATATATATATATATATATATATATGTGTGTGTGTTTTATGACATAGTTCTATGTATTCTGTGTTCTTGACTATAATATGATTTTTTACAAAACTTTCTGTAAACCATGTTAAAACTTTCTATAAACCATGTTTTTATAATTGGTTATGAAATTATGTGTAATTGTAATGATATAACTAGCATAGCATATATATATATATATATATATATATTTATGTGATTGTATGCTAAATTACGTTTGCAAGAAAGGAATTGGCTTTTCCGTGATTATACGTATGAACATGACTGGTATGAGTATAAAAATTTATATGTGATTGTGAGCTAATTGTGAAATTGAACCTTAAATATGCTAATTTGTTAAGAAATAAAAAGAACGTAGTTCAAAGGAATCAATTTGGTGTATAATTGTGGTTACCATGTTCACTGTGTCCAAACAAATATCAAAATAGAGTTTTGGTTTAAAATCATGGCATTCAAGGATTTAATCTTTCTAAAATTGTTATTTAATTGTTTTTAAATTGGTATATGTATGATGCGTAAAGGTTATGTGTAAATTTTTGTAAGTTATACGTGTTAAATTAGCTGCTAAATAGACATAATTTAACTTTGTTATGTTCTTCGTGTTTGGGTTCTTAGAAGTTTCGGAGCTCAAAGACCAAAATTCGCGCCCATTTCTGAACTTTAGGCGCCTCGGTGCTAAAAGTCGAGCCGATGTCCCAACTTTGGCCAACATAGTATTTAACCCATGGCTTTAGGCTTACACATGCATTACCACATCATGACGTTAATAATGTCATACAAAGGTAAACCGTATACCAGCAAAGACCGTTAAGTTAGCGAGAGGGCCAAGAATGAGTTTTCTTTTACACGAATTCCGTAAATGCTAATATAATGTAATATTATATCAGTTAAAAATGTCACTGTGTTAGTATGGTATTATAATGCTATGAATGAGCATATTATTAATACTTAGCGAGTGTTATTATTATTTTATTCATGTAACTTGATTATGTGGTTCAAAATCAAGACATACATGAAATAGGTACTTATTGGTATACAAGTATCTATAGTGACTAATTGTATCCTAATGATATATGATTAAGATATTGTGAATCAAATTATTACGGTTTAGCCTACATTTGCAAGGCAAGTGTTCTTTCTACAGTTTTTCGTTGAGCAAGTTTCTTGTATCTAGTTTATTTATGATGATGCAAGTTTTCTAAACTCTATTATGATATTGAGCAAGTTATTCTTGTCTTTAACTTGTTATTTAGCATGCAAGTTTATATTTCCTGATATACTAATGTTGAACAAATTTTATCGTTCAATTTACTATTTGTTATGCATGCTTAGAACTCAGTTCTAAATAACCTTGGCTTAATATTATTCAAGCAAGGTATGTTATAATTATTCAATGATATTTATGCTTTTAGATTATTCCTAAAGCATGACCTTAGTATACAATGGTTATTCAGTTATGATTTATTCCATAGCACAACATTATGAACTTTTATTTAACTACTCCGTAGTTGATCTTCGTTGAATACCAAATTACCTTGAAACTTATCCAAACCAAACTTACTTTGGTGCGGACTTGTATTCTAAATGCTGAGATGAACAACCCTATTATTAGGGGATAATTTACGCATAGCGTTGAAATGTTTGTGCACAATACATTGTACGAAGGGCTGATCCCCCTAAGTACGAGGAGTCCCTATAGTCTTATGACTGTTAAAGTTTAAGTTGAAAGATTACTTATAACTATGGACATAGTTCGTGGTCTTATGACCCTCAGATGTATATATTTTAGAATTTTGATTATCATTAATAGAGCATATTGTTCAGTTCTATTGAGCCTATTATCTGGCAATTCTTGTAAAGTTTTATTCATTGTCATTTGAAGTGAGCCTTGTTTGCTCACTCTTGTTTATATAATTATTATAGCTAAAGTTGAGAAGGTCGATGTACCTAGCACCAGTAAAGGAAAGGGAAAGATGAACAAGTATTGAAGATTTGTAATCATGTTGACATTCTGTTATCAGACTTTATTTTAATTATTGTAACGAACTTGTTTAGTTTTCCGCATATGATGTTTGTATTTGAAGGTTAGATAACTTGGGAGATTTTCATTAATGTAATCCTTTAATGGGAAGGTTTATTAGTCAATTTTATTATGATTGGGTAGTTAGACATGAATGTTTTTATTAAGTAAATGCCAAATCTTGAGGAAATGAAGTACCTGGATTTGGGGGTGTCACAAATTGGTATCAAAGCCTTAGGTTATGAACCTTAGGTGGGGAAAAGCCTTAGGAAGTAACCTTTGAAAAGATAGTGATGATAAACTCTTATCGAGTTTTAAGGAAGAAGTAATAAAAAACTTATGTGATTACAACTTCTTGTGCTCGTGAGTGTCGAGTAGTAATGATTAGTAATTAAAACTAAAAAAAAATTTGTCAGGATGGCTAATGTAGGAGAATCCAGTCAAGCTAGGGAGGAAGGATCCCAGATGCCTAGAGAGGAGGAGCCTCGAGATATTCAGGTGGTTTGGGAACAACTACTGCCACGGGAAACAACTCCATTGGTCGTAGTGGTTGAGCAGGAGAGGTTACCTGATGAGGATGATGAGATAGAGACGGACGAGGAAGACCCTGAGGAGCTGCCACAGTCGAATGAGGATGAGGATGACGAGGAAGAAGAGCTTCCACTTAACTCGATCACCGCCTGTATGTACGATGAAGTATACGATCGCAATGTGGAACTTCAGGATAGCGTCAAGGAGTTGCAAGAGATAGTAACTGAACAATAGTTGGCAATGGCACAAAAGGACAACGAGATCCAGGATCGAGATGAACGCTTGAATAATGTCAAAGAGAAGCTGATCCACACCGAAGGAGAAAACGAACAACTGATAGAGGAAATCGCAGAACTGAAGAACAAGCTAATGGAAGAATCTACTAAGAGGGCAAGAGCCGAATACGCATATGAAGAAGCTTATCAACGAGCCAGGATATTAGAGAGAGAGGCACAAGCAAAGAGGATCAAGATGGAAGAAATGAATAACGTATTCAACACCGTGATTAATTGAGCTCAAGATCGGGTCATGGGTTATCCGATTCAGTTCGAGACGTTGCCATCATACATATTAGATCGCCGAACAATGTTCTGAATTACAGAGGAAGAGCATTGTAAGGCTACGCAGTATCTTAGTAGGACATCGTAGGGAATGTACTTGATATGTGATTTATGAAATGATAAATAAATTGTAAATCCCAAGTGTTATGTAACCTATGGGATATGATGATAGATGTTATCCTGGAACTTTAGTAGTTCAGGAAAGTAATGTAAATAACAGTGATGCTATTATTCTTATGTTTTCAAAAAAAAAAGATTGTGAATGAATAAAAGTTATTATTTTATTCAAAGTGTTATGTGTTACGTGATAATCTTTTATGGTGTAAAAATTAAGTAGAAAATACTTAAAGAAATTGAGTAATAGTCTAATGGGTGTGTTTTAACAGAAAATGCCTCCAAGACGTCAACCCTGACAAAGAACCCCTGAGGGATCTACCAATAACAACAATGTTGAGGCTAATCCAGTTCAGCAGCTAGTGACGTTACTGATGGGTGCATTACAGAATCAACCGCAGAATCAAGTTGTGACATTTAAGGACTTCAAGGCGGTTGGACCACCAGAATTCCATGGGTCCATGAATCCAGTTGAGGCACAGACCTGGATCATGGAGATAGAGAAAGTGTTTGATGTAGCTAGGGTAGGTGAGAATAAGAAGACTGCTTTTGCAACATTCATGTTGAAAGCAGAGGCTAGTTATTGGTGGCAAGCCAATAAAACTCGAGGAGGACAAGGGGTGATGACTTGGGATAGGTTTAAGGAGATATTCTTCGAGACTTATTTCCTAGAGAGTTCAAAGAATCAGATGGAGGTGTAGTTTTGAAAATCAAGCAGGAACAATGATGGTGTCGAATATGCCACAAAATTTAACAAATTAGCGAGGTTTGCGCCATATCAAGTCAACACGGATGAGCGCAAGGCTAGGAGGTTTGAGCAGGGATCAAAACCACGGTTGTACAAAGAGGGTCTCCCTGTTTCAAATTGAAGACATTCGCAATGGTGCTTGAGAAGGCAATTCTCCACGAGAGTGGAGGCGAGCGAAGGTACAAAAGCACAATCAAGAACAGAGAAAGAAGAAGAATGAGGGTGAAGGTAAGAATGGTGGTGGTAGTGGTGGAAATGGTAACAATAACCTAAAGAGAAAATGGAATGGAAATGTGGGTTCAGGAAACCAGCAGGGTAATCAGCAGAAGAATAAGTTCAAAGCATGTGCTACGTGTGGGAAGTTTCACGCGGGTGTATGCTTAAGGGGGAAGCATGTATGCTTTAACTATGGCCAAGAGGGTCACATTGCTCTAAATTACAGTTAACCCAAGAAGAATGTTTGCTACACGTGTGGGTCAAAGGATCATTTTTCTTGTGAGTGCCCTAAGAAGAAAGCTGAAGAGACGACGAAAAACAAGGGAGGTAGCAGTGGAGGCACATTAACCATTGAGGGACCAACGTCATCCAACAGACCCACAGCTAGAACCTTCAACATAACTGTGTAGGATGTAGTGCAATCAAAAGATGTTGTATCAGGTATTATCCCAATCAATGATATTGATGCTTATGTATTATTTGATTGGGGTGCTACTTGCTCATTTATATATCGATGAATTTGCTAAGAGGTTAGGATTTCCTAGTGAAGAATTGAATTTCCTTTAAACATAGAAATTGCGAATAGGAAGTGATTCTGTTAGGTTCAGTATACAAGAATTGTAGGGTGAACATTAAGGAAATGTTATGATGGTAGATTTAATTCTAATAAAACTTGGAGAGTTTGATGTTATTTTGGGAATGGATTGGTTGTTCAATTATGGAGCGATAATTGATTGCCAAAAGAAATGTGTAAACCTTATGACTGACTCGTCAAAGGTAGTTTTCTTTAGTAGCAAATCACCTAGACATGCGAGATGTCGGCGATTATATGCAAAGCCAAGAAGTTGTTGAGTCAAAGGTTGTGTGGGTTTTTAGCTTACATAGTCGATACTCGAGAGGAAGGGGGTGAAACTAGAAGAGATACCAGTGGTTAGGGAATTTGTGGATGTGTTTTTGGAAGATTTGCGGGACTTCCGCCTAAGAGAGAGATTTAAGTGATGATCGACTTAGCGCCGTGAACCGCTCCGATATCGAAGGCCCCATCTGAGAATGGCTCGTAGAGAAATGAAGGAACTGATGGTACAATTGCAAGAACTATTAGATAAGAAGTATATTCAACCGAGTGTATCATCATGGGGAGCGCCGGTGTTATTCGTGAAGAAGAAGGATGGGTCAATGCGTCTTTGCATTGATTATAGGGAATTAAACAAAGTCACTATTAAGAATAAATATCCATTACCAAGAATAGATGACTTGTTTGATCAATTGAAGGGTGCTAGATATTTCTTAAAAATAGATTTGAGAAGTGGGTATCATCAACTAAAAGTAAGGAAGGAGGATGTACCGAAGACGGCATTTCGAACTCGGTATGGACATTAAATTTTTGGTGATGTCTTTTGGTTTGACAAACGCCCTTATTGCATTCATGGATTTGATGAAATGTGGTGTTTAAACCATTTTAGATAAGTTTGTGGTGGTATTCATTGATGACATTTGGTGTACTCCAAATCTCAAGAAGAACACGTGGAACATTTACGTTTGACGTTGGAGACGCTAAGAAAAGGAAAAACTGTACACGAAATTCTCTAAGTGTGAGTTTTGGCTAGAACGTGTACAATTTCTTGGGCATGTGATTGACAAAGATGGGATTTTAGTGGATCCATCAAAAGTTGAAGCTGTAATCAATTGGGAACAACCAAGAACACCTTCGGAGGTGAGGAGTTTCTTGGGACTGGCCGGTTATTATAGACGGTTTATTCAGGATTTTTCCAAGATTGCCACTCCGTTAACAAATTTGACAAGGAAAGCTGTAAAATTTGTTTGGACGGAGAAATGTGAAGAAAGTTTTCAAGAATTGAAAAAGAAATTAAGTTTGGCACCTGTGTTGTCATTACCTGATAATACAGGAAACTTTGTGGTGTATAGTGATGCCTCATATAAAGGATTGGGTTGTGTTCTTATGCAGAATGACAAAGTTATTATGTATGCATCGAGGCAATTGAAAGACTACGAGAAAGGGTATCCGACTCATGATTTATAGTTGGTGGCAGTAGTGTTTGCTCTGAAGATATGGAGATATTATCTCTATGGAGAAAAGTGTGAGATATACACAGACCATAAGAGTCTGAAGTATATTTTCACACAGAAGGACATAAACATGCGTCAAAGAAGATGGATGGAATTAATAAAAGATTATGATTGCGATATCTTTTATCATCCAGGCAAAGCAAACGTGGTTGCAGATGCCTTGAGTAGGAAGGGTCGTGAGAAGTTGATGTTGTTAACTAACCAGGAGGAGCTCGTTTCAGCAATGACAAGACTAGAGTTGTAAATAAAATTTCCAAAAGAAACCGATGAAAGATTGTTCCAAATGGAAGCTAGTCCAACTTTGGTTGACAAGGTGAAGAATGCTCAACTACAAGATGAAGAATGTGGAAAGATCAAAGAGAAAGTGGTTGAGAGTGGTGAAGTGAAATACAAGATCGATACCGAAGGGTTTCTAAGATTCGAGGGAAGAATCTGGGTTCCAGTGTTACCAGATATTAAAGAAGAAATCTTGACCGAAGCTCATAACTTTAGATATTCGATACACCCGGGAAGTACGAAGATGTATCAAGATTTACGATGACACTTTTGGTGGCCAAACATTAAAGAGAAGTCGCATAATGTGTTGCGAAATGCTTGACATGTCAAAGAGTCAAGGCCAAGCATCAACGACCAAGTGGATTACTTCAACCGTTGGAAATACCAGAATGGAAATGGGAACACATCATAATGGATTTTGTGGTGGGTCTTCCAACTACTTAGAGAGGATACGATGCGATTTGGGTGATAGTGGATGATCGAAAAAATTAGCACACTTTTGCCAATAAAGATTAGATTCAATCTTGATCGATTGGCAAAGTTATACGTTAAAGAAATTATTTGAGACATGGAGTTCAGTGTCAATCAATTGTGTCGATAGAGATCCGTGATTCACATCAAACTTCTGGAAGAGACTACAAGAATGCATGGGAACATAGTTGAGAATGAGTACAACATATCATCCACAAATAGATGGTCAAAGTGAACGAACAATCCAGACGTTGGAAGATATGTTCAGAGCATGCATCATGGATTTCAAAGGGAGCTGGGATGAACATTTACCATTGGTGGAATTTTCCTACAATAACAGTTACCACACAAGCATTGGCATGCCGCCTTACGAAGCATTGTACGGCAGGAAGTGCAGAACTCCACTGTGCTGGGATGAAGTCGGTGAACTCCAACAATTTGGATCGGAACTGGTACAACAAACTGCTAAGGTTGTTAAACTCATCACGACAAGATTGGTACCTGCTCAAGACAGATAGAAGAAGTATGCTGACCAACACAAACAAGATCGTGAGTTCGACGTAGGAAATTTTGTGTTCTTAAAAGTTTCTCCTTGGAAGGGGAAAATCTATTTTGGTAGAAAGGGAAAGGTGAGCCCAAGATTTATTGGACCTTTCGAGGTGTTACGAAAAGTAGGAGAAGTGGCATTATGAGGTTGCTCTACCTCCAGAGTTGGAAAGCGTTCAAAATGTTTTTCATATTTCGGTGTTACGACCATATAAACCCGATTACAAGCACGTGATCGAGTACGAACCATTGCAGTTTGATAAAGACTTGTCTTATGAAGAAGTTCCTATCAAGATAGTCAACAGGAAAGAACAAGTGCTCAGGAATAAGGTGATACCTTCTGTGAAGGTAGTATGTAGGAACCACAATGTTGAAGAGGCTACGTGGGAACTCGAAGCTGAAATGATGAAGAGTTACCCTGAGTTATTTGTTTAATCTGTGTCTTCAATTTTGGGGACAGAATCTTTGTAAGGAGGCAAGAATGTGACGAATAATTTATTTGAGTTGTGATTCTGGGGACATAATCCTTGTAAGGAGGGAAGGATGTAACAATCTATAAATTTAAATTTTAATTCAAAATATTTATTGAGTTATATAAATATTTTAATTGATGTGTTTATTGATCGAATAAATATTTGTTTAAGGTGATTTGATTTGATTATTTATTTGTTAAATAAATAATTTATGAGTTAAGAAAATTGATCATCTTGAGATAATATTCTCATTTAATTTAATAATTAAGTTAGAGAGTTTATAATGATTAAATGAATTATTATAATAATATTTAATGTGAATTTGTAATTAAAATGATGTGTTAGTTGATTAAATAAAATTATAATTATAAAGAAAATTATAATTTTGTTGTATTGATTTATGTGGTGAATTAATTTAATAAATTATTATTAGAATTAATTAAATTAAATATTAAAATTTAATTAATTAAAGTGTGACCATAAACTATGCTATAAAGGAGTTATTAAAATAAGTTTAAAGGAGCTTAATTAAGTTTTTAATTTAAATATTTTTACCAAACAACATAAGATTTAATTGATTAAATTTTAAAGAGTTTTGCCAAATGGAGCCTTATGGATTTTGGATTTTTAATTTTTGAATTATAATTATAAATAAAATAAATAAAATATAAATAATATATATTAAATTATGACCGATAATTTAATAGGGATAATAATGATTTACGTTTGTATATCGATTAAATTTAATTTATTATAGTGTATTTGGTTTAAACCTAAGCCTAAGTATAAAGCTACTGAGAGAAAAAAGAAAAGAAGTTTTCAAGGAGAATTTGAGAGAAAGCTCTTAGTTTTCAAACGATTCTCGAAGTGGTTAGCAAGGATTTTAAAGCAACAAAAGGTATTTTTTCCATAACCTTGATAATATATATATATATATATATATATATATATATATATATATATATATATATATATATATATATTTTACTTACATAGTTCTATGTGTTCTGTGTAAATTGGTATATGTATGATGGGTAAAGGTTATGTGTAAATTTCGTAAGTTATACATGTTAAATTAGTTGCTAAATAGATAGAATTTAACTTTATTCTATTCTTCATGTTGGGTTCTCAGAAGCTTAGAGCCTCGGCACCAAAATGCTACTTACTTCTAGACTTAGCGCCTCTACACCAAAGTCAAAGCCGAAGCCCGTTTCGACTTTCATGGCAGTAGCATAGTGGCCCATGGCCCTGGCTTCAGTACATACCACTATCTGGCCGTAGCGTAGCCGCATGATAAAGCTCGTATACCGCAACAATTTGCTTAGCGATGAGGGCCAAGAATGAGTTTTTCTTACACACGAATCTCAGAAATGCTAATATAATGTAATATTATATCAGTTAAAAATGTCATTGTGTTAGTATGGTATTATAATGCTATGAATGAGCATATGATTAATACTTAGCGAGTGTTATTATTATTTTATTTATGTTACTTGATGATGTGGTTCAAAATCAAGACATACACGAAATAGGTACTTATTGGTATACAAGTATATATAGTGACTAATTGTATCCTAATGATATGTGATTAGGATATTGTGAATCAAATTATTATGGTTTAGCCTACGCACAAGGCAAGTGTTCTAACTCTACATTTTCGTTGAGTAAGTTACTTGTATCTAGTTTATTTATGATGATGCAAGTTTTCTAAACTCTATTCTGATATTGAGCAAGTTATTCTTGTCTTTAACTTGTTATTTAGCATGCAAGTTTATATATCCTGATATACTAATGTTGAACATATTTAATCGTTCAATTTACTATTTATTATGCATGCTTAGAACTCTGTTCTAAATAACCTTGGCTTAATATTGTTCAAGTAAGGTATGTTATAATTATTCAATGTTTATGCTCTTAGATTATTCCTAAAGCAAGACCTTAGTATACAATGTTGATTTAGTTATGATTTATTCCATAGCACAACATTATGAACTTTTATTCAACTACTCCGTAGTTGATGTTCGTTGAATACCAAATTACTTTGAAACTTATCCAAACCAAACTTACTTTGGTGCGGGCTTGTATTCTAAATGCTGAGATGAACAACCCTATTATTAGGGGATAATTTACGTATAGCGTTGAAATGTTTGTGCACAATACATTGTACGAAGGACTGATCCCCCTAAGTACGAGGAGTCCCTATAGTCTTATGACTGTTAAAGTTTAAGTTGAAAGATTACTTATAACTATGGACATTGTTCGTGGTCTTATGACCCTCAGATGTATATATTTTAGAATTTTTATTATCATTAATAAAGCATATTTTTCAGTTCTATTGAGCCTATTATCTGGAAATTGTTGTAAAGTTTTATTCATTGTCATTTCAAGTGAGCCTTGTTTGATCACTCTTGCTTATATAATTATTACAGCTAAAGTTGAGAAGGTCAATGTACCTAGCACCAGTAAAAGAAAGGGAAAGATTAACAAGTATTGAAGACTTGTAATCATGTTAACATTCTGTTGTCAGACTTTATTTTAATTATTGTAATAAGCTTGTTTAGTTTTCCGCATATGATGTTTGTATTTGAAGGTTAGATAACCTGGGAGATTTTCATTAATGTAATCCTTTAATGGGAAGGTTTATTATTCAATTTTATTATGATTGGGTAGTTAGACATAAATGTTTTTATTAAGTGAACGCCAAATCTTGAGGAAATGAAGTACCTGGATTTGGGGGTGTCACATTATTTGCAAGGGTGAGCTCAATAGCCCAGCAATTCTAACAGTTTTCATGCAACACATAGCATGTAATAGCATATTCAGTTCATGCATTCATAATCAATTAATATTTACTACGCATGTTACTTCACACATAACAGGCATAGAGATTTACTTCACAAGCATATCATCAAAGATCAACTTTCAACCTTCAACTTTCATACATATCTCATATGCATTTCATAAATATACATTAACATTTTCATAGCATAATATAGCTCAAATAACAGTTATAGAATTCATATATCAAATAGGAACTGAAAGACTTGCCTGATTCGTAGTTTATCAACTACAACTTAACTGCTTAAAGCTTATCTGCACTGCGGGTATTCCTACACAGTTATATAATCATGGATTCACATCCATTAGTCATATATTTCATACATTATTAATGTAATAATAATGTTACATTGTTCTCTATCTTGGTTTTTAAAACCTTCCCTTTGTTTTCTTAGTAAACTCTTCTAATAGCTATATATATAGTACCCTTAGCTACACATGCTTAGTATCAACATTCATAAATCTCTATCACACACTTGACTCGCTATGTGTTCGTTACACATTTAAAACTCATAGGTGCATAGTTCTTGCATTTTGCAAATCTTAATAAAATTTAACAACTCTGTGTTTTATATAACCATCACATGCTCTTATGCTTAAAACATCATCTGTGTCAAGTATTATATCCTTAGACATTCATTACACATATACTTTAAGGTTCAGATCAATAGTTAAAATAGTCGTGCATCATCGCCTCTCGTATGTAAGCAATGGCTGCTTCTAATTAGGCTTTTTTGGGATAAAGCGCAATTGCTGCGCCGTCCCCCTACCTGCACCAAAGTTGGATATTATTTTTTGGTTTCATCTGGGTTCTTAGTATGCATGACTTTTAACACATAACTAACCCACATGTTAGGAGGTCTTAGCCCAAGTTTGATGCCTCTTGTATTTACCTTAAGTTGTTTTACAATTTATAGCTTTATTGCCATTTATTTCACGGCTAAGTAAGTTCATGCAAAAAGGGTCTAATTATATGACCACTAATGAGGTTAAACAACTTTCAATACACATGCTTATATGTAATCATATGTCTAGTATGGTTTATCACTTGAAATCTTACGTTAAGATATGCGTAGTTCATTTTACGTCTATCTAGTAGGGTGCACAAACCCATCATGCCTAGAGGTATAAAAGTCCTATCATGCTTGCACATAAGATCAGAACACAAGTACCTAATGTTCGTCCCTCTTAGTTTCAAAACTTCAAAACTTTATTCCCAAAATCAATGTCATACTAAACTAATCATGCAAGACAACTTCAACTCACATGTCATACTTGTTTGTACATGTTTCTACCTACGCTTGCAAGGTCAAAATATTACCACTTCATGTTTTAAAACTTAGTTTACAAAAGATAACGGAGTTTGCTTTTGAAATCGTTTTAACCAAAACAAGTTATCTATCACACATACGATTCAACTTTGAATCTTTCATTATGCGTAATTAGACCTCATATATATACTATCAAGGTTAGAATTAAAGGTACACAAATTCATCAAAGTTTGTTTTCAAAATCTTCAAGTTTATTTTCAAAACATATATTAACATAAACCAATGCAACACATATATGCAAGGGAACTTTAGACCACATGCTAAACCTGTCTTCATGCCTAACTAAGCTCTACTAATCATGTCATGGCTTAACAGATTGTAGCAGACAATTTTAGCATGCACTACAGTACTTGCAGATTTAAATACAAGGTCATTCTCAGATTATGGGAACGACGTAGTCTGCTACCGTCCCAAAACAACCATGAGAGACAAAGACATACGACGGTATTGTGCCAAAATGAATCGCAGAATGGGCTTAACTCACGCTCTTCCCTGGATAGACTCAGTAAGAGTCTCGCTTCGCAGAGCTCAAAACCTAAACAAAATTTCTTCATTCAACATGCTTAAACTCAACTACAATACTTCTGTACATGCTTGTAACCCTTAACTAACATGATAGCAAACTTTAAATCACAAAAAAAACAACTTTATTACTTTAATTTAAGATTATTGCCATTTTTCTATAATTTCACATATTTAGCAAATTTCACTACTACGGATTTATTTCTCAATCAATTTGGTCTGTTTAACTTTTGTTGTTTTCATATTTAACTATATTAACAACTTTTAACATAAAATTACAGATTATAACAAGTTTTAGCCATCAATTTTTGGACTCAAAGTGAGTATTTCTTGACATTTCTAAAGAATTCAAAACTTAGGAAATCAAGAACATATATATTAGAATCATTACCTCTTGATTGCTCCAATTTGCTAACCATAGCTCTTCTAACCTCTGATTGCTCTCAATTCAACTGACTCTCTATGGCTATCTTCTCAGATAACTAAATAAACGGGAAAGAAGAAGGAGTCTATTTATAGAGAATTCTTTACACATACAAAGCATTTACACCATGTTTTGATCTACCAGGAAGAAGAAGAATACACTGGTTAACAGTGGGTTGTTCAACCACCCACCATCAGCTATCTCTCTAGCCAATAATCACTGCTTGGAGGTTACGTAAATAAGTGATAGGTTATTGTTCATGTACTGTAGGAGCAACTGATGAGCTTAATTCTCAATAACTATAGCTTAGTTTTTCCTTTAATTCCAAAAATATAATTTTTATGTGTACAATTGTTACTATAATATGAAAATTAGGGATTATTTATGTACTCATATCATATAATCCATGGACATTAGTCCACATAATTTAATCTTTAAAACATGTGTGGACTTAATTCCATTGATCACTAATAATTTAATATCTCCTTTTCACTATTAATCACCCATTGGTATAAAAATAAATATTTTAATAATACATCTTTATTTACTCGTATACTTTAGAGTACACATTTAGCTTTCTCATCACATAGGATGAGATAACAAAACTTTTTTAAATCAACCTTATGTTTTAATTACTTTTACCATATGATTTTTGTATATCATTAGTCCCAATTAAATGTCACACTTCATGTAGTCTTAAGCCATAAGTATTATATATTACTACTACCCACATTTTCCATATTACACATACTAACCTGAAATACTATTTAATGATAATGTCCACATTAATATTTTAATTGGGCTAAATATCATTCAGTTGGATACTTTCAACCCATTATCACATTTTAATATCACAACGATTAATTAATATTAATCATTTATTCTCTTTTCAATAATTATTATGTACTTCACTAATTAATATAATATAATATTCTATAATATCTCTTAATTAACCATATTTATTCCGGGTTAATTAATTAACTCTTATTCAAATCTATTCATGGACAACTTAATCATCGTTTAAGATTTTATTATCCTTATGAGTCCTTAATACCCATTTCTTAAATTTTAAATTCCAAAAACTCGATCTCATGATTGGCGTAGCAAATTGCTACCGGGTCATAAGCTTTGAAATGGGCGCAATTGTTGCCATACCAAGTTCAGAGGTAGACAAGTTCTGCATTAGCAGAAATAAAATCTATGCTCCTAATCACTTTACATATACCTCATAAATGGTAACTCATCTAAAATCAACCTCATCTTTGATTCCACCTCATGGATTACTATTTTCTTTAATAAGTTAGATATTAAACTTCCAGTTTTCATCTCTACTTCTCTCAACTATAAAATCTCATTTATAGTACTTCTTTCCACCAATAACACAAAATTCAAATATAACATATATATACATTCCTTTAAACTTCACTTCTCGCCATGTATCAAATTACTTAATAATTCTCTAACCAATTTAAAGGTATATTAATTTTCTTCTCTCGTCAACAACATACATATATACAAGTCTAAACCTAGCACGCATCGAGTCTTTAATAGTATTCAATATAGTACACTGAGTGGTTTCCCACAAACAACTAACAAATTAGTTTCCGTCTCATCTACACTGTTTTCACAGTGAGTTAGATCGGTTACTAATTCGTATATACCTTCGCTCTCTGAAGAAATTGTTTAGCTCAGCTCCTATACATCCACCATTAAAGGGTACGGTTGCACTGCCTTAGACTTGATACTTACTCGTACATATACTCAAGAAATTGGTGATTATCAAAGATATTTAATGTCACCAACTTACTATGATAAAATAATTCTATAAATTATTTAATATTGATAGATAAATTTCTATCCATCTTCTTTACTAATTCATCTCTACAATTTATAACAAATATATAATAATGATATATATTTATTAAACACAACATCACTTATTACATAGCTTATATTACCGTATGTAACACAATACTACATACCTCGTATCACATATATATATTTTTTCGAACCCATCTCATGCTTTAAGAATTTTACCTACTAAATTCTTATTTTAATATTTTCTAAAAATTCGGGTTCTTACACTAACTCTTTTTGGTGAACTTGAGGAATATGAACATCAATTAAAGAGATATGATGATGAGGAGGAAATTCCTCAAAGAAAGGTTTTAGCTCTTAATACAGGAAATGAAGAAGTGCTTGATGATGATTCGGATGAAGAGATATGCATGATGTCAAGGAGGCTCAAAGGACTACTATAAAGGAAGAATAAAAGGAAAAATACCTTTAATTCAAATAAAGCCAAAGGAAAGCAAGCTGAGGAGACATATTTTGAATGCGGACGTCCAGGACACTTCAAGAAGGACTGCTTTCAACTAAAGAATAAAGGAAAAACAAGCTTCAAGGATAAAAAAAGAAACAAGCCACTTGTCACTTGGAGTGATGAAGAGGAGTCCGAAGTTGAGGTCGATGCTAAAGATGAAATAGCTCAAGTATGCTTCATGGGATTTGAAGGTGAATCAAATGAGGTAACAAGTTATGAGTTTAATTCTTTAAAACAAGAAAATGAAAAATTAAAAGAAAAGAATGCATATTTGAAAGACTTGGTAAATACATTAACGAGTGAGGTTGATTCTTTAATAGATGAAAAGAAAGATATTGAAAAGGAATCTACATACAAAGAAGAAAAGGTTTTGATTACTAAGATTGATTATTTAGATAATTATAACAAAATACTTTTCAAATTTGTATTAAAACTCATAGTGTATGTTTTATTTGAGTTTGGATATTGTCTACGAGACAATATTTGTATTAAAACTCATAGCGTATGTTTTTCGTATTTTACACGACAGTTTAATAGTTGTATAATTGAAGTTGTATTTGATTTCTGTACCATATATCTGGCGACCCAGAATGTGTTGTGTGAACTTATTCTGGGGGCGTCACAGTCAAGATTTCATCAACTATAACACCAATCTTCATGATCATACCAATCAATAGTTCTTGATCATAATCATGTAAATCAACAGTTGCTCATTGCACCTAGACCAAAGAGAACTTTCACTACTTGTCTTTGTCTGTAACACCAAAGGTCATGACTATGTCAATCAATAATTCTTGTTCATAATCATTGCAATCAATAGTTCATTGTTGGTCGATTTCGCAATCAATGAATACGTGCAAGTATACACGGTCAACAAGTAATAAAGTGATAAGAAAAGTATCGTTCCCACGAGGAATTATTTAATAAAAATTACTAATTACTAACTCTTAACAAAATCAATTTTATTTAAACAATCGCAAAGTGTAATTTTTCTAATTAAGAAAACTAAATTAACTAATTAAACCGAATTGCTTTATAAATGAATTCAAATAAATAAAGATTAAGACTTTAATATCCCCAATTATGAACTCTAAATCAATTATCCAATTATCCCAATATTTATGCCTACTAAATTGTTAACAGGAAATCTCAAATGCCAAAAGTCCTTTTCCAAGTGATTAATTGACTTCTATTTAATCCAGATTAATCTTGCTATATTCCTATGCAAAAAAATTTAATTAAACTCTTTTCAATCCCAATTCCTTATGTGTTACATGCGGTGAACAGATATTTCCATTCAATTCACAAACCTAATTATTCACTTTGCAAATAACTAAGTCACAAGATATCATTCCCAGTTCTAACCCTAGAATTCCTCTTTCAATTCCTTCTAGAGTAACAATGTAATTAATGATCAAATAATTAATCAATAAGCATAAGGCAAGATAAACAACTCACTTTGACACAAATAATTGGAATAAATTGAATAACTAATTTATAGCCATAAAAGGTTCAATTGAAATCTTAATAAAAGAGTTAGTTCATAATTAATGAATTAAAACCAAGAATCCACAATTGAATAGACATTAAAAGATAAAAGTATGATAAGAGAAGAGAATAAAATTTGTTGTCAGCAAATCTCCATCTTCCTCAAGCTCCTGCTTTTTTTCTTCAATGGTCTCCAAGTTGCTTCAATCTCCAATGGCTAATTAAGAACTAGGGTTTATATTCTAATCTAATGGAGTATTTTATCTAAGCTAATCTATGTAATCCCCCTTTATTTTATGTCTTACATCATGTATTTATAGGTTACACGTCCAATTTTTAGCTTAGGAACAAACCCAATCCAATTTAGAGTAAAAAATGTGTCAAAATTCGCCCCAAAACGTGTCCAGCCCTTGTTAGACCTTCCTCAGTATTTCAAATTTGGGCACTATGTCGAACACCGCCCATTAGTGCTCGTGGCGCAAATAAGCTCTGAAATGGCGCCTGCGTTGACCCAAATTTTGGAAATTTTCTACTTCGACGTCCTTTGGGAAAATGGCCATAACGTCTTCGTCCGAACTTTGATTTTGATGATTCAAGATGTTCCGGAAAGAGGAGACGTAGATCTACAACTTTTGTTCTTTAAGGTTTTCGAAATAAGGTCCGGAGAAATACTCAAATTGTCTCTGAAGTGACTGCTGTGTAAATGGCAAGGTAAAAGCTAATCTAGCCAATTTTTAACGTCGATCCAAGTAACTTTTGTCTCAATTCCTATAAAAGAACATAAAACATGAATGATAGACACAAACACTTAAAATCAACCAAAAGATTAAGCTCAAATGCATTCAATTATGAGTATAAAACTCACTCATCAAATACCCTCAAACTTAAACCTTTGCTTGTCCTCAAACAAAAACACAAAAGAACTAAAAATAAACAAATTAACTCAACTACATGAATGCATATGCATGATCTACTTCCTAATATACCTACGAATCCAGTAATAAATCAGTATAATATATAGCAACAGGCCTCAAAGATACCAATGATACTTAAACAATATATCCAATCAAGTCAAAATCCATAACTCTAACCAATTAGTCAATCCAAACCTTTAATCACCCATGTTGTACGTTTCGGCATACCAGGTACGTACATAAATTTCGAGGGCGAAATTTCATAAGAAGGGGAGATTGTAAGACCACAAATTTTGTGAATAAAGATTTAATTTTCTCGAAATATTTGTTAATATTATGGTGTGAATTTGAGATAATGTTATAGTTGTGGGTAATATTTATAAATTTTGCAAAGTATGAAAGTTGTTATATTATATTCGATTGGTCGGGGAATATTCGTTTTAATAAATGAATATTAAATGACGATTTACACAATCATTGGTGGACCCCACAACGGAATTATTGTCGGAATGAGAAAACGACAAAAATATCTTTTTATAAAAAAAAATAATGGCGAAAGTTTTATCGTTAACTGTTGAAATACCCGGTGTTAAAAGTACAGTAATACACGTGGTTGTATAGTAGCACACGATATTGATTATTGATGCTTACGTGAGAAGTCACTCAGTTATATTCGAGGTTATTGCTACAAAGAATTCTTGACAAGTATCTCACGTTATTTGATTCAATTATTGTCAATATTTTACATATTATTAAATCAATAATTGAGACGACAAAGTTATTCATATTATTAAATTATAATATTTACAATGTCTAGAAGTTCTGTCGAGGAGAGATTTGGTCACCTAATTGCACGCCAATAGGGAGAAATCCTTATCGGAAAGCCCCCTCTTTCTTGGGAATGATCTGGTTGTTAAATATTGCGAATAATAATAATGATGAATAAATGTTGTTAAAAATATTGAAGGGATTTTTATGAAGTATTTGTTATAAATTTTGCTTATTATTTCGACCCCCATTTACCCAATTTTCAAAATAATCGGTCGAAAGTTTTTCAGTATATATGTAATATGGTGGGACCCACCTATGATGATGACATGTTGGTGGGAGGGGAACACATGGGGCCCATGTGTAGAAAAATGAAATAAGAAGGAGAAAAAGGAATGGAATCATGGATGGAATTGGAAAATGGTGGAATGGTGTATATATATATATATAAATATATATATGATTTTGATAGTTAATGATGTTGATGGGGAGGGGGAAGAAATTGCCTGGGAGAGAAAAGGGGGGATGTTGAATTTTTTTTTTTTATGAAAAATAGAATATATTATATTTTATTATGCATAGTGTTTGTATAGTGTCTGCATAGTAACTACATAGTGAATCTTGTGATATCAGCCGACGCTAGTGAATTTTCGTCGAATTTCGTTTACTGTTTGCCCGTGAATTTATTTCTGAATAGTATCCTTCCATTCTCCTATAAATAGGATGCTTAGTTAGAATTGAAAATTCACACCAGAATCAGAGAATTCTTCTTCTATAATATTGAGCGTATTTCTTTCGAGTTTTAGAAAGCTTTGAACGTAGAAAACAGTGAAAGTTTTCTTCAAGAATATCCTCGCTATACCAGTTGGAATACTTTTCTTTTAAGGGTAAGGGGTATTATTTATTTCATATTTGCTTACGATATTATTTTTCGTATTCGTAAGAAATTTTATTTCGTTCAATATTCGCAAGAAATATTATATTCGTTTAATATTCGTAAGAAATATTATATTCATTTAATATTCGTAAGGAATATTATTTTCGTTCAATATTCGTAAGGGATATTATTTTTGTTCAGTATTCGTATAAAATAATATTTTCTTCCATACTCTATAGTATGTAAGTAATATTATTTCGTTTCAGATTTTGAATTCTACACTCAATTTGTTAATGTTTTGGATTCTATACTCCATGAAATTAGTAGAATATCCTTGATATTTACGCTTCATCTAGTATCTTTTCATGGAAATATTATTCTGAGAATTCTTGATAAGTTTTAACTTTTTCATGTCGGAGTACTATTCACGGGGTACTTTTCCCGAAGTACTATTCATGGGGTACTATTCACTCAATTACTATTCACCCGGGGTACTATTCATGATAAAAATTGATTTCTTTTCGGTCCAAATCATTTTTGATACAATATTATTCTCGAATTTTACTCCACAAAACAGTATCATGTTAACAATTTGGACATTATTGAATTCTAGATAAATTAAATTATAGATCTTTAAAAATTTATCGTTTACTTTCATTTAATTGAATTCTTATATCATTGTCGTCATCCTCATGCTTATATTATTATGAAAGTCATCTTTGACCCGTAGTGCATAGATGGATTTGGTATGATTATGACCAGGGATTATTCAGTATAATCATGACCGTAATATTACAAATAATGTGGTAAAAGTCCTCATTGGCCCGTAGTGCATTGATGGACAGCTGTTGGCATCATCATGACCATTGATGAAAACACGAATATCCTTGGCCCGTAGTGCATGGATAATTTATGGTCGTGATACTAATGAATATCCTTGGCCGTAGTGCAGGGGTGATTCGATGATGTGAATTATTTATTAAGCTGAGTCTCAGCGATAAAAATTGATGATAAACTTTTTAAATCATAGAAAATAGTAGATTTCATACTCTACTTGACTCTTCTAATAGATTGCTTGTTCTGCTGTAGTTAAACTTGATGCCTATTGTATTTTATCAGTTTAACACCGTTGAAGGCTAACGATAAATCATTCTGCATTATCTTAGTCATAATATTTCTTACTGGGCTAGTTGAGCTTGTAAAGCCCCCGAATCCAAGTACTTGAAACACGAATTCAGTGCTTCACGATACCATTTCTATGAGCGGAATAATACTAATAATAATAACAATAATATAAATATTAAACTTAATTTACATAATTATTAGAGTCTAGCTCCCAAGTACACAACCTTTAATCATTCCTTACAATACATGATAATAAATATATAACGCTGTCTTAATAATATTAAACTATTACATAAGATAACATTGAAATCATTCAAAGAACCTTTCCCTTTCCTTGTTCTTCAGTGAGCCTTCAAAGTTGTTCATACTTAGTGAAAACATTTAAATTAAGCAAGGATGAGCATTTGAGTGCCCAGCAAGTAATAACAATTATATATATAAGCTGAAAGAATTTAAATGTTTTCTTAATACCACCCTTCTACAACAAATCAATAGTTGTGAAGTAATCTGAACCGATAATAATAACAACATAACAACCCTCTTTTAAATTTTTGAAACTACGTACTGACTATAAATAGGGTTAAGGGGACATACTATAAACATTGTTTTCATTTTCGAAAAGGTTAAACAAAAATTCATCTATAAACTGTCATAACTTACGGGCACGAGGGTACTCAAATTTCATTGTACCTATATTGATCAATACTACATGCAAGAAACGATGTTATCGTTCACTCATGTCCACCTTGGGTGCATAAAAGTTTTTCCCTGTAAGGGATGTTCATACTTGCTCTTGGGGTTCCAAACCAAGGCAATTGGTTGGATAATAATAAGGTTTTATCTTATTCAACAATAATCTATAATTCAACATATATATATATATATATATATATATATATATATATATATATATATATATATATATATGGGTAATTAACAAAGGTGTATCAACATGTGATTAAATACAATGATTATCCAAGTGGGAACACTTGTATAACCATTTATAGAAATTAACGAACAAAATATATATCTGAATTACCATATACTAACATGTTGACAATGAATGAGCGTATATAATATAGGATTAATAATTTGTACAGTAATAATATAATTCTGAAACATTCTTACTCATGTCCATTGCATAAAGAAAATGCAAAGGTAGGATATCTTGGCCCGACGATACCGCCTAATAATACACAACTTAGTTTTATCTTTTATATCACGACCTATCATTAATCAGATCATTCGTTCTATTAGAAAAATATACTATAACATATAGTTCTGCATTTCGTAGTCAGCATATAACCTAATCACATTATCACACATGTTCAACAGTTATTGCATCACAAAAAACATTAGTACAGTCAAACTATCTAAGTCTAGATCAATTTCTGAAACATGTCGGTGTACCGACAACTTTATCGGGTAATTATCGAGCCTAAAACTCTATTCTGTAACTCAATATCTGTAAATATCACCATATTATTTTAAATGACTCAATAAACATTTATTAATTTATCACTTAATTTTCAAACAATCAAATCATTATTAAATGATTCAAATATCAAATAATTCTATTATCATTTAATTATTATGTAACTATTAATGAAACCATTGCCAAAATATTAAAGTTATTTATAATAACTCAAAATATTTTTAAAACATTTATATTACCCTTAAATGATTTTTTTTAAAACATTTAAAATTATTTTTAAATAATTACCATTAATATTAAAATATTAATGTACTATTTCTTAAAATATTAAAAGTCATTAAGTATAACTTAAAATATTTTAATTCACTTAATATTATTAATCTTGATAATATTTAATTCACCTCTTAGTATTATAAGTTCACTAATAATACTTTTATTCACTTACTAATATTATTAACATCTTAATAATATTTTAATACTTTACTAATATTATTAATCCTCTTAATAATATTTTAATCATGCATTAATATTATTATTAATATCTTAATTATGCTTTAGTATCATTAATCAATTAATAATACTTTTAATCATTTACCAATAGTATTAATATTTTATTCGTTTACTAATATTATTAATTATTTAATAATATTATATTCATTTACTAATATTATTACATTAATAACATTTTATTTAATCTAGAATATTATTATTTACTTAATAATATTTTAATCATCCAATAATACTTTAATTTAATATTATCAATCTTTTAATAATATTTTAATTTAAGATTAATATTTTAATCTAATATTATTAAACATTTAATAATACTTTAATTATTTATTAATATTTTAAATCAAATATGATTAACCACTTAATAATATTTTAATGAACTTTTAATCTCAATATTTTTATTTACTTAACAATATCATATTCTAATATTATTAATATCATAATAACAATTTAATAATATTTTAGATCAATAAACAATTTATTTCTAATTGTTCACCCTTTATAAAACCTCTTATTTAATATCCATAAAAGGTCATAAATAATATTTCTTATTATAAAATACTAAAATGTCCTAAAATAGTCATAATATTACATATTAGGAGTATTCAAACATTAAAATCACATTTTTCTTATTTAAGACATCATTTAACTATTTATTTTCTTTTATTCATAACTTCATCATTTTTAGGAAAAATACCAAACTGATTCCAAAAATTCGACTTTTCTGGATTTAGACAGTATATGACCCAACAATGATCCCCAAATTTTTCTGGAATTTTAGAAAGTGATTTACTAATTTTAAAGTGCCCAAAACACTCGGATCTTGCTTCATTTTTCATAAATCGAGTTTTGCTCAGAAAATTTTGAAATTTTCAGGGTATACTTCCATAGCATATATGAACATACTGTAAACATTTCAGATTTTTCCCATGTATACACTGTGAGATATTCAGGTGTTAATATTTAGGAGTCCTTTACGGAAATAGCCATTACGCACAACCTATAAATCGAAACATGTCCTTTCTTTTTCCTACACGTAGATAACTTCTTAAGGTACCTCTGTGATTTTTTCCAGATTTTTAAAAGACTTGAAACTATCTGAAATAGCCTTAAGAAAAATGGGGATAGTAGCTTTTTAGGGTTTTAAAACCTTAATACACTATGTGGACTGTTTTGGGGAAAACAGCCCCTATGGCTTCAATACTTGCTAGATTTGTGTTCTAACACTTGGGTTTACTAGATAACTCATGTATCTAGCACCCCTCTTTGATGGATCACAAATCCAAGTTGTAAAACTTGGGTTACACAAGATTTAGTGGAAGAAAAAAAAAGGGTTTAACCCCTAGGAGAACATATGCTAGTTTTTTCCTCTAAACCTTTGATCTAACACTCAAGATACTTAGTTCCATACATGATGATATTTAGAACTAGGGTATCTTGAGTATTAGTTCATAACCCCAACAAATCAAGCTATAACACAAAATAAAAGAAGAAGATGAAGATTAGGTTATACCTTGATCTAGTAGCAACCTTCCTTGATTTATCAAAGTAATATAATCTTATGGTGCAATACACAAGCTAGCACACTCCTCTCTTACTCTTCCAAAAACGAACCCCTCTTTCTCTTTTCTCTCTTAGTATTTGCTAAGCTTGGGAGAAAAATTGAAGAAGAAGAATAATAGGAGAAATGATATGATCTAGCAAATGAAATGGGGTGATTAACTAATATCCCCCATACTTTTATTGTCCCTTGGATAAAAGGCTTCACCTTATCTCTTCCAATTAAGCCTAATCATGTGATTAAGGGTGCTAATTAAGCTTTCTACCAATGGGAGCATGACACACTTGTCCTTGTGTGTAACACTTCTACTTATGGAACTTGATTAGCTTAATATTCTTGCCTTAAAAAGGCTAATATGGCCAGCTATATATATGCCCACTAATTCCTTCATTTAGCCTTTATTTTAATGCATAAATTAGATAAATCAAGTGGACTAAGTTTGGGCTTGCATTTTATTTCTTTTGGGCTTCTCCTTTTATTGTTTTGGGCCATGTAATGATCATAGTCTAATATTTTTAATATATGTTACCCAAATTGTTTATTTAGGGTTTCCATTCCCAATCTTATGAAATTTAATTACTTATACATGTGACTTTAGCTCATAACCTAATTACGTTTACTAAAAATAGGTTTAAAATTATTAGTCACTTGAAATAACAAGATTATCCACATAAGTTAGTATACATATTAAATACTAACCTTTCCTTATTACCATAACCCTTAGGTTATTTAATTGTCTCACCCAATGTATAATTAGGTTACGAAGCTTTCATTTAGGGTTTAAAATAAAATAAAATTAGTTTCTAAAATTTGTAATTAGGGTTTTCTAATTAAGTTAGGTTACCTAACCACCTAGGTCTTGCATAATAGGATTTAACATTTACTAATTATTATTAAACGTTCAAATTTAGCAATTAAGGTGCCAAATTTATCAATTAGGGTTTAAAATTACTAAGTAGGGTTTCTAATCACATTATGCATGAACATTAGGGTTTCGAGTCAATGATTAGGGTTTACCTAATTAGCGTTTATATTTATAATATCCGACATTGATCACATTATCACGATTACCTAACAATTTTGAACTCCAATTTGTATTTAAAATTAAGGTTTCACACAATAATACAAGGGTTTGTCAAATAAGACCATAGTTGACCAACCCTTATCGGTCCACATATACAGTATATATTTATAGCACTAAACAATCAAAATATAATTAATATTATATTATTATTCTCATGCCTTGATCAAAATCTAAAAATTAGGGTTTGGATTCCATATCTGATTTATCTGTCATACTTAACATTATTAATTAAGTTAAAATAATTAACTTAATAATCGAACATAATTCATATAATAAAATAATTATTATAATAATTTTAAAAATCATTTCATATATTATATAAATAATATATAGTTATATTTTCATGGAAAATAATTAATAAAAACACTTCTACTATAAAATTAATTATTATAATAATATAGTTTATAACAATCAATAATTCTAAAATAAAATTATTTAAAATCATTCATGTAATAAATATATCACATAAATACATACACACATTATCTTGGCACATATTCCCCATATTTTAAAAAAAAATTATACATAAAATTTCTAATTTATTTGTATAGAAAATATTGGGTTGTTATATTCACCTCCCTTATAAAGATTCGCCCCTAATCACCATTTTAAAACCTACACATACAAGTGTACGTAGCATATACAATCATTGCAAGTAGATCTTGATCATAAATGATTGTACTGATCTTTAACTTATTCACGTAAAGCTTGTTTATCTGATTAAACGGAAATTTGATTTCTAAAAGAACTCAAATTCCTCCTTCAAATTTTTTTTATAAAATAGTTTACTATATATATGAAAATTATGCATAAGAAAATAAAAGTTATACGAATAATACTTGGAATTGCACCACCAGCTGCTATGGTATCCTGGACTGTCATGTTGAAAACCCTCGCAGTTGATTTTGTTGGCTTGCTCGATGACGTAGGTCTCGTGATTGATAGAGTTCCACTACTCTTGCCAGTATTCACACTCCCTGCCTCCGTCCTCCTCTTCAGACAATCTTTCACCTTGTGCTCAGTTGACCCGCATAGAAAACACCCACTATTCATTCTTGGATTGGGGCAGTTGGGAGAGATATGGCCCTCCTGCCCGCACTTATAGCATACAAATTTTCCCTTCAGACATTCCCCAGAGTGGTTCTTCCCACAGTTTCCACACTGCACAACTTACTTCTTAACTCCTTCCTGCTTCACCTAAATACTTCCAAAATTGTTTCCCTTCCTTTTGTTACTACCACTTTTACTTCCACTATTAATTTCTGCCTTCACAGCTCCTTCGAACTTACTCTTGTTCTTACACTCCTTATTGTAGAGGCTCATGGCTTCACTACCCTCCTCAACAATAATAGCCTTCTCCATGAGTGCTGAAAATGTAGGGATTTGTAACACCGCCACCTTGTTTTAGAGCCAGGATTTTAATCCCAGCTCAAACCTTCTAGCTTTCCTAGCCTCTGTATCAATTTGATGCGGAGCAAACCTAGCCAACTCATTGAATTTTGAGGCGTATCCAGACACCGTCATATTCTCCTGCTTCAACTCTAAAAATTTTACCTCCATCCTAGCCTGCATACTAGATGAAAAATAGTTTTCGAAGAACAGTGTCTTAAACCTATCCCAAGTAATAACACCCTCTCTTGCCCTCGTCTGATTCGCTTCCCACCAGAAATTTGCCTCACCCTTGATCATGTAGGTGGCAAAAGCGGTCTTTTGCCCCTCAGCTACCCTAGCTACCACGAATGCTTTTTCAATCTCTTTAACCCAAGTCTGAGCTTCAACAGGTTCAGTTGTCCCTTTAAATTTGGGTGGTCCCACAGCCTTGAAATCTTTAAAGTTGGCTAGTTGGTTGTCCGGCTGGTTCCCTACGACTGGCATTACTTGTTGCATAGCTTGTGCTACCATGTTTGCAAAGTACTGCATTGGGTCTGCTTGTTGTTGTCCCTCAACGTTATTGACAGACTCTTCTGCCCTTTGGTTTCGAGTTTGACGTTTTGGCGGCATTATCTGGTTAAGTAAAACCATATATTTTTCTTTACATTCTAAATCTTATCATATAAGTTTAGTATATTAACTCATTTCATTACTCAAACATAGATTCATATTCATTTAGCAAATACTTTACATAGCATAACACATACTGCTTTAAACATCATTTATCCCTTTATGACTACAAAAGTCAGGATTTACAGCCTTGACTAATACCAAAAGTTGGGAACATTACATTACACAGAAATACTTAACATTAAACAGACCTACACAACAGAACCTATACTACCTATTCACTACGCCTTTTTCTTGGACAACCTTTCATTTGATGACCTTCTATCCCATGAGATAAAACATGCTCGATTTATATTCGGGACAATACAGAGTGGTATGTCCCTCATAGCCACAAAGGTAACATATTCTTTTCCCTTTCTTCTTAACGGATTTTTCTAAGTCATGGTCTTCTATCTTTCTTTTCCCCTTCTTGCTCGGAACTGCACACGATGTGTTTCTTGTGGCTCCCATCTGATCAATTTGGATTTTAAGCTTATCTTGTTCTTCCATCGTTTCTATTAACGCCTGACGCAGTTGACTATGTAAAAGCTTTTCTATTTCCCACAGCTTTTCCAGAGAAAAAACCTTGTTCCTCAGATCTTGCACCTCTGTTGATGCTTGTTCAGCTTCAACTTTAGTGTCTGAATCACTATCTATCAGCTCCACCATCTCCGGATCTAGTACTACGTTTTCTACAATAACCACTTCGTCTGAGTTGTTTTCATTGTGAGCCTCTATTTTAGCTATTGGCTTCGATATTAGCTCGGGGGTATGGATTTGATCCTTCTTCATGCTATAAGCATATAACAAGCCTTTTCAACCAGACATCTACACACATAAATTATCCTGATTAGCATATAGTATATCCACACAATAAATAATAGTTTTATATAAGTTATCTTTTATTTTGTTTGACGATGAATTTAGTTAATTCATCTCTTTATAAACTCTATATGAGTTATTTATATTTTCAATGTTTCCCTCTGTTCTAAGTTTATAGCCTAAGGTCTATCCCACCTAAGGTTTCTAACCCTAAAGCTCTGATACCAACCTGTAAAGCCCCCGAATCCAGGTACTTGAAACCCGAATTCAGTGCTTCACGATACCATTTCTATGAGCGGAATAATACTAATAATAATAACAATAATGTAAATATTAAACTTAATTTACATAATTATCAGAGTCTTGCTCCCAAGTACGCAACCTTTAATCATTCCTTACAATACATGATAATAAATATATAACGTTGTCTTAATAATATTAAACTATTATATAAGATAACATTGAAATCATTCAGCAACCTTTCCCTTTCCCTTGTTCTTAGCAGAGCCTTCAGGTTATTCAAACTTAGCTAAAAACATTTAAATTAAGCAAGGATGAGCATTTGAGTGCCCAGTAAGTAATAACAATTATATATATAAGCTGAAAGAATTTAAATGTTTTCTTAATACCACCCTTCTACAACAAATCAATAGTTGTGAAGTAATCTGAACCGATAATAATAACATAACAATCCTCTTTCAAATTTTTGAAACTACGTACTGACTATAAATAGGGTTAAGGGGACATACTATGAACATTGTTTTCATTTTTGAAAAGGTTAAATGTAAATTCATCTCAGAATGTCATAACTTACAGCACGCAGGGTGATCAAATTCATTGTTGTACCTGTATTGATCAATACTACATGCAAGAACGATGTTATCGTTCACTCTGTCCACCTTGGGTGCATAAAAGTTTTTCTCGTGTAAGGGATGTTCATACTTGTCGGGGTTCCAAACCAAGGCAATTCGGTTGGATAATAATAAGGTTTTATCTTATTCAATAATAATCTATAATTCAACATATATATATATGGGTAATTAACAAAGGTGTATCAACATGTGATTAAATGCAATGATTATCCAAGTGGGGACACTTGTATAACCATTTATAGAAATTAACGAACATAATATATATCTGAATTACCATATACTAACATGTTGACAATCAATGAGCGTATATAATATAGGATTAATAATCTGTACAGTAATAATATAATTCTGAAACATTCTTACTCATGTCCATTGCATAAAGAAAATGCAAAGGTAGGATACTTACCTGATGCGCTGCTTACAATACACAACTTAGTTTTATCTTTTATATCCGACTTATCATTAATCAGATCATTCATTCTATTAGAACAATATACTATAACATATAGTACTGCATTTCGAAGTCAGCACATAACCTAATCACATTATCACATATGTTCAACAGTTATTGCATCACAAACAAACATTAGTACGATCAAACTATCTAAGTCCGGATCAATTTAAAGAAATATGCCGATTGTTGTACCGAACAACTTTATCGAGTAATTATCGAGTCTAAAACTCTATTACAGAACTCAATATCTGTAAATATCGATCATATTATTTTAAATGACTCAATAAACATTTATTAATTTATCATTTAATTTTCAAACACCGAAATCATTATTAAATAATTCAAATATCAATTAATTCTATTATCATTTAATTATTATGTAACACAGTCACTCAATGGAGATGTTCGCCTTTGGAATGAAGATGGATGAACAGGCACTTGAGCCTGGAACTGATGAAATTCGGGAAAAAGATGGAACCGGTCACTTAACTATTAATGAAACCATTGCCAAAATATTAAAGTTATTTATAATAACTCAAAATATTTTTAAAACATTTATATTACCCGTAAATGATTTTTTAAAACATTTAATATCATTTTTAAATAATTACCATTAATATTAAAATATTAATATACTATTTCTTAAAATATTAAAAGTTATTAAGTATAACTTCAAATATTTTTAATTCACTTAATATTATTAATCTTGATAATATTTAATTCACCTTTTAGTATTATAAGTTCACTAATAATACTTTTATTCGCTTACTAATATTATTAACATCTTAATAATATTTTAATACTTTTACTAATATTATTAATCCTCTTAATAATATTTTAATCATGAATTAATATTATTAATAATATCTTACTTATGCTTTTGTATTATTAATCAATTAATAATACTTTTAATCATTTACCAATAGTATTAATATTTTATTCATTTACAAATATTATTAATCATTTAATAATATTATATTCATTTAGTAATGTTATTACAAAGTAATAACATTTTATTTAATCTCAAATATTATTATTTACTTTATAATATTTTAATCATCCAATAATAATTTAATTTAATATTATTAATCTTTTAATAATATTTTAATCTAATATTATTAATCATTTAATAATACTTTAATCATTTATTTATATTTTAAATCAAATATGATTAACCATTTAATAATATTTTAATGAAGTTTTAATCTTAATATTTTTATTACATAACAATATCATATTCTAATATTATTAATATCATAATAACATTTTAATAATATTTTAGATCAATAAACAATTTATTTCTAATTGTTCACCCTTTATAAAATCTCTTATTTAATATCCATAAAAGGTCATAAATAATATTTCTTATTATAAATTACTAAAATGTCCTAAAATAGTCATAATATTATACATTAGGAGTATTCAAGTATTAAAATCACATTTTTCTTATTTAAGACATCATTTAACTATTTATTTCCTTTTATTCATAACATCATCATTTTTAGAAAAAATACCAAACTGATTCCAAAAATTCTTATTTTCTGGATTTAGACAGTATATGACCCAACAATGATCTCCAATTTTTTCTGGAATTTTAGAAAGTGATTTACTAATTTTAAAGTGCCCAAAACACTCGGATCTTGCTTCATTTTTCATAAATCGAGTTTTGCTCAGAAAATTCTGAAATTTTTGGGGTATATTCCCATAGCATATATGAACATACTGTAAACATTTCGGAGTTTTCCCATGTATACACTGTGAGATGTTCAGGTGTTAATATTTAGGAGTCCTTTACGGAAATAGCCATTACGCACAACCTATAAATCGAAACGTGTCCGTTCTTTTTCCTACACGTAGATAACTTCTTAAGGTACCTCTGTTATTTTTCCCAGATTTTTAAAAGACTTGAAACTATCTGAAACAGCCTTAAGAAAAACGGGGACAGTAGCTTTTTAGGGTTTTAAAACCTTAATACACTATGTGGACTGTTTTGGAGAAAACAGCCCCCATGGCTTCAATACTTGCTAGATTTGTGTTTTACCACTTGGGTTTACTAGATAACTCATGTATCTAGCACCGCCCTTTGATGGATCACAAATCAAAGTTATAAAACTTGAGTTACACAAGATTTAGTGGAAGAAAAACAAAAAAAAACAAGGGTTTAACCCCTAGGAGAACATATGCTAATTTCTTCCTCTAAACCTTTGATCTAACACTCAAGATACTTAGTTCCATACATGATGATATTTAGAACTAGGGTATCTTGAGTATTAGTTCATAACCCCAACAAATCAAGCTATAACACAAAATAAAAGAAGAAGATGAAGATTAGGTTATACCTTGATCTAGTAGCAACCTTCCTTGATTTACCAAAGTAATATAATCTTAGGGTGCAATACACAAGCTAGCACACTCCTCTCTTACTCTTCCAAAAACCGAACCTCTCTCTCTCTCTCTCTCTTTTATCTCTTAGTTTTTGCTAGCCTGGGAGAAAAATAGAAGAAGAAGAATAATAGGAGAAATGAAATGATCTAACAAATGAAATGGGGTGATTAACTAATATCCCCCATACTTTTATTGTCCCTTGGATAAAAGGCTTCACCTTATATCTTCCAATTAAGCCTAATCATATGATTAAGGGTGCTAATTAAGCTCTCCACCAATGGGAGCATGACACATTTGTCCTTGTGTGTAAGACTTCTACTTATGGAACTTGATTAGCTTAATATTCTTGCCTTAAAAAGGCTAATGTGGCCAGCTATATATATGTCCACTAATTCCTTCATTTAGCCTTTATTTTAATGCATAAATTAGATAAATCAAAGGTCTAAAATATCCTTAATCAAGTGGACTAAGTTTGGGCTTGCATTTTATTTCTTTTGGGCTTCTCCTTTAATTGTTTTGGGCCATGTAATGAACATAATCTAATATTTTTATTATATGTTACCCAAATTGTTTATTTAGGGTTTCCATTCCCAATCTTATGAAATTTAATTACTTATACATGTGACTTTAGCTTATAACCTAATTAGGTTTACTAGAAATAGGTTTAAAATAATTAGTCGCTTGAAATAACAAGATTATCCACATAAGTTAGTATACATATTAAATACTAACCTTTCCTTATTACCATAACCCTTAGGTTATTTAATTGTCTCACCTAATGTATAATTAGGTTACGAAACTTTCATTTAGGGTTTAAAATAAAATAAAATTAGTTTCTAAAATTTGTAATTAGGGTTTCCTAATTAAGTTAGGTTACCTAACCACCTAGGTCTTGCATAATAGGATTTAACATTTACTAATTATTATTAAACGTTCAAATTTAGCAATTAAGGTGCCAAATTTATCAATTAGGGTTTAAAATTAATAAGTAGGGTTTCTAATCACATTATGCATGAACATTAGGGTTTCGAGTCAATGATTAGGGTTTACCTAATTAGCGTTTATATTTATAATATCCGACATTGATCACATTATCACGATTATCTAACAATTTTGAACTCCAATTTGTATTTTAAATTAAGGTTTCACACTATAATACAAGGGTTTGTTACATAACACTATAATTGACCAATACTTATCGGTCCACATATACAGTACCTATTTATAACACTGAACAATCAAATTATAATTAATATTATATTATTATTCTCATGCCTTGATCAAAATCCAAAAATTAGGTTTTGGATTCCATATCTGATTTATCTGTCATACTTAACATTATTAATTAAGTTAAAAATAACTAACTTAATAATCTGAACAAAATTCATATAATAAAATAATTATTATAATAATTTTAAAAATCATTTCATATATTATATAAATAATATATAGTTATATTTTCATGGAAAATAATTAATAAAAACATTTCTATTATAAAATTAATTATTATAATAATATAGTTTATAATCAATAAATCTAAAATAAAATTATTTAAAATCATTCATGTAATAAATATATCACATAAATACATACACACATTATCTTGGCACATATTCCCCATATTTAAAATAAAATAAAAAAATTATACGCAAAATTTCTAATTTATTTGTATAGAAAATATCGGGTTGTTATAGAGCTCACCCTTTGCTTTCATTGTTCTCTTCAGAAAATAAGAACGTAGCTGAGACTAGTCGGGGAACGGAGTGACGGTCTAGATGTTTGCATTAGTATTCTTCACTATTTTGTGAAATAGTGTGAAAATAAATGTAATAATATTGAATTTGAGTTTGGATATTGTCTAGAAGACAATATTCGTGTAAAATCTCTCATTTACGCCTTTGGTCGTATTGTATAATTAAGTTTGTATTTGAATTCTGTACCATTTATTTGGTGACTCAGAATGGGTGATGTATACCTATTTTGGGGGCGTCACAATCTACATCTTTTGTCTCATCCAGTTGCAATTTTAACGCGGGTAATCCATCAGTCTCGGTAACCATTTCACTTGGCAACACACCTTGAGAATAATTGTTAAAGGCGTTGATTAGTTGTCCCACTTGGTTCACAAGATTTCGACTCGACATCTCCTGACTAATCCTCATCTCCTCGAAGCTATGAACTTGGACAGAAGTTCCTCCAAGTTAGACTCCTTTTCCTATTGCGGAGGAGCTTGATCCTAAAATTCTGGAGTGTGTGATTTGCTTAGAGAAAAATTTTGGACTTGATTATTATGGCTCCATGAAAAATTTGAATGATTCTCCCAACTATGATGATACTCATTTAGATAGTCTCTGAAATTACCACCATACTGTACCGACTCAAAACTGATGGCTCATTGACGACTCGGATGGTTTCCAGCATAATAATCACAAATCACCACAACACTTTTAATATGTTGTGCTGCTAAAGCGTCAAAGTTCCTCGAAAGTGTCTCAATTGTGCCTACTATTCCTTGAGTCCATAAATCCCTACCGCTCTTGGCTGAGTCATACTCGAATATGGCCACTGATAATTAAATTCAGCCATGGTACCTGTAAAGAAAGTAAAATAGAAAGAGAAATAAAGACAAAAAAATGTATAAATTAAGACTAATTTGATTAAAATTAATATTTGCAAAAATTATTAAACTAATTCCCCGAAAATGGTGCCAAAAACTTGCTGGTCAAAATCTAATTAAGCACTGCACGCAAGTATACATGTTTAACAAGTAATAAAGTGATAAATCGAGTATCGTCCCACAGAGAAAATTAAATTATATTTTATTCTAACAAGCACCAATTTTTGTATTGTCTCAGTTTCTTTAAACAGATGATCAAAGTTGTGAAATTATGAAATTGTATAATTAATTAAATTATACTAACTACCACAAGAATAAAATAGAGAAAGGAGACTTAAGATTACAATTTCACTTATTGCTTCACATAGATTGAAACACTTCCAGTTAAGCCAAATTAATTATTTTGGATTGTTAATCAAGAACACAAAAGTAAATATGACCATCTTTCAATGCATCATACCCCTACCAACTTAAATTCATAGATGACGGAATTAAGATGAACACCTTAATTAACTAATTCACTATATCTCTATGTGAATTACAATTAAAGAAGGTTTAAGCATAAGTTCTTTATCAAATTACATGCTATGTATACGTCTATCTCTATCCTAGACATAAATCATGAATTCCAACGCCATGCAGAAATCATAAACACATGCTATTATGATTAGATCTAAACTTATAATTTGTTTCTCAATTTCATATATATTATCAGGATAATTACTGGCCAGCCAATTAAGCAATTCAGTGTAAATCATAACAGACAATCCAATAGTAACCAATTATAACTTAATAAGGAAGCATGTCAATTTTAGTTATGTAATAAGATCCATTGTAGCCTTAAACATAAATTTAGTTCAGCATTATTGAATTAAAATCCAACATCCACAAGTGATAAAACATTCAGATTACAGAAGTAAAAGTATAGAAAAAGAATAAAAGCTATGAAAGAAATCCTTCTCCTAGCTTCTCCTGCCTCGAAACCTTTGTGCTTGATATCTTTCTTCAATTCTCCAACAATCCAATCTAAACTAAGGTGTGAGAATATAAGAGATAGAATAGAATATAAAAACCCTCTTACAAATTGACATAATTGTTATTTATAAGTCCTGACATAAATCATAATCCTATTATAAAATACTACATAAATTGTAATTCAATTACATGACTGAAATGAAAAGTAAACTTCTGGTCAACATCAAGTAAGCGACGTAGTCTTTGTCCATAAGCCTTCATGTATTGCACAATACAACAAGACTATAGACAAAGTTTTCAACATCGAAGACAAAAAGGCCACGCTACTCCCTAAGTCTTCTTGGGCGTGGTTGCGCTGAACAGTAGTTCTGGTTTTCTGATTCCTTCAATGCTGCTTCCTGAGCCTTCAATTCTTAATCCCTTTAGCCTCTAGTGTGACACCCCCAAATTTGGGTACTTCATTCCCATAGGATTTGGTGTTCACTGTAAAAAAAATTCATGTCTAACTACCCATATCAAAGGATATAAATGAAGCTCACAACTTAAATAGAAATCCTCCCATTAAAGGGTTATAATATCTTAAACAAATCAATCCCAGGTAATCTAACATTAATACATCAAATGTAAAAACATAATATAATTAAATATGTATTTTACATAACATCTTCAAATAAAATTTAACAAGTCATCATCACTTTTTTATCTTGCCTTTGCCCTTACTAGTGGATGACTCGTCGGATCTTACAATCTTAGCTGCAATGTTATTATACAAGCGTGAGCAAAAAATTGCCCACGAGTATAACAATAACAATAGAAAACACATAAGAGTAATCAATGGATATTGAATAATTGTGACACCCCCAAATCTGGGTACTCCATTCCCACAACATTTGTTGCTCACTATCTAAAATAATTATATCTAACTACCCATAATAAAGGATAAACATATCACTTAAATTACTTAAATAAATATCTTTCCCATTAAAGGGTTACATAAACTTAAATAAATCCCAGGTAATCCAACCTTAAACTATTACATAAGTCTGTGGAATACATCACAAAATAAATTAAGTCTTATAATATAAGTTCAGTAAATAAACTAAACTGGTCTTCATCATTTGGACATTTTGCCCTTGACTTTGCTGGAAGATGGCTCATCAAATTTCTTAACTTTAGTTGCAGTGTTAAATGCAAGAGTGAGCAAACAATTGCTCACTGATATAAAGGGTGATAATAGCAAAAATTTAAGAGTAAGCAATGAATACTAAATAAACAAGTTCAAGATTTATATCTGAGGGTCTTTAAGACCATGAACTATGTCCCGAGATTATTAAGTATTTCTATTACAACCTTTAACAGTCATTAGACTATATAGACCTTACATTTTGTACTTAGGGGGTGTAGACACTTGAATTTTTTTTGCACTCTTGTTACTAACATTTCAGGAGGGCAGAATAGTCTTTCAGAGATAACCCTGGAGGACTGCTCAGCTCAATCTCAGAGATAACCCTGGGATACTCAGTTCTTACCATCTCGGAGATAACCCCGAGATAATCAATCTCATCCCGGAGATAACCCCAGGAGTTTCAGTTTTAACCTCGGAGATAACCCCGAGGGATGCAGTTCAAGTCCAGAAATAACACCGGAGAAAGCTCTTTCATCTCAGAGATAACACCGAGAAGTGCAGGTGCAGTTCCGGAGATAACCCTGAAAAAGCTCCTTTCAACCCTTGCAGTCAGCTTCAACCTTGGAGATAACCCCGAGGCACTCAGTCCTAGTCCTGAAGATAAACCCCGGAGGTCAAGCACTCCTTAGAGACAACCCTGAGGACCTTCAGTACTCACAGCAGCTTAATCTCAGAGATAACCCTGAGAAACGACTGCTACATTAGCCCAAACAGGAAATAAACCCGGTGAGGGGCAAAATCATCATTTTGCCACCTCGATCCTACATTCGCACCGTCTCAACACATTTCAACATACATTCTACACAGTAGTGTCCTACAAGAACCAAATAGCTCCAATCCCGAGTGACTACTATACAGGACAACACACCGGATAGATTTTGAAGACTTGAAGACCAAGGGCATGGTCTCATCTTCCTGAATTTGTACAACCTCTAATTCCATATCATTGTGTAGCTCTTGACAACAACATGCCAAAAAAAATCTTATACACATCGATCGGATGCCCGAATTGAAGTTTTTAAAGTTCCAGCAGACATCACGTTGTATGCGTGCACGTACTTTGAGACGACGGGACTCACAGGTGCATCTGCGGCTGCCGTAGGTACACCTGCGGCTCCCCCCTTTATAAATAGAGGGCTTGGGGTGGCCATTTTGAAAGAAGAAAAGGCGAGGAAGCCCTGTCTAATTTGCTCTGTATGCACTATAAACTAAGTGCTTTCTCATTTAAACACTTGTGAGCTCATATATTGCTATTTTTTTTACCGGTGGGAACCGAGTGTTCATCCATTTAAAGCTATTGAAGTCTTATTTGGCAGTCCACTGTAAGCCTTCATAACTTTCTTAAAGCATTTTCTCCACTACGGTGCACACACAGTTCTTCACGTTGAGAGTCGTGTTGCGTGTGTATGCCCAGACTTAGGTCCGTGGCTTTTTATTTCTTTTGTATATATATATATGTACTAACATTATCGAGTTATGCTTCGATTGAGCCTGGACTCATGTCCGGAGCATTATATATATATATATATATATATATATATATATATAAAACGTTGTCGAACTCTGTTCGATGAGCCTAGATTTATATCCGGAGCGTTTACTGCTTATATATATATACTTATATATAAACTGTTGTTGAACTTTGTTCGATGAGCCTGGATTTACATACGGTGCGTTTACGGCTTATATATATATATAAATACATATATATATATATATGTATATTATTATCATCAAACTCTGTTTGATTGAGCCTGGATTTAATATCCGGTGCGTTCACTATTTTTTTACATATATATATCCTCGAGTTGACGAACCAAGCCTGGATTGATATATATATATATATATATATATATATTATATTTATATTTCTGTCAGGCTTGGAGTTTACTTCGTGGCCATTTACAGCTTTATTTATGTTTCGTCCCGCTTGGAGTTTACTTCGTGGCGGTTGATCATTTTTTACTGCTTTATTTACTTTTCCAATCCCCCATGGAGGTGCTTCGTGGTGGTTGATCGTGTCTATATATATATATATTTATCGCTTTTATATATTTACATTTCCAATCCCCCATGAAGTTTGCTTCGTGGTGGTTGATTGTCTGTATATATATATTTATAGCTTATATATATAACTGCTTATAGCTTTCATACAAACTGCTACATCATGTGAGCCTAGGAATCGTGTCTCACAGATTCATTTTACTGAATCTAGATTCGGTTCCCGTGATGGACATTTTCAGCAGTAATCAGCTTGTACATTATTCACGGTGTTTGAATTTCCTTAGATGGCTCTCATGCCCACAAGGAGTTCGGCACTGCTTTGTATATTATTTTCTCAAAGATGCTTCGCATCTCAAAAATAAAAGCAATCAAGCCGAACATATAATAAAATAGAAGTATCAAGGGCCTCAATTACGATTGAGTATAAGGGTTTGAAAAACCTTTTTTACAAAACATCACTGCTATATCTTGTTAAAATTAAATTTTTTTTACAAAAATTCTAACCCTTTGTATATAGGTGCGAATGAGGCATAACACTACTTTCAAATAATTGCACATTGATCCACACACACATACACACATTCGTATAATAGTTTAATTGAAAAGTGGTGGTCACCGTGGTAACGGAAACATAAACATGACCTTGCCTTGATGATGGCAGGTATTCGAGTCATTGTTCATGATGAACATACAAATAGATACACCCCAGACGATGATTGCCCAGATGTCATGGTTATCATTCGGGAAAAGAAGGACAATGATGATCCTTCCATCATTGCAGTCCATCAGGACTTTACCCTCGACAATTGGAGCAGCACTCCATCCATTGGTCGATGAGGGTAAAATGGGCAGAAAATCCCTCTGCCCTGTAGATAACTTTAATTTCATGCTTTGCTTTACAACACTAGCAGTTATTTTATCAAGTACATGCTAACACTTTTGTATGATCGAACAGTTGCATATATTAAGTGAAAGCATCTTTTGTTTCAGGACTCTGAATTTAGATGTGCCTGTACTTGCTGATAAGGTGCCTTCTCTCCACAAGGGCTGTAACTTTGATGCAAAGTTGGACTCAGACTTGATGGACATCCAAGAGGACATTGAGACACCTCAAGTGATTAAGGAATGGGCCACAGACAAACCCAAACCCAATCTTGATCAAACCACTTCTTTCAATCTTGGAACCTTAGACAACCCTAAGCTAATCCAAATTGGTTCAGACCTCACCACAAATCAACAAAATGACATGGTTGCACTATTAACCCAATTCCAGGATGTGTTTGTATGGTCTCATGAAGACATGGTGGGTTTGTCCACTGATATTGTTCTTCATCGCCTTCCCATCAAAGAAGGATTCAAGCCAATCAGGCAAAAACTCAGGCGATTGAAACCTGAATGGAGTTTAAAGGTCAAAGAAGAAATTGTGAAACAATTTCAAGCTGGCATCATCATGGTGTCTACATATCTGGAGTGGATATCCAACATTGTTCCCGTGCCTAAACCAGGAGGAAAGGTGCGAGTCTACGTGGATTACCGGGATTTGAACAAAGCTTGCCTTAAAGATAGCTTTCCCGTGCCCTTTATCCACATTCTTATTGATAATACTGCGCAATACGATATGTACTCCTTTGCTGATTGCTTTGCGGGGTACCATCAAATTATGGTCGCTGAGGAAGATCATGAGAAAACTGCTTTCATCACGCCTTGGGGAACCTTTTGCTACAGACGGTTGTCATTCGGCCTCATCAACGCCGGGGCAACCTATCAGTGAGCTATGGTGGCTCTTTTCCACGATTTAATGCACAAGGAGATAGAGATCTACGTGGATGACATCATTCTCAAATCCCAGAAGGAGGATGACCATTTAGACCATCTCACAAAACTTTTCAATAGGTTGCGTAAGGACAACTTGAAGTTGAATCCCGCCAAGTACGCCTTTGGTGTTAAGTTAGGCAAGTTGCTAGGTTTCCTAGTCAGCCACAAAGGGATTGAACTAGATCCTACCAAAATCCAGGCCATCAAGGAAATGCCCATTCCTCAGACAGAGAAGGAAATACGGGGATTTTTGGGAAGGATCAACTTCATTAGATGATTCATTTCTCAACTCACAGCAACCTGTGAGCCAATCTTCAAGTTGTTAAGGAAGAACTCCTCCATGAAATGGAATGATGAGTGTCAGAAAGCTTTCTTCACAATCAAAGAGAAACTGATTAACGCTCCTGTTTTGGTACCACCCAGGGATGATGTTCCCCTATTCATGTACCTGTCCATAAATGACAATGCCATGGGTTACATGCTGGGGCAAAAAGACAAAAGAGGCCAAGAACGAGCTATCTATCACCTTAGCAAAAGATTCAGCATCAGTGAACACAAGTACACTCTGATTGAGAAGACGTGTTGTGCTTTAGCATGGGCTTCCATGAGGTTACAACGTTACCTCCATGGTCACACAACCCATCTCATATCCCGAATGGATCCTCTTAAGTATGTGTTTAGTAAGCCCATACTGAATTGTCAACTATCTAGATGGCAGTTGATCCTACATCAATTTGACATCGTCTATATGATGCAAAAGTCTGTCAAAGGTCAAGGAATTGCGGATCAACTGGCCGCCGCACCTGCAGGGGATTACAAACCCTTAGAAACATACTTTCCTGACGAAGGAGTAATGACAATTTAGCTACAACATCAGTATGATACATCCCGTACGTGGAGAATGTATTTTGATAGAGCTGTTAACACAGAAGGCTCTGGAGCTGGAGCAGTTTTAATATCCGGTATGGGGGAGCAGTATCCCGTCGCCGTCAAATTACAGTTTGTCAGCACCAATAACACAGCTGAGTATGAAGGCTGTATCATGGGGCTAAAACTTGCCCGTTCAATGGGCATCATGCGGTTAACTGTCTTTGGGGATTCCGAATTGGTAATCAAGCAATCCACAGGAGTCTATAAAACTAAAGAATTACATTTACTGCCTTATCATCGACAAGTTTTACAGATGGCTTTGGAGTTCGAAGAAATCTCCTTTCTACACATTCCTCGTAATAGGAATGATTTTGCAGATGTATTAGCAACTTTGGCCTCCTTAGTTTACATACCTTACAAGGAAAACATGCCAAACATCACGTTTGCTCTGCAAAAAGCCCCAGTCAATGGGAATTACATTGCAGAAGTATCAGATGAGCTACCTCCCATCCACAACCCTTGGTATCAGCACATCAAGGAGTATCTACGAGATGGATCTACACTCGCTGAGGTGAGCCTAACTGAGAAGAGGTGGATTCATCGACTTTCTATGAAATTCTACCTGAGCGGAGATGCACTCTACAAAAGAGATGTAGGATTAGGTCTCCTCAGATGTCTTGGCAAAGACCAAGCTCAAAGACTCATGGATGAGATCCATGGTGGAGTATGTAACCCTCATATGAGTGGACCCCTACTTTTCAAGAAGATCCTTAGAACAGGGCATTATTGGCTTACACTCAAAGCTGGCTGTGATGATCACGTCAAAAGGTGCTATCAATGCCAGATTCATGGGAATGCTATCCATGCCCCTCCAAGGGAACTCGACAATATGAGTTCGCCATGGCCTTTCTCAATGTGGGGAATGGACGTGATCTAGCCCAAAGCCAGTAATGGACATCGATTTATATTCACCATGATCGACTACTTCACCAAATGGGTAGAAGCAGCCTCCTTCCCCAAGGTTACTAAAGAAGTCATCATTGCTTTCATCAGAAACAATGTTATTTATCGATATGGACAACCAGAGGTCATTGTGTTAGAAAATGCTAAGAACCTCAACAACAAAATGATGGAGGAGTTATGCAGAAAATTCCACATCAAACATATCAACTCCGTCATCTACCATCCAAAGATGAATGGTGCTGTTGAAGCAGCTAATAAAAACATCAAAAAGATCATGCAGAAAATGTCCGCCAATCACAAAGGATGGCCTGACCTCTTGCCTCTGACTTTATTAGCCTACAGAACTTCTATGTGTGCTTCCACTGGGGCAACCCCCTACTCACTAGTCTATGGGATGGAAGTAGTGCTCCCCATAGAAGTGGAAATGGAATCCCTCAGAGTATTGATGGATGCTCAATTGGATGAAGACCAATGGGTACAAGATAGGTATCACCAATTGTATCTAATAGACGAAAGGAGAACCGCGACAATCTTCTATGGTCAGTTATATCAGCAAAGGATCACACGATCCTACAACAGAAAAGTCCGACTATGGAAATTCAAACAACATGACTTGGTGTTGAAGAAGATCATTGACAACCAAGATCAATCTAAGGGAAAATTCTCTCCTAACTGGGAAGGCCCATTTGTTGTCAAGGAAGTATTGACATGAGGTGCTCTCAAATTGAAGGAAATGGATGACGATGAATTTCCACAGCTTATCAACTCGGACACCGTGAAATGGTACTATGTCTGAAGTTACCATCAAACAAACATCTTGGTTTTGATCATCAAATCACCAGTCATTCCGATTTTGAACCCTTTTCCTTTTTGAATAACTCTTCCGCCCCTTAGGGAAACATACACTTCAAACCAACAGCCTGGTATCACTTCATTTCAAACCTTTTACAATTTCGGTTATCCTGAAGACGAGATTAAACCTTTCACACTTGCAGTTTATCCTAAAGACAGGATTAAACTTTTCTACGCCTGCAGTTTATCCTGAAGACAGGATTTAACTTTTCTACACTTGCAGTTTATCTTGAAGATGGGATTAAACTTTTCTACGCTTGCAGTTTATCCTGAGGATGGGATCAAACTTTTTCACACCTGCAGTTTGTCCCCATTATGAAATCAAACTTTCTTCTCCCCGCAGTATAGCTTGCACATGGGATTCACACTTCTCTTCACCTTCAATTTGTCCTAAGGGTGAACTACGTCGAGCTGATCTCCCTAATACCCAGGGGTACGTAGGCAACCATATTCTCTATGGCCCGGTCGCAATAAATAAAAACAACAAAAACATTTCTGCCCTTTCTCTACAAAACAACAAAAACAACAAAAATATTTCTACACCCATCCGCTTCCCGCATTCAAACGTTGAACCTCTTACACGTGTTGAACTCACGCAGACTTGATCTCCTCTTCAATAGGAGTACGTAGGCAGCCATTCATGGTGTAGTCTAACCCCTACCAGAATAATATACTTGTCACACAGTACTGGGATCTACCTTCAATTTGCCCCATTTCATCGGTTTCAGATCAAAGGGATGGAATTATCCAACTTCTTCTCACAAATAGAAGATTCGGTGACCATCTGAGCTGCGATCATGTCTCAAAGAACAGTACCAACCCATAAAAGATGGAATTAACTAGGCTTCTCACAAATAGAAGTACTGGCGACCATCTGTGGCGCGGTCAATCTCAGAGAGGAAGAAACCATTCTCCTCTCCACTTCTTCATACAGATACCAGTCCCATCACACCAAAGATGGTAGGGATTTACAGAAATCAATGATCCATTCTAAGAGATCTTGCGATGTCTCAATGTCCATCTATCAAGGATAAGTTCAAAATGCATCAAGATCACAAGGCCCTGAAGAAACAGGCAAATATCAAGCAAGTATCAAGGCATAACTAAAAGGGAAGTGAATCAAAATATATTTCCCTGCCATACATAATACTGTTTGATATATACATATGTGTTGTACATGACAAAATGGCTAAGCTAGTCTGTGCAGGAAAATACAAAGCTATCTACAGATCTATATATAGGCGGACTATCAGATCTAACATAACATCCCTCTTTGAAGACGGAGGTAGCACTGCAAGCTCCGGCCCAAGGTTATCTACACGAGCTAGCAGATCAGAGGCTAACTTCATGGTGGCATAGTGCTCATCAATGTAAGCACTCATGTCGGCAAGACTGACAGTCATCTGGGATCTAACGGAAATACTATCTACAATGGCCACATCCCTAGCAGATAAGGCGACATCCCGCTCCCCAATAAATGCATCCCTGGCTGATCTAGCCTCATCCCTCTCTAACAGAGCGGTATCTCTCTCATTAAGAGCTGTCAACATCGCAGCCCTAGCCTGATCTCTATCATATGTCATCAGATGTAAGCTTTGAACCAAATGCTGTGCCAAATACTGAGTAACAGTGGCACTCGAGGTGGGAGAATCCATCACAAATACTGGCAGCCCAACAGACAAATCATCAATGGGAATAACAACCTCCTCATAGGCTCCTCATCGCCGTAATCAATCCTCCCTGCTGTGGATATCGCCGCCAAATGATGCGCTCTGTCTCCATCCATGCGGAATACTCTGCAGAACAACCTGGATGACTGACAGAAAACTCAGCCAGCTCTCGCTGATCCTAAAAGGCATACAACCTGGATCTGTCCTCCACTGATAAATGGTGTGAAGCAAAACGCTGACTCACTGCCCCCTCATATGGATGAAAATCCTGAAACTGGTCAAACTGACACATCATGGCCAATGGGTGGTAAGTGGTCATGCCCCTTAATCTAGCCAGAGGGAGGTAATCCATGCCCGGAGCATGAGTAATGAAGCTATAGGGTGAGCTAAGCCCTGAACACGATAATATAGCAAATCGATCTCTAATCCCTGCCAGAAAAGCTGACCACGATGCAGAATCTGTGCACTCTGCAGGCTGAAAGGAGTATGACATGGCTATCTCCTAGGTGAAACAAAACCCCTGCCGTCTAAATGTGCCAATCGGTCTCAAGTGTGATATAAACCACACGTATAGCATGACCGAGCTACTTGTAAACACTCATACCGGATAAGTGCAGCAGTATGTAGCTGACCTCAATGTCTCAGCGATAATCATCGGTACAATGGTACGACCCTCCCTAAGAGCTCTCATTGCCATAATGACGTCGATATCTAGCTCATCCATGTACCGCGGCATGAAGACGTATGACAATATGCATAGAAGCAGTACATCTACTCTGACTGAATGCCAATGATCCTCCGGTGTGGTGAAATCCCCGGAATGAAGTGCATAGCTGTCCTCAGAGCCAAACCTGTCAAACAGGAAACACTGGGATATCACGTGGCCGGATGTAATCTCGTCCTGGACCACTCTACGTCTCAATTCGGTGAGGGTCATGAACTGTCTGCTCATGTCTCCAATATCCATATGCACGCAAGGTCTATCCAGTGGCAGCATCATCAACCATGGATACTCCTCCAAAGTAGGAGTCAACTCCTTGGTCTCAAATTGGAAAAACCTACCTCTTCGATACCCAGTGCTCTAGCATACCCTCTACAAATCCTGTGGGAACTTGAAACATCAACAGGGTCATAGTATGCTGCAGCAAAACATCTACGATCACCATATCTGCTGGTGATATATTATCATACCATGAGCGCATACCATCTACCACCACAAATGGTGGGGTATGATCAATACGGCTAACTGTCAAAGAAGACATCTCAGACTTCTTGTGTCACAAGACCATCCAGGTCAATCTTTGAATATCTCTCCGACATACATACATGTGCATAACATAATAACATGCATGATACAATAGATGCCAATATGATATAGGAATGGAAAGCGTGCATACATTCCTAAGTATATCATCATCTAATACATCTCTCAGTATAGCTAAAATACATGTGGAAATGGGGGTAAACTACCCAACATACAATAGAGGCCTATCAAAAGATATAGCGAGAATGGGGGGGAAGCTACCCGGATGCTAATAGAGGCCTATCAAAAGAAATAGCGAGAAATACATCGGAAAAGTCAAGAGTGTCGATGTTCACATCATCGACGATCGTCTCCACTGATGTAACTCCTCCCGAGTCTTTGGATCTCTATTTACGGGGATGTCAGCCGATCAAGGAGGATCTGCACCGACAAAGCCATATGGGTCACCCGAGGACCAAAGTGCGAGTGGAAGGATCAAAAGTGTCACCTCCGCGGGATCTCTCGCCTAAATGCCGAATGAAAAGATGTGACCGGCCCAAATACACGAAGTCAATCTGTGTCACATGAGTCGGATCTCTGACATAGGCTAGCCAATCCGTCATCATCACGGATCTTGTAACCATATCCCCCATAAACTGTGTGGCGCGGGTCTGAGCTCCAATGGTACGAGGCATCCACCAATGCTGGAACATCTCTTGAGAATAGGGGCCCTCTGATAATGTAAAACCGTCAATCCCCATCAATGGGATGTCAATGACGGTGATCGCAAAACAGCTAATAACGCCGACGGGAGGCAAGATCAGATACTGAATCTCTCTGTAGTGCTCCTAATAGCATGCTCTACTAAATAAAGCTCCCATCCTCCATCTCAGAAAGAGAGAATCCGTGGGTGGAAATGACGTACTTACTCCAAATGGTACCCATCCTCAAAACTAACTCTCAAATGCTCTCCAGAGTAGGGAATCCATATGATGACATCGGCTGTCAATAGCTCTAGCTGTACGCGATAATGAGTGAAACCCTCAGCAACAGGGACCTCCGCCAGTATGGAATGATTCCATATCCGTCCTCGTGGATAGGTGTCTAAACTTAACACTCTCATAGGACGCAAACAAGGAAACCTCTCATAGGCCCAAAACTGCCAACACAAAGGCGAACATCTGCTGTCAGTTAACACTCTTAACCAATACATAGGAGAAGACAAGAGAAACACTCACCGGCAGAAATGGGTAGAATCCTAACCATGCCTCGGTCAAGCCCTGCGATTGCATGCACATTCCCCTGAGGAAGTAGGCAAAGGTGTAGGAACCCCTATCATACTCTCCTATACGGTCCACGTGTCGAGTGGCGTTGATCAAAGCGAAGGACACCGTAGAAGAGTTATCTGCTATAAAGCAACCCCTAAGGATCATCAGGAACAATCGCCGGAGAATGCGATCCCTGACTCTCACGTCATCGGGTATGTGCTCACTCAACAGCCCGCTCATAGCATCTACTCTCAAAGGACCTGTACGAACAGTCCTACCCTTGAGCGCCTCCATTAGAACTCCCAATAAGGATTTGATGGCAGTAGGGGTGATATCCGCCGTACAAGGCACTGGCTCCCCTCCAAACTCCATACTTGTGATAAACCGCTAATCCATCGGCGTCATCATCACCTCGCAGTCCAGCAAATGGAGTGACTAAGTTTGGTGAAACCACCGCTCAGACAATGCCCTGAGGTAACCCCAGGGACATCGACGGGGTAGAATGGAGAAGAACCTCCTGAATCCCCAACCATGGACGATCGCTCTATAGTCATCATGCAAGGCCTGATAGATAGAGTGGATGCTAAACCAGTTCCCTCGAGGTTGTATGAAGCCAGGAACCTACATCAAATGCAGATCAACATCAGACTCCTTGACTCCTCATCAATAGGAAATAAGGAAGTTTAAAGATCTAACTTCATACCTCGTTTGCGTGCAGGTATACTGAAGGATGCCTACTCAAGTCACCCAGAAGATCTGGGTTCGCCACTTGAATACCTGGAAATTCTTTATGGGGAACACGTACAGCAGGAGTAGGAACCTCGATCGATGCATCCTCCTCCTCGTCCTCGACATTCGGCACTTCAACCCGAATAGGACGTATCACCGCCTCCGCCAAATGACGAGGGTTTCTAATAGAATGGCGCTGAGGCTCTTCAAAAGCCCTCCTCCGTACACCAGAAGTGGTCCTGCGGAAACTACTCGGCTGATCCGGATCCATGATATCTGGACAACAAGTCTCCAAATCACCTAAGAAAGGGTGTAGTAATTTCTTACCTCGAGTCTTTTCAAAATACATTCTGTGATTACATGCATGCATGCATTGTTTTAACATACATCTACAGTGGAGTTAAAATGCATGACTACCCAATACCTACATTTTGGGAAAATTTTGCCATAGCCCCCTTTGTAAATGGGACTATCCACATGCACATAGGCATGACTAGGTGGACATTCAGTAGCACACCTGCACACAGTCATATACATCCTATATGCATTAATACATTGCAGTAAAAATTCCGTAAGTGTAGTCTAATTACCAGGATTATTTTGCTTGTCTACCTTTACTCATTTTTCCTCAGATAGGATAAGAAATGACAGTAAAAGGGGCCAATTTGACTATTTCAAAAGTCAATTTTTTTCACATCATTATGTTTAGCATGTTTTAATATTAACATTTGCTATAAGTCATTTTCCAATGGACAGAAATTGGAAAAAAATACATGCATGTGTTACCAGCACAGAAAAGAACGCTTGTACGGTGGCAGAATATGCAGAAAGTTGCTCGAACTCAGCAGATCTGAAGAAGAGCTATCGGATTTCCTTTGCTTCGTAACTTGAAAATGACTTATGAAAGCAACCAGCCGCCTATACATAGGCACGGTTGGCCGCAGGCTAACCTACAGCTCCTGCAGGTATACCTGCGGCACCCCTCCATGGGCCCCACACCTCTGACTCGCTCCAGTTAGAGTTGCAAAGGAGGTCTCATAAGCTAAAAAGGCCAAATCAGGAATAAAAGTGCTATACGATTGAGCGGAATAGCCTGAAATCCTGGTTTCTCGTTGGTCAGAGTTAAACTCCCGTCGTCTCAAAGGTATTCGCTTGAATACAGGGTATACTATACCAATGAGCTCAGCTTTCACAAATCATGCTCGTCAATATCCCACAAAGGTCCGATGCCTTCATTTGCAGGGTCACAACCCTAAACCTTCCCCGGCAGGGGTTACAACGCAAAACCACGGTATATTAAACCTTCCCCGATGGGGGTTACAATGCAAAACCTCGATATATTCAACCTTCCCTGGCGGGGGTTACAACGCAAAACCACGATATATCAAACCTCCCCGGCGGGGGTTACAACGCCGAAGTTATCCACATCTACGTATCCCCGGCGGGAGTCACAACGCACATCCTTTAAACTTCAGCATATCCTCGACGGGGGTTACAATGCTATGCAACCATTGACACACACATTAATGAAGGTCAAGCAGCCTTGACGTCATGTTAGCCGATGGCAAGTAAACCCATCGAAGCAACCTTCCCCGGCGGGGGTTACAACGCAATGCAACCATTGACACACACATCAATGAAGGTCAAGCAGCCTTGATGTCATGTTAGCAGATGGCAAGTAAACCCATCAAAGCAACCTTCCCCGGCGGGGGTCATAACGCAATGCTACCATTGACACATACATCAATGAAGGTTAACTAGCCTTGATAATACACCTAGTAGGGATTTATCCGGTGATACACACATCAGCGAAGATCAGGCAACCCTGATAACAACAAACTGTTGGCAGTAACTCCGATAGAGTGAGGAAATATGTTATACACATCCTTAAATAGATAAATCTTTATCCCCACAGATCTCTTACACACAAGAGGTACCTCTATGGAATATAATCCATTGTCTAGGATTTAAGACTTTGGTGATAGCCCCAATGTCAACATCCTTGGAGACTTGGATCGCATGTCCAAGCCATCACTGATTGTCATCCCAACAGGATTACCTGACAATCATTCATGCATTCTACATGCATTTGCATCATGTTGCTGCATATAGCATCATGTTTATCTTGCTTGCATTTCAAGTGTCTAGTATTCTTTATCCTATCCATGCCTTGCATTGCATGAATATGATAAAGAGAGGCATCTGTAGACACTCGAAATTTTCTACGCTCCTATTACTAACATTACAAGAAGGTAGATTCATCTTTTAGAGATAACCCTAGAAGACAGCTTACATCCATTTCGGATACTATCGGAAGTTCAGTTCTATTTCAGATACTACTGGAAGTTCAGTTCTAACCCAGAACACAAACCGGGAACATCAGTTCAAACCCCGAAACACATACCGGGAATGTCATTTCCAATCTCGGAGATAACCCTGAGATATGCAGATCAAAAGACCGACAACAACATCGAAGAGGATAGTTCTGTCTCGACAATAACACCGCGACGCTCAGTTTCAGTCCCATAGACAACACTGGGAGTAGCAACCCCATCCTTGGTTATAGCCCCAAGAGATGCCATTGCAGTTCTGGCAATAACCCCAGAAATGCTTGTTTCAAACATACGAAATCAGCTTCAACCCCAAACATCCTGTCAAGGCACACACACCTCAGACCCGGAGTTAACAAATGGGCAGACAGGAACACCCACAGATGACAGTGATACATATAAACATACAGCAGTCCAATATCAGATGTAACCCTGAGTAACGTCTGCTTTCCGCTTAAATCGGCGATAACCCCGGTGAGGAGTCACAACGTCATCTTACCATCTCAACAAGATGATATCGTGGCATACCAACAAGTAGTCCAATCTCAGCTGTAACCCTGAGCAACGTCTACTTTCAACTTAAACCGGTGATAACCCCGGCGAGGAGTCAAACGTCATCTTGTTCCTTCGACAATGGCACGTCGTCTCAACACTTCATACATACATACATCCAATAATGTCCCACAAGAACTGAGGATTGACAATCCCGAGTGACTATTACGTGTGATAATACTTTGGATCAAATTTGAAGCTTGAAGACCATGGGCATAGACCCCTCTTCCTGACTTCATACAACCTCTAATCCATGTCATTGTGTAACTCTCGACACAAGCGATCCGAAGAAGGTCAGATATACCTCGTTCGGATGCTCAGATTTAAGTTCTGCAAGTTCGAGCGGACATTACAGTGCATGAGTGCACGTACTATGAGACGACGAGACCCATGAGGCTCGGATGCATCATGACCAGCCGTAGGTACAACTGCGGCTACCGTAGGTGTACCTATGGCCATCCGTCTATATATATAAGCCTTGGGGCCAGCCATTTGAAAAGAAGAGGGAGGGAAAAAGGCGAGGAAGCCCTGTCCATTTTACTATGCATACACATCTTTTGAGTGTTTCCTCATCTTTAAACACTAGTTAGCTCACATATAGCTATCTTTTATCCGGCGGGAGCTGAGTGTTTATCCATTTAAAGTCATACAAGTCTACTTTGGCATGTTTACCCACCGTAAGCCTTCTTATATTCTATAAAGCCTTCTTCTCATATTAGCTTTTTCTTTGTTATACACATTAAGAGTCGTGTTGTGTGCATTTGCACCGACTTGATTAAAGTGATTTTCATTTCTATCTGTATATATATACTTATATATGTATATATTTTATATATGGACTAACATTATCGAGTTATGCCTCGATTGAGCCTAGACTTCGGTCTGGAGCGTTTAATTTCTTTTATATATATACTTATATATATAAATTGTGGTCAGACTTTTTCTGATGAGCCTGGATTTTATATCTGGATTATATATATATATACATATATATGATTGATGTTGGACATATCCGATGAGCCTGGATTCACATCCAGTGCGTTTACTACTTATATATATATTTGTACATATACATATATATATATATATATATATATATATATATATTTACATTTATCAGGGCACGGAGTTCACTTCGTGGCCTTTTTATGACTTTTATTTACATTACATCCCCGCCTGAGTTTACTTGTGGCGGTTGATCGCTTCTGACTTTATTTACATTTTGTCACTTTGAGTTTACTTCGTGGTGGTTGATCATGTTTATATATATATTTACAGCTTTTATATATATATATATAATTGCATACTGCTTTCCATACAAATTGCGGTATCATGTGAGCCTAGGAATCATGTAATAACGAGTTGATTTCATGAATCTAGATTGTTCCCATGATGAACATTTTTCAACTGTAAGAAGCTTTCGTACATTATTTTACAATGTCTCGAATTTCCTTGGATGGTCATTATGTTGCCCATGAGGAGTTCTAAGATCGTTGTATATTATTTTCTCGGGAATGCTTCGCATCTCGAAAATAAAAGCAAAACAAGTAGAACATTTAATAATAAAATGGAAGTATGAAAAGGTCTCAATTCCTATTGAGCACAGGGTTTGAAAAACCTCTTTTATAAAACGTCATTGCTATATCGTGGTTAAAACTGAATTTTTCTATAAATTCAAACCCTTTGTATATAGGTGCAAACGAGGCCTCACACTACTTTCAAATAACTGCACATTGATCCACACACACATAAACACACACATTCATATAACAATTTCTTTGAAGAGTGGCGGTTACCGTGGTAACACGGATGTCGGGGGGTGCCTAACACCTTCCCTCCGCATAATCAAGCCCCCGGACCCAAAATGAATCTCAATTTCACAGACCTGTCTAGTAGTGTCAAATCACTAGGTCAATGTGCAAACCTTTTTCGGTTGCATTGGTGCAACTAGTTAAATACATCAACTGGCGACTCTTAAAGTCAAATCGTCGACATTATACATGTCGGACCTTTTTCACTTGTTTTTTCAAACAAATCTCACATTAACATGAGAACACCAAAGAACAAGTAACGAAAAGGGACACTCAAAAATCCCGACGTCGACAGGTACGATGACATCTATGCTGGGTCAGAACCCCAAAAACTTTCTCCCCAACAAAAACTCTATCAGTCGTTGATGATCATGTCAATGAAGGTCAAGCAACCTTGAAAACATTCAGCCGCTGGCAAGTAAGTCCAATTAAGCATCGGAAACCATCCGATGATCTCATATGTTGATGCACACATCAACGAAGGGCAAGCAGCCTTGACATCATCCATAGCGGGGATCTTATCTATTGATGTATATTTCAGCGAGGGTTAGGCAGCCCTAACAACACAAATTGTTGGCAGTAACTCTGACAAAGCATTAGAAGGACCTGGCGACACAAACCAGGAAGGACCATCCTCATCGGGGAGGACCGATGATGGAATACGTTATACAAGGTCTCCTCAGACAAAACACATCCCCATAGAGTCTCTTGTACATGAGAGATACATCCTCGGTGTAAAGTCTTTACCAAGGATTAAGAACATTGGTGTTACCCCAACATCAACATTTTGGAAGTTCCTGAGAACTTTGGATCACACATCCAAGATAGTTCATCATGGTTGTCAGTGATAACTTCAATCCCCATAAGAAGTTGTGGGGGCAAACAAGTCATCACATCCTGTTAGAGCACAAACTAACAAACCATATACATCATGCATATACATCATGCTGTAATACATTGTATCATGATTATCTTGTTATATTTCAAGTGTCTAGTATTCTTTATCCTATCCATGCCATTGCATTGCATAAATATGATAAAGAGGGGCATCAGTAGACACTCGAATTTTTTTTGCACTCTTGTTACTAACATTGTAGGAGGACAGAATCATCTTTCAGAGATAATCCTGGAGGACAACTCAGCTCAATCCTGGAGATAACCCTGGGATACTCAGTTCTTACCATCTCGGAGATAACCCCGAGATAATCAGTCTCATCCCGGAGATAACCCCGGGAGTTCCAGTTTCAACCTCGGAGATAACCCTGAGAGATGCAGTTCAAGTCCCAAAAATAACACCGGAGAAAGCTCTTTCATCTCGGAGATATCCCCGAGATAATCAGTTTCATCCCAGAAATAACACCGGGAGTTTCAGTTCTAACCTCAGAGACAACATCGAGAAATGCAGGTGAAGTTCCAGAGATAACCCCGAAAAAGCTCCATTCAACCCTTGCAGTCAGCTTGATCCTCGGAGATAACTCCGAGGCACTCAATCCCAGTCCCGGAGATAACCCCGGCAGGTCAGGCACACCTCAGAGACAACCCTAAGGACCTTTAGTACTCACAGCAGCCCAATCTCAGAGATAACCCTGAGCAACGACTGCTACATCAACTCAAACTAGAAATAACCCCGGTGAGGGGAAAAATTGTCATTTTGCCACCTCGATCCTACATTCGGCCCATCTCAACACATTTCAACATACATTCTACACATAAGTGTCCTACAAGAATTAAATAGCTTCAATCTCGAGTGACTACTACACAGGACATCACACCAGATAGAATTTGAAGACTTGAAGACCAAGGGCATGGTTGTGACGCCCCCAAAATAGGTCCAATCCATCTAACCTATTCTGAGTCACCAAATACATGGTATAGAAAACAACTACAACTTTATTACTATAATAACACATATGCTGTGAGTTTTGATACAAATATATACCAACTATGACTCATGTCCCAACCGTGGACAAAGACCTCATGATGATACCTTACATAAAGGTACACAAATAATAAGCTGCTTTTAAAATTAAAATCTTTGGGAAATGCTCAAGGAAACCTTCATACATAGGAGGCCATGAATCTAAGTTATGATAGATATCATATGTCCAGAGAATTATCCTTGGTTGATCCAATAGACCCCAAAGAAAAATGAGAAGATTACTATCATTTTCCTTCCAATGGTGAGTCTTCTCTTGACATATAACTGTCTCCACCGTCTGCGATTGAACATTATGTTTCAACCAAACTCCAATATCATATAGGTAGTGCTCGTAGGTATACTCAGCAAGTGGATGTGCACAACCATGTCTTATGATAACACGAGGTTGTATGTCATTAGACATCTTGTATGATAGTGGCAAAACACCCTTCCAAAGTTGGGTTCACCTCACCCTATTCGGTTCACCAAAATTAAATATCAAATGACGTATACAATACGACACACTTATCTAAAGTTCTCAATAAAATTATTTCCATACTATTTAGGGAGAACCTCAACAGCCTTCTGCACCCATCGATTCTATTCCTGTTATCCCCGCTTCACCCAGCCTACACTCTTATTTACGAAAGGAATTGTGAAGCAAAAGGGTGAGCACAACTAGCTCAGTAAAGGATATCATGACTAAAGATAATTAAATTATCAATAGCCTGCAGCAGTAATAAATTAGAGATTTAGAACATATGGTAGATGATAAAACTTTTCAACCATAGTTTAAATGAACGAGCAATCCATTAGAAGAGTCAAATAGACCATAAAGTCTATTATCTTCTCCATGTTAAAAGTCCACCAACAATGCTTTAATTCTCAGTAACATCAATTAACAGATTCTCGCCCACAATCATGTTAATAACTCATAACCATAATTGTGGTTCTAAATTCCTCTTCTCATCTAGGACGAAGATAATTTACATCACCTGTCTTTACCTGAAACATCAAAGATCATGGTTATACCAAATCACAATTCCTGTTCATAATCATACTAATAAATTCATCTTTGCACTACGGGCCAAAGATATTCATCAACAGTTCATCTTTGCACTACATGCCAAAGATATCCAGCAACAGGTCATCTTTGCACTACGGGCCAAAGATATTCATCAATAATTCATCTTTGCACTACATGCCAAAGATATCCAGCAACAGGTCATCTTTGGACTACGGGCCAAAGATATTCATCAATAATTCATCTTTGCACTACAGGCCAAAGATATTCATATCTCAAAGAAACATACAATCATTTCAGAATTTATATAAACCATAATTATAATCATGTTGATTAATTCACCTTTGCACTTAAGCTAAAAATATTCAATTGTAAATTCAATGGTCATGATCATACCAGTCAACAATTCATCTTTGCACGACTGGCTAAAGAGAACCCATAGTCACGATCATACCAATAATCTACCCATCTTTACACTTCAGTCAAAGAGAAATTTTATCACCGAGATTATAAAAATGTTATATATGATAATAAAAATAATATGATCAACAACTGCATTTAATTTCAAAAGTAAGATTCATAAATCAATGATTTCATAACACCTTAATCTAAATGTTATAAATCACTTAATAATCTCATAATCTAATATTATTAATACTACCACAATATCTTAATCATTTCTTAAACTTATAAATAATTTATTTTAATTGTTTACACTTTACTAATTAATGCATTTAATCATCCTAAAATGCCAAACTCATAAGATTTCATCACCAATAACCAAAACCTTCATCAAAAATCTGCATATACCTTATATAGGATTCTCAAGCCATAAAATCATATTTTCCACTTTTCTTACTTCACATAACATATTTAATTCATTTATTCATAACTAGTCTATTTTCATGAAAAATACCAAATCAGTTCCAAAAATATTTCTTTTCTGGGATTTAGCATAATATAGTCCCATATTGAACATATATTTTTCTCGGAATTTTTAAAATTCATTTACTATTTTTCACATGGTCAAAACTGCCGAATATTTAGACATTTATCATAAATTGTACTTTTGTCCAAAAATTTCAAAATTTACAGAATATACTGATGTTATATAGATGTACTCCCAATAAAAATTTCACCAATTTTGGAGTTAACCACAAGGAGTTATAAAGGTTTACTTTTAAAATAGTATTTTGTCATAAAATCAATAACTCCTAATCTATACATCCAAAAATCGCCATTTTTGGACACAATCAAGGAAACTCATTAAATTATCATTTCAATTTTTTCCAGAATTTTTGATGGTCAGAAAAATTACGAAACATGATAAACATAATAATCCTTAAAATCCCTTACCTCAAAAGAGCAGTATTTCTGACCGAAATGTAAAGCCGAAGGAACCTTGTACTGAATAGCAACTCTCAAATTATCTAAATACTCACAATATACGCTTGATAATATAGAGAGAGAAAGAGAGAAAGCTTATGTTTCTGATGTGATTTTCAATTCTAACTTAGCCCTCTATTTATAGAAAAATGTTAGCATGCCAAAACAGACTTGACGTGCTACCTGATGGCTTTACCTGCTACTATTGCCACCCACCACATTTGAATTAGAATTTTAGCACATTTCTTCACCAACCATAGGTGGGGCCCACACATTCTAGAATTTTCCACCAAAATGATAAATTCTGAAACTTCAACAATTTTTGAACCAATCACCTCTTAAAATTCATAACAAATCATAAGTTCATTTTTAACGGTTCAAAATTTACGGACATATACTCAACTTATATATGTATAACATATCGAAAAATCACAACGATCCAACGGTCAGGAAAGAGGGGGCTTTCCGATAAGGATTTTTCCTTACTGGCGCGCAATTAGGTGACCAAACCTCTCCTTGACAGAACTTTCTAGAGATTGTCAATAATGCTATCTAATAATATTATTCAAATAATATGAATTATTGATCTGATAATGGAAAATACTATGCAGTGATAATTATTGAAACAACAATAATATAAAATATCAACGCAACAATTATTGAATCAATAAAATAAAATATTGAGCAAGAATTATTGTAACAATTATTGAGTAGTGCCTTCTTCACGTAAGAATCAATAATTCAAAAATCTTGTGCAATACCATGTCTTCTTTGTGCAACCGCACCACGCCAGACATCGTATTTTAACCACCAGGTATTCCCATAGTGTTAACTGTAACAACTACGCCGTTATTTATAAAAAACTCAAACTTATCGTTTTCTTGATCATCCGATAGTTATTTTGTTATGGGGCCCACAAATGGGGTTTGTCTTGGTCGCATTTAATATTCCTCGACAACAAGAATATTCCACGACCAAACGAATATTCCCCAATAGAATGAGTATTTTATAACCACTTGTGTATTTTGAAAATTTTATATATATCATCCTTAACTTTAACTTTTTTTTTTCAATTTAACCATTTACTAAATAATAATTATAAGAAAAATTGAATAATTTATTTCATAAAATTCGGGGTCTTACAATGGTCCCATCTTCCTTACTTCGTACAACCTCTAATCCCATGTTATTGTGTAGCTATTGACAACAACATGCTGAAAAAGGTCTTATACACCACGATCGGTTGCCCGGATTGAATTTATGAAAGTTCGAGCGGACATCACGTTGCATGCATGCACGTACTTCGAGACGACGGGACCCACAGAGCCTGGGGCACCCCGGCCGTAGGTGCATCTGCGGCTACCGTAGGTACACCTGCGGCTCCAACCTCTATAAATAAAGGGCTAGGGGTGGCCATTTTGAAAGAAGAAAAGGCAAGGAAGCTTTATCCAATTTGCTCTGTACACACTATAACCCTGTCCAATTTGCTTTGTACACACTATAAACTGAGTGCTTTATCATTTTAAACACTTATGAGCTCATATATTGTTATTTTTTTACCAGTGGGAACTGAGTGTTCATCCATTTAAAGCTATTGAAGTCTAATTTGGTAGTCCACTATAAGCCTTCATACCTTTCTTAAAGCCTTTTCTCCACTACTGTGCACACACAGTTCTTCACGTTGAGAGTCGTGTTACGTGTGTATGCCCAGACTTAGGTCCATGGCTTTTTATTTCTTTTGTATATATATACTTATATATATATATATATATATAAACTGTTGTCGAACTCTGTTCGATGAGCCTGGATTTATATCCGGAGCATTTACTGCTTATATATATATATATATATATATACTTATATATAAACTGTTGTCGAACTTTGTTCGATGAGCCTGGATTTACATCCGGTGCGTTTACGGCTTTTATATATATATATATATATATTGTTATCATCAAACTCTATTTAATTGAGCCTGGATATAATATCCGGTGCATTTACCTATTATATATATATATATATATATATTATTGAGCTCTGGATATATATATATATATATATATATATATATATATATATATATATTTTATATTTCTGTCAGGCCTAGAGTTTACTTCGTGGCCATTTATAGCTTTATTTACGTTTCGTCCCGCCTGGAGTTTACTTAGTGGCGGTTGATCATTTTTTACTGCTTAATTTACTTTTTCGATCCCCCATGGAGGTGCTTCGTGGTGGTTGATCGTGTCTATATATATATATTTATCGCTTTTATATATTTACATTTCCAATCCCCCATGAAGTTCGCTTTGTGGTGGTTGATCGTCTGTATATATATTTATAGCTTTTATATATATACCTGCTTACAGCTTTCATACAAACTGCTACATCATGTGAGCCTAGGAATCATGTGATCACTGATTCAGTCTACTGAATCTAGATTCGGTTCCCGTAATAGACATTTTCAGTTGTAATCACCTTGTACATTATTCACGGTGTTTGAATTTCCTTAGACGACTCTCATGCCCACAAGGAGTTCGGCACTGCTTTATATATTATTTTCTCAAAGATGCTTCGCAACTCAAAAATAAAAGCAATCAAGCCGAACATATAATAAAATGGAAGTATTAAAGTCCTTAATTACTATTGAGCATAAGGGTTTGAAAAACCTTTTTTACAAAACATCACTGTTATTTCTTGTTTAAATTGAATTTTTATACAAAAATTCAAACCCTTTGTATATAGGTGAGAACGAGGCATAACACTACTTCCAAATAATTACACATTGATCCATACACACACACACATTCATATAATAGTTTAATTGAAAAGTGGTGGTCACCGTGGTAACACGGATGTCGGGGGGTGCCTAGCACCTTCCCTCCACATAATCAAGTCCCCGGACCCTAACGAATCTCGGTTTCACAGACCTGTTAAACAATGTCACATCACTGGGTCAATGTGCAAACCTTTTCTTGGTTGAGTTGGTGCAACCATTTAAAAATACCAACTGGAGACTCTTACAGTCCAATCGTCGACATATACATGTCGGACCTTTTTTCAACTTGTTTTTTCAAACAAATCTCACCTAACATGAGAACACCAAAAGACAAGAACAGAAAAGGGATAATAAAAATCATGACTTCGACAGGAGGATCAGCCCTTCGTACCATGTATTGTGCACAAACATATAAATGGTAACACGTACATAATCCCCTATGTTAGGGTTGTTCATCTCAGTTTGACTTTAGGATTTCCGCACTAAAGAAAGTTTAGTTTGGAACTAGCTTATCATTGGTTCTAGAATTTTAGAACACTCATCAATTACAGATTTGTCCAATCAATAAGAGCTTGATTCCTATTCGAAGGTTCAACACAATAATATAGAATTGGACAATGATACTGAAGTAAAAGATCGAATAATGACAATATACAATTGAATAGACTTTGTATATATGCAAAGTGTTACATCCAAAATAGTTAGGAAATCTCATTTGGAATAATGAAGTTAAACGATTTATGCTTTGAATGGCAAGAACAAATATGAGGAACTTGCTCAACATAAATACAAGATTTAGGAAACTTGCATTACAATATAAAGAGAATGAAGTTAGGAAACTTGCATTACAATATAAAGAGAATGAAGTTAGGAAACTTGCCTCGTGTGTAAGCTATACAATTACTACAAAAGTTTGCCAAATACCCTACATATACCATTAAGTTCACAATACCAATTAGTTATATTAAAACTAACTTCATGGGCTTACTTCCCATTTTAGTCAAGTCTATAGTCTCTAAATTAAGACCTGATTATTTTAATTATTCATGTACCATGAATCCAGACTTCTAATTATATAACAGTACCCAACATGGTGATTGCATATCAACACAAATTCTCATGATATCACGTTACAAACTTTCACAACTTACTAGTTCATAATCATTAGTTTCAACATTGTGATTACTATATGTTATTGCGTCTTATAGCATGCATTAGGCTTGTTTTTATAATCACTAAAATATGTTAAGTTAACATTCTCCAAGTTATGCTGTTAACAGTTTTTCACTGGGTCTGACTGACCACTGGCGTGACCACGCCATGTCTCCCTTTGCATCCGACAAGCCCGCGCCCAGAGGCAGCGGCCCGCACACGACACCAGAACCAGTTTTCCAAAGACACGATCACAGACTCTGCTCTTATACAAGAATTCCAATTTCTTAATTTCAACAACAACACAGACAAACCCTTACACTACAAACTTAACCAAAGCCTCATAACCTATATAACCAATCATTCTAACACCTAAAAAAATTTACATAATCAAATTTATAAGATTAGAAACCATATTTTTGCTATTTTCTTTAATTTCAACACACTTAACGAATTCAATCACCAAAACTTCATTTTTAACCAAATTAAACCATTTCAATTACGTTCTTTTCATTTCTTGACACACTAACACAATCTATAATCAATTTCCAGATTTTATCAAGAATTGAACATAAAATTTTGGACTCAATTAAGCCATTTCACATATACATAACACTATTAGTCTAATTTTCTTCTTTAAACCCAATTTCATGAATTTGATTACTTCAACATCACTTATGTATGACAATTATCAGATTACATGAATATATAATCAACATCTCAACCCTATTACAGTAAAAATTCTAATTCACATAAATATTACGAAGTAAAAATTTGAAATTTACAGGGTTATTCCTTAATCCTTTGCTTGTAAGATGATGATAACAAGGTTTAGAAATCCTTCTCCTTCTTCTTGACAAAGTTACAGAGAACTTCTCTCTCAATTTCACTGTGTTTTCTTTCTTCCTCACTAAACTCTCTATGATTTTCTTAGTTAGCCTTAGGAGAAATACACATAGTTATAAACTGATATGGCCTTCCCACGTACGTTAGGTAAAAAAATAATACGCCTATCGGTTATGTGAGACCCCAAATTTTATGAATAAATATTTAAATTTCTCGAAATATTTTTTTTGAATATTATGGTGTGGATTTGATATAATGTTATAGTTGTGGGTAATATTTATAAATTTTGCAAAGTATGCAAGTTGTTATATAATATTCGATTAGTCGGGGAATATTCTTTTTGTCAGGGAATATTCGTACGATGGCACAATCATTGGTGGACCCCACAACAGAAGTATTTTCGTAGTTAGAAAACGACAAAATTATCATTTTATAAAAATAATGGTAAAAGTGTTACCGTTAAAACTGTTGAACTACTCGGTAGTAAAAGTACAGTAATATGCGTGGTTGCATAGTAGCACATGATATTGATTATTGATGCTTACGTAAGAAGTCACTCAGTTATACTCAATTATTGCTATAGTAATTGCTGCATCATATCTCTCATATTATTGATTTAATTATGGTCACAATATCATCTATATAATATATTATATTATTAAATCAATAATTGAGACGACAAAGTTATTCATATTATTATTTTCAATATTGACAATGTCTAGAAGTTCTTTCAAGGAGAGGTTTGGTTACCTAATTGCGCGCTAATAAGGAGAAATCCTTATCGAAAAGCCCCCACTTTCCTAGGAACGACCTGGTTGTTAAATATTGTGAATTATAATTTTAATGATGAATAAGTTCGTGTTGATTAAAGATGAAATTGATAGTTTCATTGTGTTGGAATTATTAGTGTTAGTGAAAATTGACATTTATTTCGATAATAATTGATGTCTGGAGGTTATATTGACCAATCGGGTATTTAACTGGATAAATGAGCAATTAATTGCTATTAATTCATATGATTATAACTATTTATTCACATGTGTGTACTATTGATTCACATTCCTGTACTATTAGGGGAGGTGGTGCAAGATTGATAATACTTGCATGACTAAGTTAAAAATGGAGGTATAGATTGAGCTACTATATCGTAATTCGTATTTTCACATGATTAGAACTATTGATTCACATGATTTACTATTAGGGGAGGTGGTGCAAGTTTGATAATACTTACAGGACTAAATTAAAAATGAAGAAAAAGAGGAAGGTATTATACTGTAATATTTTGAGCCCCAAAACGTGTAATTATCGAAACTATATTTTCCTATAAATAGAAGCTCATTCTTCCTTCATTTCTCACCAATTCACTAAAGCTTTAGAGAGAAATTATAGAGAGAAAGAAGAAGAGAAGTCTGTTACCTCTCTATTCCAGTATCCTGCTTTATTTTAAGGTAAGGGGTATTATTTCTTTCATTTTCATGAAGAGAGCTACTGTTATTCCATTCCTTATTATTATGTTGAAATAAAGCTCATAATGGGCACCGCATACATGGTGAAATTCTTACATTATTCTATTCTTTATTATTCGTTGGAATATCTTGTATGCATGCGTATTCTGCATGACACAGATTACACTATTTATTATTACATTGGAATAACTCCGTCTGGCGCGACGCATCGCATACGTGGTGAAATTCTTACATTATTCCATTCTTTATTATTACATTTGGAATATCACATGCGTGCGCATTACGCATGACACTGGTTATATTATTTATTATTCTATTGGAATAACACATGCATGCGATCTTCATCGCATGCACAGTGAATTCTGTTGTTATTCCATTTTATTATTTCGTTGGAATATCCACATGCAATGCGGATTTCGCATGACCTGATTCCATTCTTTATTATTCTATTGGGAATAACCTGTCTATGCGGTCTAACGCATGCATGATGAATTCTTCTGTTATTTCATTCTTTATTATTCTGTTGGAATAACCTGTCTATGTGGATTACCACATGCATGGTGAATGATCCTTTATATTCATCCCTTATTAAATTGTGGAAATGATGTTCATGTGATTGGATTCTTATGTAGGCGCATGCGAAAATCCATTTGCAGTTTCATATATTCTATTATACTTAGTTGGTTAAAGTTTTGGCTTCTATACTCCATGAAATTAGTAGAATATCCTAGATATTTGCGCTTCATCCTGTATCTTTTCATGTAAATATTCTTCTGAGCATTCTTGAATTTTACTCCACGAAGCAGTATCATGTTGACAATTTGGACGTTTTTGAGTTTAGGATAAATTAACTTATAAATCTTTAAAATTTATCCTTGAACTTGTTTTATTGAATTATAATGTCATTGTCATCATCCTCATGCTTATATTGTGATAAAAGTCATCTATGGCTTACATGCATAGATGGACTTGGTATGATTATGACGAGGATTATTCGGTATAATCATGACCGTAATGTGACGAATGATGTGGTAAAAGTCCTCATTCTTTTGTAGTTCATTGATGGGATGTTGTTGGTATGATTATGACGAGGATTATTCGGTATAATCATGACCATTGATGATTACATGAATATCCTTGGCCGTGGTCCGAGGATGATTCAATTTTATTTATTGTCGAGTCTCAATGATAAAGTTGATGAAAACTTTTTAAATCATAGAAGATAGTAGATTTTATGCTCTACTTGACTCTTCTAATGGATTGCTTATTTTCGCTGCAGTTGTTGATCTAAAACTTGTTGTCTATTGTATCCTATCAGTTGTTATAATGTTGAAGGCTAAGGATAATTTATTCTGCATTATCTTAGTCATAATATTTCTTACTCGCCTTAGTTGAGCTCACCCTTTCTTTCATTGTTCTCTTTAGGAAATGAGAATATAGCTTGGACTAGTCGGGGAATGGAGTGACGATCTAGGATAAGTGGCTTTAGTAGTCCTCACTATTCTATGAAATAGTGTGATAATAATTGTAATGAGGACACCATTGAGAGTGGATATTGTCTAGAAGGCAATATTCTTGTTTAAACTCTCAGCTATGTTTTCTCGTATATTACCCGATAGTTGTATAATTAAGTTTGTATTTGATTTTTGTACCATGTATCTAGCGACTCAGAATGGGCGATGTATACCTATTTTGGGGGCGTCACAGTTGGTATTAAAGCTTAGGGATATGATCCCTGGTTGAGATGTAAGACAAGAACTAGGAGGGGAGAGACGGGGAATTCCTTCGCTAGTATGACCTACCTAAGTTTATTTGGTATTTAATTGGTCGGTCAGAGTATAGGGATAATATGTGTTATGTTAATTAACCCTTGTTTTGTGGCAGTATTTGAAAATGGCATCTGAAAATGTTGAGATCAGCAATGAAGCACATGAGACCGTTGAGTCACCATCATTCAATACCCAGGATAATGTGCAACAGGAAGATAATAATCCTCAGGTAAATAACAACACCGATCAAATGATGAACGATGGGATGTTCAGAGGCTTTATGAAATTCATGCAACATCAGGTAAGAGAGAATCCTGTTCAAAATATAGGTGGAAATAATGGCAACCACGGTCGGTCACCGCTAAGCAGTTCAAGGAGCTGGGACCACCGGAGTTTTTTGGAAAGCCAGAATCACTTAAGGCGAAGACGTGGTTAAAGCAGATCACCAAGATATTTGATGTCTTGGGATGCTCCGAGGAGCAAAAGGTTCCCTTTCCCACCTTTATGTTGCGTGAAGAGGCGATTCATTGGTGGGAATCAGAACGCATACCTGACTTAACGCACTCAAGATGTCTTGGGAGAAGTTCCAAGAGTTTTTCAATGACAAGTACTTTCCCAAAAGTATTCGTCACATGAAGGAGGTGGAATTCATCAAGTTGGAGCAAAATAATATGACTGTATCGTAATAAGAGGCTAAATTTACGGAGTTTTCCTGGTTTGCATTCCATTTGGTCGATATTGAGGAGCGAATGACGTGAATGTTTCTAAGAGGTTTGAAACCCGTTATACGTTAATACCTCATTTCTCATAAACTTTGTTTATATTCAAATGTAGTTAATAGGGCTCAGTTATTGGAGCGCGATAATGAGTCAGTCCAATGAAAGGCAATGACCAACAACACGATAATAATCGTACCGGTGGCAACGACCATCGAAACAATGATAACCATCACGGGGGAAATTATCATGCCAAGAATGGTAACCACTTCGGTGGTAATCATGTCCAAGATAATAGGAGTGGAAATTTCAAGAAGAGAAGGTTCAATAATGATGGAAAGATAGCAGCACCAACACCCGTTTTCAAGGAAGGAGAACGACCACCAATTGTATGCTTCAAATGCGAGGGAGGACATATCGGTCAAACTGCGTGATGCGCAATTCAAAGCATATTATAATTGTGGAAAAGAAGGTCACCTAGCCCGATTTTGTCGTGCACCAAAGTCAAGTCCAGCTGGAACGGTGGCACCAAAGGCGGATACGGATAAAACAAAGTCGGTGGTTTCATGAAGAGCATTTTTTGTGACTTCTCAAAAAGCGAGTGACCCGAACGAAGTTAGCATGGGTTAGTTAATTATAAATTCTTGCGAAGTCTATACCTTATTAGATACTGGTTCTACCCATTCTTTTATCTCTCTTACTTGTGCTCAAAGTTTAAATTTGACCCCAAAGAAGTTAGACTTTGACTTATTGGTTGAAACTTCGTTAGTAGAAACCTTCTTTACCTCCACTATTTATAAATCTTGTTGATTCAAATCAACACTTTCACGTTACCTGTCAATCTTATCTCTTTGAAAATACTTGCCTATGATGTGATTTTAGGAATCGATTGGTTAACTACTCATCATGCTTTTTGTAAGGTTGTTAGCTTTCATATTCCTAAAACCTGTTATGTGAATTCAAGCAACCAAACCACTAAAGTTAATCACTGTCATATCAAGCCATAAGTAAAGAGCCCCGAGCCTTTCGCTGGTGACTTTCTTGTGTGGAATGCACCGAAGCAAGACTTTCTGTAGGTGACGTCGTGAATGACGATGGCAAGTTGATAGGTATCAATGTGACTTACTATCCAAGTCTTGGATGAGAGTCATAGTTTTGAATGATATTTCTATCGTTAATAAATTTCCTGACGTATTCTCTAAAGACTTCCTGGCCTACCCTAGAGCGTGAAATCGAATTTTGTATTGACCCCAGTACAAAACCCATTTCTAAAACCCTTATATATTTTCTTCACCCAAAACGAACGTATAATACGCCAAAGACATTGGCTCGAGCTGTTGAAGATTACGACTATACCATTCAATATCATCGTGGAAGAGTGAACGTGGTAGCTGACACATTAAGTAGAAGATCGTATGCGTTTACGAGTGCGATGTTGTTAACACAAAAACCCATTTTGTTAACTTACAAATGATGAAGATAGAGTTAAAGAATCTAAGGACCCATGTGGTGATATAAAATATACGAGTAGAATCGACTTTTATCGATAAAGTTAAAGTCGTGCAAGCTACATACTCAGATTTGATGAATGTGAAGAAGAAGGTTCAAGAGGGCGTTATTCTAGAAGCAAGAATTGATGAAGAGAGAAAATCTCAACCCTCGATTTAATTGTCCCGTTTGAAATCCTCGATTGAGTAGGAACTGTGGCCTATAGACTCGTTTTACCGCCAAGTATGTCGTGTGTTCATAACGTTTTTCACGTATCGATGTTACGTAAATATATGGATGACACGAACCACATTATTAAATTAGAATTAGATGAAATAGCGGAAGATTTAACGTATGAGAAGATACATGTTAAAATCTTGGATAAGAAGGATTATATTCGACACTCAAAGGTTATACCTCAAGAGTTAGAATCTGAAATGAAGTCAAGGTATCCTCACCTTTTCGGCATACCAGGTACGTACGCAAATTTCAAGGGAGAAATTTCATAAGGAGGGGATATTGTGAGACCCCAAATTTTATGAATAAAGATTTAAATTTCTTGAAATATTTGTTTTTGAATATTATGGTGTGGATTTGATATAATGTTATAGTTGTGGGTAATATTTATAAATTTTGCAAAGTATGCAAGTTGTTATATAATATTCGATTGGTCTGGGAATATTCTTTTTTGTCGGGGAATATTAAAGACGACGGCAAGACAATCATAAGTGGACCCCACAACGAAAGTATTATTCATAGTTATAAAATGACGTAATTATCATTTTATAAAAATAACGGCAATGAAAAAGTGTTACCAGATTAAAACTGTTGAACTACTCATTAGTAAAAGTACAAAGAATATGTGTGGTTGTATAGTAGCACACGGTATTAATTATTGATGCTTATATAAGAAGTCATTCAGTTATACTCAATTATTGCTACAGTAATTGCTGCATCATATCTCTCATATTATTGATTTAATTATTGTCACAATATCATCTGTATAATATGTTATATTATTAAATCAATAAGCGAGATGGCAAAGTTATTCATATTATTATTTGCAATATTGACAATGTCTAGAAGTTACATCGAGGAGAGGTTTGGTTACCTAATTGTGCGTGATAAGGAGAAATCCTTATCGGAAAGCCCCCTCTTTCCTGGGAACGACCTGGTTGTTAAATATTATGAATTATAATATTAATGATGAATAAGTTCATGTTGATTAAAGATGAAATTGATAGTTTCATTGTGTTGGAATTATTAGTGTTAGTGAGAATCGACATTTATTTCGATAATAATTGATGTCCTAAGGAAATATTGACCAATCGGGTATTTAACAGGATAAATGAGCAATTAATTGCTATTAATTCACATGATTATAACTATTTGTTCACATGTGTGTACTATTGATTAACATTCATGTACTATTAGGGGAAGTGGTGCAAGATTGATAATACTTACATGACTAAGTTAAAAATGGAGGTATAGATGGAGGTACTATACTGTAATTCGTATTTTCACAAGATTAGAACTATTGATTCACATGATTTACTATTGATTCACATGATTTAGTATTAGGGGAGGTGGTGCAAGTTTGATAATACTTGCAGTACTAAATAAAAAATGAAAAAAAAGAGGAAGGTATTATACTGTAATATTTTGAGCCCCAAAACGTGCAATTATCGAAACTATATTTTCCTATAAATAGAAGCTCATTCTTCCTTCATTTCTCACCAATTCACTAAAGCTATAGAGAAATTATTATAGAGAGAAATTATAGACAGACAGAAGAAGAGAAGTCTGCTACCTCTTTATTCCAGTATCCAGCTTTATTCTAAGGTAAGGGGTATTATTTCTTTCATTTTTATGAAGAGATCTATTGTTATTCCATTCCTTATTATTATATTAGAATAACCTGTCTATGCGATGTACCACATACATGGTGAAATTCTTCTGTTATTCCATTCTTTATTATTCTGTTGGAATATCCTGTATGTGCGTATTACGCATGACCTGGTTACACTATTTATTATTGCATTGGAATAACTTTGCTCATGCCAAGTACCGCATACATGGTGAAATTCTTACGTTATTTCATTCTTTATTATTCATTGGAATATCACATGCATGCGTATTACGCATGACCAGTTACATTATTTATTATTACATTGGAATAACTCATGCATGCGATCTATCGCATGCCGGTGAATTTCATTGTTATTCCATTCTTTATTATTATGTTGGAATATCACGTGCATGCGGATTTTGCATGACCTGGTTCCATTCTTTATTATTTTGTTGGGAATAACCTGTCTGTGCGGTCTATCGCATGCATGGTGAATTCTTATGTTATTCCATTCTTTATTATTCTATTGGAATAACCTGTCTATATGGATTACCACATGGATGGTGAATGATCCTTTGTATTCATTCCTTATTAAATTGTGGAAATGATTTGTCTACGTGCATTACCGCATGACGAGCGAAAATCCATTTGCAGTTTCATATATTCTATTATACTCAGTTGGTTAAAGTTTTGGCTTCTATACTCCATGAAAGTAGTAGAATATCCTGGGTATTTGCGCTTTATCCAGTATCTTTTCATGGAAATATTTTTCTGAGCATTCTTGAATTTTACTCCACAAAGCAGTATCATGTTGACAATTTCGACGTTTTTGAGTTTAGGATAAATTAACTTATAAATCTTTAAAATTTATCCTTGAACTTGTTTTATTGAATTATTATGTCATTGTCATCATCCTCATGCTTATATTGTGATAAAAGTCATCTATGGCTTACATGCATAGATGGACTTGGTATGATTATGACCAGGGATTATTCGGTATAATCATGACCGTAATGTGACGAATGATGTGGTAAAAGTCCTCATTAGCCTGTAGTTCATTGATGGACAGTTGTTGGTATGATTATGACCAGGGATTATTCGGTATAATCATGACCATTGATGATTACATGAATATCCTTGGCCGTGGTCCAGGGATGATTCAATTTTATTTATTAAGCTGAGTCTCAATGATAAAGTTGATGAAAAACTTTTTAAATCATAGAAGATAGTAGATTTTATGCTCTACTTGACTCTTCTAATGGATTGCTTATTTTCGCTGCAATTGTTGATCTAAAACTTGTTGTCTATTGTATCCTATCAGTTGTTATAATGTTGAAGGCTAAGGATAATTTATTCTGCATTATCTTAGTCATAATATTTCTTACTCGCCTTAGTTGAGCTCACCCTTTCTTTCATTGTTCTCTTCAGGAAATGAGAATATAGCTGGGACTAGTCGGGGAATGGAGTGACGGTCTAGGATAAGTGGCTTTAGTAGTCCTCACTATTCTGTGAAATAGTGTGATAATAATTGTAATGAGGACTCCATTGAGAGTGGATATTGTCTAGAAGACAATATTCTTGTTTAAACTCCCAGCTATGTTTTGTCGTATATTACCCGACAGTTGTATAATTAAGTTTGTATTTAATTTTTGTACCATGTATCTGGCGACTCAGAATGGGTGATGTATACCTGTTTTGGGGGCGTCACAGGTTATGCTATGCCGAAGTCCATAAGGCCATGTTTGGCTATACTAATATTCCACTCTTTAGTTTATTTTTATAATCCTTATATTATATAGTTCCTTGTGTCACACTTTAATTTAATTAATTTTAATAACTTATCATTACAATTATAATAATTATAATTTTTATTATAATTATACTTATGATTAATAAATTATTATATATCTAATTTAATTATTAAATTAAACTAGAACATCATTTAATTTAATTTAATTATTTCTTTAAATATTACATAATTCATTTAATTTAATTATTTCATTAAATTAAATCTTCAAATAATAAAATTACCATTCATTAATTTAGTTAACATACACACTAAACTAAATTATTGCACCACAATTTCATCAATTATTTATTTATCTCAATAAATAAATTAATTAAAAAGATTTATTTAATTCAATAAATATTTAAATTTAATTACAAAATTTTTAATCGTTACAATAATAAAAAGCTCGGCTTTTGAATCAAGAATAGAAACAGAATCAAAAGTACATTTGAGAGTTACAAAACCATGAACTATGTCCTAGGTTAATAAGTATCTTTACATAAACCTTTATAAATCATAAGACTGTATGGATCTTTCTTCTCGTACTCAGGGGGGTCAACCCTTTGTACAATGTATTGTGCACAAATATTTTAGCGCTTTCACGTAATATAATCCCCTATAATAGGGTTGTTCATCTTAGCTTTGACATTAAAGTCCGCACCAAAGGAAGTTTGGTTTGGATTAACTTTAAGGGTAATTTAGATTTCAAAATTCATCAACTAAGGAGTAGTTGAATCAACAAAAGATCACTAGTCTTATAACAACAATGACATAGTCTTTGCAAGATGAGATTTCAATAATATTGGAATATATGTATATAAATCTCATACATTGTGGTACTACTTTCGTAAGAATAGAAAGCTTTAATTGACATAAGCATTGGAATACAATTATAAACCTTACTTGAACAACAATAAGCTAAGGTTATATTCTTGTTCAATAAAGAATTAAAATTAAGAACGTGCTCAATGAAAGTTTAGAGTTAGGAAACTTGTAATAATAATGAAGTTAGGGTAAGGAAACTTGCTCAAAGAAAGTTTAGGGTTAGAGAACTTACCTCGTGCGTAAGCTATAAAATTATAGTTGTCGTTCACGTACACATACAATTAGGACCATAACATCCATCATATATATTAACGTCGACCTTATAGGTTTAATTCCACTTTAGTTAGGTTATAACCTTTAGTTTTAAGGTCTAAACATGTTAATCAACCACATAACACAATCTAAAAATTCTCTAACATATAACATGAGGTTTAACATTCAAATCTCGTCGTAACCCCTATGTACATCAAGTTCCAATTGTTAACAACTAGTTAAATCACAAATCTTAAGATTACCAAACTTGATATTACCATGTGATTACAATATGTTTTAACAACATACAATATAACTAATACCCCTTTATTTTCATTAGATTAGGTTATGATTGCATCTTCTTGGACTGAACAAGCAAAACCTCAAACTGGGACAAACTGCCTACTGGTACGGCCGCGCCCGTGCCTGTTTAAGCCTTGCTCACGGTGCGGCATTGCTACATGGTGCAGTAGCTGTGACAACCCAAATTTTTAAAAGTTATTAAAACAAGAACTTAATAATTTAAATTCTTATTATGAGATGTATATATTTTGAATTATGTATTTTGGTGTGAAGAAATTAAATTTATATGAGATTTAATAGTTGATTAAACTATTAAAGAAAGTGAAGAAAATTAGTTATGAAAAAGGAAAATGGTGGCAAAAGAAATTAACTGAATAATATTAGTTAATTAAGATGGAAATTATATTATGGAATAATATAATTTAATTGGTATGCCTTGATTGGAGATGGAATTGTTATGAATTAAAATTCATAAATAATGTGAGTAATTCACTTAATTAAAATAGTGAATTAATATAGATATATTTGTTGTAATAAAATGAGAAGGTAATATATTACATATAAATGTAAAATGTTTATGTAATGGCTTAATATATTACATTTGATCAAGTGAATGTAAATTAACTATGAGAATGAGAAGGACCAATATAATTATAAAGAAATATTGGTGTTAGGATTAATGAATTAAATAAATATTTAAGTTGTGATTAAAGGAATGGATTAAATAAATTGTCTTGGGACAATTTATAGGAAATAAATTAATTAATTATACATAATAATTGTACAATTTATTAAAATAATTAATAGATTAAATACTAATCACTGTAATGAAATGTTTATTATTTTACATAGAGGTGTTTACAAATATAATTTCATAATGTATAAGTATAATAATTATACATGTTATAATTGTATAATTATTTAATTTAGCTAGCTAAGTAATTTAGTAGTATGGATAAAGTGTGACACTTAGAGAAAAGAAGATATATTATATAATAAGGAGATTATAAAAAATAAATTAAAAGAGGATAATTGGGTTCTAGCTAAACATGGCCTTGAGACCCTTGGTTTTTACAACTGCTTAGACTTTGGGGTTTTGTAACGTGCGGGGAAATAAAACTTACGCTTAAGTTTCACAAGGCTAGGTTAGAGAGAAATTGAGGGAGAGAACTCTCTGAGAAAGTTGGGATTAAAGAAGAACTCTTTGATTCAAGGAAAAGGTAGAAGATTAATCAAGTTTTCTACATCATCTATGTATTTTAAAGAAAAAATCAAAGGTAATTGTCTAAATCCAAAGTTTTTGTTCTTATTAAACTTCATTGTAAATGGAGTTTGGTGGATTATTTCTTTAGAAAATTGACTATATATGTTTTTTTAGTGTTGTAATTTGTTATATATCATCTGAGAATGATTGTGGATTAATCATATTTATTAAATTATGCTAAAGATGTAGAACTTGTGTTTTTAACTAAATATGTATGTTATAGCTTAGTTGGAGTCCAAAATTGAGGGTTAGTTCATCGATAGAATATGAAATTGATAATAGATGTTAGTATGTTGAAAAACGAAAACAAGGAAGTTTAAACGGATTGATTTGGTTAGGAATCGAATCCGTGTTGAATGATTACGCTATATATGTTAAAACATGAAAATAGAATATGAACATGATTTCTGGGTTAAGATTTAGGTTGGTTAATATTTTTGTAAATTATTATAATTCTTTTATGTTGTATTTCTATGAATTACGAATCCATAGAGTCAAAAACCAACTAATTCTGACTTAAAATGAAGAAGTTATGAAGATTTGAAGTATATACATTGAGAAAATCGTAACTTTGGCGAAAAGACAAGGACGGACGCTACCAGAGAGGGCCAGAGTGGTATTGTATTGGGCACTTCTAGATGGTGAGGGTGCGCTAGAATGAGAAGGAAATTGGCGCAACCGCGCCCATAGTGTGTCAGGTCTGACTGTTTTTACCTATTTTGTTAACACGGCCATAACATTTTCATACGGACTCCGATTAAGGCAATTCAAGATGATCCGAAATGAGGACGAATAAACCTACAACTTTTGGTCTTTAAGGTTTTTAATTTGAGGTTGTTAGAAGGTGTTAAAATGTCCATCTTTGGGACTGTGGTGTTTTCGAAGGCAATCGGAGGGTGTCGGGCATGCACGTATGCAAGTGTAGTGCTTCTGATGATAAAATATATTGTTTTAAGTTATAAAAAATTAATGTTAGTAAATATAATGATGCTTAAAATTTATAAATGATGTATTAGATAAGTTGTATAAGCATACTAAGCATACACAAGAGAGACAAATCGGGCGTGTGACGAATAAACGTCGAAATGCCATGACAAGTGTTAATGAACGTAAAAAGTGTTTTAAGTCAAATGAAATGAATATTATAAGATATGAAATGGGGTTGATATAAAACCAATAATTATTCCTAGCAAGACTTAAACACTTGAATGAACTTCGAGTATGAAATATAGTGAGATGTAAGTCGAAAGTTAACACAATCAAATTAAACATTGTGTATTGATAATAGGAAGGATTATCAGATATAGGGTAAAATTTAGATTACAATTACTATGCATTGCTATGTCACTAATAGTTGATTTGCATGATTATATAATTATGTACGACACGTGAAGTGCAGATAGCTGTAAGCTGTTAAACTATTATTGGTAAACAACGATCAAGGAATGTCTTTCAGTTCCTATTTGCTATTTGAACTTGTTGATGCACTGTTTTAAATCTTTATTTCAAATTACATGATGTGTTATATATATGTTAAAAGTTTAAAATGTTAAAGTCAATTTATGACTACGTTGATTGAGTAATGAATGCTGATTGACTAAGAAACTCAATCTTTATACTTGTTATATGAACTGCAGCATGTATGTTATGTTAGTCCAAGGTTTATGAGATGTATGATAATCATGTTATTATGTGCTACATGATGCATGAAAACTGTTACATTTGCTGGGCTGTCGAGCTCAACCGCAAATAACCATTTTTGCAGGTTAAGGATTGAATGTAACATTATGTGTTACTTAAATGACGTGGATCAGAAATAATACAAGAAGATTAATATTTTAGCTAAAGATTATTATTTCTTTAAAATATGATTAAGGTTAATGAGATGTACTCAATGTTTTATGATGTATATTTTATGTTGAGTTGTAAAGTTAAAGTTTGAGCTGTCCGATGTATAAAGGATATTGATTTGATATGTAAGTAATATATATTAACTTTGATAAAATGAATCATGGATTATATATGATTCAAAGACATGTAGATGATAAAGGTTTTAATTCAAGAAATTAAAGTAAGAAGATAGAAAAGTTTAAATTATTCCGCATTTTATTAAGTTTAACATCGAATAATGATGTAAAATCAGAAGTTAGATGTGTTATCAATGACCGAAGTCGATAATTCAATTGTATGAATTTTGGGATCGTTAAAGTTGGTATCAAAGCTGTAGGTTATAAACATTAGGTAAGAGTACCCTAGGCTATAACCTTAGAGAATAAATGAGAAGATGATGAAGAACAAACTCATATAGAGTTTGATCAATAAGACATAAATTTAAGAAATGTATAGAGAATGGATTAAAATATATATGAGAATGTTCAAAGAGGAATCTTGAAGACTTATAAAAGACATGAATTTTGAGTTACTTGACTTCAGTAATAAGATGTTAAGCGTAAATGAATAGACGATGTCTACAAGATGAAGGTGATTAAATTAATAATAATAATGAACTCAAATAGAGTTTAATTGATGATATATTCAGCGAATGCTTATGAAACAAGTTAAGATAATATGTTTGGGTTCAAAGAAAAAACCTAAAGAGTTAAAATTGAGTCGAATAATCATAAGACTATTTAATTAAAGAGGAAGTAATGAGGATCGTGAAACCAAAATGATCATAATATAAGAAAGGAATCATAAAGAAGATGATTGTAGAATAAGATCATGACGTGATCTAATTAAGTTGTAAAATGATAGATGGTATGTGATGAATGAATAGTTATAGCTTGATACTATAGGAGAATTTACTATGAAATAGTACGCGGGAAACTCACAATGAGTTGTAAATGATGAGATACGAAAAACTCGTATCGAGTAAAGAGAAAGTTATGAGCAAGATAGAGTTAGGTGAGATTTTAATTGGGGACTCATGTAATAGCTGAGTTATACAAACCTTTGTATGGGCTAGGGTTTTGTGATTGCCTCAATTTATCACAATGATAATCATTAGAATGTTGGTGTTGCGCGTATATGTGGTGAAAAGGTGATTCTTTTCTCATGTGTATATTTGATAGTTAGACACTATTAAGATTAGTCAGATATTATTAGGATTAGGTGTTAGTTCTTAAAACTCATACTTATGGTAAGTTGATGACTCATAATCATATGTATGTTTTTGAACCGCTAAGCATATGGACAGTCCCTGATGGGTTCTTGGACTACGTATTGCTAGGAAAAGTTCCTAAACTCATATTATTATGGCAAGTTCCTGAACTTCCAATGTGTGGTAAGTTTGATGAACTATAGTGGGTATAAAAAGTTTGTAAGTTGAGATATAAGAATATTTAGTATAAGAACATTAATGGTGCTAAAGATTAGTAGAATGATTAAGTAACGAAGCAGTGGTGTAAGGATTTAAGATAATGGAGGAAAAATTAGATATTCTAAATCTTCTAGCTATGCTAGTTTTTTTGAAATTTATTAACTTCGTGTTGATGTTTCTACCTCTTTTTTCTTGAAAAATATTAGATCAAATGATTGAACCAGTGAGTTTTTTTTTTAAAAAAACCAATACCATTATTCGTATGTATATTTTAATTATTTTGGCTAGACAAAAATGATTTAAACATATCAAAATGCATTTTGTTTTTCCCTAGTCATCAAAGCATCACTAAATATGATGCTGATTTGACAAACGAGGAAGTCATCAATGCAATTGAACCTGGTGTTGGATGTGATCATAAGATTATCAGCCCACTATGGTATGATGTAGCATGACGAAGTCATATAATGACGGAATCCTCAACGTACTATTAAAATAATAAGGTATCTTGACCATAATAAAAATGATTTTTGGGTTTTCTTTAAACTAAGAAATATATGCCACAGTAATTGGCTAAAACTATTTCGATTGATATCCGAGTTGTTGTAGACGTCTATGTTATTTGATTCAGCTAGATGAATATTGAAAGATGTTCATGAAATTCAAGCGTTCTTTGTCAAACTATACCAAACCAAATTGTTTTGGTACGGATTTTGATGTTAAGAAGCCGAGGTGAACAACCCTATAAAAGGGGACATGTTATTGGAGACAATGGTTCCGAAAGTAAAGCACATAGTCGTTACAATGTTAAGATGTAATATGTTGTGCACGACGTAGTGGTATGATAGGCTGATCACCTAGAGTACTTGCAGAGGGTGTTTCCAGTCTTTGTGATTAATAAACATTCTGTTAAAAGGGTTTAATGTGTGAAGAACCAGGGGGCACTATTAAACCTAGAGATGAGTTCATGGTCGTGTGACCCCTCAGCATGATTGGATAATCTTTTAAAATCCTGAGTTATTCCTACTGCTTCCCAATTATTGAGTAATTGTGGAAGATTCATGTTATTCTGAAGTGAATGTGGAAAGGAGGATGTTCCTTTGAAAGAAGTAAGTTGTAGAATGTAACATCTATTGATCAATATATTGAGCAAGTAAGAAAAGAAATTCTGAAACAAGAAGGGGATGAGTAAATTGAGAAAACTATAATAATTCCAAGAAAGAAATGAAATTCTAAAAAGAGAAAGGATGAAGTTATCTAAAGAAAATGTGAAATTCATATAAGAGAAAGATGTGAAGAATGCAATGATTTTTTTAGAAAGATCCTTAGAAGAGGAAGTGGCCATAGAACTCACTAAATGAATAAAAGATTAACATAAAGTCTATTTTGATAGATTGAATGAATGAAGATTAATAAATAAAATTTTGAGGATGAAATTCTTAGAATAAGGGACGAATGTAATGTCCCGAGAGTTTGAGAATCCAGTACATGATAATGATCCTTAGAGAAAGATAATGAACGAGTCAAAAAATATGTAATACTCAAATATAATTGAGTCTAATTAAATGTTATGAAATAAAACTTACAAGAATTTATTGTGAAGAATGGTTGGAATGGTATTAAATAAAACCTATATTAAGGTAATGTGTTGAAGATATTCAACGATAAATTTTGAAAAGAGATTTGGTGAAAACCGAGTAAGTGAGGTTTCGTTGATTCCAAGGACGGAATTCTTATAAGGGGGAAATATGTGACAACACGAATTTTTAAAAGTTATTAAAATAAGAACTTATAATTTAAATTCTTATTATGAGATATATATATATATATATATATATATATATATATATATATATATATATATATATATATATATATAGATTTATATATATATGTATTTTGGTGTGAAGAAATTAAATTTATATGAGATTTAATAGTTGATTAAACTATTAAAGAAAGTGAAGAAAATTAGTTATGAAAAAAGAAAATGATGGCAAAAAAATAAATTAATGAATAATATTAGTTAATTAAGATGGAAATTATATTATGGAATAGTATAATTTAATTGGTATGCCTTGATTGGCGATGGAATTGTTATGAATTAAAATTTATAAATAATGTGAGTAATTCACTTAATTAAAATAGTGAATTAATATAAATATATTTATTTTAATAAAATGATAGGGTAATATATTACATATAAATGTAAAAAAGTTTATGTAATGGCTTAATATATTATATTTGATCAAGTGAATGTAAATTAACTATGAGAATGAGAGACGGACCAATATAATTATAAAGAATTATTGGTGTTAGGATTAATGAATTAAATAAATACTTAAGTTATGATTAAAGGAATGGATTAAATAAATTGTCTCGGGACAATTTATAGAAGGAAATAAATTGATTAATTATACATAATAATTGTATAATTTATTAAAATAATTAATGGATTAAATACTAATCATTGTAATGAAATGTTTATTATTTTACATAGAGGTGTTTATGAATATAATTTCATAATGTATAAGTATAATAATTATACACATTATAATTATATAATTATTTAGTTTAGCTAGTTAAGTAATTTAGTAGAATGGTCAAAGTGTGACACTTAGAGAAAAGAAGATATATTATATAATAAGGAGATTATAAAAAATAAATTAGAAGAGGATAATTGGATTCTAGCCAAACATGGCCCTGAGACCCTTGGTTTTTGCAACTGCTGACACTTTGGGTTTTTGTAACGTGCTGGGAAATAAAACTTACGCTTAAGTCTCACAAGGCTAAGTTAGAGAGAAATTGAGGGAAAGAACTCTCTAAGAAAGTTGAGAGTAAAGAGGAGCTCTGTGATTCAAGGAAGAGGTAGACGATTAACTAAGTTTTCTACATCATCTATGTATTTTAAAGGAGAAATCAAAGGTAATTGTCTAAATCTAAAGTTTTTATTCTTATTAAACTTCACTGTAAATGGAGTTCGATGGACGATTTCTTCAGAAAATTGATTATATATGTTTTTTAGTGTTGTAATTTGTTATATATCATCTGAGATTTATTGTGGAGTAATCAAATTCATGCAATTATGCTAAAGATGAAGAACTTGTGTTTTTAACTAAATATGTATGTTATAGCTTAGTTAGAGTAAACAATTGAGGGTTAGTTCATGGATAGACTATGAAATTGATAATAGATGTTGTTAGTGTGTTGAAAAACGAAAACAACGAAGTTTAAACAGATTGATTTGGTTAGGAATCGAATCTATGGTGAATGATTACGCTAAATATGTTAAAACATGAAAATAGAATATAAACATGAGTTTTGGGTTAAGATTTAGGTTGGTTAATGTTTCTATAAATTGTTATAATTCTAGTATGTTGTAGTTCTATGAATTATGAATCCATAGAGTCGGAAACCAACTAATTCTAACTTAAAATGAAGAAGTTATGAAGATTTGAAGTATGTACATTGAGAAAATCGTAATCAAGGGAAGTGGCGCGATGCCTAAGGCCGCCTCTAATTTGCCTTGAAAAGTGGCAAATAGGGGGTCGCTAGATGGATATGCAAAGCGTCTTTGGAATAATGAATGAAAGCAGGTAAGCGCCGCCCATAGTGTGTCAGGTGTGACTTTTTGACCTGTTTTCGTAAAATGACCATAACGTTTTCATATAGACTACGATTCAGATGATTTAAGATGATCCGGAATGAGGACGAACAGACCTACAACTTTTGTTGTTTAATTATTTCAATTTGAAGTCGTAAAAGGTGTCAAAATTGCTAGCTTTGGAACTGTGGTGTTTTCGTAGGCAATCCGAGGGTGTCGGGCATAAACGTATGTAAGTGTAGTGCTTCTGAGGATAAAAGATGTTGTTCTAAGTTATAAAACATGAATGATAGTAAATATAATGATGCTTAACATTGATAAATAATTTATTAGATAAGTTGTATAAGCATACTAAGAATACACCAGAGAGACAAATCGGGCGTATGGCGAATAAACGTCGAAACGCCGTGACAAGTGTTAATGAACGTAAAAAGTGTTTTAAGTCAAATTAAATAAATATTATAAGATATAAAATGGGGTTAATATAAAACCAATAATGATTCCTAGCTAGACTTAAACACTTGAATGAACTTCGAGTATGAAATATAGTGAGATGTAAGTCGAAAGTTAACACAATCAAATTAAACATTGTGTATTGATAATAGGAAGGATTATCAGATATAGAATAAAGTTTAGATTACAATTACTATGCATTGCTATATCACTAATAGTTGATGCGCATGATTATATAATTATGTAGGGCACGTGAAGTGCAGATAGCTAAAAGCTGTTAAACTGTTATTGGTAAACAATGATCAAGACAAATCTTTTAGTTCATATTTGCTATGTGAACTTGATGATGTACTGTTTTAAATCTTTATTGCAAATGACATGATGTGTTATATATATGTTGAAAGTTTGAAACGTTAAAGTCAATTTATGACTACGTTGATTGAGTAATGAATGTTGATTGAGTAAGGAACTCAATCTTTATACTTGTTATATGAACTACAACATGTATGTTATGTTAGTCCAATATTTATGAGATGTGTACGATAAGCATGTTATTATGTGCTACGTGATGCATAAAAACTGTTAGATTTGCTAGTCTGTCGAGCTCAACCTTGCAAATAACTATTTTTGCAAGTTAAGGATTGATGGTAACTCTATGTGCTACTTGAATGACGTGGATCATAAATAATACACGAAGATTAATATTTTAGCTAAAGATTATTATTTCTTTAAACCATGATTAAGATTCATGAGATGTACTCAATGTTTTATGATGTATATTTTATGTTGAGTTGTAAAGTTAAATTTTGAGCTGTCCGATGTATAAAGGATATCGATTTGATATGTAAGTAATATATATTAACTTTGATAAAATGAATCATGGATTATATATGATTCAAAGACATGTAAATGCTAAGGATTTTGATTCAGGGAATTAAAGTAAGAAGATTGAAAAGTTTAAATTATTCCGTATTTTATTAAGTTTAACATCAAATGATGATGTAATATCAAAAGTTAGACGTGTTATCAACGACCAAAGTCGATAATTAAATTGTATGAATTTTGGGGTCGTTACAACAGCGCTTCAGATAAGCCTTAAAATGGCACAACAACGGTTCATGGTGCGAGCCCGCTCCAACTATACCTTGGAACGGCGCGACAGCGCCACTGCACAGACACAATCAGTTCGCGAATAAACTCATAATAAAGTCAATAAACTCCAACTTCTTTGTTCATACAACAATTTAAGCATACCCAAACACTAAAATTCATATAGAATCATAACCCATAATTTCTAGCATGCTTCTAACATTATAAACCACATAAACCATGAATTTAAGGATCAAAAATTAAGGTTTTTACCATTTTATATCAAAGTTCTTTAAATTTAGCGAAATCACACATAATAGATTTGTTACTACACCAGATCCATCCATTAGACTTGTATGATTTTCGTTTCTTAATGTATGAACATAATAAATCATCAATTAATAAATTAACATACAAATTAAGCATCAATTTTTGTACATATAAGCCATATTCGTATATTTATCTCTGTAATTAAATTTCTTCACTTTTTAACATAATTCCAAGAATTTAATCACACTACATGGATCTATAATCAATATATATCAGATTAATAAATCAATTAATATATAAACTCATTTATTAATAATTTAATCGAAGAAAACCAATTACAGAGAACTTGGAATCAACTTTTAGTTAAATCATGAAGAACAAACAAAAGCTTGAATTAAGTGTTTACCCTCGCTTTCTTATTTAGATTGAGCAATATGATGTAGAATTGCTTGTTTGCACCCCTTGATTCTTCAACTTTTCTTCCTCAATCTCAATTTCTCTCAAATTTCTCTCTTTTTCTCTCTGTATTTGCTTTCCAGATTTGTATATATAAATTGACCATATAATACGTATATAATATATTAACTGGCGCATACTTGGGAGCAATTAAGCACAGTATGACCTTAACTGCTCCCATGTTCTTAAGGCCATATTCGGCTAGCTTATTAAAGTCCCTTTCTAATTTATCTTAATTAACTTATTTATTATATAGTTTATTTTTCACTCTTTAATTAATTAAATTTTAATATTTAAATTAAATTAAATCCAATATTACCCATTAAATCAAATTATCACATAATTAAAATTCTTGTTTATTAATTAAAATAAATCAATAAATCTTTAATTAATTATTTAAATTAATTAATTAGAATAACATTATAATTATTAACAAATCAATTAATTTAATAATCCAAGAATTAAATTATAACTTTGAATTATAAAATTATTCCTCATTAATTTAATTAATGTAACACATTTAATTATTAATTAAATTAATCTCTTTGTAATTTTATAAAATATTTATTTAAATCTATAAATAAATCACAAAAATATTTATTTAATTCAATAAATATATAAAATAAATTATAAAAATCTCGTTAGTTACATCCAGAATCACGATTCAATTAATTTGTCCCATTACATTCTCCCGCCTTGCAAAGATTCTATCCCCAGAATAGTTACATATAGATAAAGTAAATAAATGAGGGTAATTTTTCATCATCTGATCTTCAAGTTCCCACGTAGCTTCTTCAGCGTTATGGTTCCTCTAGATTACCTTAACCGAGGTATTATTTTATTTCTGAGTACTTTCTCTTTCCTGTCGACTATCTGAACAGGAACTTCTTTGTAAGATAAATCTTTCTCAAATTGCAAGGGTTTATATTCTATAACGTGCTTGTAATCGGGTTTGTATGGTCGTAACACTAAAATATGAAAAATATTATGGATGTGTTCTAATGTTGGGGGTAAGGCTACCTCATAAGCCACCTCGCCTACTCTTCGCAAAAACTTCATAGGGTCCAATGAACCTCGGACTCAGTTTCCCTTCTTATAAATCGATTTTTTCCCTTCCAGGAAGATAATTTTAGGAAAACGAAACTAACAGATTCAAATTCTCGATTCTTGTGGTATTAATCGACATATTTCTTCTGTCTATCCTGAGTGGCTACCAATCTTGCCCTGATCACTTTGACGACTTTGGCGGTCTTTTGTACCAATTCTAGCCCTAGAAGTTAACGTTCACTGAATTCATCCCAACACAACGGAGTCCTGCATTTTCTACTATACAACGCTTCGTAAGGCGGCATGCCAATACTTACGTGGTAACTGTTATTATAAGAGAATTCCACCAACGGTAGATAATCATCCCAATTTCCTTTGAAATCCATGATACAAGCTCCTAACATATCCTCTAATGTCTGGATCGTCCTTTCACTCTACCCATCTGTCTGAGGATGGTACACCGTACTCATACGAAACTGTGTTCCCATGAATTCCTGTTGTCGCTTCCAGAAGTTTGATGTGAAACGTGGATCTCTATCTAATACAATAGACACTAGAATATTGTGCCTTAAAATAATCTCTTTCACACACAATTTTGTCAACTGATCTAAGTTAAATATGATCTTGATCGCTAAGAAATGAGTTGATTTCGTCATTCGATCCACACTAACCCAAACTACGTCAAAACCTTTATGAGTCGTCGGAAGACCTACTACGAAATCCATTGTAATATGCTCCCATTTCCATCCTCGTATCTCTAACGATTGTAATAACTCACTGGGCCTCTAATGTTCTGCTTTAACTTTCTGACATGTTAAACAATTGGTCACACAATCAGCTATGTCCCTTTTCATATTCAGCCACTAGAAATGCTGTCGGAGATCCTTATACATCTTTGTACTCCCCTGGAGAATCGAATACCTTGAACTATGAGCCTCACTCAAAATTTCCTCTTTAACCTCTGGTACTGGTGGAACCCAAATTCTTTTCTCGAATCTCAATAACCTTTCTATATCAACTTTGAATTTTAACTCTTCACTTTCGGACAGTCTTTTCCTTATTTTCTCACACTCCTCATCCTTAAGTTGTGCTTCTTTAACCTTATCCACCAAATTCAGACCAGTTTCCATTTGGAATTGTTTTTCATTCAACGTACTCCTTCAGATATTTCACTTCCAACTCCATCTTCGCCATCACTGAGATTAGTTCCTTCTGAGCGATTAACATGGACAGTTTCTCCCAACCCTTTCTGCTTAAGGTGTCGGCAATAACATTCTCTTTACCGGGATGGTATAAAATCTCACAGTCATAGTCCTTTATCAATTCTAACCATCTCCTCTGACACATGTTCAAATCCTTCTGTGTGAAAATATTTTTCAGACTTTATGGTCTGTATATATCTCACACTTCTTCCCATAAAGATAGTGCCTCCATATCATCAGAGCAAATATCACTATAGCTAATTCTACGTCATGAGTCAGATAGCCCTTCTCATAGTTTTTCAATTGTCGTGATGCATACGCAATGACCTTGTCGTTCTACATAAGCATACATCCTAGTCCCTTATTCGAAGAATAACTATACACTATAAAATTTCATGTGCTATTCGGTAAAGACAACACAGATGCCGTACTTAACCTCTTCAATTCATGGAAACTTTCCTCACACTTTTCTGTCCAAATGAATTTCACCGCTTTTCTAGTCAAATTCATCAACGGAGTCATGATTTTAGAAAAATCCTGAATGAACCTTCTGTAATAACCTGCTAACCCTAAGAAACTCCTTATTTTTGACGGTATCTTCTACTGATCCCAGTTTATCACGACTTCAACCTTTGATAGATCTACCAAAATTCTGTCCTTGTCGATCACATGTCCAAGAAATTGCACACGTTCTAGCTAGAATTCACACTTTGAAAACTTAGCGTACAACTATATCTTAACGCCTCCAATGTTGTTACCTTAAGATGTTCCACATGCTCCTCCTTAGTTTCAGAATACACCAAAATATCGTCGATGAATACCACCACGAATTTATCCAAAAACAGTTTAAACACCCTATTCATTAGGTCCATAAATGTTACAGGAGCATTTGTCAGACCAAATAACATTTCCAAAAACTCGTAATGACCATAACGAGTCCTGAACACTATCTTCGGTATATCTTTCTTCCTCACCTTCAACTGATGATACCCACTTCTCAAGTCTATCTTCGAGAAATACCTAGCTCCCTTCAACTGGTTAAACAAGTCATCAATCCTTGGTAACAGATACTTATTCTTAATTGTTACCTTGTTCAACTCTCTATAATCAATGAAAAGCCACATCGATCCGTCCTTCTTCTTAACGAATAACAGTGGCGCTCCCCACGGTGATATGCTCGATTGAATATACTTCTTGTCCAAAAGTTCTTGCAATTGTACCATTAATTCCTTCATCTCCACCGGAGCCATACGATACGGGACCTTTGATATCGGAGCAGTCCTCGGTACTAAGTCAATCACGAACTCAATCTCTCTGTTAGGTGGCAGTCCTGACATATCATCTAGGAATACATCTATAAAATCCATAACGATGGGTATTTCCTCTAGTTTCGTACTCTCCTTTCAAGTATCAAATACGTAGGCTAAATATCCTACACAACCTTGTCTCAACAACTTCCTGGCCCGCATCATCGTTAGACAACTTCCTTATCTAGGCAATTTGCTGCCATAAAATACTACCATTGACAGAGTCATAAGGTTAACACACTTCTTTTGACAAACAATTATCGCCCCATAATTAAATAGCCAATCCATTCCCAAAATAACGTCGAATTCCCCAAGTTTAATCGGGATTAAATCTACCATCATCTCCCTTAATGTCCACCCTACAGTTCTTATGTACAAACCTAACATGAATTACTTCCCTATTCGCAATTTCTATGTTCAAAGGGTAAACTAACTCCTCTTTAGGCAATTCTAAGTTCTTAGCAAAGTCATAGGATATAACTGAACAAGTAGCACTCGAATCAAATAATACATAAGAATTAATACTATTAATCGAAATGATACCTGATACCACATCATTTGACAGCACATCATCCTACACGGTCATGTTAAAAGTCCTGGCACTGGGTCGGTTTGACAGCGTTTATCTAGTGATGGTCAAGGTTCTACCACCGCTATTTCCCCTACTTCCATCTGCTCCTGATCCCCCCGCTGCCTTCTTGGGACAATCCCTTGCCAGATGATCCCTTGATCCGTAAGTGAAGTAAGTGCCCTTCTTAGGATTAGAGGAATTTGGTGCTATATGACCCTCCTGGCCACAATTATAACAGACCCTCTTCCCCTTCATACATACCCCCACGTGATTCTTTTCATAGGTAGCACAAGCCTTCACCCTCTTCTTCTGACTCCCCTGTTGATTCCTAGCACTTGATTTTTCATTCCACTTCCTCTTCTGATTATTACCACCACCATTGCTGCCACTATCCTTGTTTTCATTCTTCTTCTTCTTCTGTTCTTGGTTATACTTTATCAGAGCATCACTCCCACCTTCTGCGATGATTGCCTTCTCCAAAACTACTGCAAAAGTGTTCAGCTGGAACATTAAAACCTTTACTGTATAACCAAGGCTTCAAGCCTTACTCAAACCTCCTAGCCTTCCTCTCATTCGTACTTATTGACGTCAGGATTTTAATTTGTCCCTTTTCTATTCTTGTTCTTTGGTCTTCTCATGTTATGTGAGATTTATTTGAAAAAATGAGTGAAAAAGGTCCGACATGTATATGTTAAACGATTTGTGATGAAAGTCGCTTGATTGATGTTTTTAATTGGTTGCACCAATGCAGCCGAGAAAAGGTTTGCACATTAACCTAGTGATGTGACACTACTAAACGGGTCTGTGAAACCGAGATTCATTTGGGTTCGGGGGCTTGATTATGCGGAGGGAATGTGTTAGGCACCCCCCCGACATCCGTGTTACCACGGTGACCGCCACTTTTCAAGAAACTGTTATATGAATGTGTGTGTGTGGGTCAATGTGCTTTTATTTAGAAGCAGTACGAGGCCTCGTTCGCACCTATATACAAAGGGTTTGAATTTGTATGAAAAATTCAGTTTTAGACATGATATAACAATGAGATTTTGTAAAAGAGGTTTTTCAAACCCTGTGCTCAATAGTAATTGAGACCTTTTCATACTTCCATTTTATTATTAAATGTCTAGCTTGGTTGCTTTTATTTTCGAGATGCGAAGCAGCTTCGAGAAAATAATATATAGCAGTGCCGAACTCCTCATGGGCAAGGAAGCCATCTAAGGAAATTCAAACACTGTGAATAATTTACAAGCTACTTATTGCTGAAAATATCCATCACGGGAACCAAATCTAGATTCAGTAGACTGAATCTGTGATCACATGATTCCTAGGTTCACATGATGCAGCCGTTTATATGAAAAGCAATAAGAAGGTATATATATAAAAGTTCTAAATATATATATACAGACATGATCAACCACCATGAAGCACCTCCGTGGGGGATCGAAAATGTAATTATATAAAAGCGGTATATATATATATATATAGACATGATCAACCACCACGAAGCACCTCCATGGGGGATCAGAAATGTAAATAAAGCAATAAAAGCGATCAACTGCCACGGAGTAAACTCCAGGCGGGACTAAATGTATAGAAAGCAGTAAAAATGATCAACCGCCACGAAGTAAACTCTAGGCGAAACGGAATGTAAATAAAGCAGTAAAAGGCCACGAAGTAAATTCTAGGCCTGACAGAAATATATATATATATATATATATATATATATATATAAACTATTGTCGAACTTTGTTCGATGGGTAAGAGATCGATATATATCACTGTGTGTTTATCGCTTATATATATATATATATATATATATATATATATATATATATATAAAAGCAAATAAATGCTCCGAACATAAGTCTAGGCGTAATCGAGGCATAACTCGATAATGTTATTCCATATATATATATATATATACAGACAGAAATGAAAACCACGGACCGAAGTCCAGGCATACACATATAACACGACTCTCAATGTGAAGAAGAATGTGTGCAAAGATGAAGAGAAAGGCTTTATAGTGTGTAAGAAGGCTTACAGTGGGCTGCCAAAAAAGACTTCTATGACTTTAAATGGATGAACACTCATCTCCCGCTGGTAAAAATATAGCTATATGTGAGCTAACAAGTGTTTAAAATGAGAAAACACTTAATATGGGGTATGTACAGAGCAAATTTGACAGGGCTTCCTCGCTTTTTTTTTTCTCTTGAATATGGCCACCCCAAGCCTTATATTTATAAAGCTGGAAGCCGCAGGTGTACCTGTGGTAGCCCCAGATGCACTTGCAGCTGCCCGGGGTTCCCCGGGATCCGTGGGTCCTGCCATCTTGAAGTACATGCACGCGTGCAACGTGATGTCCGCTCGAACCTACAGAACTTCAATCTGAGCATTCGATTGAGGTGTATAAAACCTGTTTTGGATTGCTGTTGTTGAGAGCTACGCAATAACATGGGATTAGAGGTTGTACGAAGTCAGGAAGATGGAACCATGTCCTATCTCTTCAGGCTTAAAATTCTATCCGGTGTGCTTCCTTGCGTAGTAGTCACTTGGGATTTCAACTCCTTGGTTCTTGTGGGACAATGTTGTGTAGAATGTATGTTAATTGTTATTTGTTGAGACAACACCATGTGGGGTTGAGGGGGCAATTTGATGACTTTACCCATCACCGGGGTTATCTCCGATTTTGGCTGATAAAGTAGACGTTGCTCAGGGTTATCTCTGAGATTGGACAACTTCAGGTGTTGAATGACCTCAGGGTTGTGTCTGAGGTGTGCCTGTCCTCCCAGGGTTATCTCCGGGTTTGTGAATTGAGTTCCTCGGTGTGAGTCCCAAGGTTGAAGCTGACTGCATGGGTTGAAACGAGTAACTTCGGGGTTATCTCCAAAACTGCAACTACACTCCTTGGGGTTATCTCCAAGGTTGATATTGTCTTTTTCAATGTTGTTTCCGGGACTAAGACTTAATATCTCGGGGTTATCACCGAGATAAATCAGCCTTCTCTGGTGGAATTTCTGGTATTTGCACTGCTATCCTCGGGGTTATCTCTGAGATGGGGAAATGAAACTAATCTTCCGGTGGTATTTTATGGGATTAAGCTGAGCTGTCTTCCAGTGTTATTTCTGAAAGAAGGTTCTACACTTCCTGCAATGTTAATAACAGGTAGGCAAAAAATTTTGAGTGTCTATAGATGCCCCTCTTTATCATATTCATGCAATTCAATGACATGGATAGGATAAAGAATACTAGACCCTTGAAATGCAATAAGATGATTATGATGCAATACATAATAACATGATGCAAATGTATGTGATTTTTTGGATTGTCCTCCAACATGATGGGATGATTGCTGGCTCCCTGTTACTTCTACCGGGGGTGGCAATAAATAACTAGCCTGATGAAATGTCTTGGACGCGTGATCCACAGCTACTAGGAATCTCTAGGATTGTTGACGTTGGGGTTATCACCAAAGTCTTGAATCCTTGATACAGACTTTATTCTGAAGATGCATCTCTCATGTATAAGAGATTCTGTGGGGATAGAGCTTTGTTTGTTGAGGATGTGTATAACATATTTCATCATCGGTCCTCCCCGATGAGGATGTTCTTCCCTGGTTTGTATCGTCATGTCTTTCCGCTGCTCTGTTGGAGTTACTGCCAACAGTCGGTGTTGTCAGGGTTGCCTAACCTTCATTGACATGTGTATCAACGGATGAGATCCCTGCTGGGAATAATGTCAAGGCTATTTGACCTTCATTGACATGTGCATCAACGGATGTAAATGCGTGATACCCCCGCCAGGCATAATGTCAAGGCTGCTTGACCTTCATTGACGTGTATATCAATGGTTGAAAATGCGTGATGCCCGTGCCAGGGATAATGTCAAGGCTACTTGACCTTCATTGACGTGTACATCAATGGTTGAAAATGCGTGACGCCCCCATCGGGGATAATGTCAAGGCTGCTTGACCTTCATTGACGTGTACATCAATGGTTAAAAATGCGTGATGCCCCCGCCAGGGATAATGTCAAGGCTGCTTGACATTCATTGATGTGTACATCAATGGTTGAAAATGCGTGACGCCCCCGCCGAGGATAAGGTTTTAGGGCTACGAACCTAAACTGACGGCATCAGACCTTCGTGAGGTATTTCCGAATGTAGTTTGCAATAGCTAAGATCATTGGTATATTATATCCTGTGTTTGGGCAAAGACCAATGAGTGTTATGTAAAGCCAGAGTTTGGCCCGTGAAAACCAGGATTTCAGGCTATTCGGCTCAATCGCATAACATTTTTATTCCTGATTTGGTCTTTTCATCTGTAAGATCTCCTTTATAACTCGAATTAGACCGAGCCGGAGGGGTGGGACCCACATAGGGGTGTCACAGGTACACCTGCAAAAGACGTAGGTGGACCTGCGACCAACCGTAACTTCCCTTAAATGGGTTGGTTGATGTCCTAAGTCATTTCAAGCTACGTCGCGAAAGAAACTTGAGAGCTCTTCTTCAGATCTACTGAGTTCGAATGACTTTCTGTAAATTCTGTCACCGTACAAGTGTTCTACAATGTCCTGGTAACGTATGCATGTCTTCTTTTCCAGTTTTCATCCGTTGGAAAATGAAATATCACATGAAATGCATCTAAACACATAGTAGTGATTATGCATGCTAAAATGCATTGTTAAAAAATATTCAACATAGTAAATGTTAGTATTAAACCATGCTGAACATAATGATGTCAAAAAATTTGACTTTTGAAACAGTCAAATTGACACCTTTTCTGCTATTTCTGATCCTATTTGAGGACAAATGAGTAAAGGTGAAAAAAGAAAAATAATCCTGGTAAATAGGCTACCCTTATGGATTTTTTACTTTGATGTATTAATGCATGTAGGATGTATATGACTGTGGGTAGGTGTGCTACTGAATGGCCACTTAGTCATGCCTATGTGCATGTGGATAGTCCTATTTACAAAGGGGACTATGGCAAAACTTTTCCAAAATGTAGGCATTGGGTAGTCATGCATTTTTAACTGTACTGTAGATGTATGTTAAAATAATGCATGTATGCTTGTAGTTATAAAACTGTATTTTGAAAGTCTCCAAATAAGAATTTACCACACCCTTTTTGAGGTGATTTGGAGACTTTTTGTCCAGATATATGGATACAGCCGAGTAGTTCCCGCAGGACCACTTCTGGTGTACGGAGGAGGGCTTCTGAAGGGCCTCGACCTCGTTCTATTAGATAACCTCATCATTTGGTGTAAACGGTGATACGACATGTCTGGGTTGATGTACCGGATGTGGAGGACGAGGAGGAGGATGTACCGATTGAGGCTCCCGCTCCTGCTACACATGTTCCCTGTAGAGACCTCCCAAGTATTCAGTTGGTGAACCTCGAGCTTTTGGGTGATTTGAGTCGACATCTCTCAGTTTACTTGCATGCAAACGGGGTACAAAGCTAGATTTTGATCTTCCTTCTTTCCTATTGATGAGGAATAATGGATTCTGATGTTGATCTACTTTGTGATGTAGGTTCCCAACTTTACACAGCCTAGAGGGAACTGGTTCAACTTTTACTCTATGTACCAGGCTCTGCATCCTTACTATAAAGCGATTGTGCATGATTAAGGATTTGGAGCATTCTTTTCCATCCTTCCCCGCCGTTGTCCCTGGGGTTACCTCAAGGCATTGCCTGAGCGCTAGTTTCACCAGACTTAGTCACTCTATTTGTTGGACTGTGAGGTGATGATTATGCCGATGGATTGGCGGTTTATCACAGGTATGGAGTTTGGAGGGGCACCAGTGCCTTATACGATAGATATTACTCCGACTGCTATCAGATCCTTGCTAGGAGTTTTGGCGGAGGCGCTCAAAGGCAGGACTTTCCGTACTGGTCCTTTAAGCGTAGATGCTATGAGCGGGCTGTTGAGTGAGCCCATACTCGATGATGTGAGAGTCAGGGATCGCATTCTTTGGCGATTCTTCCTTATGATCATTAGGGTCTGCTTTATAGCTGATAATTCTTCTATAGTGTCCTTTGCTTTGATCAGCGCCACTCGACATGTGGACCGTATTGGATAGTATGATTGGGGTTCCTACACCTTTGTCTATTTCCTCAGGGGAATGCGCATGCGTTCGCAAGACTTGACAGAGGCTTGGCTAGGATTTTACCCATTTTCGCTGGTGAGTATTTCTCTAGTAATTTCCTATGTACAGGTTAAGAGTGTTGACGGACAACATATGTGCCTTTGTGTTACCAGTTCTGGGCCTATAAGAGGCTCCCATGCTTACATCTGGTGAGTGTGTTAGGATTAGATACCTACCCACGAGGACGACGATGGCATCATTCTATACTGGCGGAGGTCCCTGTAGCTGAGGGTTTCACTCATTTCTGCCAACAACTGGAGTTGTTGACATCTGATGTCATCACATGGATTCCCTATTTAGGGGAGCATTTGAGAATTGGATTTGAGGATAGGTACCCGACTGGTGTTGAGTACGTGATTTCCACCCATAGGATTACTCTCTTCACAGATGGAGGATGGGAGCTCTATTTAGGAGAGCGTGCTATTAGGAGCACCACAGGAGAGATTCATATACCGATCTTGCCTCCTGCCAGGCGTTATTGGCCTGTTTCGCAGTCACCCATAGTAAAACTGTTGAACTACCCTCTAGTAAAAGTACAGTAATACGCGTGGTTGCATAGTAGCACACGGTATTGATTTTTGATGCTTACGTGAGAAGTCACTGAGTTATACTCAATTCTAGCTACAGTAATTGCTGCATCATATCTCTCATATTATTGATTTAATTATTGTCACAGTATCATCTGCATAATATATATTATTAAATCAATAATTGAGATGACAAAGTTATTCATATTATTATTTGTAATATTGACAATGTCTAGAAGTTCTGTCAAGGAGAGGTTTGGTCACCTAATTGCGCACCAATAAAGAGAAATCCTTATCGGAAAGTCCCCTCTTTCCTGGGAACGACCTGGTTGTTAAATATTGCGAATTATAATATTAATTATGAATAAGTTCGTGTTGATTAAAGATGAATTGGATAGTTCCATTGTGTTGGAATTATTAGTGTTAGTGAATCGACATTTATTTTGGCAATAATTGATGTCTGGAGGTTATATTGACCAATCGGGTAATTAACCGGATAAATGAGCAATTAATTGCTATAATTCACATGATTATATCTATTTGTTCACATGTGTGTATTATTGATTCACATTCTTGTACTATTAGGGGAGGTGGGCAAGATTGATAATACTTGCATGACTAAGTTAAAAATGGAGGTATAGTTGAAGGTACTATATTGTAATTCATATTTTCACATGATTATAATTATTGATTCACATGATTGAACTATTGATTCACATTATTTACTATTAGGGGAGGTGGTGCAAGTTTGATAATACTTGCAGGACTAAATTAAAAATGAAGAAAAAGAGGAAGGTATTATACTATAATATTTTGAGCCCCAAAACGTATAATTATCGATACTATATTTTTCTATAAATAGAAGCTCATTCCTCCTTCATTTCTCACCAATTCACTAAATCTATAGAGCAATTATTATAGAGAGAAATTATAGAGAGAAAGAAGAAGAGAAGTCTGCTACCTCACTATTCCAGTATCAAGTCTTTTTCTAAGGTAAGGGGTATTATTCTTTCGTATTCATGAAGAGAGTTATTTTCTTTCAATACTCGTAAGGGTTGTTATTCCATTCTTTATTATTCTGTTGGAATAACCTATCTATGCGAAGTACCGCATACACGGTAAAATTCTTTTGTTATTCCATTCTTTATTATTCTGTTGAAATAACCTGTCCGTGCGGTCTATCGCATGCCTGGTGAATTTTGTTGTTATTCCATTCTTTATTATTACATTTTGGAATATCACATGCATGCGGATTACGCATGACTGGTTCCATTCTTAATTATTACATTGGAATATCCTATTTGTGCAGATTCTACGCATGACCTGGTTCCATTCTTTATTATTCTGTTCGAATAACCTGTCTGTGCGGATTACGCACACCTGGTGAATTCTTCTGTTATTTCATTCTTTATTATTCTGTTGGAATAACCTGTCTATGTGGATTACCGCATGCACGGTTAATGATCCTTCGTATTCATTCCTTATTAAATTATGAAAATGATCTGTCTACGTGGATTACCACATGGTGGGCAAAAATCCATTTGCGGTTTCATATATTCTATTATACTTAGTTGGTTAAAGTGTTGTCTTATATACTCCATGAAATTAGTAATATCCTTGATATTTGCGTTTCATCCAGTATCTTTTCATGGAAATATTATTTTGAGCATTCTTGAATTTTACTCCACAAAGAAGTATCATGTTGACAATTTGGACGTTATTGACTTCTGGATAAATTAAAATTATAAATCTTTAAAATTTATCTTTGAACTTGTTTTATTGAATTATTATGTCATTGTCATCATCCTCATTCTTATATTGTGATGAAAGTCATTTTTTATTTACGTGCATAGATGGGCTTGATATGATTATGACCAGGGATTATTCGGTATAATCATGACCGTAATGTGACGAATGATGTGGTAAAAGTCCTCATTGGCCTATAGTTTATTGATGGACAGTTGTTGGTGTGATTATGACCAAGGATTATTCGGTATAGTCATGACCATTGATGATTACATGAATATCCTTGGTTGTGATACATGGATGATTAGATTTTATTTATTAAGCTGAATCTCAGCGATAAAGTTGATGAAAAACTTTTTAAATCATAGAAGATAGTAGATTTTATGCTCTACTTGACTCTTCTAATGGATTGCTTGTTCCATTGCAGTTAAACTTGTTGTCTATTATAATCTATCAGTTTAACATTGTTGAAGGCTAATGATAATTTATTCTGCATTATCTTAGTCATAATATTTCTTACTGTGCTAGTTGAGCTCACCCTTTCTTTCACTTTGTTCTCTTCGTGAAATAAGAACGTAGTCCGGGACTAGTTGGGAACAGAGCAGTGATGGTCGAGATGATAGCATTAGTAGTCCTCACTATTACATTAAATAGTGTGACAATAAATGTAAGGAGGACTCCATTGAGTGTGGATCATCTAGATGACAATATTCTTATTAAAACTCTTAGATTATGTTTTGTCATATTTTACACGACTGTTGTATAATTAAGTTGTATTTGAATTTTGTACCATGTATTTGGCAACTCAAGATGGGTGATGTATACCTATTTTGGGGGCGTCACAGTTGTGCCTTAATACTTGCTTGATATTTACATGTTTCTTCAGGGCTTGTGATCTTGATGCATTCTGAACTCATCCTTGATATGTGGACATTGAGATGTCGCAGGATCTTTCAGAACGGATCATTGATCTGTTTGTATCCCTACCATCTTTGGTGTATTGCGACTGGTTTATGTATGTAGATGTGGAGAGGAGTGTGACTTTTCCTCTCTAAGATTGCTGGCACCATAGATGGTCGCCAGTACTCCTATTTAAGAGGAGTCTAGTTAATTCCATTTCTTATGTATTAGTGTTGCTCTTTGAGGCACAACCGGAGCTTAAATGGTCGCTGGATCTCTTATTTGTGAGGAGAGGTCAGGTAGTTCCATCCCTTTGGTCTGAAGCTGATGAAATGTGGTGGATTGAAGTTTGATCCCAGTACCATGTGACAAATATTTATGTTTTGATAGGGGGTTAGACCGAACCATAAATGGCTACCTACGTACTCCTATTAAAGAGGAGATCAGGTCTGCATAGTTTGAACCTGGTGTAAGAGGTTCAATGCTGAATGGTGTAAGGGTAAGAATGTAGAGAAAGGGTAGAAGTGTTTTTGTTATTTTTATTTTTGTAGAGAAAGGGCAGAAATGTTTTTGTTTTGTTTTTTTTATTGCGACTGGGCCATATAGAATATGGTTGCCTACGTACTCCCGGGTATCAGGGAGATTAGGTCAATGTAGTTCACCCCTCGGGATGATTTGCAGCCGAAGAAAAGTTTGATCCCATGTGCAGGCTAAACTGCGGGGGAAAGAAAGTTTGATCCCATGTTTGGGACAAACTGCATGTGTGAAAAAGTTTGATCCTAAGTTCAGGACAAACTGCAAGTGTGAAAAAGTTTGATCCTATGTTCAGGACAAACTATAGGTGTGAAAGGTTCAATCCTTGGTGGGATAATCGAAACTGTATGAAAGGTTTGAAATGAGGTGAAACCAGGCTGCTGGCTTAAAGAGTATGTTCCCCTGAGGGGCAGAAGAGTATGCAAAAGATTTTGTATGTAAGGTTTAGAAAACCGAAATGACTAGTGATCTGATGATCCAAAACCAAAATGTTTTCTTGATGGTAACCTCAGACATAGTACCGTTTCACGGTGTCTGAGTTGATGAGTTGTGGAAATTCATCGACGTCCATTTCCTATAGTCTGAGAGCGCCTCCTATCAATACCTCCTTGACAACAAATGCGCCTTCCCAGTTTGGAGTGAATTTTCTCTTAGATTGATCTTGGTTATCAATTATCTTCTTCAAAACCAAGTAATATTTTTTAAACTGCCGTAGCCGGACTTTTTTGTTGTAGGATCTGGCAATCCTTTGTTGATATAATTGACCATGGAAGATAGCCGCGATTCACCTTTCATTTATTAGAGACAATTGGTGATATCTGTCTTGTACCCATTGGTCTTTATCTAGCTGAGCATCCATCAACACTCTGAGGGATTCTATTTCCACCTCTATGGGGAACACTGCTTCCATCCTATAGGCTAATGAGTAGGGGGTTGCCCCAGTGGAAGTACGCATTGAAGTTCTTTAGGCTAATAAAATTAGATGCAAGAGGACAAGCCATCCTTTGTGATTGGCAAATATCTTCTGCATGATCTTCTTGATGTTTTTTTAGCGGCTTCAATAGCACCATTCATCTTTGGACGGTAGATGACGGAGTTAAGATGTTTGATATGGAATTTACTGCATAACTCCTCCATCATTTTGTTGTTGAGGTTCTTAGCATTGTCTGACACAATTACCTTTGGTTGTCCATATCGACATATAACATTGTTTCTGATGAAAGCAATGATGATTTCTTTGGTAACCCTGGAAACAGAGGCTGCTTCTACCCACTTAGTAAACTAGTCAATCATGGTGAAGATAAACCGATGCCCATTAATGGCTTTGGGCTCAATGGGCCCGATCACGTCCATTCCCCACATTGAGAAGGGCCATGATGAACTCATATTGTGGAGTTCCCTTGGAGGGGCATGGATATCATTTCCATGTATTTGGCATTGATAGCACCTCTTGACGTGATCATCACAGCCAGCCTTGAGAGTAAGCCAGTAATGCCCTGTTCTGAAGATTTTCTTAACAAGTAGGGGTCCGCTCATGTGTGGGCCACATACTCCACCATGGATTTCATCTATGAGCCTATGAACTTGGTCTTTGTCCAGACATCTAAGGAGTCCTAATCCTGCATCTCTTTTGTAGAGTGCATCTCCGCTTAGGTAGAATTTTATAGCCATTCGATGGATCTGGCTTTATTAAGTCGGGCTCACCTCAGCGGGTGTAGATCCATCTTGCAGATACTCCTTGATATGCCGATACCAAGGGTGTTGGATGGGAGGTAGCTCATTCGATACTTCTCCAACATAATTCCCATAGGCTGAAGCCTTTTATAGGGCCAATGGGATGCTTGGCATGTTTTCCTTGTCATGTATGTTGATCAAGGAAGCCAAAGTTGCTAGCACATCCATAAAATCATTCCTACTCCGAGGAATATGGAGGAAGTTTACTTCTTCAAACTCCGAAGCCATCTGTAAAACTTATCGATGGTAAGGCAGCAAATGTAGCCCTTTGGTTTAATAGATTCCCATGGTTTGTTTAATTACCAACTCCAAATTCCAAAGGATAGTTAACCGTCTGATGCCCATTGAGTGAGCAAGTTTTAGCCCTATGATATAGCCTTTGTACTCAGCTATGTTGTTGGTGCTAACAAACTGCAATTTGATGGCGACAAGATACTGCTCCCCTGTACCGGACACTATAACTGCTCCAGCTCCAGAACCTTCTGTGTTAACAGCTCCATCAAAATACATTTTCCACATATGGCATGCATCATATTGATGGTGTTACTGAATTGTCATGACCCCTTCATCGGGGAAGTATGTTTCTACGGGTTTGTAATCCCCTGCGGGTGTGGCGGCCAGTTGATCCGCAATTCCTTTTCCTTTAATGGACTTTTACGTCACATAGACGATGTCAAATTATTGCAGAATTAACTGCCATCTAGATAGCTGATAATTCAGTATGGGCTTACTGAACACTTATTTAATAGGATCCATGCGGGATATGAGATGGGTTGTGTGACCATGGAGGTAATGTTGTAACCTCATGGAAACCCATGCTAAAGTATAACAAGTCTTCTAAATCAGAGTGTACTTGTGTTCACTGCTGCTGAATCTTTTGCTGAGGTAATTGATAGCTCGCTCTTGGCCTCTATCGTCTTTCTGTCCCAACATGCAGCTCATAGAATTGTCATGAATGGACAGGTACATGAACAAGGGAACATCCTCCCTGGGAGGTACCAAAATAGGAGCATTAACCAACTGCTCTTTGATTGTAAGGAAGGCTTTCTGACACTCATCGTTCCATTTCATGGAGAAGTTCTTCCTTAATAGCTTGAAGATGGGCTCACAGGTTGCTGTGCGTTGAGAGATAAACATGTTAATGAAGTTGATTCTTCCCAAAAATCCCCGTATTTCCTTCTCTGTCTGAGGAATGGGCATTTCCTTGATGGCCTGGATTTTGGTGGAATCCATCTCAATCCCTTTGTGGCTGACTAGGAAACCAAGCAACTTGCCTGATTTAACACCAAAGGCGCACTTGGTTGGATTCAACTTTAAGTTGTAGTTACTTAACCTGTTGAAAAGCTTTCTGAGATGGTCTAAGTGGTCTTCCTCCCTTCGAAACTTAACAATGATGTTGTCCACGTAGATCTCTATCTCTTTGTGCATTAAGTCGTGGAAAAGAACCATCATAGCTCGCTGATAGGTTGCTCCGGCATTGATGAGGCCAAATGACAACCGTCTATAACAAAAGGTTCCCTAAGGCGTGATGAAAGAAGTTTTCTCACGATCCTCCTCAGCAACCATAATCTGATGATACCCCACGAAGCAATCCGTGAAGGAGTACATGTCGTATTGAACAGTATTTTTAATGAGAATGTGGATAAATGGCACGTGAAATCTATCCTTAAGGCAAGCTTTGTTCAAATCCCGGTAATCCACACAAACTCACACCTTTCCTCTAAGTTTAGGCACGAGGACTATGTTTGATAACCATTTAGGATATGTAGGCACCATGATGATGCCCGCTTGAAATTGTTTCACAATTTCTTCTTTAAATTTTAAACTCCACTCCAGTTTCAATCGCCTAAGCTTCTGCCTAATTGGCTTGAATCACTCTTTAATGGGAAGGCGATGAAGGACAATGTCAGTGGACAAACCCACCATATCTTCATGAGACCATGCAAACACATCCTGGAATTGGGTTAGTAGTGCAACCATGTCATTCTGTTGGTTTGGAGTGAGGTCTGAACCACTCTAGATTAGCTTAGGGTTTTCTAAGGTTTCGAGATTGAAAGAGGTGGTTTGATCAAGTTTAGATTTAGGTTTGTCTTCGACCCATTCCTTAATCAACTGAGGTATCTCAATATCCTCTTATATTTTCATGAAGTCTGAGTCCAACTTTTCATCAAAGTTACAGTCCTTATGGAGAAAAGGCACCTCATCAGCAAGAACATGCATATCTAAATTCAGAGTCCTGAAACAAAATATGCTTTCACTTAATATATGAAACTGTTCAATCATACAAAGTGTTAGCATATACTGATAAAACAACTGCTAATACTGTACAGAAAAGTAAGAAGTTAAAGTTATCTACAGGGCAGATGGAATTTCTGCCCATTTTACCCTCGTCGACCAATACATGGAGTGTTGTTCCAATTGTCGAGGGTAAAGTCCTGATGGACTGTAGTGATGAAGGGGCTATCATCGTCCTCCTTCTCCCTAATGATGACCATGATATCTGGGCAATCATCGTCCAAGGGGTATCTGTTTGTATGCTTATGATGGACAATGATGTGTATGCCTGACATCATTAGGGCGATGTCTTGTTTATATTTATGTTCCCTTTCTTCCACTTCGAGATCAGGAATCAGGACCTCTTTTGCTTAACCGGTACTAGTTTGGGAAATAGCATAGCCATAATATGGGCTGGCACCTTTACCAGAGATTATATAAGCTTAGGAGTCGGTAGCGAAAAAAAATCGCAAGTATTCTTTGCTTTGTTAAAGGAATTTGTTTGTGCTTATAAGGATTCCTATGACTGGATCTAACAGAATAACCTAATCCAGCTTTCCCTATTTGACTAGGCACTTGAATTAGGTGCTTAATACCCTGATGATCTTTGCCTAACCCTTGTCTAGGTTGATGACCCAACGACATCATCTCTTGAGTAGCCAACATAACCTCGACAAAAATCTTGGGTGTTAGCGGTGGCGCCCCAATGAGATGGTAATAAGTGTTCCTCACCTTCAGGGCGTGGAAACTGACCGACTCAATTTCTGAATTGAAGCTGATTAGTGGCATATCACTTTGTTCCAGACAGTCCGGCTCAGCATTAACAATGACTAGGCTATTGTTGATAATGTACTTGAGTTGCTAATGAAGGGTGGAAGGGACAGCTCCGGCCATATGAATCCATGGTCTTCCCAATAGCAGGTTTACATCCCGTGGCTATTTTAAGCACGTGAAAGGACACACTGAATGTATGTGGACCAATCTCCACTGGTAATTCAATTACTCCAATAGCGTTTCATTGGGACCCATCAAAAGCTTTGATAACCGTATGGCTTCTTTTGATCCTCTTGGGGTTGATATTCATCTTCTCCAAGGTAGCATAAGGACAGATATTCAGAGATGAACCTCCATCTATCCAGACTCCTCCCACCATATATCCGGAGGACAAAACAGCTATATGCAACGGCTTGCAATGACCAGTTCCTTTAGCGGGTATGTCGTCATCACTGAAAGATATCAGATTGTTGTTGAAAATGTGATCAACCAGATGTTGAAATTTTTTAACATCCACTGATTTTGGTAAATGGGCTTCTTCCAAGACCCTTAGAAAATATCTTCCTGTGATCTTCGAAAGTGAAAACCAAGTCCAATATGGAAATTTGTTGTGGAGCTTCTCTCAAGCTTAAAACTACTTTGGCTTTGTTATGGCCTATGGTACAGAGAAACTCTTCAATATTCTCCATGGGAACTTTCCCATTTGACTTGATGGCGGGCTTCATCACCCGATGGGGAAGATACAGTGGATTCTCCTTTGACACTGTAGCAGTAGTATATGATGTAGATCCTTCAACCTGCCCATAATTCCATGGGACGTTGTGTAAGCTGACAACAGGATATTGTGGTCTGAATGGTAAGTTAATTGGCTCTGGTGCAGCCACTTTCAAAGGATTATTAGCTCCTTTGAGTTGGATTGTGCGTGGTTTAACAACGTCATCATCCTCAGCAGAGATAACTGCTACGCTGTCCTTCCATTTTGTAGGACATGTATTTCCACTCTCGAGTAACAATGTGTCATCGTCTGCCATTTGCAGGACACCGCTGTCAATTAAATTCTGATGAGATGGTGAAGTGTCCAACATTCTTTTGTGCTGTGACCACGAGAGTGGGAGTGATATTGGCATACTCCCTCAGAATTAAACCATCTAGAACGGGGATTGATTGGAGGTAGAAGGGATGTGATTCTTCCTTCATTGATCAACATTTGAAATATCGTCCCGACGGGCTTTGGCACTTGCTCTTTTTGTAACATTATCCTCAAGTGTTTCACTTTCTGAAGGCGAGGATGGAATATTCATGACAAAAGGAAGGAGACTAGCATGCTTTTGACTGATTAATTGGTGTGTGACTTGATGTTGATGAATCACCAGTTCTGCCAACTGATCTACTTGTTTGCAAAGAGCCTTAATCTTTTGCTCCATCATAAACTGGAACTGTGCATAATCCCATATGTCAGAACCGTCTTTGTTGGTCTGGGAAGATTCAACAACATAATTGGAACTTTGTCCACTGCTCCAATTAATCATATCGACCTCTTCTTCTTTGTGTTGAGGAAGAGGATTGTCTTGCACATGAGGTTGGTCGAGTTTAGTCACCACAATCTCCCCATTGTCAATTAAGTCCTAGATCTTATGTTTCAAGGCCCAAAAATCCTGAGTGTCATGTCCCGGTGCCCTGGCATGATAAGAACACTTCCGAGTAGCATTGAAACCCTTCCCATTCAGGTTGGCTGGTGGAAGAAGATGTGTAATTTTCTTCTGAGTAGTCATAAGAGTAAGGATATTCTTGAGTTAAGGATATTCTTGAGTGAGTCCCCTAAGGGTGTGAACACTCGGGGACGTCTGACTTCTCCACCTTTAGGCAATGGAAGGTTTGAAGACTGTGCTTGCAAAGGGGAGTAGTTTTTCCTATGAATAGGCATATTCTGATTGCCTTTTGACCTTGTAGTATCAAGGAAACATCTTCCTCTTTCTTTTTATAGACCCTCCGAGGGTTGTTGCCATAAGTTCCAGACTGGATGTGCTCAGCAACTGCTGTAAGAGCTGCTAGGTCTTAAATCTTTCATGACTTCAATCCCATCTCAGCCATCTCTCCGTGCTTGATCATTTTAAAAAATGGTTTGCCAATGCCAGCTAAGACTTTTTCATAGAAAGGAGCTTCTTGTATGTCTGTGAAGGTCATGACCATTTTTGATTCTGTCATGGAAGAAATAACTTGAGTAGCAAGGCGCCTCCACCTTTGAGCATACTCTCTGAAAGACTCGTTATGTTGTTTCTTGACCTTGGTAATTTGGTACTGATCAGGAGCCATCTGAGATCAAAAGTTGTACTGAGTGAGGAAAGCATGAGCTAGTTCATCCTAGCTATGGATCTCTGAGTTGTCTAATCTGGTATACCATGATCGGGCTTCTCCAGTTAGACTCTTCTGGAATAGTTGCATTCTGAGCTTCTCTTCCTTTGGATAAGATCCAAGTTCTCCTATAAATATCTTTAAATGTTTGTAAGGATCCCCTATCCCATCATACTTTTCAAAGTCAGGAGTTTTGAACTTCTCTAGATAATGAACACCAGGGAATATACAAAGGTCAGCATATGAAACACTCTCGTGTGTTCCAATTCCTTTGATAGAATGGATGGTTTCCTCCATTTGAAGGACTTTCTTCCTGATATCACCGGTGTCTGGTTCTTCTTTAAGATGGTGGTTTTCAGGAGTTTTGTTGGTCATATCCAACTAAAGTTTAGGAATTGTTTTATCTGAACCTTGTGCTCCTCCTTATACAAAGGATTCTATATGGACGGGTATTCGCAAACCTTGAGTAGATTTGTGTAGTTCTTTAAGCAGAACAACCAAATCTATAATTTTCTTGCTTAATCCATCAAACTCTTTTTCGCGAGATTGGAGCAGGATTAGACTGGTCATACGAAGACATAATTGGCTGTAGGCTCGTGGCCTTTTTGGATTTTGAGCGGGTAACGGGTCCAATTGTTTCCATACAAAAACCTATGTAGTTTAGTCTCAGGGAATGTATAGATGTTTAAATGCTATCATAATGTGTCCATTTTAGGAATATTATCCAGTAAAATGGGTGTCATTTGATAGCATGTCATGTATTAATATGCATGTGCAAATCTTCTTCATATTTTCCATTACATATAGATGAACATGGAATAAAATTACAAGTAATTGAAAATGGAAAGCATGAAGAGACTTTCCTCCACGTTTGGTTTATCAAAGGCTGACCTATCTTAGGTTACTCTTGCGGCTTTTTGGCATGAAGGTTCCCAGATCATCGCAATCTACTCGACGGGAAGTTAATCCGGTCTTTCAACTAGAGAGAATCTTGGTGGTGCCTTTCCTGAGCCTGGTTGGAATTAGTCTTCTTACGAGTCCAGTAATCAAACACCGACAGGATAGCCTCCTGATGGAGGAATCACACAACATACATTCAAATACAACGTGTCTCACCGTTCATGAAAATGATGAAATGTGCGAAGCACTAATATCAAAGATAGATATTTTGTAGTGCAGTAATTAAAATGCATTCGTACACATTCATCATAAATGTAAATGCAACATTCACACACAAGCATATAACAGTTTTGAAAGCTTGTAGTAGCGGCTTAAAACCTCTTACTGGTGTCCCTAGCGGAGTCGCCACCTGTCGATATCAGGATTTTAATTAGTCCCCTTTCTGTTCTTGTTCTTTGGTGTTCTCATGTTATGTGAGATTTGTTTGAAAAAATGAGTGAAAAAGGTCCGACATGTATATGTCGACAATTTGATTGTAAGAGTAAATGGGTTGGTGTTTTTAATTGGTCGCACCAACACAAATAGAAAAGGTTTGCACATTAACTTGTGATGTGACATCGCTAAGCAGGTCTGTGAAACATAGATTCATTTGGGTTCGGGGGCTTGATTATGCTGAGGGAAGGTGTTAGGCACCCCCGACATCCGTGTTACCACGGTGACCGCCACTTTTCAAGAAACTGTTATATGAATGTGTGTGTGTGTGGGTCAATGTGTTGTTATTTTGAAGTAGTATGAGGCCTTGTTCGCACCTATATACAAAGGGTTTGAATTTGTATGAAAAAAAGTTAGTTTTAGACATGATATAGCAATGAGATTTTGTAAAAGAAGGTTTTCAAACCCTGTGCTCAATAGTAATTGAGACATTTATATACTTCCATTTTATTATTAAATGTTCGGCTTGGTTGCTTTTATTTTCGAGATCTTGAAGCATCTTGAAGAATAATATATAGCGAGTCTTAGAACTCCTCATCAAGCATGAAAAGTCATAACGATCGAGAAATTTATAATTTAATTTAAATAATTATGGAATTAAATAAATATTTTAAATAATTTATTTATTGAGGAAAATAAATAATTGATGAATTGTGGTGAATTAATTTTGTAACTAAATTGATTATTGATAATTAAATTAAGTGTTGATAATTTTATCTAAAGGATTTAATTTAAAGGAAATAATTAAATTAAATCAATTGCCTAATATTTAAGAAAAATAATTAAGCTAAATAAAGTGTTTAATTTAATGGAAATAAATAAATTAAATAAAGTTATGTGATTAATTTATTAATTAATTTAGATATATAATTATTTATTAATTATAAGATATAATGATAATAAGAATTTTATTATTATTATAAGTTATTTAAATTAGCTAAACTAAAGTTATTTACATTAACTAAATTAAAAGTGTGACAATTGGAAACTATATAATATAAATAATATTAAAATAATCTAGTCTTGGGAGTTTTTGGTTAGCCAAACAAGGCCTTGGGGCCCTTGGCTTATTCTAACAAACGCGAGCCTTTTTGTGTTTTTACCTGACGTACGTGGGAGAGGCTAGTTATATTGCATATGCGTCTTATTTTTCTCTAAGTCTAGTTATTAGTAAAGGGTTGAGAGAGAGAGCTTGGAAGAAGTGAGAAAAAAACACAGAGAGAATTGCCAAGAGCTTGAGTGTGATTTCTGCGAATTGTTAAGGGTTGCGGAAGGATTCTACCATCTTGCTAGTAGGAAAATCAAGGTATAAACTATTTTTATTTTTACTATTAGTTTGGTGGTGCATATATGTATATTTGATACAATTTGAAAATCACGTGAATTGTGATGTATATATGTTCATATATAATTTCAAAACTCTGTTAATTATCATGTAAACATGTTATTTGTTATCAAATTCATGAGAAATAGGGTTTGAAGAAGAAAATGAAATCACAATGTTTATTTTCATATAAAGTAGCTTAGAAAGTACCAAATTTCTTGTCAATATGTGATGTAATCGTATTTTGTTGGTGGATTGGGAAAATATATTAAAAAGAAAGAAAGCTATGTAGTTTAAATCATGTCTATTGGTTAAGAAAGCGAATTAAGTGGTAGTCGAATTCGTTAAAAGTATAAAAATGGAAGAAATTTGGAAAAACTATGGTTTTGATTCCTCAAAATGGTGTATATGTAATGTTTTGTATGTAGAAGGGTGTTTAGCATGTGTAGTTATAATATTACAAAGTTTTGGATGTTGAAGTGTGGTGAAATTCTATAAAGTTGGGATTTTTGGCCTATAATAGAGTATTAGTTCGCGTATGTAAAAGCGAGTGCAGTGCATGCCTTGGTATGTTACTGGCGAAGTGGTGGTTATCATGTGGTAGCAATAACATTTTAGTGGTATGATGGCGCTGCTTCATGAGCGTGATAGCCAGATCCTAATACTCATGTGACCCACTTGAGTAGCCGATCGATGAACAATGAAGTCACGCCTAATTGCGGTCATCATGCAATGGACTTGGGTTAGTTTAACATTCGTGTAAAGGATACTAAAACATTAAGTGAATTACAATAACAGATTTTAATGTGTTGTAATGCAAAGTGTAAAGATTTGAAATAATTATTTAAATAAGTTATAAATTGAAACCAAATGTGGTGTTTTCAAAGGTTAGAGATGAGCGGTTAGGCTATGTTGGCTCATAATGAGATTTCAGATTCGTTAAGTATGTTAACAAACATGGTTAGATGCTACGTTAAGGTTATGACCTAAATGATGTGTTAAACCCATAAAGCTAATATTCATACAATTAATTGTTGTTGCGATTTTAATGATATATGTAGGGTAATTGGATATTATTTTACGTTTGTATAGCTTACAATCGAGGAAAGTTTCTAAACCTTATCTCTTTACAATTGAGAAAGCTTTCTAACTTCATTCTTTTCATATTGAATGCAAGTTTTCATTCCTATATTATTATTGTTCAAGTTCTTAAAATTGAGCAAGCCTAATCTATCTTGAATATGTTTATACAAGCTCTTATAACCTAATTCGTTATATCGAGCGAGTTTTACTTTCCTAATTATTATCAAAGCACATATTGTTCTAATACATCGATTCAAATGAGATTGTTCTAACTCTTTTGGTTATAGCATTTTGTATGTATATCATGTTTATTCAATTATATATATTTTTGATATCCGATCTTTGACTTTGATAGCCTTGTACAGTTACACATTCTTGTGTTAAACCTTTATTGATGGAAATTGAATAGTGTTATAAAATTCTAGAAACACTGACAAGTTAGTTCTAAACTAAACTTTCTTTAGTGCAGAAATTCTAAATTCAAACTGAGACGAACAACCCTAATTTAGGGGATTTTTATACGTGTAACGTTTAGATGTTTGTGCACAATACATGGTACAAAGGGATGATCCCCCTAAGTACGCTAAAAAGGGTCTGTACAGTCTAATGATTATTAAGGTTAAGGTAATAATACCTATCTACCGGAGACATAGTTCGTGGTTTTGAGACCCTCAAACATTGATTTTGAACTTGTGTTCAATTCTTAATTCTCAGAACAAGTTCATTATTGCTAGCATTCATTGTTCATTCTCATGTTGTTATTATTACTACTTCCTATATCAGTGAGCAATTGTTTGCTCACTCTTGCATTAACTTCTTGTAGCTAAAGTTGAGAAAGTCGATGTATAATCTACTAGTAAAGGAAAGGGCAAGATGTCCAAATGTTGAAGACATATGAGAAGTTTATTTTACTGAATTATGTTAAAGACTTGTTTTAGTATATGATGTATTCCGCAAACTGATGTAATAATTTTAAGGTTAGATTACCTGGGATTTATTTTGAGATGATGATGTAACCCTTTAATGAGGAAGATTATTGTTTAAGTTATTTAAATTATGTCTTTATCCTTTATTGATGGGTAGTTAGATGTAAATGTTTTGGATAGTGAACACCAAATCCTGTGGGAATGGAGTACCTGGATTTGGGGGTGTCACGGGTTGGTATCAAAGCTTTAGGTTATGAACCTTAGGTGGGGAAACCTTAAGAAATAACCTTTAAAGAAATAGAAAACATAGAGGTGTTTAACTCTTATCGAGTTTTAAGGAATGGATTAAGGTATCCATTGAAGTTAAATAATAAAAGACATTATGTGCTATGTGTTAATAACTTATGTGCTCGCGAGTATCGAAAAATGTTAAGTAAAACTTAAAATATTTTGTTGTCAAGATGTCTAACGAAGGAGGATCCAGTCCAGCTAGGGAAACGATACCTCAGATACCTAGAGATGATGAACCCCGGGATATTCACGTAGTGCGGGAGCAGTTGATCTAGAAGGATGTGCCTGTGGCCGATCCTGAGGAGGATAGTTCTGAGGAGATAGAGGAGGAGGAGGAGGATGAGGAAGGGGATCCTGAGGAGTTTCCTCCAAACTCCATATTAGCCGAGATGTATGATGCTTTGTATGACCGTAACATAGAGTTACAGGACGAGGTTTAGGAGCTGAAGGAGACGGTTGAGATGCATCATGCTTCGATAGAGCAGAAGGATGCGGAGATTCAGGAACTTGATTCGAAACATGGAAACACGGAGTGGGATCTGGTTCATACAAAGGGTCAGCATGAAGACCTGTTGGCAGTAAACGAAAAGATGAAAACTGACATGGAGAAATTGAAAGATGATTACAAGGAGGAATCAGCTAAGCGTGCAAGGGCAGAGGATGCTTGGATGAAGGCGACTCAACGTGCAAACTATGCTGAGGCTAAGGTCCAAGTGAAGAAAGCCAAGATGAAAGTGATGGATTATGCTTTTAATTCGGCGATTGATAGGGCCCAGGATCGAGTCTATTATTACCCACCTCAGTTTGAGAATTCGTCGTGGTTCATGATGGATCGCAGAACGGCGTATCGTATCATGGAAGAGGAACGTCGGGACGCCTTACGACGCCTTAATATGTCTAGATAGAATAAGAGTGATAATAGTATGAGGTTAATTATGTGAATAAATAAATTGTGAATCCCTTATTTTGAGATAAATAAAGGGATAGTATGAGTATGTAATCCTGTAACTTGTTTAGTTCAAGAAAGTGAATGTTGATAGCGATTATGCTATCTTTAGTATGTTTTAAAACGTAATGAATGAATAAAATATCAAAGTTTATTTGAACTGTTATGTGTTAAAGCTTTAATCTTGGAATATTTAAGTTAAACTTCAAATACCCAAGAAGTTGAGTAATGAACTAATAAGCGTATATCTTAACAGAAAATGCCTCCTAGAAGAAGACAACCATGTCAGCAAGCACCTCCTGAGGGGTCTACTAATAATAACAATGAGACCAACGCTAATCCGGTTCAGCAGTTGGTAGCTCTATTGACGGGTGCACTTGCGAATCAACCGCAAGCTCAAGTCATGACTTTCAAGGAATTTAAAGCGGTTGAACCGCCAGAGTTTCAAGGGTTTATGAATCCAATGGAAGCCCAAACCTGGATCATGGAAATGGAGAAAGTGTTTGACGTTACTAGAGTTAATGAAGATCAGAAGACTGCGTTCTCAACGTTCATGTTGAAGTCTGAAGCTAGCTACTGGTGGCAACTAAATAAGGTTCGTGGAGGACGAGTGATAGCGTGGGATAGATTCAAGGAAATATTTTTCAAAATGTACTTTCCAGCGAGTTCTCGGAATCAGCTAGAAGTGCAATTTCTGGAGTTGAAGCAAGGAACTATGACGGTGCCGGAATATGCTACGAAATTTAATGAGTTGACAACGTTTCCCACATATCAAGTCAATACTGATGAGCGTAAAGCAAGAAGATTCGAACAAGGATTGAAGCCCTAGCTTTACAACAAGGTTTCAATGTTCCAGCTGAACACATTTGCGGCTATACTGGAGAAGGCAATTATCGCGGAAGGTGGAAGCGATGCCTTGACCAAGTACAATCAAGAACAGAAGAAGAGGAAGACTTAGAATGAGAATAAGGCTGGTGGTAGTAATGTTGGATGTAATAGTCAGAAAAGGAAGTGGAGCGAGAATTCGACTGCGGGAGGACAACAAGGAAATCAGAAGAAGAAAAAGTTTGAAGCTTGTGCAACATGTGGGAAGAACCATACTGGGGTATGTTTGAAGGGAAAGCGAGTGTGTTTCAACTGTGGTCAGGAGGGACACATTGCACCGAACTGCTTTAGTCTAAAAAAAGGTGCATGCTTTACCTATGGTTCGAATGATCACATGGCTCGTGATTGCCCTAAGAAGCCAGCGGAAAGTGCAAGTGGCTGAAAAGGAAACAACAACGGTGGTGGTGCATTGACTATCACTGGACCAGCACAATCAAGTCGACCTACTGCGAGGACTTTCAATATGACCGATGCGAGGATCTTTATCTGATCTAAGGATGTGGTGTCAGGTATCATTCTGATTAATGGTATTAATGTTTATACTATTTGATTCAGGTACTACTTGTTCATTTATATCCGATGAATTTGCTCAGAACTTAGATTTGCCTTAAGAAGAATTAGAATTTCCCTTAAGTATAGAGATTGCGAATAGAGAAGTGATTCCTGTTAGATTTGTGTATAAGAAGTGTAGAGTGGTTATAAAAGGTCACGATATGATGGTAGACTTGATACCAATTAGACTTGGTGAGTTTGATGTTATTATGGGAATGGATTGGTTATTCAATTACGGAGCAGTAATTGATTGCCAAAGGAAGTGTGTTAACCTTATGACTCCGTCAAAGGTTGTGTTCTTTGGCAGAAATCACCTCGATAAGCAAGTTGTCTAACGGTGATGCAAGCCAAGAAGTTGTTGAGGCAAGGATGTGTAGGATACTTAGCCTACATCATCGATACACAGAAGAAGAGTGCGAAGCTAGAAGAGATACTGATCATAAGAGATTTTTCGGACGTATTTCCAGACGATTTGCCGAGTCTTCCGCTAGATCGACAAATTGAGTTCGTGATTGACCTACTACCAGGAATGGCCCCGATATCTAAGGCACCATATAGAATGGCCCCGGTAGAGATGAAGGAGTTGATGGTGCAATTGCAAGAATTACTCAACAAGAAGTATATTCAGCCGAGTGTGTCGCCATGGGGAGCACCGGTGTTGTTTGTTAAGAAGAAAGACAGATCGATGCAGCTGTGCATTGACTACTAAGAATTGAATAAGGTCACGATTAAAAACAAGTATCCATTACCTAGAATCGATGATCTGTTCGATCAGTTGAAGGGAGCAAGGTATTTCTCTAAGATAGACTTGAGAAGTGGTTATCATCAGTTGAAGGTGAGGCCGGAGGATGTACCGAAGACAATATTCAGGATTCGGTATGGTCATTACAAGTTTCTGGTTATGTCTTTTGGTTTAACCAATGCACCTGCAGCATTCATGGACTTGATGAACAGGGTGTTTAAACCATTCTTAGACAAATTTGTGGTGGTGTTTATTGATGATATATTGGTATATTCCAAAACCAAGGAGGAACATGTGGAACACTTGAGATTGACATTGGAGACGTTGAGAAAAGAGAAGTTGTACGCTAAGTTCTCAAAATGTGAATTTTTGTTGGAACGTGTACAGTTTCTCGGACACGTTATTGATAAGGACGGAATTTCAGTAGATCCATCAAAGGTTGAAGCTGTAATAAACTGGGATGAGCCAAAGACACCATCAGAAGAAAGAAGTTTCTTAGGATTGGCGGGTTACTATCGGCGTTTTATTCATGACTTTTCCAAGATCGCGACTCCGTTGACAAATTTAACTAGGAAAGCGGTTAAGTTTGTTTAGATAGAGAAGTATGAAGAAAGTTTTCGAGAATTGAAAAAGAGGTTGAGTTCAGCACCTATGTTGTCGTTGCCTGGTGATACAGGAAAGTTTGTGGTGTATAGTGACGCATCACATAAAGGACTAAGCTGTGTGCTTATGCAGAACGGTAGAGTTATTGCGTATGTATCACGTCAGTTGAAAGATTACGAGAAAGGGTATCTGGCTCATGACTTAGAGTTGGCAGCAGTGGTGTTTGCCCTGAAAATTTGGAGACATTATCTTTATGGAGATAGGTGTGAGATATATACCGACCATAAAAGTCTGAAGTATATCTTTACACAAAAAGATTTGAACATGCGACAAAGAAGATGGTTGGAGCTGATCAAAGATTATGATTGCGAGATTTTCTATCATCCCAGAAAGGTAAATGTTGTTGCTGATGCCTTAAGTAGGAAGGGACGGGAGAAGTTAATGATATTAACTGCTCAAGAAAAACTAGTGTCGGAAATGACTAAGATGGAGTTGGAAATTAAATATCCGACAAAATCCGATGAAAAGTTATTCCAGATGGGAAATAGTTTAACGTTGGTGGATAAGGTGAGAAATGCACAACTTCAGGATGAAGACTGCGAAAAGATAAAACAAAAGATATCTGAATGTGAGGAAAAAAAATTCAAAATCGATTCGAAAGGGAGAATTTTGGTTCGGCCAGTATCAGAGGTTAAAGAGGAAATTCTAACTGAAGCTCATAATTCAAGATATTCGATTCACGTTGGGAGTACAAAGATGTACCAAGATCTTAAACATCATTTTTGGTGGCCGAATATGAAGAGGGATGTGGCTGAGTGTGTGGCGAAATGCTTAACGATGTCGAGAAAGTCAAAATTTGAACATCAAAGGCCAAGCGGATTGTTACAACCGTTGGAGATACCAGAATGGAAATCGGAACATATCACAATGGATTTTGTGGTAGGTCTTCCAATGACTCAGCAAGTTTACGACGCCATTTGGGTGATTGTTGATCGATTGACGAAGTCGGCACACTTTTTTCCAATCAAGATTCGGTTTACAGTAGATCAGTTAGAAAAATAGTACGTGAAGGAAATTGTTTCAAGGCACGGTGTACCTGTGTCCATTATATCAAACAGAGATCCACGTTTCACATCTAATTTATGGAAATGATTACAAGAGTGTTTGGGAACATAGTTGAGAATGAGCACAGCGTACCATCCTCAGACCGACGGACAAAGTGAGAGAACCATCCAAACACTAGAGGATATGCTCAGAGCATGTATCATGGATTTCAAGGGAAATTGGGATGACCATCTGCCATTGGTGGAATTTTCCTATAATAATAGTTATCACGCGAGTATTGGCATGCCGCCTTATGAAGCGTTATACGACAGAAAATGAAAAACTCCGTTATGTTGGGACGAGGTAGGTGAACGTCAGCTATTGGGTCCAGAATTGGTACAATAGACTATCGAGATCATCAAGGTTATTCGAGCAAGATTAATAGCAGCACAAGATAGACAGAAGAAATATGCTGATCAACATCGACAAAATCGGGAATTCGATGTCGGTAGTTATGTTTTCCTGAAAGTGTCTCCCTAGAAGGGAAAATTTTGATTTGGCAAGAAGGGGAAATTGAGCCCTAGATTTATAGGACCTTTTGAAGTGCTTCGCCGAGTTGGTGAAGTGGCATACGAGATAGCTTTACCTCCGGAGTTAGAACATATTCATAATATTTTTCATATCTCGATATTGAGGCTATATAAGCCTGATTATAAGCATGTTATAGAATATGAGCCCTTACAGTTTGAGAAAGATTTGTCCTATGAAGAAGTCCCTGTTCAAATTGTTGTGAGAAAAAAGAGCAAATCTTGAGGAATAAAGTGATACCTTACATTAAGGTAATCTGGAGGAACCACAATGCTGAAGAAGCTACGTGGGAACTTGAAAGCGTTATGATGAAGAATTATCCTCAGTTGTTTGCTTGATTTTGTATAGCGATTCTGGGGACAGAATCTTGTTAAAGAGTGAAGAATGTAACGAATAAATTTTTCGAGTTGTGATTACGAGGCGAGAATCCTTTTAAGGAGGAAGGATGTAACGATCGAGAAATTTGAAATTTAATTTAAATATTTATGGAATTAAATAAATATTTTAAATAATTTATTTATTGAGGAAAATAAATAATTGATGAATTGTGGTGAATTAATTTAGTAACTAAATTGATTATTGATAATTAAATTGAGTGTTGATAATTTTATCAGAAGGATTTAATTTAAAGGAAATAATTAAATTAAATCAATTGCCTAATATTTTAGAAAATAATTAAGCTAAATAAATTGTTTAATTTAATGGACATAAATAAATTAAATAAAGTGATGTGTCTAATTTATTAATTAAATTAGATATGTAATTATTTATTAATTATAAGATATAATGATAATAAGAATTTTATTATTATTATAAGTTATTTAAATTAGCTAAACTAAAGTTATTTACATTAACTAAATTAAAAGTGTGACAATTGGAAACTATATAATATAAATAATATGAAAATAATCTAGTGTTGGGAGTTTTTGGTTAGCCAAACAAGGCCTTGTGGCCCTTGGCTTATTCTAACTAACGTGAGCCTTTTTGTGTTTTTACCTGACGTACGTGGGAGAGGCTAGTTATATTGCATATGCGTCTTATTTTTCTCTAAGTCTAGTTATCAGTAAAGGGTTGAGAGAGAGAGCTTGGAAGAAGAGAGAAAAAAACACAAAGAGAATTGCCAAGAGCTTGAGTGTGATCTCTGCGAATTGTTAAGGGTTGAGGAAGGATTCTACCATCTTGCTAGTAGGAAAATAAAGGTATAAACTATTTTTATTTTGACTATTAGTTTGGTGGTGCATATATGTATATTTGATACAATTTGAAAATCACGTGAATTGTGATGTATATATGTTCATATATAATTTCAAAACTCTGTTAATTATCATGTAAACATGTTATTTGTTATCAAATTCATGAGAAATAGGGTTTGAAGAAGAAAATGAAATCACAATGTTTATGTTCATATAAAGTAGCTTAGAAAGTACCAAATTTCTTGTCCAATATGTGATGTAATCTGTATTTTGTTGGTAGATTGGGAAAATATATTAAGAAACGAAAGCGGCGTAGTTTAAATCATGTCTATTGGTTAAGAAACGAATTCGTGGTAGTCGAATTCGTTAAAAGTATAAAAATGGAAGAAATTTGGGAAAAACTATGGTTTTGATTCCTCAAAATGGTGTATATGTAATGTTTTGTATGTAGAAGGGTGTTTAGCATGTGTAGTTATAATATTACAAAGTTTTGGATGTTGAAGTGTGGTGAAATTCTATAAAGTTGGGATTTTTGGCCTATAATAGAGTATTAGTTCGCGTATGTAAAAAGCTGAGTGCAGTGGTGCATGACCTTATTGTAGCTACTAATAGGCGGTTGTCGTGCAGGCATGCAACATTTGGTGCAGGCGTCTTGGCGTCGCTCGGTATGTGATAGCTGATCTAATACTCATGTGCATGGCCATGAATAACCGATCATGATCATGAGACAATGAAGTCTGCCTAATTGCAGGTCATGCGCAATGGACTTGGGTTAGTTTAACATTCGTGTAAAGGATACTAAAACATTAAGTGAATTACAATAACAGATTTTAATGTGTTGTAATGCAAAGTGTAAAGATTTGAAATAATTATTTAAATAAGTTATAAATTGAAACCAAATGTGATGTTTTCAAAGGTTAGAGATGAGCGGTTAGGCTATGTTGTCTCATAACGAGTTTTACTTTCCTAATTATTATCAAAGCACATATTGTTCTAATACATCGATTCAAATGAGATTGTTCTAACTCTTTTGGTTATAGCATTTTGTATGTATATCATGTTTATTCAATTATATATATTTTTGATATCCGATCTTTGACTTTGATAGCCTTGTACAGTTACACATTCTTGTGTTAAACCTTTATTGATGGAAATTGAATAGTGTTCTAAAATTCTAGAAACACTGATAAGTTAGTTCTAAACTAAACTTTCTTTAGTGCAGAAATTCTAAATTCAAACTGAGACGAACAACCCTAATTTAGGGGATTTTTATACGTGTAACGTTTAGATTTTTGTGCACAATACATGGTACAAAGGGATGATCCCCTAAATGCGCTAAAAAGTGCATGCAGTCTAATGACTGTTAAGGTTAAGGTAATAATACCTATCTACCGGAGACATAGTTCGTGGTTTTGAGACCCTCAGACATTGATTTTGAACTTGTGTTCAATTCTTAATTCTCAGAACAAGTTCATTATTTCTAGCATTCATTGTTCATTCTCATGTTGTTATTATTACTACTTCTATATCGGTGAGCAATTGTTTGCTCACTCTTGCATTAATTTCTTGTAGCTAAAGTTGAGAAAGTCGATGTAAAAGTCTACTAGTAAAGGAAAGGGCAAGATGTCCAAATGTTGAAGACATATGAGAAGTTTATTTTAATGAATTATGTTAAAGACTTGTTTTAATATATGATGTATTCCATATGTTGATGTAATAATTTTAAGGTTAGATTACCTAGGATTTATTTTGAGATGATGATGTAACCCTTTAATGAGGAAGATTATTGTTTAAGTTATTTAAATTATGTCTTTATCCTTTATTGATGGGTAGTTAGATGTAAATGTTTTGGATAGTGAACACCAAATCCTGTGGGAATGGAGTACCTGGATTTGGGGGTGTCACAAAAGCCATCTAAGGAAATTCAAACACCGTGAATAATTTACAAGCTGCTTACAGCTGAAAATGTCCATCACGAGAACCGAATCTAGGTTTAGTAGACTGAATCTGTGATCACATGATTCCTAGGCTCACATGATGCAGCAGTTTATATGAACATCAATTAGCAGTTATATATATAAAAGCTACAAATATATATATATATATATATATATATATATATATACATGATCAACCACCACGAAGAACCTCCACGATGGATCGGAAATGTAAATATATAAAAGCTGTAAATATATATATAGAGAGACATGATCAACCACCACGAAGCACCTCCATGGGGGATCAGAAATGTAATTAAAGCAATAAAAGCGATCAACCGGCACGAAATAAACTCCAGACGGGACTAATTGTTAAGAAAGAAGTAAAAACGATCAAGCGCCACTTAAGTAAACTCCAAAGGAGACGGAATGTAAATAAAAGCGATAAAAGGCCACGAAGTAAACTCTGAAATTTGTGAAATGTAAATATATATATATATATATATATATATATATATAAGCAGTAAATGCACAAGATATATATCGATCCAAAGCTCATTTATTATTTTAATTTCATTTATACATATATATATATATATATATATATATATATATATATATATATATATATATATATATATATATAAAAGCGAGAACGCATGCAGAGATATAAAATCCGGGCTCATCGAACAAAGTCCAACAACATTTTATATATTTAAGTATATATATACAAACAAAAATGAAAACCATGGACCGAAGTTCGGGCATACACACACAACACGTCTCTCAATGTGAAGAAGAGTGTCTGCAAAGATGAAGAGAAAGGCTTTATAATGTGTAAGAAGGCTTATAGTGGGCTGCTAAAAAAGACTTCTATGACTTTAACTGGGAACACTCGGCTCCCATCGGTAAAAATATAGATATATGTGAGCTAACAAGTGTTTAAAATGAGAAATCACTCAATATGGGGTGTGTACAGAGCAAATTTGACAAGGCTTCCTCGCCTTTTTTTCTCTTGAATATGGCCACCCCAAGCCCTATATTTATAGAGCTGGGAGCCACAGGTGTACCTATGGTAGCCATGAGATGCACTGCTTGGTGTCCGGGTGTATACTGGCGCAAGTGGGTCCTACTGTCTCAAAGAAATGCGTGCGTGCGCGTGCAACGTGATGTCAACTCGAACTTGCAGAACTTCAATCTGAGAATCCAATTGAGGTGTATAAGACCTATTTCGGACTGCTATTGTCGAGAGCTATGCAATGACATAGGATTAGAGGTTGTACGAAGTCAGGAAGATGGAAGCATGTCCTATCTCTTTAGGCTTCAAATTCTATCAGTTGTGCTACCTTGCGTAGTAGTCACTCGGGATTACAACTCCTTGGTTCTTGTGGGATATTGTTGCATAGAATTTATGTTGATTGTTGTTTGTTGAGACGGTGCCATGTGGGGTTGAGGTGACGATTTGACGACTTTGCCTTTCACCGGGGTTATCTCCGGTTTTGGCTGATAAAGCAGATGTTGCTTAGGGTTATCTCTGAGATTGGACTACTACAAGTGTTGAATGCCCTCAGGGTTGTCTCTGAGGTGTGCATATCGTCCCGAGGTTATCTTCAGGTTTATGAATTGAGTGCCTCGGTGTGAGTCCCGAGGTTGAAGCTGACTGCATGGATTGAAACGAGCATCTCCGGGGTTATCTCCGGAACTACAACTGCACTCATTGGGGTTATCTCCAAGGTTGATATTGTCTTTCCCGGTGTTGTTTCTGGGACTGAGACTGAATATCTCGGGGTTATCTCCGAGACGAATCGGCCTTCTCCGGTGGAATTTCTGGTATTTACACTGATATGCTCGGGGTTATCTCCAAGATTGGGAAATGATACTCCCGGTGTGTTTTTCGGTGGTTGAAACTGAACTTCCGATGGTATTTTTTGGATTAAGCTGAGCTGTCTTCTAGGGTTATCTCTAAAAGAAGGTTCTACACTTCCTTCAATGTTAATAACATGTAGGAAGAAAATTTTGAGTGTCTACAGTACTCACCCGGTACGATGCAAACCTTTCCAGCTCATTGAATTTTATGGCGTACTCTGGTACAAACATATTACCCTACTTTACCTCTAGGAATTGAACCTCCATCTGATTCAAAGAGCTCGTCGGGAAATACATCTCGAAGAACATCTCCTTGAACCTATACCATGTTATTATATCATGTCCTCCTCGAACCTTATTTGCCTGCCACCAACAGCTAGCTTCTGACTTCAGCATAAACGCTGCGAAGGCGGTCTTTTGGTCATCGTTGACCCTCGTAACATCAAACACCTTCTCCATTTCCATAATCAAGGTCTGAGCTTTTACCAGATTCATGGATCCCCTAAACTTTGGCGGTCCTACCGCCTTGAAATCCTTAAATGAGGTAGCTTGAGCTTGAGGCTGATTCGCAAGTGCTCCAGTTAACAGGTTCACCAACTGCTGAACATGACTAGCATTGGCCTCGTTGTTGTTGTTGTTGTTCATGGATCCTTCCTGAGGTTACTGACGTGTGGGGAATCTTCTTGGTGGCATTTTCTGTTTAAGATATACGCTTATTAGATCATTACTCAATTTCTTAAGTATTTAAGACTTAACTTAAACATTTTAAGATTAAAACTTCACACATAACATCTTGAATAAACATTTTTATTTGATTCTAATAACTTTCAAAACATAGAAAGATATCATCACTGCTATTTACATCAACTTTCCTGAACTAATAAGGTTTCAAGATTACATTCTCATCATATCCCATTATTTATATCAACATTTGAGATTTAACATAACATATTATTCTTCCTATCAAGGCCTATTAAGACATTGCACAACCTTACTGTGCTCCTCCTCCATGATATGGAACATCATCCTACGATCTAACATGTACCATGACAATCCCTCGAACTGAATCAAAGAGTAAATGACTCGATCTTGGGCACTATCTATTAATGTATGAAAACATAGTCCATCTCACCCATCTTAGTTTTCTTTTCATGCACCTGTTCTTCGGCTACATCTACATGCTGAGAAGCCTCCTAGTAAGCATCTTTAGCTCCTGTTCGCTTGGCAGACTCCTCTCTCAAATCACCCTTCATCTTCTCAATCTCAGCCAATAGTTGTTCCTTCTGACTCTCTTCCTGAACTAGCTTCCACTCCACATTTCCAAGACGTCCATCAAGATCCTGGACTTCCTCATCTTTCTGATTTATAGCGGTTCGGTGTGACGCCCCCAAAATAGGTATACATCACCCATCTTGACTCGCCAAATATATGGTACAAAATTCAAATACAACTTAATAATACAACTGTCGTGTAAAATACGACAAAACATAAACTGAGAGTTTTAATACGAATATTGTCTTCTAGACAGTATTCAACTTAAATGGAGTCCTCAATACATTTATTATCACACTATTTCATAGAATAATGAGGACTACTAATGCTATCATTTGGACCGTCACTCCGTTCCCCGACTAGTCCCGACTACGTTCTCATTTCCTGAAGAGGACAATGAAAGAAAAAGGGCGAGCTCAACTAGCCCAGTAAGAAATATTATGACTAAGATAATGCAGAATAATTTATCGTTAGCCTTCAACAGTGTTAAACTAATAAAATATAACAAACATCAAGTTTAACTGCAGCGGAACAAGCAATCCATTAAAAGAGTCAAGTAGAGCATAAAATCTACTATCTTCTATGATTTAAAAGGTTTTTCATCACTTTTATCGCTAAGACTCAGCTTAATAAATAATCCACATCATCGAATCACCCTTGTACTACGGCCAAGGATATTCTTTAGTATCACGACCACAAATTATCCATGCACTACGGGCCAAGGATATTCGTGTATTCATCAATGGTCATGATCATGCCAACAACTGTCCATTAATGCACTACGGGCCAATGATAACTTTTATCACATCATTTGTAACATTACGGTCATGATTATACCGAATAATCTTTGGTCATAATCATACCAAGTCCATCTATGTACTACAGGCCACAGATGACTTTCAACATAATATAAACATGAGGATGATGACAATGATATAAGAATTCAATAAAACAAGTTCAAGGATATATTTTTAAAGATTTATGATTTAATTTATCCATAAATCAATAACATCCAAATTTTTAACATGATACTGCTTTGTGGTGTAAAATTCAAGAATAATATTGTACCAAAAATAATTTGGACCGAAAACGAATCAATTTTTATCATGAATAGTACCCTAGGTGAATAGTACTCAAGTGAATAGTACTTCAGGAATAGTAACCCCATGAACAGTACTTCGGTATGAAAAAGTTAAAACTTATCAAGAATGCTCAGAATAATATTTTCATGAAAAGATACTGGATGAAGCGCAAATATCAATGATATTCCACTAATTTCATGGAGTTTAGAGGCCAAAACTTTAACAAAACGAGTATAGAATTCGAAATCTAAAATGAAATAATATTACTTATATACTACAGAGTATGAAAGAAAATATTATTTCAAGCGAATATTGAACAAAAATAACATCCCTTACCTTGAAAAGAAGAGTATTCCAACTGGTATAGTGGGGATATTCTTGAAGAAAACTTTCACTATTTTCTATTTTCTACGCTCAAAGCTTTCTAAAACTCAAAAGAAATACGCTCAAGATTATAGAAGAAGAATTCTCTTATCCTGGTGTGATTTTCAATTCTAACTTAAGCGCCTATTTATAGAAAAATGCTAGAACGCCATAGGAGACTAAATAATAAAATAATATTTTTTTTTCTTTCTACATAACCTACTTTGTTGAAAAAGCCAAGCATGCCATCTTGGAACATTTTTGCAGCCCACATGCTTCAAAACAAATGTGGGTCCCACCCACAATTTTAATAAAAATATTTAATTTCTGAAACTTCAACAATTCATATAAAATAGCCCTTTTATCAAAAAAAATATGAATTTTATGTCAATTCCATATGAAATTGAATTCTCTACAACTTTGTAGCTTTAAGTTTTTCCAAATTCCAAACAGAAAATATCCGAATTCCATAAACGGACAATTTTCAACACCTTAAAATTCATAACAAATCATATGTTAATTTTTAACGGTTCAAAATCTGTGGATATATACTCAACTTATATATGTATAACATATCAAAAAATCACAATGATCCAACGATCGGATTAAAATTATAACTCGCGCAATAGAGCTTTAAGAACACCGATTTGATTTTTTAATACCTCCAATCCGACAAAATACTTATAAAACACGTCAACAATAATTCCTTCATTTATAACCACATAAAATAAATATTTTCCTATCCATCATTTATGTCCACATAAAATAAATATTTCCTTATCATATAAATCAATAATTAATTATTCACAAATAATATTACAGAACCACAATAATGACAACCAGGTCGTTCCTAGGAAAGAGGGGGCTTTCCGATAAGGATTTCTCCTTACTAGCGCGCAATTAGGTGACCAAACCTCTCCTTGACAGAACTTTCTAGATATTGCCAATAATACTATCTAATAATATTATTCAAATAATATGAATTATTGATTTGATAATGGGAAATATTGTGCAGTGACAATTATTGAAACAACAATAATATAAAATATCAACGCAGCAATTATTGAATCAATAAAATAAAATATTGAACAGTAATTACTATAACAATTATTGAGTAGTGCCTTCTCACGTAAGAATCAATAATTCAAAAATAATGTGCAATACCGTGTGTTACTGTGCAACCAAGCGTATTACTATATTTTAACCACCGGGTATTCTAACAGTTAATGGTAAAACTTTCGCCGTTATTTTTATAAAAAAGATGTTTTTTGTCATTTTCTCAATCCGACAATAATTCCGTTGTGGAGTCCACCAATGATTGTGCCGTCGTACGAATATTCCCTGTTAAAAGGAATATTCCCTGACCAATCGAATATAATATAACAACTTGCATACATTGTAAAATTTATAAATATTACCCACAACTATAACATTATATTAAATTCACTACATAATATTCAAAAATGATATATATAGAAAATTTATCTTTATTCATAAAAGTTGGAGTCTTACATTTGGCGTTCATCTGCCAGCTCTTCCAACTCCATGACTCTATTCTGCAGCTCTATATTACAGTCGTATATCTCATCATACATCTCAACTGTGATAGAGATCGGTGGGAACTCTTCAGGATCCTTTCTTTCCTCCTCATCTCTCTTCAGTATCTCTAAAGGATCCTCCTCATCTGACTCTACCTCATCCTCCTGAGAAAACTCAATCTCATGCTCCTGACCCACAACAGTGATCAATGGAGATGGCTCTCTCTGTATCAACTACTCCCAGATAGTATAGATGTCTGGGGGCTCCTCCTATCTAGCTACTCGGGGCTCATCCTCTCTAGGATGACTGGGTCTTCCAACATCCGACATCATGATAACAAAGTTTTAAGTTTTAGTTACTACTCAGTACTATCCGCGGCACATAGGTTATTAACACGTACGCACATAAAGTCTTTTATTATCTTCAATGAATTCCTTAATTCATTTCTTTGAACTCGATAAGAGTTTATCACCATTATGATTTCGACCTCCTATAAGGTTACTTCCTAAGATTTTTACCCACCAAAGGTTCATAACCTACAGCTCTGATACTAACCTGTGACACCCTCAAATCCAAGTACTTCATTCCCACAGGATTTGGTGTTCACTGCCCAAAACATTCATGTCTAACTACCCATATCAAAGGATATAAATAAAGTTCCAAAGCTGTTGGCCTTGAAGGAATCTTAGGGATTCAAAGATGTAAAGACTTCCTTAGTGGAATCCCTGCTTGTTGAAGTAGAAGAGTGGATTATGAGCTTGAGTCTCTGAACCACTTAAAATTCATTATGTCTTTTATATACTGTCATTTACATTAAGAATCTACAACTGCCATAATTGCTATAAATATGATAACTACTTACATCTAAACTAACTCTAGAAAATTGGTCAAAATAACATCTATGAAGGGGAAGCTCGACTTATTCTGTTGTGTCTGAAATAATTCTTAAGTTTGTCATCTGCTAATTACTTAGCAATGTAAACTAAAATGAAAAGATTTTTGAAATCTAAAAGGACCTCTTCAAGCCCCCCTTCTAGATCTATTATGTGCCCTCTAGGAACTAACAATTTGTATCAGAGCAGGTTCTTTTATTAAATTCTAAATGCTAACGCTTTGAGTTTGATCCTAGGCACAAACCATGTTCTAAACTTAGTTTAGTAATAAGTTGCTTGTGATTACTGATGAGCTCACATGTTGGAAATTATGCGTACAGGTAAATGTGCATATTCACCTGAAGCTACTCATATTAGTCCCTGTTCTAAATTAATGTAGCAACAAGATCAATCCGTGTCCAAAGTAAATTAGCATTCTACAGATCAATGAATGGGAAGTCAAAAAGGCCATCAAAAGCAAAGAGTCTGTCATCCTCTTCTAAAAGATGAAAGGCCTATACATGCAAAGAAATATATATCCGGGGAAGAAAAAAAATTTCACTCAATATGTACTTGGCTAATCAATTGGATCTGATCCTTGAGACTCAAGACTATCAATGAACTAAAGCTGCCAAGACTTTCCTATGTTGTCAACTTCAAGACGATGCCTGATTGATCTAAGGTTAAATGGAGCAACAAGTTGTTAGCAATGAATATAAAAATTGCACAAAAATGCCTAACATCATTTTATCAAGACAAATGACTGTCAAGAAATTGACAGTGTAAAGGTACGGTTCCTCATTAACAGGTACATAAACATTATGTTGCATCACCTTATGTACTACAACAATTCTCTATCAAGAGACCATACTCTTCCTGAAAAGGGGAAGAGAGAGAGTACATTAAGGTTGGAGACTTAAATTGTTAACAAAATCTCTCTCCACTCAAAGTTCAGGTTGAAGATAGCATCTTGAAAGAAGTATGAAGTATGTCGTAAGTTAATCTAAATCCTACGAAGCTTAAGTGGATTAACTCTTGCTAAAGGATTGGTATGTATGCAAATATATACAAAACTAATGTTCTTCTTGATAAAATATAGAGTATGATCAACACTAGAGGAGTATCTTAAAGATTCTTAGAAACTGATCATCTCTATGAATCAACCATGTGCAAATAAGCAATAGAGTTGATTCCTACTCTGAGAACATTCAAGATCTGTGAACACAACCAAGCAAAGAGTGAAACAGTCAAAGAAAAAGAATGTCCTATAAAAATACTTATCATTAACACACTCATCATCCTCCATCATAAATGTCATATCTAAATCTGATATATGCATAAATATGATTATTGATGCCAATGTGACATAAATTTAAGAATATAAGGGATTGAGATCTTGAGAAAACTGATCTAGTAGGACCCAAACAATCATGGGTACCAAAAATAGAAACTTACCTAACCTGCAAGTACTTAATCTATCGGACCACACAAGGAATACTAAAGTAGATAACTTCAGTCATAAGGATTCAACCAGCTGCAAGGTCAGCTGCTTAAGAAGAGAAAACACAGCCATAAATCAAAGAAGTCTTCACTCATCTCAATCGTAGAGTTACTACCGATCGTAGAGTTCAAACTTTCTAACCCATCAGAGGTGGATGCTGCAACGGTATCTCAGCCTGAACAAAAAGTCAAAGATTGTTCTTGAAGACTTGCTGAGTCCCCATTAATGAAGAGTCACACAATTATGATCTTCTTATAAAAACAGGATATTCATACCATGACAAAAGAGATCTACTGGTTTTATCCATGGAAAGAATATCATTCCAAAGGGAACATCCAGGAAGTTCATATCAAAGGATCATCAAACTAATGATGAAGAATGCACCACTGAAGAATACCTTCACGAGTGCAAAAGATAGTAAAGCCTAAATGAGAAAGACTATGTTCGTAGTCTTGTCAACAATCGTGGAGTGATCAGTTCTGATGATACCTTCCTATGACGCATTTAGGTTTATTCATTCATGATGATTTTAGCCTGAAGTTGTTGATCAGCCTGAGGAAGTTCTAGATGCAAATGATGAAGATGGTAAAGCTTAGGGAGCAAAATGAAGAAGTGGAATACTTGCAAGAAGATATGAGATAAGATTGAAGGATAGGTCAACCAGGGTATATGTCTGTCAACCACTCCATAAATATCAAGACCACTCTTGTCAAGATCATAGAGACATGAGCTAACGCAAAATAGAAATATGTCAATTAAAGAGTCCCAAAACACTTTGATTGATGAACCAAATAAAGATCAATAGTCAGTAGTAACGTCCCAAAATGTGCTACTAATAACCATATCAACCAAACACTTAAATCGTGGAGTACTTTTAATCAGTCTTAGTTATCATAGTATAAGATCATGGTGACACCATAATTGTCGCCTAAACAAATATCGACACCAAAGAGTTTCTAGAGTTAAAAAGTAAAACTCTCAAGCAGAAAAGACCAATGTGATATCATTGTAGCCACCATTTTATAAGTTCTTCATCTAATAAGCGCCTCAGGGACAAACCTGACCCTTAAACTTGAACTAAGAGGTTGGCCCTTCTTGAGCTTCCTTAACCCAGAAGAAGAACTGAAATAGAATGCATCAAAAAGACTCATACGAAATACATGTAATGAAAATTCCTCAAAAAAAATTAAGCCTCATTGATAAATCATGCAAATTCTAGTTGGAGATTAATGGCGAATCATTCGCTGAAGCATAGTCACAGAAGATGATCGTTGAGCTGACAAAGAAAAAAGTAGAGCTTATAGATATGTCCTCAAGCTACTCTATGCACTGAAGAAGTCAACGGTCAACCAACTTTAGTAATGCTTATTTTCTTGAAAGAAAAATTAAAACTGAAAACTGATCAGTTTATGGGGAGTTATAGTTTCTTATTGGACATTGTGCAACCAATGGATTTTTGACACATCATAACTTTTACAGAATCAGAAGGAACTATCATAAAGACAAATTCATAAACCTCCGAACAATTATCAAAGGCTATCGACTTCCTCTCCCTCCCTTTTTTAAACCCTAAAACTTCTTCAAAGACAAAATCCACTAAACCTCGAGCTACGCCCAAATTGTCTTCAAATAACTCTTGTAAGATTCCTGAGATCGAAAACCCATACACTTTGAATCCTCAAAATGGAAGATTGGCATGTTATAACTGGAATCCAACTCGGTACTAAGAAGTTCGATAGATCAGAAAAGAAGTTGAAGGATATTCTTAAGCTAGTAAAGAATGCTAGGTTTTCAGAATGCTTGGAAGCCAACACTCCAGTCTATATTGAAGTAGTGAAGGAATTCTATTTAAATGCTATGGTATACTCTGGGCTTCTATCCACAAAGGTCAAGGGAGTAAGTCTAAAGATAAGAGCATCAGACATCAACGAATGCCTAGGGTTTCCTGACCAAGGTCTGATGAATTTAAATTTATTAGATAATAATCTAAATTAATTGAATTTGTAATTTAGAGAGTTGTAATATAACATGAGAGGTTATATTGTTGTGTTAATTTAATAATTTAAAGTGGTATATTAAATTATTAAATAAAATTATAATGAAATTATAATTTTGTAATATTTGTTAAAGTGGAATATTTAATTAAAATATAATATGTGTAACTAATTTATTTGATTAATGTTGGATATGGAAATCCAAATACAAAATATGTGATTATAAATTACAAACTAAATGGTTTATTAAAATAAAATTAAAGGAGTTTAAATTAGTTATGACCAAACAAGGCTTAAAATATTAAGTCTTTATTTTAAAGACTTTTTGCCAAACAAAGCCTTATAGTTTTTGGATTTTGGATTTTTAAATTTTTAGATAATATAAATAAAATAAATTAAAATAATAAATAAAATATATTTATAATCTATACGTTATATTTTGGTAACTGATATTAGTTATTATGATTATTAAGGCCATTTCAGTTTTTTAGTTTACGCATACTTGTTATCAGTTTACTTTTGTTTACGTCAATTGTATGTGGTCTAAGACTGAGCCAAAGAAAGAAAAGAAAAGAATTGAGAGGGTGTTGAGAGAGAATTCTTGAGTTTTCCAAAGCAATTTCCAGCGATTTTAGCAAGGATTTCAAGCTAAGTGAAGTTATTTTATCTAAACATTAGTATATATATATATATATATATATATGAGTTTACGACATAACTTATATGTTCCGTGAATTCAATTTTTGTTGAATTGTTGTTATACAACTGAATTGTACGATGATTATATGTGTTGGTTATGTTTGAGTTTGTATGTAAACAAGAATTCGTATGCTAATTACAGTTAAAAAGGAAGAAAAGTAATGACAGTATATATTTTCTCATGTGGCTTGTGTAAGTACCAATTTTAGTGGTCAATTTGTATGGTAAACTGTAAATTAAGTTTTGATTATGCTAGTTCGTTAAGAAACGAAGATAACGTAGTTTAAACAAAGTGATTTGGTATAAAACTGAGATCACAGTGATGATTTTTGTAAAAGATGTCAAAAATGGAGTTTTCATATGAAAATATGGAATTTGAGAAATTAAACTAGTTTAAGTTGTTGTTAAATTGTTCTAATTGGTTGAATATGTTGGCAAACATGTTTGTAATAGTTTTATACCAATTGTATGTGCTAATATTACTATTTGGTGGGTGAAATTCATGTTTGTTGGGCTAAAGTTGACTCTGCTGTTCATCTTGTCTCTGGTTTTATACGTACCTTTGGCTCGATTCTTGTAGGGTGCCAAGGCGAAAAAAATGGCTAGATAGGCAGGCTGTTCTTGTATGATCCAGAGACTTGTGTATGGTGCATCTGCACCATACCCTATTCTGAGATGGTGAGTTCTACTGCTGCTGCAGATCTTGGGTACTCTTATCACTTGGTTTAAGGTTATGTTAATGTGTCAAACATGTAGTAAGAAGGTTAAAACAGAACCGTGATATGTCATTGATAAATTCAAATTTGTAAAAATGATTAGTAAGTTACGAACGCGTTATGTTGTGACTTAGTGTACACAATGAATGTTAAATGAGTATTATGAAGCTTAACACTTGAAATTTCAGATATTTATATAGTAGCAAAAGGCTTGTACTAAATTAACAAGTCTAAATAGAAATGAGTGTTATGTTGGAAATTAAATGTTAGTATATCTAAGAGATATTGTAATACTATGTGTAAGTGAACATGAGTTCTAATATTATAGCTTACGCTCGAGGCAAGTTTTCTAACTCTACACTTTCATTGAGTTAGTTCTATTATTACATTGTGCAACTTTATTCTTATGATTGAGTAAGTTCTTGTATCTAATTTGTTTATGAGGATCCAAGTTTCCAAAACCTTATCTCTTTACATTGAGCATGTTATAACCCTAAGTTTATTGGAATTCTAGTCATTATTGGTTTACTCTAACTTGTTTATAGTTAAACAAGTTTCTTTTGTTCATTCTTTTATAGCAGATGTTTCTTGAACTTTTATTCCTAGTGTTGAATTGTCGTACTTCAATCACTTTGTATAATTTATTATCATGTTGAGCAAGCTTTATTTCCAGCTTGCTATCAATTAGTGTACATTCAGTAATCAAATTTCTAATTTGACAAGATCATAGACCTAGCATATTATTGTTCAAGCAAAGGTTTATCATGTTATTCAATTTATCCAATGCTTATGCTCTCTAGTTATTTTCAAGCATGAGTTTAATATATATAGTCAATTCACCTATGATTCTCAATTGTTCTATGTTGTGTTGTTATTAAACAACTATTGTGTTATTAAGCATTGTTGATTCAACTAGTCCCCTAGTTGATGATCGTTAAACTTTAAATTACCCTTGAAAGCTTATCCAAACCAAACTTTTTTTGGTGCGGACTTGTACTCTAAAACTGAGAAGAACAACCCTATTATAGGGGATACACTATGCATTTAGATGTTTGTGCACAATACATGGAATACGAATAAATTTGATCACCCTAAATCGTGAAGTCCCTCTGATATAAGCTATTAAGGTTAAAGTTGAAAGATTACTTGTAACTGTGGACGTAGTTCGTGGTCTTATTACCCTTGGACAGATTTATTATTTTGATTCTCGTTGTTGATTATCACTGATAGAGTACTATTCAGTATTGATGAGCTATTTATTGGCAGTTATTATTCTTTTGTTGATTCATTATTATATCTAGTGAGCAATTGTTTTCCTCACTCTTGCATAAATATAATCATTGCAGCTAAAGTTGAGAATGTCGACGAACCTACAACTAGCAAAGGAAAGGGAAAAATGTACGAGTGATGAAGACTTGTAATTTCATTTATAGTTGTGATGATAAACTTTTATTTAACGATGTGATGTAATAATTTTATTTCCGCACTTGTATGATGTTTAAAGTTAGACAACCTGGGAAACCTTTTTGATTAATGATGTAACCCTATTTAAAGGGAGGATTTATGATTTAATTTTTAATTATATTTGGGTAGATAGATATGAATGAATGGAAAGTGAACACCAAGTCTTGTGGGAATGAAGTACCTAGATTTAGGGGTGTCACACTTTCTAATTGATTGGTTGTCCAAATGGCTGGAAAAAGCTGAGATGAAAAAGTCTACAGATAAACTCCACAAAGAGGTTTGGCATGGAAGACTCTTGAGCATTATACTAAAGAAGAAACAGAAGAGTAAGATAAGGGATGATGAGGGAGAACCTGTAAATGTTCATAAATTGATGTATCCATAGTTGTTTAAAAATTGGAAGAAAAATCACATGGAGAATAAAAGATTAAAGACATCTGGCAACAACAGCAAGGTCACTGCAATGAAGAGGAAGGCAAGAGTAATGGAAAGCAAGTCATCTCAATCTGATGACTCTTCACCCTTAGTGGCCACTCCAGCAAATCCAAACAAGAAGAAAGCTAAAGTAGTTAAGAAGTATATAGAGGTTCCACCAAGTAGTCTCTCCACTGACAAAAATAGACGTGAATTAGGAAAAGAAAAAGCATCAACTGCTGTACCCCCAAGAAGTAGAAAGAGTAACAGGATACTTCAAAGAAAAAACCAGAAGAAAGAATGTGGCTCTGCACCAAAAGTGATTGATCTAAGTGATAGTGATGAAGATGATGAACTTGAGTCTACACGAGAAGACATTAAAGGCAAAAAGAGGATGATTTCTAACAGCTCCAGCAGAGGAAGAGAAAGGACTGCAAATGCAAATTGACCTAAGTCAGAAGTATATAATAAAGATGAAACAAATGAGTTTTTGAAATATGAAGAGCAGGAAATGATTACGGAGTCAGACAGATCTTAGAGGAGTACTAAAGAAGGAACAAGTGATGAAAATCAGCAAGAAAGATCCACTAATAAGTCAGATGAAATGATCCAGCATGATTCAAGCTCAAAGTCAGAAAATAAAGAGATGGAGACAGAATCCAGTTCTGCAGATCAGAAATCAGCAGACTATCATGTTGTAGACACTCAAAAGTTTCTGCACACCTGTTACTAACATTGTAGGAGGGCATATTTGTCTTTCAGAGATAACCCTGGAAGACAGCTCATATCCATTCTAGATACCACTGGAAGTTCAGTCTCAAACCTAGAACACACACTGGGAGTATCTGTTCCAACCTCGGAGATAACCCCGAGTTTCATCCTTGGAGATAACCCCAAAGAATGTCGTTGCAGTTCTGACGATAACCCCAGAAATGCTTGTTTCAAATTCATGCAATCAACTTCAACCTCGGAACTCCCGTCGAGGCACTCATTCTAAAGACTCGGAGATAACACCGGGAAGACAGGCACACTTAAAGATGACCCTGAGGAATTAAAACACTTGCAGCATTCCAATCTCAGAGATAACCATGAGCAACGTCTGCTTTATCAACCCAAACCAAAGATAACCCCGGTGAGGGGAAAAGTCATCATCTTGCCACCTCAAAACCCACATTGTGTCATCTCAACATCATATACATACATTTCTACACAACAATGTCCCACAAGAGCCAAGGAGTTCCAATCCCGAGTGACAATTATGCAGGGCAACACACTGGATAGAATTTGAAGCTTGAAGACCATGGGCATGGTCCCCTCTTCCTGACTTCGTACAACCTCTAATCCTATGTCATTACATAACTCTCGATAATGGCGATCCAAAAAAGTTCTTGTACACCTCAATCGGATGCTCGGATTGAAGTTTTGCAAGTTCGAGTGGACATTACAGTGCATGAGTGCACGCATTTCTAGCATTGGCGGGACTCGTGAGAGCAGGGGGTACCCGGGCCAATACAGTGCATCTGCGGTGTCATGAGTACACTATGACCACTAGCTCTATAAATATAGAGCTTGGGGTGGCCATTTTAAGAGAGGAAAAGGCGAGGAAGCCTTATCAAATTTGCTCTATACACACCCTATATTGAGTGTTTTCTTATTTTAAACACCTGTTAGCTCACACATAGCTATATTTTTAGCAGCGAGAGCTGAGTGTTCATCCACTTAGAGTCATAGAAGTCTTCTTTGGCAGCCCATTGTAAGCCCTCTTACACATTATAAAGCCTTTCTCTTCATATTTGCACACATTATTCTTCACATTGAGAGTCATGTTATGTGTGTATGCCCAGACTTCGGTCCGTGGTTTTCATTTCTGTCTGTATCTATATACACTTAGTTATGTATATATTTATATATATGGACTAACATTATCGAGTTATGTCTCGATTGAGCCTAGACTTATGTCCGAGCGTTTATTTGCTTATATATATATATATATATATATATATATATATATATATATATATATATATATATATATATGTGATGTTTCTCAATCCCTATTTCGGTTTATCATTTAAATGATTAGTCATATATATATATATATATATATATATATATATATATATATATATACAAAATACAATTGATTTTGAAAAAACTAAGTTTCCACTTTACCTAAAAAATAGATCCGGACCCTCAAAATTTGGGACAAATCTAGACATCCATTAGATACTCTTACTAATACTCTTCACGAATACTCTTACTCTTTACTAAGCGAGAAAAGAGAACCTGATGGGAACCGTAGCATACCAAGCGAGAAAGAGATTCCAGTATAAATAAAGGATAAATCAAGGCCTGGCATCGAATCCTTTTCCTTTTCCTTCGTCATATCAGCGATCCACGTATAAGCTGGTTCCATCGCCAAGCCATGAAGTTTGAGAGGTGGGGGCAGAGGTATTAACAGTCGCGGATATGGCGGAAGTGGAAAAGGCGACGGATATTGTGCCAGCAGTAGTGGGGGAAGGGGTTATGGTGGAAGTGGGGGAAGGGGTTATGGAAGCGGTGATGGTGGAGGCAGAGGAGGTAACTAATACTCTACCCCTTTTTTTCTTTAAATTAATAGTGAATTTCTCCTTCTGAAATTGTAGAGATTTGTGCTTGAATTCTTCTCAATGAGTTCTAAATTCTGGCATTTGTGCTTGAATTCTTCTGAAATTGTAGCGAATTTTTACCTTATATTATAAATTTTACCTGCGCAGTGTTTATTCCCTTTTTTGATTACACGACCAAATTATTACACGAGGGATATTATTACACGGGGAAGCTGATAACTTTTTTGTTTGTTTGTTGGGGTTTACACTAAAAGTACATAAGATCATCGGAACTAATTTTCCCTTTTTAGGAATGAGTAAAAGGTCTCTTTGGTTGATTGATGAGAAAGTAGATAAGAACTCTACTTTTACTGTGTTTATAAATGCATGTTTGGGTTTTTGTGTTTAATTATATATTGTAAGTTGAAACTGATTGTAGAGGTACTTGATGATTAGGACGTAGTTGGAAACAAACTAAATCGAGTTTCTTATGTTAGTTGTTTTGTTCCATGTGACAATGATATAAAAAAAATTCTATGTAGTTATCATTTGAATCTTTATTTAAGCTCATTTTGGAACCGTCAGTAAATTCCCAATTTTGTTAATCTGGAAACTCAAGAAGCCAATTACTGTTGTTTGTTGAAACATTGCATTTGTTTAATTTCAAGCGATTTAATTTCATTCAACTACGTGGTGATAATTTTGGATATGATGCAATAGTTGAAGCTTGAAATGGGTGAGTTTTAACTACCGTTCTTAATTTTTTATTTTCCTTTTAAAAAAAGTTTAAAACTTTAGCAGCATGTTTGATTTGAACCAAAATCCAGTTCGAAACCAATCATGTGAAGTTTCTTGAAAACCATCTCTTAAAAGGACCCTAATATGCTCCCCTCCTCCATAAAGAAAGAACTCTGTCCTCAGCCCCTAGCCCCTTACAGAGACAGGGGATGGATGCTATTGTGTCAGTAGTGTCTACATGTACCAAACGAAGGACCTTCTTAGTTTAACGATGTCATAATGATTTAATAAAAGTCAGTCTTTTAGTTAGAGTATATAAGCGGCTGTTTCTTTTTCTTCTCTTACGATATTTCTAGCACAGAATGGGGATATTATTACACTGCCAAATTATATCTGTTGCTTGCCTAGAATGATGTGTTGTATACTAAATAATAAACTAGCTGGCTAGAATGGGGATATAATTACACGGCCAAATTATAAATTTTATCTGTTGCTTGCCTAGAATGATGTTGCTCGCCTAGAATGGGGATATTATACCCTATGTTGCTTGCCTAGAATGGGGATATTATTCCCTTTTTTGATATGCTATATTCTTTGTGTCTACCCTATATATCTGTATAGATTTCTTCCTCCATCTATCCAAATGCAGTTAATTGTTAGTCCCATGTTCCACCCACCCACCCATAAATGGGTCTTTATTGAAAATTACATAATGGGTCTTTGGATTTGCTTATAACAAATACTACAAAAGTTTGCTTATCTCGAAATTACGTAATGGGTCTTCGAAATACTACGCATGTTTGCTTATCTCGAAATTTTGATCTTAAGAAAATTACCAGTCCTCTTTTGTGAAAGTTTTTTATAATTTTTAATGAATAGATAAATTAGCCATGCTGCCTATTATTGCTTTTGTATTTACAGTAGGATCATGTTTATTTGTTTTCCCCCCCATTGAGTATTAGTGTTGCCGTTACTAATCAGTGCTAATGGTCCAAGTGTATAAAATTTTATTCTTTGTCTTAAACATGCGTTTTTTTCCTTACTCCAAGTACTTGAGGTATGCTATTGTGCTTTTTCACTGCCATTGTGCTTTTATGTGTTCAAGCATCTTTCAAATGAAATTCATTACTTATTTTGTCTATTCTTTTATTGATGTTAAGTTATATTGAGTAAAAAAATCTTCAATGTAAGGATATTTTTTTGTACTCCTAAGTTGTCAAGTGCTTTACACAGTTAGGTTTTATGTAAATTTTTGGCATTATATATTGGTACTTGGTTGCTTCAATACTTGATACATAATGTGCTTACTAAAACACAAAAAAAAATTGTACAAGTGTTTATTGTATTACTTTTGTCAGTGGTATCATCCAAATTTTGTTTCTTAGGAAGTTAGCATTGATTAATGTGTTTGCTATAAAAATTATTGGAATCCAAATTTGTTTGGAGAAATATATATGCTTAATGAACATGACTTCACCCCAGATATATGCTCTAGAACTTTGTAGACATAGAGGTGCTTGGATATTCATTTGGGTTCTCTGTATTCATGTCAACTAATTTATTATAGTATGTTTTATTTTGTATATTGGATACATTTTGAGGAACATAATTTGGTGATTTTAGATGAAGCCAAGCTCCTTATTCTAGATGACCTCTTTTGTGAAAGTTTTTTATATTTTTTAATGAATAGATAAATTAGCCATGCTGCCTATTATTGCTTTTGTATTTAGAGTAGGATCATGTTTATTTGTTTTTACCCCGTTGAGTATTAGTGTTGCCGTAAATAATCAGTGCTAATGGTCCAAGTGTATAAAATTTTATTCTTTGTCTTAAACATGCGTTATTTTTCTTTCTCCAAGGACTTGAGATATGCTATTTTCATCCATTTTTCACTGCCATTGTGCTTTTATGTGTTCAAGCATCTTTCAAATGAAATTTATTACTTATTTTGTCTATTCTTTTATTGATGTTAAGTTATATTTAGTAAAAAAATCTTCAAGCTAAGGATATTTTTATGCTTTATGCATTCCTAAGTTGTTTTTTGTTGGTTTTATTTTTTAAGATATGTTTCTTGCAATATATTTTGTGGTCTCAATCTTTCCATCTGTTTTTTGATTTAATTTTGAGGTATTTCTGTTCGGAATATTCTTAATTTTAAAGTCTTTTGGTATGTAGAATAATGGTGGGTTTAGATTAAGCTACAGTTTTCACTGGCTATTTGAAGAAGAGAGGATTCAATATTGAGCATTGATGTTTGAGAATTTCTGCTGGGTTTAGATTAATTTATGTTTAATATTTTTCTTCGGCTTTTAGAGCTAAATATTTGATTGTCTCTTCATTGTCGTTGACGACCCAATATATATGATATATATATAAGTCATAATTTAGGTATTGCTTTTTTCAAGTAAAATGAGCCCAAATAATGACGCTTAGTTACTGCATCTTCTACTGATTTGCTCAAGACACATGATATGGGGTAAAGATATGTGGCTACTGATTTAGTTTACTGCTCTTGTTTCTCCCTTTTTCTGTTTCTATTTAAATTATACCTAAAACACAATAGTTTGTAAAAATTTTAGATGTGTATATTTTTTTTGAGTCACAACCAATTTTTTTGTTGTTGAAAATATTCAATATTCCGGTCCAGTAAACATGTCCATATAGAAAGGTTGGCTTTAGATTGTTTGTGTGTCAGTGTTGGACTGTTGTATGAGCTCTGTAATTCATTACTATGCTATTAATTATCTGTTAACAAGGTTAGCATGTCTACTGAAACAAGCTCTTATTTGGGTAAAAAGTATCTCAAAGCTAGCTGTATCCAAGACATTCTAAAAACCAAGTTTGAACCTAGCACTTTCAGGAAAAGTGTCTTGAGAATTTTTCTAATACAGTGTTGATCGATTTCGCAATCAATGAATACGTGCAAGTATACACGGTCAACAAGTAATAAAGTGAAAGTAGAGTATCGTTCCCACGAGGAATTATTTAATAAAAATCACAAAGTACTAATTCTTAACCTAACTAATTTTATTTAAACAATCTCAAATCGTGTTTTTTCTAATTAAGAAAACTAAATTAACTAATTAAAACTAAGATTTTAACGAATGAATTCAAATAAATAAAGATTAAGACTTCAATATCCCCAATTATGAACTATAAATCAATTATCCAATTATCCCAATTATTATGCCTCTTTGAATTGTTATGAGGAATTCTCAAATGCCAAAAGTCCTTTTCAAGTGATCAATTGCCTTCTATTTAATCCAGATTAATCTTGCTATATTCTATGCAAAACAATTGAATTAAACTCTTTCCAATCCCAATTCCTTATGTGTTACATGCGTGACAGATATTTCCATTCAATTCACAAACCTAATTATTCATCATGCAAATAACTAAGTCACATGATATCATGCCCGATTCTAACCTAGAATTCCTCTTCCAATTCCTTCTAGAGTAACAAAGTAATTCTTGATCAAATAATTAAGCAATAAGCACAAGACAAGATAAACAACTCACTTTAACATAAATAATTAGAATATAATGAATAACTAATTCATAGCCATAAAAAGTTCAATTGAAATCTCAAAAATAGTTAGTTCATAATTAATGAATTAAAATCAAGAATCCTGTTGAATAGACATCAAAAGATAAAAGTAAGATGAGAGAAGAGAATAGAATCATGTTGTCGACCAAATCGATGCTCCCCTCTTGCTCTTGCTCTTGATCTTGATGGTCTCCAAGTTGCTTCAATCTCCAAAACTAATAAGAACTAGGGTTATTTTCTAATCTAAAGGAATGTTTAATCTAGGCTAAGCTATGTAATCTTTCTGCTAAGCTATGTATTCTTCCTTTATTTTATGCCTTACATCATGTATTTATAGGTTACAAGTCCAATTTTTAGCTTAGGAACAAACCCGATCCTATTTGGAGTCAAAAGGTGTCAAAATTCGCCAAAAGCAGCGTCGAGGCCATCACCAAGCCCTTCCCGGCGCCAAATGGCTGGGCACGGCAACAAACTCAAACTCTGCTCCCAGTATTTTGCTGGCTGGCATAAACTAAAATGGGAGCCCTTGCGGCTGGCCCAAAATCCGACATTTTCTACTCAAGCGTCCTTTGGGAAAATGGCCATAACTTCTTCGTCCGAACTTCAATTTCGATGATTCAAGATGTTCCGAAAGAGGAGAAGTAGATCTACAACTTTCAGTCTTTGAGTTTTTCGAAATAATGTCAGGAGCTATAGTCAAATTGGCTCTGAAGTGATTCTTTGTGTAAATGGCAAGCGAAAACGCGAATCTAGCCACCCCAAACATCGATCCATGTAACTTTTGCCCCAATTCCTATAAAATAACATAAAACATGCATGAATAGACACAAACACATAAAAACATCCTAAAAGACTTAAGAACAACAATAAATTAAGCGAATGTATCCAATTCATGGGTATAAAACTCACTCATCAAATACCCCCAAACTTAAATCTTTGCTTGTCCTCAAGCAAAAACACAAAAATGTTATGCAATGCAATGTAATGTAATGAAACTAATCTATATGCCTCTGAATCCAACGGTAATGCAGAAACAAGTCTATTCAATGAGGCCTTAAAGAAATCAAGTAAACATGATAATACATCATATTAAAACAAATCGGTAATTTCCCAATCGATCATCAAATCTTAGATGTTATCATCCGATATAGTGCGTGTGTGCTCCACAACAATGTTAAGCGATATAAAATCAAATTTAAGACATAATAGATATCTTTGAAGGCATCATACGATTGCAAATTCACAAAATTCACGAACAAGCTATATCAACTAAAGTCGAACATCCACCAAGTTCAAGAGTCCAATATGGGATACTTATGCTTTACTTTTCATTATGGGGCTTTTTGCTCTTTTCCGTTTTATTTTTTTTAACCATAAGCGTGCAATGTCTCATTCCATTAGGCTAATGATTGTCACCCCTTAGCGAGCTTTCGACCAGCGACTCCCGGACCATATAAGACCTTAGGTATTTAGGTTTTAAGATACCCCTTGAGGCGTCTTACTCAAGTAACAAAGGCCCCAAAACAAAACTAGCCATGGTAAATATATATTTTTTCTTTTTTTTTTTTTTTTATAGATGGTTGGTGAGTCGTTTCGCTCCATCTCACGCTTGTGTTTATAGGGAGTGTTTCTCCTCAACCCACCACTGAAGACTCAACATGCTTTTTTTTTTTTTTTTTTAAAGCTTAAATACCCCAAAATTTCCCCCCAAACTTAAGTTTTATCAAAATTTAGCCATCTCACTTTATTCATATCTTTCATTCCTTCACACTAGTATTATACTTAAGAAATCCATTATGTATCAATTTAAACTTAATCGATTAACATATATCATTATTAACGTCTTAACCTTGATTATACCGGTTTCAAGCAGGAAAAGATTGATTCATAACAAGAAATCACATCAAAGCCTTAATATTCAATACTATACTTATCTACTTAATTCCGGTGTCATCATTGGCCAAAATAGACTTTTACTATCTAATAGTTGGAATCATGCAAATATAAACTAAGCAATAACAAACACGATAAACTAACTACTATTTTTGCGATTTTTAAAATTTTTTTTTTTGTTAAACAAAAAAAGCTGAATGCAAAAACTAAATGTAAATAACTTAGAAAACATAACGAACTACAATGTAAATAACTAACTATATGCAATACGACACTAAAATGCCCCCAAACTTAAACTAGACATTGTCCTCAATGGCTCTGATAGAAAAAAATTAAAGCGGAGGACTTCCACGAAAATATAGCAATCTTCCTCCTTGTCAGCTAAGTTTGGAGAATAAGGCTAAGCACATGGAACAAATTGGGCACCACACTTGAATTTGACTTGAATAAACTGTGTAAAACCATGATAGAAGCAATTTTATTAAATCCTAAATAAATGCAAATTCAAACTACTAATATAAAACTTAATAAAATTAAAAATAAAAATTAAACTTGGGTTGCCTCCCGATAAGCGCTTGTTTTATAGTCTCGGCTGACTTCTTCAATTCTCTATCAATTCCCTACGAAAGTTGAGGAACCCTCCATCCATCGGAAATAATATAGCTTTTGGTAGGTTCCCATTTGTAATAGCCATTGTATTAAAGTCACCTAGAATGCTTTCTTGAGATAATATCACATTCAAGAGCGTCCAAAGCATCTAGGTGGTTTCTCCATTAATGTCTGCGAATATATTACGGCATAGAGGCTTGTCGGACACAACAATTTCTTCTTCTATCTTCTCTAGCTCATCGCACCATGGTTTTGAAGGTGTACTTGCTTTTACATCACGAGAGAGTATTATCGGCGACATGACTACCAATCGGACAAGGTTTTGCAAATCTAACTTGGGACTCTTGAATTGTGGAGGAGAAGGCACTTGAGGCATAAATAACATTGGCTCATCATCATTGGGTCTCACAATTAGTTCTTCACAAACCTTGTTGTCATTATCCCCACTTGTCTCCTCTTTTTCATCTCGTGGCTCATCCGGTTTTAGATTTGGCTCGGGCTCACCATCGGGACTCGGAATCCATGTCATAGGGGGCGGTGTATTGAGGACGGTTGTTGTTCAATGCATGTGTTATCTATTCCACTTGATTTTCCAAATTCTTGATCAGCGCCCTTGGCTTTGCAAATTCAGCTCTACTTGATTCATTTTCTTGTCTTGTTCCTCATTCCTTTTTTCAGAAGCTTTAATAAATTTTTCCAAGGCTTCCTCCCAATTTGAATGTTCTTCCTGTTGTAGTGGAGGTGGACACAAGAAATCCTGTGGGTATGTTGGACTTGGAGCATAAAATTGATCTTGATTGTTACTCCATGAAAAATCCGGGTGATACCCCCAATCCTGATGATAGTTGTTGGGATAAACATAATTATTGGGGTAATCACCACTATACTGTACCGGCTCAAAATTGATGGTGCATTGATGACTCATATGATTTCCAGCACAATAATCACAAGTAACCACCATACTTTTTGATATTTGAGCTTCAAAAGCTTCAAACATCCTCGAAAGTGTCTCAATCTGTCTTTGACAATGCGAAAGTTTCTCGAGTCTTTCAATCTCCACTCCCCTTGGTTGAGTCATGTTAGGTGTATGGCCATTGATACACAAAGTCATCCATGGTACACAAAAAAGAGAAATATAGAAAGAGAATTAAAATAAAAATAAAAATGTTTAAATTAAGATTAATTTGATTGAAATTAATATTGGTAAATAATTATTAAATTAATTCCCAATAATGCGCCAAAAACTTGTTGATCGATTTACGCAATGATCAATGACTACGATGCAAGTATATACGATCGATAAGTAATAAAGTGAAAGTAGAGTATCGTTCCCACGAGGAATTATTTAATAAAAATCACCAGTACTAATTCTTAACCAAACTAATTTTATTTAAACAATCTCAAATCGTGTTTTTTCTAATTATGAAAACTAAATTAACTAATTAAAACTAAGATTTTAACGAATGAATTCAAATAAATAAAGATTAAGACTTCAATATCCCCAATTATGAACTATAAATCAATTATCCAATTATCCCAATTATTATGCCTACTAAATTGTTACTTGGGAATTCTCAAATGCCAAAAGTCCTTTTCAAGTGATCAATTGCCTTCTATTTAATCCAGATTAATCTTGCTATATTCTATGCAAAACAATTGAATTAAACTCTTTCCAATCCCAATTCCTTATGTGTTACATGCGCGTGACAGATATTTCCATTCAATTCACAAACCTAATTATTCATCATGCAAATAACTAAGTCACATGATATCATGCCCGATTCTAACCCTAGAATTCCTCTTCCAATTCCTTCAGAGTAACAAAGTAATTCTTGATCAAATAATTAAGCAATAAGCACAAGACAAGATAAACAACTCACTTTAACATAAATAATTAGAATATAATGAATAACTAATTCATAGCCATAAAAAGTTCAATTGAAATCTCAAAAATAGTTAGTTCATAATTAATGAATTAAAATCAAGAATCCTGGTTGAATAGACATCAAAAGATAAAAGTAAGATGAGAGAAGAGAATAGAATCTGTTGTCAGCAAATCTGATGCTCCCCTCTTGCTCTTGCTCTTGATCTTCAATGGTCTCCAAGTTGCTTCAATCTCCAAAACTAATAAGAACTAGGGTTATTTTCTAATCTAAAGGAGTGTTTAATCTAGGCTAAGCTATGTAATCTTTCTGCTAAGCTATGTATTCTTCCTTTATTTTATGCCTTACATCATGTATTTATAGGTTACAAGTCCAATTTTTAGCTTAGGAACAAACCCAATCCTATTTGGAGTCAAAAAGGTGTCAAAATTCGCCCAAAAGCAGCGTCGAGGCCATCACAAGCCCTTCCCGGCCTTGTTGGCTGGCACGGCAACGCTCAAACTCTGCTCCCCGGCCCTTTGCTGACCGGGCATAGGTTTCTAAAATGGGCGCCGCCCGTGATTGGCCCAAAATCGACATTTTCGCTCAGAAGCGTCCTTTGGGAAAATGGCCATAACTTCTTCGTCCGAACTCCGATTTCAATGATTCAAGATTTTCGGAAAGAGGAGAAGTAGATATACAACTTTCATTCTTTGAGTTTTCGAAATAATGTCAGGAGCTATAGTCAAATTGGCTCTGAAGTGACTCTTTATGTAAATGGCAAGCAGAAAGCGCGAATCTAGCCACCCCAAAACATCGATCCATGTAACTTTTGCCCCAATTCCTATAAAATAACATAAAACATGCATGAATAGACACAAACACATAAAAACATCCTAAAAGACTTAAGAACAACAATAAATTAAGCCCGAATGTATCCAATTCATGGGTATAAAACTCACTCATCATACAGCTATAACATAAATGTTTAATGTGAAGAATTTAATGTTTAAAAATTGCTTCAAACACAAAGATAACAAAAACTCGATTGATCAGCCATACAATGATAATTTAGTATAATGAGCTCAAATGTTGTACTTCTTGGCTATTTTCTTCTATATGTTTTCTTGGCTTTTTTCCTTTCTTTGTATTTATGTGTGTTTGTGTGTGTATATGTATATAATTTTATTGTACAACTAAAATTATGAAAATGGAAGTTTCTCAAAAAATTATTTGTGCCCCCTTTTTTGATTTCTTTTTCTGTTTGATATGTTTCTCTAATTTGGTTGATTGACTGTATATTTCTTGAACATTTATGGGAAATCAAAATGGAGTAGTATGAGTCTCTTATAGGCAGTTTGATTAGGGTTCGTTTCTTTAAAACCCTTCCCCTTTTTTCTAATTAGGGGTCTGAAATTTCTATTTCTCAATGTAACCAGTAATTCAGGATGTTTTGGGTTTTGATTGTGTGGTTTTGCATTTATTTTTTGCCAACTGAGGGGTGTTTTTGTTTGGTATATCTAATTTTTTTGGGATTCTTTGGGTCTTGAAAAAGCGAAATATATTGTATCTGTTATTCCTGATATAAGGTAGTTCGTATGAAGTATTGGACAAAAGTGTGTGTATATGAATTGTATACACACACACACACATATGTTCTTATTCAGTTGTGATTGTGTACATGCTTTCCTTCTTATAGAGTTTTTCCCCCCATTTTTAAGTTGTTCTGTATCTAATCTGTGTTGAGTTTTTTGTTCCAGTTGTAAGTTTCCTGATTATGGTAATGTTTGGTTACAAATTATTATTTTGATTATGATAGTATGAAAATTGGGTCCAAATTTTGTAGTGTGTAATATCCTTTTAAATTAAAGTTGAGCTATTACATAAGTACTTGATAAGTTTAATATCTAATACTCCTACATATTAAGTAACCGTACTTATTAGTTGTTATTACTACCTCCCTTTAAAATTACAATTGTACCCTTTATTGAAAATTAACTTCTTCTTTTCATGACACATTTATTCTATTTTAAACAATCATTTAACCTTCTTTTTAAAACAATCAATTCGTAGTTAAATATTGTGAATTATTATTATTTTGAATGTGAAATATTATTTTAGTTGTGATAGATTTAAATATTATTGTAATAAGAATATTCTTTCATCACTGAATTTGATTCGTTTCACACTAATATATTTTTTCAATAGCGAATATGAATCATGAGGTCTCCCTGCCCACGGGACCACCTTCTTATACCATTTTTGGATATGTAAGTTCCTTTTTCAGACATTTTGAAAAATTAATATTCCTTTTTGAAATTTCTAATGTGTCTTTCAATTTGGGACAGGAGGATTATATTTTGCAACGCACGGTAAAATTATTTTCTTCTTTTATAGCAAACGTACAATTTAATAGTTTTTTTTATATACTTTATATATATTTAACCTTCTTTTTTTCTTTCTTTAATAGAGAGAGAATTATCGAAAAAAGAATATTGGCATTGTCATTAGAGAAGAATCTGACTTGAAGATAATGTGTAAGGCAAGATAAGATTATTTTTACTTTTCTTAAGCTCATACTTTATTTTCCAAGACAGAGCATCTTATATTTGTACGCTGTCAGGAAAATCAAAGAAAACATCGAGCAACAAAAAAAGGGAAGGAGTTTCAAAAAGGAAAAGAAAAAGAAAATCAAGCTCCCAATTTGCATGTGGTAAGTATGAAATATTCCAAACATTTATGTTAGTAGTTACAAATATTTGTTACACAAAGCCATTTAAACAAAAGATTTGAACCTAATTTATTAACGACACTATGCCTTCTTATGTTTATAATTATACATCTTTTTAGGGTTTCAATAATAATATCCTTTACGAAAAGGCAATAAACATATTGCATAGCGCTTTCGTGTGAAATACAAAACCAAGTAAACTGAATATATGCACCCTAATCCGAATAAATAGAAAACATTATTTTTTGCTCAAAAAAAACACTACGACCTCTTCTCTTTACACTTAGATATCTATTGTTATTTGTAGGGATCCAATAAAAATATCCTTGACGAAGCTCCAATTCCTCGGCGTAAAAAAAGCGAGAAAGGGATAATGGTGATGTCGTCAATACATATTGCTTTCGACACTTGCGTCGTGAAAGAGAGAAGCAAGCAAAAATAATACAATCTCAACCATATCCATTTCAACCAAGATTTTTCCCTGGTTTGATCCCCAGGCCATCAAAGCAAGCGTGACTTATGAGCGAGATTGTATCGCGATCAAGAATCATTTTATCGACATCCGTCGTTGTTAAAACCTGCGCCATCGGATTCTAATCGAATTCCTCCAGTTTCGATTTTACCACCTCAAGGGTCAACTAACTCAAATTCAATGGGTGCAGAAATCCTCCTTCCACCAAATAATATAGAGCATGTACATGTCTCCCGTAGCATTATATCTTCCATGCCTACATCACCAACTGAAGGGTTAGTTCAATGCAAATTTTTTATAACTATATACCATAAGGAGTGTTACGATATATGTGAACTGTTTGAAACAAGTTCATTTATTTACTAGGTTATTACCAATTATTCTGTCAATCATTGATGAAGCTTGCGTACAAGAGGAGGCATTGCCAACAAATATTTCCCCTCTGCCGCATCCTATTTCAGGAAGACACAACCTCGATAAAATGAATATATAGTGTCCTCACTGCTCAGCATTGCATTGGAAAGACGAAAAGTTATCAAATTCATCTGTTGACCGCCCTTTCTTCGGAACATGTTGTTTGCAAGGAAAGATTCGACTTCCATGACTATGCGCGCCTCTCGAGAAATTCAATCATTATATGATGGTAATGATGATCAGTCAAAGTCCTTTCGAAGTTATACCCGACTGTGCAATGCGTCTAATGCTTTTACGAGCTTAGGTGTACATATGGATGATAGAGTGGTTCCTGGTAGGGGTCCCAATGCATTTACAATCCATGGGGAATTGCGACATCGGACAGGGTTACTACAAACTCCAGCCGGTCAAGATCCAGTATATGCACAGTTGTACATTCACGATGCTGCAGTTGCTTTAGAATATCGTTCTCGAAGAAACCCAAATCTGCGAGAGGATGTCCTAAGAACAATCCAGGATAGTCTTTTGAGATACAACTCATTTTCGGGTAAGTTTAGACATGCAGCTGCAATTTTAAGCAGGGAAGATTTGAACAATCGCGATATCCCAGCATACCTTCATTATAGTGCAGAAAAGACCATCGAACTCATAATTTACCCACGTCGAGGAGGTTCTTCATCATATTACACGGAGATGGTTTCAATTCTGCGATGAGGGATATTATTATACAGTTAAGAGGAGTGACCGGTTGATGCAGATAAATGAATGCCATCAAACTTATTTACCACTACATTACGTATTTGTTGTTTCCGTATGGTGAGCTTGGATGGGAACCAGTTTTAAGCGATGGGATGTCAATCAAGGTAAAGCTTCATCAAAAGACTTACACAATTGCAATATTATGGGTATCGTTTGTTTGAAAGACCTACTGAGTATTCAACTATCTTGAGGGATGGAAGATTATTTCAAGAGTTTATTGTAGATGCATGGGCGGCAACAAAGCAGAACCGATTAACATATTATAGGCTCAACCAACAAAAATTACGATCTGATCTATACCAAGATCTGGTCAAGGTAATTTCTGATGGGTTAGAGGCTAATCAAGTTGGTAAACGAGTAGTTTTGCCTTCTTCTTTTTCTGGGAGTCCAAGGAAAATATTTGAAATCTTCCAAGATTCAATGGCCATAACTCGGTATAACCAACACCCTGATATTTTCTTAACTATGACTGCAAATTAGAATTGGCCCGAGATAAAAGATGCATTGTTACCACATCAAACGTCAATTGACTGCCCAGACTTGGTGGCCCGCGTATTTGAATTGAAGCGACGAGCTTTGATGATGGAAATTGATAAGAAGAAAGTATTTGGTGCAAAGCTGGCACATGTTTTCACGATTGAATTCCAAAAGAGTGGGTTCCGCGACATGCATTTGCTAATATTTGTTCAAGGGTGCGATAAAAATACGAACACGTGAGCAGTAAATCGAATGTGTGTGTAGAATTCCCGATCCAATTTTTGATCCACTTCTATATGAAATAGTTAAAACTTGCATGGTACATGGACCATGTGGTGTTTGAAATCTTAAATCACCATGTATGGAAGATGGTAAATGCACCAAGAGATATCCTAAATGTTGGTCTGGACATGAAGTTGATAATAGAGATGTTGTACCATATAATTCATACCTCTCTAGATTGCCATATAAATGTGGAAGTTTGTGCAAGAGTAAGGTGCGTAAAGTATATCAATAAATACATCTACAAGGGTTACGATCGCACAACTTTGGTATTGGGGGCCGTAGATGAGATTAAGCAGTATATTGACTCAAGGTACATTGGGCCTATAGAGGCGGCATGGCGGATATTTGGATATCCTATGCATCAAGAGTTGCCTCCAATTATACGTTTGGTAGTTCACCTAGAGGGAAAACATCACGTCTGCTATAACCCTTCTGAACCAATAGCTGCAATATTGAACCGAGCAGAGGATCAGCAGACAACTCTAATAGGATTTTTTGCATGCTGCTCTACTAATGATTTAGCTTGAACTCTCACATACCAACAATTTCTAATGCATTTCGTTTGGCAAAAGAGAGAACAGCTCTGGACAGAGAGACAAAGGGGATTTGCAATCAGAAGAATGTATTTTGCCAGTCCAAATGAAGGTGAGAGGTTTTATCTGCGTCTTCTGTTGACGGTTGTAGAGGGACCTCAATATTTTCAATGTTTAAGAACAGTTGATAATGTTGTACACCCCACATATAAGGCTGCATGTATTGCAAAAGGCCATTTGGAAGACGATGAAGAGTGGATTCAATGTCTTAGAGAAGCATCAATAATGAGAAAATGCTCTCAATTAAGAAGGTTGTTTTCTATTATCTTGACACAATGCTCTCCTTTAAATCCAAAAGCGTTGCGGAACCAATTTTCTATGCATATTTGTGATGATTTATCACACAAAATAAGTATAGGTTATGGCATTGATGTTCCTACTAATGCTCAAATTTGTGATTATGGTTTATACCTTATTAATCTTTTGCTTCAAGAGTCGGGGAAGAGCTTATCAGATTACCCACCAATGCCACTGCCATATGCTAATTGGAGAATTATCGTTGGCAATCGACTTATATGGGAACATAGGCAGTTACAACTTGAAGTTGATCAAATAAATGTCCAGTAAAACATTGATCTACTGAATGAGGGTCAGCTTATGGCTTATAATGCAATCATTTCATCTATTTATGAAAATAGAGGAACAACCTTCTTTCTGAGTGGGGGTGCAGGAACTGGAAAGACTTTTCTCTACAATACAATTGCCAAAAAATGTCATTCCTTATGCGATATAGTAATTATAGTAGCATCCTCTGGAATTGCTTCTGGGTTGTTACATGGGGGACGTACTGCACATTCAACATTCTGCATTCAACTTAACGTATTAGAAAATTCAGTTTGTGGATTCACGAAGCAATCATCACACTCGAAATTATTTTGGAAGGCTAGACTAATTATATGGGATGAGGTTCTAATGCAGCATCGTCATTGTGTTGAAGCAGTTAATCGGACCTTACAAGACATTTGTGATAACTCCCAACCATTTGGAGGTGTTACTGTTGTTCTTAGGGGAGATTTTAGGCAGATTCTTCCTGTTATACCTAGAGGTCTTCGTGAGCATATAGTGGCAGCATCACTACGACGTTCTTTGCTTTGGAAAGATATACATGTCTTGACATTACAAGTTAACATGCGCTTGCAAGATGACCAATCGTTATTATTTGATTTCTCGGCTTTTCTTAATGAGGTTTGATTATTTGTATCTTTATTCATATTGATATCTATATATCGTCCTGAATATTTGATAATTTACTAATACTTCATTATTGTGTAGATTGGGTCTAACCCTCAAGAATCTATACAACTTCCAGATTCAATAAAAATAACTCAAAGTGTAGATAATCTTATCTCGACCATCTACCCAGAGCTAGAAGTGCCAAGTAAGGTCACTCCCGAATTCTTAAAACAGTGCACAATTCTATCTGCTAGAAATGATTATGTCAATGATATCAACCTAGCTGCGTTGGCGGTTTTTTCGGGAGAAGTACATGCATACTTTGCTGCTGACAAAATGGTTGAAGATGATGATGTGGATCGGACTATTATGCATCGGTACCCGAATGAATATTTGAACACACTCAATCCCCCTGGACTACCACCGTTCAAATTAGATTTAAAAGAGGGTTGTCCAATAATGCTTCTAAGGAACATTGCACCGAAAGATGGCCTTTGTAATGGTACTAGACTTATCATAGTCAAGTGTGGTGCTTTAGTACTTGAAGCAAAGATTTTATCTGGTGATAAGCATGGCGACTTGGTATTCATTCCATGAATTTCTTTGACTCCTTCTTAAATGCGAGTTGAGTATTAAAATGACAAGAAGACAATTCCCGATGAGGTTTAGCGTATGCAATGACAATGAATAAATCACAGGGCCAGTCTGTCAAATTTGTTGGGGTAGATTTACGTACACCAGTATTTAGTCACGGTCAACTATATGTAGCTCTGTCAAGATGCACAAGTTCTTCCCGCTTATGCATACTTCTTCGTGAATTAACTGACAAGTCCACAACAAATATAAATCTATCACGAAGTTTTGTTATAATTATATATGTTTGAGGCATCATTTCTTATCTCTCCATTGCATTATTGATCTTCTTTACGATAAAAGTCTTGATATGTTTTGAATTGGTGATAAAAGTTTTGAATTAGCCGACAAATCCACAACAAATATTGTCTTTATATATGTGTTAATTGTTGAATAGTTGAATATTTGCATATTGTTATAAATGAGACTGATGCTTGAATAAGTTGTGGCATCGTTGTAGTTGTGGCATATGCTAGCAAGACTCCTGATGGGTATATGTGAGTCCTATAGTCATGTGAAATGGAAGTGGCTAGGACTAACAAGTTTCCCTATAGAAATAGCAAACCCCATAAATTATTGTAGGGTGTAATACAATATTTTTAGTTGATCAATCGAAGCTTAAAAAAACATGAAATCTGATTACTCAAATTACAATACCGTATATTACACATACACCCTCATGTTTTTGAATCCACGTGATACATTCGTCCACTTATTTTACAGATGATGCCTTCGTAGAAGTTACTCATTCTCTAATTTGCAGAAAATTGGTTTACATTTTCTTGTTCTTTTCTGTGTAAGCAAATCTGATAATGTTTCGAGAGTATGATGCCTCCACTGAATAACAATTTCTGCTTTAGCCAACTAAATACATGATTTAGTAATGTATGAACATCAGATAACATATCTTTCATAAAACCATTCAGATAACATACGAGTAAATTTATATATGTGTGTGTATGTGTGAAGAAAAAATTTGAGAAGCTTGATCATCGATGTTAACATAATAAGTTGGTCTATGTTGGCTGAGCTATAATATGCTTATTATATATAACTTATGTTTTAGTTTTACTTGCACATGAATCAATAAATTTGTTCATATATCCTACTCATTACATTTTGTTATCAATTTCTTATTAGTTGATTTAATTTGTTGATAGACCTAAACGATTCATTTCAATTTATGCAGTCTTGGGATGATATTGCTATTGAATGGAAACGTGTCCATTCAACAACAAGTCGAGGGTGGAGAAAAGTTAACAGGGTTATGTGTATTTTATAATTCTTAAATCGTATTCAAGTAATCACGTGTCAATTGTTTCGTTCTTGCGATACTGCTAACATTTTGCTTTCTCTTATAAATAACAGATTTTTGTTACAAACAATATTTGTTGGCCGTGGACATTGCCGATGGATAGCCTTTCTTTTCAAAGATTTATGTACCGAAGACATGGTAGAGCTTGACAGATCTACAAGGTAAATGTTATTATATGTATTTTCGTGTATATATTGAAGGATACTTGGTGTAAGCTGTAAAGAATATATTTGGTGTAAGATGTAAAGTAAAGGGTGGTGCTCAACATGTTATTTCTTTATTTTCTGCATATATGTATTTTTGTTCTTCGTCTTTTGTAAAGTTGGGTAATTATACATGGTTATGATGATTTTGAGTATGGAATGATGTTGTTTTTGGTGGTTTGGATATGTATGGATGATTGTAAGTTTTTTAAACAGGTTTAGAATTTACTGAATATCTATTTTTAAAGGAAACTCTGTCGAAATTTCCTGAAATTAGTATCTACTAGCTTAATAATTTGGTGGTTGGATATGTGTTGATTATTGAATATGTATTAATTTTTGCATGGTATGATGATTTTGGGTATGAAATGATGGGTTTTTTGGTGGTTTGGATATGTATGGATGATTGTAAGTTTTTTAAACAGGTTTAGATTTTTCTGGATATCAATTTTTAAAGGAAACTCTGCCGAAATTTCTTAAAATCAGTAGCGACTAGCTTGCCCAAATTTGCGATGGCCCAAATTTACTTTTTTTTTGCGGTTGGGTCAATTATTTTTGAAGTTCTTATTTTATTTTAATTTTTATTTAATCAGGCAAATGAGCTCCAAACTAATTTGTTGCACATGAACCTTTTAAGCAAGTGGGTATCATTACGCTATTTCAAAACTACAATGCTTTTTACTGTTAATGTATCGGTATTTGGTATTGATAGACACATTTGTATGATGTATTGTGCTTAAAATAGTTTTACTAATTAATCCATGTTCCATCTAAAATTGCAAATTAAATGAAGGGAATCAATAGCATATATGTGAAGAGAAGTGCTTTTAAATGTGCTTGAAGAAAATATGAAGGTCATTGACATTGGGATTGTTTCGAATTTAATAAATGTAGTTAACTGGCCTAGGTCAATTTTGTTGTTGAGCGAATGTGGATGTTGGCTTTAGTTGTTTCCTTAACAAATTCATTTTTTCTTGCCAGTCTCGATTTGTAAATAATGAGTATGTAGATACAATTTGTGGTAAATTCTTGACTTCTTTATTTTTTGGGGTGGGATGTCTATCTTGATTAGAAATTTTCTTATTTACAACAAAATTTTATCAAATATATACTCTTTAAACATTGTAACTCACATTTTTTATTTAGATTCATCTTTAAGTATTAAATAATTACTCGAGTATTAGTAGTGCCGGAGGCACGGGTTTACCCTAGTATATATATATAACTGCTTACTGCTTTTCATATAAACTATCGCATCATGTGAGCCTAGGAATCATGTGATTACAGATTCAGTCTACTGAATCTAGATTCGGTTCCCGTGATGGACATTTTCAGCTATAAGCAGCATGTAAAATATTCACGGTGTTTGAATTTCCTTAGATGGCTTTCATACTTTCATGCCTTCTATATATTATTTTCTCAAAGAGGCTTCGCTTCTCGAAAAATAAAAGCAATCAAGCCGAACACTTAATAATTAAATGGAAGTATGAAAAGGTTTTAATTACTATTGAGCACAGGGTTTGAAAAACCTCTTTTACAAAACTTCACTGCTATATCATGTTTAAAACTGAATTTTTCATATAAATTCAAACCCTTTGTATATAGGTGCGAACGAGGCCTCGCACTACTTCCAAATAACAGCACATTGACCCACACACACACACAAACACACACACAAACACATTCATATAACAGTTTCTTGAAAAGTGGCGATCATCGTGGTAACACCGATGTCGGAGGGTGCCTAACACCTTCCCTCCGCATAATCAAGCCCCCAAACCCAAATGAATCTCGGTTTCACAGACCCGTTTAACAATGTCACATCACTGGGTCAGTGTGCAAACCTTTTCTCGGTTGCATTGGTGCAACCAGTTAAAAACACAAACTAGCGACTCTTACTATCAAATCATCGACATATACATGTCGGACCTTTTTAACTTGTTTTTTCAAACAAATCTCACATAACATGAGAACACCAAAGAACAAGAACAGAAAAGGGACAAATAAAAATCCCGACGTTGACATGTGGCGACTCTGCTGGGGACACCAGTAAGAGGGCTTAAGCTACTACTACAAGCTTTTCAAAACTGTTATATGCTTGTGTGTGAATGTTGCATTTAAATTTTTTGATGAATGTGTATTAATGCATGTTTACTTATTGCACTGCAAAATATATATCTGTGATATTAGTGCTTCGCACATGTCATCATTTTCATAAACGGTGAGACATGTTGTATGTGAATGTATGTTGTTTGGTTCCTCCACCAGGAGGCTATCCTATCGGTGTTTTATTACTGGACTCGTAGGGAGACTAATTCCAACGAGGCTCAGGAAATGCACCACCCAGATTCGCTCCAGTTGAAAGACCAGGTTAACTTTCGGTCAAGTAGATTGCGATGATTTGGGAACCTTCATGCCAAAAAGCCGCGAGAGTAACCTAAGATAGGTCAACCTCTGATAAACCAAACGCGGAGGAAAGTTTCTTCATGCTTTCCATTCTCAATTACTTGTAAAAGCATTTACTTGTAAATATCATTTCATGTCAAATCCATCGTAATGGAAAATATGAAGAAATATGTGCACATGCATATTTGAAATTAGCATGCTATCCTATATTACAAAACAGCTAAGATCTATTTTGCAGGATAATATTCCTAACACGGATATCTCACATAGCATGTAAACATGTACATTATCCCTAAGACTAAACTACATAAGTTTTTTGTAGGGAAACAATTGGGCATGTTACCCGCTTAAAATCCAAAAAGGCCACGAGCCTACAGCCAATCATGTCTTCTTTTGACCAGTCTAATCCCGTTTCTCGAGAAGAATTTGATGGATTAAGTAAACAAATTATAGATTTAGTTGTTCTACTTAAAGAATTGTATCGTTCTACTCAGGGCCCAAAGATGCCTACACATACAGAATCCTCTACACAAGGAGGAATTCAAGGTTTAGATAAAACAAATCTGGAACTTCAGTTGGATACGACCAACAAAGACCCTGAAAACACCCATCTCAAAGGAGATCCAGACAACGGTGATATCAGGAAGAAGGTCCTTTAAATGGAAGAAACCATCTGTTCTCTCAAGGGGATTGGAGCACATGGGAGTGTTTCTTATGCTGACCTTTGCATATTCCCTGGTGTTCATTATCCAGAGAAATTTAAAACCCCTGACTTTAAAAAGTTTAACTAATTAGGTGATCCTTACACACATTTAAAGGTGTTCATTGGAAACTTGGATCTTACACAGAAAATGAGAAGCTCAGAATGTAGCTGTTTCAGAAGAGTCTGACTGGAGAAGCCCATTCATGGTATAATAGATTAGACAACTCAAAGATCCATAGCTGGGAAGAGCTAGCTCACGCCTTCCTTTACAGTCTGACTTCCGGTCTCAGATGGCTCTGGACCCAGGTGTCAGTTACCAAGGTCAAGAAACAGTCCAATGAGTCTTTCAGAGAGTATGCTCAATGGTGGAGGCGCCTTGCTTCTTAAGTTATTCCCTCTATGACAGAATCAAAAATGGTCATGACCTTCATAGACATACAAGAAGCTCCTTTCTATGAGAGAGTCTTAGCTGGTATTGGCAAACCATTTTCTGAAATGATCAAACATGGAGAGATGGCTGAGATGGGGTTGAAGTTAGGAAAGATTCAAGACCTAGCCGCTCTTAAGGCAGTTGCTAAGCACATCTTGTCTGAAACTTATGGAAATCAACCCCAGAGGGTCCATAAAAAGAAAAAGGAGGATGTTTCCTTGATACTACAAGGTCAAAAAGGCAATCAGAGTATGCCTATATAGAGGAGAAACTACTCCCCTTTTCAATCACAGTCTTCAAACCCTCCATTGCCTAAAGGTGGATAAGGAAAGAACCCTCGAATGTTCACACCCTTAGGGTACTCATTCGAGAATATTCTTATTCTTCTGACTACTCAAAAGAAAATCACACATCTTCTTCCACTAGCCAACCCTAATGGGAGGGGTTTCAATGCTATCGGAAGTGTGCTTATTATTCTGGGGCACCTGGACATGATACTCAAGATTGTTGGGCCTTGAAACACCAGATCCAAGATTTAATAGACAACGGTGAGATCATGGTTACCAAGCCAGACCAACCTCATGTGCAAGACAACCCTCTTCCTCGACACATAGAAGAAGATGTCAATATGATTAGTTGGAGCATTGGACAGAGTTCCAATTTTAATGATGAATCATCCCAGACCATCAAAGACGGTGTTGATAGATGGGATTAACCAAAGTTCAAATTTGCTATGGAACAAAAGTTGAAAGCTCTTTGTAAGCAAGTTGAACAATTGGCAGAACTAGTGATCCATCAGCATCAAGTCACATGCCAGTTAGTCAGCCAGGAGCATGCATGTCTCCTCCCTTTTGTTATGAATGATCCATCATCACCTTCAGAAAATGAAGCACTGGAGGATAAGGTTGCAAAAAGAGCAAGTGCTAAAGCCCATTGGGATTTTGCCAATAGAAGGGAATTTACATACCTGGGCCAACCTATGGAGGAGATATTTCAGATGCTAATCAACGAAGGAAGAATCACCTTCCTTCTACCTCCAATTAATCCCCATCCAAGACGGTTCAATTCTGATGGAGTATTTCAATATCATTCATATTCTCGCGATTATAGCATAGAATAATGCTGGGCACTCTGCCACCTTATTGAAAATCTAATTAACAGCGGTGTCCTGCAGTTGACAGACGATGACACTGTGATACTCGAGAGTGGGAATACCTGTCCTACTACGTGGAAGGGGCTAGTAGAAGTTATATCCACTGAGACTGATGAGACTGTCGGGCCATTTCCCATACAAGTTATTCAACTAAAAGCTAGTGATAATCTTTTGAAAGTGGCTGCACCAGAGCCAATTTTCTTACCATTCAGACTATAGTATCCTGTTATCAGCGTACAAAAAGTCCCATAGAATTATGGAGAAGCTGAAGGATACACGTCTCATACTACTGCTACAGTGTCAAAGGAAAATCCATTGTATCTTCCTCAGAGGGTGATGAAGCCTACCATAAAAGCAAAGGGGAAGATTCCCATAGAGAAGATTGAGAAATTCTTCCACACTATGGGCTATAATGAAGCCAAGGTGGTTTTAAGCTTAAGAGAAGCTCCACATCAAATCTCAATACTGGAATTGGTTTTCTCTTCCGAGGATCGCGGGAAGATCTTACTGAAGGTTTTGGAAGAAGCCTACTTACCGAAATCAGTGGATGTGGAAAATTTTCAACATCTGGTTGATCACATTTTTAACAACAATGTGATATCTTTCATTGATGACGACATACCGCCCGAAGGGACCGGTCATTGCAAGCCATTGCACATTACAATTTTGTCCTTCGGGTATATGTTAGCTGGAGTTTTGATAGACGGAGGTTCATCTCTAAATATCTGTCCTTATGACACTTTGGTGAAGATGAACGTCAATCTCAAATGGATCCAAAGTAGCCATACGGTTATCAAAGATTTTGATGGATCCCGACGAAATTTTGTTGGAGATATTGAGATTGGTCCCCATACATTTTGTGTATCTTTTCACATCCTCAAGATAGATTCAGGATACAACTTGCTATTGGGGAGATCATGGATCCACATGGCTGGAGCCGTCCCTTTTACACTTCATCTACAACTTAAATACATTGTCAACAATATCCTAGTCACTGTCAATGTTGAGCCAGAATATCCTGAACAAGGAAACATACCACTCATCAGCTCCAATTCAGAAGTTGAGCCGGCCATTTTTCATACTTTGGAAGTAATCAACACGCAATACCATCCTACTGGAGCGCCACTTCCCGTACCCAAGATTTCTGTCGAAGTGTTGGCAGCTACACAAGAAATGATATCATTGGGTCATCAGCGTAGACAAGGGTTGGGCAAAGATCATCAGGGTATTAAGCACCCAATTCAAGTGCCCAGTCAAATAGGAACATCTCGATTAGGCTATTCTGCTAGCCCCGGTCACAGGAATCCTCATAAGCACAAACAGATTCCTTCAACTTCTGCCATACGACGAGTATCTCCACCTGCAACTCCTAAGCTGATACAGTCTCTGGTAAAGGTGTCAGCCCATGTTATGGCTATACTATTTCCTAAACCAGTACTGGTTAAAGCAAAAGAAGTGCTAATTCCTGATCCCAAAGTGAAAGAGAGGGAACGAAAACGTAAACAAGACATCGCCCTGATGATGTCAGGCATACACAACATTGTCCATGATGAGCATACAAATAGATACACCCTAGACGATGATTGCCCAGATGTTATGGTCATCATTTGGGAGAAGGAGGACGATGACAGCCCCTCCATCATTGCAGTCCATCATGACTTTACCCTTGAAAATTGGAGTAGCACTCCATGCATTGGTTGACAATGGTAAAACGGGCAGAAAATCCATCTGCCCTATAGATAACTTTAACTACTTATTTTTCTATACAGTATTAGAAGTCGTTTTATCAGTACATGCTAACACTTTGTATGATTAAACAGTTTCATATATTAAGTGAAAGCATATTTTGTTTCAGGACTCTGAATTGAGATGTACCGGTACTTACTGATGAGGTGCCTTTTCTCCACAAGGACTGTAACTTTGATGAGAAGTTTGACTTAGACTTGATGGAAGTACAAGAGGACATTGAGATACCTCGGGAGATCAAAGAATAGGTCGAGGATAAACCTAAACCCAACCTTGATCAAACCACTTCTTTCAATCTCGGAACCTTAGAAAACCCTAAGCTAATCCAGATTGGTTCAGACCTCACTCCAAACCAACGGAATGACATGGTTGAGCTACTAACCCAATTCCAGGATGTGTTTGCATGGTCTCATGAAGACATGGTGGGTTTATCCACTGACATTGTCCTTCATCGCCTTCCCATTAAAGAGGGATTTAAGCCACTCAGACAGAAGCTCAGGCGATTGAAACCTGAGTGGAGTTTAAAGGTAAAAGAAGAAATTGTGAAACAATTTCAAGCTGGCATTATCATGGTGTCTACATATCCTGAATGGATATCCAACATAGTTCCCATGCCTAAACTGGGAGGAAAGGTGCTAGTTTGCGTGGATTACCGAGATTTAAACAAAGCTTGTCGTAAAGATAGCTTTCCCATACCCTGTATCCACATTCTCATTGACAATACTGCTCAATACGACATGTACTCCTTTGCTGATTACTTTGCAGGGTACCATCAAATTATGGTCATTGAGGAGGATCGTGAAAAAACTTCTTTCATCACGCTTTGGGGAACCTTTTGTTATAGACGGTTATCATTTCGCCTCATCAATGCTGGAGCAACCTATCAGCGAGCTATGATGGCTCTTTTCCATGATTTAATGCACAAGGAGATAGAGATCTACGTGGATGACATCATTGTCAAGTCCTGAAGGGAGGAAGATCACCTAGACCATCTCAGAAAGCTCTTCAACAGGTTGCGTAAGTACAACTTGAAGTTGAATCTAGCCAAATGCGCATTTGGCATTAAATCAGGCAAGTTGCTAGGATTTCTAGTCAGCCACAAAGGGATTGAGCTGGATCCCACCAAATTTAGGCCATCACTAAAATGCCCATTCCTAAGACAGAGAAGAAAATACGGGAGTTTTTTGGAAGAATCAACTTCATTAGCAGATTCATCTGTCAACTCACAGTAACCCTATGAACCCATATCAAGTTATTAAGGAAGAACTCCTCCATGAAATGGAACGATGAGTTTCAGAAAGCCTTCCTTACAATCAAAGAGCAGTTGGTTAGTGCTCCTATTTTGGTACCTCCCAAGGATGATGTTCCCCTGTTCATATACCTGTCCATTAATGACAATTCCATGGGCTGCATGCTGGGACAAAAAGACGATAGAGGCCAAGAACGAGCTATCTATTACCTCAGCAAAAGATTCAGCATCAGTGAACACAAGTACACCCTGATTGAGAAGACTTGTTGTGCTTTAGCATGGGCTTCCATGAGGTTACAGCAATACCTCCATGGTCACACAACCCATCTCATATCCTGTGTGGATCCTCTCAAGTACGTGTTTAGTAAACCCATGTTAAATTGTCGGTTGTCCAGATAGTAGTTGATCCTACAACAATTTGACATCGTCTACGTGACGCAAAAGTCTATCAAAAGTCAAGGAATTGCGGATCAATTGGCCTCCGTACCTGCAGGGGACTTCAAACCCTTAGAAACATACTTCCCCAATGAAGGGGTAATGGCAGTTCAATAACACCATCAATATGGTACATGCCATACGTGGAAAATGTATTTTGATGGAGCTGTTAACACAGAAGGTTCTGGAGCTGGAGAAGTTCTAGTATCCGGTACGGGGGAGCAGTATCCCATCGCAGTCAAATTGTAGTTTGTCAGCACCAACAACACAGTTGAGTATGAAGGCTGTATCATGGGGATAAAACTTGCCCGTTCAATGGGCATAAGGCAGTTAACTATCTTTGGGGATTCCGAGTTGGTAATCAAACAATCCACGAGAATCTATTAAACCAAAGAACTACCTTTGTTGCCTTACCATCGACAAGTTTTACAGATGGCTTTGGAGTTCGAAGAAATCTCCTTTCTACACATTCCTCGTAATAGGAATGATTTTGCGGATGCACTAGCAACATTGGCCTCCTTGATTAACATACCTGATAAGGAAAACATGCCAATCATCACATTTGCCCTGCAAAAGGCCCTATTCTATGCGAACAATGTTGGAGAAGTATCGGATGAGCTACCTCCCATCGACAACCCTTGGTATCAGCACATCAAGGAGTACTTACAAGATGGATCTACACCCGCTGAGGCGAGCCCAACTAAAAGAAAGCGGATCCATCGACTTGCCATGAAATTCTACGTAAGCAGAGATGCACTCTACAAGAGAGATGCAAGATTAGGTCTCCTCAGATGTCTAGACAAGGACCAAGCTCAGAGGCTCATGGATGATATCTATGGTGGAGTATATGGCCCACACATGAGCGGCCCTCTACTTGTTAATAAGATCCTCAGAATATGGCATTACTGGCTTACGCTTAAAGCTGACTGTGATGATCACGTCAAGAGGTGCTATCAATGCCAAATTTATGGGAATGCTATCCACGCCCCTCCAAGGGAACTCCATAATATGAGTTCACCATGGCCCTTCTCAATGTGGGGAATGGACGTGATTGGGCCCATTGAGCCCAAAACCAGTAATGGACAACGGTTCATATTCACCGTGATCGATTACTTAACCAATCGGGTGGAAGCAGCCTCCTTCCCCAGGGTTACTAAAGAAGTCATCATTAATTTCATCCGAAACAATATCGTTTGTCGTTATAGACAACCAGAGGTCATTGTGTCAGATAATGCTAAGAACCTCAACAACAAAATGATGGAGGAGCTATGCAGTAAATTCCACATCAAACACCTTCACTTCGTCATCTACCATCCAAAGATGAATGGTGCTGTTGAAGCGGCTAATAAAAACATCAAGAAAATCATGCAAAAAATGTCCGTCAACCATAAGGGATGGCCTGACTTGTTGCCTCTGACTTTATTAGCCTACAGAACTTCAATGCGTACTTGCACTGGGGAAAACCCCTACTCATTAATCTATGGGATGGAAGCAGTGCTCCCCATAGAGGTTGAAATGGAATCACCAATTGTCTCTAATAGACGAAAGGTGAACCGCAGCTATCTTCCATAGTCAGTTATATTAGCAAAGGATCGCCTGATCCTACAACAGGAAAGTCTGGCTATGGCATTTTAAACAACATGACTTAGTTATGAAGAAGATCATTGACAACCAAGATCAATCCAAGGAAAAATTTGCTCCTAACTGGGAAGGCCCATTTGTTGTCAAAGAGGTATTGACAGGAGGTGCTCATACTACATGAAATGGACGGCGATGAATTTCCATAACTCATCCACTCGGACACTGTGAAACGGTACTATGTATGAGGTTATCATCAAGCAAACATCCTGGTTTTGGATCATCAGATCACCAGTCATTCTGATTTTCTAACCTTTTTTACATACTCTTCTACCCCTCAGGGAAACATACACTTCAAACCAGCAGCCTGGTTTCACCTCATTTCAAACCTTTCATACAATTTCGGTTATCCCACCAGGGATTAAACTTTTCATACCTGCAGTTTATCTTGAAGACGGGATTAAACTTTTCACACCTGCAGTTTGTCCCAAGCATGGGATCAAACTTTCATTTCCCCGCAGTTCATTCTGTACATGGGATTTAACTTCTTCGGTCATAAATCGTCCTGAGGGGAGAACTACGTCAACCTGATCTCCTTGACACCCAGGAGTACGTAGGCAGCCATTTATGGTTCGAACTACGCAGACCTGATCTCTTCTTCAATAGGAGTACATAGGCAACCATTTATGGTTCGGTCTAACCCCCTACCAGAACAAAAATACTTGTCACACGATACTGGGATCAAATTTTAATTCACCGCATTTCATCGGCTTCAGACCAAAGGGATGCAACTACCTAACCTCGCCTCACAAATAGGAGATTCGGCGACCATCTAAGCTGCAGTTGTGTCTCAAAGAGCAACACCAATCCATAAGAGATGGAACTAACTGGGCTCCTCCTAAATAGGAGTACTGACAACCATCTGTGGTGCGGTCAATCTCAGAGAGGAAAAGCCACACTCCTCTCCACATCTACATATAAAAACCAGTCCCAAGACACCAAAGATGGTAGGGATACACACAGATCAATGATTCATTCTAAAAGATCCTGCGACATCGCAATATCCACACATCAACGATGACTTCATAATACATCAAGATCACAAGCCCTGAAGAAATATGCAAATATCAAGCAAGTATCAAGGCACAACTGAAATGGAAGTAAATCAAAATATATTCCCCTGCCATATATAATACTATTTGATATATACAATAAGTGATGTACATGACAAAATGGCTAAGCTAGTCTGTGCAGGAAAATACAAGTCTATCTACGGATCTGTGTGTATGCGGACTATCAGATCTAACATAGCATCCCTCTTTGAAGAAGGAGGTAACGCTGCAAGCTCCTGCCCAATGGTATCTACACGAGATAGAAGATATGAGGCGAACTATATGGTGGCATGATGCTCATCAATGTTTGCACTCATATCGGCAAGGATGACAGTCGTAAGGGATCTCACCGAAGTACTGTCTATGACGACCACATCCCGGGAAAATAGGGCAGCATCCCGCTCTATAATCAATGCATCTCTGGCTGATCTGGCCTCGTCTCTCTCTAATAGAGCTGCGTCTCTCCCATCAAGAGCTGTTAACATTAAGGATCTAGCATAATCTCTCTCAAAGGTCATCAGATGTAGACTCTGCTCCAAATACTGTGTTGAATGCTGAATCATAGTAGCACTCATAGTGGGAGAATCCATCACAACTGCTGGAAACCCAGTAGTCAAATCCTCCTCGATGGGAATATCAGTCTCCTCCATAGGTTCCCCATCATCGGAATCAATCCCCTGCACTGTGGATACTATCATAGTCAATGTCATCTTTGTCTCCATCCATGCGGAATACTCTACAGAACAACCTGGATGGCTGACGAAAAACTCAACTATCTCATGCTGATCCCAACAGGCATACAACCTAGATCTATCATCTACTGATAAGTGGCGAGAAGCTAAGCGCTGACTCAATGCCCCCTCAAAAGGATGGAAGTCCTGGAACTGGTAAAACTGACACATCACGACCAGTGGCTGGTAAGTAATCATGCCCCTCAAACCAGCTAGAAGAAGATAATCCATGCCCGGAGCATGAGTGATGAAGCTGTAGGGTGAGCTGAGCCCTGTACACAACAATATGTCAAATGGATCTCCAATCCCAGCCAGGAAAATGGACCAAGATGCAGGATTTGTATACTCCGTAGGCTGAAAGGAGTACGACATGGATGTATCATGGGTGAAACAATATCCATGCCGTCTGAAAGTGCAAATAGGTCTCAAGTGTGACATAAACCACACGTACAACATGATCGAGCTGCCTGTGAATACCCCTGCTGTGTAAGTGGTGTAATATGTGGCTGACCTCAGCGTCTCTGCGATGATCATCGGTACAATGGTGTGACCCTCCCTGAGAGCTCTCACTGCCATGATAACTTCAATATCTAACTCATCCATGTACCATGGCATATATATATATATATATGACAATGCACAGAATAGCAGTACATCTACTCTGGCTGAGTGCCAATGATCCTCCGGCATGGTGAAATCCCCGGAATGCCATGTATAACTATCCTCCGAGCCAAATTTGTCAAACAGAAAACGCTGGTATATCACATGGCTGGACGTGATCTCATCTTGCATAACTCTCCGCCTCAGCCCGGTGAGAGTCATAAACTGTCGGCTCATATCGCCGATGGCCATATGCGTGCAAGGTCTGTCCAAAGGCAGCGCCATCAACCGTGCATACTCTTCCAGAGTAGGAGTTAACTCATGGATGCCAAACAAGAAGACCTGTCTCTCTAGTATCTAGTGCTCCAACATGCCCTCCAGGAATCCTGCGGGAACCTAAAAACATCAAGAGGGTCATAGTATCTTTGCAACGGTGATCTCTGATCACCTGTCGTCGATGGTGACATACTATCATACAACGATCGCATACCAGATGCCACCAATACTGGTGGGGTATGATCAATATGGCTAACTATCGAAGAAGACATCTGTACGGGCCATGTCATAAGATCATCAGAGGTCAATGCTGAATATCTCTTGACATAAATACATATGCATAACATAATACATGCATGATAAACAATAGATGGAAATATGATATAGGGAATGGAAAACTATACATACATTCCTAAGTATAACATCATCTAATACATCATCTCTGTACAGTTAAAATACAGGGAAATGGGGCAAAACTGCCCTAAAACTAATAGAGGCCTATCAAAAGATATAGCGAGAATGGGGCGAAGCTACCCAATGTCTAACAGAGGCCTATCAAAAGAAATAACGAGAATATACGTCAGAAGAAGATAATGGTTTCAATGTCTACATCATCAATCCTGTCTACCTGATGTAACTCCTCCTGAGTCACTGGATCTCTATCCACAAGGATGTCAGGCCTATACAAGGGAGGATCTGCACTGGCAAAGCCATATGGGTCACCTGAGGGACCAGCGCCAGAGCTAGAAGGATCAAAAGTATCTACCTCTAAAGAAATGTGCCCGGTCCAACTGCAGGGTCAAACTATCAATCTGTGTCAAATGAGTTGGATCTCGGACACAGGCTAGCCAATCTATCATCATCACGAATCCTGGAACCATATCCCCCATGAACTGAGTTGCGCGGGTCTGGGCTCCAATGGTACGAGGGAACCACCAATGCTGGAATATCTCCTGAGTGCAGGGATCCTCTGATAATGTAAAATCGTCAACACCCAACAATGGGATATCAATGATGGGTGACTACGAAATAGGCCAATAACGCCTGGCAGGAGGCAAGATTGGTATACGAATCTCTTATGTGGTGCTCCTGATAGCACGTTCTCCTAAGTAGAGATCCCATCATCCATCTGTGAAGAGAGGAATCCTACGGGTGGAAATCACATACTCAACTCCAGTCGGGTACCCATCCTCAAAACCAATGGTCAAATGCTCCCCAGAGTAGGGAATCCATGTGATGACATCCGCTGTCAACAACTCCAGTTGTAGGCGGTAATGAGTGAAACCCTCCATAATAGGGACCTCCGCCAGTATGAAATGATGTCATCTCCATCCTCGCGGATAGGTATCTAAGCCTAACACACTCACAGGACGCAAACATGGGAGCCTCTCATAGGCCCAGAATTGTAAATGTAAAGATAAACAATTGCTGTCAGTTAACACTCATAACATGTACATGAGAAAAGACAAGAAAAACACTCACCAGTAGAAATGAGTAAAATCCTAACCAAGCCTCGGTCAAGCCCTGCGAACGCATGCGCATTCCCCTGAGGAAATAGGCAAAGGTGTAAGAACCCCAATCATAATCTCCAATATGGTCCACGTGTCGAGTGGCGCTGATTAAAGCGAAGGACACCGTAGATGATTTATCTACTATGAAACAACCCCTAATGATCATCAGGAACAATCACCGAAGAATGCGATCCCTGACTCTCACATCATCAGGTAAGGGCTCACTTAACAGCCCACTTATAGCATCTACGCTCAAAGGACCCGCACGTACAGTCCTACCTTTGAGCGCCCCATCTGGAACTCCTAGCAAGGATCTAACGGTAGTAGGGGTAATATCCGTCGTACAAGGCATTAGTGCCCCTCCAAAATACATACCTGTGATAAACCGACAATCCATCGGCATAATCATCACCTCAAAATCCAGCAAATGGAGTGACTGAGTCTGGTGAAATCAACGCTCAGACAATGCCCTGAGGTAACCCCAGGGACAATGGAGGGGAAGGATGGAAAAGAAAGTCCCAAATCCCCAGCCATATACAATCGCTCTATAGTCATCATGCAGAGCCTGATACATAGAGTGGATGTTGAACCAGTTCCCTAGAGGCTGTGTTAACCTGGGAACCTACATCAAATGCAGATCAACATCAAAATTTTTTACTCCTCATCAATAGGAAACAAGGAAGATTAAGATCTAACTTTATACCTCGTTTGCATGCAGGTAAACTGAAGGGTGTCGACTCAAATCACCCAAAAGCTCTGGGTTCGCCACCTGAATGTCTGGCAAATTCCTACGGGGAATAGATGCAGCAGGTGCGGAGTCCGTAACCGGAACATCATCCTCCTCGTCCTCAACGTCCGGCACATCAACCTCGACTGGACGTATCACCGCCTCCACCAAACGACGAGGTTGTCTAACAGAATGGGGTCGAGTAACTTCAAAAGCCCTTCTTTGTACACCAGAAGTGGTCCTAGGAGAACTACTCGGCTGATCCGGATCCATATATCTTGACAACAAGTCTCCAAATCACCTCAGAAAGGGTGTTGTAAATTCTTATCTAGAGTTTTTTTTCAAAATGAAGTTTTATGACTACATGTATGCATGCATTATTTTAACATACATCTACAGTAGAGTTAAAAATGCATGACTACCCAATGCCTACATTTTGGAAAAAAAAATTCTTAGTCCTCTTTGTAAATAAGACTATCCAGATGCACATAGGCATGACTAGGTAACCATTCAGTAGCACACCTGCCCACTATCATATACATCCTACATGCATTAATAGATCATAGTAAAAAATTCGTAAGTGTAGTCTAATTACCAGGATTATTTTTCTTTTCTTCCTTTACTCATTTGTCCTCAACTAGGATAAGAAATGATAGTAAAAGGTGCCAATTTGACTGTTTTAAAAGTCAAATTTTTTCACATCATTATGTTCAGCATGGTTTAATACTAACATTTACTATGTTGAATATTTTTTATCAAGTCATTTCAGCATGCATAATCACTACTATGTGTTTAGATACATTTCATGTGATAAGTCAGTTTCCAACGGATAAAAACTGGAAAAGAATACATGCATACGTTACCGGGGCAGTGTAAAACACTTGTACGGTGGCAAAATTTGCAGAAAATTGCCCGAACTCAGCAGATCTGAAAAAGAGCTCTCGGATTTCCTTCGCGGTGTAACTTGAAAATGACTTATAAAAGCAACCTGCAGCCTTTTCATACTCATGGTTGGCCGCAGGTGTATCTGCGGCACCCTTATATGAGTCCCACCCCTCTGGCTCAGTTCGGTTCCAGTTGCAAAGGATGTCTCACAAGCTGAAAAGGTCAAATCAGGAATAAAAACGCTACGCAACTGAGCGGAATAGCCTAGAATCTTGGTTGTCACAAGTTAAATTATTGCTTTATATATCACTCATTGGTATTCGCCTAAATACAAGGTACACTATATGGATGATCTTAGCTTTTTAAAATCATACTCGGCAATTTCTCACACAGGTCTGATGCCGCCAAATACAGGGTTGTAACCCTAAAAGGTTCCCCAGCGGGGCTTACAACGCAGATTTCATTCATTGATAAGGATCCCCGGCGGGGGTTACAACGCATTCTTCGTCCATGAACGAATCCCCGGCAGGGGTTACAACTCATTCTCATCCATTGATGTACATGTCAATGAAGGTCAAGCAGCCTTGACGTTATCTCAGCCGATGGCAAGTAAACCCATCGAAGCATCGAAAACTATTCGATGAGTGGTACCCATATCCATATATCCCCGACGGGGGTTACAACGCATTCTATCTGTTGATACGTATATCAACGAAGGTCAAGCAACCTTGACAGTTTACCTAACAGGGATCTATCCATTGATACACACATCAATGAAGGTCAAGCACCCTTGACAATTTGCCCAACATGGATCTATCTGATGATACACACATCAGCGAAGGTCAGGCAGCCCTGACAATACATACTGTTGGCAGTAACTCCAACAGAACCTTGGTATATATTGGTGACACAAACCAGAGAAGACCATCCTCATCGGAGAGGACCGGTGATGGAATATGTTATATACATCCTCAAACAGATAAAGCTTTATCCCCACAGATCTCTTGCACATGATAGGCACATCTTTAGAGTAAAGTCTGTATCAAGGATTCAAGATTTTAGTGATAACCCCAACGTCAACATCCTGGAATACTTGGATCATACGTCCAAGATATCACTGATTGTCATCCCCGGCAGAATTAACAGGGAATCTGCAATCATCCCATCATGTTGGAAAATAATCCAACAAAACACATGCATCATGCATTTGCATCATGTTGCTTCACATGACATCATGTTTATCTTGTTGCATTTCAAGTGTCTAGGATTCTTTATCGTATCCATGCCTTGCATTGCATGAATATGATAAAGAGGGGCATCTGTAGACACTTGAAATTTTTAGCACAAATGTTACTAACATTGCAGGAGGGCATATTCATCTTTCGGAGATAACCTTGGAAGACAGCTCATATCTATTCCAGATACCACCGGAAGTTCAGTCTCAACCTCAGATCACACACCGGGAGTATCAGTTCTAACCTCGGAGATTACCCCGAGTTTCATCTTTGGAGATAACCCCAAGGAATTTCGTTGCAGTTCAAACGATAACCCCGAAAATGCTTGTTTCAAATGCATGCAATCAGCTTCAACCTCAGAACTCCCGCCGAGGCACTCGATCCAAAGACATGGAGATAACATCCAGAAGACATGCACACTTAAAGATGACCCTAAGGAATTCAAACACTTTCAGCATTCCAATCTCAGAGATAACCCTGAGCAACATATGCTTTATCAACCCAAATCGGAGATAACCTCGGTGAGGGGTAAAGTCATCATCTTGCCACCTCAAACCCCATAATGCGCTGTCTCAATGTCTCATACATACATTTCTACACAACAATATCCCACAAGAGCCAAGGTGTTCCAATCCCGAGTGACTATTACGCAGGGTAGCACACCGGATAAAATTTGAAGCTTGAAGACCATGGGCATGGTCCCCTCTTCCTGACTTCGTACAACCTCTAATCCTATGTCATTGCGTAACTCTTGACAACGACGATCTGAAAAAGGTCTTGTACACCTCAATCGGAGGATCAGATTGATGTTCTGCAAGTTCGAGCAGACATCATAGTTCACGAGTGCATGTACTTCGAGACAGCGGGACCCGTAGAGCCCGGGGCACCCCGGGCAACCGCAAGTGCATCTGTGGCTATCGCAGGTACACCTGCGGCCACCAGCTCTATAAATATAGAGCTATGGGTTGCCATTTTAAGTGAGGAAAAGGTGAGGAAGCTCTGTCAAATTTGCTCTGCACACACCCCATATTGACCGCTTTCTCATTTTAAACACATGTTGGCCCACACATAGCTATATTTTTACCAGCGAGAGCTGAGTGTTCATCCACTTAGAGTCATAGAAGTCTTCTTTGGCAGCCCGCTATAAGCCTTCTTACACATTATAAAGCATTTCTCTTCATCTTTGCACACATTATTCTTCACATTGAGAGTCGTGTTGTGTGTGTACGCCCAGACTTTAGTCTATGGTTTTCATTTCTGTCTATATATATATATATTTTATATAAGTATATACTTATATATATGGACTAACATTATCGAGTTATGCCTCGATTGAGCCTAGACTTATGTCTGGAGCGTTTATTTGCTTATATATATACACAACCGATCCAGTTCGGGAGTCCGGACTGGAGTAAAAGACGGACCAATTTTTTTTTTGCTTTTATGCTTTTTTTTTAAAACTAAAAAAAATTATTATGGAACTGAAAATTTTTCATAATCTGATGGTTTAGGCGTGATTTGGATACCTATACCAAAAAATCTATATACGATACCGCATGCATCGTATAAAAATATTTTGTTATATGTATCCAAATCACACCTAAAACATCTTGTATTATGTAAAAATTCGATTCCATATTTATTTATTTATTTTTTTAGTTGTTTTTAAAAAGCCAAAAAAATAAAAAAAGTTCGCATTTTAAGAAAATGGGAGTCCAGGATAGAACAGGACTATATATATATATATATATATATATATATATATATATATATATATATATATATGAACCATTGTTTGGGACTCTATTTTGATGAGCCTAGATTTTATATCCCAATGCGTTTCTTTGCTTTTATATATATATATCTACATTTCTGTCAGGCCTAGAGTTTACTTTGTGGCCTTTTACTGCTTTATTTACATTCCGTCCCGCCTGGAGTTTACCTCGTGGTGGTTGATCGTTTTTACTGCTTTATTTACATTTAGTCCTGCCTGGAGTTTACTTCGTGGCGGTTGATCATATTTATTGCTTTGTTTACATTTCTGATCCCCCATGGAAGTGCTTCGTGGTGGTTGATCATGTCTCTCTATATATATTTATCGCTTTTATATATTTACATTTACGATCCCCCATGGAGGTGCTTCGTGGTGGTTGATCATGTTTGTATATATATATATATATATATATATATATATATATATATATATATATATATATATATAATTGCTTATCGCTTTTCATATAAAGCTGCAGAATCATGTGATCATAGATTGATTTATTGAATCTAGATTCAGGTTCGTGATGGACATTTTCATTATGTAAGCGACTTTGTAAATTATTCACGGTGTTTGAATTTCCTTAGATGGCTTTCATGCCCATGAGGAGTTCGGCACTGCTATATATTATTTTCTCAAAGAGGCTTCGCTTCTCGAAAAATAAAAGCAATCAAGCCGAACACTTAATAATAAAATGGAAGTATGAAAATGTCTCAATTACTATTGAGCACAGGGTTTGAAAAACCTCTTTTACAAAACTTTAATGCTATATCATGTTAGGTGCGAACGAGGCCTCGTATTACTTCTAAATAATAGCACATTGACCCACACACACACACACATTCATATAACAGTTTCTTCAAAAGTGGCGGTCATCGTGGTAACACGGATGTCGGGGGGTGCCTAACACCTTCCCTCCGCATAATCAAGCCCCCGAACCTAAATGAATCTCGGTTTCACAGACCCGTTTAACAGTGTCACATCTCTGGGTCAATGTACAGACCTTTTCTTGATTGCATTGGTGCAACCAATTAAAAACACCAACTGGCAACTCTTACAGTCAAATCGTCGATATATACATGTCGGACCTTTTTCACTTGTTTTTTGAAATAAATCTCACATAACATGAGAACACCAAAGAACAAGAATAGAAAAGGGACAAATAAAAATCCTGACGTCAACACATGTTCCCTCTCCAGCAAGATTTCACAGAAGATTAGTGGTGGAGTCTTTGATATACTTCAAGATGTGCTACCAAGAAGATGGAAAGCATCGATACAGAAGGATCACTCCTGATGTTCTAATCGAGGAGTCAGAAATAAGAAATAAAGGTGACTACCAGCCTAACACGTTAAAGTGACATCTCTGATGTGGTAGGTGAAATAGTAAACTACAGTGTCAGAAAAGTGAAGAAGGGGATGTCATGTCACATCAGCAGTCTGTACCAAATAACTCAAGATCTGTGAATCAATTCAAATAACTTCCAACGGCTATAGTCCAATAGGAAGCTTATGAAAGGATATTTAACAGCTGAAGCTTGAATGCAGAAGAGAGTTGGTTTTGACAAGTTGTTGACTCTAAGATTTCTACAGAACTAAACGAAATATATTTGGGTGAATAGTAATTGGGTAAATAGTAACCCATGAATAGTAACTCGTGAATAGTACTCCGGCATGAAAAGTGCCCCGAATACTCGAGTGAATAATATTTGAGTGAATAGTAACTGGGTGAATAGTAACTCATGAATAGTATTCCGTCATGAAAAGATCAATAATTATCAAGAAAACTCAGAATAATATTTTGATGAAAAGATACTGGATGAAGCGCAAATATCAAGGATACTCTACTAATTTCATGGAGTATAGAAGCCAAAACTTCAAAAAAATGAGTATAGAATTCAAAATCTGAAACAAAATAATATTACTTACATACTACAGAGTATGGAAGAAAATATTATTTCAAGCAAATATTGAACAAAAATAACATCCCTTGAACGGAAATAATATTCAAACGAATATTTAACGAAGATAATATTCCTACGAATATTGAACGAAGATAATATTCTTTATGAATATTGAACGAAAATAATATTCATACGAATACAAAAAATAATATCTCTTCAGAATATGAAATAAATAATACCCCTTATCTCAGAAGAAGACTGGATACTGGAGTAGTGAAGTAGCAGACTGCTCTTCTTCTTTCTCCCTATAGCTTCTCTCTCTATAACTTCTCTCTCTATAATTGCTCTTATGAGTCTTAGTGAATTGGTGAGAATGAAGGAAGAATGAGCTTCTATTTATAGGAAAACATAGTTTCGATAATTGCACATTTTGGGGATCAAAATATTACAGTATAATACCTTCATCTTTTCCTTTATTTTTAATTTAGTCCTACAAGTATTATCAAACTTGCACCACCTCCCCTAATAGTATATCATGTGAATCAATAGTACAATCATGTGAATCAATAGTTCTATACATGTGAAAATACGAATTATAGTATAGTACCTCCATCTATACCTCCATTTTTAACTTAGTCATGCAAGTATTATCAATCTTGTACCACCTCCCCTAATAGTACATGAATATGAATCAATAGTACACATATGTGAACAAATAGTTATAATCATGTGAATTAATAGCAATTAATTACTCATTTATCCGATTAATTACCCGATTGGTCAGTGTAACTTCCAGACATCAATTATTATCGAAATAAATGTTGATTTCCACTAACACTAATAATCCCAACACAAGGGAACTATCAATTTCATCTTTAATCAACACGAACTTTTTCATCATTAATATTATAACTCACAATATTTAACAAACCGATTCGTTTCAGGAAGAGGGGCTTTCCGATAAGGATTTCTCCTTATTGGCGCGCAATTAGGTGACCAAACCTCTCCTTGACAGAACTTCTAGACATTGTCAATATTGCAAATAATAATATAAATAACTTGTTTGTCTCAATTATTTATTTAATAATAATAAATATTATGCAGATGATATTGTGACAATAATTGAATCAATAATATGAGAGATATGCAACAATTACAGTATCAATAATTGAGTATAACTGAGTGACTTCTTATGTAAGTATCAATAATCGATAATGTGTGCTACTATGCAACCACACATATTACTGTACTTTTACTACCGAGTAGTTTATCAATTTAACGGTAAAACTTTCGCCGTTATTTTTATAAAAAGATAAATACGTCGTTTTCTAACTACAACAATACTTCCGTTGTGGGGTCTACCAATGATTATGCCGTCGTACAAATATTCTCTGTTAAAACGAATATTCCCGACACAACGAATATTTTATATCAACTTGCTTACTTTTCAAAATTTTTCACATATCACCCTTAACTTTAACCTTTTATCAATTTAACCATTTACGAAATAAAATAATTATAAGAATATTGAATACTTTCATTTCATAAAATTCAGGGTCTCACATTATACATGTATCATGGAAAATTAGCCAAGAGCACAAAAGTTGACATAACCATTTTTCAATGCATTATGACCTACTTACATAACCTCCACATGCAATAGAAATCATGTAATCATCAGTAAAACCAAAATCACTATATTTCTATATGAAATTGCAGCAATATTGAATTGAAGCACAAGCTCTTATATTACTACATATGGTAAAACAATATATTTCTATCAGGTTCATGAAATATAAAGCTAAACATTTCAACCTCATATACGCATGCTATCATGATTACAACCATACTCACGTGTCATTTTTCAATTCCATATAAGTACATAAAATGAATGGTGATCAAACATTCATGCAATCCAACCAATCATAATAGAAATTCCAATGAGAAACAAACAATCAAGCAATCAGACCATTAATTTTAGACTACATATCAAAATCCGCTATAATCCTATAATGGAATTTAGTCCATTTCTGAACCGAAAGTCATTATGGGATTATAGTAACACATGGAAAATAGTTAAAATAATTGAAAGAGAAGATAGAATTTGTAATAACCGTGAAATTTAAGTCACTATATATGTATGTACATTATGGATTTTTTTTTTTACCTTGTGTTACATAAGGATTTAATATGTGACAACACATGTGAAGTGGTGCATGGATCAATTAACATATATATATTATAGTTATGGTTACATACAATTATAGATTTCATTAAAATGAAAGCCTTGTGACCTAATTATATATTAGGTAAGACTATTAAATAACCTAAGGGTTATGGTAATACGAAAAAGTTAGTATTTTATATGTATACTAACTTAAGTGGGGAAACTTTGTATTTTAAGTGACTAATAATTCTAAACCTAATTCTTGTAAATCTAATTAGGTTATGAGATAAAATCATATGTGTAAGTAATTAAACTTCATAAGATTGGAAATGAAAGCCCTAAATTATCAAATTGGGTAACATTATTGAAATTGCTAGACTATGTTTATTATCTAGCCCAAATCAATTAAAAGAAAAGCCCAAAGGAAATAAAATACAATCCAATACTTAGCCCACTTGATTAGGGGTATTCTAGACATTTGATTAATCAAAATTGGGCATTTAAAATAAAAGCTAAATGGAGGATATTATGAGGATCCTAAGTGGAATAATTAAGCTAACTTGTCCATTAGTAGACATTATTAAACATAAGGACAATGTTGTTAAGCTCTCATTGGTTGCCACTCCATTATGCACATTTAATCATGTCTAGGTTAATGGAAGTAATAATACAAAGTTTTTACCTAATGGGCAACAAAATAATTGTGGGAGGGTTATTAGTGAATCACCCACCTCATTTTGTTTTCATTCTTCCAACATCTCATTCTCTCTTCATCTTTTTCTTCTATCTTTTACTCCCAAGCTAGCTAACTTCAAAGAGAGAAAAGAGTGAGAGGATTCGGCCATAGGAAGAAAAATATAGGAGTACTAGTTGTTTATGCCCCCTAAGTTTATTAGTTACTTTGGAAAATCAAGGAAGGTAGCAACTAAGTCAAGGTATAATGTACCTTCATCTTCTTCTTTTACTTTGTTTTGCTAGCTTGAGTTTGATGGGGTTGTGTACAACTACTCAAGATACACTAGTTCTACATATCATCATGCATGAAATTAAGTATCTTAAGTGTTGGATCTAAGGCTTAGAGGAAGAAAATTAGCATATGTTCTCCAAGGGTGAAAACTCTTGTTTTTCTTCCACTAAATCTTGTGTAACTCAAGTTGTACAACTTGGAATTGTGATCCGTCGAAGGGGGGGTGCTAGATACATGAGTTACCTAGTAAACCCAAGTGATAGGACACAAATCTAGCATGTTTTGGAACCTTTGAGATTTTTTTTTCAAAAAACAGTCCACTTTATATGCTAAAGCTTTGAAACTCTAAATCAGCTCTTGACTTGTTTTTCATGAGGCTGTTTCGGTCAGTTCCTTGTCTTGTAAAAATCTGGAAAAATATTACAGAGGTACCTTATGAAGTTATCTACGCGTAGGAAAAAGAACGGACACGTTTTGAGTTATATATTGTGCGTAATGACTATTTCCGTAAAGGACTCCATAAATATTATCCTACGAATATCTCACTGTGTATACACTGGAAAATTCCAAAATTGTTACAGTAGCTTCATATATGTTAAGAGAGCATACCTTGAAAATTTCAGAATTTTCTGAGTAAAACTCAATTTATGAAAAATAGAGCAAGATCCGAGTGTTTTGGACACTTTAAAAATAGTAAATCATTTTCTAAAATTCTAGAAAAATTAAAGGATCATTGTTGGTTCATATTATGTTAAAATCCAGAAGCTGAGAATTTTTGGAATCAGTTTGCTATTTTTCCTAAAAATGATTAGGTTGTGAATAAAAGGAAATAAATAGTTAAATGATGTCTTTAATGAGAAAAATATGATTTTTATGCTTGAATGCTCATAATATATTATATCATGACTATCTTAGGGTATTTTGGTAATTTATAATAATAAATATTATTTATGACCTTTTATGGATATTAAATAAGAGGTTAATAAAGGACGAACAATTAGAATAAATTGTTTATTAATTTAATAAATCATTGGAATATTATTATAATATTAATAATATTATAATATGATGTTGTTATGTAAATAAAATATTAGATTAGAGTATTATTATTAAATAATAATATTCGAGATTAAATAAAATATTATTAAATGATTAATAATATTAGTAAGTGAATAAAATATTATTAAATGATTAATAATATTAGTAAAGGGATAAAATATTATTAAATGATTAATAATATTAGTAAGTGAATAAAATATTAGTAAATGATTTAAAGTATTATTAGTGAACCAATAATACTAGAAGGTGAATTAATATTATCTAAGTTAATAATATTATGTGAATTAAAGGTAGTCGTTAATTAATAATAACATTATCTAGACATGATAATGTTTATAAGAACTTATTGTAATGTATAATATCTATGTGATTACATAATCTGATGTTATGCATTGACTAATTGAAAGACTAATTATAGGTCTCTCAAAGGAAGATAATTTAACTGCATAGTGGATAGAAATTAATTTCGTCAAATGTAACCTACGATTGAGGCAAGTTTCTAACTCAACTTGAGTTATTATTTTCAAAGCATGCTAGTGAATAATTATTGATGATTATTCACGTCTTTATTGATTATTGAAATTACGCACTTTGTGCAATCGAATTCAGATTCTGCTCACGCCATTGAACTGTGAATTAAATTAAAGTTCTTCATTTATGAGGCTGTTTATGGGATAGATCTATGCTAATTGTATCAATTTAGATCAAGCATGTCTAAATTTGTTAAATCAAATGGATTTTAAATAAGCATTCTTATTAATTGATATGGTAAGAACTCTTGGTGAGAAATGGACAAATTTGATTAAGGCATGATATCAATGTCGGATTATTAAGTGTTTATGCATAAATCACGGGGGTATGAAAAGGTGATCCTTGAATACCAAAACTTGTTAAAAGGTCCGATTTAAATCTTTGAGCACCTTGGCAAATGTTCATGGTTATTCAAAACCACTCGGTTCATGTTATTCAATTATCGAATATTCAATTGTTGATTATTAATTCATGTTCCTCCACAATCTTATATTATTGTTGAACATTGAAGGCAATATTTCTTTCTAAGTCATGATATATATCCTTTGTCTTTATAAACTTGTGAAGCAAATTAGTTGCTTACTCTTTTTATATCATGACCTCTATTTTCAACTAAGCAGGGATCTAACGTGAAGGACAAAGGCAAGGGCAAGATCCAGGAGTAATTTTAGAATGAATGTTAAATTAGTTATTATCTAATGGAATTTCTTAAGTAACTTTTTGTATTATAAATGGTGTATTTAAAGTTAAGGTTATGGAGACATTGAAACCATATTATGAGACCTTATTATAATGAACAATGTATGTTTATTATTTCGAAATAGTTATAGAATGCTTATGATGATGATAGGATCGTGAGCATTTGAATCGAGGTTAGAGAACACGGATTTTGGGCGCCATGAGGTTGGTATCAAAGCTGTAGGTTATAAACATTAGGAATGCGAAACCTAGGTTATAACCTTAGTAGAAAACTCTTATAGAGTATGTTAGGAGATGGATTATGGAAATTCATCAAGTTTGTGTTGTACTTAATAAAATATTATTTCATTTCATCAATGAATATATTTTATTGTGGTACTGTTGATCGATTTCGCAATCAATGAATACGTGCAAGTATACACGGTCAACAAGTAATAAAGTGAAAGTAGAGTATCGTTCCCACGAGGAATTATTTAATAAAAATCACCAAGTACTAATTCTTAACCAAACTAATTTTATTTAAACAATCTCAAATCGTGTTTTTTCTAATTAAGAAAACTAAATTAACTAATTAAAACTAAGATTTTAACGAATGAATTCAAATAAATAAAGATTAAGACTTCAATATCCCCAATTATGAATTATAAATCAATTATCCAATTATCCCAATTATTATGCCCTCTTGAATTGTTAACAAGAATTCTCAAATGCCAAAAGTCCTTTTTCAAGTGATCAATTGCCTTCTATTTAATCCAGATTAATCTTGCTATATTCCTATGCAAAACAATTGAATTAAACTCGTTACAATCCCAATTCCTTATTTGTTACATGCGGTGAAAAGATATTTCCATTCTATTCACAAACCTAATTATTCATCACGTGCAAATAACTAAGTCACATGATATCATGCCCGATTCTAACCCTAGAATTCCTCTTCCAATTCCTTCTAGAGTAACAAAGTAATTCTTGATCAAATAATTAAGCAATAAGCACAAGACAAGATAAACAACTCACTTTAACATAAATAATTAGAATATAATGAATAACTAATTCATAGCCATAAAAAGTTCAATTGAAATCTCAAAAATAGTTAGTTCATAATTAATGAATTAAAACCAAGAATCCACTGGTTGAATAGACATTAAAAGATAAAAAGTAAGATGAGAGAAGAGAATAGAATCATTGTCGCCAAATCGATGCTCCCTCTTTCTCTTGCTCTTGATCTTCAATGGTCTCCAAGTTGCTTCAATCTCCAAAACTAATAAGAACTAGGGTTATTTTTAATCTAAAGGAGTGTTTTATCTAGGCTAAGCTATGTAATCTCCCCTTATTTTATGTCTTACATCATGTATTTATAGGTTACAAGTCTAATTTTGAGCTTAGGAACAAACCCAATCCTATTTGGAGTCAAAAGGTGTCAAAATTAGCCCAAAACGCGTCCACGCCCGCACCCTTTCCCAGGCCTTGTTTTTGAAATTAGCAACATTGAGTCGCCCCTAGCGCCCCATTTGGCATAGGCCAAAAATGGGCGCTTGCCATTGCCCAAAATCTAACATTTTCTACTCAGGACGTCCTTTGGGAAAATGGCCATAACTTCTTCGTCGAACTCCGATTTTGATGATTCAAGATGTTCAGGAAAGAGGAGAAGTAGATATACAACTTTCATTCTTTGCGTTTTTTGAAATAATGTCGGGAGCTATAGTCAAATTGGCTCTGAAGTGACTCTTTGTGTAAATGGCAAGCAAAAAACGCGAATCTAGCCACCCCAAACATCGATCCATGTAACTTTTGTCCCAAATCCTACAAAACAATATAAAACATGCTTGAATAGACACAAACACATAAAAACATCCTAAAAGACTTAAGAACAACAATAAATTAAGCCCGAATGTATCCAATTCATGTGTATAAAACTCACTCATCAAATACCCCCAAACTTAAATCTTTGCTTGTCCTCAAGCAAAAACACAAAAATATTATGCAATGCAATGTAATGAAACTAATCTATATGCCTCACGAATCCAACGGTAATAGCGAAACAAGTCTATTCAACCTAGGCCTTAGAGAAATCAAGTAAACATGATAATACATCATATTAAAACAAATCGGTAATTTCCCAATCAATCATCAAATCTTAGAATTTATTATCAACGATATAGTGTGTGTGCTCCACAACAATGTTAAGCGATATAAAATCAAATTTAAGACATAATAGATATCTTTGAAGGCATCATACAGTGCAAATTCACAAAATTCACGAACAAGCTATATCCAACTAAAGTCAAACATCCACCAAGTTCAAGAGTCCAATCTGGGATACTTATGCTTTACTTTTCACTACGGGGCTTTTTGCTCTTTTTCCCGTTTTATTTTTTTTTTAACCATAAGCGTGCAATGTCTCATTCCATTAGCTAACAATGTGTCACCCCTTAGCGAGCTTTCGACCAACGACTCCCGGACCACATAAAACCTTAGGGTGCTAGGTTTTAAGATACCCCCTTCTAAGCATCTTTACTCAAGTAACAAAGGCCCCGAAACAAAACTAGCCACGGTAATTTTTTTTTTTTTTTTTATAGATGGTTGGTGATTGCGTTTACGCTCCATCTCACGCTTGTGTTTATGGGGAGTGTTTCTCCTCCCACCACAAGACAAGAACAACATTTTTTTTTTTTTTAAGCTTATATACCCCAAAATTTCCCCCAAACTTAAGTTTTTATCAAAATTTAGCCATCTCCGCCTATTCATGTCTTTCATTCCTTCACACTAGTATTATACTTAAGAAATCCATTATATATCAATTTAAACTTAATCGATTAACATAGTCACATTATTAACGTCTTAACCTTGATTATACCGGTTTCAAACAGGAAAAGATTCAATTCATAACAAGAAATCACATCAAAGCTTTGAATATTCAATACTATACTTATCTACTTAACTCCGGTCTCATCATTGGCCAAAATAGACTTTTACTATCTAATGAGTTGAAATCATGCAAATATAAACTAACTGCAACAAACATAGTAAACTAACTACTATTTTTGCGATTTTTAATTTTTTTTTTTTAAACAAAAAAAAAACAAAAAACGAATGCAACAACTAAATGTAAATAACCCGAAAACATAACGAACTACAATGTAAATAACTAACTATATGCAATACGACACTAAAATGCCCCCAAACTTAAACTAGACATTGTCCTCAATGACTGAAATAGAAAAAATTAAAGCAGAGGACTTCCCTGAAAATATAGCAATCTTCCTCCTTGCCCGCTAAGTTTGGAGAATAGGCTAAGCACATGGAACAAATTGGGCACCACACTTGAATTTGACTTGAATAACCTGTAAAACCATGATAGAAGCAATTTTATTAAATCCTAAATAAATGCAAATTCAAAACTACTAATATAAAACTTAATAAAAACTAAAAATTAAAATTAAACTTGGGTTGCTTCCCGATAAGCGCTTGTTTTATAGTCTCAACTGACTTCTTCAATTTCTATCCAATTCCCCTCACGAAAGTTGAGGAACCCTCCATCCATCGGAAATAATATAGCTTTTGGTAGGTTCCCATTTGTAATAACCATTGTATTAAAGTCACCTAGAATGCTTTCTTGAGATAAGATCACATTCAAGAGCGTCCAAAGCATCTAGGTGGTTTCTCCATTGTGTGTCTGCGAATATATTACGGCATAGAGGCATCGGACACAACAATTTCTTCTTCTATCTTCTCTAGCTCAGCCGGACCATGGTTTGAAGGTGTACTTGCTTTTACATCACAGAGAGTATTGCCGGCGACATGACTACTAATCGGACAAGAGTTTTGCAAATCTAATGGGACTCTTGAGCTGTGGAGGAGAAGGCACTTGAGGCATAAATAACATTGGCTCATCATCATTGGTTCTCACAATTAGTTCTTCACCAACCTTGTTGTCATTATCCCCACTTGTCTCCTCTTTTTCATCTAAGTGGCTCATCCGGTTGTAGATTTGGCTCGGGCTCACCATCGGCCCTCGGAATCCATGTCATAGGGCCGGTGTATTGAGGGACGGTTGTTCAACGCATGTGCTATATCATTCCACTTGATTTTTCAAATTCTTGATCAACGCCCTTGGCTTTGCAAATTCACTCTACTTGATTCATTTTCTTGTCTTGTTCCTCATTCCTTTTTGAAGCTTTAATAAATTTTTCCAAGGCTTCCTCCCATTTTTGAATGTTCTTCTGTTGTAGTGGAGGTGGACACAAGAAATCCACGTGGGTATGTTGGACTTGGAGCATAAAATTGATCTTGATTGTTACTCCATGAAAAATCGGGTGATACCCCAATCGATGATAGTTGTTGGGATAGACATAATTATTGGGGTAATCACCATTATCTCGCATCTCAAACTCGAAGCGATGGTGCATTGATGACTCATATGATTTCGGCACAATAATCACAAGTAACCACCATACTTTGATGATTATTGAGCTTCAAAAGCTTCAAACATCCTCGAAAGTGTCTCAATCTGTCTGCGACAATGCGAGAAAGTTTCTCGAGTCTTTCAATCTCCACTCCCCTTGGTTGAGTCATGTGTTGGTGTGTATGGCCATTGATACACAAAGTCATCCATGGTACACGAAAAGAGAGAAATATAAAAAGAGAATTAAAAATAAAAATAAAAATGTTTAAATTAAGACTAATTTGATTGAAATTAATATTGGTAAATAATTATTAAATTAATTCCCAGGCAACGGCGCCAAAAACTTGTTGATCGATTTCGCAATCAATGAATACGTGCAAGTATACACGATTCAACAAGTAATAAAGTGAAAGTAGAGTATCGTTCCCACGAGGAATTATTTAATAAAAATCACCAAGTACTAATTCTTAACCAAACTAATTTTATTTAAACAATCTCAAATCGTGTTTTTTCTAATTAAGAAAACTAAATTAACTAATTAAAACTAAGATTTTAACGAATGAATTCAAATAAATAAAGATTAAGACTTCAATATCCCCAATTATGAATTATAAATCAATTATCCAATTATCCCAATTATTATGCCTCTTTGAAATGTTAACAAGAATTCTCAAATGCCAAAAGTCCTTTTCCAAGTGATCAATTGCCTTCTATTTAATCCAGATTAATCTTGCTATATTCCTATGCAAAACAATTGAATTAAACTCGTTACAATCCCAATTCCTTATGTATTTACATGCGGTGAAAAGATATTTCCATTCTATTCACAAACCTAATTATTCCTTTGTGCAAATAACTAAGTCACATGATATCATGCCCGATTCTAACCCTAGAATTCCTCTTCCAATTCCTTCTAGAGTAACAAAGTAATTCTTGATCAAATAATTAAGCAATAAGCACAAGACAAGATAAACAACTCACTTTAACATAAATAATTAGAATATAATGAATAACTAATTCATAGCCATAAAAAGTTCAATTGAAATCTCAAAAATAGTTAGTTCATAATTAATGAATTAAAACCAAGAATCCTGGCTGAATAGACATCAAAAGATAAAAGTAAGATGAGAGAAGAGAATAGAATCATTGTCAAAGCAAATCGATGCTCCCTCTTGCTCTTGCTCTTGATCTTCAATGGTCTCCAAGTTGCTTCAATCTCCAAAACTAATAAGAACTAGGGTTATTTTTTAATCTAAAGGAGTGTTTTATCTAGGCTAAGCTATGTAATCTCCCCTTATTTTATGTCTTACATCATGTATTTATAGGTTACAAGTCTAATTTTGAGCTTAGGAACAAACCCAATCCTATTTGGAGTCAAAATGTGTCAAAATAGCTTAAAACGCATCCACGCCGCACCAAACCCTTCCCCATTGACCTCAAACAACTGGCAACGGCAAGATCGAGTTCCCCTTCTAGCGCCCGTGGCCATTTGAGCATAGGCAAAAAAATGGGCGCCCATTGTCGGCCCAAAATCTAACATTTTCTACTCGAGCGTCCTTTGGGAAAATGGCCATAACTTCTTCGTCCGAACTCCGATTTTGATGATTCAAGATGTTCCGGAAAGAGAAGAAGTAGATATACAACTTTCATTCTTTACGTTTTCGAAATAATGTCAGGAGCTATAGTCAAATTGGCTCTGAAGTGACTCTTTGTGTAAATGGCAATAGAAAACGCGAATCTAGCAACCCCAAACATCGATCCATGTAACTTTTGTCCCAAATCCTACAAAACAATATAAAACATGCTTGAATAGACACAAACACATAAAAACATCCTAAAAGACTTAAGAACAACAATAAATTAAGCCCGAATGTATCCAATTCATGGGTATAAAACTCACTCATCAGGTACTGATGTTGATTTTATTTATGGTGTTTGTAGGATGTCTAACGAGCGTCAAGGTAGTTACTCAGTTGATCAGGAACCCATTGAGCATGAGGTCGTCCAAGATGTCCCTCATGGTCCTCCGGTAGGGGACTTGTTGAGGAGAATCAGTCAATTAGATGGCAGAGTGGAGGAATTAGAAGTAGAAAACCACACCCTCCAATTTACTGAAGAACAATACAAGGATGAGGCTCATCAAGCCCAGATGGAGAAAGTCGAACAGAAGGAAAAATTGGATGAGTCCCGGTTGCAAGTTGAGATCTTTGAGGTGCTGACTAGAGAATGAAAAGGCAAAGTTTGGAGAGTGAGCATAAAGCATTTGGAGATCTTGGTGTGTTTGATGTAGAAATTGCCGATAAAGATGCGGGTGGAAGAGGCACTCCATGAGTCGGATGATTTGGTGGGAAAATTAAAGATCGAAGCTACAGCCATAAGGGTCGGAGTAGAAACTTTAGGGTGGCCCTTGATGCTGACAGATAAGGGCCGGTAACGTGAGTGGGGCTAGGAGGGCACACTATGAGATAGGAGAGCCTAGTCGATCCGATTCGACGTGAAGTCTGCGAGAGTTGCTTCCCTAGGACTGTCAGGGTGAGTGACTGGCGCAGGCCACCAGTGGTGATGATGTGATGGCCCGATTGTAAATAGATGCATTAGTACCTTTCTTGTTGTGTAATAAGGTTTTATGTTGATGTAAACCTCAGCAGGTGTGAGGTAGTAAATGGTTAGGTATTTTCCTAATTGTGTTTGTTGGGAGGTATCATTATGAGTTAATCCCATCTTTTGTGTTAAAATGGGATAGTAGCATTTATAAAATATACTGTATTAATCATGTAAGTCTTTGAAGATTGGTGTATGAATATAAATGCATTATTATTATGATATGTGTTGGAAGATTTTAAATAGTAAATTTTCTATTTAATGTTATGTGAATCCGATGGTGATGATTTGGAAAATGTTCTTTAAAAACAAACTTAACCCACTAAGCAGGGAGAAAGACTTCCAAATCTCGGTAACTTAAAACTCTCACATAATGATCATCTGATTGTTTAAATAAATAGCGTGTTACATGCTAAGTAATCATATGATAATAAATCCGAGTAACGTGTTAGAATTTTGTTTCACTAGATAATGGCGCGCAGACGTGGACTGAGGAACCAAGAGATTGAAGAGTCAGTTAATAATGTAGCGGGATCTCAACAAAACCCAATGCAAGATTTTATCAACATGATGGCTGAAGCCATGAGGAATCAAGCTCAACCTGCAGGAAATCAGGCAGGCACCCAACTAGTCAACTTTAAAGACTTCAAGGCAGTAGGACCGCCTGAGTTCAGAGGAACAACAGACCCGATAGAAGCCCAAATGTGGGTAAAGGAGATTAAGAAGGCCTTCATTATTGCTAGAGTAGCAGAAGAACAGAACACCATTTTTGCTACCTACTTAATGAAGGGTGAGGCTAACTATTGGTGGGATGCCAACCAGAACAAAGCCGGAACTGGAATCGTGACTTGGGAAGCATTCAAGAAGTTGTTCTTCGAGAACTACTTCCCTGAGAGTGTTCAAGAAAGAATGGAGATCAAGTTCTTGGAACTAAAGCAGGAGAATATGTCGATGTCGAGTATCTTTGCGAAATTCAATGAATTGGCCAGATTCGCTCCACATCAGGTGGACACAGAGGTGAGGAAAGCGAGAAGGTTTGAAAATGGACTAAAGCCGTGGATTTATAGTAAGGTAGCGGTTTTACAAATCCCATCATTCTCAACTCTGTTGGAAAAAGCTCTTATAAGCGGAAGGAGGAAGCGAAGCGGTCTCAAGATCTGATCGGAGAAGAACAAGAAGAAAGCGAAGGTGGGAATCAAAATGTCAGCAGTGGCGGTAGCAACAATAAGAAGCGGAAATGGAGCAGTGGGGGGTAGTAACTGGAGATGCAGCAAGGAAGTGTGCAACAAAAGAAGTCGGTGTGTGGGAACTGTGGAAAGGGTCACTCGGGGAGTGCTTGAAAGGAAAAAACGATATGTTATACATGTGGGCAAGAAGGGCATACCTCACCCAATTGTACTAAGGTGAAGAAAGGAGGTTGCTTTAATTGTGGTGAAGTAGGACATCGGATCAAGGATTTCCCGAAGAAGAAAAGCACGAATGGCGGAAATGGCAACAGGGGCAATAACACTTGAGACAACCGGTGGAGGACCAAATTGACCAAACAAGTGACAAAGACGGACATTCAATATGACGGTGCAAGATGCCGTGGCATCCAGGGAGGTGGTGTCAGGTATAATTCCGATCAATGATATAAATGCCTATGTGTTATTCGATTCGGGAGCTTCATGTTCTTTTGTATCTGATGAATTTGCTCAAAGATTAAGTTTACCTCATGAACTATTAGAACACCCTATGAATGTAGAAGTAGCAAATAAAGAAATTATCCGTATAGACTACATCTATAGGAACTGTTGTGCTAATGTAAGAGGGTTTAAGCTTAACGTGGATTTGATACCGATTCGTCTTAGAGAGTTTGATGTAATCCTTGGGATGGATTGGTTATCAAGTCATGGAGCGGTCATTGACTGTAAGAAAAAGTGCGTACACCTAAAGACTCCGAATAAGTCAAAGGTGGTATTTCATGGCAGTAAATCGCCAAGACAATCTTGTTGTCTGACGATGATGCAAGCAAGGAAGTTGCTTAGGAAGGGTTGTATAGGTTATTTGGCTCACGTTGTGGATACCGCATGAGAATCGGTGGCCCGGGTCAAATACCTATTGTAAGGAATTCGTTGGCGTTTTCCGGATGAGATTAAAGGATTGCCACCGGATAGAGATAGAGTTTGTTATCGATTTGGCGCCGAGGACATCACCCGGTATCCAAAGCGTCGTATCGTATGGCTCTGTAGAAATGAAGGGCGATGGTTCAAATACAAGAGTTGTTAGATAAGGGATACATTCGACCAAGCGTATCACCATGGGGAGCACCGGTCTTATTAAGTAAAAAGAAGAAGTCATTAAGGCTTTGTATCGACTAAGGGAATTGAACAAGGTCACCATTAAGAACAAGTACCCGTTGCCCGGGATCGACGATTTGTTTGATCGGTTGAAGGGGCAAAATACTTTTCAAAAATCGACTTGAGGACCGGTTATCACCAAGTTGAAGGTGAGACATGAGGATGTTCAAAGGCGGCATTTGAAACTCGGTATGGACACTTTGAGTTTACGGTAATGTCTTTTGGGTTAACTAATGCACCGGCGGCATTCATGGATTTGATGAGCAGTGTTTAAGCGATATTTGGATAAGTTTGTTATCGTGTTCATCGATGACATTACGGTATATTCGAGAGAGCGAGAGAAAGATCACGTTGAACATCTAAGGAAAGTGTTGGAGGCGTTAAGGAGGAGAAGTTGTATGCAAAGTTCTCCAAGTGTGAATTTTAGTTGCGGAGAGTGCGGTTTTTGGGTCACGTTATCGACAAAGATGGTGTTTGGTAGATCCGGCCAAAAGTAGAAGCGGTTATCAAGCGGGAACGACCCAAAGACAAGCGAAATTAGGAGTTTCTTGGGATTAGCGAGGATACTATCGAAGATTCATCCAAGATTTTTCAAAGGTAGCATCGCCATTGACCAACCTTACTAGAAAAGGCGGTGAAGTTCGTTTGGACGGAAAAATGTGAACGAGTTTCATGGAATTGAAGAAGAGGCTCGATCAAGCTTGTGTTGGCTTTTCTGGGACAACACGGGAGGATTTATAGTGTATAGTGATGCGTCGCACAAGGGTCTTGGCGTGTCTTGATGCGACATGGCAAGGTCATTGCGTGACGCTTCACGTCGACTAAAGGACTATGAGAAGGGTTATCAGACTCATGACACGGAGTTAGCGTGATAGTTTTTACCTTGAAAATTTGGAGGCACTATTTGTATGGAGAGAAGTGTGAGATATATACGGATCATAAGAGTCTAAAGTATATCTTCACACGAAGGAGCTAAATATGAGGCAAAGACCGATGGCTAGAATTGATCAAAGATTATGATTGTGAGATTACTGTACCATCCGAGCAAAAGCAAATGTAGTGGTGATATGCCGAAAGCGAGAAAAAGCGGAGAGAAGTTATTGAAGTTAACCATTCAAGAGGAATTGGTGAAGGATTTGAACGACTTGACTTAGAGGTTAAGTATCCGATGGAGATCAATGAGAAATTATTTCTTGTGGCGTGAGCCCTACTTTATTAGATAAGGTTAAAGAGGCTCAAGAGAAGGGCGAAGATTGCGGCTGACATCAAAATGGTTGGTGAAGGTGATGAATTGAAATACAAGATTGATGGCACTTGGGATTGCTAAGATTTGAAGGGCAAATTTAGTGCAGATTAATACGAACTAAGAGAAGAGATTATGTAAGAAACACACAATCACGAGGTACTCGATACACCGAGGAAGCACAAAGATGTATCAAGACTTACGTCAACACTTTTGGTGGCAAAACATGAAGAGAGAGGTTGCGAGAATGTGTCGGCCGGATGTCTAACTTGTCGGAGAGTCAAGGTAGAGCATCAACGGGTAAGTGGATTATTATTCTGACCTTTAGAGATTCCAGTGGAAATGGGAGCACATCACGATGGATTTTGTGGTGGGACTTCCAACAACGCAAAAGGGACACGACGCCATATGGGTGATCGTAGATCGAAATCTTCTGAAGTCGGCTCACTTTTTTGCCGATCAAGATCGGGTATAGTCACGGACCGCTAGCCAAATTATATATCAAGGAAATTATCTCGAGACATGGCGTACCAATATCTATTGTAGCCGGATAGGGATCCGCGATTCACGTCAAACTTACGGAAGAGTCTTGAGGAAAGAATGGGGACACGACTACGGATGAGCACGCGTATCATCCATGAGCCGATGGGCAAAGCGAGAGAGCGATTCAAACACTTGAAGACATGCTCGGAGCTTGTGTGATGGACTTCAAGGGTAGTTGGGAGGATCATCTTCCATTGGTAGAGTTCGCATACTGACAATAGCTACCACGCCTTGACATCAGAATAATGCCGTCTGAAAAAAACGTATGGAAGGAAATGTAGAAGCGCCCTTATGCTAGGATGAAGTGGGTGAGCGTCATTGTTGGGACCGAAGCTGATGCAATGAGACCATAGAGACCATTAAGGTGATTAGAGCCGTGGTAGCGACTCAAGATCGCCGGAAGAAGTATCTGAGACTTACATCGCCGTGAGCGAGATTTTGAGGTGGGAAGCTATGCATTTTGAAAGTATCTCCTTGGAAAGGGAAGATAAGGTTTGGAAAGAAAGGTAAAGCGAGTCAAGAGATTTATTGGACCTTTTGAGATCTGAAGAAGATAGGCGAAGTGGCGATGAGGTAGCTCTACCTCTGAACTGGAACATATTCATAATGTGTTTCATGTGTCGATCTTTATGACCATATAAGCGATTACAAGCATGTGATATCGTTTGAGCCAATTCGAGGTCGAAAAAGGTTTATCGTCACGAAGAAATTCGATCGAAGTTTTAGATGAAAGGAGCGAAATTGCGAAATAAGGTTATACATTACGTAAAAAGTTCTTTGGAGGAACCACAATCTTTGAAGAAGCTACGTGGGAACTTGAAGAAAATATAAAGAAAATTATCCGCACTTTTTGAGTAACCTTATATGTAAATTAGGGACGGAATTCTTATAAGGGGAGGATGTAATAATAGTGAAATTTAAGTCACTATATATGTATGTACATTATGGATTTTTTTACCTTGTGTTACATAAGGATTTAATATGTGACAACACATGTGAAGTTGTGCATGGATCAATTAACATATATATTATAGTTATGGATACATACATTTATAGATTTCATTAAAATGAAAGCCTTGTGACCTAATTATATATTAGGTAAGACTATTAAATAACCTAAGGGTTATAGTAATCTGAAAAAAGTTAGTATTTTATATGTATACTAACTTAAGTGGGGAAACTTTGTATTTTAAGTGACTAATAATTCTAAACCTAATTCTTGTAAATCTAATTAGGTTATGAGATAAAATCATATGTGTAAGTAATTAAACTTCATAAGATTGGAAATGAAAGCCCTAAATTATCAAATTGGGTAACATTATTGAAATTGCTAGACTATGTTTATTATCTAGCCCAAATCAATTAAAAGAAAAGCCCAAAGGAAATAAAATACAATCCAATACTTAGCCCACTTGATTAGGGGTATTCTAGACATTTGATTAATCAAAATTGGGCATTTAAAATAAAAGCTAAATGGAGGATATTATGAGGATCCTAAGTGGAATAATTAAGCTAACTTGTCCATTAGTAGACATTATTAAACATAAGGACAATGTTGTTAAGCTCTCATTGGTTGCCACTCCATTATGCACATTTAATCATGTCTAGGTTAATGGAAGTAATAATACAAAGTTTTTACCTAATGGGCAACAAAATAATTATGGGAGGGTTATTAGTGAATCACCCACCTCATTTTGTTTTCATTCTTCCAACATCTCATTCTCTCTTCATCTTTTTCTTCTATCTTTTGCTCCCAAGCTAGCTAACTTCAAAGAGAGAAAAGAGTGAGAGGATTGACCATAGGAAGAAAAAAAATATAGGAGTACTAGTTGTTTATGCCCCTAAGTTTATTAGTTACTTTGGAAAATCAAGGAAGGTAGCAACTTAGTCAAGGTATAATGTACCTTCATCTTCTTCTTTTACTTTGTTTTGCTAGCTTGAGTTTGATGGGGTTATGTACAACTACTCAAGATACACTAGTTCTACATATCATCATGCATGAAATTAAGTATCTTAAGTGTTGGATCTAAGGCTTAGAGGAAGAAAATGAGCATATGTTCTCCAAGGGTGAAAACTCTTGTTTTTCTTCCACTAAATCTTGTGTAACTCAAGTTGTACAACTTGGAATTGTGATCCGTCGAAGGGGGGTGCTAGATACATGAGTTACCTAGTAAACCCAAGTGATAGGACACAAATCTAGCATGTTTTGGAACCTTTGAGATTATTTTTCCCAAAACAGTCCACTTTATATGCTAAAGCTTTGAAACTCTAAATCAGCTACTGACTTGTTTTTCATGAGGCTGTTTCGGTCAGTTCCTTGTCTTGTAAAAATCTGGAAAAAGATTAAAGAGGTACCTTATGAAGTTATCTCAGCGCGTAGGAAAAAGAGCGGACACGTTTTGAGTTATATATTGTGCGTAATGACTATTTAGTAAAGGACTCCATAAATATTATCCTACGAATATCTCACTTTGTGTATACACTGGAAAATTCCAAAATTTTACAGTAGCTTCATATATGTTAAGAGAGCATACCCTGAAAATTTTAGATTTTTCTGAGTAAAACTCAATTTATGAAAAATAGAGCAAGATCAAAAGTGTTTTGGACACTTTAAAAATAGTAAATCATTTTCTAAAATTCTAGAAAAATTAAAGGATCATTGTTGGTTCATATTCTGTTAAAATCCAGAAGCTGAGAATTTTTGGAATCAGTTTGCTATTTTTCCTAAAAATGATTAGGTTGTGAATAAAAGGAAATAAATAGTTAAATGATGTCTTTAATGAGAAAAATATGATTTTTATGCTTGAATGCTCATAATATATTATATCATGACTATCTTAGGGCATTTTGGTAATTTATAATAATAAATATTATTTATGACCTTTTATGGATATTAAATAAGAGGTTAATAAAGGATGAACAATTAGAATAAATTGTTTATTAATTTAATAAATCATTGGAATATTATTATAATATTAATAATATTATAATATGGTGTTGTTATGTAAATAAAATATTAGATTAGAGTATTATTATTAAATAATAATATTAGAGATTAAATAAAATATTATTAAATGATTAATAATATTAGTAAGTGAATAAAATATTATTAAATGATTAATAATATTAGTAAAGGGATAAAATATTATTAAATGATTAATAATATTAGTAAGTGAATAAAATATTAGTAAATGATTTAAAGTATTATTAGTGAACCAATAATACTAGAAGGTGAATTAATATTATCTAAGTTAATAATATTATGTGAATTAAAGGGTGATCGTTAATTAATAATAACACTATCTAGACATGATAATGTTTATAAGAACTTATTGTAATGTATAATATCTATGTGATTACATAATCGATGTTATGCATTGACTAATTGAAAGACTAATTATAGGTCTCTCAAAGGAAGATAATTTAAGCTGCATAGTGGATAGAAATTAATTTCGTAGGCTGTAACCTACGATCGAGGCATGTTTCCTAACTCGACTTGAGTTATTATTTTCAAAGCATCTTTAGTGAATAATTATTGATGATTATTCACGTCTTTATTGATTATTAAAATTACGCACTTTGTGCAATCGAATTAGATTCTACTTGCCATTGAAGCGTGAATTAAATTAAAGTTCTTCATTTATGAGCTGTTTATGGGATAGATCTATGCTAATTGTATCATTTAGATCAAGCATGTCTAAATTTGTTAAATCAAATGGATTTTAAATAAGCTGTTCTTATTAATTGATATGGTAAGAACTCTTGGACCGAGAAATGGACAAATTTGATTAAGGCATGATATCGATGTCGGATTATTAAGTGTTTATGCATAAATCACGGGGTATGAAAAGGTGATCCTTGAATACCAAAACTTGTTAAAAGGTCGATTTAAATCTTTGAGCACCTTGGCAAATGTTCATGGTTATTCAAAACCACTCGATTCATGTTATTCAATTATCGAATATTCAATTGTTGATTATTAATTCATGTTCCTCCACAATCTTATATTATTGTTGAACATTGAAGGCAATATTTCTTTCTAAGTCATGATATATATCCTTTGTCTTTATAAACTTGTGAAGCAAATTAGTTGCTTACTCTTTTTATATCATGACCTCTATTTTAAACTAAGCTTAGAAGGATCTAACGTGAAGGACAAGGGCAAGGGCAAGATCCGGGAGTAATTTTAGAATGAATGTTAAATTAGTTATTATCTAATGGAATTTCTTAAGTAAACTATTTGTATTATAAATGGTGTATTTAAAGTTAAGGTTATGGAGACCTTTGGACCATATTATGAGACCTTATTATAATGAACAATGTATGTTTATTATTTCAAAATAGTTATAGAATGCTTATGATGATGATAGGATCGTGAGCACTGAATCTGAGGTTAGAGAACCTGGATTTTGGGGCGTCACAGAATTGATCAAACCCAATTGCAGATTATGCTTCACAGTGTTGTTCAAATCTCCAATATTTTCCAGCAAAATGAAATGAGTTGTTATTCAATGACTAAATACTAAAGAAGATGTAGACAATCTTAAATGTATGCTCAAATCCTCTTTGGAAATTAGTTCCAAGCCTAGAACCCTAGTTCTCCCATGAAAAACTGATAAAAACCAATATTACATGCATCTGGTACCAACCAGAGTAGTTTTTGATAAGACCCACGTTCAAATTTCAAATTAAAAATTTAAGTCAACAACATGAGATCGAGATAACGGCGCACGGCATGCATGGTCGCAATACAAAAACGCAAAACACGTCGCTGGTCAGCGCGCACTTGTATGAGCTGCGATATGCCTTCTAGTTACAAGTAGCGAAGCGCGTGACATCGTTTAAACCATAGCGCTTATAAGCGGTATGAAAAGAATACTTTGTTAGCGGTAGTTGTATGCTTTCTACATCTATTACATCTTGATGTCTGTTTGTTGTTTCTTGTTGTTTGTCCTTCATTAATGTTCAGTTCCTTCACCAATGTTCAGTTCCTTCACCAATGTTTAGTTCCTTCACCAACACACGTTCCATTTGCCAAGCCTTAGTTAATTGCCACTGCAACACTATACCATTTTCTGCATTTCCATACCATAGGAGTTCTAATTACGAGTTATGAAAAATAAACATAAAATGCACTAAGAACATACTAAAATCTACTTGAGATGAGCATAATTCTCGTTAATTGATATTCAATAAGTAGGTATAAAATCTACTTATCAAATACCTTTAAACTTGAACTATTGTTTGCCCTCAAGCAACGCATACGACATTAAACAATGAAATGCAACTACATGCTATACAACTAGATTACGATGCAAATGAGTCTCACATTTTTCCAGCTAGAATAAAATTCCAGTCCAAAATGCCTCAGCGAATTATCCAGATTCAAGAATAAAAATTCAACTAAGCTATAGACATAATATCATACACTCAAATAACCCATACATGTTGTAAAGATGTTGTGTGTGTGTGTTGTGTTCGCCAAAATTTGGTTAAAGCAAAGAATATACATGCTGAATTGCTAAAAATAGAAAATTACAGCCTAAATTAAGATTCATGTATACTAATGCAACAAAGACTACTCTAACATATCCAAATCAACTAAGGTTCAACAATGGGTTTAAACTACTTTATTTTTACTCACGAGGGCGATTCTCGCTCTTTCCCGCGGTGTTTATTGCTATTTTTTTAAGTTCAGCGAGTGTGTTTTACGCTCCATCTCGCCCCTTCCAAAAAGTCAATAATTCAGCTCAAGAAAGTTTCAAGATAGCTTCTTTTTTATATATATAGCATACCCATGTGTTCCCAAAGTTTGATTATCAATGTTTTCATAATCTAAGTTCATTTTCTACATAATTCTATTTTTAAAACCACATTTCCTATCAAGCAATACAACACATAACTCTTATGCCTACAAGCATTTGTGAACATATCAGTACAAACATAAAGCATCTAAACAGCATCCATGGATTACATCATGTAAAACATTATATCTAAGCTTATGTTATCCATTAAACTCAACAATCCTTCAAAATTCAAATTCATCATTGGCTAGACATAAATTCCACAAAGCTAGAAATATGAGACATGCAACTAAACATATAATGCAACTTCACATATACTAACACATAAACATGCAAATTAAACATGCAAAATTTAAACTAACATGCAACTACCCTACTACCAAATACCCCTTAACTTAAAGTATTCATTGTCCCAATGAATGAAGGTATAGGGTTAGAAAAACTCCCCTACTGCTTAGCTGCACCACCCTCTTTGGGTGGTGAATCCGGTGGTGGAAATGGCACGGCTCTCCCAAACTGTGGCACTCAAGCATAGTACCCTGCTGTGTAAATGCCTCTGCTAGTGATCTTGTCAACCCCGTAGCAAATGCTACAAAGTTATCATGCATAGCATCGACCTTTCGTTCCAACCTTTGGAGACAACGGTCATCATAGACAGCAGTGGCTTGGCGTGACGTTCCTGCCTCAATTTCCTGTGTGGATTGTGATGGAGGGATCATTAATGCGGGTTAAAATATAAAACATTTTCCCCTTTGGTGTGGCTCACCTCCCACCCAATCCTCGAATTTAACAATAGTCGCATGAGTGATATCTTAGCTAGGGTACTGCATTTGTTCATTACCCCAACGGACTCCTTGATGTGCACACAGACTAGCAACAACGGACGCATGTGGGATACTTCCTATATTGCTCCCCCTCATATAACGTAACATGTTCTGATGAATGAGGTGGTCCACATCAATGTACTTTCCTGTTACTATTCCCCACAAAATTATAGCCCTTTCAGTTGTGATTTCGTGCTGATGCGACGAAGGTACGAGCTTTGAACATATGAATAAATTCCAAGCTTTAGCATAGAGATTCAGGGCTGAGGCTGAAAAGGTTCTAGGTTGATTCGTTCCTGCCCTATAAGTCCACTGCATTTTTGGAATGCATAAGTCAATGATGACTTCATCCAAATCAGTCTCCAAATGTGCAAACTCGACCCAATTATCATACCCAGTCGGTGATGTGTCGAGTATCTTGAAAATTGCTCTGATTGATGGCGGACGAAAATCTACTTGAACTCCTCGGACCATAGATAACCCACTCATAGTGTCTTTAGCATTAACATAAAATTCTCAAACAATACTCATTAGAACAGGCATAGGGGTTTCAGTCAGTCCACCCCATCCTTTTTCTCGAATCATATCTCATAACTGGCCATCATGCTGCTCAGGCTTGAAACCTCGTTCCTTCACAAATGTCTTTATCATGATTCTATAGTACTCCATTTGTGCCTCCAGACTGAGAAATTTTGTGTGATCCACAACATCCTCACCTTGGTTACTGGATGAAGATAATGATGATGAAGTGACAGAACGAGCATGCTTAGGACCCATTACTCTAAATAAAGAAGAATAGAAAATTGCTTGATGGAATTGTGAGAGTAATAACTGATGAACGGAACTCCCCCAAACTTGAGTTACACACACCCACCAAAACCCTAGTTTTATCAATGAGGATTTTGAACGTGGGAAGGATAACTGATGCGATAAACACGACGTGGGATGAGATGTCACACTTTTGAAATGGAACGGTTGGAGAAGAAGAGTCGTGCGCACTTTGGAGATGAATAGATATGCTCTGCTATTTCAAATGTTTCAAGTGATGGAGCAAGACACATTTTTAAAGTCTTAAAAACTTTTAAATCCTGGTGTCAGGCGCGGCCGCGCGTGTTATGAATAAGGACTAAGCGCGGGCACACGACTGCTCCTTCTGCACAGACTACTTCTAGCGCGGTCCCGCGGCTTTTCAAGGCAATCATGGCATGGTCGCGCGACCCTGCTTCCTGCACTGCCAATCTGCATCTTCCAATACATCAACACAGTGATGAATGCATTCCAATTCACCTGCATAAACACCAATAAACAATGTCAAAGCATGAATTACTGAATAAGCATGAATGACTATCTTAACATCATACTCTCTATGCTATTTTCAAACATAGTCATATGTAAATTCAGCTACCAAAGTACTTATACAAAACTAATCAAACTATCACAACTAAAAATGAAAATGAACTAACAAAAACAATCTAAACAAAATAAATAAAAAGTAAAGATAGAAATAATGGGCTGCCTCCCATCAAGCGCTAAATTATAGTCAATTAGCTTGATTGTCTCTGACTTTTCATGTTGAAGAAAGAATTGAGGTTACTTTTTGTCTGTCAACCTCACCACCAAAATAATGCTTTAGCCTCTATCCATTCACTTTAAATGGCTTGTCCGGGAACTTGTCGAACACTTCTACTGCACCATGTGGGAAAACTGTCTTCACTGTAAATGGCCCTCACCACCTTGATTTGAGCTTCCCAGGAAAAAGTTGAAGTCTAGAATTTAACAACAAAACTCTTTGTCCCGGCTCAAATACTCTCTCTATGATCTTGCGATCATGCCATTTCTTCACCTTTTCCTTGTATAGCTTTGAGTTTTCATACACCTGTAATCAGAATTCATCCAACTCATTGAGTTGAAGTAGGCGTTTTTCTCTTGCAGCCTTCAAATCAAAATTGAGCTTCCGAATCGCCCAATATGCCTTATGCTCTAGCTCTATAGGAAGGTGACATGCTTTGCCATAAACTAACTGAAAAGGTGACATGCCCAATGGAGTTTTATAAGCAGTCATATATGCCCAAACAACATCATCAAGCTTTAAGGACCAATCCTTTCTTATGGGGTTCACAAATTTTTCAAGAATTCTCTTAACTTCCTGATTTGAAACTTCTGCTTGGTCATTCGTTTGCGGATGATAAGCTGTAGCAATGCGATGATTCACCCCATACTTAGCCAACAGAGCTGTGAACTGCATATTACAAAAATGACTACCTTCATCACTAAGGATAGCCCTTGGAGTCCAAAACCTCATGAAAATACTTCTTTGTAAAAACCTTAGGACTACTTTGGCATCATTTGTTGGAAGAGCTGCCACTTCCACCCACTTTAACACATAATCCACTGCTAGCAAGATGTATACATTTCCACATGAAGAAACGAAAGGACCCATGAAATCTATCCCCCACACATCAAAATTTTCCACTTTGAGGATTGTGTTTAATAGCATTTCATTCCTTTTCGAAATGTTCCCGACTCTTTGACATATGTCACATCTCTGGACGAAACTGTAAGCATCCCTGAAAATTGTCGGCTAGTAGAATCCTGCTTGTAGCACTCTAGCCATTGTCCGCTCTCCATCGTAGTGACCCCCATATAAAGAAGCATGACAATCCTTCAAAATCCCATCTATCTGGCTATATAGGATACACCACCTCATTATCATCTGATCAACACATTATTTGAATAAATATGGTTCATCCCATATAAACCATTTAACATCATGCAAGAATTTCTTCTTTTGATGACCAACCAACTCAGAAGGTACCATCTTACTCACCAAGTAGTTCGTGTAGTCTGCAAACCATGGCACTTCCCCTTTTACCATAAATAAATGTTCATCTGGAAAGGATTCATTAATCACAATCTTGTCAGATTCTCTAGTCGAGATAAGTGGTCCGACACTTGGTTCTCAGTTCCCTTTATGTCCTTGATCTCTAAATCAAACTCCTGTAACAGTAATATCCATCTGATCAAACGAGGCTTTGCATCCTTCTTCGCCACTAAGTGTCGAGTTGTCGCATGATCCATATACACTATCACCCTCGTACCAATCAGATATGCTTAGAATATATCAAAAACACACACAACTGCCAGTAATTCTTTCTTTGTGGTGGTGTAGTTCAACTGCGCATCAGTAAGAGTCTTGCTAGCATTGTATATCACATGAAAAATCTTTTCCTTTCGCTGACCCAAAATAGCCCCATAGCATAATCACTGGCATCACACATCAATTCGAATGGCAGGTCCCAATTCGCTGTTGTAATGACTGGTGCTGAAGTTAACTTCCCCTTCAAGTGCTCAAATGCAGACACTCAATCCTCATCAAATTTGAAATGTGCATCCTTCTCCAATAGACTGCAAAGTGGTTTAGTTATCTTGGAGAAGTATTTTATGAATCTGCGGTAAAAGCCTGCATGTCCAAGAAAACTGCGATCACCTTTTACTGAAGTTGGTGGCAGCAAATTCTCAATAGTCTCTAATTTAGCTCTGTCCACCTCCAGTCCCTTCTTCGACACCTTATGTGTGATTCCCCCAAAACAAGTATACATCACCCATCTTGAGTCGCCAGATACATGGTACAGAACTTAACTACAAACTTAATTATACAACTACCGTGTAAAATACGACAAAACATAGCTGAGAGTCTAAACACGAATATTGCCTTCTAGACAATATCCACACTCAATGGAGTCTTCATTACATTTATTGTCACACTATTTAACAGAATAGTGAGGACTACTAATGCTATCATCTGGACCGTCACTCTGTTCCCCGACTCGTCCCAGCTATATTCTCAATTCTTGAAGAGAACAATGAAAGAAAAGGGTGAGCTCAACTAGCCCAGTAAGAAATATTATGACTAAGATAATGCGGAATAAATTATCCTTAGCCTTCAACAGTATAACAACTGATAGAATACAATAGACAACAAGTTTTAGATCAACAACTGCAGCAGAATAAGCAATCCATTAGAAGAGTCAAATAGTGCATAAAATATACTATCTTCTATGATTTAAAATGTTTTTCATGTAATCATCAATGGTCATGACTATACCGAATAATCCCTAGTCATAATCATACCCATAACTGTCCATCAATGCACTACGGGCCAATGAGGACTTTTACCACATCATTCATTACATTACGGTCATGATTATACCGAATAATCCCCGGTCATAATCATACCAAGTCCATCTATGCACGTAAGCCAAAGATGACTTTAATCACAATATAAGCATGAGGATGATGACAATGACATAATAATTCAATAAAACAAGTTCAAGGATAAATTTTAAAGATTTATAATTTAATTTATCCAGAAATCAATAACGTCTAAATTGTCAACATGATACTTCTTTGTGGAGTAAAATTCAAGAATAATATTCATGTACCAAAAATAATTTGGACAGAAAAGAAATATATTTTTCGGGTAAATAGTACCCCTTGAATAGTACTTCAGGAATAGTACCCCATGAATAGTACCCCGACACGAAAAGTGTCCCGAATACATGAGTGAATGATAATAGAGTGAATAGTAATTGGGTGAATAGTAACTCGTGAATAGTACTCCGACATAAAAAGTGTCCCGAATACCCGAGTGAATAATACTAGAGTGAATAGTAACCGGGTGAATAGTAACTCGTAAAAGAAAAATACCAAAGAAAATGATATTTCATGACGAGTACAAAAGAAATGATATCTCATACAGTATAATAGAATATCTGAAAGCGCAAATAGATTTTCACCCGCCATCTTGTAATCCACATGTAGCAGATCATTTCCACAATTTAATAAAGAATGAATACGAAGGATCATTCACCATGCATGTAGTAATCACATAGACAAGTTATTCCAGCGAATAATAATAAAGAATGGAACCGGTCATGCATAATCCGCTTGCATGACGAGGATATTCCAATGAATAATAAAGAATGGAAACGAGGTCATGCGTAATGCACGCGATTTGGATATTCCAACATAATAATAAAGAATGGAACCGGGTTATGCGTAATCCATACGAGATGCGGGATATTCCAATGTAATAATAAAGAATGGAATAACAACGAATTCACCGGGCATGCGATAGATCAAGCATAGGCAAAGTTATTCCAATGAGAATAATAAAGAATGGAATAATGTAAGAATTTCACCATGTATGCGGTACTTCACATAGATAGGTTATTCCAACATAATAATAAAGAATGGAATAACAACCCTTACAGTATTGAAAGAAAATAACTCTCTATATTTGGATCTTTGGAAAATGGATCTTTGTAATACTAGTAAATTTTATGATTTAATTTTATTATTAAATAAATAGGTAGGTGAATTATTTATTTTATAAATGCTTACGTGGCATGAGGAGAGTAACTCAATTGAATTAAAATTGAAGTACATTGATGATCGATAAGATAGGTTCATGAAATGTCTTGTGTGACACAATGATGGACTTAGTGAAGGATGATTAAGTATTTGCATGTTTAAAGTCAAATAATAAATTGGGAGTCTATTGATAAATTAATTGATGAATTTATTAAGTTAGCCCAATAAACTTGGGATATTTAGAATCCATTCGGAACCCAACAAATTAGTTAACTGGGAGTACAAGTATTGGTTAAATTAAAATGTGGCGTGGGGCAGTGGGCCTGACCGACTAGCCCCTTGTCTATGTCTGAGATCTATTTTCTTGTCCCCAAATTAGGGTCACCAAGTACAAAGAATAGTATCCTAAACTCTCTTTACGCAAATTTTCAAGCTGCCAATCCTAGGTATGCATGGCTAGCTAAGTGGTTGGTATGGAGTGATTGAACAACTCCTTAAATAACCATTGTTCATTTTTATTGCACCATGAATCCCAACATTGGGTAAAGCAAGTGTATAGTCCATGTTTTCTCTTTAAATACAAGCCCCTAGGGTGATACATTTTAGTGATAAGAGTGTTGGAGAAATCGAGTAAAGAATTCTTAGTTCTTAAGCATTACCAAATCAATGTGTGAGATATCAAGGTTAAAGCTCGAGAAGGTATAATTTCTACTCCATTCTTAACTTGAGTCTTGTTGATTCTCAGTTATTAGGTCAAGTATGATGAATTAGCATGTTAAAGGGTGTTTAGAAAGTTACCTTCGTGGATGAATCGTTAAAAAAAATTATGCGGAATCAAGTTGTGACTACTCGCAAAAGCAGAGCATGTTCACCGCTATACGAAATCCATGGGGTGCATTTGCACCATACTTAGAAACCAAGCTGATGGGTTCGGTCATGTTAGACCATGCATTAAGAAATTCCCTTAGGTTGTATGCATATAGTAAAGTCTTAAATTAACTTGAAGCGAACTTAAACTTTGTCAAAGTAGTGTGGACCGAAGTCTGAAGGGCTGCCCGGACAAAGCGTGATGTCTTGAGACGCGGATGTAATGTCTTGGACAAAGTCACGATGTCGACAAAGCGTGATGTCTTGGATGAGCGTAATGTCTTGGACAAAGCGTGATGTCTTGGACAAAGCGTGATGTCTTGGACGGAGGCGTAATGTCTTGGACAAAGCGTGATGTCTTGGATGAAGCCACGATGTCTTGACGAAGCATGTTGTCTTGAACAAGTCATAATATCTTGGACATGGCGAGATGTCACGGGACTCGGAGACAACATCATAACTTGATATAAGGATGGATTAATAAATACTCCTATACTATTGTAAGCTATTAGTATACGAATAAGTTCTAAGTGGAGAGTTGTACCAACTTTGGGAAAATAAATCTAATACTTTGCAAACATCGTAGAAAGAAGGTCGGTGGGATTAATAGGCGTTATGGTCTACTTAAAGCAATGAACCTCTTAGAACTTCGAGGAAGAAAGATTATGAATAAGCTAGCGGTGGTCGATAGTATGAGCATGTTAGTGTACCATTATGAGTTTTGATGGGTACAACGGATAGAAAGAAAAATGTGTTATGTGTTATTGATATATATCAAGTGTGTTTGGCTAATAAATACACTGTACTTACATGAATAGAGATGGACATAGTTCGTTGAGGTGATTTTAAGCTATTAGTAGTAATCAGCGCTAAAGGCAAGTTCTATCCTAAAAACTTGTTACTTATATCATGCAAGTTCTCTATCCCTAACTTATTGTTATTGTTGGGCAAGTTCCCAAACCTCACTCAAATTTACATGGAACAAGTATCAAGAACACTATTATTATTGTGTTGCAAGTTTCTTAAATTCACACACTTTATCGTTGAATTGTTGTCATATCAATCATATTTTATCAAGCAAATATCTTCTTCTATTAGAAAATCACTTGTATACCTTGGCGTTGTTGTAAGCATTGGACTTATCATTCCTAAATGCATGATGAAAAAGCATACAAGCCCTTGATTGGCTAGACTATTATTATGAGTTAAAGAGTTATCCAAGCTGATTGATTTGGTGCGGACTATCGTAAATCTCTTGAGATGAACAACCCTCATAGAAGGGAAATTATATATTGTCGAGAGGCAAGCGTGCATACATAGTATGATTAAATGTTATGCATAACATAGGGTACTTTAAATTTGATCACGATGTACTCGTGGATGTTGGATTCTGATGTGTATCTGCTAATTCTAGTAAGAGTTCTTGGTCCTTAGTATTTGCTCGATTACTCAATTATGTTGAATCTCGAAATGAATAAATCACGAAATTTTGTTGATATCCTTGGTCCATAGCGACACCTATTGAATACTCTTGGTATTCTTGATATCCTTGAACTACCAATTATTATTATACCCTTGAAAGATCTAAATGTTATAGCTGCTTGTTCTTACGGCTATATTACTTGTTTTGAGCAAACTTGTTGCTCATTCTTGCTTCCTAAAACATTACGATTAAAAAAGCGAGCAAGCGGTACTTGAGGAAAGGACAAGGGAAAGGGCAAAGCTGACGAATAACTTAGTCCTTAAGACTAGAAGTATTATTATTATTGTTATGATTATTATGATGTATTCAAGAATGCTTAAGCTATGTTAAGCTAATCACGAAATTGTTGTAGTAATGATTCACGGTACCTTGGGGCGTGAATATTTATATTACATCAATGTAAATTATTCTATTATTTCGTTGTTAATGATTTTGTAAGATATTAGTAGTACGTGATGCACCAAAAATTTGAGATATGGGTGTCTAAAATTTTGGGGGGCATATAGGTTAGTATCAAAGCCATAGTTATAAACCTTAGGGCGAGAGCCCTTAAATTATAACTTAGGAGAACTCGAGAAGATAGAAGGGACCGAAACTCGTATAGAGTTTTCATAGAGATGGACTTAGCGTGTTCAGAATATAACTTCATTCTATCTGATGAACTTATGATTCTAATGGAGTTGTTGGTTGTTTTGTCTTGCATCGGTGATTGTAGGATGGTGACATGGGAGGACCTAGTGAGTAGTAGAAGAGGAGACGCGTGACATACGCGTGGTATATGAGGCACCATTGATAGTAGAACCTATATCAATTGTAGTTCTATCGATGATGATGACGAGGAAGAGGAGATAGAGCCGATGCAGAAGAGTGCGATCCGGAGGAGGGCGTATGGTGGATGAGCCCATGGGGGACTCGACGAGGCTACTTTTGAGGATAGGATGTTGGGGGAGTATGAGGGGCTGATTTTAGAGTTAGGGTGCGAGTTGAGAAGTTAGAGGTGAGGCCAAAGGCGAGAGTCGAATTCCAAAAGTGAAGGACGAAGAGACCGAGAGAAAGTTAGTGATGTAGGAAGATGGAAGTAGAGATTGCTCACCGTAAGGAGGCGGGGAATCGAGATGGGGCTTTGTTTCACAAAGGCGGTGGCTAGGAATGTTGGCTGGCAAGGAAGTTGGAAGAGATGGAAGCGAGAGGGAGATGAGCGAGGGGACGAGAGAAGGAAGCTATCCGTACTCAGTTGAGGATGGAAGTAATGGATAAGATCCATTTCGAAGAAAAGTGGAAAGGGGCCAATGGTAGGGCTAACGATCTAGAAGATGAAGTGAGGTGCAAAAGGAGGAAGATGAATAGGATGAGCTATGCATTGCGCACGGCCATGGAGGGGTGATTGATGGGGTAAATCACTACCGTGACAGGCGAGAGACGGACAAACACACCATAAGTAGAGATGTGGTGGTGCACATTTCTCGGAGGGAGTACCAGTATTTGTGGGCCAGCGGAATGATAGATTAAGTCTAGGCGCTAAAAGTTATTAGTTGTAGTTAGATTTGTGTAGTGTATTATATCATTGTTGTAATCTTTATGTAGAATATGAGATGTTGTAAACCCCAAACTTTTGAGTTATGTTAGAGGGTAGTATGTTAATGGTTGTCCCCATCTTTTGTGATATTAGGGGATAAGTTGTGTCATTTATAGAAGTATCTTTGGAGATAATCATGTAATGCAACAATTTGGCATATGAATATAAATGATCTTGTTACGAAATGTATTAGAAATCTTATTCATTTTATGGAAAATTGTTTAAGTAATATAATTAGATAATAAAATGGAAGTTTTACGATGTAGGAAAATGCGCCTTGAGCGTAGATTAAGCGCACGGAAGAGTCAATTAATGATGAGAGAGGACAAGTAGATCCCATTCGGAGGCTTGTAGATTTGTTGGGGGAGGCTCTTGGGGAAGAAATGAACAAGTACCACCCGTTCCCCAAGTAGCTCGGTCTCAAACTTCAAGGACTTCAAGAGTGTAGGACCTCCGGAATTCATAGGTACTCTAGATCCTATCGTAAGCATAAACGTGGATCAAGGAAATGGAGAAAGCCTTCGCCATTGCTCGTGTGGCGAAACCGGATAACCGTGTTATTGCGCATATATGATGAGGGTGAAGCAAACTCTTTGGTGGGAAGAAAATCAACGAGAGAGCGGGAGAAGGGACTATAACACAGGAAAGGTTTAAGACTTTGTTCTTGAGAATTACTTCAGAAGAGCATGAAGAATAGGATGGAGGTAAAGTTTCTAGAACTAAAACAAGGAGAGATAGCGGTGGTACGATTATGCGGCCAAGTTCAATGAACTTCATACGATTCGCAACACATCAAGTAGACATTGAAGAAAGGAAATCTCGACGCTTGAACTTGGACTAAAACCTTGGTTGTTCAACAAGGTGTCGGTCCTTCAAATCGACTCTTCGCCACATTATTGGAGAAAGGCGATAATTCTTTGAAGGAGGTAGCGAGGCATTGAGCCAATACAACAAGGAGAAGAAGAACAAGAATCTTTGGAGGAGGGACTCGTGGAGGGAGTAGCGATGGTGGAAGTTATTTGGGAAAGAGGAAATGGGATAACCGCAACAACGACAACAACACCAACCATAGAAGCATCAACCGGTCGAGAAAATTTTCAAGGAGGATTTAAGAAAAGAAGCGAAGCTTGCTCAAAATGTGGGAAAAACCATCGAGGGAATCTTTGGAAGGGCGTAACATCTGCTACAAGCTGTGGCCAAGAAGGGCACATTTCACCTAGCTTGCCCGAATCAAGAAAAGGAGCAAGGGATGTTTGGCGTGTGGCTGTTGAGCATCAAATCAAGGATTGCCCAAAGAAAGGGAGCAACGGAGGAAGCGGCCAGCAGGGGGGGGAAGCAAGTGATGATCGGCGGACCAATGCAATCAACCAAAGCCATCTGCCCGAACATTTATAATGGTATCAGAGGCCTTGATGAATGAAAGGGGCGTGGTGTCGGTATTCTCCCAATCAATAATATAAATGCTTATGTATTATTTGATTCGGATGCTACCTATTCCTTTAATCTCGAAGAATTTGCTAATCGACTAAACATACCTCTGAACGTTTAGAAAACTCATTGAAGCGTAGAGATTGCGAATAAGAAAGTAATTCCCATAGAGTTTGTTTCTCAAAGCTGTTGTTGTGCAAACATTAGAGGTCACGAACTAAGCGTAGACTTAATTTAGATTAAGCTGGGGAGTTCGATGTGATATTAGGAATGGATTGGTTATCCGAGCCCATGCTGCGATAATCGATTGTCGGAAGAAGAGTGTGAACCTTCGGACCTCAAATCGGTCTAAGGTAGTGTTTTATGGTAGCTCATCGCGGCAAGCAATCGTGTTGCCCTTACGATGATGCGAGCAAGAAATTATTAAAGAAAGGATGTGTAGGTTATTTAGCCTATATAGTGGACATTCATCAAAAGAGAATAGAAATGAAAGATATATTAGTGGTAAAAGATTTCCAAGGCGTGTTTCCAAAGCGAAGCGCTGGCCTTAGCGAGACGGAGAGAAAATGAATTCATAATAGACTTAGTAGGGAACCGCACCAATTTCGAAAGCCCCATATCGTATGGCGCCAGTAGAAATGAAGGAATTGATGATTCAATTGCAAGAATTACTAGATAAGGGTTACATTCGGCCACGTGTGTCTCCTTGGGGAGCACCAGTGTTGTTTGTAAAGAAAAAGGATGGATCGATGAGGCTCTGTATCGATTATCGGGAGTTGAGCAAGTGACAATTAAGAATAAATATCCATTGTCAAGGATAGGCGACCTTTTCGATCAAGTTGAAGGGAGAGAAGTGTTTTCAAGATAGATTCTGAGCAGGTTATCATCGGTTGAAAGTGCGAGAGGAGGACGTACAAAAGACTGGCGTTTGAACTAAATTACGGACATTCTGAATTTTTAGTGATGTCATTTTGATTAACCAATGCTCGCGAGCATTTATGGGCTTGATGAGCAGAGTTTTCGAGGCCATACTTAGATAAGTTCGTAGTAGTATTTATCGGCGACATTTTGATTTATTCAAAGATGAAGGAAAAACCTGTGAAGAACACTGAAGATGGTATTGGAAGCATTGAGAAGGGAAAAGATGACGCTAAATTTTCAAAATGTGAATTTTGGATGGAAAAGGTCCAGTTTCTAGGACACGTGATAGATCAAAATGGAATTTCGTGGATCTGTAAAGGTGGAAGCGGTAAAATGGCGGGAATAGTAAGAAGGCATGACGAAGTTAGGAGTTTCTTAGGTTTAGTAAGGGTACTATCGAAGATTTATCCAAGATTTTTCTAAGATAGCAACCCGTGACCAATCTAACGAAGAAGATAGAGAAGTTTGTATGGACGGACAAATGTGAGGAGAGTTTCCAAGAATTGAAGAGGAGGTTGAGTGAGGCACCTGTATTATCATTACCAGATGTTACGGGAGGATTTGTTGTGTATAGTGATGCATCGCATAGAGGACTTGGTTGTGTGCTAATGCAACATGGCAAGGTCATTGCATATGCCTCACGACAGTTGAAAGATTTTGAAAAACGATACCCTACCCATGACTTGGAGTTAGCGGCGGTAGTCTTTGCATTGAAGATTTGGAGGCACCATTTGTATGGAGAAAAATGTGAGATATATACGGATCATAAGAGTCTAAAATATATCTTCACACAGAAGGAGTTGAACATGCGACAAAGGAGATGGTTGGGCGATTAAGGATTTATTTGTGAAATTCTTTATCACGGGAAAAGCAAGCGTCGTAAATGGCCAAGCGCTTTGAGTAGAAAAGGAAGGAGAAGTTATTCAAGCCGACCACTCGAGAGGAATTGATAAGAGAAATAGAAAAATTGGAAATAGAAGTGGAGGAACCAAAAGAAGCGGAAGGAAGATTTCTCATGATGAGAGCTCACAAGCGTTATTGGATAGAATAAAGGAAGCCTGAGAAAGATGAAGAATGTGAGAAGATAAAGAAGAGAATAGTAGAAGATAAGGAAGAAAGGTTCAAAGTAGATAAGGATGGTATATTGAGATTAGAATTGAGTATGGGTTCCGGTATAATCGAACCGAGGAAGGAAATCTATGAAGCACACAATACCCCATATTACATTCATCCGGGAGGCACAAAATGTCTGGGATCTTGACACCATTTTGGTGGCCTAATTTGAAAAGAGAAGTTTGCAGAGTGTGTTAGCGGATGTCTTACTTGTCAAAGAGTCAAAGCGAACACGGAGGCCAAGTGGACTACTTCACCATTGGAAATACCGAGAATGGAAATGGGAGCACATTACGATGGATTTTGTGGTTGGACTTAGGTTACGAGAAGAGATTACGATGCCATTTGGGTCATTGTGGACCGACTATCAAAGGCGACTCATTTCTACCCATCAAGATTTGATTCAATTTGAACCAATTAGCAAACTTGTATATAAAGGAAATCGTATCGCGATATGGAGTGTGCGGTGTCGATTGTCTCGATCGAGATCCGCGTTTCACGTTAAAAATTCGGAAAAGTTTGCGAGAGCGAATGGGAACTCAATTGAGATTGAGTCTTGCCTATCACCCTCAAAGCGGCAGGCGAGTGAGCGAACCATACAAGCGTTGGAGGACATGCTTAGAGCTTGCGTGATGGACTTCAAGGGAATTGGGACGACCATTTACCATTAGTAGAATTTGCTTACAATAATAGCTATCATGCGAGTATCGGTATGCCGCCATATGAAGCTCTTTACGGGAGAAAGTGCGGGGCGCCATTATGTTGGGATGAAGTCGGAGAAGCGGCGACTTTTGGGACGAAATTAGTCCGACAAACTACCGGCGTGGTAGCAACAATAAAGGGCAAATTGGTAGCGACTCAAGATCGCTGTGAAAAGAAATCATGCAGGCTTGCATCGTTAGAGCAAGAGACTTTGAAGTCGGTAGTTTTGTGTTTTGAAGGTATCTCCTTGGAAGGAAAGATCAGATTAGGAAAGAAAGGAAAATTGAGTCAGAGGGTTCATAGGGCCATTCGAGATATTGAAGCGAGTGGGCAAAGTGGCATACAAAGTTGCTTTGCCACCGAATGGAACACATCCATAACGTGTTTCACATTTTTATTCTTACGACTGAGTAGTACAAGTCTTACTATAAGCACGTGATTTCCTATGAGCCCATTCAAGTAGAGAAGAATCTGGCATATGAAGAAATTCCTGTTCAGATAATAGATAAGAAAGAACAAATGCTAAGAAACAAAGCTATATCTTCTGTTAAGGTTGTTTGGCGAAACCACGATGTAGAAGAGGCCACGTGGGAATTAGAAGATAGGATGAGGAGAGACTATCCCCACCTTTTCGTGTAACCTTGTATCAATTCGAGGACGGAATTTTATAAGGGGGAGAGGATGTAATACAAGTAAATTTTATGATTTAATTTTATTATTAAATAAATAGGTGAATTATTTATTTTATAAATGCTTACGTGGAATGAGGAGAGTAACTCAATTGAATTAAAATTGAATTTATTGATGATCGATAAGATAGGTTCATGAAATGTCTTGTGTGACACAATGATGGACTTAGTGAAGGATGATTAAGTATTTGCATGTTTAAAGTCAAATAATAAATTGGGAGTCTATTGATAAGTTAATTGATGGACTATTAAGTTAGCCCAATAAACTTGGGATATTTAGAATCCATTGAAACCCAACAAATTAGTTAGCGGGAGTACAAGTATTGGTTAAATTAAAATGTGGCATGGGGCGGTGGGCACTGTGAAGCTAGCCCCTTGTCTATGTCGAGATCATTTTCTTGTCCCCAAATTAGGGTCACCAAGTACAAAGAATAGTAGCCTAAACTCTCTTTACGCAAATTTTCAAAATTTGCTAATCCTAGGTATGCATGGCTAGCTAAGTGGGTGGTATGGAGTGATTGAACAACTCCTTAAATAACCATTGTTCATTTTATTGCACCATGAATCCCAACATTGGGTAAAAGCAAAGTATACGGTCCATGTTTTCTCTTTAAATACAAGCCCCTAGGGTAGTACATTTTAGTGATAAGAGTGTTGGAGAAATCTGAGTAAAGAATTCTTAGTTTCTAAGCATTACCAAATCAATGTGTGAGATATCAAGGTTAAAGCTCGAGAAGGTATAATTTCTACTCCATTCTTAACTTGAGTCTTGTTGATTCTCGATTATTAGGTCAAGTATGATGAATTAGCATGTTAAAGGGTGTTTAGAAAGTTACCTTCGTGGATGAATCGTTAAAGAAAAATTATGCGGAATCAAGTTGTGACTACTCGCAAAAAAAGCGAGCATGTTCACGCTTACGAAATCCATGGGGTGCGGTTTGCACCATGCTTAGAAAACCAAGCTGATGGGTTCGGTCATGTTAGACCATGCATTAAGAAATTCCCTTAGGTTGTATGCATATAGTAAAGTCTTAAATTAACTTAAGCGAACTTAAACTTTGTCAAAGTAGTGTAAAGTCTTTGTCGGACAAAGCGTGATGTCTTGTGGAGGCGTAAGTCTGCGGACAAAGCCACGATGTCTTCGGACAAAGCGTGATGTCTTGGATGAGCGTAATGTCTTGGACAAAGCGTGATGTCTTTGGACAAAGCGTGATGTCTTGGACGAGCGTAATGTGTCTTGGACAAAGCGTGATGTCTTGGATGAAGAAGCGCGATGTCTTTGGACGAAGCATGTTGTCTTGAACAAGTCATAATATCTTGGACATGGCGAGATGTCACGGGACTCGGAGAGCGACATCATAACTTGATATAAGGATGGATTAATAAATACTCCTATACTATTGTAAGCTATTAGTATACGAATAAGTTCTAAGTGGAGAGTTGTACCAACCGGGAAAATAAATCTAATACTTACAAACATCGTAGAAGAAGGTCGATTGGGATTAATAGGCGTTATGGTCTACTTAAAGCAATGAACCTCTTAGAACTTCGAGGAAGAAAGATTATGAATAAGCTAGCGGTGGTCGATAGTATGAGCATGTTAGTGTACCATTATGAGTTTTGATGGGTACAGCAGATAGAAAGAAAAATGTGTTATGTGTTATTGATATATATCAAGTGTGTTTGGCTAATAAATACCTGTACTTACATGAATAGGACATACATAGTTCGTTGAGGTGATTTTAGCTATTAGTAGTAATCAGCGCATAAAAGGCAAGTTCTATCCCTAAAACTTGTTACTTATATCATGCAAGTTCTCTATCCCTAACTTATTGTTATTGTTGGGCAAGTTCCTAACCTCACTCAAATTTACATGGAGCAAGTATCAGAACACTATTATTATTGTGTTGCAAGTTCCTTAAATTTACACACTTTATCGTTGAATTGTTGTCATATCAATCATATTTTATCAAGCAAATATCGCTTCTATTCAAAAATCACTTGTATACCTTGGCGTTGTTGTAAGCATTGGACTTATCATTCCTAAATGCATGATGAAAAAGCTATACAAGCCCTTGATTGGCTAGACTATTATTATGAGTTAAAGAGCTATCAAACCGGATTGATTTGGTGTGGACTATCGTAAATCTCTTGAGATGAACAACCCTCGTAGAAGGAAATTATATATTGTCGAGGGGCAAGCGTGCATACATAGTATGATTAAATGTTATGCATAACATAGGGTACTTTAAGTGATCACTGATGTACTTCGTGGATGTTGGATTCTGGTGTAATCTTGCTAATTCTAGTAAGAGTTCTTGGTCTTAGTAGTATGCTTTCGATTACTCAATTATGTTGAATCTCGAAATGAGTAAATCACGAAATTTTGTTGATATCCTTGGTCCATAGCGACACCTATTGAATACTCTTAGTATTCTTGATATCCTTGAACTACCAATTATTATTATACCCTTGAAAGATCTAAATGCTATAAGCTGCTTGTTCTTACGGTTATATTACTTCTTTGGGCAAACTTGTTGCTCATTCTTGCTTCCTAAAACATTACGATTAAAGCGAGAGCAAGGCGATACTTGAGGAAAGGACAAAGGGAAAGGGCAAAATGACGAATAACTTAGTCCTTAAGACTAGAAGTATTATTATTATTGTTATGATTATTATGATGTATTCAAGAATGTTTAAGCTATGTTAAGCTAATCACGAAATTGTTGTAATGTGATTCACGGTACCTTGGGGCGTGAATATTTATATTACATTAATGTAAATTATTCTATTATTTCGTTGTTAATGATTTTGTAAGATATTAAGTAGTATACGTGGCCTTTTCAAAATTCGAGATATGGGTGTCTGAAATTTTAGGCGCTGCACCATCTTTGGAATAGTGAAGGAGTGAGACTTTCTTCTTCTTTCTCTCTATAACTTCTCTCTATAATAATTGCTCTATAGCTTTAGTGAATTGGTGTGAAATGAAGGAAGAATAAGCTTCTATTTATAGAAAAATATAGTTTCAATAATTGCACATTTTGGGGCTTGAAATATTATAGTATAACACCTTCCCCTTTTTCTTCATTTTTAATTTAGTCCTGCAAGTATTATCAAACTTGCACCATCTCCCCTAGTAGTAAATCATGTGAATCAATAGTAAATCATGTGACTCAATAGCTCTTAACATGTGAAAAAATTAATTGACATCGCTAAACCGGTCTCTGTGAAACCAAGATTCATTAAGGGTTCGGGGGCTTGATTATGTGGAGGGAAGGTGTTAGGCACCCCCCAACATCCGTGTTACCACGGTGACCGCCACTCTTCAAAGAAATTGTTATACGAATGTGTGTGTGTGTGTGTGTGGATCAATGTGAAATTATTTAAAAGTAGTGTGAGGCCTCGTTCGCACCTATATACACAAGGTTTGAATTTTATAGAAAAATCCAGTTTTAACCAAGATATAGCAATGAAGTTTTGTAAAAGAGGTTTTCCAAACTGTGTGCTCAATAGGAATTGAGACCTTTTCATACTTCCACTTTATTAAATGTTCGGCTTGTTTGCTTTTATTTTCAAGATGTGAAACATCCTCGAGAAAATAATATACAGTAGTGCCGAACTCCTTATGGGCATGATAGCCATCCAAGCAAACTCAGACACTGTAAAATAATGTACAAGCTGCTTACAACTAAAAAATGTCCATTATGGGAACCGAATATAGATTCAATAGACTGAACCTGTGATCACATGATTTCTAGGCTCACATAATACTGCAATTTGTATGGAAAGCGAAGCGATTATATATATAAAAGCTATAAATATATATATCTGATTGGATCAACCACCTGAAAGCAACTCCATGGGGGATCGAAAATGTAAATATATAAAAGCGGTATATATATATATATATATATATATATATATATGAACATGATCAACCGCCACGAAGTAAACTCAAAGGACGAAATGTAAATAAAGCTATAAAAGCGATCAAGCGCCACTTAAGTGAACTCGTGCGGAGATGAGAATGTAAATAAAAGTTGTAAAAGGCCATGAAGTAAACTCAGTGGCTGACAGAAATGTAAATATATATATATATATATACAAATATATATATATATATATATATATATAAAAGCAGTAAACGCACCGGATGTAAATCCGGGCTCATCGAAGATGTCCAACAGCAATTATATATATATATATATATATATATATATATATATATATATATATATATATATATAAAAGCGAGTAAACGCACCGGATGTAAAATCCAGGCTCATCAAATATGTCTGATAGCAATTATATATATAAATATATATATATATATATATATATATACAAAAGCAAATAAACGCTCCGGATGTAAAATCCAGGCTCATCAGACAGAGTCTAACCACAGATTATATATATAACTATATATATATAAGTAGATAAACGCTCCAGACCGAAGTCTAGGCTCAATCGAGGCATCACTCAGTAATGTTAGTCCATATATACAAAATGTATATATATATTAGTAAATATATACAAACAGAAATGAAAATCACAGACCAAAGTTCGGGCAAACACACTCACACGACTATCAACGTGTACAACAGTGTGTGATATATGAGAAAGAGACTTTAGAGAATGTAAGAAGGCTTACATTAACGCCAAAGTAGACTTCTTAGACTTTAAATGGATAAACACTTTCACCCTCATGGGATAAAAAGTAGCTATATGTGAGCTAACTAGTGTTTAAAGAAGAGAAAACACTCAAAAGATGTGTATGCAGAGTAAAATGGACAGGGCTTCCTCGCCTTTTTCCTTCTCTCTCTCCCTTTAAATGGCTGACCCCTCAACTTATATTTATAGACTGATGGCCTCAGGTACACCTGCGGAAGCCACAATTGTACCTGTGGCTGGTCATGGTGGATCCGAGCCTCGTGGGTCCTGTCGTCTCGTAGTACATGCAGTTATGCACTGTAATGTCTGCTCGAACTTGCAGAACTTCAATCCGAGCATCCGAATGAAGTATATCTGTACTTCTTCGGATCGCTTGTGTTGAGAGTTATGTAATGACATGGATTAGAGATTGTATGAAGTCAGGAAGAGGGGTCTATGCCCATGGTCTTCAAGCTTCAAATTCTATCCAAAGTACTGCCACACGTAATAGTCACTCGGGATTGTCAATCCTTGGCTCTTGTGGGAAATTGTTGTATGTATGTATGTATGAAGTGTTGAGACGATGTGCCATTTGTTGAAGGAACAAGATGACGTTTGACTCCTCGCCAGGGTTATCGCCGGTTTGAGTTAAAAGTAGACGTTGCTCAGGGTTATAGCTGAGATTGGACCACTTGTTGGTATGTTATTATATCATCTTGTTTAGATAGTAAGATGACGTGTTGACTCCTCACCGGGGTTATCGCCGATTTAAGCGGAAAGCAGACGTTGCTCAGGGTTACATATGAGATTGGACTGCTTGTTTGTATGCCTCTCATCATCATCTGTGGGTATTCTGCTCGCCCATTTTGTTAGTCCGGGGATCGAGGTGTATGTGCCTCGTGGGATATCGAACTCAAGTCGATCGCATGTGTTTGAAACAAGAATTTCCGGGGTTATCGCCGGAACTACAATGGCATCCCTTGGGGCTATCACCAAGGATGGGGTTGCAACTCCCAGTGTTGTCTCTGGGACTGGAACTAAACGTCGCGGTGTTATCGCCAAGACAGGACTGTCCTCTCCGGTGTTGTTGCCGGTCTTTTGATCTTCATATCTCGGGGTTATCTCCGAGATTGGAAATGACACTCCCGGTGTGTGTTCCGGGTTGAGATGATGTTTCCGGTTTGTGTTCCGGGTTGGAGCTGAACTTCCGGTAGTATCCGGCATGGATGTAAGTTGTCTTTCAAGGTTATCTCCAAAAGATAAATCTACCCTCCTGCAATGTTAGGAATAGAAGTGCAGAAAATTTCGAGTGTCTACAATAGTATAGTACTTTCAACTATACCTCCATTTTTAACTTAGTCATGTAAGTATTATCAATCTTGCATCAACTCCCCTAATAGTAAATGAATGTGAATCAATAGTACACACATGTGAACAAATAGTTATAATCATGTGAATCAATAGCAATTAATTGCTCATTTGTCCGGTTAATTACCCGATTGGTCAATATAACCTCCAGACATCAATTTTTATCGAAATAAATGTCGAGTTTCACTAACACTAATAATTCAAACACAATGGAACTATCAATTTCATCTTTAATTAACATGAACTTATTCATCATTAATATTATAATTCACAATATTTAACAACCAGGTCGTTCCTAGGAAAGAGGGGCTTTCTGATAAGGATTTCTCCTTATTGGCGCACAATTAGGTGACCAAACCTCTCCTTGACAAAACTTCTAGACATTGTCAATATTGCAAATAATAATATGAATAACTTTGCCGTCTCAATTATTGATTTAATAATATAACATATTATGCTGATGATACTGTGACAATAATTGAATCAATAATCTGAGAGATATGATGCAGTAATTACTATAGAAATAATTGAGTATAAATGAGTGACTTCTCACGTAAGCATCAATAATCAATACCGTGTGCTACTATGCAACCACGCGTATTACTATACTTTTATCACCGATTATTTTATGACAACTTGTTTACTTTAAAAAAAATTCACATATCACCCTTAACTTTAGCTTTTTATCAATTTAACTATTTACCAAAATAGCAAAATTGAATACTTTTATTTCATTAAATTTGGGATCTCACAATCTCCCCTCCTTATGAAATTTTGCCCTCGAAATTTATGTACCTGGTAGTTCGAAGAGATGAGAATACCTTGCTTTCTTTTCGGATTGTACCTTCCCGGTTATTTCCTCTCTATCATGATTTTCCCATTTCTCATCCCCTGTATTTCAGATATCATTCTAGATTATAGTTTCAAAATAATGGTTAATTGATATGCCACATATTATCCTTATACTCTGATCGACCAATTAAATACCAAATAAACTTAGGTAAGTCATACTAGCGAAGGAATTCCCCGTCTCTCCCCTCCTAGTTCTTATCTCAAATCTCAGCCAAGGATCATATCCCTAAGCTTTGATACCAACTGTGATGCCCCCAAAACAGTTATACATCACCCATCTTGAGTCGCCAGATAATGGTACAGAACTCAACTACAAACTTAATTATTCAACTGTTGTGTAAAATACGACAAAACATAGCTGAGAGTTTAAACACGAATATTGCCTTCTAGACAATATCCACACTCAATGGAGTCCTCATTACATTTATTGTCACACTATTTAAAAGAATAGTGAGGACTACTAATGCTATCATCTTGACCTTCACTCGGTTCCCCGACTCGTCCCAGCTATATTCTCAATTATTGAAGTGAACAATGAAAGAAAAGGGTGAGCTCAACTAGCCCAGTAAGAAATATTATGACTAAGATAATGCGGAATAAATTATCATTAGCCTTCAACAGTATAACAACTGATAGAATACAATAGACAACAAGTTTTAGATCAACAACTGCAATAGAATAAGTAATCCATTAGAAGAGTCAAGTAGAACATAAAATCTACTATCTTCTATGATTTAAAAAGTTTTTCATCAACTTTATCGCTGAGACTCAGCTTAATAAATAAACAAAATCATCGAATCATCACTACACTATGGGCCAAGGATATTCATGTAATCATCAATGGTCATGACTATACCGAATAATCCCTAGTCATAATCATACCCATAACTGTCCATCAATGCACTACGGGCCAATGAGGACTTTTACCACATCATTCGTTACATTACGGTCATGATTATACCGAATAATCCCTGGTCATAATCATACCAAGTCCATCTATGCACGTAAGCCAAAGATGACTTTCATCACAATATAAGCATGAGGATGATAACAATGACATAATAATTCAATAAAACAAGTTCAAGGATAAATTTTAAAGATTTATAATTTAATTTATCCAAAAATCAATAACGTCTAAATTGTCAACATGATACTTCTTTGTGGAGTAAAATTCAAGAATAATATTCATGTACCAAAAATAATTTGGACAGAAAAGAAATATATTTTTCGGGTGAATAGTACCCCCTGAATAGTACTTTGGGAATATTACCCCGTGAATAGTACCCCGACACGAAAAGTGTCTCGAATACCCGAGTGAATGATACTAGAATGAATAGTAATCGGGTGAATAGTAACCCATGAATAGTAACTCATGAATAGTACTCTGGCACAAAAAGCGCCCCGAATACCCGAGTGAATAATACTATAGTGAATAGTAACCAGGTGAATAGTAACCTGTGAATAGTAACTCGTAACAAAAAAATACCAAAGAAAATGATATTCCATGACGAGTACAAAATAAATGATATCCCACACGAGTATAATAGAATATACGAAACTGCAAATGGTTTTTCACCCACCATGCAGTAATCCACGTAGACAGATCATTTCCACAATTTAATAAAGAATGAATACGAAGGATCGTTCACCATATATGCGGTAATCCACATAGACAGGTTATTCCAACAGAATAATAAAGAATAGAACCAGGTCATGCGTAATCCATGAGATAGGATATTCAAATGTAATAATAAAGAATGGAACGGTCATGCGTAATCCACACGCATGTGATATTCCAACATAATAATAAAGAATGGAACCTGTGTCATGCGTAATCCGCGACGGATAGGATATTCCAAACAGAATAATAAAAAAAACGAAACCAGTCATGCGTAATCCGCTTGCATGAGGATATTCCAACAGAATAATAAAGAATGGAATAACAACAGAATTCACCGGGCATGCGATAGACCAATGCAGAAAAGTTATTCCAATGTAATAATAAAGAATGGAATAATGAGAAGAATTTCACCATGTATGCGGTGCACATGTAAAAGTTATTCCAACATAATAATAAAGAATGGAATAATGTAAGAATTTCACTATGTATGTGGTATCAGATCGACAAAAGTTATTCCAACATAATAATAAAGAATGGAATAACAGAAGAATTTCACCATTATACGGTAGTCCGCATATACAGGTTATTCCAACAGAAGAATAAGGAATGGAATAACAATAGCTCTCTTCATGAATACAAAACAAATAATACCCCTTACCTCAAAAGAAGACTGGATACTGGAATAGTGAGGTAGCAGACTTCTCTTTTTCTTTTTCTCTATAATTTCTCTCTATAATAATTGCTCTATAGCTTTAGTGAATTGGTAAAAAAATAAAGGAAGAATGAGCTTCTATTTATAGGAAAATATAGTTTTGATAATTGCATGTTTTGGGGCTCGAAATATTACAGTATAATACCTTCCTCTTTTTCTTCATTTTTAATTTAGTCCTGCAAGTATTATCAAACTTGCACCACCTCCCCTAATAGTAAATCATTTGAATCAATAGTAAATCATGTGAATCAATAGTTCTAGACATGTGAAAGTATGAATTACAGTATAGTACCTCCATCAATACCTCCATTTTTAACTTAGTCATGTAAGTATTATCAATCTTGCACCAACTCCCCTAATAGTAAATGAATGTGAATAAATTGTACACATATGTGAACAAATAGTTATAATCATGTGAATCAATAACAATAAATTGCTCATTTATCCGGTTAATTACCCAATTGGTCAATATAACCTCCAGACATCAATTATTATAGAAATAAATGTCGATTTTCACTAACACTAATAATTCCAACACAATGGAACTATCAATTTCATCTTTAATCAACACGAACTTATTTATCATTAATATTATAATTCACAATATTTAACAACTGTGTCATCGTTAGGAAAGAGGGGCTTTCCGATAAGGATTTCTCCTTATTGGGCGCATGATTAGGTGACCAAACCTCTCCTCGACAAAACTTCTAGACATTGTCAATATTGCAAATAATAATATGAATAACTTTGTCGTCTCAATTATTGATTTAATAATATAACATATTATCTGGATGATCTTTGTGACAATAATTGAATAAATAATACGAGAGATATGATGCAGCAATTACTTTAGCAATAATTGAGTATAACTGAGTGACTTCTCACATAAGCATCAATAATCAATACCGTGTGCTACTATGCAACCACTCGTATTACTGTACTTTTACTACCTAGTAGTTCAACAGTTTTAACGATAACACTTTCGCCGTTATTTTTATAAAAAGATAATTATGTCATTTTCTAACTACGACAATACTTCTATTGTGGGGTCCACCAATGATTGTGCCGTCGTACGGTTATTTCCTGTTAAAATGAATATTCCCCGACCAATCGAATATTATATAACAACTTGCATACTTTGCAAAATTTATAAATATTACTCACAACTATAAAATTATATCAAATCTACACCATAATATTCACAAAAAATATTTCGAGAAATTTAAATCTTTATTCATAAAATTTGGGATCTCACAATCTCCCCTCCTTATGAAATTTCACCCTCAAAATTTACGTCATTACCTGGTATGCCGAAAAGGTGAGGATACCTTGACTTCATTTCAGATTCTAAATCTTGAGGTATAACCTTTGAGTGTCGAATATAATCATACTTATCCAAGATTTTAACATGTATCTTCTCATACGTTAAATCTTCTGTTATCTCATCTAGTTCTAATTCAATAATGTGGTTCGGGTCGTCCACATATTTACGTATCATCGATACGTAAAAAATGTTATGAACACGCGACATACTTGGGGGTAAAACGAGTCTATAGGCCATAGTTCCTACTCGATCGAGGATTTCAATTGGGCTAATTAAATCAAGGGTTGATATTTCCTCTTTTCATCAACTCTTGCTTCTAGAATAACGCCTTCTTGAACCTTCTTCTTCATTTTCATCAGCTCTAGGTGTGTAGTTTGAGCGGCTTTAACTTTATCAATTAAAGTCAATTCTACTCGTATATTTGTTATCTTCACGTGGGTCCCTAGAGTCTTTAACTCTATCTTCATCATTTGTAAGTTATACGAAATGGGTTTTTGTGTTAACAACATCTCACTCGTAAACGCATACGATCTTCTACTCAATGCGTCAGCTACCACGTTCGCTCTTCCACGATGATATTGAATGGTATGGTCGTAATCTTCAACAGCTCGAGCCAATGTCTTTGGCGCATAATACGTTCGTTCTAGGTGAAGAAATATTTAAGGGTTTTAGAAATGGGTTTTGTATTGGGGTCAATACAAAATTCAATTTCACGCTCTGGGGGTAGGCCAAGAAGTCTTCAAGAATACGTCGGGAAATTTATTAACGATAGAAATATCATTTAAAAACTGTGACTCTCATCCAAGACTTGGATAGCACATGAAATGAAGGTTTCTACTAACGAAGTTTCAACCGATAAGTCAAAATCTAATTTCTACAAAGTCAAATTTAAACGTTGAGTGCAAGCAAGAGAGATAAAAGAATGGGTAGAACAGGTATCTAATAAGGTATAGAATTCGCAAGAATTTATAATTAACTAACCCGTGCTAACTTTGTTTGGGTTACTCGCTTTTTGAGAAGTCACGAAACCATCAACTTTGTTTTGTCCGTATCTGCCTTTGGTGCCACCGTCCCAGTTGGACTTGACTTTGGTGCACGACAAAATCGGACTAGGTGACCCTCTTTTCCACAATTGTAACATGCTTTGGACTGCATCACGCAGTTTGGACTGATATGTCCCTCCCCTCCGCATTTGAAACATACAATTGGTTTTCATTCTCCTTCCTTGAAAACGGGTGTTGGTGTTGCTGTCTTTCCATCGTTGTTGAACCTTCTCTTCTTAAAATTTCCACTCCTATTATCTTGGCCATGATTACCACCGAAGTGGTTACCATTCTTGGCGTGATAATTTTCCCCGCGATGGTTATCATTGTTCTGATGGCTGTTGCCACCGGTACGATTATTATCGTGTTGTTCGTCGTTGCCTTTTGGTTATGCTGACTCATTATCGCGTCCAATAACTGAGTCCTATTCACAACATCTGAATATAAACAAAGTTTGTGAGAAATGAGGTATTGGCGTATTTCAGGTTTTAAACCTCTTAGAAACATTCGCGTCATTCGCTCCTCATTATCGACCAAATGGGATGCAAACTGGGATAACTCCGCAAATTTAGCCTCGTACTGCGACACGGTCATATTGTTTTGCTCCAACTTGATGAACTCTACCTCCTTCATGTGACAAATACTTTCGGGAAAGTACTTGTCGTTGAACAGTTCTTGGAACTTCTCCCAAGACATCTTGAGTGCGTCAGGCTGGGTACGCTTTATAGATTCCCACCAATAATTTGCCTCTTCATGCAACATAAAGGTGGCAAAGGGAACATTTTTCTCCTTGGAGCATCCCAAGACATCAAATATCTTAGTGATCTGCTTTAACCACGTCTCCGCCTTAAGTGGTTCTGGCTTTCCCAAAAACTTCGGCAAGCCCAGCTCCTTGAACTGCTTAGCGGTGACCATCTGAGAGTTGCCAGTGTTTCCACCTGCATTTTTAATAGGAGTCTCTCTCGCCTATTGTTGCATGAATTACATAAAGCCTCTGAACATCTCATTGTTCATCATATGATCGGTGTTGTTATTTACCTGAGGATTATTGTCTTCCTGTTGCACATTATCCTAGATATTGATCGTTGGTGACTCAACGCTTTTATGTGCTTCATTGCTGATCTCAACATTTTTAGATGCCATTTTCAAACACAGTCACAAAACAAGGGTTAATTGACATATCAATATTATCCCTATACTCTGACCGACCAATTAAATACCAAATAAACTTAGGTAGGTCATATGAGCGAAGGAATTCCCCGTCTCTCCCCTCCTAGTTCTTGTCTCACATCTCAGCCAGGGATCATATCCCTAAGCTTTGATACCAACTGTGACGCCCCCAAAATAGGTATACATTACCCATCTTGGGTCGCCAGATATCATGGTACATAAATCCAAATATAACTTAATTATTCAACTGTCGTGTAAAATACAATAAAATATAGCTGAGACTTTAAACAAGAATATTGCCTTCTAGACAATATCCACTCTCAATGGAGTCCTCATTACAATTATTATCACACTATTTCATAGAATAGTGAGGACTACTACAGCCACTTATCTTGGACCATCACTCCATTCCCAGGCTAAGTCCGACTATATTCTCATTTCACGAATAGAACAATGAAAGAAAAGGGTGAGCTCAACTAGCCCAGTAAGAAATATTATGACTAAGATAATGCAGAATAAATTATCCTTAGCCTTCAATAGTATAACAACTGATAGAATATAATAGAGAACAAGTTTTAGATCAACAACTGCAGCGGAATAAGCAATCCATTAGAAGAGTTAAGTAAAGCATAAAATCTACTATCATCTATGATTTAAAAAGTTTTTCATCAACTTTATCGTTGAGACTCAGCTTAATAAATAAAATCGAATCATTCCTGCACCACGACCAAGGATATTCATGTAATCATCAATGGTAATGATTATACCGAATAATCCCTAGTCATAATCATACCAACCACTGTCCATCAATGAACTACAGGCCAACGAGGACTTTTATCACATCATTCATTACATTACGGTCATGATTATACCGAATAATCCATGGTCATAATCATACCAAGTCCATCTATGCACGTAAGCCAAATATGACTTTAATCACAATATAAGCATGAGGATGATGACAATGAAATAATAATTCAATAAAACAAGTTCAAGGATAAATTTTAAAGATTTATAATTTAATTTATCCAGAAATCAATAACGTCCAAATTGTCAACATGATACTGCTTTGTAGATTAAAATTCAAGAATAATATTCATGTACCAAAAATAATTTGGGCAAAAAAGAAATGTATTTTTTCGATAAATAGTACCTCGTGAATAGTACTTCGGGAATAGTACCCTGTGAATAGTAACCCGACACGAAAAGTGTCCCGAATACCCGAGTGAATGATACTAGAGTGAATAGTAATTGGGTGAATAGTAACCCGTGAATAGTAACTCATGAATAGTACTCCGGCACGAAAAGTGCCCCGAATACCCAAGTGAATAATACTAGAGTGAATAGTAATGGGGTGAATAGTAACCCATGAATAGTAACTTGTAACAGAAAAATACCAAAGAAAACAATATTCCATAAAGAGTACAAAAGAAATGATATCTCAGACGAGTATAATAGAATATACAAAACTGCAAATGAATTTTCACCCGCCATGCGGTAATCCACGTAGACAGATCATTTCCACAATTTAATAAAGAATGAATATGAATGATCATTCACCATGCATGCGGTAATCCACATGACGGAGTTATTCCAATGAATAATAAAGAATAGAACTGTGTCATGCGTAATCCGCGCACATCTTGGATATTCCAACGAATAATAAAGAATGGAACCGGGTTATCGTAATCCGCATGCAGACGAGATATTCCAACGAGTAATAATAAAGAATGGAACCGAGTTATCGCGTAATCCACATGTACAGGATATTCCAACAAAATAATAAAGAAACGGAACCGAAGTCATGCGTAATCCTCACGCACGAGAATATTCCAAGCGTAATAATAAAGAATGGAATAACAACAGAATTCACGGGCATGCGATAGATCCTTACATACAAAAGTTATTCCAAATGTAATAATAAAGAATGGAATAATGAAGAATTTCACCATGTATGCGGTAGAGCGTAGGCAAAAGTTATTCTAATATAATAATAAAGAATGGAATAATGAAGAATTTCACCATGTATGCGGTGATTTGCGATAGATAAAAGTTATTCCAACATAATAATAAAGAATGGAATAATGGAAGAATTTCACCATGTATATGGTAGAATTCGCGATATCTGAGTTATTCCAACAGAATAATAAGAAATGGAATAACAATAGCTCTCTTCATGAATACGAAAGAAATAATATCCCTTACCCCAAAAGACACTGGATACTGGAATAGTGAGGTAGCAGACTTCTCTTCTTTTTTATATCTATAATTTCTCTCTATAATAATTGCTCTATAGTTTTAGTGAATTGGTGAAAAATAAAGGAAGAATGAACTTCTATTTATAGTAAAATATAGTTTCGATAATTGCACGTTTTGTGGCTCGAAATATTACAGTATAATACCTTCCTCTTTTCCTTCATTTTTAATTTAGTCCTGCAAGTATTATCAAACTTGCACCACCTCCCCTAATAGTAAATCATGTGAATCAATAGTTCTAGACATGTGAAAATATGAATTACAGCACAGTACCTCCATCTATACCTCCATTTTTAACTTAGTCGTGTAAGTATTATCAATCTTGCACCAACTCCCCTAATAGTAAATGAATCTTAATCAATAGTACACACATGTGAACAAATAGTTATAATCATGTGAATCAATAGCAATTAATTGCTCATTTATCAGATCAATTACCCGATTGGTCAATATAACCTCCAGACATCAATTTTTATCGAAATAAATGTCGATTTTCACTAACACTAATAATTCGAACACAATGGAACTATCAATTTCATCATTAATCAACACGAACTTATTCATCATTAATATTATAATTCACAATATTTAACAATCAGGTCGTTCCAGGAAAGAGGGGACTTTCCGATAAGGATTTTTCCTTATTGGCGCGCAATTAGGTGACCAAACCTCTCTTTGACAGAACTTCTAGACATTGCAAATAATAGTATGAATAACTTTGTCGTCTCAATTATTGATTTAATAATATAACATATTATACTGATGATCTTTGTGACAATAATTGAATCAATAATATGAGAGATATGATTCAAAGAATTATGTAGCAATAATTGAGTATAATGGTGACTTCTCACATAAGCATCAATAATCAATATTGTAGCTACTATGCAATCACGCGTATTATTGTACTTTTTACTACCGAGTAGTTCAACGGTTTTTAATGATAACACTGTCGTAGTTATTTTTATAAAAGATAATTACATCGTTTTCTAACTACGACAATACTTCACATTGTGGGGTCCACTAATGATTTGTCGTAATAGATAAATGCGGATATTCCCTATTAAAACGAATATTCCCCGACAAATCGAATATTATATAACAACTTGCATACTTTGCAAAATTAATAAATATTACCCACAACTATTACATTATATCAAATCTACACCATAATATTCCAAAAAATATTTCGAGAAATTTAAATCTTTATTCATAAAATTTGGGGTCTCACAGTATATTTCTATCTGGTTCACGAAATATAAAGCTAAACATTTCAGCCTCATAAACGCATGCTATCATGATTACAACCATACTCACATGTCATTTTTCAATTCAATATAAGTACATAAAATGAATGGTAATCAAACATTCATGCAATCTAACCAATCATAACAAAAATTCCAATGAGAAACAAACAATCAAGCAATCAGGCCATTAATTTTAGACTACATATCAAAATCTGTTACAATCCCATAATGGAATTTAGTTTATTTCTGAACCGAAAGCCATTAGGGGATTATAGTAACACATGGAAAATAATTAAAGCAATTGAAAGAGAAGATAGAATTGATCAAACCCAATTGCAGATTATGCTTCACAGTGCTGTTCAAATCTCCAATATTTTTCAACAAAATGAAATGAGTTATTATTCAATGACTGAATTCTAAAGAAGATGTAGACAATCTTAAATGTATGCTCAAATTCTCTTTGGAAATTAGTTCAAAGCCTAGAACCCTAGTTCTCCCATGAAAAATTGATAAAAACCAATATTACATGCGTCTGGTACCAACCAGAGTAGTTTTTGATAAGACCCACGTTCAAATTTCAAATTAAAAAGTTAAGTCAACAATAACAATAAAAAGCGATCTTGATCGCGACCGCTTCTTACATCTCTTGATATCTTGATGTTTCTTTGTTGTTGCTTGTTGTTTGTCCTTCATTAATGTTCAGTTCCTTCACCAATCTTCAGTTCCTTCACCAATGTTCAGTTCCTTCACCAACACACGTTCCATTTGCCAAGCCTTTGTTAATTGCCACTGCCACATTATACCATTTCCTACATTTCCATACCATAGGAGTTCTAATTACGAGTTATGCAAAATAAACATAAAATGCACTAAGAACATACTAAAATCTACTTGAGATGAGCATAATTCTCGTTAATTGATATTCAATAAGTAGGTATAAAACCTAATTATCATAAATACAAAACCAAATCTGTACACAAGTCAACCAAGGTTCGGGGGATGCTAAATGCTTGATTGAGTCTGCCAAAAGTGAAAAGACTTAGCAAACCTCAAATGGTGAAGGTGTGCAAGCTGAAATCAAATAAAGATAAGAACCAACCACAAGATCAGCTGCACTAAAGAAGGAGTGACAGACTGTTACTTACTCAAAGAAAATGAGCTTCATGAACAACTTAACAATCTGTCCATTAGTGATCCAGTATCGATGCAGAATCCAAAGAGGATCAAAAAAAGCTGCTAAGTATCAAAGGATGAACAAGCTTAAAGTCATCTTTGTAGCTCAGCACCAACAAAAACATCAACAAGAAGCCAGGGCCTGAGTGGTCCTTGTCCTATGGAATAAATTAAGTTCCAAGTCAGCTGGACTTTATGAGTTCTTAGTGTACTAATGTTCTAAGTCTGCTGGACTTGAAGAGTTTTCAGTGAACTAAAGTTTCAAGGTTGCTGGCCTTAAAGGAATCTTAGGGATTCAAAGATGTAAAGACTTCCTTAGTGGAATCCCTGCTTGTTGAAGCAGAAGAGCTGATTAGGAGCTTGAGTCTCTGAACCACTTAAAATTCTTAATGTCTTTTATATACTATCATTTACATTATGAATCTACAACTTCCATAACTGTTATCAATATGATAACTACTTACATCTAAACTAACTCTATAAAAATGGTCAACATAACATCTATAAAGGGGAACCTTAACTTAAACCCCCCTTCTAGATCTATTGTGTGCCCTCTAGGAACTAACAAAATGTAATAACAATGATCATACCAATCAATTGTCTATCTTTGCACTACGGGCTAAAGATATTCAACCATAAAACCATTGGTCATGATCATGTCAATCAATTGTTTGTCAGTGCACTACGGCCAAAGACATTCAACTGTAAAACCAATGATCATGCTAAACAATAATCTATCTTTGCACTACAGGCCAAAGATATTCATTTGTATCATCATTAGTCATGATCAGGTCAAACACCTGTTCATCTTTGCACTACGGGCCAAAGATATCAATCAACAGTTCTTCTTTGCACTACAGGCCAAAGACATACAACTGCAAAACCAATAATCAACAGCTCATCTTTGCACTACAGGTCAAAGAGTACTTTCACCGCATCATTTTTCTGTAACATTACATGTCATGATTATACCAATACACAATTCCTGGTCATAATCATACCAATCAACTGTCCATTTATTCACTACGGGCCAAAGATGACTTTTACCACAATATAAGCATGAGAATGATGACAATGATATAAGAATCAATCAAGTAAGATCAAGGATAAATATTAGAGATTTATAATTTAACTTATCCAGAGTTCAAGAATATCCAAATTGTCAACATTATGATCAAAACGTGGATTCAAATTTAAGAAATAGGATTCATATATCAAAGATAATTTGGTCAGAAAAGAAACCAATTTTATCATGAATAGTACCCCATGAATAGTAACCCGAGTGAATAGTACCTGAGTGAATAGTGCCCTGTGAATAGTACCCCAAATGAATAGTACCCGAGTGAATAGTACCCCGTAAATGGAAAATACAAAAGAAAATGATATTCCTTGATGAGTACAAAAGAAATGATATCTCATTCGAGTATAAAAGAATATACGAAACTGCAAATGGATTTTCACCTGCCATGAGGTAATCCACGTAGACAGATTATTTCCACAATTTAATAAAGAATGAATACGAAGGGTTATTCACCATGCATGCGGTAATCCGCGTAGACAGGTTAGTCCAGCAGATTAATACAGAATGAATACAAAAAATAATATTCCTTACCAATACGATAAATAATATCCCTTACCATATGTAGACACTCGAATTTTTTTGCATGCCTGTTACTAACATTGCAGGAGGGCAGATTCGTCTTTCGGAGATAACCCTAGAAGACAGCTTACATCCATTTCGGATACTACCAGAAGTTTAGTTTCAACCCAGAACACAAATTAGGAACTTCATCTCAAACCCTGGAACACACAGGGAATGTCATTTCCAATCTCAAAGATAACCCCGAGGTTTGCAAGATCAAAAGACCAGCAACAACACCGGAGAGGACAATTCTGTCTCGGCGATAACACCGTGACGTTCAGTTCCAGTCCCAAAAACAACACTGGGAGTAGCAACTTCATCCTTGGTGATAGCCCCAAGGGATGCTTTTGTAGTTTCGGCGATAACTCCATAATTGTTTGTTTCAAACACATGCAATCAGCTCCAAGCTCAGACCTCCTACCGAGGCAATCAAACCTCAGACCCGGAGCTAACAACGGGCAGATAGGTTCTTTCACAGATGACCTTGTGGTATTCAAACACTTGCAGCAGTCCAATCTCAGATGTAACCCTGAGCAACGTCTGCTTTCTGCTCAAACCGACGATAACCCCGGTAAGGAGTCAAAAGCGTCATATTACCGCCTCAACAAGATGATATCGCGGCATACCAACAAGTAGTCCAATCTCATATGTAACCCTGAGCAACGTCTACTTTCAACTCAAACCGGTGATAACCCCGGTGAGGAGTCAAACATCATCTTGTCTCTTCAACACCTGCGCGTCGTCTCGACACTTCATACATACATACATACAATAATGTCCCACAAGAACCGAGGAGTAACAATCCCGAGTGACTATTACGTGTGGCAGTACTTTGGATAGAATTTGAAGCTTAAAGACCATAGGCATAGACCCCTCTTCCTGACTTCGTACAACCTCTAATCCATGTCATTGCGTAACTCTCGACACAAGTGGTCCGAAAAATGTCAGATATACCTCGTTCGGATGCTCGAATTGAAGTTCTGCAAGTTTGAGCAGATATTACAGTGCACGAGTGCACGTACTACGAGACGACGGGACTCGCGACGCTCGGATGCACCACGACAAGCAGCAGAGGTATGGCAAGTAGCTACTAGCAGTGTACTGTGACCATCCAAATCTATATATATAAGCCTTGGGGTCAGCCATTTGAAGAGGAGGAGAGAGAGAAAAGGTGAGGAAACCCTGTCCATTTTACTCTGCATACACATCTTTTGAGTGTTTCTTCATTTTTAAACACTTGTTAGTTCACATATAGCTATTTTGTATCCGATGGGAGCAGAGTCTTTATTCATTTAAAGTCATAAAAGTCTACTTTGGCAGCCCATTGTAAGCCTTCTCACATTATATAAAGTCTTCTTCTCATATTAGCTCACACTATTGTACACGTTTAGAGTTGTGTGAGTGTGTTTGCCCGGACTTTGGTCCGTGGTTTTCATTCCTGTCTGTATATATACTTATATATATATATATATATATATATATATATATATGTGTGTGTGTGTGTGTGTGTGTGTGTGTGTGTGTGTATATTTCATATATGAACCAACATCATCGAGTTATGCCTCGATTGAGCCTAGACTTCGGTCTGGAGCGTTTATTGCTTTTTATATATATATTCTTATATATATAATTGTTGTCGGAACATATCGATGAGCCTAGATTTTACATCAAGAGCATTTATTCACTTTTTTATATATATATATATATATATATATATATATATATATATATATATATATATATATATATATATATATATATATATAATTATTATTGGACATATCGATGAGCACGGATTCACATCCAGATACGTTCTTTTGCTTTTATATATATATTTGTACATATATATATATATATATATATATATATATAATTACATTTCATCAGCACGGAGTTTACTTCATGGCGGTTGATCGCTTTTACAACTTTATTTACATTTCGTCCCACACGGAGTTTACTTCGTGGTGGTTGATCATGTCCATATATATATATTTACCGCTTTTATATATTTACATTTCGATCCCCATAGAGTTGCTTCGTGGTGGTTGATCATGTATACGTATATATATATTTCTGACTTTTATATATAATCGCTATCGCTTTCCATACAAATTGCGATTATCATGTCGACTAGAATCATGTGATCACATGATTGATCTCTTGAATTTAGATTCGGTTCCCATGATTGACATATTTTTCAACTATAAGCGACTTTGTACATTATTTTACGATTATGCGAATTTCCTTGGATGGTTTGTCATGCCCATGAGGAGTTCGACCTTTGTTGTATATTATTTTCTCAAGAATGCTTGAATCTAGAAAATAAAAGCAAAACAATAGAACATTTAATAATAAAATGGAAGTATGAAAAGGTCTCAATTCCTATTGAGCATGGGGTTTGAAAAATCTCTTTTACAAAACTTCATTGATATATCTTGGTTAAAAGCTGAATTTTCTATAAAATTCAAACCTTGTGTATATATAATATGACGAGGCCTCGACTTTACTTTAAAATAATTGCACATTGATCCACACATACACACACACACACACACACATTCATATAACAATTTCTTTGAAAAGTGGCGGTCACCGTGGTAACACGGATGTCCGGGGGTGCCTAACACCTTCCCTCCGCATAATCAAGCCCCCGGACCCAAAATGAATCTTGGTTTCACAGACCCGTCTAGCAGTGTCAAATCACTAGGTCAATGTGCAAACCTTTTCGGTTGCGTTGGTGCAACCAATTAAACACACCAACTGGAGACTCTTAAAGTCAAATCGTCGACATTATATATGTTGGACCTTTTTCACTAATTTTTTCAAATAAATCTCACATTAACATGAGAACACCAAAGAACAAGTAACGAGAAAGGACACTCAAAAATCCCGACGTCGACAGGTGGCGACTCTACTGGGGACTCCAGTAAGAGGGCTTAAGCCGCTATTACAAGCTTTTCAAAATTGTTATATGCTTGTGTGTGGATGTTGCATTTACATTTATGATGAATGTGTACGAATGCATCTTAAATTAATGCACTGCTAAATATCTATTTGTGATATTAGTGCTTCGCACATGTCATCATTTTGCATAAACGGTGAGACACATTATATGTGAATGTATGTAGTGTAGTCCCTCCACCAGGAGGCTATCCTATCAGTGTTTGATTACTGGACTCATGGGAAGAATAATTACCTGGGGCTTAGGAAAGGCACCACTCAGATTCGCTCCAGTTGAAAGACCGGATTAATTTCCCGTCAAATAGATTGCGATGATCTGGGAACCTTCATGCCAAAAAGCCGCGAGAGTAACCCTAAGATAGGTCAGCCTCTAATAAACCAAACGCGGAGGAAAGTCTCTTCATACTTTCCATTTTCAATTACTTGTAAAAGCATTTACTTGTAATTTATTCCATGTTCATCCATATGTAATGGAAAATATGAAGAATATCTATGCATGCAAGACATGTTATCAATTAAAAACGTGTTTTGCATGACAAAATTCCTAAACGGACATGTTATGATAACATTTACATTACCCTAAGACTAAACTACGTAAGTCTTTTGTAAGTAAGCAATTGGGCCTGTTATCCGCTCAAAATCCAAAAAAGGCCACGAGCCTACAGCCAATCATGTCTTCTTCTGACTAATCTAATGCTGTCTCCCGAGAATCCTCTACACAAGGAGGAGTTCAAGGTCTGGAAAAAATAATTCCAGAACCTCAGTTGGATACAACCAACAAAGACCCTGAAAACACCCATCTCAAAGGAGATCCAGACAACGGTGATATCAGGAAGAAGGTCCTTCAAATGGAGGAAACTATTCGTGTTCTCAAAGGGATTGGAACACATGATAATGTTTCATATACAGACCTTTGTATATTTCCTGGTTCTCATTATCCAGAGAAATTCAAGACCCCTGATTTTGAGAAATATGACGGATTAGTGGATCCTTATACACATTTAAAAGTGTTCATTGGAGAACTTGGGTCCTACGCAGAAAATGAAAAGCTCAGAATGCAGCTGTTTCAGAAAAGTCTGATTGGAGAAGCTCGTTCATGGTATACCAGATTAGACAACTCAAAGATCCATAGCTCGAAAGAGCTGGCTCACGCCTTCCTTACTCAATACAATTTTTGATCTCAGATGGCTCGTAGGTACCAAATTACCAAGGTCAAGAAAGCGATCCTAATGAGTCACTTAGAAATGCGCTCAAAGGTGGAGCGCCTTCTTTGCTCAAGTTATTCCTTCCATGACGGAATCAAAATGGTCATGACTTTCATAGATGTCTGAGAAAACTCCTTTCCATGAAAGAGTTCTAGTTGGTATTGGCAAACCATTCTACGAAATGATCAAGCACGGAGAAATGGGCATTTGAGATGGGATTGAAGTCCGGTAAAATTCAAGACCTAGCAGCTCTTAAAGTCATTCTTGAGCACATCCAGTCCAGATCTTATGGAAACAACCCCCGGAGGGTCCATAAAAAGAAAGAGGAGGATGTTTCCTTGATACTACAAGGACAAAAAGGCAATCAAAGCATGCCTATGCAGAGGAGAAACTACTCCCCTTTTCCAGCACAATCTTCAAACTCTCCATTGTCTAAAAGTGGAGAAATAAAGCGGCCTCGAATGTTCACACCCTTAGGGGACTCGCTCGAGAATGTTCTTTCTCTTCTGACTACTCAAAAGAAAATTACACATCTTCTTCCACCGGCCAACCCTAATGGGAGGGGTTTTAATTCTACTCGGAAGTGTGCTTATCATGCTGGAGCACCTGGACATGATACTCAAGATTGTTGGGCCTTGAAGCATAAGATTCAAGATCTAATAGACAATGGTGAGATCGTGGTCACAAAACCAGATCAACCTCATATGCAAGACAACCCTCTTCCTCAACACAAAGAAGAAGAGGTTAACATAATCAGTTGGAGCACTATACAAGGTTCCAATTCTAACGGCGAATCATCCCAATCCATCAAAGACGGTGTTGACAAATGGAATTATACAAAGTTCCAGTTTACCATGGAATGAAAGATGAAACTCTTTGCAAACAAATTGAGCAATTGGCAGAATTGGTGACCCACCAGCATCAAGTCACACACCAATTAATCAGGCAGGAGCATGCCTATCTCCTTCCTTTTGTTATGAATGCCTCCTCACCACCTTCAGAAAGCGAAGCTATGGAGGATAAGGTTGCGAAGAGAGCAATTAATAAAGCCCGTCGGGATTTTGCCAATCAGAGGGAATTCACCTATTTGGGCCAATCTATGGAGGAGATACTATAGATATTGAACAACGAAGGAAGAATTACCTTCCTTCTCCCTCCAATCAATCCCCGTTCAGGACGGTTCAATCCTGATGAAATGTGTTAATATCATTCACATTCCCGCGGTCACAGCACAGAAGAATGTTGGGCACTCCACCATCTCAGTCAGAATCTTATTGATAGCAGTGTCCTGCAAATAGCAGATGATTACATTGTACAACTCAAGGGTGGGAATGCATGTCCTACCAAATGGAAGCGATTAGTAGAAGTTATATCTAAAGAGGATGATGAGACTGTCAAAGTATTTCCCATACAACCAATTCAACTCAAAGGAGCTGACAATCCTTTGAAAGTGGTCGCACCAAAGCCAATTTCTTTATCTTGCAAACCACAATATCATGTTGTCAGCTTACACAACGTTCTATGGAATTATGGAGAAGCTGAAGGATCCACGTCTCATACTACTGCTACAGTGTCGAAGGAAAATCCATTGTATCTTCCTCAATGGGTTATTAAACCTATTTGCGAAGAAAAGGGGAAGTTGCCTATGGAGAAGATTGAAAAACCTACTTGCAATGAAGCCAAAGTGGTTTTAAGATTGCGAGAAGCTCCACACCAGATTTCAATACTGGACTTAGTTTTCTCTTCTGAGGATCATTGGAAGATCTTACTGAAGGTTTTAGAAGAAGCCTATTTGCCAAAATCAGTGGACGTAGAAAAATTTTAACATTTGGTTGATCACATTTTCAACAACAATGTGATATCCTTCACTGATGACAACATACCTCCCGAAGGGACCGGTCATTGCAAGCCATTGCATATTACAGTTTTGTCTTCTGGGTACATGCTAGCTGGAGTTTTGATAGATGGAGGCTCATCTCTAAATATTTGTCCTTATGCCACCTTGGTGAAGATGAATGTCAATCTCAGGCGGATCCAAAGCAGCCATACGGTTATCAGAGCTTTTGATGGATCCCGACGAAATGCCATCGGAAAGATTGAATTGCCAATTGAGATTGGTCCAAATATATTCAATGTATCCTTCAACGTCCTCAAGATAGACTCAGGATACAACCTGCTATTGGGGAGACCATGGATACACATGGCTGGAGCCATTCCCTCTACACTACATCAACAACTCAAATACATTATCAATGGCGGTCTAGTCTTGGCAATCGCCGAGCAGATTGTCCTGAACAAGGAACTCTACCAATCATCAGCTTCAATTTAGAAGTTGAACCGGCCAGTTTCCATACTTTGGAAGTGAGTAACACGCAACACCATTCTATTGGAGCACCACTTCCCATACCCAAGATTTTTGCCGAGGTTATGTCAGCCACTCAAGAAATGATGTCATTGGGTCATCAACCTGGACAAGGGCTTGGTAAAGATAAGAAGAGTATTAAGCACCCTATTCAAATGTCCAGTCAAATTGGAATAGCCGGACTAGGCTATTATGCCAATTCCACTCACAGGAATCCTCATAAGCACAAGCAGGTTCCTCAAGCTTTCGCCACACGACGATTTTCTATACCTTTACCCCATAAGCTAATGCAGTCTCTAGTAAAGGTGTCAGTCCATGTTGTGGCCATGCTATTTCCTAAATCAGTGCCAATCAAAGCAAAAGATGTGTTGATTCCTGATCCCGAAGCAGAAGTAAAGGAACAGAAACATAAACATGACCTTGCCTTGATGATGGCAGGTCTACGCATCATTGTTCATGATGAACATACAAACAGATACACCCCAGACGATGATTGCCCAGATGTCATGGTTATCATTCGGGAAAAGAAGGACAATGATGATCCTTCCATCACTGCAGTCCATCAGGACTTTGCCCTCGACAATTGGAGCAGCACTCCATGCATTGGTCAATGAGGGACTCTAAATTTAGATGTGCATGTACTTGATGATGAAGTGCCTTCTCTCCACGAGGACTGTAACTTTGATGCAAAGTTGGACTCAGACTTTATGGTCATCCAAGAGGACATTGAAACACCTCAGGAGATTAAGGAATGGGTCACAGAAAAACCCAAACCCAATCTTGATCAAACCACTTCTTTCAATCCTAGAACCTTAGACAACCCTAAGCTAATCCAAATTGGTTCAGACCTTACCACAAATCAACGAAATGACATGGTTGCACTATTAACCCAATTGCAGGATGTGTTTTCATGGTCTCATGAAGACATGGTGGGTTTGTCCACTGACATTATTCTTCATCGCCTTCCCATCAAAGAAGGATTCAAGCCAATCAAGCAAAAACTCAGGCGATTGAAACCTGAGTGGAGTTTAAAGGTCAAAGAAGAAATTGTGAAACAATTTCAAGCTGGCATCATCATGGTGTCTACATATCCGGAGTGGATATCCAACATTGTTCACGTACCTAAACCAGGGGGAAAAGGTGTGAGTCTGCGTGGATTACCATGATTTGAACAAAGCTTGCCTTAAAGATAGCTTTCCCGGTCCCTTTATCCACATTCTTATTGACAATACTGCTCAATACGGCATATACTCCTTTGTTGATTGCTTTGCGGGATACCATCGAATTATGGTCGCTGAGGAAGATCATGAGAAAACTGCTTTCATCACGCCTTGGGGAACCTTTTGCTACAGACGATTGTCATTCGGCCTTATCAATGCTGGGGCAACCTATCAGCAAGTTATGATGGCTCTTTTCTACGATTTAATGCACAAAGAGATAGAGATATACGTGGATGACATCATTGTCAAATCCCAGAAGGAGGAGGACCACTTAGACCATCTCACAAAACTTGTCAACAGGTTATGTAAGTATAACTTGAAGTTAAATCCCGCCAAGTGCGCCTTTGGTGTTAAGTCAGGCAAGTTGATAGGTTTCCTAGTCAGCCACAAAGGGATTGAACTGGATCCTACCAAAATCCAGGCCATCAAGGAAATGCCTATTCCTCAGACAGAGAAGGAAATATGGGGATTTTTGGGAAGAATTAACTTCATTAGAAGATTCATTTCTCAACTCACAGCAACCTGTGAGCCAATCTTCAAGTTATTAAGGAAGAACTCCTCCATGAAATGGAACGATGAGTGTCAGAAAGCCTTCCTCACAATCAAAGAGCAACTGATTAACGCTCCTATTTCGGTACCTCCCAGGGATGATGTTCCCCTGTTCATGTACATGTCCATAAATGACAATACCATGGGCTGTATGCTGGGACAAAAAGACAATAGAGGCAAAGAACGAGTTATCTATTACCTCAGCAAAAGATTCAACATCAGTGAACACAAGTACACTCTGATTGAGAAGACTTGTTGTGCTTTAGCATGGGCTTCCATGAGGTTACAGCATTACCTCCATGGTCACACAACCCATCTCATATCCCGAATGGATCCTCTCAAGTATTTGTTCAGTAAGCCCATACTGAATTTTCGACTGTCCAGATGGCAGTTGATCCTACAGTAATTTGACATCGTCTATGTGATGCAAAAAATCATCAAAGGTCGTGGAATTGCGAGATCAATGGTCGCCGCACTTTTCTTAGGGGACTACAAACCCTTGGAAACGTACTTCCCCGATAAAGGGGTAATGACAATTCAACAACAACATCAGTACAATACATGTCGTATGTGGAGAATATATTTTGATGGAGCTGTTAACACAGAAGGCTCTAGAGTTGGAGCAGTCCTAATATCCCATGCAGGGAAGCGATATCCGTCGTCAGTCAAATTGCGATTTATCGGCACCAATAACACAGCTGAGTATGAAGGCTGTATCATGGGGCTAAAACTTGCCCATTCAATGGGCATCAGGCGGTTAACTGTCTTTGGGGATTCTGAATTGGTAATCAAGCAATCCACAGGAATCTATCAAACCAAAGAATTACATTTGCTGCCTTACCATCGGCAAGTTTTATAGATGGCTTTGGAGTTCGAAGAAATCTCCTTTCTACACATTCCTCGTAATTGGAATGATTTTGCAGATGCATTAGCAACGCTGGCCTCCTTGGTTTACATACCGGACAAGGAAAACATGCCAAGCATCACGTTTACTCTGCAAAGAGCCCCAGTCTATGGGAATTACATTGGAGAAGTATCGGATGAGCTACCTCCCATCCACAGTCCTTCGTATTAAAGCATCAAGGAGTATCTACGAGATGGATCTACACCCGCTAAGGCGAGCCTAACTGAGAAGAGGCGGATTTGTCAACTTGCTATGAAATTCTACCTGAGCGGAGATACACTCTACAAAAGAGATATTGGATTAGGTCTCCTCAGATGTCTCGATAAAGACCAAGCTCAGAGACTCATGGATGAGATCCATGGTGGAGTATGTGGCCCTCCCATGAGCGGACCCTTACTTATCAAGAAAATTCTCAGAACGGGGCATTATTGGCTTACACTCAAAGCTGACTGTGATGATTATGTCAAGAGGTGCTATCAATGACAGATTCATGGGAATGCTATCCACGCCCCTCTAAGGGAACTCCACAATATGAGTTCGCCATGGCCCTTTTCAATGTGAGAAATGGACGTGATCGGGCCCATCGAGCCCAAAGCCAGTAATGGACATCGATTCATATTCACCATGATCGACTACTTCATCAAATGGGTAGAGGCAGCATCCTTCCCCAGGGTTACTAAAGAAGTTATCATTGCTTTCATCAGAAACAATGTCATCTATCGATATGAACAACCAGAGGTCATTGTGTCAGACAATGCTAAAAACCTCAACAACAAAATGACGAAGGAGCTATGCAAAAAATTCCACATCAAACACCTCAACTCCGTCATCTACCGTCCAAAGATGAATGGTGTTGTTGAAGCGACTAATAAAAACATCAAAAAGATCATGCAGAAAATGTCCGCCAATCACAAAGGATGGCCTGACCTCTTGCCTCTGACTTTGTTAGCCTACAGAACTTCCATGTGAACTTCCACTAGGGCAACTCCCTACTCATTAGTCTATGGAATTGAAGCAGTGCTCCCCATAGAGGTGGAAATGGAATCCCTCAGAGTATTGATGGACACTCAGTTGGGTGAAGACCAATGGGTACAAGACAGGTATCACCAATTATCTCTAATAGACGAAAGGCGATCCGCGGCTATCTTCTATGGTCAGTTATATCAGCAAAGGATCGCACGATCTTACAACAGAAAAGTCCGACTACGGCAATTCAAACAACATGACTTATCAACTCTAAGGGAAAATTTGCTCCTAACTGGGAAGGCCCATTTGTTGTCAAGGAAGTATTGACAGAAGGTGCTCTCAGATTGCAGGAAATGGATGGCGATGAATTTCCACAGCTTATCAACTCGGACACCGTGAAACGGTACTATGTCTGAAGTTACCATCAAACAAACATCCTGGTTTTGATCATCAAATCACCAGTCATTCCGGTTTTGAACCCTTTCCTTTCTACATACTCTTCTGCCCCTCAGGGAAACATACACTTCAAGCCAGCAGCCTGGTTTTACCTCAATTCAAACCTTCCATACAATCTCGGTTATCCTGAAGACGGGATTTAACCTTTCACAATTTTGGTTATCCTGAAGACGGGATTGAACCTTTCACGCTTTCAGATTATCCTGAAGACGAGAATAAACTTTTCTACGCTTGCAGTTTGTCCTGAGGACGAGATCAAACTTTTTACACACCTGCAGTTTATCCCCATTATGGGATTAAACTTTTCTCTCCCCACGATATAAATTTGAACATGGGATTCACGTTTCTCTCATTGCGATTCGTCCCGAGGGGCGAAACTACCGACCGATCTCCTCTTCAATAGGAGTACATAGGCAACCATATGCTATATGGCCCGGTCGCAACAACAAAAACAACAAAAACAACAAAAACATTTCTGCCCTTTCTTCACAACAAAAACATCTCTACACCTATCTGCCTTTCACAATCGTTGAACCTCCTACACTAGGTTGAACTACTGAGACTTGATCTCCTCTTCATATAGAGTACGTGGCGACCATTTATGGTTTAGTCTAACCCCTACCAGAATAAAAATTCTTGTCACACGGTACTGGGATCAACTTTCAATTCGCCACATTTCATCGGTTTCAGATCAAAGGGATGGAATTACCCAACCTCTTCTCACAAATAGAAGATTCGGTGACCATCTAAGCTGTGATCGTGCCTCAAAGAGCAATACCAACCAATAAGAGATGGAATTAACTAGGCTTCTCACAAATAGAAGTACTGGGAACCATCTGTGGTGCGGTCAATCTCAGAGAGGAAGAAACCACCATCTTCTCCACTTTTTCATACAGATACCAGTCCCAAGACACCAAAGATGGTAGGGATTTACAAAAATCAATGATCCGTTCTGAGAGATCATGCGATGTCTCAATGTCCATCTATCAAGGATAAGTTCAGAATGCATCAAGATCACAAGGCCCTAAAGAAACAGACAAACATCAAGCAAGTATCAAGGCATAACTAAAAGGGAAGTGAATCAAAATATATTTCCCTGCCATACATAATATTATTTGATATATACATCTGTGATGTACATGACAAAATGGCTAAGCTAGTCTGTGCAGGAAAATACAAAGCTATCTACAGATCTATGTGTAAGCACACTATCAGATCTAACATAGCATCCCTCTTTAACGACGGAGGAAGCACTGCAAGCTCTTGCCCAAGGGTATCTACACGATCTAGTAAATCAGAGGCTAACTGCATGGTGGCATAGTGCTCATCAATATAAGGACTCATGTCGGCAAGACTGACAGTCATCTGGGATCTAACGGAAGTACTATCTGCAATGGCCACATCCCTAGCAGATAAGGCGGCATCCCGCTCCCCAATCAATGCATCCCTGGCTGATCTAGCCTCGTCCCTCTCTAATAGAGCAGTATCTCTCTCATCAAGAGTCACAACATCGCAATTTCTTTCGATCTCTATCATAGGTCATCAGATGTAAGCTCTGCTCCAAATGTTGTGTCGAATACTGAGTAACATTGGCACTCAGGGTGGGAGAATCCATCACAAATGTTGGCAGCCCAGCAGTCAAGTCATCGATGGGAATGACGGCCTCCTCTATAGGCTCCTCATTGTCGAAATCAACATCTTGCACTGTGGATACTGTCGCAGCCAATTCAGTCTCTATCTCCATTCATGCAGAATACTCTGTAGAACAACCTGGATGACTGACAGAAAACTCACCGACTCATTGATCTCAACAGCATACAAACCGGATCTCATCCTTCGACGATGAGCGGTGTGAAGCGAAGTTACCGACTCATCGCCCCCTCATAAGGATGAAAATCTCGGCCCTGGTCAAATCGACACATCACGGCGGTGGGTGGTAAGTAATCATGCCCCTCAATCCGGCCCAGAGGGATATAATCCTTGCCCAGAGCATGAGTAATGAAGCTGTAGGGTGAGCTAAACCCTGAACACGGCAATATGGCAAACGAATCCCTAATCCCTGCCAGGAAAGCTGACCACGATGCAGCATCTATGCACTCTACAGGCTGAAAGGAGTATGACATGGCTATCTCCTGGGTAAAACAAGATCCATGTCGTCTAAATATGCCAATCGGTCTCAAGTGTGACATAAACCACACATACAGCATGACTGAGCTACCTGTAAATACTCTTGCCGGATAAGTGCAGTAGTATGTAGCTGACCTCAGGGTCTCTGCAATGTTCATCAGTACAATGGTATGACCCTCCCTAAGAGCTCTCACTGCCATAATGACGCCGATATCCAGCTCATCCATGTACCACGGCATGAAGATGTATGACCATACGCATAGAAGCAGTACATCTACTCTGGCTGAATGCCAATGGTCCTTCAGTGTGGTGAAATCCCCGGAATGTTGTTCATAGCTGTCCTTAGAGCCAAACCTGTCAAATAAGAAATGTTGGGATATCACGTGGCCGGATGTAATCTCGTCTTGGACCACCCTACGCCTCAATCCGGTGAGGATCATGAACTGCATGCGCATATCTCCAATAGCCATATGCACGCAAGGTCTGTCCAGCGGCAGCATCCTCAACCATGCATACTCCTCCAAAGTTGTCAACTCTTGGGTCCCAAATCGGAAAACCTGCCTCTCCGATACCCAGTGCTCTAGCATGCCCTCTACAAATCCTGTGGGAACCTGAAACATCAACAGGGTCATAGTATGCTGCAGAAAATCATCTACGATCACCATGTCTGATGGTGATATACTATCATACCATGAACACATACCAGATACCACCAAAAATGGTGGGGTATGATCAATACAGCTAACTGTCGAAGAAGACATTTTTACGGGCCGTGTCATAAGACCATCCAGGGGTCAATGCTGAATATCTCTGGACATACATACATATGCATAAAATAATAACATGCATGATACAATAGATGGCAATATGATATAGGGAATGGAAAACTGTGCATACATTCCTAAGTATATCATCATCTAATATATCTCTGTACAGCTAAAATACAGGGAAATGGGGTGAAGCTACCCAACATACAACAGAGGCCTATCAAAAGATATACCGAGAATGGAGTGAAGCTACCCAGATGCTAACAAAGGCCTATCAAAAGAAATAACGAGAAATACATCAGAAAAAGTCAAGAGTGTCGATGTCTACATCATCGATACTGTCCACCTGATGTAACTCCTCCTGAGTCACTGGATCTCTATCTACAGGGATGTCAGGTTGATACAAGGGAGGATCTGCACCGGAAAAGCCATATGGATCATCTAAGGGGCCAGCGCCAGAGCTGTAAGGATCAAAAGTATCTACCTCTGAAGGATCTCTGCCCAAATGCCGAATGAAAAGATGTGTCAGGTCCAGCTGTCGGGTCAATCTATCAATCTGTGTCACATGAGTCATATCTTTGACATAGGCTAGCCAATCCATCATCATCACGGATCCTGGAACCATATCCCCCATAAACTGTGTCGCGCGGGTCTGAGCTCCAATCGTACGAGGGATCCACCAATGCTGGAACATCTCCTGAGACTAGGGGCCCTCTGACAATGTAAAATCGTTAATCCTCATCAATGGGATGTCAATGATGGGTGACTGCGAAACAGGCCAATAACATCTGGCAGGAGGCAAGATCGGCATACAAATCTCTCCTGTAGTGCTCCTAATAGCACGCTCTCTTAAATAGAGCTCCCATCCTCCATCTGTGAAGAGAGGAATCATGCGGGTGGAAATGCCGTCCTCTACTCTAGTCGGGTACCCATCATCAAAACCAACTCCCAAATGCTCTCCAGAGTAGGGAATCCATGTAATGACATCGGCTGTCAACAACTCCAACTGTAGGCGACAATGAGTGAAACCCTCAGCAATAGGGACCTCCGTCAGTATGGAATGATGCTATCTTCATCCTCGTGGATAGGTGTCTAAACCTAACATGCTCACAAGACGCAAACAAGGAAGCCTCTCATAGGCCCAAAACTGCCAACACAAAGGCAAACATCTGCTATCAGTCAACACTCTTAACCTATACATGAGAAAAGACAAGAGAGACACTTACCAGCAGAAATGGGTAGAATCCTAACCATGCCTCGGTCAAGCCCTGCGATCGCATGCGCATTCCCCTGAGGAAGTAGGCAAAGTTGTAGAAACCCCAATCATACTCTCCTATACGGTCCATATGTCGAGTGGCACTGATCAAAGCAAAAGACACCGTAGAGGAATTATCTGCTATGAAGCAGCCCCTAATGAACATCAGGAACAATCGTCGGAGAATGCTATCCCTGACTCTCACATCATCGGGTATAGGCTCACTCAACAGCCCGCTCATAGCATCTACGCTCAAAGGACCAGTACGAACAGTCCTGCCCTTGAGCGCCTCCGTCGGAACTCCCAACAAGGATCTGATGGCAGTAGGGGTGATATCCGTCATGCAAGGCACCGGCTCCCCTCCAAACTCCATACATGTGATAAATGGCCAATCCATCGGCGTTATCATCACCTCACAGTCCAACAAATGGAGTGACTGAGTTTGGTGAAACCACCACTCAGACAATGCCCTGAGGTAACCCCAGGGACACGACGAAGTAGAATTGAGAAGAACATCCCAAATCCCCAGCCATGGATGATCTCTCTGTAGTCATCATGCAAAGCCTGATACTTAGAGTGGATGTTAAACCAGTTCCCTCGAGGTTGTGTGAAGCCGGGAACCTACATCAAATGCAGATCAACATCAGAATCCTTGACTCCTCATCAATAGGAAATAAGGAAGATTAAAGATCTAACTTCATACCTTGTTTGCGTGCAGGTATACTGAAGGATGCATACTCAAGTCACCCAGAAGATCTGGGTTTGCCACTTGAATACCTAGCAATTCCCTACGGAGAACACGAACAGCAGGAGCAGAAACTTCGATCGGTGCATCCTCCTCCTCGTCCTCGACATTCGGCACTTCAACCCGAATAGGACGTATCACCGCCTCCACCAAAACATTTAGGCGAGTTTACATCTAATGTAGCGGCGGTGAGGCTCTTCAGAAGCTCTCCTCCATACACCAGAAGTGGTCCTACGGGAACTACTCGGCTGATCCGGATCCATAATATCTGGACAGCAAGTCTCCAAATCACCTCAAAAAGGGTGTGGTAATTTCTTACATGGAGCTTTTCAAAATGCATTGCTTTAACATACATTTACAGTAGAGTTAAAAATGCATGACTACCCAATACCTATATTTTGGGAAAATTTTTCCATAGCCCCCTTTGTAAATGGGACTATCCACATGCACATAGGCATGACTAGGTGGCCATTCAGAAGACACACACATGACACGAGGTCATATACATCCTACATGCATTAATCACATCACAGTAAAAATCCTTAAGTGTAGTCTAAGTACTAGGATTATTTTACTTTTATGCCTTTACTCATTTGTCCTCATATAGGATAAGAAATGACAGTAAAAGGTGCCAATTTGACTGCTTCAAAAGTCAAAATTTTTCACATCATTATGTTTAGCATGGTTTAATACTAACATTTGCTATGTTGAATATTTTTTATCAAGCCATATCAGCATGCATATTCACTACTACGTGTCTAAATGCATTTCATGTGATAAGTCATTTTCTAACTGATAGAAACTGGAAAAAAATACATGCATGTGTTACCAAAACAGTGAAGAACGCTTGTATGGTGGAAGAATATACAGAAAGTTGCCCGAACTCAGCAGATCTGAAGAAGAGCTCTCAGATTTCCTTCACTGCAAGAACTTGAAAATGACTTATGAAAGCAACCATTCGCCTATACACATAGTACCACGGGTTGTTGCATGAGCTCACATGTGGCTCCTACAGTGTACTGCGGCACCGCAGTGTACCTGCAAAGACTCCTACATGGGTCCCATACCTCCATTTCGCTCTAGTTAGAGTTGCAAAGGAGGTCTCTGGTTGAAAAAGGCCAAATCGGGGAATAAAAGTGCTACGCGTTTGAAAGAAGAATAGCTGAAATCACGGTTTCTCATCGGTCAGAGTTAAACTCCCGTCGTCTCAACGGTATTCGCCTGAATGTAGGGTATACTATACCAATGAGCTTAGCTTTCATAGATCATGCTCGGCAATACCCCACAAAGGTCCGATGCTGTCATTTCCAGGGTCACAACCCTAAACCTCCCCGGCGGGGGTTACAACGCAAAACCACGAAATATCAAACCTCCCCGACGAGGGTTATAACGCCAAAGTTATCAAACATCTACGTATCCCCGACGGGGGTCACAACGCACATCTATCAAGCATCTATGTATCCCCGGTGGGGGTCACAACGCACATCTTTCAAGCATCCACATATCCCCCATGGGGTTACTGTATAATGCAACCGCTGATTGACACACATCAATGAAGGTCAAGCAGCCTTGACATCATGTCAGCCGATGAAAAGAAAACCCATCGAAGCAACCTTCCCCAGCAAGGGCTACAACACAATGCTAACACTGACACATACATCAATGGAGGTCAAGCAACCTTGACAATACACCCAGCAGGGATTTATCCAGTGATACACACATCAACGAAGGTCGGCAACCCTGACGACGACAAAGCTGCTGGCGAGAATCTCCCATGAATGAGGGAATATGTTATACACATCCTCAAACAGACAAAGCTTTATCCCCACGGATCTCTTACACACAAGAGGTACCTCTATGGAATATAGGCCAGTGTCTAGGATTCAAGACTTTGGTGATAGCCCCAACGTCAACATCCTTGGAGACTTGGATCACATATCCAAGCCATCACTGATTGTCATCCCAACAGGATTACATGGAAATCATGCATCATACATTTGCATCATGTTGCTGCATATAGCATCATGTTTATCTTGCTTGCATTTCAAGTGTCTAGGATTATTTATCCTATCCATGCCTTGCATTGCATGAATACGATAAAGAGGGACATCTGTAGACACTCAAAATTTTCTGCATGCCTGTTACTACCATTGCGGGAGGGCAGATTTGTCTTTCAGAGATAACCACGAAGAAGGCGACTTACATCCATTAGGATACTAGGAAGTTGGGATTCCAACCCGAAACACAAATTGGGAACTTCATCTCAAACCTTGGAACACACACCGGGAATGTCATTTCCAATCTCGGAGATAACCTCAAGGTTTGCAAGATCAAAAGACCGGCAACAACACCGGAAAGGACAATTTTGTCTCGGTGATAACACCGTAACGTTCAGTTCCAGTCCCAGAAACAACACTGGGAGTAGCAACTCCATCCTTGGTGATAGCCCCAAGGGATGCTTTTGTAGTTCTGGCGATAACTCCGGAATTGTTTGTTTCAAACACATGCAATCAGCTTCAAGCTCAGACCTCCTACCGAAGAAATCATACCTCAGACCCGAAGCTAACAACGGGCAGATAGGTTCTTTCACAGATGACTTTGCGGTATTCAAACACTTGCAGCAGTCCAATCTCAGATGTAACCCTGAGCAACGTCTGCTTTCCGCTCAAACTGACGATAACCCCGGTAAGAAGTCAAAAGCGTCATCTTACCGCCTCAACAAGATGATATCATGGCATACCAACAAGTAGTCCAATCTCAGATGTAACCCTGAGCAACGTCTACTTTCAACTCAAATCGATGATAACCCCGATGAGGAGTCAAACATCATCTTGTCTCTTCAACACCTGCGCGTCGTCACGACACTTCATACATACATACATACAACAATGTCCCATAAGAACCGAGGAGTAACAATCCCGGTGACTATTATTACGTAATGGCAAGATTTTGGATAGAATTTGAAGCTTGAAGACCATGGGTATAGACCCCTCTTCCTGACTTCGTATAACCTCTAATCCATGTCATTGCATAACTCTAGACACAAATGGTCCGAAGAAGGTCAGATATACCTCGTTCGGATGCTCAGATTGAAGTTCTGCAAGTTCGAACGGACATTATAGTGGACGAGTGCACGTACAACGAGATAACGGGACCCGCGAGGCTCGGATGCACCACGACCAGCTGCAGGTACAATCGTGGCTACCGCAGGTGTACCTGCGGCTATCCGTCTATATATACAAGCCTTGGGGTCAGCCATTTGAAGAGGAGGAGAGAGAGAGAAGGCGAGGAAGCCCTGTCCATTTTACTCTACATACACATCTTTTGAGTGTTTCCTCATTTTTAAACACTTGTTAGCTCACATATAGCTATTTTTTATCAGGCGGGAGCAGAGTGTTTATCCATTTAAAGTCATAGAAGTCTACTTTGGCAGCCCACTGTAAGCCTTCTCACATTATTTAAAGTTTTCTTCACATATTAGCACACACTGTTGTACACGTTGAGAGTCGTGTGAGTGTGTTTTCCCGGACTTCGGTCCGTGGTTTTCATTCTTATCTGTATATATACTTATATATATATATATATGTATATATTTCATATATGGACTAACATTATCGAGTTATGCCTCGATTGAGCCTAGACTTCTGTCTGGAGCGTTTATTGCTTTATATATATATATATATAATTATTGTCAGATATATCTGATGAGCCTGGATTTTACATCTAGAGCATTTATTCGCTTTTATATATATTTATATATATATATATATATATATATATATATATAATTATTGTCGGACATATCCGATGAGCCTGGATTCACATCCAGTGCGTTTACTGCTTTTATATATATTTGTACATATATATATATATATATATATATATATTTATATATATACATTTCTGTCAGGTCTGGAGTTTACTTCATGGCCTTTTCTACTTTTATTTACATTTCGTCTCGCGCTGGAGTTTACTTGTGGCAATTGATTGCTTTTACAGCTTTATTTACATTCAGTCCCCACTGGAGTTTACTTCGTGGTGGTTGATATATATATATATATATATATATATATATATTTACCGCTTTTATATATTTACATTTAGATCCCCATGGAGTTGCTTCGTGGTGGTTGATCATGTATGTCTGATATATATTACTGTTTTTTATATATATAACGCGCCATCGCTTTCCATACAAATTGCATTATCATGTGAGCCTAGGAATCATATGATCACAAATTGATCTTCATCGAATCTAGGTTGGTTCCCATGATGGACATATTTTTCACCGGTAGCGACTTGTACATTATTTTTACGATTGTTCGAATTTCCTTGGATGGTCATTATGCCCATGAGGAGTTCTAAGATCACAGATATTATTTTCTAGAATACTTGCATCTCGAAAATAAAAGCAAACAAGCCGAACATTTAATAATAAAATGGAAGTATGAAAAGGTCTCAATTCCTATTGAGCACAGGGTTTGAAAAACCTCTTTTACAAAACTTCATTGATATATCTTAGTTAAAACTAAATTTTTCTATAAAATTCAAACCTTGTGTATATAGTTGCGAACGAGGCCTCGCACTACTTTCAAATAATTGCACATTGATCCACACACACACACAAACACACATTCATATAACAATTTGTTTGAAAAGTGGTGGTCACCGTGGTAACACGGATGTCGAGGGGTGTCTAACACCTTCCCTCCGCATAATAAGGCCCCCAGACCCAAAATGAATCTCAATTTCATAGACCCGTCTAGCAGTGTCAAATCACTGGGTTAATGTGCAAACCTTTTTGGTTGCGTTGGTGCAACCAATTAAACATACCAACTAGTGACTCTTAAAGTCAAATCATCGACATTATACATGTCGGACCTTTTTCACTTATTTTTTCAAACAAATCTCACATTAACATGAGAACACCAAAGAACAAGTAACGAAAAGGGACACTCAAAAATCCCGACGTCGACACCATACGAAAAATAACATCCCTTACGAATACAAAAGAAATAACACCCCTTACCATACGAAAAATAATATCTCTTACCTTATCAGGAGATTGGATACTGCAATAGTGAAGTAGCAAAATACTCCTCTTTTTTCTCTCTATAGTTTCTCTTGTGAATCTTAGTGAATTGGTGAGAATAAAAGAAGAAATAAGCTTCTATTTATAGGAAAATGGACTAAATAGTAATTGATTCACGGACAGTCCAGATTGATTTAATATTAAGAAGGACGGTCCATATTAATTTACTATTAAAACCATAACCTACGATCCATATTGAATTACTATTAAAACAACAACCGACGGTCCAGATTGATTTATTATTAAAACCACAATCAACGGTCCGGATTCATTTACTATTATAACCACAACCGACGGTCCATATTGATTTACTATTAAAATCACAACCGATGATCCATATTGATTTACTATTAAAACCACAACCGACGATCCAAAAAATTATTACATCTTCCCACGGAATAATAAGTTAAACTTACATCAAATGCCTCATGGCAAACCCCCTCTATTTATATCAAAAAATTAAATAAATATTTACCACAAATCACTTATCTTTAATAAACACATTTTTAATCTTTTAACAATTATTCAACATTAATATTATAACTTAAAATATTGACAACCAGATCATTCATAGGAAAGAGGGGGCTTTCTGATAAGAATTTCTCCTTACTAGCGCGCAATTAAATAGCCAAATCCCTTTCCTCGATAGAACTTTCTAAACATTGTCAATAATGCAAATAATAATATGAATAACTGTGTCGTTTCAAATATTGATTTAATAATATAAAATATTGTGCAGATGATATTGTGACAATAATGGAATCAATAATATGAGATACTATGCAGCAACTACTATGACAATAATTGAATAAAATTGAGTGACTTCTTACGTAAGCATCAATACTCAGAGATACTGTGTAATACTGTATGCTACTGTGCAGCAACGCGTATTACTGTACCTTTATCACAAGATATTTCAACAGTTTAACGATAAATGTTTTGTCGTTATTTTTATAAAAAGGTTATTTTTGTCGCTTTCTATATCCGACAATTATTCTGTTATGTGGTCCACCAATCATTGTGTCGTCGTATGAATATTCCCCGACAAAAAGAATATTCCTCGACAAAACGAATATTTTATGACAACTTGCTTACTTTGTAAAATTTTCACATATCACCGTTAACTTTAACCTTTTATCAATTTAACCATTTATTAAATAGAATAATAATTATTAAAAATTGAATACTTTTATTTCATAAAATTGGGGGTCTTACAATCTCCCTTCCTTATGAAATTTTTTCCCCAAAATTAACGTACCTGGTAGTTTGAACATGAGAGAATACCTTGCTTTCATTTCAGATTCTATCTTCCCGGTCATATCTTTTGTATCATGATTTCTCCATTGCTCATCTCTTGGATTTTAGATATCGGTCCAGAATATAGCTTTAAAACAAAGGTTAATTGACATATCATGTGACGCCCCCAAAATAGGTCCACACGACCCATTAATTCTGAGTCGCCAGATATCATACTATAAAAATTAAATACAAACTTCATTTATACAACTATTGAACTATCGTGCAGAATACGACCACAGTTAAACTGTGAGTTTTAATACAAATGTATGTAAATCTCGTGGTGCCTTGACCACAAGACCTTACAATGGTACCTTACATAAAGGTACAGTCAATAACTGTTTTAGAAATTAAAATCTTTAGAAAATACTCAAGGAAACCTTCGTACATGGGAGGCCATGCGTCAAGGTTATGATAGATATCATATGTCCACAGAATTATCCTTGGTTGACCGAAAAGTCCCCAAAGAAAAACAAGAATATTATTATCATCTTCTTTCCAATGGTGAGTCTTCTCTTGATATATAATTATCTTCGTTGTCTCCAAGTGAAAATTATATTTCAAATAAACTCCAAGATTATATAGGTAGTGCTCGTAGATATACTCAGCAAGTGGATGTGCACAACCATGTCTTATGATAACATGAGTTTGTATGTCATTAGACATCTTGTATGATAGTGGCCAAACACCCTTCCAAAGTTGGGTTCACCTCACCCTATTCTGTTCACCAAAATTAAATATCAAATGACGTATACAATACGACTCACTTATCTAAAGTTCTGAACAAAATTATTTCCATACTATTTAGGGAAAACCTCAACAGCTATAGACCACCATTTTATTCTCCTATTACCCCCACTCGACCTAGCTACACTCTTATTACCTGAAAGGAATTGTGAAGCAAAAAGGGTGAGCAAAACTAGCCCAGTAAAGAATATCATGACTAAAGATAATTAAATTATCAATAGCCTTCATCAGTAATAAATCAGAGATTTAGAACATATGGTAGATGATAAAACTTTTCAACCATAGTTGCAAATGAACGAGCAATCCATTAGAAGAGTCAAATAGACCATCGTGTCTATTATCTTCTCCATGTTAAAAGTCCACCAATAATATTTTATCCACAGTAACATCAATCAACAATTTCACGCCCACAATCATATGAATAACTCATAATCATAATTGTGATTCTAAATTCCTCTTCGCACCTGTGAATGAAGATAATTTTCATCACATATCTTCACCTGAAACATCAAAAATCATGGTTATACCAAATCACAATTCCTGCCCATAATCATACTAATAAATTCATCTTTGCACTACGGCCAAAGATATTCATTAACAATTCATCGTTGCACTATTATCTTTTACGAATTAAAACTGTATAATCAATATTTTATCGCTGAGACTCAGTTTAATAAATAATCCACATCATTGATTCATCCTTGCACTACGGCCAAGGATATTCATGTAATCATCAATGGTCATGATTATACCGAATAATCCCTGGTTATAATCATACCAATAACTGTCCATCAATGCACTACGGGCCAATGAGGACTTTTACCACATCATCTATAACATTACGGGTCATGATTATACCAAATGATCCCTAGTCATAATCATACCAATAAACAGTTCATCTATGCACAGAAGCCAAAAATACTCATCAATCAATAGTTCATCTTTGCACGTAAGCCAGAGATATACAACTGTAAAACCAATAATCAACAGTCCATCTTTGCACGTAAGCCAAAGATATACAACTGTAAAACCAATAATCAACAGTCCATCTTTGCACGTAAGCCAAAGATATACAACTATAACACCAATAATCAATAGTCCATCTATGTACGTAAGCCAAAAATGACTTTCATCACAATATAAGTGTGAGGATGATGACAATGATATAAGCATTAATCAAACGAAAACAAGGATAAATATTAAAGACTTTAAATTTATCCAAATATTATCAATCACTTAATAAACTCATAATCTAATATTATTAATATTATAACAATATTTTAATCACTTCTTAAACTTATAAACAATTTATTTTAATTGTTTACACTATACCAAATAATGCATTTAATCATTCAAAAACGCCATACTCATAAGATTTCATCACCAATGATCAAATCCCTCATCAAAATTCTGCATATACCTTATATAGGATTTCCAAGCCATAAAATCATATTTACCAATTTTCCAACTTCACATAACATATTTAATTCATATGTTCGTAACTAAACCATTTTCATGAAAAATACCAAATCAGTCTCAAAAATTATTCTTTTCTGGAATTTAGCAGAATATAGTCCCATATTGAACATATATTTTTCTCGAAATTTTTAAAATTTATTTACTATTTTTCTTATGGCCAAAACTGCCAAATATTTAGACATTTATCATAAACTGTACTTTTGTCCGAAAATTCCAAAATTTATAGGGTATACTCCTGTTATATACATGTACTCCCAATAAAAATTTCACCAATTTTGGAGTTAACCACAATGTGTTATAAGGGTTTACTTTTAAAATAGTCTTTTCCCATAAAATTCATAACTCCTAATCTATACATCCAAAAATTGTCATTTTTGGACACAATCTAGAAAACTCAACAAATCATCATTTTAATTTTTTCCAGAATTTTTTGAGGGTCAGAAAAATTATGAAACTACAAATACATTTTCACCCGCCATGCGGTAATCCGCGTAGACAGATCATTTCCACAATTTAATAAGGAATGAATATCAAGGATCATTCACCATGCATGTGGTACTCCACATAGATAGGTTATTCCAACAGAATAATAAAGAATGGAATAACAGAAGAATTCACCGTGCATGCGATAGACCGCACAGACAGGTTATTCCAACATAATAATAAAGAATGGAACCAGGTCATGCGTAATCCGCACAGACAGGATATTCCAACAGAATAATAAAAAATGGAATAATAGAAGAATTCACCATGCATGCGTTAGACCGCACAGACAGGTTATTCCAATAGAATAATAAAGAATGGAACCAGGTCATGCGTAATCCGCACATACAGGATATTCCAACAGAATAATAAAGAATGAAATAACAGAAGAATTCATCATGCATGCGATAATCGCATGACACGAGTTATTCCAATAGAATAATAAAGAATGGAACCAGGTCATGCGTAATACGCACAGACAGGATGTTCCAACAGAATAATAAAGAGTGGAATAACAGAAGAATTTCACCATGTATGCGGTACTTCGCATAGACAAGTTATTCCAACATAATAATAATAAAGAATTGAATAACAGAAGAATTTCACCATGTATGTAGTACTTCGCATAGACAGGTTATTCCAACATAATAATAAAGAATGGAATAACAGAAGAATTTCACCATTTATGCAGTACTTCGCATAGACAGGTTATTCCAACATAATAATAAAGAATTGAATAACAGAAGAATTTCACCATGTATACGGTAGTCCGCGTATACAGGTTATTCCAACAGAATAATAAGGAATGGAATAACAATAGCTCTCTTCATGAATACGAAAGAAATAATGCCCCTTACTATAATAATAATATACCTTACCTCAGAAGAAGACTGGATACTGGAATAGTGAGGTAGCAGACTTCTCTTCTTCTTTTTTCTCTCTATAATTTCTCTCTATAATAATTGCTCTATAGCTTTAGTGAATTGGTGAGAAATGAAGGAAGAATGAGCTTCTATTTATAGGAAAATATAGTTTCAATAATTGCACATTTTGGGGCTCGAAATATTACAGTATAATACCTTCCTCTTTTTCTTTATTTTTAATTTAGTACTGCAGGTATTATCAAACTTGCACCACCTCCCCTAATAGTAAAAAATGTGAATCAATAGTTCAATCATGTAAATCAATAGTAATAATCATGTGAAAATACGAATTATAGTATAGTACCTCCCCTAATAGTACAAGAATGTGAATCAATAGTACACACATGTGAACAAATAGTTATAATCATGTGAATTAATATTAATTAATTGCTCATTTATCCGATTAATTACCCAATTGGTCAGTATAACTTCCAGACATCAATTAATATCGAAATAAATATCGATTTCCACTAATACTAATAATTCTAACACAATGGAACTATCAATTTCATATTTCATCAACACAAATTTATTCATCATTAATATTATAACGCACAATATTTAACAACCAGGTCATTCCCATGAAAGAGGGGGCTTTCCGATAAGGATTTCTCCTTATTTGCGCGCAATTAGGTGACCAAACCTCTCCTTGACAGAACTTCTAGACATTGTCAATATTACAAATAATAATATGAATAACTTTGTCATCTCAATTATTGATTTAATAATATAATATATTATGCAGATGATACTGTGACAATACTTGAATCAATAATTTGAGAGATATGATGCAGCAATAACTGTAGCAATAATTGAGTATAATTGAGTGACTTCTTACGTAAGCATCAATAATTAATACCGTGTGCTACTATACAACCATGCGTATTATTGTACTTTTAACACCGATTATTTTATGAAAACTTTCTTACTTTGAAAAATTTTCAAATATCACCCTTAACTTTAAACTTTTATCAATTTAACTAATTACTAAATAGAATAATTATAAGAAAATTGAATACTTTCATTTCATAAAATTCGGGGTCTCACATATCATAATTTGTCAACTTATTAAGTTAGAAAATTTAGCTTAGGTAGGACACACACGAGCGAAGGATATTACTCATCTATCCCCTTCTAGTTCTAATCTCAGATCTCCGCGAGAGACCATATCCCTAAGTACACCTGGCAAACGGGAGGGTAGAGCCTTGGTAAAGTGGTAGGGCCAAAACAAACTTGGTTTTTGTGTCAGAAATTTAAGCCCAAAGCCCGCGGGTTCACTTTGGCGGGTTAGTTTTACCATGAAGGCCAAAGGGTGTTTTATGCCTATTTTTGATATTTTTATTTAAAATTGAATAGATCAAGCCGGTGGTGGTGGTCATAATGGTCAGCCGAAAAGGCCCGAATTTTTGTGGGCCAAAAAAATACAGCCCAAAGCCCACTTTTTGGCGGGTGGGTTTACTTTACCTACCCGCTAACTTTGGGTCTGGTTACTGTGTCTATCCCTAAGCTCTGATACCAAATGTGACGCCCCCAAAATAGGTCCACATGACCCATTTTGAGTCGCCAGATACACACTAAAGAATCCAAATACAAACTTCATTTATACAACTATTAAACTGTCGTGTAAAATACGATACCACATAAGCTCTGAGTTTCAATACAAATATTGTACTTAATATAATACGACAATATACACACCCAAATTATTACAATGCCATATAAAATACAACAATAAATATTTTAAATCTTCCAAGGGACACGAGAATATTTATATCCTCCTCGTTCTAATGGGGTGTATTTTTCATGTTTTCAAAGTCGGGTTTTCATCACCCTATGGTTGTTCACCAAAATTAATTATTAAATGATGTATAAGATACAACACACATATTTTAAGTTATCAATACAATTATAAATTTTTGTGCTATTTTATAATGTATTGAGAAACTTCAACAGTTACTGACCATCACTCTATTCCCCTGTTATCCCCTCTCGACCCAGCTACACTCTTATTACCTGAAAGGAATTGTGAAGAAAAAGGGTGAGTACAAATAGCCCATTAAAGAATATTATAACTAAGATAATGTAGAAAAAAATTATCCTTAGTCCTCACCAAGGAAAAATCTAATATAATACAATAGACAACAAGTTTTAGATCAACAACTGCAACAGAAATAGCAATCCATTAGAAGAGTCAAGTAGAACATAATGTCTACTATCTCCTCCAAATTAAAAGTCCATTATTAATATTTCATCCCTGTAATACCCATTAACAGTTCTTTGTTGTACCCAAGAAAAATAGAACTTTCATCACCTATCCTTACTTGTAACACGAATGATTATAGTTAAATTCACAATTCATGTTCATAATCATGTAAATCAACAGTTTCTCCTTACCACAAAGGCTTAATAGAACTTTTACTCAATATCCTTTCCCCAAAGGCTAAAGACATTCAAATGTAATAACAATGATCATACCAATCAATTGTTTATCTTTGCACTACGGGCCAAAGATATTTAATTATAAAACCAATGGTCATGATCATGCCAATCAATTGTCTGTCAGTGCACTACGACCAAAGATAATTAATTGTAAAACCAATGGTCGCGATCCTGCCAAACAATAGTCTATCTTTGCACTACAGGCCAAAGATATTTATTTGTATCATCAGTGGTTATGATCATGTCATACACCTGTCCATCTTTGCACTACGAACCAAATCTATCAATCAACAGTTCATCCTTGTACTACCACCAATATCAACTATAAAATCAATAATCAACAGTCCATCTTTGCACTATGGGCCAAATACGTACAACTATAAAATCAATAATCAACATTTCATGATCTTTGCACTATGGGCCAAAGATATACAACTGTAAAACCAATAATCAGCAGTCTATCTTTGCACTACGGGCCAAAGATGATTTTTAACACAGTACAAGCATGAGAATGATGACCATGATATAAAGAATCAATCAAATGAGATCAAGGATAAATATTAGAGATTTATAATTCAATTTATCCAGAGTTCAAGAATGTCCAAATTGTCAAAATGGTAATTAATTATGGAGTAAAATTCAAGAATGATATTCATGTATCAAAAAAATTGGACAGAAAAGAAACTAATTTGTTGTGAATTGTATCTCGAGTGAATAGTACCCCGTGAATAGTACCCGAATGATTAGTACTCCGACATGACTTAGTCCTCAAAAGGAATAAATATGATAGAATACAATAGACAACAATTTTTAGATCAACAACTGCAGTAGAAACAACAATCCAATAGAAGAGTCAAGTAGAACATAATATCTACTATCTCCTCCAAATTAAAAGTCCATCATTAATATTTCATCTCTGTAACAATCATCAACAGTTCTTTGTTGTACCCAAGATAAACAAAACTTTCATCACTTGTCTTCACCTGAACCACCAAAGATTATAGTTAAATTCACAATTCATGTTTATAATCATGTAAATCAACAGTTTCTTCTTGCCACAAAGGCTTAACTGAACGTTTACTCAATATCCTTATCCCAAAGGCTAAAGATATTCAAATATAATAACAATGATCATACCAATCAATTGTTTATCTTTGCACTACGGGCCAAAGATATTCAACCATAAAACCAATGGTCATGATCATGTCAATCAATTGTCAGTCAGTGCACTACGGTCAAAGACATTCAACTGTAAAATCAATGATCATGCCAAACAATAATCTATCTTTGCACTACAGGCCAAAGATATTCATTTATATCATCAGTGGTTATGATCATATCAAACACCTGTCCAACTTTGCACTACGAGCCAAAGATATCAATCAACAGTTCATCTTTGCACTACAGGCCAAAGACATACAACTGTAAAACCAATAATCAACAGTCCATCTTTGTACTATGGGCCAACGAGGACTTTCACCACATCATTTATCTATAATATTACAGGTCATAATTATAACAATACATCCTAGTCATAATCATACCAATCAATAGTCCATCTATGCACTACGGGCCAAAGATGACTTTCACCACAATATAAGAATGAGAATGATGACAATGATATAAAGAATTAATCAAATAAGATCAAGGATAAATATTAGAGATTTATAATTCAATTGATACAGAGTTCAAGAATATCCAAATTGTCAACATGATGATCAAAACGTGGATTCAAATTTAAGAATAAGATTCATATATCAAAGATAATTTGGTCAGAAAAGAAACCAATTTTATCGTGAATAGTACCCTGAGTGAATAGTACCCCAAGTGAATAGTACCCGAGTAAATAGTACCCCATAAATGGAAAATACAAAAGAAAACGATATTCCTTAACGAGTACAAAAGAAATGATATCTCATATGAGTATAAAATATTATACGAAATTGTAAATGGATTTTCACCCGCAATGCAGTAATCCACGTAGACAGATTATTTTCACAATTTAATAAAGAATGAATACGAAGGGTTATTCACCATGCATGCGGTAATCCGCATAGACAGGTTCCTCCCGCAGATTAATATAGAATGAATACGAAAAATAATATTCCTTACCAATATGATAAATAATATCCATTATCATACGAAAAATAACATACCTTACGAATATAAAAGAAATAACACCCCTTACCATACGAAAAATAACATCCCTTACCTTTGCAGGAGATTGGATACTGCAATAGTGAACTAGCAAAATACTCCTCTTCTTTATCTCTATAGTTTCTCTTGTGAGACTTAGTGAATTGGTGAGAATGAAAGAAGAAATAAGCTTGTATTTATAGGAAAATGGACTAAATAGTAATTGATTCACGGACGGTCCAGTTGATTTACTATTAAAACGGACAATCCATGTTGATTTACTATTAAAATCGCAACCAACAGTCCATATTGATTTACTATTAAAACCTGAACTGACGGTACAGATTGATTTACTATTAAAACCACAATCGACGGTCCAGATTAATTTACTATTAAAACTAGACCTGGGAAAAGAGGCCCAGTCCCGCCTGTAAAAAAATGGGCTATAGGCTTTATTATTGTAGCCCACGTAAAGTTGGGCCATTTTAGCCCAGCCTATTTTTGGCCTGGCCCGTACTAGCCAAGCCCGCGAGTGGCCCAGCCCGCCCGTTGATTATTGCTTTAATAAAACAAAAATAATGTTACTTGTGAGTGTTAAACACAAGACATCCAAGTCATTAAATAAGAGTTAAATCCAACTGAACTACAACAATTACTTTTTTAACATGCATGCATCTAAATAAAAGTACAAAAAATAAAAAGACAACCGTTTAAACAAAATGTATAATCTCTAGTTTTAATTTGTTTGTCTTTTTAAATGAGTTAAATTTGAATCATAATTAAAAATATTCAATTTAAATTATTTAAAATTTAATTCTATCCAATACATAAGTTTCTCAAACATCAATATCATTTATAAAAAGATTCTCTATTTAACTTTGAAAATTATATTGGAAAATGTATTTATTTAACTCTAAATAATATAAATTTTTGAGATTAATAGAAATTTTAGATAGTTTTACTATATTCACAGTACTCTATATTAATTATTTAATACTGTATAAGGTAAATTAATGTAGATTATTTGTTTTAATTTATTAAAACTATTGGTGATTTCACTAGTATAATATATTAGCAACGATAAGATAAGGAGATTTAAAATAAAAATAAAAAATTAAAAGAGATAAGATAAGGAGATTTGACGGTCAAATTCAGTGTGCTATAAATTCAAATTTGTTGAAGAAGTATGATAAGTGGTGCTTCAAAAGTTTTAGGTATTCGATTATGTGTCATGCTATAGAGGATTGAAACAAGTGCCACTTTTTATTATTTTTCTTTTATCTCATAATAATATAATAATAACTCAAAGAAATAGTTGGGGTTAGCACTGGATGTTGAACTAATATTAGTATCAAAGCAAATATTAGGTGGTGGTGTGAGAATATTATCAAAATTAAAAACTATATATAGATATAATAAAAAGAAAGCACTACAAAATAGATGAAATTTAGTTATGCATAACATTTACACATGTTACGACAAGTAATTGGTGTGGTTCAGTTGGATTAAACTCTTATTTAATGACTTAGAGGTCATGTGTTCAACCCTCACAAGTAGCTATATAGTCTTTCTTCTTTTACATTGAGTTAAATTGACAAATTATGGAGCATGAAAAAAATAGAAAGAAGCCTACGAGCCGGCCCGGCTTGGCTCGGCCCAAACCGGGCCATGGGCCTCACAATTCCAACCCACAAAAAGTTGGGTCATTTTAACCCGGCCCAAATTTGTCCCGGCCTGCTTCTAGCCCAGCCCGTTTGCCAGGTGTAATTAAAACCACAACCGATGGTCCATATTGATTTACTATTAAAACCACAACCAATGGTCCAAAAAATTAGTGCATCTTCCCATGGAATAATAAGTCAAACTTACAACAAACGCCTCATGACAAACCCCTCTATTAATATCAAAAAAAATTGAATAAATATTTACCACAAATCACTTATCTTTAATAAACACATTTTAATATTTGAACAATTATTCAACATTAATATTATAACTCACAATATTGACAACCAGGTCATTCCTAGGAAAGAGGGGGCTTTTCGATAAGAATTTCATCTTACTGGCGCGCAATTAAATAACAAAACTCATTTCCTCGACAGAACTTTCTAGACATTGTCAATAATGCAAATAATAATATAAATAACTGTATCGTCTTAATTATTGATTTAATAATATAAAATATTGTGCAGATGATACTATGATAATAATGGAATCAATAATATGAGATACTATGTAGCAACTACTGTGACAATAATTAAATAAAATGAGTAACTTCTTACGTAAGCATTAATAAACAGAGATACTGTGTAATACTGTATGCTATTGTGCAACAACGTATATTATTGTACCTTTATCGCTGCATATTTCAACAGTTTAATGATAAAAAATTTGCCATTATATTTATAAAAAGGTTATTTATGTTGCTTTCTATATCTGACAATTATTCTGTTATTTGGTCCACTAATCATTGCGTCGTCGTACGAATATTCCCCAATAAAAAGAATATTTCCCGACACAACGAATATTTTATGACAAGTACTTGCTTACTTTGTAAAATTTTCACATATCACCCTTAACGTTAACCTTTTATCAATTTAACCATTTACTAAATAGAATAATAATTATAAAAATTTGAATGCTTTTATTTCATAAAATTCGGAATCTTACACTAAGTTTGGGCCATTTTATTTGATGTCTTGGGCTTTTAAATTAGTTCCTTAGGCAAAAGAAAGTTAACATATAGTAATACTTTCTATTTTATTTTACCCTAACTATTTAATTAGGGTTTTCATTCCACACTTTTGGAATTTAAATCATTACTCTTGTACATTAAATTTTATAACTCAATTAGACTTGCTTTAATTAAGTTATAAAATTAATAAATTGAGATAGTAAAATATATCTTTTAAATTAGTATAAGTTCAAATATTATTATTCTCTCACACCATAACCCTTGGGTTATTTACATTTCCATACCTAATGTATAATTAGGTTACATAGCCTTTCCTTTTAATTTCTTTCTATCAAATAAATAAACACATAGACATAATTACAATTCACATATTTATATTACTTCCTAATCATTCCACACACATCACAAAGTTTTCGATATCATTAAAGTTTAATTAATATATCTATTGACAAAGTGGCTTGGAATTCTCGGTTGTTATAAGTTATGTTTATGGTTCAAATAAAAGAATTAAAGAATTTAGAAATTTTTGTCATGCAAGAGGAGAAAAATTTAAAAGAGTAAAATTTAATAATAACACTAGGTGGAATAGTACATATGATTTGTTTAAAGATGTCTACAAATGTAAAAATATACTTATGGATTTGTATAATACACAATTGTTCATGAATTAACAAACCAAGACTGGGATCTACTTGGTCAACTTTTAAATATTCTTAAAGTTTTTAAAAAACACACAAAAAATATTATGTGGTGTTTATTATCCTACAATTCATTATGTTCTATTTACATGTTTAGAAAGAACAAATATGTTTCAAGATTTTAAGTATGATCCTTTTTGAACTAACCTTATTTTGTCAATCGAAGAAAATATTTGAAAATACTTTAAAGACATGCCAACTGTTAATACTTGTGCAGCTGCATTAAAACCATTTATAAAAATACAAGGTAAAGAAAGTGTTTTAGAAGATAAAGTAGAAAATATAGGTAGTACTAATACTAATTACATTAAAAGAAATTTTAATAATACAGTTACTGAATTTTATGAATAATATGAATTTATATATTCTACAAATATACTTGCATCGCCTTCTGCCCCTTCATTTTCTAAATATGCATCATTATTAAAATCACTATCCAAGAAACCAAAAACTTCTGTAGACACTCAAAATTTTGCATTCTTGTTACTAACCCTTCAGGAGGGCAGAATCGTCTTCCAGAGATAACCCTGGAAGTCAAATCAGTTTTTAACCTCGGAGATAACCCCGAGGAATCCAGTTTCAACCCCATAGATAACCCCGAGAGGTCCATTTTCAACCTCGAAGATACCCCGAGGATCTAGTTCAATTTCCAGAGATAACCTCGAAAAAGTCAGTTTCAACAACGGAGACAACCCCGGGAGACTCAGTTCCAACCCGGAGAAAACCTCGGATGTAAGACCCCAACTTTCATGAATAAAGATTATTTTTCTCGAAATACATTTTTAAATATTATGGTGTGGAGTTGATATAATGTTATAGTTGTGGGTTATATGTAGACATTCGAAATTTTCTGCACACCTATTACTAACATTGCAGGAGGGAAGATTCGTCTTTCAGAGATAACCCTGGAAGACAGCTCACATCCATTCCGGATATTACCGGAAGTTCAGTCTCAACCCCGGAACACACACCAGGAATATCATTCCAATCTCAGAGATAACCTCGAGTTTCATCCTTGGAGATAACCCCAAGGAATGCTGCTGCAGTTCCGGCAATAACTCCAGAAATGCTTATTTCAAAAGCATGCGATCAGCTTCAATCTCAGACCTCCTGTGACGCCCCCAAAATAGGTATACATCACCCATCTTGAGTCTCCAAATACATGGTACAAAATTCAAATACAACTTAATAATACAACTATCGTGTAAAATATGACAAAACATAAACTGAGAATTTAATACGAATATTGTCTTCTAAACAGTATTCAAACTCAAATAGAGTCCTCAATACATTTATTATCACACTATTGCATAGAATAGTGAGGACTACTAATGCAAACATCTGGACCATCACTCCGTTCCCCGACTAGTCCCGGCTACGTTCTCATTTTCTGAAGAGAATAATAAAAGAAAAGGGTGAGCTCAACTAGCCCAGTAAGAAATATTATGACTAAGATAATACAGAATAATTTATCGTTAGCCTTCAACGGTGTTAAACTGAAAAAATATAACAAACATCAAGTTTAACTGCAGCGGAACAAGCAATACGTTAGAAGAGTCAAGTAGAAAATAAAATCTACTATCTTCTATGATTTAAAAGGTTTTTCATCACTTTTATATCATTTGAGACTCGACAATAAATAATCCACATCATCCACACTTTACTGGCCAAGGATATTCATTAGTATCATGACCACAAATTATCCATGCACTACGGGCGAGGATATTCGTGTTTTCATTAATGGTCATGATCATGCCAACAACTGTCCATCAATGCACTACGGACCAATGAGGACTTTTACTACATCATTTGTAATATTTACGGTCATGATTAAACCGAATAATCCACGGTCATAATCATACCAAGTCCATCTATGCACTCTGAATAGCCATAGATGACTTTCAACATAATATAATATAAACATGAGGATGATGACAATGATATAAGAATTCAATAAAACAAGTTCAAGGATAAATTTTAAAGATTTATAATTTAATTTATCCAAAAATCAATAACATCCAAATTGTCAACATGATCTTTGCTTTGTGGAGTAAAATTCAAGAATAATATTGTACCAAAAATAATTTGGATGAAAAGCGAATCAATTTTATCATGAATAGTACTCGGTGAATAGTACTTTCGAGTGAATAGTACCCAAGTGAAATAGTACTTGAGGAATAGTAACCCAGTGAGTAGTACTCGGTATGAAAAAGTTAAAACTTATCAAGAATGCTCAGAATAATATTTTCATGAAAAGATACTGGATGAAGCGCAAATATCAACGATATTCTACTAATTTCATGGAGTATAGAAGCCAAAACTTTAACCAAATGAATATAGAATTTGAAATCTGAAACGAAATAATATTACTTACATACTACAGAGTATGGAAGAAAATATTATTTTAAGCGAATATTGAATAAAAATAACATCACTTACCTTGAAAAGAAGAGTATTCCAACTAGTATAGCGGGGATATTCTTGAAGAAAACTTTCACTGTTTTCTACGCTTAAAGCTTTCTAAAACTCTAAAGAAACACGCTCACTATTATAGAAGAAGAATTCTCTAATTCTGGTGTGATTTTCAATTCTAACTAAGAATCCTATTTATAGGAGAATGAAAGGATACTATTTGAGAAAGAAATCATGGGCCATACGATTGCACTTAAAAAAAAAAAATTTGAAACGTTTGATTTTACGATTTTACTATACAAAAGACTATGCAATAAAATATTCTAATAAAATAAAACTTTTAAAAAAATAATATTATATATATATATATATATATATATATATATATACATGTTCATTTGAAATTCACGGGATGAATTCCGTGATCACTCCCTTGACAAACTTTTAAACTCGACTATATATATATATATATATATATATATATATATATATATATATATATATATATATAATAGTACACCTTCCCACCAAACTTGATTCCACCAAAATCAATTTATATATATATATATATAACAACTAACATCAACTAAACATTCCACCCCAGTGAGTCATCGGGTTCACATTTATATATATATATATATATATATATATATATATTATACTCATAACACACTATTTTGAAAAATGAGTAGGTGGGGGTCCAAAATTTACATCAAATACTTCATAAAAATCCTCTCAATATCTTTAACAACATTTATCATCATTATTATAATTCGCAATATTTAACAACCAGGTCGTTCCAAGGAAAGAGGGGGCTTTCCAATAAGGATTTCTCCCTATTGGCGCGCAATTAGATGACCAAACCTCTCCTTGACAGAACTTCTAGACATTGTCAATATTAGAAATAATAATATTAATAACTCTGTCATCTCAATTATTGATTTAATAATATATAAAATATCGACAATAATTGAATCAAATAACGTGAGATACTATGTAACAATTACTGTAGCAATAATTGAACAAAACTGAGTGACTTCTCACGTAAGCATCAATAATCAATATCGTGTGCTACTATGCAACCACGTGTATTACTGTACTTTTAACACCGGGTGTTTCAGCAGTTAACGGTAAAACTTTTGCCATTATTTTTATAAAAATATTTTTGTCGTTTTCTCAATCCGACAATAATTCCGTTGTGGGGTCCACCAATGATTGTGCCGTCGTACGAATATTCCCTGTTAAAACGAATATTCCTCGACCAATCGAATATTATATAACAACTTGCGTACTTTGCAAAATTTATAAATATTACCCACAACTATAACATTATATCAAAATCACCCCATAATATTTAAAAATGATATTTATAGAAAATTCATCTTTATTCATAAAAGTTGGGGTCTTACAACCTCTCATTCTTATAAAATTTCGCCCTCGAAATTAGGGTACGTACCTGGTATGTCGAAGAGGTAAGGATACCTTGATTTTATTTCAGATTCTAACTCCCAGGTCATTTCCTCAGCATCGTGGTTTCTCCACAAAACTTTGACTTAAGGTATAACCTTGGAGCGTAGAATATGTTTCTTCTTATCCAAGATTTTAACAGGAACCTCTTCATACGTTAAATCTTTCACTATTTCGTCCAGTTCTAACTCAATAATGTGGTTCGGGTCTTCCACATATTAACATAACATGGATATGTGAAAAATGTTATGAACACGAGACATACTTGGGCCAATGAATCGAGGATTGAGCTTTCCTCTCTTTCCAAATCTCGTAACTCCTTTCCATGGGGCAAATCTTAACAACACATGATCTCCAATATTAAATTCCACGTCCTTTCGATGAAGATCGGCATAACTCTTTTGTCAATTTTGTGAGGTTTTTATACGTTATCGGATCGTTTGAATCTTTTTTGTAGTCATATATAAAAACTCAGTTCTCAACAATGTTGCTTCACCCACCTCATCCCAGCATACTGGAGAACGACACTTTCTTCCATACAACGCCTCAAATGGAGCCATGCCAATACTTGCTTGATAACTATTGTTGTAGGAAAACTCCGCCAATGGTAAGAACTTGTCCCAACTTCCTTTGAAGTCAAGGATATAGAGTCTTAATAAATCTTCAAGAGTTTGAATAGTCCTTTCCGACTGCCCGTCCGTTTGAGGATGATAAGCCGAACTAAATCGTAAATCTGTGCCCATAGCTTTTTGCAAACTAACCCAAAATCTTGAAGTGAATCTTGGGTCTCGATCAGAAACTATGTATACTGGCATACCATGCAATCTTACAATCTCATTTATGTACATATGAGCAATATGTTCAAGTGTATAAGTTTTTCGTATAGGTAAGAAATGAGCAGACTTGGTCAATCTATCAACAATAACCCAAATTGCATTTATGCCTTGAGAAACCTTGAGAAGACCAGTAACGAAATCCATGGTAATGTGCTCCCACTTCCATTCTAGAATTTCAAGTGGTTGCAATGGACCTTTTGGCACTTGATGCTCCGCCTTGACTTGTTGACAAGTTAGACACCTTGAGATAAACTGCGCTATCTCTCTCTTCATACTGCTTGTGAGACCCCGAATTTTATGAAATGAAAGTATTCAATTTTCTTATAATTATTCTATTTAGTAAATGGTTAAATTGATAAAAGGTTAAAGTTAAAGGGTGATATGTGAAATTTTTCAAAGTAAGCAAGTTGTCATAAAATAAACTGTGGTAAAAAAGTAATGTCTGGCGTGGTTGCAAGTAGTAGCTGCGGTATTGTAGAGTATCTTTGATTATTGATGCTTACGTGAGAAGTCACTCGAGTTTTATTCAATTATTGTCACAATATTTTATATTATTAAATCAATAATTGAGACGACAAAGTTATTCATATTATTATTTTCAATATTGACAATGTCTAGAAGTTCTGTCAAGGAAAGGTTAGATAATATAATTGCGCGCCAATAAGGAAAAATCCTTATCGAAAAGCCCCCTCTTTCCTGGGAACGACCTGGTTGTTAAATATTGAGAGTTATAATATTAATGATAAATAAGTTCGTGTTGATTAAAGATGAAATTGATAGTTCCATTGTGTGGGAATTATTAGTGTTAGTGAAAATTGACCTTTATTCGATAATAATTAATGTCTGGAGGTTATATTGACCAATCAGATAATTAATCGAAAAATGAGTAATTAATTGATATTAATTCACATGCTTATAACTATGTGTTCACATGTGTGTACTAGTGATTCACATGATTTACTATTAGGGGAGTTGGTGCAAGATTGGTAATACTTGCATGACTAAATTAAAAATGAAGGTACTATACTATAATTAATTTTTCCACATGTTTAGAACTATTGAGTCACATGATTTACTATTGATTCACATGATTTACTATTAGGGGAGGTGGTGCAAGTTTGATAATACTTGCATGACTAAATTAAAAATGAAGGAAAAGATAATGGTATTATACTGTAATATTTCGAGCCCCAAAATGTGCAATTATCGAAACTATATTTTCCTATAAATAGAAGCTCATTCCTTCATTATTTTTCACCAATTCACTAAGTCTCACAAGAGCAATTATAGAGAAGCTATAGAGAGAGAAGCTATAGAGAGAAAGAAGAAGCGAAAGTCTACTGCTTATTCTCTCGATATCTGATCTTCTTTTGAGGTAAGGGTTATTATTTTTTTATATTCTGAAGAGATATTATTTTTCGTATTCATATGAATATTATTATCCTTTAATATTCATTATATTCGTTTAATATTTATAAGGAATATTATTTTCGTTCAATATTCGTAAGGAATATTATTTTCGTTTACCCATTGTAAGTAAGGGGTTTCTGTCAGGGGCAGTTTCATAACTTTTTCGACCCTCAAAAATTCTGGAAAAATTTAATATGATAATTTGATGAGTTTTCTATTATGTCCAAAAATGGCAATTTTTGGATGTATAGATTAGGAGTTATGAATTTTATGGGAAAAGACTATTTTAAAGTAAATCCTTATAACTCCTTGTGGTTAACTCCAAAATTGGTAAAAATTTTATTGGGAGTACATCTATATAACAGCAGTATACCCTATAAATTTCGGAATTTTTGGACAAAAGTACAGTTTTTGATAAATGTCTAAATATTTGGCAGTTTTAGCCATATGAAAATAGTAATTGAATTATAAAAATTATGAGAAAAATATATGTTCAATATGGGACTATATTTTGCTAAATCCCGGAAAAGAAAATTTGTTTGTACTGATTTGGTATTTTTCATGAAAATGGGCTAGTTATGAGTAAATGAATTAAATATGTTATGTGAAGTAAGAAAATTAGAAAATAGGATTTTATGGCTTAAGAATCCTATATAAGGTATATGCAGATTTTTGATGAGAGTTTTGGTTATTGGTGATGAAATCTTATGAGTTTGGCATTTTAGGATGATTATATGCATTAATTAGTAAAGTGTAAATAATTAAAATAAATTATTTATAAGTTTAAGAAATAATTAAAATATTGTGGTAATATTAATAATATTAGATTATGAGATTATTAAGTGATTTATAACATTTGGATTAAGGTGTTATAAATATTGATGTGAATTTTATTGTGAAGCTTTATCTTTTTGTGTCGGGGTTACTATTCACGTATACGACACTATTCACGTATACGAAACTATTCACGTATACGGCACTATTCATGTATATGGCACTATTTGCCTATATGACAATATTTATGTATATGGTACTATGTACAAATACGGAGTACTATTCATGAGTTACTATTCACGAGTTACTATTCATGAGTTACTATTCATGAGTTACTATTTATGAGTTACTATTCACGAGTTACTATTCACGGGGTACTATTTACCCGAAAAATATATTTCTTTTCTATCCAAATTATTTTTGGTACATGAATATTATTCTTGAATTTTACTCCACAAAGCAGTATCATGTTGACAATTAGGATATTTTTAAACTCTGAATAAATTTAAATTCTTTAATATTTATCCTTGATTTCATTTGATTAATGTGTATATAATTGTCATCATCCTCATGCTTATATTGTGATGAAAGTCATCTGTAGCTTATGTGCATAGATGGACTGTTGATTATTGGTTTTACAGTTGCATATTTTTTTGGCTTACGTACAAAGATGGACTATTGATTATTGGTTTTATAGTTGTATATCTTTGGCTTACGTGCAAAGATGGATAGGTGTATGACATGATCATAACCACTGGTGATAATAACGAATATCATTAGCCCGTAGTGCATGGATAATTCGATGATGTGATTGACAGGATCATGACCAATAATTAACAGTTGAATGTCTTTGGCCGTAGTGCACTGACAGACAATTGATAGGTATGATCATGACCATTGGTTTTATAGTTGAATATCTTTGGCCCGTAGTGCAAAGGTAGACAACTGATTGGTATGATTATTGTTATTACATTTGAATATCTTTAGCCTTTGGGGTAAGGATATTGAGTAAACGTTCTATTAAGCCTTTTTGGCAAGGAGAAACTATTGAGTTATATGATTATAAATATGAATTGTGGATTTAACTATACTCTTTGGTGGTTTAGGTGAAGACAGGTGATGATAGTTCTTTTTGTCTTGGGTATAACAAAGAACTGTTGTTGAGTATTACAGGAATGAAATATTAATGATGGACTTTTAATTTAGAAGAGATAGTAGACATTATGTTCTACTTGACTCTTCTAATGGATTTCTTATTCCGCTGCAGTTGTTGATATAAAACTTGTTATCTATTATATTCCATCAGTTGTTATACTGTTGAAGGCTAAGGATAATTTAGTCTGCATTATCTTAGTCATAATAATTCTTACTAGGCTAGTTGAGCTCACCATTTTCTTTCAATGTTCTCTTCATGAAATGAGAATATAGCTGGGACTGGTCGAGGAATAGATTGACGATTCGAGATGGTGGCTATAGTAGTCCTTTCTATTTTTATAAAATAGTGTGATAATAATTGTAATGAGGACTCCATTGAGTGTGGATATTGTCTAGAAGGCAATATCCGTGTTTAAACTCTCAGCTATGCTTTGTCGTATTTTGCATGACAATTGTATAATTAAGTTTGTAGTTGAGTTATGTACCATGTATCTGGCGACCCAAGATGGGTGATGTATACCTATTTTGGGGGCGTCACACTGCTCCACCAAAATGTATGTCGAAGATCATGATACATTTTGGTACTCCTATGATGGATTGCAAACGGTGTGTTGTGTGCCTCCATTATGATTTTATACTTTAAATCAAGATCGTTAGGAACACAAAGTCTGGAGTTGACTCGAAGTATTCCTTCTTCATCGATTCTTGCTTGGATATAGCACCTTCTTGCACTTTTTCTTCCTCATACGCATCGACTCCAGTGCGTAGCTTGAGCAACTTTAACTTTATCGATTAAAGTCAGTTCTACTCGTATATTTGCCATCATCACATAGGTCCCTAGAGTCTTTAACTCTATCTACATCCTTTGTAAGTCATACAAAATGGGCCTTTACGTTGACAATATTGCATTCATACCCGTATATGATCTTCTACTCAATGCTTCAGCTACTACGTTCGCTTCTCCAAGATAGTATTGGATGGTATGATCATAATCCTTTTGGGTGAAAAAATATTTGAGGCTTTTATGATCCGTAAAGATCTCCACTTTCTCCCCATACAAGTAATGCCTCCAAATTTTAAGTGCGAATACAACAGCTTCCAACTCTAGTTCATGAGTAGGATAATTCGTTTCATATTCTTTGAGTTGTCGTGAGGCATAGGCTATGACTTTCCCATGTTGTATGAGAACATATCCTAACCCTTTGCCCAAAGCATCACTGTAGATGACAAATCCCTCCGAGCCAGATGGTATTATCAGAACATGTTCTGAAATGAGTCTTCTCTTGAGTTCTTGAAAACTCTTCTCACATTCCTCATTCCAACCGAATATTGTATCTTTTCGAGTCAGCTGAGTTAATGGAGTAGTGATTCGAGAAAACCCTTCTACGAATCTCCGATAATAACCAACTAAGCCCAGAAAGCTACGTACTTCGGTCACCGATTTAGGTTGCTCCCAGCTTTGAATAGCTTTAATCTTTGTCGGGTCAACAGATATTCCATGACTTGATATTACGTGCCCAAGGAATGCCACTTCCTCAAGCTAAAACTCGCATTTCTTCAACTTGGCATAAAGCTTATTTTCACGAAGCTTTTGGAGTATCAGCCTTAAGTGTTGCTCATGATCTTCACGGCTTTTGGAGTAAATGAGGATGTCAACAATAAAGACGACCACAAAGTGATCCAAATATTCCTTGAATACTCAGTTCATCATATCTATGAAGGTAGCAGGAGCATTAGTCAATCCAAAAGATATGACTAGGAATTCATAATGCCCGTACCGAGTTCTGAAAGCCGTCTTTGGAATGTTATCAGTTCTAATCTTCAATTGGTGATATCCGGAACGAAGATCAATCTTCGAAAAGAATTTGGCGCCTTGCAACTGGTCAAACAGGTCATCAATACGTGGCAATGGGTACCTATTTTTGATGGTGACATGATTCAACTCCCGATAATCAATACAAAGTCGCATACTCCCATCTTTCTTCTTCACGGATAGAACAGGAGCACCCTAAGGAGAAGTAGTAGGACGAATAAAGCCAATGTCTAACAATTCCTGTAGTTGGGTCTTTAACTCCTGAAGTTCAATAGGAGCCATTCGATATGGGGCTTTGGAAATGGATTTTGTACCGGGTTCAAGGTCGATACAAAATTCAATTTCACGCTCTGGGGGTAGGCCAGGAAGTTCTTCAGGGAATACGTCAGGAAATTTATTAACAATAGAAATATCATTCAAAAGCGGCGTATTTTGTTTAGATCCGTGACATGAGTTAAGAAAGCTTGACATCCGTTTTTCAATAAACGAATAGCTTTATGGCTTGATATGACAATGATTGATTTTAATGGTTTGGTTGCTTGAATTCGCATAATAGGTTGGTTAGGAATATGAAAGCTAACAACCTTACAAAAATAATCAATTTTTGCATGATGAGTAGTTAACCAATCAATCCCTAGAAGTATGTCAAATGCAAGTATTTTCAATGAAATAAGATCGACAAGTAATGTGAGGGTACCGATTTGAACCAAATAAGACTTATAAACAGTGGATGAAACGAAGGTCTCTCCCAATGGAGTTTCAACAGATAAGTCAAAGTCTAATTTTTCTGGAGTCAAATTTAAACGTTGAGCTCAAGTAGGAGAAATAAAATAATGGGTAGAACCGGTATCAAATAAGGTATAGACTCGCTAGAGTTTATTATAAGCTTACCCGTGATGACCTCGTTCAGATTTCTTGCTTTCTAGGAGGTCACGACAAATGCTCTCCCTTGAACTACCGACTTTGACTTTTCTGGGACGACCTTTGGTGCCTCCATCCCAGCTGGACTTGTCTTCGGTGCACGACAAAATCGGGCTAGGTGACCTTCTCTTCCATAATTATAACACGCTTTGGACTGCATCACGCAGTTTGGACTGATGTGTCCCTCCCCTCCGCATTTGAAGTATATGATAGGTGGTCGTTCTCCTTCCTTAACAATGGGTACTAGTGCGGACGTCTTTCCATCATTGTTGAATCTCCTCTTCTTGAAATGTCCACTCTTATTGTCTTGGCCATGATTACCACCGAAGTGGTTACCATTTCATGAAAAGATACTGGATGAAGCGCAAATATAAAGGATATTCTACTAATTTCATGGAGTATAGAAACCAAAACTTTAACCAAATGAGTATAGAATTTGAAATCTGAAACGAAATAATATTACTTACATACTACAGAGTATGGAAAAAAATATTATTTCAAGCGAATATTGAACAAAAATAACATCCCTTACCTTGAAAAGAAGAGTATTCCAACTGGTATAGCGAGGATATTCTTGAAGAAAACATTCATTGTTTTCTACGCTCAAAGCTTTCTAAAACTCTAAAGAAATACACCCAATATTATAGAAGAAGAATTCTCTTATTCTGGTGTAATTTTCAATTCTAACTAAGTATCCTATTTATAGGAGAATGGAAGGATACTATTTGAAAAAGAAATCATGGACGCACAGTGCACGCAGAAAAATTTGGCCAAAACGTTTGATTTTCTGATTTTACTATGCAGCACTATTGTAACGATCGACAAATTTGTAATTTAATTTGAATATTTATGGAATTAAATAAAAATTTAAAATAATTTATTTATTGAGAAAAATTAATATTTGATGAATTGTCATGAATTAATTTAGTAGCTAAATTAATTAATGTTAATTAAATTGAGTATTGATAATTTTATCTGAAGGATTTAATTTAAGGAAATAATTAAATTAAATCAATTGCTTAATATGTAAGAAAATAATTAAATTAAATAAATTGTTTAATTTAATGGAAATAAATAAATTAAATAAAGTGATGTTTCTAATTAAATTAGATATATAATTATTTATTAATTTTAAGTATAATGATAATGAGATTTTATTATTATTATATAAGTTATTTAAATTAACTAAACCAAGTTATTTAAATTAATTAATCAACTAAAAGTGTGACAAGTAAAAACTATATAATATAAGTATTATGAAAATAAATTGAGAGATGAGAGTTTGTGTTCAGCCAAACATGGCCTTGTGGCCTTTGGCTTGTTTCTAACTGACGCTACCCGTTGGGTTTGTACACGATGAACGTTAGAGTTATAATATCGCGTATTTCTTTTCCTAAGCATAACTAAGATGAGAGGTTTGAAGAAAATAAGATAGAAAATCACAGAGAATTAGGGAGAGCTTGGGTTGGAAGAGAATCACAGAGAGAGAAAGAAAGGATTGCTAGTTGTTTTGCTAATCAAGGTATAAACTAGCCCTATTCTAACTTTTAGTCTTGGTATATATATATATATATATATATATATATATATATATATATATATATATATATATATATATATATATATATATATATATGTGTAATAATCACATGAATTGTGGTATATAAATATGTTCATATAGTTTTACAAATCTGTTAACCCTCATATATGGTTGATGTTTGTTGTTAAATACATGAAATTTGGGTTTGTAGTGATAAAAATATATCACAGTGTTTATGTTTATATAACATGGCCATAGAAAGTACCAAATTTCTTGTTCAATATATGATGTAATCTGTAATTTGTTGATGGATTATGAAAATATATTGAAAAACAAAAACAACGAAGTTTAAATTATGTCAATTGAGTGAGAAACGAATTCGTGGTGATCAAATTCGCTAAAGGTGTCAAAAAATGGAGTTTTCATGAGAAAACATGAAATTTAAGGAATTAAAATAGTTTAATTTAATGTTTAGTTGTTCTACGTCGATGAATATGTGAAGAAACATGTAAGTGTTAGTTTTATATCAATTGGTTGTGCTAATTTCATTGTTTTGATGGTGAAATTTGTGTTAGTTGGGCTAAAAACGGAACTCTGTTGTTGCGTTTCTATTTACATTTCTGTGTGTGTGGTGGTGCTTTGCTTGGCTGTCACCACTGATCGAGAAATGGCGCAATTTGACTCATTCTTGAGTTTCTGAGATTGAGCACCGGTAGCAATTCTATACTGAGTGCTAAGCCAAAATAAAAGCAATTATTGCGCCATTCCCAGGCTTAAGTATGGCGCAGCTGCGCCATACCCTGGTCTGAGACAATGAGGTCTGCTTGTTTGCAGGTCAGGCATATCGGACTTATGTTAGTTTAGTGTATATGTTAATGATGTTAAAACATGATATAAACTATAATATCAGATGTCAATGTGTTGAAATGCAAAGTGTAAAGATTTGAAATAATTATTTAAATAAGTTATAAAATGAAACCAAATGAGATGTTTTCGAAAGATAGAGTTGAACGATTAAGTTATATTTATCAATGTGTAATTTCAGAAGCGTTAAGTATATTAACCTACGTTGTTAGGTGCTAGGTTAGGGTTATGACCTAAATGATGGTTTAAACCCTAAAGGCTAATATTCATATAACTAATTGTGGCTGCGATTTCAATGATGTATGTAGGGTAATTGGAGATTATTTTTCATTTGTGTAGCTTACAATCAAGGCAAGTTTCTAAACCTTATCTCCTTACGATTGAGAAAGTTTTCTAAACTCTACCTTGTTATTATTGAGCAAGTTCTTAAATCTTAACTCTTTACATTGAGCAAAGCTTTATAACTTCATTCTTTTTGTATTGAATGTAAGTCTCCATTTCTATAATATTATTGTGCAAGTTCTTAAAATTGAGCAAGCCTAATCTATCTTGAATATGTTTGTATAAGCTCTTGTGACCTATTTCGTTACCTCGAATGAGTTTCACATTTCTGTTTCTCATTATTCAAAATTTGTAATGCTTTAATTCATTGTTTCAAATGAAATTGTTCTAACTCATTTGAATGTAGCACTTTGCATGAATTCCATGTTTACCTAAATATATACTGTTGTTATTAATCTTTGATCTAAATAGTCTTGTTTAGTTATAAACTCTTGTATCAAACCTTTACTGATGTAAATCGAATAGTGTTCTAAAATTCTAGAAACACTAATAAGCTAGTTCCAAACTAAACTTTCTTTAGTGCGGAAATTCTAAATTCAAATCGAGACGAAGAACCCTAACACGAGAGTTTTTATGCGTGTAACGTTTAGATGTTTGTGCACAATACATGGTATAAAGGAGTGATCCCCTAAGCACGTTAAGAAGGGTCCATATAGTCTAAAAATTTATTAAGGTTGGGTAATAATACTAAAGTCTGGGGACATAGTTCGTGGTCTTAAGACCATCGAGATAATTAAAGTTCGAACTTGTTTTCTAGTTTGATTTGTAGAACAAGTTCCTTATTGTTCAGCTTTTGTTGTTCACTCTCATGTTATTATCATTGCTGCATTCTATATTAGTGAGCATTTGTTTGCTCACTCTTGCAATTAACACTGTAGCTAAAGTGGAAAAATTTGATGAGTCGTCGACTAGCAAAGGCAAGGGCAAGATGTCCAAATGATGAAGACTTTTGAGAATTTTATTTTAATAAATTATGTTAAAGACTTGTTTTAATATATGATGTAGTATGCAAATTTATGTAATAATTTTAAGGTTAGATTAACTGGGATTTAATTTGAGATGATGATGTAACCCTTTAATGGGAGAGGATATTGTTTAAGTTATTTAAATTATGTCTTTATCCTTTATTGATGGGTAGTTAGATGTAATAGTTTTGATAAGTGAACACCAAATCCTGTGGGAATGAAGTACCTGGATTTGGGGGTGTCATAGGTTGGTATCAAAGCCTTAGGTTATGAACCTTAGGTGGGGAAACCTTAGGAAGTAACCTTTAAGGAAACAGAAAATCTAGAGGTGTTTAACTCTTACCGAGTTTTAAGGAATGGATTAAGGTATCCATTGAAGCTAAATAACAAAAGACATTATGTGCTATGTGTTAATAACTTATGTGCTCGCGAGTATCGAAAAATGTTATGTAAAATTTAAAATATTTTGTTGTCAGGATGTCTAACAAAGGAGGATCCAGTCCAGCTAGAGAGGTAATACCTCAGATACCTATAGATGATGAACCCCGGGATATTCATGTGGTGCGGGAGCAGTTGATCCAAGAGGATGAGCCTGTAATCGATCCCGAGGAGAATTGTTCTGAGGAGGTAAAGGAGGATGATGAGGAGGAGGATCCTGAGGAGTTTCCACCAAACTCCATATCAGCGGAGATGTATGATGCTTTGTATGACCGTAATGTAGAATTATAGGATGAGGTCGAGGAGTGAAGGAAATGGTTGAGATGCATCACGCCGATGATGGGAGCGAAGGATGCGAGAGATTCAGAACTTGATTCAAAACTTGGAAACATGGGTGGGATCCGGTTCATACAAAGGGTTGACATGAAGACACATTGGCGGTGCATGAGAAGATGAAGAGTGACATGGAGAAATTGAAAGATGATTTCAAGGAGGAATCAGCTAAGTGTGCAAGAGCAGAGGATGCGTGGATGAAGGTGACTCAACGTGCAGATCGTGCTGGGACTAAGGTTCAAGTGAAGAAAACCAAAATGGAAGAGATGGATTATGCTTTTAATTTGTTGATTGATAGGGTCCAGGATCGATTCTACTATTATCCACCTCAGTTTGAGAATTCTCCATGGTTCGTGATGGATCGCAGAATGGCGTATCGTATCATGGAGGAGGATCGTCGAGAAGCCTTACGACGCCTTAATATGCCTAAATAGAATAGAATAGATAACAATATGCGGTTAAATCATGTGAATAAATAAAATCGTGAATCCCTTATTTGGAGATAAATAAAGAGATAATATGAGTATGTAATCCTGAAACGTGTTTAGTTCAGGAAAGTGGATGTTATAGCGATTATGCTATCTTTATCATGTGTTAAAACGTTTTGAATAAATAAAATATCAAATTTTGTTTGAAATGTTATGTGTTAAAGCTTTAATCTTGGAATGTTTAAGTTAAACTTTAAATACCCAAGAAGTTGAGTAATGAGCTAATAAGCGTATATCTTAACAGAAAATGCCTCCTAGAAGAAGACAACCACGTCGTGAAAGCACCTCCGAGGGTCTACTAATAATAATAACAACGAGACCAACGCTAATTCGGTTCAGCAATTGGTAGCTCTGTTGACGGGTGCACTTGCGAATCAACCGCAAGCTCAAGTCACGACCTTTAAAGATTTCAAAGCGGTTGCACCGCCACAATTTCAAGGGTCTATGAATCCATTGGAAGCCCAAACTTGGATCATGGAAATGGAGAAGGTGTTCGACGTTGCTAGAGTTAACGAAGATCAGAAGACTACGTTCGCAACGCATAGCGTTATGTCTTTGAAGTCTGAAGCTAGCTACTGGTGGCAAGCAAATAAGGTTCGTGGAGGACAGGGAGTGATAGCATGGGATAGATTCAAAGAAATGTTTTTCGAAATGTATTTTCCAGTGAGTTCTCAAAATCAGCTGAAAGTGCAATTTCTGGAGTTGAAGCAAGGAACGATGACGGTGCCGGAATATGCTGCGAAGTTTAATGAGTTGGCAAGGTTTGCCACATATCAAGTCAATACTGATGAACGTAAAGCAAGAAGATTTGAACAAGGATTGAAGCCCTGGCTTTATAGCAAGGTTTCAATGTTCAAATTGAACACATTTCTTGGTTTGTCTTTGGAGAAGGCAATTATCGCGGAAGGTGGAAGCGATACTTTGACCAAGTACAACCAAGAACAAAAGAAGAGGAAGAGTGACAATGAGAATAAGGCGGGCAGAAGTAATGTTGGAAGTAATAATCAGAAGAGGAAATGGAGTGAGAATTATTTGTGGGAGGACAACAAGGAATCAAAGAAGAAAAAGTTTGAGCTTTGTGCAACGTGAGGGAAGAACCATACTGGGGTATGTTTGAAGGGAAAGCGGGTGTGTTTCAACTGTGGTCAGGAGGGACACATTGCACTGAACTATTTTAGTGCAAAGAAAGGAGCATGTTTTACATGTTGTTCAAAAGATCACATAGCTCGTGATTGCCCTAAGAAGCCAGCGGGAAGTGCAAGTGGCGGAAAAGGAAACAACAATGGTGGTGGTGCATTGACTATCACTAGACCAGCTCAATCAAGCCGACCTACTGCGAGGACTTTCAATATGACCGTGCAAGATGTTGTATAGTCTAAGGATGTGGTGTCAGGTATCATTCCGATTAATGGTATTAATGCTTATGTACTATTTGATTCGGGTGCTACTTGTTCATTTATATCCGATGAATTTGCTCAGAATTTATATTTGCCTCAGGAAGAATTAGAATTTCCCATAAGTATAGAGATTGCGAATAGGGAAGTGATTCCCGTTAGATTTATATATAAGAATTATAGAGTGGATATGAAAGGTCACGAGATGATGGTAGATTTGATACCAATTAGACTTGGTGAATTTGATGTTATATTGGGAATGGATTGGTTATTCAATTACGGAGCAGTAATTGATTGCCAAAAGAATTGTGTTAACCTTATAACTCCGTCAAAGGTTGTGTTTTATTGCAGCAAGTTACCTCGACAAGCAAGTTGTCTGACGGTGATGTAAGCCAAGAAGTTGTTAAGACAAGGATGTGTAGGATACTTAGCCTACATCGTCGATACGCAGAAGAAGAGTGCGAGGTTGGAAGAGATACCAATCATAAGAGATTTTGCAGACGTATTTCCAGACGATTTGTCGGGTCTTTTGCTGGATTGACAAATCAAGTTCGTGATTGACTTACTACTAGGAACGGCCCTGATATCTAAAGCACCGTACAGAATGGCCCCGGTAGAAATGAAAGAGTTGATGGTGAAATTACAAGAATTGCTTGACAAGAAGTATATTTAGCCAAGTGTTTCGCCATGGGGAGCACCGGTGTTGTTCGTTAAGAAGAAAGATGGATCGATGCGGCTCTGCATTGCCGCATCGATTACAGAGAGTTGAATAAGGTCACGATTAAAAATAAGTATCCATTACCTAGGATCGATGACCTGTTCGATCAGTTGAAGGGAGCGAGATATTTCTCTAAGATAGACTTGAGAAGTGGTTATCATCAGTTGAAGGTGAGGCCGGAGGATGTACCAAAAATAGCGTTCAGAACTAACGTATGGTCATTACGAGTTTCTTGTTATGTCTTTTGGTTTAACTAATGCACCTGCAGCGTTCATGGACTTGATGAACAGAGTGTTTAAACCATTCTTAGATAAATTTGTGGTGGTGTTTATTGATGACATATTGGTATATTCCAAAACCAAAGAGGAACATGTGGAACACTTGAGATTGACGTTGGAGACGTTGAGAAAAGAGAATTTGTAAGCTAAGTTCTCAAAATATGAATTTTGGTTGGAACGTGTATAGTTTCTCGGACACGTTATTGATAAGGACGGAATTTCAGTAAATCCATCAAAGGTTGAAGCGGTAATAAACTGGGATCAGCCGAAGATACCGTCAGAAGTGAGGAGTTTCTTAGGATTGGCAGGATACTATAGGCGTTTTATTCAAGACTTTTCCAAGATAGCGACTCCGTTGACGAATTTAACTAGGAAAACGATTAAGTTTGTTTGGACAGAGAAATGTGAGGAAAGTTTTTGAGAATTGAAGAAGAGGCTGAGCTCTGCACCTGTGTTGTCATTACCTGATGATACAAGAAATTTTGTGGTATATAGTGACGCATCGCATAAAGTACTAGGTTGTGTGCTTATGCAAAACGGCAGAGTTATTGTGTATGCATCACGACAGTTGAAAGATTACGAGAAGGGGTATCCGACCCATGACTTAGAGTTGGCAGCAGTAGTGTTTGCCCTGAAAATTTGGAGACATTATCTTTATGGAGAGAGGTGTGAGATATATACCGACCATAAAAGTCTGAAGTATATCTTTACACAAAAAGATTTGAACATGCGACAAAGAAGATGGTTGGAGCTGATCAAAGATTATGATTGTGAGATTTTCTATCATCCCGAAAAGGCGAATGTTGTTCTTGATGCCTTAAAGGAGGAAGGGACGAGAGAAGTTGATAATGTTAAGCGCTCAAGAGAAACTAGTGTCGTAAAATGGATAAGATGGAGTTAGAAATTAAATATCCAAGCGTAATCCGGATGAAAAGTTGTTCTAGATGGGAAAGCAGTTCAACGTTGGTGGATAAAAGAGAAATGCGCAACTTCAGGATGAAGACTGCGAAAAGATAAAACAGAAGATATCTGAGGGTGAGGAAAAAAAATTCAAAATCGATTCGGAAGGGTTACTTAGATTCGAAGGGGAGAATTTGGGTTCCTCCAGTACCAGAAGTTAAAGAAGAAATTTTGAATGAAGCTCATAACTCTCGATATTCAATTCACCCTGGGAGTACAAAGATGTACCAGGATCTTAAGCATCATTTTTGGTGGTCGAATATGAAGAGGGATGTGGCTAAGTGTGTGGCGAAATGCTTAACGTGTCAAAAAGTTAAAGCTGGACATCAAAGGCCAAGCAGATTGTTACAACCGTTGGAGATACTAGAATGGAAATGGGAGCATATCACAATGGATTTTATGTAGGTCTTCCAACGACTCAGCAAGGTTACAATGCCATTTGGGTGATTGTCGATCGACTGACGAAGTTGGCACACTTTTTGCCAATTAAGATTCGGTTTACACTAGATCGGTTAACAAAATTGTATATGAAGGAAATTATGTCAAGACACGGTGTACCTGTGTCCATTGTATCAGACAGATATCCACGTTTCACATCTAATTTCTGGAAACGATTACAAGAATGTTTGGGGACACAGCTGAGAATGAGCACAGCGTACCATCCTCAAACCGATGGACAAAGTGAGAGAGCCATCCAAACACTAGAAGATATGTTCAGAGCATGTATCATGGATTTCAAGTGAAATTGGGATGATCATCTGCCATTGGTGGAATTTGCTTATAATAATAGTTATCACGCGAGTATTGGCATGCTGCCTTACGAAGCATTATACGGCAGGAAATGCAAAACTCCATTATGTTGGGACGAGGTTGGTGAATGTCAGCTATTGGGTCCAGAATTGGTACAACAGACTGTCGAGATCATCAAAGTATTTCGAGCAAAGTTGATAGCAGCACAAGATAGAGAGAAGAAATATGCTGATCAGCATCGACAAAATAGAGAATTCGATGTCGGTAGTTATGTTTTCTTGAAAGTGTCTCCCTAGAAGGGGAAAATTCGATTTGGCAAGAAAGGAAAATTAAGCCCTAGATTTATAGGACCTTTTGAAGTGCTTCGACGAGTTGGCGAAGTGGCGTACGAGGTAGCTTTACCTTCGGAGTTAGAGCATATTCATAATGTTTTCCATATTTTGGTATTGAGACCATATAAGCCTGACTATAAACATGTTATAGAATATGAGCCCTTATAGTTTGAGAAAGATTTGTCCTATGAAGAAGTCCCTGTTCAAATTGTTGTGAAAAAGAGCAAATCTTGAGGAATAAGGTGATACCTTACATTAAGGTAATCTGGAGGAACCACAATCTGTGAAGAAGCTACGTGGGAACTTGAAAGCGTTATGATGAAGAATTATCCTCGGTTGTTTGCTTGATCTTGTATAGCGATTCAGGGGACAGAATCTTGATAAGGAGGGAAGAATGTAGCGAATAAATTTTTCGAGTTGTGATTCTGGGGACAAAATCCTTTTAAGGAGGGAAGGATGTAACGATCGACAAATTTGTAATGTAATTTGAATATTTATGGAATTAAATAAATATTTAAAATAATTTATTTATTGAAAAAAATAAATATTTGATGAATTGTCATGAATTAATTTAGTAGCTAAATTAATTAATGTTAATTAAATTGAGTAATGATAATTTTATCGGAAGGATTTAATTTAAGGAAATAATTAAATTAAATCAATTGCTTAATATGTAAGAAAATAATTAAATTAAATGAATTGTTTAATTTAATGGAAATAAATAAATTAAATAAAGTGATGTTTCTAATTAAATTAGATATATAATTATTTATTAATTTAAAGTATAATGATAATGAGATTTTTATTATTATTATATAAGTTATTTAAATTAACTAAACCAAGTTATTTAAATTAATTAATCAACTAAAAGTGTGACAGGTAAAAATTATATAATATAAGTATATAAGATAGTGAAATTTGTGTTAGTTGGGCTAAAAACGGAACTCTATTGTTGCGTTTCTATTTCTGTCTGGTGTGGCGCAATTGCTACTGTCACCACTGATCGAAAAGCAAGACAATTCTTATTCTTTGGTTTTTCGTAGTTGAGCACCGGTAAGTAGATTGGTGCCAAGGCCAAAAATTAGGCAATTGCACGGGTCCAGAAGCTTAAACGGTATGCAATCAATTGCATACCTCGTTCGAGACGAAAGTGAGGTGCGCTTTTTTTGGTCGTCGCATATCGACTTATATTAGTTTAGCGTGTATGTTAATGATGTTAAAACATGATATAAACTATAATATCAGATGTCAATGTGTTGAAATGCAAAGTGTAAAGATTTGAAATAATTATTTAAATAAGTTATAAAATGAAACCAAATGAGATGTTTTCGAAAGATAGAGTTGAACGATTAAGTTATATTGATCAATGTGTAATTTCAGAAGCGTTAAGTCTATTAACCTACGTGGTTAGGTGCTAGGTTAGGGTTATGACCTAAATGATGGTTTAAACCGTAAAAGCTAATATTCATACAACTAATTGTGGCTGCGATTTCAATGATGTATATAGGGTAATTGGAGATTATTTTTCATTTGTGTAGCTTACAATCAAGGCAAGTTTCTAAACCTTATCTCCTTACGATTGAGCAATTTTTCTAAACTCTACCTTGTTATTATTGAGCATGTTCTTAAATCTTTACTCTCTACATTAAGCAAAGCTTTCTAACTTCATTCTTTTCGTATTGAATGCAAGTCTCCATTTCTATAATATTATTGTGCAAGTTCTTAAAATTGAGCAAGCCTAATCTATCTTGAATATGTTTGTATAAGCTCTTGTGACCTATTTCGTTACCTCGAATGAGTTTCACATTTCTGTTTCTCATTATTCAGAATTTATAATGCTTTAATTCATTGCTTCAAATGAAATTATTCTAACTCATTTGAATGTAGCACTTTGCATGAATTCCATGTTTACCTAAATATATACTGTTGTTATTAATCTTTGATCTAAATAGTCTTGTTTAGTTATAAACTCTTGTATCAAACCTTTACTGATGTAAATCGAATAGTGTTCTAAAATTCTAGAAACACTGATAGGCTAGTTCCAAACTAAACTTTCTTTAGTGCGGAAATTCTGAATTCAAACTGAGACGAACAACCCTAACATAGGGGATTTTGTACATGTAACATTTAGATGTTTGTGCACAATATATGGTACAAAGGGCTGATCCCCTTAAGTACATTAAGAAGGGTCCGTATAGTCTAAATGACTGTTAAGGTTGGGTAATAATACCTAAGTACCGGGGACATAGTTCGTGGTCCTAAAACCCTCAGATAATTAAAGTTTGAACCTGTTTTCTAGTTTGATTTGTAGAACAAGTTCCTTATTGTTCAGTTTTTGTTGTTCACACTCATGTTATTATCATTGCTACGTTCTATATTAGTGAGAATTTGTTTGCTCACTCTTGCAATTAACACTGCAGCTAAAGTGGAGTAAGTTGATGAGCCGTCGACTAGCAAAGGCAATGGCAAGATGTCCAAATGATGAAGACTTTTGAGAATTTTATTTTAATAAATTATGTTAAACACTTGTTTTAATATGTGATGTATTCTGCAAATTTATGTAATAATTTTAAGGTTAGATTACCTGGGATTTAATTTGAGATAATGATGTAACCCTTTAATGGGAGAGGATATTGTTTAAGTTATTTAAATTATGTCTTTATCCTTTATTGATGGGTAGTTAGATGTAATAGCTTTGATAAGTGAACACCAAATCCTGTGGGAATGAAGTACTTGGATTTGGGGCTGTCACAACTATGCAATAAAATATTCTAATAAAACAAAAACTTTTAAATAAAATATAATATATATTATATATATACACATGTTCATTTTAAATTCACGGGATGAATTCCCGTGATCACTCCCTTGACAAACTTTCAAACCTGACTATATATATATATATATATATATATATATATATATATTATACTCATAACACACTATTTTGAAAAATGAGTAGGTGGGGGGGTCCAAAATTTACATCAAATACTTCATAAAAATCCTCTCAATATCTTTAACAACATTTATCATCATTATTATAATTCACAATATTTAACAATCAGGTCGTTCTCAGGAAAGAGGGGGCTTTCCAATAAGGATTTCTCCCTATTGGCGCGCAATTAGGTTACCAAACCTTTCCTTAACAAAACTTCTAGACATTGTCAATATTGCAAATAATATTATTAATAACCCTGTCATCTAAATTATTGATTTAATAATATATAAAATATCGACAATAATTGAATCAAATAATGTGAGATACTATGCAACAATTACTGTAGCAATAATTGAACAAAACTGAGTGACTTCTCACGTAAGCATCAATAATCAATACTGTGTGCTACTATACAACCACGCGTATTACTGTACTTTTAACACCGGGTGTTTCAACAGTTAACGGTATAACTTCCACCATTATTTTTATAAAAATATTTTTGTCATTTTCTCAATTCGAAAATAATTTCGTTGTGGAGTCTACCAATGATTGTGCCGTCGTACAAATATTCCCTGTTAAAACGAATATTCCCCGACCAATCGAATATTATATAGCAACTTGCGTACTTTGTAAAATTTATAAATATTACCCACAACTATAACATTATATCAAAATCACCCCATAATATTTAAAAATGATATTTATAGAAAACTCATCTTTATTCATAAAAGTTGAGGTCTTACACCTCCTGTCGAGGCACTCATACCAAAGACCTGGATCTAACACCGGGAAGACAGGCACACTTACAGATGACCTTGCAGAATTCAAACACTTGCAGCAGTCCAATCTCAGATGCAACCTTGAGCAACGTCTGCTATCAGCTAAAACCGGAGATAACCCCGGTGAGGAGTCAAATCATCATCTTTCCACCTCAACCCCAGCGCACCGTCTCAACATTTCATACATACATTTCTACACAACAATGTCCCACAAGAGACAAGGAGTTACAATCCCGAGTGACTATTATGCGTGGCAGCACACTGGATAGAATTTGAAGCTTGAAGACCATGGGCATGGTCCCCTCTTCCTGACTTGGTACAACCTCTAATCCCATGTCATTGTGTAACTCTCAACAAAAGCAGTCCAAAGAAGGTCTTGTATACCTCGTTCGGATGCTCGGATTAAAGTTCTGCAAGTTCGAACAGACATCACAGTACACGAGTGCACGTACTTTGAGACGGCGGGACCCGTAGAGCTCGGGGCACCCCGAGCAGCCGCAGGTGCATCCGTGGCTGCCGTAGGTACACCTGCGGCTCCCCCTCTATAAATAAAGGGCTTGGGGTGGCCATTTGTAAGAAAAAAAGGCGAGGAAGCCCTGTCCAATTTGCTCTGTACACAAGCGTTTCCTCATTTTAAACACATGTTAGCTCACATATAGCTCTATTTTTACCGGTGGGAGCTGAGTGTTTATCCATCTAGAGTCATAGAAGCCTGCTTTGGCAGCCCACTGTAAGCCTTCTCACACTCTATAAAGCCTTTCTCTTCATCTTTGCACACAATATTCTTCACATTGAGAGTCGTGTTGTGTGCGTATGCCCAGACTTCGGTCCGGTTTTCATTTCTGTCTGTATATATTTATATATGGACTAACATTATCAAGTTATGCCTCGATTGAGCCTAGACTTATGTGCGGAGAATTTACTTGCTTTTTATATATATATATATATATATATATATATAAACTGTTGTCAGACTCTATCTGATGAGCCTGGATTTTATATATATATATATATATATATATATATATGTATAGAGAGAGAGAGAGAGAGAGTCCGGATCCAGTCCGGACTCCCGCATTTTCTTAAAATGCGGACTTTTTTTTGGCTTTTTTTTGAAAATAACTAAAAAAAAAATTAATATTTTATGGAACTAGAATTTTTACAAAATATAGTGTTTTGGATGTGATTTGGATACGTATAACAAAATAGGTATGCGATGCATGCGGTGCATCGATACATACATTTTTGGCGCACATGTATCCAAATCACCCCCAAAACCGTGTATTATGAAAAAATTTCAATTCCATAAAATATTAAATTTTTTTTTAGTTGTTTTAAAAAAAAAGTAAAAAAAATAAAATAAAATTATAAGGTCCGGATTTTCTCCCATCAGGGAGTCCGGACCTGATCTATATATATATACATTTCTGTCAGGCCTGGAGTTTACTTTGAGGCCTTTTACTGCTTTATTTACATTTAGTCCCACCTGGAGTTTACTTCGTGGCGTTTGATCGTCTTTTACAACTTTATTTACATTTTGATCCTCCATAGAGGTGCTTCGTGGTGGTTTATATATATATATATATATATATATATATATATATATATATATATATATATTTACAACTTTTTATATATAAACGCCATCGCTTTTTTTATATAAATCATGCATCATCGAGCCTAGGAATCATGTGATCATAGATTTAGTCTACTGAATCTAGATTCGGTTTCCGTGATGGACATTTTCAATTTAAAGTGACTTTGTACATTATTTACTGATGTCTCAATTTCCTTGGATGGTCATCATGCCGCGTGAGGAGTTAAGACCTTCAGTATATTATTTTATCAAAGATGCCTCGCATCTCAAAAATTAAAAGCAAACAAGCCGAACATTTAATAATAAAATGGAAGTATGAAAAGGTCTCAATTCCTATTGAGCACAGGGTTTGAAAAACCTCTTTTATAAAACATCATTTCTATATCTCGCTTAAAACTGAATTTTTGTATAAATTCAAACACTTTGTATATAGGTGCGAACGAGGCCTCGCACTACTTCCAAATAATTGTACATTGATCCACACACACACACACACATTCATATAACAGTTTCTTGAAAAGTGGCGGTCACCGTGGCAACACGGATGTCGGGGGGTGCCTAACACCTTCCCTCCGCATAATCAAGCCCCCGAACCCAAATGAATCTCGGTTTCACAGACCCGTTTAGCAGTGTTACATCACTGGGTTAATGTACAAACCTTTTCTCGGTTGCATTGGTACAACCAGTTAAAAACACCAACTGGCGACTCTTAAAGTCAAATCGTCGACATTACACATGTCGGACCTTTTTCACTTATTTTTTCAAACAAATGTCACCTAACATGAGAACACCAAAGAACAAGTAACGAAAAAGGGACAAATAAAAATCCCGACGTCGATAGGTGGCGACTCCGCTGGGGACTCTAATAAGAGGTCTTAAGCCGCTACTACAAGCTTTTCAAAACTGTTATATGCTTGTGTGTGAATGTTACATTTACATTTATGATGAATGTGTACAAATGCATTTTACTTACTGCACTGCAAAATATCTATCTGTGATATTAGTGTTTCGCACATGTCATCATATTCATAAATGGTGAGACACGTTGTATGTGAATGTATGTTCTGTGGTTCCTCCACCAGGAGGCTATCCTGTCGGTGTTTGATTACTGGACTCGTATGGAGACTAATTCCAACGATGCTCAGGAAAGGCACCACCCAGATTCGTTCCAGTTGAAAGACTGGATTAACTTCCCGTCAAGTATATTGCGATGATCTGGGGACCTTCTTGCCAAAAAGCCGCAAGAGTAACCCTAAGATAGGTCAACCTCTGATAAACCAAATGCGGAGAAAAGTTTCTTCATGCTTTCCATTTTTCTATTACTTGTAAAAGCATTTACCTGTAATTTCATTCCATGTTCATCTTTATGTAATGGAAAATATGAAGAATATTTGTGCATACATGCCATATTATCAAATAACGCCCGTTTTTACAAGATGATATTCCTAAAATGGACACATCATAATAGCATTTACATTATCCCTAAGACTAAGCTACGTAAGTCTTTTGTAGGGAAATAATTAGGCATGTTACCCGCTCAAAATCCAAAAAGGCCACGAGCCTACAGCCAATCATGTCTTCTTCTGACCAGTCTAATGCTGTTTCTCGAGAAGAATTTGACGGATTGAGTAAACAAATTACAGATTTGGCTGTTCTTCTAAAAGAATTGCATCAATCTACTCAGGGTACAAAGATACCTGTACATACAGAACCCTCTACACAAGGAGGGACACAAGGTTTGGATAAAACAAATCCAGAACCTCAGTTGGATACGACAAACAAAGACCTTGAAAGCACCCATCTCAAAGGAGATCCAGACACCGGTGATATCAGGAAGAAGGTCCTTTAAATGGAAGAAACTATATGTGCTCTCAAAGGGATTGGAACACATGAAAGTGTTTTATATGCTGACCTTTGCATATTCCCTGGTGTTCATTATCCAGAGAAATTTAAAACCCCTAACTTTGAAATGTATGATGGATTAGGGGATCCTTATACACATTTGAAGGTGTTCATTGGAGAACTTAGATCTTATGCGGAAAACGAGAAGCTCAAAATGCAGCTGTTCCAGAAAAGTCTGATTGGAGAAGCCCGTTCATGGTATACCAGATTAGACAACTCCAAGATCCATAGCTGGGAAGAGCTAGCTCACGCCTTCCTTACTCAATCTGATTTTCAATCTCGAGATGGCTCTTGGCCAGTGTCAGATTACAAGGTCAAAAGCAATCAATGAATCTTTCAGAGAGTATGCTCAAAGGTGGAGGCGCCTTGCTGCTCAAGTTATTCCTTCCATGATGGAATCAGAAATGGTCATGACTTTCATAGACATACAGGAAGCTCCTTTCTATGAGAGAGTCTTAGCTGGTATTGGCAAACCATTCTCTGAAATGATTAAGCACAGAGAGATGGTTGAGATGGGATTAAAGTCTGGTAAGATTCAAGACCTAGCCGCTCTTAAAGCAGTTGCTGAACACATCCAGTCTGGATCTTATGGAAACAACCCCCGGAGGGTCCATAAAAAGAAGGAGAAGGATGTTTCCTTGATACTACAAGGTCAAAAAGGCAGTCAGAACATGTCTATACAAAGGAGAAACTACTCCCCTTTCCAAGCACAGTCTTCGAACCCTCCATTGCCTAAAGGTGGAGATGCAAAGCGCCCTCAAATGTTCACACCCTTAGGGGATTCGCTCGAGAATATTCTTGCTCTTCTGACTACTCAGAATAAAATCACACATCTTCGTCCACCAGCCAACCCTAATGGGAGGGGTTTCAATGCTACTCAGAAGTGTGATTATCATGTCGGAGCACCTTGACATGATACTCAAGATTGTTGAGCCTTGAAACATAAGATCGAAGATTTTATAGATGATGAGTGAGTTTTATACACATGAATTGAGTGCGTTTGAGCTTAATCTTTTGGATGTTTTTAAGTGTTTGTGTCTATTCATGCATGTTTACGTTGTTTAGTATGAATTGGGACAAAAATTACTTGGATCGACGTTTGGGGTGGCTAGATTCGCATTCTCGGCTTGCCATTTACTTAGCTCAAAGAATAAAAGTTGTAGATATACGTCTCCTCTTTCGGGAACATCTTGAATCATCAAAATCGGAGTTCGGACGAAGAAGTTATGGCCATTTTCCCAAAGGACGTCGGAGCAGAAAATTTCTAGACATGAGGAGGCCGTTGGGCGCCCAAACACAAGGCCTATGCTCGATCTTCGGGCACTAGAATGCAAAGCAGATGAAGATATACCCAGTAGCCAATGGTACCTGGGAAGGGAGATAGTCGAGCTTGGGACGCATTTTAGGTAAATTTGACACTTTTTTTACTCCAAATTGGATTGGGTTGGTTCCTAAGCTAAAAAATGGACTTGAAACCTATAAATACATGATGTAAGGCATAAAATAAAGGGGGATTACATAGATTAGCTTAGATAAAATACTCCATTAGATTAGAACATAAACCCTAGTTACTATTGGATTGTTGGAGATTGAAGCAACTTGAGGATCATTAAAGATTCAAAGCAGGAGCGGAAGAGGAGTCTCAAGACTACTGACAACAGATTTTATTATCTTTTCTTCTCTTACTTTTATCTTTTAATGTTTATTCAGTTGTGAATTCTTGATTTTAATTCAATTACAATGAACTAAATTTCTTTTATTAAGACTACAAATTAAACATTTTATGTCTATGAATTAATTGTCTAGTTTATTCCAACTATTTATGTCAAGGTGAATTGTTTATTATGTCTTGAGCATGTTGATTAATTATTTGGCAAGTAATTACCGTGTTACTCTAGATGGATTCGGAAGATGAAAGTTAGAGTTAGAACTGGACATGATAACGTGTATGCTTAATTATTTGCATGAGACAAATAATTAGAGTCGTGAATTGAATAGGAATATCTGTTCACTACATGTAACAAATTGGGAATTGGAACTTAATGGGTTTGATTTAATTATTTTGCATAGGAATATCGCAAGATTAATTGAATTGAATAGAAGTTAATTGATCACTTGGGAAAGGGCTTTTAACACTTAGAATTCTTGTTAACAATTCATTAGGCATAATAATTGGATTAGTTGGATAATTGGTTTGCAGTACATAAATTGGGGATATTATAGTCTTAACATTTATTTATCTGAATTCATTCGTCGAGTTTTAATCTTTATTTATTTGAATTAATTTTAGAGTAATCTAGTTTTAATTGATTAATTTAGTTTTTTTAATTAGAAAAATCACACTTTGCAATTGTTTAAATAAAATTGATTTGGTTAAGAGTTAGTACTTGGTAATTTTTATTAAATAATTCCTCGTGGGAACGATACTTTTCTTATCACTTTATTACTTGTTGATCGTGTATACTTGCACGTATTCATTGATTGTGAAATCGATCAACAAGTTTTTGGCGCCGTTGCCGGGGAATTAGTTTAATAATTTTGCCAATATTAATTTTTATCAAATTAGTTTTAATTTAAACATTTTTATTATTATTTTCTTTAATTCTCTTACTATTTTTTTTCTTTTCAAGTACCATGGCGGAATTTAATTATCATTGGTCGTATACGAGAATGACTCAGCCAAGGGGAGCGGAGATTGATGGACTCGCGACAGTACTTTCGGTATTATCAGCACAAATTGAGATGCTTTCGAGGAGGTTAGACGCTTTTGCAGCACAACATCGTCAAAGTGTGCGATTACTTGTGATTGTTGTGCTGGAAATCATTTGAGTCATCAATGCGCCATCAGTTTCAAGCCGGTACAGTATAGTGGTGATTACCCCAATAATTATGTATATCCCAACAAGTATCATCAGGATTGGGGGTATCACCCAGATTTTTCTTGGAGCCATACTCATCAAGATCAATTTTATACTCCAAGTCCAATATACCCACCGAATTTCTCATGTCCACCTCTACTACAACAGGAGGAACATTCAAATTTGGAGGAAATTTTGTCCAAGTTCATAGCTTCAAGTGAGGAGAGGAGGATTAATCAAGAGATATCGAGTCAAAATTTTGCGAACCAAATGGAATAACTAATCAATGCCTCGAACATTTTCCCTCCATACACTTGGCCCTATGACATGGATTCCGAGACTAATGGAGAGCCCAAACAAAATCTGCAACTAGATGAGCCACAAGATGTTGAAAGAGAGGAAACAATTAGGAACCAAGAAAAGGAGATCAACGAAGATGAGTCGATTTCATTAGTATCCCATGTGCCTCCTCCACTAAAGTTCAAAAATCCAGGCAGTTTTGCAAAACCATGCCCAATTGGCAGTCATGTCGTCGGCAAAGCTCTTTATGACATAAGAGCTAGTACAGTTTTGGAGTCATGGTGGGATGAAAATGAGAAGATAGATGAAGATCTCATTATGTTTATTAAGCTTCAATGCCCTAATCTGATCATCGACATAATGGAGAAAACACCTAGTTTTTGGATGTTCTTAATGGGGAATATATCTACAAAGAGCATGCTAGGTGACTTTCATTCAAGGGTCATTACTAATAGGAACCTTCCAAAAGAGACATTGTTACTGATGGATGGAGGGTTCCTCAATTTTCGTAGGGGAATTGGATAGAGAATTGAAGAAGTCATTTGAGACTATAAAACAAGCGCTTATCGGGAAAACCCAAGTTTAATTTTTATTTTAGTTTTTATTAGGTTTTATATTAGTAGTTTTGAATTTGCATTTATTTAGAATTTAATAAAATTGTTTCTATCATGGTTTACAGGTTATTCAAGTCAAATTCAAGTGTGGTGCCCAATTTGTTCCATGTGCCTAGCCTATTCTCCAAACTTAGCGGACAAGGAGGAAGATTGCTATATTTTTAGGGAAGTCTGCTGCTTTAATTTTTTTCTATTTTAGCCATTGAGGACAATGTCTAGTTTAAGTTTGGGGGCATTTTAATGTCGTATTGCATATAGTTAGTTATTTACATTATAGTTCGTTATTTTTATGTGTTAGCACTGTTTTTTTAGGTTACATATAATACATGGTAGTTATTTGCATATTCATATATGTGTTGCATTAGTATGTGTTCATGTATTATAATTGTATTGTTTTTTTTTTTGCATAAATCTGTGTGATTGGTTGGTGCGATCTTAGCTTGGCCTATGATAAGATTGGTTTTGCATGTTAACTTGAACAGTGTTGATAATTGATGATGAGTTCTAATTTTAATCATGATGATAATCTAAGCCTGTCTTAAACTTATGTAACCGGTTAGCACTTAAAGTTTAACTATTTTAATCCACTTGGTTCAAGGGTTGCATAATTTGTTTCTGAGGGAAAATTTTGGTTAAAATTTAAGGAAATTAGTGAACTGGCGGTAAAGGTTGGAATGACGTAAAAGCTTGAGTTTGGGGGAATCTATGGGATATATATATACAAAATGAAAATGAAAAAAAAAAAAGAAATGATGAAAAGAAAAAAAATAGAAAATCCAGAAAAAAATAGAAAATCCAGAAGAAAAAAATAGAGAAGAGAATAAACACCGTTGCATGCTTGTCTAGTTTTGTGGCCTTTGTTACTTGAGTAAGTAAGCCTGAGGGGATTGTCTTTACACCTAGCGCCCTAAGGTCTTAATGGCTTGGGAGTCATTGGTCGAAAGCTCGTTAAGGTAGCATTGAAAAGCCTAAGGGAATAAGACATTGCACAACCATGAGAAAAATAAAAAAAATGAATAAAACACGAGAAAGAGCGAAAATGCCCTCATGATTGAATAAAAGTAGAAATAAATCTTGTATTTACCCTTAGACTTGGTAATTGCTTAGTTTTAACTGGAGTTGTCATGTTCACAAAAGTAATTAAATTAGAACTAAAATTTTCCTTCTAAGAAGTTTGTTATGTGATTATCTTGAACTGTGGTTGGTTAGAATGGTTAACAAGCACACACACACACAACATGGGTGATGACTGGTTTGGATTGACTAATTGGTTAGAGTTATGGATTTTGACTTGATTGGATATATTATTTGAGTATCAATGGTATCTTTGAGGCCTGTTGCTATATATCATACTGATTTATTACTGGGTTCGTAGGTATATTAGGAACTAGATCATGTATATGCATTCATGTAGTTGAGTTCGGTTGTTTATTTTTAGTTCTTTTGTATTTTTGCTTGAGGACAAGCAAAGGTTTAAGTTTGGGGGTATTTGATGAGTGAGTTTTATACACATGAATTGAGTGTGTTTGAGCTTAATCTTTTAGATGTTTTTAAGTTTTTACGTCTATTCATGCATGTTTTACTTTGTTTAGTAGGAATTGGGACAAAAGTTACTTGGATCGACGTTTGGGGTGGCTAGATTCGCGTTTTCGGCTTGCCATTTACATAGCATCCACTTCAAAGCCAATTTTAGCATTTCTTCGGACCTTATTTCGAAAAACTAAAAGATTGAAAGTTGTAGATATACGTCTCCTCTTTCGGGAACATCTTGAATAATCAAAATCGGAGTTCGGACGAAGAAGTTATGGCCATTTTCCCAAAGGACGTCGGAGTAGAAAATTTTCAGACATGAGGCGGTATTTGGGCACCCAAACAAGGTTATACACAAATACCAAGCGCTTAGAATATAGTGTTGATTAGAATGCCAGCCAATGGGAAGGGCCTGAGGAAGGATCGATGGTCGAGCTTGGACGCGTTTTGGGATGAAATTTGACACATTTTTTACTCCAAATTGGATTGTGTTTGTTCCTAAGCTAAAAATTGGACTTGTAACCTATAAATACATGATGTAGGGCATAAAATAAAGGGGGATTACATAGATTAGCTTAGATAAAATACTCTATTAGATTAGAACATAAACCCTAGTTTATATTGGATTGTTGGAGATTGAAGCAACTTGAGGATTATTGAAGATTCAAAGCAGGAGCGGAAGAGGAGTCTCAAGACTACTAACAACCGATTCTATTATCTTCTCTTCTCTTACTTTTATCTTTTAATGTTTATCCAGTTGTGGATTCTTGATTTTAATTCAATGACAATGAACTAAATTTCTTTTATTAAGACTACAAATTGAGCCTTTTATGTCTATGAATTAATTGTCTAATTTATTCCAATTATTTATGTCAAGGTGAATTGTTTATTATATCTTGAGCGTATTGATTAATTATTTGGCCAGTAATTACCGTGTTACTCTAGATGGATTCGGAAGATGAAAGTTAGGGTTAGAACTGGACATGATAACGTGTATGCTTAATTATTTGCATGAGACGAATAATTAGAGTCGTGAATTGAATAGGAATATCTGTTCACTGCATGTAACAAATTGGGAATTGGAACTTAATGGGTTTAATTTAATTATTTTGCATAGGAATATCACAAGATTAATTGAATTGAATAAAAGTTAACTGATCACTTGGGAAAGGGCTTTTAACACTTAGAATTCCTGTTAAAAATTCATTAAGCATAATAATTGGATTAGTTGGATAATTGGTTTGTAGTACATAAATTGGGGATATTATAGTCTTAACCTTTATTTATCTGAATTCATTCGTCGAGTCTTAATCTTTATTTATTTGAATTAATTTTAGAGGAATCTAGTTTTAATTTATTAATTTAGTTTTCTTAATTAGAAAAATCACACTTTGCAATTGTTTAAATAAAATTGATTTGGTTAAGAGTTAGTACTTGGTAATTTTTATTAAATAATTCCTCGTGGGAACGATACTTTTCTTATCACTTTATTACTTGTTGACGAAGTGTATACTTGCGTATTCATTGATGACAATCGATCGATCAACATGAACAACGGTGAGATCGTGGTTACCAAACCAGATCAACCTCATGTGCAAGACAACCCTCTTCCTCAACACAAAGAAGAAGAATGCAACATGATTAGTTAGAGAGCTGGACAGAGTTCCAATTTTAACGGTGAATCATCCCAGACCATCAAAGACGGTGTTGACAGATGGGATTACGCAGAGTTTCAATTTGCTGTGGAACGAAAGATGAAAGCCCTTTGCAAGCAAATTGAACAATTGGCAGAACTGGTGACCTATCAGCATCAAGTCATACGCCAGTTAGTCAGCTAGGAGCATGCCTATCTCTTTCCTTTTGTTATGAATGCTCCACCATCACCTTCAAAAATTAAAGCTATGGAGGATAAGGTTACAAAGAGAGCCAATGCTAAAGCCCGTCGGGATTTTGCCAATCAAAGGGAATTTACATACCTGGGCCAACCTATGGAGGAGATATTTCAGATGCTAATCAACGAAGGAAGAATTACTATGACACCCCAAATTCAGGTAATTGAAACCCGAACTCGGTGCTTCACGATACCATTTCTATGAGCGGAATAATTCAATAATAATAACAATAATATAGATACCAAACTTAATTTACATTTGCATCAAAGTCTATTCCCAGGTTCGTAACCTTTAAACATTCATTACATCATAGGTAATAAGTATCTTTGTCTTAATAAACTTTAACTATTACACAGAATATTATAAAATTCATTCGAACAGCTTTCGTTTCCCTTGTTCTTGCCTGATCCTTCGGGTTGATCATACTTAGCTGAAAACATTTAAATTTAAAGCAAGAATGAGCATTTGATTGCCCAACAAGTAATAGCAACAATAAATATTAACTGAAAGAATTTAAATATTTTCTTTGAATGACACTTCTACAACGAATCAACAGTTGTGAAGTAAGCTAAACCAATAACAAAATATCGATTTTGTATCAAATTTTTGAAACTACGTACTGACTATAACTGGAGATTAGTCGACAAACTATGAACATTGTTTTCTATTTTTGAAAAGGTTAAACAGAACTTCATCTGTAAACCGTCATAACTTACAGGCACGGGGGGTGATCAGCTCGTTATGCCCTGTATTAATCAATACTACATGCAACAACGATATTATCGTTCATCTTATCCACCTTAGGTGCACAAAAGTTTTCCCATGCTTGGGATGTTCATACTTAGTCGGGAATCCGAACCAAAACAATCTGGTTGGATACGATAAAGTTTTATCTTGTTCAACAATATTTTTAAGTTTGTGTCTAGCCAAATCAAATAGCTTAGACAGCTTTTAAGTCAATGTATACATAATGGAAATCAATAGGTATGTATTAACATGCACTACAAGAAATCACACATTTTATGACTACTTTTTTGCCATGCACAAAATTTTGTCACAATTTGTTAATTAATAATTACGAAATTCATAATCGTCACTAAAACTTTTGTTTTTGTGACGACCTTTAATTTTGTTACAATTAATCATTTATATCGTCACTAATTTACATATTTGATGACGATTATAAAATTTCGTCACAAGTTATTTTGGAGGTAGAATTTTGCACCAAAATTTTGGAGGGAAACCTTTTAGTGACATCTTTGTAATAATTGATGACAATATTTATTGTCACCAAATATTTCTTTCGATGATAGCATAATAGTTTGTCATTAATTATTTGTAAAGTTTAGTGACAATGTAGTTTCATCACTAATGTTCACATTTAGTGACGCCAAATACAAATTCATCATAATTTTATTTGGAGACAAAAAAAATTTGAAAAATTTTGGAAGGAAATTTTTTTAAGACAAAAAAATAATAATTTATGACAATTTGTATTGTCATAAATATCAATTTTATATGACGAGATAATAGTTTGTCACTAATTGGATGAGTGGATAAGTGATAAAAATAGTTTGTCATAAATTCTTATATTTAGTGACAAAGTACGTAATATCATCACAATCTTATTTGGAGGCAAATTTTTCTGAAAATTTTGGAGTGAAATTTTTTAAAGACGGAAAAATAATAATTTATGACAATTTGTATTGTCATAAATAGCAATTTTATATGACGAGATAATAGTTCGTCACTAATTAGATGAATGGATAAGTGACAAAAATGGTTTGTCATAAATTTTTATATTTAGTGACAAAGTACGTAATATCGTCACAATTTTATTTGGAGACAAAAAAATTTAAGAAATTTTGGAGGCAAATTTTTGTAAAGACGAAAAATTAATAAATTATGATAATTTTTATTGTCACAAATACCAATTTTATATGACGAGATAATAGTGCGTCACTAATTAGATGAGTGGATAAGTGACAACACTGGTTTGTCATAAATTCTTTTATATAGTGACAAAGTATGCAATGACGTCACATTTTTATATGGAGGCAAAAATTTTCCCAAACAAACTTGTATCCAAGCGACGTCACCGGTCTTTCTTTTATCATTGGCAGCCTCCATTTAGTCAAAAATCGACCAAGCGCACCGATTAAGTCGCACTAATGGTTACGACGTAGACGCTTCCTCTTCTATTAATCCCACTACAAAAAATGGACATTTGGCAACGATTTATCGGACAACGACTTTATAACAAAAAATTTCATATTTAACAACAAAAATTCAAAAAAAAATGCATATTTAGCTTATTTAACAAAAAATATTTAACAAAAATGCATATTTAACAAAAAAAATTAACAACAATTTTTTTTCATATTTTGCATATTTTTCATATTTAGTCAAAAATGCATATTTAGCAACAAAATTTTTCATTCGTTTCAGTTTCTGAAAGGCTTCCATTTTTCGTTACGAAATTCATAGGTTGTTGCAAAATTCCGTTGCCAATTTGTTAGTGGGAAAAAATAATTTCCTGCCTATTTAATTATTTTTTTTGTTGCCGATGTTATTTCTCCTCATCTTGGGCAAAAATTTATTTTTTTTGCTATATTTCGTATCCTAATATGGGCTACATTCATTGTCAACAATTTTTTGTTGCGTATTTTGTATAATTTTTTGCAGTGACTAGTAAATTGTTGCCCAAAATTAAGATAAACCCAATAAGCATGTTTCGACCTTTTTTTTTCCAAAACGCATCATTTTTCATTTCAAAATTATTATTTATTTGGACTCAAACATATACATTCATTTCCTCTGTCTCAAAACAAGTGTCCAATTTTAATTTTTTTGTCAGATTTATAATTTTTAAAATTAAAAATGAGCACATATAGATATATTTTCTAATTTTAAAAAATTAAAGTTTGTAGCAAATTGAATGTAATTTATAATGAACATATTCTCTCACTTATAATTTTTTTAATAAAGTAATTAATTTCTAAAATAATTTATATGAATTTTTTTTTGTAACTCATTTTTTACATATATAAGTTCTGACAAGTGTGAAACCCCAGATTTTATGAATAAAGATTTAAATTTCTAAAAATATTTTTTTGAAAATTATGGTGTGGATTTGATATAATGTTATAAGTTGTGGGTGATATTTACAAATTTTGCAAAGTATGCAAGTTGTTATAAAATATTCGTTTGGTCGGAGAATATTCTTTTTGTTTCGGGAATATCGCATTTAAGACACAATCATTGGTGAACCTATTAATGGAAGTATTGTAAGTAGTAAAAAAGCTGTAATTATCTTTTTATAAAAATATGGCGGAAGTGTTACCGTTAAAACTGTTGAACTACCCGGTAATAAAAGTACAATAATACGTGTGGTTGCATAGTAGCACACGGTATTGATTATTGATGCTTACGTGAGAAGTCACTCGGTTTTACTCAATTATTGCTACTGAATCAATTGATCATATCTCTCATATTATTGATTCAATTATTGTCACAGTATCATCTGCATAATATGATATATTATTAAATCAATAATTGAGACGACAAAATTATTCATATTATTAAATTGCAATATTTATAATGTCTAGAAGTTCTGTCAAGGAGAGGTTTGGTCACCTAATGCGCGCTTGATAGGAGAAATCCTTATTGGAAAGCCTCCCTTTCACGAGGAACGAATTGGTTGTTAAATATTGTGAGTTATAATATTAATGATGAATAAGTTCGTGTTGATTAAAGATGAATTTGATAGTTCCATTGTGTTGAAATTATTTGTGTTAGTGGAAATCGACATTTATTTTGATAATAATTGATGTCTGGAGGTATATTGTTCAATCGGGTATTCGGGGCACTTTTTGTGTTAGAGTACTATTCATGGGTTACTATTCACCCGATTACTATTCACTCTAGTATTATTCACTCGGGTATTTGAGACACTTTTCGTGTCGGAGTACTATTCACGGGTTACTATTCACCAGGTTACTATTCACTCAAGTATTGTTCACTTGGGTATTTGGGATACTTTTTGTGTCAGGGTACTATTCACGGAGTAATATTCCCGAAGTACTATTCACGAGGTACTATTCACCCGAAAAATATATTTCTTTTCGGTCCAAATCATTTTTGGGTACAATATTATTCCATGAGGAGATGTGCTAATTTTTTAGACCTTTGGTTGAAATTATAATAGTAAATCAATATGGATCGTTGGTTTAAAGTTTTAATAGTGAATCAATATAGATCACTGGTTTAAAGTTTTAATAGTGAATCAGTATGGACTGTTGTTTTAAGTTTTAATAGTAAATCAATATGGACCGTCCGTTTAAAAGTAAATCAATCTGAACCATTCATGAATTAGTTACTATTCATTCATTCTCCTATAAATAGAAGCTCATTCCTTCATTATTTCTACTTAATTCAATGAAACTCTGTAGAGAGGAAATTAGAGAGAGAAAAAGAAAGAAGTCTGCTACCTCACTTTTCCAATATCCAGTTTCTTCTAAGGTAAGGGATATTATTTGTTATACTCGTAAGGGGTATTATTTCTTTCGTATTCATGAAGAGAACTTATGTTATTCCATTCTTTATTATTCTGTTGGAATAACCTGTATACGTGGGCTACCCTATACTTGGTGAAATTCTTCTATTACTCCATTCTTTATCATTATGTTGGAATAACCTGTCTATGCGAAGTACCGCATATATGGTGAAATTCTTCTGTTATTCTATTCTTTATTATTCTGTTGGAACATCCTGTCTGTGCGTTTACGCATGACCTGGTTCCGTTATTTATTATTCTATGGGAATATCTTGTCGGTGCATTATTACGCTGACCGGGTTCCATTAATTATTATTACATTGGAATAACTCGTATGCATGCGGTCTATCGCATGCATGGTGATTTCGTTGTTATTCCATTCTTTATTATTCTCGTTGGAATATCCTATTTGCATTTAATTTCGCTACCGATTGGTTCCGTTATTTATTATTCTCATTGAATAACTTTGTTTTGTGCGATTTATCGCATGCATGGTGATTTCTTTTGTTATTCCATTCTTTATTATACTCAGATGGTTAAAGTTTTGACTTCTATACTCCATGAAATTAGTGGAATATCCTTGATATTTGCGCTTCATCCAGTATCTTTTCATGGAAATATTCTTCTGAGCATTCTTGAATTTTACTCTACAAAGAAGTATCATGTTGACAATTTGGACGTTATTAGTTCCTGGATAAATTAATTCTTGAACTTGTTTTATTGAATTCTTATATCATTGGCATCATCCTCATGTTTATATTATGTTGAAAAAGTCATCCGTATTGTGAGTGCATAGATGGACTTGGTATGATTATGATCGAGGATTAATCGGTATAATCATGACCGTAATGTTATAAATGATGTGGTAAAAGTTGTCATTGGCTCGTAGTGCATTGATGGACAGTTGTTGGCATGATCATGACCATTGATGAATACACGAATATCCTTGCCCTGTAGTGCATGGATAATTTGTGGTTGTGATACTAATGAATATCCTTGGTCGTAGTGCAGGGATGATGTGGATTATTTATTAAGCTAAGTCCCAACGATAAAAGTGATGAGAAACCTTTTAAATCATAAAAGATAGTAGATTTTATTCTCTACTTGACTCTTTTAATGGATTGATTGTTCCGCTGCAGTTAAAATTGATGTTTGTTATATTTTATCAGTTTAACATTGTTGAAGACTAATGATAATTTATTCTACATTATCTTAGTTATAATATTTCTTACTGGGTTAGTTGAGCTCACCCATTTCTTTCACTGTTCTCTTTAGGAAATGAGAACGTAGCCGGGATTAGTCGGAGAACGGAGTGACGGTCCAGATGATAGTATTAGTAGTCCTCACTATTCTGTTAAATATTGTGACAACAAATGTAATGGGGACTCCTTTGAGTGTGGATATTGTCTAGATGACAATATTCTTATTAAAACTCTCAATTTATGTTTTGTCGTATTTTACACGATAGCTGTATTATTAAGTTGTATTTGTAATCTGTACCATGTATCTGGCGACCCAAGATGGGTGATGTATACCTATTTTGGGGGCGTCACAACAAGGGCTGAACAAAGAACTGAAATCGCCTCCGAAATCATATAAAAAATAGGAAAAAAGACCTTTACCCATCAGGATGATTAGGGGTGCTCGCCAGTAAAAAATCGAACCTGCATCTAAAAAAAGTAATCCAGGTACCAAACCAAAAAACACGGAAAACCAAGAACGTGCACTGCTTAGAATAACCGATTTTGGTAATCGGGTTCTGCATACAAAGTTGGTACTTAGGTTTTTTTCGGTTATACCGCAATAATTAAATAATTTTTTATTATTAACAGTTTTTTTTAAACTAAAGGGGTGTATTCAATTAAAACTTTTAAAGACTTTTAAAGTTTGGTTGTATTCAATCAAGACATTTAAAAGAGTTTATAAAAGTTTTGTGGTATTCAATTATAACTTTTGTAATGTCTTTAAAAGTTAGGTGGTATTGAATTAAAACTTTTATAAAGTCTATAAAAATATTTTGGTATTCGAAAAGTCATTGATTTTTCATTAAATGGTAGAGTTTGACATACTTTAGAAAAAAAGTTATAACTATCAACTCATATCCAAAGTCTGACCTCATCTCTAAAGACTTCGAAAGAGTTCCAAATATTAAACACAAAGGTAGAAATTCAAATCACAAGTAAAAAAATTGCAGAGAGATTTTATGGAAAATTTAAAAGTCGCAAAACTCTCCGGTAAATTTTTAACATAAAATGGATATAAAATAATCTAAATTTAGAAAATATAATTATTAAAATTATAAATTATTATTTTTTTTTTTACTAAAATTATTAAAAATTAGATAAATTACACAAACTTTTATTATAGGAATATCTCGTTATGATTTTGAAAAATCAAATAGTAAATTTTGATTTTTACTATTATATATATATTATAGATATAGTATATGATATATATGAATCTTGATAACTTCTAAAACTCATCAAAATTAAAAAAATTAATTAAAAGATGACAACGGTCGACTGTTAAAAAATTAGTTACGTAACATTTTAATCAATTAATTTCTAACATCATAAATAAATTAAAAGGTCACAAAATTATTTTTTTTAACGGTCAATTTTGGTTCACTAACAACTATTAATAATTTTAAGAAAAAAAAATCTCTCTGGCAATTTTGTCTGTGGCTTATCAGCGACTATAAATCTCTCTGGTAAATTTTTTATAACTTGGCGGCAATTTACTCACATGTATGAAGTTTTGCGATCATATAGATTTTCATTGTCATATTATTTTGTGAAAAACAGAGTTTGATACTTATACTAAAAAATCGTACGCATATATAGTATATAGTTCAATGAAAAGTGAGTTTAATTTTTGTGTTGCGTCTGTAGCTTCTAAAGTTTTATTCGTATTCGAGTATCCAAATTTATCATGAAATGAGTAGAATAATATGAATGCTTTCAACATTTATAAAATCTCATGCCACAATAATTTAATGAAATAATGAGATTTCTTGTAGTTCATGAAATAAGAGTGAGAGGTTGTACACATGGACTAATTAACAATTAATACAAGCTACAAGATATATTAGAAGTATACAAAAGTCTATTAAAATCTTGGTAAAAAGTCTATTAAAGTCTATCACTTATTTCATGGAGTCTATAAAAGTCATTTTAAAAAAGTCTTTAAAGTCTTTAAAAGTCATTAAAATTCACAAACTCTACAAAAGTCTGTTACTTAAAAAAAGTCTTTAAAAATCTTAATTGAATACACCCCCCTAAGAAATGAGACCAGTAAATATTAAATTAAAATTAAAATTTATGTAATAATAATATTTATTTACTAGGAACCACTTAAATATTAACAGTCAATTTTATTAACAAAATCTATATTTGTTACTAGCGGTAAATATTTTAGAGAATCAACTATGCCTGCATGCCGACCAAATGTTATTCTCAACTTTCAACCAATTAATTATATATAGATATATATGTAATATGTACTTTACTTGGTTAATTATATGTATAGCATATTTGGTTTAGTTTATTGATTTATGGCCTAATGGCTAATACTAGTAGATCGAGAGAGATTAGCCCAGTCCTCACAACTAGCTAATTTTCAGAGCTTTAAATATTATTTATTTTTATACTTGTTTCCTTTTTTAGAGAGAATATGAAAGATCTAAAACTTTTATACTTTCGGTTTTTTTTAAACTTTTCAGTTTTTTTTTATTTTTCGATATTTACCGAATTCAAAATTCCCATTACCGCTATTCTGCATCTGAAAAGTCTAAAAAATCGAAAAATCAAAATCAAAAAAATCGCAAAAAAAAAACCTAGTATCATAGAGTCTAAGTTTCAATCGATTCGATAAAAAAACTAAAAAATCAAATTTTTTGAGCACCCCTAATTGTGATCGTTGTGTTTTAAACAATTAGGAAGCCTCATAATTTAAAACTAGATTTTGTAATTAGAAATAACAATAATAATATTTAAAATGTCTTCAGGCCCATAGGAAGCCTCATAATTACTTTATAAATAAAAAGTAGGGTTCATATCATATCAATTACAAATACAATCGACCTAGCTTCTCTTTTCTCTTTTCTCTTTTCTCGTATCAGATGCAAATTCACAAAGAGATAACGGGACTGGGAGAGGAAAATCAAGGCTTTGAGGAGTAGTCCTAATGGCAGCTACAGGTGCGGGGTCGGTGGTGCCGGCGAACAGAGCGCGGAGAGGCATGGTGGAAGATGATAAACTGGTCTTTGAGACCACCAAGGGGATGGAGCCTATTATGAGTTTCGACGAGATGGGAATCAAATACGATTTGCTCCGAGGGATCTACCAGTATGGCTTCGAGAAACCCTCCGCTATTCAACAGAGGGTCGTGCTTCACATTATTTTCGATCATGACGTCATTGCTCAGGCTCAATCCGGTACCGGTAAGACCTCTATGATTGCCCTCGCCGTTTGCCAGATTGCCGACACCGGCTCTAGAGAGTAAGCTTTTGTTTCCTCTCCAAAATTTATATTCAGTACTGTGTTATGGATGAAATACCATGGAGAACTATTTCTAATTTTTGTTGTCATTCGTTTCCCTGGAACTTTAATAAGAGGTTCTGTATGTGTACTGGCAAGGTTTTACTTTCAAAACCGTAGATTTGCGAGGCTGGAGAAGGACTAGTTAAAGTTTTATGCATTAAGCCTAATTCTATTATAATCTTCCTCAATTTAGTTTCTAATTCAAAGCCTGAGCAACTCCGGGATGTATTTCTGATTGACTGGTGACTGGTGACTGGTGAATTTCTGATTGACTGGTCCAAATGAACACCAAATGAATTTTAGTATCTCTCGCATGGTCTTTAGCTATAAGTGGAATTTCGTGGAAGGAAAAACGAATCTTTTATTTTAATCTTTGGCTCTTTTATTTGGGGGGTAAAACGTTTTGCGCAGAAGTAAAATGTTCGCAAATTGAAGTTTATTTCTTCCCCTAAAACCTAGTAAATCCCTCCAAAAAAACAAAGCGAAAGAGACGATCCAAGTCTCCAACTATGGTCTCAAGACTCGACAAACAGCAGAATGTCAACTATGGCCTTGACTGGTGTTTAATTTGTTCTATAAGAGATCTTCAATTTTCTATGAGATAGGTACATGTAGCTGCAGTTAATAACAAAGGCCAATTTATTTTGAAGATTCCCTAAAATTTTAATTCCCTTGCATTGACAAGGTTTCAATAGCCTTCTATTTACATGACATGACATTGACATGCTTCTCCAAATGTAATAAATTGTTTGGAAACCTGGGAATATGAATCTTTCTTTCTAATCCAGTTTTTGCTTTGCTGCAAATTTACATAGCCTGATGAATTAGAACCTAACTAACCCATTAAGGTCGCATATATAAAGATAATACCACAGAACACAAGAGAAGGCTAAAACTGACATAAATAAATCTAAGAGTCTTTAAATTGAAAAGAATAGGTTTTGACTATCAAATACTAGTTGGAAAGCAAACAAGAACACAGGGCAGGCAGGGCAGGGCAGGGCAGGGCATTCAATTGAAGAGTAAAAATCCAACAACTCCAAAAGAATCAGTGAATGATATAGGTGACCGCCAAAGCCAGCAGCTTCAGAACATATGCAATTCCTTGGTCTATTGCAGCTCCTACAAAATTAACCATCAAAATGTATCAAACCACTCCTTCATTCTGCTTTATCTTAATCTAACACTTGAACACGAGTCTAAAATCAAAAACCCAACATATAATACGAAACGTAACAAAATGAATATATATATATATATATATATAGAGAGAGAGAGAGAGAGAGAGAGCATACCATCATTTGCAGGTGCAGGAGCTGGAGCAGGGGCCTGAGAATTGATAGAAGGAAGTACTAGAGCCAAAAATAGTGCAAAAATAGTCGTAAAAAATGACACTCTTAACATCTCCATGATTGATTGTTACACAACTAAAAGCCCAAGCCCCAAAGCTTCAGAAATAAAGACCCTTTTCTTCCTCGTGAAGAATTCTCCACAAAGAATACAATGCCTCTTTCCCAATGGATACAAGTTAATGTATCTAAATATATATATATATATATATATATATATATATATACACCCCTCGGGTTCGGGTTGGAAAGGATTTATAGAAAGCAACGGCCACTCTGGCTTTACAATCTGTGTCAGATTCTAATGCATCCTACCCATTGATGGTGGGCACGCGTAGGGATCAAAATGGCGGCACGTTCTAGGTACAGAGCTTTGTTGAGCTGGATGTGAGGTGGACCTTTGTACTTGTGCTTTACTACTACCAAGTTTCCACATGTATTTGGTTGAAATATTCTTCTCTAAAAAATGAGTGTTTTTTTTTTTTCGGCGGTTTTAAATTTTAAAAAAAGATTTGGCCGTTTCTTAATCAACGGAAATCATATTTTTTGTTTTATCTTTACCCAAAAAAAGAAAAAATCTTTATTGATCTATTTATATTTTCATGTCAAACTCTCTATTGATCTATTTACACTTGAGGGTAACAAACACTACCCAAACAAATGTCTACTTCCCTACTACTCTATTTTCTAATTTTATTTCACGTTTGGTTCACTGTTTTTGGAGGCTAAACCCACCTAATAATTTTGTTTGTTTAGATATAACTTATTTTTCAAACACAACATTTTTTAGATCCTAATGCATCCCAATATTTTTTAAATCTGCGTACTTGTACCAAATAAACTATCCTACATTTCCAAACGCTAAAGTCCAACGTCCAACCAAACATAGTCGTAATACAAAATCACTGTATGGATTGGTGTGTGTATAGTTGAAAATTAAAAAAAATAAATGACCAAAATAAATATTTATAATCCAATAAGTTAGTGAGAAAGCGATTGAAGTGGACTTGAAATTTAGAATTGATATTATTAGCCAAAATAAAATAATCCAAAATCAGATCAAATAGCAACTCAAGAGAAGCAGATGCTATTTTGGTGCAGCCTAACCTTCCTGCAAAATATGTACAGTTCCAATGGCTTTTACTTCTGCCACTAGAACTGACCAGCATGGAAAAGAATTCTTTGAAGTTTGCACTAAACTCAAGTCAATCTCAGCTGGCTAGCTAGCTGCTTATTGGGAAACACTAAAATCCATAAAAATACTATGACTACTCAATTTTGACCGAGAAAAAACTTGTACTTTAAGAGAGAACTAGCTGCATGGAGGGCACAAAATATACAGATAATTACGCAAAGTCCAGATATAAGGTTTAAAGAAGTTTAAAGGTACTTAATCCTAAACCTAGTTATGTCATTCAAATCATTGCTGAAAGCTTTCACCTATTTTCTATTTACTTGGAGGGGAAAGCTGCAATGAATTTTTGGTAGTGTCAGAAAGACATGGACAGATCAAACTATAGAGAAATGTACGATAAAAGGTGGAAGTTAAACGACTGCAGCAGTGAAATCATACATCATATAAGATAGACAACGAGTTGAATCAACCTGAAGGGGCAGAATCTCCATACTTCCACATAGAAATGAATACAAAAGTAGGAACTTGAATTCAGCACATATGCAGGGGACCATGTAATATTTAATCATTTCCACAATCATACAACACATTACAGGCTTCAAGTTGCAGGAATCCCAAAACCCTAGCTCGTCCATTTGTATGCCACACCTGGCCTTGTAATCTGTTGTGGAGTTAATTGTTTGCATGTTATGTATTGTTTTTCTCTTTAAACTCATTGCTCATCCACATCATGTTTATCACCCACACCCACACTATCGGTGTATCTTGTGCTTATGGGTTAACTGGAGTACTATGTCAACTGGGTATTAATTGTACGGCTTAGTAAGACTTTTTAAGTGGATTTTGAGCCTTATATGAATTGTTATGCAGGTTGTTTTGATTTCTGCCAACCTTCCTAATGAAATTTTGGAGATGACGAGTAAATTTATGATAGATCTTGTACGAATCCTTGTGAACGTGATGAGTTAACCCTGGAGGTAAGTTATTGTATTATTTTTAGATCAGCTGCCTTGAAAGTAGGTCAATAATTCATTAATTTGGTGGTGTTTCCGTCATCTGTTGTATCTTTTTTTTTTTCTTCTTTTTTTAAAACTTTATTGTCTTCTTCTATATATATATATATATATATATATATTAATGTTTTTTATTGTTTTCTGTCATGGCAGGGAATCAACCAATTCTTTGTTGCAGTAGAAAGAGATGATTGGAAGTTCGATACATTATGCGATCTCTTGATACCCTTACTATTACCCAGGCTGTTATTTTTTGGAACACAAAGCGGAAGGTATTATGTTGTTTTAATATTTTATTGTTTTTGGAGTATTCCTGTCTTAGGTGTCGTTGAATATTACTCAACGTTCTCATTGTACAATTACACCTGAAACTTTATTGAAGAGTAACAAAATATTCCTTTTCTTGGGTTCTAGAGCCGACTCAAAGCCAGGTGGTTTATGTCAAGAAAAAATATAAATGAAAATTTTCCCATCAAATTTTCTTTTTTTCAGTCAATCTGTTTTGGGGATAGAGACTTACTTTCCTGTTATAATAGAAATAGTTTTCTTTGCTGAATTTAATACTTCAGATAACAAGTCCAAAGACTGATTTTTTAAACATTAGAATTCTGATTTTAAAATCTAATTCTCAAAATATGTTCTAGATTCTGTGACAAGCACCACTATTACTATCGAAAACATTACGAGTGTGAAGAATGACTTGGACAAAGAAAATAAAAGGAGAATGCAATATTAATAGTTTAAAGTTTCCCCATTTATTTTTTGAAGTAAATGACAGATCAAAAGATGCTAACGAATCTCTTAAATACAATAAAAAATGGAGAATAGACACCAAAACCAACTCGAGACTAATTTAAAACAAACATTCACACGCTAAAACATACATTTTACCATTTATAACAAATTCCAATTGAATTTAGAATGCATTGTATTTTTTTTGTTTGGTGTGGCCTTTGATACTATAGGGGGTAGTGGCAATGGTGTCGAAACAGGATCAAAAGTCTCCCATTGAGTGGTTATGACATTTGAGCCGATCTTTAGTGTGCCTTGGTTGGTTGTTGTCGCTCTTTGCAACATTTGAAACGGTAAATGCTCACCTGAACGCCTTGATTGTTGCTATTGAGTTGGGGATGCAATTTTTCCATCTGAATATCTTTGTTATTAATGCTTTTGAATTGGTGATTTCGCTTCACATGGGTGCTTTGCATTGGACTATTACGAGTTCCATCGCTGGTCGGCATTGAATTTTTCATCTTTAACATATCTTGAGTTCCAACGCACTTCTGCACTCTTTTTACCTTCAAATTGATAGAAAATATGAACTTAATCTTTGAATCTATGGAAATTTTTGAACCTCTCTTCCCTATCTGTTTCACTTCTAAATAGTTTTTTTAAGGGTCTTATTTTTTGTGGTTATTTATCAGTATTTCATGTTTTTTGGTTGTAGGAACAATTATGAAGATAACTACAGGAGAGCAGAATCAGATAACCTGTGAATTGAGAACAAGTTGGCAAACAATCCGTAATTCCTATGGTTGATTAAAATGCAAAGACTAACACGGGGACAGAAAGAGTCGAAAACAATTCCTGATCAGCTTGTCGACGTTCAAAACTTCTGATCTTTCATTATGGTCATATTTAAAAAGTTGGATATTTTGTTTAGGATGTTATACTTGATAAATTATTGATGTTAAGTGGAATGGATGATATTTTGGATTCTAATTTTTCTATTTTGGTTAAATATGATGAAAAATGGAAATTTAGTTATTCTATTATTGCTGTTTTTTCTCATTACAATTATTTTGGTTAAATATTATTGGTGTAATCTTTTTTCTTATTTCTAGATCTATAATTTTATGTTTAGTTTTTCATTTAGTCACAACAAATAATTTTGTCACTATTAATAATTCTTTTTGTGACGAGATGTATTGTCACTATAAGCATTCAATTAGTGACATTGAAAATTATGTCCCAGAAAGTAACTATTTGGTGATAAGTTATTTTGTAATATTATTTAAAATATGAAATGACAACGACATAATTGTCATGTTAAATATATTATTAGGTGACGAATTGTTCTGTCATCATTAATTTTTTTATTTTTGGTGACGATAAACACAATAACATGATGAAAGAATAATCATAAATATGACAATATTGTCGTCATTAAAATTAGACGATTTAAATAGTGTAACATATTTTTCGTCACTAAAACAATATCATTTAATGACGAAAAACGATTTTTGTCATTTAATGCACCAAGTTTTGATGACAAAACATAATATAGAGTGACGAAAATTTCATTCAAATAGTGACGCTATTAACGTCACTAAAAGTAATTAATTATAGTGACAATGATGTAGATCGTCACCATAAGTTTAAACATTTAGTGACAACATCAAAAATTATCAAATAAACCTAATACCACGCTCATACGGTGACGGTCTCTGTGACGGTTAACAATCATCACCAAATGTTTTAGTGATGAAAAATAAATTTTATGTGACAAATTTTAGCGACATTTTTTGTGTGATTTCTTGTAGTGATATGATTAAATACAATGATTATCCAAGTGGGGACACTTGTATAACCATATTTAGAAACTAACGAACAGAATAAATATCTAAATTATGCACTAATACTGTGTTGATAAACAATGATCGGAAAATTTAAGAACTTGGTATGAATATGAATAATTGGATACATAATCAATAACAAAAGAGTTAATAATCTGGCACAATAATATGATTCTGAAACTTTCTTACTCATGTTCATTGCATAAAGAAAATGCAAAGTTAGGGGATACTACCGAAATGCCGCCACAATAACGCAACTTAGATTAATCTTTTATATCGAAACCTATCATTAATAAGATCATTAGATTACTCGTTAGAATAATGTATTATAACACATAAATCTTTATTATTTGCAAATCAACACATAACCTAATCACATTGTCACATATGTTTTGTAGTCATTGGTTCACGAACAAACACTTATCTAGTCCAATTATAAAAGTCTAGATCAATTTTTGAAATTTTTCAAAGAAAATTAAACGGCTTAATCGGATAATTATCAAGTCTAAAACTCTATTCTGTATTTCAATGACTGTAATTACCAGTCATATTATTTTTAAATGACTTATAATAATTTTTAAATAATTATTATAAATTATCATGATTTTTCAAACATCAGTATCATTAATAAATGATTTAAATATTAAATAATTCTATTACCATTAATATTTAATTAATATTAAATTATTAATAAAACTATTGCCAAAATATTAAAGTTATTTATAATAACTCAAAATATTTTTAAAGTGTTAATATTACCCTTAAATGATTTTTTAAAATATTTAAAATTATTTTTAAATAATTACCATTAATATTTAAATATTTATGTATTATTCATCAAAATATTAAAAGTCATTTATTATAACTTAAAATATTTTTAAAATATTTATATCTTTTTAAACTATTTTTAAATCAATAAAACTATTTTAAAACTATTTATTTAATATAATTATTAAATTAATATCATTAATATTAAATTATTAATGAAATTATCCTTTAACTATTAAAAGTTATATTTTATAACATAAAATACTTTTAAACACTTTATTTTATTTTAAATGATTAAAATCATTTTTAAACTAAATTATTTAATATAATTATTAAATAATTCTAATATCATTAATATTAAACTAATTAATGAAATTTACCTTTAAATATTGAAAGTTATATTTTATAACTTAAAATATTTTCAAATACCTTATTATTATTTAAAATGATTTTATTATATTAAAATTATTTTTAATTAGTTTATTTAATGCATTTATTAAGTAACTTAATTATCATTAATATTAATTTATTAATGAAATTCATCACAAAATATTAAAAGCCATTTAAAATAACTTAAAAATATTTTCTTATATCATAATATAATTTTAAATAATTTTTTCAAGTATTAAAATTATTTTAAAATAATTTATTTAATATAATAATTAAATAAATTAAATACCTTTAATATTTCAAAAATAATAATTATTTATGAAATATATTAAAAATTATTAAAAACTAATTTTCAGACTTTAAAATAATTTTTAGGAATTAAATTTGTATTTTTAATAATTAAAACTAATTTTCTATAATTATTTAATAAAAATATAATTTTCAAAAATTAAGTGTCGCTAAAGGTGCTTTAGGCGATAAAACTGTCGCTAAATGTGTTCTTGGCCAAACCCAAAACCTTCAAGTCAGTGACCGAGATAGTAGGTTTGACCAAGATTTGATTTTGGTTCTTAATGTTTTATGGGCATGGTTTTGGTCAGATCTTGTAGTGCTAGTGTAATACTACATGATCCAATAACAAACATGTTCAAACAACATCATACTAAGGAGATCTAAGCAACCAAAGTGGCTGTCAGAGCTGTTCTTCATTTCTGGGTTTGCCCAGAAATGAAGAACAGATCATGGGTCTTACTTTGAGCTTCCACTACATGCTAGCCTTCTAATATTTTCATGATATAATGATTTCAGTGCATAGCCAACATGTAACTTAAGAGATCTATTACAAAAAGTTAACAAAATAACAACAAAATCTATAAATCTGGATCGGTCAAACCTTGTCAGAATACATGATCATACGTTTTCTAGGTTTCCCAGAAAACGTTTTCAGGTCATTTCCCGCTTGGTTTGACCGTCCATAAAATCCAACATGCATGATGTTTAGATGATATAAAGCCTTGAATCAACAGTCCATATACCAGATTACAACCTTATTACATCAACAAGAACAAAACAACTAACAACAGAAAGATCTGGGCCCATGAACTTGTTGTCAGAGCTTTCTGGGCAAGTTCATGGCTGCCCAAATTTCATACGGTCAATGCCGATCAACGTGGTTTGACCACGAATATCTTGAGTTTTAGACACGATCTGACCCTGTTTCCAGTTCCAGATCATAGTCCACATAACAAAGAACATATCCATAACATAAAATACGCATAACACTTAACAAAGAAAGATCTAGGGGCTCTAACATTTGTTGTCAGACCATAGTTTTAAAATTTTTCAGATTTTGTAAATCATTAAATCCGAGCCTATAGATGTTATGGATCTAACATCTATCAACCCAGATCATCTATTAACACTATATACTACATGATTTAACACTAAAACACAAAATCTAACAAAAGATTAAAGATCAACTTCTAGGGTTAGGTTTTATACCTTTCTAAGAAAGTCTTGATTCTAGCATCTGATTTGGTTATATGTATTATTGGGGCTTGGTTTGTGACCGATAGTAGCAATGAAATTCGGAGGTTTTAGAGAGAAGTTCTAGGATGAGAGTTGTGAACAAATTAGCATAAATGTGACTTTTTTTCTCTCTTGATCTATATAAATAATGCAAGGCACATAGCTGGTGAATTGAATCTGACTTGCTGGAATGCTATAGCTCATAGCTAGACTAGGGTGGCTTGTCAAGATTTTGCTAGCAATAATTCAAGAATGGGACAAAAAGGGTAAAGTGGTCATTAGCCTTAAGATTTTAATGGCAAGCTTGTCAATTGTCCCAACTGTGACAACCCAAGAATTTAGACAATTTTACAAAATCTTAAATGATTGATTTAAGGTCAAATATTAGACCTAGATAGGAAATAAGTGTATGCGTTTGATGTTATTGGGAAGGAAATTTGAGGATTTCAAAATTTCTGTGAAGGATTAGGTGAATTATTTAGGATTAAGGATTTATGTGAATATGTTTTGTGTTTATGATTATGTATGTGTTCAGAATGTGGTTAATGGTCATGGGTTGACCAGATAAATTATATCTCAGAATAAACCCTAAGTTTATATTAAGAACGACAACGTTAGGTTAGAAAACCCTAACGCTCGATAAGAAAACCTAGAAATCGGTTTGGAAACCCTAGTTTCATTCCGAATCAAACCGTAATTCTTGGATATTAAAAACCCTAGATTGGGAATGCAATGCTATATATAAGGTTTAACGTTATTAATTATAAATTTATTAGGAAACCCTAATGAATTACTTGAAACCCTAAGTGCTTATTAGAAAACCCTATTACTGCAGTATGGAAACCCTAATTACAGTTCGAGAACCCGTAACCCTAATTCGGGATATTAAAACCCTAAATGGGAAGCTAGAAGATAAGTATAGAGTTTCTATGTTATTAATTGTAAGTATAATTAGGGATAACCCTAATTGATTTATTTGGAAAGCCCTAATTTCTAATGTAAGAAACCCTAACATGCAATTAGAGAAAACCTAATTATTAGCTTATAAAGTGTAATGTTAATTAGGAAGCTTTAACCCTAATTAGCAAGCTTGAATGAGATTAGTAAGCTTTACTGTAAATTAGGAAACCCTAATCTAAATTAGGAAACCTAATTTCTAAATTTGAAAGATTATTTTCTATGTAAAATCCTAATTAATGGGTTATAAATTCTAGTGACCAATTATGATCATAATTGCTAAATTAGCAAATTTATTTTAGGAATAATAATCCTAATTGGCAAGCTTAATTTATGATTAGGAAATTGTAATATAATTATCAAATCCTAATTATAATTTAGAAATATAAATTTTATTTTGAAAACTTAAATTGGAAATCCTAGAAATTTTTTTTTTCCTAAGGGCTCAAACCCTAAACCCTAAGGGTTAAAACCTAGTAGTTATGGGAAATTACCAAGTTGCTTTTGTACCTTATGAGTAAAAAGACCAAACTACCCTTCTTTATATTTTAATGGGGTGGAGTGTAGATCTAACCCTACTTGTAGTTGGTGAACAACTTTAGGCTAGCCATGTGGTCTAGAAAGTTGCTTTAATCATCAATTATCACCCTCGAATCACCCATTTTCAATTTGCAATCAACTTTATAAATAATTAAAGAAAGAGAAAGAGCCATTTTAGTTTCATTTTTCACTCAAGTCATCTCTCTCTAAAATTCAAGATTTGAAGTGAGAGAGAGTGGTAAGATAAGCTATATATCGAGTCGGGTTTTCCAAGAATGATTCAAGGAGTCGTAATCAAAAAAAAAATCATAGCTAAAAGGTATGAAAACCCTAATTTTAGAAATCCTCTGATTTTATGTTATTTGTTGCAATTGATTGTTCAAGGTTGTGTAATAGGGTGTCAATTGATAATCTGGGTTGGTAAATATTAGATCCATAACATCAAAGTGCTCGAAATTTAAGTTTTTCAAAATCTGGAAAATGTCATTTTTCTTCTCTGACAACTAATGTCAGAGGCTATAGATCTCAGCCTGTTAAGTGTTTTTGATGTTTAAAGCTTGTAACATGTAGTCTGTTATGTGGTCTTTAAGTTAAAAAAATAATCAGAGTCATATCATCTCTAGATCAAAAGATATGAACGGTCAAACATCGTTGACCGATCACAATTTCTGTTTCTGGGCAAGCCCAAAATTGTTCCAGATCGCTCTGACAAGCTTTTAAAGGCCATGAATCTTGCTGTCGTTTGCTTGTTTGGCCATGTTAGTGATTGATCCTTGTAGGCTGACATGTTGTGTACATACTAAAGCCTTTAGATCACCTAGATCTGTAACAGGATAGTAGAAAATCAAGGTCAAACATGCGTTTGATCATTCTGCTTTGACAAATTTCGAAATTTCCGATTTTTGAAGAACACTTTTCTGACAGCATGTTTGACCGGATAGATCTTGCACATGTGATGTTGATAAGATGATCTGAGAATTTAGAGTTTCTCTTTGGCATCTCTACTACTTGTGTGAACCTTCAGATCACACAAAACAAACATATAATGCAAGTTATAAGGACCCAAATTAGGTCCTCAAACTGTTAAACCCAGATAGTTGAAGAACAACTGATGTGTTTTGGAGAGCTTAGATCTCTCTCGATCTGTTATGGAATGGCCATGATCTTGGTTTAGTGTTGTATTATTATATAAGTACTACAACTTTAGTATGATTTCCAACCCAAAAGCAACAAGAACAATGTTTTAATTGTGGTCAAAACTAGCCTCGCTCGCGTCCCGACAGCTTTTACGGGTTTGGAGCTCAAGAACACCTATATATGACGGTTTTGGCTCGCTATAGGCCCTTTTAATGACAGATTTAATTAGAAAATAATTATTTTATTAAATAAATAGAAATAAATGGTTTTAATTATTAAAAATACATAGTAAATTTCGAAAAAATTATTTTAAAGCTTGAAAAATAGTTTTTAATTATTTTGAGTATATTTCAAAAATATTTAATATTTTTGGAATATAAATGGTATTTATTTATTTAATTATAATATTAAATAAATTATTTAAAAATAGTTTTAATTCATGAAAAATTATATTATGGTGTTAGAAAATATTTGAAGTTATTCTTGATGACTTTTGATATTTTGTGATGAATTTCATTAATATTTATTATTAATGATAATTAGTTTATTTAATGAATATATTAGATAAATTATGGAAAAATAGAATTAATACTTTAAAAATTATATAAAAATGATTTAAGTGTTATAAGAATATTTTGAGTTATAAAATATAACTTTTGATATTTTGTTATGAAAATATTAATATTTTAATATTAATAGCGATTATCGGATAATGGATTTGATTGTTTGAAAATCATAGAAATATGATTTTAAGATATTAAAAATACTTTGTGATGTTATAATTATGTTATAATATTATGTTATGATTTTCATTAATATTTAATATTAAATAAATATTAATGATCAAGGAATAATGTGGTATTTATATTAATATCGCTTATTGATTAATGTTTTTAATTACTTTAAAAATATTTAAAGGAAATAATAATGTATTGAAAATACTTTGAGATATTATAAATATGATATGATATTATGGCATGTAATTCATTAATGTTTAGCAATAAATAAATATTAATGACTAAGGAATTATGTGGTATTTAATTCATTTAAATACGAGTTTAATGATTGGAAAATCATGATAAATGATAATAGTTACTTGAAAATTTTTATGAGCCTATGGAAAATTATTTCGATCGATTAGAAAATTATTTGTGATAATTGTTAAGTGTTTAAGCAAGAGTTTAATTGAACTTAAACTCGAGTATTGTCCGATTAAATCGCTTTGGATGATAGAATTGTGTCGGGCCCAACTCGAATCTGAAATAAATCGACTTGATGCTAAGTCTTATGTGTTGTATAGATCGATAGGATTATGTGATAATGTGTTTAAGTTATTTTATACCGTGATGATATTATTCTAATATTTGGAGATCAGTATTATTATCGTATTAGGTCTTCTGGATAAAGCTAAGTTATATTTCAGATCAGAATCAAATCTTAACAGCAAGTTTGTTTTTCTTAACTCTACTAAGAGTGTTTCATTCGATTATGCTTATGGTTAATCATTACCGATTGCCATGTAGAATTGTACTGTACATCTTGTATGTATAAGTCGGTATGAAAGGTCGATCACCTTCATTACCAGTTGGTCCAGATATATATTGTTCATGTTTAATACTTGTTCAGTCAAAGGTTGTTCATGCTAATTCACAACTACATTGTGAATTATAGCCAGCTTGTTATTCAGACTCTTTCAATCATGATATATCCTTAAATTGTATTTAAACTTGCTGGGCAACTTTCATGCTCACCCTTGCTATATCATGATAAAACATTGTAGATTAAGGTGAATGCGTCGGATACAAGGAAAGTTAAAGACAGTTCCAACTTAAAGTTAATGTGCCCGATTAGATTTGTAATAGTCTTGTATGATAATGATGTCAGGTGTTAGATAAGTTATGAATTGCGTGAGTTATGGTTACTCGACCTTGGGGATAATGTATAATGTTTAATGTATAAACAATTTATGTTTATATCTTCCGCAATAATAGTAGAATGATTGAACCGGATCCGCGGTGATTTGGGGCCCGGATTCGGGGCTCTCACACCAACCCTTAAGGTTTGACCCTTAGGGTTTAACCCTAAGGTTCCCAAAAATTTGATTTTTGTAGGATTTCAATTTAGGGTTTAAAATGAAATTTAGTTTCTAAAAATTACTAATTAGGGTTTTAAATAATTAGGGTTCCTTAATATCATTAGGATTTCTAATTTTAGCAATTAGGGTTCCTAATTCTATAATATGCAACATAATTCATATAACACAATTTATGACCGATCTTAATCTCTAGTTTTGAGTTTCCAATTATGGTTTATGATAGTAATACTAAGGTTTGTCATGATACACCATAATTAACTAACCATTATCAGTCTACACATATACAGTAAATATTTATAATATCGAAAAATAATATTATATTTAATATAATATTATTATTCCCATTTATTGCTCAAAATTCATAATTAGGGTTTGGATTTCATATCTGATTTATCTTTTTTATATATAACATTATTAATTAAGTTAAAATAATTAATCGAAATAATCGAACTAAAATTCATATAATAAAATAATATAATTATTATAACAATTCTATAATCATTTCATATATTATTTAAATAATACAAAATCATATTTTCATAGAAAATAAATAATAAAAAACATTTTTACTACAAAATTAATTACTATAAGAATATACTTTATAATTATCGATATTTCTAAAATAAAATTATTCAAAATTATTCATGTAATAAATAAATTTTATTTATCACATATATACATACACATTACCTGGCACATATTCCCATCATTAAAATAATAATAATAAAAATTATATGCAAAATTTCTTATTTATTTATATAGAAAAATATCGGGTTATTACATTCACCCTCCCTTATAAGGATTCCGTCCCCGCAATCATCGTTTTAAAACTTATACATACAAGGGTGCATAGTATACACAATCATTGCAAGTAGATCTCGATCATATTTGATCGAACTGATCTTTAACTATTCGACATAAAGCTTGTCTATTTGATTAAACGGAAATTTGATTTCTAAAAGAACTCAAATTCCTCCTTCAAAATTTCTTTATAAAATAATTTGCTATATATAGGAAAATCATATATATACACGAAAATAAAAGTTATTCAAATAATACCTGGAGTTCCATTCCCAAATTTGCCAAGATATCCCACGGACCGTCATGTTGAAGACTCTCGCGGTTGCTTTTGTTGGTTTGTTGGTTGAAGTCGGTCCTGTGATCGCCAGAGTGCCGCTGCCTTTTCCCGTGGTTACACTCCCCGCCCCCATTTCCTCTTTGGACAATCATTCACCTTATGCTCCATAGACCCACACAGAAAACACCCACTGTTCATCCTTAGGTTGGGGCAATTAGGAGAAATATGGCCCTCCTACCCGCACTTGTAACATACAAACTTACCCTTCAGACACTCACCAGAGTGATTCTTCCTACAGTTCCCACACTAAACTACCTGCTTCTTCACACCTTCCTGTTTCACCTGAACATTCCCAAAATAATTCCCTTTTCTTTTCTCACCCTATTTCCACTATTAGTTTCCACCTTCACATCTCCTACTGTCTTGCCTTTATTCTTCTTCTCCTTGTTGTAGAGGCTCATGGACTCACTCCCCTCATCAGCTATGATAGCCTTTTCCATGAGTGCTGCAAAAGTATTAATCTGCAACACCGCCACCTTGTTGTAGAGCCAGGGTTTTAAGCCCAGCTCAAACCTTCTCGCCTTCTTAGCTTCCGTATCAACTTGATGCGGAGCGAACCTAGCCAACTCATTAAACTTTGCGGCATACTCCGCAACAGTCATGTTCTCCTGCTTTAATTCCAGAAATTTCACCTCCATCCTAGCCTGCATACTAGTTGAGAGATAGTTTTTGAAAAATAAAGTTTTAAACCTAGCCCAAGTAACTACTCCTTCTCCTGCCCTAGTTTGATTTGCCTCCCACTAAAAGTTAGCCTCCCCTTTCATCATATAAGTGGCAAAAGCGGCCTTTTTCCCCTCATTAACCCATGTTTGGGCTTCTATAGGGTCAGCTGTTCCCCTGAATTCTGGTGGTCCTACTGCCTTGAAGTCTTTAAATTTTTCCAAGCGATTGTCTGGCTGGTTCCCTGCGACTGGTATTCCCTGCTGCATAGCCTGAGCTACCATCTTTGCAAAGTTTTGTATCGGGTCTTGCTTTTGTCCCCCAACGTTGTTGACAGATTCTTCTGCCCTTTGATTTCATGTTCTACGTCTTGGCGGCATTATCTGATTACATAAAATCATAAATTTAACTTACATTCTAAACCTTATTGTATAAGTTTAACATGTAACACGAAGTTTTATATAAAAACTTATTCCATTAATCAAACATAGATTCGTATTCATTAATTCAAAGTACTTTACATAGCACATACTGCTATCCCTTTGTGATCACAAAAGTCGGGAATTACTGCAATAACTTACATAAAAGTTGGGAATATTACATTACACCCGTACATTATCAAACATACATAATCAACTACTAATCCTACTTATTTCCTAAGTCACGGTCTTTCATCCTTCTTTTCTCCTTCTTGCTCGGAGCTGCGCACGATTTGTTGCTTCTGGCTCCTATTTGATCAATTTGGATTTTAAGCTTATCTTGTTCTTCCATAGTATCCATTAACGCCTTTCGCAACTGGTTATTTAGTATCTTTTCTATTTCCCACAACTTTTCTAGAGAAGAAACCTTGTTTTCAGATTCTGGACCTCCATTGATGCTTGATCAGCTCCAACTTTAGTGTCTGAATCACTATCTGTCAGTTCCACCATTTTTGGATCTGGTACTACGTTTTCCAATAATACCACCTCATCAAGGTTGCTTGCACTGTAAGCATCTATTTCAGCTATTGGCTTTGATATTGGCCCCTTCTTTACAATATGAGGGTATCCTAATTCTTTTTCTCCTGACATCTACACACATGAATTATCCTGATTAGCATATAGTATATACACACAGCAAATAATAATTTTATAAAAGTTATCTTTTATTTTGTTTAACGATGAATTTATTCAATTCATCTCCTTTTAAACTCTATATGAGTTATCTGTATTTTCAATGTTTCCCTCTGTTCTAAGGTTATAGCCTAAGGTCTATCCCACCTAAGGTTTCTAACCCTAAAGCTTTGATACCAACCTGTGATGCCCCCAAATTCAGGTATTTGAAACCCGAACTCGGCGCTTCACGATACAATTTCTATGAGCGGAATAATACAATAATAATAACAATAATATAGATACCAAACTTAATTTACATATGCATCGAAGTCTATTCCCAGGTACGTGACCTTTAAACATTCATTACATCATAGATAATAAGTATCTTTGTCTTAATAAACTTTAACTATTACACAGAATATTATAAAATTCATTCGAACAACTTTCGTTTCCCCTTGTTCTTACCTGATCCTTCGGGTTGATCATACTTAGCTGAAAACATTTAAATTTAAAGCAAGAATGAGCATTTGATTGCCCAACAAGTAATAGCAACAATAAATATTAACTGAAAGAATTTAAATATTTTCTTTGAATGACACTTCTACAACGAATCAACAGTTGTGAAGTAAGCTGAACCAATAACAAAATATCGATTCTGTATCAAATTTTTGAAACTACGTACTGACTATAACTGGAGATTAGTCGACAGACTATGAACATTGTTTTCTATTTTCGAAAAGGTTAAACAGAACTTCATCGTAAACGTCATAACTTACGAGTGCACGGGGTGATCATTTCGTTATGCCTGTATTAATCAATATACATACAAGAAACGATATTATCGTTCATCTTATCCACCTTAGGTGCACAAAAGTTTTCCCATGCTCGGGATGTTCATACTTAGTCGGGAATTCGAACCAAAACAATCTGGTTGGATACAATAAAGTTCTATCTTGTTCAACAATATTGTTAAGTTTGTGTCTAGCCAAATCAAATAGTTTAGACGGCTTTTAAGTCAACGTATATGTAAGACCCCAACTTATTATGAATAAAATTAAATTTTCTCTATTTATTATCTTGAAATAATAAGGAGTTAATTTGATATAATACTTTGGTTATGGGTGAAATGTGCAAATTTTACAAAATAAGCAAGTGGTTATAAAATATTCATTTTTGACGGGGAATATTCGTTTGGTCGTGGAATATTCTTGTTGTCGGAGAATATTAAATAAATGACGGCCAATGCATGACCATTCGTGGGCCTCATAATGAGAATAACGATTCGGATGAAGAAAAGCGACAAGTTTGAGTTTTTATAAATAACGATTGTAGTTGTTACCATTAACACTTTGTTGGAATACCCGGTGGTTAAAAATCTGAATGTCTGGTGGCGGTTGCACAAGAGACACTACGGTATTGCATAGTATTTTGAATTATTGATTCTTATGTAAGAAGCACTACTCAATAATTTTTATAATAATTCTTTATTCAATATTTTATTTTATTGATTCAATAATTCTTTGCGTTGATATTTGATATTATTGTTGTTTCAATAATTATCTCGCATGAGATTTCCCATTATCGGATCAATAATTCATATTATTTGAATAATATTATTAGATAGCACTATTGACAATGTCTAGAAAGTTCTGTCTAAGGAGAGGTTTGGTCACCTAATTGCTTGCAAGAAGGAGAAATCCTTATTGGAAAGCCCCCTCTTTCCTAGGAACGGCCTGGTTGTCATTATTGTGATTCTATAATATTATTTGTGAATAATTATTTATTGATTTATATGATAAGGAAATATTTATTTTATGTGGCTATTAATGTTGAGGTGTTTTATAAAGTATTTTTGTTTGAATGGAGGTATTAAAATCAAATCGATTTTTCTTGAGATATATCGCGTGAGTTATAATTTTTAATCAAATAGTTGGATCGTTTGTGATTTTTAGATATGTTATACATATATAAGTTGAGTATATGTCCACAAATTTTGAAATGTTAAAAATAAATGTATGATTTGTTATGAATTTTAAGAGGTGGCTGATTCGAAAATTATGTTATAAATGATTTTTGGTGGAAAATTCTAGAATTGAGTGGGCCCCACTTTTGGTTGGTGAGAAATGTGCTCAAATTTTATTTCAAATGTGGTGGGTGGCAATAGTAGCAGGTAAAGGCATCGGTAGTGAGGTCAAGTGCTGCAAGTGTCTTAGCATTTTCCTATAAATAGGTGCTTAAGTTAGAATTGAAAATCACACGTAAACATAAGCTTTTCTCTCTTTCTCTCTATATTATCGAACGATTTTGTGAGTATTTAGATACTTTGAGAGTTTCTATTCAAGACAAGTTTCATTCGAAGATCACATCAGGCCTTTCATTCCGGAAATCTTTGCTTTTTTAAGGTAAGGGATGTTATTTTCTTCTTAAATGATATTATTTTCTTCAATATCATTATCTTTGAGATATTGTTATGAATTTTATTGCGAATTTCTACCTTTTTGTGTGTGGGGTTACTATTCACGTGATATACGATAATTATTCACAAATCACTCAGATTATTCACAAAAAATGAAATTTTCTCCTTTTTCGTCCCAGATGTCTTTTATGGATACTATCTTTGATTGTATCCATGTTTTGATCTTTATTTTTGAATTCTACTTCACACTTGGTTATTATGGAGTATTATTGAATTTGGATAAACCGAAATATGAATCCCTAATATTTGTCCTTCTGTCTCACTGGATTCATTCTCTAAAATGTTTTTCTTCATCCTCAGTCCTTAATGGTGATACTTGATGAATATCTTTGGCCTGTAGTACAAAGATGAATGATTACCTGATGAATATCTTTGGCCCGTAGTGCAAAGATGAACAGGTGTTGAGATGAACATGACCAACTGGTGATACAAATGAATATCTTTGGCCCGTAGTGCAAAGATGAATATTTGATTCAAGATGTATATTGATTGATGTTACAAGGATAAAATATTGATGATGGACTTTTAAATTCATAGATGATAGTAGATTTCATTCTGTACTTAACTCTTCTAATGAATTGTTGTTTTTACTGCAGTTGTTGATCTAAAACTTGTTGTTGATTATATTCTATCAGATTTTTCCCTGTTGAAGACTAGGGATAATTTGTTGTATATTATCTTAGTCATAATATTCTTTACTGGGCTAGTTGAGCTCACCATTTTTCTTTTTGTTCAATTTTTCTTCTCAAGAAGCGAGAACGTAGCAGGAACGAGTCGGGGTATAGAGTGATGGTCCTAGACAGTTGTTTTAGCAGTCCTCACTATTTTTGTAAAATAGTGCATCAATAATTGTAATGAGGACTTTATTTGGGTGTGGATATTGTCTAGAAGACAATATTTGTATTTAAACTCACAGTATGTGTTGTCGTATTTTGCACGATAATTGTAATAAAGTTGTAGTTGTTTTCTGTACCATGTATTTGGCAACTCAGAATGAGTGATGTATACCTATTTTGGAGGCATCACAGTTGGTATCAGAGCTTAGGGATATGGTCTCTGGCGGAGATTGGGGAATAGAACTAGGAGGGGAGAGACGAGTAAATCTTTCGCTAGTGTGTCCTACCTAAGCTTATTTGTTGGTCGGTTATAATATAGGGATATTATGTGATATGTTAATTTGTTTAATTAACCCCTATTTTATGGCAGTTTTTAAGAATGACAGCTAAGAATGTTAACAATGGAGTCTATGAGACTGTGGAACAACCTTTGATTACCAACCAAGAGGACGTGCAACAGGAAGGCAATATTCCTCCTGTAAACAACACTACCGAGCAAACGATGAATGATGCGATATTTAGAAGCTTTTTGCAGTTCATGCAAAATCAGACGAGGGAGACTCGTGTACAAAATACGGGTGGAAATGATAGCAACGCTTGCAGATTTATCACTGACCAAGCGATTCGAGGAGTTGGGACCACTGATTTTGGGAAAACCCGATCCGATTAAAGCGAAATGTGGGTTAAGCAAATTACCAAGATATTCGATGTCTTGGGCTGCACGGAGGAACATAAGGTTCCATTCGCCACCTTTATGTTTCGTGGTGAGGTGATTCTTGGTGGGAATCTGTGAAGCGTACTTGACCCGGCAGCCGCACTCAATATGTCTTGGGAAAAATTTCAGAAACTGTTTAATGACAAGTACTTTCCTGAAAGTATTCGTCATATGAAAGAGGTAGAGTTTATTAGACTAAAACAGAACAACAAGACGGTGTCCCAGTACGAGGCAAAGTTCGCAGAGTAATCCAGGTTTGCACCTCATTTGGTAGAAAATGAGGAACGTATGACGCGGATGTTTTTGAGAGGTCCAAAACCCGAGATTCGACAATACCTTATCTCTCATAAATTTTTTTTATATTCAGATGTTGTAAATAGGGCTCAATTACTAGAGCGTGATAATGATAGTATGTTCAACCGAGGGACCACAACCAGGGTCATACCGGTGACAGCAGTCATCGGAGCGATGATAACCAGCGAGGAGGGAAGAATAAAGTTGGTTATTATGGAGTATTATTGAATTTAGATAAACCGAATTCTACTTCACACTTGGTTACTATCTTTGATTGTATCCATGTTTTGATCTTTATTTTTGAATTCTACTTCACACTTGGTTATTATGGAGTATTATTGAATTTGGATAAACCGAAATACGAATCCCTAATATTTGTCCTTACGTCTCCTTTGGATTCATTCTCTAAAATGTTTTCTTCATCCTCCGTCCTTAATGGGGATTCCTTATGAATTATTTTGGGCCTGTAGTACAAAGATGAATGATTACCTGATAAATGTCTTTGGCCCGTAGTGCAAAGATGAACAGGAGTTGAGATGAACATGACCAACTGGTGATACAAATGAATATCTTTGGCCCGTAGTGCAAAGATGAATATTTGATTCAAGATGTATATTGATTGATGTTACAAGGATAAAATATTGATGATGGACTTTTAAATTCATAGATGATAGTAGATTTCATTCTGTACTTAACTCTTCTAATGAATTGTTGTTTTTACTACAGTTGTTGATCTAAAACTTGTTGTTGATTATATTCTATCAGATTTTTCCCTGTTGAAGACTAGGGATAATTTGTTGTATATTATCTTAGTCATAATATTCTTTACTGGGCTAGTTGAGCTCACCATTTTTCTTTTTGTTCAATTTTTCTTCTCAAGAAGCGAGAACGTAGCAGGAACGAGTCGGGGTATAGAGTGATGGTCCTAGACAGTTGTTTTAGCAGTCCTCACTATTTTTGTAAAATAATGCATCAATAATTATAATGAGGACTTTATTTGGGTGTGGATATTGTCTAGAAGACAATATTTGTATTTAAACTCACAGTATGTGTTATCGTATTTTGCACGATAATTGTAATAAAGTTGTAGTTGTTTTCTGTACCATGTATTTGGTGACTCAGAATGGGTGATGTATACCTATTTTGGGGGCGTCACAGTATACATACTGGAAATCAATAGGTATGTATCAACATGTGATTAAATACAATGATTATCTAAGTGGGGACACTTGTATAACCATATTTAGAAACTAACGAACATAATAAATATCTGAATTATGCACTAATACTGTGTTGATAAACAATAATCGGATAATTTAAGAACTTGTATGAATATGAATAATTGGATACATAATCAATAACAATAGAGTTAATAATCTGGCACAATAATAGGATTCTGAAACTTTCTTACTAATGTTCATTGCATAAAGGAAATGCAAAGTTAGGATACTTGCCTGAGTTGCTGCTTACAATAACTCAACTTAGATTAATCTTTTATATCGAAACCTATCATTAATAAGATCATTCGTTCGAATAGAATAATGTATCATAACATATAGTACTATTATTTGTAGTTATCACATAACCTAATCACATTGTCACATATGTTTTGCAGTCATTGGTTCATGAACAAACACTTATCTAGTCGAATTATACAAGTCTAGATCAATATCTGAAATTTTCGATGTACCGACGGCTTAATCGGGTAATTATCGAGTCTAAAACTCTATTCTGTATTTCAATGACTGTAATTATCAGTCATATTATTTTTAAATGACTTATAATAATTTTTAAATAATTATTATAATTTATCATGATTTTTTCAAACATCAGTATTATTATTAAATGATTTAATTATTAAATAATTCTATTACCATTAATGTTTAATTAATATTAAATTATTAATGAAACTATTGCCAAAATATTAAAGTTATTTATAATAACTTAAAATATTTTTAAAGTGTTAATATTACCCTTAAATGATTTTTAAAACAATTAAAATCATTTTAAATATTTACCATTAATATTTAAATATTTATGTATTATTTATCAAAATATTAAAAGTCATTTATTATAACTTAAAATATTTTTAATACATTTATATCCTTTTAAACTATTTTTAAATCAATAAAGCCATTTTAAAACTATTTATTTAATATAATTATTAAATAAATTTAATATTATTAATATTAAATTAGTATCATTAATATTAAATTATTAATGAAATTATCCTTTAACTATTAAAAGTTATATTTTATAACTTAAATTACTTTTTAAACACTTTATTTTTATTTTAAATGATTAAAAATCATTTTAAAACTAAATTATTTAATATAATTATTAAATAATTCTAATATCATTAATATTACATTAATTAATAAAATTTACTTTTAAATATTGAAATTTATATTTCATAACTTAAAATATTTTCAAATACCTTATTATTATTTAAAATGATTTTTAGTATATTAAAATTATTTTTAATTAGTTTATTTAATGCATTTATTAAGTAACTTAATTATCATTAATATTAATTTATTAATGAAATTCATCACAAAATATTAAAAGTCATTAAAAATAACTTAAAATATTTTCTTATATCATAATATAATTTTAAATAATTTTTCAAGTATTAAAATCATTTTAAAATAATTTATATAATATAATAATTCAATAAATTAAATACCTTTAATATTTTAAAAATAATAATTATTTATGAAATATATTAAAATTTATTAAAAACTAATTTTTAGACTTTAAAATAATTTTTAGTAATTAAATTTGTATTTTTAATAATTAAAACTAATTTTCTCTAATTATTTAATAAAAATATAATTTTCAGAAATTAAGTGTCGCTAAAGGTGCTTTAGGCGACAAAACAGTCGCTGAATGTGTTCTTGGCTAAACCCAGAACCTTCAAGTCAGTAACCGAGATAGTAGGTTTGACCAATATTTGATCTTGGTTCTTAATGTTTTCTAGGCATGGTTTTGGTCAGATCTTGTAGTGCTAGTGTAATACTACATGATCCAATAACAAACATGTTCAAACAGCATCATACTAAGGAGATTTAAGCAACCAAAGTTGTTGTCAGAGCTGTTCTTCATTTCTGGGTTTGCCCAGAAATGAAGAACAGATCGTGGTCTTACTTTGAGCTTCCACTACATGCTAGTCTTGTGATATTTTCATGATCTAATGATTTCAGTGCATAGCCAACATGTAACTTAAGAGATCCATTACAAAAAGTCAACAAAACAACAACAAAATCTATAGATCCGGATCGGTCAAACCTTGTCAGAATACATGATCATACGTTTTCTGGGTTGCCCAGAAAACGTATTTCGTGTTCTTCCTGCTTAGTTTGACCGTCCATAAAATCCAACATACATGATGTTTAGATGATATAAAGCCTTGAATCAACAGTCCATATACCAGATTACAACCTTATTACATCAACAAGAACAAAACAACTAACAACAAAAAGATCTGGGACCATGAACTTGTTGTCAGAGCTTTCTGGGCAAGTTCATGGCTGCCCAAATTTCATACGGTCAATGCTGGTCAACGTGGTTTGACCACGAATATCTTGAGTTTTAGACACGATCTGACCATGTTTCTAGTTCCAGATCATAGTCCACATAACAAAGAACATAACCACAACATAAAATACGCATAACACGTAACAAAGAAAGATATAGGGGCTTTGACATTTGTTGTCAGACCGTAGTTTTAAAATTTTCCAGATTTTATATATCATTAAATCCGAGCCTATAAATGTTATGGATCTAACATCTATCAACCCAGATCATCTATTAACACTATATACTATATGATTTAACACTAAAACACAAAATCTAACAAAAGATTAAAGATCAACTTCTAGGGTTAGGTTTTATACCTTTCTAAGAAAGTCTTGATTCTGACTTCTGATTTGGTTATATGTATTAGTTTGGCTTGGTTTGTGACTGATATTAGCAATGAAATTCGGAGGTTTTAGAGAGAGAAGTTCTAGGATGAGACTTGTGAACAAATTAGCATAAATGTGACTTTTTCTCTCTCTTGATCTATATAAATAATGGTACAAGGCACATGGCTGGTGAATTGAATCTGATTTGCTGGAATGTTATAGCTCATAGCTAGACTAGGATGGCTTGTCAAGATTTTGCTAGATTTCGCTAGCAATAATTCAAGAATGGGACAAAAAGGGTAAAGTGGTCATTAGCCTTAAGATTTTAATGGCAAGCTAGTCAATTGTCCCAACCCTTAGGGTTTGACCCTTAGAGTTTAACCCTAAAGTTCCCAAAAATTTGATTTTTATAGGATTTCAATTTAGGGTTTAAAATGAAATTTAGTTTCTAAAAATTACTAATTAGGGTTTTAAATAATTAGGTTTCCTTAATATCATTAGGGTTCCCAAATTAACAATTCAATTTACTAAAATAATAATTAGGGTTTCTAATTTTAGCAATTAGGGTTCCTAATTAGCAAATTAGAGTTTCTAATTTTAATTAGGATTTTCAAATATTAATTAGGGTTTTCCTAATTAACAGAAATTCTATAATATGCAACATAATTCATATAACACAATTTCTGACCGATCTTAAACTCAAGTTTTGAGTTTCCAATTATGGTGTATGACAGTAATACTAAGGTTTGTCATGATACACCATAATTGACTAACCATTATCAGTCTACACATATACAGTATATATTTATAACACTGAAAAATAATATTATATTTAATATAATATTATTATTCCCATTTATTGCTCAAAATCCAAAATTAGGGTTTGAATTCCACATTATTAATTAAGTTAAAAATAATTAACTTAAATAATCAACTAAAATTCATATAATAAAATAATATAATTATTATAATAATTCTATAATAATTTCATATATTATTTAAATAAAACAAAATCATATTTTCATGGAAAAATAAATAATAAAAACATTTCTACTACAAAATTAATTACTATAAGAATATACTTTATAATTATCGATATTTCTAAAATAAAATTATTTAAAATTATTCATGTAATAAATAAATTTTATTTATCACATATATACATACACATTACCTGGCACATATTCCCATCATTAAAATAATAATAAAAAAATTTATATGCAAAATTTCTTATTTATTTAGATAGAAAAATATCGGGTTATTACAATTACCTCCCTTCTACCTCCAATTAATCCTCGTTCAAGACGGTTCCACTCTGATGGAGTTTGTCAATATCTTTCACATTCTCGCAGTCACAGCACAGAAGCATGATGGGCACTCCGCCACCTTATTCAGAATCTAATTGATAGCGGTATCCTGCAACTGGCAGACGATGACACAGTGCTACTCGAGAGTGGGAATACATGTCCTACCAAATGGAAGGGATCAGTAGCAGTTATATCCGCTGAGGATGATGAGACTGTCAAACCATTTCCCATACAAGCAATTCAACTCAAAGGAGCTGACAATCCTTTGAAAGTGGCTACACCAGAGCCAATTTCTTTACCATTCAGACCACAATATCCTGTTGTCAGCTTATACAAAGTCCCATGGAATTATGGGGAAGCTGAAGGATCCACATCTCATACTACTGCTACAGTGTCGAAGGAAAATCCACTATATCTTTCTCAGCGGGTTATGAAGCCCATGTTCAAATCAAAGGGGAAGATTCCCATGGAGAAGATTGAAAAATTCCTCCGCACTATGGGCCATAATGAAGTCAAGGTGGTTCTAAGCTTAAGAGAAGCTCCACATCAGATCTCAATACTGGACTTGGTTTTCTCTTCCGAGGATCATAAGAAGATTTTATTGAAGGTTGTGGAAGAAGCCTACTTGCCAAAATCAATGGATGCAGAAAAATTTCAATATATGGTTGATCACATTTTCAACAACAATGTGATATCCTTCACTGACGATGACATACCTCCCGAAGGGACTGGTCATTGTAAGCCATTGCACATTACAGTTTTGATAGATGGAGGTTCATCTCTGAATATATGTCCTTATACCACCTTGGTGAATATGAATATCAATCTCAAACGGATCCGAAGCAGCCATACGATTATCAAAGCTTTTGATGGATCCCGACAAAATTTTATTGGAGAGATTGAGCTGCCAATTGAGATTGGTCCAAATACATTCAATGTATCCTTCCATGTCCTCAAGAAAGATTCAGGATATAACCTACTATTGGGGAGACCATGGATCCACATGGCTGGAGACGTTCCTTCTACACTACATCAACAACTCAAATACATTGTCAACAATAGCCTAGTCACTGTCAACGCTGAGCCAGAATGTCCTGAACAAGGAGATCTACCAGTCATCAGCTTCAATTCAGAAGTTGAGCCGGCCAGTTTTCATACCTTGAAAGTGAGTAATACGCAATACCATCCTATTGGAGCGTCACTTCCCATACCCAAGATTTCTTCCGAGGTTATGTCGGCCACTCAAGAAATGATGTCATTGGGTCATCAACCTGGACAAGGGCTTGGTAAAAATCAGTAAGGTATTAAGCACCCTATTCAAATGTCCAGTCAAACTGGTACATCTGGACTAGGCTATGCTGCCAGTTCCAGTCATAGGAATCCTCATAAGCATAAGCAGGTTCCTCAAGCTTCCGCCACACGGCGACTTTTTTCATCTGCACCGCATGAGCTGATACAATCTCCAGTTAAGGTGTCAGCCCATGTTATGGCTATGTTATTTCCCAAACCAGTACCATTCAAAGCAAAAAAGGTGTTTATTCCTGATCCTAAAGTGGAAGAAAGGGAACGAAAACGTAAACATGACATCGCCTTGATGATGTCAGGCATATGCATCATTGTCCATGATGAACATACAAATAGATACACCCCAGACGATGATTGCCCAAATGTTATGGTTATCATTCGGGAGAAGGAGGACGATGACAACCCCTCCATCACTACAGTCCATCAGGACTTTTCCGTCGACAATTAGAGCAGCACAGACAAATGAAGTGTGTCAGTATCATTCCTATTCTCGCGATCATAGCACAGACGAATGTTAGGCACTCCGCCAACTCATTCAAAATCTTATTGATAGCGGTGTCCTGCAAATGGCAGACGATGACACCGTGCAACTTGAGGGTGGGAATACATGTCCTACCAAATGGAAGGGATCAGTAGCAGTTATATCTGACGAGGATTATGAAACTGTCAAAGCATTTCCCATACAAGAAATTCAACTCAAAGGAGCTGACAATCCTTTGAATGTGGCCGCACCAGAGCCAATTTCTTTACTTTTCAGACCACAATATCCTGTTGTCAGCTTACACAAGTTCCATGGATTTATGGACAAGTTGAAGGATCTACATCTCATACTATTGCTACAGTGTCGAAGAAAAATCCACTGTATCTTCCTCAGAGGGTAATGAAGCCCGTCATCAAAACAAAGGGGAAGATTCCCGTGGAGAAGATTGAAAAATTCCTCCGCACTATCGGCCATAATAAAGCCAAGGTGGTTTTAAGCTTAAGAGAAGCTCCACATCAGATATCAATACTGGACTTGGTTTTCTCTTCCGAGGATCATCGGAAGATTTTATTGAAGGTTTTGGAAGAAGCCTACTTACAGAAATCAGTGGATGTGGAAAAATTTCAACATATGGTTGATCACATTTTCAACAACAATGTGACATCCTTCACTGATGATGACACACCTCCCGAAGGGACCAGTCATTGCAAGCCATTGCACATTGCAGTTTTGTCTTTCGGGTATATTCTAGCTGGAGTTTTGATAGATGGAGGTTCATCTCTGAATATCTATCCTTATGCCACTTTGGTGAAGATGAATGTCAATCTAAAACGGATCCAAAGTAGCCATATGGTTATCAAAGCTTTTGATGGATCCTGATGAAATTTCATCAAAAAGATTGAGCTGCCAATTGAGATTTGTCAAAATACATTCAATGTATCCTTTCATGTCCTCAGAATAGACTCAGGATACAACCTGCTATTGGGGAGACCATGGATACACATGGCTGAAGCTGTTCCCTCCACACTACATCAACAGCTCAAATACATTGTTAACAACAGTCTAGTCACTGTTAACGCTGAGCCGGAATGTCCTGAACAAGGAGATCTGCCAATCATCAGCTTCAACTCAGAAGTTGAGCCAGCCAGTTTTCATACCTTGGAAGTGAGTAACACTCAATACCATCTTATTGGAGCACCACTTCCCGTACCTAATATTTTTGTTGAGGTTATGCCGGCCACTCAAGAAATGATGTCATTGGGTCATCAGCCTAGATAAGGGCTTGGGAAAAATCAGCAAGGTATTAAGCACCCTATTCAAGTGTCCAGTCAAATTGGGACAGCCAGACTAGGCTATGCTGCCAGTTCCAGTCATAGGAATCCTCATAAGCACAAGCAGGTTCCTCAAGCTTCCGCTACACGACGACTTTTTCCATCTGCACCACATGAGCTGATATAGTCTCCAGTTAAGGTGCCAGCCCATGTTACGGCTATGTTGTTTCCTAAACCAGTACCATTCAAAGCAAAGAGGTGCTTATTCCTGATCCCGAAGTGGAAGAAAGGGAACGAAAATGTAAACATGACATCGCCTTAATGATGTCAGGCATACGCATCATTGTCCATGATGAACATACAAACAGATACACCCCAGACGATGATTGCCCAGATGTTATGGTTATCATTCGGGAGAAGGAGGATGATGACAACCCCTCCATCACTGCAGTCCATCAGGACTTTTCCCTCGACAATTGGAGCAGTACTCCATGCATTGGTCGATGAGGTAAAAAAAGCAGTAAATCCCTCCTACGTAGATAACTTTAATTGCTTACTTTTCTATATAGTATTAGCAGTTATTTTATCAGTACATGCTAACACTTTTGTATGATTAAACAGTTTCATATATTAAGTGAAAGCATATTTTGTTTCATGACCCTAGATTTAGATGTGCCTGTACTTGCTGATGAGGTGCCTTTTCTCCACAAGGACTGTAACTTTGATGTAAAGTTGGACTCAGACTTGATGGAAATACAAGAGGACATTGAGACACCTCAGGAGATTAAGGAATGGGTCGCAGACAAACCTAAACCCAACCTTGATCAAACCACTTCTTTCATTTTTGAAACCTTAGAAAGCCCTAAGCTAATTCAGATTGGTTCAGACCTAACCCCAAACCAACGGAATGACATGGTTGCGCTATTAACCCAATTCCAGGATGTATTTGCATGGTCTCATGAAGACATGGTGGGTTTGTCCACTGACATTGTCCTTCATCGCCTTCCCATTAAAGAGGGATTTAAGCCAGTCAGGCAGAAGCTCAGGCGATTGAAACCTGAGTGGAATTTAAAGGTGAAAGAAGAAATTATTAAACAATTTCAAGCTTGCATTATCATGGTGTCTACATATCCGGAATGGATATCCAACATTGTTCCTATGCCTAAACCAGGAGGAAATGTGCGAGTTTGCATGGATTATCGGGATCTGAACAAAGCTTGCCTTAAAGATAGCTTTCCCATGCCCTTTATCCACATTCTTATTGACAATACTGCTCAATATGACATGTACTCCTTTGCTGATTACTTCGCGGGGTACCATCAAATTATGGTCACTGAGGAAGACCGTGAGAAAATTGTTTTCATCACGCCTTGGGGAACATTCTGTTACAGACGGTTGTCATTCGGCCTCATCAATGCTGGGGCAACCTACCAGCGAGCCATGATGGCTCTTTTTCATGATTTAATGCATAAAGAGATAGAGATCTATGTGGATGACATCATTGTCAAATCCCGAAGGGAGGAAGATTACTTAGACCATCTCAAAAAGCTTTTCAACAAGTTACGTAAGTACAACTTGAAGTTGAATCTAGCCAAGTGCGCCTTTGGTGTCAAATCAGGCAAGTTGCTAGGTTTTCTAGTTAGCCACAAAGGGATTGAGCTGGATCCCACCAAAATCCAAGCTATCAAGGAAATGCCCATTCCTCAGATAGAGAAGGAAATACGGGGATTTTTGGGAAGAATCAACTTCATTAGTTGGTTTATTTCTCAACTCACAGCAACCTGTGAGCCCATCTTCAAATTGTTAAGGAAGAACTCCTCCATGAAATGGAATGATGAGTGTCAGAAAGCATTCTTTACATTCAAAGAGCAGTTGGTTAACGCTCCTGTTTTGGTACCACCTAGGGATGATGTTCCCCTGTTCATGTACCTGTCCATTAATGACAATGCCATGGGCTGCATGCTGAGGCAAAAAGACGATAGAGGCCAAGAACGAGCTATCTATTACCTCAGCAAAAGATTCAGCATCAGTGAACACAAGTACACTCTAATTGAGAAGACTTGTTGTGTTTTAGCATGGGCTTTCCATAAGGTTATAGCATTACCTCCATGGTCACACAACCCATCTCATATCCCACACGGATCCTCTCAAGTACATGTTTAGTAAGCTCATACTGAATTGTTGGCTGTCCAGATGGAAGTTGATCCTACAGCAATTTGATATCGTCTATGTGACGTAAAAGTCTATCAAAGGTCAAGGAATTACGGATCAACTGGCTGCCGCACCTGCAGGGGATTACAAACCCTTAGAAACATATTTTCCTGATGAAGGGGTAATGGCAGTTCAGCAACACCATCAATATAATGCATGCCGTACCTGGAAAATGTATTTCGATGGAGCTGTTAATACAGAAGGTTTTGGAGCTGGAGCAGTTCTAGTATCCGATTTGGGGGAGCAGTATCTCGTCGCCGTCAAATTGCAGTTTGTAAGCACCAACAACACAGCTAAGTATGAAGGCTGTATCATGGGGCTAAAACTTGCCCGTTCAATGGGCATCAGGCGGTTAACTGTCTTTGGGGATTCAGAGTTAGAAATAAAACAATCCATAGGAATCTATTAAACCAAGGAACTACATTTGCTGCCTTACCATCGGCAAGTTTTACAGATAGCTTTGGAGATCGAAGAAATCTCCTTTCTACACATTCCTCGTAATAGGAATGATTTTGTAGATGCACTATCAACGTTGGCCTCCTTGATTCACATACCTAACAAGGAAAGCATGCCAAGCATCACATTTGCCCTGCAAAAGGCCCCATCTTATGGGAACTATGTTGGAGAAGTATCGGATGAGCTACCTCCCATCCACAACCCTTGGTATCTGCACATCAAGGGGTATCTGGGAGATGGACCTACACCCGCTGAGGCGAGCCTGACTTAAAAGAGGCAGATCCATCGACTTGCTATGAAATTCTACCTGAGCGGAGATGCATTCTACAAAAGAGATGCAAGATTAGGTCTCCTCAGATGTCTGGACAAAGACTAAGCTCAGAGGCTCATGGATGAGATCCATGGTGGAGTGTGTGGCCCACACATGAGCGGACCCCTACTTGTTAAGAAAATCCTCAGAATAGGGCATTATTGGCTTACGCTCAAAGCTGACTATGATGATCACGTCAAGAAGTGCTATCAATGCCAAATTCATGGGAATGTTATCCACGCCCCTCCAAGGGAACTCCATAATATGAGTTCGCCATGGCCCTTCTCAATGTGGGGAATGGACGTGATCGGCCCCATCGAGCCCAAAGCCAGTAATGGACATCGATTCATATTCACCATGATCGACTACTTCACCAAATGGGTAGAAGCATCTTCCTTCCCCAGGGTTACCAAAGAAGTCATCATTGATTTCATCAGAAATAATATTGTCTGTCGATATAGACAACTAGAGGTCATTGTGTCAGACAATTCTAAGAACCTCAACAACAAAATGATGGAGGAGTTATGTAGTAAATTCCATATCAAACACCTTAATTCTGTCATCTACCGTCCAAATATGAATGGTACTGTTGAAGCTGCTAATAAAAACATCAAGAAGATCATACAAAAAATGTCTGCTAATCACAAAGGATGGCCTGACCTCTTGCCTCTGACTTTATTAGCCTACAGAACTTCAATGCGTACTTTCACTAGGGCAACCCACTATTCATTAGTCTATGGGATGGAAACAGTGCTCCCCATACAGGTGGAAATGGAATCCCTCAGAGTGTTGATGGATGCTCAACTAGATGAAGACCAATGGGTACAAGACAGGTATCACCAATTATCTCTGATAAACGAAAGGCGAACCGCGACTATCTTCCATGGTCAGTTATATCAACAAAGGATTGCACGATCCTACAGTAGAAAAGTCCGGCTATGGCAGTTCAAACAACATGACTTGGTTTTAAAGAAGATCATTGACAACCAAGATCAATCCAAGGGAAAATTTGCTCCTAACTATGAAGGACCATTTGTTGTCAAAGAAGTATTGACAGGAGGTGCTCTCAAATTACAGGAAATGGATGGCGATGAATTTCCACAGCTTATCAACTCGAACACCGTGAAACGGTATTATTTCTGAAGTTACCATCAAGCAAACATCCTGGTTTTTGGATCATCAAATCACCAGTCATTCCAGTTTTCTAACCCTTTTTACATGCTCTTCTGGCCCTCAAGGAAACATACATTTCAAACCAGCAGCCTAGTTTCACCTCATTTCAAACCTTTCACCTAATTTTAGTTATCCTGAAGACGGGATTGAACCTTGCACACCTGCAGTTTATCCTGAAAACGGGATTAAACTTTTCTACGCTTGCAGTTTGTCCTGAAGACGGGATCAAACTTTTTCCACATCTGCAGTTTGTCCCCATCATGGGATCAAACTTTCTTCTCCCCGCAGTATAGCCTGCACATGGGATTTATACTTCTCTTCTGTTGTAATTCATCCTGAGGGGCGAACTATGTGGACCTGATCTCCCTGATACACGGGAGTACGTAGACAACCATATTTTATATGGCCTGGTCGCAATAAACAAAAAACAACAAAAACATTTTTGCCCTTTCTCTACTAAAACAAAAATAACAAAAACACTTCTACACCCTTCTTCATCAATAAAGCTTCTACACCCATCTGCCTTTCACATTCAGAGTTGAACCTCTTACACCAGGTTAGAACTACACAGACCTGATCTCCTCTTCAATAGGAGTACGTAGGTAGCCATTTATGGTTCGGTCTAACCCCCGACCAGAACAAAAATACTTGTCACATGGTACTGGGATCAAACTTCAATCCACCACAATTCATCAGCTTCAAACCAAAGGGATGGAATTACCCAACCTCTCCTCACTAATAGGAGATTTGGCGACTATCTAGGCTACGATTGTGCCTCGAATATCAACACCAATCCATAAGAGATGGAATTAACTAGGCTTCTCACAAATAGAGTCTTGGCGACCATCGTGGGAAAGTATTAATCTCGAGAGAGAAAGAAACATTCCTCTCCACATTTCCATACAGAAACCAGTCCCAAGACACCAAAGATGGTAGGGATACACACAGATCAATGATCCATTCTGAAAGATCCTGCGATGGCTCAATGTCCACAGATCAAGGATGAGTTCAGAATGCATCAAGATCACAAAGCCTTGAAGAAGCAGGCAAATATCAAGCAAGTATCAAGGCACAACTGAAAGGGAAATAAATCAAAATATATTTCTCTGCCATATATAATAATGTTTGATATATACAATATGTGTTGTACATGACAAAATGGCTAAGCTAGTCTGTGCAGGAAAAATACAAAGCTATCTATGGATCTGTGTGTATGCAGACTATCAGATCTAACATAGCATCCCTCTTTGAAGAAGGAGGTAATGCTTCAAGCTCTTGCCCAATGGTATCTACATGAGCTAGCAGATCTGAGGCTAATTGTATGGTGGCATGATGTTCATCAATATATGCACTCATGTAGGCAAGGATGCTAGTTGTATGGGATCTCATTGAAGTACTGTCTACGACGGCCACATCCTGGGCAGATAGGGCAGCATCCCACTCAATAATCAATGCATCTCTTGCTGATTTGGCCTCGTCTCTTTCTAATAGAGTTGCGTCTCTCCCATTAAGAGCTGTCAACATCGAGGCCCTAGCCCGATCTCTCTCATAGGTCATCAGATGTAGACTCTGCTCCAGATACTGTGTTAAATGCTGAATGACAGTAGCACTAGTAGTGGGAGAATCCATCACAAATGCTGGTAACCCAGCAGTTAAATCCTCCTCGATGGGAATATCAGCCTCCTCCATAGGCTCCTCATCATCAGAATCAGTCCCCTGCACTATGGATACTACCGTAGCTGATGCAGTCTCTGTCTTCATCCATGCAGAATACTCTGTAGAACAACCCGGATGACTAATAGAAAACTTAGATAGCTCTCGCTGATCCCAACAGGCATACAACTTAGATATGTCCTCTGCTGATAAATGCCGAGAAGCGAAACGCTGACTCGATGCCCCCTCAAAAGGATGGAAGTGCTAAAATTGGTCAAACTAACACATCACGGCCAGTGGGTGGTAAGTAATCATGCCTTTCAAGCCAGCCATTAGAAGATAATCCATGCCCGGAGCATGAGTAATGAAGCTGTAGGGTGAGCTAAGCCTTGTATACGGTAATATAGCGAATAGATCTCCAATCCCTGCCAGGAAAACTGACCAAGATGTAGCATCTGTACACTCCGCAGGCTTAAAGGAGTATGATATGGCTATATCATGGGTTAAACAATATCCATGCCATCTAAAAGTGCCAATCGGTCTCAAGTGTGACATAAACCACACGACAAAGATGACCGAAGTCATTGCAGTAAACACTCCTCACGGATAAGTCTGAAGATGCGTGGTCGACCTCGTAGTCTCGCTATGATCATCCAGATGATGGTGTGACCCTCCCTGAGAGTTCTCACTGCCATAATAATGACAATGTCCAACTCATCCATGTATCATGGCATGTAGACATATGACAGTACGCACAATAGCAGTACATCTACTCTGGCCAAACGCCAATGATCCTCCGGTGTGGTGAAATCCCCAGAATGTCGTGCATAACTATCCTCAGAGCCAAATCTGTCAAATAGAGAATGTTGGGATATAACGTGGCCATATGTGATCTCATCCTGCACCACTCTATGCCTCAAGCCAGTAAGGGTCATAAACTACCTACTCATGTCTCAAATCGCCATATGCACGCAAGGTCTGTCTAGTGGTAACATCGTCAAATATGCATACTCCTCCAACGTAAGAGTCAACTCCTGGGTCCAAAATCAGAAAACCTACCTCTCCGATACCCAGTGCTCCAGCATGCCCTCAACGAATCCTGTGGGAACCTAAAACATCAACAGGGTCATAGTATGCTACAACAAATGATCTACATTCACCCTGTCTGATGGTGACATACTATCATACCACGATCGCATACCCGATGCCACCAAAGATGGTGGGGTATGATCAATACGGCTAACTATCGAAGAAGACATACATCAGACGGCCGCGGTCATAAGACCATCTAGGGGTTAATGCTGAATATCTCTGGACATACATACATATGCATAACATAATAACATGCATGATACAATAGATGGCAATATGATATAGGAAATAGAAAACTGTACATATATTCCTAAGTATATCATCATCTAATACATCTCTGTACAGCTAAAATACAGGGGAATGGGGAAAAACTACCCTACAACTAACAAAAGCCTATAAAAAGATATAGCGAGAATGGGGCAAAGCTACCCAATGTCTAACAAAGGTCTATCAAAAGAGATAGCGAGAATATACATCAGAAGAAGTCAATGGTATCGATGTCTATATCATCAATCCTGTCCACCTGATGTAACTCATCCTGAGTCACTGGATCTCTATCTACAGGTATGTCAGGCCTATATAAGGGAGGATGTACACCGCCAAAGCCATATGGGTCACCTGAGGGGCTAGCGCTAGAGCTGGAAGGATCAAAAGTATCTGCCTCTGAAGGATCTTTGCCTAAGTGCCGGATAAAGAAATGTACCCGGTCCAACTGTCGGGTCAGACTATCAATCTATGTCACATGAGTCGGATCTTTGACATAGGCTAGCCAATCCATCATCATCACGGATCCTGGAACCATATCCCCCATAAACTGAGTGGCGCGGGTCTGGGCTCTAATGGTACGAGGGAACCACTAATGCTGGAACATTTCCTGAGTCCAGGGACCCTATGATAATGTGAAACTGTCAATCCCCAATAATGGGATATCAATGACGGGTAACTGCAAAACATGCCAATAACGCTTGGCAGGAGGCAAGATCGGCATTTAAATCTCTCCTGTAGTGCTCCTGATAGCACGCTCTCCTAAGTAGAGCTCCCATCCTCCGTCTGTGAAGAGAGGAATCCTACGAGTGGAAATCACGTGCTCGACATCAGTCGGGTACCCATCCTCAAATCTAATGCTCAAATGCTCCCCAGAGTAGGGAACCCACGTGATGACATCCATTGTCAACAACTCCAGCTGTAGGCAGCAATGAGTGAAACCCTCAGCAATAGGGACCTTTGCCAGTATGGAATGATGCCATCTTCGTCCTCATGGATAGGTGTCTAAACCTAACACGCTCACAAGACGTAGACATGGTGCCAAAATAAAGGCAAACATCTGCTGTCAGTTAACACTATTAACCCATACATGGGAAAAGACAAGAGAAATACTCACCAGTAGAAACGGGTAGAATCCTAACCAAGCCTCGGTTAAGCCCTGCGATCGCATACGCATTCCCCTGAGGAAGTAGGCGAAGGTGTAGGAACCCCAATCATAGTCTCCTATACGGTCCATGTGTCAAATGGCGCTGATCAAAGCGAAGGACACCGTAGAGGAATTATCTGCTATGAAGTAGCCCCTAATGATCATCAGGAACAATCGCCGAAGAATGCGATCCCTGACTCTTACATCATCGGGTATGGGCTCACTCAATAGCCCGCCTCATAGCATCTACGCCAGAGGACAGACGCATAGATCCCCTCGAAGCGCCTCGCGGAACTCCCAACAAGGATCTCGATGGCGTAGGGGTAATATCCGCCTTACAAGGCACTGGATCCCTTCGAAACTCTATACCTGTGATAAACCGCCAATCCATCGGTGTCATCATCACCTCATAGTCCAAAGAAATGGAGGATTGAACTCGGTGAAACCAAATACAGACAATGCCCCGAGGTAACCCTGTGGACAACGATGGGGAAGAATGAAAAAGAACATCCCGAATCCCCAGCCATGTACAATCGCTCTATAGTCACCATGCAAAGCCTGATACATAGAGTGGATGTTGAACCAATTCCCTCGAGGCTGTGTAAAGCCGGGAACCTACATCAAATGCATGTCAACATCAGAACCCTTTACTCCTCATCAATAGGAAACATGGAAGATTAAGATCTAACTTTATACCGTTTTGCGTGTGTGGATCAAGGATGTTGACTCAAGTCGCCTGTAAGCTCGGGTTCGCCACTTGAAATACCGGCAAATCCCTCACAATAACACGCAAAGCAGAGCAGGAACCTCAACCCCAGACATCCTCCTCCTCGCCCCTCGACATCCCAAGCACTTCAACCCGGGTAGGCGTATCACCGCCTCCACCAAATGATGAGGTCGCTCTAATGTAATCTGGTCGAGGCACTTGAAGCCCTCCTCCGTACACCGTAAGTGGTCCTCATGAACTACTCGACAGATCCGGATCCATAATATCTGGACAACAAGTCTCCAAATCACATCAGAAAGGGTGTGATAATGTTTAACCTGGAGCTTGTTCAAAATGCATTTCTATGACTATATGCATGCATGCATTATTTTAACATACATCTAAAGTAGAGTTAAAAATGCATGACTACCCAATGCCTACGTTTTGGAAAATTTTTGCCATAGTCCCCTTTGTAAAGGGGACTATCCACATGCATATAGGCATGACTAGGTGGCCATTCAGTAGCACACCTACCCATAGTCATATACATCTTACATGTATTAATGCATCATAGTAAAAAATCCGTAAGTGTAGTTTAATTACCAGGATTATTTTGCTTTTCTACCTTTACTCATTTGTCCTCAAATAGGATAAGAAATGACAGTAAAAGGTGCCAATTTGACTATTTCAAAAGTTAAAATTTTTCATATCATTATGTTCAGCATGGTTTAATACGAACATTTAATATGTTGAATATTTTTTATAAAGTCATATCAGCATGCATATTCACTACTATATGTCTAAGTGCATTTCATGTGATAAGTCATTTTCCAACGAATAGAAACTGGAAAAGAATACATGCATATGTTACTAGGACAGTGAAGAACACTTGTATGGTGGCAAAATGTGCAGAAAGTTGCCCGAACTCAGCAGGTCTGAAGAAGAGCTCTCAGATTTCCTTCGCGGCGCAGCTTAAAAATGACTTATGAAAGCAACCCGCAGGCAATACATACCCACGGTTGGCCACAGGTCCACCTGCAGCCCTCTACATGGGTCCCACACCTCTGGCTCGGTCCAGTTCGACTTGTAAAGGAGGTCTCACAAGCTGAAAAGGCCAAATCAGGAATAAAAACGTTACGCGATTGAGCGAAATAGCCTGAAATCCTAGTTTTCCCGGGCCAAACTCTGGCTCCGCATATCAGTCATTGATATTTGCCTGAATACAAGGTACACTATACAGATGAGCTCAACTTTTACAAATCATACTCGACAATACCTCACAAAGGTCTAAAGCCGTCAGTGCAGGGTCATAGCCCTAAAACGTATCCCCGGCGGGGTTTACAACGCCGAAGTTATAAATTGATAACGTATCCCCAGTGGGGGTTACAACACCAAAGTTATAAACATTCAAACATCCCCGGCGGGGGTTACAACACATTCTCGACCATTAATACACACATCAATGAAGGTCAAGCAACCTTGACGTTACCTCAACCGGTGGCAAGTAAACTCATCGAAACCATTGATAGACACATCAATGAAGGTCAAGCAACCTTGACGTTACCTCAGCCGGTGGCAAGTAAACCCATCAAAGCAACGTATCCCCGGCGGGGGTTACAACGCCGAAGTTAGACATTGATAAAGTATCCGTGACGGGGGTCACAATGTGATTCAACCATTGATATACGCGTCAATGAAGGTCAAGCAGCCTTGACATACTCCCCAGCATGGGTCATAACGCAATGAACATCAATCAGCCTTGACAGTTTGCCCAACAGGGACCTATCCGGTGATACACACATCAACGAAGGTCAGGCAGCCCTGACAATACATATTGTTGGCAGTAATTCCAACAAAGATCGTCGTATATACTAGTGACACAAACCAGAGAAGACTATCCTCATCGGAGAGGACCGATGATGGAATATGTTATACATATCCTCAAAATAGACAAAGCTTTATCCCCACAGATCTCTTGTACACGAGAGGCACCTCTATGGAGTAAAAGTCTGTATCAAGGATCCAAGACTTTGGTGATAGCCCCAACGTCAACATCCTTGAAGACTTGGATCACATGTCCAAGACATCACTGATTGTCATCCCCGATAGGATTATCAGGGAACCGGTAATCATTCATTCATGCATCATACATTTGCATCATGTTGTTGCACATAGGATCATGTTTATCTTGTTGTATTTTAAGTGTCTAGGATTCGTTATCCTATCCATGCATTGCATTGCATGAATATGATAAAGAGGGGCATCTGTAGACACTTAAAATTTTCTCGCACACTGCTATAAACATTTCAGAGAGGCAGATTCGTCTCTTCGGAGATAACCCCGAAGATGCTCACATCCATTCGGATACTACAGGAAGTTCGGGCCTCAACCACGGAACACACACCGAGAATATCAATTCCAATCTCGGAGATAACCCTGAGTTTCGTCCTTGGAGATAACCCCAAGGAATGCTGCTGCAGTTCCGGCGATAACTCCAGAAATGCTTGTTTCAAAAGCATGCGATCAGCTTCAATCTCAGACCTCCTGCTGAGGCACTCATACCAAAGACCCGGATCTAACACCGGGAAGACATGTACACTTACAGACGACCTTGCGGAATTCAAACACTTGCAGCAATCCAATCTCAGATGTAACCCTGAGCAACGTCTGCTATCAGCTCAAACCGGAGATAACCCCGGTGAGGAGTCAAATCATCACCTTACCACCTCAACCCCAGTGCACCGTCTCAACATTTCAACATTTCATACATACATTTCTACACAACAATGTCCCACAAGAGCCAAGGAGTTACAATCCCGAGTGAATATTACGCATGGCAGCACACTGGATAGAATTTGAAGCTTGAAGACCATGGGCATGGTCCCCTCTTCCTGAATTTGTACAACCTCTAATCCCTTGTCATTGCGTAACTCTCAACAAAAGTAGTTCGAAGAAGTTCTTGTATACCTCGTTCGGATTCTCATATTGAAGTTCTGCAAGTTCGAGCGGACATCACAGTGCATGAGTGCACGATTTCGAGACGAGAGAGACAGAGATCCTGGGGCACCGAGGCATTGCAGTGCATCTCAGAGTCGCCAGAGGGTACACTGCATGGCCCTCTCTATAAATAGAGGGCTTGGGGTGGCCATTTGAAAAAAAAAAAAAGGCGAGGAAGCCCTATCCAATTTGCTCTGTACACACCCCATATTGAGTGTTTCCTCATTTTAAACACCTGTTAGCTCACATATAGCTATATTTTTACCGGTGGGAGTTGAGTGTTTATCCATCTAGAGTCATAGAAGCCTACTTTGGCAGCCCATTGTAAGCCTTCTCACACTCTATAAAGCCTTTCTCTTCATCTTTGCACACACTATTCTTCATATTGAGAGTCGTGTTGTGTGCGTATGCTCGGACTTTGGTCCGTGGTTTTAATTTTTGTCTGTATATATTTATATATGGACTAACATTATCGAGTTATGCCTCGATTGAGCCTAGACTTATGTCTGGAGCGTTTACTTGCTTATATATATATATATATATATAAACTATTGTCAGACTCTGTCTGATGAGCCTGGATTTTACATCCGTAGCGTTTATTGCTTTTATATATATATATATTTATATATATACTGTTGTCGGACATATCCGATGAGCCTGGGCTTTATATCCGGTGCGTTTACTGCTATATATATATATATATATATATATATATATATATTTACATTTCTGTCAGGCCTGGAGTTTACTTAGAGGCCTTTTACTGCTTTATTTACATTTAGTCCCGCTTGGAGTTTACTTCGTGGCGGTTGATCATCTTTTACAGCTTTATTTACATTTCTGATCCCTCCATGGAGGTGCTTCGTGGTGGTTGATCATGTCCATATATATATATATATATTTACCGCTTTTATATATTTACATTTCCGATCCCCCGTGGAGGTGCTTTCGTGGTGGTTGATCATGTCTATATATATATATATATATATATATATATATATATATATATCTGACTTTTATATATATAACGCTATCGCTTTTCATATAAACTACGACATCATGTGAGCCTAAGAATCATGTGATCATAGATTTAGTCTACTGAATCTAGATTCGGTTCCCGTGATGGACATTTTCAAATGTGAAGTGACTTGTACCTTATTTATGTTGTCTCGAATTTCCTTGGATGGTCACATGCCCATGAGGAGTTCTAAGATTATCAGATATTATTTTATCGAAGATGCCTCGCATTTCGAAAAATAAAAGCAAACAAGCCGAACATTTAATAATAAAATAGAAGTATGAAAAGGTCTCGATTCCTATTGAGCACAGGGTTTGAAAAACCTCTTTTATAAAACATCATTGTTATATCTTGCTTAAAACTGAATTTTTGTATAAATTCAAACCCTTTGTATATACCTATATACAAAGGGTGTGAATGAGGCCTCGCACTACTTCCAAATAATTGCTCATTGATCCGCACACACACACACACATTCATATAACAGTTTCTTGAAAAGTGGCGATCCACGTAGTGGCAACAAGGATGTTTGGGGGGTGCCTAACACCTTCCCTCCACATAATCAAGCCCCCGAACCTAAATGAATCTCGGTTTCACAGACCGGTTTAGCAGTGTTACATCACTGGGTCAATGTGCAAACCTTTTCTCGGTTGTGTTGGTGCAACCAGTTAAAAATACCAACTGGCGACTCTTAAAGTCAAATCATCGACATTACACATGTCAGACCTTTTTCACTTATTTTTTCAAACAAATCTCACCTAACACGAGAACACCAAAGAATAAGTAACGAAAAGGGACAAATAAAAATCTCGACGTCGACATTATATTTATAAATTTTGTAAAGTATGCAAGTTGTTATAAAATATTCGATTGGTCAGGGAATATTCGTTTTAACAGGGAATATCCGTACGATGGCACAATCATTGGTGGACCCCACAACAGAATTATTTTCAGAATGAGAAAATAACAGAAATATCTTTTTATAAAAATAATGGTAAAAGTTTTACCGTTAACTGTTGAAATACCCGGTGTTAAATGTACAATAATACACGTGGTTGCATAGTAGCACACGGTATTGATTATTGATGCTTACGTGAGAAGTCACTCAGTTTTGTTCAATTATTGCTACAATAATTCCTGCATAGTATCTCACATTATTTGATTCAATTATTGTCAATATTTTATATATTATTAAATCAATAATTGAGACGATACAGTTATTCATATTAATATTTGCATTATTGACGATGTCTAGAAAGTTCTATCGAGGAAAGAGGTTTGGTCACCTAATTGCGCGCCAATAGGGAGAAATCCTTATCGGAAAATCCCCTCTTTTCTGAGAATGATCTGGTTGTTAAATATTATGAATAATAATAATAATGAATAAATATTTTTAAAAATATTGATGGGATTTTTATTAAGTATTTGTTGTAAATTTCGCTTATTATTTGGACCCCCACTTACTCATTTTTCAAAATAATTGGAAGAAAGTTATAAAGTATATATATATATATGGCATATGTGTGTGTGCACCGTGTGTTTAAGAGTGTGTGTAAGTTGAAAAGGTGGTGGAGGAAAATGTGTGTATGGTGAGAGTGATATGGTGAAAGTGATGTGTGTGTGTGTGTGTGTGTGGCGAGAGTGATATGGTGAAAGTGACATGTGTGTGTGTGTGTGTTTGTAGAATTAAAAATCAGTTCATCAGTGATTTCTCAAATTTCATCCGTGAAAATTTCAGTCTGGGCGCCTGTGATAGAATAGTATCCTTTCCATTCTCTTATAAATAGGATGTTTAGTTAGAATTGAAAATCACATCAGAATCAGAGAATTCTTCTTCTATATTATTGAGCGTATTTCTTTCAAGTTTTAGAAAGTTTTGAGCGTAGAAAACAATATAAGTTTTCTTCAAGAATATCACCGCTATACCAGTTAGAATACTCTTCTTTTTAAGGTAAGGGATATTATTTTTGTTCAGTATTCATATGAGATAATATTTTCTTCCATACTCTGTAGTATGTAAGTAATATTATTTCGTTTCAGATTTTGAATTCTAAACTCATATTTTTAAAGTTTTGGCTTCTATACTCCATGAAATTAGTAGAATATCCTTGTAATTTATGCTTCATCCAGTATCTTTTCATCAAAATATTATTCTGAGCATTCTTGATAAGTTTTAACTTTTTCATGTCGGAGTACTATTCACGGGGTTACTATTCCTAAAGTACTATTCACGGGGTACTATTCACTCGGCCATTATTCACCAGGTACTATTCATGACAAAAATTAATTTCTTTTTGGTCCAAATCATTTTTGATACAATATTATTCTTGAATTTTACTCCACAAAGCAGTATCATGTTGACAATTTGGAAATTATTGAATTCTGGATAAATTACATTATAAATCTTTAAAATTTATCCTTTACTTTCATTTAATTGAATTCTTATATCATTGTCATCATCATCATCATCATGCTTATATTATTATGAAAGTTATCTTTGGCCCGTAGTGCATAGATGGACTTGGTATGATTATGACTATGGATTATTCGGTATAATCATGACCGTAATGTTACAAATGATGTGGTACAAGTCCTCATTGGCCCGTAGTGCATTCATAGACAGTGGTTAGCATGATCATGACCATTGATGAAAACACGAATATCCTTGGCCCGTAGTGCATGGATAATTCGTGGTCGTGATACTAATGAATATCATTGGTCGTAGTGCAGGGATGATTTAATGATGTGGATTATTTATTAAGCTAAGTCTCAGCGATAAAATTGATGATAAATTTTTAAAACATAGAAGATAGTAGATATCATGCTCTACATGACTCTTCTAATGGATTGCTTGTTCCGATGCAGTTAAACTTGATATCTATTGTATTTTATCAGTTTAACATTGTTGAAGGCTAACGATAAATTATTCTGCATTATCCTAGTCATAATATTTCTTACTGGGCTAGTTGAGCTAACCCTTTGATTTCATTGTTCTCTTTAGGAAATGAGAATATAGCTGGGACTAATCGGGGAACGGAGTGACGGTCCAGATGTTTGCATTAGTAGTCCTCACTATTTTGTGAAATAATGTAAAATAAATGTAATAATATTGAATTTGAGTTTGGATATTGTCTTGAAGACAATATTCGTGTTGAAACTCTCAGCTTATGTTTTGTCGTACTTTACACGACAATTGTATAATTAAGTTATATTTGAATTCTGTACCATGTATTTGGCGACTTAGAATGGGTGATGTATACCTATTTTGATGGCGTCACAGTTGGTATCAAAGCTTAGGGATATGATCCCTGGCTGAGATGTGAGATTAGAACTAGGAGGGGTGAGACGGGTAATTCATTCTCTAGTATGACCAACCTAAATTTATTTGTTATTTAATTGGTAGGTCAGAATATAGGGATAATATGTTTCATGTCAATTAACCCTTATTTTTTGGCAGTATTTGAAAATGACATTCGAGAATGTTGAGAATAGCAATGAAGCACATGAGACCATTGAATCACAAACGATCAATAACCAGGAAAATGTGCATCAGGAAGGCAACAATCCTCATGCAAACAATAACATCGACCAAATGATGAACGACATAATGTTTAGGGGTTTCTGCAATTCATGCAACATCAGCCAAGAGAGACTTCTGTCCAAAATGCAGGTGGAAACACTTGCAAATCTCGGACAGTCACCGCTAAGCAGTTCAAGGAGCTGGGACCACCAGAGTTTTTGGGAGAGCCAAAACCACTTATGGCGGAGACGTGGATAAAGCAGATCACCAAGATATTTGATGTCTTGGGATGCTTCGAGGAGCAAAAGGTTCCCTTTTTCACTTTCATGTTGCGAGGAGAGGCAGATTATTGGTGGGAATCTGTAAAGCGTACTCAACCTGCCGCACTAAAGATGTCTTGAGAGAAGTTCCAAGAATTGTTCAACGACAAGTACTTTCTCGAAAGTATTCGTCACATGAAGGAGGTAGAGTTCATCAAGCTGGAGCAAAACAATATGACTGTGTCGCAGTACGAAGCTAAGTTTGCCGAGTTATCCCGGTTTATGTCCCACTTAGTTGATAATAAGGAGAGAATGACTCGGATGTTTCTAAGAGGTTTTAAACCCAAGATACGTCAATACCTTATCTCTCACAAACTGTGTTTATATTCAGATGTTGTAAATAGGACTCAGTTATTGGAGCGCAATAATGAGTCAACCCAACCAAGAGAGAGTAGCCGGCAAGTCGATAATACAAGTGGTAGCAGTCATCGAAGCGGTGACAACAAATGTGGAGGGAATCAACATGCCAGAAATGGTAACCACTTCGATGGTAATCATAGCCAAGGCAATAAAAGTGTACATTTCAAGAAGAGGAGATTCAACAATGATGGAAAGACGTCAGCATCAACACCCATTGTTAAGGAAGGAGAACGACCACCTATCATATGTTTCAAATGTGGAGGGGAGGGACACATCAGTCCAAACTGTACGCAGCAGTCCAAAATGTGTTACAATTATGGAAGAGAAGGTCACCTAGCTCAATTTTGTCGTGCAGGGAAGCCAAGTCTAGCTGGGATAGAGGCACTAAAGGCCGTCCCAGAAAAGTTAAAACCAGTAGTTCAAGGGAGAGCGTTTGTCGTGACCTCCCAGAAAGCAAGGAACTTGAACGAGGTCATCACGGGTAAGCTAATCATTAACTCTAGCGAAGTCTATACCTTATTTGATACCGGTTCTACCCATTATTTTGTTTCTCCTACTTGCGTTTAACGTTTAAATTTAACTCCGAAGAAATTAGACTTTGACTTATCTATTGAAATTCCATTGGGAGAAACCTTCATCACATCAACTGTTTATAAGTCTTGTTTCGTTCAAATCAGTACCCTCATATTATCTGTCGATCTTATTTCATTGAAAATACTTGTATTTGACGTAATTCTAGGGATTGATTGGTTAACTACTCATCATGCAAAAATTAATTATTTTCGTAAGGTTGTTAGCTTTCATATTCCTAACCAACCAATTATGCGAATTCAAGCAACCAAACCATTAAAATCGATCACTGTTATCTCAAGCCATAAAGCTATTCGTTTATTGAAAAATGGATGTCAAGCTTTCTTAGCTAATGTCACGGATTTAAACAAAACTACGTCAGTTTTGAATGATATTTCTATTATTAATAAATTTCCTAACGTATTCTCTGAAGAACTTCCTGGCCTACCCCTAGAGCGTGAAATTGAATTTTGTATCGACCTTGAACCCGGTATAAAACCCATTTCCAAAGCCCCATATCGAATAGCTCCTATTGAACTTCAGGAATTAAAGACCCAACTGCAGGAATTGTTAGACATCGGTTTCATTCGTCCTAGTATGTCTCCTTGGGGTGCTCCTATTCTTTTCATGAAGAAGAAACATGGGAGTATGAACTTTTTATTGATTATCGGGAGTTGAACCATATCACTGTCAAAAATAGGTACCCATTGCCTCGTATTGATGACCTGTTTGACCAGTTTCAAGGCGCCAAATTCTTTTCAAAGATCGATCTTCATTTCGGATATCATCAGTTAAAGATTAAAACTGATGACATTCTGAAGACGACTTTTAGAACTCGGTACGGGCATTATGAATTCCTAGTTATGTCTTTTGGATTGACTAATGCTCCTGTTGACTTCATGGATATGATGAACCGAGTATTCAAGGAATATTTGGATCATTTTGTGGTTATCTTTATTGATGACATCCTCATTTACTCCAAAAGCCATGAAGATCATGAGCAACACTTGAGGCTAATACTCCAAAAGCTTTGTGAAAAAAAGCTTTATGCCAAGTTGAAGAAATGTGAGTTTTGGCTTAAGGAAGTAGCATTCCTTGGGCACGTGATATCAAGTCACGGAATATCTGTTGACCTAGCGAAGATTAAAGCAATACAAAGCTGGGAGCAACCTATATCAGTGACCAAAGTATGTAGCTTTCTCGGCTTAACTGATTAATATCGGAGATTCATAAAAGGGTTTTCTCGAATCGCTACTCCATTAACTCAGCTGACTCAGAAAGATACAAAATTCGGTTGGAGCGAGGAATGTGAGAAGAGTTTTCAAGAACTCAAGAGAAGACTCATTTCAAAGACTGCTCGACAATACCATCCGGCTCGGAGGATTTGTCATCTACTGATGATGCTTGTGCAAAGGGTTAGGATGTGTTCTCATGCAACATGGGAAAGTCATAGCCTATGCCTCTCGATAACTAAAAGAATATGAGAGGAATTATCCCTCATGATCTAGAGTTGGCAGTTATTGTCTTCGCACTTAAAATTTGGAGGCATTACCTGTATGGGGAGAAAGTGGAGATCTATACGGATCATAAAAGCCTCAAATATTTCTTTACTCAAAAGGAACTCAATATGCGGCAACGACGTTGGCTCGAACTGTTGAAACATTACGATCATACTATTCAATACCATCTTGGAAAAGTGAACGTAGTAGCTAAAGCATTGAGTAGAAGATCATATGCGGGTACGAGTGCGATATTGTCAACGTAAAGGCCCATTTTGTATGACTTGCAAAGGATGGAGATAGAGTTAAAGACTCTAAGGACCCACGTGATGATTACAAATATACGAGTAGAACCGACTTTAATCGATAAAGTTAAAGTTGCTCAAGCTACAAACCTGGAGCTAATACTTATGAGGAAGAAAGTACAAGAAGGTGCTATCCCAGAAGTAAGAATCAATGAAGAAGGAATACTACGAGTCAACTCTAGACTTTGTGTTCCTAACGACCCTAATTTAAAGTATAAAATCATGATGGAGGCGCTCAACACACCATTTGCAATCCATCTTGGGAGTACCAAAATGTATCATAATCTTTGACATACATTTTGGTGGAGCAATATGAAGAGAGAGATAGCAGAGTTTATCTCAAGGTTTTTAACTTGTCAACGAGTTAAGGCGGAGCATCAAGTGCCAAAAGGTCCATTACATCGACTTGAAATTCCAAAATGGAAGTCGGAGCACATTACCATGGATTTCGTTACTGGTCTTCCCAATGTTTCTCAAGGCATAGATGCAATTTGGGTCATTGTTGATAGATTGACAAAGTCTGTTCATTTCTTACCTATACGAGAAAATTATTCACTTAACATCTTGTTCGTATATACATAAACGAGATTGTAAGACTGCATGGTATGCCAGTATCCATAGTTTCTAATCGAGACCCAATATTCACTTCACGATTTTGGGTTAGTTTCAAAAAGCTATGGGCACGAATTTACGATTTAGTTCGGCGTATCATCCTCAAATGGACGCACAGTCGGAGAGGACTATTCAAACTCTTGAAGATCTATTAAGACTCTGTGTCCTTGACTTCAAAGGAAGTTGTGACTAGTTCTTGCCATTAGTGGAATTCTCCTACCACAATAGTTATCAAGCAAGTATTTGGCATGGCTCCATTTGAGGTATTGTATGGAAGAAAGTGTCATTCTCCAGTATGCTGGGATGAGGTGGGTGAAGCAACATTGTTAGGACCAGAATTGGTACGCATGACTACGGAAAAGATTCAAAAAATCCGGTAACGTATAAAAACCTCACAAGATCAACAAAAGAGTTATGCTGATCTTCATCTGAAGGACGTGGAATTCAATGTTGGAGAACATGTGTTGTTATGAGTTGCTCCATGGAAGGGAGTTATGAGATTTGGAAAGAGAAGAAAGCTCAATCCTCGATTTATTAGCCCATTTGAAATCCTTGACCGAGTAGGAACTATGGCCTATAGACTCGTGTTACCGCCAAGTATGTCTCATGTTCATAATGTTTTTTATATATTTATGTTACGTAAATATGTGGAAGACACGAACCATATTATTGAGTTAGAACCAGACGAAATAGCAAAAGATTTAACGTATGAAGAGGTACCTGTTAAAATCATGGATAAGAAGGAACATATTCTACGCTCCAAGGTTATACCTCAAGTCAAAGTTTTGTGGAGAAACCATGATGTTGAGGAAATGACCTGGGAGTTAGAATCTGAAATGAAATCAAGGTATCCTCACCTCTTCGACATACCCGGTACGTACCCTAATTTCGAGGACAAAATTTCATAAGAAGGGGAGGTTGTAAGACCCCAACTTTCATGAATAAAGATTATTTTTCTCGAAATACATTTTTGAATATTATGGTGTGGAGTTGATATAATGTTATAGTTGTGGGTTATATTTATAAATTTGGAAAAGTATGCATGTTGTTATAAAATATTCGATTGGTCGGGGAAATTCGTTTTAACAGGGAATATCCGTACGACGACACAATCATTGGTGGACCCCACAACGGAATTATTGTCGGAATGAGAAAACGACAGAAACATCTTTTTATAAAAATAACGGCAAAAGTTTTGCCGTTAACTATTAAAATACCAGGTGTTAAAAGTACAGTAATATGCGTGGTTGCATAGTAGCACACGGTATTGATTATTGATGCTTACGTGAGAAGTAACTCAGTTTTGTTCAATTATTGCTACAGTAATTGCTACATAGTATCTCATGTTATTTGATTCAATTATTGTCAATATTTTATATATTATTAAATCAATAATTGAGACGAATAAGTTATTCAAATTAATATTTGCATTATTGATGATGTCTAGAAAGTTCTGTCGATGAAAAGGGTTTGGTCACCTAATTGCGCGCCAATAGAGAAAAATCCTTATCGGAAAACTCCCTCTTTCCTGGGAATGATCTAGTTGTTAAATATTGCGAATAATAATAATAATGAATAAATGTTGTTAAAAATATTGAGGGGATTTTTATGAAGTATTTGTTATAAATTTTGCTTATTATTTGCACCCCCACTTATTTATTTTTCAAAATAATCGGAAGGAAGTTATAGTATATATATATATATATATATATATATATATATATATATATTTGACATGTGTGTGTGTGTGTGCACCGTGTGTTTAATAGTGTGTGTAAGTTGAAAAGGTGGTGGTGGAGGAAAATGTGTGTATGGTGAGAGTGATATGGTGAAAGTGATGTGTGTGTGTGTGTATGCATGGTGAGAGTGATAGGGTGAAATTGACATGTGTGTGTGTGTGTGTAGAATTGAAAATCATTCCGTGACTTAATACATCAATGATTTCTCAAATTTCATCCGTGAAAATTTCAGTCTGGGCGCCCGTGATAGAATAGTATCCTTTCCATTCTCCTATAAATAGGATGCTTAGTTAGAATTGAAAATCACATCAGAATTAGAGAATTCTTCTTCTATAATATTGAGCGTATTTCTTTCGAGTTTTAGAAAGCTTTGAGCGTAGAAAACAGTATAAGTTTTCTTCAAGAATATCCCCGTTATACCAGTTAGAATACTCTTCTTTTTAAGGTAAGGGATATTATTTTTGTTCAGTATTCATATGAGATAATATTTTCTTCCATACTCTATAGTATGTAAGTAATATTATTTCGTTTTAGATTTCGAATTCTACACTCATTTTGTTAAAGTTTTGGATCTTATACTCCATGAAATAGTAGAATATCATTGATATTTATGCTTCATCCAGTATACTTTCATGGAAATATTATTCTGAGCATTTTTGATAAGTTTTAACTTTTTTATGCCAGAGTACTATTTACGGGGTTACTATTCCCAAAGTACTATTCATGAGGTACTATTCACTCATTTACTATTCACCCGGGGTACTATTCTTGACAAAAATTGATTTCTTTTTGGTCCAAATCATTTTTGATACAATATTATTCTTGAATTTTACTCCACAAAGCAGTATCATGTTGATAATTTGGACATTATTAAATTTTGGATAAATTAAATTATAAATCTTTAAAATTTATCCTTTACTTTCATTTAATTAAAGTCTTATATCATTGTCATCATCCTCATGCTTATATTTTTATGAAAGTCATCTTTGGCCCGTAGTGCATAGATGGACTTGGTATGATTATGACCAGGGATTATTTGGTATAATCATGACCGTAATGTTACAAATTATATGGTACAAGTCCTCATTGGCCCGTAGTGCATTGATGGACAGTGGTTGGCATGATCATGACTATTGATGAAAACACGAATATCCTTGGCCCGTAGTGCATGGATAATTCGTGGTCGTGATACTAATGAATATCCTTGGCCGTAGTGCATAGATGATTCGATGATGTGGATTATTTATTAAGCTGAGTCTCAGCGATAAAATTGATGATAAACTTTTTAAATCATAGAAGATAGTAGATATCATGCTCTACATGAATCTTCTAATGGATTGCTTGTTCCGCTGCAGTTAAACTTTATGTCTATTGTATTTTATCAGTTTAACACTGTTGAAGGCCAATGATAAATTATTTTGCATTATCTTATTCATAATATTTCTTACTAGGCTAGTTGAGCTCACCCTTTGATTCATTGTTCTCTTCAGAAAATGAGAATATAGTTGGGACTAGTCGGTGAACGGAGTGACGGTCCAGATGTTTGTATTAGTTGTCCTCACTATTTTGTGAAATAGTGTGAAAATAAATGTAATAATATTAAATTTGAGTTTGGATATTGTCTAGAAGACAATATTCGTGTTGAAACTCTCAGCTTATGTTTTGTCGTACTTTAAACGACAGTTGTATAATTAAGTTGTATTTGAATTTTGTACCATGTATTTGGCGACTCAGAATGGGTAATGTATACCTATTTTGGGGGCGTCACACTGGCGATAACCCCGGGAGGTTAAGCCCCTTAGAGATAACCCTGAGGACATTCATAATCAACAACAGCCCAATTTCGGAGATAACCCTGAGAAACGACTGCTCCAACTACATCAAAGCCAGAGATAACCCTGGTGGGGGCAAAATCATTATTTTGCCACCTCAACATCACGTCCATGTCATCTAAACATAATTCAACTCAAACTGCGTACCAAGATATCCCACAAGAGCAATAGCTCAAATCCCAAGTGATAACTGCACAAAATAGCACTACAGATAGACTTTGAAGACTTAGAGATCTAGTCATGGACCCATCTTCCCTACTTCGTACAACCTCTAATCTTATGTCATTGTGTAGCACTCAACAATAGCTTTTCGAAAAGGTCCAGCACTCATTTATCGGATGTCTGGGTTGAAAGTTTTGAAGGTTCTAGCGGACAACACGTAGCCCGAGTGCACGTACTTCAAGACGACGGGACCAACATAACCCGGGGCTGCCCAAGCAGCCGCATGTAGACTCACAGCTTCCGCGGGTTAACTCGCTGCCATCTGGTCTTTAAATATGATCTCTTGGCAGCTCATTTGAAAAAAGAAGAAAAGAGAGAAAAATCTGTCCATTTCAGCCTGCAACCCCTGCTAGAGTGCTCTAAACTGAGTGATTCTTCTTTCTAAACACTTGTAAGCTTGTGTTTTGTAACAAACTAAAGTTTAACCTATGGAAACCGAGTTTTCAAGCCTCAAAAGCTATCTGAAGTCTTCTTAGCAGTCCACTATAAAATATTTCAGATTTTTAATCTTTCCACTACTTCTATATCTATATATATATACTAACGTTGAGAGTCTCGTCAAGTGGGTATGTAACAATCCAGAATTTTAAATTATAATTTTAAATATGTATTGAATTATATAAATATTTAATTAAAATATTTAATTGGTGTATTTATTGTTGAATAAATATTTATTTAATTTGATTTGATTTGATTATTTATTTGTTAAATAAATAATTAATGAGTGAAGGAAATTAATTATTATGAGATTATATTTTATTTTAATTTAATAATTAAATTACAGAGTTGATAGAGATTAAATGGATTATTATAATGTTTTAAATTTAATTTGGTAATAAAAGTGTGACAATAAACTATGCTATAAGTGGGATATTAAAATAAATTAAAGGAATTTAATTTAGTTTTGCCAAACAAGGCTTAAAGATATTAACACTACCAAAAAATGGGGCTTCAGCAACAGTCGATTTTTGTTGCTAAAGGTGCCAAATCTTGTTGCTAAAGGGTTTTGGCAATGACTTTACTATCATTGCGTCTTTCGTTACACAATGAACGTTGCTAATTTTTCTGCAACGAACGCATGGCTTATGGCTTTTGAATTTTGAATTTTAATTAAAATAAATAATATAAATAAAATAAATCAAATATAAATAATATATATTAAATTATGGTAACTGATAATTTAATAGGGTCATTAGTAAAACGTCGATTTTAGACATTTGAGTGTGAGCGTTTGTTTTATCCTACGTGAATAGCTTTTGGCTTAACTAAGAAGAGAAAAGAGAAAAGAAGATTTCAGAGAATAGAGAGAGAGTTTGAGAGAGTTGACAGAGAACTAAGAGAGGATTCCTGAGACTTTCAAACAATTATCTGTGGTTAGCAAGGATTGCTCAAGCAATTGAAGGTATTTTTCTATAACCTTAATATGATATGTATATATATATGTTTTACGGCATAATTCCTAAGTTTCTGTGTTCTGGAGTTTCACTGTAGTATAAAGTTGTTTACAAAATTGTCTGTAATCCAAATTTTTATAATTTGTTAAGAAATTATGTGGATATGCAATTGTGATGTTATAACTAGCATATATATATATATATATATATATATATATATATGTGTGTGTGTGTGTGTGTGTGTGTGTGCTAATTTACGTTCAAAAAGAAAGAAAATGGTTTTACAGTGAATATATGTATGAACATTGCTTGTAGGAGTACCAAAATTTATATTTGATTGTGAACTAATAAAAATTAAACCTTATATATGTTAATATGTTAAGAAATAAAGGGAAGTAGTTCGAATGAATTAATTTGGTGTATAATTATGGTTACAGTGTTAATTTTGTCAAACAAAGTCAAAAAAATAGAGTTTTGCTTTAAAACATGGCATTCAATGATTTAATTTTTCTAAAATTTTGGTTTAGTTGTTTTGAAATCAATATATATATATATATATATGATGGGTAACGTTTATGTGTAATATATGTAAGTTATACGTGTTAATTTAGGTGCTAGAAGTTATTAAACAGTATAAATTAGCTTTGTTTTTGTTTTTCGTGTTCAACATCAGTAATTGGCGGCATAGCCAAGCCTCAATATTCTTGATGCCAAAATCGAAGTGCCACACAACCAACCTCGCGTCACACAGGCGCCACTTAACGCTTAGCCTGTGACTTCATGTCATAATATAGCATCAGCCACAAATACCAACCCCAGATAAATCGTGGCACCGCAACATGCCGGTTAGATAGAATGGCCAGATAAATTATTTTCTTTTACATAGAGTCTGTAATTGTTGATACGTTGTAGTATTATGACTGTTAGAATGTGACTTTTGTTAATTGTTGTATCATAGTACTAAGAATGAGCCTATAATTAACATTTAACGAGTTTTGATTACTAATGTAACTTGACTATGTGGTTAAAAATCAAACCATACATGAAATAGATACTTATTTGTATACAGAGTATCTGTGGTGACTAATTGTATCATAATGACATGTGTTTAGGATATTGTGAATCAAACTGTTACGGTTTAGCTTACACACAAGGCAAGTTTTCTAACTCAAAACTTTATTTATGCAAACTTATTAACTCTACTTATATTGTGCAAGCTCCTAAACCTTACCTATTGATATTGAGCAAGTGTTCCTAATCCTTAACTTGTTATTTAGCATGCAAGTTTCTAAATTCTGATACACTAATGTTGAACAAGTCTTATTGTTCAATTTACTATTTGTTACGCATGCTTAATACTCAATTCTAAACAAAATTCTAACCTTAGCTTAATATTGTGCAAGCAAGGTATGTTATGTTATTCAATGTTTATGCTTTTAGTTCCTTCCTAAAGCATGACTTTACTATACAATGTTGATTCAATTATGACTTATTCCATAGCGCATTGTTACTACATTTTATTCAACTAATCCTTAGTTGATGCTCGTTAAACTCTAAATTACCTTGAAACTTATCCAAACCAAACTTACTTTGGTGCGGACTTGTATTCTAAATACTGAGATGAACAACCCTATTACAGGGGATAATTTACGCATAGCGTTGAAATGTTTGTGCACAATACATGATCCCCCTAAGTACGAGGAGTCCTTATAGTCTTATGACTATTAAAGTTTAAGTTGAAAGAATACTTATAACTGTGGACATAATTCGTGGTCTTTTGACCCTCAGTTATATATTTTGAATTCTGTTCCAGATTATTATTGATGAAGTACCTTATCCATTTCTATTGTGCCTAATCATTTGGTAGTTGATATGATGTTATTCGTTGTCATTTCAAGTGAGCATTGTTTTCTTACCCTTACTTATAGAAATATTTCAGCTAAAGTTGAGAAGGTCGTTGAACCTTCAACCAGTAAAGGGAAAGGGAAGATAAGCAAGTATTGAAGACTTGTAAACCTGTTATCTTTTATATTGTTGGACTTTATTTTAAATCTTGTGATGTAGTTATTTAATTTTCCGCACATGATGTTTGTATTTAAAGGTTAGATAACCTGGGAGATTTTACTAAACTTATTGATGTAATCCTTTAATGGGAAGGTTTATTATTAAATTTTGTTATGTTTGGGTAGTTAGACGTGAATGTTTTTATCAAGTGAACAACAAATATGGTGGAAATGAAGTGCCTGGATTTGGGGTGTCACAGGGTATGCCCTTATCGTCAATCAATGGCTTTTCCTTCTTATATATATATATATATTGAAATTAAAAGTCGATTGAGCCTAGATAGAACATCTGGTGCATTTACTGCTTCTATATATATATATATATATATATATATATATATATATATTTACATTTCAGTCAGGCCTGGAGTTTACTTCGTGGCCATTTACTGCTTTTATATATATATAATTATATATATATTTACATTTCTGTCTGGCCTGGAGTTTACTTATTGGGCTTTTTCGCTTTTTTATATATATATATATATATATATATATATATATATATATATATATATATCTTCCTTAAATGCTTTCATAATGTAGATATTTAATTTTCTAATCTGCAGGCTAGATTTGCCTAAATCTGGCTACTTCTAACTTTGACCGGTTCAAAAGTGACTAAATTAGAACCGTTGAAGCTAGAATGGTTTAGATTTATTTAAATCTAGTTCTTTTTCTAGCTTTTATACATATTGCATTTTCATGTGAGCCTAGGAATCATGTGATCAAAAGTTCAGCTTCTAAATCTAGATTCGGTTCCTACGATGGACATTTTCAGCTGCAGCCATCTTGTAAATTATCTACGGTGTCTGGATATCCTTAGATGGCTCTCATGCCCATAAGGAGTTCGGCACTACTATATATCTTATTTTCTCGAAGATGCCTCGCATCTCAAAAATAAAAGCAATCAAGCCGAATACATAATAAAATGGAAGCATCAAAGGCCTCAATTATTATTGCGCATAACGGTTGGAAAACATGTTTTTTCAAAACTTCACTGCTATATCTTGTTAAAATTGAACTTTTATACAAGTAACCCTTTGTATATAGGTGCAAACGAGGCATATCACTACGTCCAGATAATTGCACATAGACACACACACATACATGCAGATAAAAGTTAAATTGAAAAGTAGCGGTAACCGTGTTTTCACAGAAGTTAGGGGGTGCCTAACAACTTCCCTCCGCTTAATCAAGCCCCCGAACCCTACAACTCTCGGTTTCCAAGACTAGTTAAACAGTGTCCAACCATTGGATCTTTGTGCAAACCTTTTTTCAGTTGTGTTGGTACAACCATTTAAAATCTACAAACTGGCGACTCTAAGTCAATTCTTCAACAGTCATATGTCGGACCTTTTCAAACTTGTCTTTTTAGACAAAAATCACCCAAAACGAGAACACCAAAGGAAAAGCACAGAAAGGGAAACAAATAAAATCCCGAAGTCGACAAGTGGCGACTCTGTTGGGGACTCCATAAGAGGGCTTAAGCCGCTATTTCAAAATTTTCAAAACAAAACTTTTATCTGCTTACGTGTGAATACTGCATTTACATTGAATTGACGTATACTAATGCTTTATTTACTGCGCTTTAGTTCTTCATACTATATCTGCCTCTAATATTAGTGCTTCACACATGTCATCATTTTCATCTGATAAGACACGATGTATGTTGTGTGATTCCTCCACTAGGAGGAAAACCCGTCGGTGTTTAATTACTGGACTCAAGGGAGACTAATCCCGCGAGGTTCAGGAAAGGCACCACCCAGATTCGCATCAGTTAAATGATCGGATTAACTTCCCATCTAGTAAATTGCGATGATCTTGGGACCTTTATATCGAAAAGCCGCGAGAGTAGCCTAAGATAGGTCATCCTCTGATAAACCAAACGTGAAGGGGAGTCTCTTCATTCCTTCCCTTTTCAATTACATGTAATTTCATTTCCATGTCAATCTCAATGTAATAGAAAATATAAAGGATGTAAATATACATTCTTTTTTCATATCAAGACATGTCATGCTATCTTGTCATTAAAATAACTAACATCCATTTTGCAGAACATTAAAACACCTATAAAAATGGACACATTGGATAGCATATAACATTTCCATGTTTTCCCAGACTAAACTACGTAGTCTTTTTGTAGGGAAACGATTGGTCCCGTTACCCATTCAAAATCCAAAAAGGCATTAAGCCCACCATCAGACATGGCTACAAGTAACCTGCCTGATCCTACTCCTGTTTCTCACTAGGTGTTTGAAGGATTAAGGAATCAAATAACATAGTTGTTTGTTCTCTTGAAAGAACTAAAAAAAGCAACTCAGGGTCCACAAATACCCATCCAAACTGAATCCTCTGCACATGGAGGAATCCAGGGTCCGAACAGAGAAGTCCCAATACCCGAGTCTCAAACTGAGAAGTCCAACAAAACCCTTGAAATCACCCATCTTAAAGAAGATCAAGACACCGGTGATATTCGAAAGAAGGTTCAACAAATGGAAAAGACCATTCGCTCCATCAAAGGGACTGGAACGCACGGAAGTGTTACCTATTCAGATCTTTGCATCTTCCCTGGGGTTCATTATCTGAAAAAATTCAAGGCTCTCAATTTTGAGAAATATGATGGATTGGGAGATCCCTACACTCACTTAAAAGTGTTCATTGGAGAACTCAGATCCTACGCCGAGAATGAACAACTGAGGATGCAGTTGTTTCAAAAAAGTCTAACTGGATAAGCCAGAGCATGGTATGCCAGATTGGATAATTCCAAAATTTATAGCTATGAGGAATTAGCCCATGCTTTCCTCAATCAATACAACTTTCAAACGCAGATGGCTCCATACAGGTATTAGATTACCAAAGTCAAGAAGCAAGCCAATGAGTTATTCAGAGAGTATGCCCAAAGATAAAGGCGTCTGGCTGCTCAAGTAATCCCATCCATGACAAAGACTACGATGGTGATGACCTTCAAAGACATTCAAGAAGCTCCATTTTATGAGAAGGTCCTAGCAGGTATAGGAAAACCATTCTTAAAAATGATCAAGCACAGAGAAATGGCAGAGATGGGGTTAAAATCTGGAAAGACACTACAAAAAAATGGCCTTTAGCAATGATTTTTTGGGCAACGACTTTATAAGTCGTTGCTAAAAGTATATGTTTAGCAACAAAATTTGTCCTTCATTGCAGATTGTGTTAGGCTTTCACTTTTTGCAACGAAATTCTTACGTCGTTGCAAAATTTCGTTACTAATTCATTGGCGGGAATTTTTTTTGTTAGAAATTCGTTGTAAAATCTTCAGCCACTTGCTTCCCGTCATCGTGGGCAACGAAAGTTTTTTTGTTGCTAAAAATGGAGCTTTAGCAACGATTTTTCATGCAACGACTTTATAAGTCGTTGTTAAAAGTGTATGTTTAGCAACGAAACTTGTCCTTCGTTGCAGATTATGTCAGGCTTTCACTTTTTGCAACGAAATTCATAAGTAGTTGTCAAATTTGGAAACAAAATTCGTTGCAAAATTTATAACTACTAGATTTCTCCTTATCGTGGGCAACAAAAGTTTTTTGTTGCTATATTTCGTTGCCTAATATGGACCACATTCATTGGCAACAATTTTTATTTTCGTTACATATTTTATATAACTTTTTGCAACGACTATTAAAATGTTGCCTTAAATTAAGATGATAATAATAATAATAATAATAATAGTACTAATAATAATAATAATAATAACAATAACTAGTAGTAATAATAATAATAATAATAATAATAATAATAATAATAACAATAAGAGTAATAATAATAATAATAATAATAATAATAATAATAATAATAATAATAATAATAATAATAATAATAATAATAATAATAATAATAATAATAATAATAACAACAACAACAACAACAACAACAACAATAACAGTAATAATAATATTAGTACTAAATACTAATCCTTGCAAAATAACAGCAATTAGGCCCAAGTGCTTTGGGTGGTCAATAGATCAATATTTCCAAACTGGAGGTCTTGGGTTCGAATTTGTGCATCAACATATTTTTTTTGGATAAAGTTCAATATTCGCCACGTCAGCCCGTCTACATATGATATGTACGTACGTATGTGTGTGTGTGTGTGTATATATATATACATATTCTTTTCAAAATTTCTTATCAAACTAAATAAAATATTAAATAAATCTCAACATTAAACTAAATATATATAAAGTAACTATGAATATTTATATATATAAATATATATATGTAAACAAATATTCATATAAATATTTATAAATTTATCTCTACATATTCATATAAATATTTATAACAAATATTCATATCTAAATTTTATAAATTTTAGATGAAATATTTATAAATAAATATTTGTTTATAAATTTTAAAGATAAATTTATATGAATATTTGTTTATAAATATTTATATGAATATATATATATATATATATATATGATGGTAATAGAATTTATCTAATACACAAAAAATATAACATAAGAAGCAAAAATATCACAACTAGGTTTCAAACCTAAGACCTATAGGTTATTGGACCATTAAGCTACCACTGAGTCATTCTAATTTATTAGTTAACTGAATAAATCTCAACATTAAAGTAAATTTTAGATGAAATATTTATAAATTTATAAATTTTAAAGATAAATTTATATTTATATTTATATATATATATATATATATATATATATATATATATATATATATATATATATATATATATATAAGCAGGATCTTAAAGGACCTTACTAACGGACTAACAACGGACCAAAAAAAAAAAAAACATATGTGGTCACAAAAGGGTTAAAAATGACGCGGGTTACAAAAATAGGGGGAAAACAAATTTGAAGCAAATGAATCAAATAAGGTACACAAATTCACTCTCTCTCCCCACAATTCTCTCTCCACCTTCATTCTGCCGATTTAGATAAGGTCCTTCATTCTGGTTTGTTCCCTCTCTCTCTCCCCAAATTCTGCCGATTCTTTCCCCAAATTCCCCCTCTCTCAAAGCGAGTCTGAAGGCGAATCGGAATAGTAGTTTTCCCCGTTCCTCCGTGGGATCTATGGCTTTTCAAAATATTGATGTTTGTAAACAAAAACAAGAGATCAAAGAAATTAAAAATAAGAGATTCCAACGTAAGTTAAAGTGATGTTACATCTTACTTTTTTTTTTACAAATTTGCTTTATAAAAAAATTTAAAAAAAGTTACAATGCCGGTTAGTTTGGCATTGGATCATATTTTTATTTTTTTTTCAAATTTCTTTTAAAAAATAAAATCGTTTTACAAAAATTAAGATAATTTTTTTTAATTCATTTTTTTAAAAAATATTTTTTTAAAGTGGTGTTGGTTGCCTTTTTGATTTTTAGCCAAAAAAAAAATTCAAAAATTTAAGCATTCAGTAATTTTTCCCAAATTAGATGTGAGAGCCTTTACTCCGAATGGTAGTCGTTGTTTTTTTTTATTTTTTAAAAAATATTCGTTTAAAAATAAAATCTTTTTTAAAAAAATTAAAGTTTTTTTTTATTTATAAAAATTGTTCTTAAATTAAATAATTTGGTTAAAAGAAGAGTATATTCCAAAAAAAATTTGAACAAAAAAGATATAATTGAGAAAGTTAAATATAATTTAGGCAATTTTGCTTTCTCCTAATAAACTTTTCCAAGTCCAAATGACAAAAATTTGGGGACGACTTTTAGAAACCTAAAATTGAAGAGGCGGCCCACCACCACGCACCCATTTGGAGTTCGAGATGGCGGAGGTGGAGGATTAGTGTCAATAATTGCTACTGCTACCGCCCTCGTGGTGACGTCGGAGTTTGACAGTGACAACTCGGTGTATTTTCACAAGATATCGTGCAAGTTGTTGGAGAATCTGGCGAAACTGAAGCTAACGTTTCACTACAAGAAATTAGGGATGTAGTGAAAGAAATTTTGTGAAGGAATTCATTCCTTCACATGAGGAATTTTCTAGCGAAGGAACAGTGAAGGAAAAAAATTGTGTGAAAATATAGTTATTAGCGAAAGAAACATCATTCACAATTTATATTTTCTCTCGCAAAATTGAGGTGGTAGAAGGATATTTGGCGCCAATTTATGATGAAAGTTTGCAAGAAAAAAAAGCAATTAATTAAGGAATTATTACTCACTATATGTTATTTTTCAGATGTTTTTTGCGAGAGATAAAATTGATCACTATTTTGTTCTAAATATTTTTTTTAGAATTAATTGTTTTGAATATAAATTGTAATATAAATAAATTAAATTTTTTATAGTAATAAATTTACTTTTAATAACACTTCTTAAGTAACTTAAAATATTGACTATTTCTTTTAATAAAATATAAAATAAATAATTTTACACTACGTTAAACTTTAAAATTTCATACATGTATCATGACAAAAAAAATAAATTAATGACGCTCTTTTGTGGAATAAAGCACAAATGCCAAAAAAATGCTAATATGTTCTACAGAAAGAGTTAAGTTTGAGGTTGTTCTTTAATTTATAATATAATATAATTAAAAGTGTATGTAATTAATGTTTTAATAGAAATTTTATTCTTAATAATAATTTTTACAAAATTATTAATTTACAATATTAATTTTATTAATAAAAATATTAAGTCACAATAATTTAAATGTTAAAATATTGTAAATTGACAATAAACAAAATTATAATAATTATGACTCTTTTTGTCGAATAGATTACAAATGTTAAAATATTACTTTTTGGTTCTACAAAAGAGTTATATTATAATTTGTTATAATTACTTTATAATATCCTAAAATTTAAATTTTGATGTATCTTTAACTTTTAAAATAATAATTTTATATATAATATTACTCCTAAAAGAGTTGTTTTTTAAAAATGTTATCACTCTTTTTTTTTTGGAACAGAGTACTCCCTCAATTATGTGCGTGTGGTCTTGAAAGCCAAAATTCACATCTCTTCCTTGGCTAAAATTCAATATTTCAATTAGAGAGATGGGCAAGCTAGTTTTCTTCTAACAAATTTGGGTTTCTTCTCTACTAATTTGAATTTCTTCTCTCTCCTTTTTCCCAAAACTGCTCATCTTTGAACCAAAATCTGCTTTCCGATTTTTGACTAATGGATGGACTGTTTTTGCAAATTTTTTATGACTCATTTGATAAAGATTTCAATGGATGATGGATAGCTTCTAAGAAGGATAACCTCTGGACATGAGGGATCGACTAAGTTCGATATGGTCTTGGTTGAGAATGAAGGAACCCAAGAAATCGACACATGACTAAGATCCATATAGATGCACGGTGAGTTTTCTTCATTTTGTTAATTCACATCCCTTTCAGATTGAGTTTTCTATTTCGAAAATTGTTAATTCTTGTGCACATAATTCGCTAAGGTACTTCACGCTAATTTTTGATATTTTAGAGTTATCTAACATGGTGTATATAAACTGTTTGGTGAAATGCTCCAATGAAAAGATATACTATTGAGTAGTTTGTAGCTCTTTATCTTTTGATTCATCATTGCTCTTTACTCTTGGAGCCTAAGCTTTATCTACTTTAGCAGGTGATGGAGGGAAGTTGCTGATTTTTACAAACAGACATCTGATTTATATAATGAGTGTGGGAGGTCGCAACCTGCATTGGATGCTCTCGCAAAAGGTGCTCGGTAGGCGTCTGTATTACTCATTGTAGCTTTAATTTTCAATTTTTTTGATCTATATCTTCTAATTTTTGTGCAGCCTCTGAAATGAATTTTGGTATTTATAAGCATATCTAGATTCTTACATTCTAAAAGTTCTTATATATGGTGTGTGTGTGTGTGTGTGTGTTGTATACTTTCATTTCTCCATTGAGTTTCACATAGTATTGTTCTCTCTCGGTTTGATAACGCAAATTGGTTGCCTAAGTAATGATATATTCATTAAGAAATTATTGTATAAAATAATAGGTGGCATGTTCATGAAATCTAAACTTGTTCCAATGGTATCAGTTGCAGTTGTCACACTAGAGAGACGTTGTTATGTATTTTGATTTACTCTTCTCCTACAGAGACTTCACCTACATCCAGTCTCAACTAACGGGTAGTTCAGTTAGTAATTTAAGATTGGTCCCCCCTTCAAAGTACATGGAAATAAATTTACTCGTTTTGGGAGCAACCTGCAACTGATGCACCTTATAAACTTATGTGCTTTTTAGGTAGCACAAATGTTTAAGAGAAAGTGTCTTTTCCCACTATGTTGTGGAGATCCTTGAATCATGCTTTGTCAATTCTGCAGATAAAAGAGTTTCTGTATCATGTTTGAATCTACCAAATAATGTTGAACTTATAGAAAAGCCTGAGATGTTGGATATTGATTACGAACAAGAAGCTCCTAAGGATGATTCTAAATCCACCACTGTTAAAGATGCTACTGAAAATAGGTTGGAAAGTGCAACTTCATCGACCAAAATGGTGAATGCATCAAAGATCAATCCTGACCAATTGGTGGAAAAGGGGAATATCTCGCTCTTAAGTGATCATGAACAGCAGAATGACTCTGTACCAGGTAATGCAACTATGTTGCATATGAATTATATTGACATTAAGAAATTAATATTGTTCTTGATTTTTTTTATCTTCCTCTTTTTTCAAGGATTACAGTCATTTCAGCAGAGTAATTTTGGGTTTGCTGTGAAAACTTTTGCTTGTATTGTAGCACCTAAGTCAAAATTAGTGGATTCGAATGCCAGTATGTATCTAGAAGTTTCTCTGAATAAACCAGCAAGGTATTTTTGGCTACAATCTCTTACATCATTTTTTCCTTCCACAACTTCTGGTTTCATCAGTCATGATGTTTCAGATTAGACCAATCTGTAAAAGGATCTTCAAATGCTCTTGGAGAAGAGATGATTCTTGTGAGTCCTGAAAGTTATGACAGTGTTGTAGAGCTTGAGAACCTCCTTACAGAAACACCCATAAAAGTATGATTAATATTTAACTTTTAAATTCCTTTTACTCGTTTTAGTTGAGCAATATCATATGATGGATGTTGAGCGCGATGGAACATGAAGATACGGACTGGACAAGGGCTGAAGATCTGGTTAACACTAGAGGAAGAGAAGAAGTGGAATTGATAAGCTCCAGCACTAGAGGATTTGTTGTATGTAAACTCGCAATGTAGTTCACCACTTTGTTAAGCACACATTTTTGTTACTACGTGCAATCACAATTTATGTTTCTATTTCTTTTTTCCTTTTTGAATTTTGTTTTAATGCTGTGCAGGTATCTTTCGACTCTTTGATTAGATTTTTACCTTACCGCAATCTGGCAGCCAAGTATAAGTACTTAGCTTTTGAGTCTTGGTTGAGAAGGAAAGGCTTGGACCCTTCAGTATACAAGCAAAATCTGAGCATTATTGGAAGTTATGAGGCTAGAAGCAAGGATACTACTTCTAATTCTAGCCTAGACCACAAATTGACCATAAAGTTGATGGAGAAATTTCATCAAATATGAAACTTGAAGATCTTCTCACGATTTATGACCAAGAGAAACTCAACTTCTTGTCATCCTTTGTTGGACAGGTCAATCGTCCTGGACTACTTGATTTAATTTCCAAATCACAAAGATTTTTTCCAAACAAAAAAATTAATAATTCTTACTTTTGTAGAAATTCAAAGTTAATGTGATATTGGCTGACAGAAAGTCTAGAAGGATAATATTTTCTATGAAGCCGAAGGTGAAGGAAGAATTAGTTGAAGAAAGAGAAAACTCATGGTGAGAAACTTTATCCAATTTAAACTAATGGTGCAGGTTTTTTGTACTTTTTGACAGTTGCTAAATAAGAAATTAAATAATGATTTTTTTAAATAGAGCACTTCTATCTTTTGAATGGCATCATACTTTCCGTTCACAGTTGATGAAACATGGTGTAAACTCTTGTTCAGTTTTTGCCACAGGGACTCATCTGGAGTATCCTGAAAGAAGATTTCACCATATGAAAGTTTTAAACAAAAAACTGTGGAAATTTTTCCAAGAGAAGGTAATAAACATATGTATAAAATAAGAAAATAAAAACCATTGCGCAGAAGATATATATGTTGACTGCTTTAGTTTGACCACGCCTGTGTGCTCTATCTTCAGCCTTCAACAGTAAAATAAGGCAAAATACTCAACCAATAACAGAATTATAATTATAACTTACTATGTGATTTTATGTAAAGATATATATATATATATATGTTACCATACAGTACATAAAACCTTAAACTGAATCAACAACAAGAGCTACAATTATAATGAATATAAGGGTATAAGTGATGGATTGTACTGAAGCATTTACACGCTGTCTGTTTTTATGATTTGTAGTATATTGTGATGGGAGGAAGAGATTTGTTCCATTTGTTACCGGATGCATTCAAAGGTATTAAGCAAAGGTATTGGCTCCAGTTTTAGAGAGCTTCTTGGGGGCAAATGATGGAGAGAGATTTTAGATAGTTCATTTTCTTTCAGAATTAGTTAAATTGAACAGGTACTTCCTTCTTCTTCTTTTTCTTGATTCCATTTAGGCCTATATTTTATAAATGTTCAATAACAGCTTACAACAAGATCAATAATTTTTCTATGTTGGAACTTCTACGGAAGAAAATTTAATGAGCAAGTCCTCCATATCATAAAGGATGAAGGTACTTTTAGTACAATTCACACCTTCCTCATATATCTGTAAATAGCTCTGCGACCAATGCCCTGTTGTGGCTGGTCTTCTTCTCCAACTAGACATTCTGGTTTGAATCTCTCTCAATCTCTCTCAAAATTAATCTTTAAGCATAAGTTAATCATGACTATCCTAACTCTTAGGTGGAGCCAAGGAAGAAAAGTATATATCGAGAAGAGGCAATAGGCACTCTTATTTCATGTCTTAGAAATTAGACTTCCTCGCTGCTCTAATAGCATTCTTTGAGACTATTTTGGCCCTCCAAGGAGGTTCTCTTATTCAGTGGAAGCCCTGGCAGAAAGCTTTTCTTCTCAAATCATGCAAGACTTGACAAAAGTTATAAATCTCGATAACGAAAGGAGCAAAGATAATGAGTAACATCCGAGGAGAGTGAAGAAACTATGGTTAGCTCCAATGATTTCCTCATTTGGCATTTATTGGTATTATATTCTTTAAAAGTTCACTTTTAATATCGCTTGCATCCAATCTACAGGAAGAGGAGAAGGCCGCTAAGGAATGGGAGAGAAAAATGGCTTTTATTCTGGTCAGCCACGAGTTCGGCCTACTATTTGAGGCTTTAGCAGAAGGCTTAAAGAGTAAATATGCAGATTTTGCTCAAGGACTTTTGCGAAGAGAAGCTTGAAAGAGATCCTACCCTCACCGAAGAGAAGTCAGTAGAGTTGAGACATGTTCTTGCTGTATTGGATGATCTTTCTTCTGAAGAACTGGGTACAAAGATAAAAGAATATGGCATTACTGCTCCAGATACAAAGAACCCCCTCTCTGACCTTAATTGGTCTCTCTGGATACAAAGATCTTTCAGCTTGATGTTTCAGACCTCAATTGGTCCGTCTGGTCCAAGTCCTGGGTAGGAACATCATTGTGATTTTCAAGTATATATATTAAACTTAATTGTTTGGTTAACTTATGTTATCTAACTGTATTAAATTAGTTACTACTTTATGGAGTTTAGTTTTTTATCAAGTCTATTTTGTTCTAATGGGCATTTTAATTGTCTTAATATCTTCAATAACTGGCCAGGTATATGCGACCTGAAACTGCACAAGGTATTTTTGTGAACTTCAAGGACTTGTACTATTACAATGGGAGCAAGCTCCCTCTTGCTGCTGCTCAGATTGGTCAGGCTTTTAGGAATGAGGTACCAAATACTCCCCTAATAGATTGTTGTGTGATTGCTTACATGGTCATGTGGCTATAGATGTTAGTGGCATTCATTATTTATTTGGAATTTTATTTGTTAACTAACTTGCTTAATTTTGGTTATTATTGAGGTGAGTGGATCAATTGCCTCTATGCTCTTATTACATACAAAAGATCGGTTGCCTTACAATACTGGGTATCAAATTTCCGTGTTACATTTACGGAAGACAAGGGACGAAATTATAAAGTGTACTCTCTATATATGTAGATATATACTTTGATTGAAGAACTGTGGTAGCTTTAGATGGTTAATTGTAAAGATAATGAATGATCATGTAGTGGATGATTTTATTAAGTTAATAATATTTTAGTTTTTTGTATTTTTGCCATTATTTGCTATGGGGATCTTGAGCGAGCCTGTGTATTACAAAAAGAATGTCAAATTTTGATTTGGCAACAATATAATTCGTTACCAAAGCATTGAACAAGTTTTAATATAGCAACAATTTTTTATACATTTAGCAACAAATTTTCGTTGCTAATGGCATTAAATACTTTATATTTGGCAACGAAAAATTAACATAATAACAATGGAGAGGATATTGTTGCTAATAATAAAATAAAAGGCAACATGTTTTATCGTTGCAAATCATATCAACTTTAGTTGCACATATAAAGAAATGGCAACATATAATGTCATTGCTAATTGACGACTTTTGTTGCTATTGAAAAATAATAAAAGAACAAACATTTCGTCATTCTTCGATTCAAAGATAATGTCGTTACAAATAATATAATCAAGAATCGAAAATCGTTGTGCAAAAAACTTTACATTCTACAACGAAAGCAAGTTTAGGCAACAATTTTCATAATTTACTGTAAGGAAAAATGTCGTTGCAAAATGGTGTCAATTGCAACAAAAATGCATGGTCGTTGAAAAAAAAAAGAGTTCATTTCATTACTAATTAGCAGGCTTTTGCAACGAAATGAGCTTTTTAGCAACAAAATTTTAATTATTCTACAACAATATAATTCGTTGCTAAAGGATCGATGTCTTTGTACAAAAGCCAAATTTTGTTGCAAAATGTATTACTTTTGTCAACGAAAAAATACGTTAAATTCATGGAATAATTAGCTAACGCTCATCACAAGCAATGAAAGACGAATGATAAAGAAAGTCGTTGCCAAAACCCTTTTGCAACGAAATTTGGCACCTTTAGCAACGAAAATCGGTTGTTGCTGAAGCCCTATTTTTTTGTAGTGAGATTCAAGACCTCGCCGCTTTAAAAGCCGTAGCTGAGCATATCCAAATTGGAAGTTATGGGAACAACCCCCGAAGGGTTAATAAGAAGAAAGAAGAGGATATCTCCTTGATACTGCAAGGACAGTCTCAAAAAGGCAATCAAAACTTGCCTATGCAAAGGAGAAACTATTTCCCTTTTCAAGCACAATCTTCAAATCCTCCCTTGATAAAGAGTGGAGAAGTTAGACGTTCAAGAGTGTTCACACCCTTAGGGGACTCATTGGAAAATATTTTCAAACTTCTGACAGCTCAGAAGAAAATCACTCATCTCCTTCCACCAGCCAATCCAAGTGGAAAGGGCTTCAATACAAGCAAAAAGTGTGCTTACCATTCTAGAGCTCCAGGCCAGGACACCCAAGATTGTTGGGCCCTCAAGCATAAGATCCAGGACTTAATAGACAGTGGTGAGATAATGGTGACAAAACCCAAACAACCACATATTCAAGATAACACTCCCCCTCAACACAAGGAAAAGGATGTTAACATGATCAACAGAGGCAGTGGAGAGAGTTCGAAGTACCTCAAATACGTGGGTGGTTCTCCCCAAACTAGCAAAGTTAATTCTGATAAATGGGATTATTCAGAGTTCCCGCTCATGATAGAACGAGAGTTAAAATCTATCGATGAATAGGTCAATCAACTGGCAGAACTGGTGATACATCAGCATCAAGTTACACGACAGTTGTTCAGTCAGGAGCATGCAAGTCTCCTATCCCTTATCACAAAAAATCAAACACAAACCCAAGAGAATGAAACCTTGGAGGAAAATTTGCAAGAAAAGTAAGAGACCAAGTCTGTCGAAACTTTGCCAACAAAAGGGAGTTCACTCATTTGGGCCAACCGATGAAAGAAATATTGTAGATGCTAATCAATGAGAGAAAAATCACATCACTGCTACCCCCAGTCAATCCACGTTCAAAGAGATTTGATGCTACCGGGGTCTGTCGATACCACTCCAATACTCGTGGTCACAACACTAAAAGATGTTGGGCACTTCGTCATCTTATCCAAAATATAATTGACGGCGGTGAGCTGTAAATGGAAGATGATGACACCGTATTGTCTGAGAATGGGAAAACATTTCCTCCAAGAACATAATGATGGAGGGAAGTCATAGCAGTCATATCCTCTAAAAGAGACCTGGCTGCAACACCCTTTACAATTTAAACAATCAAGCTCAAAGGAAATGAAAACCCTTTGAAGGTGGCTGCACTAGAACCACTGGTCTTGCCATTCAAGTCGTAATATTCTATCACTAGCCTAAAGAAAGTCTCGTGGAACTACAGGGAGGTTGAAGGATCAACATCAAACAAAACTGCTGTGGTGTAAGACCCCGAATTTTATGAAATGAAAGTATTCAATTTTCTTATAATTATTATTCTATTTAGTAAGTGGTTAAATTGATAAAAGGTTAAAATTAAGGGTGATATGTGAAGTTTTTTACAAAGTAAGCAAGTTGTCATAAAATATTCATTGTGTCGAAGAATATTCGTTTTATCAGGTAATATTCGTACGATGACACAATCATTGGTGGACCCCATAATGGAATTATTATCAGAGTTAGAAAATGACAGAAATATCTTTCTATAAAAATAACGGTGAAAGTTTTACCATTAAACTGTTAAAATACTCGGCGGTAAAAGTACAATATTAAGCGTGGTTGCATAGTAGCACACGGTATTGATTATTGATGCTTACGTGAAAAATCACTTAGTTATACTTAATTATTGCTACAGTAATTGCTGCATAATATCTCTCATATTATTGATTCAATTATTGTCATAGTATCATTCGCATAATATTTTATATTATTAAATCAATAATTGAGACGACAAAGTTATTCATATTATAATTTGCATTATTAACTATGACTAGAAAGTTCTGTCAAGGAAAGGGGTTTGGTCACCTAATTGCGCGCCAATAGGGAGAAATCCTTGTCGGAAAGCCCCCTCTTTCCTGAGAATGATCTGGTTGTTAAATATTGTGAGTTATAATATTAATGATGAATAAGTTCGTGTTGATTAAAGATGAAATTGTTGATAAAAAATAGGGAATTGTTTAATCCACATCACTTTTTGTTATTTTTCACAACCCAAATGTCGATGTAGACGTATAGCAACGGTGAACACCGTCGCTATAGAATCTATAGCGACACTTTTGTTGTGGAAATAACATTTTTTATTATGGATTTAACAATTCCCTAAAAAATATTTCTATTGTGTTGGGATTATTAGTGTTAGTGGAAAACGCTATTAATTTCGATAATAATTGATTTTTGGATGTTAAATTGACCAAACGGGCAATTAATCGGATAAATGAGCAAGTAATTGCTATTAGTTCACATGCAAATTATTGTTGGTTCACATGCATGGAACTATTGATTCATATGCATGTACTATTAAGGGAGGTGGTCCAAGATTGATAAAACTTCAAGGACTAAATTAAAAATAGAGGTAAAGATGAAGGTACTATACTTTAATAATTTGAGCCCCTAATCGTGCAATTATCGAAACTATGTTTTCCTATAAATAGAAGCTCATTCTTCTTCAATTCTCACCAATTCACTAAGACTCAAAAGAGTAATTATAGAGAGAGAAGCTATAGAGAGAAAGAAGAAGAGTATTCTGCTACTTCACTATTATTAAAGATCCAAATTTTCTACTAAGGTAAGGGGTATTATTTATTTCATATTCGCTTACAATATTATTTTTCGTATTCGTAAGGAATTTTATTTTCGTTCAATATTCGTAAAAAATAATATTTTCTTCCATACTCTGTAGTATGTAAGTAATATTATTTCGTTTCGTATTCCTAATTCTACACTCATTTTGTTAAAGTATTGCTTCTATACTCCGTGAAATTAGTAGAATATCCTTGAAATTTGCGCTTCATCTAGTATCGTTTCACAAGGATATTATTATGAACATTCTTGTTAAATTTTAAGTTTTTCATACTTGAGTACTATTCATGGGTACTATTCATTTATACGACACTATTCATACGTACGGTACTATTCACAGAGTATTATTTATGGGTATTATTCATAAATATGGTACTATTCATAAATATGGTAATATTCACGGGGTACTATTCACAAAGTACTAGTCACAAAGTACTATTCCCGAAGTACTAGTCACGGTACTATTCACTCAGGTACTATTCACCCGGGGTACTATTCATGATAAAAATTGATTTCTTTTGGTCCAAATTATTTTTGATACAATATTATTCTTGAATTTTACTCCTCAAAGTAGTATCATGTTGAAAATTTGGATATTATTGAATCCTGGATAAATTAAATTATAAATATTTAAAATTTATCCTTGCTTTCATTTAATTGAATTCTTATATCATTGCCATCATCCTCATGCTTATATTCTGATGAAAGTCATCTTTGGCCGTAGTGCATAGATGGACTGTTGATTGGTATGATTATGACCAGGGATTATTCGGTATAATCATGACCCGCAATGTTACAAATGATGTGGTAAAATTCATCAATGGCCCATAGTGCATTGATGGACAAATGTTGGTATGATCATAACCATTCCTTCTCTTCGGCCAAGGGTGCAAAGATGAATTTTTGTTTGGCATGATCATGACCATTGGTGAAAACACGAATATCCTTGGCCCATAGTGCATGGATAATTCGTGGTTGTGATACTAATGAATATCCTTGGCCCGTAGTGCATGAATAATTCAGTGATGTGGATTATTTATTAAGCTGAGTCTCAGCGATAAAATTGATGATAAACTTTTAAATCATAGAAGATAGTAGATATCATGATCTACTTGACTCTTCTAATGGATTGCTTATTCCGCTACAGCTGTTGACCTAAAACTTGTTGTCTATTATATTTTATCAGTTGTTATACTGTTGAAGGCTAACGATAATTTATTCTGCATTATCTTAGTCATAATATTTCTTACTGGGCTAGTTGAGCTCACCCTTTTTCTTTTATTGTTCTCTTCAGGAAATGAGATTATAGCTGGGACTAGTCAGGGAATGGATTGATGGTCTAGATGGTTGCTTTAGTAGTCCTCACTATTATGTGAAATAGTGTGATAATAATTTTAATGAGATTAAATTTGAGTTTTGATATTGTCTAGAAGACAATATTCGTGTTAAAACTCTCAGCTATGTGTTGTCATAGTTTTCACGACAGTTGTATAATTAAGTTTGTAGTTATATTCTGTACCATGTATTTGGCGACTCAAAATGGGTGATGTATAACTATTTTGGGGGCGTCACATTCGGTATAAGAGCTTAAGGATATAATCACTGGCTGAAATGTGAGACTAGAACTAGGAGGGGAGAGACGGGTAATTCCTTCGCTACTATGACCTACCTTATTTTATTTGTTATTTAATTTGTCGGTCAGAGTATAGGGATAATATGTGGCATGTCAATTAACCCTTGTTTTGTGACAGTAAAATGGCATCTGAAAATGTTGAGATAAGCAATGGAGCACATGAGACCGTTGAGTCACCGCTGATCAATAACCAAGATAATGTGCAATAGAAAGGCAATAATCCTCGTGTAAGCAACAACACTGACTAAATGATGAACGATGGTATGTTTAAGAGTTTTCTAGAATTTATGCAAAACCAAACGAGAGAGACTCATGTTCAAAATGCAGGTGGAAACATTGGCAACTCACGGCTGGTCACCGCTAAGCAGTTCAAGGAGTTGGGACCACCAGAGTTTTTGGGAAAGCCAGAACCACTTAAGGCAGAGACGTGGATAAAGTAGATCACCAAGATATTTGATGTCTTGGAATGCTCAGAGGAGCAAAAGGTTCCCTTTTCCACCTCTATGTTGTGAGAAGAGGCAGATCACTAGTAGGAATTTGTAAAACGTACTCATCTTTCTGCACTAAAGATGTCTTGGGAGAAGTTCCAAGAATTGTTTAACGACAAGTACTTTTCTGAAAGTCTTCGTCACATGAAGGAGGTAGAATTCATCAAGCTAGAGCAAAACAATATGATCGTATCGCAATATGAGGCTAAATTTGCGGAGTTAGTCTGGTTTGCATCCCATTTAGTAGATAATGAGGAACATATGACAAGAATGTTTCTGCGAGGTTTGAAACCTGAAATACGTCAATACGTAATTTCTCATAAACTTTGTTTATATTCAGATGTTGTGAATAGGGATCAGTTATTAGAACGTGATTATGAGTCAGCTCAACTAAAAGGCAACGACCAATAACACGATAATAATTGTACCGGTGGCAATGGCTATCGGAACAACGATAACCATCGTGGAGGAAATTATCATGCCAGAAATGGTAACCACTTCGGTGGAAATCATGGCCAAGAAAATAGGAAAGATGAACTAAGTAAAAACAACTTCAAGAAGAGAAGGTTCAATAATGATGGAAAGACAGCAACACCAGCACCCATTTCAAAGGAAGAAGAACAACCACCGGTCGTATGTTTCAAATGCGGATAGGAGGGACACATCCGTCCAAACTGTACGCAGCAACCCAAAGCGTGTTTCAATTATGGAAGAGAAGGTCATTTAGCTCGATTTTGTCGTGTAGTGAAGTCAAGTACGGCTGGGATGGTGACACAAAAGGATGTCGCAGACAAGTCAAAGCCGGTAGTTTAAGTGAGAGAATTTATCTAGGAACCCGAATGAAGTTATTACGGGTAAGTTAATCATAAACTCTTGCAAAGTTTATACCTTATTCGATACTGGTTCTACCCACTCTTTTATTTCACCTAGTTATGTTCAATGTTTGAACTTGACTCTTGAGAAATTAGACTTTGATGTATCTATTGAAACTCCATTAGGAAAAACCTTCGTTACATCCACTGTTTATAAATCTTGTTTGATTCAAATCGATACCCTCGCGTTACCTGTCGATCTTTTCTCTTTGAAAATACTTACCTTTGATGTGATTTTAGGAATCGACTGGTTAACTACTCACCATGCTAAAATTGATTGTTTTCGTAAGTTTTTAGTTTTCATATTCCTAACCAACCTGTTATGTGAATTCAAGCAACCAACCCACTAAAATCAATCACTGTCATATTAAGCCATAAGTTAAGAGCCCCGAGCCTTTCGCTGGTGACTTCCAAGTCTTGGAATGCACCAAAGCTAGACTTTCTGTAGGGGACGCCATGAACAATGGTGGCAAGTTGATAGGTATCAATGTGATGTGCTATCCAAGTCTTGGATGAGAGTCACAATTTTAAATGATATTTCTATCGTTAATAAATTTCCTGACGTAGACCCCAAAGAACTTCCTGGCCTACCCCAAGTATGAAATCAAATTTTGTATGGACCCCGGTACAAAACTCGATACAAAACCCTTAAATACTTTTTCACCCAAAACAAACGTAACATGCGCCAAAGACTTTGGCTCGAGCTGTTGAGATATTACGACCATACCATTCAATACCAACCTCAAAAAGCGAACGTGGTAGCTGACGCATTACCTAGAAGATCGTATGTGGTTATGAGTGCGACGTTGTTAACACAAAGACCATTTTTTTACGATTTACAAAAGATGGAGATAGAGTTAAAGACTCCAAGAACCTATGTAAAGATAGCAAATATATGATTAGAACTAACTTTAATTGATAAAGTTAAAGACGCTTAATCTATAGACCCGGAGCTAATGAATATGATGAAGAAGGTGTAAGAAGGCATTATTTAGAAGCAAGAATCGATGAAGAGAGGAAATCTCAACCCTTAATTTAATTGGACCATTTGAAATCCTCGATCAAGTAGGAATTGCGGCCTATAGACTCGATTTACCGCTAAGTATGTCGCGTGTTCATAATATTTTTCACGTATCGATGTTACGTAAATATTATAGACACTCAAAATTTTGCATTCCTGTTACTAACATTGCACGAGGGCAAAATCGTCTTTTAGAGATAACCCTGGAGGACAAAATAGATCCAATTTCGGAGACAACCCCAGAATCATCAGTCTTACCATCTTGGAGACAACCCCGAGATACCCAATTCTAATCCTGAAGACAACCCCAGGAATTTCAGTTGTAACCTCGGAGACAACCCCGAGGGGTGCAATTCCAGTTCCCGAGATAACCCTAGAATCATCAGTTTTCCATCTCGAAGACAACCCCGAGATAATCAAGTCCCAGAGACAACCCTGGGAGTTTCAGTTCCAACCTCAAAAATAACACCTAGGAGTGCAATTGCAGTTCCGGAGATAACCTCGGAAAAGCTCATCTCAACCTTTGCAGTCAGCTTCAACCTCGGAGATAACCCCGAGGCACTCAGTTCCAACCCTGGAGACAACCCCGGGAGGTCAGTCATACCTTAGAGACAACCCTGAGGACCTTCAAGACTCACAAAGACTCAATCTCGAGAGATAACCTCGAAAGCAACGCATCGCTACATCGCCCTAAGACGGAGATAACCCCGGTAAGGGGTAAAATCATCATTTTTCCACCTCGATCCCACATTGTGTCATCTCAACAATATTTCAACATACATTCTACACAGCAATGTCCTACAAGAACCAGAGCTCCAATCCCGAGTGACTATTACACAAGACAGCACACCGGATATAATTTGAAGCCTGAAGACCTGGGCATGGCACCACCTTCCTGACTTTGTACAACCTCTAATCCCATGTCATTTGGGTAACTCTCAACAACTACATTCCAAAAAGGTCTTATATGCCTTAATCGGTTTCCCGGATTGAAGTTCTAAAAGTTTGAATGGACATCACGTTGCATGCGTGCACGTACTTTGAGATGTCGAGACCCGTGGAGCCCGGGGCACCCCGAGTAGCCGCAGAAGCATTTGCGGTTATCGCAGGTAGACCTGCGGCTCCCCCCCTATAATTAGAGGGCTTGGGGTGGCCATTTTGTGTAGAGAAAAGGCGAGGAAGCCCTATCCAATTTGCTCTATACACACTATAAACTGAGTGCTTTCTCATTTCAAACACTTGTGAGCTTATATTTTGCTATATTTTCCTGGTGGGAACCGAGTGTACATCTATTTAAAGCTATTGAAGTCTTCTATGGCATTCCACTGTAAGCCTTCTTACATTTCTTAAAGCCTTTCTCCACATTATGCACACATCGGTATTAACGTTGAGAGTCGTGTTCTGTACGTATGCCCGGACTTCAGTCCATGGATTTTATTTCTTTTGTATATATATATATATACTTATATATATATATATATATATTTGTACTAACATTATCGAGTTATACCTCGATTGAGCACAGACTCACGTCCGAGGCGTTTTTATTATATATATATATATATATATATATATATATATACTATTAATAGAACTACATTCAATGAGGCCTGGATTTACATCTAGGCGTTCTTCGCTTTTATATATATAAATACTTATATATGAGTAAGGATCAAGAACATTCCCTTATCTAGCATTCCTCCTTAAATAGCACTCCTTTATTAAAACTACGTCGTTTTGGAGGTTCTTTTAAAAAACAAGTGGGAATGACGTCGTTTTAATAAAGTAGTGCTATTTAAGGAGGAATGCTAGATAAGGGGAATGCTCTTGATCCTTGTTACTTATATATATATATATATATTATCATCAAACTTTGTTTGATTGAGCCTGGATTTATATCTGGTGCGTTTACCACTTATATATATATATAAATATATATATATATATATATATTTCTGTCAGGCCTAGAGTTTACTTCGTGGTCATTTACTGCTTTATTTATATTTCTGTCAGGCCTGGAGTTTACTTCGTGGCCATCTACTACTTTCTTTACATTCTGTCTCGCTTGGAGTTTACTTCGTGGTGGTTGATCGTTCCTATATATATATTTACGGCTTTTATATATTTACATTTCCAATCCCCCATGAAGTTGCTTCATGGTGGTCGATCGTTTGTATATATATATATATATATATATATATATATATTTATAGCTTATATATATATAACTGCTTACATCTTTCATATAAATTGCAATATCATGTGAGCCTAGGAATCATATGATCACAGATTTAGTCTCATGAATCTAGATTCGGTTCCCGTGATGGACATTTTGGTACATGTAATCAAACTTGTACATTATTCATGGTGTTTGAATTCCTTTAGATGGCTCTTATGCCCACAAGGAGTTCAACATTGGTATATACCTTATTTTCTCGAAGATGCCTCGCATCTCGAAAATAAAAGCAATCAAGCCGAATATATAATAAAACGGAAGTATCAAAGGCCTCAATTATTATTGAGCATAATGATAAGTAGGTTTTATACCTACTTATCCGGTATCTGTTACTTGAGTTAGTTGCTTAAACTCATGTTGCTTAAACTCATGTTGCTTAGTTACTTTTCATACATTTTGTGTTCATTTTGTAGATTATATGTTTCGGAGCTGTGTGAGCGACTATTGGTAAGGAAAACACAAGGAAAAGAAGTTCGAACATCGTTTGGGCTTTCATGTTCTTAGTTTGGAACTTGGATTCTGTTGTAGAGCTTTTTCTTAGCTTTCCAGAACATCTTGAACCATTCCAATTGGAGTTCGGATGCAAGAGTTATGACATTTGTACCAACGGACGTTGAATTTCACTGTTTTGGATGGCCATTTGCATAGCAGTCACTTCCAACACAATTTTTACCTTCACCCATCCATTATTTCTCAACTCTCTAAAATTTAAAGTTGTAGAGCTTGTCGAGGGCTTCGATTTTATAGGTGGCAGACCTCGTAACTCCTCCCTAATCACAAGTTATGTCCATTCTACCAGAGGACACTGCAGCAAAAAAAGGTACCCCGTCGGGGCGGGCTTTTTATGAAGGAAACCCCAGCCGCGGTGGGGGTACAAGCTAAAAAATAGTAGGTATGCCGGTAGGGTATGGCCTAGCGATGTAAAAAGCCCGGTGGGTGGGGGTGCACGCGTAGAAAAGGGCAATTTTTGTTTAATTTGAGTCCAAGAATGATTGGTTCAAGCTGTTTGATTCAAGGACTTCTAAGAGGACTTAAAGACATATAAAGAGGCATATAAAAGGAGGAGAATTTCAAGGATTAAAGGAGAGGATAATTCCATTAGATTAGATTAGAGTAGATTAGGACCAAAACCCTAGTTATTATGAGATTTAAAAATTGAAGCAACTTGGTGACAATTGAAGATTCAAAGTAGGAGCAAGAAGGTAGCATCAAATTTGCAGACAACAGATTCTATCTTTTACTCTACTTTTATTTTTGTCTTTCAATGTTATTTCAATTGTGGATTCTTAATTTTAATTCATTAATCATGAACTAAATCTTTTGTTTAAGATTACAATGGAGCTTATGGCATAGTTTATTTTTAGTATGCTTCTTTATTAATTATTGCGATTATTCTAGGATTGTCTATTATGGTTTGTGATGAATTGCTTAATTTCCTAGCTAACAATTACCGTGATAATCTATATGAAATCGAGAGATGAATTATAGATTTAGATCTGATCATAATAACATGTGATTGTGTTTTCTGCATGGCATTGGAATACATAATTTATGTATAGGATAGAGATATACCTATACATCGCATGTAATCTGATAAAGAACTTGTGCTTTAAATCCTCTTTAATTGTAATTCACATAGAGATATAGTGAATTAGTTAATTAGGGTGTTCTTCTTAATTCTATTATCTCTGGATTTAAGTTGATTTGAGTATGATGCATTGAGAGATGGCCATATTTACTTATGTGTTCTTGACAATTTAGAATAGTGAGCATAATTGATAAGAAGTGCATTAATTTAAATGAAGCAATAAGTGAAGTTGTGATCTTAAATCTCCATAATCTGATTTTTAATTAATGGTAATTAGAATTAGTTTAATTAAATAATTTACTTTATAATCTTAAATTGATTGTTTAAATAAAATTATTTTGGTTAAGAGTTAGTATTTGGTAATTTGTATTAATAATTCCTCGTGGGATCGATACTCCACTTTCACTGTATTACTTGTTGACCACGTATACTTGCGTGTTGTGCGTAAATAGATTTTACCCAACAAGTTTTTGGCACCGTTGCCGGGGAATTAGTTAAATATATCTTTGCCAATATTAGCTTCAATCAAATTAGGCTTAATTTTAAAAAAAATTCTTTCATTTTTTTTATTTTATTATCTTTTTATTTTTCTCTCGTTTCAGGTACCATGGCTAGATGCAATTATCAAAAGCCATATTCGAGTATGACTCAACCAAGGGACACAAAGATTGGTGAACTTAATGTATTTTCTGCATTATCAGCACAACTTGAGACACTTTCAAGGAGGTTGGACGTTGTTGTAGCCCAATGTAATCGAAGGATAACAGTTACTTGCAATTATTGTGCTGGTAATCACCCGAGTAATCAATGCACCGTTAGTTTTTGGCCAGAACTACATGGTGGTGACTACCTCAACGATTATGCATATGCCAATTATAATCATGTTTGGGGGTATCGCCCGAATTCTTCATGGAGCTACAATTTTGAAGACCAATATTATGCTCCAAATTCAACATACGTACCAGAATTCTTATGTCAACCTCCATTTCCGCAAGAAGAAAAGTCAAAGTTGGAGGAATTACTGTCAAAGCTCCTAGCAAACCAAGAGGAAAGGATGATGAGTCAAGAAATATCGAGCCATAATTTTCAGAACCAAATGGAACAACTCATCATTACTTCAACCCATGGTCCTCAATACATAAATTCTAAAACTGAGACAGAAAATTCAAGGTTGGAGGAATTGTTTTCCAAGTTCGTAGCATCAAATGAGGAGAGGAGGATTAAACAAGAGCGGTCAATTCAAAATTTGCAGAACCAGATGGATCAAATGTTTAAAGCCTTGAACAACTGTCATAAAAACAATTGGTGTTATGACGAGGATTCCGAGTATGATGAATTGCCCGAACCAAATCTACTATTGGATGAGCCACGAGATGTTGAAAAAGAGGAGACGAGTGGGGATAATGAAAACAAGGTTGGTGAAGAACTAACTGTGAGTACCAATGAGAATTGGCCGATGTTATTAGTGCCCCAAGTGCCTTCTCCGCCAAAGATCAAGGGTCCAGTTACATTTGCAAAACCGTGCGCGCTTGGTAGTCATGTCGTCGGCAAGGCTCTTTATAATATGAGAGCTAGTACAAATGAGAAGCCATGGTGAGATGAGGAGGAGAAGATAGAATAAGATCCCGTTGTGCTTCCCAAGCCTCAAAGACCAAATCGAATCATAGGCTCAATGGACGGAAAAGCACCTAGTTATTTAACATTCTCAATTGGGCACTTATTTAAACAAAGCATGCTAGGTGACTTTAATTCGAAAGCCATCACAAAAGGGAACCTACCAAAAGTTACATTATTTTCGATGGATGGAGGGTTCCTCAATTTTCGAAGGGGAATTGGATAACATTAACCACAAAAAGTCAGGTTGAAAGATTGTAAATCAAGCGCTAACTGGGAGGCAACCCAGGAATTTTATATTTATATGCTTTACTAGTTTATTTAGTAGATAGGAATTATTTTTCTTATTAAGATTCTCTTCTAATCTAAAGTGTTATTCTAATCCATGTTTTCCTTCTTCATTGCAGGTATTGGATGTTCAATGGATAGGCAAAAGATTATTGAAAGGGAAGCCACTAGCCTAAGCCAATGACACAGTATCCTCCTTCAAATTTCGACGTGGAGGAGTTTTCAGTCTTTGTTCCATGCCACCATCACCTCACGTTTAGCTGATTACAGGGAAGTTCTCTTATACTTAATGCTTTATTTTACAATGAGGACATTATAATTGTTAAGTTTAAAGGAGTTAGTTAGTTTAGTTTTTCATGTTTATGTAGTTGTTTTAGTTTTGCATAAGTTGTCATGTTTGTTTAGTTTAGGTTTATTATATGTTTGCATTCATGTAGTGTAAGTGCATAATAGTTTACATAGTAGAGCATTTGTAAATAGTTTTTATTTATGTCTAAAAAAAATTCAAAAATATTTATATATTAGTTAGTTACTATGTTCATCTTCATGTTTCCAGCTGTTAGATATTTACAGTCTATTTTGGCCAATGATGAGACTGGGATTGAGTAGACTAGTGTAGTACTGATTATTAGAACTTTGACGTGATTTTTTGTTATGAATTGGATCTTTTCCTGTTTGAAACTGGTATAATAAGGTTAGCATAGTAACAACAGCTATGTGGATTGATTTAGTTTAAATTGATACATAAAGGACCTCTAAAGGATAATGGTAGTTTAAATTAAGGAATGACAATGATAGGCAGTGAAGGCAGAAATTAGGCAAGAACCTAAGTTTTGGGGAAAATTTGGGGTATATAAGCTTTATCTAAAAAAATGATGAAAAAAATATTGTGGCTAGTCTTGTTTCAGGGCCTTTGTTACTTGAGCAAGTACGCCCGAGGGAGTGTCTTTACACCTAGCGCCCTAAGGTCTTTATGGTCTAGGAGTCGTTGGTCGAAAGCTCGCTAAGGGGTAGCATTGTTAGCCTAATGGAATGAGACATTGCACAGTCATGGGAAATATCTAAAAAAAAACAATAAAATGGGAAAAGAGCAAAAAGCCCCCGTAAATGAAAAAAGAATAAGAAGAGAGAAAGCATAAGTACCTTATTTGGACCCTTGATGTTGGTAATTGTTTGATTTTAGTTGAATCTCGTCTGTTTTTGAAATTCTTGAGTTTACACTGTATGATGCCTTCAAAGTGATTTGTTATGTATTAAATTTGAATTTGTGTAGGTTAGCATGGGTGTTGAGCACACACACACTATACTAGTAATAACAGTTTAAGATATGATGATTGATAAGAATTATTGATTGGTTTTGATATGATGTATTGTCATGTTTGATTGATTTCTCTAAGGCCGATTGAATAGACTTGTGTTTATAAATACTGCTGGATTCGTAGGCATATAGATTAGTTGCATTGCATTGCATTTTTATTGTGTTGCTTGGGGACAAAAAACGATTTAAGTTTGGGGGTATTTGATAAGTAAGTTTTATACCTACTTATCCGGTATCTGTTACTTGAATTAGTTGCTTAAACTCATGTTTCTTAGTTACTTTTCATGGATTTTTGTGCTCATTTTGTAGATTATATGTTTGGGAGCTGTGTGAGCGACTATTAGTAAAGAAAACGCAAGGAAAAGTAATCCGGACATCATTTGGGATTTCATGTTCTTGGATTGGAACTTGGATTATGTTGTAGAGCTTCTTTTTAGCTTTTTGGAACATCTTGAATCATTCCAATTGGCGTTCGGATGCTAGAGTTATGACATTTGTACCAACGGACGTTGAATTTCACTATTTTGGATGGCCATTTGCATAACAGTCACTTCCACCCAATTTTGACCTTCATTCGTCCATTATTTCTCAACTCTCAAAGAATGAAAGTTGTAGAGCTCATCGAGAGCTTAGATTTGATAGGTGGCAGGCCTCTTGAAACATCTTGAATCATTCCAATCGGAGTTCGGATGCTAGAGTTATGACATTTGTACCAACGGACGTTGAATTTCACTATTTTGGATGGCCATTTGCATAACAGTCACTTTCAACCCAATTTTGACCTTCATCCGTCCATTATTTCTCAACTCTTAAAGAATGAAAGTTGTAGAGCTCGTCGAGAGCTTAGATTTGATAGGTGGTAGGCCTCGTAACGCCTCCCAAATCAAAAGTAATGGCCGTTCTACCAGAGGATAGTGTAGCAGAAGCAGGACCCCCACTAGGGTGGGATTTTTGTGAAGGAAACCCCCGCCGGGGTGGGGGTACAAGCTGAAAAATAGTAGGTATGCCAGCCGGGGCGGGGGTACGCGTAGAAAAAGCAAATTTTGTCAGAATTTAAATCCAAGAAGGATTAGTTCGAGCTGTTTGATTCAACGACTTCTAAGAGGACTTAAAGACATATAAAGAGGCATATAAAAGGAGGAGAATTGCAAGGATTAAAGGAGAGGAGAATTTCATTAGATTAGAGTAGAGTAGATTAGGACCAAAACCCTAGTTCTTATGAGATTTGGAGATTGAAGCAACTTGGAGACCATTGAAGATTCAAAGTAGGAGCAAGGATGGAACATCAAATTTGCAGACAATAGATTCTATCTTTTACTCTACTTTTATTTTTATCTTTCAGTGTTATTTCAATTGTGGATTCTTAGTTTTAATTCATTAATCATGAACTAAATCTTTTGTTTAAGATTACAATGGAGCTTATTGCATAGTTTATTTTTAGTATGCTTCTTTATTAATTATTATGATTATTCTTGGATTGTCTATTAAGGTTTGTGATGAATTGCTTAATTGCCTAGCTAACATTTACCGTGATAATCTATATGAAATTCAGAGATGAATTATAAATTTAGATCTGATCATAATAGCATGTGATTGTTTTTTCTGTATGGTGTTGGAATACATAATTTATGTATAGGATAGAGATATACATATACATCGCATGTAATCTGATAAAGAACTTGTACTTTAAATCCTCTTTAATTTTAATTCACATAGAGATATAATGAATTAGCTAATTAGGGTGTTCTTCTTAATTCTATCATCTCTGGATTTAAGTGGATTTGAGTATGATGCATTAAGAGATGGTCATATTTACTTATGTGTTCTTGATTAGCAATTTAGAATAGTGAGCATAATTGATAAGAAGTGTATTAATTTAAATAAAGCAATAAGTGAAGTTGTGATCTTAAATCTCCACAATTTGATTTTTAATTTGTGGTAATTAGAATTAGTTTAAGTAAATAATTTACTTTATAATCTTAAATTGATTGTTTTAATAAAATTAGTTTGGTTAAGAGTTAGTATTTGGTAATTTGTATTAATAATTCCTCGTGGGATCGATACTCTACTTTCACTGTATTACTTGTTGACCACGTATACTTGCGTGTTGTGCGTAACTAGATTTTACACAACATATAAGGGTTTGAAAAAACATCTTTTAGAAAACACCACTGCTATATCTTGTTAAAACTGAAGTTTTATACAAAATTCAAACCCTTTGTATATAGGTGCAAACGAGGCATACCACTACTTCCAGATAATTGCACATTGACCCACACACACACACACACATTCATATAATAGTTTAATTAAAAAGTGGCGGTCATCGTGGTAACACGGATGTCGGGGGGTGCGTAACACCTTCCCTCCGCATAATTAAGCCCACGGACCCTAACGAATCTCGGTTTCACAAACCTGTTAAACAATGTCACATCACTAGGTCAATGTGCAAAACTTTTCTCGGTTGAGTTGGTGCAACCATTTAAAAATACCAATTGGCGACTCTTACAGTCCAATCGTCGACATATACATGTCGGACCTTTTCACACCTTGTTTTTTCAAATAAATATCACCTAACATGAGAACACCAAAAGACAAGAACAGAAAAGGGACGGTAAAAATCCCGACATCGACAAATATGTGGACGACCCGAACCACATTATTGAATTAGAACTAGACGAGATAGAAGAAGATTTAACGTATGAGGAGATACATGTTAAAATCTTGGATAAGAAGAAACATACTCTACGCTCAAAGGTTATACCTCAAGAGTTAGAATCTAAACAAGGTATCCTCACTTCTTCGACATACCAAGTTCAAAAATTTTGAGGGAAAAATTTCATAAGGAGGGGAGATTGTAAGACCCCGAATTTTATGAAATGAAAGTACTTAATTTTCTTATAATTATTATTCTATTTAGTAAATGGTTAAATTGATAAAGGTTAAAGTTAAGGGTGATATGTGAAATTTTTTGCAAAGTAAACAAGTTTTCATAAAATATTCATTGTGTCGGAGAATATTCGTTTTATCAGAGAATATTAGTACGACGACACAATCGTTGGTGGACCCCACAATGGAATTATTGTCGGAGTTAGAAAATGCCAGAAATATCTTTTTATAAAAATAACGGTGAAAGTTTTACCATTAAACTGTTGAAATACCCAGTGGTAAAAGTACAGTAATATACGTGGTTGCATAGTAGCACACAGTATTAATTATTGATGCTTACATGAGAAGTCACTTAGTTATACTCAATTATTGCTACAATAATTGCTGTATAATATCTCTCATATTATTGATTCAATTATTGTCATAGTATCATTTGTATAATATTTTATATTATTAAATCAATAATTGAGACGACAAAGTTATTCATATTATTATTTTCATTATTGACGATGTCTAGAAAGTTCTGTCGAGGAAAGAGTTTGGTCACCTAATTGTGCGCCAATAGAGAGAAATTTTTATCAGAAAGCCCCCTCTTTCCTAGGAATGGTCTGGTTGTTAAATATTGTGAGTTATAATATTAATGTTGAATAAGTCCGTGTTGATTAAAGATGAAATTGTTAATAAAAAATATTTCCATTATGTTGGGATTATTAGTGTTAGTGGAAATCGACATTTATTTCGATAATAATTAATTTCTAGATGTTAAATTGACCAAACGGGCAATTAATCGGATAAATAAGCAAGTAATTGCAATTAGTTCACATGCAAATTATTGTTGGTTCACATGCATGAAACTATTGATTCACCTATATGTACTATTAGGGGAGGTGGTTCAAGATTGATAATACTTCAAGGACTAAATTAAAAATAGAGAAGGTACTATATTGTAAAAATTTGAGCACCTAATCGTGCAATTATCGAAACTATGTTTTTTCTATAAATAGAAGCTCATTCTTCTTTCATTCTCACCAATTCACTAAAACTCACAAGAGCAATTATAGAGAGAGAAGCTATAGAGAGAAAGAAGAAGAGTATTCTGCGACTTCACTATTGCAGTATCCAACCTTCTACTAGGTTAAGGGGGTATTATTTATTTCATATTCGCATACGATATTATTCTTCATATTCGTAAGGAATTTTTTTTTCGTTCAATATTCGTAAGAAATATTATTTTCTTCCATACTCTGTAGTATGTAAGTCATATTATTTCGTTTCGTATTCCTAATTCTACACTCATTTTGTTAAAGTATTGCTTTTATACTCCGTGAAATTAATAGAATATCCTTGAAATTTGCGCTTCATCTAGTATCGTTTCACAAGGATATTTTTCTGAACATTCTTGTTAACATTTAAGCTTTTCATGCCGGAGTACTATTTATGGGTACTATTCATTTATACGACACTATTCATACGTACGGTACTATTCATAACTATGGTACTATTTACGAAGTACTATTCATGGGATTACTATTCATGAAGTACTATTCATAAAGTACTATTCATGAAGTACTATTTTTGAATTATTATTCACGAGGCACTATTCACTCAGGTACTATTCACCCGGTGTACTATTGTGACATCCCAGATTTTTTAAGAATTAATAAATGAGAATTTAATAAATAAAATTTTTATTTTAAGATGTTTAAGTATGAGTATGTGTATATGTGTTATATATTGTGAAATATGTGAATTGGTGTGAAGAGAATTTAAATGTTAATTTAATATTTATTGAAGTAAATAAATATTTTAATTGAATTATTTATTGATTATGTGATTAATATGGAGTAATGTAATTAAGTGTTTTATATTAATTAAATGATTATTTAATATTTAATTAATATGTAATGATTTTATGTTATAATTCTAATTTAATTGAGATAATGTAGTGATGTGGTAATTGTTACATGAAGTTATAATTAGCGAGTAATTATAATGTGACAATTTTATGTGATTAATTGATGTTAAACTTTTAATTAATTAAATTAATGTTAAGATTTAATTAATTAAATGATAACATTAAGAATATGTGTTAAAGGATCTATTAAAAGAGTTAAAAGAGTTTTTAAATCCGTTTTCCCAAAAAAGGCCTTACTTTTTTTTAAACCTGTTTTAACCAAACAAGACATTAACTATTAAAACCTGATTTTAAAATAATATGATTTTGCCAAACAAGCCTTAGGGCTTTTCAAATTCTAATTTTTGTAACTTATATATTAAATTGATAATTCGTATAAGTAATTATATTGGGAGTTACATATTCTATAATTATATGTGTTATATGTATATTGTATATACACTAAGTTACGTTAGTTTTCTAAACCTAAGTCTAAACTAATTAAGAACAAAGAGAAGAAGAAGAGGAACAAGAAGAAGAAGGGAAACCTTGAGAAAACAAAAGAAAAGCTTTCATCATCTCCATCTTTTCTCCTAATTCAACCTAGAAAGGTATCAAACTAACCCTTATACTAAATTAAGATGTTTTGTATTTAGTCTTTGTAAAATTAGGTTTTCATGATTATGAATTAATATGTATATATGGTGTTCGTATGTTTTGATATGTGATTGTATGCCATGAAAGGATTTTCACAACACAATTGTTGTAAAAACAAGTTTTAAAATCATATTCTTCTATGTTTTCATAGTTTTAGAGTCCTATATAAAAATATTTTGGCGAAACTTCATAATTTTGATATGTGAATGGGATGTGTGTGTGTGTGTGTATATATATATATATATATATATATATATGTATACGCTTACATGAGATTTTTATAGTTTTTCAAAAGTTTCAATTCACAAAGATATGATGAACATGATGAAATTATGTTCATAGTGTTTGATTATGAAGTTATGTTGAAAATTGTCCTTAAATCTTTGATGTGAGCATGAGTTATGTGTAAAATTGGTGATGGATTGTGTTGATATGATAAGAAACGAAAAGAACGCATGTTAAATGAATATATTTGGTTAAGAAACGAATTCGTAGTGAATGAATTCGCTAAATATGTTAAAACATGAAAGTTTAGTATGAACATGAGTTTTGGGTCAAAATTTAGGCTAGTTAGTGTTTCTGTAAATTGTTATAAGTCTAGTATGTTGTAGTTTTATGAATTATGAATTCATAGAGTCGAAAACAGACTGATTTGGGTGTGTATAACTCAAGTTATGAAGGTTGAAAGGAGAAAGGGTCAAAAATTTGTAAGAACAGTAAAATTGGAGAAAAAAAAATGCGTACATACTACTAAGAGGCGTTGCAGCGCCGGAATAGTTGACACGGCCGGACAGTTTTAACCTCCTGTAGTAAAACTGCCATAACATTTTCATACGAACTCCGATTGAGGTGATTCAAGATGATCTGGAACAAGGACGAATAGAACTACAACTTTCATTATTTAAGGATTTCGATTTGGGGTCGGGAACAGGGGTCAAAATAGTCATTTGTGGTACTGATATGTATTAGGAGGCAATTGGAGGGCGTCGGGCATGCACGTATGTAAGTGTAGTGCTCCTGACGATAAAATATGGTGTCCTAAGTTATAAAATATGAATGTTAGTTAATATAATGATGACTAACATTAATAAATGATATATTAGATAAGTTATGTATGAACACTAAGCATACACAAGAGAGACGATTCGGGCATGTGACGAATGAACGTCGAAACGTCGTGACAAGTGTTAATGAACATTATAAGATATGGAATGAGTTTAATATAAAACCCATACGTATTCCTAGCAAAACTTAAACACTTGAATGAATTTCAACTATTACATAAGTCAAAAAGTTAACATAATCTAATTGAACATTGTGTGCTAATTAACATGAAGGATATGTATGTTGGGCATATTATTATGTGTTATGTGATGCATGAAAACTGTTAGAACTTGCTGAGCTGTCGAGCTCACTCTTCCAAATAATAATTTTTTCAGGTCAAGATTTCAAGGTAAGGATATGTGCTAAGTGAATTATAGAGATCCATATTCATGAAGATTACTTATGTTTTATGAGAAATGTATTTAATATTTTGAATGTAACATGTTTTTGAATTGTAAGTTGAGCTATCCGGTGTATATGAATATCTATTTATGATGTAAGACTTTGTATAGTCATTTTGTTGTAACGATTCATGATATAAATTTGAATCGAAGAGATGTAATGTAAAGGTTGCGATTTAGGGCAATATAGAAGGAAATGTATAAAAGTTTTAAATATTTTGCATTTTTAGTGATTTTAATATCGAATAATGATGTAAAGATAAATTAAAGTTGTATTGTTAACGATTGAGAAGGAGAATATTATTGTATGAATTTTGGGGTCGTTACAGTTGGTTTAAAAGCTGATAGGTTATACACCTTAGGTAAGAGTACCTTAGGCTATGACCTTAGGTTAAAAGAATAAGAAGTTAAGTTTAAGTTACGTATAATGAAAAGGTGATTCTTTTCACATACGTAGATGTATAAGATGAGTTTAGTCCTACAAATGTTATAAGAAGAATATTAGAATGGTGAGGGATACAACTCGAATAAAATATTGAGTAACGTGAATTATATTAAATTCTTAATGGAAGAGTTAATAAATAAACAAGAAGATTCAAAGAAGAATCTTGAAGAGATATGTAAATAAGAATCAGGAGTTGCCTAACTCCAATAATCAAGATGATGAATAACGATGAATAGACAAGGTCTATAAGATTAAAAGCATAAATGACATCATAGTATGATATGATGAAAGGTAAAGATAAGAAGTTTATAAAACATAACGATAATGAGATAAGAAAAGAATCATAAGGGAGATGATTATAGAATAAGATCACAACATGATTTCTTTTAAAGTTGTAAAAGACAGATGGTCTATAATGATTGAATGGTTATAGTTTGGAACTTTAACGAGAATGTATTATGATATAGTACGAGATTAACTCACGAGGAGTTATAAATGATGAGATACAGAAGTATGTATCGAGTATAGAACGAGAAGTTATAAGTAAGATAGAGTTAGGTGAGATTTCAACTGAGGACTCATGTGGTTGCTGAGTTGTACAAACCTTTGTATGAGCAGAGATTTGGTGCATGTACTTGGTTTATCACATTGATAATCATTAGAATGTCGGTGTCGCGCTATCAATGTATATGTGGTGGAAAGGTGATTCTTTTCTCATGTGTATATTTGATAGTTAGAGGCTTTTAAGGTTAGGATATACGATATTAAGATTAGGTATGGTTCTTACAACTTATACACGTGGTAAGTTTGTGACTCATAATAATATGGTATGTTTTGAATCCCTTAGCGAATGGACGCCTATGGTCTAACTAGGATAAGTTTTTAAACTCATATTATTGTGGCAAGTTCCTGAACTTCCAAACTGTGGTAAGTTTGATGAACAATACTGGGGTATAGATAAGTTGTGAATGAAGAATTGAGGATTATAGGAATAGATAGAATTATTAAGCAAGGGATCTGTATAGAAAGTGGAGTTGTTGGTAGAGACATAGGTTTTCCAAATCTTCTAGTTGTGCTAGATTTTTGAAATTTATTGACTTCGTGCTGATGTTTACACTTCTATTTTCTTGAAAATCATTGAATCAAATGATGGAACCAATGAGTTTTAAAAATAATACCATTATTCGTATGTCTATGCTAATTGTTTCATCTAGACAAAAAATGATTTAAAAATATCAAAATGTATTTTGTTTCTTTTTCCATAGTCAATAAGGCATCACTAAATATGATGTTGATTTGACAAACGAGGAAGTCATCAATGCAGTTAAACCTAGTGTTGGATGTGATCGTATGATCGTCAGCCCACTATGGTATGATGTAGTATGACGATGTCATGTAATGACAAAATCCTCAACGTACCATTACTATGGTACGGTATCAGGATATTATGATAAGATTTATTTATTTATTTTTGGTTTCCTTAAACGAAACAAAAATATATTTTTTTCAGTTGTTTAAAGATATATATATATATATTTCGATTGATGTATGAATTTTTGCTAGAAGTCTATACTACTTGATTCAGCTAGACAAATATTGAAAGATGTTTATGGAATTCGAGCGTTTTTGGTCAAACTATGCCAAACCAAATTGTTTTGGTGCAAATTCAGATGTTAAGAAGCTGAGATGAACAACCCTATATAAGGGGATATGTTATCGGAGACAATAGTTCCGAATGTAATGCATATAGTTATTACGATGTACTATGTTTGGGCCTGACGTAGGGGTATGATAGGCCGGCCACCTAGAGTACCGATGTAGTTTATAGTGTGAAGTACTGGGGGTGAATCACTATTAAACCTAGAAAGAAGTTCAAGGTCTTGCGACCACTCAACATTATTGAAATCTTTTAAATTCCTGAGTTATTCATATCGCTTCCCAATTATTGAGCAATTGTGGAAGATTCTTATTATTCTGATGGAGAATGTAGTGAGAAGAATAGCCCTTAGAAAGAAGTAGTTGTAGAACGCTTTAATCCAGTGAATAGAGATTAACGTAAAATATATTTTGATAGATTGAATGAATGAAGATTAATAAATAAAATTTCGAGGACAAAATTATTAGAAGAAAGGGTGAATGTAATATCCCGAGTGTTTATGATAACGATCCTTAGAAAAAGAAATGAATGGGTTAAATAATATATAATATTTGATATATGACTGTGTTTAATTGAAGGTTATGTGATAAAACCTAAAATTTGTTGAAGAAATGAATGAAGTATATATATATGTAAAACTTTTTGCTAAGTTAACGTGTTGAAGTTATTCAACGATAATTATGAAAGAGATTTTGCGAAAACCGAGTAAGGGAAGTTTTGTTGATTCCAAGGACGGAATCCTTATAAGGAGGGAAGGATGTGACATCTCGGATTTTTTAAGAATTAATAAAAGAGAATTTAATAAATAAATTTTTTATTTTAAGATGTTTAAGTACGAGTATGTATATATGTGTTATATATTATGAAATATGTGAATTGGTGTGAAGAGAATTTAAATGTTAATTTAATATTTATTGAAGTAAATAAATATTTTAATTGAATTATTTATTGATTATGTGATTAATATGGAGTAATGTAATTAAGTGTATTATATTAATTAAATAATTATTTAATATTTAATTAATATGTAATGATTTTATGTTATAGTTCTAATTTAATTGATATAATGTAATGATGTGGTAATTGTTACATGAAGTTATAATTAACGAGTAATTATAATGTGACAATTTTATGTGATTAATGATGTTAAAATTTTAATTAATTAAATTAATGTTAAGATTTAATTAATTAAAGGATAACATTAAGAATATGTGTTAAAGGATCTATTAAAAGAGTTAAAAGAGTTTTTAAAGCAGTTTTCCCAAACAAGGCCTTACTTTTTTTAAACCTGTTTTACCCAAACAAGAACTTAACTATTAAAACCTGATTTTAAAATAATATGGTTTTGCCAAACAAGCCTTAGGGCTTTTAAAATTCTAAATTTTGTAGCTTATATATTAAATTGATAATTAGTATATATAATTATATTGGGAGTTATATATTCTATAATTATATGTGTTATATGTATATTGTATATACACTAAGTTACGTTAGTTTTCTAAACCTAAGTCTAAACTAAGAACAAAGAGAAGAAGAGAGAATACAGAGAAGAAGAAGAGGAAGAAGAAGAAGAAGAAGAAGGGAAACCTCGAGAAAACAAAAGAAAAGCTTTCATCATCTCCATCTTTTCTCCTAATTCAACCTAGAAAGGTATCAAACTAACCCTTATACTAAATTAAGTTGTTTTGTATTTAGTCTTTGTAAAATTAGGTTTTTCTGATTATGAATTTATAGGTATATATGGTGTTCATATGTGATTGTATGCCATGAAAGGATTTTCACAGCACAATTGTTTTAAAAACAAGTTTTAAAAACCTTTTCTTCTATGTTTTCATAGTTTTAGAGTTCTATGTAAAAATACATTGGTGAAACTTCATAATTTTGATATGTGAATGGGATGTGTGTGTGTGTGTATATATATATATATGTGTGTGTGTGTATGTATGTATGTATGTATACGCTTATATGAGAATTTATAGTTGTTCAAAAGTTTCAATTCACAAAGATATGATGAACATGATGAAATCATGTTCATAGTGTTTGATTAAGAAGTTATGTTGAAAATTGTTCTTAAATCTTTAATGTGAGCATGAGTAATGTGTAAAATTGGTGATGAATTGTGTTAATATGATAAGAAACGAAAAGAACGCAAGTTGAATGAATATATTTGGTTAAGAAACGAATTCGTAGTGAATGAATTCGTTAAATATGTTAAAAGATGAAAGTTTAGTATGAAAATGAGTTTTGGGTCAAAATTTAGGCTATTTAGTGTTTCTGTAAATTGTTATAAGTCTAGTATGTTGTAGTTCTATGAATTAAGAATCCATAGAGTCAAAAACGGACTGATTTGAGTGTGTATAACTTAAGTTATGAAGGTTGGAAGGAGAAATGGTCAAAAATTCATAAGAACAGTAAAACTGGAGAAAAAAAAGCATACATACTTCTAAGGGGCACTGCAGCACAGCCCCCAAGGCTATTTGGGGGGCTCCAGCGCCGGAAAACTTAACACGGCTGGACAGTTTTGACCTCCTGTAGTAAAATAGCCATAACATTTTCATACGGACTGCGATTGAGGTGATTCAAGATTATCCGAAATGAGGACGAATAGACCTACAACTCTTGTTCTTTGAGGTTTTCAATTTGAGGTTGGGAACAGGGGTTAAAATGGTCATTTGTGGGACTAATATGTATTAGGAGGCAATTAGAGGGCGTCAGGCATACACGTATGCAAGTGTAGTGCTCCTCACGATAAAAGATGGTGTCATAAGTTATAAAACATGAATGTTAGTAAATATAATGAAGATTAACATTAATAAATGATGTATTAGATAAGTTATGTAAGCACACTAAGCATACACAAGAGAGACGATTCGGGCGTGTGACGAATTAACGTCGAAACACCATGCCAAGTATTAATGAACATTCTAAGATATGGAATGGGTTTGATATAAAACCCATAAGTATTCCTAGCAAGACTTAGATACTTGAATGAATTTTGAATATTACATAAGTTGAAAAGTTAACATAATCTAATTGAACATTGTGTGCTAATTAACAGGAAGGATTATGAGATGTGGAGTAGAGTTTACATTACAATTACTATGTGTTGTTATGTGACTAATAGTTGATGTGTATGGTTATATAATTGTATAGGGAACGTGAAGTGCATAGAGCTATATGATGTTAATCTGTTATTGGTAAACAACGATCAAGGCAAGTCTTTCGGTTCTTATTTTCTACGTGGACTTAATGAACTATTTTAAATTGCATGATATGTTATATGTGTTGTAAGCGCGCATGATATCATATACATGTTGTAATCATGAAATGTTAAAGTCAATTTATAACTACATTGTTTTAGTTAAATAATGATGATTGAGTAAGGAACTCAATCTTTATATTTGCTATATGAATTAAATCATGTATGTCATGTTATTGTAATTATTAGGATATGTATGTTGGGCATATTATTATGTGCTATGTGATGCATAAAAACTGTTAGAACTTGCTGAGCTGTCGAGCTCACTCTTGCAAATAATAATTTTTGCTGGTCAAGATTTCAAGGTAAGGATATGTGATAAGTGAATTATAGAGATCCATATTATTGAAGATTACTTATGTTTTATGAGAAATGTATTTAATATTTTGAATGTAACATGTTGTTGAATTGTAAGTTGAGCTATCCGGTGTATATGGATATCTATTTATGATGTAAGACTTTGTATAGTCATTTTGTTTTAACGATTCATGATATAAATTTAAATCGAAGAGATGTAATGTAAAGGTTGTGATTTAGAGCAATACAGAAGGAAATGTATAAAAGTTATAAATATTCTGCATTTTTAGTGATTTTAATATCGAATAATGATGTAAAGATAGATTAAAGTTGTATTGTTAATGATAGAGAAGGAGAATATTATTGTATGAATTTTGGGGTCATTACAACTATTCATGATAAAAATTAATTTATTTCGGTCCAAATTTTTTTGATACAATATTATTCTTGAATTTTACTCTACAAAGCAGTATCATGTTGACAATTTGGACATTATTAAATTTTGGATAAATTAAATTATAAATCTTTAAAATTTATCCTTGCTTTCATTTAATTGAATTCTTATATCATTGTCATCATCCTCATACTTATATTGTGATGAAAGTCATCTTTGGTCATAGTGCATAACTGGACTGTTGATTGGTATGATTATGACTAGGGATTATTCGGTATAATCATGACCCGTAATGTTACAAATGATGTGATAAAAGTACTTATTGGCTCGTAGTGCATTGATGGACAGATGTTGGTATGATCATAACCATGCGTTCTCTTTGGCCAAGGGTGCAAAGATGAATTGTTGTTTGGCATGATCATGACTATTGGTGAAAACACGAATATCCTTGGCCCGTAGTGCATGGATAATTCGTGGTTGTGATACTAATGAATATCCTTGGCCCGTAGTGCATGGATAATTCAGTGATGTGGATTATTTATTAAGTAGAGTCTCAACTATAAAATTGATGATAAACTTTTAAATCATAGAAGATAGTAGATATCATGCTCTACTTGACTCTTCTAATGGATTGCTTATTCCACTGTAGTTGTTGATCTAAAACTTGTTGTCTATTGTATTTTATCGTTTGTTATACTGTTGAAGGCTAACGATAATTTATTCTGCATTATCTTAGTCATAATATTTCTTACTGGGCTAGTTGAGCTCACCCTTTTCTTTCACTGTTCTCTTCAGGAAATAAGAATATAGATGAGACTAGTCAAGGAATGGATTGACGGTCCAGATGGTTGCTTTAGTAGTCCTCACTGTTCTGTGAAATAGTGTGATAGTAATTGTAATGAGATTGAACTTGAGTTTGGATATTGTCTAGAAGACAATATTCGTGTTAAAATTCTCAGCTATGTTTTGTCGTAGTTTACACGATAAATGTATAACTAAGTTTGTAGTTGTATTATGTACCATGTATTTAGCGACTCAGAATGGGTGATGTATACCTATTTTGGGGGCATCACATTTGGTATCAGAGCTTAGGGATATAATCCATGGCTGAGATGTGAGACTAGAACTAGGAGGGGAGAGATGGGTAATTCCTTCGCTGGTATGACCTACCAAAGTTTATTTGTTATTTAATTGGTCGGTTAGAGTATAGGGATAATATGTGGCATGTCAATTAACCATTGTTTTGTGACAGTAAAATGGCACCTGAAAATGTTGAGATAAGCAATGGAGCACATGAGACCGTTGAGTCACCGCTGATCAATAACCAGGATAATGTGCATTAGAAAGGCAATAATCCTCGTGTAAACAACAAAACTGACCAAATGACAAACGATGGTATGTTTAAGAGTTTTCTAGAATTTGTGCAAAACCAAACGAGAGAGACTCATGTTCAAAGTACAGGTAGAATCACTGGCAACTCATGGCTAGTCACCGCTAAGCAGTTCAAAGAGTTGGGACCACATGAGTTTTTGGAAAACCCAGAACCACTTAAGGCAGAGACATGGATAAAGAAGATCACCAAGATATTTGATGTCTTGGATTTCTTAGAGGAGCAAAAGGTTCACTTTGCCACCTTTATGTTGCGAGAAGAGGCAGATCACTGGTGGGAATCTATAAAACGTACTCATCTTTCTGCACTAAGGATGACTTGGGAGAAGTTCGAAGAATTGTTCAACGACAAGTACTTTCCTGAAAGTATTTGTCATATGAAAGAGTTAGAATTCGTCAAGTTAGCACAAAATAATATGACTGTATCGCAATACGAGGCTAAATTTGCGGAGTTATCCCGATTTGCATCTTATTTGGTAGATAATGAGGAGCGTATGACAAGAATGTTTCTGCGAGGTTTGAAACCCAAAATACGTCAATACCTCATTTCTCACAAACTTTGTTTATATTCAGATGTTGTGAATATGGCTCAGTTATTAGAATGCGATTATGAGTCAGCTCAACCAAAAGGCAACGACCAACAACACGATAATAATCTTACCGGTGGCAACGACCATCGAAACAATGATAACCATCGTGGAGGAAATTATCATGCCAGAAATGGTAACCACTTCGGTGGAAATCATGGCCAAGATAATAGGAAAGGTGAACTAAGTGAAAACAACTTCAAGAAGAGAAGGTTCAATAATGATGGAAAGACAGCATCACCAACACCCATTTCAAAGGAAGAAGAACGACCGCCAGTTGTATGTTTCAAATGCGAAAAGGAGGGACACATCCGTCCAAACTTTACGCATCAACCCAACGCGTGTTTCAATTGCGGAAGATAAGGTCATTTAGCTTGATTTTGTCTTGTAGTGAATTCAAGACCAACTGGGATGGTGACGCCAAAGGATGTCCCAGACAAGTCAGAGCCGGTAGTTTAAGTGAGAGCGTTTGTCAAGGAACCCAAACGAAGTTATCACGGGTAAGTTAATCATAAACTCTTGTGAAGTCTATACCTTATTCGATACCAGTTCTACTGACTCTTTTATTTCACCTAGTTGTGTTCAACGTTTGAACTTGACTCTTGAGAAATTAGACTTTGATGTATCTGTTGAAACTCCGTTAGGAAAAACCTTCGTTACATCCATTGTTTATAAATCTTGTTTGATTCAAATCGATACCCTCACGTTACCTGTCGATCTTATTTCTTTGAAAATACTTAACTTTGATTTTATTTTAGGAATCAAATGGTTAACTACTCACCATGCTAAAATTGATTATTTTTGTAAGGTTGTTAGTTTTCATATTCCTAACCAACCTGTTATATGAATTCAAGAAACCAAACCACTAAAGTCAATTACTGTCATATTAAGCCATAAGTAAAGAGCCCTAAGCCTTTCTCTGGTAACTTCCAAGTCTTGGAATGCACCGAAGCCAGACTTTTCGTAGGGGACGCCGTGAACAATGGTGGCAAGTTGATAGGTATCAATGTGACATGCTATCCAAGTCTTGGATGAGAGTCACCGTTTTGAATGATATTTCAATCATTAATAAATTTCCTGACATATACACCGAAGAACTTTATGGCCTACCCCCAGAGCGAGAAATAGAATTTTGTATTGACCTTAGTACAAAAACCCGATACAAAACCCTCAAATATCTTTCACCCAAAATGAACGTAACATGCACCGAAGACGTTGGCTCGAGCTGTTGAGAGATTACGACCATACCATTCAATACCAACCTAGAAAAGCGGACGTGGTAGCTGACACGTTAAGTGGAAGATCGTATGTGGTTACGAGTGCGACGTTGTTAACACAAAGACCCATTTCGTACGACTTACAAAAGATGGAGATAGAGTTAAAGACTTTAAGAACCTACGTAAAGATAGCGAATATACGATTAGAACTGACTTTAATCGATAAAGTTAAAGCCGCTTAAGCTACAGACCCGGAGCTGATTAATATGATGAAGAAGGTGCAAGAAGGCGTTATTTAGAAGCAAGAATCGACGAAGAGAGGAAATATCAACCCTCGATTTAATTGGCCCATTTAAAATCCTTGATTAAGTAGGAATTGTGGCCTATAGACTCGCTTTACCGCCAAGTATGTCGCGTGTTCATAACATTTTTCATGTATCGATATTACGTAAATATGTGGACGACCCGAACCACATTATTAAATTAGAACTAGATGAGATAGTAGAAGATTTACGTATGAGGAGATACTTGTTAAAATCTTAGATAAGAAGAAACATACACTATGCTCAAAGGTTATACCTCAAGAGTTAGAATCTGAATAAGGTATCCTCACCTCTTCGACATACCAGGTACGTAAATTTTGAGGGCAAAATTTCATAAGCAGGGGGGATTGTAAGACCCCGAATTTAATGAAATAAAAGTATTCAATTTTCTTATAATTATTATTCTATTTAGTAAATAGTTAAATTGATAAAAGGATAAAGTTAAGAGTGATATGTGATTTTTTTTGCAAAGTAAGCAAGTTATCATAAAATATTTGCTGTGTCAGAGAATATTCATTTTATAAGGGAATATTCGTACGACGACACAATCATTGGTGCACCCCACAACAGAATTATCATCGGACTTAGAAAACGACAGAAATATCTTTTTATAAAAACAAGGACGAAAGTTTTACCTTTAAACTGTTGAAATACCCGGTGGTAAAAGTACAGTAATACGCGTGGTTGCATAGTAGCACACGGTATTGATTATTGATGCTTACGTGAGAAGCACTCAGTTATACTCAATTATTGCTGCAGTAATTGTTGCATAATATCTCTTAGATTATTGATTTAATTATTGTCATAATATCATTTGCATAATATTTTATATTATTAAATCAATAATTGAGACGACAAAGTTATTCATATTATTATTTATATTATTGACGATGTCAAGAAAGTTCTGTCGAGGAAAGGGGTTTGGTCACCTAATTAGGCGCCAATAGGGAGAAATCCTTGTCGGAAAGTCCCCTCTTTCCTGAGAATGATCTGGTTGTTAAATATTGTGAGTTATAATATTAATGATGAATAAGTTCGTGTTGATTAAAGATGAAATTGTTGATAAAAAATATTTCCATAGTTTTGGGATTATTAGTGTTAGTGGAAATCAACATTTATTTCGATAATAATTTCTTTCTGGATGTTAAATTGACCAAACGGGAAATTAATCGGATAAATGAGTAAGTAATTGCTATTAGTTCACATGCATGAAACTATTGATTCACATGCATGTACTATTAGGGGAGGTGGTGCAAGATTGATAATACTTCAAGAACTAAATTAAAAATGGAGGTAAAGATGAAGGTACTATACTGTAATAATTCGAGCCCCTAATCGTGCAATTATCAAAACTATGTTTTTCTATAAATAGAAGCTCATTCTTCTTTCATTCTCACTAATTCACTAAGACTCACAAGAGAAATTATAGAGAGAGAAGCTATAGAGAGAAAGAAAAAGAGTATTCTGCTACTTCACTATTGCAGTATCCAACCTTCTACTAAGGTAAGGGGTATTGTTTATTTCATATTTGCTTACGATATTATTTTTCGTATTTGTAAGGAATTTTATTTTGGTTTAATATTTGTAAGAAATAATATTTTCTTCCATACTCTATAATATGTAAGTAATATTATTTCGATTTGTATTCCTAATTCTACACTCATTTTGTTAAAGTATTTCTTCTATACTCCGTGAATTTAATAGAATATCCTTGAAATTTGCGTTCATCTAGTATCGTTTCACAAGGATATTTTTCTGAACATTCTTGTTAAATTTTAAGCTTTTCATGCCGGAGTACTATTTATGGGTACTATTCGTTTATATGGCACTATTTATACGTACGGTACTATTCACAAAGTACTATTCATGGACACTATTCATAAATACGGTATTATTCATAACTACGGTACTATTCACAAAGTACTATTCATAAAGTACTATTCCCGAAGTACTATTCACCCGGGGTACTATTCATGATAAAAATTAATTTCTTTCGATCCAAATTATTTTTGATACAATATTATTCTTGAATTTTACTCCACAAAGCAGTATTATGTTGACAATTTGGACATTATTAAATTCTGGATAAATTAAATTATAAATCTTTAAAATTTATCCTTGCTTTCATTTAATTGAATTCTTATATCATTGTCATCATCTTCATGCTTATATTGTGATGAAAGTCATCTTTGGCCGTAGTGCATAGATGGACTGTTGATTGGTATGATTATGACCAGGGATTTTTCAGTATAATCATGACCCGTAATGTTACAAATGATGTGGTAAAAGTCCTCAATGGCCTGTAGTGCATTGATGGACAAATGTTGGTATGATCATAACCATGCGTTCTCTTTGGACAAGGGTGCAAAGATGAATTGTTGTTTGGCATGATCATGACTATTGGTGAAAACACGAATATCCTTGGCCCGTAGTGCATGGATAATTCGTGGTTGTGATACTAATGAATATCCTTGGCCCGTAGTGCATGGATAATTCAGTGATGTGGATTATTTATTAAGTTGAGTCTCAACGATAAAATTGATGATAAACTTTTAAATCATAGAAGATAGTAGATATCATGCTCTACTTGACTCTTCTAATGGATTGCTTTTTTCGCTGCAGTTGTTGATCTAAAACTTGTTGTCTATTGTATTTTATCAGTTGTTATATTGTTGAAGGCTAACGATAATTTATTCTGCATTATCTTAGTCTTTATATTTCTTACTGGGCTAGTTGAGCTCACCCTTTTCTTTCACTGTTCTCTTCAGAAAATGAGAATATAGCTGGGACTAGTCGGGGAATGGATTGACGGTCCAGATGGTAGCTTTAGTAGTCCTCACTATTATGTGAAATAGTGTGATAATAATTATAATGAGATTGAATTTGAGTTTGATATTGTCTAGAAGATAATATTCGTATTAAAATTCTCAGCTATGTTTTGTCGTAGTTTACATGACAGTTGTATAATTAAGTTTGTAGTTATATTATGTACCATGTATTTGGTGATTCAGAATGGGTGATGTATACCTATTTTGGGGGTGTCACATGTGGTATCCAAGGAAAACCCATTATATCTCCCTCAACGAGTGATGAAGCCAGTCATCAGATCTAAGGGGAAAGTACCCAAGGAGAAAATCGAAGAATTCCTCCACAAGATGGGACATAATGAAGCCAAGGTGGTGTGAAGCTTGAAAGAAGCATCTCAATAGATATCTATTCTTAACTTGTTATTCTCTTCGAAAGATCATTGAAATGTCTTAATGAAGATATTGGAAGAAGCCCACTTTCCAAAAATGGTGGATGTTGAAAAGTTTCATCATCTGGTAGATGACATTTTTAACAGCGATGTGATATCCTTCACTGATGATGACATACCTCCCGAAGGGACGAGTCATTCCAAACCATTGCACATAGCAGTGATGTCTTCTGGATATATGGTTGGAGGTGTGCTAATAGATGGAGGATCATCCCTAAACATCTACCCCTATGACACATTAGAAAGGATGAAGATCAATCATAACCGAATCTGAAGCAACCACATAGTTATCAGAGCTTTTGATTGGTCTCAGTGAGATGTTATAGGAGAGGTTGAATTACCAGTGGAAATCAGTCCACATACATTCTATATATCCTTTCAAGTGCTCAAAATCACTACAGGATATAATTTAATGTTGGGAAGACCTTGGATCCATATGGCAGGAGCCATCCCATCCACTCTTCATAAACAAGTTAAGTATATCATCAACAGTAATCTGGTCACTGTCAATGCTGAGCCAGAGAATCCTATCCAAAGTGATATGCCTATAATCAGTTTCAATGAAGGAGTTGAGCCTCTCAGCTTTCACGTCCTTGAGGTGAGCAACACTCACTATCTACCCATCAGGGCTCTAATATTGAAACCCAAAGTTTTTGCCGAGGTAATTTCGGCCAGTCAAGAGATGATATCCTTGGGTTTCCAACCAGGACAATGGTTAGGAAAGAATTAGCAAGGAATCAAATACCCAATTCAAATTCCCAACTAGACAGAGAAGGCCAGATTAGGCTATTCCTCTAGGCCAAATCACAGGAACCCGCACAAGCATACACCGGTTCCTTCATCTACAATGCTATTGCCTAAACCTATAGATACATATTCTGTATGGCCTCTAAGGAAAATAACTATCTCCGTGGTGGGTATGTTGTTTCTTAAGCCCATATCGGCTAGTGGGAAAGAAATCCTAATTCCAGAACCAAACATTAAGGAAAGGAATCAAAGACGTAAACAAGACATAAAAAGACGGTTATCAAAGATGTACATTCTGGTACATACAGAGGGTATGAATGATGATTGTCTAGATGTCATGGTCATTATCCAAGAGGAGGAGGATGATAACCGCCCCATTATCACATCTGTCCACCAGGACTTGACCCTAGGAAATTAGAGCAACACTCCTTGCATTTGCCAAAAATGGTAAAAAGGGCAGAAAATCCTTCTGCCCTGTAGATATCATTAACTACTTACTTTTATTGCATAATATTAGCAGTTTCTTTTGTCATGCCATGCTAACACTTTGTATGATTAAATAGTTTCATATATTAAGTGAAAGCATTTGTTTCAGTACTCCATAATTAGATTTGTCTAAACTTGCTGATGGAATGCCAATTCTTCTCAATGACTGGAACTTTGATCTACAGTTAGACTCTAACTTGATGGATATTGAGCAAGAGGACTATGAGGTACCTGAGGAGATCAAAGAATGGGTCGAAGATAAACCCAAAACAAACCTTGATCAAACCACCTCCTTCAACCTCGGAACCTCAGAAAACCCCAAACAAATCCAAATTGGCACTGACCTTACCCCAAGCCAAAGGAATGATATGGTTACTTTATTAACCCAATTCCATGATTTGTTTACATGGTCTCATGAAGACATTATCAATTTATCAACTGATATCTTCATTCATCGCTTTCCCATTAAAGAGGGATTCAAGCCAATCAAACAGAAGCTCAGGCGATTAAAACCCGAGTGGAGTTATCCAGATGGCTTTGGAGATTCTGAACTGGTAATCAAACAAACCACATGGATCTATCACACCAAAGAATTACATTTGATGCCTTACCATCGGCAAGTTATCCAGATGGCTTCAGAGTTTTAAGAAATACCTTCCTCCACATTCCTCAGAATAGGAATGACTTTACGGATGCGTTAGCAACTTTGGCCTCCTTGATCAACATATCTGACGAGGAAAACATGAAAATATCAAATTTTCCAACTAAAAGGCCCCAACCTATGAGAATTACATCGAAGAATTATCGGATGAGCTACCTCTCATCCAACACCCTTGGTACCATTTCATCAAGGAATATCTGCAAGATGGATCTACGCCCACTGGGGCAAGTCAAGCTAAAAGAAAGTGGATCCATAGAATGGCAATGAAATTCTATCTGAGCGAAGACGAACTCTAAAAAAAGAGATGCGGGACTAGGCCTTCTAAGATGCCTAGACAAAGACCAAGCCCAGAGACTTATGGATGAAATCTATGTTGGAGTATGCGGCCCACACATAAGCGGTCCTCTACTTGTCAAGAAGATCTTAAGATCTGGGCATTACTGGATCTCTCTCAAAACTGATTATGATGATCACGTCAGGAGATGTTATCAATGCAAAATTCATGGAAATATTATCCACGTACCTCCAATGGAACTCTAAAATATGAGTTCACCGTGGCCCTTCTCAATGTGAGGAATGGATGTGATCGGGCCAATCGAGCCCAAAGCTAGCAATAGTCATCGATTTATCTTCACCATGATCGACTACTTCACCAAATGGGTTGAAGCAACCTCTTTCCCCAGAGTTACTAAAGAGGTGATTATTGGTTTCATAAAAAACAATGTCATTTGTCGATATGGACAACCAGAGGTGATTGTATTAGACAATGCCAAAAACCTCAATAATTAAATGATGGAGGAATTATGCAGCAAATTCCACATCAAGCATCTCAACTCCATCATCTATCATCTAAAGATGAATGGTGTTGTTGAAGCGACTAATAAGAACATCAAAAAGATCATGCAAAAGATGTCCGCCAATCATAAAGGATGGCCTGACTTGTTGCCTCTGACTCTATTAGCCTACAGAACGTCAATGCGCAATTCCACTGAGGCAACCCCCTACTCATTAACCTATGGCATGGAAGCAGTGCTCCCTATAGAGGTAGAAATGGAATCCTTGAGAGTGTTGATAGATGCTCGAATGGAGGAAGACAAATGATTATAAGATTAGTACCACCAATTATCTATGATAGATGAAAGGATGGCCATAGCAATTTTCCATGGTCAATTATATCAACAGAGGATCGCTCAATCCTATAACAAGAAAGTCCGGCTACGGCAGTTCAAAGAGAATGACTTGGTCTTGAAGAAAGTCCTTGACAACAAAGATCAATCTAAAGGAAAGTTTGCCCCAAACTGGGAAGGCCCGTTCATTGTCAATGTGGTATTGACAAGAGGAGCCCTCATATTGCAAGGAATGTGTAGACACTCGAAATTTTCTGCACTCCTATTACTAACATTGTAGGAGGGTAAATTTGTCTTTTGGAGATAACCCTGAAAGACAACTTACATCCATTCCGGATACTATCGGAAGTTCAGTTCCAACCAGGAACACAAACCGGGAACATCATCTGATACCCGGAACACACACCGGGAATGTCATTTCCAATCTCGGAGATAACCCTGAGATATGCAGATCAAAAGAACGGCAACAACATCGGAGATGATAGTTCTGTCTCGGCAATAACACCACGATGCTCACTTCCAGTCCCAGAGAAACACTGGGAGTAGCAGCCCCATCCTTGGTGATAGCCCCAAGAGATGCCATTGCAGTTCTGACGATAACCCCAGAAATGCTTGTTTCAAACATATGCAATCAGTTTCAACCTCAGACATCCTGTCGAGGAACACACACCTCAGACCCGGAGTTGACAACGGGCAGACTGGAACATCCACAAATAATAGTGATACATACAAACAAGCAGTAGTCCAATCTCAGATGTAACCCTGAGCAACTTCTGCTTTCCGCTTAAACCAGCGATAACCCCGGTGAGGAGTCACAACGTCATCTTACTATATCAACAAGATGATATCATGGCATATCAACAAGTAGTCCAATCTCAGCTGTAATCCTGATCAACGTCTACTTTCCGCTTAAACCGGCGATAACCCCGGTGAGGAGTCAAACGTCATCTTGTTTCTTCGACAATGGCACGTCATCTCAACACTTCATACATCCAACAATGTCCCATAAGAGCCGAGGATTGACGATCTCGAGTGACTATTACGCGTGGGAGTACTTTGGATAGAATTTGAAGCTTGAAGACCATGGGCATATACCCCTCTTCCTGACTTCGTACAACCTCTAATCCATGTCATTGCATAACTCTCGACACAAGCAGTCCGAAGAAGGTCAGATATACCTCGTTTGGATGCTCGGATTGAAGTTCTGCAAGTTCGACGCGACATTACGAAAGGCATGAGTGCACGACTTACGAGATAACGGGACATGAGGCTCGGATGCACCACTGTCGATTCAGTAGGTACAAGCTGCGGGTACGCCATATAGTGTACCTGCGACCATCCGTCTATATATACAAGCCTTGGGGTCAGCCATTTGAGAAGAAGAGGGAGGGAAAAAGGCGAGGAAGCCACGCCCATTTTGCTCTGATACACATTTTTTGAGTGTTTCCTCACTTGAAACACTAGTTAGCTCACATATAACTATCTTTTATCCATGAGTGAGTGTTTATCCATTTAAAGTCAATAGAAGTCTACTTTGGCAATTTCACTGTAAGCCTTCTCATATTTTATAAAGCCTTCTTCTCATATTAGCACACACACACTGTTGTTGTACATTGAGAGTCGTGTGAGTGTGTTTGCCCGAACTTGATTCCGTGGTTTTCATTTACATGCGTATATATATACTTATATATATGTATATATTTCATATATGGACTAACATTATCGAGTTATGCCTCGATTGAGCCTGAGACTTGATGCAGGCGTTTAATTACTTATATATATATATATATATATATATATATATATATATATATATATAAACTATGGTCGACTACATTCGATGAGCCCGGATTTTATATCCAGTGTGCGCTTTAATCTTATATATATATATATACTTATATATATAATTGTTGTCGGACATATCCGATGAGCCTAGATTCACATCCGATGCGTTTATTGCTTATATATATATTTGTACATATATATATATATTTACATTCCTGTACGGCCTGGAGTTTACTTCGTGGCCCTTTACAGCTTTATTTACATTTTGTCCTGCCTGGAGTTTACTTCGTGGCAGTTGATCGCTTTTACAACCTTATTTATATTTCGTCCCACCTGGAGTTTACCTTATGGTGGTTGATCATGTCCACACACACACACACACACACACACATATATATATATATATATATATATATATATATATATATATATATATATTACCGCTTTTATATATTTACATTTTCGATCCCCCATGGAGTTGCTTCGTGGTGGTTGATTATGTTTGTATATATATATTTACAGCTTTTATATATATAACTGCTTATTGCTTTCCATACAAATTGCAGTATCATGTGAGCCTAGGAATCATGTGAACACAGATTCAATTTACTGAATCTAGATTCGGTTCCCATGATGGACATCTTTTAGTTGTAAGCAACATGTACATTATTTTATAGTGTCTGAATTTCCTTGGATGGCTGTCATGCCCATGAGGAGTTCGGCACTGCTGTATATTATTTTCTCGAGAATGCTTCGCATCACAAAAATAAAAGCAAACAAGCCGAACATTTAATAATAAATGGAAGTATGAAAAGGTCTCAATTCCTATTGAGCACAGGGTTTGAAAAACCTCTTTTATAAAACTTCATTGATATATCTTGGTTAAAACTGAATTTTTCTATAAAATTCAAACCTTGTGTATATAGGTGCGAACGAAGCCTCACACTACTTTCAAATAATTTCACATTGATCCATACACACATACAAACACACATTCATATAACAATTTCTTTGAAAAGTGGCGGTCACCATGGTAACACGGATGTCGGGGGGTGCCTAACACCTTCCCTCCGCATAATCAAGCTCCCGGACCCAAAATGAATCTCGGTTTCATAGACCCGTCTAGCAGTGTCAAAACACTGGGTCAATGTTCAAACCTTTTCGGTTGCGTTGGTGCAACCAGTTAAAAACACCAATTGGCGACTCTTAAAGTCAAATCGTTGACATTACACATGTCCGACCTTTTTCACTTGTTTTTTCAAATAAATCTCACATTAACATGAGAACACCAAAGAAGAAGTAACGAAAAGGGACACTCAAAAATCCCAACGTCGACAGGTGGCGACTCTGCTGGGGACTCCTGTAAGAGGGCTTAAGCCGCCATTTCAAGCTTTTTAAAATTGTTATATGCTTGTGTTTGAATGTTGCATTTACATTTATGTTGAATGTGTACTAATGCATCTTAATTACTGCACTGCTAAATATCTATCTGTGATATTAGTGCTTCACACATGTCATCATTTTGCATAAACGGTGAGACACGTTGTATGTGAATGTATGTTGTGTGGTCCCTCTACTAGGAGGCTATCCTGTCAGTGTTTGATTACTAGAATTGTGGGAAGAATGATTCCCCGGGGATCAGGAAAGGCACCACTTAGATTCGCTCCAGTTGAATGACTGGATTAACTTCCTATTAAGTAGATTGCGATGATCTGGGAACCTTCATGCCAAAAAACTGCGAGAGTAAGCCAAAGATAGGTCAGCCTCTGATAAACCAAACGCGGAGGGAAGTCTCTTCATACTTTCCACTTTAAATTACTTGTAAAAGCATTTACTTGTAATTTTTATTCCATGTTCATTCATATGTAATGGAAAATATGAAGAATATCTGTACATGCATGACATGTTATCAATTAACAACCGGTTTTGCAGGACAAAATTCCTAAACGGACATGTTGTGATAACATTTATATTACCCTAAGACTAAACTACGTAAGTCTTTTGTAGGGAAGCAATTGGGCCTGTTACCCGTTCAAAATCCAAAAAGGCCACAGGCCTACAACCAATCATGTCTTCTTCTGACCAGTCTAATACTGTCTCTTGAGAAGAATTTGACGGATTGAGTAAACAAATCACAGACTTGGCTGTCCTACTATAAGAATTACACCAGTCTACTCAGGGTACAAAGATACCTACACATACAGAATCCTCTACATAAGGAGGAGTTCAAGGTCTGGAAAAAATAGTTCCAGAGCAACAGTTGGATACAACCAACAACGACCCTGAAAACACCCATCTCAAAGGAGATCCAGACACCGGTGATATCAAGAAAAAGGTCCTTCAAATGGAGGAAACTATTCGCGTTCTCAAAGGGATTGAAACACATGACAGTGTTTCATATTCAAACCTTTGCATATTTCCTGGTGTTCAATATCCAGAGAAATTCAAGACCCCTGATTTTGAGAAATATGACGGATTAGGGGATCCTTATAAACATTTAAAGGTGTTCATAGGAGAACTTGGGTCTTACGCAGAAAATGAAAAGCTCGAATGCATTTATTTTCAAAAAAAGTCTGACCGAGAAGCTTCGTTCATGGTATACCGAGACTAGACAACTCTAAGATCCATAGTTGGGAAGAGTCGGCTCACGCCTTCCTCACTCAATCTGCTTTTCAATCTTAGATGGCTCTGACCGGTACCAAATTACAAAGTCAAGAAATGATCTAATGAGTCATTTAGAGAGTATGCTCAAAGGTGGAGGCGCCTTGCTGTTCAAGTTATTACTTCCATGACAGAATCAGAAATGGTCATTACCTTTATAGATGTACAGGAAGCTCCTTTCTATGAAAGAGTTCTAGCTGGTATTGGCAAACCATTTTCTGAAATGATCAAACACGGCATGAGATGGTTGAGATGGGATTGAAGTCGGTAAAATTCAAGACCTAGCCCGCTTCTTAAAGTCATTGTTGGGCACATCCAGTTCGGATCTTATGGAAACAACTTCTTGAGAATCCATAAAAGAAAGAGGAGGATGTTTCCTTCATACTACAAGGACAAAAAGGCAATCCAAGCATGCCTATGCAGAGGAGAAACTACTCCTCTTTTACAGCACAACCTTCAAACCCTCCATTGCCTAAAAGTGGAGAAGTAAAGAGACCTCGAACGTTCACACCCTTAGGGGACTCGCTCGAGAATATTCTTGCTCTTCTGACTGCTCAGAAGAAAATTACACATCTTCTTCCACCGGCCAACCCTAATGGGAGGGGTTTTAATGCTACTCGGAAGTGTGCTTATCATGCCGGAGCACCTGGACATGATACTCAAGATTATTGGGCCTTGAAGCATAAGATTCAAGATCTAATAGACAATGGTGAGATCGTGGTCACTAAACCAGATCAACCTCATGTGCAAGATAACCCTCTTCCTCAACATAAAGAAGAAGAGGTCAACATGATCAGTTGGAGCACTATACAAGGTTCCAATTCTAACGGCGAATCATCCAAACCCATCAAAGACGGTGTTAACAAATGGGATTATGCAAAGTTCCAGTTTACCATGGAACGAAAGATGAAAGCTCTTTCCAAATAAATTGAACAATTGGCAGAACTGGTAACCCACCAGCATCAAGTCACACACCAATTAATAAGGCAGGAGCATGCCTATCTCCTTCCTTTTGTTACAAATACCTCCTCACCACCTTCAAAAAGCGTAGCTATGGAGGATAAGGTTGTGAAGCGAGCAAATGCTAAAGCCCGTCGGGATTTTGCCAATCAGAGGGAATTCACCTATTTGGGCTAGTCTATGGAGGAGATATTACAGATGTTGATCAACGAAGGAAGAATTACCTTCCTTCTCCCTCCAATCAATCCCCATTCAGGACGGTTCCATCCTGATGAAATGTGTCAATATCATTCACATTCTCGCGGTCACAGCACAGAAGAATGCTGGGCACTCTGCCACCTCATTCAGAATCTTATTGATAGCGGTGTCCTGCAAATAGCAGATGATTACACTTTACAACTCAAGGGTGGGAATGCATGTCCTACCAAATGGAAGGGATCAGTAGCAGTTATATCCGAAGTGGATGATGAGACTATCAAAGTATTTCCCATACAACCAATTTAACTCAAAGGAGCTGACAATCCTTTAAAAGTGGCCGCACCAGAGCCAATTTCTTCATCTTTCAGACCACAATATCCTGTTGTCAGCTTACACAACGTTCCATGGAATTATGGAGAAGCTGAAGGATCCACATCTCATACTACTGCTACAGTGTCGAAGGAAAATCCACTGTATCTTCCTCAACGGGTTATGAATTTAGATGTGCCTGTCCTTGCTGATGACATGCCTTCTCTCCACTAGGGCTGTAACTTTGATGCAAAGTTGGACTTAGACTTGATAGACATCCAAGAGGACATTGAGACACCTCAGGAGATTAAGGAATAGGTCACGGACAAAACCAAACCCAATCTTGATCAAACCACTCCTTTCAATCTCGGAACCTTAGACAACCCTAAGCTAATCCAGATTGGTTCAGACCTTACCATAAATCAACGGAATGACATGGTTGTACTATTAACCCAATTCTAGGATGTGTTTGCATGGTCTCATGAAGACATGGTGGGTTTGTCCACTAACATTGTTCTTCATCGCCTTCCCATCAAAGAAGGATTCAAGCCAGTCAGGCAAAAACTCAGGCAATTGAAACCTGAGTGGAGTTTAAAAGTCAAAGAAGAAATTGTGAAACAATTTCAAGCTGGCATCATCATGGTGTCTACATATCTGGAGTGGATATCCAACATTGTTCCAGTGCCTAAACCAGGGGGAAAGGTGCGAGTTTGTGTAGATTACAGGGATTTGAACAAAGCTTGCCTTAAAGATAGCTTTCCCGTGCCCTTTATCGACATTCTTATTGGCAATACTGCTCAATACGGCATGTACTCCTTTGCTGATTGCTTTGCGAGGTACCATCAAATTATGGTCGCTGAGGAAGATCGTGAAAAAACTGCTTTCATCACGCCTTGGGGAACCTTTTTCTACAGATGGTTGTCATTCGATCTCATCAACGCCGGGGCAACCTATCAGCGAGCTATGATGGCTCTTTTCCATGATTTAATGTACAAATAGATAGAGATCTACGTGGATGACATCATTGTCAAATCCCGGAAGGAGGATGACAACTTAGACCATCTCACAAAAGTTTTCAACCGGTTGCATAAGTCCAACTTGAAGTTGAAACCCGCCAAGTGCGCCTTTGGTGTTAAGTCAGGCAAGTTGCTAGGCTTCCTAGTCAGCCATAAAGGGATTGAGCTGGATCCTACCAAAATCCAGGCCATCAAGGAAATGCCCTCAGACAGAGAAGGAAATATGGGGATTTTTGAGAAGAATCAATTTCATTAGCAGATTCATTTCTCAACTCACAGCAACCTGTGAGCCTATCTTCAAGCTATTAAGGAAGAACTCCTCCATGAAATGGAACGATGAGTGTCAGAAAGCCTTCCTTACCATTAAAGAGCAACTGATTAACGCTCCTATTTTGGTACCTCCCAGGGATGATGTTCCCCTATTCATGTACCTGTCCATCAATGACAATGCCATGGGTGAATCTTTGAAGCGAGAGAAAAGACAATAGAGGCCAAGAACGAGCTATCTATTACCTCAGCAAAAGATTCAGCATCAGTGAACACAAGTACACTCTGATTGAGAAAACTTGTTGTGCTTTAGCATGGGCTTCCATGAGGTTACAACATTACCTCCATGGTCACACAACCCATCTCATATCCCAAATGGATCCTCTCAAGTATGTGTTCAGTAAGCCCATACTAAATTGTCAACTGTCCAGATGGCAGTTGATCCTACAGCAATTTGACATCGTCTACGTGACGCAAAAGTCTGTCAAAGGTCAAGGAATTGCGGATCAACTGGCCGCCGCACCTGCAAGGGATTACAAACCCTTAGAAACATACTTTCCCGATGAAGGGGTAATGACAATTCAGCTACAACATCAGTACAATACATGCCGTACGTGGAGAATGTATTTTGATGGAGCTGTTAATACAGAAGGATCTGGAGTAGTTTTAATATCCGGTACGAGGGAGCAGTATCCCGTCGCCATCAAATTATAGTTTGTCAGCACCAACAACAAAACTAAGTATGAAGGCTGTATCACGGGGCTAAAACTTGCCCGTTCAATGGGCATCAGGTGGTTAACTGTCTTTGGGGATTCCGAATTGGTAATCAAGCAATCCACCAAAATCTATCAAACCAAAGAATTACATTTACTGCCTTACCATCAGCAAGTTCTACAGATAGCTTTGGAGTTCGAAGAAATCTCCTTTCTACACATTCCACGTAATAGGAATGATTTTGCAGATGCATTAGCAACGTTGGCTTCCTTAGTTTACATACCCGATAAGGAAAACATGCCAAACATCACGTTTGCTATGCAAAAAGCCCCAATCTATGGGAATTATGTTGGAGAAGTATCGGATGAGCTACCTCCCATCCACAACCCTTGGTATCAATGCATCAAGGAGTATCTACGAGATGGATCTACACCCGCTGAGGCAAGCCTAACTGAGAAGAGGCGGATTCATCGGTCTAGCTGCCGAGTCAGTCTATCAATCTGTGTCACATGAGTCGGATCTCTGACACAGGCTAGCCAATCGGTCATCATCACGGATCCTGGAACCATATCCCCCATAAACTGTGTGGCGCGGGTCTGAGCTCCAATCATACGAGGGATCCACCAATGCTGGAACATCTCCTGAGAACAGGGGCCCTCTGACAATGTAAAACCGTCAATCCCCATCAATGGGATGTCAATGACATGTGACTACAAAACAGGCCAATAACGCCTGGCAGGAGGCAAGATCGATATACGAATCTCTCCTGTAGTGCTCCTAATAGCATGCTCTCCTAAATAGAGCTCCCATCCTCCATCTGTGAAGAGAGGAATCCTTCGGGTGGAAATGATGTACTCTACTCCAGTCGGGTACCCATCCTCAAAACCAACTCCCAAACGCTCTCCAGAGTAGGGAATCTATGTGATGACATCGGCTGTCAATAGCTCCAACTGTAGGCGACAATGAGTGAAACCCTCAGCAACAGGGACCTCTGCCAGTGTGGAATGATGCCATCTCCGTCCTCGTGGATATGTATCTAAACCTAACACGCTCACAGGACGCAAATAAGGAAGCCTCTCATAGGCCCAAAATTTCCAACACAAAGGCAAACATCTGCTGTCAGTCAACACTCTTAACCCATACATGGGAAAAGACAAGAGAAACACTCACCAGCAAAAATGGGTCGAATCCTAACCACGCCTCGGTCAAGCCCTGCGATCGCATGCGCATTCCTTTGAGGAAATAGGCAAAGGTGTAGGAACCCCAATCATACTCTCCTATACGGTCCACGTGTTGAGTGGCGCTGATCAAAGCGAAGGACACCATAGAAGAGTTATCTGCTATGAAACATCCGCTAATGATCATCAAGAACAATCGCCGAAGAACGCGATCCCTGAATCTCACATCATCGGGTATAGGCTCACTCAACAGCCCACTCATAGCATCTATGCTCAAAGGACCTGTACGAATAGTCCTGCCCTTGAGCCCCTCCGCCGGAACTCCCAACAAGGATCTAACGGTAGTAGGGGTGATATCCGCCGTGAAAGGAACCGGTTCCCCTCCAAACTGCATACCTGTGATAAAACGCCAATCCATCGATCTTATCATCACCTCGCAGTCCAGCAAATGGAGTGACTGAGTCTGGTGAAACCACCACTCAGACAATGCCCTGAGGTAACCCCAGGGACAACGACGAGGTAGAATGGAGAAGAACCTCCCGAATCCCCAGCCATGGATGATCGCTCTGTAGTTATCATGCAAGGCCTGATATATAGAGTGGATGCTAAACCAGTTCCCTCGAGGCTGTGTGAAGCCGGGAACCTACATCAAATGCAGATCAACATCAGACTCCTTGACTCCTCATCAATAGGAAATAAGGAAGATTAAAGATATAACTTCATACCTCATGTGCGTGCAGGTATACTAAAGGATGCCTACTCAAGTAACCCAGAAGATATGGGTTCGCCACTTGAATACCTGGCAACTCCCTACGGGGAACACGCACAACAGGAGCAGGAACCTCGATCGGTGCATCCTCCTCCTTGTCCTCGACGTTCGGCACTTCAACCCGAATAGGACGTATCACTGCCTCCGCCAAGCGACGAGGCTGTCTAACAGAACGGCATTGATGCTCTTCAAAAGCCCTCCTCCGTACACCAGAAGTGGTCCTGTGGGAACTACTCAGCTGATTCGGATCCATGATATCTGGACAACAAGTCTCCAAATCACCTCAGAAAGTGTGTGATAATTTCTTACCTGCAGTCTTTTCAAAATGCATTCTATGATTACATGCATGCATGCATTGCTTTAACATACATCTACAGTAGAGTTAAAAATGCATGACTACCCAATACCTACATTTTGGGAGAATTTTTCCATAGCCCCCTTTATAAAGGGGACTATCCACATGCACATAGGCATGACTAGGTGGCCATTTAGTAGCACACCTATACACAGTCATATACATCCTGTATGCATCAATACATTGCAGTAAAAAATCTGTAAGTGTAGTCTAATTACCAGGATTATTTTTCTTGTCTACCTTTACTCATTTGTCCTCATATAGGATAAGAAATGATAGTAAAAATTGCCAATTTGATTGTTTCAAAAGTCAATTTTTTTCACATCATTATGTTCAGCATGGTTTAATACTAACATTTTCTATGTTGAATATTTTTTATCAAGTCATATCAGCATGCATATTCACTACTATGTGTCTAAATGCATTTCATGCGATAAGTTATTTTCCAACGGATAGAAATTGGAAAAAAAATACATGCATGTGTTACCAGGACAGTGAAGAACACTTGTACGGTGGCAGAATATGCAGAAAGTTGCCCGAACTCAGCAGATCTGAAGAAGAACTCCTGGATTTCCTTCGCTACGCAACTTAAAAATGACTTATGAAAGCAACCATTTGCCTATACATAGGCACGGTTGACCGCAGGCTAACCTGCGGCTCCTGCAGGTACACCTGCGACACTCTTACATGGGTCCCACACCTCCGGCTCGCTCCGGTTAGAGTTGCAAAGGAGGTCTCACAAGCTAAAAAGGCCAAATCAGGAATAAAAGTGCTATGCGATTGAGAGAAATAGCCTGAAATCCTAGTTTCTCGTCGGTCAGAGTTAAACTCCCGTCGTCTCAAAGGTATTTCCCTGAATATAGGGTATATTATACCAATGAGCTCAACTTTCACAGATCATGCTCGACAATACCCCCACAAAGGTCCGATGCTGTCAATGAGTGTCAGGCAACCCTGACGTATCTCCGGCGGGGGTTACAACGCAAAACCACAAAATTTCAAACCTCCCCGGCGGGGGTTACAACGCCGAAGTTATCAAGCATCTACATATCCCCGGCGGGGGTCACAACACGCATCTTTCAAGCATCTACGTATCCTCGACGGGGGTTACAACACAATGCAACCATTGATATACACATCAATAAAGGTCTAGCAGCCTTGACATCATGTCAGCCGATGGCAAGTAAACCCATCAAAGCAACCTTCCCCGGTGGGGGCTACAACGTAAAGCTAGCATTGGCACATACATCAATGAAGGTCAAGCATCCTTGACAATGCATCCAGCAGGGATTTATCCGGTGATACACACATCAGCGAAGATCAGGCAACCCTGATAAACAACAAACTATTGGCAGTAACTCCGACAGAATGAGGGAATATATTATACACATCCTCAAACAGACAAAGCTTTATCCCCACAGATCTCTTGCACACAAGAGGTACCTCTATGGAATATAATCCAATGTCTAGGATTCAAGACTTTGGTGATAGCCCCAACGTCAACATCCTTGGAGACTTGGATCGCAGGTCCAAGCCATCACTGATTGTCATCCCAGTAGGATTACCTGACAATCAGGCATCATACATTTGCATCATGTTGATGTGTATAGCATCATGCTTATCTTGCTTACATTTCAAGTGTCTAGTATTCTTTATCCTATCCATGCCTTGCATTGCATGAATATGAAAAAGAGGGGCATCTGTAGACACTCAAAATTTTCTGCACTCCTATTACTAACATTGCAGGAGGGTAGATTTGTCTTTTGGAGATAACCCTGAAAGACAACTTACATCCATTCTTGATACTACCGGAAGTTCAGTTCCAACCTGGAACACAAATCAGGAACATCATCTCAAACCTGAAACACACACCGGGAATGTCATTTCCAACTTCGGAGATAACCCCGAGATATGTAGATCAAAAGACCTAAGCAACAACAGGAGAGAGGCGATTCTGTCTCGGCGATAACACCATGACGCTTCGGTTCAGTCCCCAGAGAAACACTTTGAGAAGTAGCACCCCATCCTTGGTGATAGCCCCAAGAGATGCCAGTGCAGTTTCGGCGATAACCCTGGAAATGCTTGTTTCAAACATATGCAATCAGCTTCAACCTCAGACATCCTGTCGAGGCACACAAACCTCAGACCCAGAGTTGACAACGGGCAGACTGGAACATCCACAGATGACAGTGATATATACAAACAAGCAGCAATCCAATCTCAGATGTAACCCTGAGCAATGTCTACTTTTCGCTTAAACCAGCGATAACCCCAGTGAGGAGTCACAACGTCATCTTACTATATCAATAAGATGATATCATGGCATATCAACAAGTAGTTCAATCTCAGCTGTAACCCTGAGCAACGTTTACTTTCCGCTTAAACCGGCGATAACCCCGATGAGGAGTCAAACATCATCTTATTCCTTCGATAATGGCACGTCATCTCAACACTTCATACATACATACATACATACATACATACATCCAACAATGTCCCACAAGAGCCGAGGATTGACAATCCCGAGTGACTATTACGCGTGGCAGTACTTTGGATAGAATTTGAAGCTTGAAGACCATGGGCATATACCCCTCTTCCTGACTTCGTACAACTTCTAATCCATGTCATTGTGTAACTCTCGACACAAGCGGTCCGAAGAAGGTCAGATATACCTCGTTTGGATGCTCGGATTGAAGTTCTACAAGTTTGAGCGGACATTACAGTGCATGAGTGCACGTACTACGAGACAACAGGACCCACGAGGCTCGGATGCACCACGACCAGCCGCAGGTGTACCTGCCGCCATCCGTCTATATATACAAGCCTTGGGGTCAACCATTTGAGAAGAAGAGGGAGGGAAAAAGGCGAGGAAGCCCTGTCCATTTTGCTCTGCATACACATCTTTTGAGTGTTTCCTTACTTCTAAACACTAGTTAGCTCACATATAGCTATCTTTTATCCGGCGAGAGCTGAGTGTTTATCCATTTAAAGTCAATAGAAGTCTACTTTGGGAGCCCACTGTAAGCCTTCTCATATTTTATAAAGCCTTCTTCTCATATTAGCACACACTGTTGTACACGTTGAGAGTCGTGTGAGTGTGTTTGCCTGGACTTCGGTCCGTGGTTTTCATTTTCTGTCTGTATATATATACTTATATATTTGTATATATTTCATATATGGACTAACATTATCGAGTTATACCTCGATTGAGACTAGACTTCGGTCTGGAGCGTTTAATTACTTATATATATATATATATATACCTATATATATAAACTGTGGTCAGACTCTGTTTGATGAGCCTAGATTTTATATTCGGTGCGTTTAATCGCTTATATATATATATATATATATACTTATATATATAATTGTTGTCGGACATATCCGATGAGCCTGGATTCACATCTGGTGCGTTTATTGCTTTTATACATATATTTGTACATATATATATATATATTTACATTCATGTATGGCCTGGAGTTTACTTCGTGGCCCTTTATAGCTTTATTTACATTTCGTCCTGCTTGGAGTTTACTTCGTGGCAGTTGATCACTTTTACAGCTTTATTTACATTTCGTACCACCTGGAGTTTACTTCGTGGTGGTTGATCATGTCCATATTTATATATTTACCGCTTTTATATATTTACATTTCCGATCCCCCATGGAGTTGCTTCGTGGTGGTTGATCATGTCTGTATATATATATTTACAGCTTTTATATATATAACTACTTACTGCTTTCCATACAAATTGCAATATCATGTGAGCCTAGGAATTATGTGATCACAAATTCAGTTTACTGAATCTAGATTCGGTTCGCATGATGAACATCTTTCAAATAGTATATGTGACACTGTGCACATTATTTCTGATTGTTCGAATTTCCTTGGATGGTCATACATGCATGCATGAGGAGTTCGACATCTCAGCTATATATATTTTTCGAGAATGCTTCGCATCTCGAAAATAAAAGCAAACAAGCCGAACATTTAATAATAAAATGGAAGTATGAAAAGGTCTCAATTCCTATTGAGCACAGGGTTTGAAAAACCTCTTTTATAAAACTTCATTGATATATCTTGGTTAAAACTGAATTTTTCTATAAAATTCAAACCTTGTGTATATAGGTGCGAACGAGGCCTCGTACTACTTTTAAATAATTGCACATTGATCCATACACACACACAAACACACACATTCATATAACAATTTTTTTGAAAAGTGGTGGTCATCGTGGTAACACGGATGTCGGGGGGTGCCTAACACCTTCCCTCCGTATAATCAAGCCCCCGGACCCAAAATGAATCTCGGTTTCATAGACCCGTCTAGCAGTGTCAAAACACTGGGTCAATGTGTAAACCTTTTCGGTTGCGTTGGTGCAACCAGTTAAAAACACAAACTGGCGACTCTTAAAGTCAAATCATCGACATTACACATGTTGGACCTTTTTCACTTGTTTTTTCAAACAAATCTCACATTAACATGAGAACACCAAAGAACAAGTAACGAAAAGGGACACTCCAAAATCCCATCGTCGACAGAATGGATGGCAAAGAATTTCCCCAACTCATCAACTCAGACACCATCAAATAATATAATGTCTGAAGTTACCTGCAAACCAGCATCCTGGTTCTGGATCATCAATCCATCAGTTAATTCAGGTTTTCAAAGCCTTTCTAACCACATCAGTTTGTCCCATCAGGGATGAACTATGCAGACCTGACCTCCCCCATATACGGGAGTACATAAGCAGCCATTTATGATCCAGTCTAACCTCTACAAAAACAAAATTCCTTTCACCACATACAATTTTCAACCTTTTCATGTTAGGTTGGACCTACGCAGACCTGATCTCCCCTATACATGGGAGTACCTAGGAAACCTTCTATGGTGCGGTCTAACTTCTACAAAAACAAAAAAATCCATACCCTTCAACCTTTTCATGCTAGGTTCGAACTACGCAGACCTGATCTCCCCTCATCAACGGGATTACGTAGGCAACCATTCATGGTGCGGTCTCACCCCTACAAAAACACAAAACCCTGTCAACGGTATTGGGATCATCCTTCAACTTTTCAAAACAAACCATAAGAGATGGAACTACCTAATCTCCCCCATACACGGGAATACATCGACGACCATCTGTGGGGAGGTTAAACCACACCTCATCAGCTTAAACCATAGGGATTGAACTACCTGGTCTCCCCGTAAAAATGGGAGATAAAACTGGCGACCATCTATACTGTGGTTGAATCCTCAAAGAGAAACACCAGTCCATAAGAGAAGGAACTACCTAGTCTCCCCCATACACGGGAGTACTGGCGACCATTTATGATGAAGTCACCCTCAGAGAGGAAAGCCAAAATCCTCTCCACAACCACAATCAGAAACCAGTCCCAAGACACCAAAAAGAGTGGGGAAACACAAAGATCGACGATCCATTCTGAAAGATCCTGAGACATCTCAATGTCCATCCATCAAGGAGGAGTTCAGAATACATCGAGATCACAAGTCCTAGAGAAAAGGCAACTATCAAGCAAGTAACAAGATATATCTAAAAGGGAAGTGAATCAAAACATATTTTCTTGCCATATAATAATATTTGATTTATACAATATGTCTTGTACATGACAAAAATAGCTAACCTAGTTTATACAGGAAAATCAAAGCTAATTTCTAAACGTGTGGATAAGCGAGCTATCAAGTCTAATATGGTATCCCTCTCAGTAGATGGAGGTAAATCCATGATCTCCTGCCCTAGGGTGTCCACATGAGCCAAGAGATCTACGGCCATCTGCATGGTGCTATCGTGCTCATCAATGAATGCCCTCATCTATGCAATAATTTTAGTAGTATGAGATCTAAGTGCAGTACTATCTGTAGTGGCAACATCTCGGGTAGCTAGAGCTTTATCCCGCTCAATAATAGTTGCATCCTTCGATGATTAAGCCTCAGCCCACTCAATAACAACAGTATCCCTGTGAGCTAGAGCATCATCTCTCTTAACAAGAGAGGCATCTCTATTAGAAAAATTTGTCAACATCAAGGCCCTTGCCTGATCCCTCTAAAACGTCATCAGATGTAACATCTACTCTAAGTACTTTGCGAATGTGGAGCCACAGCAGTGGGAATACTGGGGGAATCAACCAGAGCTACTGATGAAATAGTAAACAGCTAATCCTCGATGGGAGAATCAGGGTACTCCATAGGCTCCCCATCATCAGAATTAATACCCGACTCTGAGGATACAACCCTAACCGATGAAATCTTTGCCTCCAACCATGCAGAATACTCTGGAGAACGACCTGGATGGCTAGTAAAAAAATTAGCCCTCTCTTGACGAGTCCAACAGTCATAAATCCTGGACAAATCCTCTGCTGATAGAAGCTGAGATGACAATCGTTGACCCATTACCCTGTCAAGGGGATTAATATCCTGAAACTAGTCAAACTATGCCATAACTGCCAGTAGATGATATATGGTCACCCCCCTAAAATCGGCCAGGGAAGATAGTCCATGCCAACTGCATGAGTAATGAAACAATAGGGAGAGCTGAGCCCTGAACATGGCAAAATATCAAATGGGTCCTCGATCCCTGACAAGAAAGCCAACCAGGATGTTACGTCTGTACACTCAGCTGGCTAAAAGGAATATGACATGGCTATCTCATGGGAAAAATAATACCCATGACGTTTGAAAGTGCCAATTGGTCTCAAGTGTGTCATACACCACACGTACAACAAGACCGCACTGCTTATGAAAACCCCCACTGAATGGGTATGGTAAAACATGGTTGATCTCAAGGTCTGCCAAAATTATCGATAAAATGGTATATGACCCTCCCGAAAAGAACGAACAACCATAATCACAATGATATCAAGATTCTCCATGTACAACAACATGCACAAATAGGCCACTATGTACATCAAGAATATATCTACGCGAGCGACATGCCAATCACCCTCAAAAATGGTGAAGTCCCCGAAGTATCGCATATAGCTGTCCAGTGATCCAAATCTGTCAATCAAGAAACTCATGGACACTACATGCGCCGAGTTAATCTTGTCCAGGGAAAATCTGTGCCTCAAGCATGTCAAGGTCATAAGCTGCCAGCTCATGTCACTGTTAGGTAAAATCTAATTACGCACAATCACTCAAGTCTACGTGGTCAACAAGTAATATAATAGTAAGTAGAGTATCGTTCCCATAGAGAATTAGTAAGAAATTATTATCCACAATTATCAATTTTGTATTAACCCAATTTTATTAAACTAATCTAAATTAAAAATGATATTTAATAAAACCCATAAACTAAAAATATTAATTAATCAACACAACTTAAAAACCTTAATTTCAAACAATTAATGGAGAATTAGGCTTTACAACTTCACTTTAAGTATCATTCCAATTATCAAACCTTATTCTAATTTAATTTATTATTTTAGTTTATTAATCAAGAACACTCATGTAGAATTAGCCATTTCTCAATGCAATAAATCCATACTTAAATCCACAATTTAGATAGAATTAAGTTAAACACCCTAAATAAGTAATTCACTATATCTCTATGTGAATTAAAATTAAGAAGGATTTAATTCCAAGTTCTTCTCAGATTACATGCGATGCTAGTCATATCTCTACCCTAACATAAATTAAGAATCTGTTCAATCACAAAATTCAAGAACACATGCTATTGTGATTAGGTCTAGAATCATATCTCATCTCTCGAATCTATACAATTCCACATAAAATTGGTGATCAAGCAATTCATAAATTAATCACAAATCACAATAGATAAACTGAATTGATAATTTATTAAACTTAAATCAAGGCATAATAATTGTCATTTAACGTTAAAGATCCATTGCAAGCCTAACAAGTAATTTAGTTCATAACTAATGAATTAAATACTGAATAAATAAAAGAAATCATCATCCTGATTACACAATTTGAAATTAAAGAAGAATAGTAGTACACCACCCTTCTTGCCCTTCAACAATGCAATCTTCGTGAAATCACCTCTTTTTCTTGTTCCTCCAAATTCTTGCTCATCAATTGTATGTCTCTAAGTGTCTCTCCCCTGTGCCAAAAAATCCAAGCAAATAATATAAGCAAACTCACTCCCACTCCATCACTTCAATTCTATTCCATCTCAAACTCATCACATAAGAATTCTAATGGAAATCAAACTCCAAGTCCAACCCAACAAGTTTGTGGACATAAAGTCCCAATTAACATGAGATAAACTCCTTAACACAATCCTAATATAAGCATATTACATAAGGAAGTTATATCTCCCAACACCACCTATCTTCGAGCACATAAAAAATCAATCATTTCCAAACCTGCATATCGGCAATACTTTGCTACTGGTTTACCCTCTAAGATAGCGTAGCTCTTTGGCTAGCATTTCGATAATCAATTATCACAAGCTATAGTGCACCCCACACCACTTTACTCAACATCATGGCACGCCCCGCGCCACTCCTACAGAATGTGTAAATTTATTCAAATTTTCTTCCAATGCTAGCATCTTGATGTTCTCACTTCATATCCTAAAAAAGAAACAAAAACCCATCATATGCAACATGAAATAATTAAAAAAACTAACAATATAACAAGCTAAATAAAGATAAATCATAGGTTAAAAACCTACTCATCAAATTCCCCCAAACTTAAAACATTGCTTGTCCTCAAGCAAAATGCAATGCAATGCAACTACCTACTAACAACTACGAATCCAGTATTAAGATAGTATACAGCTTACTCACACAGCCTCAGAAAAATTAAGCAAACATGACAACACTTCACATCAGAACCAATCAATAATTCCTTATCAATCCTCGAATCTTAAACCGTGATTACTGGTATAGTGTGTGTGTGCTTCACATCCATGCTAACTGATACAAATTCAAATTTAATACATAACAAGTTTCTTATAAGGCATCATACAATTTAAACTTAAGAATTTTGAAAATAGATAAGATCCAACTAAAATCAAGCAATCACCAATATTAAAGAATCACCTAGGGTACTTGTGCTTTTTTTTTTCCTTTCTTTTACGGGGGCTTTTTGCTCTTATTTCCCGTTTTATTTCTCTCTTTTTCTTTTTTTATTATTAACCATGACTGTGCAATGTCTCATTCCATTAGCCTAACAATGCTACCCCTTAGCGAGCTTTCAACCAACGACTCCCAGACCATAAAAGATCTTAGGGTGCTAGGTGTAGAGACACTCCCTCGGGCGTACTTACTCAAGTAACAAAGGCCCCGAAATAAGACTAGCCATGATTCTTTATATATATATATATATATATATTTATCTATATTTTTAAAAGCTCATATACCCCAAATATTTCCCCAAACTTAGGTTCTTGCCTAATTCTTTATCTTCATTACCTATTCTCGTCATTCTTTTATTTAAACTAGCATTATCCTTTAGAAATTCCTTATGTATCAATTTGAACTAATCAGTCCACAGAGGTGTTACTAACGTGCTAACCTTTTTATACTAGTTTCAAACAGCCAAAGATCCAATTCATAACAAAAATTACATCAAAGTTCTCATATTTAGTACTGTACTTGTCTACATAATTCCAATCTCATCACTGGCCAAGAATAAACCTTTACTATCTAATAACTGGATTCATGCAATTTAAACTACATGCATTTTTTTTATTTAAACTTACAAATATATTAAACTAAATGCCATGAACACGAACAATTATAAAAACTAAACAAACTAACTAATCATGATTTCTAAAAAAATTCACAAATTAACCAGGTAAAAACAGAATCCCCCCCCCAAACTTAAAGCAAGTAATGTCCTCATTATGACAAAATAAATCAAAGAAAAACACGAGGACTTCCCTGAAAGATGAGTTACTGCTCGTCATCGTCTGAAGGAGGATATGCTGGAAGGACAAGAGGAACAAGCATGGCCATCGAATGTGCATTAGGATTGTAGCGAGAAAATGTATCAGCTAGCGTGTTGAATGCATTTGCATTGTACTGATGCATTAAGTCTTGGCGTTGAGCCAACCACAAAAATTGATTCCTTGAACCACGAGGTGGTTGCTCTTGTATTGGTTCTTCTGCAACTGGGGGTGAGGGTTGGTGAATCATAATATAGCCTTCTCCTCTTGGATGTGATCTCGCCCCCTCCCATGCCTTATACTTCTCAATTGTAGCATGATCTATTATAGCCATTAGTTGTTGGATAGGTTAAGAGGGATGCCATTGCACCCCAGCTTTGCGGCACAAATCGGTTATTAGAAAACCATGCAAAAGGCCCCTCGTAGTACTTCCCCGTAGCAGCCGATCAATGGACTCCTGAATACACGCACCCACATCCACATTGTAAAACACAATAGAATTATTCACCCGATAATGGTGGTGTACAATCCCATAAAGTACCCATGCCCTTTCCTTAGTAACATCATTTTGGTTGCGTGTGGGAATCAATCGGCCACAAAGGAATGCATACCATTCTTTACCCTACCTACTTAGCGCTGAGTGTGGAAAACTTATCTTTTCATCCGTTTTGGCTCGGGTAAGCCATTAATTTCATGGTTTGCACAATCTTACAATTATCTCATCCAAGTTGGGCAAACCATCTTCATATCGTCCGTCATTCCATGTTTCCAGCCCAAAGTACTCGTTAATAGCATCGACATGAAAGGAAAATGGTTTACCCCAAACCATGACTACGTGATTGACATGCTCCATTGCATTGGCATAAAACTATTTCATTATGTTAATCACTGCTGGAAGTGGTTTCTCCACTAACTGAAATCAATTTCGTTCCACAATCATTTGAGCCATATCACCATCCAAGTTAGCATCCGACTTCAATCCACCTTTTAACACCAAAGTCTTCTTGTCTATAGATGATTTGAACTTGTCCTCAGCCTCTTCACTAACAAATTTGGTATAATCATATTGAGCACGAGTAGTGGAGGTGGATAGACATTGTCTTTTGTGTGAAGACATGGTGTTTATGGTGAGGGTTAGGCAAAAATTTTGGTTCAGGAATTTTGTCGAATAGTTGGTGGGCGTAAGGGTTAATTCCCCTAAACTTGGTTTCTTGGAACTATCTCTCTAGCCAAAGTGTGCAATAAGGTAACACACTCCTTTGGTAACCAATTCCCAAGGTTTTCCAAACAATAATTACCAATAAAAGATAAGAAGAATGAGAATAAAGCAAATTTGTGCTTACCTTCAATGGAAATTTTTGTGTTTCCCCCTTTGTAAAGATGCCCCAATTTGAATGAATTTGTGTAGGAGAGGAATTAGATTTAGTGTTGGAGTGTATTGTTTGTATCTTTTATGAATTTGGCTACTTTCATGGGTAGAGTTCATATAGGAGATGAAAAACCAACCTGTGTTGGGAGTTGTAGAGTTTATGGGTTTAATGGGAGAAGAAGTTAGAAAGGAGAAGGAGAAGTGGTGTAGTGGGAGTTATGGAAGTTATAGGAGTTATGGAGTATTGGAAGAGTTTGAGTTATAAGAGAAGTGGGGAGTTTGGGTGTAAGGAGGAGTTTTTAGATGTTTGTTGCTGTGTATGGTTCAATTAGATTACTTTAGTGCTAGCAGCGTTTTGAGCAAGCTGCTGCCACTGCCTGTGTGTAGGCACGAGATGGCGCTACCAGACTTTGTAGGATCAGTGTATACTTGTATATTAGCGCACCCCACACTATGTGTATGCCTTATGCGGTGTGCCCCGCACTTGGGGATCAGTACCTATTGGTTTAGTAGCGTGCCCCACGCCTCTTGTGTGTGATGTGATGTGCATACAGGGATGGGGATCGATCATCGTAAATGGTGAATTGGCACACCTGCCATGGCTGTATATATGCTTTTAGTGGCACGGCCCACGCCACTTTATCAATAACTTGGAGCCTTTATTTTTCCATCATTTCCTACAAAAATATCAACATGAAATCATTATTCTAAGAAAAAGAGTTATCTAAGCTAAACTATAAGCTAGAAATGTACGTAATAACTAAAATAGAAAAGGATTAGAGCTTGGGTTGCCTCTCAAGTAGCTCTAGTTTTAACGTCATAATCCCGATGGTGCCTATTATTTCATGGTGCATTTGCAAGTGTGATTGCAATAGCTTCATTGTCGACGCCGCCACTCCAGTAGTGCTTTAGCCTTTGCCCGTTGACTTTGAAGGTTTAGAGCAGATTTTTGCTATAAAGCTCAATGGCGCCATGTGGGAAAACTCTCTTAATAGTAAATGCATCCGACCATCTAGATTTGAGCTTTCCAGGAAATAGTCTTAATCTTGAATTAAACAACAGTACCGATTGCCCTGGTTTAAATTTTCTTTGCAAGACTTTTTGGTCATGCCATTTCTTGACCTTCTCTTTATACAACTTCAAATTCTCACAGGCTTGTAGTCTGAACTCATCCAGTTCATTCAATTGAAGAAGCCTCTTTTATCCTACTGCTGTTTGGTCAAATTTAAGCTTTTGAATTGCCCAGTAGGCTTTATGTTGTAGCTCCACAGGTAGGTGACACGCTTTACCGTAAACTAATTGATATGGCGACATCCCAATTGGTGTCTTGTATGTTGTCCTATAAGCCCATAATGCGTCATCTAACTTTAGAGACCAGTCTTTTCTGTTCGGATTTACTACCTTCTATAAAATTCTCTTCATCTCGCTGATGGAGACCTCAGCTTGCCCACTTATCTGGGGGTGATATGTTGTTGCAACCCTATGATTAACTCCTTATTTTTCCAAGAGAGTTGTGAATGCTTTGTTGTGGAAGTGACTTCCATCGTCACTTGTGATTGCTCTTGGCATGCCGAATCGTGTGAATATGTTCTTTTATAGGAATTTTAGGACCAATTTAGCATCATTTGTAGGGAGTGCTACAGCTTCCACCCATTTTGTTACATAATCCACAACAAGGAGAATGTATAAGTTATTGAATGATGGAGGAAAAGGCCTCATAAAGTCCATTCCCCATACATCAAAGACTTCTACCTCAATGATTGTATTGAGTGGCATTTCATTCCTCTTTGAGATGTTGCCCATCCATTGACATATGTCACAACTCTTCACGAACTGGTGAGCATCCTTGAATATAGTAGGCCAATAGAATTCTGCTTGAAGTATTTTGGCCGCTGTCCTTTCACTCTCGTAATGTCCCCCATATGCAGATGAATGACAATCGTGCAGTATGTTCTTCATCTCGCTATATGGCACACACCTTCTAATCACCTTGTCAGCACATTGTTTGAATAGATATGGCTCATTCCACATGTACCACTTGACGTCATGTAGGAACTTCTTTTTTGTGCTTTCGTGTAAGATTAGGGGAAGGATGCTGCTCACTAGATAGTTAGCGAAATCCGCGTACCAGGGAAATTCTACATTGACTCCAAACAGTTGCTCATCTGAAAATGACTCATTGATTACACACTTATCTGCCTCATCTTTGTCCGTATTTTCTAACCTTAAAAGATGGTCTACTACTTGATTCTTTGTCCCCTTTCTATCTTTTATTTCTAAATCAAATTCTTGTAGGAGTATCCATCTTATAAGTCATGGCTTAACATCCTTCTTCGAGATTAAATACTGAATTGACGAGTGATCCGTATACACCACTACCTTTGTCCCAATTAAATATGCCCAAAATTTGTCAAAGGCATATACTACTGCAAGTAACTCTTTTTCTGTAGTGTGTAATTCATTTGGGTTTTCGTAAGTGTCTTACTTGAATAGTATATGGCGTGGAATATCTTCTCTCGGCGTTAACCCAATATAGCCCCAACTTCATGGTCGCTTGTATCACACATTAACTCAAAAGGCATATTCTAATCCGGTGCGATGATAACTAGAGTTGTAGTTAATTTATTCTTCAATAGCTCGAATGCTAACTTACAACCCTCATCAAACTTAAAAACAAAATCCTTCTCTAAAAGGCTGCACAATGGTTTTTCAATCTTAGAGAAATATTTTATAAATCTTCTATAGAACCCGACATGTCCCAAAAAGCTACGAATTCCTTTTACTGAAGTTGGTGGTGGAAGGTTTTCAATAATCTCCAGTTTTGCCCTATCAAATTCTAACCCCTTCGCTGACACCTTGTGCCCCAAGATTATTCCTTCTTCGACCATGAAATGGCACTTTTCCAAGTTAAGCACCAAGTTTGTCTTTATGCATCTCTTTAAAACCATCACCAAGTTTTCCAAGCAAGCATCAAAATCATCTCCATAGACAAAGAAATCGTCCATGAAGACTTCCACATTCTTTTCCACCATGTCCAAGAAAATGACCATCATACACCGTTGGAAAGTTGTGGTGCATTACACAAGCTAAAAGACATTCTTCTGAAAGCAAAGGTGCCGTATGGGCACGTGAAAGTAGTCTTTTCTTGATCTTCGGGGGCAATGACTATTTAATTATACCCCGAATACCCATCCAATAAACAATAAAACTCATATCCCGCCAATCTGTCCAACATCTGATCGATGAAAGGTAGAGGAAAATGGTCTTTGCGAGTCGCTTTATTCAACTTCCTGTAATCCATGCAAACCCTCTAACAAATCACTGTTCTTGTTGGAATTAATTCATTATCCTCGTTCTTTACTACGATCATTCCTCCCTTCTTTGGCACACATTGAAATGGACTGACCCACACACTATCAGAAATAGGGTATATGATTCTCGCATCCAACCACTTCAAAATTTCTTTCTTCACTTCCTCTTTCATGATTGGGTTGAGCTATCTTTGTTGTTCCACTATTGGCTTTGCATCCTCTTCCATAAGAATTTTGTGCATGCAAGAGGATGGACTGATTCCCTTTATATCTGCAATTGTCCATCCTATAGTCGATTTGTGTTCTCTAAGCACTCTCAACAACTTATTTTCCTGCAATTCATTAAGCGCAACAAAAATAATAACAGGTAGAGTATTAGAATTGCCTAAATATGCATACCTGAGGTGTTTAGTTAGTGGCTTAAGCTCAAGTGTAAGTGGCTCCTCCAACGAAGGTTTCATCCTAGTCGTGGCTCTTTCCTCCATGTGCAATGGTTCAACTGGTGCTTTGAATCTGCTAGCTTGTGGCAAAGAGTCTAGCATATGCAAATAATCTACGAATTTTGGGTCATCCATATCCTCATCTCCCAACAATGTAATTTCTAATGGATCATTGACCAAACTCTTTTCCATGTCTTCCTTAACTATCCGATCAATGAGATCTACTCGATAGCACTCTTCTTCATCCGTAGGAAATTTCACGACCTTGAACACATTGAACTTGACTTCCTGATCTTGGACCCTCATCGTGAGTTCACCTTTTTGTACATCAATAAGGGTTCTACCCGTAGCCAAGAATGGTCTTCCTAGGATGATTGGGATATTTTTATCTTCCTCGTAATCCAAAATTATAAAGTCAGCAAGGAATATAAATTTATCCATTTTAACCAGAATGTCTTCCATAATTCCTCTCGGGTACATGAATGACCTATCTGCCAACTGTAGAGAAATATTGGTCGGTTTTGGAGCTAGTAAACCCAATTCAGTATATACTGATAACAGCATGAGATTTACACTTGCCCCCAAATCATATAAACACTTTTGGAAGCCCATATTCCCAATTGTACACGGAATAGTGAAGCACCCCGGATCTTTCAACTTTGGCGGTAACTTCCTTTGTAAAACTGCACTGCACTCCTCTGTTAAAGCTACCATTTCAAAACTTCCCACTTCTTTTTCCTTGATAAAATTCCCTTCATGAATTTAGCTTAATTTGGCATTTTCTCAAAGGCTTCTGCGAACAGAATATTTATTTGGAGTTTCTTAAAAACTTCTAAAAACTTGCTAAATTGCTAAATTGCTTGGTGGAGGGTACACAACTGGTTCATTATCTATTTTACCCTTATTCTCTTGCTTTTCTTCCGCATGATTGTCCTCAACAACTTTGTTTTCTCCTTATTTGTTATCATCTTTTACAACCGAATTTTCAATTTTCTATCCCTCAAACTGTTTTCCACTCCTTAACATAATTACCTGACATTACTCATGATTACCTTTTGGATTTTTCTTTGTATCACTGGGTAAAGTTCCTTGAGATCTATTATTTAAGGCAAAAGCTATCTATCCCATCCGATTTTCCAAATTTTTGATGGCTATCTCTTGCTTTTCATTTCATTCTTGGTTTTTCGCCTTGTTTATTGTTATATACTTTGACAACAACTCTTCTAAATCTGATTTTCTCTCCGATGTTGAAGTTGTTGTTGTTGATTTTGATTCTGAAATCCCATGGGATAAGATGGTCGTGGAGCTTGTTGATGCTGGTTATTACTCCACAAAAATTTTGGGTGATTCCAATTCCCCGGATTGTATGCATTCTGGTACATGTTTTGTGGAATTCTGTTATAGCTACCCATAAATTGCACTGACGCTGGGTTGATTGCACATTGATCTGTAGGATGCTCACTCGCGTACAATTCACAAATAACTGTAACATGCTGAGTTTGTAGCCCTGATAAAGCGTCTACTTTCTTAGATAACGCTAAAATCTGCGATGCTAATGCTGTCACTCCATCTACCTCTAACACCCCAGCCACTTTAGGTTGTGTCAATCTTGTTGTGGGCCACTGGTAGTTGTTAACTGCCATTATGTCTATCAATTCGTATGCCTCCTCATAACTCTTTGCCATAAAAGCTCCACCCGAACCTGCATGTATACTGGTTCTGAGATTTTCGTTCAACTCGTTGTAGAATGTGTTCATCTGCAACCATTTGGGTAATTTGTGATGTGGGCACTTTTTGAGCAACTCTTTATATCTCTCCCATGCTTCATATAGTGATTCCCCATGCTGTTGTTCAAACATGGTAATCTCGTTTCTCATTTTTGCCGTCTTTGCTGGTGGGAAAAATTTTGCTAAGAATTTTTGAGCGAGGTCTTCCCATGTAGTTATGGATCCCAGCGGTAGAGTGTAGCCAACTCTTTGCCTTGTCCCGTAAAGTGAATGGGAACAAGCGAAGTCTAACTGCGTCATCCGACACCCCATTATACCTGAAGGTGTCACAAATCTCCAAGAAGCTGACTAAGTTTTCATTCGGATCATCATTTGCAAAACCCCCAAACTGAACTGAATTTTGGATCATCTGAATAGTCCCAGGCTTGATTTCAAATGTGTTTATGCTATATAGCGAACTCGGTGATACTCATCGCAACTTCGGTCACTTCGGTGTAGCAAAATCTCTCAACGCTTTCTGGTCTTCGGCATCCATTGCTTCTTCTTTTTTAGAATTCTCAAAGTCTTCCCTTGTCTCCTTGATCCACTTACTTAGCCTTTACAACCGTTTCTCAATGTCGTCCTCAAAAGGAAGCAAGTCTGGATTTTTGGATCGCGTTTGTATAAACTAACTTCAAAATCCTGAAATAAGAATAAACAAAACAAAAAGAAAAAAATGTTTAAGTAAAACTGAACTAATTAAACTGATATTGAAAAATTATTAAAATCTATACTAAATTCTCCGGCAACAGCGCGAAAAACTTGTTGGGTAAAATCTAATTAGGCACAATCACGCAAGTTTATGTGGTCAACAAGTAATATAATAGTAAGTAGAGTATCATTCCCACAGAGAACTAGTAAGAAATTAATATTCACAATTATCAATTTTGTATTAACCCAATCTTATTAAACTAATCCAAATTAAAAATGATATTTAATAAAATAAATAAACTAAAAATATTAATTAATCAACACAACTTAAAAACCTTAATTTCAATCAATTAATGGAGAATTAGGCTTTACAACTTCACTTTAAGTATCATTCCAATTATCACACCTTATTCTAATTTAATTTATTATTTCAGTTTATTAATCAAGAACACTCATGTAGAATTAGCCATTTCTCAATGCACTAAATCCATATTAACTTAAATCCATAATTTAGATAGAATTAAGCCAAACACCCTAAATAACTAATACACTATATCTCTATGTGAATTACAATTAAGAAGGATTTAATTCCAAGTTCTTCTCAGATTACATGCGATGCTAGTCATATCTCTACCCTAACATAAATTAAGAATCTGTTCAATCACAAAATTCAAGAACACGTGCTATTGTGATTAGGTCTAGAATCATATCTCATCTCTCGAATCTATACAATTACACATAAAATTGGTGATCAAGCAATTCATAAATTAATCACAAATCACAATAGATAAACTGAATTGATAATTTATTAAACTTAAATCAAGGCATAATAATTGTCATTTAACGTTAAAGATCCATTGCAAGCCTAACAAGTAATTTAGTTCATAACTAATGAATTAAATACTGAATAAATAAAAGAAATCATCATCCTGATTACACAATTTGAAATTAAAGAAGAATAGTAGTACACCACCCTTCTTGCCCTTCAACAATGCAATCTTCGTGAAATCACCTCTTTTTCTTGTTCCTCCAAATTCTTGCTCATCAATTGTATGTCTCTAAGTGTCTCTCCCCTTTGCCAAAAAATCCAAGCAAATAATATAAGCAAACTCACTCCCACTCCATCACTTCAATTCTATTCCATCTCAAACTCGTCACATAAGAATTCTAATGGAAATCAAACTCCAAGTCCAACCCAAAAAGTTTGTGGACATAGAATCCCAATTAACATTAGATAAACTCCTTAACACAATCCTAAAATAAGCATATTACATATGGAAGTTATATCTCCCAATACCACCTATCTTCGAGCACATATCAATCAGCCTCGACCGTCTCAGATCGCTGCGCCCCCGCCGTAGTTTAGTTTCTTAAGACAATAGCGGCCGCGCTACTCGATCGATTGATCGCATACACACGCCATAAGCCGCTTTACTTTACATCATCATGGCGCGCCACGCCACGCTTTCCTGAATGTGTAAATTTGCTCGAATTTTCTTCCAATGCTAGTATCTTGATGTGCCCACTTCATATCCTAAAATAGAAAAAAAAACCCATCAAAAGCAACATGAAATATTTATAAAACTAACAATATAACAAACTCAAAGAAGATAAATCGTAGGTTAAAAACCTACTCATCAGTCACCGACAACCATCCAAGCGCAAGGCCGATCTAATGGCAAGTCTGTAAGATGTTTATACTCTTTCAATGTAGGAGTTAACTCATGGGTATCAAATCTGAACACATATCTGTATAGTATCCAATGCTCAAACATGACCTCTATAAAACCCGGTGGAACCTGAAATGTCAGGAGGATCATAGAGTGTCTCAACAGCTGATCAACTGTCTCCCAATCTAGGGAAGATAAACTGTTATACCACAATCTCAAAGAAGAGGCCACTAACAAGGGTGGGGTATGCTCAATCCAGCTAACAATAGATGAAGACATATGTAGTGTCGTATCATAAGACCATTCAAGGGTCAATGCTAAACTCATCTCTGGAAATGCATATACATGACATAATACATGCATAATAAATGACAGATGACAATATGATGTAAGGAATAGAAAGTATTATACATACATTCCTAAGTACATCATCATCTAAATACATCATCTATGTATATAACCTGAAAAAAATACAGGGAAATGGGGCACAACCGCCCAACATCTAACAGAGGTCTATCAAAAGATATAACGAGAACTAGGGCACAACCGCCCAATATCAAACATAGGCCTATCAAAAGACATAGTGAGAAATGCATCAGAAAAAGTCAATGGTGTTGATATCCACATCATCCAATGTGACACCCCCAAATCTAGGTACTTCATTCCCACAGAATCTGGTGTTCACTTAATCAAACATTCATATCTAACTACCCAATCACAATAAAAATGGATAAATAAAATATTTTCCATTAAAGGGTTACATAATAAAATCTCTCAGGTTATCTAACCTTTAATTACAATCATTCAATGCGAAAATTAAATAAACGTCATTAAACCAAGTCTATGATCATCATAATATAAATCTAACATCTCAATCAAAGTAAAGTTACAAGTCTTCATCACTTGCACACTTTTCCCTTTCCTTTGCTAGACGAAGGTTCATCTACCTTCTCTTCTTTAGCTGTAATGAGTTTTAAAATATGCAAGAGTGAGCAAAACAATTGCTCACTGGATATAATATAGAATCAACAGGAGTATAACAATAATAACTGCCAAAATAGGCTTATCAACAAGGAATAATACTCTATCAACAATAACCAAAAACTGAAATCCAAAATGTGGAATAAATATAACTGAGGGTCATAAGACCATGAACTATGTCCACGATTATGAGTAATCTTTCAACTCCAACTTTAATGATCATAAGACTATAAGGACTCCTCGTACTTAGGGGGATCAGCCCTTCGTACCATGTATTATGCACAAACATTTAACGCTACGCGTAAGTTATCCCCTGATAATAATAGGGTTGTTCATCTCAGTATTTGGAGTACAAGTCCGCACCAAAGAGAGTTTGGTTTGGATAAGCTTTCAAGGGTAATTTGAAGTTCAACGATCATCAACTAGAGGGCTAGTTGAATTAATAACATCATATTACAGAATAATCATAATTGAATCAACATGGTAAACCAAAATCATATTTTAGGAATAATCTAATAGCATATACTTTGAATAACTATAACATGCCTTGCTTAAACAATATTAAGTCAAGGTTAATTAGAATTGAATACTAAACATGCATAACAGTCTGAACGGTAAAATTGCTCGACATTAGTATAAATAATTGCGCATGCTAAACAACAAGTTAAATACAAGAATAACTTGTCAACATCAAACCAAAGTTTAGGAAGCTTGCATCATTTATAAAGTGATCGAATTGAATAAATAGTTCAACAAGATAAAGAATTAGAAAACTTGCATTACTATATTGAGAACAATAATTGATTCCAATTACAAAAGTAGAGTTAGAGAACTTGCCTTGCTCGTAGGCTAAACCAAATCAATATGAATCACAATATCCTATAAACATATGTCATCATGACATAATTAGTCATTACCATCTTACAAACATAACTAAGTACGTTCATCATTTAAAATTGGATTTTTAATCACATAATCAAGTTATAACACAAGTTAATCCTTAATAACATAATTATTCATAGTATAGAAATACTAAAATCAACATTTTACAGTCCTACTATCATCACATAACTTTTCTTAAAATTTCATGTATAAAAAGTACACAACCATTATTCATTAACTTCATACATGCAAGCTTTCCGATTTACATCGTGGGTCGTACATGACATGGGTATGATGTATGTACATGACTATTTTGGCGAATAAGGCTACAACAATGATTTGCGGCGTGAGCATGGTAAAACAATGGCGCCACAAAGATATCGTAAGTCCGCAAGCGTCGTGGCAAGATGCGCACCTCGGCGACTGAAGACAAAAAAAGCCAATTTTGGCCTACAAGCTCGTTTCTAACAGACCAAATATCATGTAAATCATACAACAACTTCATGTAAATATATTTCACAAACTCTAAACATGATTCTACCCATACAACCACATAAACAACAAAATTAACACACCCAAATTCACTATTTTTGGCTAAAAGTAACTTTTTGATATTTCAATGAAAATCAACACTGTAACTTTTGTTTTTCAACCAAAACCACTAATTCAAAGTGTCTTTATCAATGATTATATATACTCTAACAAATTAAACGTTTAATTTATTAACTAAACCACTAATTCACCCATAATTTCTACTTTAAGCTAAACAATATATTTTCATAAAAACTCTCTATAAAAACATTTTCTTCACAAATTACATATATCATCAATTCATTGATTATAATCATATATAACCTATGAAAATAACTTTACAACAATGGTTTATCATATGAACACACATAAAATCAACAATTATCCTATCACAAGAATTTCACAAAGAAAAATAGGAGAAGGGAAATCTAAAGGAAATAGGAGAATACCTTGATTGTAGAAGATGATGGCTATCCCTTTTGATTATCAAACCTCTTTTCCCCAATTCTTTTCTCAATTCTCTAGCCTTCCTTCCTCTCTTCTTTTCTTCTTTTCTTCTTTTCTTCTTCTTCTTCCTCTGTGTTTTTGTTTTTCTTCCTAACTCTAGAGCGTACTAACAACTAACGTATGATAATAATAATAATATTAAATATATAATATAATACTAACTTAACTGACATCAGTTATGTTTTATTTGAAAATCAAAAGCCATAAGGCTTGTTTGGCTAAACACTAAAATAATAATCAATTAATCCTTATGCCTTGTTTGGTTAAACCAAATTAGAATAAAGACTTAACAAGCAATAAGTCTTGTTTGACAAAACTGAATTAAAACTCCTTTAAGTTATTTTAATAACTACTTTATAAAAGGTTATTTGTCACACTTTTATTTAATTAAAATAATTCTAATAACAATTTATTAAATTACTACATCACATAAATCAATATCACAAAATTATAATTTTCTATATAATTATAACTTTATTTAATTCAACTAACACATCTTTTTAGTTACAAATTCAAATAAAACAATAATAATTCAATTAATCAAAACTCTCTAACTTAATAATTAAACTAAATTAGCAAAATAATTAATTTTCCTTAATTATTTATTTAACAAATAATTAACCACATCAATTCAAATTTGAACAATTATTTATTCAACAATAAACACATCCATTAAATATTTAAATAATTCAATAAATATTTAATATCACAATTAAAATTCTAGAATGTTACATCCAATCTGTCCATCTGATGTAACTCCTCCTGAGTCACTGAATCTCTGCCAGAAGGGATATCAAGCTGATACGACAGAGGATTTGTGCCGTCAAAACCATCTGAATATGGGCCAGCTGGTAGGATCAAAAGTTTCCGCCTCTGATGGATCTCTGCATAAATGTCGGATAAAGAAATGTGCCCAATCCAACTGCTGGGTCAAACTATTAATCTGCGTCAGATGAGTTGGCTCTTGAACGCATGCAATCCAATCTGCAATCATGACTAAGCCAGGAACCATATCCCTCATAAACTGTTTGGCGCAGGTCTGCGCTCTAATGGTGCGAGGGAACCACCAACGGTAAAAAGCCTCCTGAGTGGAAGGTTCCTTTAACAAAGTAAAACCATCCATACCCATCAATGGGATCTCAGTGATCGGCTGTGACAAAGGCCAATGATGCCTAGAAGGAGGAAAGAGCGGAATGTGTATCTCTCTTATAGTGCTCCTAATAGCACGCTCTCCCAAATAGAGCTCCCAACCTCCATCAGTAATTAGAGGAATCTGACAGGTGGATAATATATACTTGACACCAGTCAGGAAACCACCCTCGAAGCCAACTGTCAAGTGGTCCTCAGAGTAGGGAACCCATGTAATGACCTCTGCGGTCAACAACTCCAACTGTAGGCGAGAATGGGTGAAACCCTCAGCTATAGGAACCTCTACCAGAGTGGAGAAATGCCATCGCCATCCCTATGGATAGGTGTCTAAACCTAACATGCTAACGAGATGAAGACATAGGAGCCTCTCATAGGCCCAAAACTGCGAATGCAAAAATTAAATATCTACAGTCAGATAAACTGGCAACCGAATAAAGGAAATCAAAAGAGAAAATACTGACCAACAGGAATGGGTAGTACCCTAACCAATACTCCCTCACGCCCTCTAAGCGTAGGCGCATCCCCCCGAGGAAGTAGGAAAAGGTGTAGGAACCCAAATCAAATTCTTCGATACGATCCACCTCCCAAGTGGCACTGACTAAAGAGAATGACACCGTCGAAGAGTTATCAGCCAGGAAAAAAATCTTGAGGATGATAAAAAAAAAATCATCGAAGGATGCGATCTCTAACCCTCCGATCATCGGGCAATGACTTAGTTAGAGCCCTACTCATGGCATCTACACTCAAGCGACCAGGACAGACTGTCCGACCCTTGAACACCATAGACGGGACTCCCAACAAGGAACTTACGGAAGTCAAGGAAATGTCAGCCACCAAAGGCACTGGCGCCCCTGAAAACTCCATCCCAATGATGAATTGCCAATCCATCGGTGTCATCATCACCTTATAATCCAGCAAATAGAGAGACTCGGTCTGGTGAAACTGGTGCTCAGACAAAGCCATGAGATAACCCCAAGGACAACAACGGGGGGAGGATGGAAAAGAAAGCCTCGAAGCCCCAAGCATAAATAATCTCTCAGTACTCTGGATGAAGAGTCTGATACAGAGAATGTATGTTAAACCAGTTCCCTCTGGGCTACGTAAAGTCGGGAACCTGCATTAAAGTGAAAATCAGAACCCTTACCCCCACAAATGGGAAAAGGAAGATCAACGCGGCTATTACCTCGTTCGTATTAAGATAGATCGAGGGGTGATGACTCAAATCATCTAGAAGCTTTAGAATCGTCACATTTATAGCTAGAAGCTTTCTATGGGGAAAGGAATAAGAAGGAGAAGGATCTGCAATGGGTACGTCCTCCTCCTCGTCCTCAACATCTGGTCTCTCAACCCGGATAGGACGAATCACAGACTCAGTTAACCGAGGAGGTTTTTGGACTGGGCGAGGCTGAGGAACATCTGAAGCTTTCATCCTCACACCTGAAGAGGTCCTACGGGAGCTACTCGGCTGGTCTAGATCCATATATCTAGATAAAAGTCTCCAAATCACCTCAGAAAGGGTGTGGTAAATTCTAACCTGGAGCTCATTAAATTTAGTTCATAGATATATGCATGCATGCATTACTTTAACATACATCTGCAGTAGAGTTAAAAATGCATGTTCATTCAATGCCTAGACTCGTGGAAAAAATTTCGCCAAAGGCTCCTTTGTAAAAAGGACTATCCACATGCACGTAGGCATGACTAGGTAGCCATTCAGTACCACACCAACTCAAAGTCATAAACATCCTATATGCATGAAAAATATCAAAGTCATAACAATAAGGGTAGTCTAATTACCAGGATTACTTTTCTTTAAAATCTTTTCTCATTTGTCCTCAAATAGGATAAAAATAGCAAAAAAGGGTGCCAATTGACTATTTCAAAAGTCAATTTTTTCACATCAATACATTCAACATGGTAAAATACTAACATTTACTGCGTTGAGTATTTTATATCAAGTCATATGAGCATGCATATTCACTACTATGTGTTTGAAGCATTTTCTATGATATCTCACTTTCCAACAGTCAAAATTAGAAAAGAAAACATGTAAACGTTACCAGGATACTATAGAATTATTATACCATGATGGATTTTATAGAAAATACAACGAACTCAGTATATCTGAATAAGAAATCTCGGATTCTCCGTACGACTTGAAAATAACTTGTGAAAGAGATGGGAGGTGAAACATAACTCCACAGGTGGCCGCAGGTCAACCCGCGGGAGCCACGGGTCTACCTGCGGCTACCCTGGGTGGTCCCCATCCCCTCCAACTTGATCAAATTTGAGTTACAAAGGAGGTCCCAGAAGCTAAAAAGTCAAATCAGGAAAAAAGATGTTACGCGATTAAGCAGAAAAGCCGGGAATCCTAAATTCAGAGACCAAACTGCGGGTCTACATGTCAAACATTGGTATTTGCCCGGATACAGGGTTCAAAAAGCCGATGATACAAGTTATTAAAAGAAGCCTTTGACAGCGCATCGCAAATGTTCAATGCCATCAATTGGGGGTTGTGATTGCAATTAAAATCATACAGACTCATCAAGAGTATCTCTCGTTAGGAATGTATCCCTAGTAGAGATTTCAGACACCTTAAGCCATTGAAAGCAACTTCAATGAGGATAAGGTTGCCTTGACATTACCAGCCATTGGAAATAACTCCAAGGAAGCATCAAAAAAGGATCCGATGATACCAGCCGTTGAAAGCTACTTTATCGAGGGTCAGGTATCCCTAACATTGCAAATCGTTGGCAATAACTCCAGCGAAGCGTCAGACAAATTTGATGATATAAACCAAGAAAAATCATCCTCCTCGGGGAGGACCGATGATGGAATCTATTGTGATGCCCCCAAAATAGGTATACATCACCTATTCTGAGTCGCCAAATACATGGTACAGAATACAAATACAACTTAATTATACAACAGTCGTATAAAATATGATATAACATAATCTAAGAGTTTTAATAAGAATATTGCATCTAGACAATATCCACACTCAATGGAGTCCTCATTAAATTTATTGTCACACTATTTAACAGAATAGTGAGGACTACTAATGCTATCATTTGGGTCGTTACTTAGTTCTCCGACTAGTCCCGGCTACGTTCTCATTTCCTGAAGAGAACAGTGAAAGAAAGGGTGAGCTCAACTAGCCCAGTAAGAAATATTATGACTAAGATAATGCAGAATAAATTATCGTTAGCCTTCAACAGTGTTAAAGCGATACAATATAACAAACATCAAGTTTAAGCTGCGGTGAAACAAGCAATCCATTAAAAGAGTCAAGTAGAGAATAAAATCTACTATCTTTTATGATTTAAAAGGTTTTCATTACTTTTATCATTTGGGACTCGACTTAATAAATAATCCACATCATCGCCGCACTACTACGAGGATATTTATTAGTATCACAACCACAAATTATCCATGCACTATGGGCCAAGGATATTCATCTCTTCATCAATGGTCATGATCATGCCAACAACTTTCCATCAATGCACTACGGGCCAATGAGGACTTTTACCACATCATTTGTAACATTACGGTCATGATTATACCGATTAATCCCTGGTCATAATCATACCAAGTCCATCTATGCACTATAGGCCATCGATGACTTTCAACATAATATAAACATTAGGATGATGACAATGATATAAGAATTAAATAAAACAAGTTCAAGAATTAATTTATCCAGGAACTAATAACGTCCAAATTGTCAACATGATACTTCTTTGTAGAGTAAAATTCGAGAATGCTCAGAAGAATATTTCTATGAAAAGATACTAGATGAAGCGCAAATATCAAGGATATTCCACTAATTTCATGGAGTATAGAAGTCAAAACTTTAACCAATTTGAGTATAATAAGGAATGGAATAACAAAAGAAATCACTGGGCATGCGATAGACCGCGCAGCATAAAAGTTATTCAATAAAATAATAAATAACGGAACTAGGTCATGCGTAAACACACGGATGGGATATTCCAAAAGAATAATAAATAACGGAACGGAAGTCAAAGAAATTATGAGCAGAATATTCCAACAGAATAATAAATAACGGAACCAAGTCATGCGTAAACGCACAAACATGATGTTCTAACAAAATAATAAAGAATGGAAAAATAGATGAATTTCACCATGTATGCGGTAATTCGCATAGACAGGTTATTCCGACATAATGATAAAGAATGGAATAACAGAAGAATTTCACCAAGTATAGGGTAGGTAGTGTATACAAAAGTTATTCCAATGAATAAAAAAAAATGGAATAATGTAAGTTCTCTTCATGAATACTGAAAGAAATAATACCCTTACCTTAGAAGAAAGCCGGATATAGAAGTAGTGAAGTAGCGAATACTTTTTTCTTCTTTTCTATATAGTTTTTCTCTCTAGAGTTTTAGTGAATTCGTAAGAAATAATGAAGGAATGAACTTCTATTTATACGAGAATGGTGAATAGTAACTAATTCATGAACGGTCCGATTGATTTACTTTTAAAGCAGACGGTCCATATTGATTTACTATGCATTATAAATAAAATATTCTAATAAAACAAAATCTTTTAAATAAAATATAATATATTCTATTTATAATCTAATAAAACGAATAACTTTATAAAAATATTACATTTTATATAAAAAAGATTTTACTATACAAACACTATGCAAACACTATCCATAATAAAATATATTATATTCTAATTATTGTCTAATAAAATAAATAACTTTATAAAAGTATTTTGTTTTATATAAAAAGCTTTTTTCATTTTATTACATTAATAATAATAATAAAATAAAATTTTATATATATATATATATAAACTTAGTGACTTCATAAAAAGACACCTTGGACGCCCCCAAAATTCGGACACCCATATCTCGAATTTGGTGCATCACGCATAACTACGAATATCTTACTAAATCATTAACAACGAAAAATAATAGAATAATTTACATTGATATAATATAAATATTCGCGTCCCAAGGTACCAGTAACCATTACTACGACAATTCGGTGATTAACTTAAACATAACTTAATCATTCTTGAATACATCATAACAAGCATAATAATAATAATACTTCTAGTCTTAAGGACTAAGTTATACAATATGCCTTGCCCTTTCCCTTGTCTTGTCTGAAGTACCGCCTTGCTTGCTGCGCTTAAGCTGTAATGTTTTAGGAAGCAAGAATGAGCAACAAGTTTGCCCAAAGAAGTAATATAGCCGGAAGGACAAGCGGTTATAGTATTTAAATCTTTCAAGGGTATAATAATAATAAGTCGTTCAAGGATATCAAGAAATATCAAGAGTATTCAATATGTGTCATTATAGACTGAAGTATATCAACAAATTTCAGGATTTATTCATTTCGAGGTTCAACATGAATGAGTACTGAGCAGTCACTAAGGACTAAGAACTCTTACTAGAATTAACAGTATTACACTGTAATCCAAAATAAACGCAAGTACAACGGTGATCGACCTAAAAAGTACCCTACGTTATGCATAACATTTAATCATACTTGTGTGCGCACGTCGGTTTCCCGACCATATATAATTTCCCCTTCAATGAGGGTTGTTTATCTCAATAAATTACGATAGTTCGCACCAAGTCAATTGGTTTGGATAGCTTTAACGTAAAATAATAGTCTAGTCGAATCAAAGGCTTAGACAATTTTTATAATGCATTTAAGAACGATAAGTCCAATGCTTGCAACAACGTCAAGGTATATAAATGATTTTTGAATAAAAACAGATATTTGCTTGAGACAACAATTCGAAGGTATATAGTGTAAGAAGTAGGAACTTGCCTCGTTCATCGATTATGTTACCTTGACACCTCGTCACGTATACTGCCTATGATATAATAATATAGCCGTACAAATTAGTGGTTGTTGAAAAACCGACTTACTTAGCTATAAATCACATGCCTCCTAGTTCAAGGTACAAGTCTCTCATAAAATAAAAATACTACATTTCTTACTTGCTACACATTTATGCTCACAAATAAGAAAACTAAGCACATAACATTTATTTATTAAACTGTTGCTCAAATAGTTATCTGAACTAATTTTTATTAATTAGAGTTTTAAATGACATTACACTATTCCGCTTGTTTACCATCATAAACCCTTACTTACTTTCTTTTCAATTTTTACATGTTAGTAATGTCACATTAGAATGTAGTGTAAAGGTAATTATTTCCCCTCTTGATAATTATATTACTTTTTATTAAAGGTAATACACCTACCCTATTCATTACTTCCCTTAAAAATATAAGCACATAGTGTCAATAAAAATTTTAATGTCACTATTATTATTATTATTTTTTTTTTTTTTTTTTTTTCTTCATGCATAATTGCGGTGAAAATTTGCCTAACAATGATAGCATTTCTATAACAAAAAGATCATGCATGCTTGTTGTTTACTAGGTATATCCTACCCGCCCCCTCTCACCTCAAGACATGCTTACTTTTTGCTTTTGTGTTTTTTTTTTTCTGCATAGCACCAGCCGAAATAGCCTTAAAGAAAAAGAAAAATATATAGCAACATGCCATTTTAATTCACCACTAGCAGCAGCCGAACCAAAAATAAAATAAAATCTAATCTAGTAGCACATCTTTACACAAAATTACCTCACAAAAATCACTCTTTTATTTGATACACCAAATAAGGCCCCACCATTGCTTGATGTCTTCTTCTCTTTTTTTTTTTTTTGCTTAGTATGTCTTCTATACACAAGTAACAAAATCACATACATCAACTTAATACCCACCTAACAAGCCCCACCATCAATTCATTTACTTACATTTGTTGTTTTTTTTTTGTTCTATACATGCTAGCGGTATCTAATGCAAAATCAAAGGTAATAAGGAGCACCCAATAAGCTACACCCACTTGCAGACCCCTTTTAAACAAACATGCTTTGGTTTTTTTTTCTCTGAAAATAATTATGCATTCATGCAATATAATTTATTTATTTTGAGAGCACATGGTAAATATTAATTTAGCATGCACACATTTAATTTAGCATATTAATTTACAAGCAACACAATATATCCATATTACTACAAAAAGAAGAAAAAGGGTGTACTAGAAAGAATTTTATTTAACTAATTAATCTATATATACCTTAGATTGAAGAAACAATAGAATTGGTTGCCAAGAAACTCACTACTACTACTGCCGACACCACCTTCTCTACTTGATTCTTTTGATTCTTGTGTTTTTTTTTTTTTTTAAGAGACAACTAGAGCATGGGTTTTATATACCAAGAAGAAAAGTGTATACATTTATTAAAAGCATGCATGGCCATCCCCCTACTATACTCTATAGCAACCTAGAACTCTTATTATATCCCATCACATGAGTCAAGTACCACCAACTACCAACAAGACACACACGCCATGACCCACTTTTTTTTTCATAGATACAAGGTTCTAATGGTAGCCTACAACATGGGAAATACCCAATACTAGAACTAGGCTTGTTAGAATTGAGTCATATATATTTACAAGGCAATTGACTTTAACCAACATAGTTGCTACTAATACATGTTGCCACCATACTAAGCTGCAAAAATGAGAAAAAAAAGAAGAAAAAGAAAAAAACATGGTGTTCTTAGAAATAACATAAAATGGGTAGAGAAAAATATTTCATGGCTCTAAAAAAAAAATAACATGGGTAACAAAATGTCACATGGCTACCAAAATAAATGGGTGGGTAAAATAACTCTCATGGTTAGGTATTATATCATGCAAATACTTAATTATTATGGCAAGTAGACTAATTAATTTAATTTACCCAAATAACACTAAATTATACACCACCTTAATAATTATTAATAAGTTGGGATATTTCACATAATTCAAGTTACTCACTAAAAATGATTTAGTCTTTCTAGATAAGCTTTCAAACCAATTCAATGATTTATTATTACTCTGGTATAATTAAATAAATTAATTATACACCACCTCTCTTATTGACATCTTTTACTTAGCAATGCACTCCTTCATTAATTGCTCCTCACTAATTCCATTATTGTCTCACACAAGACATTTCATAACTTATCGTAATTCTCCACATCTTATCAATTATTAAAAGTTCAATTAATTCAATAAAATTACTCACCTCATGCTATGCAAGCATTTATAAAATAAATAATCATAGGCTCTAATTGTATAAATATTAATATTAAATCATAAAATTTGCGGTTATTACATCCTCCCCCCTTATAAAAATTCCGTCCTCGGAATTGATACAAGGTTACACAAAAAGATGGGGATAGTCTCTCCTCATCCTATCTTCTAATTCCCATGTGGCCTCCTCGACATCGTGGTTTCGCCAAACAACCTTTACAGAAGATATAACTTTGTTTCTTAGCGTTTGTTCTTTCTTATCTATTATCTGAACAGGAATTTCTTCATATGCCAAATTCTTCTCTACTTGAATGGGCTCATAGGAAATCACGTGTCTATAGTTAGACTTATACGAACGTAGTACGAAAATGTGAAACACGTTGTGGATGTGTTCCAGTTCGGGTGGCAAAGCAACCTTGTATGCCACTTCGCCCACTCGCTTCAATATCTCGAATGGTCCTATGAACCTCGGACTCAATTTTCCTTTCTTTCCGAATCTGATCTTTCCTTTCCAAGGAGATACCTTCAAAAACACAAAACTACCGACTTCAAAGTCTCGGTTTTGGCGATGCAAATCGGCATACTTCTTTTGGCGATCTTGAGCTGCAACCAATCTACCTCTTATTGTTGTTACCACGTCGACCATTTCTTTGAACTAATTACGGTCCCAAAAAAGTCGCCGTTCTCCGACTTCATCCCAACATAATGGTGTTCTCGCACTTTCTCCCGTAAAGAGCTTCATATATGGCGGCATCCGATACTCATGATGATAGCTATTATTGTAAGCGAATTCTACCAATGGTAAATGGTCGTCCCAATTCCCCTTGAAGTCCATCACGCAAGCTCTCAAAGATGTCCTCCAACGTTTGTATGGTTCGTTCACTTTGCCCATCGGTTTGAGGGTGATAAGCGATGACTTAATCTCAATTGAGTTCCCATTCGTTCCTCGCAAACTCTTCCAAAATTTTGACGTGAAACGCGGATCTCGATCGGAGACAATCGACACACCGGCACTCCATGTCGCGATCGATTTCCTTTACATACAAATTTGTTAACGGTTCAAATTGAATCGAATCTTGATGGGTAGAAAATGAAAGTGCATCTTTGTTAGTCGGTCCACAATAACCCAAATGGCATCATAACCCTTACGTGTGCAGGAAGTCCAACCACGAAGTCCATCGTAATGTGCTCCCATTTCCATTACGGTATTTCGGTGGTTGAAGTAGTCCACTTGGCCTCTCGGTGTTCCACTTTGACTCTTTGACAAGTAAGACATCTGCTAACACACTCTGCAACCTCTCTTTTCAAATTAGGCCACCAAAATGGTGTCGAAGATCCCGGTACATTTTGTGCCTCTGGATGAATGAGAATACGGTATTATTGTGTGCCGTGTAGATTTCCTCTCTCGTTCGATTCTGGTGGCACCCATACTCGACCCTCAAACCTCAATATACCGTCCTTATCTACTTTGAACCTTTCTTCCTTATCTTCTATTATTCTCTTCTTTATCTTCTCACATTCTTCATCTTTCTCTTGTGCTTCCTTTATTCTATCCAATAACGTCGGGTGAGCTCTCATCATGAGAAATTTTTCTTCTGCTCCTTTTGGTTCCTCCACCTCTATTTCCAACTTTTCCATTTCTCTTATTAATTCCTCTTGAGTTGTCAATTTGAATAACTTCTCCCTTCCTTTTCTACTCAAAGCGTCGGCTACAACGTTTGCTTTTCCCGGGTGATAAAGAATTTCACAGTCGTAATCCTTGATTAGTTCCAACCATCTTCTTTGTCGCATGTTCAACTCCTTATGTGTGAAGATATATTTCAGACTCTTGTGATCCGTATATATCTCACATTTTTCTCCATACAAATAGTGCCTCCAAATCTTTAATGCAAAGACTACACTACCGCTAACTCCAAGTCATGGGTAGGGTATCATTTTTGAAATCTTTCAACTGTCGTGAGGCATATGCAATGACCTTGCCATGTTGCATTAGCACACAACCAAGTCCTCTATGCGATGCATCACTATACACCACAAATCCTCCGTATCATCTGGTAATGATAATACAGGCGCCTCACTCAACCTCCTCTTCAATTCTTTGAAACTCTCCTCGCATTTCTCAAAATCCACACGAACTTCTCTGTCTTCTTTGTTAGATTGTCAATTTGGGTTGATATCTTAGAAAAATCTTGGATAAATCTTGATAGTACCGGCTAAACCTAAGAAACTCCTAACTTCTGTTGGCGTCTTCGGCTGTTCCCAGTTACTTACCGCTTCCACCTTTGCAGGATCCACGAAAATTCCATTTTGATCTATCACGTGTCCTAGAAATTGAACCCTTTCCATCCAAAATTCACATTTTGAAAATTTAGCGTACATCTTTTCCCTTCTCAATGCTTCCAATACCATCTTCAGGTGTTTGGCGTGCTCTTCCTTCGTCTTTGAATAAATCAAAATGTCATCGATAAATACTACTACGAACTTATCTAAGTATGGCTTGAAAACCCGGTTCATCAAGTCCATGAATCTTGCTTAGGAGCATTGGTTAGCCCAAATGACATCACTAGAAATTCAGTAATGTCGTAAGCGAGTTCAAACGCCGTCTTTGGTATGTCCTCCTCTCGCACTTTCAACTGATGATAAGCCGTCAGTAAATCTATCTTGGAAAAACACTTCGCTCCCTTCGGTTGATCGAAAAGGTCGTTTATCCTTGGCAATGGATATCTATTCTTAATTGTCACTCGGTTCAATTCTCGATAATCGATATCTGAGCCTCATCGATCCATCCTTTTTTCTTTACAAACAACTTTGGTGCTCCCCAAGGAGACACACTTGGCGAATGTAACCCTTATCTAGTAACTCTTGCAATTGAATCATCAATTCTTTCATTTCTCTCTGGCGCCATTCGATATGGGGCTTTCGAATTGGTGCGGTTCGTCTGCTAAGTCTATTATGAATTCAATTTCTCTGTCTGGCGGAAGGCCAGGCAGTTCGTCTGGAAACACATCTTGGAAATCTCTTACCATTGATATATCTTCCATTTCTATTCCCTTTTTTTGAGTGTCCACTATATAGGCTAAATAGCCTACACATCCTTTCTTTAACAATTTCTTAGCCTGCATCATCGTAAGGCAACACGATTGCTTGAGCGATGAGCTACCGTAAAACACTACCTTAGACCGATTTGAGGTCTGAAGGTTCACACTCTTCTTCCGACAATCGATTATCGCGAGCGTGGTGGATAACCAATCCATTCCTAATATCACATCAAACTCTCCCAGTTTAATCGGAATTAAGTCTACGTTTAGTTCGTGACCTCTAATGTTTGCACAATAGTTTCGGTAAACAAACTCTATGGGAATTACTTCCTTATTTGCAATCTCTATGTTCAATGAGTTTTCTAAATGTTCAGGAGGTATGTTTAGTGGATTAGCAAATTCTTGAACACAAAGGAATAGTAGTAGCACCGAATCAAATAATACATAGACATTTATATTATTGATTGGGAGAATACGACACCACGTCCCCTTGCGACCCACTGCGTCTTGGGCGATCATGTTAAAAGTTGAGGCGATCGATTCGGTTGGATTGCGTTGGTCCGCCGATCATCGACTTCTTTGCCCCCTCCTGTTGGCCACTTCCTCCGTTGCTTCCCTTCTTTGGGCAATCCCTGATTTGATGCTCAGTTGAGCCACACGAGAAACATCCCTTGATCTTTTTCGGCTTTGGGCAGTTGGGTGAAATGTGCCCTTCTTGGCATGATTGTAGCAGATCTTTGCGCCTTTCCAGCATTCCCCTTGATGGTTTTTCCGCATTTTGAGCAAGCTTCACTTCTTTTCTTAAACCCTCCTTGATAACTTCCTGACTGGTTGATGTTTTGGTGGTTGTTGTTGTTGTTGTTGTTGTTGTTGTTGCGGTTATCCCATTTCCTCTTTCCCGGATAACTTCCCTGCCGCTACTTCCTCCACGAGTCTCTCCCCCAGCATTCTTGTTCTTCTTCTCTTTGTTGTATTGGCTCAATGCCTCGCTACCTCCCTCAGCAATTATCGCCTTCTCCAATAATGTGGCGAATGAGTCAATTTGAAGGACTGACACCTTGTTGAACAACCAAGGTTTTAGTCCAAGTTTGAAGCGTCGAGATTTCCTTTCTTCAGTGTCTACTTGATGTGTTGCGAATCATGCGAGTTCATTGAACTTGGCCGCATACTGTGCCACTGTCATCTCCCCTTGTTTTAGTTCTAGAAACTTTACCTCCATCCTATTCTTCATGCTCTTCGGGAAGTAATTCTCGAAGAACAAGGTCTTAAACCTTTCCCAGGTTATAGTCCCTTCTCCCACTCTCTGCTGATTTGCTTCCCACCAGTAGTTTGCTTCACCCCTCATCATGTATGTAGCAAACACGGTTTTCTGGTCTTCACCCACACGAGCAATGGCGAAGGCTTTCTCCATTTCCTTGATCCACGTTTGTGCTACGATAGGGTCGGTAGTACCCATGAATTTTGGAGGTCCTACACTCTTAAAGTTCTTGAAGTTTGCGACCGGAGCTACTTGGGGAATGGGTGGTACTTGTTCATTTCTTCCTCTAAGAGCCTCCCCTAACAAATCTACAAGCCTCTGAATGGGATCTACTTGTCCTCTCTCATCATTAACCGACTCTTTTAAGTGCAGTTAACTACGCTCAGGCGGCATTTTTTACGCATCACAAAACTTCCATTTTATTATCTAATTATATTACCTAAATAGATTCTCCATAAAAGGAATAAGATTTCAGAATACATTTCAGAACAAGATCATTTATATTCATATGCCAAATTGTCACATTACATGTTATCTCTAGCATATTTCTATAAATGACACAACTTATCCCCTAATATCACAAAAGATGGGGACAACCATTAACATACTACCCCTCTAATATAACTCAAAAGTTTGGGGCTTACAACTATTTCACATTCTACATAAAAGACTGAATTTACAACAATAGATAATACACCACATAACGAACTACAACTAATAACTTTTAACGACTAGACTTAATCCATCATCCCGCGATCCACAGCGCTCTGGTACTCCCTCTGAGTCATGTGTACCACCAAATCTCGGCTTATGGTGTGCCGAGTCTGTCCCTGCTCTGCCGGGTAGTGATTCACCCCATCAATCAGTCTCCCCATGGCCGTGCGCACTGCATAGCCCATCCTGTTCATCTTCCTCCTTTTGTACCTCACTTCATCTTCTAGATCGTTAGCCCTATCATTGGCCCCTTCCCACTTCTCTTCGAAATGGATCCTATCCATTACCTCCATCTCTAACTGAGTACGGATAGCTTCCTTCTCTGTCCTCTCGCTCAACTCCCTCTGCTCCATTTCTTCCAATTTCCTGCCAGTTCTACATTCCTAGCCACCGCCTCGTGAAACAAAGCCCCCATTTGGATCCCCGCCTTACGGTAGTGAGCAATCTCCACCTCCATCTCCTGCATCACTAACTTTCTCTTGTGGTCTTCGTCCCTCAGCTTTTGGAACTCGGACTCCCTGTCCCTAGCCTCAGCCTCTAACTCCTCAACTCTGCACCCTAACTCTAAAATCTGCTCCTCATACTCTCCCAACATCCTATCCTCAAAAGTAGCCTCGTCGGAGTCCTCCATGGGCTCGTCCACCATACGCTCCTCCATAGGCTCCTCCTCAGGATCAGACTCCTCGGGTATTGGCTCCATCTCCTCTTCCTCATCATCATCATCATCGATAGGGACTACAGTTGATATAGGCTCCGCTATCAATGGTGTCTCATATACCACGTGTATGTCACGCGGCTCCTCTTCTACTACTCGGCTAGGTCCTCCCATGTCAGTCATCCTACAATCACCAACACAAGACAAAACAAACAACAACTCCATTAGAATGTTAAATAACATAAGTTCATTGTATAGAATGAAATTATATTCTATAACATGCTAAGTCTCTCTCTATGAAAACTCTACATGAGTTTCATCCCTTTCTATCTTCTAAGTTCTCCTAAGTTATAATCTAAGGGCTCTCGCTCCTAAGGTTTATAACTATAGCTTTGATACCAACTTTGTGGCGCCCCAAAATTAGGACACCCATATCTCGAATTTGGTGCATCACACGTCTAACTACTGAATATCTTACTAAATCATTAACAACGGAAAAATAATAGAATAATTTACATTGATATAATATAAATATTCGCGTCCCAAGGTACCGTAACCATTACTACGACAATTCAGTGATTAACTTAAACATAACTTAATCATTCTTGAATACATCATAACAAGCATAATAATAATAATACTTCTAGTCTTAAGGACTAAGTTATTCTGTCGCCTTGCCCTTTCCCTTGTCTTGTCCTGAAGTACCGCCTTGCTCTGCCTTAACTGTAATGTTTTAGGAAGCAAGAATGAGCAACAAGTTTACCCAGCAAGTAATATAGCCAGAAGGACAAGCAGTTATAGTATTTAAATCTTTCAAGGGTATAATAATAATAAGTAGTTCAAGGATATCAAGAAATATCAAGAGTATTCAATAGGTGTCATTATAGACTGAAGTATATCAACAAATTTCAGGATTTATTCATTTCGAGGTTCAACATGAATGAGTACTGAGCAGTCACTAAGGACTAAGAACTCTTACTAGAATTAACAGTATTACACTGTAATCCAAAATAAACGAGTACAACAGGTGATCAGCCTAAAGTACCCTACGTTATGCATAACATTTAATCATACTTGTGTGCGCACGTCGGTTTCCCGACCATATATAATTTCCCCTTCAATGAGGGTTGTTCATCTCAGTAAATTACGATAGTTCGCACCAAGTCAATTGGTTTGGATAGCTTTAACGCAAAATAATAGTCTAGTCGAATCAAAGGCTTAGACAATTTTTATAATGCATTTAAGAACGATAAGTCCAATGCTTGCAACAACGTCAAGGTATATAAATGATTTTTGAATAAAAACAGATATTTGCTTGAGACAACAATTCGAAGGTATATAGTGTAAGAAGTAGGAACTTGCCTCGTTCGTCGATTATGTTACCTTGACACCTCGTCACGTATACTGCCTATGATATAATAATATAGCCGTACAAATTAGTGGTTGTTGAAAAACCGACTTACTTAGCTATAAATCGCATGCCTCCTAGTTCAAGGTATAAGTCTCTCATAAAATAAAAATACTACATTTCTTACTTGCTACACATTTATGCTCACAAATAAGAAAACTAAGCACATAACATTTATTTATTAAACTGTTGCTCAAATAGTTATCTGAACTAATTTTTATTAATTAGAGTTTTAAATGACATTACACTATTCCGCTTGTTTACCATCATAAACCCTTACTTACTTTCTTTTCAATTTTTACATGTTAGTAATGTCACATTAGAATGTAGTGTAAAGGTAATTATTTCCCCTCTTGATAATTATATTACTTTTTATTAAAGGTAATACACCTACCCTATTCATTACTTCCCTTAAAAATATAAGCACATAGTGTCAATAAAAATTTTAATGTCACTATTAATATTATTTAATTTTTTTTTTTTTTTTTTTTCTTCATGCATAATTGCAGCCGAAAATTTGCCTAACAACAGTAGCATTTCTATAACAAAAGATCATGCATGCTTGTTGTTTACTAGGTATATCCTACCCGCCCCCTCTCACCTCAAGACATGCTTGCTTTTTGCTTTTGTGTTTTTTTTTTCTGCATAGCACCAGCCGAAATAGCCTTAAAGAAAAAGAAAAATATATAGCAACATGACATTTTATTTCACCACTAGCAGCAGCCGAACCAAAAATAAAATAAAATCTAATCTAGTAGCACATCTTTACACAAAATTACCTCACAAAAATCACTCTTTTATTTGATACACCAACCGGCCCCACCATTGCTTGATGTCTTCTTCTCCCTTTTTTTATTTTTATGCTTAGTATGTCTTCTATACACAAGTAACAAAATCACATACATCAACTTAATACCCACCTAACCGGCCCCACCATCAATTCATTACATACTTGTTTTTTTTTTTTTTTGTTCTATACATGCTAGCAGTATCCTAATGCAAAATCAAAGGTAATAAGGAGCACCCAATAAGCTACACCCACGCAGCCCCCTTTTGTAAACATGCTTTGTTTTTTTTTTTCTACGAAAATAATTATGCATTCATGCAATATAATTTATTTATTTTTAGAGCACATGGTAAATATTAATTTAGCATGCACACATTTAATTTAGCATATTAATTTACAAGCAACACAATATATCCATATTACTACAAAAAAAAAAGAAAAAAGGTGTACTAGAAAAATTTTTTTTAACTAATTAATCTATATATACCTTAGATTGAAGAAACAATAGAATTGGTTGCCAGAGAACACTACTACTACTGCTTGACCACCTTCTCTACTGATTCTTGATTGTGTGTGTGTTTTTTTTTTTTTAAGAGACAACTAGAGCATGGGTTATATATACCAAGAAGAAAAGTGTATACATTTATTAAAAGCATGCATGGCCATCCCCTACTATACTCTATAGCAACCTAGAACTCTTATTATATCCCATCACATGAGTCAAGTACCACCAACTACCAACAAGACACACACACCATGACCCACTTTTTTTTTTCATAGATACAAGGTTCTAATGGTAGCCTACAACATGGGAAATACCCAATACTAGAACTAGGCTTGTTAGAATTGAGTCATATATATTTACAAGGCAATTGACTTTTTAAAAACATAGTTGCTACTAATACATCTTTCGCCACCATACTAAGCTCAGAAAATGAGAAAAGAAGAGAAGGAAAAAAAAAACATGGTGTCTTAGAAATAACATAAAAATGGGTAGACAAAAATATTTCATAGCTAAAAAAAAAATAACATGGGTAACAAAAAATGTCACATGGCTACCAAAATAAATGGGTGGGTAAAATAACTCTCATGGTTAGGTACTATCATGCAAATACTTAATTATTATGGCAGTAGACTAATTAATTTAATTTACCCAAATAACACTAAATTATACACCACCTTAATAATTATTAATAAGTTGGGATATTTCACATAATTCAAGTTACTCACAAAAATGATTTAGTCTTTCTAGATAAGCTTTCAAACCAATTCAATGATTTATTATTACTTGGTATAATTAAATAAATTAATTATACACCACCTCTCTTATTGACATCTTTTACTTAGCAATGCACTCCTTCATTAATTGCTCCTCACTAATTCCATTATTGCCTCACACAAGACATTTCATAACTTATCGTAATTCTCCACATCTTATCAATTATTAAAAGTTCAATTAATTCAATAAAATTACTCACCTCATGCTATGCAAGCATTTATAAAATAAATAATCATAGGCTCTAATTATATAAATATTAATATTAAATCATAAAATTTGCGGTTATTACAACTGTACTTTTACTACCGAGTAGTTCAATAGTTTTAACGGTAAAACTTCCGCTGTTATTTTCATAAAAATATTTTTGTCGTTTTCTCAATCCGACAATAATTCCGTTGTGGGGTCCACCAATGATTGTATTGTCGTACGGATATTCCCCGATAAAAAGAATATTCCCCGACCAATCAAATATAATACAACAACTTGCATACTTTGCAAAATTTATAAATATTACCCACAACTATAACATTATATCAGATCCATACCATAATATTAAAAAAAATACTTCGAGAAATTAAATCTTTATTCATAAAAATTGGGGTCTCACAATCTCCCCTCCTTATGAAATTTTGCCCTCGAAATTTACGTACGTACCTGGTATGCCGAAGAGGTGAGGATACCTTGACTTCATTTCAGATTCTAACTCTTGAGGTATAACCCTTGAGTGTTAAATAAGATCCTTCTTATCCAAGATTTTAACACGTATCTCCTCATACGTTAAATCTTCTGTTATCTCGTCTAGTTCTAATTTAATAATGTGGTTTGGGTCGTCCACATTTTTACGTAACATCGATACGTGAAAAACGTTATGAACACGCGACATACTTGGCGGTAAAATGAGTCTATAGGCCACAGTTCCTACTCGATCAAGGATTTCAAATGGACCAATAAAATTGAAGGTTGAGATTTCCTCTCTCCATTGACTCTTTCTTCTAGAATAACGCCCTCTTGAACCTTCTTCTTCACATTCATCAGCTCCGGGTGTGTAGCTTGAGTGGCTTTAACTTTATCGATTAAAGTCGATTCTACTCGTATATTCGCTATCTCCACGTGGGTCTCTAGAGTCTTTAACTCTATCTTCATCATTTGTAAGTTATAGAAAATGGGTTTTTATGTTAACAACATTGCACTCGTAAATGCATACAATCTTCTACTCAACGCGTCAGCTACCACGTTCTCTCTTCCACAATGATATTGAATGGTATGATCGTAATCTTCAACAGCTCGACCCAATGTCTTTGGCGCATTATACATTTGTTTTGGTTGAAGAAATATTTAAGGGTTTAAGAAATGGGTTTTGTACTGGGTCAATACAAAATTCGATTTCACGCTCTAGGGGTAGGCTAAGAAGTCTTCAAGAATACGTCAAGAAATTTATTAACGATAGAAATATCATTCAAAACTGTGACCCTAATCCAAGACTTGGATAGAACGTCACATTGATACCTATCAATTTGCCACCGTTATTCACGACGTCCCCTACGAAAAGTCTGGCTTAGGTGCATTCCACACAAGGAAGTCACCAACGAAAGGTTCGGGGCTCTTTAATTATGGCTTGATATGACAATGATTGACTTTAGTGGTTTGGTTGCTTGAATTCGTATAACAGGTTGGTTAGGAATATAAAAGCTAACAACCTTACGAAAATAATCAATTTTAGCATGATGAGTAGTTAACCAATCGATTCCTCAAATCACATCAAGGGCAAGTATTTTCAAAGAGATAAGATCGACAAGTAACGTGAGGGTATCGATATGAATCAAACAAGATTTATAAACAGTGGAGGTAATGAAGGTTTCTCCTAACGAAGTTTCAACAGATAAGTCAAAGTTTAATTTCTCAGGAGTCAAATTTAAACGTTGAACGCAAGCAAGAGAGATAAAAGAATGGGTAGAATCGGTATCTAATAAGGTATAGACTTCGTAAGAATTTATAATTAACTAACCCGTGATAACTTCATTTGGATTCCTCACTTGTTGGGAAGTCATGACAACCGCTCTCCCTTGAACTACCCGGCTTTGACTTGTCTGGGGCAGGATTTGGTGTCATCACTACCGTTGAAATTGACTTTTCTATAGGGCATATTTCACCCTCAACTGCTTCATCGTACTCCTGTTTCATGATCTGAATCATTAATCTTCGATCCATATCAAATTGGGGTTGACCGCAATATACCGGGTCATTCAAAACTCGATGTTGGGTTCTCTCAATTGATGTCCAAAAAGAGAAATACATATCATCTATTTTAGCCTTCTTAGATCGGACATCTCTTTCCACAATATCAACGCGTCGTGCGGCTTTTACCCATGCATCACTTATTCTCACTCGTTCAGTTATTTCTTCTTTTAGCTCAGATTCCAGCTTTATCATCTTATACTCTGCCAAAGAGTGCTTCTGTTCAAGCATCACATATCGGGTAACACAAGCTTGAATTGTTGCATCCTTTTGTTCCACGACCGCCTGCCGTTCTTCAGCCTGCTCTTCTAACTCATGACCACGATTTTGCAATTCTAAATTTCGATCATAAAATTCTTCTAATAAATTCTCCCCAGGTTCCTCTTCTTCCTCACTCTCAGCTGCTACCTCTGCGACTAGTTCGGGTGCAACTATTAGTTCTTCACTCACCACATAGATATCTTTGATTTCTTCTTCGTCTGACATCACATTAATCTGGTTAGTGATTAAAGGTGTCTCAACGGTCTCATTCACTCCATTGTTAACATTTTCAGCTACCATTTTCAAACACTGTCACAAAACAAGGGTTAATTAACATATCACATATTATCCTTATACTCTGACCGACCAATTAAATACCAAATAAACTTAGGTAGGTCATACTAGCGAAAGAATTCCCCGTCTCTCCCCTCCTAGTTCTTATCTCACATCTAAACTAGGGATCATATCCCTAAGCTTTGATACCTACTGTGACGCCCCCAAAATAGGTATACATCACCTATTCTGAGTCGCCAAATTCATGGTACAGAATACAAATACAACTTAATTATACAACAGTCGTATAAAATACGACATAACATAATCTAAGAGTTTTAATAAGAATATTTACATCTAGACAATATCCACACTCAATGGAGTCCTCATTACATTTATTGTCACACTATTTAACAGAATAGTGAGGACTACTAATGCTATCATCTGGGCCATTACTCCGTTCCCAGACTAGTCCCGGTTACGTTCTCATTTCCTGAAGAGAAAAGTGAAAGAAAGGGTGAGCTCAACTAGCCCAGTAAGAAATATTATGACTAAGATAATGCAGAATAAATTATCGTTAGCCTTCAATAGTGTTAAACTGATACAATATAACAAACATCAAGTTTAACTGCAGTGGAACAAGCAATCCATTAAAAGAGTCAAGTAGAGAATAAAATCTACTATCTTTTATGGTTTAAAAGGTTTTTCATCACTTTTATCGCTGGGACTAAGCTTAATAAATAATCCACATCATCCCTGCACTACGGCCAAGGATATTCATTAGTATCACAACCACAAATTATCCATGCACTACAGGCCAAGGATATTCGTGTATTCATCAATGGTCATGATCATGCCAACAATTGTCAATCAATGCACTACGGGCCAATGAAGACTTTTACCACATCATTTGTAACATTACGGTCATGATTATACCGATTAATCCCTGGTCATAATCATACCAAGTCTATCTATGCACTACAGGCCACAGATGGCTTTCAACATAATATAAACATGAGGATGATGACAATGATATAAGAATTAAATAAAACAAGTTCAAGAATTAATTTATGCAGGAACTAATAATGTCCAAATTGTCAACATGATACTTCTTTGTAGAGTAAAATTCAAGAATGCTCAGAAGAATATTTTCATGAAAAGATACGGGATGAAGCGCAAATATCAAGGATATTCCACTAATTTCATGGAGTATAGAAGTCAAAACTTTAACCAACTTAGTATAATAAAGAATGGAATAACAAAAGAAATCACCACGCATGCGATAGACCGCCGCACAGATAAAGTTATTCCAATGAATAATAAATAACGGAACCGGTCATGCGTAAGCGCACGCATGGGATATTCCAACGTAATAATAAATAACGGAACCGGTCGAGACAAAATTTTGCAAGCGAGGATGTTCCAAATGAATAATAAATAAAGAACTGGGTCATGCATGGCGCATAGACATGATGTTCCAATGTAATAATAAAGAATTGAATAATGAAGAATTTCACCATGTATGCGGTACTTAGCATAGGCACAAAAGTTATTCCAACATAATGATAAAGAATAGAATAACTGAAGAATTTTACCAAGTATAAGGTAGACCGGCGATACAAAAGTTATTCCAAATGGAATAAAAAAATTGAATAACATAAGTTCTCTTCATGAATACTGAAAGAAATAATACCCCTTACCTTAGAAGAAACTGGATATAGGAGTAGTGAAGTAGCAGAATACTTTTCTTCTTTCTCTATATAGTTTGTCTCTCTAGAATTTCAGTGAATTCGTAAGGAATAATGAAGGAATGAGCTTCTATTTATAGGAGAATGGACTGAATAATAACTAATTCATGAACGGTCTAGATTGATTTACTTTTAAACGGACGGTCCATATTGATTTACTATGCAGTATAAATAAAATATTCTAATAAAACAAAATCTTTTAAATAAAATATAATATATTTTATTTATAATCTAATAAAATGAATAACTTTATAAAAGTATTCCTTTTTTATATAAAAAGATTTTACTATGCAAACACTATGCAGAACTATACAAACACTATGCATAATAAAATATATTATATTCTAATTATTGTCTAATAAAACAAATAACTTTATAAAAGTATTATGTTTTATATAAAAGCTTTTTTACATTTTATTACATTAATAATACTAATAAAACAAAATTTATATATATATATAATATATATATATATATATAAACTTTCGTGACTTCTTAAAAACACACCTTAATATATTTAACAACATTTATCATCATTATTATAATTCACAATATTAATCGACCAGGTCGTTCCGAGGAAAGAGGGGGATTTCCAATAAGGATTTCTCCCTATTGGCACGCAATTAGGTGACCAAACCTCTCCTTGGCAGTACTTCTAAACATCGTTAATATTGCAAATAATAATATTAATAACTTTGTTATCTCAATTATTGATTTAATAATATATAAAATATCGACAATAATTGAATCAAATAACGTGAGATACTATGCAATAATTATTGAGCAATAATTGAACAAAACCGGTGACTTCTCACGTAAGCATCAATAATCAATACTGTGTGTGCTACTATGCAACCACGCCAGTACATCTTTGTCTTTATACTACCTAATGAGTAGTTCAACAGTTTTAACAGTAAAACTTCCGTCGTTATTTTCATAAAAATATTTTTGTCGTTTTTCAATCCGACAATAATTACGCATGGGGTCCACCAATGATTGTCTTGTCATACGGATATTCCCGATAAAAAGAATATTCCCCGACCAATCGAATATAATACAACAACTTGCATACTTTGCAAAATTTATAAATATTACCCACAACTATAACATTATATCAAATCCATACCATAGTATTAAAAAAAATATTTCGAGAAATTAAATCTTTATTTATAAAATTTGGGGTCTCACATCTATTATACAGATCTCTAGCAATCCAAACATAATCCTCAAGATTCACTCGCAAAAAAGAAGAACATCTTCGGTGGAAAGCCTGTACAAAGGATTAAAGACTTTGGTGATAACCCTAATGTTAACATACTATGGTCTCAAACATTGAGAAACCTCCACTCCAGGGATGTCAAAGACATTTTTGTATCTTGTTAGCAAATCAGGCTCAGAGAGCACTGATGGACAGTTCAAACTGCTGACAATAACCCCAGCGTGACATTGGAAGGTTCCGATGATGAGAGCTTTGTAAAATACCAATCGAGTAGACATCAAAGCAGTTCAACAAGGCCATCATTGACAACTCCATGCCCAACAGAAGTAATGGGGTTGGCAGTTATCACATCCTGTTGGAAATCATTCCAATAAAAACATTCAACATAACATTACATCATGTTGCATTGCATTTGCATCATCTTTATCTTGTCATATTTCAAGTGTCTAGTAGTCTTTATCTTATCCATGCCATTATATCGCATGGATATGATAAATAGACGCATCTATAGACACTCAAAATTTTGTGTTCCTATTATTAACCTTGCAGGAGGGCAAAATCATCTTCCAGAGATAACCCTTGAAGTCAAATCAGTTTTCAACCTCAAAGATAACCCCGAAGAATCCAGTTTCAACCCTGGAGATAACCCCAAGGGATCCAGTTCAAGTTTCAGAGATAACCGCAGAAAAGTTAGTTTTAACCCCAGAGATAACCCCGGGAGGCCAAAGCCAACCTTAAAGATAGCCTTGAGGACATTCAGAATCGAGCACGGCCCAATCTCGGAGATAACCCTGAGAAACGATTGCTACAACTGCGTCAAAGCCGAAGATAACCCCGGTGGGGGGAAAAATCATCATTTTACCACCTCAACATCACATCCATGTCGTCTGAACATAAGTTAACTCAGACTGCGTACCAAGATGTCCCACAAGAACCATAGCTCAAATCTCGAGTGACAACTGCACAAGATAGCACAACGGATAGATTTTAAAGACTTGGAGATCTGGTCATGGACCCATCTTCCTAGCTTCGTAAAACCTCTAATCCTATGTCATTGTGTAGCTATTGACAACATCTTTCCGAAAAGGTACAACACTCCTTTATCGGATGCCCAAATTGAAAGTTATGAAGGTTCGATCGAACATCACATAGCCCGAGTGCAGGTACATAGAGACGATGGGACCCGCATGGCCCGGGGAAGCCCACTGTAAGATATATCAGATTTTTAAGCTTTTCACTACTTTTATATCTATATATATACTAATGTTGAGAGTCTCGTCGAGTGAGTATGCCTAGATTGTCGATCCTTGGCTTTTTCCTTCTTATATATATATATATATATATATATATATATATATATATATATATCAAAGTCCTGCCCAGAGTTTACTTCGTGATAGTTAATCGTCTATATATATACATACCTATATATATATATACTGCTTTTATACATATATCTGCTTTAAATGCTTTCATAATGTAAATATTTAATTTTCCAGTCTGCGGGATAGATTTGCCTAAATCTGGCTACTTTAAACTTTGACCGATTCAAAAGTGACTAAACTGGAATCGTTGAAGCTAGAATGGTTTAGATTTATTTAAATCTAGTTCTTTTTTCTAGCTTTTATACATATTGTTTTTTCTTGTGAGCCTAGAAATCATGTGATCAAAGGTTCAGCTTTTGAATCTAGATTCAGTTCCTATGATGGACATTTTCAGCTGCAGCCAGCTTGTAAATTATCTACGATGTCTGGATATCCTTAGATGGCTCTCATGCTCACAAGGAGTTTGCGCGGCACTGCTATATATCTTATTTTCTCGAAGATGCCTCGCATCTTGAAAATAAAAGCAATCAAGCCGAATACATAATAAAATGGAAATATCAAAGGCCTAAATTACTATTGAGTACAAGGGTTTGAAAACCTGTTTTCCAAAACTTCACTGCTATATCTTGTTAAAATTGAACTTTTATACAAGTCAAACCCTTTGTATATAGGTGCAAACGAGGCATAGCACTACTTCCAGATAATTGCACACAGACACACACACACACATATATAGATAAAAGTTAAATTGAAAAGTAGTGGTAACCGTATTTTCATGAAAGTCGGGGGGTTCCTAACACCTTCCCTCCGCTTAATCAAGCCCCCGAACCCTACAACTCTCGATTTCCAAGACCAATTAAACAGTGTCCAACCATTAGGTCTTTGTGCAAACATTTTTTCGATTGTGTTGGTACAACCATTTAAAATATACAAACTAGTGACTCTAAATCAAATCGTCGACATTCATATGTCGGACCTTTTCAAACTTGTCTTTTCAGACAAAACTCACCCAAAATGAGAACACCAAAGGACAAGCACAGAAAGGGACACAAATAAAATCCCGACGTCGACAACTTTAACACACACAAGTAGTTTAAACGAACTTGGTTTATATTATAGTACCAATTTTAGGGGTTTTATGACTGACCAAGAATTTGAAAATTTTAATATACTCGCTTTCTGGGAAAAACATAAACGATAATTTTCTACTTTGACGGCAATGGCCTGTGTGACACCCTCAAGTCTAGGTACTTCATTTCCATAAGACTTGTTGTTCACTTTTCATGCATTCACATCTAACTACCCAAATATAATAGAATTTAAACCATAAATCCTCCCCTTTAAAAGGGTTACATCATTAAATCAATAAGTCTCCCAGGTTATCTAACCTTTAACATAATTCAAGTGCGGAAATAAAATAATTACATCACATCATTTAAAAATAAAGTCTATCATCATGACATTAAATAAATTACAAGTCTTCATCACTTGCTCATTTTTCTTTTTCCTTTGCTAGTGGTAGGTTCATCGACCTTCTCAACCTTAGCTGCAATAATTTTATTTATGCAAGAGTGAACAAAACAAATGACCACTTGGAATAACAACGAATAACAACAGCAAAATAACTGCCAATGACTAGGCTCAACAGAATTGAATAATAATTTATCAAGGACAACAAGAACAGAGTTCAAAATATAAAATATATCTGAAGGTCACAAGACCACGAACTATGTCCAAGGCTACAAGTAATCTTTGAACTTTAACCTAAACAGTCACACTGTAGGGACTCCCCGTACTTAGGGTGATCAGCCCTTCGTACCATGTATGGTGCACAAACATCTAAATGCATCGCGTAAAATAAATTCCCCTATAATAGGGTTGTTCTTCTTAGTTTTAGAGTACAAGTTCGCACTAAAGAATGTTTGGTTTGGATAAGCTTCAAGGATAATTTAGAGTTTAACAATCATCAACTAAAGGATTCGTTGAATCAACAAAGTTCAATAACACTACGAGTGATCAACAACAACATAATGTAGAATAATTTATGAATCATAGGTGATCCAACACTATATATCGAACTCATGCTTAGAAATAAACTAAAAAGCATAAGCATTGAATAAAACAATAAACCTTGCTTGAACAATATTAAGCTAAGGCTATGATCTTGTCAAATAAGAAATTGAATTACTGAACATGCATTAACTGATAACAAGCTGAAAACAAAACTTGCTCAATATGACAATAAGATTATAACTTGTGCAAAGTAAATGAATTAAGACAACTTAATATTAGAGATTAGAGTTCAAGAAGTTGCATTCATTATAAAAAGAATGAAACTAAAGAAACTTGCTTAACTATAAACAAGTTAGAATAAATCAATAATGATTAGAATTCAAAACTTGCTCGAATAAATTTAGGGTTAGAGGTTGATAAAATAAAGTTTAGGAACAAAGAACTTGCTCAATCAAAGTCTAGGGTAAGGAACTTGCCTCGTACGTAAGCTATAAATTACAACTCACGTTCACCTACACATATTATTAGAATCACAATATCTATTAGATGTACTAACATCCACTTTCCAAAATAAAACTCATTTTTAGATAAACTTGTTACTTTTAATACAAGTTTCAATTCACACCATATACACTTTAGAAATCTCAAGTATTAGATTTAAAACACTTATTTACTAATTCATGTGTTCAATAAATCATAACATATTGCTTTCATAACTTACTAATCTTTTTACAACTTTGGAATTACCAACTACATGATACAAATCTATTTTAGTCTCTTAATTACATGTTCATCACATTAATGTCTCATTATATAAGGTTACAGTAAGTTTTTAAGGTCCGATAACCCCTTGAGCATGAGTGCCTCTAATGGTATGGTATGTACGCACTACATACACATTTAAGCACAGGATCTAAGGCGTAGCTACTGTTTGGTGTCTGACGAAACTACATAGTCTATTTCCAGTACTCTGTTTAGCCCAATTATCATGAATTTCATCCATAAAACAGTAAATTAAACATACCTGTTGATCGATTTCGTAATCAAAACATTTGTTCAAGTATACACCATTAACAAGTAATAAAGTGAAAGTAGAGTATCGTTCCCACGAGGAATTATTTAATAAAAATCACTAAGTACTAGTTCTTAACCAAACTAATTTTATTTAAACAATCGGTTTAATGTTGTGAATTAAAATATATAATTAAACTACTACTACTACCACTAATTGAAAATCAGGTTATGGAGATTTAAGATCACAACTTCACTTATATTAAAACACTTCTTACTAATTATGTTCACTATTCTGGATTGTTAATCAGGAACTTATTAGTATTTCTAACCACCTTCCGATGCATCACAAACATATTAATCCAAATCCACAGTTGATAGAATTGAATCAAGCACCCTAATTATCTAATTCACTATATTCCTATGTGAATTACAATTAAAAAAAGATTTAAAGCACAGATTCCCAATTAGATTACATGCGGTGTAAAGGCATATCCCTATCCTAAACACAAATCATGAATTCTAACACCATACAGAAAACACAATCACATGCTATTGTAATCAGATCTAAATCTATAGTTTATCTCCCGAATTCATATAGATTATCATGATAATTGCTAGCTACACAATTAAACAATTATGCAAAAATCATAGTAGACAATCCATAGAATAGATAACAGTAATTAATAGAGAAGCATACTAAAATAAGCTATGAAATAAGATCCATTGCAACCTTAAACAAGAATTTAGTCCATTATCATTGAATTAAAATCAAGAATCCATAATATAATCAACATTAAAAGATAAAAGTAAGATTAGAGAAGAGAATATAATCTGTTCTCAGCAGTCTTGAGACTCCTCCTCCACTCCTGCTTTGAATCTTCAGTGTTCTTCAAGTTACTTCAATCTCCAATGGCTAATTAAGAACTAGGGTTTATATTCTAATCTAATAGACTGTAACTCTAATCTAATCTATCTAATCTCCTTTATTTTATGCCTCCCATCATGTATTTACAGGTTATAAGTCCAATTTTTAGCTTAGGAGGAAACCCAATCCAATTTGGAGGAAAAAAAGTGTCAAAATTCACCCCAAAACGTGTCCAAGCTTGATCAAGCCTTACACCAATGCCCTTAATTTGCTCATGGTACTGGGATTCGCTCTCTCTAGTGCCCTTGTATTACTGAAATAGGCAAGGAATGGTGCCCGCTGTTGGGGCTTTTTTTGGAATATTTTTTCTTTGACATCCTTTGGGAAAATGGTCATAACCTCTTCGTTCGAACTCCAATTTTGATGATTCAATATGTTCCAAAAAGAGGAGACTTAGATCTACAACTTTCATTCTTTGGAGTTTTCGAAATAAGGTCCGAAACAATGTTGAAATTTACCCTGAAGTGGCTGCTATGTAAATGGCTAGTCGAAAATGTGAATCTAGCAACCCCAAACGTCGATCCAAGTAACTTTTGTCCCAATTCCTACAAAACAACATAAAACATGCATGAATAGACACAAACACTTAAGAACTTTCAAAAGATTAAGCTCAAATGAACTCAATTAATGAGTATAAAATTCACTCATCAAATACTCCCAAACTTAAACATTTTCTTGTCCTCTAGCAAAAACACAAAAGAGTTAAAAATAAATAAACTAACTCAACTACATGAATGCATATGCATGATCTACTTCCTAATAAACCTACAAACCCAGTAATAAATCAGTATGATATATAGCAACAGGCCACAAAGATACCAATGATACTCAAACAATATATTCAATCAAGTCAAAGTCCATAACTCTAACCAGTTAGTCAATCCAAACCTGTCATCACCCATATTGTGCGTGTGTGCTTGTTAACCATTCTAACCAACCACAGTTCAAGATAATCATATAACAAACTTCTTATAAGGAAAATTTCAGTTCCAATTCAATTACTTTTGTGAACATGACAACTCCGGTTAAAACTAAGCAATTACCAAGTCTAAGGGTAAATAAAGGATTTATTTATACTTTTATTTAACCACGAGGGCATTTTTGTTCTTTCTAGTGTTTTTTTATAATTCTTATGGTTGTGCAATATCTTATTCCCTTAGGCTTTTCAGTGCTACCTTACGAGCTTTTGACCAATGACTCCCAGACCATTAAGACCTTAGGGCGCTAGGTGTAAAGACAATCCCCTTGGGCTTACTTACTCAAGTAACAAAGGCCACAAAACTAGACAAGCATGCCACGGTGTTTATTCTCTCTTTTTTTTTCTTTTTTCTTTTTTCTTTTTTTCTTTTTGAATTTTCTAATTTTTTTTCTTTTCATCATTTTTTTCTTTTTTTTTTCATTTTGTATATATATACCACACAGATTCTCCCAAACTCAAGTTTTTACGTCATTCTAACCTTTATCGCCAGTTCACTAATTTCTTTCAATTTTAACCAAGATTTTTTCTCAGAAACAAATTATGAAACCCTTGAACCAAGTGGATTAAAATAGTTAAACTTTAAGTGCTAACCGGTTACATAAGTTTCAGACAGGCTCATATTATCATCATGATTAAAATTAGAACTCATCATCAATTATCAACACTGTTCAAGTTAACATGCAAAACCAATCATAACATAGTCCGAGCTAAAACCACACTAACTGATCACACAGATTCATGCCCAAAAAAATATACAATTATACTACATGAACACATACTAATGCAACACATATATGCATATGCAATTAACTACCATGTATTATATGAAACCTAAAAAAACACACAATGCTAACATATAAAAATAACGAACTATAATGCAAATAACTAATTATATGCAATACGACACTAAAATGTCCCCAAACTTAAACTAGACATTGTCCTCAATGGCTGAAATAGGAAAAAGTAAAGCAAAGGAATTCCCTGAAAAATATAGCAATCTTCTACTTTGTCCACTGAGTTTGGAGAATATACTAGGCACGTGGAACAAATTGGGCCCCTCACTTGAATTTGACTTGAATAACCTGTAAAACCATGATAGAAACAATTTTATTAAATCCTAAATAAATGCAAATTCAAAACAACAAATATAAAAACTAATAAAAACAAAAACCAAAAATTAAACTTGGGTTGCCTCCCAATAAGCGCTTGTTTTATAGTCTTAGCCTGACTTCTTTAATTCTCTATCCAATTCCCCTACGAAAATTTAGGAACCCTCCATCCATCAGTAATAATGTCTCTTTTGGTAGGTTCCCAATTGTACTGGCAATTAAATTTAAGTCGCCTAGCATGATCTTTTTAGATTGGATCCCCATTAAGTACGACAAACCACTAGGTGCTTTCCCCATTCTGTTTGTGATCAAATTATGGCATGGAAGCTTGTCAAACACAATGGGCTCTTCCTCTATCTTCTCCTTTTCATCCCACCATGACTCCATAGTTGTACTAGCTCTTATGTCACAAAGAGCTTTGCCGACGATATGACTGCCAATTGGGCATAGTTTTGCAAAACTGCCCGGATTCTTGAACTTTGGTGGAGGAGGCACATGGGATACTAATGAAATCGGCTCATCTTCGTTGAAGCTTACAGTTAAATCTTCTTGGTCCTCAATTGTTTCCTCTCTTTCAACATCTTGTGGCTCATCTAGTTACAGATTTTGTTCGGGCTCTCCATCAATCTCAAAATCCATGTCATAGAGCCAAGTGTATTGAGGACAAATGTTCGAGGCATTGACTAGTTGTTCTAAAAAAATTTGACTCGATATCTCTTGACTAATCCTCCACTCCGCACTTAAAGTTATGAACTTTGACATAATTTCCTCCAAATTTAGATTTTCTTCCTGTTGTAGTGGAGATGGACACGAGAACTTTGGTGAGTATGTTGGATTTGGAGCATAAAATTTGTCTTGATGAGTCTGGCTCCATGAAAAATTTGGGTGATACCCCCAAACCTGATGATAGTTGTTGGGATAGCCATAATTATTGGGGTAATCACCACCATACTGTATTGGCTCGAAATTGATGGCGCATTGATGACTCAGATGATTTCCAGCACAATAATCACAAGTAACCGCCACACTTTGACGACGTTATGATGCAAAAACGTCTAACCTCCTCGAAAGTGTCTCAATCTGTGCTGATAATGCAGAAAGTGTCGCGAGTCCATCAATCTCCGCTCCCCTTGGCTGAGTCATTCTCGTATTCGGCCATTGATAATTAAATTTCGCCATGGTACCTGAAAAGAAAGAAAAAAATAGATATAGAATTAAAGAAAAGAATAAAAAAATGTTTAAATTAAAAATAATTTGATCAAAATTAAGATTGGCAAAATTATTAAATTAATTCCCCGGCAATGGTGCCAAAAACTTGTTGATCGATTTCGCAATCAAAACAATTGTGTAAGTATACACGGTCAACAAGTAATAAAGTGAAAGTAGAGTATCGTTCCCAAGAGGAATTATTTAATAAAAATTACCAAGTACTAGTTCTTAACCAAACTAATTTTATTTAAAAAATCGATTTAATGTTGTGAATTAAAATATATAATTAAACTACTACTACAACTAGTTGAAAATCAGGTTATGAAGATTTAAGATCACAACTTCACTTATTACTTCACTTATATTAAAACACTTCTTATTAATTATGTTCACTATTCTGGCTTGTTAATCAGGAACTTATTAGTAATTATAACCACCTTCTGATGCATCACAAACATATTAATCCAAATCCACAGTTGATAGAATTGAATCAAACACCCTAATTAACTAATTCACTATATTCCTCTGTGAATTACAATTAAAAAAGATTTAAAGCACAGGTTCCCAATCAGATTACATGCGGCGTAAATGCATATCCCTATCCTAAACACAAATCATGAATTCCAACACCATGCAGAAAACATAATCACATGTTATTATGATCAGATCTAAATCTATAGTTCATCTCCCGAATTCATATAGATTATCATGATGATTTCTAGCTACACAATTAAACAATTATGCACAAAACATAGTAGACAATCCATAGAATATATCAAAGTAATTAACAGAGAAGCATACTAAAATAATCTATGCAATAAGATCCGTTGCAACCTTAAACAAGAATTTAGTCCATTGTCATTAAATTAAAATCTAGAATCTATAATTGAACCAACATTAAAAGATAAAAATAAGACTAGAGAAGAGAATAGAATCTGTTGTCAGTAGTCTTAAGACTCCTCTCCACTCCTGCTTTGAATCTTCAGTGTTCTTCAAGTTGCTTTAATCTCCAATGGCTAATTAAGAACTAGGGTTTATGTTCTAATCTAATGGAGTGTAACTCTAATCTAATCTATCTAATCTCCCTTATTCTATGTCTCCCATCATGTATTTATAGGTTACAAGTCCAATTTTTAGCGTAGGAGAAAACCCAATCTAATTTGGAGTCAAAATTCACCCCAAAACGTGTCCAAGCTTGATCAAGCCCTACACCAGCACCCCAACGCTGCTCACGGCGCTGGGATTCTGCCCCCTAGCACCCCGGCACTAGAAATTGGCAAGGAATGGGCGCCCCCACGCTGGGGCTTTTTTTTGGAATTTTCAACTTTTATGTCCTTTGAGAAAATGACCATAACTTCTTCGTCCAAACTTCAATTTGGATGATTCAAGATGTTCCGGAAAGAGGAGACGTAGATCTACAACTTTCATTCTTTGAGATTTTCAAAATAATGTCTGGAGCAATGTTGAAATTGGCCCTGAAGTGGCTGTTATGTAAATAGCTAGCCGAAAATGCGAATCTAGCAACCCTAAACGTCGATCCAAGTAACTTTTGTCCCAATTCCTACAAAATAACATAAAATATGCATGAATAGACACAAACACTTAAAAACATTCAAAAGATTAAGCTCAAATGCACTTAATTAATGGGTATAAAACTCATTCATTAATGCCCATTTGATATTGAACTCATATAAACATGGTTCCTCATATATATGCTACCTTAGAACAATTAAACAACAACATCAATCAATTTAAATCCTTGAATTCAATGTTTTGTACAAAAATTCCATTTTTTGACATGTTTCACAAAATTTAACACTGAAGTCACAATTCTACATCAAATTAACTTGTTCAAATTCTATTCTCTTCGTTTCTTACTGAATTAACATATTCAAGGCTCAATTTACAGATTAATTCACAAACTAACTACTAAATTTGGTACTTTTACAAGCTATATATATACACATATAGTCATTATAATTAGTTTCTTCCTTTTTAACGTAATTAGTACAATAATTCCTTGTTCAGATGCTAATTCTAACATCACAATTACACACAAACTCACTAATTCAGTTTTTATAACTACAATTCATCAAACATACAATTTACAGAAAATTTTGAAAGTGAAGAACATGAACTCTTTTTTAAAAACGTAAAACTCAAGGTTGAGAGGTTTACCTTCAATTTCTTAGAGATAATCTTTGATAAAACACAGTGAATTGCTTTGGAATCACAGAAATTTTCTCTCAAGTTTTTTCAAACTTCTCTGTAAACTCTTTGTTCTCTCTTCTTCTTAGGCTTAAGCCAATTCTTTTCACGTAACATAAAACCAACGCACATAAACCCAAACGTCTAAAAACTGACGTTTTAATTATTATAATAATGATATATCAGTTATAAAATTTAATATATTTTATTTATATTTTTACTTTATTTTTTATTATTTATTATAATTCAAATTCAAATTCAAAATTCAAAATTCAAAAGCTATAAGGCTTTGTTTGGCAAAACACTTTTAAAATAAAGACTTAATATCTTTAAGCCTTGTTTGGGTAAATCCATTTAAAACTACTTTAATTTATTTTAATAAATAATTTATACTATAGCTTATAGTCTCATATTATTTATTTGGATTCCATATCAATCTTAGTTAAATAAACTAATTACAACATATTTAATAAAATTCTACACTTAACTAATTACCACAAAATTATAATTTCATTATAATTTTATTTAATAAATTCACATATAATTATAGCAACTCTCTAATTATTAAATTAAATTAGAGTATTAATAAATATCTACTAACAACAACCACAAAATATTTACTTAATTTAATAAATATTTTAAATTACAAATCAAATCTTGGATTGTTACATCCTTCCCTTCTTACAAGGATTCTATCCCCAGAATCACAACTCAAACAATTCATTCGTCACATTCTTCCCTCCTTACAAAAATTTTGTCCCCAGAATCGAAGACACAGATTAAACAAATAACTCAAGGTAGTTTTTCATCATTTCATCTTCGAGTTCCCACATAGCGTCTTCGACATTGTGGTTTCTCCATATCACCTTCATAGAAGGTATCACCTTATTCCTGAGCACTTGTTCTTTTCTGTCAACTATCTGGATAGGAACCTCTACATAAGATAAATCGTTATTGAACTGTAACGGTTTATACTCGATCACATGTTTGTAATAGGGTTTATAAGGCCGCAGTACCGACACATAAAAAATGTTGTGAGCATGTTCTAATTTTGGACATAAAGCTACCTCGTAAGCTACTTCTCCCACTCTTCGCAGAACCTCGAAGGGTCCAATAAACCTTGGACTTAACTTTCCTTTCTTGCCAAAACGAATTTTCCCCTTCCAAGGAGAAAATTTTAGGAAAACAAAATTTCCTACGTTAAATTTGCGTTCTTGTCTGTGTTGATCAACATACTTCTTCTGTCTATCTTAAGAATCTACCAGTCTTGTTCTGATGAGTTTGATAACTTCAGCGGTCTGCTGTACCATTTTCAATCCTAATAATTGACGTTCAATAACTTCATCCCATCACAGTGGAGTTCTGCATTTCCTACCGTATAATGCCTCGTATGGTGGCATGCCAATGCTTACGTGGTAACTGTTATTGTAGGTGAATTCTGCCAACGGTAGATGATCGTCCCAGTTCCCTTTGAAATCCATTATGTATGCTCTAAGCATATCTTCTAACGTCTGGATTGTTCGTTTACTTTGACCATCTGTTTGCGGATGGTATGCCATACTCATTCTCAGTTGTGTTCCCATACATTCTTGTAGTCTCTTCCAGAAGTTTGATGTGAATCTCGGATCTCTGTTTGATACAATTGACACTTGAACTCCATGTCTCGAAATGATCTCCTTAACGTACAATTTTTCCAGTTGATCAAGATTAAATCTAATCTTTATTGGCAAAAAGTGTGCTAATTTCGTCAGTCTGTCCACTATTACCGATATCGCATTGTATCCTTTCTGAGTCATTAGAATACCTACCACAAAATCCATTGTGATATGCCCCCCTTCTATTCCGGTATGTCCAACGGTTGAAGTAATCTGCTTGGTCTTTGATGCTCGGCCTTCACTCTCTGACATGTCAAGCATTTCGCAACACATTATGCAACATCTCTTTTCATATTTGGCCACCAAAAATGTCGCCATAAATCTTGATACATTTTTCGTACTTTCCGGATGGATCAAATATCTTGAGCTATGAACTTCTGTCAAGATTTCTTCTTTAATATCCAGTACTGCTGGAACCCAAAATCGTCCCTCGAATCTTAGCACTCATTCGGTATCAACCTTGTACTTCATCTCACTACCCTCAACCATACTTTCCATTATTTTTCTGCATTCCTCATCTTGTATTTGAGCTTTCTTTACCTTGTCCACCAAAGTTGGACTAGCTTCCATTTGGAAAAACCTTTCATCAGATTCTTTTGGAAATTCGATTTTCAACTCTAGCTTTGTCATTACTGAAATGAGCCCCTCATGGTTGGTTAACAACATCAACTTCTCACTACCCTTCCTACTCAAGGCATCTGCAACCACATTTGTTTTGCTAAGATGATAAAATATCTCACAATCGTAATCTTTTATCAATTCTAACCATCTCCTTTAATGCATGTTTAGGTCCCTCTGTGTGAAAATATACTTCACACTATCTGTATAGATCTCACATTTCTCTCCATAGAGATAGTGTATTCATATCTTCAGAGCAAATACCACTGCCGCCAACTCTAAGTCATGAATTGGATACCCTTTCTCGTAGTCTTTCAATTACCTTGATGCATACGTAATAACTTTGTTGTTCTGCATAAGAACATAACCTAATCCTTTGTGTGAGGCATCACTATACACCACAAAGTTCCCTATATTATCTGGTAATGATAACATAGGTACCACACTGAGCCTCTTCTTTAATTCCTTAAAACTCTCTCCGCACTTTTCTGTTCAAACAAATTTTACAACTTTCCTTGTCAAATTTGTCAATGGAGTTGCAATCTTGGAAAAGTCCTGAATAAACCATCTATAATAGCCTGTCAGTCCCAAGAAACTTCTTACCTCAGATGGAGTTCTTGGTTGTTCCCAATTTATCACAGCTTCGACTTTTGATGGATCCACTGAAATCCCATCTTTATCAATCACATGTCCCAAAAATTGCAAACGTTCTAGCAAAAATTCACACTTAGAAAATTTCGCGTACAACTTTTCTTTTCTTAGTGTTTCCAGCGTCAGACGTAAATGTTCCATGTGTTTTTCTAGAGATTTGGAGTACACCAAAATATTATCTAAAAATACCACCATAAACTTGTCTAAAAATGGTTTAAACACCTTGTTCATCAAATCCATGAATGCAGCAGGGGCGTTGGTCAAACCAAAAGACATTTCCAGAAACTCGTAATGTCAATACCGAGTTTGGAATGCCATCTTCGGTACATCCTCCTTCCTTACTTTCAATTGGTGATACCCACTTCTCAAATTTATTTTTGAGAAGTACCTACCACCCTTCAATTAATCAAACAAGTCATCTATTCTTGGCAACAAATATTTATTCTTAATAGTGACTTTATTTAATTCCTTATAATTAATGCAAAGATGCATTGACCCATCCTTCTTCTTCACAAATAACACCAGTGCTCCCTACGGTGATACACTTGGCTAAATATATTTCTTATCTAGAAGTTCCTATAGTTGCACCATCAGTTCTTTCATCTCTATCGGAGCCATTCTGTACTGAGGCCTTCGATATTAGAGCAGTTTCTGGCGCTAAGTCGATCACGAAATTGATCTCTCTATCAGGCGGAAGTCTTGGCAGATCTTCCGAAAATACCTCCACAAAATCCCTAACCACTGGTATCGCTTCCAGTTTCACACCCTTCTTCTTCTAAGTATCAACTATGTAAGCTAAGTATCCTACACAGCCTTGACTCAATAACTTCTTGGCTTGCATAATCGTTAAACATCTCGCTTGTCTAGGCAATTTTCTACCATAGAAAACTACCTTTAACGGAGTCATAAGGTTTACACATTTCTTTTGGCAATCAATTAACGCTCCATAATTAAATAGCCAATCCATTCCCAATATAACATCAAACTCTCCAAGTTTTATTGGGATTATATCTACTGTCATAACATTCCCTTTAATATTCACCCTACAATTCTTGTATACGAATCTAACAGGAATTACCTCCATATTCACAATTTCTATGTGTAAAGGGAAATTCAACTCTTCACTAGGTAATTCTAACTTCATAGCAAATTCATCAGATATAAATGAGCATGTAGCACCCGAATCAAATAATACATATGCATTTATATCATTGATTGGGATAATACCTGACACAACATCTTTTGATTGCAGTGCATTTTGCACCGTCATATTGAAGGTTCTAGTTGCGGGTCTATTCGATGACATTGGTCCAATAACAGTTAATGTACCTCCACTACTACCTTCCTTGTTTCCTTTTATATCACCGGATTTCTTCTTAGGACACTCGTGAGCAAAATGATCCTTTGCCCCGCAGGTGTAGCTAGCATTCTTCTTGGGTTAATGGAAATTTGGGGCAATGTTACCCTCCTAGCCATAGTTAAAACATACTCATTTACCCTTTAAGCACATACTACAATGAAACCTCCTGCATGTAGCACATGCTTCAAACTTTCTTTTCTACTGGTTTCTCTGCTGGTTTCCAACACCCACATTTCCATTCCATTTTCTTTTCAAGTTATTACTACCATTTCCACCACTACCACTACCATTCTTAGCTTCGCCCTCACTCTTCTTCTTTCTCTGCTCTTGATTATACTTTGTCACAGCCTCGCCTCCACCCTCAGCGAGAATTGCCTTCTCCAGTACCGTTGTAAATGTCTTTAGCTGAAACATAGAGACTCTGTTATACAATAAGGGCTTCAGTCCCTGTTCAAACCTCATAGCCTTACGCTCATCTGTGTTGACTTGATATGGCACAAACCTCGCAACTTCATTAAATTTTGCGTCATACTCTAAAACCGTCATTGTGCCCTACTTCAGTTCTAAAAACTGCACCTCCATCTGAGTTTTTGAACTCTCTAGGAAATAAGTCTCAAAAATATTTCCTTAAACCTATCCCAAGTCATCACCCCTTGACCTCCTCGAGTTTTATTGGCTTGCCATCAATAACTAGCCTCTGCTTTCAACATAAATATTGCAAAATCAGTCTTCTGATTCTCACCTACTCTAGCAACATCAAAAACTTTCTCTATCTCCATGACCTAGGTCTATGCCTCAACCAGATTCATGGACCCACGGAATTCTGATGGCCCAATCGCCTTAGAATCTTTAAAAGTTGCAGCTTGATTTTGCGGTTGATTCTACAGCGCTCCTGTAAGAAGTGTCACCAACTGCTGAACTGGGTTAGCTTCAGCGTTGTTGTTGGTAGATCCCTCAGGGGTCCTTTGTCGTGGTTAACGTCTTGGAGGTATTTTCTGTTAAAATATTCTCATTAGATTATTATTCAATTTTTTAATTTATATACTCAACTTGCACATCACAAAATTACCACATAACACACAATATCTTGAATAAATAGTAACTTTTATTTATTCATAATCTTTAAATAATATAGTTATGATAGCATCCCTGCTACCTACATCACTTTCCTGAACTACAAAAGTTTTAGGATAACGTCATCATCATATCCCATTGGTTATATAATACATGGGATTTACATCTTATTTATTACTTAATCACGTAATAATTACATTCCTTACGATGACCTACTAAAATGTTGTATAGCCTTACGACACCCCTCTTCCATAATACGGAACATTATTCGACGATCTAACATGTACCATGGCAGCGTCTCGAACTGAATAGGATAATACATGACTTGGTCTTGAGCTCGGTTGACCACGGTATTGAAAATGTTATTCATCTCCTCCATCTTGATCTTCTTTACTTGTACCTCTCTCTCTCTGCTACCACGGCTCATTGAGAATCTTCCTCGTACTCGTCTTCGGCTCTTGCCCTCTAAGTAGATTCTTCTTTCAATTTGTTCTTCAGTTCCGCGATCTCTTCTATCATTTGTTCGTTTCTCTCCTTCAGTCTGAATCAGCTTCCATTTGACATTAGTCAGATGTCCATCTAGATCTCGAATCTCATCGTCCTTCTGCGCCATCAAGGTCTGTTATTCAGCTACTATCTCCTCCAACTCCTTGACTCTATCCTGAAGTTCCACATTGCGGTCGTATACTTCATCATACATTCGGGCAGTGATAGCATTTGGTGAAATCTCTTCATCCTCATCCTCATCCTCATCCGATTGTGGCAGCTCAACGGGGTCCTCCTCATCCGTCTCTAACTCATCATCCTCATCAATTAAACTTTCCTGCTCAACCACTGTGACCAACGGAGATAACTCCCATGGCAGTAGTTGTTCCCAAACCACCTGAATATCTCGAGGCTCTTCCTCTTTAGGCATCTGGGGTCCTTCTTCCTTATCCTGACTGGATTCTCCTACATTAGCCATCCTGACAAAAAAATTTTAAGTTTTAATTACTAATCATTACTACTCGACACTCACGAGCACATAGGTTGCAACCACATAAGCACATAAAGTGTTTTATTACTTCTTTCTTAAAACTCAACAAGAGTTCATCACCACTATCTTTTTAAACTTCTATAAGGTTACTTCCTAAGGCTTTTTCCCACCTAAGGTTCATAACCTAAAGCTTTGATACCAACCTGTGACACCCCCAAATCTAGGTACTTCATTTCCACAAGACTTGTTGTTCACTTTTCATTCATTCACATCTAACTACCCAAATATAGTAGAATTTAAACCATAAATCCTCCCCTTTAAAAGGGTTACATCATTAAATCAATAAGTCTCCCAAGTTATCTAAACTTTAACATAATTCAAGTGCAGAAATAAAATAATTACATCACATCATTTAAAAATAAAGTCTATCATCATGACATTAAATAAATTACAAGTCTTCATCACTTGCTCATTTTTCCTTTTCCTTTGCTAGTGGTAGGTTCATCGACCTTCTCAACCTTAGCTGCAATAATTATATTTATGCAAGAGTGAGCAAATCAAATGCGCACTTGGAATAGCAATGAATAACAACAGTAAAATTTTAATACCCGAGAATTTCCCCGTATTATTAAATGAATATATTAATGGAAATAATATTTCTGTGAATATAAGTGTTATTATTTTGTGAGTCGGTTAAATTAAGTGATTCGTATTTGATCGATATGTATTAAGAAGTGTGAATTAACAATGAGGATTGTGAAATGCCTTGTGTGGCATATTGTGAAAACGAGGAAATTCACTACGTAGATTAAAACGAGGATTAAGAGGATTAATCGTGTTGATCAGGTGATTTCATATAAGTAATCAATATACTCGTATATTGTAGTAACACTCTTGTGGACATTAATTCATGGTGTGTAAGACGAGTATGACAATAAGAGTTAACACCGACTTAAGATAAACCAATCTTGGCATCTTTGTAGAATGCAGTGGCAATTGCTTGTAGTCCCAAAGAAATCTGGCATGGCGTAATTTGCACTAAAGTGGTTAATTGGAGAAAAAATAATTTTTCTACTTTGAAAATTAAATGAAACAATTATGTGATTTGTGTGACATTGATGAACCATGAAATAAAGTATGTTATGGAATTGTTAAACCATTAATTAATATTAATTAATTATGGTGGAATATTGATTACTTAGTAATTAATTAATAATATGTGATTATTATGGTTTGAAATATAACTATAAAAGTATAATAAGAATTATATAGATAATAATGATTATGGAAATCCATAAATACATGATGATTGGATTAATTAATGTTGATGATAATTAATCAAGGAAGTGAATAAATTATTTGTAAGTAAGTTAGTAATATAATAATATTATACTGACAGTTATGTGCATACGAGCAATAATACAACTATACTATATAGTGTAGTGTGACATTTGTGTGACTATATATTAAGTTTTATGAAACTATAATATATTAAGTGGTAAGTAATCAAGGGAAGGAATAAATTTATTTATTTAACATAAATAAATAAGTTATTAATATAATAAGATTATTATATGGTTATATGAGTGGTAGAGATAATTATGGAACTACCCGGACAATAATACATGACTGCGTTATTTTATTGCGTATATTTAATGTACACGGACTATATGATGTGAGTGTATAATTAGTCCCTAAATTCCTAATATGGTAACAATTGTACATTAAGATTTCATTGTGGGAAATTAAGTAGACCAAACCAAGCCTAAATAACAAGATTGCTAAGAGTTTTATTTTTGTCCCAAAATGAGTGGCACAAGTACATGAATAGTAGCTGAAATTGAAACACGTATTCTCCACAAGGCTAAATCCTAGATGATCATTGCTAGCTATGTAGTTGGTATGGAGTTGTTAAACCACCCTTCATGAACCATTGTTTCTTCCTATTACACCATGGATTCCAAAATTGTGTAATGACAATGCCTAGTCCTTGATTTTTCTATAAATGCAATCTTGAGTTCAGATTTTTGTGTTGCTAAGAGTAGTTTAAGTGGAGAGTTCTAAGTTGCTGAGCATTATAAAAGCCCATTCAGTGTGTAGGAAGTTCAAGTTAAGCTCAAGAAGGTATAATTTATATTTATGTTCTTGAGATGAATTTTTGTTTTATTCTTGTAATTCCTTGAAATTCTATGTCAAGTATGATGAATTAACATGTTAAGATATGTTTAAGGAGTTTACTAGTATGTATGAACACTTTAGGAATGGTTTGGAACATGTTTGATGTCAAGGAAATCAAGTTGGCCAAGACTCGCAAAGCAGAGTGCTTGTACAGACTGAATGCACACGCATGCATTTGCGCCATTATTATTGTAAGGCAAGTAGTAGTTAAATGCTACGATTCTTTAATTTAGTTTTGAACTTCTGTTTTGCAATCTGTTATAGTACTATGACTTATAATAGCATGAAAGCATGTTTAATGTGTATGTGTAAGTATATTATGCTAAGTGGAGAATATTTTAATAGATTTGCATGATTAACGAAAGCATATGGTTTAGATGGAGATTTGGACGTTAGATTTTAAAAACAAACTATGTTAAAGATCATGTTCTGCAAATTTTGAACCTAGTAAGCTATATATGACTGATTTTACACATAAATGAGCATGTTATAGTGTACGTAGTTCTTTTGAACATGATCAAACTTATTAAGCTTTGTGTTAGAAATATTTTCAAGAAAAAAACTTAGCCTAGTGAGCTAACATGCATGATTTCTACATGATTTATATTCTGACTTTGAAAGCATGTTAGTATGACCTAGAAATGCATTAATAAACCTTTAGATGGTGTTTATGAGGTTAATAAGCAAGCATGAACATGTTGAACCTACTAGTAAGCTTTGACTGTGAATATTGTCAAGATACTTTGGGAGATAGAATCTGACCTTTATACACATGTTGGTGGTACTCTTAAACTCACTCATGTAGTATAACCATAGATATACCATGCTTGTGTATCACATTTTTAGAAAAGCATGAACGAAGCATATTTTCAACTAAAGGGGTGTTAGTCTCACATATGTGTTATGAATACTCACAAGCATGCCTAATATATGTTTTATAACTATCTTTTGTGTTTAGAGGCAAGCATCATAGACTTTGTGGTTTCAGGACCTTGAATGGCCCTAAATTATTGAAATGATCAATTTAGAAATATATTATAAAAGGGAACCTAGATTGACTTGAGAAGCATGAAAAGACCCTTAACGTGACAAGTATATCATGTATGATTGTTTTGAGCAACAGCTAAGTCTTGGCTTGGCCAGTAAAAGTTGTCCAAACTAATTGATTGGTGCGAAAATCTTGAAAATTGAGTTGGACAACCCTTTTGGTAAGGGGAGTGTATGTCGTTGGAAACCCCAACACATGATTGAATATTATGGTGGTGTTATGCATAACGTAAAGTATTGTAGACTGATCATCTATAGTACTTCATATTTTTGGGTTATTAGTTTAATATTGGTAACTCTACTGGAAGTTCAATAGTCCTTAGTGACTACTCAGTATAAATTGTTTATTCAGTTGGATACATTGATAATCGTTGAATTCATATATCTCTGTTGATTTATATTGAATTATCGTTCTTATTACGAGAATTATTGATATTCATTACTCATGATATTATTCTGAAACTCTGAACTATCTTAGAGATGATACTTTGTTATTTCAAACTCGTTACCCTTGTTGTATATTACTTGCTGGGCAATTTGTGCTCATCCTTGCTTATTTAAAACCTTTCAGTTAAAGAGGAACATGGAGGTGTTTCTAGAACAGACAAGGGCAAGGGCAAGGCTGCCGACTAGCTTGTTCCTTTTATGTTTAAGACTAATATGTTGTACTAAGACTATTTTTAGACGATGTTTAAACTTAAGTAGGATTATGTAATAGGTCTTTATTCGATACTATTATTTAATCTATTAAGTACTGTAGGTTGCGAGACTTGGGGGAATAATTATAATAAATCATTGTACATTATTCTAATTTAGATCTTCCGTTGTGAATGTGTTATTTTAGTTATTATGGTATTACTTTGAGCACGTGACGAACCGAATTCGAGTGACCAAGTGCAGGTCCAAATTTGGGGGCGTCACAAAAATAACCGCCAATGACTAGGCTCAACAAAATTGAATAATTCTTTATCAAGGATAACAAGAAATGAGTTCAAAATTTAAAATATATATGAGGGTCACAAGACCATGAACTATGTCCAAGGTTACAAGTAATCTTTCAAATTTAACCTAAATAGTCATACTGGAGGGACTCCCTGTACTTAGGGTGATCAGTCCTTCGTACCATGTATTGTGCACATGTAACGATCCAGAAATTTGTAATTTAATTTAAATATTTATTGAATTAAATAAATATTTTAAAGTAATTTATTGATTGAGAAAAATAAATAATTGATGAATTGTGGTGAATTAATTTAGTAACTAAATTGATTAATTAAATTGAGTAATGATAATTTTATTTGAAGGATTTAATTTAAGGAAATAATTAAATTAAATCAACTACTTGATATTTAAGAAAATAGTTAAATTAAATGAATTGTGTAATTTAAAGGAAATAAATAAATTAAATAAAGTGACGTTTCTAATTTATTAATTAAATTAGATATATAATTATTTAATTATAAGCATAATTATAATAAGAATATAATTGTTATAATTATAAATTATAAGCTATTAAAATGGGTTGCATGTGTGAAAAGTAGTAACTATGTAATATAAATATTATTTAAATAATCTAGTATGGGGAATTAGTGTGTAACCAAACGTAGCCTTATGGCTTTTGGTTTATTTTAACTGATGTGAGCCTTTTTGGTTTTTTTTACCGGATGAACGTGGAAGCCTGTTATATGTTGCGCATTTTATTTCACATATTACTTTGCTAAGGCTTTCTAGATAGCAGAGAGAGGGAGAGAGAGCTTGGTGAGAGTGGCAGAGAATTGAGATTTAGAAATTGAGAGAGAAATCTCTGTGAGTTTGCCAAGAGAAGAAGAGATTCACTATCTTTTGCTAGCATTCGATCAAGGATTTAAGGTATAATCTACCCTAATTCTAATTCTCAGTTTTGTAATTTTTATTTTCTAGAATTGGGTTTTTGTCAAGTGTTGATTGTAAGATATGGGTTATGGGCGTGTGATAGTATTGTAGAATCTGGTATTGGCATGTATATATAAAAGGGGTAGCAATCAAACACGTGAAATTGAATTGTAAGAAGGAAATATAACTAACAGTGTTCATATTTGAAAAACGGTCTTAGAAAGTACAAGATTTCATGCTCTATATGTGTTGTAGTCTGTAATTTGTTATTGGATTATGTTAGTATGTTAAGAATCAAAAGCAGCGTAGTTCAAATCATGTCTATTGATTAAGAAACGAATTCATGGTAATCTAATTCGCTAAAAGTGTAAAAATGGAAGAAATTTGGAAAATTATAGTTTTGATTATGCAAATTCATGCATATGTGATGTTTTTATATATAGAATGGTGTTTAGCATGTGTAACTATAATATTACAAAGTTTTAGATGTTGAAGTGTGGTGAAATTCTATGGAATTGGGATTTTTGGCCTAGAGCAGAGTTTATTTCGAGTTTCGTAAAATCAAATCTGGTGCATCCGTGGGTCTTTATTTGCTGGCCGCTTCTTTGCTTTGTGGTCAAATTTGCATCTGAGCCGCGAATGCGTTCTTTGCATGTGGTATGCCATGATAACAAGTGTAATAATAATGCTAATGGCGCTAGCTAGTAGCCATGATCATAGATGGTGAAAGTCTCACTTCGCAGACTTTGGTCATTCGTTATAACATGGCTTAGTAATTATGTTACCGTGTTAAATGTGTAAAAACAAGGTTAAAGTAGAAGTGTATCATGCGGTTCGTAGTTCTAAAATGCAAAGTTAGTAAGAGGTGAAAATGATATGTATGATTTAAGGAACTTAGTGAGCAACGAATAAGTGTTGAGAAATGTACACCTGTGGTTCTGAAATATGTATGGTAATGAAAGACTTGTGCTAAAATGATAAGATTAGCTAGAATTGTACATGTTATGGTATGTTAGCATATCTAATAGATATTGTGATTCCACTAAAATGTGTAGGTGAACGTGAGTTGTAATATTATAGCTTACGCTTGAGGCAAGTTTCTTAACTCTACCTTGTGATTATTGAGCAAGTTTATTTACGATGTCTCAATTACAATTACGCCTGTTTCATAGCTATGCTATCTTTAAGTCAAGCAATCTCTTTATTCCTAAATTTTACATTGAAGTTAAGCAAGCCTATTGGTTCCATCTCGTGTATGATTGTACAAGCCCTTGTAACCTAATTCTTTACATCGAGTGAGTTTTACTTTCCTTATTATCATTCGAAGCATATATTGTTCTAATACATTGATTCAAATGAGATTGTTCTAACTCTTCTGAATATAACGCTTTGCATGTATATCATGTTTACTCAATTATATATCGTTGTTATTCAATCTTTGACTTTGATAACCTTGTTCAAAGCTTTATTGTTGTATTAAACCTTCAAGTAGTAAGAAAACCTTTATTCATTGAATTAATCTATAATTGAATAGTGTTCTAAAATTCTAGAAACACTAATAAGTTAGTTCCGAGCTAAACTTTCTTTAGTGCGGAAATTCTAAGTTCAAGCTGAGACGAACAACCCTAGCATAGGGGATTTTGTACGTGTAACGTTTAGATGTTTGTGCACAATACATGGTACAAAGGGCTGATCCCCCTAAGTAAGTTAAGAAGGGTCTGTATAGTCTAAATGACTGTTAAGGTTGAGGTAATAATACCAAAATACCAGAGACATAGTTCGTGATCTTAAGACCCTCAAATATTGATTTCGAACTTGTTTTCTATTTTGATTCGTAGAACAAGTTCATTATTGTTCAACATTCGTTGTTCATTATCATGTTGTTATCATTGCTACTTCCTATATCAGTGAGAAATTATTTGCTCACTCTTGCATTTAACACTGCAGCTAAAGTAGAGAAAGTCAATGAGCCATCTACTAGCAAAGGAAAGGGCAAGATGTCCAAGTGTTGAAGACTTATGAGAATTTTTATTTTAATGAATAATGTTAAAGACTTGTTTTAATATATGATGTATTCCGTAGACTGATGTAATAAATTTAAGGTTAGATTACCTGGGATTTATTTTGAGATTATGATGTTACCCTTTAATGGGAAGGATTATTGTTTAACTTATTTAAATTATGTCTTTATCCTTTATGATGGGTAGTTAGATGTAATGTTTTGGATAGTGAACACCAAATCTTGTGGGAATGGAGTACCTGGATTTGGGGGTGTCACAGCACAAACATCTCAACGCATCGCGTAAAATAAATTCCCCTATAATAGGGTTATTCTTCTCAGTTTTAAAGTACAAGTCTGCACCAAAGAAAGTTTGGTTTGGATAAGCTTCAAGGGTAATTTAGAGTTTAACGATCATCGACTAAAGGATTAGTTGAATCAAAAAAGTTCAATAACACTACGAGTGATCAACAACAACATAATGTAGAATAATTTATGAATCACAGGTGAACCAACACTATATATCAAACTCATGCTTAGAAATAAACTAAAAAGCATAAGCATTGAATAAAACAATAAACCTTGCTTGAACAATATTAAGCTAAGGATATGATCTTGTCAAATGAGAAATTGAATTACTAAACATGCATTAACTGATAACAAGCTGAAAACAAAACTTGCTCAATATGACAATGAGATTACAACTTGTGCAAAGTAAATGAATTAAGATAACTCAATATTAGAGATTAGAGTTCAAGAAGTTTCACTCATTATAAAAAGAATGAAACTAAAGAAACTTGCTTAACTATAAAAAAGTTAGAATAAATCAACAACGATTAGAATTCAAAACTTGCTCGAAAAAAGTTAGGGTTAGAGCTTGCTAAAATAAAGTTTAGGAACAAAGAACTTACTCAATTAAAGTTTAGGGTAAGGAACTTACCTCGTACGTAAGTTATAAATTACAACTCACGTTCACCAACACATATTATTTGAATCACAATATCTATTAGATAGAATAACATCCACTTTCCAAAATAAAACTCACTTTTAGATAAACTTGTTAATTTTAATACAAGTTTCAATTCACACCGTATAAACTTCAGAAATCTCAAGTATTAGATTTAAAACACTTATTTACTAATTCATGTGTTCAATAAATCACAACATATTTCTTTCATAACTTACTAATCTTTTTACAACTTCGGAATTACCAACTACATGATACAAATCTGTTTTAGTCTCTTAATTACACGTTCATCACATTAATGTCTCATTATATTAGGTTATAGTAAGTTTTTAAGGTCCAGATAACCATGAGGGCATGATCGCCTCTAACTGGGTACGGGTACATACCGCACCACATTTAAGCTTTGGATCACAGGTAGCAATTGCGCCATTTCGTCTTGACACCAAAGATAAATTGCTTATTTGTGTACTGTGTATATGTAAACATGACGCAATTGCTTCAAAGACTCTATTTAGCCCAACTATCACGAATTTTATCCAAAAAACAGTAAATTAAACATATCCAATTGATATTGATCTCATATAAACATGGTTTCTCACATATATGCTACCTTAGAACAATTAAACAACAACATCAATCAATTTAAATCCTTGAATTCCATGTTTTGTACAAAAATTCAATTTTTCGACATCCTTCACGAAATTTAACACTAAAGTCACAATTTTACACAAAATTAAGTCGTTTAAATTCCGTTCTCTTCGCTTCTTATTGAATTAACATATTCAAGGCTCAATTTACAGATTAGTTCATAAACTAACTACCAAATTTTGTACTTTCACAAGCCATATATATACATATAGTCACTATAATTAGTTTCTTCCTTTTTAACGTAATTAGTACACTAATTCCTTGTCCAGATGCTAATTCTAACATCACAATTACACACAAAATCACTAATTCAGTTTGTATAACTACAATTCATCAAATATGCAATTTACTAAAAAATTTGAAAGTGAAGAACATGAACTCTTTTTATAAACGTAAAACTCAAGGTTAAGAGGTTATACCTTCAATTTCTTGGAGATAATCCTTGATAAAACATAGTGAATTGCTTTGGAATCACAAAAATTCTCTCTCAAGTTTTCTCAAACTTCTCTGTAAACACTCTATTCTCTCTTCTTCTTAGGCTTAAGCCAATTCTTTCCACGTAACATAAAACCAATGCACATAAACCCAAACGTCTAAAAACTAATGTTTTAATTATTATAATAATGATATATCAGTTATAAAATTTAATATATTTTATTTATATTTTTATTTTATTTTTTATTATTTATTATAATTCAAATTCAAAATTCAAAATTCCAAAGTCATAAGGCTTTGTTTGGCAAAACACTTTTAAAAGACTTAAATATGAATTAGTACCCTAAACTATACGTCATATTCCACTTCGGTGATCCATCTTTTAATTTTTTCAATTAGATGATTGAACTATTAATTTTTTCCAATTGCAACAAATTAAATCTGTCACGTCAAAAATTGTTGACGTGGCTATTTATGTGGGGCCATAAGAAGCTGGTGTGGCTAAAAAAAAGTTTTTTAATTAAGAATTAAACAAATTGATATAATAGAGGGTAAAATGGTCCAGCAACAATTCACTTGTCTCTTTCTCTCTCCTCACCACCAACCCTCAACCCACCTCCACCACACACCACCACCAACCACCGACCCCTAGATTTAATTTACAGTTCCGTTCAGTTGAGGGTTTTAATTTTACATTTTATAATTTGTTAATTTGATTCTTCATCATGGATTGCAATTATTTTGTATTAAATTATAATTACAAAATATATTACTATATAAAATTAATTATTATTATAATAGTCTAATAATAATAATTATTAACGTAATTTTCTTTTGGGTCCGACACACAAAACACACCTTATTTTGAGTAAACTCCCACACTTCCCCTCTCTACCAGTAAGCAAGAAACCATGAACAGCAGCTTGGAGCAGAGAAGAAAAAACAAGGAAGCAGAAGAAAACGATGATGAAGAGAATGAAGAAGGGGGATTAGAAGCTTGGGAGAGAGCATACACACACGAGAGATCATGGGAATCATTACAAGAAGACGAATCCGGACTTCTTCGCCCAATCGACAACAAAACAATTTAACACGCCCAAAGATTTGAGACGACTCAGACCGCTTCCACCACTTCGATCGTATCCAAAAGGGGCTCATTCGATATCTCTATGGGTCAATTAAGTAAAATTTGGGAAGAATTTGACAAGTTAGGGAAGTGGGTTGAAGGTAACAGTCGAGAATTGTTATCTCTCTCATCCAAATTGGGGTTTTTGTTTTAATTGGGGTAATCTCTTCCCTCTCATCTCTCATCCTGTTTATTTCTTCGATTTGACCATGGTTTTGTGAATCGTTTGAGATTTAGTGGTGATGGTTGGGTGCGGTGGTGGGTGGATGGGTAGATTTAGTGGTGATGGTATGGTAGTTGATCATGGTGGTGTAATATGGCAGTGGTTATGGTTGTAGATGGTGGTAGAGTAGTAGATCAGCTGGTCTTATGGAAGCGGCGGAGACGGCGAAGGATTTTGCAGCGGTGGAGGAGGTGGTGGCTATGGAGGAGGTCGCCGGGAAGGTGGAGGTGGCGGCAGTGATTATGGTGGTGGCTAAAGGGAAGGCGGTGGCTTTCGTTTTGTTTAATTGTTAATTTATTATGTTTAATTTATGTTAGTTGTGTAATTTTTTAAGTTAATTTACTTGTGTAATTATTCATAATTATGTTTTTTTCTGTAATTTGCTTAATTATTAATGTTAATTTTATATTTTTCTAATTTATATTATTTGTGTAATTTTTAGTTGTTTTATTTGTTATTTTACTTTTTTGTCCTTTGATCTCATTAAAAATATATATTCTTTTTACACATAAGCACTCATTTAGCGTATTAGGATGTCACGTCAGTAATTTCAGACGTGGCAGGGCCAGTTGAATGAAAGCGAAAAAAATTAATAGTTCAATCATCTATTTGACAAAATTGAAAGGTGGATCACCGAAGTGGAATATGGCCTATACTTTAGGTTAGTAAATCATATTGAAGCCCTTTTAAAATAAAGACTTAATATCTTTAAGCCTTGTTTGGGTAAATCCATTTAAAACTACTTTAATTTATTTTAATAAACAATTTATACTATAGCTTATAGTCCCATATTATTTATTTGGATTCCATATCCAATCTTAGTTAAATAAACTAATTACAACATATTTAATAAATTCTCCACTTAACTAATTACCACAAAATTATAATTATATTATAATTTTATTTAATAAATTCACATATAATTATAGCAACTCTCTAATTATTAAATTAAATTAGAGTATTAACAAATATCTACTAACAACAACCACAAAATATTTACTTAATTTAATAAATATTTTAAATTACAAATCAAATCCTGGATTTTTACAGCTGTGATCTACTAACTATCCAAGTTAGTATCGTAGCTTCAAATTTTTTTTTCTTTATCTGGAAAGTTATTGGATGAAAAAAGAAGCAAACTTAGTTCAAAAAATTATATTGTCATGCAAAGAAGAGTAAAAGCAATAGACGATCTGTAAGACCCCAACTTTTATGAATAAAGATGAATTTTCTATAATTATCATTTTTTTTTAATATTATGGAATGATTTTGATATAATGTTATAGTTGTGGGTAATAGTTATAAATTTTGCGAAGTACGCAAGTTGTTATATAATATTCGATTAGTCGGGGAATATTCGTTTTTACAGGAAATATTCGTATGACAGCACAATCATTGGTGGACCCCTCAACGGAATTATTGTTGGATTGAGAAAATGACAAAAATATTTTATGAAAATAACGGCAGAAGTTTTATCGTTAACTGTTGAAACAACCGGTGTTAAAAGTATAGGAATACGCCTGGTTGCATAGTAGCACACGGTATTGATTATTGATGCTTACGTGAGAAGTCACTCAGTTTTGTTCAATTATTGCTTCAGTAATTGTTGCATAGTATCTCACGTTAATTAATTCAATTATTGTCGATATTTTATATATTATTAAATCAATAATTGAGACGACGAAGTTATTAATTTTATTATTTGCAATATTAACGATGTCTAGAAGTTCTGCCAAGGAGAGGTTTGGCCACCTAATTGCACGCCAATAGGGAGAAATCCTTATTGGAAAGCCCCCTCTTTCCTGGGAACGACCTGGTCGATTAATAGTGTGAATTATAATAATGTTGATGAAGTTTTGTTTTATTAGTATTATTAATGTAATAAAACAGAAAAGCTTTTTATATAAAACATAATACATTTATAAAGTTATTCATTTTATTTAACTATAAATAGAATATATTATATTTTATTATGCATAGTGTTTTGCATAGTAAAACCTTTTTATATAAAATAGAATACTTTTATAAAGTTATTCGTTTTATTAGACTATAAATAGAATATATTATATTTTATTATGCATAGTGTTTGTATAGTGCCTGCATAGTATTTGCATAGTAAAATCTTTTTATATAAAATAAAATACTTTTATAAAGTTATTTGTTTTATTAGATTATAAATAGAATATATTATATTTTATTTAAAAGATTTTGTTTTATTAGAATATTTTATAGTAAACCAATACAGACCGTCTGTTTAAAAGTAAAATCAACTGGATATTCAGAATTAGTTACTATTCAGGTCCATTCTCCTATAAATAGAAGCTCATTCCTTAATTATTTCTTACGAATTCTTTGAAACTCTAGAGAGAGAAACTATAGAGAGAAAGAAGAAAAGTATTACGCCACTTCACTACTCCTATATCCAGTTTGTTCTAAGGTAAGGGTATTATTTCTTTCATATTCATGAAGAAAACTTACATTATTCCATTCTTTATTATTACATTGGAATAACTTGTATACGCTGAGCTACCCTATACTTGGTGAAATTCTTACATTATTCCATTCTTTATTATTATGTTGGAATAATCTGTCACATCAAGCATCGCATACATGGTGAAATTCTTACATTATTCCATTCTTTATTATTCATTTGGAACATCATATGCATGCGTTTCACGCATGACCTGGTTCCGTTATTTATTATTCTATTGGAACATCCTATCAGTGTGAATTTCGTCTGACCTGGTTCCGTTATTTATTATTCTGTTGGAATATCCTGTTTGTGCATTTACGCAGGACCTGGTTTCGTTATTTATTATTTTATTGGAATAACCTATTTGTGTGGTCTATCGCATGCGTAGTGATTTCTTTTGTTATTTCATTCTTTATTATACTCAGTTGGTTAAAGTTTTGACTTTTATACTCCATGAAATTAGTGGAATATCCTTGATATTGGCGCTTCATCCAGTATCTTTTCATGGAAATATTTTTCTGAGCATTCTTGAATTTTACTCTACAAAGAAGTATTATGTTGACAATTTGGAAGTTATTAGTTCCTGGATAAATTAATTATTGAACTTGTTTTATTGAATTCTTATATCATTGTCATCATCCTCATGTTTATATTATGTTGAAAGTCATCTGTGGCATGTAGTGCATAGATGGACTTGGTATGATTATAACCAGGGATTAATCGGTATAATCATGACCGTAATGTTACAAATGATGTGGTAAAAGTCCTCATTGGCCTGTAGTGCATTGATGGACAGTTGTTGTCCTGATCATGACCATTGATGAATACACGAATATCCTTAGCCCGTAATGCATGGATAATTTATGGTTGTGATACTAATGAATATCATTAGCCGTAGTACAGGGATGATGTGGATTATTTATTAAGCTGAGTCCCAGCGATAAAAGTGATGAAAAACCTTTTAAATCATAAAAGAAAGTAGATTTTATTCTCTACTTGACTCTTTTAATTGATTGCTTGTTCCACTGTAATTAAACTTGATGTTTGTTATATTGTATCAGTTTAACACTGTTGAAGGCTAACGATAATTTATTCTGTATTATCTTAGTCATAATATTTCTTACTGGGCTAGTTGAGGTCACCCTTTTACTTTCATTATTCTCTTCAGGAAATGAGAACGTAACAGGGACTAGTCGGGGAACGGAGTGACGATCCAGATAATATCATTAGTAGTCTTCACTATTCTGTTAAATAGTGTGATAATAAATGTAATGAGGACTCAATTGAGTGTGGATATTGTCTAGATGACAATTTTTGTATTAAAACTCACAACATATATTTTGTCATATTTTACACGACTGTTGTATAATTAAGTTGTATTTGGATTTTGTACCATATATTTGGCGACTCAAGATGGGTGATGTATACCTATTTTAGGGGCTTCACAGTTGGTATCAAAGCTTAGGGATATGATCCCTGGCTGAGATGTGAGACAAGAACTAGGAGGGGAGAGATGGGGAATTCCCTAGCTAGTATGACCTACCTAAGTTTATTTGGCATTTAATTGGTCGGTCAGAGTATAGGGATAAAATATTACATGTCAATTAACCTTTGTTTTGTGGAAATATTTGAAAATGGCATCCGAGAATGTTGAGATTAGCAATGGAGCACAGGAGACCGTTGAGTCTCCACAAATCAATAATCAGGATAATGCGCATCAGGAAGGCAACAATCCTCAGGCAAACAACAACACTGACAAAATGATGAACGATGGAATGTTCAGAGGCTTTATGAAATTCATGCAGCATCAGGAAAAGCGGGTCATATACAAAATGCAGGTGGAAACACTAGCAACTCTCGAACGGTCACCGCTAAGCAGTTCAAGGAACTAGGACCACCGATGTTTTTTGGAGAGCCAAAACCACTTAAGGCGGAGACATGGATAAAGCATATCTGCAAGATATTTGATGTCTTGGGATGCTCCGAGGAGAAAAAGGTTCCCTTTGCCACCTTCATGTTGCGTGCAGAGGCAGATTACTGGTGGGAATCTGTAAAACGTATGCAACCTGCCGCACTGAAGATGACTTGGGAGAAGTTCCAAGAATTGTTCAACGACAAGTACTTTCCCGAAAGTATTCGTCACATGAAAGAGGTAGAGTTCATCAAGCTGGAGCAAAACAACATGACCGTGTCGCAGTACGAAGCCAACTTTGCCGAGTTGTCCCGGTTTGCGTCCCATTTGGTTGATAATGAGGAGAGAATGATGTGAATATTTCTAAGAGGTTTGAAACCCGAGATACGTCAATATCTTATCTCTCATAAACTGTGTTTGTATTCAGATGTTGTTAATAAGGCTCAGTTATTGGAGCGCGATAATGAGTCAACCCAACCAAAAGAGAGTAGCCGACAAAATGATAATACCAGTGATAACAGTCATCGAAGCGGTGACAATAAGCGTGGAGGGAATTAACATGCCAGAAATGGTAACCACTTCGGTGGTAATCATGGCCAAAGCAATAAGAATGGACATTTCAAGAAGAGGAGATTCAACAATGATGGAAGGAGTGATGATTGGGTTACATACCCATGAATCGGCTACTTTTGGGTTTAAATTATTGCGTTCCCAAGGTATTTAGGTTCATTTTTATTGTGTTTATGTGTTGATTTGCAGATTTGGGACATTTGGGAGCATTTAAGCTAAAACAGGACATGACTGGCAATTTCTACTACTCAGTCACGGGCGCTTATCTAGGCTTAATCCTGGTACGGGGCTACCGGGCCGTGTCATGAGTTGATCGACGTTGTAGCGTTGACCTTGTGTTGACCACTAAATTATAGATTGTTTAAAGCCTAGTTGGATTAGGATTGCTAGAGTTGGACAAGTGAAGTATAAATTGGTTATTTGTATTGAATTGGGGGACTAACACTACACAATTGGGAGATTAATCAAGGAGCAAGGGCAGATTTTGAAGATTTGGACTTGGAGTTCTTCCTCTTCTTTATTCTTTTAATTTGTGTTATTCATTAAGGATGATTTATCAATTATTATTGGTTTTAATTTTCGTTATGAACTAATTTCTTTTATTAAGATTCCAATGGAACCTTTTATGGTTATGAATTGATTATTTAATTTATTCCAATTATTTATGTTGAAGTGAATTGTTCATCTTGCTTTGTGCTAATTATTTAATTATCTAGCCAATAATTACCTTGTTACTCTAGAAGGAATTGAGAAAGGAATTCTAGGGTTAGAACTGGGCATGGTGACATGTGACTTAGTTATTTGCACAGTGAATAATTAGGTTTGTGAATAGAATGAGAATATCTATTTGTCGCATGTAACGCATAAGGAATTGGGATTGTAGCGAGTTTAATTCAATTGTTTTGCATAGAGATATAGCAAAATTAACTTGGATTAAATAGAAGGCAAATGATCACTTGAGAAAGGGCTTTTGGCATTTGAGAATTCCTGTTAACAATTCAGTAGACATAATAATTGGGATAATTGAATAATTGATTTAAAAATCATAATTGGGGATATGGAGTCTTAATTGTTATTTATCTGCATTCAATCAATTCTTAGTTTGTTTATTTGTTTTCTTTTAGAATAATCTCTTACTTTGTTAAAATTAGTTTTCTTAGTTCTAAAAATCACAATTATTGGTTGTTTAAATAAAATTGAATTGATATAGTACTAGTAGTTGGAGTTTATTAATTAGAATTCTCTGTGGGATCGACACTCTATTTTATCACTATATTACTTGTTGACCGTGTATACTTGCACGTTTTCTTTGATTGTGAAATCAACCATCAAGGAGAACGACCACCTATCATATGCTTCAAATGCGGAGGGGAGGGACACATCAGTCCAAACTGTGCGATGCCATCCAAAGCATGTTATAATTGTGGAAGAGAAGGTCACCTAGCCCAATTTTGTCATTCACTGAAGACAAGTTCAGCTAGGATGGAGGCACCAAAGGACGCCCCAGAAAAGTCAAAGCCAGTAGTGCAAGGGAGATCATTTGTCGTGACCTCCCAGAAAGCAAGGAACCCGAACGAGGTCATCACGGGTAAGCTTATCATAAACTCTAGCAAAGTATATACCTTATTTGATACCGGTTCTACCCATTCTTTTATTTCTCCTACTTGCGCTCAACGTTTAAATTTGACTCCGGAGAAATTGGACTTTGACTTATCTATTGAAACTCTGTTGGGAGAAACCTTCATTACATCCACTGTTTATAAGTCTTGTTTGGTTAAAATCGTTACCCTCACATTACCTGTCGATCTTATTTCATTGAAAATACTTGCATTTGATGTAATTCTAGGGATTGATTGGTTAACTACTCATCATGCAAAAATTGATTGTTTTCGTAAGGTTGTTAGCTTTCATATTCATAACCAACCTATTATGCGAATTCAAGCAACCAAACCATTAAAATCAATCACTGTCATCTCAAGCCATAAAGCTATTCGTTTATTATAAAACGGATGTCAAGCTTTCTTAGCTCACGGATCTAAACAAAAATACGTCAGTTTTGAAATATATTTCTATTGTTAATGAATTTCCTGACGTATTCCCTGAAGAACTTCCTGGCCTACCCCCAGAGCGTGAAATTGAATTTTGTATCGACCTTGAACCCAGTACAAAACCCATTTTCAAAGCCCTATATCGAATGGCTCCTATTGAACTCCGGGAGTTAAAGACCCAACTGCAGGAATTGTTAGACATCGGTTTCATTCGTCCTAGTACGTCTCCTTGGGGTGCTCTTGTTTTATTCGTGAAGAAGAAATATGGGAGTATGCGACTTTGTATTAATTATCGGGAGTTGAACCATGTCACTATAAAAAATAGATATCCATTGCCTCGCATTGATGACCTGTTTGACCAGTTGCAAGGCGCCAAATTCTTTTCAAAGATTGATCTTCGTTCTGGATATCACCAATTGAAGATTAGAACCGATGACATTCCAAAGACGGCTTTTAGAACTCGGTATGGGCATTATGAATTCCTATTCATGTCTTTTGGATTGACTAATGCTCCTGCTGCCTTCATGGATATGATGAACCGAGTATTCAAGGAATATTTGGATCACTTTGTGGTCATCTTTATTGATGACATCCTTATTTATTTCAAAAGCCGTGAAGATCATGAGCAACACTTGAGGCTGATACTTCAAAAGCTTCATGAATATAAGCTTTATGCCAAGTTGAAAAAATGCAATTTCTGGCTTGAGGAAGTAGCATTCCTTGGGCACGTGGTATCAAGTCATGGAATATCTCACGACCCAAAGAAAGATTGAAGCTATTCAAAGCTGGGAGCAACCTAAATCAGTGACCGAAGTACGTAGCTTTCTCGGCTTAGCTGGTTATTATCTGAGATTCGTAGAAGGGTTTTCTTGAATCGTTACTCCCTTAACTCAGCTGACTAGGAAAGATATAAAGTTCGGTTGGAACGAGGAATGTGAGAAGAGTTTTCAAGAACTCAAGAGGAGACTCATTTAAAGACTGCTCGATAATACCATCCGCTCAAAGGATTTGTCATCTCTGGTGATGCTTGTGCAAAGGGTTAGGATGTGTTCTCATGCAACATGGGAAAGTCATAGCCTATGCCTCTCGATAACTCAAAGAATATGAGAGGAATTATCCTACTCATGATCTAGAGTTGGCAGCTGTTGTTTTTGCACTAAAGATTTGGAGGCATTACTTGTATGGGGAGAAAGTGGAGATATTTACGGATCATAAAAGCCTCAAATATTTCTTCACTCAAAAGGAACTCAACATGCGATAGCGATGGTGGCTTGAACTGTTGAAAGATTATGATCATACCATCCAATACCATCTTGGAAAAGCAAACGTGGTAGCTGACACATTGAGTAGAAGATCATATGCGGGTACGAGTGCGATATTGTCAACAAGAGGCCCATTTTATATGACTTGCAAAGGATGGAGATAGAGATAAAGACTCCAGGGACCCACGTGATGATGGCGAATATACGAGTAGAACCGACTTTAATCGATAAAGTTAAAGCCGTTAAAGCTATAGACCTGGAGTTGATGCATATGAGGAAGAAAGTACAAGAAGGTGCTATGCCGGAAGCAAGAATCGATGAAGAAGGAATACTTTGAGTCAACTCTAGACTTGTCTTCCTAACGATCCTAAGTTAAAGTATAAAATCATGATGGAGGCGCACAACACACCGTTTGCAGTCCATCCTGGGAGTATCAAAATGTATCATGATCTTCGACATACATTTTGGTGGGGCAATATGAAGAGAGAGATAGCGCTATTTATCTCAAGGTGTTTAACTTGTCAACGAGTCAAGGCAGAGCATCAAGTACCAAAAGGTCCATTGCAACCACTTGAAATTCCAAAATGAAAGTGGGAGCACATTACCATGGAATTCGTTACTAGTCTTCCCAAGGTTTCTCAAGGCATAGATGCAATTTGGGTCATTATTGATAGATTGACCAAGTCTGCTCATTTCTTACCAATACGAGAAACTTATACACTTGAACGTCTTGCTCGTATGTACATAAATGAGATTGTAAGACTGCATGGTATGCCAGTATCCATAGTTTCTGATCGAGACCTAAGATTCACTTCACGATTTTGGGTTAGTTTACAAAAAGCTATGGGCATGGATTTACGATTTATTTCGGCATATCATCCTCAGACGGACGGACAATCAGAGAGGACTATTCAAACTCTTGAAGATTTATTAAGAATCTGTGTCCTTGACTTCAAGGGAAGTTTGGACAAGTTCTTACCATTGGTGGAGTTTTCTTATAACAACAGTTATCAAACAAGTATTGGCATGGCTCCATTTGAGGCGTTGTATGGAAGAAAGTGTCGTTCTCCAGTATGCTGGGATGAGGTGGGTGAAACAACATTGTTGGGACCGGAGTTGGTACGTATGACTATGGAAAAGATTCAAACGATCCGACAACGTATAAAAACCTCACAAGACCGACAAAAGAGTTATGCCGATCTTCATCGAAAGGACGTGGAATTCGATATTGGAGATCATGTGTTGTTACATGTTACTCCATGGAAAGGAGTTACGAGATTTGGAAAGAGAGGAAAGCTCAATCCTCGATTCATTGGCCCATTTTTAATCCTCAATCGAGTAGGGATCTGAGCCTTTATAGACTCGCTTTTACCGCCAAGTATGTCTCGTGTTCATAACGTTTTTCATATATCCATGTTACGTAAATATGTGAAAGACCCGAACCATATTATTGAGTTAGAACCGGACGAAATAGCGGAAGATTTAACGTATGAAGAGGTTCCTGTTCAAATCTTGGATAAGAAGGAACATATCCTACGCTCCAAGGTTATACCTCAAGTTAAAGTGTTATGGAGGAACCACGATGTTGAGGAAATGACCTGGGAGTTAGAATCAAATGAAATCAAGGTATCCTTACCTCTTCGATATACCAGTACGCACTCTACCCCTAAGGGCGTAAATTTCATAAGAATGGGAGATTGTAAGACCCCAACTTTTATGAATAAAGATGAATTTTCTATAATTATAATTTTTTTTGAATATTATGGAATGATTTTGATATAATGTTATAGTTGTGGGTAATAGTTATAAATTTTTAAAAGTACGCAAGTTGTTATATAATATTCGATTGGTCGGGGAATATTAGTTTTAACAGGGAATATTCGTACGACGGCACAATCATTTGTGGACCCCTCAACAGAATTATTGTCGGAATGAGAAAATGACAAAAATATTTTATGAAAATAACGGCGGAAGTTTTATCGTTAACTTTTAAACACCCGATTTTAAAAGTACAGGAATACGCGCGGTTGCATAGTAGCACACGGTATTGATTATTGATGCTTACGTGAGAAGTCACTCAGTTTTGTTCAATTATTTCTTCAGTAATTGTTGCATAGTATCTCACGATAATTGATTCAATTATTGTCGATATTTTATATATTATTAAATCAATAATTGAGACGACGAAGTTATTAATATTATTATTTGAAATATTAACGATGTCTAGAAGTTCTGCCAAGGAGAGGTTTGGTCACCTAATTAATGCGCCAATAGGAGAAATCCTTATTCGAAAGCCCCTCTTTCCGGTAACGATTTTGGTCGATTAATAGTGTGAATTATAATAATGTTGATGAAGTTTTTTTTTATTAGTATTATTAATGTAATAAAACAAAAAGCTTTTTATATAAAACAAAATACTTTTATAAAGTTATTCGTTTTATTAGACTATAAATAGAATATATTATATTTTATTATGCATAGTGTTTTTGCAGATAGTAAAATCTTTTTTTATATAAAACAAAATACTTTTATAAAGTTATTCATTTTATTAGACTATAAATAGAATATATTATATTTTATTATGTATAGTGTTTGCATAGTGCCTGCATAGTGTTTGCATAGTAAAATATTTTTATATAAAACAAAATACTTTTATAAAGTTATTCGTTTTAGTAGATTATAAATAGAATATATTATATTTTATTTAAAAGATTTTGTTTTATTAGAATATTTTATAGGAAACCAATCTGGACCGTCCGTTTAAAAGTAAATCAATTTGGACCGTTCAGGAATTAGTTACTATTCAGCCCATTCTACTATAAATAGAAGCTCATTCCTTCATTATTTCTTACGAATTCAGTGAAACTCTAGAGAGAGAAACTATAGAGAGAAAGAAGAAAAATATTCTGCTACTTCACTACTCCTATATCCAGTTTGTTCTCAAATTCTATCCAAAGTACTGCCACACGTAATAGTCACTCAGGATTGTTACTCCTCGGTTCTTGTGGGACATTGTTGTATGTATGTATGTATGAAGTGTCGAGACGACGCGCGGGTGTTGAAGAGACAAGATGATGTTTAACTCCTCACCGGGGTTATTACTGGTTTGAGTTGAAAGTAGACGTTACTCAGGATTACATCTGAGATTGGGCTACTTGTTGGTATGCCTCGATATCATCTTGTTGAGGCGGTAAGATGACGCTTTTGACTCCTTACCGGGGTTATCGCTGGTTTGAGCGGAAAACAGACGTTGCTCAGGGTTTCATCTGAGATTGGACTGCTAAAAGTGTTTGAATACCGCAAGGTCATCTGGAAAGAACCTATCTGCCCGTTGTTAGCTCCGAGTCTGAGGTATGATTGCCTCGGTAGGAGGTCTGAGCTTGAAGTTGATCGCATGTGATTGAAATAAACAATTCTGGAGTTATCGCCGGAACTGCAAAAGCATCCCTTGGGGCTATCACCAAGGATGGAGTTGCTACTCCTAGTGTTATTTTTGGGACTGGAACTGAACGTCGCGGTGTTATCGCCGAGATAGAACTGTCCTCTCTGGTGTTGTTGCCGGTCTTTTGATCTTACAAACCTTGGGGTTATCTCCGAGATTGGAAATGACATTCTCGGTGTGTGTTCCGGGTTTGAGTTGAAGTTCCCGGTTTGTGTTCCGGGTTGGAATTGCACTTCCGGTAGTATCCAGAATAGATGTAAGTTATCTTCCAGGGTTATCTCCGAAAGACGAATCTACCCTCCTGCAATGTTAGTAACAGGCATGCAGAAAATTTCGAGTGTCTACACGATTCATTTGGGTTCGGGGGCTTGATTATGCGGAGAGAAGGTGTTAGGCACCCCCCGACATCCATGTTACCACGGTGACCGCCACTTCTCAAAGAAACTGTTATATGAATGTGTGTGTATGTGTGTCAATGTGAAATTATTTGAAAGTAGTGCGAGGCCTCGTTCGCACCTATATACACAAGGTTTGAATTTATAGAAAAATTCATTTTTAACCAAGATATAGAAATGAAGTTTTATAAAAAGAGGTTTTTCAAACCATGTGCTCAATAGAAATTGAGACCTTTTCATACTTCCATTTTATTATTATTATGTTCGGCTTGTTTGCTTTTATTTTCGAGATGTGAGGCATTTTCGAGAAAATAATATACAGCAATGCCAAACTCCTCATAGGCATGACAACCATCAAAGGAAATTCATACACTGTAAATAATGTACAAGCTGCTTACAACTGAAAAAGTCCATCACGGGAACCGAATCTAGATTCAGTAGACTGAATCTGTGATCACATGATTCCTAGGCTCACATGATACTGCAGTTTGTATGAAAAGCGTATATAATTATATATATATATATATATATATATATATATATATATATGCATGATCACCACCACGAAGAAACTCCATGGGGATCGAAATGTAAATAAAGCGCGAGAATGTTATCAACCGCCACGTAAGTAAACTCTAAAGGGACTTGAATGTAAATAAAGATGTAAAAGCGATCAACCGCCAATAAGTAAACTCGAGTGAGATTTAAATGTAAATAAATCGTAAAAGGCCACGAAGTGAACTCTGTGCATGATAGAATATATATATATATATATATATATATATATATAGAAAGAAACGCATAGGATATAAAATCTAGGCTCATCGGATATGTCCAACAAGCGATTATATATATAAACATATATATATATATATAAGTAATAAACGCTCCGAATGTAAAATCCAGGCTCATCAGATATGTCTGACAACAATTATATATATATATATATATATATATATATATATTTATATATATGTGTGTATAAAAGAAAGTAAACGCTCTAGACATAAGTCTAGGCTCAATCGAGGCATAACTCGATAATGTTAGTCCATATATAAATATATACATATATAAGTATATATATATGAGACATAAAATGAAAATCATCACGGATGAAATGCAGGCATACGCACACAACACGACTCTCAATGTGTAGAATAGTGTGTGCAAATATGAAGAGAAAGGCTTCATAGAGTATAAGAAGGCTTACAGTCGGCTGCCAATGCAGGCTTCTATGACTCTAAATGGATAAACACTCAGCTCCCGCCGGTAAAAATATAACTGTATGTGGGGTAACAGGTGTTTAAAATGAGGAAACACTCAATATAGGGTGTGTACAGAGCAAATTGGACTGGGCTTCCTCGCCTACTCTTTTTTCAAAATGGCTACCCCAAGCTCTCTATTTTTAGAGGGGGGAGCCGCAGGTGTACCTGCGGCTACCCGGGGTGCCTCGGGTTCTGTGGGTCCCGTAGTCTCAAAGAAGGTGCACTCGTGCACTGTAATGTCCGCTCAAACTTGTAGAACTTCAATTCGAGCATTCGAACGAGGTATATACGACCTTCTTCGGGTTGCTTGTGTCGAGAGTTACACAATGACATGGATTAGAGGTTGTACGAAGTCAGGAAGAGGGGACCATGCCCATGGTCTTCAAGCTTCAAATACTATCCGGTGTACTGCCACGCGTAATAGTCACTCGGGATTGGAACTCCTCGGTTCTTATAGGACATTGTTGTATGTATGTATGTCTGAAGTGTTAAGACGACGCGCAAGTGTTGAGGTAGCAAGATGACATGTGACTCCTCACCGGGGTTTTCACCGATTTGAGTTGAAAGCAGACGTTGCTCAGGGTTACATCTGAGATTGTACTGCTTATTTGAATGCCGCAATGTCATCTGTGAGAATGCCTGTCTGCCCGGTGTTGCTCCGAGTCTGAGGTATGAGTGCCTCGGCAGGAGGTCTGATTGAAGCTGATCGCATGCATTTGAAACAAGCATTTCTGGAGTTATCGCCGGAACTGCAACAACATTCCTTGGTGTTATCGCCAATGACAAAACTCGGGGTTATCTCTGAGGTGGGAAATGATCCTTCCAGTGTGTGTTCCGGGGTTGAAAATGATATTCCCAATGTGTTTCGGGGTTGACGCTGATGTTTCCGGTGTGTGTTCTGGGGTTGGGACTGAACTTTCGGTAGTATCCGGAATGGATGTGAGTTGTCTTCTAAGGTTATGTCAGAAAGATGAATCTGCCCTCCTGCAATGTTAGTAACAGGTGTGCAGAAAATTTTGAGTGTCTACAGATGCCCCTCTTTATCATATTCATGCAATGCAAGGCATGGATATGATAAAGAATCCTAGACACTTGAAATGCAACAAGATAAACATGATTCTATGTGCAGCAACATGATGCAAATGTATGATGCATGATTGAATGATTGTCGTCTAATCCTGCTGGGATGACAATCACTGATGTCATGGACATGCGATCCAAGTCTTCAAAGATGTTGACATTGGGGCTATCACCAAAGTCGTGAATCATAGACACATACTTCATTCTCCATAGAGGTGCCTCTTCTATACAAGAGATCTGTGGGGATAAAGCTTTGTCTACTTGAGGATGTGTATAACATATCCTATCATCCTGTCGGAGTTATTGCCAATAGTATGCAGTTGTCAGGGCTGCCTGACCTTTGCTGATGTGTATATCACCGGATAGATCCCTGCTGGGTGCATTGTCAAGGCTACGACCATTATTGATGTCTGTATCAATGGTTGCATCGCGTTGTGACCCTTACTGGGGAAGGTTTCTTCGATGGGTTTACTTGCCATCGGCTGATATAACATCAAGGTTGCTTAACCTTCATTGATGTGTGTATCAATTGCTGAATTGCATTGTAACCCCCGTCGGGGATACATGGATGGTTTGTAACTTCGGCATTGTAACCCCCGCCGGGGATACTTCATTATTTCGTAGCTTCGGCGTTGTAACCCCCGACGGGGATATGTCTAGGGTTGTGACCCTACACTGACAGCATCGGACCTTTGTGAGGTATTGTCGAGCATGATTTGTAAAACTTGAGGCCATTGGTATAGTATACCTTGTACACATGCGAATACCAATGAGAGAGATGGGGCCAGATTGCGGCCCATGAAAACAAGGATTCTAGGCTATTCCGCTCAATCGCGTAACATTTTTATTCGTGATTTGGCCTTTTCAGCTTGCGAGACCTCCTTTACAACTATAACTGGAATGAGTCGGAAGTGGGGGACCCATAAAAGGGTGCCGCAGGTACACCTGCAGTAGCCGCAGGTCCACCTGCGGCTAACCGTGGCTATACAAAGCATGTGGGTTGCTTTTATAAGTCATTTTTAAGATGCGTGACGAAGAAAATCTGAGAGCTCTTCTTCAGACCGGTTGAGTTCGAGTAACTTTCTGCATATCCTGCTACCGTACAAGCGTTCTTCACTATCCTGGTAACGTATTCATGTATTTTTTTTCCAATTTTTATCTGTTGGAAAATGACTTATCACATGAAATGTATTTAGACACATAGTAGTGAATATGCATGTTGATATGACTTTGCAAAAAATATTCAACACAGTAAATTGTAGTATTAAACCATGTTGAACATAATGCTGTGAAAAAATTTGACTTTTGAAGCAGTCAAATTGGTACCTTTTACTGTCATTTCTTATCCTATTTGAGGACAAATGAGTAAAGGTAGAAAAGTAAAATAACCCTGGTAATTAAACTACACTTACGATTTTTTTACTGCAATGTACTAAATGCATTTAGGATGTATATCACTGTTGGTAGGTGTGCTACTGAATGGCCACCTAGTCATGCCTATGTGCATGTGGATAGTCCCATTTACAAACGGGGCTATGGCAAAATTTTCCAAAATATAGGCATTGGGTAGTCATGCATTTTTAACTCTACTGTAGATGTATGTTAAAATAATGCATGCATGCATGTAATTATAAAATGCATTTTGAAAAGCTCCATGTAAGAATTTACCACACCCTTTCTGAGGTGATTTGGAGACTTGTTATCTAGATATTATGGATCTGGATCAGCCAAGTAGTTCCCGCAGGACACTTCTGGTGTACGGAGGAGGGCTTCTGAAGTACCTCGACCCCGTTCTTCAATTTATTTCATCAAATACAAACATTCAACTCTTTGAATGATCATCTCCTCTTTCTTATACTAGTTTGTTCAATTTGCAAAATAATTTTTACATATGTCAAGTACACAAAATGCATTAAGTAATATTTCAGTTCTATACAAAACATTATTATTATAAATAGAACAACAATTGTTCTTAATTATAATACCAAAAATTTTATTGTCCAACAATAAAATTGAAATAATGTTTCTAATAAGAATTGGAATACAATAATAACTTATTGACTTAATAGATTTGCCCGAAGGCTGTGCTAAACTATAAGTTTATATGGCTAATGTAGCAACCTTTACTTCATTTTCCACACATAGGATTACTTATCTTTGCTTAGCTTTCTACTTCTACTTGGTCCCTTCATAAATCTATATTTATGATAACCAAAGTCGGTATCCAATACCCAAGTAGAACCTTGACTTAAAGAAAAAATTATTTTAAATCATGAACAAAATTGTATTTGTAACCGAAACTTCACTAAGCTTCTTTGGTTAGCCACTGCAAGGTGCTTCTCGTAGTTTCTTTCCAGTGTCCATGCTTATTGCAGTGGAAGCAAACTCCTTTGCTATCCGTATCAGTTTTGTTCTTATTATCCTTTGTTTTTGCCTTTCTATATACCTTCTTTGAATCGTTCTTCTTTTAAGAAGATCCTTTGGCCCCTACCAGTAAGACATGGTCTTTCTTGGTTGGAAAAGTGACTCTCAACATTTTTCAATATGTTAAGCAAATCAACGAAGCTGATACCTAGCTTGTTCATATGAAAAATTCATAACAATTGTGAAAGGAGTCCGGGAGTGAGTGCAAGATCAAATCTTGGCTCAACTCTTCATCCATGACAAAACCTGTTGTCCTAATTGATCAATTAAATTGATATGTTAAGGACTTTTATCTGTACTGTAGTGTCATTGGTCATTCTAGATCGGAAGAGCTCCTTAGATATCAGATATCTATCAGTCCTACTTTCCTCACCATCAACTACTTGATGTGCAGGAATATAGTAAAAGCATCCATAGTTTCATCGACGCCAAGCTCGTTACTCATGGATGCTGAACATGATGCATCGAAATAATCAGGCATCATATTGCCACTTTCTAAAAGTAGCAATCTCTTCCTCAGAGGCATTATCTCGCAACCATTGCGAGGATAGGCGACAGGACATAAGATAACTTTTTCAAATTGTAGTGAGAACTTTTCTCAATTTCCTTAACCAATCCGTTTAATACGGTCCAGTTAAATAACATCTAATATGTTTCGCAGTGATAGTAATTTAGACATTGTAAAATTATGTAAATGAATTTGTAATTAACAACATTTTAACATACATTCTTTTATTAATTACCAAAATAATTTAGGTCTTGTTTTAAATTGGTATCTCCCACTATTTTCTTCAAACTATATTACCCTCAATATATATAGTTTGGCAAAATCTAATTAAAGATTTGCTAGTGAGAATAAGGATTTCATTTCAAATGTATATAGCCTTGTAGTGACACAACAAACTATATATAAATAAATAGGTAGACAACTCTTGTCAATTACATCAACTATGCAACTCCTTGTATTTTGCCTCTTAGATCATAATGGTCAAGTGTGTGCACATCCGAACTAAAATGATCCAAGTTAAGTCCAACCTAGCACTCCATATATTCAAAAAAGAAAAATATTGTCCTTGTGGTGACACAACAAAACAATATTGTTCAATTTTCTTTATAAGCATCTAATGTGATAAATTAACATCTTAAATACTTAATACTTGCCTTGTGGTGACACAACAAACTCATATTAAATATTTAATACTCTATTAATTTTATCATGCTAGAAGGCGACGTTCGATATTCCAAATATCTTTGAACGCTTAGGACTTAATATAAAATATTTGAGGGGTTTGTTATTAATTTGTTTCATCTTGTTTAAGCATGCACACACACACACACACACACACACACACACACACACATATATATATATATATAAAATACGCGTCATATTAATTAACATGCGAAGCATGTTTGCATAATATATAATATATATAGTATAAGCATGCACATATAGAATACTATATCCTACCCGGATTGATTATGGACTTTTATTCTAGTTTGGTTCACTAGAGCCACAAAGTGAACCAAAAGGTCAAACCCTAGGGGTGCAAGAAATAATATTTAAACATAACTATTACATTTAAATTCGGGCTCCATTACAAACGGGTCTTCAAACACTCCTTGCTCCTTGATCTCCAATTCTTCAAAATTAATTCTAACTATTCTTATTACAAAACTATTTAAAATAAATAGAAACCTTGATCAGCAGTCAAGGGGAAGTACATAGGAGGGAGTTAGAATTTACATTAAGATTTTAAAATTAGTTAGCATGAAATTCAATTTTAAAATTAAAATAAACTCTTTTATTTTAAGATTAAAATAAACTTTTTATTTTAGAATTAAAATAATCTTTATTTTAATTATAAAATTATTAAAATATTCTATATATATATATATATATATATATATAATCCGTACATAATAAAGGAAGTAGTAAGAAAAAACCGCCTGCATCCCTTTTAACTTGCTTGGTGGCCACGTTTTAAAAGAATCAGGAAAACTTTTCTTATTACCTAATCATATAACATATATTTATATAAAAAAAAAATTAACGTAATATATGTTAACAGTCAAAACGTAAAGAATCAGGATGAGGTTTTGAAAAGTAAAACCAGCCACGAATTTCAAGAATTGATCATCACGGCTTTTCGTCCTTTTTTTTTTAAAATAAAATTTATACAATAAATTTTGCCAAATTAAATTGTTCTAAACACATATCAATATATATATATATCAAATTAAAATAATTAATAATTCGCATAAAGGTTTGACTCTGATACCACTGTTAGGTTTGTAATATTCAGGAACGCAATCAAATTGCACAAAATAAGCGGAAACGTGTAAAAATCAGAGTTTAAAATTTTACAAACCATATACCCGGATTACCCTTTATGCATAATTATTAATTAAACGAAAAGATATGAATAAGAATCATACCCTTGAAGATCCAAGCTTCCTCAGGTACAAGTTCACCTCCAATCCTTTTCGCGTTCAACTTGAATCCACCGGGTTTGGTTCCTTCCTTTGATCAACGTTAGTCACCCATGTGTTTGGCCTCTAGAGGTGATCCACCAAGGAAGAAGTAGAATTCAAGAAGATGGGTATTTGACAAAATTCTAGTTTTTTCATCTCTCATAGAAAATGGGTGTACTCTCCCAACTATTGGAATTACGTACCCTATGAATACGTCAACAACCACTTCATCCATAATAAGACTCCTCTTATTTATAGATGTAGGCAACCCTCCTTAACAATTAAGAAATTGGATTTTATTTTAATTAATTAAACTCATTTAATTAATTAGGCTCCCTAATCTTATTAGGGATAATTAATTAAACTCTTTTAATTAATTTGCCTCCTAATCCTATTAGGATATTTGAGAGTATTTTTATTAATTAATTCTCAAACTCCTTTAGGAATTAAATAATAATAATTTTAATAATATTAATAAGACTCCTCTTATTAATTTATATTTAATATTTCCAAAATATTAAATAATAAATATTAAGTTATTTAATTTATTCTATCACCATAGATTCAATTAAATATACTTAACTTATTATTACGATTATACTATTAACTTCTTAAATAATTATTCTTCCTTTTATGGTGTGACCCTTTAGGTTCTCCATATTAAACCGGTTGTGAATAAATCAATTAGAACAATTCTAATCTTATTTAAATAAATAAATTAAACTAATAATTTATTTAAATAAATAATATTTATTCTACAATAGGGATAAGCCTCCCTAGCGATCAACGACTTTTCAGATAATATAGATTTCAACATCAATCATAAAAGAACCTTTGAGTAAATAGTTACCGTACAATTCAATCCTTCCACCAAAAAATGTCCCAATTAAATATAAGACATGGAATTACTGTCAAGTCTTATTTTATTTAATTACATGTACTTCGACTCTTAAATGCACAACTCCAAATAATGCAAATTAGAAACTCCTTTCTAATTTCATTCTACCTTGGCCAAGGACTACTGGGTTGTCATTTATCGAATCACATAGGACATTTCTCTTCTTTTACTAGAATTGGTAGATTCTTTATTGATCATACATTATCTCCATGTACAACTTATTATACCAAGCATACCCTTTGATATACCCTAAGGGTCTTAAGGAATAAGTCAAAGTATAACTCATCATACACAAGATACTATGATGACCTCAAGTCCAAAGATCACTTGTCTTTACTATCACTACAGAATTCCTATTGATGATGACAAGTAAAACTCCATTAGGTATTCCTTAGCGAGCCACGCTCAAATGAACTTATTCTCTAATAAGCACCTACATACTTGCTTTAGTGTCTCCACACAAATGATCATGAGATCAATCATCCTCATCCAATGAGCAAGCAACGTATGTACCAATCTATCCGGATTCACTAATCCCCAATTTAGTAATCCAACGATTGGGAACTATTTTAGTTTTAAGCTTTCTAAGAATTTAGATCTCATTAGAATGATCATCATCATTATTCTAAAAGCATTGTTTAAAACTATGGGTTTATCACATATTATAAAACAGCATCATGTAGATAATTAAAAGCCTTTAATAAATTAATACTTTTTATTAATAAATGAATAAGATTGTTATAAAGTATATGCTTTATCATCAAACATGATTGGCTTGTGTGCATACTACTTTCAGTACAACCCTCCTCGGGTGGTGAATCCGGTGGTGGATAGGGCACAACTATCTTGAACTGAGGCCACTCTAGCATCGTTCCTTGCTGTGCAAAATCCTCTGCCAAGGACCTCGTGAGACCCGTAGTAAACGCTGCGAAGTTATCGTACACGTCATCAACCTTACGCTCCAACCTTCGGAGCTGGAAATCCCCACGGGCAGCAGTTACTTGCATTGACGGGCCCGCCTCATCTATCTGAGTGGACTGCTGTGGTGGCTCTGGGAATGTGGGCTGGAGGATAAATCATCTTCCTCGCGGGTGCAGTACGCCTCCTGCCCAATCCTCGAATTTTGCAATGGTGACATGAGTGATATAATGGCTCAGGTTTTGCATTTGTTCATTGTCCCAATGGCATCCCTGATGAGCACATAGCATAGCAACCACTGATGCGTGTGGAATCCTCCCAGTAGTGCTTCCTCGCAGATATTGCAACATATTTTGATGGATGAGATGGCCCACATCAATATATTTTCCGGTGATTATGCCTCATAGAATGATTGCCCTTTCTGCTGTGATCTCATGCTGATGAGACGAAGGCACTAGCTTGGCACATAACAAATTACACGCCTTTGCATATCAATTCAATGTTGCAGCAGGGAATATGTGAGGCTGGTTCGTGCCGGCATTGTATGTCCACTTCATGCCTGACACGCATAATTCAGCAATAACTAGTTCCAAGTCTGTTTCCATATGTGCCCCTGCGACCCAATTAGCCGACCCTGTTGGTGGTGTATCAGTAAGTTTGAAAATGGCTCTGATGGCGGGTGGTCTGTAATCTATCTCAAAACCGCGAACCATGGAGATACCGCTCATGGTAACTTTGGCATTGACATAGAACTCTCGGACTATACTCATCGAAAGGGGCATAGGAGTGGCAGTCAATCCACCCCAGCCTCATTCGTGAATCATGGCACATAACTGATCATCTTGCCCCTCCGGATTGAAACTGTGCTCCTTGACGAACGTCTTCGCCACAATTCTATAATACTCCTGATGGGCTTCCAAATTCAAAAACTTGGTATGGTCCACTACATCCTCCCCTTGACTACTAGATGCGGACGATGATGAAGAAGAAAAAGATCATACTCTCTTAGGACCCATCTGAATTTGATAAAGAATTCGAAGGTTTGCTTATTACTGAGTGCTAGCAGAAGCTTTGATTTTCCCCACACTGAGTTCGCAAAACTCCATCTCTTGAAACCCTTGTTTATATCAGTGGATGAGATCGTGGGTGTGAGCTTTGAATGTGGAGAGAATCGTGGGTAGGCGAGGAGAGATGTACGACTTCAATTTGTAACTGAAAGAGAGGGAGAGACGTGCGTTTTGGAGAGAGTACTATGAACACGCCTTCTATTATGATTTCAAATGAGAGACCAAATAAGCCCCAACTTGTTTTTAAGACTTTAAAAATTTTCAAATCCTCAGATCACCATGCACGCTTGCTGCCTTTCAAATGGAGATCTTGTGCTTGCGTGAAAGTGTGCTTTTTAGTTCGATCTGCAGCACATGCAAGGCCATGAAGTTCTCAAGCTTTTCAGGGAGCTAGCGTGAGGACACGGATTCTCGCAGTCCCAGATTCATCTCCAAAGATCGCAAGCCAAGAATGCATGCGGTCCAATACACCTGCAATATTACCCATAAACATGTCAAAGAAAAATTTATGCAATAAACATGAGTGTCTATTTTGCCACCCTAATTCCAATACAATGCACAAACGTGGTCTTATTCAATTTCAGCTACTAAGCTAATTATGCAGAGATAATCACATGATCCTAAATAAGGATGAAAATGAGCTAGCAAAACAACTTGAACTAAATAAATACAAAAGAGAGATAGAAACAATGGGTTGCCTCCCATCAAGAGCTAAGTTATAGTCATTTAGCTTGATTGTCTCTGAATCTCATGTCAAAGAAAGAACTGAGGTGACTTTCTGTCTGTCCACCTCGCCACCAAAGTAATGCTTCAATCGCTATCCATTCACCTTAAATGGCTGATCCGAGAATTTATCAAATACTTCAATCACACCATGCGAAAAGACAGTCTTCATTGTAAATGGTCCAGACCATCTTGATTTCAGCTTCCCAGACAAAAGTTTAAGTCTGGAGTTATAAATCAAAACCATTTGTCCCGGTTCAAATGTCCTCTCGAAGATCTTTCGGTCATGCCATTTCTTTACCGTCTCCTTGTACAGCTTTGAATTCTCATGTGCCTGTAAATTAAATTCCTCCAACTCTGAATTTTCAGTAACTACACTTCTCAAAGGTTCATAATCCACCAGACTCTCTACTTTATCATTTAAGACCAAATCCACCAAATCAACTCGGAAACATTCCTCTTCATTTGCTGGAAACTTCATTACTTTGAAAACATTAAAGGTAACCTCCTGATCATGTACATGCATAGTGAGTTCCCCTTTCTATACGTCTATCAAAGTCCTGCCTGTGGCTAAGAATGGTCTCCCTAGTTTGATTGGTATACTTTTATCTTCCTCATAATCCAAGATGATGAAGTCAGCTGGGAAGATAAACTTGTCCACCTTTACCAACACATCTTCAATAATTCCACGTGGATACGTGATGGATCTGTCAGCTAACTGTAATGATATGTTTGTCAACCTTGGGGCCGGCAATCCCAACTGATTGAATACTGACAAGGGCATCAAATTAATACTTGCCCCCAGATCACATAAACACTTATTAAAGCTCGTCTTCCTGATTGTGCATGGAATTGTGAAGCTACCCTGATCCTTCAGCTTTGGAGGTAATTTCCGCTGAAGCACTGCACTACATTCCTCTGTCAAGGCCACTATCCCAAACTCGTCTAATATCCTCTTTCTTGACAATATACCTTTCATAAACTTTGCATAGCTTGGCATTTGTTCCAATGCCTCGGTGAAAGGTATGTTGATTTGTAGCTTTTTGAATACCTCCAAGAATTTGTTGAACTGTTTATCTTCCTTCTGCTTATTCAATCTCTGCAGATACGAAACCTGAGGGTGAACTAGTGGTACTAAACTCATAGGCTTATCAATTGAACTTGCTTTATCTTTCCCTTCATGCTGTACCTCAGAATTTTCTAGATTTTCTTTCTCAAGAGTTAATCGCTCGCTTTCATGGGCATGCACAGGGCCTCCTCAAGATAATAAGGCGGTAGCGCGACTCTCGATTCTGCAATGTTTTTCCTAAACCTCAATGTGATCGCTTGACACTGTTCCTTCCCGTCTCTTCTTGGATTTGTCTATGTATTACTTGGCAATGAACCTTGGAGCCTGTTGTTAAGAAAGCTCGCCATTTTCCCCATTTGAGTCTCCAAATTTTTAATAGCCACTGCTTGGCTTTTGATCATTACCTCCATGTTTGCCATGTACTTCAACATCATCTCCTCCATTTCTGATTTCTTCTCTTCTTGCCGAGGTGTACCGAGAGTGATGATGTTGTTGTTCAAAAATCCGATGGAAAGCGGTGGTTTTGTGTAAACAGCCATTTCGAGGTGGCTGTGACTGAAATTGTTGGTTCAGATGGAACTGATTCTGCTGATTCCCTTGGTTATTTGACCAACTGAAGTTTGGATGATTACGGTTGTTGGGGTTATATGTGTTCTAAAACTGTCCCTGATCTTTCCTATAATTTCCCACATATTGTACTGACTCCGTACTATTAGCACATTGATCTGTCGAGTGCGACCCCGCACAAATCTCACATATGAAGGTAACTATTTTCTCTTTACTCTCTACCAATGTTTCTATTTTCTTCGCCATAGCTACCATCTGTGCCGACAACTGAGTAATAGCATCTACCTCTAACAAACCTGCAACCTTGGGCTATGACATCTGAGATGTAGGATTCTAAAAGTTATTTGCTGCCATAGTCTCAATAAGGTTATAGGCCTCTTCATAACTCTTTGCCCATAATGCCCCTCCTGCAGCTGCATCTACAATAGGTCTTGACTGCCATCCCAATCCGTTGTAAAATGTGTTGAATACCATCCAATCCGGCATACCGTGATGTGGACACTTCTTTAGCATCTCTTTATATCTCTCTCATGCTTCATATAAAGACTCGCCCTGTTGTTCCTCAAACTGAGAAATAGTTGTCCTCATCTTCGCAGTCTTAGCCATTGGGAAAAACTTGGCTAAGAATTTCTATGCTAAGTCCTCCCATGTAGTAATTGACCCTAACGGCAAAGAATGCAACCAACTTCTTGCCTTATCCCTCAATGAGAATGGGAATAGCCTAAGTCTGATAGCATCCTCCGTCACACCGTTGTATCTAAATGTATCACAAATCTCAATAAAACTTAACAGGTGTTCATTCGGATCATCCGTAGAAAAGACCCCAAATCAGATCAATTTCGCACCATATGAATAGTGCCCGATTTAATCTCGAAATTGTTTGCTGCTATCGCCGGTCTGACTATGCTAGACTGAAGTTCATTAATATTCGGCATGAAATAGTCCCTTAGAGCCCGGTGCTCTTCTCTTTGCTCGATTCTTTGTTCTTCTGCCATATCAAATGTAGTACTTTCTAACTGAGCTTGCAAATTTCTCCGTACACTTGCTTTCCAACCTCTTCCGTTAATATTACCCTGTGCTGGTGTCAATTCGGAATTAGATGATTGTGTGTGCATAAAAATCTACAAGTACCTGAAACCAAAAACAAAAGCAAAACAAATAGAAATGAGATAAGATTAGATTGTCTAAGTCATACAATATAGCTTAAAATAGATGATAATTATTTAAATTTAAACGCCTTTCCCCGGCAACGGCGCCAAAAACTTGTTGCCGCTTTTTTAGTTCTAACAAAAGAGCTCTAATTCATGCAATAATACATGTGTCAACAAGTAATACAGAGTAAGTAGAGTATCGATCCACAGGGAAAGTTGCTAAATTAAATTATTATGCATCAACTAAATCACTATGTTTATATGCTTAAACTAATAACTATGATTATAATTGAAAATTACTTTAAAATCAAATAACAACTAAAATAAGAATAATAACGAAATAAATCAAATCTAGAAATAATGGGATCCTAACTTCATTTAATAATTCATCTAATTACCACCATCATGCAAGATTGTTCACATATCATAGGAAAGTAGCCAAGAGCACTAATGTAGACATAACCATTTTTCAATGCATTATGACCTACTTACACAACATCTACATGCAATAGACACAATATAATCATCAAAATAACCAAAATCACTATATGTCTATGTGAAATTGCAACCATATTGAATTTAAGCTCAATCCCTTATTTAACTCATATGGTGAAACAGTATATGTCTATCTGATTCACGAAATACAATGCTACACAAAATGGCCCCATATACGCATGCTATCATGATTACAATCCATACCTGCATGTTATTTTTTAATTCCATACAAGTACCTAAAATGAATGGTGATCAATCATTCATGCATGCAAATCAACCATGATAGAAATCCCTAATGATATATAAAACAGTCCAGCAGTCAAGCATGCAATTAAACTATATATTAAAATCCGTTAGAATCCCATAATGGAGTTTAGTTCATGACTGAACCAAAAGCCATTATGGGATCAAAGCAAAACATGGAGAATAAACAAACAATTGAAAGAGAAAGATAGAATTGATCAAACCCAATTGCTGATTATAATCCAATAGTAACGTTTAAATCCTTAATAAAATCCAGCAATGAAATAGTAATTTTCCATAGTGATTGAAAATCCAAAGAAGAAGTAGAAAAATATGAAGTTTAGGCTTAGGTCTACGTTGAAAATCTCCCAAAGTGTCAAACCCTAGTTCCAATATGAAAAACACGTAAAACTACTCAATGATATGTCTGACACCAGTCATAATTGTTTTTAATTAATTACAACTCTTAAAATTAAAAATTAAAATAAAACAGATTCAAAGAATTGACGATGTCGCTGTCGTATGGTCGCTTTCCCTTTATATTCCTCATGACGGGTGGGTGGCATGTGTGTGTCTGTTAGAAATGTGGCACAAGTGGGGCTTTTGCAAATCTGGATTCGGATTCTCTTTGTCACATCGCTTCGTTATGCTACTCATTCTTTTGTCTATCAATGCTTGGTTTCCTTGCTCCACTTTATCCTCATGTTGTGCCTTCATTAGCCTCAAGCCATCTAACATCACCAAGTCATGCCATATCCTGCACTTTTTACACCAAAAGAGTTTTCAGTACATGCAATGCAAAATATTACAAAATGCAACTAAAAACACACTAAAATGTACTTGAGATGGGCGTAGTTTGCATGAATTGATATCCAATAAGTAGGTATAAAACCCACTTATCAATGACGCCAATGGATTGGCATTTTATCATAGGTATAGAGTTTGGAGGGGATCTAGTGCCTTGTACGGCGGATATTACCCCTACTACCGTCAGATCCTTGTTGGGAGTTCCGGCGGAGGCGCTCAAGGGTAGGACTGTTCATACAGGTCCTTTGAGCATAGATGCTATGAGCGAGCTGTTGAGTGAGCCTATACCCGATGATATGAGAGTCAGGGATCGCATTCTTCGGCGATTGTTCCTGATGACTATTAGGGGCTGCTCCATAGCAGATAACTCTTCTACGATGTCCTTCACTTTGATCAGCGCCACTCGACACGTGGACCGTATAGGAGACTACAATTGGGATTCCTACACATTTGCCTACTTCCTCAGGGGAATACGCATGCAATCGCAGGGCTTAACCGAGGCTTGGTTAGGATTCTACCCTTTTCTGCTGTTGAGTATTTCTCTTGTCTTTTCCCATATACAAGTTAAGAGCTTTGACTGACAGCATATGTTTGCCTTTGTGTTGGCAATTTTGGGCCTATGAGAGGCTTCCATGTTTGCGTCCTGTGAGCGTGTTAGGTTTAGACACCTATCCACGAGGACGAAGATGGCATCATTCCATACTGGCGGAGGTCCTTGTAGCTGAGGGTTTCACTCATTGCTGCCTACAGCTGGAGTTGTTGACAACGGATGTCATCACATGGGTTCCCTATTCTGGGGAACACTTGAGTGTTGGATTTGAGGATGGGTACCCGACTGGAGTTGAGTACGTTATGTCCACCCGTAGGATTCCTCTCTTCACAGATGGAAGATGGGAGCTCTATTTAGGAGAGCGTGCTATCAGGAGCACAGATTCGCATGCCGATCTTGCCTCCTGCCAGGAGTTATTGGCCTGTTTCGTAGTCACCCATCATTGACATCCCATTGTTGGGGATTGACGGTTATACATTATTCAGAGGGCCCCTGCACTCAAGAGATGTTCCAGCATTGGTGGTTCCCTCGTACCATTGGAGCTCAGACCCGTGCCACACAGTTTATAGGGGATATAATTCTAGGATCCGTGATGATGACGGATTAGCTAGATTGTGTCAGAGATCCAACTCATATGACACAGATTGACAGTTTTACCCGGCAGTTGGATTGGGCACATTTCTTTATTCGGCACTTGGGTAGAGATCCTTCAAAGGTAAACACTTTTGATCCTTCCAGCTCAAGGCCGCCCCTCGTGTGACCCATATGGTTTTGCTTGGGTGCGAGATCCTCCTCAGATAGCCTCGACATCCCCGTAGATAGAGATCCGGTGACTTAGGAGGAGTTACATCGTGGGCGGGATCGACGATGTGACATCGATACCATTGACTTCTAAAGAATAATTTTTTCTAAATATATTTTTGAATATTATGGTGTGGATTTGATATAATGTTATAGTTGTGGGTAATATTTACAATTTTGCAAAGTAAAGCAAGTGGTTATATAATATTCGATTGGTCTGGGGAATATTCATTTTAACAGGAATATTCAGACGACAAGACAATCATTTGTGGACCCCACAACTAAGTATTGTCGTAGTTAGAAAATGACATAATTATCTTTTATAAAAATAACTACGGAAGTTTTATCGTTAAAACCGTTGAACTACCCAAGTAGTAAAAGTAAAAGAAAGAATACGCTGTGGTTGCATAAGAGTACACACGATATTGATTATTGATGCTTACGTGAGAAGTCACCGCTTATACTCAATTATTGCTACAAAGAATTGTCGCATCATATCTCTCATATTATTGATTCGATTATTGTCACAAGATATCATCCGCATAATATGATATATTATTAAATCAATAATTGAGACGACAAAGTTATTCATATTATTAAATTGCAATATTTACAATGTCTAGAAGTTCACAAGGAGAGGTTTGGTCATCTAATCATGCGCCAATAAGGAGAAATCCTTATCTGAAAAGCCCCCTTTTCGGGAACGACTCGTTGTTAAATATTGTGAGTTATAATATTAATGATGAATAAGTTCGTGTTGATTAAAGATGAAATTGATAGTTCCATTGTGTTGGAATTATTAGTGTTAGTGGAAATCGACATTTATTTCGATATTAATTGATGTCTGGAAGTTATATCGACAAACCGGGTAATTAATCGGATAAATGAGCAATTAATTGCTATTAATTCACATGATTATAACTATTTGTTCACATGTGTGTACTATTGATTCACATTCTTGTACTATTAGGGGAGTTGGTGCAAGATTGATAATACTTGCATGACTAAGTTAAAATGGAGGTATGATGGAGGTACTATACTGTAATTCATATTTTCACATGATTATAACTATTGATTCACATGATTGAACTATTGATTCACATTATTTACTATTAGGGGAGGTGGTGCAAGTTTGATAATACTTGCAGGACTAAATTAAAAATGAAAGAAAAGTTGAAGGTATTGTACTATAATATTTCGAGCCCCAAAACGTGCAATTATCGAAACTATATTTTCCTATAAATAGAAGCTCATTCTTCCTTCATTTCTCACCAATTCACTAAAGCTATAGAGCAATTATTATAGAGAGAAATTATAGAGAGAAAGAAGAAGAGAAGTCCGCTACCTCTACTCCAAAGATCCAGCTTTCTTTTCTAAGGTAAGGGGTATTATTTCTTTCAGTTATTCATGAAGAGAGCTTAGCTGTTATTCCATTCTTTATTATTATGTTGAATAACCTCGCTCATATGCAAGTACCACATACATGGTGAAATTCTTTCGTTATTCCATTCTTTATTATTATGTTGAATAACTCGCCTGTCATAAGTATCGTATTACGGTGCGTTATTCCATTCTTTATTATTCGCTGAATATCCTCGGTGAATTCTTCGTCCGGGTTCCATTCTTTATTATTTTTGGAATAACCTCGTCTGTGATCTATCGCATGCATGGTGAATTCTTTGTTATTCCATTCTTTATTATTCTATTGGAATATCCCGTTCGTAATGGATTACGCTTAGACTCGGGTTCCATTCTTTATTATTCTCGTTTGAATAACTCGTCTGTGCGGTCTATCGCATGCATGGTGAATTCTTCGTTATTCCATTCTTTATTATTCGTTGGAATATCGTTTGTGTGGATTACGATGACCGGTTCCATTTTTATTATTATTCGTTGGAATAACCTCGCCTATGTCGATTATCACATGCATTGTGAATGATCCTTCGTATTCATTCCTTATTAAATTGTGGAAATGATCTGTCTACGTGGATTACCGCATGGCGGGTGAAAATCCATTTGCATTTTCATATATTCTATGATACTCATTTGGTTAAAGTTTTGGCTTCTATACTCCATGAAATTAGTAGAATATCTCGGATATTTGCGCTTCATCCAAGAGATCTTTTCATGGAAATATTCTTCCGAGCATTCTTGAATTTTACTCCACAAAGCAAAGATCATGTCGATAATTTGACATAATTGATTTCAAGATAAATTAACTTATAAATCTTTAAAATTTATTCTTGAACTTGTTTTATTGAATTATTATGTCATTGTCATCATCCTCATGCTTATATTGTGATGAAAGTCATCTTTGGCTTACGTGCATAGATGGACTTGGTATGATTATGACTGTGGATTATTCTTAAGATAATCATGACCGTAATGTTATAAATGATGTGGTAAAAGTCCTCAAGAGTCTCTGTAGTGCATTGATGGACAGCTTTTTGGTATGATTATGACCAGGATTATTTGGTATAGTCATGACCATTGATGATTTAATGAATATCCTTGGCCCAGTAGTGTGTGGATGACTCGATGATGTGGTTTATTTATTGTCGAGTCTCAACGATAAAAATTGATGAAAATATTTTAAATCATAGAAGATAGTAGATATCATGCTCTACTTGACTCTTCTAATGGATTGCTTATTCCACCGCAGCTTAAACTTGATGTCTATTGTATTTTATCGCTTAATATTGTTGAAGACTAATGATAATTTATTCTCGCATTATCTTAGTCATAATATTTTTATCGGGCTAGTTGAGCTCACCCTTTCTTTCTTTCATTCTCTTCAGAAATGAGAACGTAGTCGGACTAGTCTGGGGAACGAGAGTGACGGTCCAGATGATATATTAGTAGTCCTCACTATTCGTTAAATAGTGTGACAATAAATGTAATGAGGACTCCATTGAGTGTGGATATTGTCTAGATGACAATATTCTTATTAAAACTCTTAGATTATGTTTTGTCGTATTTTACACGATCGTTGTATAATTAAGTTGTATTTGAATTTTGTACCATGTATATTGCTAAGCGACTCAAGATGGGTGATGTATACCTATTTTGGGGGGGCCACAATTGGTATCAAAGCTTAGGATATGATCCCCGGCCGAGATGTGAGACAAGAACTAGAGGGGAGAGACGGGAATTCTTCGCTAGTATGACCTACCTAAGTTTATTTGGTATTTAATTGGTCTGGTCGAGTATAGGGATAATATGTGATATGTTAATTAACCCTTGTTTTGTGGCAAGATTTGAAAATGGCATCCAAAATGTTGAGATAAACAATGAAGCACATGAGACCGCTGAGTCACCACAGATTAATGCCTGTGATAATGTGCAACAGAAGACAATAATCCTCATGTAAACAATAACACCGATGAAATGGTGAACGATGGGATGTTCAGAGGCTTTATGCAATTCATGCAACATCAAAGTAAAGCGGCCCCGCCCAAAATGCAGTGTGGAAACACCGACAACTCTCTTGACGGTCACCGCTAAGCAGCTTCAAGGAGTCGGGACCACCGTGAGTTTTTGAGAGCCAAAACCACTTAAGGCGAGACGTGGATAAAATAGATCAACAAGATATTTGATGTCTTGGGATGCTCCGAGGAGCAAAAGGTTCCTTTGCCACCTTCATATGTTATGAAAGCAGAGAGCAGATTATCGTGGGAATCTCAAAGCTTACTCAACCCGCCAGACTCAAAATGTCTTGGGAGAAGTTCCAAGAGTCGTTTCAATGACAAGTACTTTCCCGAAAGTATTCATCACATGAAGGAGGTAGAGTTCATCAAGCTTGAGCAAAACAATATGACCGTGGCGCAAAGACGGTTAAGTTTGCCGAAGTTGTCTCTTGCCAGTCCCCCACTTGGTTGATAATGAGGAGAGAATGACGCGGATGTTTCTAAGAGGTTTAAAACCCGAGATACGTCAATACCTAATTTCTCACAAACCGTGTTTGTATTCGGGAGATGTTGTGAATAGGGCTCGCTTATGAGAGCGCGATAATGAGTCAACCCAACCAAGAGAGAGCAACCGACAAGTCGATAATACCAGTGGTAGTAGTAGCCATCAATGGACAACAAACGTGGAGGGAATCAACATGCCGTAAATGATAATCACTTTTGGTGGTAATCATGGCCATGACAATAAGAGTGGACATTTCAAGAAGAGGAGATTCAACAAGGATGGAAAGACGCCAAGACCAAGACCGTTGTTAAGGAAGGAGAACGACCACCTATCATATGTTACAAATGTGGAGGGAAGGACACATAAGTCCAAACCGCACGATGCAAATCCAAAGCGTGTTATAATTATGGAAAAGAAGGTCACCTAGCCCGATTTTTGTCGGCACCAAAGTCAAGTCCACCGGGATGGAGGCATCAAAGGGTGTCCTGCATAAGACAAAAACCGGTAGTTCAAGGAGAGCGTTTGTCGAACCTCTCCCAAAAAGCGAGGAATCCGAACGAGGTGATCACGGTAAGCTAATCATAAACTAAAGCTAAGTTTATACTTTATTTGATACCGCTTCTACCCATTCCATTTATTTCTCCTACTTGCGCCAACGCTTAAATTTGACTCCGAGAAATTAGACTTTGACTTATCTCGTTGAAACTCCATTGGGAGAAACCTTCATTACATCCACGGCTTATAAGTCTTGTTTGATTCAAATCCAGAATCGCACGTTACCGTCGATCTTATTTCTTTGAAAATACTTGCATTTGATGTGATTTTAGGGTTGATTGGTTAACTACTCATCATGCTAAAATCGATTATTTTCGTAAGGTTGTTAGCTTTCATATTCCTAACCAACCTATTATGCTAATTCAAGCAACCAAACCACTAAAATCAATCACCATCATATCAAGTCATAAAGCTATTCGCTTATTGAAAAACGGATGTCAAGCTTTCTTAGCCCATGTCACGGATTTAAATAAAGATACGCCGATTTGAATGATATTTCTATTGTTAATAAATTTCCGACGTATTCCCTCAAGAACTTTCGCCTACCCTCAGAGAGCGTGAAATTGAATTTTGTATCGACCTTGAATCCCAGACAAAACCCATTTCCAAAGCCCCATATCGAATGGCTCCTATTGAACTTCGTGGAGTTAAAACCCAACTACAGTGAATTGTTAGACATCGATTTCATTCATCCTAGTACGCCTCCTCGGGGTGCTCCCCTATTCTATTCAGAAGAAGAAAGATGGAAGTATGCGATTTTGTATTGATTATCTGGAGTTGAATCATGTCACCATCAAAAATAGGTACCCGCTCGCTCGCATTGATGACCTGTTTGACCAGCTTGCAAAGGAGCCAAATTCTTTTCAAAGATTGATCTTCGTTCCGGATATCATCATTGAAGATTAAAACCGATGACATTCCAAAGACCGCTTTAACCCCAGACGGCATTATGAATTCCTAGTCATGTCTTTTGATCGACTAATGCTCCCCGCCGCTTTCATGGATATGATGAACCGAGTATTCAAGGAATATTTGGATCACTTTGTGGTCGCCTTTATTGATGACATCCTCATATACTCCAAAACCCGTGAAGACCATGAGCAACACTTGAGGTCGATACTCCAAAAGCTTCGTGAAAACAAGCTTTATGCCAAGTTGAAGAAATGTGAGTTCGCTTGAGGAAGTTGCATTCCTTGGGCACGTGATATCAAATCATGGAATATCCGCTGACCCGCACAAAGATTGAAGCAATTCAAAGTCGGGAGCAACCTAAGTCGTTGATCAAGTACGTAGCTTTTTTCGCTTTACCGGTTATTATCTGAGATTCAGAAGGGTTTTCTGAATCGCTACTCCATTAACTCAAATTGACTCGAAAAAAAGATACAAAATTTGGTTGAGCGAGGAATGTGAAAAGAGTTTTCAAGAACTCAAGAGGAGACTCATTTCAAAGACCTGCTTCTCGACAATACCATCCGGCCTGAGGGATTTGTCATCTACAAAGTGATGCTTCGTGCAAAGGGTTAGGATGTGTTCTCATGCAACATGGGAAAGTCAGCTTTATGCCTCACGATAACTCAAAGAATATGAGAGGAATTATCCTACTCATGATCTAGAGTTGGCAAAGTAAATCATTTTTTACGCTTAAGATTTGGAGGCATTAATTGATGGAGAGAAGGTGGAGATCTATACGGATCATAAAAGCCTCAAATATTTCTTCACTCAAAAGGAACTCAACATGCAAGAACGACGATGGCTTGAGTTGTTGAAAGATTATGATCATACCATCCAATACCATCATCCCGAAAAGTTTAACGTAGTAGCCGACGATCGAGTAGTAAGATCATACGCGGCACGAAAAGCAATATTGTCAACGCAAAGACCCATTTTGTATGACTTGGAAAGGATGGAAATAGAGTTAAAGACCTGTGGACCCATGATGATGATGGAATAATATACGAGGAACCGACTTTAATCGATAAAGTTAAAGTTCTCAAACTACGCACTGGAGTCGATGCGTATGTATGAAGAAGAAAGTGCAAGAAGGTGCTATTTCTAAGCAAGAATCGATGAAGAAGGAATACTTGAGTCAACTCCTGCACTTTGTGTTCCTAACGATTCGACTTGAAGTATAAAATCATGATGGAGGCGCACAAACACACCATTTGTAATCCATCTCGGGAGTACCAAATGTATCGTGATCTTCGATATACATTTTGGTGGAGCAATATGAAGAGAGAGATAGCGGGGTTTATCTCAAGGTGTCTAACTTGTCAACGAAGTCAAGTATGGAGCATCAAGTGCCAAAAGGTCCATTGCAACCACTTGAAATTCTAGAATGGAAGTGGGAGCACATTACCATGGATTTCAAGCATCGGTCTTCCCAAGGTTTCTCAAGGCATAGATGCGATTTGGGTCATTGTTGATAGATTGACCAAGTCCGCTTCATTTCTTACCGATACGAGAAACTTATACACTTGAACGCCTTGCTAGTATGTACATAAACGAGATCGTAAGATTGCATGGTATGCCAAGATCCATAGTTTCGATCGAGACCCAAGATTCACTTCAAGATTTTGGGTTAGTTTGCAAAAAGCTATGGGCATGGATTTACGATTTAGTTCGCATATCATCCTCAAACTGGATGGGGCAATGGAAAGGACTATTCAAACTCTTGAAGATTTATTAAGACTCTCGTGTCCTTGACTTCAAGGGAAGTTGGGACAAGTTCTTACCATCAGTGGAGTTTTCCTACAACAATAGTTATCAAGCAAGTATCGCATGGCTCCATTTGAGGCGTCAGTATGGAAGAAAGTGTCGTTCTCCAAAGATGTCGGGATGAGGTGGGTGAAGCAACGTTGTTGGGACCGGATTTGGTACGTATGACTACAAAAAGATTCAAACGATCCGACAACGATAAAAACCTCACAAGATCGATAAAAGAGTTATGCCGATCTTCATCGAAAAGGACGTGGAATTCAATATCGAGATCATGTGTTGTTACGTGTTGCTCCATAGAAAGGAGTTACAAGATTTGAAAAGAGAGGAAAGCTCAATCCTCGATTCATTGGCCCATTTTTAATTCTCGATCGAGTAGGAACTGTGGCTTATAGACTCGCCTTACCGCCAAGTATGTCTCGTGTTCATAACGTTTTTCACATATCTATGTTACGTAAATATGTGAAAGACCCAAACCATATTATTTAATCTGAACCAGACGAGATAGAGGAAGGTTTAACGTATGAAGAGTTACCTATTAAAATCTTGGATAAGAAGGATCATATTCTACGCTCTAAAGTTATACCTCAAGTCAAAGTTTTGTGGAGAAACCATGATGTGGAGGAAATGACCTGGGAGTTAGAATCTAAGATGAAATCAAGGTATCCTCACCTCTTCGACATACCAGGTACGCACTCTAGTTTCGAGGATGAAATTTCATAAGAAGGGGAGGTTGTAAGACCCCAACTTTTATGAATAAAGAATAATTTTCTCGAAATATATTTTTGAATATTATGGTGTGGATTTGATATAATGTTATAGTTATGAGTAATATTTACAAATTTTTCAAAGTAAGCAAGTGGTTATATAATATTCGATTGGTCGGGGAATATTCATTTTAACAGGAATATTCAGACGACAAGACAATCATTGGTGGACCCCACAACTAAGTATTGTCGTAGTTAGAAAATGACATAATTATCTTTTATAAAAATAACGGCGGAAGTTTTACCGTTAAAATTATTGAACTACCCTAGTAGTAAAAGTACAAAGAATACGCTGCGTGGTTGCATAGTAGCACACAGTATTGATTATTGATGCTTACGTGAGAAGTCACCGCTTATACTCAATTATTGCTAAGAAGAATTTTCGATCATATCTCTCATATTATTGATTCGATTATTGTCACAAAGATCATCCGCATAATATGATATATTATTAAATCAATAATTGAGACGACAAAGTTATTCATATTATTAAATTGCAATATTTACAATGTCTAGAAGTTCTCACAAGGAGAGGTTTGGTCATCTAATCATGCGCCAATAAAGAGAAATCCTTATCTGAAAGCCCCTCTTCCTGGGAACGACCTGGTTGTTAAATATTGTGAGTTATAATATTAATGATGAATAAGTTCGTGTTGATTAAAGATGAAATTGATAGTTCCATTGTGTTGGAATTATTAGTGTTAGTGGAAATTGACATTTATTTCGATATTAATTGATGTCTGGAAGTTATACTGACTAGTCGGGTAATTAATCGGATAAATGAGCAATTAATTGCTATTAATTCACATGATTATAACTATTTGTTCACATGTGTGTACTATTGATTCACATTCTTGTACTATTAGGGGAGTTGGTGCAAGATTGATAATACTTGCATGACTAAGTTAAAAATGGAGGTATAGATGGAGGTACTATACTGTAATTCATATTTTCACATGATTATAACTATTGATTCACATGATTGAACTATTGATTCACATTATTTACTATTAGGGGAGGTGGTGCAAGTTTGATAATACTTGCAGGACTAAATTAAAAATGAAAAAAAAGTGAAGGTATTCAGATCGTAATATTTTGAGCCCCCAAAACGTGCAATTATCGAAACTATATTTTCCTATAAATAAATAAGCTTCATTCTTCCTTCATTTCTCACCAATTCACTAAAGCTTTAGAGCAATTATTATAGAGAGAAATTATAGAGAAAAGAAGAAGAGAAGTCCGCTACCTCACTATTCCAATATCCAGATTTTTTCTAAGGTAAGGGTATTATTTCTTTTCAGATTCATGAAGAGTTATTTAGTTTCCATTGGTGAAATTATTCCGTTATTCCATTCTTTATTATTATGTTGAATAACCTGCTTCCATGCTAAGTACCGCATACATGGTGAAATTCTTTCGTTATTCCATTCTTTATTATTCGTTGAATATCCCGTGTCAGGCGGATTACGCTAGACACGGGTTCCATTCTTTATTATTATTCGTTGAAATAACTCGTCTGTCAAGGCGGTCTATCGCATGCATGGTGAATTCTTTGTTATTCCATTCTTTATTATTCGTTGGAATATCCCCGTCTCATGTGATTACGCTAGACCTTGTTCCATTCTTTATTATTCTCGTTGAATAACTCGTCTCGTATGGTCTATCGCATGCATGGTGAATTCTTTCGTTATTCCATTCTTTATTATTCTCGTTGAATATCCCGTCTGCGCGGATTACTTACGATGACCGGTTCCATTCTTTATTATTCTCGTTGAATAACTCTGTCTATGTGGATTATCACATGCATGGTGAATGATCCTTCGTATTCATTCCTTATTAAATTGTGGAAATGATCTGTCTACGTGGATTACCGCATGGCGGGTGAAAATCCATTTGCGCTTCATATATTCTATGATACCTATTTGGTTAAAGTTTTGGCTTCTATACTCCATGAAATTAGTAGAATATCCCGGATATTTGCGCTTCATCCAAAGATCTTTTCATGGAAATATTCTTCTTCGAGCATTCTTGAATTTTACTCCACAAAGCAAAAAGATCATGTCGATAATTTGACATAATTGATTTCAAGATAAATTAACTTATAAATCTTTAAAATTTATTCTTGAACTTGTTTTATTGAATTATTATGTCATTGTCATCATCCTCATGCTTATATTGTGATGAAAGTCATCTTTGGCTTACGTGCATAGATGGACTTGGTATGATTTATGACTGTGGATTATTCTAAAGATAATCATGACTTGTAATGTTATAAATGATGTGGTAAAAGTCTCAAAGAGCTCCTGTAGTGCATTGATGGACAATTTTTGGTATGATTATGACCGTGGATTATTCTTGATATAGTCATGACACATTGATGATTTAATGAATATCCTGGCCCCAGAAAGTGTGGATGACTCGATGATGTGGTTTATTTATTGTCGAGTCTCAAATGATAAAAATTGATGAAAATATTTTAAATCATAGAAGATAGTAGATATCATGCTCTACTTGACTCTTCTAATGGATTGCTTATTCCACCGCAGCTTAAACTTGATGTCTATTGTATTTTATCGCTTATTGTTGAAGACTAATGATAATTTATTCTCGCATTATCTTAGTCATAATATTTTATCGGGCTAGTTGAGCTCACCCTTTTCTTTCATTCGTTCTCTTCGTGAAATGAGAACGTAAGTCGGACTAGCTCGGGGAACCAGAGTGACGGTCCAGATGATAGCATTAGTAGTCCTCACTATTCTATTAAATAGTGTGACAATAAATGTAATGAGGACTCCATTGAATGTGGATATTGTCTAGATGACAATATTCTTATTAAAACTTTTAGATTATGTTTTGTGTATTTTTTTATATATAAATATTTGAATTTGTGATGTATACCTATTTTGGGGCATCACAAAAATTTGTACCATGTATTCTGGCTTAGCCTTTCCTTTACTCAAGATGGGTGATGTATACCTATTTTGGGATATCTTCAACCTTTATGTATCATAATTAAGGTTTAACAATGCCTTACAATGTTATAAATTAAGCTTCATTTCATTTGTGAAACAATTACCATTCATTCTCTACATTCAAACCTTCTTCACTATGTACTTCTTAAGCGTGGCACTACGGAGCCAGTTATCCTTATACAACTCGTGCTGCGGCGTGAGTTAGCAGTACCTGCCATGTTGTCTTGGCGCTGCGGAGCCATTCTCAATACTTAGACTTATTGACATGGCTACCACTTTCGATGAGAGTCATTACACTATATGCGGCGGCCGGTGCCACACTTTACCCTTCAAGTCGTGCCACGACGTGAGACTACAGAAGGTCCGGGCACTGTACATGGCATTGTAGCGCCACCATTATGCCTTGGACTGGCGCCGCGGCTCCAGCTCTGTGCACCAGATAGTTGACAGTTTTATTTTGCACAATGAACTTCTCGGACTCCAAATTTGATCATTTTAAGTCCGAATTAGCTTGTTCAAAAGCCATTAGCTCACAAATCACATACTCTACGTGATCATGCAAGAATTTTATATTTTCGACTTCATTAACTTAAAATTCACCTATTGGTTCATTTTTAACGAAAATAATAAACGTTTGTGAACGTTCAATGCTCGTTTCTTCGTTCTAAGTCAGAATTCGGCCATTTTCGTGTCTGCAACTCTATAATGCCAAATAAGACTTGTCTCTATCGAAAAATAATGTTTATGAGTTCAAACACAAAATCCGACTTCCATTCCGAGAATTTCAGGAATTCGACGATTATTGTCCAATCGTGTGAATTCTGGAAAAACTTCGTTACTTAGGATTTGTTCATCGTTCTAAATGAATTCTAACCATCATATGAACATTTCAAACTTCATATTACATCAACTTATTTTCAAGAAAACTTATGGCTTATTCTTCATGAGTTTATAACTTATCAAAGTATAAGCTACTTATAGTTTCTGTTCTCATGACTTATGATAATTTAAGTCCTTTATTCATCATCCTTACATACTTTCATCATGCTAACATTCATGCAAACATGACACAAGTCTTACAAGTTCTTACTTAATTCATAACTTATCTATGAACAAAGTGTTTATTCTCGGCTTATTAGGACTTAAGTCCTTATTTTATTCATTCCTATCATTCTTAGCATACAAGACCATCACTTCACTATCAAGCTAACATGGAAGAGATGGAAGATTATAGGACAAGAGTCTTACCCTCGATGACTAGCTTTCTTTTTATTGAAAAAGCTAACAAGAAAAGTTGAACTTATAAGTGCTTAATCTCTCTAACACTTAAGTTGCTTTATGTTGGATGAAAAATAACAAGCAACAAATGAACTTTAAGCTTGCTATTTATAGGACTTCCAATGTTAGGGCATAATGGACATTAGGTCATCCCACCTCCTTAACAAACCTCCTTACTATTCACAACTTAACCCCTAAGTAAACTTGCTAACCACTCACTTTACTTGGCCACCACATTAATATCTTGGTCATTACTCAAAAGTCTTGGTCACCAAGATTAACCACATTACATGGGTTGCCCCATGGGTCACTACAACCCAATGGATCCTAGCTTGGGCTTGGATTTAATTAACTTAACTTAACTTTGGGCTTGTATTACAAATTTACTTGGAATCCTCATTAACAACCATTTGGGCTCTAAAATTATACATACTTGGGCTTGCACATTAATTCTATTGGACTTTACAAATTGCTAACAATCCTACAAGTCCAACTCATTTGGCTAAAAGCCTTATTACAATTTCTCTACGTATTATACTCGTATTCTCACTCGTATATTAATTCACAATATACAATATACCATCCTTCGTACATATTCGTATAATACTTCATATTCAATACCTCGTACAATACGTACGTATCATACGATCATTACATTATCTTCTTAACGCTTGATATTCCTAACGTTCTCTAATTAAGTCCTCATGTGAAATATTGCGTTTTCCATACTTAGATTATTATTACATAATCCATCTCACCTTGATATTATAACGTTACATATTTCTCGGAAGTTCAAAAATAATTCCCGAGCAGAAATCGATGAATAGTGTTTTTCAGAAAATTTCTCGGAAAACTTTTATTTTTGTCTCGGAAATTTAAACACTATAATTCATTCACGTAGTCAAAATACTACGACTTTCTGATGTGTCTAGGTTATAGAACGACATTCATCTTACTAACACATAATAATATCAAATAATATAATTTTAATCATTATTTTATTAAATAAAATTATTTTACAAAGGACCCGAATTTCTCGGTCGTTACAAAACCAACAGCCTGGTCTTACCTCATTTCAAACCTTTCATACAATTTTGGTTATCCCCCCAGGGATTGAACCTTTCACACCTGCAGTTTATCCTGGAGATGGGATTAAACTTTTCTTCACTTGCAGTTTGTCCTGAAGACGGGATCAAACTTTTTCACACCTCCAGTTTGTCCCAATCATGGGATCAAACTTTCTTTTCCCTGCAATATAGCCTGTACATGGGATTCAAACTTCTCTTCAGCTGCGAATCGTCTTGAGGGACGAACTACGTTGACCTGATCTCCCTGATACCCGGGAGTACGTAGGCAACCATATTCTATATGGCCCGGTCGCAATAAAAAAAACAACAAAAACATTCCTGCCATTTCTTTACAAAAACAAAAATAACAAAAAAACATTTCTACACCCTTCTACATCAATAAAGCTTCTACACCCATTTACACCTTGCACATTCAGCGTTGAACCTCTTACACCAGGTTCGAACTACGCAGACCTGATCTCCTCTTCAATAGGAGTACGTAGGCAGCCATTTATGGTTCGGTCCAACCCCCTACCAGAACACAAATACTTGTCACATGGTACTAGGATCAAACTTCAATCCACCACATTTCATCGGCTTCAGACCAAAGAGATGGAACTACCTACCCTCTCCTCATAAATAGGAGATTCGGCGAGCATCTAAGCTGCGGTTGTGCCTCAAAGAGCAACACCAATCCATAAGAGATTGAACTAACTGGGCTCCTCTTAAATAGGAGTACTAGCAACCATCTGTGGTGCGGTCAATCTTAGAGAGGAAAAGCCACACTCCTCTCCACATCTATATACCGAAACCAGTCCCAAGACACCAAAGATGGTAGGGATATACACATATCAATGATCAGTTCTGAGAATCCTGCGACATCTCAATGTCCACACATCAAGGAGGAGGTCAGAATGCATCAAGATCACAAGCCCTGAAGAAGCAGGCAAATATCAAGCAAGTATCAAGGCACAACTAAAAGGGAAGTGAATCAAAAAATATTTCCCTGCCATATATAATATTATTTGATATATACAATATGTGCTATACATGACAAAATGGCTAAGCTAGTATGTGCAGGAAAATACAAGTCTATCTACGGATCTGTGTGTATGCGGACTATCAGATCTAACATAGCATTCCTCTCTGAAGAAGGAGGTAACGCTGCATGCTCCTGCCCAATGGTATCTATATGAGCTAGCATATCTGAGGCTAACTGCATGGTGGCATGATGCTCATCAATGTATGCACTCATATTAGCAAGGATGCCAGTCGTAAGGGATCTCACTGAAGTACTATATGTGACGGCCACATCCCGGGAAGATAGGGTAGCATCCCACTTTATAATCAATGCATCTTTGGCTGATCTGGCCTCGTCTCTAATAGAGTTGCGTCTCTCCCATCAAGAGCTGTCAACATCAAGGCCCTAGCCTAATCTCTTTCAAAGGTCATCAGATGTAGACTCTGCTCCAGATACTGTGTTGAATGTTGAATCACAGTAGCACTCGTAGTGGGAGAATCCATCACAAATGCTGGTAACCCAATAGTCAAATCCTCCTAGATAGGAATATCAGTCTCCTTCATAGGCTCCTCATCGTCAGAATTAGTCCCCTGCACTGTGGATACTACCGCAGCTGATGCAATCTCTGTCTCTATCCATGAGGAATACTCTGCAGAACAGGCCGGATGACTGACAGAAAACTCAGCTAGCTAACGTTGATCCCAACAGGCATACACCCTGGATCGGTCCTCTGCTGATAAGTGGCGAGAAGCAAAGCGCTGACTCAATGCACCCTCAAAAGGATGAAAATATTGGAACTGGTCAAACTGACACATCACGGCCAGTGGGTCGTAAGTCATCATACCTCTCAAGCCAGCCAGAGGAAGATAATCCATGCTCGGAGCATGAGTGATGAAGCTGTAGGGTGAGCTAAGCCTTGAACACGGTAATATAGAAAACGGATCTCCGATCCCTGCCAGGAAAGCTGACCAAGATGTAGCATCTATACAAGCCGCAGGCTAAAAGGAGTATGACATGGCTATATCATGGGTGAAATAATACCCATGCTGTCTGAAAGTGCCAATCGGTCTCAAGTGTGACATAAACCACAAGTACATCATGACTGAGCTGCCTGTGAACACTCCCGTCGGATAAGTGCAGCAGTATGTGGCTGACCTTAGAGTCTCTGTGATGATCATCGGTATAGTGGTGTGACCCTCCCTGAGAGCTCTCACTGCCATGATAACGCCTATGTCTAACTCATCCATGTACCGTGGCATGTAGACATACGACAGTACGCACAATAGCAGTACATCCACTCTGGCCAGACGCCAATGATCCTCTGGTGTGGTGAAATCCCCAGAATGTCGTGTATAACTATCCTCATAGCCAAATCTATCAAATAGAAAACGCTGGGATATAATGTGGCCAAATGTAAGATCATCCTGCAGCACCCTACACCTCAATCCAGTGAGGGTTATGAACTGCCTACTCATGTCTCCAATCGCCATATGCACGTAAGGTCTATCCAGTAGAAGCATCATCAAACGTGCATACTCCTCCAGAGTAGGAGTCAACTCCTGGGTCCCAAATCGGAAAACCTGCCTCTCTGATACCCAATGCTCCAGCATGCCCTCTACGAATCCTGCAGGAACCTAAAACATCAATAGGGTCATAGTATGTTTCAATAGACGATCTACAGTCACCCTATCTGATGGTGACATACTATCATACCACGATCGCATACCAGATGCCACCAATAATGGTGGGGTATGATCAATACGGCTAACTATCGAAGAAGACATCTATACGAGCCATGTCATAAGACCATCCAGGGGTTAATGCTGAATATCTCTGGACATACATACATATGCATAACATAATAACAAACATGATACAATAGATGGCAATATGATATAGGGAATGGAAAACTGTACATACATTCTTAAGTATATCATCATCTAATACATCTTTGTACAGCTAAAATATAGGGAAATGGGGCAAAACTGCCCTATAACTAACAGGGGCCTATTAAAAGATATAGCGAAAATGGGGTGAAGCTACCCAATGTCTAACAGAGACCTATCAAAAGAGATAACGAAAATATACATCAGAAGAAGACAATGGTGTCAATATCTACATCATCAATCATGTCCACCTGATGTAACTCCTCCTGAGTCACTGGATTTCTATCCACAGGGATGTTTGGTCTATACAATGGAGGATCTGCACCGGTAAAACCATATGGGTCACCTGAGTGGCCAGCGCCAGAGCTGGAAGGATGAAAAGTATCCGCCTCTGAAGGATCTCTGCCCAAGTGTCGGATAAAGAAATGTGCCCGGTCCAACTGCCAGGTCAACCTGTAAATCTATGTCAAATGAGTCGGATCTCAGACATAGACTAGCCAATCCGTTATCATCACGGATCCTGGAACCATATCCTCCATGAACTGAGTGGCGCGGGTCTGGGCTCCAATGGTACGAGGGAACCACCAATGCTGAAATATCTCCTGAATGCAGGGACCCTCTAACAGTGCAAAACCGTCAACACCCAACAATAGGATATCAATGACGGGCGACTGCGAAACAGGCTAGTAACGCCCGACAGGAGGCAAGATCGGCATACGAATCTCTCCTGTGGTGTTTCTGGTAGCACGCTCTCCTAAGTAGAGCTCACACCCTCCATCTGTGAAGAGAGGAATCCTACGGGTGGAAATCACGTGCTCGACACCAGTCGGGTACCCATCCTCAAATCCAATGCTCAAATGCTCCCCTAAATAGGGAATCCACGTGATGAAATCCGCTGTCAACAACTCCAGCTGTAGGCGACAATGAGTGAAACCCTCCACAAAAAGGACCTCCGCCAACATAGAATGATGCCATCTCCATCCTCGTGGATAGGTGTCTAAGCCTAACACACTTACAGGACGCAAACATGGAAGTCTCTCATAGGCCCAAAACTGCCAACACAAAGGCAAACATTTACTGTCATTCAACACTCTTAACTGGTACATGGGAAAAGACAAGAGAAATACTCACCAGCAAAAATGTGTAAAATCCTAACCAAGCCTCGGTTAAGCCCTGCGAGCGCATGCGCATTCCCTTGAGGAATTAGGAGAAGGTGTAGGAACCCCAATCATAATCTATAATACAGTCCACGTGTCCAGTGGCGCTGATCAAAGCGAAGGACACCACAGAAGAGTTATCTGCTATGAAGCAGCCCCTAATGATCATCAGGAACAATAGCTGAAGAATGCGATCCCTGACTCTCACATCATTAGGTATGGGCTCGCTCAATAGTCCGCTCATAGCATCGACCCTCAAAGGACCTGTACGAATAGTCCTACCCTTGAGCGCCTCCGCCAAAACTCCTAGCAAGGATCTGACAGCAGTAGGAGTAATATCCGTCGCACAAGGCACTAGCTCCCCTCCAAACGCCATACCTGTGATAAACCACCAATCCATCAGCGTCATCATCACCTCACAATCCAGTAAATGGAGTGATTGAGTCTGGTGAAACTAGCGCTCAGAAAATGCCCTAAGGTAACCCCAGGGACAACGACAAGGAAGAATGGAAAAGAACGCCCAGAATCCCCAGCCATGTACAATCGCTCTATAGTTATCATGCAGAGCCTGATACATAAAGTGGATGTTGAACCAGTTCCCTCGAGGATGTGTAAAGTCGGGAACCTACATTAAATGCAGATCAACATCAGAATCCTTTACTCCTCATCAATATGAAAGAAAGAAGATTAAGATCTAACTGGATACCTCGTTTGCGTGCAGGTAAACTGAAGGGTGTCGACTTAAATCACCCAGGAGCTCTAGGTTCGCCACCTGAATGCCTGGCAAATCCCTACGGGGAACACATGCAGCAGGAGTGGGAGCCTCAACCGGTACATCCTCCTCCTCGTCCTCAACATCCGGCACATCAACCTGGACTGAAAGTATCACCGCCTCCACCAAACGACGGGGTTGTCTAATAGAACAGGGTCGAGGCACTTTAGAAGCCCTTCTCCGTATACCAGAAGTGGTCCTACGGGATCTACTCGGCTAATCTGGATCTATAATTTCTGGACAACAAGTCTCCAAATCACCTCAAAAAGGGTGTGTCATTTTCTAACAGATAGAAACTAGAAAAGAATACATGCATACGTTACCAGGACTATGTATAACACTTGTACAATAGCAGAATTTGCAGAAAGTCACCCGAACTCAGCAGATCTGAAGAAGAGCTCTCGGATTTCCTTCGCGGTGCAACTTGAAAATGACTTATGAAAGCAACCCACTGGCATTACATACCCACGGTTGGCCATAAGTCCACCTGTAGCTACTGTAGGTGTACCTGTGGCACCCCTACATGGGTCCCACCCCTTTGGCTTAGTTCAGTTCGAGTTGCAAAGGAGGTCTCCTAAGCTGAAAAGGCCAAATCAGGAAAAAAACGCTACGCGATTGAGCGGAATAGCTTGGGAATCCTGGTTGTCACAAGTCAAATTATGGCTTCACATTCCATTCATTGGTATCCTCCTAAATGTAAGGTACACTATACCGATGATCTCAGCTTTTGCAAATCATACTCGGCAATGCCTCATACAGGTCCGATGACGCCAAATATAGGGCCGTAACCCTAAAAGGTTCCCTAGCGGGGGTCACAACACTGATGTCATTAATAAAGTTCCCTGGTGGGGGTCACAACGCAGTTCAACCATTGATATACACGTCAATGAAGGTCAAGCAGCCTTGACATGTTCCCCGGCGGGGGTCACAACGCAGTGCAACCATTGATATATACGTCAATGAAGGTCAAGCAGCCTTGACATGTTCCCCGGCAGGGGTCACAATGCAATGCAACCATTGATATACGTGTCAATGAAGGTCAAACAGCCTTGACATATTCCCCGGTGGGGGTCACAATGCAATGCAACCATTGATACACACATCAATGAATGTCAAGCAGCCTTGACAGTTTGCCCAACAGGTATCTATCCGGTGATACACACATCAATGAATGTCAAGCAGCCTTGACAGTTTTCCCAACAGGGATCTATCCGGTGATACACACATCAGCGAAGGTCAGGCAACCCTGACAATACATACTATTGGTAGTAACTCCGACAGAACCGTGGTATATGCTGGTGACACAAACCAGAGAAGACCATCCTCATCAGAGAGGACCGATGATGGAATATGTTATATACATCCTCAAAAAGACAAAGCTTTATCCCCACAGATCTCTTGCACTTAAAAGGCACATCTATAGAGTAAAGTCTGTATCAAGGATTTAGGACTTTAGTGATAACCCCAACGTCAACATCCTAGAAACCTTGGATCGCATGTCCAAGACATCACTGATTGTCATCCCCGGTAGGATTAACAGGGAACTAGCAATCATTCCATCATGTTGGAAAACAATCCAACAAAATACATGCATCATGCATTTGCATCATGTTGCTGCACATGGCATCATGTTTATGTTGTTTACATTTTAAGTGTCTAGGATTCTTTATTATATCCTGCCTTGCATTGCATGAATATGATAAAGAGGGGCATCTGTACACACTCGAAATTTTCTGCACACTTGTTACTAACATTGTAGGAGGGCAGATTCGTCTTTCGAAGATAACCTTGGAAGACAGCTCACATCAATTCCGGATACCACCGGAAGTTTAGTCTCAACCCTGAAACACACATCGGAAATATCAATTCCAACCTTAGAGATAACCTCGAGTTTCGTCCTTGAAGGTAACCCCAAGGAGTGTCATTGCAGTTTCAGCGATAACCCCATAAATGCTTGTTCCAAATGCATGCCATCAACTTCAACCTTTGAACTCCCGCCGAGGCACTCATTCCAAAGACCCAGAGATAACACCGGGAAGACAAGCACAGTTAAAGATGATCCTGCAGAATTTAAACATTTGCAGCAGTCCAATCTCAGAGATAACCCTGATCAACGTCTACTATCAACCAAAATCGAAGATAACCCCGATGAGGGGCAAAATCATCATCTTGCCACCTCAACCCCAGTACGCCGTCTCAACATCTAATACATACATTTTTACACAACAATGTCCCACAAGAGTCGAGGAAATCCAATCCCGAGTGACTATTACGCAAGGCAGCACATCAAATAGAATTTGAAGCTTGAAGACCATAGGCATGGTCCCCTCTTCCTAACTTCGTACAACCTCTAATCCCATGTCATTGCGTAACTCTCGACAAAAGCAGTCTAGAGAAGGTCTTGTACACCTCGTTCGGATGCTCGGATTAGAGTTCTGCAAGTTTGAGCGGACATCACAGTGCACAAGTGCACGTACTTTGAGACGGCAGGACCCGGGAAGCTCGAGGCACCCCGGGTAGCCGCAGGTACATCTGTGGCTGCCGCAGGTACACCTGAGGCTCCCAGCTCTATAAATATAGTGTGACACCCCCAAAACAAGTATACATCACCCATCTTGAGTCACCAAATATATGGTACAGAAATCAAATACAAACTTCTTTAATACAACTGTCGTGTAATATACGACAAAACATAGCTGAGAGTTTAAACAAGAATATTGCGTTCTAAACAATATCCACTCTCAATGAAGTCCTCATTATAATTATTATCACACTATTTCACAGAATAGTGAGGACTACTAAAGCCACTTATCCTGGACCATCACTCCATTCTCCAACATGTCCCAGCTATATTCTCATTTCCTGAAGAGAACAATGAAAGAAAAGGGTGAGCTCAACTAGCCCAGTAAGAAATATTATGACTAAGATAATGCATAATAAATTATCCTTAGCCTTCAACAGTATAACAACTGATAGAATATAATAGACAACAAGTTTTAGATCAACAACTACAGCGGAACAAATAATCCATTAGAAGAGTCAAGTAGAGCATGATATCTACTATCTTTTATGATTTAAAAAGTTTTTCATCAAATCTATCGCTGAGACTTAGCTTAATAAATAAACCACATCATTGAATCATCCCAGCACTACGGGCCAAGGATATTCATGTAATCACCAATGGTCATGATTATACCGAATAATCCCTGGTCATAATCATACCAACAACTGTCCATATATGCACTACGAGCCAATGAGGACTTTTACCACATCATTTGTAACACTATGGGTCATGATTATACAATGATCCCTGTTCATAATCATACCAATCAACAGTCCATCTATGCACGTAAGCCAAAGATGACTTTCATCACAATATAAGCACGAGGATGATGACAATGATATAAGCATTAATCAAACGAAATCAAGGATAAATATTATAGACTTTAAATTTATCCAGAGTTTAAAAATATCCAAATTGTCAACATGATACTGCTTTGTGGAGTAAAATTCAAGAATAATATTCATGTACCAAAAATAATTTAGACAAAAAAGAAATATATTTTTCGGGTAAATAGTACCCCGTGAATAATATCCTGTGAATAGTACTTCGGGAATAGTACCTCGTGAATAGTACCCCGACATAAAAAGTACCCTAAATACCCGAGTGAATAATATTCGGGTGAATAGTAATTGGGTGAATAGTAACCCGTGAATAGTAACTCGTGAATAGTACTCTGACATGAAAAGTGCCCCGAATAGCCGAGTGAATAATATTTGAGTGAATAGTATCTGGGTGAGTAGTAACCTGTAAATAGTAATTCATGAATAGTATTCCGTCATGAAAAGATCAATAATTATTAAGAAAGCTCAGAATAATATTTTCATGAAAAGATACTGGATGAAGCGCAAATATCAAGGATATTCTACTAATTTCATAGAGTATAGAAGCCAAAACTTCAACAAAATGAGTATAGAATTCAAAATCTGAAACGAAATAATATTACTTACATACTATAGAGTATGGAAAAAAATATTATTTCAAGCGAATATTGAACAAAAATAACATCCCTTACAATTGTTGAATGAAAATAATATTCCAACCAATATTTAACGATGATAATATTCCTACGAATATTGAACGAAGATAATATTCTTTATGAATATTGAACGAAAATATTATGCATACGAATATGAAAAATAATATCTCTTCAGAATATGAAATAAATAATACCCCTTACCTCAGAAGAAGACTGGATACTAGAGTAGTGAAGTAGCAGACTAATCTTCTTCTTTCTCTCTATAGCTTCTCTCTCTATAATTGCTCTTGTGAGTCTTAGTGAATTGGTGAGAATGAAGGAAGAATGAGCGTCTATTTATAGGAAAATATAGTTTTGATAATTGCACGTTTTGGGGCTCGAAATATTACAGTATAATACCTTCATCTTTTCCTTTATTTTTAATTTAGTCTTACAAGTATTATCAAACTTGCACCACCTCCCCTAATAGTATAACATGTGAATCAATAGTTCAATCATGTGAATCAATAGTTTTATACATGTGAAATTACAAATTACAGTATAGTACCTCCATCTATACCTCCATTTTTAACTTAGTCATGCAAGTATTATCAATCTTGCACCAGCTCCCCTAATAGTACATGAATATGAATCAATAGTGCACACATGTGAACAAATAGTTATAAGCATGTGAATTAATAGCAATTAATTGCTAATTTATCCGATTAATTACCTGATTGGTCAGTATAACTTCCAGACATCAATTATTATTGAAATAAATGTCGATTTCCACTAAACTAATAATCCCAATATAATGGAACTATCAATTTCATCTTTAATCAACACGAACTTATTCATTATTAATATTATAACTCATAATATTTATCAACCAGGTCGTTTCAAGGAAAGATGGGGCATTCCGATAAGGATTTATCCTTATTGGCGCGCAATTAGGTGACCAAACCTCTCCTTGACAGAACTTCTAGACATTGTCAATATTTCAAATAATAATATGAATAACTTTGTCATCTCAATTATTGATTTAATAATATAAAATATTGATATTGTGATAATAATTGAATCAATAATATCAGAGATATGATGCAACAATTACTGTAGCAATAATTGAGTATAACTGAGTGACTTCTTATGTAAGCATTAATAATTAATATCGCGTGCTACTATGCAACCACGCGTATTACTGTACTTTTACTACCAGGTAGTTCAACAGTTTAACGACATAACTTTTGCCGTTATTTTTATAAAAAGATAATTATGTCGTTTTCTAACTACGACAATACTTCCGTTGTGGGGTCCACCAATGATTGTGCCGTCATACGAATATTCCTTGTTAAAATGAATATTCCCCGACCAATCGAATATTATATAACCACTTGCTTACTTTGAAAAATTTGTAAATATTACTCACAACTATAACATTATATCAAATCCACACCATAATATTCAAAAATATATTTCGAGAAAATTTAATCTTTATTCATAAAAGTTGGGGTCTTACAACCTCCCCTTCTTATGAAATTTCATCCTCAGAATTAGGGTGCATACCTGGTATGTCGAAGAGGTGAGGATACCTTGACTTCATTTCAGATTCTAACTCTTGAGGTATAACCTTTGAGTGTAGAATATGATCCTTCATATCCAAGATTTTAACACATATCTCCTCATACGTTAAATCTTCGGCTATCTCGTCTAGTTCTAATTCAATAATGTGGTTCGGGTCGTCCACATATTTACGTAACATCGATACGTGAAAAACGTTATGAACACACAACATACTTGGCGATAAAACGAGTCTATAGGCCACAGTTCCTACTCGATCGAGGATTTCAAATATAACAATAAAATCAAGGGTTGAGATTTCCTCTCTTCAGCAAGTCTTGCTTCTAGAAAAATGCCTTCTTGAACCTTCTTCTTCGCATTCATCAGCTCTGAGTCTGTAACTTGAGCAGTTTTAACTTTATCGATTAAAGTCGATTCTACTCGTATATTTAACATCATCACGTGGGTCCCTAGAGTCTTTAACTCTATCTCCATTATTTAAAAGTTATACGAAATGGGTCTTTGTGTTAACAACATCACTCATAAACGCATACAATCTTCTACTCAATGCATCAGCTACCATGTTCGTTTTTTCCACAATAATATTAAATGATATGGTCGTAATCTTCAACAGCTCAAGCCAATGTCTTTGGCACATTATACGTTCGTTTTGGGTGAAAAAATACTTGAGGGTTTTAGAAATGGGTTTTATACTGGGGTCAATACAAAATTCGATTTCACGCTCTAGGGTAGGCCAAAAAGTCTTCAGGAGTACGTCAGAAAATTTATTAACAATAGAAATATCATTCCAAACTGTGACTCTCATCCCAAGACTTGGATAGCACGTCACATTGATACCTATCAACTTGTCACCTTTATCCACGGTTTCCCCTACAGAAAGTCTGGCTTCGGTGCATTCCACACAAGGAAGTCACCAGCGAAAGGCTCATGGTTCTTTACTTATGGCTTAATATAACAGTGATTGACTTTAGTGGTTTGGTTGCTTGAATTCACATAACAGGTTGGTTAGGAATATGAAAGCTAACAACCTTACAAAAATAATCAATTTTGGCATGATGAGTAGTTAACCAATCGATTCCTAAAATCACATCAAGGGCAAGTATTTTCAAAGAGATAAGATCGACAGGTAACATGATAATGTCAATTTGAATCAACAAGATTTATAAATAATGGAGGTAAGGAATGTAATAACCGTGAATTTTAAGTCACTATATATGTATGTACATTATTGATTTTTAAAACTTTGAGTTATATAGTGATTTAATATGTGACAACATATGTGAAGTGGTGCACGAATCAATAAACATATATACTATAGTTATTGATATATACATTTATAGATTTCATTAAAAATGAAAGCTTCGTAACCTAATTATACATTAGGTGAGACAATTAAATAACTTAAGGGTTATAGTAATAAGGAAAGGTTAGTATTTAATATGTATACTAACTTAAGTGGATAATCTTGTTATTTCAAATGACTAATAATTTTAAACCTATTTCTAGTAAACCTAATTAGGTTATGAGCTAAAGTCACATGTATAAGTAATTAAATTTCATAAGATTGGGAATGGAAACCCTAAATAAACAATTTGGGTAACATATATTAAAATTGTTAGACTATGTTTATTACATGGCCCAAAACAATTAAAGGAGAAGCCCAAAAGAAATAAAATGCAAGCCCAAACTTAGTCCACTTGATTAAGGGTATTTTAGACCTTTGATTTATCTAATTTATGCATTAAAATAAAGGCTAAATGAAGGAATTAGTGGGCATATATATAGCTGGCCACATTAGCCTTTTTAAGGCAAGAATATTAAGCTAATCAAGTTCCATAAGTAGAAGTCTTACACACAAGGACAAGTGTGTCATGCTTCCATTGGTGGAAAGCTTAATTAGCAACCTTAATGGCATGATTAGGCATGATTAGGAAGGGATAAGGCTAACCCTTTTGTCCAAGGGGCAAAAGAAACATGGAGGATATTAGCATTCCACTCCAATTCATCAACATAATATCTATCTCATTTCATTTGACTCTTCCACCGTTCTTCTTCTTCTTCTTCTTCTATTTTCTCCCAACCCATCAAAACACAAAGCTTAGCTAGAGAGAGAGAGAGGAGAAGTTCAGATTCTAGAGAGGGAGAGGAGTTTATTGTTCATGCATCCTAGATTCATAACCTACTTTGGAAGAACAAGATGGATAGCAAAGAAAACTAGGTGAGGTTCTCTTCCATTCTTTTTCTTATTCTTCTTCTATTTTGGTTTTTACCTCAACATATATGGGGGTTATGGTCTAATACTCAAAGTAACCTAGTTCTACATGTCTCATGTGTAGCACTAAGTATCTTATGTGTTAGAATATAGATTTAGAGGAAGGAAATGAGCATATGTTCTCCAAGGGGTGAATTAAACCCTTGTTTTTCTTCTACTAAATCTTGTGTAACTCAAGTTTTACAACTTGGATTTGTGATCCGTCGAAGGGCGGTGCTAGATACATGAGTTATCTAGTAAACCCAAGTGGTAGAACATAAATCTAGCAAGTATTGAAGCCATAGGGGCTGTTTTTCCCAAAATAGTCCACATAGAGAATTAAAGTTTTAAAACCCTAAAAAAGCTATTGTCCCCGTTTTTCTTAAGGCTATTTCGAATAGTTTCAAGTCTTTTAAAAATATAGGAAAAATTACAGAGGTACCTTAAGAAGTTATCTACGTGTAGGAAAAAGAACATACACGTTTCAATATATAGGTTGTGCGTAATGGCTATTTCCGTAAAGGACTCCTAAATATTAACACCCGAATTTCTCACAGTGTATACACGGGAAAAATCCAAAACTTTTACAGTATGTTCATATATGTTATGAGGGTATACCCTGAAAGTTTCAGAATTTGTTGATCAAAACTCGATTTATGAAAAATGAAGCAAGATCCGAGTATTTTGGGCACTTTAAAATTAGTAAATCACTTTCTAAAATTCCACAAACATTTGGGGATCATTGTTGGGTCATATACTATCCAAACCCAGAAAAGAAGAATTTTTGGAATCAATTTGGTATTTTTCCTAAAAATGATGAAGTTATGAATAAAAGGAAATAAATAGTTAAATGATGTCTTAAATAAGAAAAATGTGATTTTAATGCTTGAATACTCCTAATATATAATATTATGACTATTTTAGGGCATTTTTGATAATTTATAATAAGAAATATTATATATGACCTTTTATGGATATTAAATAAGTGGTTTTATAAAGGGCTAACAATTAGAATAAATTGTTTATTGATCTAATAAATTATTAAAATATTATTATGATATTAATAATATTAGAATATGATATTGTTAAGTAAATAAAATATTAAGATTAAAACTTCATTAAAATATTATTAAATGGTTATAGTATTTGATTTAAGCATTAATAAGTGACTAAAGTATTATTAAATGATTAATAATATTAGATTAAAATATTAGTCTTAGATTAAAATACTATTAAAAGATTAATAATATTAAATTAAAGTATTATTTGATGATTAAAATATTATTAAGTAAATAATAATATTCGAGATTAAATAAAATGTTATTAAAATGTAATAACATTAGTAAAGGAATAAAATATTATTAAATGATTAATAATATTAATAAATGAATAAAATATTAATACTATTGGTAAATGAATAAAAATATTATTAATTGATTAATGATACTAAAGCATAAGTAAGATATTATTAAAGTAATAATATTAATGCATGATTAAAATATTATTAAGAGGATTAATAATATTAGTAATGTATTAAAATATTATTAAGATGTTAATAATATTAGTAAGCGAATAAAAGTATTATTAGTGAACTAATAATACTAAGAGGTAAATTAAATATTATCAAGATTAATAATATTAAATGAATTAAAGGTATTTGTTATTTAATAGTAATATTATCGAGGCAGGATAATATTTCTATGAACTAAATCTAATATATAATATCTATGTGATTACATAATCTAATGTTATGTTATGGCTAATTGAAAGATTAACTATAGGTCTCTCAAAGGAAGATAATTAAACTGCCTAGCGGGTAGAATTTAATTGCGTAGCCGTAAACTACAAACGAGGCAAGTTTCCTAACTCAAACTCGAGTTATTATTTTCAAAGCATGTTAGTGAATAATTATTGATGATTATTCACATCTATAATGATTATTGAAATTCGCACTTTGTGCAATTGAATTCATGTTCTATTATTATTGAACTGTGAATTAAATTAAAGTTCTTTCATTCATGAACTGTTTATGAGATAGATTTATGCTAATTGTATCAGCTAGATCAAGCATGTTTAAATTTGTTAAATCAAATGTGTTTTAAAAAGCTAATCTTATTAAATTGATATGATAAGAACTCTTGACTGAGAAAAGGATAAATTTGATTGTGGTATGATATCGATGCTGGATTATTAAGTGTTTATGAATAAATCATGGGGTATGAAAGGCTGATCCCCTTGAATACCAAAAATATATTAAGAGGTCCAGTTTAAATGACTGAGAACATTGGCAAATGTTCATGGTTATTTCAAAACCACTCAGTACACGTTATTCAATTATTCAAATATTCAATTGTTGATTATTAATTCATGTTCCTTCACAATCTTTTACTATTGTTGAACATTGAAAGCAAAACTTCTTTCTAGTCATGATATATCTCCCTTGTATATAAACTTGCTAAGCAAATTAGTTGATTACCCTTGCTCTATCATGACATTTATTTCAGTTAAGCCTGAAGGATCCAATACGAAAGATAAAGGCAAGGGCAAGATCCAAGAATAGTTTAGAATGAATGTTAGTTATTATTATCTGATGGAATTTCTTATGTAAACCTTTTGTAATATGAATGGTGTGTTTAAGTTAAGGTTAAGAAGACCTTGGGACTATGTTATGAAACTTTATTATAATGAACAATGTATGTTTATTATTACGTAATAGTTATAGAATGCTTAAGATGATGATAGATCGTGAGCACCAAATCTGAGGTTAGAGAACTTGGATATTTTGGGGGCGTCACAACGAAGGTTTCTACTAACAAAGTTTCAACCAATAAGTCAAAGTCTAACTTCTCTAGGGTCAAATTTAAACGTTGAGCGCAAGCAAGAGAGATAAAAGAATGGGTAGAACCAGTATCTAATAAGGTTAGACTTCACAAGAATTTATAATTAACTAACCCGTGCTAACTTCGTTCGGGTTACTCACTTTTTGAGAAGTCACGAAAAACGCTCTTCTGAAAAACCATCGACTTTGTTTTGTCCAGATCCGCCTTTGGTGCCACCGTCCCAATTTGGACTTGATTTTATTCTGAGGATAAAATCGAGCTATGTGACCGTCTTTTCCACAACTAAAACATACATTGGAAGGCTGTGAACAGTTTGGACTTATGTGTCCCTCATCTCCGCATCTGTAGCATCTAACTGGCGATCGTTCTCCTCCATTAGAATTTGTTGCTGGTGTTGGTGCTACTGCCGACGTCTTCCCATCATCGTTAAATCTTCTCTTCTTGAATTTTCCACTTCTATTATCTTGGCCGTGATTTCCACCAAAGTGGTTACCATTCTTGGCATGTTAATTCCCCCACGATGGTTATCATTGTTTCGATGGCCGTTGCCACTGGTACGATTATTATCGTGTTGTTGCTAGTTATCTTTTGGTTGTGCTGACTCATTATCGCGCTCCAATAATTGAGCCCTATTCACAACATCTGAATATAAACAAAGTTTGAGAAATGAGATATTGACGTATTTCGGGTTTCAAACCTCTTAGAAACATTCACGTCATTCGCTCCTCATTTTCGACCAAATGGGATGCAAACCGAGATAACTCCGTAAATTTAGCCTCGTACTGCGACAAGGTCATATTGTTTTGCTCCAACTTGATAAACTCCACCTCCTTCATGTGACGAATACTTTCAGGAAAGTACTTGTCTTTGAATAGTTCTTGAAACTTCTCCCAAGACATCTTGAGTGCGTCAGGTTGGGTACGCTTTACAGATTCCCACTAATAATATGCCTCTTCACGCAACATAAAGGTGGCGAAGGGAACCTTTTTCTCCTCTGAGCATTCTAAGACATCAAATATCTTGGTGATCTGCTTTATCCACGTCTCCGCCTTCAGTGGTTTTGGCTTTCCCAAAAACTCTGGCGGTCCCAGCTCCTTGAACTGCTTAGTAGTGACCATCCGAGAGTTGTCAGTGTTTCCACCTGCATTTTGAACAAGAGTCTCTCTCGCCTAATGTTGTATGAATTGCATAAAGCCTCTGAACATCCCATCGTTCATCATCTGATCGGTGTTGTTGTTTACCTGAGGATTATTGTCTTCCTGATGCACATTATCCTGGGTATTGATCGTTGGTGACTCAACGGTCTCATGTGTTTCATTGTTGATCTCAATATTTTTAGATGTCATTTTCAAACATTGTCACAAAACAAGGGTTAATTGACTTGCAACATATTATCCCTATACTCTGACCGACCAATTAAATACCAAATAAACTTAGGTAGGTCATACTAGCGAAAGAATTCCCCGTCTCTCCCCTCCTAGTTCTTCTCTCACATCTCAGTCAGGGATCATATACCTAAGCTTTAATACCAATTGTGACGCCCCCAAAACAGGTATACATCACCCATCTTGAGTCGCCAAATATATGGTACAGAAATCAAATACAAACTTCTTTAATACAATTGTCGTGTAATATACGACAAAACATAGCTGAGAGTTTAAACAAGAATATTGCCTTCTAAACAATATCCACTCTCAATGAAGTCCTCATTACAATTATTATCAAACTATTTCACAGAATAGTGAGGACTACTAAAGCCACTAATCATGCACCATCACTCCATTCCCCAACATGTCCCAGCTATACTCTCATTTCCTGAAGAGAACAATGAAAGAAAAGGGTGAGCACAACTAGCCCAGTAAGAAATATTATGACTAAGATAATGCAGAATAAATTATCCTTAGCCTTCCACAGTATAACAACTGATAGAATATAATACACAACAAGTTTTAGATCAACAACTGCAGCGGGACAAACAATCCATTAGAAGAGTCAAGTAGAGCATGATATCTACTATCTTCTATGATTTAAAAAGTTTTTCATCAAATCTATCGCTGAGACTCAGCTTAATAAATAAACCACATCATCGAATCATCCCTGCACTACGGGCCAAGGATATTCATGTAATCACCAATGGTCATGATTATACCGAATAATCCCTGGTCATAGTCATACCAACAACTGTCCATCAATGCACTACGGGCCAATGAGGACTTTTACCACATCATTTGTAACATTACGGGTCATGATTATACCGAATGATCCTTGGTAATATTCATACCAATCAACAGTCCATCTATGCACGTAAGCCAAAGATGACTTTCATCACAATATAAGCATGGGGATGATGACAATGATATAAGCATTAATCAAACGATATCAAGGATAAATATTAAAGACTTTAAATTTATCCAGAGTTTAAAAATATCTAAATTGTCAACATGATATTGTTTTGTGGAGTAAAATTCATGTACAAAAATAATTTGGACAGAAAAGAAATATATTTTTCGGGTAAATAGTACCCCGTGAATAGTACCCTGTGAATAGTACCTCATGAATAGTACCCCGACATGAAAAGTATCCCAAATACCCGAGTGAATAATATTCGGGTGAATAGTAATTGGGTGAATAGTAACTCATGAATAGTACTTTGGCATGAAAAGTGCCCCGAATACCCGAGTGAATAATATTTGAGTGAATAGTAACTGGGTGAATAGTAACTCGTAAATAGTAACTCGTGAATAGTATTCCGTCATGAAAATATCAATAATTATCAAGAAAGCTCAGAATAATATTTTCATGAAAAGATACATGATGAAGTGAAAATATCAAGGATATTCTACTAATTTCATGGAATATAGAAGCCAAAACTTCAACAAAATGAGTATAGAATTCAAAATCTGAAACGAAATAATATTACTTACATACTACAGAGTAAGAAAGAAAAAATTATTTCAAGCGAATATTGAACAAAAATAACATCCCTTACTGTGACACCCCCAAATCCAGGTACTTCATTTCCACAGGATTTGGTGCTCACTTATCAAAACTATTACATCTAACTACCCATCAATAAAGGATAAAGACATAATAAAAATAACATAAACAATAATCTTCCCCATTAAAGGGTTACATCATCGTCTCAAAATAAATCCCAGGTAATCTAACCTTAAAATTATTACATTAGTTTACGGAATACATCATATATTAAAACAAGTCTTGTAACATGAAACATTTAAATTAACTTCATTAATTCTTCAGCTCTTAAGCATCTTGCCCTTCCCTTTGTTAGTAGATGGCTCATCGACTCTTTCAACCTTAGCTGCAGTGTTAATTGCAAGAGTGAGAAAATAATTGCTCACTGATATAGAAAGTAATAATGATAACAATATAAGAGTGAACAACGAATGCTGAATAATAATGAACTTGTTCTGAGAATTAAGAATAGAACACAAGTTCGAAATCAATGTCTGAGGGTCTTAAGACCATGAACTATGTCTCCGGTATATAGGTATTATTACCCTAACCTTAACAAATATTAGATCGAGATGCATCTTCTTAGCGTACTTAGGGGGATTAGCCCTTTGTACCATGTATTGTGCACAAACATCTAAATGTTACACGTACAAAAATCCCCTATATTAGGGTTGTTCGTCTCAGTTTGAATTTAGAATTTCCACACTAAAGAAAGTTTAGTTTGGAACTAGCTTATCAGTGTTTCTAGAATTTTAGAACACTATTCAATTTCCCTCAATAAAGGTTTAACACAAGAATGTGTAACTGTACAAGGCTATCCAAGTCAAAGATCGGATATCAACAATATATAATTGAATAAACATGATATACATGCAAAATGCTATAACCAAAAGAGTTAGAACAATCTCATTTGAATCGAAGTATTAGAATAATATGTGCTTTGAATAATAATTAAGAAAGTAAAACTCGCTCAATATAACGAATTAGGTTATAAGAGCTTGTACAAACATATTCAAGATAGATTAGGCTTGCTCAATTTTGAACAATAATAATATAGGAATGGAAACTTGCATTCAATATGAAAAGAATGAAGTTCGAAAGCTTGCTCAATGTAAAGAGTTAAGGTTTAGAAACTTGTACAATTATAAAAGTAAGGTTAGAGAACTTTCCTTGTTTGTAAGCTACACAAGTGTAAAATAATCTCCAATTATCCTACATATATCATTGAAATCACAACAACAATTAATCACATAATTATATTAACTTTAGGGTTTAAACCATCATTTAGGTCATAACCCTAACCTAGCACCTAACCACGTAGGTTAATATACTTAACAAATTTGAAATCTCATTACAAGCCAACATAACTTAATCATTCATCTCTAACTTTTAAAAACATCACACTTGGTTTCATTTTAGAACTTATTTAAATAATTTTCAAATATTTACACTTTGCATTACAACACATTGGAATCTGTTATTATAGTTTCTACTATGCCTTAACATCACTAACATGCTTGCTTAGCTAACATAAGACCATTATACATGACCTGCAAATTAAGCAGACTTCACTTTATGCATGACGAGATACTCTCATGGTGCGATAACCCAAATGTTGCGTGTGTCTGCATGATGCGATATGCCATACCGAGGAAGTCATGTATGCGATGCACCAGACCCAGCTTTTACAGACGCGAACTAATACACTGTTAAAGGCCAAAAATCCCAATTCAACAAAATTTCTCCCAAATTACAACATCTACACTTTGTCACATTATAGTTATATATACTAAACACTATTCTATATACAAAACATTATATAAACACCATTTTGAAGAATCAAAACCATGGTTTTTCCAAAATTTTCCCATTTTTATACTTTTAACGAATTTGATCGCCACAAACTCGTTTCTTGATCAATTGTCATGATTTAAACTACGCCACTTTCGTTTCTTAATATATTCTCACAATTCACCCACAAATTATAGATTACATCATATATTGAATAAGAAATTTGGTACTTTCTATGGCCATGTTATAAGAACACAAACACTATGATTTTCCTTTTCTTCCTCAACCCAATTTCTCATGAATTTGATAACAAATAACATGTTTACATGTTAATTAACAGAGTTTTGCAAATCCATATGAACATATATACATCACAATTCACGTGATTTCCAAATCATACCAAGGAGATATATACATATACTACCAAAACTAAAAATAACAATAAGAATAGTTTATACCTTGAACCCTTGATTTTGCTAACAAAAGATGATAATCTCTTCTTTCTCTTTGCAACTCACAGAGACTACTCTCTCAACACTCTGTTATTTTTTTTTCCTTCTAACTAGATCCTTCTCTGAACTTAGCCTTAGAAAATAAACGCGTTGAAATATACTAACTCCCACCTCTAACGTCAGGTAAAAAACCAACAAGTAGCGTCAGTTGAAAAAGCCAAGGGCCACAAGGCCCTGTTTGGCTAACCAAAATTCCCCCAAATCAAATTATTATTATATTATTTATATTATATAGTTTCCAATTGTCACACTTGCAACCCATTAAATAACTTATAATTTATAATTATAATTACTATATTCTTATTACAATGATGCTTATAGTGAATAATTAAATAATTATATATCTAATTTAATTAATAAATTAGAAACATCACCTCATTTAACTTATTCGTTTAATATTAAACAATTCACTTTATTTAATTATTTTCTTAAATATTAAGCAATTGATTTAATTTAATTATTTTCTTAAATTAAATCCTTCAAATAAAATTATCATTACTCAATTTAATTAACATTGGTCAATTTAGTTACTAAATTAATTCACCACAAATCGTCAATTATTTATTTTCCTTAATAAATAAACTATTTAAAATATTTATTTAATTCAATAAATATTTAAATTAAATTATAAATTTCTCGATCGTTACACTTACAACTGTTGAACGAAAATAATATTCCAACGAATATTTAACGAAGATAATATTCCTACGAATATTGAACGAAGATAATATTCTTTATGAATATTGAACAAAAATAATATTCATACGAATATGAGAAATAATATCTCTTCAAAATATGAAATAAATAATACCCCTTACCTCAGAAGAAGACTATATACTGGAGTAGTGAAGTAGCAGACTACTCTTCTTCTTTCTCCATATAGCTTCTCTCTCTATAATTGCTCTTATGAGTCTTAGTGAATTGGTGAGAATGAAGGAAGAATGAGCTTCTATTTATAAAAAAATATAGTTTCGATAATTGCACGTTTTGAGGCTCTAAATATTACAGTATAATACCTTCATCTTTTCCTTTATTTTTAATTTAGTCCTGCAAGTATTATCAAACTTGCACCACCTCCCCTAATAGTATAACATGTGAATCAATAGTTCAATCATGTGAATCAATAGTTCTATACATGTGAAAATATGAATTACAGTATAGTACCTCCATCCATAACTCTATTTTTAACATAGTCATGCAAGTATTATCAATCTTGCACCACCTCCCCTAATAGTACATGAATGTGAATCAATAGTACACACATGTGAATAAATAGTTATAAGCATGTGAATTAATAGCAATTAATTGCTAATTTATCCGATTAATTACCCGATTAGTCAATATAACTTCCAGACATCAATTATTACCGAAATAAATGTCGATTTCCACTAACACTAATAATCCCAACACAATGGAACTATCAATTTCGTCTTTAATCAACACGAACTTATTCATCATTAATATTATAACTCACAATATTTAACAACCGTGTCGTTCCGGAAAGGGGCTTTCCGATAAGGATTTCTCCTTATTAGCCAGCGCAATTAGGTGACCAAACCTCTCCTCGATGTAACTTCTAGACATTGTCAATATTGCAAATAATAATATGAATAACTTTTGTCGTCTCAATTATTGATTTAATAATATAAAATATTGACATCGTGACAATAATTAAATCAATAATATGAGAGATATGATGCAAAGAATTATCGTAGTAATAATTGAGTATAATCGAGTGACTTCTTACGTAAGCATCAATAATCAATATTGTGTGCTACTATACTACTACGCCAGACATCGCATTTTTTACTAATGGTAGTTCAACAGTTTTAAAGTACAACTTTTCGTAGTTATTTTTATAAAAGATAATTATGTGGTTTTCTAACTACGACAATACTCCGTTAATGGGGTCCACTAATGATTGTGTCTTGTCATTTAATATTCCCTATTAAAAGCGAATTTCCCGACCAATCGAATATTATATAACCACTTGCTTACTTTGCAAAATTTGTAAATATTACCCACAACTATAACATATCAAATCCACACCATAATATTCAAAAATATATTTCGAGAAAATTTAATCTTTATTCATAAAAGTTGGGGTCTTACATATAGAGCTTAGGGTGGCCATAATTCAAGAGGAAAAGGCGAGGAAGCCCTGTCAAATTTGCTCTGTACACACCCCATATAGAGTGCTTTCTCATTTTAAACACATGTTATCTCACACATATCTATATTTTTACCGGCGGGAGCTGAGTGTTCATCCATTTATAGTCATAGAAGTCTTATTTGGCAGCCCATTGTAAGCCTTCTTACACCTTATAAAGCCTTTCTCTTCATCTTTGCACACATTATTCTTCACATTGAGAGTCGTGTTGTGTGTGTATGCCCAGACTTCAGTCCGTGGTTTTCATTTCTATCTGTATATATATACTTATATATGTATATATTTATATATTGACTAACATTATCGAGTTATGCCTCGATTGAGCCTAGACTTATGTCTGGAGCGTTTACTTGCTTATATATATATATACACTTATATATATGAACTGTTGTCAGATTATATCTGATGAACCTGGATTTTATATCTGAAGCATTTATCAGTATATATATATATATATATATATATATATATATATATATATATACACACACACACACATACATCAGTGCAGGTCTGGAGTTTACCTCGTGGCCTTTTACTACTTTATTTACATTTCATCCCGCCTGGAGTTTACTTCGTGGTGGTTGATCGTCTTTTACAGCTTTATTTACTTTTCTGATCCCCCATGGAGGTGCTTCGTGGTGGTTGATCATGTCTATACATATATATTTATCGCTTTTATATATTTACATTTTCAATCCCCCATGGAGGTTCTTCGTGGTGGTTGATCATGTCTATATATATATATATATATATATATATATATATATATATATATTTACAGCTTTTATATATATAACTGCTTACTACTTTTCATATAAACTACGGTATCATGTGAGCCTAGGAATCATGTGATCACAGATTCAGTCCACTGAATCTAGATTCGGTTCTCGTGATGGACATTTTCAGCAGTAAGCAGCTTGTAAATTATTCACGGTGTTTAAATTTCCTTAGATGGCTGTCATGCCCGTGAGGAGTTCGGCACCACTATATATTATTTTCTCAAAGATGTTTCGCATCTCGAAAATAAAAGCAATTAAGCCGAACATTTAATAATAAAATGGAAGTACAAAAAGGTCTCAATTACTATTGAGCACAGGGTTTGAAAAACCTCTTTTATAAAACTTCACTGCTATATCATGTTTAAAACTGAATTTTTTATATAAATTCAAACCTTTTGTATATAGGTGCGAACGAGGCCTCGCACTACTTCCAAATAAATTGCACATTGATCCACACATACACACACACACATTCATATAACAGTTTCTTGAAAAGTGGCGGTCACCGTGGTAACACGGATGTCGGGGGGTGCCTAACACCTTCCCTCCGCATAATCAAGACCCCAAACCCAAATGAATCTCGGTTTCACAGACCTGTTTAGCAGTGTCACATCACTGGGTCAATGTGCAAACCTTTTCTCGGTTACGTTGGTGCAACCAATTAAAAACACTAACTGGAAACTCTTACAGTCAAATCGTCGACATGATACATGTCGGACCTTTTTCACTTGTTTTTTTCAAATAAATCTCACATAACATGAGAACAACAAAGACCAAGATCAGAAAAGGGACAAATAAAAATCCTGATGACGACAAGTAGTCCTCACAATTCTGTGAAATAGAGTGATATTAATTGTAATGAGATTGAGTTTGAGTTTGGATGTTTTCTAGAAGATAATATTCATGTAAAGAGTCTCAGCTATGCTTTTGTCGTATTGTATAAAAAAAGTTTATATTTAAATTATGTACCATGTATTTGACGACTCAAGATGGGTGATGTATACCTATTTTAGGGGCATCACAGTTGGTATCAAAGCTTAGGGATATGATCCCTGGCTGAGATGTGAGACTAGAACTAGGAGGGGAGAGTCGAGTAATTCCTTCGCTAGTATGACCTACCTAAGCTTATTTGTTATTTAACTGGTCAATCAGAATATAGGGATAATATGTGGCATGTCAATTAACCCTTGTTTTGTGACAGTAAAATTGCATCTGTAAATGTTGAGATAAGCAATGGAGCATATGAGATCGTTGAGTTACCAACGATCAATAATCAGGATAATGTACATCAGGAAGGTAATAATCCTTAGGTAAACAACAACGCCGACCAAATGATGAACGATGGTATGTTTAGGAGTTTTTTAGAATTCATGCATCACCAAATGAGAGAGACTCATGTTCAAATTGCAGGTGGAAACACTGGCAACTCACGGCTGGTCAACGCTAAGCAGTTCAATGAGTTGGGACCACCAGAGTTTTTGGAAAAGCCAGAACCATTTTAGGCAGAGACGTGGATTAAGCGGATCACCAAGATATTTAATGTCTTAGAATGCTCAGAGGAGCAAAAGGTTCCCTTCACCACCTTTATGTTGCGTGAAGAGGCAGATTACTGGTGGGAATCTTTAAAACGTACCCAGCCTGCCGCACTCAAGATGTCTTAGGAGAAGTTTCAAGAATTATTCAACGACAAGTACTTTCCCGAAAGTATTCGTCCCATAAAGGAGGTTAAATTCATCAAGTTAGAGCAAAATAATATGACCGTATCGCAATACGTGGCTAAATTTGTGGATTTATCTTTGTTTGCATCCCATTTGGTAGATAATGAGGAGAGAATGACACGAATGTTTCTACGAGGTTTGAAACCCGAAATATGTCAATTCCTCATTTCTCAGAAACTTTGCTTGTATTAAGATATTGTGAATAGGGCTCAGTTATTAGAGCGCGATAATGAGTCAACCCAACCAAGGAGAGAAGTCGACAAATCGATAATACCAGTGGTAGCAGTCAGCGAAGCAGTGACAATAAACGTGAAGGGAGTCAACATGCTAGAAATGGGAACCACTTCGATGGTAATCATGGCCAAGATAATAAAAGTGAAAATTTCATGAAGAGAAGGTTCAATAATGATTGAAAGACAGCAACACCAGCACCCGTTTCCAAGGAAGAACGACCACCGGTCGTATGTTTCAAATCTTGGACGGAGAGGACACATCCGTTCAAATCAGACGCAAAGAACCTAAAGCGTGTTTTAATTGCGGAAGAGAAGGTCATCTAGCTCAATTTTGTCATGTATTGAAGTCAAGTCCAGCTGGGATGGTGACACCAAAGGATGTCCGAGATAAGTCAAAGCTGGTAGTTTAAGTGAGACTTTGTCGAGGAACCCGAACGAAGTTATCATGGGTAAGTTAATCATAAACTCTTACAAAGTTTATACCTTATTCGATACCGGTGCTTCCCACTCTTTTATTTCTCCTACTTGAGCTCAACGATTAAATTTAACTCCGGAGAAATTAGACCTTGACTTATCTGCTGAAACTCCGTTGGGAGAAACCTTCATTACATCCACTGTTTATAAGTCTTGTTTGATTCAAATCGGCACCCGCACATTACCTGTCGATCTTATCTCTTTGAAAATACTTGCATTCGATGTGATTTTAGGAATTGATTGGTTAACTACTCATCATGCTAAAATTGATTTTTTCCCGTAAGATTGTTAGCTTTCATATTCCTAACCAACCTATTATGCGAATTCAAGCAACCAAACCACTAAAGTCAGTCACTGTCATATAAAGCCATAAAGTCATTTGTTTATTAAAAAATCAATGTCAAGCTTTCTTAGCCCATGTCACGGATTTAAACAAAAATACATTAGATTTGAATGATATTCATATTGTTAATAAATTTCCTGACGTATTCCCCAAAGAACTTCCTAGCCTACCCCCAGAGCATGAAATAGAACTTTGTATCGACCTTGAACCCAGTACAAAACCCTCAAATATTTCTTCACCTAAAACGAACGTATTATGTGCCAAAGACGTTGGCTCGAGCTGTTACGACCATACCATTCAATACCATCTCGGAAAAGCAAAACGTGGTAGCTGACGAGTTGAGTAGAAGATTGTATGCAGTTACGAGTGTGACGTTGTTATCATAAAGACCCATTTCCTATGACTTACAAAAGATGGAGATAGAGTTAGAGACTCCAAGAACCTACGTGAAGATAGCAAATATACAAGTATAACCGACTTTAATCGATAAAGTTAAAGTTGCTCAAGCCACAGACCCAGAGCTGATGAATATGAAAAAAAAGGTTCAAGAAGGCGTTATTCTACAAGCAAGAATCCACGAAGAGAGAAAATCTCAACCCTCGATTTTATTAGTCTATTTGAAATCCTCGACTGAGTAGGAACTGTGGCCCATTGACTCGATTTACACCTAAGTATGTCGCGTGTTCGTAACATTTTTCACGTAATGTTACGTAAATATATGGACAACCTGAACCACATTATTGAATTAGAACTAGACGAGATAGTAGAAGATTTAATGTATGAGGAGATACTTGTTAAAATCTTGGATAAGAAGGAACATATTCTATGCTCAAAAGTTATACCTCAAGAGTTAGAATCTGACGAGGTATCCTCACCTCTTTGACATACCAAGTACGTACCCCAATTTCGAGGACGAAATTTCATAAGAAGGGGAGGTTGTAAGACCCCAAATTTTATGAATAAAGATATAATTTTCTCAAAATATTTTTTGAGTAATAAGGTATGGATTTGATATAATGTTATAGTTGTGGATAATATTTACAAATTTTGCAAGTTGTTATAAAATATTCGATTGGTCGGGGAATATTCGTTTTACCAGGGAATATCCGTACGACGACATAATAATTTGTGGACCCCACAATGGAATTACTTTCGGAATGAGAAAATGACAGAAATATCTTTTTATGAAAATAACGACAAAAGTTTTACCGTTAACTGTTGAAATACTCAGTGATAAAGGTACAGTAATACACGTGGTTGCATAGTAGCACACGATATTGATTATTGATGCTTACGTGAGAAGTCACTTAGTTTTATTCAATTATTGCTACAGTAATTGCTGCATAGTATCTCACGTTATTTGATTCAATTATTGTTACAATATTTTATATTATTAAATCAATAATTGAGATGACAAGTTATTCATATTATTATTTTCATAATTAACAATGTCTAGAAAGTTCTGTCGAGGAAAGGGGTTTGGTCACCTAATTGCTCGCCAATAGGAAGAAATCCTTATCGGAAAGCCCCCTCTTTCCTGGAAACGATCTGGTTGTTAAGATTGCGAGTTATAATAATGATGAATAAATGTTGTTAAAAATATTGAGGAGATTTTTATGAAGTATTTTTTATAAATTTTGGTGTATTATTTGGACCCCCACTTACCCATTTTTCATAATAATCGGTAGAAGTATATATATATATATATATATATATATGAAATGTGTTTGTGAAAGTGATATGTGTGTGATAGTGAAAGGTGTGTGTGTCGTGTGTGTGTGTGGTGGAGGAAAAGTGGTGATGGTGGGTAAAGTGATAGTTATATATATATATATATATATATATATATATATATAAGTTGTTTAAATATTGAGGTGTTAACTTGAAAATGGGCGTTTGATGATCAGCAAAAATTAGCCGGTGAAATCCTTCAATTGTTGGTCCGTGAAATATTCTAAATAGTATCCTTCCATTCTCCTATAAATAAATGCTTAGTTTAGAATTGAAAATCACACCAGAATCAGAGAATTCTTCTTCTATAATATTGAGCGTATTTCTTTCGAGTTTTAGGAAGCTTTGAGTGTAGAAAACAGTGAAAGTTTTCTTCAAGAATATCCCCGCTATACCAGTTCGAATACTCTTCTTTTTGAGGTAAGGGGTGTTATTTATTTCATATTCACTTATGATATTATTTTTCGTATTCGTAAGAAATTTTATTTCGTTCAGTATTCACAAGAAATATTATCTTCGTTTAATATTCGTAAGGAATATTATCTTCATTCAATATTCGTAAGGAATATTATTTTCGTTCAACAGTTGTAAGGGATATTATTTTTGTTCAATATTCGTATGAAATAATATTTTCTTCCATACTCTATAGTATGTAAGTAATATTATTTCGTTTCAGATTTTGAATTCTACACTCATTTTGTTAAGTTTTGGCTTCTATACTCCATGAAATTAGTATAATATCCTTGATATTTGCGCTTCATCCATTATCTTTTCATGGAAATATTATTTTGAGCATTCTTGATAAGTTTTAACCTTTTCATGCCGAAGTACTATTCGCGGGGTACTATTCCTAAAGTACTATTCACGGGGTACTATTCACTCAAGTACTATTTACCCGGGGTATTATTTATGATAAAAATTAAAAAAAAATTATGTCCAAATCATTTTTGATACATTATTATTCTTAAATTTTACTCCACAAAGCAGTATCATGTTGACAATTTAGATATTCTTGAATTCTGGATAAATTAAATTATAAAATCTTTAATATTTATCCTTGATCTCGTTTGATTGAATTTTTATATCATTGTCATCATACTCATGCTTATATTATGATGAGAGTCATCTTCGGCCAATGGTGCAAAGATGAACTGTTGATTGGTATGATTATGACCAAGAATTATTCGGTGTAATCATGACCTGTAATGTTACAAGTGATGTGGATTATTAAGCTGAGTCTCAGCGACAGTTGTTGGTATGATCATGACCATGCGTTCTCTTCGGCCAAGGGTGCAAAGATGAATTATTGTTTGGCATGTTCATGACCATTAGTGAAAACATGAATATTCTTGGCCCGTAGTGCGTGGATAATTCGTGGTCGTGATACTAATTAATATCCTTGGCCCGTAGTGCATGGATAATTCAGTGATGTGGATTATTTATTAAAGCTGAGTCTCAATGATAAAATTGATGATAAACTTTTAAATCATAGAAGATAGTAGATATCATTTTCTACTTTACTCTTCTACTGGATTGCTTATTCCACTGCAGTTGTTGATCTAAAACTTGTTGTCTATTGTATTCTATCAGTTTTTATACTGTTGAAGGCTAAGGATAATTTATCCTGCATTATCTTAGTCATAATATTTCTTATTGGGCTAGTTGAGCTCACCCTTTTCTTTCATTGTTCTCTTCAGGAAATGAGAATATAGTTGGGACTAGTCGGGGAATGGATTGACGATCCAGATGGTTGTTTTAGTAGTCCTCACTATTCTGTGAAATAGTGTGATAATAATTATAATGAGATTGAATTCGAGTTTGGATTTTGTCTAGAAGACAATATTCGTGTAAAGACTCTCAGCTACGCATTTGTCGTATTGTATAAAAGAAGTTTGTATTTAAATTATGTACCATGTATTTGACGACTCGAGATGGGTGATGTATACCTATTTTGGAAGGTCATACTAGCGAAGGAATTCCCCGTCTCTCCCCTCCTAGTTCTTGTCTCACTTCTCAGCCAGGGATCATATCCCTAAGCTTTGATACCAACTGTGACTCCCCCAAAATAGGTATACATCACCCATCTTAGGTCACCAAATACATGGTACAAAATTCAAATACAACTTAATTATACAACTGTCATGTAACATACGACAAAACATAAGCTGAGAGTTTTAAAATGAATATTGTCTTCTAGACAATATCCACACTCAATCGAGTCCTCATTACAATTATTATCAGACTATTTCACAGAATAGTGAGGACTACTAATGCACCATCTCAGACCATCACTCCTTTCCCCGACTAGTCCGGTTATGTTCTCATTTCCTGAAGAGAACAATGAAAGCAAAAGGGTGAGCTCAACTAGCCCAGTAAGAAATATTATGACTAAGATAATGCAGAATAAGTTATCGTTAGCCTTCAACAATGTTAAACTGATAGAATATAATAGACAACAAGTTTAACTGCAGCGGAACAAGTAATCCATTAGAAGAGTTAAGTAGAGCATGATATCTATTATCTTCTATGATTTAAAAAGTTTATCATTAACGTTATCGCTGGGACTCAGCTTAATAAATAAATCACATCATCGAGTCATCCCTGCACTATAGGCAAAGGATATTCATTAGTATTATATCCACAAATTATTTGATTCAAAGATTGTTGATCCTAGAACAAGAATTTTACAATTGTAAATGGTATTATATCCAGAAATTGAAACTACATGTTAGTCAAATATTTGTCTAGTAATAGCGAAGTGCACAAACCTTTAGGGTTATTTTGGAAACTAATCTGTTGAGCCCCAAGTCTTTCATTTGCAAACTTGTAAGGTCAGACTAAGCTTCATTAAGTTTTGTCAAACAATAGTGGACTCAAATACAACTAATTTTCTATTTAGAAGAATTCTCACAACCAACAAGTAACTTATGCAAGAGAGAGGATCACACAAAGTTCATTCAGCAAAAACAACATACCTCTGGACTCCATACGACACAATGTTGATGAACCCATATTCCAACAATGCCAAAATGAACATTTATGGGACCTAAGAGGCGCCCTAGCCAGAAGAAAAAGATCCACAATATGCCTCATTAGTACTCCCAGCCCCATCCTGTACTAATACTTTTGGAGGTTTGCCATCAGTTCCTCCCCCACATAAGCCACATCGCCTTCCATCGGTCTTGGAATTTGGCTCTGCTACCTCTAGGTCAGTCTCACTTGGTCTAGGTTCATCCTCAACCTCAACATCCACTTGCTCTGCAACTTCATCTTTTAGGTCTTCCAGTACAACAATCTGATGTCAATCATCCCAAAAAAAAATATTTACTAATAGATAGTACAAAAGTTCTTGCTAGACCACATTACAGTAGAACAGACCCAAATTCAAAAACAAGGCCTTTAGTGGTCTTAGTACAGTACCTCATACCACATTGGTGTGTCTTAAAAGCAAAAATTAAATCAAACCATCCATTATACTACACATTTTTGGCCTGAAACAAGTTAAGAACTGTAACAATAGCAAACCATCAACTACAACAATAGCTTAACTAAATCAAATCTTTCCATCATATTTAACCAAAATTAGAAAATCAAAATCCAAATACCATCAATTATACTATAAATTAATGATTAACCAAGTCTAACATAAAGTTCAACATTAATATTCAAGATTCAAAAGTGTCCACAACAAAAGTTCAATAGTTTTGAATGTCCATAAATAGCGATCAAGAGTTGTTTCCAGCTCTTTCTGTCCCTGAGCTCTTGTTTCCTTGAATCAACTGTAGAAATTATGGATTTTCGGCTAACTTGTTAAGTATATTCTCAAGATTGTCCATCTGTTTGCCTTATGCCTAAATGGTTGCTTCAAGCTCTTCATTTTTTTTGTGAGACACTTCTAACTCTGCTGCCAATGCAACTTTTTCTTTATCGATAGACAAAGACTTCTCTGCTCGAGGTCCAAATCCAAAGCCAATCAATCTCCCTGCCTTCTTACCCAACACTTGAGACATAATCTCCCTTTTGTCATTATTGTCAAAATTTCTAGATTCTGCGTTCATCTCAGAGGTGCATTCAGACTCAAGAAATTTCATTTCATTCTGTGAAATTAACAACAAATGCAACTAATTCATTACATAATCCCAAATTAAAAAACAAGATAAGGTTTGTATAACTTACGTATGGAGCTTCATTTTCTAGTTGTATCTAGTCATTTGTTTCCTTTTTCTGATGTGTGCTCTTGTAACCTTCAATTGGATCTCCCTGAAAATCAAAACAAATAATTAATAACGAGAGCATTATTGCATAATTTGTTGTACAAGGAACATGAATTAAGGATTAAGTATCCTGGTTTTCTAGTTTCAAGCATAGCTTGTCAGTTTGTAGTAGCAGAAGTTGACACTTTAAGAGTCATAATCATATATAATTATAAATGTAAGACTTAAATTCAAAAGTAATCAAAGACCAATCATTTTTTGTTTGCTTAAATATAAATCACGATGAAGGGCTAAATACATGTGTGAAGGATATTTACAAATGAAAAATATCACATTAACTTATACTCTCTTTCTCCATTCCAAATTAAATGTTATGTTTATCTACGCTTTAAATGTTGCCATTCACTGCTCTATGCTCCAAAGAAAGGCCATGCTACACTAATAATGTCTGGCAACTTAACACCCAGTTTCAGAATTAAAATAGAAAACACATTGTGAAATTGAAAATTAGCTAAAACTCATACTCGATTCCAATTCCAAGGCTTGGAATTGAATTGCCAACATAGCTTCGGTTACAATTACACAACTAATAAAGCGCCACAATATCACCCAATGGGGAGAAAAAAAAGGAGGATTTGAATTTCCTTTAGATTTCCAATGAAACAAAGTTTCCAAGAATATGTACATACTTGAATCCAACATTGAGAGAATTACCTCCTGTGCTAGGGCAAACTGTACAATGGCTCTCTATAAGGGGATTAAAGAATAAAAGGCTAGACTGAATACAAAACCTTCGAATTGTAAAAATTAATCATGTTGTTGGAATGGACAGACAAAGATTTTGTGACAATGAGCTACCTAGAAATTTGATCATCTTCCTTCCTGAAGATCTTCAGAAAATACAGTTGTCCAAGAGATGGTGTCATTATCAAATGTAATTAGCCCAAAAAAAGGACCAGAAGAGAAAATCAAAAATGTCCCATCGACTCGATGGTGGTAGATGACCCGCTAAGGGTAGGACGATTGTTGGAGGTCAATCTGAGTCCACGATACTCCATAATCTGTTTGCACCATTTTACGTGGTGAACTACTTCAATGGGTTTTCTTATTGAATTTGCTCGAGGGTTTTCTTATAAGCTCAAAATTCATTAATGATTGCACAATCTATAGTTTAAGATCAAGTTGCAGGTTGCACCTTTTTTAAGCAATAATCTCATTTTGGCTTTTATACATAAGGTGCAACAAACACTACAGCACCAACCAACATATTTGAAAATATCTGTATAAGCTGCAACAAATAGGGACAACACTTCATAATACATAATGAATTTCTGAACCTAAACTTCAATTCCTTAATTCAGATAATGAGCAAATTAATACTCAGCTACATACACACGTTCACAATCCTCAACAAATTTAAACAATTTGAAACATATATAAATACATACCTTCTCAGAATGATGAACAACAAATGGTTTTTACCCTCCACTGTGAATGCCATTATTGCCTCGTTTTTTCTTATTTAGTTCTGAGAGATGCTGGAAAAAAAATCATTGAACAAATAATTAAAATCTAATCTTTTAAAAAAACTTAAAATAATAAGCATATAAAATAAACAATTAAAGTTAGAATAATCATATAATAAATTTTGGCGATGTCCAATAATCACACATTTCACTCCACTTGGCTATATCAATGTTGTTTGGAGGATTTTTCCTAGCATCTTCAGTTGAATGAAAAGTTTTGAATAATTTGTAAAGCTTACACCTCTACCCTCTATTCCTATCCTTCATTATTCCAAGTGCAACATGCTTCACATGAGGTTTAGAAAGGTCGATATCGAAACGAGCCTAAAGAAAAAAAATATAGCAAAATTAACCAGTTCATGAGACAAAATCAACAAAATTTGCCTAATAAACTCTAATCCATGAATTCAATTGTTACTCGCACCTTTTATCTAACAAATATTGTATCCTAATGAGTGTCATTCTCCATGGATTTATAAACAAGGCATAAAAAAAAAAACTAATTGCCAAAAAGGATAAATGCAAACTCAACTATGAATAACAATATTTAACATAATTTAATATTATGCATCTTACTTCAACCCTTGACAGTGATTCTTCAATTACTCCTTCTGTAATATCCTTGAACTTGGTATTCACTGGGAGGTGGTGGAGGACCATCAATCCTATATCTGACGACAACTTAGCAGATTCTGTAGGATCTATGGGCCTTCCTTTACTAGGTGACACATTGATAGCCAACTTCTTTCCTTTTGTCTTGGTGAGTTTCTCAAGACCAATACCGCGAGTAAATCCGCGTATTTTCTTTGCTGAAGATGAAGTTATTCAAAATATTAGATGTCAAAAAGTAAAAGGAACAACAAATTAACAAGAAAATAATAATTATGTATATCATATATACACACACACACACAAATGTCTATAACATATGTCTACTAAATAGGTTTACATAAAACTCACATTGTCCAGACCCTTGCTCATCGGACATCGGTGTCGGGCCACATTCTGGTGGTGGGGTAGAGTTTTCACCAACTATAGTGTCATTAGTACGTTGCATCGAGGTAGAAATGGGAGTACGAACTTCATTCGCATGACCATCATTGGCATTCGGTGACCGTGCAATCATTGAACGTAAATTGCTTGTTCGACCCACAGGTGATGGTTGAGCAAATTGAGTTTGTGATCTTGTGATTGGGCTTCTTGGAGGACTTGATGTCAACATATTTCGTGATCTTGTGATTGGGCTTCTTAGAGGACTTGATGTCAGCATAATTCTTCTTCTTACACGAGGATTTGAACCTTCATTTAAGTTAAGTTCAACTTCTTCATTATCCTCAAAGACCTCAACATTTTGCGAGGCTAAATATTTTCTTATTTGAGCTGCTCCTTTCCTTTTAAATCCAGGGCCAGACATTTTCAAGTACCAATTATGCAAGATGAGTAGCTTCGAGAATCTGGTATGATCACATAATTATTACTTACTGAAAATGAAAGCCGACAAGCAATTACTAAGTACCTAATAAATCCCCACGAGTCTACTCAAAAGCTTTGCCAAGCTATCAGAGCAAATGCAGATGATTATACATAGTTCAATTAATTTAACAATTAAAATTAACAGATGATGGAAATGAAAGAAGTAACTTTCAGTGGCTAACCCACACCCGTCCAATTATGGCCGACGACATTTATTACCAAAATGTCCTTCTACATGTCAAGTTAATGTAGTCAACCCAATGAAGTATAACACAATATGTGAAGGGCAATTTGGTAAGAGTGATAAAAGCTCTCACTTTATTTTCCAACCATAAAATGAGTAGATTTTATCCAAGGCCAAGGACATGTATCACTAAAACTGGATACACAGGTGAAATTTGAATGCAATAATTAATAAGTATACATAGGTTGTGCTACTCCATCGAAAAGTAAGACTTTGCTTCAAAGAGATGGTAGGAGTCTATCTATAGTTGTATATGTAAAATATATATAGTGTATTTAAAATGTTGAGAAAAGGAACAAAACCCAGAAATCAATCATAGGAACAAAACCCAGAAATCAATCAAATAAAAAAAACCCAGAAATCAAAAGAAGAAAGCTAACTAAACAAAAGATAAAAGGGGAAACAATTCAAGATCTTATACCAAACAGAAAAACCCTTTTTCAGATCTTCAAATCAATCAGCATATCTAAAAAGAAAAACCCAGAAATACTTCTTATACCAAACAGAATTACGCATGCAAGAAAAAGAAAAACCTAAAAAACTTGTACTCACCAGAGGATCTGACTTGCGAAGATAAGTATGTTAATCTTTTCTTATTTGCCAGAGGAGACCAAGAGCGAAATATAATATATCCAAGCGGTAAACAATTTTGGGAGGGAAATTTAATATATTGGAGAGAAAATTATAGCGATAGAAAGTATAATAATATTGTGTCTTAGATTAATTAATATCAGTGTCTCTTAGACTAAATATAAGTAAAAGAAATTTTAACACTTTTTTACATGTTTGTAATATTAGAGATGGAAAATAATTTTTTTTTGGACTTGTGATATACACGATATTTATTAAAAATACATAAAAATATTGTTAATTTAGTCGATGATTATTATTATTTTTAGATAATTAGTACTCTTCATCCTATATTAAACGTCTTAATTTGATTTTGCTACGTGAAATTGATCATTTTTTAAATTACATTTTAAAAAAAATAAAATATACGTCTATCGATTATGATCGTAATAAATTATGGAGAATTTACTACAACTGTCAAGTTTCGGAATTTAAAAATTATATATAAATATTTTTAATAAATAATTCTAAAAATTGACAATTTGACCATAAAAGTCAACTTATGGAGATTATTAAGAGTATTATTTAGATGTTTAGTATTAGTTATTTAGTATTGGTATGGCTCGTATGAAATTAAGAGGTGGTAACGGTGATAATGTAACTTCTACTAATTATTTATACGTCTACTAATATATAACGAATATGTTTTGCATAAACAATAAGATAGAATAGTAAAAACGTCATTTCAGATTAACATATCACAAATTGCATATATAGTTTTGTATATTTTAAATGATTATGATCACATGAAATTTTTACGGTAAAAACTTTAGGATTATGTTTATTTGAAAAAATATACTTGGGATTTGATTATTTATATTAATTTAACATTACTTAGGATGATATAAATTATAGTGAATATAAATTATATTATAATTAAATGCATAAAATTTTTAACAATAGTAAATTTAATTTTAATAACACTTTTTACAAAACTTACAATATCGACTATTTCTTATAATAATCTATAAAGTAAATATCTTTCCACTACTTTAAAATTTCATACATTGACCATAGCATAAAGAAAGAGAAAAATACAAGATGATGGTGGTGCTTGTGACGCCCCCAAAATAGATCCACACGACCCATTTTGAGTCGCCAGATATCATACTATAAAAATCAAATACAAACTTCATAAAATCAAATACAAACTTCATTTATACAACTGTTGAAGCGTAAATGCGAGAATCGAATTACAGTTAAACTGTGAGTTTTAATACAAATGTATGTAACTCTCATGGTGCCTTTACCACAACCTTACAATGGTACCTTACATAAAAGTATAGTTAATAACTATTTTAGAAATTAAAATCTTTGGGAAGTGCTCAAGGAAACCTTCGTACATGGGAGGTCATGCGTCTAGGTTATGATAAATATCATATGTCCACATAATTATCCTTGGTTGACCCAATAGTCCCCAAAGAAAAATAAGAAGATTGATATCATCTTCTTTCAAATGGTGAGTCTTCTCTTGACATATAATTATCTCTATTGTCTCCAAGTGAGAATTATATTTTAAATAAACTCCAAGATTATATAGGTAGTGCTCGTAGATATACTCAGCAAGTGGATGTGCACAACTCTGTCTTATGATAAAACGAGGTTGTATGTCATTAGACATCTTGTATGATAGTGGCAAAACACTCTTCCAAAGTTGGGTTCACCTTACCCTATTCGGTTCACCAAAATTAAATATCAAATGACGTATACAATACGACACGCTTATCTAAAGTTCTCAATAAAATTATTTCCATACTATTTAGGGAGAACCTCAACAACTATAGACCACCGTTCTCTTCTCCTGTTAACCCCGCTCGACCCAGCTACACTCTTATTATCTGAAAGGAATTGTGAAGCAAAAGGGTGAAAACAACTAGCCCAATAAAGAATATCATGACTAAAGATAATTTACATCATCAATAGCCTTCATTAGTAATAAATCAGAGATTTAGAACATATGGTAGATGATAAAACTTTTCAACCATAGTTGCAGCGGAACGAGTAATCCATTAGAAGAGTCAAATAGACCATCAGATCTATTATCTTCTCCATGTTAAAAGTCCACCAATAATGTTTTATCCCTGTAACATCAATCAACAATTCATGTCCGCAATCATATGAATAACTCATAATCATAATTGTGATTCTAACTTCCTCTTCGTACCCAGGACGAAAATAATTTTTATCACTTATCTTCACCTGAAACATCAAAAATTATTGTTATACCAAATCAAAATTCTTGCTCATAATCATACTAATAAATTCATCTTTGCACTACGACCAAATATATTCATTAACAATTCTTCTTTGTACTACGGCCAAATATATTCATTAACAATTCTTCTTTGCACTACAGGCCAAAGACATACAACTGTATTTTAGAAGAGTCAAGTAGAGCATGATATCTACTATCTTTTACGAATTAAAAGTGTATAATCAATATTTTATTGTTGAGACTCGGCTTAATAAATAATCCACATCATCGAATCATCCCTGCACTACAGCCAAGGATATTCATGTAATCATCAATGGTCATGATTATACTGAATAATCTCTTGTTATAATCATACCAATAACTATCCATCAATGCACTACGGGCCAATGAGGACTTTTACCACATCATCTATAACATTACGGGTCATGATTATACCGAATGATCCCTGGTGATAATCATACCAATAAACAGTTCATCTATGCATATAAGCCAAAGATACTCATTAATCAACAGTCCATCCTTGCAGGTAAGCCAAAGATATACAACTGTAAAACCAAAAATCAACGGTCCATCTTTGCACGTAAGCCAAAGATATACAATTGTAAAATCAATAATCAATAGTCCATCTTTGCACGTAAGCCAAATATATACAATTGTAAAATCAATAATCAACAGTCCATCTTTGCACGTAAGCCAAAGATGACTTTCATCACAATATAAGCATGAGGATGATGACAATGATATAAGCATTAATCAAACGAAAATAAGGGTAAATATTAAAGACTTTAAATTTATCCAAATATTATCAATCACTTAATAAACTCATAATCTAATATTATTAATATTATAACAATATTTTAATCACTTCTTAAACTTATAAACAATTTATTTCAATTGTTTACACTTTACCAAATATTGCATTTAATCATTCCAAAATGTCATACTCATACAATGTCATCACCAATGATCAAATCCCTCATCAAAAATCTGTATATACCCTATATAGGATTCCACAGCCATAAAATCTTATTTTCCAATTTTGTTACTTCACATAACATATTTAATTCATTTACTCGTAACTAGTTCATTTTCATGAAAAATACCAAATCAGTTCCAAAAATATTTCTTTTTTGGGATTTAGCAGAATATAGTCCCATATTGAACATATATTTTTCTCGGAATTTTTAAAATTCATTTACTATTTTTCATATTGCCAAAACTGCTGAATATTTAGACATTTATCATAAATTGTACTTTTGTCCAAAAATTTCGAAATTTACAAGGTATACTCCTGTTATATACATGTACTCCCAATAAAAATTTCACCAATTTTGGAGTTAACCACAAGGAGTTATAAGGGTTTACTTTTAAAATAGTCTTTTCCTATAAAATTCATAACTCCTAATCTATACATCCAAAAATCGCCATTTTTGGACACAATCTAGAAAACTCAACAAACTATCATTTCAAATTTTTCCAAAATTTTTGAGGGTCAGAAAAATTATTTAAAGCGCAAATGGATTTTCGCCCGCCATGCGGTAATCCACGTAGACAGATCATTTTCACAATTTAATAAGGAATGAATACAAGGGATCATTCATAATGCATGCGGTAATCCACATAGACAAGTTATTCCAACAGAATAATAAAGAATGAAATAACAGAAGAATTCACCATGCATGCGATAGGCCGCACAGACAGGTTATTCTCAGCAGAATAATAAAGAATGACACCAGGTCATGCGTAATCCGCACAGATAGGATATTCCAACATAATAATAAAGAATGGAACCAGGTCATGCGTAATCCGTACAGACAGGATATTCCAACAGAATAATCAAGAATGGAACCAGGTCATGCGTAATCCGCATAGACAGGATATTCCAACATAATAATAAAGAATGGAATAACAACAGAATTCACTAGGCATGCGATAGGCCAGCATGCATAACGTTATTCCAGCAGAATAATAAAGAATGGAGCGAGGGTCATGCGTAATCCGCATGACATGGATATTCCAATGAATAGTAAAGAATGGAACCCGGTCATGCGTAATCAAGATGCATAAGATATTCCAACAGAATAATAAAGAATGGAATAACAACAGAATTCATCAGGCATGCAATAGACTGCACAGACAGGTTATTCCAACAGAATAATAAAGAATGGAATAACAGAAGAATTTCACCATGTATGCGGTACTTGCAAAGGCGGAGTTATTCAACATAATAATAAAGAATGGAATAACAATCCTTACGAGTATTGAAAGAAAATAACTCTCTCCATAAATACGAAAGAATAATACCCCTTACCTTAGAAAAAAACTGGATACTAGAATAGTGAGGTAGCAGACTTCTCTTTTTCTTTATCTCTATAATTTCTCTTTTTCTTTATCTCTATAATTTCTCTCTATAATAATTGCTCTATAGCTTTAATGAATTGGTGAGAAATGAAGGAAGAATGAACTTCTATTTATAGGAAAATATAGTTTCGATAATTGCACGTTTTGGGGCTCGAAATATTACAGTATAATACCTTCAACTTTTCTTTCATTTTTAATTTAGTCCTGCAAGTATTATCAAACTCGCACCACCTCCCCTAATAGTAAATAATGTGAATTAATAGTACAATCATGTGACTCAATAGTTATAATCATGTGAAAATACGAATTACAGTATAGTACCTCCATCTATACCTCTATTTTTAACTTAGTCATGCAAGTATTATCAATCTTGTACCACCTCCCGTAATAGTACATGAATATGAATTAATAGTACACACATGTGAATAAATAGTTATAATCATGTGAATTAATAGCAATTAATTGCTCATTTATTTGATTAATTACCCGATCGGTCAATATAACCTCCAGACATCAATTATTATCGAAATAAATGTCGATTTCCACTAACACTAACAATCCCAACACAATGGAAATATTTTTCTCAAAAATTTCATTTTTGAAATTTTAAAGTTTGACTTTTTATGAAAAAGTCAACTATTGACTTTTTTGACCAAAAAGTTAACCCCGACAAATTTTGTGTTTATAGTCTATTTCTACTAATTTCATCGTTCCGGACTCAAATATCACCTCCGCATCTCCAAATTCAACTACGAACTCGAATTCGATTTTTTATAACATTCATCATTAATATTATAACTCACAATATTTAATAACCAGGTCGTTCCTAGGAAAGAGGGGGCTTTCCGATAAGGATTTCTCCTTATTGGAGCGCAATTAGGTGACCAAACCTCTCCTTGACAGAACTTCTAGACATTGTCAATATTTCAATTAATAATATGAATAACTTTGTCATCTCAATTATTGATTCAATAATATATAAAATATTATGCAGATGATACTGTGACAATAACTGAATCAATAATATAAGAGATATGATGTAGCAATTACTGTAACAATAATTGAGTATAACCGAGTGACTTCTCACGTAAGCATCAATAATCAATACTGGCGTCTTCTTATGCAACCACACGTACATCGCATTACTTTTACTACTGAGAGTAGTTCAACGGTTTTAACGTTAACATTTTCATTTGTTATTTTTATAAAAGATAATTACATCGTTTCTTTACTACGATAATACTTAGTTGCTAGGGTCCACCAATGATTGTGCCATCCTACGGATATTCCCCGACAAAAAGAATATTCCCCGACCAAACGAATATTTTATAACAACTTGCATACTTTAAAAAATTTTCACATATCACCCTTAACTTTAACCTTTTATCAATTTAGCCATTTACTAAATAGAATAATTATAAGAAAATTGAATACTTTCATTTCATAAAATTCGGGGTCTCACAGTGCTCTTTTGTGGAATAGAGTATGGGTGTTCAAAAATTCAATTTTTACGATTTTTTTACCGAACCAATTGATACCAAAACCGGCGGTACTGATTTTTTTTGGTACCGGTTTTTCTGTTTTTTTACATTTTTAGTACCGGTATCGGTAAGGAACTTTTTAAATTCGATAAAAATCAATTTTTTTTAAAAATAATTTAATAATTAATGTTTTTTAGTTTTATATATTAAATAATTTCATTTATATATTAATAATTTATATATAATAGTAGTTTTATTATATATATATATATATTAATAATGTTTTGTAGTTTTATTTTATATATTAATTATTATTAATATTTAATAATTTATTATTATTATTATTAATAATTATATATATTAACATCTTGATATAATAGAAAAACCTAATGAGAAAAAAACTGTACCAATTTTTTATTGAGCAGCATCAAAGCGATAATTCGCATCTGCAGTTTTGATTCTTACTTTTTCAGTAATTTCGGATCGGTATTTTCGGTACCGATTCAGGTTTTTACCGATGAACACCCCTAGAATTGAGCACAAAAGAAAAAAAATATATGTTTTACAGAAAGAGTGAAGTTTGAGTTTATTCTTTAATTTATAATATAGTACAATTCAAATTGTATTGTAATTAATATTTTAATACAAATTTTATTCTTAAAAATATTTTTTAAGTAATTTAAATTATTAATTGAATTAAATAGAATATTAACTTATAATAATTTAAATCTTAAAATATTATTAATTGACAATAACAAAATTATAATAATTATTACTTTTTTGTGAAACAGACTATAAATGTTAGAATATTAATTTTTATTCTACAAAAAGAATTATATTTGAGTTTGTTATAATTAATTTATAATATCCTAAAATTTAAAATTATCTTTTAATTTTTAAAATAATAATAATTTACATATAATATTCCTTCTGTTTTTTTTTAAAATGTTTTCAAACTCTGTTTTTGGAACAAAGTCCCTAACTTACCGTGTAGTTGTTTAAAGTTATACGGAAAAAGAGAGGGGTTTCTCCTTTCTTACTTGGCCAAAACTCACATATAGCAATTTGGGTTTCTCTTTTTTAACTTGGCCAAAACTCACATATAGGTCGATCCCAGAGCTTCGCTTACTCCATCACAGGCACATGTCCTACTTCTCTCCTCCGCTTGCACTCATGTCGATCCCATCCGCATTCTAGGGTTATTTTTCTTCTTCTATTCTTTCAATTCGGTAAGAAATTAAATCTCAACTCTTAGTTATTATTTGCAGTTTATATTTTGCCAAATTATTTGTGGAGTTTTAATTGGGTATCGGGTAGGACTGCGTTTGAGTTTATAGTTCCTGTATCTATTATTATTTTGAGTTTTTTTTGGGTGAATTATTGGAAACTTGCTAGATTGTGGATGAATTCCAGTTTTCCAGTTTGAGTGTTTATAAGAGATTCAGGTTCCCGGACAGGGGTATAATAATGTTCACTAATTCATAATTTTCACTTTTCACTCTTCAATGAATGGATTCCCCTATGGTAGGTAGAGCATAGTTGTATATATTTTGACCGGATTGTAGTATATATTTTTATGTTAATTAATTATAATTAATTTATTGCAACTTGTAATAGGCCTCTGAAGTAGAAGAATCCATACCCCTCTTGTGTTTATTACCAAATTTGAACTTCTCATTCTCCATAAAGTGGAGTGCTTCTGAGTGAACCCTAGGTCACTCAATTTAGGACTAAAAATTGAGTTTTAAATGATCTTATTAATGTTTTATAACATCAGTCAAGCTTATGTAAGTGTGCCTCTTGTCGTGCATGATTGAGTTCATCGGCAGCCAGAAAGGAAAAAGAGTGCCTCCATGTGAAGCAAAATAGTATTTCTTTTTTTGGGCATGAGATGTAGTTTTTGCAGTCAGTGGCTCTTTGTATAATTTCTTGTTTACACCTTAAAACCCTGATTTGTTAATGTGTATGCTCTAGGATGTGGTTAGTATGTGCAGAATAATTCCTAAGTAGCAGAAAATTAATAGGCCTTCAATCTACATATTGTGCTAGTCCTAAATTATACTTGGTACTTTTTCTTTATTTCTTTTTGCACTTGTTTTATAGTGCCCAAATTAGGGGGTATCTTTCTATAACTTAGAGTTTACCATTCTCATTTAAATTAGTTATGACATGCGGATTTGCTGGTTGTGTGTCTCAACTCTTAAGCATGTCACAAACACATAATGATATCTTATTAAGTTACCTCACTTGCAAATTTGAAAGACACATGAGTGATAAATCAAGATTTTATGACCTTATCTTTGACAATTGTTATTTAAACTTTAAGAGTGGCCCAAATGTTTCCCTTTAAACTGTAAGAGTGAACCAAATGTATGACAATGTACTCGTTTAACTAAAAGTTTAATTCGATCTCTCAAAATATAAATGATTTAAATATGACCACTGGTTATTGTTTTATTTGATTTTTGTGTCTTGTGTTATTGTTTAAATCACTGATTGAGTTGATGAATAAATTTCAGGTTGAACTTAATTTCATGGATAAGAGCTGGATGCATGGGGTCAAAAGCTGCATTGAGCATGTACATGCAACATTTGGCCCAACAGTTGACATTAGATGTCCTTGTATCAAGTGTATGAACCTATACACTAAAACCCAAGAACAGGTGTCTTCACATTTGTGCATAAATGGGATAATGCCTTCTTATGATAAGTGGATTTACCACAGTAAACCCATTCCACGTATACCCAATGAACATGGTCAGAATATTTTCTCTCAAAATGAGGAGTTTATGGACTATGATTTAGATGGTGATGAGGACGAAATTGAGACACTAATGGAAGATATTAATCGAGGAACTTTTGTTATTGGTGGGAATGAAGATACCTTCCAAAATTGAAATCATACCAGATTTGAACAAATGCGTAATATGTTAGACAAAGAGTTATATCAGGGATGCCAAAAGTACTCCATTTTATCATTTGTTATAAAATTGTTGCATTTGAAGGTTTTCAACCATTGGACAAATAAGTCCTTAGACATGCTACTTGAGTTGATTAAAGATGTTCTTTCTGATGGTGCAAATTCTCTAAAATCATATTACGAGGCAAAGACAATGCTACGTGAAATTGGCCTTGGATACCTTCCAATACATGCATGCAAGTAAGTAAAATAACATATCAAAAAGTCCTTAATTATAACACTTATTCATATATAGTTAAATTGTCTCATTTTTGTTGAAGGTATGATTGTGCCCTTTTTTGGCAAGAAAATAAGGATTTAGAAGAGTGTCTAGTATGCTGGGAATCAAGATGGCAAGTTAATGATGGGAAGGGTAAAAAAATCCCACACAAGATTTTGAGATACTTTCCTATAAAACCGCGGTTGCAAAGACTTTTTATGTCAAAAAAATTGCAAAAGACATGCGGTGGCACAAGGAAAAACTTATTTCAGTAGAAGGTGAACTGAGGCATCCAGCAGATTTTGTATCGTGGAAGGAGTTTGATAGAAAGTATGAATAGTTTTCCAATGATCCAAGAAACATTCATCTTGGCCTAGCCACAGATGGACCAAAAGCACCAAGTAATGATTTTTCATAATGTCACTTTTGATTCCTGGACCAAAAGCACCAAGTAATGAAATCTATGTTTATTTACATCCTTTAATAGATGATCTTGTTGATTTATGGGAACAAGAAATTCAAACATATGACTCTTATACTGGGTGCAATTTCAACATGCATGCTTCTGTTTTATAGACAATTAACGATTTTCTGCCTTTGGAAAATCTTTTCAGATGGAGTACCAAAGGGTATAAAGCATCAACTTGCTTGATGTAGATACACGCTCGACTAGGTTGAGGAGTAAAATCTATTACGGGGGGCATCGTGCATTTCTCAGTCCTAATCATAGGTATTTTTAATACGTAAATTATTTTAATTTCATCTTCACATTTTTCACATAATTTACTTCCTATGGTTTATCTTTCCCTTGTAGGTGGATAAAGAGTTTAGACTATGATGGAAAGGAGGAACTCCGTAGACCACCTAAGATCCTAGGTGGATCAAAAATTTTACATCATGTAGAATCAATCAATTTCAGGGATTTTGGCAAGCATCCGAAAAATGTAAGTATGAATAGAGAAAGAAAGCGAAAGAGGATAGCAACTCCATCCAACTCTAATTGGATGAAGAAAAGTATTTTTTTTTAAGCTACCATATTGGAAAGATTTGAAGGTCAGACATAAGCTCGATGTAATGCATATCGAGAAGAATATTTGTGATAACATACTTGGGACATTACTAGAGATTGAAGGTAAAAATAAGGACACTTACAAGGCTCAACAAGATTTAGAGGATATGAATATACGTAAAGAGTTGCACTTAAGACCACGGGGAGATAAGTTTGACAAGCCACAACCAGCCTTTTCTTTTTCCAAAAAAGAGAGAGACAAATTCTTGTCCTTTATACGGTCTGTCAAATTCGTAGACGAATATGCATCAAATGTTGCTAGATATGTTAATACAAGTGATAATAGTATGTCGGGATACAAGACGCATGACTGCCATGTTCTTTTATAACGATTAATCCCTGCTGGAGTGCGAGGGAATCTTAATGACAATGTGGCAACAACATTAACTGAGTTGGGTGCATTCTTTAAAAATCTATGTAGTAGGACACTAAAAGTGATGACTTAAGAAAAATGGAGAAGGATATTATAATTATCTTATGCAAGATTAAGAGGATTATCCACCGGCCTTCATTGATATTTGTGTTCACTTGGTTGTTCATCTACCACAATAAGCAATGTTTACAGGCCCTGTATGCTATTCATGGATGTATCCAATTGAAAGGTATGTAACTATATATTTCTGGTTATCTATGAACTTTATAGTTGTTTCATACTTAATCTTATAATTTTTTTTAAAGGTATCTATGCACGCTGAAAAAGTACGTAAGGAACAAAGCACATCCAGAAGGATCAATTGCTTAAGGGTATGTCGCAGATGAATGTTTGACATTTTGTTTCTTATACTTGTCACGAAGTGAGAGAAAGTTCAATAAAAATGACCGTAATCCTGATGGAAAAGTTAGAAAAGATGCTCTTTCTTTCTTTTCTTAAAATGTTAAACCATTAGGTGGTTTTCATTTTGACTATGCTGATTCCAATGAGATTCAAATGGCTCATTGGTATGTCTTGAATAATTGTGAAGACGTGCAACCTTATATTTAGTAAGTTATACATTTAATCATTAAATTATTCAAATAATTATTGTTTCATACTAGTTTTTTGTACTAATATTATTCTTATAGGGAATGTGAGGAGGAATTGAAACTAGCTTACCAAAACAACATCGAATTGGAAAAAATATTTCCTCAATGGTTTAAAAAGAAGGTAAAATATGTTTTCTTCCCCTTTTAAAGTTGTTTGTTGCTATTTGAAAATCAATGATTAATTTAAATTTTTCCTCTAATAGATTCATCATCTTTGGAATCCCACATCAAATGTCATTAGTGATCAACTATTTGCATTAGCATGTGGTCCAAATTTACGAGTATGGAAATATAAATGATGCATTGTAAATGGAGTAAGGTTTCTTGTCAAAGATCGTGACAATCGTAGGCAAAGCCAAAATAGTGGAATAACATGTGAAGGAGAATGCGATGGGAAAAGTATCGACTTTTTTGGCTTATTAAATGATATTATCAAAATAAAGTATGGAAAAGGGTATAATGTGTTTATATTTTCATGTGAGTGGTTTGATTTATCTAATTGGCGTATGGGTATTAGGAAGGATACACACTTTACAAGTGTAAATGTAAGTAGCACATGGCATAGAAACGACCCATACATATTAGCTTCTCAAGCAAAATAAGCTTTTTTTGTTGATGATTCGAAATTAGGTGGCAACTGGAAAATTGTTCAAAGGTTTAACCACCGAGACGTATTTAATGTTTCGGAGGATGAAATGGACGAGATTGACGAATATACCACTGACAATGTTGTTAACCTTGATGATGACTCACCCGATATTAACATTATTGTTCAAGATCGGGATATAAGGCCAATGAATAGAGATGCTGTTGATCTAGAAACAATAAATAACAGTGTCGTAAGACAAAGAACTCAAAAAATTAACATTGAACACAATATCTTATTGGATGGAGATATAGATGATGATGTCGATGTCGATGTCGATGTCGATGAGGATGATTTTGAGGAGGATGAATTCGACGAAGGGTGTAGTGAGGATGATACACCTGTAGATTATCTTAGCAAAGAAGAACAAACTATGGACGAGGAAGAGAAAGATGATCAGAACTAGCATCAAATAAGGTATGCCTTTCATCTTATCAAAGTTGAAACATTTGAATGATGCTTAATTATTTAGTTTAGTCAAATTGAACAACTCTCTTATTGGTTTTATCCTATTCACATGGATACATAAACAGGTTTTTGTACATTTCACATGGATACATACACGTTACTAGCTCACCTTTCATTTTTTCTTTCTTAATTGCTTTGGTCAAAGCTTTGGTTCAATATACCTCTCATGGGAAGCCTTATGCAAGTTTGAAAAGTCTTGTTAGAACTGGTCCTTCTTAATTAAATACAGTTTATATCAACTCTTGTATCAATTGGAGTGGTAGTTTATATTTTACTATCCACTTTTGTTGTACGACTTATGTTATCAATTGAAAAAACTCGTTTGACGTTGGTGTGGTAGTGATAGGTGAAAGAAATCAATATTCTACACTTATATATATTCATTGGAAGAAAGGACTATATATATATATAGAACAGGGATCAATTTAGGATCCTCAATTAAAACCTATACACTGTCATTGCCTAATTTACGTTCCTACATAAAGGAAAATCAAACAATAAAAATTGATTGGGCATGAATCAAGGTTGAGCATAAATCAAGGAGATCACATATTTTATAACGTATTCACATTCCTTAACACTCCCCCTCAAGTTTGGAATGTATGTTGATAATTCCTAACTTGCCAAGTAAGATCGAGAATTGTGAAGAACTCAGTGGCTTTGTGAAAATGTTGATTGGCTGATGCGATGTGGGTATGTGAGCTGTTTTGATCACTCCTTCTTGAATCTTTTCTCGTATAAGATCATAATCAATTTCTATGTGTTTTGTTCTTTCATGGAAGAATGGATTTGAGGCAATATGGAGTGTTGCTTGATTGTCACAAAATAGATTGGCAGGGTGTGAATGCTTAATGCCCAAATCTTGTAGAATGTAGTTCAACCAAGTAATCTCACATGAAGTTACAGCCATAGATCGATATTTAGCTTCTGCACTGGATCGTGACACCGTAGTTTGCTTTTTGGTTTTCTAGGAAATTAATGATTTGCCAAGAAATATGCAGTATCCAGTAACAGATCGTCGAGTATCACGACATCTCACCCAATCTGCGTCACAAAAGGCATTTAATTGGATTAAGCTAGTTGTATGAAGGAAAATTAATTGGTCTGACGTGTGTTTGACATAGCGTAAGACACGATAAGCTGCTTCTAAATGTGGAACCCGTGGCTTGTCCATAAATTGTCTTAGAATGTGAACTGCATACACTAAGCCAGGCCGTGTGATGGTCAAATAAATTAGCCGCCCAACAAGTCTTCGATATGAAGAAGGATCACTAATATAGTCACCATCAAACTTACTGAGCGACAAGTTATGTTCCATGGGAAAGGAGGCTGGGTTTACTGAAGGTATCCGACATCTCAAGAATTTCAAGAGCATACTTACATTTGAAAAAGCGATGCCCTTGTTGGATCGAGCAACCTCTATGCCTAGGAAGTATTTCAATTGTCCAAGATCCTTCAATTTAAATTGATCCTTTAGAAATTACTTGGTGTCTTCAATATCTTGTAGATCATTTCCTGCCAAGATGACATCATCTACATAAACAAGAAGAGCAATGAATTTTCCACCTTGGGATCAGAAAAATAATGAATAGTCAGCTTTGGATTGTTGATAGCCGGCTTGTTTGAGAGATGTTAAAAGTTTGATAAACCATTGACGGGAAGCTTATTTAAGACCTTATAATGATTTGTGAAGTTTGCAAACTCATGTCTCCCCCTTTTGTCTGAAACCAGAAGGTAAAGACATGTAGACATCTTCATCAAGATCTCCATGTAAGAATGCATTATTGACATCGAGTTGGTGAAGATGCCAATGTTGAGTTGATGCCACATCAAGGAGGAGATGAACAGTTACAAGTTTGGCAACTGGAGCAAAAGTCTCACGATAATCTAATCCTTCTATTTGACTGTATCCTTTGGCTACTAATCGAGCTTTATAACGTTCAACAGTACCATCGGGTTTGAATTTGATCTTGTATACCCATTTGCATCCAATCGGTTTCTTCCCAGGAGGTAATGGTTGAAGAGACCATGTTCTATTAGCCTTGAGAGCAGCGAGCTCTTGTTACATGGCAAGGCACCATTTAGGTTCACAAATTGCCTGTGCAAAAGATCGTTGCTCCATTTTAATTGAAATAGAAATGGTGAAGGCATGGTGTTTGGGAGATAGCCAAGTTAGATGATGAAACATTCCTTGAAGGAAGAGAAATACCAACATGATACTCACAAAGATATCCAGGTGCTTGTGTAGCACGTGTCATCCATGAATGAGGAATGTGTGTGGCAGGAGATGACATTGGAGAATTTGGGGCAGCGGAGGGAGTTGGAGAAGAAGGAATTTTTGGAGCAATAGATTCCACTAAAAAGGTTCCATATTAGAGGTGGGAGAGGGAGGTAAATTTGAGATGTCATCATCATAGGTTGGTGATTGAGTATGGGGAAGCACCAGAGGAGAACTTGCAGCGGAATAGGGAAAAGGAAAAATGGTCTCATGAAAGGAAATATCTCGTGAGACAAATATTTTACCGGTTGAGAGATCATAAACCCGATATCCTTTTTGACCATACGGATACCCAAGGAATAGACAGCGTGTGGCTCTAGCATCAAATTTTGTGGGGTGATGATGGTGTGTGGATGCGAAACACAAACACCCAAAGACTCGTATGATCATAGGTGGGTTGTTTATGGAAAAACATCTCAAAAGGGGTTTTTCCTTTAAGTACTGATGTGGAAGTTCGGTTGATGAGATAGGTGGAAACTAATATGGCATCTCCCCAAAATTGTTTAGGAATATTAGCTTTAAATAATAAGGATCGTGCCACATTAAAAAGGTGGCGGTGTTTTCTTTTGGCAATTCCATTTTGTTGTGGGGTGGAGACACAACTAGTTTGATGAATGATTCCTTTATCTGAATAAAATTTTGTTATTCTGAATTTGGAACCATTAGCACTACGAATAATTTTAACTTTCAAGGAAAATTGTGTCTCAATCAAATTGATGAATGTGGTGATGTATTTAGGAGTGTCGGATTTATGATGCATCAATAAACCCATGTACACCGAGTATGATCATCGACAATAGTGAGAAAGTATCGTGCACCAGTGATTGTAGGAACATGGTACCCTCCCCAGATATCAACATGAATTAATTCAAATGGTGCATGAGTAGTATTAGAACTTAATGGAAATTGAACACATGTTTGTTTAGCTAATGGGCAAATTAAATAATTATCAATATCACAAAAAAACATGTCTTTAACAGATTTATAAATCAAACGAAGACTCTTATTTGAAAGATGACCAAGGCGTTGATGCCAAAGTCTCGGGGAATGAGAGGCTGTTGCGGTGACTGAGCTGCATCTGGGTTTCTTCGAAGTATCAAGGTAGTAAAGTCTACCTCGTTCAGTTCCCGTCCCAATCATCTTCCCCGATCGTTGGTCCTGAAACATACAAACATCATTAGTAAATATAGCAAGGCAGTGGGAACTTCGAACAAGCTTGCTAATAGAAATCAGGTTTAATTTAAAAGATGGAACATAGAGGACATCATGTAACGCCAAAATCGTCAAAATGAATGCTAACTGTGTATGTGACGGCAGCCACTACTCCATTGGGAAGGTGCACAGCTCGGTTGGTAACTTATGAAGTTGTAGTCAACAAGTCTGGAGAGCAAATCATGTGATCTGTGGCTCCTGTGTCAAGTATCCAACACATTACTTTACCAAAAACAGAAGCACAAAAGGTTGTACCTGAGAGATCACCTATAGAGGATGCACCACCAACATGAGTAGCCATGGAATTGGGCTTATTATTGTTAAGAAGCGTCATTAAATTATGGTACTGTTCTGCTGTGAGGTTGAAGGAGGTGGGGGGTGTTACTGTATTGGCATTGGCATGATAGACCTTAGAGGTAAAATTCTTACGCTCTTGTTGATCAAGTTTACCACCAGCGGAATTCCTTTTGTGTAACTTACGACATACGTTAATGGTGTGACCGTTCCAGCCACAATAATCACATTTAAGATGTGCTCGGCAAGTCTCTGAGGTGTGCCCAAGTTTGCCACAAATTTCACATTTCAAATGAGGATTTTTTGGTGTGAATTTTTTTTCAGAATTTCGTGAGTTTTTTCTTACGGCAAAGGCCGCAATGTCAGACATGGGTGCATTTCCCTTTGATATTGCTCGTTGTCTTTCATCCTGGAGAATGAGAGAATGAGCTTTGTTAACAGTAGGAAGTGGATCCATGAGTAGAATCTGTCCCCGAATAGCAGCGTAAGTTTTATTGAGGCTCATGAGAAACTTCATAGTTTTTTGACTTTGTTGAAACTGAATAACCTCTTTTACAGTGCCACAAGTGCAGGATGGAATAGAACATAGTGCATCTCGTTCATCCCAAAGGCCCTTTAGTTTGGTGTAATAAGCGCCAATGGTCATGTTGTCCTATTTACAATCATGGATTCCTTCTTTAACATGAAAGAGATGGACACTATTGATGCGTGAAAAACGCTCCTCCAGGTCAGCCCAAATTTCATGAGCAGCCTCATTGTATACTACACTTGCTCCGATTTCGTGTAAGATTGAATTAAGAAGCCATGATTTCATGAGATTGTTGCAACGCGTCCATTGTTGGAGTTCTGCGATGGATGTAATTGGTGGTTTTTGAATGGTGCCATTGATAAAGCCTTCTTTATTTTGATGCTGAGGGCCATGAGCATGGCACGACTCCAAGTGCCATAATTTTCTTCATTCAATAGTTGAGTGACAAGCACAACTCCAGGTTGATCGGAGTGGTGAAGATAAAAAGGATCATTTGGATTGCCGTAGTTATCGGCCTCAGGCTTGGTTTGGTTTCCTGCCATAAATGACGGCTAAAAGAAAAAGAGAGAAAAACTATAGTTTTTTTTTTGCTGTCAAGAGCGTTCCTGCTCTGATACCATGAAAGAAATCAATATTCTACACTTGTATATATTCATTGGAAGAAAGGACTATATATATATAAAGAACAGGGATCAATTTAGGATCCTCAATTAAAACCTATACACTGTCATTGCCTAATTTACGTTCCTACATAAAGGAAAATCAAACAATAAAAATTGATTGGGCATGAATCAAGGTTGGGTATAAATCAAGGAGATCACAGATTTTATAACGTATTCATATTCCTTAACAAAAAGTTCATTATTTTCTTCATCAGAAGAGGATTTACATTCATGTTCTGAAAATTTCTTTTGGAGATCGTTTATAATGACAGTTAATGCTTTAACTTCAGATTTTATGTTTTTAACTTCGCGTTGGAGGTCTTGAATACTTTCCTAAGTTGGTTCAACGGTTTTTTTTCAAAAATTAAATAAAAAATTCTGCTTTTATGTCATTTAATTCTTGATGGAAGTCTTTAACAGTCATTTGTTATAATTGAGCAAGTTTATTGAATCTATGTAATATATCTGTAAGATTGTAAGATTGTAAGTTTTGTAAACTTTGGGAATAATATTTGAGGTCGTTACTTTATTGTGATCTTTTACTAATGATTCTTTGACTTTGAGAAGATATTTGCATTTAAGAACTGGATCATCTATTCATTCAAATAAGATATTTTCCTTTTGGATAGTTGCTTGAATTCTTTCAAAAAATAGAGGCAAAAGTCTTGTTAGAAATTTTTCTTTCTTAATTTTGGGATGCTAGTCTATTAAAGGTTGAAAAGTCCAATCTCTTTTAGTTTAGTTGTTCTCTTCTCATGTGAAGCTGATATATTCACTTGAATGACATCATTCTGCTTTCCCAGTGCAAAGTCGTCTATTATACATTTTTAAGCTGGCTTTATGGGACTGTAGGCTGGAAGGAAGTCTCATAACACATAGAGAAAATCTAACTGGCTATTGTTGTCAGAGCAAGAGGATGGTTATCGCTACATCCCTCAGCTAGGTGATGAAGTTATGTACTTAAGACAGGTATCTAGTGTCATTTTTTTAATAATACAATTATTTTTAATTCATAAATGTTGAACCTTCTAATTTACTGGGCTTCCCGGGATTTTCATCAATCTGACAAAGTCAGGGTGCGACTCAAGCATCGAAGACTACTGCAAGAGTACTTGGAATTGCAAAAGGTTCAATCTTTAATATATATCCTTCCTCTCATCCAATTTCTGTTTTTCTTTTTTCTTTTATCTTTTTTTTTAAATTTCAATTAATGGCAGGGCTTGAAATCATGTGCTTTATTTTTTTATTTTTGATAAGCTAAGAAATTTAAATCATGTGTTTATAATCCTTTATTCTAGTAGTGAATGATTTGGTGGTTGTATATGCTTGTTGATCGGGGCTTTCATAAGTTTAAAAATTTTATTGGTCTTGATTTTATTCTGATTATCTTTCATCTTTTATCTTGATCATATATAGGAATTTGTTTCAAAGAAGAAGAAACTGCAAAGTACAAAGCAGAAGAGGGATATCCTTTTGGCCGAAATCCTGTATGCATTCTGTTTCCAAAAATATAGATGCATTCTTCTTTTCATTAAAGATAAAATTTGCTTTTTAGTTCGTTTCAAAATTAGAGATAGATTGCTAATTTTACACTATAAAAATAACACGAAGCTCGTTCATTACTTATACTATACTTGGATTGAATACTATCATGTCACCACTACTATAATTTTAGTACACTGTTAGAAATATGTTTGGTAAAATAATTTTTTCTTAAAAGTAGTTTTTTTTAAAATGTGGCTCTAATTTGGGAATGTGGGAGTATTTAATATCTTGCGTATTGAATAAGGAAGACATACTAGCAACTGGGGTTTTCACTATTTTCTTTGATGAATTTCAGATTCTTGAGGCGAAGGCGTAAATATTTATTAAAAACTCAGTCTTCCAAACTAGGATTGGATAGAGATGTTGTTCATCCAACGAATTCAGATTTAGAGAGAAAAATGCTGAAGAACGAAAGGAGCCAAAGTCCCTATGGATCTGAATTGAGAAATCTGTATCCAATTTTGGTGTCTACATCTTACATTGAAAAGAGAGCCATGTCAATCGGTACGAAGTTTGATTGTAAAGATGATGAATAATCATGTATCGTATGATTTTATTTAATTAATAATATTTTAGTTTTTTGGAATTTCTATCATAATTTGTTATGGGGTTATTGAGACAATTTTTTTTGTTTATAAAATAATTTTGACATTCGTTGCATAACAAAAGAAAAGCAATATTTATTTCGTTATAAATTAATATATAACTGGCTTTATTGTACATTTAACAACAAACATCGTTACCAAAATTTTCACAATTAGCAACGAAAACCAATTAAGGCAACAATTTCTATATTGTTCAGTAACGGCAAACTTCGTTGGCAAATGTGTATCAAATGCAACCAATTTTATCTTCGTTAAAAAATAAAAAGATTCTTTTCGTTCCCAATTAGGCGTATTTTACAACGAAAATTGTTTTTTAGTAACAATTTCTTAATAAATTTGCTATAAAATATTTTGTTGCTAAATGATTTATGATTTTACATGAAAATAAAATTTCGTTGCGAAATATATTACGTTTTGCAACAGGAAAAAATTTTGTTGCTAGACAATTAGCAACACTCATTGCGCAACGAAATGTCCAACGAACGAAAAATCGTTGCAAATGACGGGAACGTAAAATTTCATTGCAAATTAAATTATAACTGGCTTATTTTGTCCATTTAGCAACAAATATCGTTACCAAAACGTACACAATTAGTAACAAAAACCAATTAAGGCAACAATTTCTATATTGATTAGTAATGGCAAACTTCGTTGGCAAATGTGTATCAAATGCAACGAATTTTATCTTCTTTGAAAAATAAAAAGATTCTTTTCGTTGCCAATTAAGCGTATTTTGCAACGAAAATTATTTTTTAGTAACAATTTCTTAATAAATTTGCTACAAAATATTTTGTTGCTAAATGATCTATGCTTTTACATGAAAACAAAATTTCATTGCGAAATATATTACTTTCTGCAATGGGAAAAACACATTCGTTGCTAGACAATTAGCAACGCTCATTGCGCAACGAAATGTCCAACGAACGAAAAATTGTTGCAAATGACATTTGGCAACAAAATTTCGCACATTTATCAATGAAAATTGTTTGTTGCAAAATCACCATTTTTTTGTAGTGGTTCTTATGCCGCCATTGCTCTCTCTTCTTCGTCTTTTCTTTTATCAAACGAATGAATAGATTACATGTTCATGTTTTATTTATTTATTTATTAATTAATACATATTATTAATTCTTTTAGTTTTAATAGGATTTATTACCCACATATAAATTAAACTCAATTAGTTTTAAGACCCAATTATACCAAATTAATTTATCCATCATTATTAATACTTCTTAGCCCAAATAAACTTAATGACTATTTTAACTTAGAATAAATGACAAATTCAATTAATATATATATATATATATATATATATATATATATATATATATATATATATATATATATATATATATATATATATGGGAATGATCCATAGCATCTATTTGCTATGGATCAAAAATCAACATATAACATCTTAACCATACATTTGTTAAATGAATGATTGAGATTTAATTTAAAAATACGTTATCCGCTAGACTTACTAGCGGACGTAGTATGTGAAAAGTTTAGTCCATTTTGCCAATTAAAAAGCAATCCGCTAGACATATTAGCGGACGGTTATAACCGCACGCCCAACATCAATTTTACGATCAAAGTTTGGAAATAGTATCAAAGTTTGGAAACAAAGAGAGGGCCTAGCATCAATTTTACGATAAAAGTTTGGACCTCGAGAGGGCCTAGGGACCGTCGTGTTCGGCTCTCTGTCAAGACAGCGATACAGTTTACGATCTTCAAGATCAGTTCGGATATGATCAGCCCAGTAAGGTCGTGGAGTGGTTACTAACAGCTGCGGCTAGTTCCATTGCAGAGCTCCCTTCCCTCAATACCTCATTTTCGGACACCCCTAAGCAACTCAGTGACTAAAAGAGGTCAAGTGGAGGTACTACTGAAATTGGGTTTAATTCTACTGATCATTTGGAATTAGATATTGATCCGAATTTCTGTCCGCAGCAGCAGAATGTTTCTTTGTCAAATACTAATATATAATACGCTACGGTCTGCGAATTGGGTAAATTGGCTAGAACCCTAGAAGCGAAAAACAGTAAATCGACTATTTGGGTAATTGGCTAGAACCCTAGAAGCAAAATACAATAAATCGACAACAAGTTTGGCATATTTAATCGGTAAGTTTGTTTCCTTCAGAGGTATGTTAATGAAATTTATGTAAACCCATATGATTACTGTGTTGCTGGGTTCCAGAACTTAATTAATTTTGTGTTTATTTGAGTTGTTTACCAACCCTGTCTAATTTGAGCTTCATTAGAGAATTTCCCATTTTTGGGGCGATAATTTGCTAGAATCCTTCTTTATCTTTCTGTCTCTACTATCTGAGGAGTAAATCCTCCCTCTCATTACTAATCAAATATAATTAGTTGGGGGTTCAAATAGTGGAAATTCTAGAGCTTATTTCTTAAAGCCCTTTTAGCTCCTGCATGAATTTTTATTTCTTACAATCATTACCAAGATGTTAAGTATCCTAATCCTAACAACCTTGATTTTCACCATACATCTATGAATTTGACTGTTGTATCCCCCTACAATTTTCTTCACATAAAAGCCAGAATCTGATTGATCGTTGTATCCACTTTGACAATTAATTCAAAATTTCAATTACAGATTTTTTTTAATCCACTTTGACTGTTTTATTAGCTAGATGGGTTTGTTCTTGCGTTGGAAATTGTTTTTGTACTTTTACTATTATATACTAGTAATTGGGGATTGAATAGAGAGCTTTGAAGCTCTGGACTTAATATATAATGAGGAATCCAATTCGTTTGTTTGTAGAAGTGATTATTCTTTTGTTTAATGGTACAGTAAGTTTGCATTAACATTTGATGGTTTAAATTTTTCTTAGTTTGGCTTGTTTGATTTGATTTTCTGTTTGGTTGAACATTATATTGTTGTGATTTTATTTTGTTGTGTTTGTGATGTTGCAGGAGGTTTATGTTGTTGTGATGTCGTTAGGAGGTATTGTTGTGATGTTGCAGGAGATCTTTCTTTTATTTGTTAAAGGCAATGTTGTAAACAGGGGTGGTTTAATATGTACAAAGAGGATCTCATTTTATTTGTTAAAGGCAGGTTGTAAACAGCTGGTTTAATATGTAAAGGCAGGTTGAGGTTAATATATAAAGGCAGGTTGAGGTTATAAACAGTTGGTTGTACACGTCCGCTAGTAAGACTAGCGGATAGACTATTTCCATATTTCAAATAGAATTAAGTATAATCATGTCCGCTAGTAATACTAGCGGATACTTGGTTGTACACTTGACGCTTTAGTAATGCTTCGTCTTTTTAAAGACATGACGACGTAAAAAAATACTACACAGATACCTAAAGATTTTTTGCAACCTAAAATAACATACAATCAGATATAACAATTATCATAATTCACCAAACCTCTACAATAATTAATTTTTCTTTAAAATAGATATCCAAAAAATCTAAACCATTTACAAAACTTAAAAATCATCAATAACAATTTTCATAATTCACCATACCACCATAATAACAATTATAATTACATAATAACAATTATATTATTATTACTATTATAGTTATAATAATAATAATTACTATTATAATTATTATTACTATTATAATAATAATTATTATAATTATTATTGTTATTATTTTTGTTATTAATATTAATATTATTATTATTATTAAAATTATTACGATTATTATTATTATAATAATTATAATTATTGTAATAAATTATTATTATTAAAATTATTACTATTACTATTATTATCATTATTATTATTATTACTATTATTATTATTATTATTATTATTATTATTATTATTATTATTATCATTACTATTATAATTATAATTATTATTAGTGTTATTATTATTTTTATTTTTATTACTGCTACTACTATTATTATTATTTTTATTATTATTATTATTATAATTATTATTGTTATTTGATTTGGACGAGAATTTTTAGGGGTGAATTTGATTTGGGTGGAAATTTTTAGTGTGAGATGAAATGTGAGCATTAGATTAAGTTGGAAGAATTGAGATGAAACCTGGAATCGTTCTTGTGGTTTGTCAAATAAAAGATTCAAAATGTGTTCTCTTTTATTATATAGATAATATAATTAATTTTATTAAATTAATAATAATAATAATAATAATAATAATAATAATAATAATAATAATAATAATAATTTTTATTATTAGTACTAGTATAATAATATTTATTATTATTAGTACTATTATAATAATATTTATTATTATTAGTACTATTATAATTATAATTATTATTATTATTAGTAGTAATATTATAATATAATTATTATTTGTATTATTATTATTATTATTATTATTATTATTATTATTATTATTATTTGTTTGTGTGTGTGAAGAAGAGAGGAGGGAGAAAGATTTTGTGTGTGAACATGAGAGAGAGTAGGGTGTAGGAGTGAATTTGATTTGGGCGGGAAGAAATATGAGCCTTTAGATTAAGTTGGAAGAATTAAGTTAGAATGAATCTGAACCGTCCTTGTGGTTTATCAAATGAAAGATTCAAAATGGGTTCTATTTTATTATATAGATTTATTATATAGATTATAATAATTATAATTATTACTATTATTAGTATTAGTACTATTATATTATTATTATTATTATTATTATTATTATTATTATTATTATTATTATTTGTTTGTGTATGAAGAAGAGAGGAGAGAGAAAGATTTTGTGTGAATATGAGAGAAAAGTGTGTAGGGGTGAATTTGATTTGGGCGAGAAGAAATATGAGCCTTTAGATTAAGTTGGAAGGATTAAGTTAGAATGAATCTGAACAGTCCTTGTGCTTTGTCAAATAAAATATTCAAAATAGGTTCTGTTTTATTATATATATAATAATAATAATAATATATATAATATAATATAATAATAATAATAATAATAATAATAATAATAATAATAATAATAATAATAATAATAATAATAATTATTATTATTATTATTATTATTATTATTATTATTATTATTATTACTAGGTATTACATTACCTCCCCCTTAAAAATGATTATGTCCCCAGAATCAAAAGAATAGACTCCTCCATTTCCCATGTAGCCTCCTGCTCCGAATGGTTCCTCCACAAATTCTTAACAAACGAAATTGTCTTCCTTCTCATAATCTGCTTTTGACGATCTAAAATCGTCTCGGCTTGCTATTTACAAGTAAGATCCTCCCAAATTTTATCAAACATATATTGCACCACATGAAATGAATGATAATGATAACTTTTCAACACCGATACATGAAACACATTATGCACATGAGTTAGTTGTGGAGGCAAAACTAACCGATAGACAAGTTCACCTATTCTTCCAAAAATCGCCTATAATACCCTGCTAAACCCAAGAAATTCTTAAGCTCCAGCACTTTAGTTTGTCTTGGTCATTTAGTGATAGCCTCAACCTTCGCTGGATCTACCTTAATGCCTTCAACAAACACCACGTGTCCCAAAAATGCAAACGGATCCAACAAAAACTCGCATTTAGAAAATTTAGCATACAACTTCTATTTTTGCAAAATCCCCAAAAATGTGCGAAGATGCTCCTCATGCTCTTCCATAGACTTGGAGTAAACCAAAATGTCATCAATAAAGATAATGATATATTGGTCCAAATACTCCTTGAACACTCGATTAATCAAATTCATAAACACTGTCGGAGTGTTAGTCAACCTGAATGGTATCACCAGAAACTCGTAATGCCTATAGCGAGTGCGAAAAGCTGTCTTAGAGATATCCCCATCTTTCACCCTCAACAAATGATAACTTGACCACAAGTCTATATTTGAAAAATACTTCTCTGCCTAAAGTTGGTCAAACAAGTCATGAATCCTCGGTAATGGATACCGATTCTTGATGGTAATCTTGTTCAAATCCTTGTAGTATATGCATAGCCTCATAAACCCATCTTTCTTCTTCACAAACAAAATCGGAGCACCCCACGACGATACACTAGGTCGAATCACACCACGATCTAGCAGCTCCTGCAATTGTTCCTTCAATTCCTGTAACTCCAACGGTGCCATCCTATATGACACCTTAGAGATAGGCCCCGCACCAGGAATAAGCTCTATAGTAAACTCAACATTTCGCTATAGTGAAAATCTTAACAATTCCTCAGGAAACACATCGGGAAAATTGCAAACCACTATAACATCTTCAATAGTAGACTCACCTATAGAAGTGTCCTTCACAAATGCCAAATATACTTCACAACCCTTTGCCACTAACTTCACAGCCTTCAAAGATGAAATTAATTTCACCACCTTACTCGATCGTAAACCTTGAAACACAAACTCCGGAGAATTCACATCTCCAAATATTACTTTCTTCGCCTGACAATCAATTGTGACCTGGTTCTTATCTAACCAATTTATCATAAGAATAAAATTAAAATTATGCATACATATGCGAAGAAGATTAGCCCCACGAACCTTATCTCCAAAACTGATCAGACACTTTCGATACAAATCAGAAATAACAACAAAATTCCACATCGGGGTAGCACTAAACATAATAGAATCTAAGGACTGAGATGGAATACCAAGGTGTCAAACAAAAGAATTTGCAACAACTAAATGAGTAAAGCCATTATCGAATAAAATAGAAGCCTCATGACTGCCAACTAAAAGAGTGCCATAAATAGTATTTGCCTTTTGTCACACACACATGCCTTTGGTTATTATTATTATTATTATTATTATTATTATTATTATTATTATCATTACTATTATAATTATAATTATTATTAGTGTTATTATTATTTTTATTTTTATTACTGCTACTACTATTATTATTTTTATTTATTATTATTATTATTATTATTATTATAATTATTATTGTTATTTGATTTGGACGAGGATTTTTAGGGGTGAATTTGATTTGGGCGAAATTTTTTAGTGTGAGATGAAATGGGAGCATTAGATTAAGTTGGAAGAATTGAGATGAAATCTGAACCGTTCTTGTGGTTTGTCAAATAAAAGATTCAAAATGTGTTCTCTTTTATTATATAGATAATATAATTAATTTTATTATATTAATAATAATAATAATAATAATAATTATTATTAGTACTAGTATAATAATATTTATTATTATTAGTACTATTATAATTATTATTATTATTAGTAGTAGTAGTACTATTATAATTATTATTTGTACTATTATTATTATTATTATTATTATTATTATTATTATTATTTGTTTGTGTGTGTGAAGAAGAGAGGAGGGAGAAAGATTTTGTGTGTGAACATGAGAGAGAGTGGGGTGTAGGAGTGAATTTGATTTGGGCGGGAAGAAATATGAGCCTTTAGATTAAGTTGAAAGAATTAAGTTAGAATGAATCTGAACCGTCCTTGTGGTTTATCAAATGAAAGATTCAAAATGGGTTCTATTTTATTATATAGATTTATTATATAGATTATAATAATTATAATTATTACTATTATTAGTATTAGTACTATTATAATTATTATTATTATTATTATTATTATTATTATTTGTTTGTGTATGAAGAAGAGAGGAGAGAGAGATTTTGTGTGAATATGAGAGAAAAGTGTGTAGGGGTGAATTTGATTTGGGCGAGAAGAAATATGAGCCTTTAGATTAAGTTGGAAGGATTAAGTTAGAATGAATCTGAACCGTCCTTATGCTTTGTCAAATAAAATATTCAAAATAGGTTCTGTTTTAATATATATATATATATATATATATATAATATACATAATAATAATAATAATTATTATTATTAGTATTATTACTAGGTATTACATTACCTCCCCCCTTAAAAATGATTATGTCCCCAGAATCAAAAGAATAGACTCCTCCATTTCCCATGTAGCCTCCTGCTCCGAATGGTTCCTCCACAAATTCTTAACAAACGAAATTGTCTTCCTCCTCATAATCTGCTTTTGACGATCTAAAATGCGTCTAAACCATATTTACAAGTAAGATCCTCCCAAATTTTATCAAACATATATTGCACCACATGAAATGGGTGATAATGATAACTTTTCAACACCGATACATGAAACACATTATGCACATGAGTTAGTTGTGGAGGCAAAACTAACCGATAGACAACTTCACCTACTCTTCCAAAAATCGCCTATAATACCCTGCTAAACCTAAGAAATTCTTAAGCTCCAGCACTTTAGTTTGTCTTGGTCATTTAGTGATAGCCTCAACCTTCGCAGGATCTACCTTAATGCCTTCAACAAACACCACGTGGCCCAAAAATGCAAACGGATCCAACAAAAACTCGCATTTAGAAAATTTAGCATACAACTTCTATTTTTGCAAAATCCCCAAAAATGTGCGAAGATGCTCCTCATGCTCTTCCATAGACTTGGAGTAAACCAAAATGTCATCAATAAAGATAATGATATATTGGTCCAAATACTCCTTGAACACTCGATTAATCAAATTCATAAACACTGTCGGAGTGTTAGTCAACCTGAATGGTATCACCAGAAACTCGTAATGCCTATAGCGAGTGCGAAAAGCTGTCTTAGAGATATCCCCATCTTTCACCCTCAACAAATGATAACTTGACCACAAGTCTATATTTGAAAAATACTTCGCTCCCTAAAGTTGGTCAAACAAGTCATGAATCCTCGGTAATGGATACCGATTCTTGATGGTAATCTTGTTCAAATCCTTGTAGTATATGCATAGCCTCATAAACCCATCTTTCTTCTTCACAAACAAAATCAGAGCACCCCACGACGATACACTAGGTCGAATCACACCACGATCTAGCAGCTCCTGCAATTGTTCCTTCAATTCCTGTAACTCCAATGGTGCCATCCTATATGACACCTTAGAGATAGGCCCCGCACCAGGAATAAGCTCTATAGTAAACTCAACTTTTCGCTATAGTGAAAATCTTAACAATTCCTCAGGAAACACATCGGGAAAATTACGAACCACTATAACATCTTCAATAGTAGACTCACCTATAGAAGTGTCCTTCACAAATGCCAAATATACTTCACAACCCTTTGCCACTAACTTCACAGCCTTCAAAGATGAAATTAATTTCACCACCTTACTCGATCGTAAACCTTGAAACACAAACTCCGAAGAATTCACATCTCCAAATATTACTTTCTTCGCCTGACAATCAATTGTGATCTGGTTCTTATCTAACCAATCTATCATAAGAATAAAATTAAAATTATGCATACATATGCGAAGAAGATTAGCCCCACGAACCTTATCTCCAAAACTGATCAGACACTCTCGATACAAATCAGAAATAACAACAAAAGTCCACATCGGGGTAGCACTAAACATAATAGAATCTAAGGACTGAGATGGAATACCAAGGTGTCAAACAAAAGAATTTGCAACAACTAAATGAGTAAAGCCATTATCGAATAAAATAGAAGCCTCATGACTGCCAACTAAAAGAGTGCCATAAATAGTATTTGCCACACCTGCCACACATGCCGCCTGGTTATATGTTCAGGCAAACACCCGATCACGTTAACGCTAACTTCCATTTGCACCATTATCATCGCCTCCACCATTACCACATGGCCCAATATAATCTCTAGTAATATGACTCATCTGTCCATATAAGAAGCATGCACCAGTAACTCTATGACACTGCTTCCCCAATTGATTAGCCTTGTTAGTAGCACAAAGAGCTACCAGAATAAGATTTGGGTTACCCCTACCAGCTAGTCCTAGATAACGACCCGAATTATGCCCCTGCTGATGATTTTGCCACTGCCAACGATTCTGACCTTGCCAAAGTAGTTAAAGTTGAATATTCTTCCCCTGTTGAGGCAATTACTGATAACCATTATTCTAATTCTGACCATGCTATTGCCCCTGCTAACCACAAAGATTCCTATTCCACTGACCACCATGAATCCTCCCATGCTAACCCAAAGCTTAAACTTGCTGGTCATCTCTGTCCCTCTTTCGACTCCCTTCTAGTTTAGAAGAATGAAAGTCATGCCATTTCATCTTAATGTCCTTGGCCGCATTAGCCACTGCTGACACATTTAAAAATTATTTATTAATGAGATGTTGGCGATACTTATAATGAATTCTCCACTTGAACTTTTCTACTTATTCCGTTGCGGTCCCTATAGAGGTTCCCGCAAAGCCTGCCAACTTGGTGAACCTCATCATAAAATCAGTGATGGACTCATCATCTTTCTGCTGAATAGACAGATACTTTCTAGCATAGACCTCTTTATCAACAGCTGGGAGGTAATTCTGATAAAAGTCCTCACAAATCTCCACCTAACTAAGTGTCTAAACATATTCATCACCTTTTGTTATTTTAATCATCTTCCACTACCTCTGTGTATTCCCCTCTAGCTTATAATATGCACGTAACACTCTGATTATCCGAGCACCCCCCCAAAAAATCAAAGATCTTCTCTAAATGAGCAATCCAATTCATTACATCAATTGGAGTCGAAGCTAAACTAAATGACTATGGTTTTTATTCCGAAACCTCTCTAACCGTACAAACATTAGAACCTCCGGTTGATTAAGACCATCTTGTTATTTCCCAAAGGCACAATATAGATCTATAAGGGGGGGGGGGGGGTTAAATAGATCCTTTAAAATCCTTTAAGAATTATTTTTTTGAATTACCAAATAATTAATTAATCAAGATTATCTATATGCAGCGGAATATTAGTTTGAAAACTCCCCTTACAGATTTCACTTAAAAATCTTAGTTCTTAAACAAGCTCAATGAATAATCAAACACATGGCGGATATAGCACGTATATAATGTAGAAGGTAAATTTCAGAATGTAAAGGACACAAGAGATTTTAAGTGGTTCAGAGACTAAACAACTCTTATTCCACTCTTCTGATCAATACGCATGGAATCCACTAAATGATTTGGTCACCAAGACCAGGACACATTGCCGCCGTCAAGCCTAGCAGACTTTGTTATTTTAGTCTCAACAGACAAGGACACAAAGACCTCTTCATACCCAGCAGACTTGGATATTTTAGTCTCATCAGATAAGGACACTCAGACTTCTTCAAACCCAGCAGACTTGGATATTTTAGCCCTCAATAGATAATTGAACTCAGACCTCTTCAAGCCCAACAAACTTGGATAATTTAGTTCCTAGGATAAGGATCCTCTGATCTTGCTTCAGTTATAAGGACCTAGATCTTCTGACCCCAATTCGGCCACATATACTAGGATCCTTTGACCCTTCTTCTGGTTGGAAAAGTGTTGTAGAGGTGTTGTTAAATGGCTTGAACGCTTTTCATCTTATTGAAGTTAACACCTTTGTTGATCATCCTCTTGATGCATGGTGAACTCTGTTGTTGAAGCTTGATCTCTTCTGATTGTCTGCAGATACTCATGATCAAAATTAATGTGTTGCTAAGTTATTCACTTATTCCCTTCTCAACTTTTGTGTTTAACAGCTTTTAAACAATCTCAGAATGCAGACTTGTGTTCATCTACTTTGACTAGTTGATTATGAGTGTTCATGATGAAGTGTGTGGTATAAATCTAAGGTTTTCTTTATGTTCTACTACATTAACTTTTTCAATATCAACTGAATGGCTTCTTCAGATTTGGATCTTTAGTTCTGCCATGTCCTCCACTCTCTTGGCTCTACGGCTCTGGTTCTGGCTCATTTTCTCCTGAGCTTCTCAAGCTCTTCTGGTCTCTAGCACTGCAACTCTGACCTTGATATATTCCCATCAGTTTCTTCTGATCTGATGAGGTGCTACCAAGATTATCTCTTTAATCGTCCTTTCTCTTTGGACTTGGCAGCAATGAACATTTCTCTGTTCGTAGAGTTTTCCTTACTCTACATTCTCTTGTTTAGCTTTATGTTCATCTTAGATGATGATTCTTCATATATGGATGTTTAGTGCTCATCATCATTCTTTGTTTGAATGAATCTGTCTTTTATACTTCTCTGAATTCTTCCCATTGAGAAATATCCATTAAAGCATTTAATGAATAAATACTTTGCTATCTCTAATGTAGACTTTCTAAGGCTCTGCGTTGGTGTACTTTCTAACTTAAAACTTAGCACATCAGTCAGTATCTTTTTTTACTTTTCAGATAACTTACTTTTGGCTAACTAGCCGTTGGTTATCTCTTTGTTTTCTCCCTATAATATCTTCTAATGCCTTGAGATCATCATCTTACAATGTTCCATTTTTTAGTCTCATTGTCAGACCTTACATGAGCTTTACGATCCGTTGTTGCTGCAAGAGTTATAGAATTGAGATTTACGATTGATTCGACCTCTTCTGTTCCTTTATTCTTTTAGTTGAGTGATTGATATTGCCAAATGATGTTTAAGAACTTTTTTAACTCCTTGTGCATCTCTGTGTTTGCCTTATAGTTTTGAGATCATTTACTTTCTTCACAAATTAATTTTTTGTCTGCAAGATGGAGTGAATTCTACGATCGTCTTATAATGTGCAGACATAATTTTCTTTCTGGGGATGAGCCTTGCGTCTTTCAGATTAAGTAATCACTTCATGAACTAAGTTTTTGTTTGTGATCTGAAGTGAACTTTTTCATCTTCTGATGTTGTACGAATAATATGGACTCTACGAAATATCTTCATATTGTGAACTGGCAGAGTAACCTTTTGATCGAAATATTATGTCATCTATACATCAGATTAATTCCCATAAGATCAACCTAACTTTATTTGATCTTTCTAATGTAATGTACATCAATTCTTTTGAAGAACTTTACACAACCTACTTGTTTAGATATACATTAAGCACATGTAAAATTACTCTATGATCAATTCTTCTTTTATGCAGAGCAGTCTATTTACAATGATCCTATCAATAACATATACATTTAGGATAAGGATCAACCTAACAAGTTTGATCATACTATTCTAAGTCCTTGTACATAGATATCTCAGTCAAGGACTGTACAAAACTTATTCATACAAATATATTTTATAAACTTCAATATTAAGTCACATATATGCTTCATCATCAAATCATATATATTTTGGAATCTAATCAGGGATCTAATTAAACTCCCCCTTAATTAAACAATCTACTATTCTATTATTAGATTCCCAACAATGTCCCCATATTTGATGATGACAAAAATATTATAGCAATCCATTTAAGTAATTTCATTTAATATATATGCATTATTATAAATGACTTAATATATAGTAAGTCACTGTATTACTAGACCAACAGATATGAGTAAAATGATGTGCATATAGCATGGCATTCACGATGGAAGTTAAGCATTCATGCATAATTAAATCATCCACATAAAAGATAACCACATGGTCTTGACAAAATATTACAGGCCCAAAAATAATTACTTCAAGTCTTTATGAATCAATTATATGCACTAGCTTCATCTAGGTTGAGCTTGCGTACTTTACCTTTGTTGACTCATTGTCTGCATTTTTAGATATTCTCCCCCTATGAACTAACTTCTCTTCAACTAGCTTCTCTATCATACCTTTTTCTCCCCCTTTTGTTGTCATCATTTTAGAAGAGGCATGGTTGGATAGAATGATCAACCCCTTTAATCATCGCTGAGTGTAACACTTAGTTCAAGAATTTTATCATTTAAAATGTCAATAAAGGTTTTGTTTTCATCAGAGATTTTTTTTTTTTGCAATGGTTTGCTGAACTTCTAAGAAGTAATGCCCGACTGATATATCAATGAATAAGGAGATTAATGTGGCATATTCAGAGGGATGATCTATAGCCACTGACACATGGAGTTGAGGGTGTGGAGCGACGATATGAGATGAGGACAAGGAATTAGACACACAATTTTGCTGATAAGGTGAGGATGAAGTGGTCAAGCAAGGAGATAAAATATTTATTGAATATGAGACTGATGTATGAACACCATTTTTAGAATCATTAGGAGATCCTAAGGCAGAAGATTTAAGTGATATATCTAAGTAGACATGAATTTCTTCATCAAAAGCAATAAGAATTTGATGGATATGGGGTAACGGTTGAGGAAAGTTTTCAAGGTTGAGTTGAGCAAATTCTTTTAAGAGGTTAGGAAGATAATGATTAAAGATTATATTTGGAGAATTTGAGATTTCAACGAATTGAGTTGTATTGAATGAATCAGTTGAGTGAAAACTCCAGAGATTAGAAACATACATTATACGATAATGACAATATCTTTCATACCAAGGCTTATTAAAGATCAGAAGAGTTTCAAGAGTGAATTCTTGTGGAAAAACTTCAGACACTAAGCGAATGTTTGGAAAACAGGAGAACCACTAACGGATGTAGCCTTTATTAAGAGATGTTAGAATTTCTTGCAAGATTACCGTTAGAATGAATTTGATGAAGACTTTTTATTATTCTTAGAGGATCCCCATTTCTTTCTTCTTCATTTTCCTTTCAATTTTGTTGTCAGATCTTTTCTTCTTTCTTGACTGCAGTATCAGCGTTGTCTATTTAATGATTTCCTGAATTTTTGATAGATAAATGTTATCCAGGTCATCATCTTCTCATGTTATGATAAATAGGTTTTATACCTACTTATTGACTATCTACTTGCTAGAACTATAGCTTAACTTTAAGTGTTTTAGTTACTTTTTTTGCGTTTTATCTTCATTTTGTAGATTGCAAGGAGGAATCTCTTTTCTTAACATCATGGATGGAAATGGCATGGAAATGGTGTGTTAGCAAGCATTGTGTTGAAGCAAAGATGGAACTGGCATATAACATTGAGCAGGGCAAGTAGAAGTGGCATGGAAGTGAAAAGAAGAAGGAGATTGAAGCCAGCAGCAGCAACTTAACCAACCAATAGAGCATCAAAAGAGAACCAGAGAACCAGCAAGCATCCTGCAAGAAATCACAACAGCGCGACCGCGCCCCTATGAAGCTTTGACACGACGCATACCACGCGGAGAGAGAAGTTCGGTTAAATGCCGGCCGTGCGTCCCCATTGCGTCATGGGATGGATTGCGACCCGCGCCAGAGGAATTCTGACCAGCATTGACTTTTCTTTAAAAATTCTATTTGCATGTTTTTCCTTTAAAAGGGTGTATTGGGAGGTTATAGACTTACACTTTAATCATTTTTTTTTTACTATTTTAGGGTTTTAAAGAGATACAGAGAGTTCATAGCTCTTACTTCTACTTTTTGGCTTCTCTCTTGCCTTTTGGTTAGATTTTCTTAATTAGGGTTTTAATTTGGTTGATATGGGATTATTGATTCAGTTTTGAAGATTTGGATTGAACAAAGAAATATCAGATTTGTATTTCTTCATATCTTGGATCCTTTGTTTTCATTTCATAATCTCATGCTTGAACAAACTCCCATAATGGTGATTGCTTCAGTGATGAACTAATCTCCGTTATGGGATTCTAATGGACCTTTTTGCTTAGTTCAGATTTCTATGCCTCTTTGTTGGTTGTGATTGATTATGCTTGGATTGCCTAATATGGGTGATTTAATTATTTAGATGCTTGATCACCATCTACTGTAGTAATTTATATAAACTTGGAAAATGAAGTACAAATTCAGATCTACCCATATTAACACGTGTTCATGATTTTTACATGTGATAGATTTCATGATTCGTAATCCGGATAGACATATAATGTATTACCGCGTGTAGTCATTTGAGAGGACTTGTGCTTAAATCCATTTTACTCTTAAGTCACATAGAAATATAGTGGTTTTGGTAATTTTGGATGTTCATATATATTTTATCTTTTGTGGATTATATGTGATATGAGCATGGTATATCGAGAGATAGCCATGTTTTACCTTTGTGTTCTTGACTAGCAATCCGTAGTAATCATTTAGACTTAACAAGAGGTATATAATTTGAATAAGGCACTAAGTGAAGTTAGAATCCCATATCATCTTAATTTGACTCATTTACTTGTTAGTTAGTCTATTAATTGATAATCAGCTTAGATATTTTATTCACAACTTAATCATTCGTTTAAGCAGGCTAAGGTAATTACAAAGTTGTTGCATGTTAGACTAAAAATACTCATTTTTCTCCTTGGGATCGATACTTTTCTTACCTTATATTACTTGTGGACCGCGTGCACTTGCATGTGAATGATTATTTTGTTAACACCAAAACAAGCCAACAAGTTTTTGGCGTCGTTGCTGGGGAGAAGTGTTTATTTTTATTACTTTCAACAATAACTTAAGTTAAATTTGTCTGACTTAAACAATTCACATCTTATCTCATTTTTATTTTATTTTTCTTTTGGTTTCAGGTACTCTTGGTTAGTTTATGCAAACTCGATCTCAGAATTCTGCTTTAGTTCCTAGACAGGACAACATCAATGGGAGAGCTTGTAGATTGAATACCATTGCTGCTAATACACAAGAGGGATTTGAAACACCGGTACTTATGGCGACCGATGAACATTATGCATTGAGAGACTATTCTATGCCAAAAATCAATGAGCTACAATCGCGTATAGTTAGGCCATTAATAGCTGTGAACACCTTTGAAATCAAACTAGGGACAATCTAGATGGTATAGAACACAGTCTAGTGTGGGGGTTCAGTTAATGACGACCCGAATGAACATCTTCTGAGTTTTATTGAGATCTGTAACACATTCAATTATAACAATGTGTTGGATGATGCGACGAGGCTTCATCTCTTTCCATTCACTTTGAAGGACAAAGCTAGGAGTTGGCTTCACTCGCTACCAATGGGGTCAGTGACTACTTAGGAGGACTTAGCACAAAAATTTCTAGTCAAATTCTTTCCTATGGCTAAAACTGCAAAGATGAGGTGTGCTCGTTCTCAATTTGAGCAACAACATGGAGAATCTTTATATGAGGCCTGGGAAAGATATAAGGAGATGCTAAGGAAATGTCCTCGTCATGGGATGCCAGATTGGATGGTGATCAATACATTTTACAATGATTTAGGGTGGCAATCTAGGCCAAGCATTGATGCCGCCGCAGGAGGAGCTTTATAGGAAAAAATATATGATGAAGCTTATGATTTGATAGAAACTATGGCAGCAAATGACTTTCAAAATCCGTTATCTAGACTACCTCAACCAAAAGTTGTCGGGGTATTGAAAGTAGATGCCATCACGATATTGTCAGCTCAATTGGTGATATCAAAGAAGATTGATTCTATGGCCGAGATTAAAGTACAACAAGTTGCCTTCGTCTATGAGTTGTGTGCGGGATCACACCCGACGGATCAATATGTTATCACTGTAGAGTCGGTTCAGTTTGTGAGCAACTACCAAAGGCCACCTAATCGATTTCAGAATTCATACCATCCGAACAACAAAAATAATCCCAATTTCAGTTGGAGTAACAATCAAGGTACTCAACAACAACACCAACCTCAACAACAACATCAACCACAACAGTATGCTCCTAGAACATCTCACCCTCCTCGATTTCAACAACATCAACATCCTCCAGCTCCAGCTCCTTAGCCAGAAAAGAAATCTGAAATGGAGGAGATGATGTTGATGTATATGGAAAACACTGAAGTGTTAATCAAGAGCCAAGTTGTGACAATTAAGAATCTGGAAAACCAAATGGGTCAAATGGACAACATGTTGAATAATGAGACCACATGGAGCACTTCCTAATACAGAGCAAGGGAAGGAAAGGAAAGAATGTGTGCTATCACATCACTCTAAGGAGTGAAAAAGACTGTTGAGCCAGGGCTTGGCGCGGTCGTGCCCCAAGAAGAAGGGAACATGGCGCGCCTGCGCCACTGTGTAGAGAATTCTGAGCAAAGTTTATCTGAGGAAGGTAATGAGAAGCATATAGTTGAGATAGAAAAGAAGGAATCAGCTGAGAAATCCAATTCTATTCCACCAGTTGTGTACCCTTCTATAGTATACCCTTAGAGACTTTAGAAGAAAAAATTAGATAAATAGTTTACGAAATTCTTGGAGGTTTTTAAGAAGCTGCAAATCAATATACCTTTCGCAGAGGCGTTGGAACAAATGTTGAGCTTTGCTAAGTTCATGAAAGGCATATTGTCGAGAAAGAAGAAACTGGAAGACTATGAGACAGTTTCTTTAACTGAAGAGTGCAGTGCAGTTTTGCAACGTAAGCTACATCCTAAGCTCAAGGACCCCAAAAGTTTCACGATACCTTGCTCCATTGGGAAGCTGTCCTTCAACAAGTGTTTATGTGACTTAGGGGCTAGCATTAATCTTATGCCTCTATCAATGTTTACACAGTTAGGATTATCGGCTCCTAAGCCAACAAACATATCATTACAACTTGTTGATAGATCCATCACATATCTTAGGGGTATTGTAGAAGATGTCCTGGTGAAAGTGGTCAAGTTTATTTTCCCTGCCGACTTCATTATTCTTGACTATGAAGAAGATAAGAACATACCGATCATTCTGGGGAGACCTTTCCTAGCTACTGGACGAACTCTCATCGATGTACAAAAGGGAGAGTTTACAATGAGAGTTCAGGACCAAGAGGTTACATTTAATGTCTTCAAAGCTATGAAGTTCCATACTAATGAAGAGGAATACTTCTGAGTTGATTCAGTCGATAGGGTATTGAACAAAGAGGCAATGTAAGCGATGAGCAATGATCCTTTAGTGAGTGCCTTATTGGGGGATTTTGATATGGAGGATACAGATGTGGTTAAGTATGTGCAAATTCTGAACACATTGCCACAAATGAGAAAATTCAAGAGTCCGGTTGAATCACTCGGCCACACAGAGGAGACATCAGAGCGTCTTAGACCTTCTCTTGAGATGCCCCCTATTCTTGATCTTAAACCTCTTCTGAACCATCTAAAGTGTGCATTTTTGGGTGAAGCTTCCACGTTGCCGGTTATAATTGCCTCAGCACTATCATCTTGTCAGGAAAGTAAAATGTTGAGAGTTTTAAGGGAATTCAAGTTTGTTATTGGGTGGACCATAGCGGATGTGAAGGGGATAAGCCCCTCATTTTGCATGCATAAGATACTTCTTGAGGATGATAGTAAGCCGATAGTGGAGCAACAGAGGAGACTAAATCCTATAATGAAAGAGGTCGTTAAGAAAGAAATCCTTAAGTGGTTAAATGTTGGCATCATATACCCAATATCAGATAGCTCATGTTTGAGCCCGGTGTAGTGTGTACCGAAGAAGGGAGGCATGACTATAGTAGCCAATGAAAATAATGAATTGATTCTTACCAGAACAATCACAGGATGGAGAGTCTGTATGGATTATCTCAAACTGAATAAGGCGACCAAAAAGGACCATTTCCCTCTCCCATTCATTGACCAGATGTTGGATAGGTTGGCAGGACATGAATATTACTGCCTCCTAGATGGATATTTAGGGTATAATATGATAGTTATAGCCCAAAAGATCAGGAAAAGAATACCTTCACATGCCCCTATGGAACTTTTGCGTTCAGGAGGATGTTTTTTGGCTTATGCAACGCTCCAACCACATTTCAGAGATGTATGATGGCAATATTCATGACATGGTTGAGCAGAATATGGAAGTCTTTATGGATGACTTTTCAGTCTTTGGGGACTTATTTGACATATGCTTGGAGAATTTGGTATTGGTGTTGAAGAGATGTGTTAAGACCAATTTAGTGCTGAATTGGGAAAAGTGCATTTCATGGTACAAGAGTGAATTATCCTTGGGCACCAGGTTTTAGGAAAAGGATTGGAGGTTGATAAAGCCAAATTGGAGACTATTGAGTGCCTACCACCACCAACTTTAGTTAAGGGGTTCCGCAGTTTCCTTGGTCATACGGGGTTCTATAGTCGATTCATAAAGGACTTCTCGAATATCATAAAGTTATTATGCAGTTTGCTTAAGAAGGATGTCCCGTTTAAGTTTGATGAGGAGTGTCTGATAGCTTTTGAGCACTTAAAGAAAAAATTGACTACAACACCAATCATCACAGCGCCCGACTGGTTTATACCTTTTGAACTGATGTGTTATGCGAGTGACTTCGTTATGGGAGTTGGTTTGGGGAAACTTAGGGAAAAGATTTTACACGTCATCTAATATGCCAGTAAGACCCTAACGGATGCTCAACTCAATTACACTACCACAGAGAAGGAGTTATTAGTAGTGGTGTATGCATTCGACAAATTTCATTCATACCTGATTGGCATGAGAGTAGTAGTGTATACAGATCATTCGGCCATCCAGTATTTGATGGCTAAGAAAGATGCCAAGCCTCGTCTCATTCTATGGATTCTTCTGTTGCAGGAATTTGATTTGGAAATCAAAGACAGAAAGGGTACTAAAAACTAAGTGGCAGACCACTTGTCTCGACTAGAGAACCAAGGGAAAGATAAGGATGATGAAGTTCTGATCAATGAGTCTTTCCCTGACGAACAACTGTTTGTGGTGCAAGGAGAAATCCCATGGTTTGCTAATTTTGCGAACTTCTTAGTGAGCAACATTCTCCCTCCAGATTTGACACGACCCCAAAAGAAAATGTTTTTATATGATGTTAAATGGTACATGTGGGATGAGCCATATCTATTTAAGTAGTGTGCCGACAGAATGATCAGAAGGTGTATTCCACACAGTGAGATGGAGAGAATACTCCAGGGTTTCCATGCATCAGTCTACGAGGGACATTATGGGGGAGAGAGGATAGTAGCCAAGGTGCTTCAAGCAAGATTTTATTTGTCGACGCTCTTTAAAGATGCCTATACTTTTGTGCAGAACTATGATAGATGCCAACGAATAGGCAACATCTCCAAAAGGAATGAGATGCCCTTGAACATGATCTTAGAGGTTGAGATATTTGATTTTTGCGGTATAGATTTCATGGGGCCTTTTGTTTCATTGTGCGGAAATCTATACATTCTATTGGCAGTAGATTATGTTTCCAAGTGGGTTGAAGTGGCGTCTTTGCCAAAGAATGATGCTAAGGCAGTCTTTCAATTTCTATGAAAGAGTATATTTACAAGATTCTGGACACCTAGGGCTATCATTAGTGACAAAGGCACTCACTTCTGTAATAGACAGTTTACAGCTTTATTGGCTAAGTATGGGGTGAATCATCGTGTCGCCACAACCTACCATCCCCAAACTAACGGCCAAGCTGAGGTCTCCAATCGTGAAGTAAAGAGGATCTTGGAGAAAATTGTCAATCCTACAAGGAAAGATTGGTTACTTAAACTCGATGATGCAGTGTGGGCATACATAACTGCATACAAGACACCGCTGGGGATGTCACCTTATCAGTTGGTATATGGGAAAGTATGTCATCTTCCCATGAAACTTGAGCACAAGGCATACTGGGCAATTAAAAAGCTGAACTTTGCCCTCAAAGCCACAGGGGAGAAGTGACTTCTTCAATTAAATGAGCTAGATGAAATCAGACTACAGGCTTGTGAGAATTTGAAACTGTACAAGGAAAAGGTGAAAAAGTGGCACGACCGTAAAATCATGGATAAGAAGTCTGAGCCAGGGCAAGCGGTGTTGTTGTTCAACTCACATCTTAGACTTTTCCAGGGCAAACTCAAGTCGAGATGGTCAGGTCCATTCACAGTGAAAATCGTGTATCTGCATGGTGAAGTTGAGATTTTCGGTCAAGACCCGAACAAGCCATTCAAGGTTAATGGGCAGAGGTTGAAGCACTACTTTGGGGGTGACGTCGATCGGCAGAAGTCCTCTATGACCCTTTCCAACATATGAGTCTATCTGAGAAAGTCAAGCTAATTGACTATAAACAAGCGCTCGATGGGAGGCACCCCATCAATTCTTTTCTCCCTCTTGATTAATTCTTGTTACATATATCTATATTTTTCCTCCCCCCATGTTTAATTCTGAATAATTTTGAGTTAAGAGAATTTTACATATAGTTTAGAAAGACATTGCATATAACATTTTTTATAGTAGTTGCATTTAGCTTTTATAGTTCAATTTTGAGAAATACATGTCTCATTTCTGAATGATTTTTTTGTGTACGAAGTAAAATGCATCTGCTAGTTGGTAGCCAAGTTGTATTCTGCAGCAACAAGTTTAGTACAGGAACCAAGGCAGCGCGACCATGCTATTATCCTTAGAGTTATCCTGCCATGTGTGCCCGCGCCCTCTCCAAGCTCAAAAATGGTGCGCCCGCGCCCAGAAACTGTCGGGTCTTAAAGTTTTAAAAACTTGACCCATCTCTTATATCTTATTCCCTTCGGTAGAACTTTCACAAAAAACCTTCTCAGATACAAATTCCTTCTCCTCCTCTACTATAACCACTCAAAAACTTCTCGCCTTCTGCAATCCGATCCACCTTAGAGTAGAAAGAGAAGTCAGTTTCTAATTTCAACAAGAAGTTTGAGGGTTGACTTTCATTATCTCTAGGGTGTCGATGTTGGGATTTTTATTTGTCCCTTTCTGTTCTTGTCTTTTGGTGTTCTCATGTTAGGTGAGATTTGTTTGAAAAAACAAGTTTAAAAAGGCGTGACATTTATATGTCGATGATTTGACTATAAGAGTCGCCAGTTGGTATTTTTAAATGATTGCACCAAGTCAATCGAGAAATAGTTGCACATAGACCTAGTGATGTGACACTGTTTAACTGGTCTGTAAAACTGAAATTCGTTAGGGTCAGGGGGCTTGATTAAGCGGAGGGAAGGTGTTAGGCACCCCCTGACTTCCGTGATAACACGGTTACCACCACTTTCCAATTTAAACTTTTATCTGAATGTGTATGTGTAGGTCTATGTACAGTTATCTGGAAGTAGTGCTATGCCTCGTTTGCAGCTATATACAAAGGGTTTGATTTTTGTATAAAAGTTCAATTTTAACAAGATATAGTAATGATGTTTTGTAAAACAGGTTTTTCAAACCCTTGTGCTCAATAGTAATTGAGACCTTTGATACTTCCATTTTATTATGTGTTCGGCTGGATTGCTTTTATTATTTTCGAGATGCAAAGCATCTTCGAGAAAATAAGATACATAGCAGTGCCAAACTCCTTGTGGGCATGAGAGCCATCTAAGGATATTCAGACACCGTGAATAATTTACAAGCTGACTGCAGCTAAACATGTCCATCACGAGAACCGAATCTAGATTTAGGAACTTAGTCTGTGATCACATGATTCCTAGGCTCACATGATAATGCAATATGTACATAAACTAAAAAAAGAACTAGATTTGAATAAATCTAAACCATTTCAGCTTCATCGGTTCCAATTTAGTCACCATGAACCGGTTAAAGTGAGAAATGGCCATATTGAGACAAATCTAACCCGCATGCTGATAAACAGTTATATATATATATATATATATAAGCTGTAAAAGGCCACAAAGTGAACTCCAAGCCAAACAAAAATGTAAATATATATATATATATATATATATATATATATATATATATTTCCGTCAGGCCTAGAGATCACTTCGTGGCCATTTACCGCTTTTATATATATATATATATTAAAGTCAGAATATATCGTATATCACACTCAAAGCTCAATCGAGCGAGTTTGATTACGGTATATATATATATATATATATATATATATATATATTAAAGTCAGAACGCATCGTATATCACACTCGGGCTCAATCGAGCGAGTTTGATTACGTATATATATATATATATATATATATATATATATATATATATATATATATATATATATATATATATATATAAGCAATAAAAGCCACGGATCGACGATCTGGGCATACACACACAACATGACTCTCAACATAAATAGATATGTATGTATGAAATTGAGAAAAAGCTTAAAATCTACAATATCTTACAGCGGGCTGCCAAAGAAGACTTCAGATAGCTTTTGATGAATGAATACTCGGTTTCCACCAATTAAATTTTAGTATGTGGCAAAACACTAGCTCACAAGTGTTTGGAAAAAGAAAGAACTCACTTTAAAGTGTGTACAGAGTACAATGGGCAGGGTTTCCTCGCCTTTTTTCTTTTAAAATGGCCACCCCAAGCCCTCTTTTTATAGACAGGGGAGCCGCGGGTCCACCTGCTGCTGTCCGGGGTTCCCCGGGCTCTGCGGGTCCCACCATCTCGAAGAACATGCAATCGTGCAACGCGTTGTCTACTTGAACCTTCATAACTTTTAATTCGGGCATCTGATTGAAGCGTGTTATACCTTTCTAGAATGCTATTGTCGAGAGCTACGCTATGATATGGGATACGAGGTAGTATGAAGCCGTGAAGATGGGTCCATAATCAAATCCTCAAGTCTTCAAATTCTATCTGGTGTGCTATCTTGCGTAGTAGTCACTCGGGATTTTGAGCTACGGTTCTTGTGGGACACTTCTGTATAGAATGTGGATTGAATTGATGTTGAGATGGCGTGAATGTAACATCGAGGTGGTAAAATGACAATTTTGCTCCTCCGGGGTTATCTCTAGTTCTGGGTTGATGTAGCAATCGTTGCTCAAGGTTATCTTTGAGATTGGGCTGTTGTAGGTGCTGAATGTCCTCAGGGTTGTTTCTGAGATGTTTTTAACCTCCCGGGGTTATCTCCGGGGTTGGAACTGAGTGTCTTGGGGTTGTCTCCGAGGTTAAAACTGACTTCTCTGGGGTTATCTCCAGAACTAGAACTGCATCCCTCAGGGTTGTCTTCGAGGTTGTAATTGAATCTCCCGGGGTTGTCTCTGGGATTGAGTTGATTTGACTTCCAAGGTTATCTCTAGAAGATGATTTTTCCCTCTTGCAAGGTTAGTAACAGGAATACAAAATTTTTAGTGTCTACAGATGCCCCTCTTTATCAATATTCATGCAATATAATGACATGAATAGGATAAAGAATATTAGACACTTGAAATGTGACAAGATAATCATGATGCGATCTAATACAACATAATGCAAGTGTATGTTGAATATGGTTTGTTGGACAGTTTTCCAATGGGAGGTGATGACTGTCTGCTCCCACGACTTCTGTTGGGGACTATATTTATCACTAATAACCATGATGAACTGCTTGGATGTCTACTCCAAAGCTCATGGGACACTCCAGGATGTTGACATTGGGGTTATCACAAAAGTCTTTAATCTTGAGTACAGACTTCCCACTGAGAGTGTACTTCTCATGTACTAGGGACTCTTGGCGAATTATGCTTTGTCTGATAAAGACTTGTATAATAGATTCGATCATCGGTCCTCCCCATTGAGGATGGTTTTCCCTGGTTTGTATTGTGAGATCCCAAATTTTATGAAATGAAAGTATTCAATTTTCTTATAATTATTATGTTATTTAGTAAATGGTTAAATTGATAAAGGTTAACGTTAAGATTGATATTTGAAAATTTTGCAAAGTAAGCAAGTTGATATAAAATATTCGTTGTATCGGGGAATATTTGATTGGTCGGGGAATATTCGTTTTAACAGGGAATATTCGTACGACGGCACAATCATTGGTGAACCCCACAACGAAAGTATTGTCGTAGTTAGAAAATGACTTAAATATCTTTTTATAAAAATAACGGAGAAAGTTTTACCGTTAAACTGTTGAACTACCCGGTAGTAAAAGTACAGTAATACGCGTGGTTGCATAGTAGCACACGGTATTGATTATTGATGCTTACGTGATAAGTCACTCAGTTATACTCAATTATTTCTATAGTAATTATTGCATAATATCTCTCATATTATTGATTCAATTATTGTCACAGTATCATCTGCATAATATTTATTATTATTAAATCAATAATTGAGACGACAAAGTTATTCATATTATTACTTGCAAAATTGACGATGTATAGAAAGTTCTGTCGAGGAGAGGTTTTGTCACCTAATTGCGCGCCAATAGGGAGAAATCCTTATCAGAAAGCCCCCTCTTTCCTGGGAACGATCTGGTTGTTAAATATTGTGAGTTATAATATTAATAATGAATAAGTTCGTGTTGATTAAAGATGAAATTGATATTTCCATTGTGTTGGGATTATTAGTGTTAGTGGAAATTCACATCTATTCTGATAATAATTGATGTTTGGAGGCTATATTGACCAATCGGGTAATTAATCAGATAAACGAGCAATTAATTGCTATTAATTCACATGCTTATAACTATTTGTTCATATGTGTGTACTATTTATTCACATGCATGTACTATTAGGGGAGGTGGTGCAAGATTGATAATACTTGCATGATTAAATTAAAAATAGAGATATAGATGAAGGTACTATACTGTAATTATTTTTTTCCACATGTATAGAACTATTGATTCACATGATTGTACTATTGATTCACATGATGTACTATTAGGGGAGGTGGTGTATGTTTGATAATACTTGTTGGACTAAATTAAAAATGAAGGAAAAGATGAAGGTATTATACTGTAATATTTCGAGCCCCAAAATGTGCAATTATCGAAACTATATTTTTCTATAAATAGAAGCTCATTCTTCTTTCATTATCACCAATTCATTAAGACTCACAAGAGCAATTATAGAGAGAGAAGCTATAGAGAGAAAGAAGAAGAGAAGTTTGCTACATCACTATTCCAGTGTCTAGTCTTCTTCCAAGGTAAGGGGTATTATTTATTTCATATTCTGAAGAGATATTATTTTTTGTATTCGTTTGAATATTATTTTCGTTAAATATTCATAAGGAATATTATCTTCGTTCAATATTCGTAGGAATATTATTTTCGTTCAACAGTCATAAGGGGTATTAAATATTTCATATTCTGAAGAGATATTATTTTTTGTATTCGTATGAATATTATTTTCGTTCAATATTCGTAAGGAATATCATTTTCATTCAATATTCATTGTCTTCGTTTAATATTCGTAAGGAATATTATTTTCGTTCAATATCCGTAAGGGATGTTATTTATTTCTTATTCGTAAGGGGTATTATTTATTTCATATTTTGAAGAGATATTAATTTTTCGTATTCGTATGAATATTATTTTTGTTTAATATTCGTAAGTAATATCATCTTCGTTCAATATTCGTAGGAATATTATTTTCGTTCAACAGTCGTAAGGGGTATTATTTCTTCGTAAATGATATTATTTCTTTCAATATCATTATTCCGGAATATTGGTACGAATTTTATTGTGGAATTTCTATCTTTTTGTGTCGAGGTTACTATACACTCTAATATTATTCACTCGAGTATTCGGGATACTTTTTGTGCCAGAGTACTATTCACAAGTTACTATTCACCTAGTTACTATTCATTCTAGTATTATTCACTCGGGTATTCGGGGCACTTTTCATGCTGGAGTACTATTCACGAGTTACTATTCATGGGTTACAATTCATCCAGTTACTATTCACTCTAGTATTATTCACTCGGGTATTTGGGACACTTTTCATGCCAGGATACTATTCGCGAGGTATTATTCCCGAAGTACTATTCACAGGGTATTATTCACGGGGTACTATTCACCCAAAAAATAAATTTCTTTTCTGTCCAAATAATTTTTGGTACATGAATATTATTCTTGAATTTTACTCTACAAAGCAGTATCATGTTGACAATTTGGATATTTTAAAACTCTGGATAAATTTAATGTCTTTAATATTTATCCTTGATTTCGTTTAATTAATGCTTATATCATTGTCATCATCCTCATGCTTATATTGTGATGAAAGTCATCTTTGGCTTACGTGCATAGATGGACTATTGATTATTGGTTTTATAATTGTATATTTTTGGCTTACGTGCAAAGATGGACTGTTGATTATTGGTTTTACAATTGTATATTTTTGGCTTATGTGCAAAGATGGACTGTTGATTATTGGTTTTATAGTTGCATATCTTTGGCTTACGTGCAAAGATGGACAGGTGTATGATATGATCATAACCACTGGTGATAATAACGAATATCCTTGGCCTGTAGTGCATGGATAATTCGATGATGTGATTGGCAGGATTATGACCATTAGTTAACAGTTGAATGTCTTTGGCCGTAGTGCACTGACAGACAAATTATTGGTATGATCATAACCATTGGTTTTATAGTTGAATATCTTTGGCTCGTAGTGCAAAGGTAGACAACTGATTGGCATAATCATTGTTATTACATTTGAATATCTTTAGCCTTTGGGGTAAGGATATTGAGTAAACGTTCTATTAAGCCTTTGTGGCAAGGAGAAATTGTTGAGTTATATGATTATAATATGAATTGTGGCTTTAACTATAATATTTGGTGGTTCAGGTGAAGACATGTGATAAGAGTTCTTTTTATCTTGGGTATAACAAAGAACTGTTGATGAGTATTACAGGAATAAAATATTAACGATGGAATTTTAATCTAGAGGAGATAGTAGACATTATGTTCTACTTGACTATTCTAATGGATTGTTTATTCCGCTGCAGTTGTTGATATAAAACTTGTTGTCTATTGTATTCTATCATTTGTTATATTGTTGAAGGCTAAGGATAATTTATTCTGCATTATCTTAGTTATAATATTTCTTACTGGGCTAGTTGAGCTCACCCTTTTCTTTCATTGTTCTCTTCAGGAAATGAGAATATAGCTGGGACGAGTCGGGGAATGGAGTGATGGTCCAGGATATGTGGCTTTAGTAGTCCTCACAATTCTATGAAATATTGTGATAATAATTGTAATGAGGACTCCATTGAGTGTTGATATTGTCTAGAAGACAATATTCGTGTAAAAACTCTCAGCTACGTTTTTGGTCGTATTGCATAATTAAGTTGTATTTATATTCTGTACCATGTATCTGGCGACTCAGAATTGGTGATGTATACTTATTTTGGGGGCGTCACATGTATCGCCAGTTTTTTCCAATGTTCTGTTGGAGTTACTGCCAATAGATTATGTTGTCAGGGTTGCCTGACCCTCATTGAAATGTTCTTCAACGACTACCATCATCGGACCATCTCTGATGCTTCGCTGGGTTTAATTGCCAATGACTAACAATGTCAAGGCTGCTTGACCTTCGCTGAAATGTGCTTCAACGACTGAATAGCATCGGATCATCTTCGATGCTTCGTTTGATTTACTTGTTAACGGCTGAATAACGTCAAGGTTGTTTGACCTTTGTTGAAATGTGGTTCAACGACTGAATATCATCGGACCACCTCCGATGCTTCGCTAGATTTACTTGCCAACGGCTGAATAATGTCAAAGTTGCTTGACCTTCGTTGAAATGTGCCTTAACGGCTGAATATCATCGGACCACCTCCGATGCTTCGCTGGATTTACTTGCCAACGGCTGGATAATGTCAAGGTTGCTTTACCTTCACTGAAATGTACTTTAGTGGTGAACATTTGTATGAAGTCTCCGCTGGGAGGTTTTGGATGAAAGGTATGGTTAAAATTGGAATTACAACCGTAATATGATGGCATCAGACCTTTATGAGTTATTTCTAAATGTAGTTTGCAATAGCCATGATCATCAGCTTTGTGAACCCTGTGTATGGGCAAATACCAATGAGTGATATGTAGACCCGCAGTTTGGTCTCTGCAAATCAGGATTTCAGGCTCTTCCACTTAATCGCGTAACGTCTTTTTTCCTGATTTAACTTTTCAGCTTGTGGGACCTCTTTTACAACTAAAATTGGATCGAGCCGAAGGGGGTGGGACCCATTGAGGACAACTATTGGTAGACTTGTGGCATCCGCAGGTACACCTGCGGCTATCCGTGTCTGGTATTTAATGCTCCTTTCCCTTTCAAAAATCATTTTTAAGTTGCGCCACACAGAGAATCCGAGAGTTCTTCTTCAAATCTACTGAGTTCGGACTGCTTTCTGCAAAATTCGTCACTGTACAAGTGTTCTACACTATCCTGGTAATGTATTCATGTCTTCTTTTCTAGTTTTGTCTGTTGGAAAATGAGTTATCATATGAAATGCTTCTAAACACATAGTAGTGAATATGCATGCTCATATGACTTGAAAAAAAATATTCAACAGTAAATGTTAGTATTTAACCATGCTGAACATATTGATGTGAAAAAATTAGACTTTTGAGATAGTCAAATTTCTACTATTTCTTATCATATTTGAGGACAAGTGAGCAAAGGTTGTAAAGCAAAGTAATCCTGGTAATTAGGCTAACCTTACGGATTATGACCTTGACATTTTCATGCATATAGGATGTTTTTGACTTTGGGTTGGTGTGCTACTGAATGACCACCTAGTCATGCCTACGTGCATATGGATAGTCCTTTGTACAAAGGAGACTCTGGCGAATTTTTTTCACGAGTCTAGGCATTGAGTGAATCATACATTTTTAACTCTACTGTAGTCGTATGTTAAAGTAATGCATGCATGCATATAGACATAAAATGCATTTAATGAAGCTCCAAGTTAGAATTTTTCACACCCTTTCTGAGGTGATTTGGAGACTTGTGTCCAGATATATAGATCCAGACCAGTCGAGTAGTTCCTATAGGACCTCTTCAGGTGTGAAGAGGAGAGCTTCTGATGTACCTCGGCCTCGTCCAGCCCGACAGCCTCATCGGTTGAGGTACCGGATGTTGAGAACGAGGAGGAGGATGTACCGATTGCGGCTCAAGCTCCTACTGCTTCTATTCACCGCAGAGAATTGCCAGCCATAAATGTGACGAATCCAGAGCTATTGGATGATTTGAGTCGCCACCCCTCGATTTATTTGCATGCGAATAAGGTAAAAGATGTGTTTCTCTTCCTTTTTCCTATTGACGAGGAGCCATGATTCTGATGTTGATTTGTATTTGTGATGTAGGTTCCCAACTTTACACAACCTTAAGGGAAATGGTTTAGTATACACTCTCTGTACCAGACTCTTCATCCAGAGTCTCGAGAGATTGTACATGCTTGGGGTTTTGAGGCGTTCTTTTCCATCCTTGCCCACCGTTGTCCTTGGGGTTACCTTAGGGCATTGTCTGAGCAATGGTTTCACCAGACTCAGTCTCTCCATTTTCTAGATTGCGAGTTGATGATGACGTCGATGGATTGGCGGTTTATCACCGGTATGGAGTTTAGAGGGGCGTTAGGGACTTGTGTGGCTGACATTTCCCTTATTGCCGTCAGATCCTTACTAGGAGTTCAGGGTGAGGTGCTCAAAGGTAGGAAAGTCCGTGCAGGTCCTTATAGTATAGACGCCACGAGTGGGGCGTTGAGTGAGTCATTTCCCGATTACAGGAGAGTCCGGGATCGCATTCTTCGGCGATTGTTCCTGGTCATCATCCGGGGCTACTTCATAGCGGATAACTCTTTCATAGTTTCATTCACTTTAGTCAGCGCCATACGTGAGGTGGACTATATTAGAGAGTATGACTGGGGCTCCTATACCTTTGCCTATTTCCTCAGGGGAATGTGTATGCACTCGCAGGGCTTGACAGAGGCTTGGCTAGGATTTTACCCATTCTTGCTAGTGAGTATTTCTCTTTTGATTTCCCATGTACAGGTTAAGAGTTTTGACTGACCACGGATGTTTGCTCTTGTATTGGCAGTTTTGGGCCAATGAGAGGCTTCTATGTCTGCGTCCCATTAGCTTGTTAGGTTTACACACCTGTCCACGGGGACGACGATGGCATCACTCCACGCTGGTGGAGGTTCCTGTAGCTGAGGGTTTCACCCATTCTCGCCTACAGTTGGAGTTATTGACAGCCGATATCATTGCATGGGTTCCCTATTCTGGGGACCATTTAACAGTTGGCTTTGAGGGTGGTTTCCCGACTGGTGTCGAGCATGTGATGTCCATCTGTCGGATTCCTCTCTTCACAGATGAAGGACGGGAGCTCTATTTAGGAGAGCGTGCTATCAGGAGCATCACAGGAGAGATTCGTATACTAATCTATCCTTCTGCCAAGCGTTATTGGCCTGTGTCGCAGCCACCAATCAGAGATATCCCATTTATGGGAGTTGATGGATTTGATTTGTCAGAGGGACCGTTCACTCAGGAGGCATTTTACCGCTGGTGGTCTCCTCGTACTATTGAAGCCTAGACCCGTGCCACTCAGTTCATGGGGGATATGGTTCCTGGATCCGTGATGATGATGGATTAGATTGCCTGCGTTCAAGAGCCAACTCATTTGAAGCTGATTGATAGCTTGACCCAACAGTTGGACTGGGTGCATTTTTTCATCCGGTATTTGGGCAGAGATCCTTCAAAGACGGATACTTTTGAACCTTCCAACTAAGGGGTTGGCTCTTCAGGTGGCTCATATGGTTTTGCCAGTGCAGATCCTTTATTGTATCGACCTGATATCCCTCTTGGTGGAGATCCAATGACTCAAAAGGAGTTACATCAGATGGATAGGTTGGATGACATAGATCTCAACACTATTGACTTCTTCTGATTTATTTTCTCGCTATATCTTTTAATAGGCCTCTATTAGATACTGCGTGGTTGTGCCCCATTCTCGTTATATCTTTTGGTAGGCCTCTGTTAGTTGTTGGGCAGTTGTGCCCTATTTCCCTGTATTTTCTAGCTGTATACAAAGATGATGTATTAGATGATGATGTACTTAGGAATGTATATATACTATTTTTCATTCCCTACATCATATTTCCATCTATTATTTATCATGCATGTATTATGTTATGCATATGTATGTCCAGAGATGTTCAGCATTGACCCCTGGATGGTCTTATGATATGCCCCACACATATGTCTTCTTCGATAGTTAGCCGCATTGATCACATCCCACCATTATTGGTAGCCTCTTGTTTGAGATCAGGGTATGATAGTTTGTCACCCCCAGATCGGGCGACCGTAGATAAGCTATTGTGACACTTTGTGACCCTCTTGATGTTCTAGGCTCCATTGGGTTTTGTAGAGGGCATGCTCGAGCACTGGGTACTAGTTAGGAAAGTGTTCCAGTTTAGTTGACTCTTACCTTAGAGGAGTATGAGCGTCTGACAGATTTTCCACTGGATAGGCCTTGCGCTCGGATGACTGTAGGAGATATGAGCCGACAGTTTATGATCATCACTGGTTTGATGCATAGAGTGGCCCAGGATGAGATCTCCTTCGGGCATGCAGTGTCCATACGTTTTCTGATAGACATATTTGGCTCCTTGGACAGTTATGCACAACACTCTAGGGATTTCACCACGTCGGAGGATGAGTGGCGTGTTTCCAGAGTAGACGTACTCTTGATGTGTGTGTAGTGGCTTATTTGTACATTCCACTGTACATGGATCATTTAGACATCTGTGTGATGATGGCAGTGCGGGCTCTTCGAGAAGGACATGCCATTATACCGATGATTGTGGCAGAGACCTTGAGGTCAGCCACGTATTGCCACACCCATCCTGCAGGGGTATTTACAAGAAGCTCGGTCTTGCTATATGTGTGGTTAATGTCATACCTGAGACAGATTGGAACATTCCGACGCCATGGGTATTGCTTTTCCAATGAGATAACTATGTCTTACTCCTTTCAGTCGGCGGAGTGTACAGACGCTGCTTCCTGGTCGGTGTTCTTGGCAGGGATCGAGGATTCATTTGACATTTTGCCGTTTTCAGGACTTAGTTCTCCCTACAGTTTTATTACTCATGCATCTGGCATGGATTACCTCCCTCTGGCTGGTTTAAGGGGTATAACCACGTATCACCCACTAGTTGTGATGGCTCAGTTCGACCAGTTTCTGGATGTTCATCCTTTTGAGGGGCCATTGGGTTAGTGTTTGGCTTCTCAGCTTTTATCATGCGAGTCTTGAATTTTTTTGGATAATGAACCCCGGGGAAGATGCAAAGGTCTGAATATGAAACACTCCTATATGTTCCAATCCCTTTGATGGACCGAATGGTCTCTTCCATCCATAGAACCTTCTTACTAATATCACCGATGTCTTGATCTTCTTTGAGATGGGTGACTTCAGGGGCTTTGTTGGTCTTATCCGACAGAGACTCAGCTGTTAGAACTTCTTTATCCGGACCCCGGATTCCTCCATGTGCAGAGGGTTCTGTGTGGATGGGTATTTGTGGACCATGAGTTGACTTATCTAATTCTTAGAGCAGAACAACCAACTCTGTAATTTGATTGCTTAACCCTTCAAACTCCTCGCGAAAGACAGGAGTAGGATTAGGCTGGCCAGATGTAGCCATGTTTGGCTGTAGGCTTACTGCCTTTTTGGATTTGGAACGGGTAACTGGACCAATTATTTCCCTATAAAAAGACTTATATAGTTTAGTCTTAGGGAAATGTGGAAATGTTACATGCTATGTGATGTGTCCATTTTTTAGGAGTGTTATCTTGCAAAATGGATGTCAGTTGTTTTAATGACAGGATAGTATGAAATGTTTTGATATGAAAAGGAATGCATGTTCACATAACCCTTTATATTTTCCATTACATTGAGATTGACATGGAAATGAAATTACAAGTATTTGTAATTATTAGTAATTGAAATGGGAAGGTATGAAGAGACTTCCCTCCGTGTTTGGTGTATCAGAGGCTGGCCTATCTTAGACTACTCTCGCGACTTTTTGGCATGAAGGTTCCCATATCATCGCAATTTACTCGATGGGAAGTTAATTCAATTTTTCAACTGGAGCGACTCTTGGTGGTGCCTGAGCTTCGTTGGAATTAGTCTCCCTACGAATCCAATAAACAAACACAGACAGGATAGCCTCCTGGTGGAGGGACCATAAAACATACATTCACATACATCGTGTCTCACCGTATGGAAATGATGACATGTGCGAAGCACTAATATCGTAGGCAGATATAGTGTGAAGCACTAAGTGTAGTAAGTAAAGCATTAGTACACATTCATTCAAATATAAATGCAACATCCACACACAAGTAGATAATAGTTTTGAAAAGCTTTGAATAGCGACTTAAGCCTTCTTACTGGTGTTCCCAGAAGAGTTGCCACATGTCGACGTCAGGATTTTAATTTGTCCCTTTCTGTTCTTGTCTTTTGGTGTTCTCATGTTAGGTGACATTTGTTTGAAAAAACAAGTTTGAAAAGGTCCGACATGTATATGTCGACGATTTATTTATGAAAGTCGGTAGTTGGTATTTTTAAAATTTGCACCAACTCAACCTAGAAATGGTTTGCACATAGACCTAGTGATGTGACACTGTTTAACTGGTCTGCAAAATCAAAAATCGTTAGGGTCCGTGGGCTTGATTAAACAGAGGGAAGGTGTTAGGCACCCCCCGACTTCCGTGATAACACGGTTATCGCCACTTTCCCATTTAAACTTTTATCTGAATGTGTGTGTGTGTGTAGGTTTATGTGCAGTTATCTAGAAGTAGTGATATGCCTCGTTTGCACCTTTATACAAAGGGTTTGATTTTTGTATAAAGGTTCAATTTTAACAAGATATAACAATGATGTTTTGTAAAATAGGTTTTTCAAACCCTTGTGCTCAATAGTAACTGAGGCGTTTGATACTTCCATTTTATTATGTGTTCGGCTAGATTGCTTTTATTGAGACAAATCTAAACTATAGGCTATCTCAATCTGGCCATTTTTCACTTTAACTGGTTCATGGTGACTAAACTGGAACTGAAGAAGCTGAAATGGTTTAGATTTATTTAAATCTAGTTCTTATTTTAGCTTTTGTACATATTGCATTATCATGTGAGCCTAGGAATCATGTGATCACAGATTCAGTTCCTGAATCTAGATTCAGTTCCCGTGATGGACATATTTAGTTGCAGCCAGCTTGTAAATTATTTACGGTGTCTAAATTTCTTTAGATGGCTCTCATGCCCACAAGGAGTTCGGCACTGCTATGTATCTTATTTTCGAGATCGCATCTCGAAAATAATAAAAGCAATCCAGTCGAACACATAATAAAATGGAAGTATCAAAGGCCTCAATTACTATTGAGCACAAAGGTTTGAAAAACCTATTTTACAAAAGATCATTGCTATATCTTGTTAAAATTAAACTTTTATACAAAAATCAACCCCTTTGTATATAGCTGCAAACGAGGCATAGCACTACTTCTAGATAACTGCACATAGACCTACACACACACACATTCAGATAAAAGTTTAAATTGGAAAGTGGCGATAACCGTGTTATCATAGAAGTCGGGGGTTGCCTAACACCTTCCCTCGGCTTAACCAAGCCTCCGGACCCTAACGAATTTTTATTTTGCAGACTAGTTAAACAGTGTCACATCACTAGGTCTATGTGCAAACCATTTCTCGGTTGAGTTGGTGCAACCATTTAAAAATACCAACTGGCGACTCTTACAGTCAAATCGTCGACATATACATGTCAGACCTTTTCAAACTTATTTTTTCAAACAAATCTCACTTAACATGAGAACACCAAAAGACAAGAATAGAAAAGAATAAATAAAAATCCCGACGTCGACATAGGGTTTGTACAGAGCAGATTTCAAAGGCAGTTTGGGGGTTCACATCTTTTGGATTCACAAGTTCAAAGTTATAAGTTCAATTTTTTTTTTGAAGAAAATCATGGGTCCAAAGAGGGCACGATTAGTCACTTTATCATCTTCTTCTAATAACAACCATGATGAGACTATTCTGGACATAACTAGGTTAATCAACCTATCAGCACAGACTTAGTATTACAGGCTGGTGATAAAATCATTTGTGCAGGAAAGGGGGTTGAAGCCAACTAAAGTGGATGGGCAGATGCTAGATATGATCAGAAAAAGGACTTGGTTTGGGGTTGTGGCAACACCTGTGGCTGCACCATCTTTTATTGTTCGGGAATTCTATGCTAATGCCAGGGAGACACAAAGTGGAATTTCATTCCTCCGGGGCATACAAGTTAACTATCTTCCGCCGGCGATCCCTAAACTGTTTCATTTGCCTACTCTCTTGGTTGGTCAAGAAAATTGGGTTGTGGCTAAGAGGTTTAAGACTGATTTGGACCAGGTGATTACAGACTTATGCGTGCTAGGAACCAAATGAGCTATCAAGCCTGACACAGATACAAAAACTAATTTCCCAGATGCAGCACTCAATTGATATGCTAAGGCATGGAATAACTTTATATGTGCTAAAATGATGCCTTCCACTCACCAGCATGATGTGACTGCTGACAGAGCCATTATTCTATGGGGGATCATCATGGGAAAATATATTGACATTGGACACTTTATACATTAGTCTATGCTGCGCTACATATGAGGCAGCACCACCGGTGAGATTTCACATGCCTCAGTGGTGACGCAGCTGTGTGCTCAGGCTGGAGTTGAATGGGATGACGAGTAGGTGCAGATGTCGAGCCAGGACATCATTCATGCCACGATTAACAAATATACAGAATGGAATGGTGGTACGGCAGACTCGAGAGGCCTAGGATTCATATTGCCCACTCCTCCACTAGAGGTTCCACCACAGCTATCAGAGGCCGCAGGACCTCCTACTGCTAGTTCAGCGAGACAGGATCGCCAGATTAAGCACCTGCAGGCGAGGATGGATGCTCTATATTTCAACTTTACGGCTTATTTAACTGGACTATCTCGTGCCCTGGGGGAGTCGTTTGATCAGCAGGGGACGATTGTGGAGTTCTCAGTGTTCGGATTAGCCATGCCTTATCCGCCGCTAGATTCACCACCCGAGTCTCAATCGGGTGCCTATGCTGATGCTTAGGGGAGTTTTCTAGCCCTTTATCTCTTTGAGGACAATGTATGTTTTAAGTTTGGGGGTATTAGGTTGTAGTTAGTAGTATTGCGTTATAGTAGTTGCATATTGCATATGGTATTAGTGCATGTTTAAGTTGCAAGATAATATGCCTTTTACTACTTTTGTTTGTTTACTTACTTTTGTTTGTTTGCTTAGTTAGTTGTTTCGTTGCATTACATTGCATGATCCCATGTTTGAGTCTGTTGAATTCCAGTCTGTCCAGTGATGATATTGAAATGTTATAGATGTTTGAACTTAGTTGATAGCTTAAGCTTAGTCATAGTTTCATACATGATGTAATCTTTACATGTTGCTTTGATGTAACCGGATAACACAGTTTTGTTATTATTTGCTTATGGTTGAGATTATCACATGCTTGTCTTTTGAAGGGAAAATCTATTTTTAAAAATAGAATTTTGTAGAAAATGAGTAATGACTGTAATAACACAGAAATTCAAGTTTGGGGGAAAACATTGGGTATGCATGCTAAAAATAAAAATAAAAATTAATCATTGTGGCTAGTCTTGTTTTGTTGCCTTTGCTACTTGAGTAAGTACGCCCGAGGGGATGTCTCTACACCTAGCTCCCTAAAGCCTAAACGATTTGGGAGTCGTTGGTTGAAAGCTCGCTAAGGTAGCACTGAAAAGACTAAGGGAATGAGACATTGCACATCCATGGGAAAAATAAAATAAATAAATAAAAATAATAATAACCACATGAATGTGCGAATATCTCCCTCATGAGTGAATAAAAGTAGAATAAGCCCTTTGTTGACCTTTAGGTTGGATTAATGTGTTGGATTTATTGTTATTTCACATGTCTCGGTTTTCTAGATTTAAAACCTTATTTTTCCTTCTTAGAAGCATAACATGTGGAATGTCTACCTTTATCAAGATGATTCATGTATATTAGCACACACACACTACATCATTGTCAACAGGTTTGGATTTTTAGATTGTATGTCTTTATGGTTTTATCTTAGTTGATGCTTTGTTCATAGATCTTATATTTCTCTGAGGCAACTCCTATTGGAATTCATATTTAGCTGAAAATGTGGGATTCATTGTCATAGTAGCATAGTTTGCATATTATGTAGATTGCATTTGTATTTGTTGCTTAGGTGCAAGCAATAATTGAAGTTTGGGGTATTTGATAAGTAGGTTTTATACCTACTTATTGGCTATCTACTTGCTAGAACTATAGCTTAACTTTAAGTGTTTTAGTTACGTTTTATGTGTTTTATCTTCATTTTGTAGATTGCATAGAGGAATCTCTTTTCTTAGCATCATGGATGGAAATGGCATGGAAATGGTGTGTTAGCAAGCATTGTGGTGAAGCAAAGATGGAACTGGCATATAATGTAAGACCCCGAATTTATGAAATGAAAGTATTCAATTTTCTTATAATTATTATTCTATTTAGTAAATGGTTAAATTGATAAAAGGTTAAAGTTAAGGGTGATATTTGAATTTTTTTTGCAAAGTATGTAACTTGATATAAAATATTCGTTGTGTCAAGGAATATTCGTTTGGTCGGGGAATATTCTTTTTGTTAAGGAATATTCGCTCGACGACACTATCATTGGTGAACCCCACAACGGAATAACTGTCGGAGTTAGAAAACGATAGAAATAACTTTTTATAAAAATAACGGCAAAATTTTTATCGTTAAACTGTTGAAATACTCGGTGGTAAAAATACAGTAATACGCGTGATTGCATAGTAGAACACGGTATTAATTATTGATGCTTACGTAAGAAGCCACTCAGTTTACTCAATTATTACTACAGTAATTGCTGCATAATATCTCACGTTATTTGATTCAATTATCGTCACAGTATCATCTGCATAATATTTTATATTATTAAATTAATAATTAAGATGACAGAGTTATTCATATTATTTGCAATATTGACGATGTCTAGAAAGTTCTGTCGAGAAAAGGGGTTTGGTCACCTAATTGGGCGCCAATAGGGAGAAATCCTTATTGGAAAGCCCTCTCTTTCCTGGGAATGATCTGGTTGTTAAATATTGTGAGTTATAATATTAAAGATGAATAATTGTTAATAGATTAAAAATGTGTTTATTAAAGATAAATGATTTATGGTAAATATTTGTTCAATTTTTGATATAAATATAGGGATTTGTTATGAAGCGTTTGTTGTAAGTTTGACTTAGTATTCCATGGGAAGATTTACTAATTTTATGTACCGTCGATGGTGGTTTTAATAATTACCCAATCTGGACCGTCGGTGGTGGTTTTAAAAGTGAATCAATCTGGACCGTCGGTGGTGGTTTTAAAAGTAATCAATCTGGACCGTCGGTGGTGGTTTTAAAAGTAAATCAATATGAACTGTGGGTGGTGTTTTTAAAAGTAAATCAATCTGGACCATAGGTTGTAGTTTTAATAGTAATCAATATGGGACCGTGTAATAACCGTGAAATTTAAGTCACTATATATGTATGTACATTATGGATTTTTTTTAACCTTGTGTTACATAAGGATTTAATATGTGACAACACATGTGAAGTGGTGCATGGGTCAATTAACATATATATTATAGTTATGGATACATACATTTATAGATTTCATTAAAAATGAAAGCCTTGTGACCTAATTATATATTAGGTAAGACTATTAAATAACCTAAGGGTTATGGTCTGAAAAAAGTTAGTATTTTATATGTATACTAACTTAAGTGGGGAAACTTTGTATTTTAAGTGACTAATAATTCTAAACCTAATTCTTGTAAATCTAATTAGGTTATGAGATAAAATCATATGTGTAAGTAATTAAACTTCATATGATTAGAAATGAAAGCCCTAAATTATCAAATTGGGTAACATTATTGAAATTGCTAGACTATGTTTATTATCTAGCCCAAATCAATTAAAAGAAAAGCCCAAAGGAAATAAAATACAATCCAATACTTAGCCCACTTGATTAGGGGTATTCTAGACATTTGATTAATCAAAATTGGGCATTTAAAATAAAAGCTAAATGGAGGATATTATGAGGATCCTAAGTGGAATAATTAAGCTAACTTGTCCATTAGTAGACATTATTAAACACAAGGACAATGTTGTTAAGCTCTCATTGGTTGCCACTCCATTATGCACATTTAATCATGTCTAGGTTAATGGAAGTAATAATACAAAGTTTTTTACCTAATGGGCAACAAAATAATTGTGGGAGGTTATTAGTGAATCACCCACTTCATTTTGTTTTCATTCTTCCAACATCTCATTCTCTCTTCATCTTTTTCTTCTATCTTTTGCTCCCAAGCTAGCTAACTTCAAAGAGAGAAAAAAGTTAGAGGATTCGGCCATAGGAAGAAAAAAATATAGGAGTGCTAGTTGTTTATGCCCCCTAAGTTTATTAGTTACTTTGGAAAATCAAGAAGGGTAGCAACTAAGTCAAGGTATAATGTACCTTCATCTTCTTCTTTTACTTTGTTTTGCTAGCTTGAGTTTTGATGGGGTTGTGTACAACCACTGAAGATACACTAGTTCTACATATCATCATGCATGAAATTAAGTATCTTGAGTGTTAGATCAAAGACTTAGAGGAAGAAAATGAGCATATGTTCTCCAAGGGTGAAAACTCTTGTTTTTCTTCCACTAAATCTTGTGTAACTCAAGTTGTACAACTTGGAATTGTGATCCGTCAAAGGGGGGGTTCTAGATACATGAGTTACCTAGTAAACCCAAGTGATAGGACACAAATCTAGCATGTTTTGGAACCTTTAGGATTATTTTTCCCAAAACAGTCCACTTTATATGCTAAAGCTTTGAAACTCTAAATCAGCTACTGACTTGTTTTTCATGAGGCTGTTTCAATCAGTTCCTTATCTTGTAAAAATCTGGAAAAATACTACAGAGGTACCTTATGAAGTTATCTACGCGTAGGAAAAATAACGGACACGTTTCGAGTTATATATTGTGCGTAATGACTATTTCCGTAAAGGACTCCATAAATATTATCCTACGAATATCTCACTGTGTATACACTAGAAAATTTCAATATTTTTACAGTAGCTTCATATATGTTAAGAGAGCATACCCTGAAAATTTCAGATCTTTCTGAGTAAAACTCAATTTATGAAAAATAGAGCAAGATCCGAGTGTTTTGGACACTTTAAAAATAGTAAATCATTTTCTAAAATTCTAGAAAAATTAGAGGATCATTGTTGGTTCATATTCTGTTAAAATCCAGAAGCTGAGAATTTTTGGAATCAGTTTGCTATTTTTCCTAAAAATGATTAGGTTGTGAATAAAAGGAAATAAATAGTTAAATGATGTCTTTAATGAGAAAAATATGATTTTTATGCTTGAATGCTCATAATATATTATATCATGACTATCTTAGGGCATTTTGGTAATTTATAATAATAAATATTATTTATGACCTTTTATGGATATTAAATAAGAGGTTAATAAAGGATGAACAATTAGAATAAATTATTTGTTAATTTAATAAATCATTGGAATATTATTATAATATTAATAATATTATAATATGATGTTGTTATGTAAATAAAAATATTAGATTAGAGTATTATTATTAAATAATAATATTCGAGATTAAATAAAATATTATTAAATGATTAATAATATTAGTAGAAGGGATAAAATATTATTAAATGATTAATAATATTAGTAAAGGGATAAAATATTATTAAATGATTAATAATATTAGTAAGTGAATAAAATAGTAGTAATGATTTAAAGTATTATTAGTGAACCAATAATACTAGAAGGTGAATTAATATTATCTAAGTTAATAATATTATGTGAATTAAAGGTAGTCGTTAATTAATAATAACACTATCTAGGCATGATAATGTTTATAAGAACTTATTGTAATGTATAATATCTATGTGGTTACATAATCTGATGTTATGCATTGACTAATTGAAAGACTAATTATAGGTCTCTCAAAGGAAGATAATTTAACTGCATAGTGGATAGAAATTAATTTCGTAGCCGTAATCTACGATCGAGGCAAGTTTCCTAACTCAAACTCGAGTTATTATTTTCAAAGCATGTTAGTGAATAATTATTGATGATTATTCACGTCTATATTGATTATTGAAATTCGCACTTTGTGCAATTGAATTCTGTTCTCTTCGCTATTGAACTGTGAATTAAATTAAAGTTCTTCATTATGAACTGTTTATGAAATAGATCTATGCTAATTGTATCAGCTAGATCAAGCATGTCTAAATTTGTCAAATCAAATGTATTTTTAATAGCTGTTCTTATTAAATTGATATGATAAGGACTCTTGACTGAGAAAAGGACGAATTTGATTAAGGCATGATATCAATGCCGGATTTATTAAGTGTTTATGCATAAATCACGGGGTATGAAAGGCTGATCCCCTTGAATACCAAAACTTATTAAAAGGTCCAGTTTAAATCACTGAGCACCTTGGCAAATGTTCATGGTTATTCAAAACCACTCAGTTCATGTTATTCAATTATCGAATATTCAATTGTTGATTATTAATTCATGTTCCTTCACAATCTTATATTATTGTTGAACATTGAAGGCAATATTTCTTTCTAAGTCATGATATATCTTCCTTGTCTATATAAACTTGTGAAGCAAATTGGTTGCTTACTCTTGCTATATCATGACCTCTATTTTCAGCTAAGCCCGAAGGATCTAATGCGAAGGACAAGGGCAAGGGCAAGATCCAGGAGTAATTTAGAATGAATGTCAATTAAATTATTATCTGATGGATTTCCTTAAGTAAACTATTTGTATTATAAATGGTGTATTTTAAAGTTAAGGTTAGGGAGACCTTGGGGCCATGTTATGAGGCTTTATTATAATGAACAATGTATATTTATTATTTCGAAATAGTTATGGAATGCTTAATGATGATAGGATCGTGAGCACTTTGAATCGAGGTTAGAGAACCGGATTTAGGGGTGTCATGAAGTTGGTATCAAAGTCAGAGGTTATAAACATTAGGAATGCGAAACCTAGGTTATAACCTTAGTAGAAAACTCTTATAGAGTATGTTAGGAGATGGATTATGGAAATTCATCAAGTTTGTGTTGTACTTAATAAAATATTATTTCATTTCATCAATGAATATATTTTATTGTGGTACTGATGTTGATTTTATTTATGGTGTTTGTAGGATGTCTAACGAGCACAAAGGTAGTTACTCAGTTGATCAGGAACCCATTGAGCATGAGGTCACCCAAAATGTCCCTCATGGTCCTCCGGTAGGGGACTTGTTGAGGAGAATTAGTCAATTAGAAGGCAGAGTGGAGGAATTAGAAGTAGAAAACCACACCCTCCAATTTACTGAAGGACAATACAAGGATGCGGCTCATCAAGCCCCGGATGGAGAAAGTCGAAAGAAAGGGAAAATTGGATGAGTCCCAGTTGAAGTTGAGATGCTGAGGGTACAGCTAGAGAATGAAAAGGCAAAGTTTGGAGAGCTGAGCATAAAGCATCTGGAGATGCAAGCTGAGTTTGATGTAGAAATTGCCGATAAGATAAGGGTGGAAGAGGCACTCCATGAGTGGATGAGTGGTGGGCCAATTAAAGATTGAACCGCAGCCATAAAGGTCGAGTATAAACCTTAGGATCTGGCCCTTGATGCAACAGATGAGGGCTGAGGGCCAAGCAGATGGGGGCTAGGAGGGCACACTATGAGATAGGAGAGCCTAGTCGATCCGTTTCGACGTAGAGTCCTGCAGTAGTTGTTTCCCTAGGAGCCTGTGCAGGTGACTTGGCAGGGCCACCAGTGGTGATGATGTGATGGCCCAGTTGTAAATAGATGCATTAGTACCTTTCTTGTTGTGTAATAAGGTTTTATGTTGATGTAAACCTCAACAGTGTGAGGTAGTAAATGGTTATGTACTTTCCCTAATTGTGTTTGTAGGAGGTATCATTATGAGTTAATCTCATCTTTTGTGTTAAAATGGGATAGTAGCATTTATAAAATATACCGTATTAATCATGTAAGTCACTGAAGATTGGTGTATGAATATAAATGCAGTATCATTATGATATGTGTTGGAAAATTTTAAATAGTAAATTTTTCTATTTAATGTTATGTGAATCCAGTAGACTGATTTGGAAAAATGTTCTTTAAAAACAAACTTAACCCACTAAGCAGGAGAAAGACTTCCAAATCTCTCAGAACTTAAAACTCTCACATAATGATCATCCGATTGTTTAAATAAATAGGTGTTACATGCTAAGTAATCATATGATAATAAATCCGAGTAACGTGTTAGAATTTTGTTTTACTAGATAATGGCGCGCAGACGTGGACTGAGGAACCAAGAGATTGAAGAGTCAGTTAATAATGTAGCGGGATCTCAACAAAACCCAATGCAAGATTTTATCAACATGATGGCTGAAGCCATGAGGAATCAAGCTCAAACCGCAGGAAATCAAAAAAGTGACCAACTAGTCAACTTTAAAGACTTTAAGGCAGTAGGACCGCCGGAGTTCAGAGGAACAGCAGACCCGATAGAAGCCCAAATGTGGGTAAAGGAGATTTAGAAGGCCTTCATTATTGCTAGAGTAGCAGAAGAGCAGAAGACAATTTTTGCTACCTACTTAATGAAGGGTGAGGCTAACTATTGGTGGGATGCCAACCAGAACAAAGCCGGAACTGGAATCGTGACTTGGGAAGCATTCAAGAAGTTGTTCTACGAGAACTACTTCCCTGAGAGTGTTCATGCAAGAATGGAGATCAAGTTCTTGGAACTGAAACAGGAGAATATGTCAAGTCGTAGTATGTGCGAAATTCAATGAATTGGCCAGATTCGCTCCACATCAGGTGCACACAGAGGTGAGGAAAGCGAGAAGGTTTGAAAATGGACTAAAGCCGTGGATTTATAGTAAGGTAGCGGTTTTACAAATCACATCATTCTCAACTCTGTTGGAAAAAGCTCTTATAGCGGAAGGAGGAAGCGAAGCGGTCTCAAGATACAATCGGGAGAAGAATAAGACGAAATCAGAAGGTGGGAATCAAAATGTCAATGAGAGCAGTAGCAACAATAAGAAGCGAAAATGGAGCAAAGTGGGGGGTAGTAATGGAGATGCAAGAAGGAAGTTTGCAACAAAAGAAGTCGGTGTGTGGGAACTGTGGAAAGGGTCACTCGGGGGAGTGCTTGAAAGGAAAAACGATATGTTATACATGTGGGCAAGAAGGGTATACCTCACCCAATTGTACTAAGGTGAAGAAAGGAGGTTGCTTTAATTGTAGTGAAGTGGGACATCAGATCAAGGATTGCCCGAAGAAGAAAAGCACGGATGGCAAAAATGGCAACAGGCAATAACACTAAGACAACCAATGGAGGACCAAATACCACCAAACAAGCCGACAAAGACGGACATTCAATATGATGCAAGAAGATGCCGTGGCATCCGTGGAGGTGGTGTCGTATAATTCCGATCAATGATATAAATGCCTATGTGTTATTCGATTCGGAGCTTCATGTTCTTTTTGTATCTGATGAATTTGCTCAAAGATTAAGTTTACCTCATGAACTATTAGAACACCCTATGAATGTAGAAGTAACAAACAAAGAAATTATCCCTGTAGACTACATCTATAGGAACTGTTATGCTAATGTAAGAGGGTTTAAGCTTAACGTGGATTTGATACCGATTCGTCTTGGAGAGTTTGATGTAATCCTTGGGATGGATTGGTTATCAAGTCATGGAGCGGTCATTGACTGTAAGAAAAAGTGCGTACACCTAAAGACTCCGAATAAGTCAAAGGTGGTATTTCATGACAGTAAATCGCCAAGACAATCTTGTTGTCTGACGATGATGCAAGCAAGGAAGTTGCTTAGGAAGGGTTGTATAGGTTATTTGGCTCACGTTGTGGATACCCGCAGAATCGAGGGTGAACTGGGTCAAATACCTATTGTAAGGGAATTCATTGATGTTTTCCCAGATGAGATTCCGGGATTGCCGCCAGATAGAGAGATAGAGTTTGTTATCGATTTGGCACCAGGGACATCACCAGTATCCAAAGCGCCGTATCGTATGGCTTCAGTAGAAATGAAAGAACTGATGGTTCAACTACAAGAGTTGTTAGATAAGAGATACATTCGACCAAGCGTATCACCGTGGGGAGCACCAGTCTTATTCGTAAAGAAGAAGGATGGGTCATTAAGACTTTGTATCGATTACCGGGAGTTGAACAAGGTCACCATTAAGAACAAGTACCCGTTGCCCAGGATCGACGATTTGTTTGATCAGTTGAAGGGGGCAAAATACTTTTCAAAAATTGACTTGAGGACTGGTTATCACCAACTGAAGGTGAGACAGGAGGATGTTCCAAAGACGGCATTCAGAACTCGGTATGGACACTTTGAGTTTCTGGTAATGTCTTTTGGGTTAACGAATGCGCCAGCAGCATTCATGGATTTGATGAACAAAGTGTTTAAGCAGTATTTGGATAAGTTTGTTGTCGTGTTCATCGACGACATTCTGGTATATTCAGAGACAGAGGAAGATCACACTGAACATCTAAGGAAAGTGTTGGAGACGTTAAGGAGGGAGAAGTTGTATGCAAAGTTCTCCAAGTGTGAGTTTTGGTTGTGGAGAGTGCAGTTTTTGGGTCACGTTATCGACAAGGATGGTGTTTCGGTAGATCCATCAAAAGTAGAAGCGGTTATCAACTGGGAATAGCCAAAGACACCGACAGAGATTAGAAGTTTCTTGGGATTAGCATGATACTATCGAAGATTCATCCAAGATTTTTCAAAGATAGCATCACCGTTGACCAACCTTACTAGATAGACAGTGAAGTTCGTTTGGACGGAAAAATGTGAACAAAGTTTCATGGAATTGAAGAAAAGGCTCAGTCAAGAACCTGTGTTGGCTTTACCGGACAACACGGGAGGATTTGTAGTATATACTGATGCGTCACACAAGGGTCTTGGCTATGTACTGATGCAGCATGGCAAGGTCATTGCGTACGCTTCACGTCAGCTAAAGGACTATGAGAAGGGTTATCCGACTCATGACCTGGAGTTAGCAGCAGTAGTTTTTGCCTTGAAGATTTGGAGGCACTATTTGTATGGAGAGAAGTGTGAGATATATACGGATCATAAGAGTCTAAAATATATCTTCACGCAGAAGGAGCTAAATATGAGGCAGCGCCGATGGCTAGAATTGATCAAGGATTATGATTGTGAGATTCTGTACCATCCAGGCAAAGCAAATGTAGTGGCTGATGCCCCCTGAGCGGAAAAGGCAAGAGAGAAGTTATTGAAGTTAACCATTCAAGAGGAATTGGTGAAGGATTTCGAACGACTTGACTTAGAGGTTAAGTATCCGATGGAGATGAATGAGAAATTATTTACAGTGGTAGCGAGCCCTACTTTATTAGATAAGGTTAAAGAGGCTCAAGAGAAGGGCGAAGATTGCATGACAAAGATCAAGAAGCAGTTAGAATGAAGGGATGAATTGAAATACAAGATTGATGGCACAGATTTCTAAGATTTGAAAGATTTAATTTGGGTACCATTAGTACCGTAATTAAGAGAAGAGATTTTCATGAAGCGACAAAGACGAGGTACTCAATACACCCGTGAAGTACAAAGATGTATCAAGATTTACGCCAACACTTTTGGTGGCCAAACATGAAGACAGAGGTTGCGAATCGCGCCGTGAGATGTCTAACTTGTCGAGAGAGAGTCAAGGCAGAGCATCAACGAATGAAAGTGGATTATTACTGACCTTTAGAGATTCCAGAGTGGAAATGGGAGCACATCACGATAGATTTTGTGGTGGGACATCCAACAACGCAAAAGGGACACGACGCCATATGGGTGATCGTAGATCGCCTTACTTTAAATCGGCTCACTTTTTTGCCGATCAAGATCGTGTATAGTCCGGACCATTAGCCAAATTATATATCAAGGAAATTATCTCGAGACATGGCGTACCAATATCTATTGTGTCGGATAGGGATCCGCGATTCACGCGTCAAACTTCCGGAAGAGTCTTCGTGAAAGAATGGGGACGCACTACGGATGAGCACCGTGTATCATCCATCCATGATCCGATGGGCAAAGCGAGAGAACGATTCAAACACTTGAAGACATGCTCAGAGCTTGTGTGATGGACTTCAAGGGTAGTTGGGAGGATCATCTTCCATTGGTAGAGTTCAGATACAACAATAGCTACCACGCCAAAGCCGGAATGCCGCTGCACGCAAGCAGTTGTATGGAAGGAAATGTAGAATGCCCTTATCTTGCCGGGATGAAGTGGGTGAACGTCGATTGTTTGGGACGTAGGCTGGTGCGTGCAAGCAGCATAGAGACCATTAAGGTGATTAGAGCCGATCGGTAGCAACTCAAGATCGCTGTAAGAAGTATGCAGACTTACATCGCTGTAAGCAAGATTTTGAGGTGGGAAGCTATGCATTTTTAAAAGTATCTCCTTGGAAAAGGAAGATAAGGTTTGGAAAGAAAGGTAAACTGAGTCCGAGATTTATTGGACCTTTTGAGATCCTGAAGAAGATAGGCGAAGTGGCGTACGAGGTAGATCTACCTCCTGAACTGGAACATATTCATAATGTATTTCATGTGTCAGTGCTACGACCATATAAGCCTGACATTACAAGCATGTGATATCGCACGAGCCAATTCAGTCGAAAAAGATTTGTCGACTGAGGAAATTCCTATCGAAGTTTTAGATAGAAAGGAATGTAAATTGCGAAATAAGGTTATACATTCGTAAAAGTTCTTTGGAGGAACCACAATGTCAAGAAGCTACATGGGAACTTGAAGAAAAGATAAGAGAAAATTATCCCGCACTTTTTTTGAGTAACCTTATATGTAATTCCGGGGACGGAATTCTTATAAGGGGGGGAGGATGTAATAACCGTGAAATTTAAGTCACTATATATGTATGTACATTATGGATTTTTTTAACCTTGTGTTACATAAGGATTTAATATGTGACAACACATGTGAAGTGGTGGTATGGGTCAATTAACATATATATTATAGTTATGGATACATACATTTATAGATTTCATTAAAATGAAAGCCTTGTGACCTAATTATATATTAGGTAAGACTATTAAATAACCTAAGGGTTATGGTAATACGAAAAAGTTAGTATTTTATATGTATACTAACTTAAGTGGGGAAACTTTGTATTTTAAGTGACTAATAATTCTAAACCTAATTCTTGTAAATCTAATTAGGTTATGAGATAAAATCATATGTGTAAGTAAATAAACTTCATATGATTAGAAATGAAAGCCCTAAATTATCAAATTGGGTAACATTATTGAAATTGCTAGACTATGTTTATTATCTAGCCCAAATCAATTAAAAGAAAAGCCCAAAGGAAATAAAATACAATCCAATACTTAGCCCACTTGATTAGGGGTATTCTAGACATTTGATTAATCAAAATTGGGCATTTAAAATAAAAGCTAAATGGAGGATATTATGAGGATCCTAAGTGGAATAATTAAGCTAACTTGTCCATTAGTAGACATTATTAAACACAAGGACAATGTTGTTAAGCTCTCATTGGTTGCCACTCCATTATGCACATTTAATCATGTCTAGGTTAATGGAAGTAATAATATAAAGTTTTTACCTAATGGGCAACAAAATAATTGTGGGAGGGTTATTAGTGAATCACCCACTTCATTTTGTTTTCATTCTTCCAACATCTCATTCTCTCTTCATCTTTTTCTTCTATCTTTTGCTCCCAAGCTAGCTAACTTCTAAGAGAGAAAAGAGTGAGAGGATTCGCCATAGGAAGAAAAAATATAGGAGTGCTAGTTGTTTATGCCCCCTAAGTTTATTAGTTACTTTGGAAAATCAAGAAGGGTAGCAACTAAGTCAAGGTATAATGTACCTTCATCTTCTTCTTTTACTTTGTTTTGCTAGCTTGAGTTTTGATGGGGTTGTGTACAACCACTGAAGATACACTAGTTCTACATATCATCATGCATGAAATTAAGTATCTTGAGTGTTAGATTAAAGACTTAGAGGAAGAAAATGAACATATGTTCTCCAAGGGTGAAAACTCTTGTTTTTCTTCCACTAAATCTTGTGTAACTCAAGTTGTACAACTTGGAATTGTGATCCGTCGAGAAGGGGGTGCTAGATACATGAGTTACCTAGTAAACCCAAGTGATAGGACACAAATCTAGCATGTTTTGGAACCTTTAAGATTATTTTTCCCAAAACAGTCCAATTTTATATGCTAAAGCTTTGAAACTCTAAATCAGCTACTGACTTGTTTTTCATGAGGCTGTTTCAGTCAGTTCCTTATCTTGTAAATATCTGGAAAATACTACAGAGGTACCTTATGAAGTTATCTACGCCAGTAGGGAAAAGAACGGACACACGTTTGAGTTATATATTGTGCGTAATGACTATTTCCGTAAAGGACTACATAAATATTATCCTACGAATATCTCACTGTGTATACACTGGAAAATTCCAAAATGTTTACAGTAGCTTCATATATGTTAAGAGAGCATACCCTGAAAATTTCAGATTTTTCTGAGTAAAACTCAATTTATGAAAAATAGAGCAAGATCCGAGTGTTTTGGACACTTTAAAAATAGTAAATCATTTTCTAAAATTCTAGAAAAATTAGAGGATCATTGTTGGTTCATATTCTGTTAAAATCCAGAAGCTGAGAATTGTTGGAATCAGTTTGCTATTTTTCCTAAAAATGATTAGGTTGTGAATAAAAGGAAATAAATAGTTAAATGATGTCTTTAATGAGAAAAATATGATTTTTATGCTTGAATGCTCATAATATATTATATCATGACTATCTTAGGGAATTTTGGTAATTTATAATAATAAATATTATTTATGACCTTTTATGGATATTAAATAAGAGGTTAATAAAGGATGAACAATTAGAATAAATTGTTTGTTAATTTAATAAATCATTAGAATATTATTATAATATTAATAATATTATAATATGATGTTGTTATGTAAATAAAATATTAGATTAGAGTATTATTATTAAATAATAATATTCGAGATTAAATAAAATATTATTAAATGATTAATAATATTAGTAAAGGGATAAAATATTATTAAATGATTAATAATATTAGTAAAGGGATAAAATATTATTAAATAATTAATAATATTAGTAAGTGAATAAAATAGTAGTAATGATTTAAAGTATTATTAGTGAACCAATAATACTAGAAGGTGAATTAATATTATCTAAGTTAATAATATTATGTGAATTAAAGGTAGTCGTTAATTAATAATAACACTATCTAGGCATGATAATGTTTATAAGAACTTATTGTAATGTATAATATCTATGTGGTTACATAACCGATGTTATGTATTGACTAATTGAAAGACTAATTATAGGTCTCTCAAAGGAAGATAATTTAATCGCATAGTGGATAGAAATTAATTTCAGAGTCAGTAATCTCACGATCGATGCAAGTTTTCTAACTCAAACTCGAAGTTATTATTTTCAAAGCATGTTAGTGAATAATTATTGATGATTATTCACGCCTATATTGATTATTGAAATTCGCACTTTGTGCAATTGAATTCTGCTTTTACCGCTTTATTGAATCGTGAATTAAATTAAAGTTCTTCATTATGAATCTATTTATGAAATAGATCTATGCTAATTGTATCGTACTAGATCAAGCATGTCTAAATTTGTTAAATCAAATGTATTTTTAATAGTCGTTCTTATTAAATTGATATGATAAGGACTCTTGAATCGAGAAAAGGACTAATTTGATTAAGGCATGATATCAATGCGGATTTATTAAGTGTTTATGCATAAATCACGGGGTATGAAAGGTCGATCCCTTGAATACCAAAACTTATTAAAAGGTCCGATTTAAATCATCGAGCACCTTAGCAAATGTTCATGGTTATTCAAAACCACTCAGTTCATGTTATTCAATTATCGAATATTCAATTGTTGATTATTAATTCATGTTCCTTCACAATCTTATATTATTGTTGAACATTGAAGGCAATATTTCTTTCTAAGTCATGATATATCTTCCTTGTCTATATAAACTTGTGAAGCAAATTAGTTGTTTACTCTTGCTATATCATGACCTCTATTTTCAGCTAAGCCCGAAGGATCTAATGCGAAGGACAAGGGCAAGATCCAGGAGTAATTTAGAATGAATGTCAATTAAATTATTATCTGATGGATTTCCTTAAGTAAACTATTTGTATTATAAATGGTGTATTTTAAAGTTAAGGTTAGGGAGACCTTGGGGCCATGTTATGAGGCTTTATTATAATGAACAATGTATGTTTATTATTTTGAAATAGTTATGGAATGCTTGATGATGATAGGATCGTGAGCACTGAATCTGAGGTTAGAGTACCTGGATTTAGGGGTGTCACAGACCGTCCATTCTAATAGTAAATCAATCTGGACCGTTCGTGAATCAGTTACTATTTAGTCCATTCTCCTATAAATAGAAGCTTAATTCTTCTTTCATTTTCACCAATTCATTGAGATTTACAAGAGAAGCTATAAAGAGAGAAACTATAGAGAGAAAGAAGAAGAGTATTCTGCTACTTCACTATTACAGTATCAAGTCTTCTACTAAGGTAAGGGATATTATTTGATGTATTCGTAAGGAATACTATTTTTCGTATTCATCCTTTAATCTGTGGGAATAATCTGTCTACACGGATTATGTACCGCATGACAGGTGAAAATCTATTTAGTTTCGTATGTTATTTCTTTTCATATTCTTAAATCTAAACTTACTATGGTAAGTATTGCTTCTATAATTCCTGAAATTAGTGGAATATCCTTGAGTTTTGCGCTTTATCCAGTATCGTTTCATTGGAATATTGATCTGAACTTTGTTATTAAATATTAATATTTTCACCTGGGGCACTATTCATGGGTTACTATTCACTCAGTTACTATTCATTCGGGGATTTGAGATGCTTTTCATGCCAGGGTACTATTCACGAGTTACTATTTACCCATTTACTATTTACTCGAATATTATTCACTCGGGTATTTGGGGCACTTTTTATGCCGGAGGTACTATTCACGAGGTATTATTCTCGAAGTACTATTCACAGGATACTATTCACGGGATACTATTCACCCAGAAAATTTATTTCTTTTTCGTTCAAATTATTTTTGATACATGAATATTATTCTTGAATTTTACTCCACAAAGAAGTATATGTTGACAATTTGGATATTTTTAAACTCTGGATAAAATTAAATTATTTAATATTTATCCTTGATTTCGTTTGATTAATGCTTATATCATTGTCATCATCTTCATGCTTATATTGTAATGAAAGTCATCTTTGGCTTACGTGCATAGATGGACTGTTGATTGGTATGATTATGACCAGGGATCATTCGGTATAATCATTACCCGTTGTGTTACAAATGATGTGGTAAAAGTCCTCATTGGTCATAGTGCATTGATGGACAGTTGTTGGTATGATTATGACAAGAGATTATTCGGTATGATCTTGACCATTGGTGAAAACAGGAATATCCTTGGCCCGTATGGCATGGATAATTCATGATTGTGATACTAATTATTAAGCTGAGTCTCAGCGACAGTTGTTGGTATGATCATGACCATGAATTCTCTTCGGCCAAGGGTGAAAAGATGAATTGTTGTTTGGCATGATCATGATCATTGGTGAAAACATGAATATCCTTGGCCCGTAGTGCATGGATAATTCGTGGTCGTGATACTAATCATTGGCCCGTAGTGTATGGATAATTCAGTGATGTGGATTATTTATCGAGCTGAGTCTCAGCGATGAAATATTAATTCATGGATGTGATACTATCGAATATCCTTGGTCGCAGTGCATGGATAATTCGGTGATGTGGATTATTTATTGAGTTGAGTCTCAGCGATAAAATATGGATAATAAACTTTTAATTCATAGCAGATGGTAGATATCATGCTCTACTTGACTCTTCTAAAATACAGTTGCATGTCTTTGACCTGTAGTGCAAAGATGAACTGTTAATGAATATCTTTGGCCCGTAGTGCAAGGATGAATTTATTAGTATGATTATGAACAGGAACTGTGATTTGGTATAACCATGATCTTTGATGTTTCAGGTAAAGACAGTTGATGAAAATTATCTTCGTCCTGGGTGCGAAGAGGAATTTAGAATCATAATTATGATTATGAGTTATTCACATAATTGTGGACAGGAACTGTTGATTGATGTTACAGGGATAAATCATGGTTGGGGGACTTTTAACATGGAGAAGATAATAGACTTTATGGTCTATTTGACTCTTCTAATGGATTGCTCGTTCCGCTGCCACTATGGTTGAAAAGTTTTATCATCTACCATATGTTCTAAATCTCTAAATTATTACTGACGAAGGCTATTGATAATTTAATTATCTTTAGTCATGATATTCTTTACTGGGTTATTTGTGCTCACCCTTTTGCTTCACAATTCCTTTCAGGTAATAAGAGTGTAGCTGGATCGAGTGGGGGTAACAGGGGAATAGAACGATGGTCTATAGCTGTTAAGGTTTCCCCTAAAATAGTTTGGAAATAATTTTATTGAAAATTATAGATAAGTGTGTCGTATTTTATACGTCATTTTAACCGTTGATTTTGGTGAACCGAATAGGGTGAGGTGAACCCAACTTTGGAAGGGCGTTTTGCCACTATCATACAAGATGTCTAATGACAGATGACTTCGTGTTATCATAAGATAGGGTTGTGCACATGCACTTGCTGATTATATCTATGAGCCTACCTATATAATCTTGGAGTTTGGTTGAAATATAATTCTCAATTGGAGACAATGGAGATAATTATATGTCAAGAGAAGACTCACCATTGGAAAGAACATGATAGTAATCTTCTCATTTTTCTTTGGGGTCTATTGGGTCAACCAAGGATAATTCTTGAGTCATATGATATCTATCATAACTTAAATGCATGGCCTCCCGTGTACGAAGGTTTTCTTGAGCATTTTCCAAAGATTTTATTTTTTAAAACAATTATTGACTGTACTTTTATGTAAAGTACCATTGTAAGGTGTTGTGGTCGAGGCACCATGAGAGTTACATATATTTGTATTAAAACTCACAGCTTATGTGTTGTCGTACTCTGCACAATAGTTCAACAGTTGTATAAATAAAGTTTGTATTTGATTTCTGTAGTGTGATATTTGGCGACTCAAAATGGGTCATGTGGACCTATTTTGGGGGCGTCACATATAACATTGAGCATGGAAAGTGGAAGTGGGATGGAAGTGAAGAGAAGAAGGAGATTGAAGCTAGCAGCAGCAACTTAAGCAACCAATAGAGTATCAGCAAAGAACTAGCAAGCATCTTACAGGAAATCACACGGTCTTGGTTTGTGTTCTATGAAGCTTTGACACGGCTACCAAGGCCTAGAGAGAAGTTCGGTTAGCGAGCCATTACATTCGCGTCCCCATTGTGAGACACGGGATGGCGCGACCGCGCCAAAGGAATTCTGACCAGCATTGACTTTTCTTTAAAAATTCTATTTGCATGTTTTTCCTTTAAAAGGGTGTATTGGGGGAGGTTATAGACTTACACTTTAATTGTTTTTTTTACTATTTTAGGGTTTTAGAGAGACACAGAGAGTTCATATATAGCTCTTACTTCTACTTTTTGGCTTCTCTCTTGCCTCTTGGTTAGATTTTCTTAATTAGGGTTTTAATTTTGTTGATTTGGGATTATTGATTCAGTTTTGAAGATCTGGATTAGATAAAGAAATATCAAATTTGCATATCTTCATATCTTGGATTCCTTTGTTTTCATTTCATAATCTCATGCTTGAACAAACTCCCATAATGGTGATTGCTTCAGTGATGAACTAATCTCTGTTATGGGATTTTAATAGACCTTTTTGCTTAGTTCAGATTTTTATGCCTCTTTGTTGGTTGTGGTTGATTATGCTTGGATTGCCTAGTATGGGTGCTTTAATTGTTTAGATGCTTGATCACCATCTACTGTAGTAATTCGTATGAACTTGGAAAATGAAGTACAAATTCAGATTTACCCATATTAACATGTGTTCATGATTTATACATGTGATAGATTTCATGATTCGTAATCCGGATAGACATATACTGTATTACCGCGTGTAGTCATTTGAGAGGACTTGTGCTTAAATCTATTTTATGTAACGGGACAAATTGATTGAGTCATGATTCTGGTGACAGAATCCTTTTAAAGGGGGAAAGATGTGACGAACGAGATTTTTGTAATTTAATTTGAATATTTATCAAATTAAATAAATATTTTTTGATGATTTAATTATTCGGTTAAATAATTAATTGATGAATTTATGGAAGATTAATTTAATTATATGTGTTACATTGATTAAATTAATGTGGAGAATTTATTATTCAAAAGTATGTATTTAATTGAGCTTATTTGATTGAATGAATTATTTAATAAGCATAATGTTATTCTAATTAATTTAATAATTAATTAGAGATTTAATGACTTGACATAATTAATAAATGAGAATTTAATTATGCGACTATGTGATTTAATGTGGAACTATTCTATTTTTTTATTTAACAGAATTAAATAATATATTTGATTAATTACTTAAATGGGTGTGACATTATTAAACTATATAATAAATAAATTAATTAAAATAAATTAGAAAAGGGTTTAATAAGCTAGCCAAACATGGCCCTAAAGGGAGTTGTTCGGTTAACCCACGAAGTGATTAACTGACCACAACAGCGTCAGTTTATATGCATTCAATTCAACATTCAATTCATTTTTTTTACAAGTCTGAGAAAGTTCAGAGAAAAAAATAGAGAAATTTTGAGAGGATTTGTGAATTGGGAAGGAAAAATTGAGAGTTAAGAAGAGCATTCCATCATCTTGCCTTATCATAGGGTAAACCCTTAATCTCAGTTGTAATTTACGTTATTAAAGGTTTTTTCATGAAAATTGGCTTTTAACTTTCTGTAATTGAATTTTCATGGCTAATTGGTAAATCTATGATGTTGTATATGTTTATTAACCGGTATAATTCAATTATATATGATCTATATATGTTTTAGAGTAATTAATCCATGAAATCATGTTCAAATTGGAGTTTTATAGTTTACAGAGAAAAATATATGAATATCGCTTATAAGTACCAAAATTTATGTTTAAATTGCATATTAATTGGTAAATTGATGAATGATTTCGTTTATACATGTAAAAATGAAAAGAATGAAACTTAAACGGATTGATTTGGTCAAAAAAATGAGTTTCGCAGTGGTTGATTTCGTTAATAATGTTAAAAATGGAGTGTTTCATAAGAACAGTGAAATTATGTGGTTTAATTCAAGTAATTGCATGAATTAAGTTGTTAAAATCATGTTAGAAAGGTTGGGTAATGATCATATATAAATTTGAGTATCTGGGTATGCTTAAATTAATGTATGGACAAGGAAATTGGAAGTTATGGCATTGCTCTGTGTTCTTCACGAGAACATATGGTTGAACTTGTGTGAGGTTTTTTGGCATAAATTGGCCTTGTTATGTGTTCTTGAACTACGTAAATCGCAGAAACTTAGTCAGGTAACCGCTTCTACCGGGGGTTACCAAACTAAATTACCCATTTTTACGACAAATAAAAAATAATAATAAAAAAAAATAATTAATTAATTAAAATATTTATCAAATAAAATAAATATTTTAGTTGAAAAATTTATTGAATAAATGAAATATTCGATGGAAATTATTATTAAAATATTTATAAAATAAAATTAATATTTTAATTGAGATATTTATGGAATAAAATTAATATTCAATGGAAATTATTATTAAAATATTTATGGAATAAAATATATATTCGATGGAAATTATTATTAAAATATTTGTCAAATAAAGTAAATATTTTAGTTGAAATATTTAAAGAATAAAATAAATATCCGATGGAAATTATTATTAAAATATTTATAAAATAAAATAAATATTTTAATTAAAATATTTATGGAATAAAATAAATATTCGATGTAAATTATTATGAAATAATTTATTCAAGTATAATAATAGTAAGGGAATGAAAATATTCTAATTTAATTAAGTAATTAAATTAGAAGGGTAATGATTTGTTAAATGAAGTAGAGTTTATATTAAATAACTCAGTGAAAATGTAACTAATGAATGTCGTGAATACATATGGTATGCGTGTAGGACTTGTGGTGAACGGGAGTAGTAATCGTTTAGCCTACGCACGAGGCAAGTTCCAAATCCTTGTTTCTTTACATAAAGCAAGTTCCCTATTCTATCTTGTTTATTATTGTTCAAGTCAAGATTTCACATTAGATGTTATCATTCTTTAAAAGCATGATTCCTGTTATACAATACTTATTCGATTGTATACATCTTGAATTTTATTATTCAAATTGAATATAAATTATTGTTGAACCTTGTAATACTAACAAACCCTTATTGATTCGACTAGTCCATAGTTGATGAACATTCTAAATTTCAGAACCATTGTTGAGCTTATCCAAACCAAACTTCCTTTGGTGCAGACTCTAATGTCAAATTGAGATGAACAACCCTGTTATAGGGGATTAATTATGATTTAGCGTTAAGATATTGTGCACTATATGGTACTAAGGGCTGATCCCCCTAAATACGAGAAGAAGAGTCCATAGTCTTATGGATGTTAAAGGTTTCAAGTATAAACACTTGACAACCTAGGACGTAGTTCAAGGTCTTATGACCCTCAGAAGTTCTTTTAATTCTTGTTATTCATTCTTGATTCAAAAGCCGAGTTTTCTTATTTCAGGAGTCTTTGATTCATTCACATGTTATTATTTTATTGTTATATTATTATACTTGTGGCAATCGTGCTAACTCTTGCTTAACAATAACATTGTAGTTAAGAACGAAAGGTCCGACGAGCCTTCTACTAGCAAAGGCAAGGGCAAAGTTATTAAGTGATGAAGACTTGTTGTTTATTTGATGTATTTATGTTTCAGACTTATGTTAAAGTTGTGTAAGACTTATTATTTGTTTATGTTTCCGCATTTGAGATTTAAGGTTAGTATGACCTGAGATTGATGTATTTACATTTAGATGTTGTAATTCCATAAGGAGTGGATTTATTTCTATCTATTTATGGTTTTTCATTTATTATGGGTAGATAGATACATGATGTTTGGACAGTGAACACCAAATCCCGTGGAAATTGAAGTACCCAGATTTGGGGGTGTCACATTTTACTCTTAAGTCACATAGAAATATAGTGGTTTTGATAATTTTGGATGTTCATATATATTCTATCTTTTGTGGATTGTATGTGATATGAGCATGATATATCGAGAGATAGCTATGTTTTACCTTTGTGTTCTCGACTAGCAATCCGTAGTAATCATTTAGACTTAACAAGAGGTATATAATTTGAATAAGGCACTAAGTGAAGTTAGAATCTCATATCATCTTAATTTGACTCATGTGCTTGTTAGTTAGTTTATTAGTTGATAATCAGTTTAGATATTTAATTCACAACTTAATCATTCATTTAAGTAGGCTAAGATAATTACAAAGTTGTTGCATGTTAGACTAAAAATACTCATTTTTCTCCGTGGGATCGATACTTTTCTTACCTTATATTACTTGTGGACCGCGTGCACTTGTGTGTGTGTGTGATTATTTTTTTAACATCGAAACAAGCCAACATGTTGGTTCATGGGTAGGTACCTTGAAGACCTCAACAAACTTCATTTCCTTGTTTTGCTTTGATATTGTTAGCTAGAACAACCTTTTCACTTACTTTTTGAAAACTTACCAAGGCCTCATTCAAACTTCTTAGTGAAAATTCATTGTTCTCGACATCAACTTTTCTTCTTTTCCAAGATGACTTATCAGAAGATTCTTTTGCTTTTCGTTTTCTTTTGCCCTAGAAATTTTCCATCAAGGTAAATCAGAGAGAGATAGATCATGGTTCAGAAGATTTTGGTATTCAGAAGATATTTTAGGGTTTGAGAACCTTAAGCAAATGAGAGGTATAAATGAACAGTGATTGAGAGTAGATGAAAGGTTTGATTTGGAAAAACAATTGTCAATATTTGAATTACTTCTCAGATAGGTTCCCTCCAATGTAGTAATGTGAGACATATTTCATTACCATATTAGCAGTAGCTGTCTTTTCAAATTCTGAAACTCTACAACTGACCATTACTGTTGTTTAACAATTTTTTCACTCTCATTGCTTAGAGCGTAAGTATCACCTCGCTGCAACTTGTTATGGATTGACTTTCCTGGTCAAACATTGACTTAACAACATAACCTTCATTGTACGAATCCAATCAGCTTAGTGATCATCTCCTTTCTTTTTATTTTCCTTTCATCTTCATGCATTCTTATTCTTTAGATTTTCAGGATATTGAAATTTTGAGCGTTTTCTTAGCCATCTCCCCCTTAGTTGTATGCCACATATTTCTTATAGTCATGAGATCTCTTTTTAATTCAAGAGTTTTTTAATAGCAGATTTCATACACTTTGCTGATGTGCCTTGCTCATTCAGATTGAAAATTAGTCATGCAATTATTCTTAAATTTAGCTTCTTTTCTCTTTGATCACAGTATCTGTTTGCATTAGTTGTCTATTTTAGACCTAACTTTTCTTCTTTGCTTGTCCTCCTCTGATTTTGCTATTTGTTCCTTTTGTTCAGGTTTCTCCCTTGTAGTGATATTGAACTTCCTTTAACTCAGCAACATGTATTTCTTTCTCCAAATTATTCCTTGTCAACTTTAAATAGGAGCATGTGATTGAATCTTTCTTTCATCGAATCCAGAGTCTTTACTTCCTTTAGTTTGCTCATTTGTATACCTTCATACCAATTCGAAGGAAGATGATCAATCATTGGAGTGTTTAGTAGAAGATAGTTTTACATGTCACAGGAAGATAGACTTTTTATGGAGATAGCGAGGAGCCTTCTTGAATTAATTGAGAAGTATAAGATCAAGACAATAGTGAGGAATTTATAATTCCCTTGGTTGCCCATCCTCAAAAAGAAAGGATCTTCAGGTTCTTCGATCGTTAGATCAATATTCTTGGAGACATCTTCGGCGATCGTTGATGGCATGACTCAATAGTTTGAGGAATGTCTAAAAATCATTTCGATTGCTGATTTGCAATCCTCTTAGTATTTATTTGTAGTTTTTCTTCTTCTTGGACACAAAGCTTGTTTCTTTAGCAGTATGCTTCATTTCTGCAGCTGTCAATGAAAGTATTATGCATACAAGCCAAACATGTATGATGATAAAATATATACTTTGTAAAAAATCTTATTCATTTATTAATAAAAGTATTTATTTACACTATAAGAAAATCGCCTATTTCCGACTGACGTATCCTCGACGGATTAAATTCAGTCAAAATATGATTACTTCTGAGGGAATAATGTGTCGGATATAAGTCCCTCGGAAATAAAATAATTAGGACAGAATTCCGTCGATCTTAGACCTCCCCAGTTGGCGCCAAGTTTGGCGCCACCGCGAAAAGTAATTTCGACGAACAAACATTAATTCCGAGGGACGTTTCGTCGAACTTAAGATATTTTCGAGAGACGTATGTCCAACGGACATTCCGTCAGATTTAATAAATAAAAACTTTTCACCTTCTATCTTTTCATTTTAGACGCTCGTTTATCTCTCACTCTTCTCACTCTCCTTTCCTCGATCTCATCCTCCTCGCCCCCACCCTCTCTCATTCTCTCACTCGATCTCCTTCCCTCTCTCATCCTCCCCGCCGCCACCCATCCGATCATCGTCGGTCCCCTGCCACCCCTTTTCCCCTGCCACCGTACGTTCGCCTCTCTCTTTCTCTCTCTTCACCACTCTTTGTACTCAACCCCACTGTCGACAACCCTTCCACACCGCGCCACTACCGGCGACCCTCCCTTACGCAACCGACGTCGACGACTCGTGTTCTGGCCGGGTTGGAATCTGCTATCTCCTTCTCCTCCTTTAACCGGTTTTCAAACTAGCTAAGGCCTAAGGTTAGTAATGGTTTATTTGTATAATTAGGTATAATTTCTGTAACGCCCCCAAATTCAGGTACTTGAAACCCAAACTCGGTAATTTACGATACCATTTCTATGAGCGGAAATAATACTAATAATAATACCAATAATATAAATATCAAACTTAACTTACATTTATCAGAGTCTAATACCAAGTACGCAACCTTTACTACATTCTTTACATGATATATAATACATATCATTATCTTAATACAGTCTAACTATTACAAAAGATACCAATAATCATATTCTATTTGCTTTCCTTTTCACTTGTTCTTGTCTGAACCTTCAGGTTGATCACGCTTAGCTGAAAACATTTAAATTTAAAGCAAGAATGAGCATTTGGGTGCCCAGCAAGTAAAAACAAGTATAAATATAAATAGCTAAAAGAATTAAATGTTTTCTTTGTACATCATTTCTACAACGAATTAATAGTTGTGAAGTAAACTGAACCGATAATAATAACATAATAATTCTATATCAAATTTTTGAAACTACGTATTGACTATAAATGGGGTTTAGTTGACATACTATGAACATTGTTTTCAATTTTCGAATAGGTTTAACAGAACTTCATCTGCAAACCGTCATAACTTACGGGCGCGAGGGTGTACATCCCATGGACCCTGTATTGATTAATACTATATGCAAGAACGATATTATCGTTCACTCTGTCCGCCTTAGGCGCATAAAAATTTTCCCTTGTTCGGGATGTTCATACTTAGTCTGGAATCTAAACCAAAACAATTTGATTGGATACAAAAAGGTTTTATCATATTCAACGATATTTCTAAATCTGTGTCTAGCTGATCAAATAGCTTAGAGGTATATATATATATATATATATATATATATCAACATGTGATTAAATACAATGATTATCCAAGTGGGGACACTTGAATAACCATATTTAGAAATTAACGAACAGAATATATATATGAATTACAATATAGTACCATGTTGATAATCAATGATCGGATATAACATATATAACAATAGGGTTAATAATCTGGTACAATAATAATTTAATTTTGAATCTTCTTACTCATGTCCATTGTATAAAGAAAATGCAAAGGTAGGATACTTGCCTGGTCTGCTGCTTATAATACACAACTTAGTTTTTATCTTTTATACCGAAATCTATCATTAATAAGATCATTTGATCAATTAAAATAACATACTATAACACATAGCACTGCTTATTGCAGTCAGCACATAACCTAATCACCTTGTCACACATAATCAACAGTCATTGAATCACAAACAAACATTATTACAGTCAAAATATCTAAGTCTAGAACAATTTCTGAAACATGTCGGTGTACCGATGGCTTTATCGGGTAATTATCGAGTTTAAGACTCTATCATGCAGATCAACATCTGTAAATATCAAACATATTATTTTTAAATGACTTATAATAATTTTTAAACATTTATCATGAATTTTCAAACACCAGAATCATTATTAAATAATTTAAATATTAAACAATTCTATTATCATTAACATTTAATTAATATTAAACTATTAATTAAACCATTGCCAAAATATTAAAGTTATTTATAATAACTTCAAATATTTTTAAAGTATTTATATACCCTTAAATGATTTTTAAAACATTTAAAATCATTTTTAATTACTTACCATTAATATTTAAATATTAATTCATTATCTATCAAAATATTAAAAGTCATTAATTATAACTTAAAATATTTTTAATTCATTTATATCCTTTTTAAATGATTTTTAAATAAATAAAATCATTTTTAAATTATTTAATATAATTATTAAATAAACTCAATATCATTAATATTAAATTATTAATAAACTTATCCTTTAAATATTAAAAGTTATATTTTATAACTTAAAATATCTTTAAACACTTTATTTTTATTTAAAATGATTTTTAAAATATTAAAATTATTTTAAACTAATTTATTTAATATTAAATAAATCTAATATCATTAATATTAAAATATTAATATTTTTCATGACAAAATATAAAAAGTTATATTTTTATAACTTAAAATATTTTTATAATCTTTAAATCATTTTTATATGATTTTTAAATCATTAATTCTATTTTTCATAATTAATTTAATACATTTATTAAATAACTTAAATATCATTAATATTAATTAATTAATGAAATTCATCACAAAATATTAAAAGTCATTAAAAATAACTTCAAATATTTTCTTATATCATATTATAATTTTAAATGATTTTTCATGTATTAAATTTATTTTTAAATAATTTATTTAATATTATAATTAAATAAATTAAATGCCTTTAATATTTCAAAAATATTAAATATTTATGAAATATATTCAAAATAATTAAAACTAATTTTCAGACTTTAAAATAATTTTTAATAATGTATTTTGTATTTTTATTAATTAAAAACTAATTTTTCTATTTATTTAATAAAAATAATTAATTTTAAAATAAATCTGTCATTAAAGATCGCACTTATAGCGCAAGCAGTAACTGCTGCTATAGGTATTCTTCATGTTCTTGGCCAAACCCAGAAACTCATAGCCAGCTAGCGAGTGGGCTTGTTTGACCGGTTTAATTCCTATGATCATGATATTTTTTGAGTTTGTAATTGCTTTAATGTTGTAGTATACATGCAATACTACAAGTATCAATCAATTACATGACCAATACACAACACCACATAAAAATCTAAGCTGCAGAAAAGTCTAACAACGTTATTCTTCATTTCTGGGTTTTTCAGAAAATGAAGAACAGTTGATGGTCCTATATTTAGCTCCTTATATTTTGCATTCTGGGTTTGCTACTCATGTTCTAAAGGTTCAAACCTGTAGAAGAGATGTCAAGGTACAAGTTTATAACATCGGAGCATTATAACATCAAAACATTTGTAAGATCTGGCATGGTCAAACCATGTCAGAAATCTGTTCTTGAGCATTTCTGGGTTTTCCAGAAATTCTCCAGGCAGTTGGTCAACTATAGTTTGACCAAGATTAATTTTCACCCTGGTCATGATTTAAGTGTTTTGATGATTTGAATATGGAGTCCATATACCAGTATATAGCATAAAAACAAGAACATAGCTAAAATCATAAACAACTGTAAGATCAACAACCCTAAACATCTTGTCAGACCGTTTCTGGAAAAATCTGGGTTTCCCAGAATTTCATTTTCGTGATCGGTCAACCCTGTTTGACCACTTATAACTTTTAATTTATAACAGAGCTGCACCTGATTTAAGTTTCACATGAAAGACCACATTACATACTACAAGTACCAACCTTCAAACAATAAAAATACAGAACATGCAAAGATTAAAGAGGTCTGACATTTGACTGTCAGACACAAAAACAACAATTTCCAAATTCTTGAAATCTTCAAATCTGAGCTTATAGATGTTATGGATCTACCATCTATCAACTAAGATCATTAATATACACTATAAACAGCATATATTAACACTCAAACATAACTTTTAACAGAGGATCAATGACCAAATTTCTAGGGTTAGGTTTATACCTTAATGAACAATTTCTTGATTCAAAGCTTCTGATTTGTTATGTGTGTTGGTGGGGCTTGAATATGGGACTGAAATACTTGTCAATTTCGTGGGTTAGAGAGAGAGAGAGGGACTTGGTAGTGAGTTGGTGTACAAATGGGCTAAAAATGAACTTTCTCTCTCTTTCAATCTATATATATGATAATACAATGTATATGGCTGAGATATAGACTGATTGCTGGAGATTTTTGGTCACATGGTGTATCTAGGTTGGCCACCATCTCTTATTTTAGCAAGATCCACAAGTTATGTCCAATAATGCAAGAGGGGCATTTTGGTCCTTTTCATTGTAATTTTAATGGCACCTTGGTCATTTGGCGAACCCTTAGGGTTTAACCCTAAGGTTTAGCAGAAAAATTGCATGATCTCCAACTAGGTTTTAAAATTTTAAAAAAAAATATTAGTTCCTAAATTATAATTTAGGATTTTCTAAAATAGTTTAGATTTCTAATTACCTTAAACTTGAAATTAGGTTTAATAGCTCATTAATTAGCATTAAGGCTTAAAATTAACAATTAGGGTTACAATTTATAAATTAGGGTTATTAATTTAAATAATAGGTTTTCTAGAAATTAATATATCTAAATATTAATTAGGGTTTACCTAATCAATATAAAATTCTATAATACTTAACATAAATCTTATAACACAGTTATATAATAGTCCCGAACTCCTAATTGAGTTTCAAATTAGGGTTTCCATTTAGCAATTAGCTAATTATCATTTAAGGTTCCTAATTTTAGAAATCAGGGTTTTAAATTACTAATTAGGGTTTTCCATAATTAGCGTTAAAACTTATAATACATATCATATACCACATAACACAGTCACTACACAGTCTCGAATCTCCCATTTGAATTTCAAAATAAGATTAAATAAATTAATGCTAGGGTTTGGTCATAATACATTAAAACTATTCCACACATTATCATTACACACAAACAGCACACATCTATAACACTGACAAATAATAATATAATATTAATATTCTAATTCCTTGATCAAAAATCCAAAATTAGGGTTTGGATTCCATATCCGATTTATCTTACATATACATACCATTATTAATTAAGTTATAATAATTAACATAATTAATCTGAAATAAATTCATATAATAAAATAAAATAATTATTATAATAATTCTATAATCATTTCATATATTATTTAAATAATATAATATCATATTTTCATAGAAAATAATTAATAAAAATATTTCTACTAAAAATTAATTATTATAGAATATAATTTATAATGATCAATAATTCTAAAATAAAATTATTTGTAATCATTCATGTAATAAATATATTTTATATTTATCACATAAATACATACCATTACCTGACACATATTTCCACCTTTATAAATAATAATAATAATAATAATAATAAAAATTTATACGCAAAATTTCTTTTTTAATTATATAGAAAATATCGAGTTATCATAATTTTCTGCCTTATATTGTGCATATTGCACTGAAATTGGTACTTTCTATTCTGCCCTATATTTTGTTTTGCCGAAATGGGTTCTTTCTATTTGTGTTCTGCTGAAATTATAAGGGTTATTATTTGTGTTAATTGCCTAACTGTTGTGAAAATTGGGTTGCCGAAAATTGTGTTCTGCCTAACTGTTATGCAAATTGTTGTGCAAATTGGGATTGCAGCTTATGTTTCAGCTTTTGTTTAGTGTATAACATCTGGTAAATGTTTCAATTTTTTTTACTGTATACAATTACAACTTATTACAATTGAGTGTATTTGATATTTTCGATGGAATTTCTGATTGAATTTATGTCAGAAGTCTTCAATTGCAAAATTTGTGGGCCCATGTAACTATTTAAATATGTTACTTAATTAATTTTCCAATACTAAAATAACCTAGTTTATAGTAATATTTACTTAGTTTTGTACTACTAAATAAAACAAAATAATATTATAAATAATATAAATATAAATAAAATAATATAAGATAATATAATATAAAATAGTAAAATTAAATAACATAAGATAAGATAATTTAAGATAAAATGAAATGAAATAAAATAAAATAATTGTTCTTAAATGAAATAACTTAAATTATATCTAATAAATAAATTAAATAAAATAATATAATATAATATGAGTAACAATAAGATAAAATAAAATAAAATAAAAATAATAATAATAAATTATAATAATTTAAATTTAATAAAATATAATGAAAAAAATAAATAAAATTTAATTTAATAAATAAATTAAATTTAATAAAAAATATTTTAAAATATATAATATAAATACAAATAAAATACAATCCAATAAAACATAAAATAAAATAAAAATAATAGAATAAAATATAATTTAATTTAATATAATTAAAATAATTTAAATTAAATTTAATAAATTTAATTTAGTAAAAAATTTAAAACTATATAATATAATACAAGATAAATTAAATTTAATAAATAAATAAACCAATTATATACTATAATATAATATACTACAAAAGAAACTGAATAAGAATGTTTTCGATTAAGTAAAATAATATACTTTGGAACTTAATTAGAAACCCGTTTGACAAGTAGGAGTGAATGTTGAACATTACGTAGTCTCTATAGATTCCAAATAACAATTCTCATAAACTAAGTACCACTTACTTAGTTTATCATTAATTGGCAAAATAAATTAAGTTGCTAGAAGTGAATGACGAACAGTAGTAGTCTCTATAGATTCGAAATAACAATTCTCATAAACTAAGTACCACTTACTTAGTTTATCATTAGCAAAATAAACTAAGTAGCTAGGAGTGAATGTCGAACAGTAATCTCTATAGATTCCAAATAACAATTCTCATAAACTAAGTACCACTTACTTAGTTTATCATTGGCAAAATAAACTAAGTAGCATTTGCTTAGTTTGCCACAATTTTCAATTTATAAATGAAATAATACTCTCCCTACATATATGTACTCTTTCTTGTATGCAGGTTTCGACATAGCAATTGTAGCTAATAGTACTCCAACCGATTCCTCCGTAACAATTAAAAAAAAAGGGGTCGTAGTTCCTGTTTGTGTCCTATACTCGAATAATAAAGGTAATTGAATTACTGCAGACATTTCTCACTGTTGCCATCATAATAGATGGCAACATCCGGAAGGAGTGCCAGTAAGTTGTTGAACAAAGTTCTAGGTTAAGCAACCCTCTAGATGAGCGAACAATCACTTCTCTCATAGGATTGAATCATCTCCCCATATGGGTCCAATCCATGATATAAACAGCTTCTCACCACTCTGAATTCCTCAGATGGGTAGTTCTCACAGTAACGCCTCACCTCTTGTATGAGAACTATCCATTGAGGAATTGAGTGGTGAGAAGTCGCCTATATCATGGATTGGACCCATATGGGGAGATGATTCATTCTAAAGCAGAAGTGATCATTCGCTCATCTAGAGGGTTGCTTGTCAAACTTTGTTTAATAGCTTAATGGAACTCCTTTCGGATGTTGTCATCTGTTATGATGGAACAAATGAGGAATGTTTGCAAAGAATTGAATTAACTTTATTATTCGAGTATAGGATGTAATAGAACTACGTAATTCTTTTTTCCGATTCTGCAACTCAAGTAGAGATTCCACATAATAATTCTCATAAACTAAGTAGCATTTGTGTAGTTTACCACAATTTTCAATAAACTAAGTAGCATTTTCAATTATATATGTACTATACTTTGAAACTTAGAAACCCGTTTGACATACACTCAATAGGGGTGAATGTCGAACAGTCCCCAATTTGGGACTATTATTGGATACATTTTTTGTTATTTTGAGGATTAATCGACTGTTATCTCTATATGTTCTCCGAGTACGTACTTAGATTAAATTATCTTAGTCTATTTCGTGTGCTTGGAGACCATGGGGAGGTGCTGTCGAAATTTTCTTGAAACTCATGAAACGTACTCAACGTGTTTGCACTAGTGACAAGATGCATCCAATAACGGAATAGAAGCCTTACCCCCGTCCTGTAGAGATACTAGGTAAATCTAATTCACGAATGAATATCCAAATTAACTTAATGCGTACTTTTGTGTAGTTAAAAATGTCAGCCGACCGAAGTTGGATGTACCGTAGGATACCCAATGATGGGAGGGGATTAGTCTCAGCTTATCGTGTTGGTGTTTTAGATTTCTTGAACAAAGCACTAGAACATACAGATGATCTGCACGGGAAGATGTGATGCCCGTGTGTCAAGTGTAAAAATCTGATTTGGAAGAAAGTCGACGAGATTAAATTTGACTTAATTTCTCATGGATTTGTGGATGGGTACTTCGTATGGACTCATCACGGGGATTCAGAAATGATTGAAAATATTCTGGAACAACCAATTCCACGGGATTCATACGTCAAAAACTATGATCCAGTTGAGATGTTGGTCGATGCCTATGGCCCTACTACTATTGACTGGGCTGAATATGAATCTTCTTCAAGCAGTGCGAAGCAAGTGCCAAATGATACAACTGCTGCCTTTTACAAGTTGCTAACTGAATCTGGGGTCGCGTTGTATCTGAGAAATGATACGAACACCAAGCTTTTTGCAGTGACAAAGCTCTTACACTTTAAGAATAAGCATGACTGTAGTGAGAGAGGTTTCAACGATTTACTCGCTATAATTGGACAGTTCTTACCCAAAGATCATACTCTTCCTGCGAATTATTACGAAGTGAAGAAGATGGTCAAGGGGTTAAATATGGGGTATCAGAAAATCGATGCTTGTGAGAAGGATTGCATGTTATACTATGGGAAAGACAGAGATAAGGGACAGTGTGATATATGCAGCTTATTGCGCTACACGGTTACAAAACATTGGGGGAAGGAGAAACATGTTCCCAGGAAAATCTTACGGTACTTTCCACTTGCGCCGAGACTTCAGCGGCTATTCATGTCGTCTCATACGGCTCAACATATGAGTTGGCATCGAACAAGGGATGTCGTGCCTGGTCAGCTGACTCACCCAACGGATAGAGATGAATGGAAGAGATTTGATGTAAATTATCCTGAGTTTGCGGAATAAGTTAGGAATGTTAGGCTTGACAGGGCTACTGATGGCTTTTTCCCTTTTAATAATTTTAGCCACCGCACTCGGGTTTGGCTACCATTATGGTCGCTATAATCTTCCACCCCAATGTGCATGAGGGATCCGTATTTGTTTTTGACTTTATTCATTCTAGGGGATAAAATCCCTACAAAAGACCTTAATGTGTACCTTCGACCGTTAGTGGATGAACTAAAGATGTTGTGGGAGACATGGGTTCAGACGTATGATAAATCGATATGCGAGAATTTTTTGATGAAGGCAGCCCTGTTATGGACTACCACAGACTTTTCGGCTCTTGGGATGGTTAGTGGTTGGTCAACTTACGGGAAGCTATCATGTCCAGTGTGTATGGGGGATGTGCAAGGAAACCAGTTGCAGCATGGACAAAAATATAGTTTCTTTGGAACTGCTCATAGATTCTTGCCTCTTGATCACAATCACAGAAAGATGTCTGCACAGTTCAACAGAAAGATAGAGAAGAAGGGGGTTGTTGGTCGGCTGTCGGGCAGTGAGGTCTTGGGTTGGTTGAATCAACTTGATTTTCCTTTGTCGGGGAAGGAACACAGTAAATTGAGAGAAGCCGGGTACGGGAAGACTCATAATTGGACACACTTGCCATTATGGTTTGAGTTGCCATATTGGGGCACACCTTCAGTTCGTCATTGTATAGATGTCATGCATATCGAAAAGAATGTTTTTGAGATCTTGTTTTACACCGTGTTAGATGCGAGTGGTACAACTAAAGACAATGACAATGCTCGAAAAGAGTTAGAGGCATTGAACATTAGGCCAGAATTGTGGCTTCGCCCTAACACTACGAAACCTAAAGCTCCATTTTATCTTACTAAGCAACAAGTTGAAGACATCTGTAAGTGGGTTAGTGGGTTGAAGCTCCCAGATGGATATGCGTCGAACATAACACGTTGTTGTAAGGTTGAGAAATTGAAAATTTCTGGATTCAAGAGTCACGATTGTCATGTATTAATGTAGAAGTTGATTCTAATTGCATTTCGTGAGATGTTACCTAGAAAAGTTTTGGATGCATTGACCGAACTGTCAAATTTCTTTCGAGATATTTGCTCAACCATAATTAAGTACAGTGATGTCGAGCAAATGGAGAAGAATATTGTGCTTACCATGTGCAAGCTTGAAATGATCTTCCCTCTAGGATTTTTTGACTCGATGGAACATCTGCCGTATGAACTCAAACTTGGAGGACCGGTGCAATATCGATGGATGTATCCTTTTAAGAGGTAATATATAAACTGCTAATTGCTCTATCCTGCTCATATTAATAATACTTGGAATTTGTCTGTATATTATTTATCGTAGGTATATGCACCGATTAAAACAAAAGGTCAAGAACAAAGCTCGTGTAGAGGGTTCTATTGCTGCATGATATACAGAGGAAGAGCTTGTCAACTTCTGCTCATTGTATTTTGACAATGTTATCTCAACGAAGCACAACCGTTTAGGAAGGAATGAGGTTGTTGGTCCAATGACTCATGCTGATGATGAGTTAGCTGTATTCACATATCCGGCTAAACCATTTGGCCCTGAGACTCTGACTTACTTAAACGACAAAGAGTTGAAGATTGTATCTACATACGTGCTTCTAAATATGCCTGAAGTATCATCATACATCACGTAAGTCTAAGCTTATTTGCTCCAGTTAGTACAATTTACAAGTGTAGTTATCTCTATATATGTTAAAGACATTTTACTAATATCACAGTTCATTCGAAGAGGAAGCGTATGCTTCTAACCCAACTTTTACTGCAGCAGAATTGGAAACATTCACTAATGCTAATTTCTAACAATGGTTTAAGAAAAGGGTTGAAGGAGAGAATATTTATGAGCGTTTTATAGATGTCATCCAAGGACCTTACAAAGTTGTTAGTTCTTTTCCTGGTTGCATCGTGAATGGGTACAGATTTAGAGTCGATGACTTTCATGAACTCACATCAGTCAATTCTGGGGTTGTGGTGTTAGGAAGCTGCTACCAAGATTCTGAGTCCAATTACTATGGTCGTTTACAGGATGTAGTTGTGCTCAATTATCACGGCGGCAAAAAGGTAGTTACATTTAAGTGTAGCTCGTTTGATACTGAAAAGGGGTTTAAAGTTGATCGTAATAGAATCATAACCGTGGATATCAAGTCGGTGTTAAAGTCTGATGACGTGTACGTGTTAGCAAGTCAAGTGACTCAAGTGTATTACGCTCCTAATGTCGTAAATACTCAAAGCCCCTGGTACACAGTAGTCACTACTAAAACACGCTCATTTAATGCTGATAACATGTTTGGTATGGATGAGGCATTGCAAGAAGATGTGAATAACCCATTGGCCGTAGTGTTCCATACTGAAGATGTGGTGAGTACTGAAGTCATTGACATACCTAACGATGAGGATGTCGAGGCCAACGTATACATGATGATTATGTAGTCGTTGAGGATGATAATGATGACGAAACTGATCTCAAAACTGAGGATGAGGAAGATATCGAATCCGAGAATGATATACACGTTGATTCTGATAGGTTTGAGGACGTGCGTAATTGAAAATGAGCTTTCATATTAGTACTTACCACATATTGTTAAACCTTACATATTCGTAATCTACCAATTTTGTTATTATAGTAGGATATTCATGGCTAGACATAGCGGTGGAGGTCGCCGAGGTGGTGGGCGATCCAGTATTGGAGACGATAGCCACGATGGAGGCTCTTCTTCAGGCGCGACTAAGTTATCTTAACTAGGATTTAAATATATCTCAAGCTGCATTAATTACAATGATTATTGAAGTACTATGTTAAATACAATTATTATAGATGCACCTCGTCGATGACACCGAGGGACGAACCCCCAGATCTTTTGTCGTCTCACGTAAGTGCATTGCCACTTACAGATCTTGGGTGGATGTCGCTTCCCGGCCAGAAGTGTTAATATATTCGTACTATTTCTATTAGTTATTGCAAAACACAATTTACATAACATATATTGTTATACTTTTTCTATAGTATACTAGACCTAGTGGCTAAGCACACCCTACACGCGATTTATTTGACGCATCTCCCGAGAGGGTGCATGCGGTTCAGTTAGTATGCACGGTACGATGCCACTTTTATACAGACCGTCTTGCGGGAGTTCCATGTAAGTTAAACATATTATCATTACATAGTTGTATTGGGATAACGAAATCAATTGTTCTTAATTTTAAATAATCTTTTGTTATAGGTTTATTATCGATTTGACCTGAGCATCTCTCAGTCAGCTGGTGATGATGTGATTGAGCATCACGTCGCTGCAAATTACTCTGGATGGTTGTATGGGATGCGACAGAAGGCAGCCCGGGCAGTTGTGGACCAGTTCGGGACCACCATCAAAGATCATCAAACCCGCATAGTCTCCGATTTGGCCTGGGAGGCTATGTGTGCGCACTGGGAGGTAGATGACTTCAAGAAAAAGTCTGAGCAAGCAAAGGAGAACCGTGGTCAGCTCCGGATAGTACACACCACCGGTTCTCAGTCGTTCGAGGAGGCGAAGATGGTAAGTGCGTTGTATTTAGTTATTTATGTGTCAAGTTCTCACACAAATACTTAAGACCTATTTTATGAATGTTTGTATTAGGCATTGGGGAGGACCTTGGGCCGAGATCCTACCATTTTAGAGTTTTGGGATCGAGCCCACACGCTTAAGGACGAGCGTGCTTTTTCTCAGGCAACTTTAGCTATACGGGTAAAAGTCATCTTACTATTTAGCTTTTAATAATATTTAATCATAAATAAAATGATATAATTAACATACGTATACGAAATATATTACATGACCGATTTCAGAGGCTTCGGGACGAGCGTATAGCTGAGCTAGAGACTATTAGGAGGGGTTCTGAGCCGTTAGATTCTGCCACCCCTCTTCCCGATATTGTATTAGATCGGGATGAGGAGCTGAGACTATGGGTCGGGTCTCAGGATCCCCCTACTAGCAGTGCCGACAGATATCGAGTGTTGGGTCTGTCGAGGATACCCACATATACACTTCCTGGAGGTAATTTTTTTTTTATGTTTCATGAAATTATCCGAATTTATCACATTATATAAATTATTATTAGTAATCAAATTTGTATCTCTTTATAGGCTCCACCGGCCCAATGGTTCGTCAGAGCACATGTCGGACCATCTCATGCGGGCGCTAGCTTGATGACGATATCTTGGCGCTACCGATAGCGGTAGTGTCGGACAGGTTCCATATCGATCCGATCTTTCTAAGATCATCGCATTGCCTTCTAGTTCTTGTCTTCACCAGATTGCTCAGGATATTATAGCAAGGGCCTCTGTAGAGAGTACGGGATTACCACGGGAGTAGTTTGACGCTTGGAGCGCCGAGATGGTCTGGATGGTGATTACCCTCCTGGAGGAGGCTTTTCGTCCGCCCCCACCTACTCAGGTATTCTTATTGTTTATGTTTTTCAATTAAGGCTAGTTTATTAATTCTCTCTCTCACACACACACACACACACATATATATATACGGACTAATGATTTATATTTTTGATTCTATCAACAGGGTGGCGATGGCGAGCAGGCTGGCGATGATGAGCAGGAGCACGAGGCTGATTTCCATACACCAGAGCAACGTCGTTCACCTCCGCCCGATGATGATACTTTTACTAGTTTATAGTTCATTTGTATATATTCATGTTATTGTAGAACTTTTGTATATATTGTACTGTCTAATTGCGTTTGTACAACTATTGTATATTATATTGTTTAACATTTATGGAACATTAGCTTATATTTTTAATTAGTTAGCTTATAATACATTTTAGTGGATATTTGAATGTGAATGTGAATGATAATGAGTTGAAGATTAAGTTTTAGTGCTACGTTGCATATTTGAATGTGAGATTATTGGGTTGTGACAGGTTACAGTTACATTAATGGGTTTAAACACTTGGAAACTGAACTTTTAAAATCTGTATTTAAAAAAAAAAGTTAATTCCAACGGAATAGGATATTTTCGACGGAACTTATCCGTCGTAAACACTCTATCTCCGACGCACATTCCGTCGAAGTTAATATTTAGTCAATTTTAATAAATATTGGGTTATTTTTGTTTTCAGTCGAAAATAAGATAATTCTGAGGGAATAAATCTGTCGGACATAGGTACTGTTATATTCGACGAAAAGTTTCATCCTATATATTATGTCGAAGCTAGTTCATGTTCGACGAACATCCGTCAGAGATACGTTCATCGAGGATAATGAATATCCGATAGAATTTTTGACGGATCTTATTTTTAATGCGAATATTTTCGACCGAATTTCTGACGGATATTTGCGTCGGAAATAATATATTTTCGACGGAATAGGATTAGTTCCAACGGAATAGTCCATCGGAAATAAGCTTTGTTCTTGTAGTGTTACTAAAGGCATTTATTTATCTATATGGTGCTATTTTAATAATATGTGATAAACTCATATTTTTAAGAAATGCTTTTAGAATCATGATGAGATCTAAATTCCTAGATAGCTTAAAAAACTAAAATGTTCCCAATCGATGGATTACTAAAAAGGGTATTAGTGAATCCAGATAGATTGGTACATGCGTTGCTTGCTCATTGGATGAGGATGATTGATCTAGTAATCATTTGTGTGGAGACACAAAAGCAAGTATGTAGGTGCTTATTGGAGAATAAGTTCACTGAACGTGGCTCGCTAAGGAATACCTAATAGAGTTTTACTTGCCTGTCAATAGGAATTCCTGTAATGATAGTAATATAAATGATCCTTAGACTTGAGATCATCATAGTATCTTGTGTATAGTGAATTATACTTTGACTATTCCTTAAGACCCTTAGGGTATATGAAACGGTATGCTTGGGTGTAATAAGTTATATATGGAGATAATGAATGATCAATAAAGAATCTATTGCTTCTAGTAAAAAAAGAGATATGTCCTATGTGATTCGTTAAATGACAACCCAGGAATCCTTGGCCAATGTGAAATGGAATTAGAAGGAGTTTCTAATTTGTATTTATTCGGAGTTGTGCATTTGAAAATCGAAATACATATAATTAAATAAAATAAGACTTGATAGTAATTACATTTCTTATATTTAATTGGGACATTGTATGGTGGAAGGATTGAATTGTTCAGTAACTATTTACTCAAAGGTTCTTTTTATAATTAATGTTGAAATCTATATTATCTGGAAAGTCGTTAATCGTTAAGGAGGTTTATCCTTATTGTAGAATAAATATTATTTATTTAAATAAATTAATAGTTTAATTTATTTATTTAAATAAGATTAGAATTGTTCTAAGTAATTTATTCACAACCGATTTAATATGGAGAACCTAAAGAGTCACACCATAAAAGGAAGAATATTTATTTAAAAAGTAAATGGCATAATCGTAATAATAAGTTAAGTGTATTTAATTTAATCTATAGTGATAGAATAAATTAAATAGCGTAATATTTATTATTTAATATTTTTGAAATATTAAATATAAATTAATAATATGAGTCTTATTATTATTATTATTATTATTATTATTATTATTATTATTATTACTATTATTATTAAGTTAATTCCTAATGGTGTTTGGGAATTAATTAATATTAGTATTCTCAAATATTCCTAATAAGATTAGGAGGCTAATTAATTAAAAGGTTTAATTAATTAAATAAACCCTATTCCTAAATAGTTTAGGAGGGTTCCCTAAATCTATAAATAAGAAAGTCTTTTTATGGAGAGAGGGGGACAATAAGTTACGCACTTTATTCCAAGAGTTGTGAGAGTACATCTTTTTCTATCAGAGATAGGAAAAATTAGGGTTTAACCAAACATCATTCTTCTTGAGTTTTTGTTCTTACTTGGCGGATCACCTCTAGAGGCCAAACACTTGGGTGGCTAAACATTGATTAAAAGAATGAATCAATCCAGCGTATTCAAGGAGAGCACGAAGGACTAGGAGTTGAACTTGTACCTAAGTAAGCTTGAATCTTCTAGGGTATGATTCTGATTCTCCTACTCTTTTATAGATTGATAATCAAGCACAAGAACAATCATGGTTTATGGTTTGTAAGAAAGTTTTAAAATCCAAATTTTTTATGCTTCCATTTCGTTTATGTAATTTGATTACATGAATGTGTTTCTAGCAAACCTAATAGTGGTATCAGAGACAATCTTGTGCTAATTACCATTCTTTGTGATTCGATGTATGTATAATATGCGATTGATCAGATTTTCTGGGCAACAAAAAAGTTTTCTGTTTCTGCGACGTGGTGCAGCTGCGGCGTCTCTAGTTCATTCTGGAGCGCAGCTACACCGAGACCTAGTTCATCCTTGGCGCAGTTGCGTCTGTTCTCAAAAAATTGGTTCTCCCTTTTGAAGCGCAGTTGCGTCGTGCCCCAATTCATTCTGGGCGCAGCTGCGCCACTGAACAGAATATGAAAACTTTTTTTTTTCTTTAATTGAAATAAATTGTTTATTTAATTGATAAAAGATTAAAATAAAGGAGTTTATTTTTGCTAAAATTAAAGAGATTAATTTGAATTTGGTTTTTGATTAAAATAAAAGAGTTTATTTTGTTTAAAAACTAAAGTTTAGCAAACTTTTGCCCATTAAATTGACATTGATGCATATATGGAATGGATTTATTATTAATGAGATGAATTTTATTTATTGATGCATATGTTGATATGTATGATAATAAATTGGATTGATTATGGACTTTTGACCAATGTGATTGGATTTTATTTTAGTTGGATGCATGAATGTATGAGTTTTATTTAATGCGGTCTGTGTACATCGTCTTCTCTAGTTTTTCTCAATGTAAATTATATCTCCCTCCTATGTACTTCCCATTGACTGTTGATCCAGGTTTCTATTTAAATTAAATAGTTTATGTAATAAGATTAGTTAAAATTACTTGAAGACTTGGAGACCAAGGAACAAGGAGCACACGAAGACCCATTTGTAATGAAGCCCATGTTTAAATGTAATAGTTATGTTTAAATTAAATTCTTGCACCCCAGGGTTTGACCTTTTGATTCACTTGGTGGCTCTAGTGAACCAAAATAGAATAAAGTCCATAATCAATCCGGGTAGAATATAGTATTCTATATGCATGCTTATATATATATATATATATATATATATATATATATATATATATATATATGCATACGCGCTAAACAAGATGAGACAATTAATAACAAATCCCTTAAGGAAATTATAATTCTAAAGTGTTCCAAGATATTGGGAATATCGAACGTCGTCGCTTTCTGGCATGATAAAAATTAATAGAGTATTAAATATTTAATATGAGTTTGTTGTATCACCACAAGGCAAGTACTAAATATTTAATATGTTATATTTTATCATATTTGATGCTTATAAAGGAATTGAACAATACTTTTTTTTTGTGTCACCTTAAGGATGATATTTTTCATTTGAATATATGGAAGTGCTAGGTTGGACTAAACTTGGATAATTTTGATTCGGATGTGTCACCACTTGATCAAAATAATCTAAGAGAGCAAAATAAAAGGAATTACATGATGATGTAATTGACAAGAGTTGTCTACCTATTTATTTATATATAGTTTGTTGTGTCACTAAAAGACTGTATATATTTGAAATGAGATCCTTAATCTCACTAGCAAATCTTTAATTAGATTTTGTCGAACTATATAAGTGAGGGTAATATAGTTTAAAAAAAATAGTGGGAGGTACCAATTTAAAATAAGACCTAATTTATTTTGGTAAAATTAATTAATTAAATGAATGTTTCCTAAAATGTTATTTTTTCACATGCATAATTTTGAAAATGTCACACTCACTAATTTCATTGCGTAGCATATTGGATGCTAACAAACTGACCTAACCAAATTATACGGACTGGTTAAGGAATCTGAGAATTGTTCTCATTGCTGAAAAGATTTCTTATGTCCTGAATTTGCATGTCCCTGCAAATATTGCAGAAATAGCCTATGAGGAAGAGATTGCTACTTTTAAGAAGTGGCATATCTGTGGCTCAATGGATCATGAATGCATCCATGAGTAAGGAGGTTCAACGTCAACATGAAACTATGGATGCTCCTACTATACTGTTGCACCTCCAAGAATTATATGGTGATCAAAGTAGGACTGCTAGATATGAGATATCTAAGCAGCTCTTCCGATCTTGGATGACCGAGGGCACTACTATTGAGACTCATGTCCTAAAAATGATCAATTTGATTGAACGTCTTGGACATCTTGGGTTCTTCATGGATGGGGATTTAAGTCAAGATTTAGTCTTTCAGTCACTCCGTGACACCTTCTCACAATTTGTTGTGAATTTTCACATGAATAAGTTAGATGTCAACTTGCCTGAATTACTTAACATGTTAAAAAATGCTGAAGGTCACTTCCCATTTAAGAAGGACCATGTCTTAATGGTGGATGATTTTTCCAAGCAAAGGAAGAGGCCCAAGGTATCTTCTGAAAAGAAGAAATCCAAGAAGGTTAAGTGAAAAGCAAAAATGAAGGACCAAAAGAAACCTGATCCAACTAGCAAAGGTATCTGCTTCTATTGCAACAAGCCGTGTCACTAGAAGAGGAACTACAAGGAGTTTCTTCCGGAACAAAAGCAGAAGAAGCTTGGAATCCTAATCAAGGTTTATTTATGATTGAAATTAATTTTTCTATAAATCAAAATTATACTTGGGTATTGGATACCGGCTGTGGTTCTTATATATGTAATAATATGTAGGGACCGGTCAGAAGTAGAAAGCTGAATAATGATGAGGTTATTCTACGAGTGGGAAATGGAGCAAAGGTTACTACATTAACTGTAGGGACTTATTGTTTTAGCACTGTCTACGGGCAAGACTATTAGTTTAAATAATTGTTATTTTGTTCCAACAATTATTAGAAACATCATTTCTATTTCTGTATTGGATATGGATGGATTTAATATTATAATAAAGAAAAATAGTTGTTCCATTTATAATAAAAATGTTTTATATGGTGTTGAAAAATTACTGAATGGAATCTACATACTTGATTTACATGAAAATATACTTCAAATTGAACAAACTAATAAAAGGAAAAGAGATGATGTTAATTATAATTCTAAAGTGTTCCAAGATATTGGGAATATCGAACGTCGTCGCTTTCTGGCATGATAAAAATTAATAGAGTATTAAATATTTAATATGAGTTTGTTGTATCACCACAAGGCAAGTACTAAATATTTAATATGTTATATTTTATCATATTTGATGCTTATAAAGGAATTGAACAATACTGTTTTTTTGTGTCACCGCAAGGATGATATTTTTCTGTTTGAATATATGGAAGTGCTAGGTTGGACTAAACTTGGATAATTTTGATTCAGATGTGTCACCACTTGATCAAAATAATCTAAGAGGCAAAATAAAAGGAATTACATGATGATGTAATTGACAAGAGTTGTCTACCTATTTATTTATATATAGTTTGTTGTGTCACTAAAAGACTGTATATATTTGAAATGAGATCCTTAATCTCACTAGCAAATCTTTAATTAGATTTTGTCGAACTATATAAGTGAGGGTAATATAGTTTAAAAAAAATAGTGGGAGGTACCAATTTAAAATAAGACCTAATTTATTTTGGTAAAATTAATTAATTAAATGAATGTTTCCTAAAATGTTATTTTTTCACATGCATAATTTTGAAAATGTCACACTCACTAATTTCATTGCGTAGCATATTGGATGCTAACAAACTGACCGAACCAAATTATACGGACTGGTTAAGGAATCTGAGAATTGTTCTCATTGCTGAAAAGATTTCTTATGTCCTGAATTTGCATGTCCCTGCAAATATTGCAGAAATAGCCTATGAGGAAGAGATTGCTACTTTTAAGAAGTGGCATATCTCGGGGCTCAATGGATCATGAATGCATCCATGAGTAAGGAGGTTCAACGTCAACATGAAACTATGGATGCTCCTACTATATCTTTGTTGCACCTCCAAGAATTATATGGTGATCAAAGTAGGATCGCTAGATATGAGATATCTAAGCAGCTCTTCCGATCTTGGATGACCGAGGGCACTACTATTGAGACTCATGTCCTAAAATGATCAATTTGATTGAACGTCTTGGACATCTTGGGTTCTTCATGGATGGGGATTTAAGTCAAGATTTAGTCTTTCGGTCACCCGTGACACCTTCTCACAATTTGTTGTGAATTTTCACATGAATAAGTTAGATGTCAACTTGCTCAATTACTTAACATGTTAAAAATGTCAAGGTCACTTCCCATTTAAGAAGGACCATGTCTTAATGGTGGATGATTTTTCCAAGAAAAGGAAGAGGCCCAAGGTATCTTCTGAAAAGAAGAAATCCAAGAAGGTTAAGTGAAAAGCAAAAATGAAGGACCAAAAGAAACCTGATCCAACTAGCAAAGGTATCTGCTTCTATTGCAACAAGCCGTGTCACTAGAAGAGGAACTACAAGGAGTTTCTTCCGTAACAAAAGCAGAAGAAGCTTGGAATCCTAATCAAGGTTTATTTATGATTGAAATTAATTTTTCTATAAATCAAAATTATACTTGGGTATTGGATACCGGCTGTGGTTCTTATATATGTAATAATATGTAGGGACCGGTCAGAAGTAGAAAGCTGAATAATGATGAGGTTATTCTACGAGTGGGAAATGGAGCAAAGGTTACTACATTAATCGTAGGGACTTATTGTTTTAGCACCGCACTCACGGGCAAGACTATTAGTTTAAATAATTGTTATTTTGTTCCAACAATTATTAGAAACATCATTTCTATTTCTGTATTGGATATGGATGGATTTAATATTATAATAAAGAAAAATAGTTGTTCCATTTATAATAAAAATGTTTTATATGGTGTTGAAAAATTACTGAATGGAATCTACATACTTGATTTACATGAAAATATACTTCAAATTGAACAAACTAATAAAAGGAAAAGAGATGATGTTAATTATACCTTTATGTGACACTGTAGACTCGATCATATCAATGAAATAAGATTATCCAAGTTGCATAAAGATGGACTCTTAGAGCTATTGGATTATGAATTATATCCGACTTAAGAATCTTGTTTCATGTTTAAGATGACTAAATCTCTTTTTAGTAGAAAAGGAGAAAGAGTTACAGAGTTGTTAGCGTTGGTTCACACAGACGTATGTGGACCTATGACAACGAATGCACAAGGAGGGTATTCTTATTTTATTACTTTCATTGATGATTACTCAAGATACAGATATGTGTATTTAATGAAATACAAATTTAAATCGTTTAAAAAGTTTAAAGAGTTCAGAAGTGAAGTAGAGAAGCAAACTGGCAAGAGTATTGAGATTCTTCGATCAGATCGAGGAGATGAATACTAAAGCGGTGAGTTTGTCAATTGTCTCAAAGAAAATGGTATAATCTCACAATGGACCTCACCAAGGACACCACAGTTAAATGGTGCATCTGAAAGGAGAAATCGAACATTGTTGGACATGGTTCAATCCATGATGAGTTTTACCGATCTTCCAGTTTTCTTTTGGGGCTATGCCCTAGAATTGGCTGCATACCTACTTAACAAGGTACCTATCAAATCCGTCCCAAAGACTCTATATGAGATATGGACAAGGAAGAAACCAAATCTTAAGCATGTTAAAACTTAGGGTTGTCCAACTTATGCCAAAAAGTTTGAGAATGATAAGCTACAGACTAGATCCAAAAAATATACATTTGTGGGATATCCTAAAGAAACATCAGGGTATTATTTCTATCATCTTAATAATTATAAGGTGTTTGTTACGAAACATGTTGCCTTTTTGGAAAAAGAGCTTATCCTTGAATGGGTCAGTGGAAGTAAGATATATCTTGAAGAAATTCAAGAACCACAAATTACCATATATCAGAGTCAGGTACCTGACCAAGTAGAAGAACCTACTGTACACCACCCTATTCGTAAATCTGGAAGAATACCGAAGATACCTGATAGGTATTGATTCGTTATAGAGGATAACGATGAGGTAAACATCATGAATTGTGATGATCCATTAAATTACGAATAGTCTATGAGTAGTAAGGACTCAAAGAAATGGTTGGACGCCATGAAATCAAAGATGGACTTCATGTATGAGAACCAAGTATGGACATTGGTTTCATCACCTGAAGGTATTAAGCCTATTGGGTGCAAATAGGTCTTTAAGAGAAAGAATGGAGCAGACGGAAAAGTAGAGACCTATAAAGCCTGATTGGTTGCAAAAGATTTCAAACAAAGATAAGGAGTAGACTTTGATGAAACCTTCTCACCAGTAGCTATGCTCAAGTACATTCAGATTTTTCTTGCGATTGTAGCTTATTATGAATACGAAATCTAGCAAATGGACGTGAAAATGGCCTTCCTCAATGGGAAACTTGAGGAGGATGTGTATATGACACAACCAGAGGGATTTGTTTCAACAGTTAGAACAAATCAAGTCTGTAAGCTACAACGATCCATTTATGGATTGAAGCAAGCTTCTCATAGGTGGAACATTTGTTTTGATGAGACAATCAAAGAGTTTGATTTTATTAAAGAAGAGGATGAACTATGTGTGTACAAGAAGGTTAGTGGGAGCGCTATTTCATTCTTTGTACTATATTTTAATGATATATTAGTGATAGTGAATGATATTCCTATGCTACAATCGATCAAAAATTGGTTATCTAAACACTTCTCCATGAAGGACTTATGAGAAACATCCTATATTTTGGAGATAAAGATCTATAGAGATAGATCTAAAAGAATGCTTGGCTAGTCCCAATGAATGTACATTGACTTGATGCTAAAGAAGTTTAGTAAGTAAAATTCCAAGAGAGGTCTCATGTCGACAAGCTATGGAATACATCTCTCCATGAAACAGGCCCCAAAGACACCCGGGAGAGAGACCATATGAGTAAGATTCCTTATACTTCAGCAGTAGGATCTATCATGTACTGTATGATATGTACTAGACCGGATGTCGCTTATGCACTTAGTGTAACAATCAAATATCGGTTGAATCCAGGAGAAGAGCACTAGAAGGTAGTGAAAAACATCCTAAAGTCATTTAGAAGAATTAAGGATGTATTTCTTGTCTACGGTGGGTCTTAATTGAAACTCAAGCGCAATACAGACTCAAGTGAAGTTGATTCAGTGAATAGAGGTAGAGTTCATAGCTACATAACTTGGTGTGGTTCCTAGCATTAGAGGAGTAGTCTCCTTATATTGTGACAACATAGGAGCTGTTGCACAGGCTAAGGAACCCAAGTCTTATTACAAATCCAAGCACGTGTTGCAGCGGTTTCATTTGATTAGAGAAATCATTGAAAGAAGAGATGTCACCCTAGAGCGGGTGAACTCTTAAGACAACATTACAGATCCATTTAATAAAGCATTAACACAATAACAGTTTGATCGTCACTTATAGAAGATGAGTATGAGATACCATGGTGATTGGATTTAGTGCAAGTGGGAGATTGAAAGTAGTATGCATACAAGCCAATCGTGTATGATGATAAAGCATTCAATTTGTAAACAATCTTATTCATTTATTAATAAAAGTGTTTATTTACTAAAGGCATTTATTTATCTACATGGTGTTGTTTTAATAATATGTGATAGACCCATTGTTTTAAGCAATGCTTTTAGAATCATAATGAGATCATGCTAATGAGATCAAAATTCTTAGATAGCTTAAAAAACTAAAAATGTTCCCAATCGATGGATTACTAAAACGGGGATTAGTGAATCCAGATAGATTGGTACATGTGTTGCTTGCTCATTAGATGAGGATGATTGATTCAATGATCATTTGGGTGGAGACACTAAAGCAAGTATGTAGGTTCTTATTGGAGAATAAGTTTACTGAACATGGCTAGCTAAGGAATACCTAATGGAGTTTTACTTGTCTATCAATAAGAATTCCTGTAGTGATAGTAGTACAAGTGATCCTTAAACTTGAGATCATCATAGTATCTTGTGTATAATGAATTATACTTTGAATTATTCCTTAAGACCCTTAGGGTATATCAAAGGGCATGCTTGGGTGTAATAAGTTATATATAGAGATAATGAATGGTCAATAAAGAATTTATCGCTTCTAGTAAAAGAAAATATATATCCTATGTGATTTAATAAATGACAACCTAGGAATCCTTGGCCAAGGTGGAATGAAATTAAAAAGTAGTTTCTAATTTGCATTTATTCGGAGTTGTGCATTTGAGAATCAAAATACATATAATTAAATAAAATAAGACTTGACAGTAATTCCATGTCTTATATTTAATTGGGACATTGTATGGTGGAATGATTGAATTGTACGATAACAATTTACTCAAAGGTTCTTTTATGATTAATGTTAAAATCTACATTGTGTGGAAAGTCATTAATCGCTAAGGAGGCTTATCCTTTTTGTATAATAAATATTATTTATTTAAAACAAATTAATAGTTTAATTTATTTATTTAAATGAGATTAGAATTGTTCTAATTGATTTATTCACAACCAATTTAATATAGAGAACCTAAAGGGTCACACCATAAAAGGAAGAATATTTATTTAAGATGTAAATGACATAATCGCAATAATAAGTTAAGTGTATTTAATTTAATCTATACCGATAGAATAAATTTAATAGCTTAATATTTATTATTTAATTTTTTGAAAATATTAAATAATAAGAGGAGTCTTATTATTATTATTATTATTATTATTATTAAGTTAATTCCTAAAGGTGTTTGGAAATTAATTAATATTAGTTTTCTCAAATATTCCTAATAAGATTAGGAGGCTAATTAATTAAAAGGTTTAATTAATTAAATAAAACCCTATTCCTAAATAGTTTAGGAGGGTTCCCTAAATCTATAAATAAGAAAGTCTTTTTATGGAGAGAGGGGGACAATAAGTTACGCATTTTATTCTAAGAGTTAAGAGAGTACACCTTTTCTATCAGATATAAAAAAAATTAGGGTTTAGCCAAACACCCTTCTTCTTGAGTTTTTGTTCTTCCTCAGTGGATCACCTCTAGAGGTCAAACACTTGCGTGGCTAACGTTGATCAAAGGAGGGAATCAATCCCGCGTATTCAAGTAGAGCACGAAGGGCTAGGAGTTGAACGTGTACTTGAGAAAGCTCGAATCTTCAAGGGTATGATTCTGATTCTCTTACTCTTTTATAGATTGATAATAAAGCACAAGAACGATCATGGTTTATAGTTTGTAAAAAAAATTTAAAATCCAATTTTATTACGCTTCTACTTCGTTTATGTAATTTGATTACATGTATGTTTTTCTAGCAAACCTAACAGTCTTTAACTTGGGCATAAAATGTAAGACCCCAACTTTTATGAATAAAGATTAATTTTCTCTAAATATCTTTTTGAATATTATGGTGTGGATTTGATCTAATGTTATAGTTGTGGTTAATATTTATAAATTTTTCAAAGTAAGCAAGTTGTCATAAAATATTCGATTGGTCGGAGAATATTCATTTTATCAGGGAATATTCGTATGACGGCACAATCATTAGTGGACCCCACAAAAGAATTATTGTCGGAGTTAAAAAACGACAGAAATAACTTTTTATAAAAATAACGGGAAAAGTTTTACCGTTAACTGTTGAAATACCCGGCGATAAATGTACAGTAATATGCGTGGTTGCATAGTCGCACACGGTATTGTACAATATATTTGATTATTGATGCTTACATGAAAAGTCACTCAGTTTTGTTCAATTATTGCCACAGTAATTGCTGCGTAGTATCTCACGTTATTGATTCAATTATTATCACAATATTTATATTATTAAATCAATAATTGAGACAACAAAGTTATTCATATTATTTTTTGCATTATTGACAATGTCTAGAAAGTTCTGTTGAGGAAAAAAATTTGGTCACCTAATTGCGCGCCAATAGGGAGAAATCCTTATCGGAAAGCCCCCTCTTTCTTGGGAATGATCTGGTTGTTAATATTGCAAGTTATAATATTAATGATGAATGTTATTAAAAATATATTTTGTGCAGCCAAGTGAATTGAGATAAATAGAGGGGATTTTTATGATGTATTTGTTGTAAAATTTGTTTTTTATATGGACCCCCCACTTACCAATTTTTCAAAATTGTCGGTGAGAAAGTTGTCTCAGTTTTGTTATATATATATATATATATATATATATATATATATATATATATATATATATATATATATAATTGCAAAGTTCACGGGGAGGAAGATTGCTCAGTCGGGAGGAGTTATTATTATTATTATTATTATTATTATTATTATTATTATTATTATTATTATTATTATTATTATTATTATATTATAATAAGTTTTTTTGATGAAAAATAGAATATATTATATTTTATTGCATAGTGCTGCATAGTAAATCAAAATTTTCAGCCGAAGAAGCGCCCGTGAATTTCTATTACTATGGTTTAGTGATTTTTCTTTTCAAATAGAATCCTGTCATTCTCTTATAAATAGGATGCTTAGTTTAGAATTGAAAATCAAACCAGAATCAGAGACTTCTTCTTCTATAATATTGAGCGTATTTCTTTTGAGTTTAAGGAAGCTTTGAGCGTAGAAAACAGTATAAGTTTTCTTCAAGAATATATCCCCACCCTACCAGTTAGCAGTACTCTCCTTTTAAGGTAAGAGATATTATTTTTGTTCAATATTTGTATGAAATAATATTTTCTTCCATACTCTGTAGTATGTAAGTAATATTATTTCGTTTCAGATTCTGAATTCTACACTCATTTTGTTAAAGTATTGCTTCTATACTCCGTGAAATTAGTAGAATATCCTTAAAATTTGCGATTCATCTAGTATCTTTTAACGAAAATATTATTCTGAACATTCTTGATAATTTTTAAACTTTTCATGTCGGGGTACTATTCACGGGGTACTATTCCCAAAGTACTATTCACGGGGTACTATTCACTCGGGTACTATTCACCCAGGGTACTATTCATGACAAAAATTAATTTATTTTTTGTCCAAATCATTTTTGATACAATATTATTCTTGAATTTTACTCCACAAAGAAGTATCATGTTGACAATTTAGACATTATTGAATTCTGGATAAATAGAATTATAAATCTTTAAAATTTATCCTTGCTCTCATTTAATTGATTTCTTATATCATTGTCATCATCCTCATACTTATATGATGAAAGTCATTTTTGGCCCGTAGTGCATAGATAGATTATTGATTGGTATGATTATGACCAAGGATTATTCGGTATAATCATGACTTGTAAAGTTACAAATGATGTGGTAAAAGTCCTTATTGGCCCGTAGTACATTGATGGACAGTTGTTGGCATAATCATGACCATTGATGATAATACGAATATCCTTGGCCCGTAATGCATGGATGATTTGTAGATGTGATAATAATGAATATTCTTGGCCTGTAGTGCATGGATAATTCAGTGATGTGGATTATTTATTAAGCTGAGTCTCAGCGATAAAATTGATGATAAACTTTTAAATCATAGAAGATAGTAGATATCATGCTCTACTTGACTCTTCTAATGGATTGTTTGTTCCACTGCAGTTAAACTTGTTGTCAATTGTATTCTATCAGTTTAACACTGTTGAAGGGTAATGGTAATTTATTTTGGATTATCTTAGTAATAATATTTTTTACTAGGCTAGTGGAGCTTACTCTTTTGCTTTCATTGTTCTCTTCAGGAAATGAGAACATAGCCGGGACTAGTCGGGGAATGGAGTGACGGTCCGAGATGGTGGCTATAGTTGTCCTCATTATTCTATGAAATAGTGTGATAATAAATGTAATGAGGACTCCATTTGAGTTTGGATATTGTCTATAAAAACTCTCAGCTACGTTTTTGTCGTATTGTATAAATGAAGTTTGTATTTAAATTTTGTACCATATATTTGGCAACTCAGAATGGGTTATGTATACCTATTTTGGGGGCGTCACAGTTGGTATCAAAGCTTAGGGATATGATCCCTAGCTGAGATGTGAGGCTAGAACTAGGAGGGGAGAGGCGGATAATTCCTTCACTAGTATGACCTACCTAAGTTTATTTGTTATTTAATTGGTCAGTCAGAATTTAGGGATAATATGTGGCATGTCAATTAACCCTTGTTTTGTGGCAGTGTTTGAAAATGACATCTAAAAATGTTGAGATAAGCAATGGAGCATAGAAGACCGTTGAGTCACCGCAGATCAATAACCAGGATAATGTGCATCAGGAAGGTAACAATCCTCATACACCGACCAAATGATGAACGACGGGGTGTTTAGGAGCTTTATGAAATTCGTGCAACATCAGGCAACAGAGACTCCTATTCAAAATGCAGGTGGAAATAATGGCAACTCTCAGGCGGTCACCGCTAAGCAATTCAAGGAGCTGGGACCACCAGAGTTTTTGGGAAAGCCAGAACCACTTAAGGCTGAGACGTTTATAAAGTAGATCACCAAGATATTTGATGTCTTGGGATGCTCTGAGGAGCAAAAGATTCTTTTTACATTTCATGTTGCCAGGAGAGGCAGACTATTGGTGGGAATCTGTAAAACGTACTCAGCCTGCCACACTCAAGATGTCTCAGGAGAAGTTCCAAGAATTGTTCAACGACAAGTACTTTCCCAAAAGTATTCGTCACATAAAGGAGGTGGAATTCATCAAGCTGGAGAAAAATAATATGACCGTGTCACAATATGAGGCTAAGTTTGCGGAGTTATCCCGGTTTACATTCCATTTGGTTGATAATGAGAAGAGAATGATGCGAATGTTTCTGCGAGGTTTGAAATACGTCAATACCTCATTTCTCACAAAATTTGCTTGTATTCAGATGTTGTGAATAGGGCTTAGTTATTGGAGCGCGATAATGGATCAACCCAACCAAGAGATAGCAGCCGGCAAAATGATAATACCAGTGGTAGCAGTCATCGAAGCGGTGACAACAAACGTGGAGGAAGTCAACATGCAAGAAATGGTAACCACTTTGGTGGTAATTCTGGCCAAGATAATAGAAGTGGAAATTTAAAGAAGAGAAGATTCAATAATGATGGAAAGACGTTAGCACCAGCACCCGTTGTTAAGGAAGGAGAACAACCACCGGTAGTATGCTACAAATGCGGAGGGGAACGACACATCAGTCCAAACTGCACGCAGCAATCCAAAGCGTGTTATAATTATGGAAGAGAGGTCACCTAGCGCGATTTTGACATGTAGTGAAGACAAGTCCAACTGGGGTGGTGACACCAAATGTTGTCCCACACAAGTCAAAGCCTGTAGTTCAAGGGAGAGCATTTTTCGTGACCTCCCAAAAAGCGAGGAACCAAAATGAGGTTATCATGGTAAGCTAATCATAAACTATTGAGAAGTCTATACCTTATTTGATACCGGTTCTACCCATTCTTTTATTTCTCCAACTTACGCTCAACGTTTAAATTTAACTTCGAAGAAATTTGATTTTGACTTCTCTGTTGAAACTTTGTTGGGAGAAACCTTCATTACATCCACTGTTTATAAATCTTGTTTGATTCAAATCGGAACCCGCACATTACCTGTCGATCTTATCTCTTTGAAAATACTTGCATTTGATGTGATTTTAGGGATTGATTGGTTAACTGATCATCATGCTAAAATTGATTATTTTCGTAAAGTTATTAGCTTTCATATTCCTAACCAACCTATTATGCGAATTCAAGCAACCAAACCACTAAATTCAATCACTGTCATATCAAGCCATAAAGTTATTCGTTTATTAAAAAACGGATGTCAAGCTTTTTTAGCCCATGTCACAGATTTAAACAAAAATACGTCAGATTTGAATGATATTTCTATTGTTAAGAAATTTCCTGACGTATTCCCCGAAGAACTTCATGGTCTACCCCCGAAGTGTGAAATCGAGTTTTGTATTGACCTTGAACCAGGTACAAAACCCATTTCCAAAGCCCCATATCGAATGGCTCCTATCAAACTTCAGGAGTTAAAAATCCAACTGCAGGAATTATTAGACATCAATTTCATTCATCCTAATATGTCTCCTTGGGGTTCTCCTGTTCTATTCGTAAAGAAGAAAGATGGAAGTATGAAACTTTTTACTGATTATCGGGAGCTGAATCATGTCACCGTCAAAAATTGGTACCCGTTACCTCACATTGATGACCTGTTTGACCAATTGTAAGGCGTCAAATTCTTTTCAAAGATCGATCTTTGTTCTGGATATCATTAGTTAAAGACTAAAACTGATGACATTCCAAAGACTTCTTTCAGAAATCGGTACGGGCATTACGAATTCCTAGTCATGTCATTTGGATTGACTAATGCTCTTGCTACCTTTATTGATATGATGAACCGAGTATTCAAGGAATATTTGGATTGTGGTTGTCTTTATTGATGACATCCCCATATACTCCAAAAGTCGTTAAGATCATGAACAACTCTTAAGGCTGATACTCCAAAAGCTTTGTGAAAACAAGTTATATGCCAAGTTGAAGAAATGCGAGTTCTGGCTTAAGGAAATAGTATTACTTTGGCGCATGATATCAAATCATGGAATATCTGTTGACCCGGCAAAGATTGAAGCAATTCAAAGGTGGAAACAACTTAAGTCAATGACCAAAGTACATAGCTTTCTGGGCTTAGCTGGTTATTATCAGAGATTTATGGAAGGATTTTCTCAAATTGCTACTCCATTAACACAGCTGACTCGAGAAGATAAAAAATTTGGTTTGAGCGAAGAATGTGAGAAGAGTTTCCAAGAGCTCAAGAGGAGACTCATTTTAGCACCTGTTCTGAAAATACCATCTCGTTCGGAGGGATTTGTCATATACAGCTATGCTTCAGGCAAAGGTTTAGGATGTGTTCTCATGCAACATGGGAAAGTCATAGCCTATGCCTCACGATAACTCAAAGAATATGAGAGGAATTATCTTAATCATGATCTAGAGTTGACAGCAATCGTTTTTTCGCTTAAAATTTGGAGGCATTACCTGTATGGGGACAAGCTGGAAATCTATACGGATTATAAAAGCCTTAAATATTTCTTCACCCAAAAGGAACTCAACATGCGGCAACGATGTAGGCTCGAGTTATTAAAAGATTATGATCATACCATTCAATACCATCCTGGAAAAACGAACATGGTAGCTGACGAATTGAGTAGAAGATCATATGCGGGTACGAGTGTGATATTGTCAACGTAAAGGCCCATTTTATATGACTTACAAATGATGGAGATAGAGTTAAAGACTCCAAGGATCCACGTGATGATGGAAAATATACGAGTAAAATCAACTTTAATCGATAAAGTTAAAGCTGCTTAAGCTACAGACCTGGAGCTGATGTGTATGAGGAAGAAAGTACAAGAAGCTGATATTTCAGAAGCAATAATTGATGAAGTTGGAATACTTCGAGTCAACTCCAGACTTTGTGTTCCTAACGACTCTGACTTGAAGTATAAAATCATGATGGAGGCGCACAACACACCGTTTATAATCCATCCTGGGAGTACCAAAATTTATCGTGATCTTTGACATACATTCTGGTGGAGCAATATGAAGAGAGAGATAGTGGAGTTTATCTCAAGGTGTCTAACTGTTAACGTGTCAAGGTGGAGCATCAAGTGCCAAAAGGTTCATTGCAACCACTTGAAATTCTAAAATGGAAGTGGGAGCACATTACCATGGATTTCGCTACTGGTCTTCCCAAAGTTTCTCAAGGCATAGATACAATTTGGGTCATTATCGATAGACTAACCAAGTCTGCTCATTTGTTACCTATACGAGAAAATTATTCACTTGAACGTCTTGCTCATATATACATAAATGAGATTATAAGACTGCATGGTATGCCCGTATCCATAGTTTCTGATTGAGACCCAAGATTCACTTCACTGTTTTTGGTCAGTTTGCAGAAAGCTATGGGCACGGATTTACGATTTAGTTCAGCATACCACCCTCAGACGGACGGGCAGTCAGAGAGGACTATTCAAACTCTTGAAGATCTATTAAGACTCTGTGTCCTTGACTTCAAAGGAAGTTGGGATAAGTTCTTGCCATTGGTGGAATTCTCCTATAACAACAGTTATCAAACAAGTATCGGCATGTCTCCATTTGAGGCGTTGTATAGAAGAAAGTGTCGTTCTCCAGTATACTGGGATGAGGTGGGTGAAGCAATGTTGTTGGGACCAGAATTGGTACGCATGACTACGAAAAAGATTCAAATGATCCGACAACGTATAAAAACCTCACAAGATCGACAAAAAAGTTGTGCTGATCTTCATCGAAAGGACGTAGAATTCAATGTTGGAGAACATGTGTTGTTACGTGTTTCTCCATTGAAGGGAGTTACGAGATTTGAAAAGAGAGGAAAGCTCAATTCTCAATTCATTGGCCCATTTGAAATCCTCGATCGAGTAGGAACTGTGGCCTATAGACTCGTCTAACCGCCAAGTATGTCTCGTGTTCATAACATTTTTCACATATCTATGTTACGTAAATATGTAGAACACCTGAACCACATTATTGAGTTAGAACTAGACGAGATAGAAGAAGATTTAACATATGAAGAAGTACCTGTTAAAATCTTGGACAAGAAGGAACAAATTCTACGCTCCAAGGTTATACCTAAAGTCAAAATTTTGTGGAGAAACCACGATGTTGAGGAAATGACCTAGGAGTTAGAATCTGAAATGAAATCAAGGTATCCCCACAACTTCAACATACCAGGTACGTACACCAATTTTGAGGATGAAATTTCATAAGAAGGGGAAGTTGTAAGACCCCAACTTTTATGAATAAAGATTAATTTTCTCTAAATATCGTTTTGATTATTATGGTGTGGATTTGATATAATGTTATAGTTGTGGGTAATATTTATAAATTTTTCAAAGTAATCAAGTTATCATAAATATTTGATTGGTCGGGGAATATTCGTTTTATCAGTGAATATTCGTATGAAGGCACAATCATTGGTGGACCCCATAAAAGAATTATTGTCGGAGTTAGAAAACGACAGAAATAACTTTTTATAAAAATAACGGGAAAAGTTTTACCGTTAACTATTGAAATACCCGGTGATAAATGTACAGTTATACGCGTGGTTGCATAGTAGCACACGGTATTTTACAGTACCTTTGATTATTGATGCTTACGTGAGAAGTCACTTAGTTTTGTTCAATTATTGCCACAGTAATTGATGCATAGTATCTCATGTTATTGATTCAATTATTGTCGTAATATTTTATATTATTAAATCAATAATTGAGACAACAAGGTTATTCATATTATTATTTGCATTATTGACAATGTCTAAAAAGTTCTGTCGAGGAAAGGGGTTTGGTCACCTAATTGCGCGCCAATAGGGAGAAATCCTTATCGGAAAACACCCTCTTTCTTGGGAATGATCTGGTTATTACTATTGCAAGTTATAATATTAGTGATGAATGTTATTTAAAATATATTTTGTGAAGCCAAGTGAATTGAGATAAATAGAGGGGATTTTTTATGATGTATTTGTTGTATATTTTGTTTATTATATGGACCCCCACTTACCCATTTTTCAAAACTATCAGTAGAAAGTTATCTCAGTTTTGATATATATATATATATATATATATATATATATATATATATAATTGCAAAGTTCACGTGGGGGAAGGAGATTGCTTGGTCAGGAGGGAGTTATTATTATTATTATTATTATTATTATTATTATTATTATTATTATTATTATTATTATTATTATTATTATTATTATTATTATTATTATTATTATTATTATTATTATTATTATTATTATTATTATTATTATTATTATTATTATTATTATTAGTATTAGTATTAGTATAAGTTTTATTTTTTTATGAAAAATAGAATATAGTATATTTTATTGCATAGTGCTGCATAGTAAATCAAAATTTTTAGCCAAAGAAGTGCCCGTGAATTTCTATTACTGTGCGTCCGTGATTTTTCTTTTCAAATAGTATCCTACCATTTTCCTATAAATATGATGCTTAGTTTAGAATTGAAATTCACACAAGAATTAGAGAATTCTTCTTCTATAATATTGAGCGTATTTCTTTTGAGTTTAAGGAAGCTTTGAGTATAGAAAATAGTACAAGTTTTCTTCAAGAATATCCCCGCCCTACCAGTTAGCAATACTCTCCTTTTAAGATAAGGGATACTATTTTTATTCAATATTCGTATGAAATAATATTTTCTTCCATACTCTGTAGTATGTAAGTAATATTATTTCGTTTCAGATTCCGAATTCTACGCTCATTTTGTAAAAGTATTATTTTTATACTTCGTGAAATTAGTAGAATATCCTTAAAATTTGTGCTTCATCTAGTATCTTTTCACAGAAATATTCTTATGAACATTCATGATAATTTTTAAACTTTTCATGCTGGGGTACTATTCACGGGGTACTATTCCCAAAATAATATTCATGGGGTACTATTCACCCAGGGTACTATTCATGACAAAAATTAATTTATTTTTTGTCCAAATTATTTTTAATACAATATTATTCTTGAATTTTACTCCACAAAGCAGTATCATGTTGACAATTTGGACATTATTGGATTCTGGATAAATGGAATTATAAATCTTTAAAATTTATCCTTGCTCTCGTAAAATTGATTTTTTATATCGTTGTCATCATCTTCATGCTTATATTGTGATGAAAATCATCTTTGTCCTGTAGTGCATATATAGACTATTGATTGATATGATTATGACCATGGATTATTTGGTATAATCATGACCTGTAAAATTACAAATGATGTGGTAAAAGTCCACATTGGCCCGTAGTGCATTGATGGACAGTTGTTGGCATGATCATGACTATTGATGATAATACGAATATACTTGGCCCGTAGTGTATGGATGATTCGTTGATGTAATAATAATGAATATCCTTGGCCCGTAGTGCATTGATAATTCAGTGATGTGGATTATTTATTAAGCTGAGTCTCAGCGATAAAATTGATGATAAACTTTTAAATCATAGAAGATAGTAGATATCATGGTCTACTTGACTCTTCTAATGGATTCTTTGTTCCGCTGCAGTTAAACTTGTTGTCTATTGCATTCTATTAGTTTAACATTGTTGAAGGCTAACGATAATTTATTCTGCATTATCTTAGTCATAATATTTCTTATTGGGCTAGTTGAGCTCACCCTTTTGTTTTCATTGTTCTCTTCAGGAAATAAGAACGTATCCAGCACTAATCGATGAACGGAGTGATGGTCCGAGATGGTGGTTGTAGTAGTCCTCACTATTCTATGAAATAGTGTGATAATAAATACAATGACGACTCCATTTGAGTTTGGATATTGTCTATGAGACAATATTTGTGTAAAAACCTTCAGCTACGTTTCTGTCGTATTGTATAAATGATGTTTGTATTTAAATTTTGTACCATGTATTTGGCGACTCAGAATGGGTGATGTATACCTATTTTGGGGGCGTCTCATAAAATCTATTTCACAACATGACAAAATTCACAACATGATAACTGTGACGCCCCCAAAACAGGTATACATCACCCATTTTGAGTCGCCAAATACTTGGTACAGAATAAAAATACAACTTGATTACAACAAAACGTAGCTGAGAGTTTTAACATGAATATTGTCTTCTAGACAATATCCAAACTCAAATGGAGTCCTCAATACAATAATTATCACACTATTTCTCAGAATAGTGAGGACTACTAAATCCACCATCTGGACCATCACTCCATTTCCCGACTAGTCTCGGCTACATTTTCATTTCATGAAGAGAACAATGAAAGAAAAGGGTGAGCTCAACTAGCCCAGTAAGAAATATTATGACTAAGATAGCGCAAAATAAATTATCGTTAGCCTTTAACAGTGTTAATCTGATAGAATACAATAGACAACAAGTTTAACTGCAATGGAACAAACAATCCATTAGAAGAGTCAAGTAGAGCATAATGTCTACTATCTCTTCCAAATTAAAATTCCATCATTAATGTTTTATCCCTGTAATACCCATTAACAGTTCTTTGTTATACCAAAGACAAAGAGAACTTTCATCACATGTCTTCACCTGAACCACCAAAGATTATAGTTAAATTCACAATTCATGTTTATAATAATTTGAATTAATAGTTTCTCCTTGCCATAAAGGCTTAATAGAACGTTTACTCAATATCCTTACCCCAAAGGCTAAAGACATTCAAGTAAAATAACAATGATCATACCAATCAGTTGTCTATCTTTGCACTATGTGCCAAATATATTTAACTATAAAACCAATGGTCATGATCATACCAATCAATTGTGTGTTAGTGCATTACGGCCAAAGACATTCAACTGTTAACTAATGGTCATGATCCTGCCAATCACATCATCGAATTATCCATGCACTACGACCAAGGATATTCGTTAGTATCACCAGTGATCATGATCATGTCATACACCTGTCCATCTTTGCACTATGGGCCAAAGCTATCAATTAGCAGTTCATATTAGCACTACGACCAAAGATATCAATCAACAGTTCTTCTTTGCACTACGGGCCAAAGACATGCAACTGTAAAACCAATAACCAACCGTCTATATTTGCACTACGAGCCAAAGATGACTTTCAACGCAATATAAGCATGACGATCATGACAATGATATAAAGAATCAATCAAGTGAGATAAATGATAAATATTAAATATTTATAATTCAATTTATCAAGAGTTCAAGAATATCTAAATTGTCAACATGATCACCAATTATGGAGTAAAATTCAAGAATAATATTTATGTATCAAATATTAAGTTGGACAAAAAAGAATCAATTTTTAGTCGTGAATAGTACCTTATGAATAGTACTTTGTGAATAGTATTTTGTGAATAGTATCCCGTGAATTCATGAATAGTACCCTGAGTGACTAGTACCCGAGTAAATAGTACCCCGTAAATAATACCTCGAGTGAATAGTACTTGAGTGAATAGTACCCTGTAAATAATACCCCGAGTGAATAGCACCCGAGCGAATAGTAAGAAATAATAACCCTTACGAATAAGAAATAAATAACATTACTTACCTTAGTAGAAGACTGGATACTGCAATAGCGAAGTAGCAGAATACTCTTCTTCTTTCTCTCTATAGCTTCTCTCTCTATAACTCCTCTTTTGAGTCTTAGTGAATTAGTGAGAATGAAAGAAGAATGATCTTCTATTTATAAGAAAACATAGTTTCGATAATTGCAGGTTTTGGGGCTCGAATTATTATAGTATAATACCTTCATCTTTTCCTCCATTTTTACTTTAGTCCTACAAGTATTATCAAACTTGCACCACCTCCTCTAATAATACATGCATGTGAATCAATAGTACATGCATGTGAATCAATAGTTCCATTCATGTGAACAAAAAGTTATATGCATGTAAACTAATAGCAATTAGTTGCTCATTTATCCGATTAATTACCCGACTGGTCAATTTAACCTCCAAAAATTAATTATTATGGAAATAAATGTTGATTTCCACTTACACTAATAATCCCAACACAATAAAAATATTTTTATCAAAAATTTCATCTTTGAAATTTTTGAAGTTTGACTCTTTTTTTTCGAAAAAGTCAACTGTTGACTTTTTTACCAACAAGTAAACACTGGTAAATTTTGTGTTTATAGTCTATTTCTACTAATTTCATCATTTCGGACTCAAATATCTCATCTGTGTCTCCAAATTCAACTCCGAACTCAAATTTGATTTGTAATAACATTCATCATTAATATTATAATTCACAATATTTAACAACCAGATCATTCCCAGGAAATAGGGGGCTTTCCAATAAGGATTTCTCCCTATTGGCTCGCAATTAGGTGACCAAACCCCTTTTCTCGATAGAACTTTCTAGACATCGTCAATATTACAAATAATAATATGAATAACTTTGTCGTCTCAATTATTGATTTAATAATATAAAATTTTGTGACAATAATTGAATAAAACTAAGTGACTTCTCACATAAGCATCAATAATCAATGATATTGTACAATACTGTGTGCTACTATGCAACCACGCGTATTACTGTACTTTTATCACCGATTATTTTATGACAACTTGCTTAATTTGAAAATTTTTCACATATCACACTTAACTTTAACCTTTTATCAATTTAACCATTTACTAAATAGAATAATAATTATAGGAAAATTGAATACTTTCATTTCATAAAATTCGGGATCTCACAATAACTACTTTGTGGAGTAAAATTCAAGAATAATATCCATGTATCAAAAATAATTTAGACATAAAAGAAATCAATTTTTCGGGTGAATAGTATCTCGTGAATAGTACCCCGACATGAAAAGATTAAAATTTAACAAGAATGTTCAGAAAAATATTTCCGTGAAAAGATACTCGATTAAGCGCAAATTTCAAGGATATTCAACTAATTTCAAGGAGTATAGAAGCAATACTTAACAAAATGAGTGTAAAATTCAGAATCTGAAACGAAATAATATTACTTACCTACTACAGAGTATGAAAGAAAATATTATTTCTTACGAATATTGAACAAAAATAACATCCCTTGTGAATATTGAACGAAAATAATATTCCTTACGAATATTAAAAGAAGACAATATCCCTACGAATATTGAACGAAAATAATATTTCTTAAGAATATTGAACGAAAATAAAATTCCTTACGAATACGAAAAATAATATCATAAATGAATATGAAATAAATAATACCTCTTACCTTAAAAAGAGAGCAATTTCGACTTGTATAGCGGAGATATTCTTGAAGAAAACTTGCACTATTTTCTATACTGAAAGTTTACTTAAACTCTAAAGAGATACGTTCAATATTATAGAAGAAGAATTCTCTGATTCTGGTGTAATTTTTATTTCTAAACTGAGCATCATATTTATAGGAGAATGGAAGGATACAATTTGGATGCACAGTAAACGAAATAAATCACGGACTACACAGTAAAGGATTCGATAAATTCACGGGCGAGAATTCTGAAAAAAAATTGATTTTACTACGCATCACTATGTTGCACTATGCAACACTATGCAGTACTATGAAAATAATAAAATATAATATATTCTATTTTACATAAAAAACAAAACTTATTATAATAGTACTCCTTTTCCACCTTCCTCCCGTGAATCCCATTCCCTCCCCCTAGTAGTCATTATATATATATATATAATAAAATAAAATTGAGATAACTTTCTCCCGACAGTTTTGAAAAATGGGTAAGTGGGGGTCCATATAATAAACCAAATTTACAACACATACTTCATAAAAATCCCCTTTATTTATCTCAAATCACTTGGCTTCACAAAACATATTTTTAATAACATTTTCTCATTAATATTATAACTCACAATATTAACAACCAGATCATTCCCAGGAAAAAGGGGGATTTTCGATAAGGATTTCTCCATATTGGCGCGTAATTAGGTGACCAAACCCCTTTCCTTGACAGAATTTTCTAGACATCGTCAATAATGTAAATAATAATATGATTAACTTTGTCGTCTCAATTATTTATTTAATAATATAAAATATTGAGATAATAATTGAATCAATAACGTGAGATACTATGTAGAAATTACTGTGGCAATAATTGAAATAAACTGACTGACTTCTCACATAAGCAGCAATAATCAAAAAATTGTACAATACTGCATGCTACTATGCAACCACGCGTATTACTGTACTTTTATCACCGGGTATTTCAACAGTTAACGGTAAAACTTTTACCGTTATTTTTATAAAAATTTATTCTATCGTTTTCTAACTCTGACAATAATTTTGTTATAGGGTCCACCAATGATTGTGCCGTCGTACGAATATTCCTTAATAAAATGAATATTCCCCGACCAATCGAATATTTTATGACAACTTGCTTACTTTTCAAAATTTATAAATATTACCCACTAATATAACATTATATCAAATCCACACCTTAATATTCAAAATGATATTTAGAGAAAAATTAATCTTTATTCATAAAAGTTGGGGTCTTACAACCTCCCCTTCTTATGAAATTTCGTCCTCAAAATTGGTGTACGTACCTGGTATGTCGAAGAGGTGAGGATACCTTATTTTCATTTCGTATTCTAACTCTTGAGCTATAACCTTTGAGCGTAGAATATATTTCTTCTTATCCAAGATTTTGATAGGCCTTATCACCTCATACATTAAATCTTCTGCTATCTCGTCTAGTTCTAATTCAATAATGTGGTTCAAGTCGTCCACATATTTACGTAACATCGATATGTGAAAAATGTTATGAACATGCGACATACTTAGCGGTAAGGCGAGTCTATAAGCCACAGGTCCTACTCGGTCGAGGATTTTAAATGGACTAATTAAATCGAGGGTTGAGATTTCCTCTCTTCGTCGATTCTTGCTTATAGAATAACGCCTTCTTGCACCTTCTTCATCATATTCATCAGCTCTGGGTCTGTAGCTTGAGCAACTTTAACTTTATCGATTAAAGTCGATTCTACTCGTATATTTGTGTGATGGGTCCCTGGAGCCTTTAATTCTATCTTCATCATTTGTAAGTCGTATGAAATGGTTCTTTGTGTTAACAACGTCGCATTCGTAACCGCATACGATCTTCTACTCAATGTGTTAGCTACCACATTCGCTTTTCCAGGATGGTATTGAATGGTATAACCATAATCTTTCAACAGCTCGAGCCAACGTCTTTGGCGCATGTTACATTCGTTTTGGGTAAAGAAATATTTGAGGGTTTTGTACCGGGTTCAAGTTTGATTCAAAATTCGATTTCACGTTCTGGGGGTAGGCTAGGAAGTTCTTCGGGAAATACGTCAGGAAATTTATTAACAATAGAAATATCATTCAAAATTGTGACTCTCATCCAAGACTTGGATAACACCTTGTCGACGTCGGGATTTTTATTGTCCCTCTTCTGTTCTTGTATTTTGGTGTTCTCATGTTAGGTGAGATTTGTTTGAAAAAATAAGTTGTGAAAAGGTCCGACATTTATATGTTGACGATTTGACTGTAACAGTCGCCAGTTGATTTTTTTTATGGTTGTATCAACACAACCCAGAAAAGGTTTTCACATTGACCCAGTGATGTAACACTGCTAAACGGGTCTGTGAAACCAAGATTCATTAGGGTCTGGGAACTTGCTTATGCGGAGGGAAGGTGTTAGGCACCCCCGACATCCTTGTTACCACGGTGACCACCACTTTTCAATTAAACTGTTATATGAATGTGTGTGTGTGTGGATCAATGTGCAATTTATTTGGAAGTAGTGCTATGCCTCGTTCGCACCTATATACACGAGGTTTGAATTTGTATAAAAATTCAGTTTTAAACAGGATATAGCAGTGAGGTTTTATAAAAGAGGTTTTTTAAACCATGTGCTCAATAGTAATTGAGGCCTTTGATACTTCCATTTTGTTAAATGTTCGGCTTGATTGATTTTATTTTCGAGATACGAAGTATCTTCGAGAAAATAATGTATAAAGTAGTGTCGAACTCCTCATGGGCATGAAAGCCATCTATGGAAATTCAAACACCATAAATAATTTACAAGCTGCTTACAGCTGAAAATGTCCATCACGTGAACCAAGTCTAGATTTAGTAGACTGAATCTGTGATTACATGATTCCTAGGCTCACATGATGCCATAATTTTTATGAAAGCAGTAAGCACTTATATATATAAAAGATGTAAATATATATATATATATATATATATAGACATGATCAACCACCACGAAGCACCTCCATGGGGGATCAGAAATGTAAATATATAAAAGCGGTAAATATATATAGAGACATGTTCAACTACCACGAAGCACCTCCACGAGGGATCAGAAATGTAAATAAAGTAATAAAGACGATCAACCGCCACAAATTAAACTTCAGGCGGGACGGAATGTAAATAAAGCAGTAAAAATGATCAACCGCCATGAAGTAAACTCGAGGCGGGACGAAATGTAAGTAAAGCAGTAAAAAGCCACGAAGTAAACTCCAGGCCTAACAGAAATATATATATATATATATATATATATATATATATATATATATATACGCAAATAAACGATCTGGACGTGAGTCCAGGCTCAATCGAGGTATAACTCGATAATGTTTGTGAGACCCCAAATTTTATGAACAAAGATTTAAATTTCTCGAAATATTTTTTTGAATATTATGGTGTAGATTTGAGATAATGTTATAGTTGTGGGTAACATTTATAAATTTTGAAAGATATGCAAGTTGTTGTATAATATTCGATTGGTCGGGGAATATTCGTTTTTCAGGGAATATTCGTATAATGGCACAATCATTGGTGGACCCCACAACGGAATTATTGTCAGATTGAGAAAACGACAAAAATATTTTATGAAAATAACGGCAGAAGTTTTACCGTTAAAACTATTGAACTACTTGGTAGTAAAAGTACAGTAATATGCGTGGTTGCATAGTAGCATAAGGTATTGATTATTGATGCTTACGTGAGACGTCACTCAGTTTTGTTCAATTATTGCTACAGTAATTGTTGCATAGTATCTCACGTTATTTGATTCAATTATTGTCAATATTTTATATATTATTAAATCAATAATTGAGATGGCGAAGTTATTAATATTATTATTTGCAATATTAACGATGTCTAGAAGTTCTATCAAGGAGAGGTTTGGTCACCTAATTGCGCGCTAATAGGGATAAATTGTGAGACCCCAAATTTTACGAATAAAGATTTAATTTTCTCGAAATACTTTTTTGAAAATTATGGTGTGAATTTGAGATAATATTATAGTTGTGGGTAGTATTTATAAATTTTGCAAAGTATGCAAGTTGTTGTATTATATTCGTTTGGTCGGAGAATATTCTTTGTGTCGGGGAATATTCGTACGACGGTACAATCATTGGTGGACCCCACAACGGAATTATTGTCGGAATGAGAAAACGACAAAAATATTTTTATGAAAATAACGGTGGAAGTTTTACCGTTAATCTTTGTTGAACTACTTCATGATTTAAAGTACGATGAATACGCTGGTTGCATAGTAGCACACGGTATTGATTATTGATGCTTACGTGAGAAATCACTCAGTTATACTCAATTATTACTACAGTAATTGTTGCATCATATCTCTCATATTATTGATTCAATTATTGTCACAGTATCATCTGCATTATATGTTATATTGTTAAATCAATAATTGAGATGACAAAGTTATTCATATTATTAAATCACAATATTTACAATGTCTAGAAGTTCTGTCAAGGAGAGGTTTGGTCACCTAATTGCGCGCCAATAGGGAAAAATCCTTATTGGAAAACCCCCTCTTTCCTGAGAACAACCCGGTTGTTAAATATTATGAGTTATAATATTAATGATGAATAAGTTCGTGTTGATTAAAGATGAATTTGATAGTTTCGTTGTGTTGGGATTATTTGTGTTAGTAGAAATCGACATCTATTCCGATGATAATTGATGTCTGGAGGTTATATTGTTCAATCGGGTATTCGGGGAACTTTTTGTGTCGGAGTACTATTCATGAGTTACTATTCATGAATTACTATTCATGAGTTACTATTCACGAGTTACTATTCATGAGTTACTATTCATAAGTTACTATTCACCGGTTACTATTCACAATAGTATCGTGCATTCGGGTATTTGGGTACAATATTATTCCATGAGGAGATGTGCTAATTTTTCAAACCATTGGTTGAAGTTATATTAGTGAATCAATATGGACCGCTGGTGGAAAGTTATAATAGTGAATCAATATAGATCGCTGGTTTAAAGTTTTAATAGTAAATCAGTATGGACCGTTGCTTTAAGTTTTAATAGTAAATCAATCTGAACCGTCGCTTAAAAGTAAATCAATCTGGACCGATTCAGAATTAGTTACTATTTAATCCATTCTTCTATAAATAGAAGCTCATTCCTTCATTATTTCTTACGAATTCACTGAAACTCTAGAGAGAGAAATTATAGAGAGAAAGAAGAAGAGTATTCTACTACTTCACTACTTCGATATCCAGTGTCTTTTACAGTAAGGGGTGTTATTCTTTCTTATTCATGAAGAGAACTTCTATTATTCCATTCTTTATTATTCTATTGGAATAACCTGTATACGCGGAATCCCATATACTTGGTGAAATTCTTCTGTTATTTCATTCTTTATTATTCTGTTAGAATAACCTATATATGAGGAATCCCCTATACTTGGTGAAATCCTTCTGTTATTCCATTATTTATTATTCTGTTGGAATAACATGTATACGCGGTTTACCCTATACTTGGTGGAATAACCTGTATATGTGGTTTACCATATACTTGGCGATCTTCTTCTATTATTCCATTCTTTATTATTATGTTGGAATAGCCTGTAAATGTAAAGTACTGCATACATGGTGAAATTCTTCTATTATTCCATTCTTTAATATTCTGTCGGAATATCCTGTCGGTGTGAATTTCACCTGACCTGGTTCCATTATTTATTATTCCGTATTTATTATTCTGTTGGAATAACATGTCTATGCGAAGTACCGCATGCATGGTGATTTCTGTTGTTATTCCATTCTTTATTATTCTGTTGGAACATCCTATCGGTGTGAATTTCACCTAACCTGGATCCGTTATTTATTATTCTATTGGAATAACCTGTCTATGCGAAGTACCGCATGTATGGTGATTTATGTTGTTATTCCATTCTTTATTATACTCAGTTGGTTAAAGTTTTGATTTCTATACTCCATGAAATTAGTGGAATATCCTTGATATTTGCGCTTCATCCAGTATCTTTTCATGGAAATATTCTTCTGAGCATTCTTGAATTTTACTTTACAAAGAAGTATCATGTTGACAATTTGGATGTTATTAGTTCCTGGATAAATTAATTCTGGAACTTGTTTTTATTGAATTCTTATATCATTGTCATCATCCTCATGTTTATATTTTTTTTTAAAGTCATCTATGGCTTGTAGTGCATAGATGGACTTGGTATGATTATGACCAGGGATTATTCGGTATAATAATGATCGTAATGTTACAAATGATGTGGTAAAAGTCCTCATTGGCCCGTAGTGCATTGATGGACAGTTGTTGGCATGATCATGACCATTGATGAATACACGAATATCCTTGACACAGTAGTGCATGGATAATTTGTGGTCGTGACCTAATGAATATCCTTGGTCAGTAGTGTGTGGATGATGTGGATTATTTTTTAGTGAGTCTCAAATGATAAAAGTGATGAAAAATTCTTTAAATCATAAAAGATAGTAGATTTTATTTTCTACTGACTCTTTTAATGGATTACTTATTCATTGCAGATTAAACTTGTTGTCTATTGTATTTTATCGGTTTAACATTGTTGAAGGCTAATGATAATTTATCCCGCATTATCTTAGTCATAATATTTCTTCATTGGGCTAGTTGAGCTCACCTTTCTTTCTTTGTTTTCTTGTGAAATGAGACGCGTAGCGAGGGGACTAGCCTTGGGGACGGAATGATGGTCCAGATGATAGCATTAGTAGTCCTCACTATTCTGAGAGTGGATATTGTCTAGAAGACAATATTTGTATTAAAACTCACAGCTTTTGTTGTATATTTAAGATTGTATTTGTATTCTGCACCATGTATCTGGCGACCCAAGATGGGTGATGTATACCTATTTTTGGGGGCGTCACATAAATCCTTATTAGAAAGCCTCCTCTTTCTTGGGAACAACCTGGTCGACTAATATTATGAATTATAACAATAATGATAAATGTTGTTAAAAATATTGAGGTGATTTTTATGAGGTATTTGTTGTATTTTTGGACCCCTCATTTATCCATTTTCAAAATAATCGGTAGAAATTTTTTTAGTATTTTTGTGGGGGCCACATGTGGGGCCCACATGTGACTTTGGAAATCTGATCATTTGGGGGGAAATCACAGGAAAGTTTATATATATATATATATTGAATATATAAATTTTGTTTTATTATTATTATAAATGTAATAAAACAAAAAAAAATTTATATAAAACAAAATACTTTTTATAAAGTTTTGTTTTATTTGATTATAAATAGAATATATTATATTTTATTATGCATAGTATTTGCATAGTGCCTGCATAGTGTTTGCATAGTAAAATCTTGTTATATAAAACAAAATACTTTTTATAATGTTTCGTTTTATTTGATTATAAATAGAATATATTATATTTTATTGCATAGTATCCTTTCCATTCTCCTATTAATAAGATGCTTAGTTAGAATTGAAAATCACACCAGAAGTTCAGAGAATTCTTCTTTTATAATCTTGAGCATATTTCTTTAGAGTTTAAGAAAGCTTTGAGCGTAGAAAATAGTGCAAATTTTCTTTAAGTATATCCCCGTCCTACTCGTCGGAATACTCTTCTTTTTAAGGTAAGGGGTATTATTCTTTCGTATTCATGAAGAGAGTTATTTTCTTTCAATACTCGTAAGGGTTGTTATTTCATTCTTTATTATTATGTTGGAATAACCTGTCTATGCGAAGTACCGCATACATGGTGAAATTTTGTTGTTATTCCATTCTTTATTATTTTGTTGGAATAACATGTCTGTGCGGTCTATCGCATGCCTGGTGAATTCTGTTGTTATTTCATTCTTTATTATTCTGTTGGAACATCCTGTCTGTGCGGATTACGCATGACCTGGTTCCATTCTTTATTATTCTATTGGAATATCCTGTCTGTGCGGATTATGCATGACCTGGTTCCATTCTTTATTATTCTGTTGGAATAACATGTCTATATGGATTACCGCATGCATGGTGAATGGTCCTTTGTATTCATTCCTTATTAAACTGTGGAAATGATCTGTCTACGTGGATTACCACATGGCGGGCAAAAATCCATTTGCAGTTTCATATATTCTATTATACTCAGTTGGTTAAAGTGTTGGCTTCTATACTCCATGAAATTAGTAGAATATCCTGGATATTTGCGCTTCATCCAGTATCTTTTCATGGAAATATTCTTCTGAGCATTCTTTAATTTTACTCCACAAAGCAGTATCATGTTGATAATTTGGACATTATTGTGTTCAGGATAAATGAACTTATAAATCTTTAAGATTTATTCTTGAACTTGTTTTATTGAATTATTATGTCATTGTCATCATCCTCATATTTATATTATGTTGAAAGTCATCTGTGTCCTGTAGTGTATAGATAGACTTGGTATGATTATGACCAGGGATTATTCGGTATAATCATGACCGTAAAGTTACAAATGATGTAGTAAAAATCCTCATTGGCCCATAGTGCATTGATAGACAGTTGTTGGCATGATCATGACCATTGATGAAAACACTAATATCCTTGGCCCGTAGTGCATGGATAATTTGTAGTCGTGATACTAATGAATATCCTTGGTCAGTAAAGCGTGAATGATGTGGATTATTTATTGTCGAGTCTCGGCCGATAAAAGTGATGAAAAAACCTTTTAAATCATAGAAGATAGTAGATTTTATTCTCTACTTGACTCTTCTAATGGATTGCTTGTTCCACTGCAGTTAAACCTGATGTTTGTTATATTTTATTAGTTTAACACTGTTGAAGACTAAAGATAAATTATTCTGCATTATCTTAGTCATAATATTTCTTATTGGGCTAGTTGAGCTCACCCTTTTTGCTTTCATTGTTCTCTTCAGGAAATGAGAACGTAGTAGGGACTAGTTGGGGAATGGAGTGACGGTCCAGATGATAGTATTAGTAGTCCTAACTATTCTATGAAATAGTGTGATAATAAATGTATTGAGGACTTATTTTGAGTTTGAATATTGTCTAGAAGACAATATTTGTATTAAAACTCATAGCTCATGTTGTATATTTAAGGTTGTATTTGTATTCTGTACCATGTATTTGGCGACTCAGAATACGTGATGCATACCTATTTTGGGGGCATCACAATGTTAGTCCATATATAAATATATATACACGACTCTCAATATGAAGAAAGGTGTGTGCCAAGTAGAAGAGAAAGGCTTTAAAGTGTGTAAGAAGGCTTACAGTGGACTGCCAAAGAAGACTTCTATAGCTTTAAACAGATGAACACTCGGCTCTCTCTGATAAAATTATGACTGAATATAAGCTCACAAGTGTTTAAAATGAGAAAGCACTCAGTTTAGGGTATGTACAGAGCAAATTAGACAGGGCTTCCTCGCCGTTTTCTCTTAAAAAATGGCCACCCCAAGCTCTCTATTTATAGAGGGGGGAGTCACAGGTACACCTGAAGCAGCAGCAGATGTACCTGCAGCTAGTCGGGGTGCCCCAATCTCCGTGGGTCCCGCCGTCTCGAAGTACGTGCACGCGTGCAACGTGTTGGCCGCTCGAACTTGTAGAAATTTAATCCGACCCTCCGATTGAGGTGTATAAGACCTTTTACGGAGTTTTGTTGTCGAGAGCTATGCCATGACATGGGATTAGAGGTTGTCAGAAGTTAGGAAGATGGGACCATGCCCTTGGTCTTCAAGCTTCAAATTCTATCCGGTGTGCAGCCTTGCGTAGTAGTCACTCGGGATTGTAACTCCTTGGTTGTTGTAGGACATTGCAGTGTAGAATATATGTTGAACTGTTGTTGAGACAACGCAATGTGGGATCGAGGTGGCAAAATGACAATTTTGCCCCTCACCGGGGTTATCTCTGGTTTGGGCTGATAAAGTAGTCGTTGCTCAAGGTTATCTCTCATATTGGGCTGTTGCAAGCGCTGGATGTCCTCAGGGTTATATCCGAGGTGTGCCTGACCTCCCGGGGTTATCTCTGGGTTTGGAGCTGAGTGCCTCGGTGTGATTTCTGAGGTTGAAGCTGACTGAATAGGTTGAAACAAGCATCTATGGGGTTATCTCCGAAACCGCAACTGCATTCCTCAAGGTTATCTCCAAGGTTGACATTGTCTTTCCCGGTGTTGTTTTTGGGACTGAGACTGAGTATCTCGGGGTTATCTACGAGATGAAACGGCTCTCCGATGTGATTTCCGATGTTGAGCTGAGCTATCCTCTAGGGTTATCTCTAAAAGACGATTCTGCCCTCATGTAATGTTAGTAACATGTATGTAGAAAATTTTGAGTGTCTACACACCTCAAAATGATACCTATCAACTTGCCAACGTTATTCACGGCGTTCCCTACAGAAAGTCTGGCTTCGGTGCATCCAATATAAGGAAGTCACCAGCGAAATGCTTGGGGCTCTTTATTTATGGCTTGATATGACAATGATTGACTTTAGTGGTTTGGTTGCTTGAATTTGCATAATAGGTTGGTTAGGAATATGAAAACTAACAACCTTACGAAAACAATAAATTTTAGCACGATGAGTAGTTAACCAGTCGATTCCTAAAATCACATCAAATGCAAGTATTTTCAAAGAGATGAGATTTATAAGCAGTGGATGTAATGAAGGCTTCTCCCAATGGAGTTTCAACAGATAAGTCAAAGTCTAATTTCTCCGAAGTCGAGTTTAAACATTGAGCACAATTAGGTAAAATAAAAGAGTGGACAAAACCGGTATCGAATAAGGTATAGACTTCGCAAGCGTTTATGATTAATTTACCCATGATAACTTCGTTCGGGTTCCTCGACAAATGCTCTCACTTAAACTACCGGCTTTGACTTTTCTGGGACAGCCTTTGGTGTCTCCATCCCAACTGGACTTGACTTCACTATATGACAAAGTGACCTTCTCTTCCGTAATTAAAACACGCTTTGGATTGCTGCGTATAGCTTGGACGGATATGTCCCTCCTCTCCACATTTGTAGCATATGACCGGTGGTCGTTCTCCTTCCTATGAAATGGGTGCTGGTGCTGCTGTCGAATTCTTTCCATCATTGTTGAATCTTCTCTTCTTAAAATTTTTCTTACTTAGTTCACCTTTCCTATTATCTTGACTATGATCACCACCGAAGTGGTTACCATTCTTGGCATGATAATTTACTCCACGATAGTTATCATTTTCTGATGGTCGTTGCCATCGATATGATTATTATCATATTGTTGGTCGTTACCTTTTAGTTGAGCCGACTCATTATCGCGCTCCATTAACTAAGCCTTATTCACAACATCTGAATACAAATAAAGTTTGTGAGAAATGAGTTATTGAATTATTTCAGGTTTCAAACCTTGCAAAAACATTCACGTCATTCGCTCCACATTATCAACCAAATGGGATGAAAACTGGGATAACTCAATAAACTTATCCTCGTATTGCGATATGGTCATATTGTTTTGCGCCAACTTGATGAATTATACCTCCTTCATGTGACGAATACTTTAGGGAAAGTACTTGTCATTGAACAATTCTTGGAACTTCTCCCCAGACATCTTTAGTGTTGTAGGTTGAGTACGTTTTATAGATTCCCACCAGTAATCTGCCTCTTCACACAACATAAAGGTGGCGAAGGGAACCTTTTGCTCTTCTGAGCATCCCAAGATATCAAATATCTTGGTGATCTGCTTAATCTATGCCTCTGCCTTAAGTGGCTCTAGCTTTCCCAAAAACTCCGACAGTCTCAGCTCCTTGAACTATTTAGCAGTGACCATCCGTAAGTTGCCATTGACTCCACCAACATTAAACAGGAGTCTTTCTCGTTTGGTTTTGCATGAATTCTAGAAAGTTCCTAAACATACCATCATTCGTCATTTGGTTGGTGTTGTTGTTTACACGAGGATTATTTCCTTCTTGATGCAAATTATCTTGGTTATTGATCGGCGATGAATCAACGGTCTCATGTGCTTCATTGTTTATCTCAACATTTTCAGATGTCATTTTCAAACACTGCCACAAAATAAGGGTTAGTTAACATGCCATATTTTTATCCCTATATTCTGACCGACCAATTAAATAACAAATAAGCTTAGGTAGGTAATACTAGCGAAGGATTCACCCGTCTCTCCCCTCCTAGTTCTAGTCTCACATCTTAGCCAGGGATCATATCCCTAAGCTTTGATACCAACTATGTTTTCCCCAAAATAGGTATACATCACCCATTCTAAGTCGCCAAATACATGGTATAGAAGTCAAATACAAACTTAATTTATACAACTGTTAAGTGTCATGCAGAATACGACAAAACATAACCTGTGAGTTTTAATACAAATATTGTCTCTTAGACAATATCCAAACTAAAATAAGTACTCATTACAATTATTATCACACTATTTTATAGAATAGTGAGGACTACTATAACAACCATCTTAGACAATCACTCCATTCCCTGACTAGTCCCAGCTATATTCTCATTTCTTGAAGAGAATAATGAAAGAAAAGGGAGAGCTCAACTAACCCAGTAAAGAATATTATGACTAAGATAATGCAGAACAAATTATCATTAGCCTTCAACTGTGTTAAACTGATAAAATACAATAAACAACAAGTTTAACTACATCGGAACAAGCAATCCATTAGAAGAGTCAAGTAGAGCATGATATCTATTATCTTCTATGATTTAAAAGTTTATCATCAATTTTATCGCTAAGACTCGGCTTAATAAATAATCCACATCATTGAATTATCCATGCACTACGGGCCAAGGATATTCATTAGTATCACATCCACAAATTATCCATGCACTACGGGCCAAGGATATTCATGTTATCACCAATGGTCATGATCATGCCAAACAATAATTCATATTTTCACCCTTGGCCGAAGAGAACCCATGGTCATGATCATACCAACAACTGTCCATCAATGCACTACGGGCCAATGAGGACTTTTACGACATCATTTGTAACATTACAGGTCATGATTATACCGAATAATCCGTGGTCATAATCATACCAATCAACAGTCTATCTATGCACTACGGGACAAAAATGACTTTTATAGCAATATAAGCATGAGGATGATGACAATGATATACGCATCAATCAAATGAAATCAAGGATAAATATTAAAGATTTTTAATTTATCCAGAGTTTAAAAATGTCCAAATTCAGAACATAATAACTGCTTTGTGGAGTAAAATTCAAGAATAATATTCATGTATCAAAAATAATTTGGACAGAAAAGAAATTAATTTTTCGGGTGAATAGTACCCCGTGAATAGTACCCCGACATGAAAAGATTAAAATTTAACAAGAATGTTCTGAAAATTTTTTCCGTGAAAAGATACTCGATGAAGCTCAAATTTCAAGGATATTCTACTAATTTCAAGGAGTACAGAAGCAATACTTAACAAAATGAGTGTAGAATTCGTAATCTGAAACGAAATAATATTACTTACATACTACAGAGTATGGAAGAAAATATTATTTCTTACGAATATTGAACGAAAATAATATTCCTTATGAATATTAAACGAAGACAATATCCCTACGAATATTGAACAAAAATAATATTCCTTAAGAATATTGAATGAAAAAAAAATTCCTTACGAATACGAAAAATAATATCGTAAGCGAATATGAAATAAATAATATGTGACGCCCCCAAAACAGGTATACATCACCCATCTTGAGTCGCCAAATACATGGTACAAAATTCAAATACAACTTAATTATACAACAGTCGTGTAAAATACGACAAAACATAGCTGAGAGTTTAAACAAGAATATTGTCATCTAGACAATATCCACACGCAATGGAGTCCTCATTAAAATTATTATCACACTATTCTATAGAATGGTGAGGACTACTAATGCTATCATCTGGAACGTCAATCTGTTCCCCGACTCGTCCCAGCTATATTCTCATTTTCTGAAGAGAACAGTGAAAGAAAGGGTGAGCTCAACTAGCCCAGTAAGAAATATTATGACTAAGATAATGCAGAATAAATTATCATTAGCCTTCAACAAGGTTAAACTAATAAAATACAATAGACATCAAGTTTAAGCTGCAATGAATAAGCAATCCATTAGAAGAGTCAAGTAGAGCATTATATCTACTATCTTCTATGTTTTAAAATGTTTTCATCAATTTTTATCGCTGAGACTCAGCTTAATAAATAAACCACATCATCGAATCATCCCTGCACTACGGGCCAAGGATATTCATTAAATCATCAATGGTCATGACTATATCGAATAATCCCTGGTCATAATCATACCAAAAATTGTCCATCAATGCACTACAGGCCACTGAGGACTTTTACCACATCAGTTATAACATTACAGGTCATGACTATACCGAATGATCCCTCGTCATAATCATACCAAGTCCATCTATGCACGTAAGCCAAAGATGACTTTCATCACAATATAAGCATGAAGATGATGACAATGATATAAGCATTAATCAAATGAAAATAAGGATAAATATTAAAGACTTTAAATTTATCCAAATATTATCAATCACTTAATAAACTCATAATCTAATATTATTAAAATTATAACAATATTTTAATCACTTCTTAAACTTATAAACAATTTATTTCAATTGTTTACACTTTACAAAATAATGCATTTAATCATTCAAAAATGCCATACTCATAAGATTTCATCATCAATGATCAAATCCCTCATAAAAAATTTGCATATACCCTATATAGGAATCCCAAGCCATAAAATCATATTTTTCAATTTTGTTACTTCACATAACATATTTAATTCATTTACTCATAACTAGTTTATTTTCATGAAAAATAAAAAATCAGTCCCAAAAATATTTCTTTTCTGGGATTTAGCAGAATATAGTCCCATATTGAACATTTATTTTTCTCAGAATTTTTAAAATTCATTTACTATTTTTCGTATTGCCAAAACTGCTGAATATTTAGACTTTTATCATAAATTGTACTTTTGTTCAAAAATTCTGAAATTTATAGGGTATACTCCTATTATATACATGTACTCCCAATAAAAATTTCACCAATTTTGGAGTTAACCAAAAAGAGTTATAAGGGTTTACTTTTAAAATAGTCTTTTTCCATAAAATCCATAACTCTTAATCTATACATCCAAAAATCGCCATTTTTGGACACAATCTAGAAAACTCATCAAATTATCATTTCAAATTTATCCAAAATTTTTGAGGGTTAGAAAAATTACAAAACTGCCCCTGGCAGAAACCCCTTTTGAATGAAAATACTATTCATATGAATACAAAGGATCATTCACCATGCATGCGGTGATCCACAAAGACAGGTTATTCCAACAGAATAATAAAAAATGGAATAACAGAAGAATTCACCATGCATGCGATAGACCACACAGACAGGTTATTCTTAACAGAATAATAAAGAATTGAACAGTCACGCGAAACCGCACAGCAGCATGAGGATATTCCAATAGAATAATAAAGAATGGAACCGGTCATGCGTAAACCGCATGCATGTGAGGATATTCAAATGAATAATAAAGAATGGAATAACAACAGAATTCATCAGGTGTGCGATAGTCCGCACAGACAGGTTATTCCAACAGAATAATATATAATGGAATAACGGAAGAATTTCACTATGTATGCGGTACTTCGCATAGACAGGTTATTCTAACATAATAATAAGGAATGGAATAACAATAGCTCTCTTCATGAATACGAAAGAAATAATACCCCTCACATTAGAAAGAAACTGGATACTGGAGTAGAGACGTAGCAGACTTCTCTTCTTCTTTCTCTCTATAATTTCTCTCTATAATAATTGCTTTAAAGCTTTAGTGAATTGGTGAGAAATGAAGGAAGAATGAGCTTCTATTTATAGGAAAATATAGTTTCAATAATTGCACATTTTGGGGCTCAAAATATTACAGTATAATACCTCTAACTTTTCTTTCATTTTTAATTTAGTCTTGCAAGTATTATCAAACTTGCACCACCTCCCCTAATAGTAAGTAATGTGAATCAATAGTTCAATCATGTGAATCAATGGTTTTAATCATGTGAAAATACGAATTTCAGTATAGTACCTCCATTTATACCTCCATTTTTAACTTAGTCATGCAAGTATTATTAATCTTGCACCAACTCCCCTAATAGTACAAGAATGTGATTCAATAGTACACACATGTCAACAAATAGTTATATAAGCATGTGAATTAGTAGCAATTAATTGCTCATTTATCCGATTAATTACCTGATTTATCAACATAACCCCAGACATCAATTATCATCGGAATAAATGTCGATTTTCATTAACACTATTAATTCCAACATAATAGAACTATCAATTTCATCTTTAATCAATACAGTCTTATTCATCATTAATATTATAATTCACAATATTTAACAATCAGGTCGTTCCCAGGAAAGAGGGGGCTTTCCGATAAGGATTTCTCCTTATTGGCGCGCAATTAGGTGACCAAACCTCTCCTTGACAGAACTTCTAGACATTGTCAATATTGCAAATAATAATATGAATAACTTTGCCATCTCAATTATTGATTTAATAATATAACATATTATGCAGATGATACTGTGACAATAATTGAATCAATAATATGAGAGATATAATGCAACAATTACTGTAGCAATAATTGAGTATAACTAAGTGACTTCTTACATAAGCATCAGTAATCAATACCGTGTGCTACTATGCAACCATGCGTATTACTGTACTTTTACTACCTGGTAGTTCAACAGTTTTAACGGTAATACTTCCGCCGTTTATTTTTATAAAATAATAATTCTTTCATTTTCTAACTACAACAATACTTCTATCGTGGGTCCACCAATGATTGTGTCATCGTACGGATATTCCCCGACAAAAACAATATTCCCCGACCAAACGAATATTTTATAACGACTTTCATACTTTGCAAAATTTATAAATATTACCCACAACTATAACATTATATCAAATCCACACCATAATATTCAAAAAAATATTTTGAGAAATTTAAATCTTTATTCATAAAATTTGGGGTCTCACAATCTCCTCTCCTTATGAAATTTTGCCCTCGAAATTTACTTACGTACTGGTATGCCGAAGAGGTGAGGATACCTTGACTTCATTTCAGATTCTAATTCTTGAGGTATAACCTTTGAGTGTCGAATATGATCCTTCTTATCCAAGATTTTAACACATATCTCCTCATACGTTAAATCTTATGCTATCTCGTCTAATTCCAATTTAATAATGTGGTTCAGGTCATCCACATATTACGTAACATCGATACTTGAAAAAATGTTATGGACACGCGACATGCATGGCTGTAAAACGAGTCTATAGACTACAGTTCCTACTCGATCGAGGATTTCAAATGGGCCAATTAAATCAAGGGTTGAGATTTCCTCTCTTCATCGATTCTTGCTTCTAGAATAACGCCCTCTTGAACCTTCTTCTTCGTATTCATCAGCTCCGGATCTATAGCTTGAACGACTTTTAACTTTATCGATTAAGGTCGATTCTACTCGTATATTCGTTATCTTCACGTGGGTCCCGAGAGTCTTTAACTCTATCTTCATAATATGTAAGTTATAGGAAATGGGTTTTTGTGTTAACAACATCACACTCATAAACGCATATGATCTTCTACTCAACGCGTCAGCTACCACGTTCGCTCTTCTACAATGATATTGAATTGTACGATCGTAATCTTTAACAGCTCGAGCCAACGTCTTTGGCGTATGTTACGTTCATTTTGGTTGAAGAAATATTTAAGGGTTTAAGAAATGGGTTTTGTACTGGGGTCAATACAAAATTCAATTTCACGCTCTAGGGGTAGGCTAGGAAGTCTTCAAGAATACGTCAGGAAATTTATGAACAATAGAAATATCATTCAAAATGGTGACTCTCATCCAAGACTTGGATAGTACGTCACATTGATACCTATCAACTTGCCACCGTTATTCACAACGTCCCCTATGGAAAGTTCGGCTTCGGTGCATTCCACACAAGGAAGTCACCAGCGAAAGGCTCGGGGCTCTTTACTTATGGTTTAATATAACAGTGATTGACTTTAGTGGTTTAGTTGCTTGAATTCGCATAACAGGTTTTTTAGGAATATGAAAGCTAACAACCTTACGAAAAGCATGATGAGTAGTTAACCAATCAATTCCTAAAATTACATCAAAGGCAAGTATTTTCAAAGAGATAAGATCGACAGGTAACGTGAAAGTGTCGATTTGAATTAAACAAGACTTATAAACAGTGGAGGTAACGAAGGTTTCTCTTAACAGTGTTTCAACCGATAAGTCAAAGTTTAATTTCTCCTGAGTCAAATTTAAACGTTGAGCACAAGCAAGAGAGATAAAAGAATGGGTAGAACCGGTATCTAATAAGGTATAGACTTCACAAGAATTTATAATTAACTAACACGTGCTAACTTTGTTCAGGTTACTCGCTTTTTGAGAAGTTACGAAAAATACTCTTCCTGAAACCACCGACTTTGTTTTGTCCGTATCCGCCTTTGGTGCCACCGTCCCAGCTTGACTTGACTTTGGTACACGACAAAATCGGGCTAGGTGACCTCCTTTTCCACAATTGTAACATGTTTTGGACTGCATCATGCAGCTTGGACTGATATGTCCCTCCCCTCCGCATTTGAAGCATACAATTGGTAGTCGTTCTCCTTCCTTGAAAATGGGTGTTGGTGCTGCTGCCGACGTCTTCCCGTCATCGTTAAATCTTCTCTTCTTGAATTTTCCACTTCTATTATCTTGGCCATGATTACCACCAAAGTGGTTACCATTCTTGGCATGATAATTTCCTCCACGATGGTTATCATTTTTCCGATGGCCGTTGCCACTTGTATGATTATTATCGTGTTATTGCTCGTTATCCTTTGGTTGGGCTGGCTCATTATCGTGCTCCAATAACTGAGCCTTATTCACAACATCTGAATATAAACAAAGTTTATGAGAAATGAGGTATTGACGTATATCGGGTTTCAAACCTCTTAGAAACATCCGCGTCATTCGCTCCTCATTATCGACCAAATGGGATGCAAACCGGGATAACTCCATAAATTTAGCCTCGTATTACGACACGGTCATATTATTTTGCTCCAACTTGATAAACTCCACCTCCTTCATGTGACGAATACTTTCGAGAAAGTACTTATCGTTGAACAACTCTTGGAACTTCTCCCAAGACATCTTGAGTGGATCAGGCTGGGTACGTTTTACAGATTCCCACCAGTAATCTGCCTCTTCACGTAACATAAAGGTGGCAAAAGGAACCTTTTGCTCCTCAGAGCATCCCAAGATATCAAATATCTTGGTGATCTGCTTTAACCACGTATCCGCCTTAAGTGGTTCTGGCTTTCCCAAAAACTCTGGTGGTCCCTGCTCCTTGAACTTCTTAGTGGTGACCGACCGTGGGTTGCCAATATTTCCACCTATATTTTGAACAGGAGTCTCTCTTACCTGATGTTGCATGAATTGCCTAAAGCCTCTGAACATCCCATTGTTCATCATTTGATCGGTGTTGTTATTTACATGAGGATTATTGTATTCCTGTCGCATATTATCCTGGGTATTGATCGTTGGTGACTCAACGGTCTCATGTGCTTCATTGCTGATCTCAACATTTTTAGATTCCATTTTCAAACACTGTCACAAAACAAGGGTTAATTAACATATCACATATTATCCCTATACTCTGACCGACCAATTAAATAGCAAATAAACTTAGGTAGGTCATACTAGCGAAGGAATTCCCCGTCTCTCCCCTCCTAATTCTTGTCTCACATCTCAGCCAGGGATCATATCCCTAAGATTTGATACCAATTGTGACGCCCCCAAAATAGGTATACATCACCCATCTTGAGTCGCCAAATACATGGTACGAAATTCAAATACAACTTAATTATACAACAGTCGTGTAAAATACGACAAAACATAGTTGAGAGTTTAAACAAGAATATTGTCATCTAGACAATATCCACACTCAATGGAGTCCTCATTACAATTATTATCACACTATTACATAGAATAGTGAGGACTACTAATGCTATCATCTGGACCGTCAATCCGTTCCCCGACTCGTCCCAGCTATATTCTCATTTCTTAAAGAAAATAGTGAAAGGTAGGGTGAGCTCAACTAGCCCAGTAAGAAATATTATAACTAAGATAATGCATAATAAATTATCATTAGCCTTCAACAATGTTAAACTGATAAAATACAATAGACATCAAGTTTAACTGTAACGGAATAAACAATCAATTGGAAGAGTCAAGTAGAGCATAATATACTATCTTCTATGTTTTAAAATGTTTTCATCAATTTTTATCGCTGAGACTCGGCTTAATAAATATACCACATCATCGAATCATCCATGCACTATGCGCCAAGTAAAATATTCATTAAATCATCAATGGTCATGACTATACCGAATAATCCTTGGTCATAATCATACCAAAAACTATCCATCAATGCACTACAGGCCACTGAGGACTTTTACCACATCATTTATAACATTACAGGTCATGATTATACCGAATGATCCTTGGTCATAATCATACCAAGTCCATTTATGCACGTAAGCCAAAGATGACTTTCATCACAATATAAGCATGATGATGATGACAATGATATAAGCATTAATCAAATGAAAATAAGGATAAATATTAAAGACTTTAAATTTATCCAAATATTATCAATCACTTAATAAACTCATAATCTATTATTATTAATATTATAACAATATTTTAATCACTTCTTAAACTTATAAATAATTTATTTCAATTGTTTACACTTTATCAAATAATACATTTAATCATTCAAAAATGCCATACTCATAAGATTTCATCATCAATGATCAAATCCCTTATCAAAAATCTGCATATACCCTATATAGGATTCCCAAACCATAAAATCCTATTTTCCAATTTTGTTACTTCACATAACATATTTAATTCAATTACTCATAACTAGTTCATTTTCATGAAAAATAACAAATCAGTCCTAAAAATATTTCTTTTCTGGGATTTAACAGAATATAGTCTCATATTGAACATATATTTTTTTCAAATTTTTAAAATTCATTTACTATTTTTCATATGGCCAAAGCTCGCTAATATTTAGACATTTATCATAAATTGTACTTTTGTCCAAAAATTCCAAAATTTACAGGGTATACTCCTGTTATATACATGTACTCCCAATAAAAATTTCACCAATTTTGGAGTTAACCACGAAGAGTTATAAGAGTTTACTTTTAAAATAGTCTTTTCCCATAAAATCCATAACTCTTAATCTATACATCCAAAAATTGCCATTTTTGGACAATCTAGAAAACTCATCAAATTATCATTTCAAATTTTTCCAGAATTTTTGAGGCTCAAAAAAATTACGAAACTGCCCCTGGCAGAAACCCATTTTGAATAAAAATACTATTCATATGAATACAAAGAAGCATTCACCATGCATGCGGTAATCCACATAGACATGTTATTCCAACAGAATAATAAAGAATGGAATAACAGAAGAATTCACCATGCATGCTATAGATCGCATGCATAGACGAGGTTATTCTCAATGTAATAATAATAAAGAATGGAACCAGTCATATGTAAACCGCACATGCATGTGATATTCCAATGTAATAATAAAGAATGAAACCAAGTCATGTAAATGCAAATGCATGAGATAGGATATTCCAATAGAATAATAAAGAATGGAATAACAACAGAATTCACCAAGCATGCGATAGACCGCACAGACAGGTTATTCTAACAGAATAATAAATAATGGAATAACAGAAGAATTTTACCATGTATGCGGTACTTCGCATAGACAGGTTATTCCAATATAATAATAAGGAATGGAATAACAATAGCTCTCTTCATGAATATGAAAAAATTAATACCCCTTACCTTAGAAAGAAACTGGATACTGGAGTAGAGACGTAGCAGACTTCTCTTCTTCTTTCTCTCTATAATTTCTCTCTATAATAATTGCTCTAAAGCTTTAGTGAATTGGTGAGAAATGAAGGAAGAATGAGCTTCTATTTATAGGAAAATATAGTTTCGATAATTGCACGTTTTGGGGCTCAAAATATTACAGTACAATACCTCCAACTTTTCTTTTATTTTTAATTTAGTCCTGCAAGTATTATCAAACTTGCACCACCTCCCCTAATAGTAAATAATGTGAATCAATAGTTCAATCATGTGAATCAGTAGTTATAATTATGTGAAAATACGAATTTCATTATAGTACCTCCATCTATACCTCCATTTTTAACTTAGTCATGCAAGTATTATCAATCTTGCACCAACTCCCCTAATAGCACAAGAATGTGATTCAATAGTACACACATGTGAACAAATAGTTATATAAGCATGTGAATTAGTAGCAATTAATTACTCATTTATCCGATTAATTACCTGATTTATCAATATAACCCCCAGACATCAATTATCATCGGAATAAATGTCGATTTTCATTAACATTAATAATTTTAACACAATGGAACTATCAATTTCATCTTTAATCAACACAATCTTAATCATCATTAATATTATAATTCACAATATTTAACAATTAGGTCGTTCCCAGGAAAGAGGGGGCTTTCCGATAAGGATTTCTCCTTATTGGCGCGCAATTAGGTGACCAAACCTCTCCTTAACAGAACTTCTAGACATTGTCAATATTGCAAATAATAATATGAATAACTTTGTCGTCTCAATTATTGATTTAATAATATAACATATTATATAGATGATACTGTGACAATAATTGAATCAATAATATGAGAGATATGATGCAGCAATTACTGTAGCAATAATTGAGTATAACTGAGTAACTTCTTACGTAAGCATCAATAATCAATACCATGTGCTACTATGCAACCACGTGTATTACTGTACTTTTAATACCGGGTAGTTCAACAGTTTTAACGGTAACACTTCCGCCGTTATTTTTATAAAATGATTATTATGTCGTTTTCTAACTACGACAATACTTATGTTGTGGGGTCCACCAATGATTGTGCCATCGTACGGATATTCCCCGATAAAAAGAATATTCCTCGACCAAACGAATATTTTATAACAACTTGCATACTTTGCAAAATTTATAAATATTACCCACAACTATAACATTATATCAAATCCACACCATAATATTCAAAAAAATATTTCAAGAAATTTAAATCTTTATTCATAAAATTTGGGGTCTCCCAATATATATATATATATATATATATATATATATATAATAATAATAATAATAATAATAATAATAATAATAGTACTCCTTTTCCACCTTCCTCCCGTGAATCCCATTCACCCCCCTAGTAATCATTACTATATATATATATATATATATATATAACAAAATTAAGATAACTTTCTCCCGACAGTTTTGAAAAATGGATAAGTGGGGATCCATATAATAAACCAAATTTACAACAAATACTTTATAAAAATCCCCTCTATTTATCTCAAATCACTTGGCTTCACAAAATACATTTTTAATAACATTTATTCATTAATTTTATAACTCACAATATTAACAACCAGATCATTCCCAAGAAAGAGGGGTCTTTCCGATAAGGATTTCTCCCTATTGGGGCACAATTAGGTGACCAAACCCCTTTTCTCGACAGAACTTTCTAGACATCATCAATAATACAAATAATAATATGAAAAACTTTGTCATCTCAATTATTGATTTAATAATATAAAATATTGTGATAATAATTGAATCAATAACGTGAGATACTATGCAGCAATTACTGTGGCAATAATTAAAATAAACTGAGTGACTTCTCACGTAAGCATCAATAATTAAAAATACTATACAATACCAAGTGCTACTATCTAACCACAAGTATTATTGTACTTTTACCACCGGGTATTTTAATAGTTAATAGTAAAACTTTTGCCATTATTTTTATAAAAAGTTATTTCTATCATTTTCTAACTCCGACAATAATTTTGTTGTGGGGTCCACCAATGCTTGTGCCATCGTACAAGTATTCCCTGATAAAACGAATATTCCCCGACCAATCGAATATTTTATGACAACTTGCTTACTTTGCAAAATTTATAAATATTACCCACAACTATAAAACATTATATCAAATCTACACCTTAATATTCAAAATGATATTTAGAGAAAAATTAATCTTTATTCGTAAAAGTTGGGGTCTTACACTAGGTGTTATTTCATACCGAGCTCAGAACAAAAAAGTAAATATACCTTGCCACATAGGCAAGCCAAATAATACCACACAGATAATTTACACACATTATGTTAGAAATCTAATTATGAATTAGAAGGTTGTTTCATTAAGGGGGAGATTGATTAGAACCCTTATTAGATTCCAAATGTATATGATTTGATGATGAAAAACTTAAAGTATATTTATATGCATAAGTTTTGTACAGTCCTTATCAAAAATATCTATGTATAAGGACTTAGAATAGAATGATCAAACTTGTTAGGTTGATCTTTTGTAATATCCGAGATTTTTTATGTAATTTAATAATTATCAATAAACAAACTTATGTGAAACTCTTGTGTGATTTCATTTATTAGATGTATATGTGTTATGTTAAGATATGTGATGAGATGTATTTAAATGGTTGATTTAGTTTTATTTAACTATTTAAATTGATTAAGTGAGGAATTAATTCTTTTTATTATGTGGGTTGGTATTAAATCATGAGCTAGAGTTTGGACATGAATTTAGAGATGCGGACTGCGTATTCGATTCTGGAACGTCGAAATTAGTCAGGTTAAACTGTAACCACGAAAAATGTGTCACAGTTGACTTTTTGGTCAAAGTAAATCGGTTGACTTTTTCGGGGAAAAAGTCAACAATGAATTTCGAAGATGATTTTGACGAAATGGATAGTCCCATGACATCCGGAATGTTGACTTTTGTAGGAATCGATATAAGTATCGAACACATTTGGCTACAGAGGGTAAAATAGTCAAATAGCTTATTAATTGATTAATTGATTAAAATAATATTTTTTTAAATAGAAATCAACTGAACTGATGGGACCCATGAGACTATTAATTTGGGACAAAATGGAGGAGTATATTATGTGTATTACCAAATTGAAGAAGAGTGAATATTTTATTTTCTTTAAACCCAAAATCTCTTCATTTTCTCAACTCCCACATTTTTTTATTAAGTGATGAAACTTATGAATGGGATTAAATTGGATGCAATTGATGACTTGGGGATTGAAAGGGTGGGGGTTCATATGTTAGTAATTTCTATAAGTGCTCCCAACTCAAAACACCATTCCTTTTTTGCTAAAAAACTTCTTAACCGATAGAAAATTGTGAGCTTAAGAGAGTTAGTACGATTTCTGGAGGATTACTGAGGATTTGACAAGCGAAGAGAAAGAGCATCAGATTAAACCAAGAAGGAATTCATCAAAAGGTAATCCATGAACCCATTTTTTTTATATAAGAAAAATGAGAAGAGAATTCATATAGAATTGGTAAATGATTTGTTGTGGCTTTGTGTTGCCATGTTACTGTTGTTTGATGATTATAGATCGTTAACAACAAAAGTTCTGGGTTAATCATGCATCAAATTCACAGAAAATCAAAGAATTAAGTAACACATACTCTACGTTTGATAAAATACCTTTAAGATGCTAAATTAATCAAAAAGTGGAAATTTGTTGAAGTTTGATGTTGTGAAATGTGAAAACATGTGAGAGTAGATGATCTGGATAGTAGGAATCGAATCCATGCATGCTAGAATCAAAATCATGATTTTTGTCAAAGTTGGTTAAAAAATATAATATGTGATTTTCGGGTTTTTTGGAGCCTTGGATTCACGGTTCTATGACCCGATTAGTATATGTAATAATTTTATAAAATAGTATATAGCATGAGGTACAACCTGTCCAAATTTCATAAGAAAAGGAGTTAAATAAAGAAAGTTATGAAAATCATATACATGTATGTTGGAAATAAAGATCTGCAGAATTCTGGAAATTTCCAGAATTTCTCTATATAGAACCAGTGCTGGCACGCTTTTCTAGGCATCTGGTTTGTGGTCTTATTGTGTTAATTTCATGAATGATATATTTTTGTAAAATACCTTGTTGTATGAAGTTTATTGTGTCCAAGTATCATGGTCATATCATCTGTAGATTAGTGGGAATAAAATCGCAAAAGTGGCTGCAAGAAACAAAATTTTGATGTGTTTATTAGAACTATTTTGGATCAGTTTGTCTCGGAGGCATTTTCGTCCACTTTTTTGTACTTAAAAAAATTCTGAAAAAATTTGGAATGTTAATATAAGAAGATATGAAGGTCCTGTAAAAAATTTGAGAATTTTTGGCCATACGGTTTGAGAGTTATGGATTTTATGGCTAAGGTCACAATTTGAAAAGATACCCGAATAACTCTCTAGGTATAAGTCCAAATATTACAAAATTTTACTGGAAGTACATGTATATAACAGGAGCTAACCCTGAAAATTTTAGAATTTTTGGAGCTAATCTCGATTTATGAAAAATTTGAGAATATTTTGCTATTATAGTCTATTTAAAAATAATAGATGGATTTTAAAAATTCCGAAAAAAAATATATGTTCAATGTGGGACTATATTCTGCAAAATCCCAGAAAAGAAATTTTTTTGAGACTGATTTGGTATTTTTCATATAAGTGATGTTATATGGATAAATGAGTTTAATTAAATTTGTGATGTAAAAAATAAGGAAAATAAGGTTTTTCGACTTGAGACCTCTAAGCATGTTTTATGTAGATTTTTTATGGAGGTTTTAGTCCATAAAATGTCAGAAATTTATGTTTTCCAGATTCTTTTATTTAACCACGTGGCCAATACGTAGCAACATGTTATGTAATTGAATTGTATTTTAATACGTGCGAGTTTAATCATCTTATTAAAATAAAAAGGAAGCATTACACTTCGAAGTGGTGTTCGAGAACCAAGTTGCTTAACGTTACACACGTGAATAGGTTACGTGAAGGGCTAGTAGATAGTGGTAAATTGTAGAAGACGTATCAGGCAAGTTTCCTAACCCTAAGTTCTATTGAGCAATTATTCAATCCTTACTCATTGTTATTGCAGTGAGGGTTAGTAACGGACTTGTGCTATTTACTTTTTCGTACAAGTTCCTTTATCGTAAATTTATATAACAACAATTTTTTTGCAAGCGTTATTGATGATTACTCAGTTATTATTACATTTGCTATACTTTAAAGTTTTACTTCTTTAACGAACTGTTTCCAAGGATGTTTTTTGACTTTTTGTTTCGGCTAGATATTATTGATGATAAATGATATAACATTTGAACAATTCAAATCCTTTGAAGCTATTTAATGTTTACCAATCCAAATTACTTTGGTGAGGTCCCGCATGAATACTAAGATGAACAACCTGAATAATCGGGCAAACAGATATCGGGCATATAGTCCCATTTATGCTTATGCAGTTAAACTTTATACTTTTGCACAATGTAGGGTACGATAGGTTGATCACCTGGAGTACTTGCAGAGACTATTTACAATCTATTTGATTGTTAAACCATTTAATGGTTTTCGATGAAACAAAGTAATGTTCAGGGTATCTAACACTCCTTAGTATGCTATTGAGAATTCCAGAAATCTTATCTTGATATTCCAGTTTATCTCTTGATAATTATTTCAACTGTTGAGAAATATTCATATTAATGCTTTTACTTCTGATGTATGTTCTCAAACTACTTTATATACATGCTGGGCAATTTGTGCTCATTCTTGCTTAAACCTTTCGATTTAATATATATATTTGAGGCTCCTAAAGGCAAGGACAAGGGAAAGTCTAAGATGAAATGATGAGAGTTATTTATGTAATAAGTTATATTTCCGCATATGATGTAATGTAGCGATAAATGCTAAGTTAAAGTTTCAGTTTATTTAGGGTTGTAAAGACTTGGGATTTTATTTGAATAGATATGTAATAGATATTATTATTATTATTATTATTATTATTATTATTATTTTCGGAGTTTATGTAGTTAGATGGTTATGTATGTGTATCGTGAGCACTATGTCCTGTAATAGATGTTACACGGATTTGGGAGCGTCACATCTTTAACCTGTCTGTATATGTAATAGATTGGATAAATTGTAAAAATTACTCTACATGTTAGTAGAATAGTCAGCAGAGTAATCTACATGTGCTTGAAGAGAAATATGATTAATTTATATTTTTATAAGTAAGTTTTGTAAAGTCCTTTCAAATGAATTGATGTACAATAACTTAGAGTAGAAAGATCAAATCATTTTAGGTTGATCTTATTTAAATTGATCTGATGTATAAATGATAGGAAGTCGTTGATAGTAAATGTACTTTGCCAACTCATAGTATGGAGATACTTCGTAGAGTTAACGTTGTTCGTAAAGCCTCAGTAGAATCTCATAGTTCACTTCATCTCATAAGACGAAAGTCAGCTCATAAAATGAAAAGATGATCTCAAAGTTGCAAAGCTATATAAGAGCTATAGAAGAAGTCAAAGAACCTGTTATATATTGAACATCACCTAGCAAAGTCAGAACTAACTTGCTAAGTGATCAATGAATTGTAAATTTAATTAATGCTTGTTCAGTAAAGGCCGATCGTAGAATACTCCAAGCAGACGCTGAATGAAAGAAATATCGTAAGATAAATCCAAGATCGTTCAGTAAAAAAAAGATCATAAAGTCAGCCTTAGAATCGTTAAGTTGTGTATAAAGTTGACCATTGAGCTAAAGGAGATTATAAAGCTTATGTTGTGCCATGGATATAAGGTGAAGATCACACAAGAAGAGGCATATAGCAGAAGAATATACTCTAATGATATCTGAGTATAGTTCTCACAAGAAGGAATCTCCAGAAGAACTCTATAAAGGTCACAGTGCAAAGAGGTTCTGCTTGATCATCATTAAGCTCGTAATAGTTCGTATAGAAATCAAGATTTCGTAGAACAGCAGCTGGCACTTGAAAGCAAAAAGGGATAGCTAATTCAGGAAGCTATTTTTGACTTCACATAACAACTAAAGTATTAAGAGAACGAAGAAGAGTCTCCACATCAAGACCAAGCATCATAAAGCAATCAGAAAGAGGAAGAAAAGTTGAAGTCATAGTAGCAGTGATAATACAGAGCACAAGTCTAAGATCTCCATCATTCTATTATCTACAGATAGAAGAATAGAAAGTTTAACAGAACGTAAAGCTCAACCCTACGATTCTTGAGACAACAGATTGTAGAGTCAACTCAGGTCTAACAAGAGGACTGAAAAATGGAACGTTGTGAGAAGAAGATCCCAAGGTGTAAAATAATATCCCCGAGAGAAATCAGAGGTATGTCCACTAGCTAGTTGGCTGAAAGCGATCAGTCAGAAAAGTAAGTAAAGTTGCTGATTGATGTAATAAGTCCTAAGTTAAAAATTACGCTGACACAAAGCTCCATAAAGTAAACATCAAAGACATCGAAGTATTTGAGCAGTAAATATTCCAACAGATACTTCATAAAGAGAAGATTTTAATCGGACTATAAAAGGAAATATCATTTGAAAAGAAGAAATGATAATGATGGGCAATTGAACGACAAATACAAGAAGATGATCATTATAAAAAAAGAACATAGTGCTGAAAGATGAAAAACGTAGAGTAAGTATCACTCTACAATTGAAGATGTGTTCAAGGCTGTCAAGTATAAAAAGAGAAGAAGATTAAACTTAATCTTGGCAACACCTCATCAAACTATAAAAAAAGATGATGAGCACTTAAAAAACTAGAGCAGTAGAGCCAAGTGCAAAGAGCCATAAAGCTTAAGAGTCTGAGCCGAAGAGTCAAGACAATGGAGGACATGGAAGAACTAAAAGTCTAAGTATGAAGAAGCCATGCAGCTGATGATGGTAACGTGAGAGTGGCAAATCGGAAGACAAATCTCAAGTACCACTCTACGTTTCACCAGGAACACTTAGAGCCAACCAGTTGAAGACGTAGATCAGAAGTCTACGATCCAAAAAGTGTTCACGGTTGCTAAGCACAAAAGATGTAGAACTTAATTAAATATCTTAGCAGCACATCAACCATGATCATGAGTAGTTGTTGATAATTAGAAAAGTTCAAGTTTTAACGTCAAAGTTCAGCAAACACCAAAAAGATGATCAAAAATGCTGCTAAGTACCATAAGATGAAGAACATACAAGTTATCTTAGTAACACCTCCAACACACTTCAACAAATAGGAAGAAGGGTCAGAGGATCCTGATCTGAGTGACTAAATTTGGGTCGTTAGATCCTGGTCTGTGAGACCAAATTAGGGTCGTTGGATCCTAGTCTGTATGACCAAATTGGGGTCAAAGGATCCTGATCTAAGTGACAGAATTAGGATCAGAGGATTATAATCTTAGTGAACGAATTGTCGAGACTTAGTGACTCGAAGGAAGTTTGAAAGATCTATCAACCCCCTTCTAGATCTCTATTGTGCCTCTGAAAAATAACACATTAGACCGCAAATCCAAATGCATGTAAAATTGGGAGTTGTGTTTGGCAAAAACATCGCCAATCCGCAAAATATAACAAAACATAATAGAAAATTAGGGTCGACCCATACACCTCCCACAACAAATCACCAAATGGCCCACTCCCACGGAACAAAAAATAGAAATGTCGTGGATTGATCACACCGCCACGGAAGGTGCCATGCTTCGGTACCAAGAGAACATGTTTGTGGTACCCCCACAAGTGGTTATAACATAGATATACCTTACAGTATATTATAACAAGTAAACTATGTCACAACATATGCGACACAATATCAACACAAGGGGTTCTAATATATACATGTTAAATCGAAACGAATCATCATCACATGATCTCCAAAATATTTAGACATGTACATTTCTACAAATATCAAAATACATTCTAAACACGATGCACTAGTCTAAAGAGTACAAATATGAGTTTCAATTATCAACGCTAAAATGAAACTATCATAATAAATTTGACAATGAATAATCATGAGACAATACCAAATTTCTAAACGCATAACAAAATGAACAAATTAAAATTAAAAGAGTATTGCTGAAAGAGTACGAAATCTGCACCTAGAGTAAGTTAATACCCATAAATTATATTCCAAAATGACTCGTTTAGACTCCCTTTGACCGAACTAATTAAAAGAATAAATTTGTTAATTATAAGTTTAATAAAGTTATAAAATTACATTTAATAGTCATTAACTTTTATAATTATGTTAATCATTAAGCTTTTCGTATCTTATGGTTACTAAAATCATGTTCCAATTAACCAATTATGTTCCCTTATTATTATACTTTATTATTTTTATAATGTTCATGTGGGTCACTTATTGTTGGACAAAAGCATATGCCCAAGTTAAAGTCAATTAACCAATTAATTTTACATGCTTAAAACCCATTGCATATGATAACAACTTCCAGCACCATATTATACAATAATTTCAAAATTTCAAAATATTTTATATCTACTCATTAGAATACATATATTATAATATATTTATTAAATTTTATTATGTAGTACTATCCCTATATATATATATATATATATATATATATATATATATATATATTACAATGATTGCTATATTTTCCCAATTGTTTTAGGATGGTGTATTCAATTAAATTTTTTAAAATTTAATTGTATTAAATCAAGACATTTAAAGAGTTTATAAAAGCCTATAAAAGTATTTTAGTATTTAAAAAGTAATAGATTTTTCATATTTCTATCAAATGGTAGAGTTTGACTGACTTTAAAAGAAGAGATACCCATATCCAAAATCTGACCTCATCTCTAAAGATTTTCATAGATTTCCAAATATTTGAGAAAGGGAGAAAATGAGCAGAGGAAAAAAAGAAAGAGATAGAGGAGATCAAACAAAGATAGAACAAAGGTCTATTTATAGCAGGTAAGGAGAGACAGAAAAGAGAAAGGGTTAAAAAGAAAGAGTAGTATTAAGGGTTTCAAATGGAACCAAGGGTATAAATGGAGATAACAAATATTTTAATATTATTTTATATTTATTCTCTCCCATAAAAAAAGCTCATTTATTATATTTGTAAGTATTAACGAGGTATTTTGTTTTATGTTTATTTTTAAAAGTAATAAATTTGTTAATTTTGTTATTTGTTAAAAATTATAAATTATTAGTTTAGTAATAATGGCTTGATAGGAGAACGACAATGAACAATTTTAAAATCGAGATTGTTATTTTATATTACTGTTAGTAGAAAATTAATTTTTTTTATGAAATCTAAAAATTATATATAAAAATTATGAAATAGGACATTTTCTTGTAATAGACTGTGTATGATCTAATAATTCAACTTCAACAATGCCTTTTATTTCAAAATAGATTGTGACATGGTCAAAATATTTTAATATTATTTAATATCATACTTATTTCATCTAAAATCTAAAATCTTTGTTAACATTTTAACAATTAAATAGCTGCAAGATATATTAGAAGTATATAAAAGTCTACCAAAGTCTTGGTAAAAAGTCGATAAAAGTTCGTCAATTATTTCATGGAGTCTTTAAAAGTCATTTTAAAAGTCATTAAAATCCACAAACTCTACAAAAGTCTATGTATTAAATACTCTCCTTAATAACAAATAATATGTAGACTTACATGTATGGCAAAAGAAATCCAATTCTTTCTCTTCTGTTCTTATGCCTCCAATTCTTTCTCTTCAGTTTTTATGCCGCCAGCACCTGCCCTGAGCTAAAGCCCAATGTACATGGGCTTTAAGCCCACTAAAATTGATAAACTTTTAGAGCCCCTAAGAGGTATTTGTGTTATGTATATACCTAAACAAAATAGACCAGCCCACGTCAGTTTAAATTTAAAAGATCACAAAAAATTTACCCAATAAAATAGGCTCAAATTTTTTTATTGTCACTTTAGACAATTAAAAACTCAGGGCCGACCCTGTATGCCGCCACTGCTCTCTCTTCTTCGCCTTTTCTTTTATCAGACAAATGAATAGTGTACATTATGTAGGGTTCATGTTTTATTTATTTATTTATTAATACATATTATTAATTCTATTAATTTTAATAAGATTTATTATCCACATAAATTAAATCTAATTAATTTTTGTTCCGGAGCATTTTACCGACCTTCACGTGGGCCGAAAGCCTGACACTGGAAGGGGTTCGTGAGCCCATCGGGCCGAAGCCCATGGGTGAGCTGATGGTGTTCAGGTTCGGCATCCGAGTCCTTTGGGCCGGAGCCTTACCTCGGTGTAAGATGTTCAGGGTCGGGTATTCGAGTCCTTTGGGCCGAGGCCCAGATCTGATGAGAGAGTTCGGTTGGGTTGGGCCTGTGCAGTGGAACTTCCTGCGCATAGAGCCTGGAGACCTAATTATGGTTGAATAAGGTAACTCCAAAGGTAGCGATTGGATTGGATTCCACTTGCACCTTTTAAGGAGATTGTGTTAGACCCAAGTTATGGTAACTACCATGACTAGGAGTCCTGATCCAACTCGGAGAAGGATTCTAAAGGTGGTAAGTACTATAAATACAACGCCAAGGTTACAATTAAAAGATAATACCTACTTTTGAGCACTAAACACTTAGCCTCCATTGTTAAACCTTGTGAACGGCATGTACTTATTCTCACACCGGAGCTATCCTCCGGCGGCACAAGCCGTCAAGCTTCTGTGTGATCTGTTATTGTGCAGGTTCTAGTGTGTGGATTCTGTGATTGGACGCGCTGGTGAAACTTGGCGTTAACAATTTTTAAATCCAATTTTATTAAATTAATTTATTCATCATTATTAATACTTATTAGCTCCCATAAGATATTAAAACCGAAGAAGATAATAATGTTGCAGAAAAGAAAAACCTCGTGGAAATGGTTTTTTTCCCATAATTTAATGACAACAAGAAGAAACCTTTTTTTTTGGAAAGCTTGACTTGGCGAATTATGCACAGTGGGGCTATGTAGGATGAAGTTATTATTTTCCATGCTATCTGCAGTGCATTGCTCACTGTGTGTTGTTAAAAATTAGATACAAGGTCTTAAAAATGGAATTATTTTTTTCATATTTTAATTTAATAATCAGTTCGATATTTCTATTTTTCCATGTAGTTTTTATTTAGAATCTAAGTCTTTTTGAATTTTAAATACTTTTAAAAATAAAAATCTTTTGTTGTTTGCCAAAAAAAAAAATTAGTGCAAATATAGTTACGTAAGTAATAAGAAGCTAAGTTAAATCATATAGAATTATGAGATTTGTATATTATTGCTTGTACCATTTACAAAGAGAGGTGTCCTATATATATACATATAGGATCACCACTTATGCTAGAATTAAGGGATACATATACTCACTAAAGCTAGTATCAAGTGATTTATAAAATCACCTAGGCTAAAATCAAGGGATTACACAATCAAAGCGTCCCAAGAAATAATTATGGTAATTCAAAAACAATATTCTAACTCCTTGATAAATATAAAACTATACTAAATAACAATATTATGTTATTTCTCTAATACACAACCGAAGGTTAAGCTAGAAAGAACACTTGCGTAAATGTAGAAGCAACAAAATAACAAAACCGCCAATAGTAGACAACACGAGCAATCTCAACGCCACATTAAAAAAGAGCATAGCATACATTGCTATAAAAGCAAGCCATAAATAGTGAGCTTTTGGTTGTACGCACACTGGCAACAAATAAGAACCTTGCAATCCATCTTCTACATCTCTTGAATATAATACTCTGTAAACATGTTTACCAATGTTGTTTAAGTCATCATGAGTAAGAAAGGATTCTGGACTTAAATGAATAGTTTCGGGCTCCATATAGAATGAAGATGAAAGAAAGATTAAAAATGAATTAGCAAGGATAGTTGAAGTTGAGTAAAATCTATAAAAAGTTAGAAGATAACTTTGAAAGATCGAGTAGGTAGCTTTTGTAAGAAAGAAAGTTGTTGAGTATCGTGGTCAACAAGTAATAAAGTGATAAGTTGAGTATCGTTCCCCGAGGAATTCTAATTAATAAATTTCAACTACTAATACTATATCAATTCAATTTTATTCAAACAACGAAAAATTGCGATTTTACGAATTATTAACTCAAAATTAAACACTTAAAGATCTTGTACTAAGATAAACAATTAACTAAGCTATTACTTGAGTGAATGACTTAGGTAGGTAGTAAATATTAAGACTTCAATATCCCCAATTATGAATTATAAATCGGTTATCTAATCATCCCAATTACTATGTCTCATGGATTGTTAACAGGAATTTTCAAATGCCAAAAGCCCTCTTTCAGTGATCAATTGACTTCTATTTAACCAGATTAACCTTGCTATATTCCTATGCAAAACAATTGGATTAAACTTTTTCGGTCCCAATTCCTTTATATGTTACATGCGGTGAACAGATATTTCCATTCAATTCACAAACCTAATTATTTCTGAGTGTAAATAAGCTGAGTCACATGTCATCATGTCTAGTTCTAACCCTAGAATTCCTCTCCCGATTCCATACAGAGTAACACACTAATTATTGGCCAAATAATTAATCACTAAAATCAAAACATGATAAACAATCCACTTCAACATAAATAATTATAATGACGAGAATAACTAAGTTATAATCATAAAAGGTTCAATTGAAATCTTAATTAAAGAATTAGTTCATCACGGAAATAAGAATCATTAATTGTTGACAAATCATCCTTAACAAATTACAAATTAAAAATAAGGAGAAAAAGAAGAAACTCTGTAGCCAATCTTGAATCTCCAAGTAATCTCTGTAATCTTCAATGGAAAAGCTCCTTCAATACTCTACGCCAAATAAATCAAATCCCCTTTTAACTTTCGACAATTAGTTTCTTTTTATAGTCCCCCACAATCCTCCTCCGATTAGGTTTTATTATTAGCCCTTAATAGACAAATTAAGTCAACCGAGGAAGTCAGCCGCGCTAATCCGGTCAACGCCGGTGAGGGCTCGGTAGCCCGTGACGAGATAATACAATTTCAGTAGCCCGTATTTGGACTTCATTGAAATTACCAAATTGCCATTCGATGCTTGAAATTCCCATAATTGCCCTTCCGACTTCCAAATCGCCAAACAAGATATAAACACAATAAAAATGCTACTAAATAACTTAAGAATGCAATAATTTAAGTCTAAATATATCCGAATTATGGGTATACTACCCATTCATCAAATAATCCCAAACTTAAATCGTTGCGTGTCCTCATGCGACAAAGCCTAAGATCACCAAACAAAACTAAACATCATGCACATACAAACTATTTATATTTATATGTTAAGTAATTCCGGCCAATCCAAGAGCTCACGTAGATCCATATGCCTCGGAAAATCACGTAAACATGCTAATTCCTCATGTAAAAGCAGATCAACAATATCCCAACAATCAGCGGATCTAAATCATTATTCTGCGATATTAATGCGTGTGTGTCCACGACCATGCGAACCCATGAAAGACAAAAATATGAGAGATAATAACTTTCTTAGTAGGCATCATACGATTGTGAACTTGAGAACTCATCAAATAAACTTGTTTCAATTGAACTCAAAAACACTTACGAATTCAACGATCGAACTAGATATATATATATATATATATATATATATATATATATATATTTTTTTTTTGAGTTCTACATAAATGGTATGCAATGTCTCATCCCATTAGGCTAGCGATTGTTACCCCTTAGCGAGCTTTCGACCAGCGACTCCCGGACCATTTAAGACCTTAGAGGCGCTAGGTTTTAAGATACCCCTTGAGCGTACTTGCTCAAGTAGTAACAGGCCCGAAACAAGACTAGTCACCTTGTATATTATTATCATTATTATATATATATATATATATATATATATATATATATATATATATTTATAGATGGTTGGTGAGTGCGTTTTACGCTCCATCTCACGCTTGTGTTTATGGGGAGTGGTTCCCCTCAACCCACCACAAGACTCAACATTTGTTTTTTTTTTTTTTTTTTTTTTTTTTTATTTTATATTCCAAATGTTTCCCCCCAAACTCGAGTTTATGCATGAATTCAGTCTCATCTAGTTATTCAAATTGTTCTTCCATATCACTAGCAATCCCCCTTTAGAACTCTATTCTCTAACCATTTAAACTATCATAGCTAACATGGTCGTTTTATTTCCAAGTGCCTTCTTATAATATCAATGTCAAACAGATAAAGATCCAATTCAAGTCACGAAAATCATATCTTTGAATCAACAATCCTTACTAGGCGTGTTCATGCAATTCTACTTTCCTCATTGGCCCCGGATATCGCACTCTCAAAAGCTGGAATTAACATGCAATCCTAAATGCAACTTTACTAATAATCAATCCACAAACTAATAATAAACTACATTTGGTGAAAATAAAAGCGTAACCACCCCAAACTAAGCTAAAGCAATGTCCTCATGCGAAGAAAAAAAAAATAAGTCAAAATAAAGCAGAGGACTTCACGGCGAATTTATTCTTACGGGGAGCATCATCGTCGTCCTCGCTCATCTCTTGATCGGACGGAAATCTTTGGCGAGCAGGGGCCGTAGGGAAATGGCTAAGTGGAATGCGGATGGAGTGCGGATGGTCGGTGCATTTACATGCGACAAATTGGTCGACTAAATACTTGAAAATCACGTCTTGGCGTTAGATAAGCGCACATTACGGGACTCGATGTTGTAAAACCGGTAGTCATCTCATTTGGGCGACCGGGGACCACACCTCGATGAAGCGGTATCGTCGGCCGTAAGGAGGGGCACTGAGGTGGTGGGGCTCGTGGAGGCGTAGCGTGGGGATAATGAAACCCGGTCCCCTAGGGTGATTAAGCGCCCGGACCACACTTTATAACTTGACGGATCAAGTTGTGGTCCAACACGGGCATAGGAGTTTGAATCATCTCGTCGATTTCCATTTGACCCCAAACTTAGCACATAAGGCCTTGGATCGGGGCGGATGTGGTAACCCTCACGTGGTCCCTTGCGAGATCTGTTGTGAGCATCGATTCTTTGAATAAGATGGCCGACATCGATTCGTAGGCCTTGTATGATGGAGTATAATAGTACTGACCCTTTCTTTGGTGGCGTGACTCACATGTGTGCGGGGCATCAATTTGGCGCATATGAAGGCATACCATGCCTTTCCATATAGGCGAGGTGAGACAATGGGAAGGTCATCTTTGCGCGCTCATGGATGGACCAAGTAGTGCGGTTGACCGACTCCGAATAATCTTTTCATAGTCGGCCCATCACTCACTAGGCGAGCATATTCATCATGAAGGCCCTCTAAGGGTAGTTGATAGCACCCATTGATATCCTCCTCGCCAAATTCCACGGTCTTACCTCGACAAACACCCCATAATGGTCATGCTCGAGGCAAGTTGGCATAGAATTCTTTGACCTTTGCAATCTTTGCTATGTCGGTACATTCGGTGAGGACGAAACCGATTCATTTCGACAATCATCTTTGCTATGTCTCCATCCTTGTTTTGATCGGGACGGAGACCCCGTTCGAGAGGACTAGTGGCCCGGGTGGCCATGCGGTATGGCGTTCTTGAGCCATGACACTAACAAAAGCGCTTCTTTGTCAAATTTTGGCGGGGAAGTTAAGCGACCCCGGACCACGAGCTGCGATGGCGTTTGGATGCCATGTCGAGAATTCTTTGTTACTTCTAAAGGCGTGTGGAGGGAATTTGGGGTAGTGAAGACCAATATGAAAGGAAGTTTTTAAGTGGTGGATGTCTAACTTTGACCAATTATCAAAGTTTAATGTTTAACTATTTCTGGAGAGAGGGTGGTTGACTTTGGTGTGGAATCGATTTGGGATGGGATGGCGGCGACAAGGTTTTAAACTGAGGTCTAACTTGATGGCAAAGGCTGAGTTATAACGGAAGGGAAGCAGAGCTTAAGCGTTATTTTCGATTGGGATTGAATGGTTTGTGATTGAACTAGAATCGGTAGCCAAGGCAATTGGGCCTTATTTCACTTTACGGAGCCCTGGCAAGGCGGTAATGATGAAGTAGATGTGGTGGCAAAGTGGTATTGATGTGGTAATTGGTAATTCACTGTATGCGTGCGTGCGTACGGACGGTGTAGGAATTAGTTTAGTAAACTTGGAGTCTTCTCTACTCTGAATAACGGTGAAAATAAGAAAAGTTTAACTCTAAGAGGCATAAAATCAAATAAAAGCGAAAAAGTTATGCTGCGCATGGGTTGCCTCCCAAGAAGCGCTTGGTTTATGATCGTCGGCCAGACTTTGCGGTGTTGGTCGGGTTGTCCTTTGGAGTGCGAGAGTCTTGGGCCGTAGTAGCTTGGCGTTCGATTGGTCGCTCAATAGTGTTTGAGGCGTTGGCCGTTGACCTTGAATATGCGCTTTGAATTCGGTTCCTCAACCTCAATGTTTCCGTGTGGAGTAGCGAGATATGACTACAAATGGTCCAGACCACGGATTTCAATTTTCACGGAAATAGGCATGGCGTGAGTTGAGCAGTAGTACTTGATGGCGGTGCGAATGTTCTATCGAGAATTTTTTATCGTGCCAAGATTTGACTTTCTCCTTGTATAGCTTAAGCGTTTTCGTGGCGTTGAACTGAATTCATCCATCTCGTTCAAGCTGCGATGTAGATTTTTTCTTTGCTTCTAGATCAAAGTTTAATTTCCGAATGGCCCGGTGTACCTTTGTGTTCTAGCTCGGCCGGAAGATGACACGCCTTTCAAAGACCATTACATGCGGGGACATGCCGGTCGGGTTTTTGTCTATTTGTTCGATAAGCCCATAGGCGTCGTCGAGGCATGCGCCCAATCTTTTCGTGACGGATTGACTACTTTTTCGGGATCCTCTTAATTTCCGATTCGACACCTCTGCTTGGCCATTGGTTTGTGGGTGATATCATTTTGCAATTTTGTGACGAACTCCATATTTTACAAGCAATTTAGTGAAGCGCTTATTCTGAAGTCGTTCCTCATCACTTATTATAGCCCTTGGTGTCCCAAATCTGGTAAAATGTTTTTCTTTAAAAATCGGGTGACAACGTTGGCATCATTAAGTGAGTAGCAATTGCGGCTTCTACCCATTTGGAAACATAATAATCATTGCTAATAAGATATAGCGATTATTAGCGAAGATGGAAATGGTCCCATAAAGTCGATACCCCACCGTCGAATAGTTCCACCTCTAAAATTGTGTTAAGTGGCATTTCATTGCGCTTGGAGATATTACCTACTGGCGTTGGCATCGATCGCATTTTAGCACAAAGAGATAAGCATCTTTGAATAAAGAGGGCGGAAGAATCCCGATTGTAGTACTTTGGTTTCTTTGTCGATCCTTTGGAATAATGACCTCCGTGTCGAGGGTAGCGGTGGCCTAATATACTATCCATTTCTTCGTGAGGTACACAGCGTCTTATCATTTGATCTGCGCATGCTTTAAGCGAAATGGTTCATCCCAAAAGTATTGTTTCGCATCGTGGAGAAACTTCTTAGTTGTTGTGATGTCAAATCCCGTGGTAACACCTTAGCAACCACATAGTTGACATAGTCGACATACCAAGGCAATATGGTAGTTACCGGAGCGAGTTGCTCATCGGAAATTCTTCATTAATCTTTGAGTTGTCTTCTTTACATTTCCTTTTTATTTTCCAGCAAGAGACGGATGATCCGCCACTTGATTTTACGTACCTTTTACATCCGGATCTCGGATCAAATTCTTGTAACAACGATACCACCGTATTAATCGTGGTTTAGCATCTTTCTTCTCAATCGGATATTTAATATTTGAATGATCGGTGTGAACAATTACCTTAGTCCGAGGAGATAAGCTACGAATTTGTCAAAAGCAAACACACTGCTGCAAGTAATTCCTTTTCGGTTGTTGTGTAGTTAAATTTGGGCATCCGTCGATGTCTTACTAGAGTAATAGATAGTATGAAAAATCTTATCATAGCGTTGTCCCAATCTGGCTCCCCAGCGTAATCTTTGGCGTCGCACATCAATTCAAGCGGTAAAGACCAATCAGGCGCTTCTGATGATTGAATGCGAGAGACCAATTTCTTCTTTAATACCTCAAATGCCTCGATGCATGCATGATCCATCTTAAGCGGTACATCTTTCTCCAAGAGTGAGCATAGGGGTTTGAGATTTTTGAAAAATCTTTAATAAAGCGTCTATAGAACCTGCATGTCCCAAGAAACTCGAATGCCTTTTTACGAGATGAAGGAGGAGGCGGTTTCTCAATTGTATCAATCTTCGCTCTATCCACCTCCAATCCGGATCGGAAACCTTATGTCCCGAATAACCCCTTCTTGTACCATAAAATGACATTTTCCCAATTAAGTACGAGTTAGTCTCCACACATCTTTTTAACACCAAGATCAGATTATTCAAACACGAGTCAAAACTATCGTAGAACACGGAGAAATCATCCATGAACACCTCTAAATTACTTTCGACCATATCGGAAAAGATTGCCATCATACTGACGTTGAAAGGTCGTGGCGCATTACATAAACCAAAGGACATCTGGCGGAATGCAAGCGTCGTATGGACATGTGAGCGTGGTCTTTTCTTGATCTTAGGTGCTATGGCAATTTGATTGTACCAGAATATCCATCTAACGAGACGAGTAGAATTGATGTCCGCTAACTTTGTCAACATCGATCGATGAGCGGCAAGGAAAGTGATCCTTGCGTGTGGCTTTATTCAACTTGCGGTAATCCATACATACTCTCGACTATACTTGATTCTAGTCGGGATAAGCTCATGCGCTTCATTTTTTTACCACAGTTATACCCCTTTTTTTGGTACACTTTATGCGGGACTTACCCATGAAGGTATGCGAGATTGGGTAGATAATCTGGCATCAACCATTTTATAATTTCCTTCTTCACCACCTCTTTCATAATGGGATTTAACCTTCGTTGCATCTCAATGGTTGGTTTTGATCCCTCTTCCATTAAAATCTTGTGCATCTGAAAGAGGGGCTAATACCTCGAATGTCGCTATAGTCCACCCAATATTTGTTTTGAACTTCTTGTGAGAACTTCGTAGCAATTTTTCTTTTTGGGTGTCGATTAACGTTGTCGAAACAATAGCTGGTAAGTCGAGTCTTTCCCTAAGTAAGCATATTCAAGATGAGAGGGAGTGGCTTTAATTCCAACACCGGTGGGCGCTTATCGAGGGTTTGCACTTTTTTCTTCCGTTTTAGGCCTTTCGAGGTGTGTCGAATGGTTGATTATTTTTTCGGTAGAATGATGGTGTGTCTAGCCATTTGACTGCTCATTATCTCTGCATCTCGCACTTTATCGTTATCGGTTCTAACCATCATGGATTCTATCGGATCCTCTACGAGTAATTCTGACAAATCTTGTGATTCACTATCTCCTCCATTACATCCCCCATAAACACTCACCTTTTTCCTTTGGATCGACATTGCTTTAAACACATTGAAAGTGACACTGTTGATCGTCAACTCTCATCGTTAATTCTCTTTTTTTGCGTCGATTAACGTTCTCCCCGTTGCTAAGAATGGTGTCGTCCAGAGAATGATGGGAAGTTAAAGTATCGCTTCTGATCAAGATAACGAAGTCTCTTTGGAAAGATGAATTTATCCACCCTTACTAATCGTCTTCAGCGATACCTCGTGGATATATGGCGATCGATCGCTAACGATGGCCCGATATTTGTCGGTTTAGGTGCTTGGAGCCGAATTGTGATAGGCGATAATGGCATCAAATTATCGGCCCCCAAATCACACGGCGCTTTCCCGGCGATTACCAATGTCGCATGGAATAGAAAAGCTACGGATCTTTCAACTTAGGAGGTAACATTACGAATAATTGCGCTACATTCTTCGGTTAGCGCCTTTGTTTCAAAAATCCCGATTTCCTTTTCTTTGATAGCACATCCTTCATGAACTTAGCGTAACTTCGGCATTTGTTCTAAAGCTTGGCGAATGGGATGTTGATATGCAATTTTTAAAAATATCAAAAATCTTAAAAGCGCTTATCTAACTTGGATTTACGAAATCTCTGCGGATATGGTATGGGTGGCATTGTTGTAGATGACCCGGTGCATTTTCCTCTCTATTTCCTCTTTATCTTTCCGGTTTCCACAACTTCTTACTGTTTTGGTTGTTGCGTTATCCCCTTGTCCTTATCCTTAGCATTTTGCGGCTCCTTCCCGCCGTAAGATTCTTGCTGCGGTGCTCATTTCTGCCGGTTATATTTACGTATCACTCGGGCGTTCCTAGTGGGCGGGTATTCAATCATGTGCTATTTGTCCCAATTGATTTTCCAGATTCTTTAACGATGCCCCATGGCTTTGCAGCGTCATATCTAATTGATTCAATTTCTTGTCTTGTTCCTCGTTCTTTTTGTCGGAGGCTCTAATAAATTTTTCAAAGTTTGCGCCCAACTTGATACCCTCTCGGTTGTTGAGGTTGATTTTGGAATCCGGGAGGTGTGTTGTTGTCTAGGTGGTTGTTTGACTTGATTGTTACTCCATGAGAACCTGGATGATTCTTCCAACTTTGGATTATAAGCATTTTGGGTAGGATACGGTTGGGTTGAGCGATTATAATTTCCTCTATTTGTCTTTGATTAGAATTTATGGCACATTGATCAGTAGCATGACCCTGACACTGACTCACAAACCATCGCTTACTCTTTGTGTGGCTTGTGGATGCCATATTTCTATATCTTAGCTATTGCGATCACTTGTCTTTATTAATCTTTGTTAATAGCGTCCACTTCATATTTTCTGATGCTTTTGGATGGTTGGTCCTCGTCATGGGCCCTTGATAGTTGTTGGTGGCCATTGTTTCTAACAATTGATATCGCCTCATCAAAATTTTTGGACATAATCGCTCCTCCATTTCTTTGCATCAATACTAGACCTCGTGGATGCGTGCAAACCATCACAAAATATCCTAATTGCATCCTTTGCGGAATTCCATGATGAGGGCACTTACGGAGCATATCCTTAAACCTTTCCCGCCTCATATAACGATTACGACTCAAGTTGTGCGAAAGTATGAATGTCGTTAAGTAGTTTTGCCGACTTATTTGGTGGGAAGAACTTAGCTAAAAATTTTTGAGCTAAGTCATCCCACGTGGTGATTGAACCGGGGAGGCAAGGAGTGTAGCCCGACCGTGCTTTATCTTTTAAAGTAAGCGGGAACATCCTCAACCTTATAGCGTCTTAGATACATTGTTAAATTTGAAGGTATCGCAAACTTCAAGAAACTCAAGATATGTTCATTAGGATCGTCTATCGAATTACCCCCAATGCATGTGTGATACATAGCATACGAATTGATCCGGTTTTATCTAAAGCTATTCGCATTGATTCTTAGGTCTCTTAATACTTATTTGTAAATCTGTAACATTTGGCGGGCGTAATCCTAAGTGATTTACATTAGTTCTCTGCCATGTTCACGAGTAATTCTTGGGTTGTCGGTTCTTCTTCCAAATGTATCACCTCTTTATTCATTTGCCTTTATGCGGAACTCCTTCTCAAGGTTATGCGTATCGTAAGAAGTTCCTTTCTAGCTTTCGATCTAGTGTGCATACGCAATTCACCGCCAATCAAGAAGAAAGATTAAGTAGTGTTCAAATTAAAATCGAATTGATTATAACTAATATGAAATTAATATTAATAAAAGAAATTCCCCGTGGCGCCAAAAACTTGTTGAGTAAAATCTAGTTACACACTGACCATGTAGTATCGTGGTCAACAAGTAATAAAGTGATAAGTTGAGTATCGTTCCCACGAGAGAATTCTAATTAATAAATTTCAACTACTAATACTATATCAATTCAATTTTATTCAAACAACGAGAAATTGCGATTTTACGAATTATTAACTCAAAATTAAACACTTAAAGAATCTTTGTACTAAGATAAACAATTAACTAAGCTATTACTTGAGTGAATGACTTAGGTAGGTAAATATTAAGACTTTAATATCCCCAATTATGAATTATAAATCGGTTATCTAATCATCCCAATTACTATGTCTCATGGATTGTTAATGAGGAATTTTCAAATGCCAAAAGCCCTCTTCAGTGATCGATTGACTTCTATTTAACTTGATTAACCTTGCTATATTCTATGCAAAACAATTGGATTAAACTCTTTCGGTCCCAATTCCTTTATATGTTACATGCGGTGAACAGATATTTCCATTCAATTCACAAACCTAATTATTTCTACGTAAATAAATTGAGTCACATGTCATCATGTCTAGTTTCTAACCTAGAATTCCTCTCCCGATTCCTACAGAGAGTAACACACTAATTATTGGCCAAATAATTAATCACTAAAATCAAAACATGATAAACAATCCACTTCAACATAAATAATTATAATAATGAGAATAACTAAGTTATAATCATAAAAGGTTCAATTGAAATCTTAATTAAAGAATTAGTTCATCACGGAAATAAGAATCATTAATTGTTGACAAATCATCCTTAAAAATTACAAATTAAAATAAGGAGAAAAAGAAGAAACTCTGTGTGATCTTGAAGCTCCAAGTAATCTCTGTAATCTTCAATGGAAAAGCTCCTTGATACTCTCGCCAAATAAATCAATCCCCTTTTAACTTTCGACAATTAGTTTCTTTTATAGTCCCCACAATCCTCCTCCAATTAGGTTTTATTATTAGCCCTTAATAGACAAATTAAGTCCAACCGGAAGTCAAGCAGCGCTAATCGGTCAGCGCCGGTAGAGGCTGAAATTACCAAATTGCCCCGTGGCGAGGATAATACAATTTCACTAAATAACTTAAGAATGCAATAATTTGGACTTCGATGAAATTACCAAATTGCCATTCGATGCTTGAAATTCCCATAATTGCCCTTCCGACTTCCAAATCGCCAAACAAGATATAAACACAATAAAATGCTACTAAATAACTTAAGAATGCAATAATTTAAGTCTAAATATATTGAGAATTATGGGTATACTACCCATTCATAGAAAGAGTAGTATCAAGTGATTTACAAAATCACCTAGGCTAAAATCAAGGGATTACATAATCAAAGAGTTACAAGAGATAATTATGGTAATTCAAAAACAATATCCTAACTACTTGATAAATATAAAACTATTCTAAATAAAAATATTATGTTATTTCTATAATGAGCTAGTATCAAAAGAATAATCAATCAAGTACTGAAAAAGTTTTTAGAAATAATTTATTTAATCATTTAAATGTTGACATAAGAATAAATAATTAATTTTTTTTAGTGATGTTTTTGTAATGATTGAGAATAATAAGGGTTATTAATATTTATTAAATAAAATAAATATTTTTATAAAAATATTTGTGTTTTATAGGGTTAAATGTTGATTTTTTAACTAGATTACGGGTTATGTGATTATGAATGTACATTGGAATTTTTTGACAAAATAAAATTTTTTTGAGAAAAATGCAAAATCACTATTCATAAAACGCAGAAAACTCTTTTTCATTTTTTGAACTTTTCGAATTAAGGCATATCATTTATTTGAAAAAGGGAGACGTAATCTCCAATAAAAATATTTTCATAAGAAAAAATGTAAAATCACTATTCATGCTAAAAATGCGGTTTCTTATCTTCTAATTTTCGAACTTTGACATATTTTTTGTTCGAAAATTGGGGACGAAAAGTGAAATAAAAATTTGAAAAATGAGAAAGTCAATATTTTGACTAAACGTAAAAGTTGGATCATAAACTAACTAGAAAAAATTAGAATTTAAAAATAAGATGGTTAAGATTGAGTCTAGGAAATTAAGATGGTATGGCGAGGAAATTAAAATGGTTTGGCCAGAGATTTAGATGGCTTGGACTTGGAGCCAAAGTAAAACAAGTCTTGGAGCCAAAGGAAGAAAAAGTCATGTGTCATGTGTTGGAAACTTGATGGCCATGTGTCTTGTAAATAAAAATCAAGCATGTGGTGAATTGTATTTGGAAAAGAGAGAGGGAGAGAGAGGTGGTCGGGTATGAGGTGGGGGGGGGGGACAAAGAGTATGAGTCTCTTACTATTTATAGTAAGTTTTATCCAATTAAATCAAGTGGGAGATTGGTGTTCCCTCCATTCTATTTAATTTACCCAAAGAAGGCCTTAGGTAATAATTTTTTCTAGCTTTAGTTAAGTTAATTAGAGTCAGATGAGTTAACTAGAGCGTGGTTAAGTGGCCTAAATGACTAATCTACCCCAACCTTGGTTTGTCTATAAATAAGGAATGCAAGTATACTTGCATTTTTCATTGTTCATTTCATTAATTTTTCGAAGTAAAAGCCTAGAGCTTGAGAGAGAAAAGAAAGAAAGAGGGGAGGATTGTAGAGAAGAGAAGAAGAGGCCTAGTAAGCTTGATTGTGGAAGTCTTAGCAAGATCAAGAAGAAAGAACAAGAAAGTTAAGAACAAAACCCTAGTTTTTAATTTATTCCTTTAAGTTATACAAACTTGCTTTGTTGGTGGATGTTGTTATTTGTTGGAAGATCATGGTGGATCTTGAAAATATAAGGTGGTATATATGTCTATGTTTGCAAACTACCCGGTAAATGCATGAAAAGTGGAACATAATAATAAAAACACAAAACTTATGCTTAATTGATGGAAAATAAATTTAGTGGACTGTTCTTGTGCACTTTTTGAGTGGTGTTCAAATTGTAAAAATTAAGTTCTACGGTGTTGTATCTTGCTCCTAGGAGTTACTAACATCACCCAATTGGAACGGAAGCAAAAGCTTATGTAACGAAGTTATGGTGATTTTTTTTTTGTAAAACTAGTTAAAAGCTAAAAATAACTAGTGTGAACCCTGACTTTTGGATAAATTTATGTTCTGATTGGTTTGCTGAATTTTTTTTCTATTTTGGAGGTTATGTAGTACGTTGAGTAAGGAGTCTGTAGACATAAGATTAACCTCATTCCGAGTTCGGAGGTTGGAGTTATGCCCTTTGGAAGGAGTAGTCAAATCTGCCAAAAAAAAAAGTTAGTTGTCAGGAGACTTTTGGGGCCACTGTTTCTGCCAGAAAAATGGGTCTGAGAAAAAATTTGGGTGGATTTGTAGTAGATGTTGTAAGGAAGAAAATGACGTGGTAACGGACTAAGTTATGAGGTTCGGAAGGAGGGGGGGTCAGAACAATCGAGAAAGACATGTTGTGCAATGCCGCACGATGCGGTGCGTGTCAAAGCATGTTTAGAGACGTCGACCGATGTGGTGCATGTTGTTGGGTAAAATCTAATTACGCACAACACGCAAGTATACGTGGTCAACAAATAATAAAGTGATAAGTTGTGTATCGTTCCCACAGAGAATTATTTAATAAAAATCACCAAATACTAACCCATGACCAATTTAATCTTATTTAAACAAATGATTTAATAATTTAATTTAAAATAATTAAATAAACTATTACTAACTATCCCTAGAATGAAACAAGATATTGAAGACTTGAGATTACAATTTCATTTATTATTACATTTAAATCAACACACTTCCTGTTATGCCAAATTATTTATACTGGATTATTAATCAGGAACACAAAAGTAAAATATGGCCATCTCTCAATGCACCACACTCATATCAAATCAAATCCACAGATGATAGAATCAATTTGAACACCCTAATTAACTAACCCACTATATCTCTATGTGAATTACAATTAAAAAGGGTTTAAGTTCAAGTTCTTATTAGATTACATATGGCGTAAAGGTATATCTCTATCCTAAACACGAATCATGAATTCCATCCATGCAGAAATCACAAACACATGCTATCATGATCAGATCTAATCTATACTTCATCTCTCGAGTTCATATAGATTATCACGGTAATTGTTAGCTATGCAATTAAGCAATTCATTACAAATCATAATAGACAATCCAAATATAGCTAATAAGACTAACAAAGAAGCATATCAAAGTAAACTACACAATAAGATCCATAGTAATCTCAAAATAGAGTTTAATTCAAAAATAAACTAGAATCCATCATCCGCAATTGATTAAGCATTAAAAAGATACAAATAAATAAGAAAAGAAATTAGAATTGAGATAAACAAATCTGCATTCTCTTGCTTCCAATTTGATTCTCCAACGATAATCAATAGCTTCAATCTTCAATTCTAATCTAATCTGGGGTTCCTAATCTAAGAAAGAAAGCAAAGAAATAGATAATAGAAATCTATCCCAAGAGGGATTTAATAGACTCTTAGAACTAGCCTCCCAATCCAAGTTAAACACAAGTATTTTGAGTTCTAATGAACATCCTAGCAAGTTAGGCAACTAAGAATCCTATTATAGCTCAATTTGGACATCAAATAACCCAATTTGACTCAAATCCCGCCGCCTAGCGTGCTCAGCGCTGTCCATAAGCCATTTTTGGCGCAATTCCAGCCTTCATTGGGTTTGACATTCTCACGGCCTAAGCGCCATTAGGCGCTAGGCGAAGTATGGTCCTCCTACATATAGTTTCCGCTGCGACGTCCTTTGGTAAAACAGGCATAACTTTTGATCCGCTTGGAGTTACGGGGCCTGCGTCCTATCAAATCGAAGATAACGACGAGATCTACAACTCTCAGTCTTTGAGGATTGACAGATTCGGATTGGATCAAGGAAGAAATCGGACTTGAAGTAGATGCTATGTAAATGGCAAGCATGACAACTCTTAGCTTTGATCTTCGTTGATAAAAAAGCCATAACTCTCGCATCCGAGCTCCGATTGGGATGATTCAAGATGTTCCGGAAAGCTAAGAAGTAGAGCTTCAATAAAATCCAAGTTCCAAGCCAAGAACATGCATCCAACTTGGTGTTAAAAGTCCTTCAATATTCCCTTCTTGCACTTGCTTGCGTATTTTAGTCCAAAAGATGTCCGAATTTTTTTCCCTTGCTTCTTCATGCCAATGTCATGTCATAGCCTACAAAATAACATAAAATGTATGAAAAGTAACTAAAAACATTAATATAAGCAACTAATTCAAGTAACAGATACCGGATAAGTAGGTATAAAACTTACTTATCACATGTCGAGGCCTATTGGGAGACGTTGTGTGGCGTCGTGCGTGTTGGGCATGTCATGGGCATGTTGTCGTGTTGTGCCGCAATGACATGCGATATTTTGACAAATGTTCTAAAATATTCCAACTTAATATATAATAATAATAATAATAATAATAATAATAATAATAATAATAATAATAATAAATATGATAAAATAAATATTAATGGATATAAATCATCATAAGGAGTCATTAAGAGGGTTGTGGCGTTCTCGAGCGCCGCAACGTTGTAAGACGTTTTTAAAGGAGATTGTCGCACTAATTAAATTATAAAACGCGAATAATATAAAATGAGTAATAATGCGATGTAAACCAATATGTGAAGTTTTTATGTGACTAATTGACATATTATTGTTAATTAAATGTGTATGATAATTGAAGAGCGTTTTTAAAGTAAATAATAAAAAATGCTTCAGACAAGTATTCTTAAACTCTTTCGCGAGTTTTATTTCCACAAAATATATTATTGTGCGAGTTTTTCAGTTTTGATTATAGATTATATTAAAATACTAATTTATATAGTATTTATCTATTGTTTGAAATCGAAACTTATGCAATATATTTTATAAATTGCACAAGTTATTTGGTATGCTAAAACTTCATGTTATTTAAATATTCGAATATCGATATTTCATAATCTATTATAAAATTATGTCGATGCCTCGTTGTTTTCGGCTAGACACATGTTAAGATATGTTTTGAATTTATTAAATTCTTAAATGCTATTTAAACCAAGTTAAATTGGTAAGGACTCTAACTCAAGTCTGAGATGAACAACCCTATTATTAAGAAAACTTTTGGTCAAATTTTTGAATGGCCTTCGCAGTGTAAAAGTAAACACAAATAGTCGTTTAAAAGAAATAGGTTGTGCACAACATAAGTACACTAGGTTGATCTCCTAACGTACTTAGAAAATGACGGTTATAGATAAATTTCTGTTAAACCTTTTACGAAAAAGAAAATGTTCAAGGTCTTTTGGCCGCTCAGTATGTAGTTTCAAGAATGTTAAATAAAAAAATAAATTTATTATTATTATTCCTATTTATTCGAGATAGTTTCATAACTATTGTTAAGTTGTTGAAATGAAAACATGATTCTTGATTTTGTTGTTATTAAAGTGTTACATTTGTTGAGCTGGTTAACTCATTCTTGTTTTATATAAAAAAAATTTTAGCTAAGCTCGAGCAGGGCAAAAACTCGGGTAAGAAAGACAAAGGAAAAGGAAAAGGAAAAGGAAAAGTTTCCGAGTAAAAAGATGTTATGTAATAGTTTGGGTTATGAATGATATTTATTAAAAAGAATGATGTAATAATTATTATATTATGTTGCTTCCAAACTTGTAAAGGTCTTAGAACCTAGAAAGTTATATTAATATGTATCGTGATGAACCATTGTTGGGGTTTAAAGGTACCCGAAATTGAGGGTGTCACACTTTTATTCTTATTATACTTTTTCAAAAATTGAAGAAAGATGCACACTATCTTATTTTGTGTAGAGTTGTATATGCGTGTATATAGATACATGCATGAATGTATTTGAGTATTTATTGAGACAAATAAATTAATATCAATATCAAAATATTACAAGAGAGATAATGAATCTCTTTCTATTTTTTTGAATTCAGTAGTTTAAATATGTTTTTTTTGTGTAATTGAGCAACCAAACTTTTTTTTTTGATTTTCCTATTTTGTGTGTATAGATTTATTTAGAATGATGTCTCGAATTCATAAATGTATTATTAGTTACATGAATTGTAAGACCCCAAATTTTATGAAATAAAAGTATTCAATTTTTCTTATAATTATTATTCTATTTAGTAAATGGTTAAATTGATAAAAGATTAAAGTTAAGGGTGATATGTAAAAATTTTACAAAGTAAATTATCATAAAATATTCATTGTGTCGGGGAATATTCTTTTTGTTTGAGAATATTCGTACGACGGCGCAATTATTGATGGACCAAATAACGGAATAATTGTCGGATATAGAAAGCGACAGAAATAACCATTTTATAAAAATAACGGCAAAACTTTTACCGTTAACTATTGAAATACCGATGATAAAAGAACTGTAATACGCATAGTTTCACAGTAGCACATGGTATTGCACACTATTTTTGATTATTGATGCTTACGTAAGAAGTCACTCAGTTTCATTCAATAATTGCTACAGTAGTTGCTGTATAGTATCTCATATTATTGATTCAATTATTGTCACAGTATCATCTGCACAATATTTTATATTATTAAATTAATAATTGAGACAACACAGTTATTCATATTATTATTTGCATTATTGACAATGTCTAGAAAGTTCTGTCGAAGAAAAGGGTTAGGATATTTAATTGCGCGCCAATAAGGAGAAATCCTTATCGGAAGCCCCCTCTTTCCTGGGAACGATCTGGTTGTCAATATTGTGAGTTATAATATTAATGATGAATAATTGTTGAAATATTAAAAATGTGTTTATTGAAGATAAGTGATTTGTGGTAAATATTTATTCAATTTTTTGATATAAATAGAGGGGTTTGTCATAAGGTGTTTGTTGTAAGTTTGACTTATTATTCTATGGGGAGATGTACTAATTTTTCAAACCGTCGGTTGAACTTTTAATAGTAAATCAATATGGGCCGTCAGTTGAGGTTTTAATAGTAAATCAATATGAACTGTCGGTTGAGGTTTTAATAGTAAATCAATATGGACCGTCCATTTTAATAGTAAATCAATTTGGACCATTTGTGAATCAGTTACTATTTAGTCAATTCTCCTATAAATAGAAGTTCATTTCTTTATTCTTTCTTAGGAATTCACTAAAACTATAGAGAAAGAAACTATAGAGAGAAAGAAGAAGAGTATATTTGCTACTTCACTATTACAGTATCCAATCTTCTACTAAGGTAAGAGATATTATTTTTCGTATTCGTTCTTTATTAATCTGCGTGAGTAACCTGTCTACGCGGATTATCGCATGTATGATGAATAACCCTTTGTATTCATTCTTTATTAATCTGCGGGAGTAACATGTCTATGCGGATTACCGCATGCATGGTGAATAACCCTTCGTATTCATTCTTTAATTTGTGGGAATAACATGTCTACGTGGATTACATCATGCATGGTCAATAACCCTTCATACTCATTCTTTATTTGTGGAAAAGATCTGTCTACTCGGATTACCACATGACAGGTGAAAATCCATTTGCAATTTCGTATATTATTTCTTTTCATATTCCTAAATCTAAACTTACAATGGTAAGTATTGCTTCTATAATCCCTAAAATTAATAGAATATCCTTAACTTTTGCGCTTCATCTAGTATCGTTTCATTGGAAAATTGGTCCAAACTTTCTTATTAAATTTCAATATTTTCATTCGGGATACTATTTACTCGGGGTACTTTTCACGGGGTACTATTCACTCGGGTACTATTTACTCGGGTACTATTCACCTAGGGTACTATTCATGGGATACTATTCACGGGATACTATTCACGACAATATTGGTTTCTTTTCTGTCCAAATTATTTTTGATACATGAATATCATTCGTGAATTTTACTCCATAATTAATTATCATGTTGACAATTTGGACATTCTTGAACTTTGGATAAATTGAATTAAAAATCTCTAATATTTATATCATTGTCATCATCCTCATGCTTATATTATGGTGAAAGTCATCTTTGGCCCGTAGTGCATAGATGGACTGTTGATTGATATGATTATGACCAGGAATTGTGTATTGGTATAATCATGACCTGTAATGTTACATACAATTGATGCGGTGAAAGTCCTCTTTGGCCTGTAGTGTATAGATGGACAGTTATTTAGCATGATCATGACCACTAGTGATACAAATGAATATCCTTGGGCCCGTAGTGCATGGATAATTCGTTGATTTGAAATATTTATTGATTGGTGTTACAGGGATAAAATATTGATGATGAATTTTTAAATCATAGAAGATAGTACACATCATGCTCTACTTGACTCTTCTAATGGATTGTTATTTTCGCTGCAGTTGTTGATCTAAAACTTGTTGTCTATTATATTCTATCAGATTTTTTCCTGTTGAAGACTAAGGATAATTTGTTCTAAATTATCTTAGTCATAATATTTTTTACTTGGCTAGTTGAGCTCACCCTTTTCTTTTTGGTTCTATTGTTCTTCTTAGGAGGCGAGAATGTAGCTGGGACTAGTCAGGGAATGGAGTAATGATCCGAGATAGTTACTATAGAAGTCTCCACTATGTTATGAAATAGTGTGATAATAATTATAATGAAGACTTAATTTGAGTTTGGATATTATCTACGAGATAATATTTGTATTAAAACTCACACCTATCTGTTGTCGTATTTTGCACAACAGTTCAATAGTTGTATAATGAAGCTTGTATTTGAATTCTGTACCGTATGTTTGGCGACCTAGAATAGGTTGTGTGGACCTATTTTGGGGGCGCCACAATTGGTATCAGATCTTAGGGATATGGTCTCTGGCGGAGATCTGAGACTAGAACTAGGAGGGGAGAGATGAGTAATATACTTCGCTAGTGTCTGTCTTACCTAAGCTAAATTTTCTTACTTAATAAGTTGACAAATTGTGATATGTCAATTAACCTTTGTTTTGAAGCTGTATTCTAGAATGATATCTGAAATTTAAGAGATAAGCAATGGAGAAATTATGTTACAGAGGAAATGAGCGGGAAAATAGAATCTGAAATGAAAGCAAGGTATTCTCACCTCTTTGAACTACCAGGTACGTAAATTTCAGGGACGAAATTTCATAAGAAGGGAGATTGTAAGACCCCAAATTTTATGAAATAAAACTATTCATTTTTTCTTATAATTATTACTCTATTTAGTAAATGGTTAAATTGATAAAAGATTAAAGTTAAGGGTGATATGTGAAAATTTTACAGAGTAAGTAAGTTGTCATAAAAAATTCGTTGTGTCAGGGAATATTGGTACGATGGCACAATCATTGGTGGACCAAATAACGGAATAATTATCGGATATAGAAAGCGACAGAAATAACCATTTTATAAAAATAACGGCAAAACTTTTACCGTTAATCTGTTGAAATACCAAATGATAAAAAAGAACAAAGAATACGCGTTGTTGCACAAGAGATTATTACGGTATTTCACATTATGTCTGATTATTGATGTTTACGTAAGAAGTCACTCAGTTTTATTCAATAATTGCTACAGTAGTTGCTGCATAATATCTCATATTATTGATTCAATTATTGTCACAGTATCATCTGCACAATATTTTTTATTATTAAATCAATAATTGAGATGACACAACTATTCGTATTATTATTTGTATTATTGACAATGTCTAGAAAGTTCTGTCGAAGAAAGGTGTTAGGTTATTTAATTGCGTGCCAATAAAGAAAAATCCTTATTGAAAAGCCCCCTCTTTCCTGGGAACGATCTAGTTGTCAATATTGTGAGTTATAATATTAATGATGAATAATTGTTGAAAGATTAAAAATGTGTTTATTGAAGATAAATAATTTATGGTAAATATTTATTCAATTTTTGATATAAATAGCGGGGTTTGTCATGAGGCGTTTGTTGTAAGTTTGGCTTATTATTCAATGGGGAGATGTGCTAATTTTTTAGACCGCCAGTTGAAGTTTTAATAGTAAATCAATATAGACCGTCGGTTGAGGTTTTAATACTAAATCAATATGGACCATCGGTTGAGGTTTTAATAGTAAATTAATATGGATCATCCGTTTTAATAGTAAATCAATCTTGACTGTCCGTGAATCAATTACTATTTAGTCCATTCTCCTATAAATTCATTTCTTCATTCTTTCTTACGAATTCACTAAAACTATAGAGAGAGAAACTATAGAGAGAAAGAAGAAGAGTATTTTGCTACTTCACTATTGCAGTATCCAATCTCCTACTAAGGTAAGGGATATTATTTTTCGTATTCATTCTTTATTAATCTGCGGGAGTAACCTGTCTACGCGAATTACCGCATGCATGGTGAATTACCATTCATATTCGTTCTTTATTAATCTGCAGGAGTAACCTGTCTACGCGGATTACCGCATGCATGGTGAATAACCCTTCGTATTTATTTTTTAATCTATGGGAATAACCTGTCTACGCAGATTACCACATGCATGGTGAATAATCATTCGTACTCATTCTTTATTTGTGGAAAAGATATGTCTACGCGAATTACCGCATGACGGGTGAAAATTCATTTGTAGTTTCGTATATTATTTCTTTTCATATTTCCAATCTAAACTTACTATGATAAGTATTGCTTCTATAATCTCTGAAATTAGTAGAATATTCTTAAGTTTTGTGCTTCATCTAGTATCATTTCATTGGAATATTGGTATGAACTTTCTTATTAAATTTCAATATTTTCATTTGGGGTACTATTCGTGGGGTACTATTCACTTGGGTACTATTCACTCGAGGTACTATTCATGGGGTACTATTTACTCAGGTACTATTTGTCGACATCGGGATTTTTTAGTGTCCCTATTCGTTACTTGTTCTTTGGTGTTCTCATGTTAATGTGAGATTTGTTTGAAAAAATAAGTGAAAACGGTCTGACATGTATAATGTCGACGATTTGACTTTAAGAGTCGCCATTGGTGTATTTAATTGGTTGCACTAATCATGAAAATCGAAAAAGTTTGCACATTGACCCAGTGATGTGACACTGCTAAACGGGTCTGTGAAACGGAGATTCATTTAGGTCCGGGGGATTGATTATGCAGAGGGAAGGTGTTAGGTACCCCCCGACATCCGTGTTGCCACGGTGACCGCTACTTGTCAAAGGAACTATTATATGAATGTGTGTGTGTGTGTGTGGATCAATGTGCAATTATTTGGAAGTAGTGTTGTACCTCGTTCGTACCTATATACATAGGGTTTAAATTTATAGAAAAATTCAGTTTTAAACAAGATATAGCAATGACGTTTTGTAAAAGAGGTTTTTCAAACCCTGTGCTCAATAGCAATTGAGGCCTTTGGTACTTCTATTTTATTATTAATTGTTCGGCTTGTTTGCTTTTATTTTTGAGATGCGAAGCATTCTCGAGAAAATAATATACAGTAGTGCCGAACTCCTCATGGGCATGATAGCCATCCAAAGAAATTCAGACACTATAAAATAATGTATAAGCTGCTTACAGCTGAAAAATATCCATCATGGGAACCGAATCTAGATTCAGTAGACTGAATATGTGATCACATGATTCCTAGGCTCACATGATACTGCAGTTTGTATGGAAAGCAGTAAGTAGTTATATATATATAAGCTATAAATATATATATACAGACATGATCAACCTCCACGAAGCAACTCCATGGGGGATCATAAATCTAAATATATAAAAGCGGTAAATATATATATATATGGACATGATCAACCACCATGAAGCAACTCCATGGGGGATCGAAAATGTAAATAAAGCTGTAAAAGTGATCAACTGCCACAAAGTAAACTCCAGGTAGGACGAAATGTAAATAAAGCGGTAAAAGCAATCAACTGCCACGAAGTAAACTCCAGGCAGGACGAAATGTAAATAAAGCTGTAAAAGCGATCAACTGCCACGAACTAAACTCCAGGCAAGACGAAATATAAATAAAGCTGTAAAAGGCCACGAAGTAAACTCCAGGCCTGACAGAAATGTAAATATATATATATATGTACAAATATATTTATATATATATAAAAGCAAAGAAATGCAACGGATGTAAATCCAGGCTCATCTGGATATGTCCGACAACAATTATATATATATATATATATATATATATATATATATATATATATATATATATATATATATATATATATATATATATATATATATATAAAAGTGAGTAAATGCAATCAATGTAAAATCCTGTGCTCATCGAGATATGTCGACAACAATTATATATATAAGTATATATATATATATATATATATATATATATATATATATATATATATATATAATCGAGTAAATGCTCCGGATGTAAAATCCAGCCTCATCAGATATGTCTGACAATAATTATATATATAAGTATATATATATAAAAGCAATAAACGCTCCAGACTGAAGTCTAGGCTCAATCGAGACATAACTCGATAATGTTAGTCCATATATGAAATATATACATATATAAGTATATATATACAGACAGAAATGAAAACCAAGGACCGAAGTCCGGGCAAACGCAAACAACATGACTCTCAATGTGTATAATAGTGTGTGCGAATATGAGAAGAAGGCTTTATATAATGTGAGAAGGCTTACAGTGGGTTGTCAATGTAGACTTCTATGAATTTAAATGGATAAACAGTCAGCTCCCGCCAGATAAAAGATAGCTATATGTGAGCTAACAAGTGTTTAAAGATGAGGAAACACTCAAAAGATGTGTATATAGAGTAAAATAGACAGGGCTTCCTCACCTTTTCCTCTCCTTCTCTTCTTTAAATGGCTGACCCCAAGGCTTATATTTATAGATCGATGGTCCGCAGTACACCATGCTGCCCACCGCGGGTTGTACTACTGCATCGGTCGTGGTGCATCCGAGCTCAGCATGGTCCAAATATCTCAAAGTACGTGCATTCATGCACTATAATGTCTGCTCAAACTTGTAGAACTTCAATCCGAGCATCCAAACTAGGTATATCTGACCGTCTTCGGACCACTTGTGTCGAGAGTTACGCAATGACATGGATTAGAGGTTGTACGAAGTCAGGAAGAGGGGTCTATGCCCATGGTCTTCAAGCTTCAAATTCTATCCAAAGTACTGACACGTGTAATAGTCACTCGGGATTGTTACTCCTCGGTTCTTGTGGGACATTTTTGTATATATGTATGTATGAAGTGTTGAGACGACGCGCAGGTGTTGAAGGGGCAAGATGATGTTTGACTCTTCGCCGGGGTTATCACCGGTTTGAGTTGAAAGTAGACGTTGCTCAGGGTTACATCTGAGATTGGACTACTTGTTGGTATGCTATGATATCAACTTGTGAGAGAAAACGTTGAGGTAGTAAGACGACGTTTTGACTCCTCACCGGGGTTATCGCCGGTTTGAGCGGAAAGCAAACGTTGCTTAGGGTTACATCTAAGATTGGACTACTGCAAGTGTTTGAATGCCGCAAGGTCATCTGTGGGTGTGCATGTCTGCCCGTTGTTAGCTCTGGGTCTGAGGTATGAGTGCGTTGGCAGGAGGTATGAGCTTGAAGCTGATCGCATGTGTTTGAAATAAGCATTTCCGGAGTTATCGCTGGAACTGCAATGGCATCCCTTGGGGATATCACCAAGGATGGAGTTGCTACTCCAGTATTATTTCTGGGACTGGAACTGAATGTCGCAGTGTTATTGCCGAGACAGAATTGTCCTCTCCGGTGTTGTTGCCGGTCTTTTGATCTGCATACCTCGAGGTTATCTCCGAGATTGGAAATGACATTCCCGGTTTGTGTTTCGGGTTGGAACTGATGTTCCCAGTTTGTGTTCCGGTTGAATCGAACTTCCGGTAGTATCAAAATGGATGTCATTTGCCTTCCGTGGTTATCTCGAAAGACGATCGCCCTCCTGCAATGTCAGTAATAGGCGTCCAGAAAATTTTGAGTGTCTACAGATGCTCCTCTTTATCATATTCATTCAATGCAAGGCATGGATAGGATAAAGAATCCTAGACACTTGAAATGCAAGCAAGATAAACATGAAGCTATATGTAGCAACATGATGCAAATGTATGATGCATGATTGTCAGGTAATCCTGTTGGGATGACAATCGGTGATGGCTTGGACATGCGATCCAAGTCTCTAAGGATGTTGACATTGGGGCTATCACCAAAGTCTTGAATCCTAGACACTGGCTTATATTCCATAGAGGTACCTCTTGTGTGTAAGAGATCTGTGGGGATAAGGCTTTGTCTGTTTGAGGATGTGTATAACATATTTCCTCATTCTATCAGAGTTACTGCCAACAGTTTGTCATCGTCAGGGTTGCTCGACCTTCGTTGATGTGTGTATCACCGGATAAATCCATGCTGGGTGCATTGTCAAGGTTGCTTGACCTTCATTGATGTATGTGTCAACGGCAGCATTGCGTTGTAACCCCCGCCGGGGATACGTAGATGAGTTTCTTCGATGGGTTTACTTGCCATCGACTGACATGACATCAAGGCTGGGAAATTTATCGCCGTCCATTTCCTGCAATCTGAGAGCACCTCCTGTCAATACCTCCTTGACAACAAATGGGCCTTCCCAGTTAGGAGTGAATTTTCCCTTAGATTGATCTTGGTTGTCAATGATCTTCTTCAAAACCAAGTCATGTTTTTTGAACTGCCGTAGTCAAACTTTTTTGTTGTAGGATCGTGCGATCCTTTGCTGATATAATTGACCATGGAAGATAGCCGTGGATCGCCTTTCGTCTATTAGAGACAATTGGTGATCCCTGTCTTGTACCCATTGGTCTTCATCTAACTGAGCATCCATCAATACTCTGAGGGATTCCATTTCCACCTCTATGGGGAGCACTGCTTCCATCCCATAGACTAATGAGTAGGGGCTTGCCCCAGTTGAAGCACGCATGGAAGTTCTGTAGGCTAATAAAGTTAGAGGCAAGAGGTCAGGCCATCCTTTGTGATTGGCGGACATTTTTTGCATGATCTTTTTGATGTTTTTATTAGCTGCTTAAACAGCAACATTCATATTTGGACGGTAGATGACGGAATTGAGGTGTTTGATGTGGAATTTTCTGCATAACTCCTCCATCATTTTGTTGTTGAGGTTCTTAGCATTGTCTGACATAAAGACCTCTGGTTGTTGATGAGTGGGATTTATACCCGCGAATCGGATACTTTATGACTTAAATAATTGTCTGAATTCGTAGTTTTTATGTAGTTCTATATAAATATAGTGTTATTGTGCCTAATCGTTGCATTGCAGAGCTTTACAGTGATTTTCCAGCTTTAAAGGGGCAAAACAGGCAATTTATGCATGGCCCCGCCGCGGCGCCACCTCCTGAACCTTGATGACATCAAGATCACCAAGAACGCCACTACTCCTTCTTTGGCTTTCATTGCATGAAAGTCCGTGTCCCAAATTTTAATATGGCGTAAGCAATGCAAGATCTAAAGCTTCAGGTTCTCACATGCATGACGCCACCTCCGGTGCCCAGGCAGAGAGAAGTGATTTTTGACCTAGCAAAGAAAGGGAGGCTGTTATAAAGTTGAAAAAGGAAGGCTTGCAATATATAACTCATATAGCATAGAATAGAGAGAGAGAAGAGATCTAGAGAGTAGTTTTAGATTAGGAGTTTATTTCTCTTGTAATTTCTCTTCCTTTCTTAGATAGATGTTTGTAAATATAGATTAACTAGATTAGGGAGAAGTTTGGCTTTTTCTTTGGAGCATCAAGAGCAATGAGCTACACGGACTGGGGAGCTTGATTCGAGCAGAATGCTTAGAGATTGAAGGGCCTTGACTGAGTTTCTTCTTATCTATTTATTTTCTCTGATTTTATAATCCAAAAATGTTGTCTTTATTGTTACTTGTATTTTATTCAATAGCTATGAACTGAATATTTGCTCACAGGTTATAATGGAACCTTTTGTTATTTAAATTGACTGTCTTATTTCTTTGGTTGGCACTATATGATTTGGTTTGATGTATTTATGCTTAATGGTGTTCGCTAAGATATTAGTAATGATTTTGGTAATTTACATGATATCGATAGAAGAATTGTAGATTTACACCTAAATATATTGACACGTGATTGTGGGTTTCGACTGTATAAGTTGTGTACAAAATAGACATATATCTGTGCACCACGTGCGGCCTAATTGAGAGCTTATGCTTAAATCCTTGTTTTGATCAATTCATATAGACATATGTAGGATTGTATCTAGCTTGGGCGTTCTTTTCTGTTCTATTCCCTAACGGGTGGATCTGGAAAGGATATGTTCGTACATACCTCGACAGAGGCGTATGAGCACTTGTGTGTTCTCGATCGACAAATTGTCGTGACCATTTAGAGCAGAGAGAGAAGGGTAGCTAGTTTAATGAAACATAGCACGCCAGGTGTTCGACAGAATGCTTGAATGGGGTGAAGTTGTAACCTAAGCTTGTTATTCCTTAGACTACCATTCGTTATCCATTTACTTGCTTTGGTAATGAGTTATGCCTAGATTAATCACTCTTTCATTTATTGCTATTCGAATAAGACTTTAGAGAGATAAAGTCGGTATTTGGTAAATATTAGTGATAGTTCCTCGTGGGTACGACACTCTACTTTCATATATTACTTATGGACCGCGTATACTTACGCGTGTTTATCGATTGCTAAACGAACCAACAAGTTTTTGGCACCGTTGCTGGGGAACTGTTATTCTAATATTGTCCACTATTGATTTCAATCAATTTAGTCTTACTTTGAACGTATATATATTTATTTCTTTTATTTGTTTGATCTTCCTTTCTTTTGTTTTTAAGTTTACAGATTATGGATGATCAAAGTTATCAATGGGCTTATGAGTGGACGACGCCACCAAGCTCGGAAGAAGGACTCAAGAAATTGCAAGTTCAAATTGACAATGCCTTGAGGTTTTCTGACAATCTTGAGTGTCAGTCCACTAAGAATGCCTACTGTCAGGAACAAGCTGACTTTGAACCGTTCTCCTATCATCCAAACTGTCAGGGCTATCCAAACTCTTGGGACTACAGTCAAGAGCAATATCATGATCTGATTCATGCCTCTCAGTTTGAATACCATTCTCCACCGCCCATTTAGTGGACATCTCAGTCGAATGAGAACTTTTCTGAATCCTCAACACTTGAAGAAGAGAACCAACTTAAAGAGCTTCTCACCATCTTTATCGAAAGAAATGAGATTCGGATGGCAAGCCAAGAAGTCGCATTGAACAGCCTTGAGAATCAATTGGGGTAACTCGCCAATGCCATCAAAAATCCACCGCAAGAAAATCTTTCGGTCTTAATTGATCTCGACGATGAAGCAATAGAGTATTGCACGGTGGATACATAAGGAAAATGCGATGAGTCTTGCACTATTGTTGAGGGAGATGTCATAGTGCAAAATAACCAATCAGTGGAGTCTGAAGTTGAAGACAAACGGAGCAACGGTGGTTGTATAGTCATGACGGATCTAAAATCAGAAACCATGCTCCCGATGGTGGAAATCCTTGAGGGCCCAAAAGAGCATAAAGAACGCTTTCAATTTAATAAAGTAGGCGAATTAATGGATAATTCCAGTGGCGAGTGATTCTTTGTCCCAAATGATGACTGGATGGACGAAGGACAGAAGAATGGCCAAGCATTCATGTCGGCCATTACTTTAAAGGAATTGACGAATAGGCGGCACGAAAAGGTCATTTTTGATTATGAGCCGGATTGAAGCGGCATCAGATAGTCAAGTCGACGACTTTAAAACAAGCGCTTAGTGGGGAGGCACCCCATCTCTAAGATAAATTTTTATCTATTTTCTTTACTTATGTCTTAGTTTACCTTTTATCTGTTCGCTTTAGTTGTTAACATAGCTGCCAGATTGTGTATTAATGTTTTTGTAGCTATCATTGGCATGTAGCATTTTTAGTATGATGTAGTGTACATTACAATAGTGTTTATGAGATTTTTAGTAATCTTATGTTGCCATTAACCTCGGGGCCAGCAAATACCATCCAACAAAGGCCATCTCGCCGCCAAGACGCCACCAAATTGAAACCTACTCATCAGAAACTCGCGCAGCAAATACCAAGCAAAGAAGGAATCCTTCTTGCGCCATGATTATTTAGTAATGTAGTTTTTGAATTTTACATGCAATTTGCTACAGCGTATCCGGCTCCACATCTCTCCATCTCTCTCGGCAATTACCAGAACCGCAGGCCCATACCAATTCCTTTTGCTCAACCCCCACCATCTACAAAGCAACCGAATCATCATTAACATAATCAGACCCAATTGAAGTCAGGCATAAATCCAATTGAGGATCAGCAGCTAGTTTCTTTTCTTCATCAAGGTATTTTATTTGGAAATTCGATCATTCACGAAGATATTTTTGCTTGAGTTGTTGGGTTGGTTCTCTTTGAGTATCTGTCTTTGCGTATGATTTGGGGTGATTTCCACTGTTGGAAATCTGGATAGAGCATTCACAAACAAGGGCTTTCCAAGTTAGGTTTGAAGAGCGCTCACATAGTGTTCGATAAATTGTCTGAGAGAAGAATTGGAGTGTTTTGGGGCTGTTTGATATTGAAAATTGTTGTGGTCTTCTTGGCCTAAGTTTGGGGGAAGTTTGGGCATTGCTTAGGACTGTTTTTACATAAACCTAATGAGACTTCTATCATGGCACCAAAAAGGCAATGTCTAAGCGTCGGAGGGTCTTCTTCGTCTGTCGCACCACCACCCACGGCTTGGGACAGAGCAAAATTTATCCACGAGGAGGCCTGGAAAAGGTACAAAAGCTCTTTCGGCTCACGAAATCTGATTTCGGAGCGGGGGTTCAGCTGGATAAGAAGGATGGTGAGCTACACACCATGATACTGGAGCGGCAATGGATTAACTTCACAAAACCTCCTGGGTCAGCTGTTGTATCTGTGGTTCGGTAGTTCTATGCCACCGCCATTCCCGAAGGCCCTACTGTTGTTCAAGTTCAGGGGAAGCAAGTGGCGTACTGTAGTCAGGCCATCAATCCCTTGTTTGGAACGCCCAACTATGCGGGCAATGATTATATGCAGACAGGACTCTGCGGCTATGATCTTGAGGATATCATTCAGCGGCTTTGTAAACCCAGGACTGAGTGGAAGAAAAATGATTACACGGGGGAAAAGACTAGTTTCCCAGCTTCAGCACTCAGTCACTACGGGAAGGCGTGGTTTGGCTTCATTTGTGCCAATATGATTCCAACCCGTCATTTAAGCGATGTGACTAAGGATAGGGCGATCTTACTATTTGCCATTGTCACGGGTCTACATGTGGATATTGGCGTGCTCATTCATGACTCCATTCGGAAGACAATCAAGAGTAACATTCTCGCTGGACTTCCTTATCCATCATTGATCACTACATTGTGCAAGTAGGAAGGTATCCAGTGGGGGCTCGAGGAGATAGCCTTGCCACCAATGACAGTCATTGACCACCTAACTATAAAACGCTATTATGAGTGGAACGGAGCAGAATCTCACGTTAGAGGCGAGGGCTACGGGCCACCTAAAGTTCCACCTCCTACATCAGAGGCCGAGCCTTCAAACGCCACTCCAGACGCTGGGCCAACTGCACAGGGCCTACTGACTGACATCATGGCATCCCTCACCCTGCTGCATCAGAAACAGGACGCCGAGGCCCAGAGGCAGCGAAGGCACATAGCAGCTGTGGCCCAGAGGCAGGAGATAGCGATGCAGTACCAGGCTGAGCCGGTGAACACTATGCAGAGCATCTACACAGACTATTGTGGCGAGAGCACTGAGTTCACGCCATACCAGTTTCCAGAGCCTCCTGTCTTCCCACCTTACCCTCCACCGTCACCGCCCGCCGACGCTCATCAGGATGCAGCTGATGAGGATGAAGCCGATGCCGATGCCGATGTTGAGTGAGCGATCTCCAGGGTAGCCCTCTTATATTAAATTCTTTTATGTTTAGCAATGAGGGCATTGCTCACTTCAAGTTTGGGGGTGTTTTTAGCTTTTATCTGTTTATTTTCGTACTGCCATGTTAGGATTGTCAGACTCTAGTACCTTATTATGTTTTTATTTATCAGTATTGTGGTGCAGTCTTTTGAACTGCGAGATTATATTTGAATTTTTATCATTATGGATGCCATGATCTATTTTTGGTTTTATTTCATTTTTATTAGCATGATTGTGGTTTCTAGCCAACTTTTTGGGGCTTATACAGATTTAGATGCTTGTGCCATATAAATGGCCTTTTCACCTATTTTTTGAAATGCTTATTTAGCAAGGGTGTTATTTTTATCATTACTGATTTTTGATTGTGGCTATGTCTAGTGCCAAATGAGTATGTCTCTCGTAGAGTTGTGTCAAGCATGCCATGTACTAGGGGTTTATTAGTGGATAAGTTTAGACTGTTATTGATCCGTCCTTCTAGCAAGCACCGACCAACTGTGTTAACTAGTTATTTTTTGAATTTAGTTCGTGTGTTTATTGTTTTGACAATTTCTTCACTCTAATAAACTTTCATTTGCGCAAGGTAATAAAAGACTAAGATGTTTATACGGTTTTGGATCTTGGATTTTAGTTTGTCGACATCTATATATATAAAAAAAATGGGAATGAAAATAGAAAAGAAGTGTTGATATCGAAAGTTTTGCGGTGGGTCGAGATGGAGCGTAAAATGCACTCGCCCATAAACGTAGGACCGATATCGAGATGGAGCATAAAATGCACTCGCTGAATAATCTTCGTTTTTGTTGTGTAGTCTCAGTTGACTTATGTTGATTATGTGGCCTTTACTACTCGAGTTATTAGATTATTAGGAGTGTTCTACACCTAGTGCCCTAAAGTCGTTTGGCTTGGGAGTCACTGCTCAAAAGCTCATCCATGGGTAGTTCTGAATAGCCTAAGGTAATTAAGTACGGTCCGAGTCTGATTTCATGTGACGACCCCAAATCCAGGTACTTGAAACCCGAACTCGGTTCTCCATGATACCATTTCTTTAAGCTGAATAATACTAAATAATAATACATTCGAACTTAATTTACATGCATCAAAGTTTACTTCCCCAGGTACGTGACCTTCAAATACATTCCTTACAATACTTGAATAGATACCAATACAACTATAACCATTAACTCATAATACACACTTATTCGATCAGCTTTCCTTTTCCTTTGTTCGTGCCTGAGCCTTCAGGTTGCTCATACATAACTGAAAACATTTAATTTAAGCAAGGATGAGCATTTAAGTGCCCAGCAAGTAATAGTAATTATATATAAAATTTGAAAGAATATAAGTATTCTCTTTACATAACACTTCTACAACGAATCAAAAGTTGTGAAGTAATCTGTACTGATAAAAGATTCACATAACAACTCTCTTTCAATTTCTTGAAATTAGGCTCCACCCATGAATAGGGTTTAAGAAACATACTATGAACATTGTTTTCATTTTCGAAAAGGTTTAGCGGAATTCTATCCTCAAACCGTCATAACTTACGGGCACGGAGGGTGATCAGCCCCGTTGTACCCTGTATTGATCAATACTACATAGCTTGAACGAAATTCATCGCTCACTCTATCCGCCTTGCGCAAAAAATCTTCCCATATAGGGATGTTCATACATGCCTGGTTCCAAACCCGAAGGTTTTTAATCTTGCTCAACAATAATATGTAATTCCACATATATATATACGGGTAATTGACAAAGGTGTATCAACATGTGAATAAATGCCATGATTATCCAAGTGGGGACACTTGTATAACCATATAGAAATCAATGAATGTAATATATATCCGAGCTAACATGTCGATAATCAAAGAGTACATAATGCATGCAGGATAGAATAATTACGAAACTTCTTACTCATGTCCATTGCATAAAGGAAATGCAAAGGTAAGATACTTGCACCGATTACCGATTACAAATCTCAACTTAGGTTTTATCTCTTTATCACAACCTATCAATAATCAGATCATTCGTTCGATTAGAATAATATATCTTAACACATAGTCATTTATCTATTACGATTAAAGACATAGTCTAATCACATAATCACAGTGAACATACTTTTAGTTCATATTCTATACTTGAAATATTTTTATACATTTTTCAAATATCTCATCCATGCTCTTACAGTAGCCTTTTCTTTCTATTATAGAATTCGACATTTGTCGGCGTCTGCAACAACTTTATCGGGTAAATCTTGAGTCTAAGACTCTTATTCTATACCTCAACATCTCGCAAATATCGGACATCTTATTTTTAACCATTTTGAAATTTCCGTAAATTGAAAAATTTAAAATAATTCAAATCTTCACTCAAAGGCTTATAGGGATATAAACTGTTACTATGGGTGCTCTTCATCAAATCCTGGGACTTCATACCCGGTTCTCTATTCACTAGTTTGGCCGGCTAAAATTATAACTTTCAAACATTGGAATCATAATTAAATGACTTAAACATTAAACAATTCCCTTATCATTAATAATTAATTTATATTAAACTATTAATGAAACCATTGCCAAAATATAAAAGTTATTTATAATAACTCAAACAATTTTTAAAACATTTATATTACCCTTAAATGATTTTTAAAACAATTAAAATCATTTTTAAATAATCACAATTAATATATAAATATTAATGTAATATTCATCCAAATATTAAAAGTCATTAATTATAACTTGAAATATTTTTAAATCCTTAATATCCACTTTAAATGATTTTTAAATAAATAAAACCATTTTAAACTATTTATTTAATAATAATTATTAAATAAACTCAATATCATTAATATTATCTTAATATCATTAATATTAAATTATTAATGAAATTATCCTTTAAATATTAAAAGTTATATTTTATAACTTCAAATATTTTTAAATACCTTAATTTTATTTAAAATGATTTTTATAATATTAAAATCATTTTTAAACTAAATTATTTAATATAATCATTAAATAACTTTAATATCATTAATATATAATTATTTAATAAAATTCATCACAAAATATTAAAAGTCATGGAAAATAACTCAAAATATTTTCTTATACCATAAAATAATTTTTCATGATTTTTCATGAATTAAAACTATTTTTAAATCATTTATTTAATATTATAATTAAATAAATAAATACCTTTTATATTCCAAAAATATTAAATATTTATGAAATATACTCAAAATAATTAAATAATATTTTTTGGACTTTAAAATAATTTTTCAAAATTTAATAAGTATTTTTAATAATTAAAATCTATTTTTTCTAATTTTTAAATTATTTTCCAAAATCGTAAATTAAAATAATTAAAGCGTCGCTAAAGGCCCCTATAGTGATGTAACTGTCATATAGGTGTTCTTCACCAAGCCCGTAAATCCTAAGGCGGTGGCGAGTGGGCACGTTCAACCGAGTATAACTCTCTTTATCTCGAACGAATTTGGATAATCTATAAATTGGATCTTGTAGAGGAAATAATGTAATACAATTACCAATAATCATAAGCGTTTAAACAACATCGGATCCGGAGAAATCAGCCATCAAAGTAGTTTCCAAAGTCGTTTCTTCACGAAGAACAGTTTGAGGTGCCTACTTTGGACCTCTATAACTTGATGATCGTGAATTGTTTACGTGATCTATCAATTCAAGTGTGTAGAAAACATGTAGGACTACAATGCTAACACTTAACATCATCATAACAACAAGAAATCAAGCGAGATAAAGTATGGTCAAACCTTGTCGGAAAAATCAACACTTAGAAAATTTCGGTCGCTTGAATTTTCCGGTCAATCTGGCACAACCCACTTTGACCTTAAATAACTCTTAATCCATAATATATATGGACTGATTCTTTTGGAGGTTAAATACAACATAACAAGCTACACATAAAAACCTTTAGAACACAAAACACATTAAAGATAACCGAGATATAAGGCCGACATTTTCCAAAATAATATTTTACGGACACTTAGAATATTTTTCGGGTTTTGAAAACGGTAGGTCAATCAATTGGCCAACCCACTTTGACCGCTTATAAATACCGATCTACAATAGCTATGAACTTTATTCCTTTTGGAGATTAAAGACCACATATCAAGCTACCTATAACAACTTTTAAACAACAAAACTCGAGATCCACCAAAGAGTTATAGCCTCGACATTTGGTTAAAAAAATAATGTAATCTTGGTTTTTCCAACTTGCTTAAATCTTCAAATTCGTGCACTTTGATGTTATGGATTCATGATTTATCAACCCGGATCATCAATTGACACCCTATTACACAACTTTAAATAATCAATTACAAAAATTTACATAAGATCAAAGGATTTCAAAAATTTAGGGTTTTAATACCTTTTAGCTTTGATTTTTGATTTTGATCATTTATTCTTGATCTTGTCTTCTTTGACATCGATATTAGCTTATCTCCTCACTCTCTCACACTCTATAATTCGGATTTCTAGAGAGAGAAGGGTTTGGGAGAAATGAAAAATTAAAGTAGCTCATTTCTCTCTCTTTAATCATGTAATTAATTAATCTAGATGAATTGGATGCTCACAATGGCTGATAATTGATGGTGTAATAGCATAGTAGCATGAGGGAATTCTAGAAGGTGGTGGTTGGCTAGCTTTTGCAAAGATTCTAGCAACAATGCTACTCATAATACACTAAAATGGACAAAAAAGGTATTTTGGTAATTTCCCATATAATTTCAAGGGCAATCTTGTACAAGGTAATTAAATGTAATATTTAATCACTAGATTTTAATTCTTACCATTTACCAATTAATTTCTATCCTTTGGTAAATTAAAACACTTATATAATAACATCGAAATTAAACCCGGTAATTTTAAAATTAGGGTTTTCGATTGAAAATTTAGGTTCTATAATTATCTCGTGTGTGTTACTAACACGGTCATTACGCTTTCTAACTTCAACCGATTAAGGTTATAATAATTAGGGTTTGTCCTAATTATCGGCATAAAAAAATAGTAATTAGGGTTTATTCTAATTATGACATCCTTATACACAAGAATTTCATATACACAATACTACTCACCATATCTCATAATCGAGCTTAATAATTAGGGTTTCACAAAGACAAGATTATGCTATGACCTAATTGACCGTAATTGCTCAACATTATCTGTCATCGCATATACAAGTACATATTTATGGTATCAGTAAAATTATAATATCAATAATATTTTATTGATATTCTTATCTCTTAATCACAATCCCAATTTCGTGGTTTGGATTCCATATCGACTTATTCTTCATTCATAGACAAGTTAAAATAATTAACTTAAATATTCTCGACAATTCATATAATAAAATATTTATTATATAAATCTAATTATCACTTCATATATTATTTCCAATCATGTTTTCATGGAAAATAATTAATAAAAACATTTTAAGACATATGAAATTTATTACCATATAATTTGTGGTAATTAATAATTCCAAAATTAATTCTAATTTTTTCAAGTAATAAATGTATTCGCATTTATCGCTCACTTTACTTGACACTTAGTCTTCGTCATTAAATAAAAAAAAAAAAAATTTATACATAAAATTTCTTATTTATTTTATATAGAAAATCTCAAGTTATTACATTCACCTCCCTTATAAGGATTCCATCCCGAATCACCGCTTTAAAAACTCATATGCGTAAGGGTACATAGCATATAATCATTATACGTAGATCTCGATCATACTTGATCGAATCGATCTTTAATTATTCATCATAACACATACTCATCCGATTAAGCGTAAATATAAGATATATAAGTGATTCACATAGCACTGGAGTTCTGCTTTTCTAGTCGCCACCGTATCTCGGACCGTCATGTTGTAAACCCCTGATGGTTGAGTTTGGTCCTCGAAATTGCTAACGCCCCACCGCTTCTCCCCCGTGGTTACGTTCTCGCCTCCATTCCCTCGTGGACGAGTTTCCTCACCTTACGATCCACATATGAAGCATCGATCATCCCTTGGGAGAGATATGACCCTCTTTCCTTTTACAAACTTGCCCTTGAGACCTAGCATGAGTGATTCTTACGCTTCTTGCACCGCACTACTGCTTTTATACCTTCCGCTTTTACTGCATTTTCTCGGAAAAATTCCTCATTCTTTTCTCACCCCTATTCCCACTACTACTTTCTATCTTTACTGCTCCTCCGACTTGCTTTTGTTCTTCTTCTCCTTATGGTAGAGGCCCATGGCCTCACTTCCTGTCAAAGAATGATAGCTTTCTCCATGAGTCTTTGCAAAAGTATTGATTTGCAGTATTGACACCTTATTGTAGAGCCAGGGTTTTAAGCCCAGCTCAAATCTCCTTGCCTTCCTAGCCTTTGTATCCACTTGATGTGGAGCCAACCTAGCCAACTCATTAAATTTTAAGGCATACTCCGCAACAGTCATGTTATCCTGCTTTAACTCCAGGAATCTCACCTCCATTCTAGACTGCATACTAACAGAGAGATAGTTTTCGAAAAATAAATCCTTAAACCTATCCCAAGTAATTTCTTCTTCTCCTGCCCGAGTCTTATTTGCCTCCCACCAAAAGTTAGCTTCCCCTTTCATCATATAAGTGGCAAAAGCGGTCTTTTGCCCCTCATCTACTTTAGCGATTATGAACGCCTTCTCTATCTCGTTCACCCAAGTCTGGGCTTCTATAGGGTCAGCTGATCCTCTGAATTCTGGTGGTCCTACGGCTTTGAAGTCTTTGAATTTTGCCAAGCGATTATCTGGTGGTTTCCATAATCGGTGTTCCTCGTCGCATAGCTCGAGCTACCATGTTTGCAAAGTTTTGCATCGGCTCGGTTGTCGTTCCTCAAAGATTAGTGGATTCTTCTATCCTTTGGTTTCGAGTTTGACGTCTTAGCGGCATTATCAAGTTAAATAAAACCATAAATTATACCCTTACATTTTAAACCTTATTGCATAAGATTAATGTATTAACTCGTTTCATTTCTCAAACTTAGATTCATATTCATTTATCGAATATTTACACAAAGACATCCTCGCTTTAATCAATGACTATCCTTTTGTGACTACGAAAGTCTGGATTTAAAATCTTAACCAACATAAAAGTTAAAAATAGTTCATTACTTATCACACATATTACATACATAACCCATACTGCTTATTTACCAAGCCTTTTTCTCGGACATTCATTCGCTCGATGTCCTTCCATCCCACAATTTAAAACATCCACCTTTCTTATAGTCGGGGCAACGAGGAGAGGTGTGTCCTTCACGGATGTGTCTCTTGAGGCTCCATCTGGTCAATTTGGATTTTGAGCTTATCCTGCTCTTCCATTGTTTCCATTAACGCCTGACGCATCAACTTTTCTATCTCCCACAACCTTTCCAATGAAGAAACCTTGTTCTCTAAATCCTGCACTTCCGTTGATGCTTGAGCAGCTTCAACTTTAGTGTCTGAATCACTATCTGTCAAATCTAACATTTCTGGATCTGATGCTACGTTTTTCCACGATAGCCACCTCGTCCGATTTGGGTTCCTAGTGAGCTTCTATTTCATCTGTTGGCCTCGATATTAGCTCGGGGTGTGAATATGATCCTTCTTATTCCACATATCTTTCTCACCAGACATCTACATACATAAGTTACCCTGATTAACATATAGTATATATACACAGCAATCAAGAGTTCTATATACGTTGTCTCTTATTTTGATTGACGATAAATTTATTCAATTCTCATCAACGCCTATCTCTGCCGAAAGGCAGCTCCATCCACTCTGCATTGAATCGCATGAAGGTGATGACTAAAGCCTGGTCCAAGGTATATATCTGGTGTCTTTGGCTTCTATTTCAACCTTCAACTGTCTTATCTGAATATCTCCTCGCGCTCCAACCTCCTCTCATAACTCGGCTTAACTCTATATCTCAGGCTTACAACATTCACACATATCATCACATGCTACCCAATACACCTCTCACAAGAGTAAAAGTTTTCAAATTGTCTTTGAGGGGTCATATAGACCATGAACACATAGTTTTAACGGTATTCATACCGCAAGAAAAACAAAACATTACCTAGTATGTTTACAATCACAAAGAAGGTAAACTACCATTAATAGTACTTTAGGTGATTAGCCTATTGTACCCCTACGCCATGCATAACGTATTAATCATACCTGAATAATAATATTTACGCCATTAGATTGGATCATTTATCCAAACAACATTGTTCACCTCGGCCTTATCATAGGATTCCGCACCAAACAATTTGGTTCGGGAAATTTCTTTCAATGAACACTTAGAGTTTTCATAAACATTAGTCTAGCTGATTCAAATAGCATAGACTCATATCAATAATTCAATTCAATCGAATTATTTAGATGTAGCCAAACCCCGTTGCAAATTAAACTTTTTGAAAACATTTTCGAGAATGACGCCATGATGATGTTGTATTAGACAATAATCCGTTGAGGATGCCGTCATTGTATGACTTTGTCATAACACATCATACAATAGTGGAACAGCGACTTCAGGTCAAATTCACACTAAGTATTCCTGTATTTACAACTCCATCACATTTTTATCATCGCACGCACCAAAGTTACATGGTACACGAGTGATAATTAAAAACAAATTTTGATATTTCAAATCATTTCAATCTAGCCAAAAAATAAGTAGCATAGATCGTGATTTTTAAACCATTTCAAAAATGATTACTTAGTCTACATTTTTGTTTTCAAAAGCACATAGTGCGATTTAGCTTGATGTCAAAAATTTTGAAGTTTAGCATAGCTAGGAGTTTAGGAAAACCTAACACCTTCACTAAAAATCATTTACTTAACAATCTATCAGTTCTTGTGATCCATAACACTCCATTCACACAAAACTATACCCAGTTCATCAAACCACACTTATGAGTTCATAAATTGCCACAATCATATGAGTTTAAGAACTTATCCTAGTCAGGATTTTTTGGCGCCCATTATTTGAGGGGTTCATAAACATTTCATATAATTATGAGTCAAGAATGTCTCATAGGTATGAGTTTTAAGAACTCGAACTTAATCTTATATTCTCTATCTATGACCTATCTACCGTTATACACACGAGAATGGAGTAATCCTCTTAATGTGCATATAACAAATAAGCGACACGTACATTTCAATGATTATCGATTGCTTAAACTAAGTGGTTTTTACACCAAGTACAATTCAGCTCCCATACGAAGAATCATACAACTCAGTTGCCAACATGAGTCCTCAATTGAATTCCCATCTAACACTAACCCCATTCTCCATACGAATTTAATTCATATTTATAATTCTCTTCTGGATCTGTACCAATTGATAGTACAATTCATACACAGCAATCTTGCTGTAAACTTTCCAATCATCAGATTGATTCCTTCTGGACTGGCTGTCATAGCCTTATCAGATCACGGGGTGATCTCATCGTATATATTACGATTTAGTTCAATATCTTGATCGTTTTATTTTACGATCTCTCATAATCGCACTTTAGGCCTTTTTAGACTCAATCTATTCCCCACTATTGTTTAACTTTATAATCGAGTTGGGGAACTCGTGTCTTTACACTCACCGAGATTCATCTTTGAATCTTATCGACCAACTAACTCTATATGAGTTAATACTTATCCTAATCATGCGGTTATTAGTCTCGGGTATTTCTACCTAAGCTTCATAACCAATGACTTTGATACCAACCTGTGCGACCCCAAATCCATGTACTTGTAAATTCAAATACCAACCCGAACTCCAGTGCTTCTCCACGATACCATTTCTTTAAAATGAATAATACTAAATAATAATACATTCGAACTTAATTTACATGCATCAAAGTTTACTTCCCTGTGCACGTGACCTTCAAATACATTCCTTACAATACTTGAATAGATACCAATACAACTATAACCATTAACTCATAATACACACTTATTCGATCGACTTTCCTTTTCCTTTGTTGTCGTGCTCGAGCCTTCAAAGTTGCTTTCATACATAATCGAAAACATTTAATTTAATTAAGGATGAGCATTTAAGTGCCCAAAGAAGTAATAGTAATTATATATAAATTTGAAAGAATATAAGTATTCTCTTTACATAACACTTCTACAACGAATCAAAAGTTGTGAAGTAATCATCTTGATAAAAGATTCACATAACAACTCTCTTTCAAATTCTTTAAATTAGGCTCTGGCCACCCATGAATAGGGTTTAAGAAACATACTATGAACATTGTTTTCATTTTCGAAAAGGTTTAGCGGAATTCTATCCTCAAACCATCATAACTTACGGGCATGGAGGGTGATCAAATTTCAGTTGATACCTCAGATTGATCAATACTACATAACTTGAACGAAATTCATCGCTCACTCTATCGCGCTTTGAAAAAAATCTTCCCATATAGGGATGTTCATACATGCACGGTTCCAAACCAAGAAGGTTTTAATCTTGCTCAACAATAATATGTAATTCCATATATATATACGGAGTAATTGACAAAGGTGTATCAACATGTGAATAAATGCCATGATTATCCAAGTGGGGACACTTGTATAACCATTTATAAAAATCAATGAACAGTAATATATATCCGAGCTAACATGTCGATAATCAAAGAGTACATAATCTGCATGATGTGGATAGAATAATTTCAAACTTCTTACTCATGTCCATTGCATAAAGGAAATGCAAAGGTAAGATACTTTTCGATTCAACGATTACAAATCTCAACTTAGGTTTTATCTCTTTATCACAACCTATCAATAATCGATCATTCGTTCGATTAGAACAATATATCTTAACACATAAGATCGTTTATTACAACAAAGACATAGTCTAATCACATAATCACAAAGTGATCATACTTTTAGTTCATATTCTATACTTGAAATATTTTTATACATTTTTCAAATATTTCATCCATGCTCTTACAAAGAGCTTTTCTTTCTTATTATTATAGGGTTCGACATTTGTTTGCTGCATCGACAACTTTATCGGGTAAATCTTGAGTCTAAGACTCTTATTCTATACCTCAACATCTCGCAAATATCGGACATCATATTTTTAACCATTTTTGAAATTTTAAATTGAAAAATTTAAAATAATTCAAATCATCACTCAAGGGCTTATAGTGATATAAGCATTACTATGGGTGCTCTTCATCAAATCTCGGACTTCATACCCGGTTCTCAAATCACTAGTTTGGCCTAGGTTATAACTTTCAAACATCTAATCATAATTAAATGACTTAAACATTAAACAATTCCCTTATCATTAATAATTAATTTATATTAAACTATTAATGAAACCATTGCTAAAATATAAAAGTTATTTATAATAACTCAAACTATTTTTAAAACATTTATATTACCCTTAAATGATTTTTAAAACAATTAAAATCATTTTAAATAATCACCATTAATATATAAATATTAATGTACTATTCATCCAAATATTAAAAGTCATTAATTATAACTTGAAATATTTTTAAATCCTTAATATCCACTTTAAATGATTTTTAAATAAATAAAACCATTTTTAAACTATTTATTTAATAATAATTATTAAATAAACTCAATATCATTAATATTATCTTAATATCATTAATATTAAATTATTAATGAAATTATCCTTTAAATATTAAAAGTTATATTTTATAACTTAAAATATTTTTAAATACATTAATTTTATTTAAAATGATTTTTATAATATTAAAATCATTTTTAAACTAAATTATTTAATATAATCATTAAATAACTTTAATATCATTAATATATAATTAATTAATAAAATTCATCACAAAATATTAAAAGTCATGGAAAATAACTCAAAATATTTTCTTATACCATAAAATAATTTTTCATGATTTTTCATGAATTAAAAACTATTTTTAAATCATTTATTTAATATTATAATTAAATAAATAAATACCTTTTATATTCCAAAATATGAAATATTTATGAAATATACTCAAAATAATTAAATAATATTTTTCGGACTTTAAAATAATTTTTCAGAATTTAATAAGTATTTTTAATAATTAAAATCTATTTTTTCTAATTTTTAAATCATTTTCCAAAAAATCAGAAATTAAAATAATTAAAACTGTCGCTAAAGGCCCCTATAGTGACAGAACCGTCGCTATAGGTGTTCTTCACCAAGCCCAGAAATCCTAAGGCAGTGAGCGAGTGGGCACGTTTGACCGAGTATAACTCTCTTATCTGAACGAATTTGGATAATCTATAAATTGGATCTTGTAGAGGAAATAACAGAATACAATTACCAATAATCATAACGTTTAAACAACATCAGATCCGGGAGAAATCAGCCATCAAAGTAGCTTCCAAAGCTGTTCTTCACGAAGAACAGTTTGAGGTGCCTACTTTGGACCTCTATAACTTGATGATCGTGAATTGTTTACGTGATCTATCAATTCAAGTGTGTAGAAAACATGTAGGACTACAATGCTAACACTTAACATCATCATAACAACAAGAAATCAAGCAGATAAAGTATGGTCAAACCTTGTCGGAAAAATCAACACTTAGAAAATTTCAGAACGCGCCTTAATTTTCCTATCAATGCCACAACCCACTTTGACCTTAAATAACTCTTAATCCATAATATATATGGACTGATTCTTTTGGAGGTTAAATACAACATAACAAGCTACACATAAAAACCTTTAGAACACAAAACACATTAAAGATAACCGAGATATAAGGCCTGACATTTTCCAAAATAATATTTTCTGGACACTTAGAATATTTTCTGGGTTTGAAGAACAGCCGGTCAATGCCGGTCAACCCACTTTGACCGCTTATAAATACCGATCTACAATAGCTATGAACTTTATTCCTTTTGGAGATTAAAGACCACATATCAAGCTACCTATAACAACTTTTAAACAACAAAACTCGAGATCCACCAAAGAGTTATAGCCTCTGACATTTGGTGAAAAATAACAGAATTCGGTTTTTCCAACTTGCTTAAATCTTCAAATTCGTGCACTTTGATGTTATGGATTCATGATTTATCAACCCAGATCATCAATTGACACCCTATTACACAACTTTAAATAATCAATTACAAAAATTTACATAAGATCAAAGGATTTCAAAAATTTAGGGTTTTAATACCTTTTAGCTTTGATTTTTGATTTTGATCATTTGTTCTTGATCTTGTCTTTCATTGACATCGATATTAGCTTATCTCCTCACTCTCTCACACTCTATAATTCGGATTTCTAGAGAGAGAAGGGTTTGGGAGAAATGAAAAATTAAAGTAGCTCATTTTCTCTCTTTAATCATGTAATTAATTAATCTAGATGAATTGGATGCTCACAATGGTCGATAATTGATGGTGTAATAGCATAGTAGCATGAGGGAATTCTAGAAGGTGGTGGTTGGCTAGCTTTTGCAAAGATTCTAGCAACAATGCTACTAATAATACACTAAAATGGACAAAAAGGGTATTTTGGTAATTTCCCATATAATTTCAAGGGCAATCTTGTACAAGGCAATTAAATGTAATATTTAATCACTAGATTTTAATTCTTACCATTTACCAATTAATTTCTATCCTTTGGTAAATTAAAACACTTATATAATAACATCGAAATTAAACCCGGTAATTTAAAATTAGGGTTTTCGATTGAAAATTTAGGGTTCTATAATTATCTATGTGTGTTACTAACACAGTCATTACGGTTTCTAACTTCAACGGATTAAGGTTATAATAATTAGGGTTTGTCCTAATTATCGGCGTAAAAATAGTAATTAGGGTTTATTCTAATTACCGACATCCTTATACACACGATAATTTCATATATGTCATACTACTCGGTCATATCTCATAATCGAGCTTAATAATTAGGGTTTCACAAAGACAAAGATTATGCTATGACCTAATTGACCGTAATTGCTCAACATTATCTCGTCTTCACATACACACATTACATATTTATGGTATCAGTAAAATTATAATATCAATAATATTTTATTGATATTCTTATCTCTTAATCACAATCCCAATTTCAGGGTTTGGATTCCATATCTGACTTATTCTTCATTCAATAGACAAGTTAAAATAATTAACTTAAATATTCTGACAATTCATATAATAAAATATTTATTATATAAATCTAATTATCACTTCATATATTATTTCCAATCATGTTTTCATGGAAAATAATTAATAAAAACATTTTAAGATATGTAAATTTATTACCATATAATTTGTGGTAATTAATAATTCCAAAATTAATTCTAATTTTTTTCAAGTAATAAATGTATTCGCATTTATCGTTCACTTTACTTGACACTTAGTCTCGTCATTAAATAAAAAAAAATTTTATACGCAAAATTTCTTATTTATTTTATATAGAAAATCTCGGGTTATTACATTCACCCTCCCTTATAAGGATTCCGTCCCCGGAATCACCGCTTTAAAAACTCATATGCAGAAGGGTACATAGCATATAATCATTATACGTAGATCTCGATCATACTTGATCGAACTGATCTTTAATTATTCATCATAACACTTGTCATCCGATTAAGCGAAATATAAGATATATAAGTGATTCACATAGCACTGGAGTTCTGCTTTAGCCGCCACCGTATCTCCGGACCGTCATGTTGTAAACCCTGAGTTGCTTTCGTTGGGTTCTTTGGTTGAGTTTGGTCTCGAAATTGCTAACGCCCCACCGCTTCTCCCCGTGGTTACGTTCCCGCCTCCATTCCTCTCGTGGGACAGTTTCCTCACCTTATGCTCAATCGATCCACATATGAAGCATCCATCGATCATCCTTGAGTTGGGGCGGTTGGGAGAGATATGACCCTCTTGCCAAGACTTGTAGCATACAAACTTGCCCTTGAGACACTAGCCAGAGTGATTCTTCCCACAGTTCTTTGCAATTGCACTACTGTTTCTTTATACCTTCTCGCTTTACTTGCATTTTCCTTCAAAAATTCCTCATTCTTTTCTCACCCCTATTCCCACTACTACTTTCTATCTTTACTGATCCTCCCGACTTGCTTGTTGTTCTTCTTCTCCTTATGGTAGAGGCCCATGGCCTCACTTCCTGTTCAAAGAATGATAGCCTTCTCCATGAGTGTTTAAAAGTATTGATTGCAAGATTGACACCTTTTATTGTAGAGCCGTGGTTTTAAGCCCACTCAAATCTCCTTGCCTTCCTAGCCTTTGTATCCACTTGATGTGGAGCCAACCTAGCTAACTCATTAAATTTTAAGGCATACTCGCAATATCATGTTATCCCGCTTTAACTCCGTGAATCTCACCTCCATTCTAGATCAGATACTAACAGAGAGATAGTTTTCGAAAAAATAAATCCTTAAACCTATCCCAAGTAATTTCTTCTTCTCCCCGCCCGAGTCTTATTTGCCTCCCACCAAAAGTTAGCTTCCCTTTCATCATATATATAAGTGGCAAAAGCGGTCTTTTGCCCTCATCTACTTTAGCGATTCTGAACGCCTTCTCTATCTCTCGTTCACCCAAGTCCGGGCTTCTATAGGTCGGTGATCCTCTCAATTCGTGGTCCTACGGCTTTGAAGTCTTTGAATTTTGCCAAGCGATCATTCTGGTCGGTTTCGTGAATCGGTGTTCCTCACGATAGCTTCGAGCTACCATGTTTGCAAAGTTTTGCATCGACTCTGGCCGTCGTGCTCCTCAAAGATTAGTGGATTCTTCTATCCTTTGGTTTCGAAGTTTGACGTCTTAAGCGGCATTATCCGGTTAAATAAAACCATAAATTATACCCTTACATTTTAAACCTTATTGCATAAGATTAATGTATAACTTTCGTTTCATTTCTCAAACTTAGATTCATATTCATTTATCGAATATTTACACAGCACATCCTGCTTTAATCAACAGCTATCCCTTTGTGACTACGAAAGTCGGGATTTAAAATCTTAACCAACATAAAAGTTAAAAATAGTTCATTACTTATCACACATATTACATACATAACCCATACTGCTTATTTACCAAGCCTTTTTCTCGGACATTCATTCGCTCGATGTCCTTCCATCCCACAATTTAAAACATCCACCTTTCTTATAGTCGGGGCAACGAGGAGAGGTGTGTCCTTCACGGATGTGTCTCTTGAGGCTCCATCTGGTCAATTTGGATTTTGAGCTTATCCTGCTCTTCCATTGTTTCCATTAACGCCTGACGCATCAACTTTTCTATCTCCCACAACCTTTCCAATGAAGAAACCTTGTTCTCTAAATCTCGCACTTGAATTGATGCTTGAGCGGCTTCAACTTTAGTGTCTCGAATCACTATCCGTCAAATCTAACATTTCGGATCCGATGCTACGTTTTTCCACGATAGCCACCTCGTCCGATTTGGGTTCCTAGTGAGCTTCTATTTCATCATTGGCCTCGATATTAGCTCGGGGTGTGAATATGATCCTTCTTATTCCACATATCTTTCTCACCGGACATCTACATACATAAGTTACCCCGATTAACATATAGTATATATACACAACAATCAAGAGTTCTATATCGTTGTCTCTTATTTTGATTGACGATAAATTTATTCAATTCTCATCAACGCCTATCTCTCTAAGAAAGGCGCTCCATCCACTCGCATTGAATCGCATGAAGGTGATGACTAAAGTTCGGTCCAAGGTATATATCTGGTGTCTTTGGCTTCTATTTCAACCTTCAACCTGTCTTATCTCGAATATCTCCTCTCGCTCCAACCTCCCTCATAACTCGGCTAACTCTCTCAGGCTTACAACATTCACACATATCATCACATGCTACCCAATACACCTCTCACAAGAGTAAAAGTTTTCAAATTGTCTTTGAGGGGTCATATAGACCATGAACACATAGTTTTAACGGTATTCATATCATAAAACAAAACATTACGGTATGTTTACAATCACAAAGAAGGTAAACTACCATTAATAGTACTTTAGGTGATTAGCCTATTGTACCCCTACGCCATGCATAACGTATTAATCATACCTAGCTAATATTTACGCCATTAGATTGGATCATTTATCCAAACAACATTGTTCACCTCGCCTCTTATCATAGGATTCCGCACCAAACAATTTGGTTCGGGAAATTTCTTTCAATGAACACTTAGAGTTTTCATAAACATTAGTCTAGCTGATTCAAATAGCATAGACTCATATCAATAATTCAATTCAATCGAATTATTTAGATGTAGCCAAACCCCGTTGGCAAATTAAACTTTTTGAAAACATTTTCGAGAATGACGTCATGATGCCGTACTGTATTAACAATCCGTTGAGGATGCCGTCATTGTATGACTTTGTCATAACACATCATACAATAGTGGAACAACGACTTCAGGTCAAATTCACACTAAGTATTCCTGTATTTACAACTCCATCACATTTTTATCATCTCTCGCTTCAAAGTTACATGGTACATGAGTGATAATTAAAAACAAATTTTGATATTTCAAATCATTTGCGTCTAGCCAAAATAAGTAGCATAGATCGTATTTTTTAAACCATTTCAAAAATGATTACTTAGTCTACATTTTTTTTTTCAAAAGCACATAGTGCGTATTTAGCTTGATGTCAAAAATTTTGAAGTTTAGCATAGCTAGGAGTTTAGGAAAACCTAACACCTTCACTAAAAATCATTTACTTAACAATCTATCTGTTCTTGTGATCCATAACACTCCATTCACACAAAACTATACCCAGTTCATCAAACCACACTTATGAGTTCATAAATTGCCACAATCATATGAGTTTAAGAACTTATCCTAGTCAGACCTTTGGCGTCCATTCATTTGAGGGGTTCATAAACATTTCATATAATTATGAGTCAAGAATGTCTCATAGGTATGAGTTTTAAGAACTCGAACTTAATCTTATATTCTCTATCTATGACCTATCTACCTGTTATACACCTGAGAATGGAGTAATCCTCTTAATGTGCATATAACAAATAGCGCTTGACACGTACATTTCAATGATTATCAGTGCCAGAAACTAAGTGGTTTTTACACCAAGTACAATTCAGCTCCCATACGAAGAATCATACAACTCAGCTGCCGACATGAGTCCTCAATTGAATTCCCATCTAACACTAACCCCATTCTCCATACGAATTTAATTCAGATTTATAATTCTCTTCGGATCCTGTACTCAATTGATAGTACAATTCATACACAAACAATCTTTGTGTAAACTTTCCAATCATCGATTGATTCCTTCATAGCGGTCATTATAGCCTTATCGGATCACGATTTAGATCTATATCATCGTATATATTACGATTTAGTTCAATATCTTGATCGTCTTTTTTATTTTACGATCTCTCATAATCGCACTTTCGTCTTTCTTTTTAGACTCAATCTATTCCCCAACTCTTTGTTTAACTTTATAATCGAGTTAGGGAACTATTAGTCCGGGTGTTCTTTACACTCACCGAGATTCATCTTTGAATCTTATCGACCAACTAACTCTCTATATGAGTTAATACTTATCCTAATCATTGCGGTTATTAGTCTCGTGTATTTCTACCTAAGCTTCATAATAAAGGCTCAGGGCTCTTTGATACCAATGGCTTTGTGACGTGACGACCCCAAATCCAGTACTTGAAACCCGAACTTCGGTTCTCCACGATACCATTTCTTTTGTTGAATAATACTAAATAATAATACATTCGAACTTAATTTACATACATCAAAGTTTACTTCCCTGTGCACGTGACCTTCAAATACATTCCTTACAATACTTGAATAGATACCAATACAACTATAACCATTAACTCATAATACACACTTATTCGATCACTTTTCCTTTTCCTTTGTTCGTGCTCGCGCTCGAGCCTTGTGTTGCTCATACATAATCGAAAACATTTAATTTAATTAAGGATGAGCATTTAAGTGCCCAAAGAAGTAATAGTAATTATATATAAATTTGAAAGAATATAAGTATTCTCTTTACATAACACTTCTACAAACGAATCAAAAGTTGTGAAGTAATCATCTTGATAAAAGATTCACATAACAACTCTCTTTCAATTTCTTTGAAATTAGGCTCCACCCATGAATAGGGTTTAAGAAACATACTATGAACATTGTTTTCATTTTCGAAAAGGTTTAGCGGAATTCTATCCTCAAACCATCATAACTTACAGACACGGAGGTGATCACCCGATTGTACCTCAGACGATGATCAATACTACATAGCTTGAAGCGAAATTCATCGCTCACTCTATCCGCGCTACAAGCAAAAAAATCTTCCCATATAGGGATGTTCATACATGCACGGTTCCAAACCCGAAGGTTTTAATCTTGCTTTCAACAATAATATGTAATTCCACATATATATATACGGGTAATTGACAAAGGTGTATCAACATGTGAATAAATGCCATGATTATCCAAGTGGGGACACTTGTATAACCATTTAAAAATCAATGAATGTAATATATATCCGAGCTAACATGTCGATAATCAAAGAGTACATAATGCACGAGGGGATAGAATAATTCGAAACTTCTTACTCATGTCCATTGCATAAAGGAAATGCAAAGGTAAGATATCACGATTCATTGATTATAAATCTCAACTTAGGTTTTATCTCTTTATCACAACCTATCAATAATCGGATCATTCGATTCGATTAGAACAATATATCTTAACACATAGTATTGTCTATTATTGATTCAAGACATAGTCTAATCACATAATCACGGTGATCATACTTTTAGTTCATATTCTATACTTGAAATATTTTTTATACATTTTCAAATATTTCATCCATGCTCTTACAAATAGCCTTTTCTTTCTATTATAGAGGTTCGACATTTTGTCGAGCGTCTGCATCGACAAACTTTATTTGGTAAATAATTTGAGTCTAAGACTCTTATTCTATACCTCAACATCTCGCAAATATCGGACATCATATTTTTAACCATTTTTGAAATTTCCGTAAATTGAAAAATTTAAAATAATTCAAATCATCACTCAAGGGCTTATAGTGATATAATCAATTACTATGGGTGCTCTTCATCAAATCTCGGACTTCATACGGTTGCCTTCAACTAGTTTGTTGGCTTATTATAACTTTCAAACATCGGAATCATAATTAAATGACTTAAACATTAAACAATTCCCTTATCATTAATAATTAATTTATATTAAACTATTAATGAAACCATTGCTAAAATATAAAAGTTATTTATAATAACTCAAACTATTTTTAAAACATTTATATTACCCTTAAATGATTTTTAAAACAATTAAAATCATTTTAAATAATCACCATTAATATATAAATATTAATGTACTATTCATCCAAATATTAAAAGTCATTAATTATAACTTGAAATATTTTTAAATCCTTAATATCCACTTTAAATGATTTTTAAATAAATAAAACTATTTTTAAACTATTTATTTAATAATAATTATTAAATAAACTCAATATCATTAATATTATCTTAATATCATTAATATTAAATTATTAATGAAATTATCCTTTAAATATTAAAAGTTATATTTTATAACTTCAAATATTTTTAAATACATTAATTTTATTTAAAATGATTTTTATAATATTAAAATCATTTTTAAACTAAATTATTTAATATAATCATTAAATAACTTTAATATCATTAATATATAATTAATTAATAAAATTCATCACAAAATATTAAAAGTCATGGAAAATAACTCAAAATATTTTCTTATACCATAAAATAATTTTTCATGATTTTTCATGAATTAAAACTATTTTTAAATCATTTATTTAATATTATAATTAAATAAATAAATACCTTTTATATTCCAAAAATATTAAATATTTATGAAATATACTCAAAATAATTAAATAATATTTTTAGGACTTTAAAATAATTTTTCGTAATTTAATAAGTATTTTTAATAATTAAAATCTATTTTTTCTAATTTTTAAATCATTTTCCGAAAATCGTAAATTAAAATAATTAAAATTGTAAGCTAAAGGCCCCTATAGTGATGTAACTGTCGCATATAGGTGTTCTTCACCAAGCCCGTAAATCCTAAGGCGTTGAAAGCGAGTGAAAGCACGTTTGGCCAAAGTATAACTCTCTTATCACGAGCAATTTGGATAATCTATAAATTGGATCTTGTAGAGGAAATAACAAAATACAATTACCAATAATCATAACGTTTAAACAACATCAGATCCGGGAGAAATCAGCCATCAAAGTAGCTTCCAAAGTCGTTTCTTCACGAAGAACAGTTTGAGGTGCCTACTTTGGACCTCTATAACTTGATGATCGTGAATTGTTTACGTGATCTATCAATTCAAGTGTGTAGAAAACATGTAGGACTACAATGCTAACACTTAACATCATCATAACAACAAGAAATCAAGCAGATAAAGTATGGTCAAACCTTGTCAGAAAAATCAACACTTAGAAAATTCCGGGTCGCCTTGAATTTTTTCCGTCAATGCTTAAGTCAACCCACTTTGACCTTAAATAACTCTTAATCCATAATATATATGGACCTGATTCTTTTTGGAGGTTAAATACAACATAACAAGCTACACATAAAAACCTTTAGAACACAAAACACATTAAAGATAACCGAGATATAAGGCCTGACATTTTCCAAAATAATATTTTCTGGACACTTAGAATATTTTCTGGGTTTGAAGAACAGCTGGTCAATGCCGGTCAACCCACTTTGACCGCTTATAAATACCGATCTACAATAGCTATGAACTTTATTCCTTTTGGAGATTAAAGACCACATATCAGGCTACCTATAACAACTTTTAAACAACAAAACTCGAGATCCACCAAAGAGTTATAACCTCTGACATTTGGTGAAAAATAACAGAATTCGGTTTTTCTAACTTGCTTAAATCTTCAAATTCGTTCACTTTGATGTTATGGATTCATGATTTATCAACCCAGATCATCAATTGACACCCTATTACACAACTTTAAATAATCAATTACAAAAATTTACATAAATCAAAGGATTTCAAAAATTTAGGGTTTTAATACCTTTTAGCTTTGATTTTTGATTTTGATCATTTGTTGCTGATCTTGTCTTGCGATTCGATATTAGCTTATCTCCTCACTCTCTCACACTCTATAATTTGGATTTCTAGAGAGAAGGGTTTGGGAGAAATGAAAAATTAAAGTAGCTCATTTCTCTCTTTAATCATGTAATTAATTAATCTAGATGAATTGGATGCTCACAATGGTCGATAATTGATGGTGTAATAGCATAGTAGCATGAGGGAATTCTAGAAGGTGGTGGTTGGCTAGCTTTTGCAAAGATTCTAGCAACAATGCTACTCATAATACACTAAAATGGGACAAAAAGGGTATTTTGGTAATTTCCCATATAATTTCAAGGGCAATCTTTGTACAAGGTAATTAAATGTAATATTTAATCACTAGATTTTAATTCTTACCATTTACCAATTAATTTCTATCCTTTGGTAAATTAAAACACTTATATAATAACATCGAAATTAAACCCGGTAATTTAAAATTAGGGTTTTCGATTGAAAATTTAGGGTTCTATAATTATCTGTGTGTGTTACTAACACAGTCATTACGGTTTCTAACTTCAACCGATTAAGGTTATAATAATTAGGGTTTGTCCTAATTATCGGAGTAAAAATAGTAATTAGGGTTTATTCTAATTACCGACATCCTTATACACAGTAACTTCATATACACAGTCACTACTCAGTCATATCTCATAACTGAGCTTAATAATTAGGGTTTCACAGCACAGTACTATGCTATGACCTAATTGACCGTAATTGCTCAACATTATCTGTCCGCACATACACAGTACATATTTATGGTACTGTAAAATTATAATATCAATAATATTATATTGATATTCTTATCTCTTAATCACAATCCCAATTTCAGGGTTTGGATTCCATATCTGACTTATTCTTCGTTCAATAGACAAGTTAAAATAATTAACTTAAATATTCTGACAATTCATATAATAAAATATTTATTATATAAATCTAATTATCACTTCATATATTATTTCCAATCATGTTTTCATGGAAAATAATTAATAAAAACATTTCGGCATACATAAATTTATTACCATATAATTTGTGGTAATTAATAATTCCAAAATTATTTCTAATTTTTTTCAAGTAATAAATGTATTCGCATTTATCGTTCACTTTACTTGACACTTAGTCTCGTCATTAAATAAAAAAAAAATTTATACGCAAAATTTCTTATTTATTTTATATAGAAAATCTCGGGTTATTACATTTCACTGTCGGCATGCTAGAGCCTTTTGATCTTTTCCTGCATTTGCGTCTTGTTCTTAATGCTTGTTGAATGTTTAAGTTGCAGAGTTTGCTTGGTTTTAACAATCGACTGTGCGAACTTATTTGAGCTATGATTAGTCAGGACGGTTGGTTTTCACACACGCAGACAGAATGGATCAAATACAGTCTTATTCTTGAAATAGAATGAACCCTTACTCATTCCCGTATTTACCTTATTCTTTGGGAGTAACTTAGATAGAGATTCGTAGCCATGATACTAGTATATATTTTTATACTCCTTTCACAGTCTTAGTGTCTACTGTTATTATTGTGTTAGATAGTTTGCTCGAGGACAAGCAAAGACTTTAGTTTGGGGGTATTTGATGAGTGGGATTTATACCCGTGAATCGGATACTTTATGACTTAAATAATTGCCTGAATTCGTAGTTTTTATGTAGTTTTATATAAATATAGTGTTATTGTGCTTAATCGTTGTATTACAGAGCTTTACACTGATTTTCCAGCTTTAAAGGGGCAAAACAGGCAATTTATGGATTGTCAGGCTTGCCATGTGCCACTCCCTGAACCTTGATGACATTAGCAGCATGTACATGGCAATACCACTACTCCTTCTTTGGCTCGCATTGCAGCGTGAGCTCCATGTCCCAGATTTTAATATGGCACCGCAGCGCCATCTAAAGCTTGGTGGCCCGCGCCACGGCGCCACCTCCGGTGCCCAGGCAGAGAGAAGTGATTTTTGACCTAGCAAAGAAAGGTAGGCTGTTATAAAGAAGAAAAAGGAAGGCTTGCAGTATATAACTCATATAGCATAGAATAGAGAGAGAGAAGAGATCTAGAGAGTAGTTTTAGATTAGGAGTTTATTTCTCTTGTAATTTCTCTTCCTCTCTTAGATAGATGTTTGTAAATATAGATTAACTAGATTAGGGAGAAGTTTGGGTTTTTCTTTAGAGCATCAAGAGCAATGAGCTACACGAACTGGGGAGCTTGATTCGAGCAGAATGCTTAGAGATTGAAGGGCCTTGACAGAGTTTCTTCTTATCTATTTATTTTCTCTGATTTTGTAATCCAAAAATGTTATCTTTATTGTTACTTGTATTTTATTCAATAGCTATGAACTGAATATTTGCTCTAAGGTTATAATGGAACCTTTTGTCATTTAAATTGACTGTCTTATCTCTTTGGTTGGCACTATATGATTTGGTTTGATGTATTTATGCTTAATGATGTTCACTAAGACATTAGTAATGATTTTGGTAATTTACATGATATCGACAGAAGGATTGTAGATTTACACCTGGATATATTGACATGTGATTGTGGGTTTCGACTGTATAAGTTGTGTGCAGAATAGACATATATTTGTGCACCACGTGCGGCCTAATTGAGAGCTTATGCTTAAATCCTTGTTTTGATCAATTCATATAGACATATGTAGGATTGTATCTAGCTTGGGCGTTCTTTTCTGTTCTATTCCCTAACGGGTGGATCTGGAAACGATATGTTCGTACATACCTCGACAGAGGCGTATGAGCACTTGTGTGTTCTCGATCGACAAATTGTCGTGACCATTTAGAGCAGAGAGAGAAGGGTAGCTAGTTTAATGAAACATATACGCCTGTGTTAAACGGAGAATGCTTGAATGGGGTGAAGTTGTAACCTAAGCTTGTTATTCCTTAGACTACCATTCGTTATCCATTTACTTGCTTTGGTAATGAGTTATGCCTAGATTAATCACTCTTTCATTTATTGCTGTTCGAATAAGACTTTAGCGAGATAAAGTCGGTATTTGGTAAATATTAGTGATAGTTCCTCGTGGGTACGACACTCTACTTTCATATATTACTTGTGGACCGCGTATACTTGCGCGTGTTTATCGATTGCTAAATGAACCAACAGTTGTCCATATCGACAAACAACATTATTTCTGATGAAAGCAATGATGACTTCCTTAGTAACCCTGGGGAAGGAGGCTACTTCTACCCATTTGGTGAAGTAGTCAATCTTGGTGAATATAAATCGATGTCCATTACTGGCTTTGGGCTCGATGGGCCCGATCATGTCCATTCCCCACATTGAGAAGGGCCATGGCGAACTCATATTGTGGAGTTCCCTTGGAGGGGAGTGGATAGCATTCCCATGAATTTGGCTTTGATAGCACCTCTTGACGTGATCATCACAGTCAGCTTTTAGTGTAAGCCAATAATGCCCCGTTCTGAGGATCTTCTTGACATGTAGGGGTCCGCTCATGTGAGGGCCACATACTCCACCATGGATCTCATCCATGAGTCTCTGAGCTTGGTCTTTATCTAGACATCTGAGGAGACCTAATCCAGCATCTCTTTTGTAGAGTGCATCTCCGCTCAGGTAGAATTTTATAGCAAGTCGATGAATCCACCTCTTCTTAGTTAGGCTCGCCTCAGCGGGTGTAGATCCATCTCGCAGATACTCCTTGATGTGCTGATACCAAGGATTGTGGATGGGAGGTAGTTCATCCGATACTTCTCCAACATAATTCCCATAGACTGGGGCTTTTTGCAGAGTAAACGTGATGCTTGGCATGTTTTCCTTGTCAAGTATTTAAACCAAGGAGGCCAACGTTGCTAATGCATCTGCAAAATCATTCCTATTATGAGGAATGTGTAGAAAGGAGATTTCTTTGAACTCCAAAGCCATCTGTAAAACTTGCCGATGGTAAGGCAGCAAATGTAATTCTTTCATTTGATATATTCCTATGGATTGTATGATTACAAATTAAGAATCCCCAAAGATAGTTAACCGCCTGATGCCCAATGAACAGGAAAGTTTTAGCCCCATGATACAGCCTTCATACTCAGCTATGTTGTTGGTGCTGACAAACTGCAATTTAACGGCGACGAGATACTGCTCCCCCGTATCGGATATTAGAACTTCTCTAGCTTCAGAGCCTTCTGTGTTAATAGCTCCATTAAAATACATTCTCTATGTACGGGATGTATCGTACTGATGTTGTAGCTGAACGGTCATTATCCCTTCATCGGGAAAGTATGTTTCCAAGGGTTTGTAGTCCCCTGCAGGTGCGGCAGCCAGTTGATCTGCAATTCCTTGACCTTCGACAGACTTTTGCATCACGTAGACGATGTCAAATTGTTGTAGGATCAACTACCATCTGGACAGTCGACAATTCAGTATGGGCTTACTGAACACATACTTGAGAGGATCCATTCGAGATATGAGATGGGTTGTGTGACCATGGAGGTAATTTTGTAACCTCATAGAAGCCCATGCTAAAGCACAACAAGTCTTCTCAATCAGAGTGTACCTGTGTTCACTGATGCTGAATCTTTTGCTGAGGTAATAGATAGCTCGTTCTTGACCTCTATTATCTTTTTGCCCCAGCATACAGCCTATGGCATTATCATTTATGGACATGTACTTGAAAAGGGGAACATCATCCCTGGGAGGTACCAAAATAGGAGCGTTAATCAGTTGCTCTTTGATTGTGAGGAAGGCTTTCTGACACTCATCATTCCATTTCATGGAGGAGTTCTTCTTTAACAACTTGAAGATTGGCTCACAGGTTTCTGTGAGTTGAGAAATGAATTTGGTAATGAAGTTGATCCTTCCCAAAAATCCCCATATTTCCTTCTCTGTCTAAGGAATGGGCATTTCCTTGATGACCTGGATTTTGGTAGGATCAAGTTCAATACCTTTGTGGCTAACAAGGAAACCTAGCAACTTGCCTGACTTAACACCAAAGGCGCACTTGGCGGGATTCAACTTCAAGTTGTACTTACGCAACCTGTTGAAAAGTTTTCTGAGATGGTCTAAGTGGTCTTCCTCCTTTCGGGATTTGACAATGATGTCATCCATGTAGATCTCTATCTCTTTATGCATTAAATCGTGGAAAAGAGTCATCATAGCTCGCTGATAGGTTGCCCCGGCATTGATGAGGCCGAATGACAACCGTCTGTAGCAAAAAGTTCCCCAAGGCGTGATGAAAGCAGTTTTCTCACGATCTTCCTCAGCGACCATAATTTAATGGTACCCCGCAAAGCAATCAACAAAGGAGTACATGTCGTATTGAGCAGTATTGTCAATAAGAATGTGGATAAAGGGCACGGGAAAGCTATCTTTAAGGCAAGCTTTGTTCAAATCTTGATAATCCACGCAGACTCGCACCTTTTTCCCTGGTTTAGGCACGGGAACAATGTTGGATATCCACTCCGGATATGTAGACACCATGATAATGCCAGCTTGAAATTGTTTCACAATTTCTTCTTTAACCTTTAAAATCCACTCGGGTTTCAATCGCCTGAGCTTTTTCCTAACTGGCTTGAATCCTTCTTTAATGGGAAGGCGATGAAGAACAATGCCAGTGGACAAACCCACCATGTCTTCATGAGACCATGCAAACACATCCTGGAATTGGGTTAATAGTGCAACCATGTCATTCTGCTTATTTGTGGTAAGGTCTGAACCAATTTGGATTAGCTTAGGGTTGTCTAAGGTTCCAATATTGAAAGAAGTGGTTTGATCAAGATTGGGTTTGGGTTTGTCTGTGACCCATTCCTTAATCTCTTGAGGTGTCTCAATGTCCTCTTGGATGTCCATCAAGTCTGAGTCCAACTTTGCATCAAAGTTATAGCCCTTGTGGAGAGAAGGCACCTCATCAGCAAGTATAGGCACATCTAAATTCAGATTCCTGAAACAAAAGATGCTTTCACTTAATATATACAACTGTTCGATCATACAAAAGTGTTAGCATGTACTTGTTAAAATAACTGCTAGTACTATAAAGGAAAGCAAGCAATTAAAGTTATCTATAGGGCAGAGGGATTTTCTGCCCATTTTACCCTCGTCGACCAATGCATGGAGTGTAGCTCCAATTGTCGAGGGCAAAGTCCTGATGGACTGCAGTGATGGAAGGATCTTCATTGTCCTCCTTCTCCCGAATGATAACCATGACATTTGGGCAATCATCGTCTGGGGTGTATCTGTTTGTATGTTCATCATGAACAATGACGTGTATGCCTGCCATCATCAAGGTAATGTCATGTTTACATTTTCGTTCCTTTTCTTCCGCTTTGGGATCAGGAATCAGAACCTCTTTTGCTTTGATTGGCACTGGTTTCGGAAATAGCATAGCCACAACATGGGCTGGAACCTTTACTGGAGATTGCATCAACTCATGAGGTAAAGGTATAGAAAATTATCGTGCGGCGGAAGCTTGAGGAACCTGTTTGTGCTTATGAGGATTCCTGTGTCTGGAACTGGCAGAATATCCTAGCCCGGCTGTTCCAATTTAACTAACATTTGGATAGGGTGCTTAATACCCTGCTTATCTTTACCAAGCCCTTGTCCAGGTTGATGACCCAATAACATCATTTCTTGAGTGGCCGACATAACCTCAGCAGAAATCTTGGGTGCGGAAGTGGCGCCCAATAGAATGGTATTGCGTGTTACTCACTTCCGCAGTATGAAATGGCCGATTCAACTTCTGAATTGAAGCTGATAATTGGTAGAGTTCCTTGTTCAGGACATTCCGGCTCAGCGTTGACAGTGACTAGACTGTTGTTGATAATGTATTTGAGTTGTTGATGTAAGGTGGAGGGAACAGCTTCAACCATGTGTATCCATGGTCTCCCCAATAGCAGGTTGTATCCTGAGTCTATCTTGAGGACATGGAAGGATACATTGAATGTATTTGGACCAATCTTAATTGGCAATTCAATCTTTCCAATGAAATTTCTTCGGGATCCATCAAAAGCTCTGATGACTGTATGGTTGCTTTGGGTCCGATTGAGATTGATATTCATCTTCACCAAGGTGGCATAAGGACAGATATTTAGAGATAAGCCTCCATCTATCAAAACTCCAGCTAGCATGTACCCGAAAGACAAAACTGCAATATGCAGAGGCTTGCAATGACCAGTCCCTTCGGGAGGTATGTCGTTATCAGTGAAGGATATCACATTGTTGTTGAAAATATGATCAACCAAATGTTGAAATTTTTCCACATCCACTGATTTTGGCAAGTAGGCTTCTTCCAAAACCTTGAAGAAGATCTTAGATGATCCTCGGAAGAGAAAACCAAGTCCGAGATTGAAATCGGTGTGGAGCTTCTCAAGCTTAAAACCACTTTGGCTTCATTGTGGCCCATAGTGCGGAGGAATTTTTCAATCTTCTCCATGGGCAACTTCCCCTTTGCTTCGCAAGTAGATTTAATAACCCGTTGAGGAAGATACAATGGATTTTCCTTCGACACTGTATCAGTAGTATGAGACATAGATCCTTCAGCTTCTCCATAATTCCATGGAACTTTGTGTAAGCTGACAACAGGATATTGTGGTCTGAAAGATAAAGAAATTGGCTCTGGTGCAACCACTTTCAAAGGATTGCCAGCTCCTTTGAGTTGAATTAGTTGTATGGGAAATACTTTAACAGTCTCATCATCCACTTCGGATATAACTGCCACTGATCCCTTCCATTTGGTAGGACATGCATTCCCACCCTTGAGTTGCACAGTGTAATCATCTGCTATTTGCAGGACACCGCTATCAATAAGATTCTGAATGAGATGGCGGAGTGCCCAACATTCTTCTGTGCTGTGACCGCGAGAATGTGAATGATATTGACACACTTCATCAGAATTAAACCGTCCTAAACGGGGATTGATTAGAGGGAGAAGGAAGGTAATTCTTCATTCGTTGATCAACATCTATAGTATCTCCTACATAGATTGGCCCGAATAGGTGAACTCCCTCTGATTGGAAAAATCCCGATGGGCTTTAGCATTTACTCTCTTCGCAACCTTATCCTCCATAGCTTCGCTTTCTGAAGGTGGTGAGGAAGCATTCATAACAAAAGGAAGGAGATAGGCATGCTCCTGCCTAATTAATTGGCGTGTGACTTGATGATGGTGGGTCACCAGTTCTGCCAGTTGCTTAATTTGTTTGTAAAGAGCTTTCATCTTTCGTTTCATTGTAAATTAGAACTTTGCATAATCCCAACTATCAACATCGTCTTTGAGGGTTTGGGATGATTCACCATTAGAATTGGAACCCTGTCCAGTGCTCCAACTGATCATGTTGACCTCTTCTTCTTTGTGTTGAGGAAGAGGGTTGTCTTGCACGTGAGGTTGATCTGGTTTGGTGACCACGATCTCACTGTTGTCTATTAAATCTTGAATCTTATGTTTCAAGGCTCAACAATCTTGAGTATCATGTCCAGGTGCTCCGGCTTGATAAGCACACTTCCGAGTAGCATTAAAACCCCTCCCATTAGGGTTGGCTGGTGGAAGAAGATGTGTAATTTTCTTCTGAGCAGTCAGAAGAGCAAGAATATTCTCGAGCGAGTCCCCTAAGGGTGTGAACGTTTGAGGTCACTTTACTTCTCCACTTGTAGGAAATGGAGGTTTTGAAGATTGTGCTGGAAAAGGGGAGTAGTTTCTCCTCTATATAGGCATGCTTTGATTGCCTTTTTATCCTTGTAGTATCAAGGAAACATCATCCTCTATCTTTTTATGGACCCTCCGGGGGTTGTTTCCATAAGATCCGGACTGGATGTGCTCAAAGAATGACTTTAAGAAGCGGCTATGTCTTGAATTTCTTGGACTTCAATCCCATCTCACCATCTCTCCGTGCTTGATCATTTCGGAGAATGTTTTGCCAATACCAATTTAGAACTCTTTCATAGAAAGGAGCTTCTGTACATCTATGAAAGTTATGACCATTTCGATTGATCATGGAAGGAATAACTTGAGCAAAGAAGGCGCCTCCACTTTGAAGCGCACTCTCTAAATGACTTATTAGACTATTTCTTGACCTTGGTGATTTGATCTTTGGTGGAGCCATCCGAGATTGAAAATCTGATTGAGTAAGGAAGGCGTGAGCCGACTCTTTTGACTATGTATCTTTGAGTTGTCTAACGGTATACCATGAACGGGCTTCTCTAGTCGGACTTTTTCAAAGCAATTGATTCTCGAGCTTTTCATTTTCTCGCATAAGATCGAAGTTCTCCAATGAACACCTTTAAATGTGTATAAGGATCCCCTAATCCATCCTATTTCTCAAAATCAGGGGTCTTGAATTTCTCTGGATAATGAACATCAGGAAATATGCAAAGGTCAGCATATGAAACACTGCTATGTGTTCCAATCCCTTTGAGAACACAAATAGTTTCCTCCATTTGAAGGACCTTCTTACTAATATCATCAGTGTCTGGATCTCCTTTGAGATGGGTGTTTTTAGGGTCTTTGTTGGTCGTATCCAACCGAGGTTCTGGAATTTCCTTTTCCAGACCTTGAACTCCTCTTTGTGTAGAGGATTCTGCATGTGGAGAGATTTTCATACCTTGAGTGGACTGGTGCAATTCTTTCAGTAGAACAACCAAGTCTATAATTTGTTTACTCAATCCGTCAAATTCTTCTCGAAAAAAAGACATTAGGGGTCGGAAGAAGACATAGTGGTCGTAGGGCACTGTGGCCTTTTTGGATTTTGAGGGGGTAACAGGCCCAATTGCTTCCCTACAAAAGACTTACGTAGTTTAGTCTTAGGGTAATGTAAATGTTATCATAGCATGTCCGTATTAAGAATTTTTGTCCTGTAAAACCGGTTGTTAATTGATAACATTCATGCATGCACAGATATTCTTCATATTTTCCATTACATATGGATGAACATGGGATAAAATTACAAGTGAATGCATTTACAAGTAATTGAAAATGGAAAGTATGAAGAGACTTTCCTCCGCGTTTGGTTTATCAGAGGTTGCCATGAAGGTTCCCAAATCATCGCAATTTACTTGACGAGAAGTTAATCCGGTCTTTCAACTGGAGCGAATCTGGGTGGTGCCTTTCCTGAGCCTCACTAGAATTATTCTTCCTGCGAGTCCAGTAATCAAACACCGATAGGATAGCCTCCTAATGGAGGAACCACACAACATACATTCACATACAACGTGTCTCATCGTTTATGTAAAATGATGACATGTGCGAAGCACTAATATCCCAGATAGATATTTAGCAGTGCAGTAAATAAAAATACATTCGTACACATTCATCAGAAATGTAAATGCAACAGTCACACACAAGCATATAACAATTTTGAAAAGCTTGTAATAGCGGCTTAAGACCTCTTACTAGAGTCACCAGCAGCGTCGCCACCTGTCGATGTCGGGATTTTTTAGTGTCCCTTTTCGTTACTTGTTCTTTGGTGTTCTCATATTAATGTGAGATTTGTTTAAAAAAACAAGTGAAAAAGGTCCGACATGTATAATGTCGACGATTTGACTTTAAGAGTCGCCAGTTGGTGTATTTAACCGGTTGCACCAATGCAACCGAAAAGGTTTGCACATTGACTCAGTGATGTAACACTGCTAAACGGGTCTATGAAACCGAGATTCATTTAGGTCTGGGGGCTTGATTATGCGGAGGGAAGGTGTTAGGCACCCAGACATCCGTGTTGTTACTGTGGATCGCCACTTTCAAAGAAACTATTATATGAATGTGTGTGTGTGTGTGGATCAATGTACAATTATTTGGAAGTAGTCTTTGTACCTCGTTCGCACACCTATATACATAGAGTTTGAATTTATAGAAAAATTGGTTTTAAACAAGATATAGCAAGGACGTTTTTGTAAAAGAGGTTTTTCAAACCACATGCTCAATAGCAATTGAGGCCTTTGGTACTTCCATTTTATTATTAAATGTTAAACTTGTTTGCTTTTATTTTCAAGATGCTGAAGCATTCTCTAGAAAATAATATCTGATGAGTGTCGAACTCCTCATGGGCATGAATGACCATCCAAAGAAATTGAGACAATCGTGTAAAATAATGTACAATCACATGACTAAAAAATGTCCATCATGGGAACCGAATCTAGATTCAAGAGATCGAATCTGTGATCACATGATTCCTAGGCTCACATGATATCTGCAGTTTGTATGGAAAGCGAGAAGCGATTATATATACAAAAGTTGTAAATATATATATCTGAGACATGATCAACCACCAGAAGCAACTCCATGGGGATCAAAATGTAAATATATAAAAAGAAAATATATATATATATATATATATATATATATATATATATATATATATATATATATATATGGACATGATCAACCACCATGAAGCAACTCCATGGGGATCGAAAATGTAAATAAAGTTGTAAAAGCGATCAATGCGATGAAGTAAACTCAAAAGTAAGCGAAATATAAATAAAGCGATAAAAGCAATCAAGGCCACGTAAGTAAACTCCAGAACTGAAAAGAAAGAAATGTATATATATATATATATATATATATATATATATATATATATATATATATATAAGCAGAAAAACAACCAGGATGTAAATCCAAAGCTCATCGGATATGTCCAAACAACAATTATATATATAAGTATATATATATATATATAATTAGTAAATGCTAGGATGTAAAATCCGGGCTCATCGAGATATATTCGACAACAATTATATATATATATATAAGTATATATATATATATATATAAAAGCAATAAACACCTGCATCAAGTTCAGGCTCAATCGAGGCATAACTCGATAATGTTAGTCCATATATATGAAATATATACATATATAAGTATATATATATCTGTATGAGAAATGAAAAACCACTAGACCGAAGTTTGGGCAAACGCACACAACACGACTCTCAATGTGTATAACAGTGTGTGCTAATATGAGAAGAAGGCTTTATATAATGTGAGAAGGCTTATAGTGGGCTGCCAATGTAGACTTCTATGACTTTAAATGGATAAACACTCATCTCCCGCCGAATAAAAGATAGCTATATGTGAGCTAACAAGTGTTTAAAGATGAGGAAACACTCAAAAGATGTGTATACAGAGTAAAATTGACAGGGCTTCCTCGCCTTTTCCTCTCCTTCTCTTCTTCAAATGGCTGACACCAAGGCTCATATTTATAGACTCATGGCCGCAGGTACACCTGCGACTAGTCGTGGTGCATCCGAGCCTCACGGGTCCTATCGTCTCAAAGTACGTGCACTTATGCACTGTAATGTCCGCTCGAACTTGCAGAACTTCAATCCAAGCATCCGAATGAGGTACATCTGACCTTCTTCGGACCGCTTGTGTCGAGAGTTACTCAATGACATGGATTAGAAGTTGTGCGAAGTCAGGAAGAGGGGTCTATGCCCATGGTCTTCAAGCTTCAAATTCTATCCAAAGTACTGCCACGCATAATAGTCACTCGGGATTGTTACTCCTCGGTTCTTGTGGGACATTGTTGTATGTATGTATGTATGAAGTGTTGAGACGAGGCGCAGGTGTTGAAGGGGCAAGATGATTTTTGACTCTTCGTCGGGGTTATCGCTGGTTTGAGTTGAAAGTAGACATTGCTCAGGGTTACATCTGAGATTGGACTACTTGTTGGTATGCTGCGATATCATCTTGTGAGAGAAAATGTTGAGGCGATAAGATGGCGTTTTAACTCCTCACCGGGGTTATCGTCGGTTTGAGCGGAAAGCAGACGTTACTCAGGGTTACATCTGAGATTGGACTGCTGCAAGTGTTTGAATGCTGCAAGGTCATCTGTGGGTGTGCCTGTCTGCCGTTGTTAGCTCCAGGTCTGAGGTATGAGTGCCTCGGCAGGAGGTCTGAGCTTGAAGCTTATCGCATGTGTTTGAAACAAGCATTTTCGGAGTTATGGCCGGAACTGCAATGGCATCCCTTGGGGCTATCACCAAGGATGGAGTTTCTACTCCCAGTGTTATTTCTGGGACTGGAACTGAATGTCGCAGTGTTATCGCCAAGACAGAACTGTCCTGTTCGGTGTTTTTCCCGGTCTTTTGATCTGCAAACCTCGAGGTTATCTCCGAGATTGGAAATGACATTCCCAGTTTGTGTTTCGGGTTGGAACTGATGTTCCCGGTTTGTGTTCCGGGTTGGAACTAAACTTCTGATAGTATCCGGAATGGATGTCAGCTATCTTTCAGGGTTATCTCTGAAAGACGAATCTGCCCTCCTACAATGTCAGTAACAAGCTTGCAGAAAATTTCGAGTGTCTATGCTATTCACGGGATACTATTCACGGGATATTATTCACGACAAAATTGGTTTATTTTTTGTCTAAATATTTTTGATACATGAATATCATTCATGAATTTTACTCCATAATTAATTATCATGTTGACAATTTGGACATTCTTGAACTCTGGATAAATTAAATTAAAAATCTCTAATAGTTATCCTTGATCTCACTTGATTGATTCCTTATATCATTGTCATCATCCTCATGCTTATATTGTGGTGAAAGTCATCTTTGGCTCGTAGTGCATAGATGGATTGTTGGTTGGTATGATTATGACTAGGAATTATGTATTTGTATAATCATGACCTATAATGTTACATACAAATGATGTGGTGAAAGTCCTCTTTGGCCCGTAGTGCATAGATGGACTTTTAAATCATAGAAGATAGTAGACATCATGCTCTACTTGACTCTTCTAATGGATTACTATTTTCGTTGCAGTTGTTGATCTAAAACTTGTTGTCTATTGTATTCTATCATATTTTTTCCTGTTGAGGACTAAGGATAATTTGTTCTACATTTTCTTAGTCATAATATTCTTTACTGGGCTAGTTGAGCTCACCCTTTTCCTTTTGGTTCCATTGTTCTTCTTAGAAGGCGAGAATGTAGTTGGGACTAGTCAGCGAGTGGAGTAATGATCCAAGATAGTTACTATAGAAGTCTTCACTATGTTGTGAAATAGTGTGATAATAATTGTAATGAAGACTTAATTTGAGTTTGGATATTGTCTACGAGACAATATTTGTATTAAAACTCACACCTTATGTGTTGTCGTATTTTGCATGATAGTTCAATAGTTGTATAAATGAAGCTTGTATTTGAATTTTGTACCGTATATTTGTTTCCCCCACCCCATTTTAACTATCCTCATTGTAGCAGAATTGTACGATCCACCCCACATCAATTCATCACCAATGCAGTGCACACCTATATAGACTGTCCCAATAAGCATGTTGGACCACCTCCTTACCTAAAAGGTTAACCTATTAAGTTGAGGCTCCATCATACTTATTATCACATCTACACTATTGAATTTATCCAATGTGGGATTCATGTGAAATATCCGAACAATCTCCACCTTTCACTTGAATACCCATCACAAATATCATACTAGAGTAGTCACCATTAAGCACACCTTCTTTGAGTACTTCAAGAGCTCTGCTCGACTCTAATACTACTCCACCACGCCAGAGACAAAATTGGGAGTACAACCTTACTTGTTATGAAACCTTCACCTAGAGCAACTTTTCTTGATCCATCTTAAGCCAGCTCCACTTGACTCAAATCATTGTGCTCCACCCGACTCAGCTCTATTTGCTCCACTATGCGGATTAAGTAACACGCGGCCTGCGAATGCTCCATCCTATAATGTCAACCTGATACTTGGGCCCATCAAACTATGAGCTCTGATACCATTTATAGCAGAATTGTACGATCCATCCCACATTAATTCATCACTAATGCAACAAACACCTATGTAGACTGGCCCAATAAGCATGTTGAACCACCTCCAAGAAATAACATGGTTTGTAGGTTTCTCGATTGGTGCACCAATTTTTTAGAATGAGATGCGACGCCCCCAAAATAGGTATACATCACCCATCCTGAGTCGCCAAATACATGGTAAAAAATTTAAATACAATTATCATGTAAGGTACGACAAAACATAAACTGAGAGTTTTAAAACGAATATTTTCTTCTAGACAATATTCAACTCAAAAGGAGTCCTCAATACATTTATTATCACACTATTTCATAGAATAGTGAGGACTACTAATGCTATCATCTGGACCGTCACTCCGTTCTCCGATTAGTCCCGGCTACGTTCTCATTTCCTGAAGAGAACAATAAAAGCAAAAGGGTGAGCTTAACTAGCCCAGTAAAAAATATTATGACTAAGATAGTGCAGAATAATTTATCGTTAGCCTTCAACAGTGTTAAACTGATAAAATATAACAAACATCAAGTTTAACTTCAGCGGAACAAGCAATCCATTAGAAGAGTCAAGTAGAGAATAAAATCTAGTATTTTCTACGATTTAAAAGGTTTTTCATCACTTTTATCGCTGAGACTCAGCTTAATAAATAATCCACATCATCGAATCACCCATGCACTACGGCCAAGGATATTCTTTAGTATTACGACCACAAATTATCCATGCACTACGGGCCAAGGATATTCGTGTGTATTCATCAATGGTCATGATCATGCCAACAACGCCCATCAATGCACTCTGAGCCAATGAGGGCTTTTACCACATCATTTGTAATATTACGGTCATGATTATATAAGATAATTCACGTCATAATCATACCAAGTCCAATTATGCACTACAGGCCACAGATGACTTTCAACAAAATATAAACATGAGGATGATGACAATGATATAAGAATTCACTAAAACAAGTTCAGGGATAAATTTTTAAAGATTTATAATTTAATTTATCCAGAAATCAATAACGTCCAAATTGTCAATATGATACTGCTTTGTGGAGTAAAATTCAAGAATAATATTGTACCAAAAATAATTTAGACCGAAAACGAATCAATTTTTATCATGAATAGTACCCCGGGTGAATAGTACTCGAGTGAATAGTACCCCATGAATAGTACTTTAGGAATAGTAACCCCGTGAATAGTACTCCGGCATGAAAAAGTTAAAACTTATCAAGAACGCTCAGAATAATATTTTTATGAAAAGACACTAGATGAAGCGCAAACATCAAGGATATTCTACTAATTTCAGGAATTAAAGAAACAATACTTACCATAGTAAGTTTAAATTTAGGAATATGAAATGAAATAATATCCCTTCCATACTATGGAGTATGAAAGAAAATAATATTTCTTACGAGTATTGAAATAGAATAATATCCTTTACCTTAGTAGAAACTGGATTTGATTGGAATATCGGATATTATTCTGAGAAAATCTTGTAAAAAAAAACTACACTTAAAGTATCCTTGTACTCAAGAAAATACTCACAATACTATAGTAATAATGCTTGAGATTATTTTGGTGTGATTTTATGATGAAGGGTTGATCTCCTTTGATAGTGCAATTTAGAGGAATAAAATGACAAGCATATCAAATTTCCTGCCAAATTATTCTCATTTCAAAGCCTAACTCTTCTCATTTTTCATATGGGTGGGGGCCACCCTTTGAAACAATCTTTGCAGGCAACATGTTCTTACAAAACAAATGGCCTAACAACTTCATTTTCCAATCATTTCTTCCTTATTTGAGGGCCCACAAAATTAGGCAGCACCAATTATTAAAGCCACCAAAAAAGAATACAAAGAAATGACATAACCGTCTCTTTTATGACATGTATATATATTTATATAATACTATTATTTAAACAATTATAATATATTTAAATGAATATTTTATCGGAGAAATAATTATAATTCCACAGAAAATATGTCAAACTTTCAACAATTATTTCATGCTAAAATTCCTTTATTTAAATCAAAATTGAACCAATATCCACCACATAATAATTTATATTATAAGTTCACAATATCAACAACCAGATCATTCTCAGAAAAGAGGGGGCTTTCCGATAAGGATTTCTCCTTATTGGCGCGCAATTAGGTGACCAAACCTCTCCTTGACAGAACTTCTAGACATTGTCAATATTGTAAATAATAATATGAATAACTTTTTTGTCTCAATTATTGATTTAATAATATATAAAATATTATGTAGATGATACTGTGACAATAATTGAATAAATAATATGAGAGATATGATGCAGCAATTACTGTAGCAATAATTGAGTATAACTGAGTGACTTCTCACGTAAGCATCAATGTCGTGTGCTACTATGCAACCACGCCGTATTCTTGTATTTTAACCACGGGTATTCTAACGATTAATTCAGTAAAACTTATGTAGTTATTTTATTTTTGTCGTTTTTTCTCAATCCGACAATAATTCCGTTATAGGTCCACTAATGATTGTGCCATCGCATCTAATATTCCTGTTAAAACGAATATTCCCCGACCAATCGAATATTATATAACAACTTGCATACTTTGTAAAATTTATAAAAATATTACCCACAACTATAACATTATATCAAAATTTACTCCATAATATTCAAAATGATATTTATAGAAATTTCATTTTTATTCATAAAAGTTGGGGTCTTACATGAGATCACACACACACACGATATTAAAGAATTAACACATATATTTACATGATCCCCCAATTTGGATAGTACACGGGAGCGACAACGTTCTTTTATTATTCACTGAGTTACATAGGGTTTTACAATAAAGATATATAATTGTTACTCCTATTCCAACTCTAATTGAACTTCTTGTCGCGTCGTCTGCCCGCTCAAGGCCTCTAATGATGCGCCGCACCATTACTACAGAATCTTGTCTGATCCTAGCACTCCCATGACTTTGCGCTTACTCATAAGCCTATCTTTTGCCCTACCACTACCCTACCTCGCGAGATTTCGTACATTATACTCATGGAGGGCTACGCCCAACACCGCAGAATTGTTGGTTCACAACCTGATGGATTCACTCTCGAACAAAGCAGGAACTTCTTAGTTATAAGTAACAAGTCCCAACACTCATTTTTGGTGGCTGCAGCACAACGGCGTGTGGTGGCGCACGCGGCTGCCCAAGATACCATTGGGGCTAGCTTAGTTGGGAGTGGAGGTAAGGGGTGTGGTTGTACGACGAGCGCACGGTTGTTGCTATCAACAAATAACTCCCTCTTCTTCTTTATATACCTCTTCTCTTCTACTTCTCTCCTCCCTCTCTGACTTCAATCTCTCATCCATCCTCCCTCTCTTTATTCAATCTCTCATCCATCCTCCTGTAAGGTGGCTAAGCTAGTTAGAAGGGTGAATAATGTCTTTTTTTTTTATTATTTAAGGGTAAGATAGTATTTTCCATTCTTCTTCATTTCTTCTGCATGTTACTTTGTTAGCAGTCACATGGCTGAGTGGAGTAAATCTAGGATAATGTAATTTGGAGTATATGTAGTGAGCTCATGGTGTGAAATGGGGAGGAAATAAAATTGATTATCATTTCCTCTCTCAAAAGTATCTCTGAATCTATCCCGATCTTCCCCCATTTCTACTCATTCCTCTTACTATTTCTTCCTTTTTGTGCTTACTTTTGCTGAAATCTGCAGCATAGGAAGCCTTGTAACAGTTGATCCCTATTAGTTTGTTACAAATTAGTATCAAAGCCCTAACGATTCCAACCATGGCCAATAACACACAGAGAATCACTAATTTGGAAGGTTTTGTCAGTGAACAAGTTGACTCCATCCAGAGGTTGCAGACCCAATTGGATGATTCTGTCAGTAGTTTGAAGTTGGATTTCGAGGAGAGATTGAATCAGAAGATGGAGCAAATGATGATGGGTTTTGATGCTTTGCTCTCAGCTAGGCTACCTCCTCCTCCAAATAACACAGGTAATTCACAAGTCCATGCTGGCTCAGTTCTAGGGGCTTTTGAAAATCTAAATTAGGATGACAAGGGTACCCCTAGCATATTCAAATCAATCAAGTTTAAATTTCCCAGATTTGATGGTAATAATCCCAGGTCATGGATCCGAAAATGCAATAAACTGTTTTCTCACCATTCAGTGGCTAATAATCACAAACTTTACTTAGCCACCCTGAATTTGGAAGGGGAGGCTGATAAGTGGGTTTTATACCTACTTATTGGATATCAATTAAAGCGAACTATGCCCATCTCAAGTACATTTTCGTGTGTTTTTATTTACATTTCATGTTATTTTGCATTGCATATTCTGAGAACTCTTTTGGTAGAACAATTGCATGATATGACATAATTTGGTGGTGTTAGATGGCATAAGGCTAGTGGACGCATGACGTGAGGAATAAGTGGAGATATGCAACTGAGAACGGATGAAGGAAGAGTGACATGACAAAGAAGAATGAAGCGACATGACAAAAGCGAGCAATGAGAACCGAGAATCAAGATTGTAGAAATTTGGACGGCCATGTGGTGATTAAGGCTTATACACTTACGCCGTAGCGATCACACAATTGGACGGACTTCACACTTGGCGCCCATGCGAGGATTACAAAGGAGGGGCTGCATGACGCACTTGCGATATGATGATGCTGCCGATCTGTCTTATTTTAATTTTTAATTTTAAGGATTGTAATTAATTAAAACACAAGACGCATCATTGAGTAGTTTTTACGTGTTTTTCATATTGGAACTAGTGTTTACACTTTGGGGGATTTCCAACGTAGAACAAAGCCTAAACTTCATCTCTTCTACTTCTTCTTTGGATTTTTCAATCATTGTGGAAAACTACTATTATTTTGCTGGATTTTAATGAGGAATTGAACGTTACTATTGGTTTATAATCAGCAATTGGGTTTGATCGATTCTATCTCTCTCTTTCAATTGTTTATTTATTATCCATGTTTCGCTTTTATCTCGTAATGGCTTTTGGTTCAGTCATGAACTAAACTCCATTATGGGATTCTAACGGATTTTAATATGTAGTTTAGTTGCATGCTTGACTGCTGGACTATTTTACATATCATAAGGGATTTCTATCATGGTTGTTTTTCATGCATGAATGCTTGATCACCATTCATTTTCAGTACTTGTATGGAATTGAAAAATAACATGCGAGTATGGATTGTAATCATGATAACATGCGTATATGGGGCTGTTTTGCGTAGCTTTGTATTTCGTGAATCAGATAGAGATATACTGTTTCACCATATGAGTTAAAATAAGGGCTTGTGCTTAAATTCAATATAGTTGCAATTTCACATAGACATATAATGATTTGGTTATATTGATGATTACATGGTGTCTATCGTATATGGATACTGTGTAAGTAGGTCATAATACATTGGAAAATGGCTATGTCTATATTAGTGCTCTTGGCTACTTTTCTGTGATATGTAAACAATCTTGCATGATGGTGGTAATTAGATGAAGTATTAAATGAAGTTAGGATCCCATTATTTCCAGATTTGACTCATTACCTTATTATTCTTGTTTTAGTCTTTATTTGCAATTAGAGTAATTCACAATTATAATCATTAGTTTAAGCATATAAATATAGTAATTTAATTGATGCATGGTGGTTTAAATTAGGCAACTTTCTCTGTGGGATCGATACTCTACTTACTCTATATTACTTGTTGACACATGTATGCTTGCATGAGTTAGAGCTCTTTTGTTAGAACTAAAAAAGAGGCAACAAGTTTTTGGCACCGTTTCCGGGGAAAGACATTTAAATTTAAATAATCATCATCAGTTTTAAGTTATATTGTATGACTTAGACAAATCTAATCTTATCTCATTTCTATTTTTGTTTTTATTTTTGGTTTTAGGTACTTGTAGATTTTTATGCACACGCAATCATCCAACTTAGAATTGACACCAGCGCAGGATAACATTAACGGAAGAGGTTGGAAAGTAAGTGTGCGGAGAAATTTGCAGGCTCAGTTAAAAAGTACTACATCCAGTATGGCAGAAGAACAAAGAATTGAGCAAAGAGAAGAGCACCAGGCTCTAAGGGACTATTCCATGCCCAATATTAATGGACTTCAGTCTAGCTTAGTCAGACCGACGATAGCAACAAATACTTTCGAGATTAAACCAGGCACTATTCAGATGGTGCAGAATTCAGTACAGTTTGGGGGTGCTGCTACGGATAATCCGAATGAACACTTGTTAAGTTTTATTGAGATTTGTGATACATTCAGATATAACAGTGTGACGGAGGATGCTATCAGACTTAGGCTATTCCCATTCTCTTTGAGGGATAAAGCAAGGAGTTGGTTGCATTCTTTGCCTCCTAGATCAATTACTACATGGGAGGACTTAGCACAAAAGTTCTTAGCCAAATTTTTCCCAATGGCTAAGACGACGAAAATGAGGACAGCTATCTCTAAGTTCGAACAACAACAGGGTGAATCCTTATACGAGGCCTGGGAGAGATACAAAGAGATGCTATAGAAGTGTCCGCACCATGGTATGCCAGATTGGATGGTGATCAACACGTTTTATAATGGATTGGGATGGTAGTCGAGACCTATTATAGATGCAGCCACAGGAGGGGCATTATGGGCCAAGAGCTATGACGAGGCCTATACCCTTATCGAAACAATGTCTGCAAATGACTTTTAGAATCCTACATCTCGGATGCCACAACCCAAGGTTGCAGGTTTGTTGGAGGTGGATGCTATTACGCAGTTGTCGGCACAGATGGAAGCTATGGCAAAGAAAATAGATACATTGACAGAGAGTAAAGCAAAACTAGTTGCCTTCGTATGTGAGATTTGTGCGGGGTCGCACTCCACGGATCAATGTCTTTATCATTTCGAATTGATGCGAGTATGTAAGCAATTACAGAAAAGACCAAGGACAGTTTCAGAACACATTCAACCCCAATAATCGAAATCATCCAAACTTCAGTTGGTTAAATAACCAAGGGAATTAGCAGAATCAGTTCCATCCAAATCAACAATTTTAGCCACAGCCATCTTAGCCATAGTTTACACCAAAACCACCGTTTCCACCGGGATTTTCTCAACAACAACAAAATCATACTCCATCTGCACCTCAGCAAGAAAAGAAATCAGAAATGGAGGAGATGATGTTGAAGTACATGGCAAACACAGAGGTTATGATCAAAGGCCAAGTAGTGACTATTAAAAATTTAGAAACTCAGATGGGGCAAATGGCAAGCATGCTTAACAACAGGCCGCAGGGTTCATTGCCGAGTAATACAGAGACAAATCCTCGAAGAGATGGGAAGAAACAGTGTCAAGCGATCACATTGAGGTCTGGGAAAAATATTGCAGACCTTTGAAAGTCGCGGGTTTCGCGCTTCAATTATACTAAGGAGGTTGCCATGCGGCACATGCGCAATGAAAGAAAGAACGAGAAAGAAAATCTGGAAAATTCTGAGGTTTGGCATGAAGAAAAACATAAAGCAAGGTCAGTTGAGAAGCCTATGAGTTTAGTACCACCAGTTCACCTTCAGGTTCCATATCCGCAGAGATTAAATAAGCAGAGGGAAGATAAACGGTTCAGCAAGTTCTTGAAGGTATTTAAAAAGCTGCAGATCAACATACCTTTCACTGAGGCATTGTAACAAATGCCAAGTTATGCAAAGTTCATAAAGGGTATATTGTCAAGGAAGAGGAGATTAGATGAGTTTAAGACAGTAGCCTTGATAGAGGAGTGCAGTGCAGTGCTTCAGCAGAAGTTACCTCTGAAGCTGAAGGATCCGGGAAGTTTCACAATTCCATGCACGATCGGAAAGATGAACTTTGTTAAATGTTTGTGTGATATTGGGGCAAGTATCAATCTGATGCCCTTGTCATTGTTTAATCAGTTGGGATTACCAACCCCAAGGTCGACAAACATTTTGTTGCAGTTAGCTGACAAATCCATCACATATCCACGGGGAATTATTGAAGACGTATTAGTGAAGGTGGACAAATTTATCTTTCCAGCTGACTTCATCATTTTGGATTACGAGGAGGATAAAAATATACCAATCATATTGGGGAGACCATTCTTAGCCACAGGAAAGACTTTGATAGATGTGCAGAAGGGGGAACTCACTATGCGTGTTCATGATCAAGAGGTCACCTTTAATGTCTTCAAAGCCATGAAGTTTCCAGAAGATGAAGAGGAATGTTTCCGAGTTGATTTGATGGATCGAGTCTTAAATGATAAAGTAGAGAGTCTGGTGGAGTATGAACCTTTGAGAAGTGTAATTGCTAAAAATTCAGAGTTGGAGGAATTCAGATTACAGGCGTGTGAGAATTCGAAGATATACAATGAGAAGGTGAAGCAATGGCATGACCGAAAGATCTTTGATAGGACATTTGAACCGAGACAAAGGGTTTTACTTTATAACACCAAACTTAAATTTTTTTTCGGGAAGCTGAAATCAAGATGGTCTGGGCCATTTACAGTGAAGACTATCTTTTCGCATGGTGAAATTGAAGTGTTTGATATGTTTTCGGACAAGCCTTTCAAGGTGAATGGACAGTGATTGAAGCATTACGGGGGTAGTGAGGTGGACAGACAAATAGTCACCTCAATTCTGTCTTCAACGTGAGATTCTGAGAAAGTCAAGCTAATTGATTATAACTTAGCGCTTGATGGGAGGCAACCCATTATTTCTATCTCTATTTTTTTTATTCAGTTCAAGTTGTTTTGTTAGCTCATTTTCATCCTTATTTAGGATCATGTGATTATCTCAGCATAGTTAGCATAGTAGCTGAAATTGAATAGGAGCATGTTTGTGCATTGCATTGAAATGAGGGTGATACAATAGACACTCATGTTTATCTAGTAAATCATACTTTGATTGTGTCTATTGGTGTATGCTGGTGAATAAACAAAATGCAGTACTACTTTACAGCATGAAAACAAGCAGTACAAAATTCAATCCCGCGCGGCCGTGCATGAATATACTATACAACTCGCACGCCCACGCGCTCTAAATTTCTGTGCTAAACAAGTTCCTCGCGCGCCCGCGCACGCAACCCATTGAACATTTGCGCGGCCGCGCGTGACATTAGACGTGGAAAATTTTTTAAGTTTAAAAATGTGTTGGAGATCATTTGGGCTCTCATTTGAAAACATAACAGAAGCGCAATCACCGTGCTCTCTCCAAAATGCATGTCTCTTCCTCTCTATCAGTTACACAATTGAAGCCATCAATCTCTCCACCACGTAATCATCCACAATTTTTCCCACGTTCCACATCTACTCAACCTCTACACTGCAGTATAAATCTAGGGTTTCTGAGTGGGTTGTGCAGAAACGAATTTGGGGCTATTATTCTCATCAGTTTTTATTCATTACCGAGCAAATCCTCTTCATTATCTCTATCAATTGCAAATGGGTCCAAAGAGGGCACGATCTTCCTCTTCCTCCTCATCATCTTCCTCTGGCAGTCAAGGGGAGGATATTATTGATCACACCAAGCTTTTGGATTTGGAAGCCCAGCAGGAGTATTATCGAATTGTGACCAAAACCTTTGTGAAAAAAAGAGGGTTCAATCCTGAGCAACATGATGGACAGTTATGTGCTATAATTCGCGAACGCGGATTGCTTGGATTTACTGCCACCCGAACACCTATTCCAATGAGTATAGTCCGCGAGTTCTATGCGAATGCTAAAGCCACCATGAGCGGTCTATCCTTGGTTCATGGTTTCGAAATAGACTACAGACCTCCAGCCATCAAAGCAGTGTTTAGGATTACTGACACACCACCAACTAGGTCTGCTAATTGGGTAGAAGGTGCACATTTAGAAATGAATCTGGAACTAGTGATTGCTGAAATGTGCATTCTGGGCACCAAATGGAATTATAAGGCAGGGACGACTAAGCCAAAATCTTTTCCATTGTCCGCCTTGAATCGATATGCCAAATCGTGGAATCTGTTTATCTATGGCAAATTAGTTCCGTCTGCTCACCAGCATGAAATAACCACTGAGCGGGCTATCATTTTGTGGGGCATCATCAAAGGCAAGTACATTGACGTCGGCCACCTAATTCATCAAAACATGTTGCGTTATTTATGGGGGAGCACTACTGGGAGTATTCCACACTCGTCTGTGGCAGCCAAGCTTTGTACCCAACAAGGAGTCTCGTGGAATAACGAGCAACTGCAGAACCCGAGCCACAACATCACTCTTGCAACTATTGCCAGGTTCAAGGATTGGACGGGTGGTGAGCCGCATCCGAGAGGATTAGAATTTATTATCCAACCCACTTTCCTAGAGCCACCACAGCAGCCATCTCAGACAGATGAAGCAAGCCCGTCAACCCAATCTACCACTATTCCTGGTGATCGACACCTCCGGAGGTTGGTGCGTAAAGTTGACGCCATGTACAACAATTTTTTGGCGTTTTCAACTGGTTTGTCGAGGTCTTTGGCAGAGGCATTTGCACTACAAGGAACAACGCTTGAGTGACCTCAGTTCGGGACAGTTGTGCCATATCCACCACCAGATTCACCACCCAAAGAGGGTGGTGCGGCTGATCATTAGGGGATTTCTCGTTAACCCTTTTACCTTCATTCATTGGGACAATGAATATTATCAGTTTGGGGGAATTGGGGTAATTTTTGCATGATTAGTTAAGTTGCATATAGTTTCTGCATGTTTAGTTTACAATTTCATGTTTAGTTTAAAAGTTCGCATGTTTTTGTGTTAGAAAAAATTTGTGGAAATTTTTGGTTTTTAGTTATTATTACTTGTGTTAGTGTATTTTTTAGTTTGCATGTCTCACAGTTCTAGCTTCATGGAAATTTTGTCTAGCCGATGACGATAGTGAATTTTGAAAGATTTTTTAGTATGTTGGATAACATGAACCTAGTTATAATGTTTTACACGACGAAATTCATGTTGCTGTTTAAATGCTTTCTGATTGCACGGTCGTGTTCACAATCACTTGTAGGTATAAGAATTATGTGTTGTATTACTCGATAGAAAATTTAGTTTTAAAAAGAGAAATATATGGAAAGTGAACTTAGACTGTATAAAACATTGATATTCAAACTTTGGAAAAACATGGGTATGCTATGTAGAAAAAAAAAATCAAATAGCAATAATGTGGCTAGTCTTATTTCGAGGCCCTGGCTACTTGAGTAAGTACGCCCGAGGGGAATGTCTCTACACCTAACGCCCTAAGGTCTTTCATGGTCTGGGAGTCGTTGGTTGAAAGCTCGCTAAGGGGTAGCAGTGTTGCCTAAGGGAATAAGGCATTTACTGCGTGTTAAAAAAAAAAATAATAATAATAAACTGCATGAGGAAAGAACAAAAATCACCCTCGTGAGTAGCAATAAAGCAGTTAAGCCCATTGTTGAATTTTAGTTTATTTTGATATGTTGGAACAGTCTTTGTTGAATAAGTATACATGGGTCTTGATTTAGACTATAATTTTCTGTTTTGAGCAGTTTAGCATGTGTATTCTTTGCTTAAATCAAGTCTTGGTGAACACAACACACACACACACAGAATCTCTATAGCATTTATGAATTATCTGAGTGTATGATATTATGCCTATAGTTTGGTTTGAATTTGTATTCTTGAATCTGGATAATTCGCTGAGGCATTTTGGACTGAAATTATGTTAGAGCGGGAACAATGTGAAACTAGTTTGCATCATAGCTTAGTTGCATAGTAATGTAGTTGCATTTTCATTGTTTACATAATATGCATTGCTTGAGGGCAAGGAATAGTTTAAGTTTGGGGGTATTTGATAAGTTATAAGTGGGTTTTATACCTACTTATTGGATATCAATTCAAGCGAACTATGCGTATCTCAAGTACATTTTAGTGTGTTTTTAGTTGCATTTCATGTCATTTTGCATTGCATAATCTGAGAACTCTTTTGGTGGAACAATTGCAGGATATGGCATAATTTGGTGGTGTTAGATGGCATAAGGCTAATGGACGCATGACGTGAGGAATAAGTGGAGATATGCAACTGAGAACGGATGAAGGAAGAGTGACATGACAAAGAAGAATGAGCAGCATGACAGAAACAACAGCAGCAGAACCAGAATAAAGATTGCAGAAGCCGCGCGACTGATTAGGATTATACACGCGCACCCACACGATCACACGCTTGGACCAGACTTCACACACGCGCGCCCGTGTGAGGATTACAAAAAGGAGGGTCTTGTGATCATGCGATGATAATCGATCTTCTTGATTCATCTTATTTTAATTTTTAATTTTAAGGGTTGTAATTAATTAAAAACAATTCTGATTGGTGTCAGACGCATCATTGAGTAGTTTTTACGTGATTTTTATATTGGAACTAGGGTTTATACTTTGGGGGATTTCCAACGTAGAACGAAGCCTAAACTTCATCTCTTCTACTTCTTCTTTGGATTTTTTAATCATTGTGGAAAACTACTATTATTTTTCTTAATTTTAATGAGGAATTGAACGTTACTATTGGTTTATAATCAACAATTGGGTTTGATCGATTCTCTCTCTCTCTCTTTCAATTGTTTATTTTTTATCCATGTTTCGCTTTGATCCCATAATGGCTTTTGGTTTATCATGAACTAAACTCCATTATGGGATTCTAACGGATTTTAATATGTAGTTTAGTTGCATGCTTGACTGCTAGACTATTTTACATATCATAAGGGATTTCTATCATGGTTGTTTTGCATGCATGAATGCTTGATCACCATTCGTTTTCAGTACTTGTATAGAATTGAAAAATAACATGCGAGTATGGATTGTAATCATGATAGCATGCGTATATGGGGCTGTTTTGCATAGCTTTGTATTTCGTGAATCAGATAGACATTTACTGTTTCACCGTATAAGTTAAAATAAGGGCTTGTGCTTAAATTCAATATGGTTGCAATTTCACATAGACATATAGTGATTTTGGTTATATTGATGATTACATGGTGTCTATCGTATATGGATACTGTGTAAGTAGGTCATAGTACATTGAAAAATGGCTATGTCTATATTAGTGCTCTTGGCTACTTTTCTGTGATATGTAAACAATCTTGCATGATGGTGGTAATTAGATGAAGTATTAATTGAAGTTAGGATCTCATTATTTCTAGATTTGACTCATTACCTTATTATTCTTGTTTTAGTCGTTATTTGCAATTAGAGTAATTCACAATTATAATCATTAGTTTAAGCATATAAATATAGTAATTTAATTGATGCATAGTGGTTTAAATTAGACAACTTTCTCTGTGGGATCGATACTCTACTTACTCTGTATTACTTGTTGACACATATATATGCTTACATGAGTTAGAGCTCTTTTGTTAGAACTAAAAAAGAGGCAACAAGTATTTGGCGTCGTTACTGGGGAAAGGCGTTTAAATTTAAATAATCATCATCAATTTTAAGCTATATTGTATGACTTAGACAAATATAATCTTATCTTATCTCATTTCTATTTTTGTTTTTTGTTTTTGGTTTCAGGTAATTATAGATTTTTATGCACACGCGATCATCCAACTCAGAATTGACACCAGCGTAGGATAATATTAACGGAATAGGTTAGAAAGCAAGTGTGTGGAGAACTCTGTAGGCTCAGTTAGAAAGTACTACATCTAGTATGGTGTAGAATTCAGTACAGTTTGGGGGTACTACTACGGATGATCCGAATGAACACATGTTAAGTTTTATTGAGATTTGTGATACATTCAGATACAACGGTGTGACGGAGGATGCTATCAGACTTAGGCTATTCCCATTTTCTTTGAGGGATTAAGAAAGGAGTTGGTTACATTCTTTGCCTGCTGGATCAATTACTACATGGGAGGAATTACAAAAGTTCTTAGCCAAATTTTTCCCAATGGCTAAGACGGCGAAGATGAGCACAACTATCTCTCAGTTAGAACAACAACAGGGTGAATCCTTATACGAGGCCTGGGAGAGATACAAAGAGATGCTACGGAAGTGTCTGCACCATGGTATGCCAGATTGGAAGGTGATCAATATGATTTATAGTGGATTGGGATGGCAGTCGAGACCTATTATAGATGCAGCCGCAGGAGGGGCATTATGGGCCAAGAGCTATGACGAGGCCTATACCCTTATCGAAACAATGGTTGCAAATGACTTTCAGAATCCTACATCTCGGATGCCACAGCCCAAGGTTGCAGGTTTGTTGGAGGTGGATGCTATTACGCAGTTGTTGGCACAGATGGTAGCTATGACAAAGAAAATAAATACATTGGCAGAGAGCAAAGGAAAAATAGTTGCCTTCGTATGTGAGATTTGTACGAGGTTGCACTCTACGGATCAATGTGCTATCAGCTTGGAGTCGGTACAGTATGTGAGCAATTACAGAAAAGACCAAGGATAGTTTTAGAACACATACAAACACAACAATCGCAATCATCCAAACTTCAGTTGGTCAAATAACCAAGGGAATCAGCAGAATCAGTTCCATCCAAATCAACAGTTTCAGCCACAGCCATCTCAGCCACAGTTTACACCAAAACCACCGTTTCCACCGGGATTTTCTCAACAACAACAACATCATACTCTGTGGTTTAAGCATATAAATATAGTAATTTAATTTATGCATAGTGGTTTAAATTAGACAACTTTCTCTGTGGGATCGATACTCTACTTACTCTGTATTACTTGTTGACACATGTATGCTTGCATGAGTTAGAGCTCTTTTAAATTCCTAGTAATGCCTTTTGGGCTCACTAATGCCCCAGTCAATTTTCAATCCTTAATGAATCAAATTTTTAAGCCCTATTTGAGGAAGTTCATCTTAGTCTTCTTTGATGACATGCTACTGTATAGTTCCAGCTATGAGGAACACCTTAAACATCTGCAAATGACTCTACAGCTGCTCAAGGATAACTCTTTATGTGAAAAAAGGAGCAAGTGCCTATTTTGTACAAAACAGGTCCAGTACCTTGGACACATTATCACCCAGAAGGGAGTCTCCACTGACCCTGAGAAGATTAGCTATATGAAAGAATGGCCAATGCCTCAGAACATTAAGAGTTTGAGGGGCTTCTTAGGCCTAACTGGCTACTATAGAAGTTTCATTAAGAATTATGGCCTTATTAGCAAACCTTTGACTGATTTACTAAAAAAATAATTTTTATTGGAATGAGGATGCTACTGCTGCTTTTTCAGCCTTGAAGGATGATATGGTGGAAGCACCTGTCCTAGCTATGCCCAATTTCAATTTACTATTTACTTTAGAAATTGATGCTTCTTATTATGGGCTGGGAGCAGTTTTGATGCAACAAGGTAGGCCTATAGCTTACTTAAGCAAGGCTATATCACCTAACATTTGGGATGGTCCACATATGAGAAGGAATTAATGGTTGTGGTTTATGCTGTCAATAAATGGAGGCACTACTTATTAGGAAATAAAGTGTTAATTAAAACCGATCATCATAGTCTCAAGTACTTGCTTGATCCAAGGATCACCACCACTAACCCACAAAAGTGGATTACCAAATTGATGGGTTTAGATTATAAAATTGTGTACAAAAAGGGGAAAGAAAATTTAGCGAGAGGCGCTTATCAAGACAGATACCGGTCCGAACTAATTCGCCAAAGACTATCTACTTGTACTCCTCGAGTGGATAATGGAAATTGTGCACTCTTGGGATTCTCGACCAAGGGCTTAAGGATCTTATCTGCAGACTCAGTTAGACCCTCAGTCCTTACCAGGTTACTGCTTTTAGAATGGAAGATTAAAGTTTCAAGGGAAGTTGGTAGTTGGTCCAAATGATACATTAAGGGCCAAGCTTTTATCTGAATTTCACGAGTCTCCTGTTGGGGTCATTCGGGTATCACTGGAACATATGAGAGGATTAGTAAGTATTTTTTTTGGTCTACAATAAGGAGTGATGTTATCCAGTATGTAAAAGGTTGTGATGTCTGCCAACAAAACAAGCATGAAAATGTAGCTTCCCTAGGATTACTGCAGCCCTTTCCTATTCCAGACAAACCATGGGATGATATATCCATGGATTTTATTGAAGGTCTGCCAAAATCTAAAGGGCAATCAATCATATGGGTAGTGGTTGATAGATAACCAAATATGGACACTTCATTCCTCTCCATCATCCTTTTTCTGCTGCAGATTTGGCCCAAGTATACATTAATCAGATTTACAAATTACATGGATTCCCTTCAACTATTGTGTCTGATAGAGATAAAATTTTCATCAGTCTGTTTTGGCAATCTCTATTTAAACTAGTAGGAACTAAACTTCATCTAATCACCTTATACCACCCCTAAACTGATGGCCAGACTGAGAGGCTTAATCAGGTGCTAGAATGTTATCTAAGTTGCATGACTGCTAATAGGCCTAATAATTGGTCTACTTGGTTACCACTAGCTGAGTTTTGGTACAATTCTCACTACCACAGTGGGCTTAAGGTGACCCCTTTTGAAGCATTATATGGTTACAAGCCTCCTCATCTCAACTTCCACCAATATGGCCAAATTAAGGATCCTACTACCAAGTCATTCTACAGGGAAAGAACTCAACAATTGCAGCTACTTAAGCAAAATCTGACATCAGCTCAGTCCAGAATGAAGACTTATGCAGACAAAGCAAGAAGTGAAAGGATCTTACTTGTAGGAGATTGGGTGTACTTAAGGATCAAGCCTTACAAAGAAACTACTATCACTCAAACTAAGTTTGGTAAGCTTCTTCCAAAATATTTTGGTCCCTATCAGATTACAGAAAAGGTGGGAAAGGTAGCCTATAGGCTCAGATTGCCAGCTCCAGCTAAGGTTCATCCTGTCTTTCATGTGTCCCTTTTGAAGAAAAAGATCAGTTCTAAGTACACTACTTCTGCAGTTCTTCCGCAGTTTGATGATCATGGTCAATTTTTGGTGGAGCATGTGTCCATTCTGGATAGAAAGATGATTAAAAAGAACAATGCGACCTCGGTGAAGAAATCTTTGCACAACGGTGGTCCAACACCTTGCCTGATGAAGGAACTTGGGAAGACTGGAATGAGTTCCACAAGAAATTTCCCCACTTCTAACCTTGAGGACAAGGTTGTTTTTATGGGTAGTAGACTGTAAGGTGGCTAAGTTGGTTAGAAGGGTCAATAATGTCTTTTGTTTTTATTATTTAAGAGTAAGATAGTATTTTCCATTCTTCTTCATTTCTTCTACATGTTACTCTGTGAGCAGTCACATGGCTGAGTGGAGTAAATCTAGGATGATGTAATTTGGAGTATATGTAGTGAGCTCACGGTGTGAAATGGGGAGGAAATACAATTGATTATCATTTCTCTCTCAAAAGTATCTCTGAATCTATCCCGATCTTCACCCATTTCTACTCCTTCCTCTTACTATTTCTTCCTTTTTGTGCTTACTTTGCTAAAAACTGCAGCATAGGAAGCCTTGTAACAGCTGATCCCTATCAGTTTATTACACCTCCCTCTCTTTGTGGCTACCCCAAATTGTAAGGTTAGGGTTTGGTTTTACCCCCAAATTTTATTTTTCCAATTTTATAAAAAAAAATTAATACTTTTTTTTGTTTATAATGTGGCTGCCCTGATCTTTAGCTTCTTGTGTGGCTGCCCTAATTTTCTAATTGCAGCTCCTTATGTGGTTAGCCTCTTCGTTGTGCGGCACTTTAAGTACAAACAATGATTAATTAATTACACAAACTAATTTTTGATTGGGCATATATTTATTTGAGAAATTTATGTTGATTTGTTTAGAAGCAATAATTTAGGCATGTATAAATTTGAAAGCTAGAATAGTGTATAGAAATGTTTGGACTATGCTAGTATGGAAGTTTTGGACAAAAAAAACTTTGGGAATTTCAATCTCTGTTATCTGGGTGTGGTCATAACATTGCTCAAATTATTTTTCAAAGCAGAACAATTGAAGGTAAATTAGACATATGAAGGAAATGGAGACTTGACCCCACCCAAATGATAAGCTTTATTTTTTAAAATGGAATGGAACAGTTGTGGGATTAGTTTTGTACATGTATGACAATTTTTTTTGCAGCTAAGTTAGTTACTTGAGAATAAGGTGACAACAAATATCTTTGTAGGATTTCCAGTATCTGTTTGTATACAGAGTTGACATTTGCAATAGGATTCCCAGTAACCAACTTTTTCATGAGAATTTGAGTATATATGTAACCAAACTTAATTAAGACAATTTCAAGTGAAGAAGGTCTCTTTAAAATTTCATGTTTTTTAATGATTTTGAAGTATCTGGTATTTACAACTTTAGGGGAGATTATTGATAGCCTCCACCCTTAGTTTGCTTATAGGTGGATGAGCTTATACAAGTACTGTGGACGAAGCAACTTTCTGGTCTGATTTTTCTCTTAATATTTGGGAATTGAAAAGAACAAAAAGGTTTGTGTTCTTGCATGCATATGTATTTGAATCACAAAGAAATTTTTTCCAAAACTGAAGATACTACCATTGTGAAATGTGAACTCCCTCTTAAATTAACTTAATGTGTTATGCAATAGGGAAATAATTGTTGTACTTCCTTATCAATCGTTGGTTATAGACTGCATAGAATAACAGATAAGCACTTTAGCTTTGTGATAGTGAGTCTTAAAATTGACGACATGAACTTCCTGAACTTCTTCCAGAATTTCATCTCTTTATCTTCATTGAACTTACCTGAAAATACATAGAAAAGGCAGAACATCTTTAATTTATCCGCTGAGATGAGCTGTTGCGAAAGCATTTTGCTGAAGTGCTTCCAAATATGAGCTCCTATCTTCTTTTTACTCATTGAATTCATAAATTAGATTCTGGAAGTGAAAAAATATGGTTAAAACCAATTTAATAATAAAATTATTAATACTAATAATGCAAGATTTATAATGATCACTTTATATTTTATTAAAGAATGATATTTATTTTTATATTAATAATCCTTTTATTGATATTATTACAAAAATAAAAAAAACATTAAAGGGATAATAATAAATATAGATATTAACTTATTTCTATTTTAACAAACCAAATTAATAATATAGATTTATATAAAAATAAATCATAATATAATAATATATAGATTTTGGAGAATGGTGAAGTTTTACTATAAAGATATATCCTTAGTTAAAATTAGCAGCTAGGCCCGTGGTACTCGGGTGGTCATATGACGAGGGATTGGTGCTTGAGGTTGCGATTTTGAATCTGTTTAGTAGCGAATAGTTGGATACTGTTAATTTTTTTTATTTATTTCTCAGCCATTACAGGCTGTACCGGCCGGGTCCTTGTTTATTTATTTTATTTTATTTTAATTTGCTGAGTCATAACATATAATGGAGAAAAGAAGAAAAAAAATAAAAAAAAAGTTAGTGACAAGATGTGTCTTAAATAGGGTGCTTTTTTATTATTTTATTTTATTTTAATTTTTAGAAGTCATAACATATAATGGAGAAAGAAAAAAAAATAAAATAAAAAAGGTGGGTCAGTACAATTTGTGCAAGTAGAAAAAATAAAATAAAAGGAGAAGTTAAATGACAAGCTCTTAGGCTTTATTATTCTAATCATAAATATTAATTTTTATAACTATACTGCAATATAATTTTATGTGGGCCTCTCTCATTAAAATAGAAGCCGCTACAAGTATATAATTAGGCACAACAACCTGTGCCGATTTATCAAATATAACATCTAATCTCAGCCTTCAAATCAATTTATCAACGGTCCAAAAAGGGGGTTGTTGCACAGTTCTCATGGCAACCGGCAGCTATGGAAGGATTCTCTCTCTCTCTCTCTCTCCCTATATATATATATATATATATATATATATATATATAAAAGATGACAACAACTTTTTGAACTGTATGAAGACACTAAATTTATTCTTTCTTTTTAGGAGATCTTTTAACAAAGAAAGCTCAGACTTATATATAGAGAAGAAAGCAACGGTAACATTTTTTCAACAGCATCATGGCAACGGTAAAATATTAATATATATAGAGTTGTTACAAAATTTCCATAAATATATTAATTATAACTCATTTAATTTACACATTAAACTCTTTTAATGGTACATCACCAAATAATATATGAATATATTTATTTTTATTTAACTTTTTAATATATTATTTAACAAAAAATACAACAATCCCCCATATATTACAAAGTAAAAAAATAAAATAAATTGAGTAAGAAAATTAAGAATGCAGTGCATTAACACTGGTGTCTTTTGGACTATGAACCAATGTATAGAGTGAATAGGACTTGATTCACAGGAATTTGGTGAAATAAATATTTCTATGAACCTTCTTCCTTATTATGAATCAGTAATCATATTACTCACACTACAAACTCTAATTAGAAGTTGTTTTACACGATTTGGCACATTTTGGCCTTGTGCCATACCTGGAATTCATGAGCGCTCTAGAAAATCTGTCTTGTTTTCATAAGAGGCAGTCCCACCTCTACACTCATATAGGTGTTTCCATCAAATGTGTTCTACAGTTAAACACATCACCCAACAGGACTATGGAAATCATTAAGAGTATATAATTCAACCTCTAACACTGTAGAATTACACTATCCTACACCATAGGGATGAATTCAAATATGTATAAAATGGATAGTGTCTCAACCAATCAACCAATGACTTGTTGTTACCCATATGAACCTACTTCATTGGATTACCATTCATATAGGTTGGGTTACCATCACTGTTGATTTCTGTAATAGACAGTTGTCTCATCCCCCTCGATGTATTGCTCACTAGCCTCTTGCTTAGTGGCTTTATCAGAGGATCCGCAAGATTTAACTCTGATCTTACAAAGTTAAGGGATATAATCCCATCACATAACAGCTGTCTCGCAATATTATGTCTTAGGCGTATATGCCTACTCTTGCCATTATAGCTCTTATTCTTAGCTCTGCCTATAACAGCTTGGCAATCACAATGTAGAGACACAGATGGAACTGGTCTCGTCCACAAAGGAATATTTCCCAAAAGATTTCTGAGCCACTCTGCTTTAGAACCTGCCTTCTCTAAGGCAATAAACTCAGACTCCATAGTAGAGCGAGCTATACAAGTCTGTGTAGTAGACTTACAAGAAACTGCTCCTCTTCCTAAGGTAAATATGTAGCCACTCGTGGATTTAATTTCATCTGAATCAGAGATCCAATTGGCATCACTATAGCCCTCAAGAACTGCAGGATTACCCAGTAATACAAATCAAATCCAATAGTACCTCGCAGATACTTGAGTATTTTACATAAAGCAGTCCAATGATCCTTTTTTAGGATTATAAGTGTATCTGCTGAGTCTATTAACTACATTTAGCAGTTATAGAACCAATTTTCCTTTTTTTTTTTAGGGTCAGGTAACATTACCTTAGCAAGACACCCACACACTTTAAGGTATTTCTAGACATATCACCTAAATCTGAATGAGTTAAATTGAGAGGTTCAGATTCTCTAACTAATATTGGTGTCTTTTTAGTAGTTTTGGCTTTCACACACTTGACATTTCATGGTATTTGAAATTTTAACTTCTTTCAAATTCCCAAATTTTTTATTATTTTTATATAAGAGTAATTCACATGGCCTAATTTAGCATATCAAATATCATCACACAATAAACAGGCCAGATCACTCGGTGTACACCCCAACGGTTGGAAAGAGTAGAAAGAGCGGAGAAGAGGCATCACAGAAAGTATCCATTGTTGAAATTTTCACACCTCAATTAATAGTAGATTCTCAACAATAATAACAAATGCAGTGCATGTAATCTTTCATTCACATTAGATAACTTTTGTTTTGCTTTTTGTAGTCCCAGTCCTACAACTGGGTGTCAGCTACGTTGCTTTTGAAAAGAAGTTCAAGCACTTTATTTCTAAAGAGTTGACTACTTGAAGAATAATCAAGTTTTATGCTCTTGGCATGCTAGCATTCCAATTTACAAAACTCTCTAAAGATGTGCAATTAACTTTCCTATCCTTTTCAGCTAACTTGTCACTCAACATCACTTAGTAATAACATATGTTATGGCATAACACGAAGTAAAGATAAATAATAGGCCTTCATTAATTGTGCCAAAATAGTAGGACCCTATGAGTCAAAATCATCTTATAAGTGCTAAAGAATTTTAAGAATATGCACATTTATATTTGTATTACTTTGGAATACGATTCCTCTATTCAAAAGGATAAAACACATTAAAAATGTCATACAAATATTATTCAGTTCATTGTTCATCAATATAGTGTAAAAGCGTGAACAATTTGAAAGTTAAACTTGGACCATCATAAAAGCATATATATATATATATATATATATATATATATATATATATATATATATATATATATATATATATATTCTCTAGTCCATCATAAAATAATTTTGTTCTCATTTCCATCTTCACTAAGTATTAGAAACAACAAGTACTAATCACTTTACAAGTTGTTTTCTAAGTTCGTACTTGTTTTCTTAACAAATATATGAACATATAAGAATCCAAAATTTCTACTTAAGATTGTTGGAAAAATACGAATAAAATATAGGATTCAACTATCAAATAAAAGGACAAAAATAAAACTTATCGATTTAGAGCGAATAATGTTGAGCAGAGGCGTGTAGTGCACTGTCCTTAAGTAGAAATTTCGCCCATCGGAGAATTTTTCTCGGTGCTAAGATCACTGACAAAATCCTACTCCAGGATTCAACGACTCTTCATCCAATTAATCAGCACTAAAAATAGTTGAATGACTCAGGAACAACTTCTAATTTTCTCTTTACTCAACCTCAAAAATAAACTTTTTATATGTAATAAAATATATACGAAACTCACTATTTATATATATTAGTAGCAGTAAAGGCACGTATATATAAATATATATATATGAACGTAAATAGTAATCAACAATATATAAACAGTGAATCAGTATAGCTTAATTAATATATATATATATACAAGATGACAACAACTTTTTGAAGTGTATGAAGACACTAACTTTATTCTTTCTTTTTAGGGGATCTTTTAACAAATAAAGCTCAGATTTATATATAGAGAAGAAAGCAACGGTAACATTTTTTCAACAGCAACATGGCAACGGTAAAATATTAATATATATAGAGCTCTTACAAAATCTCCATAAATATATTAATTATAACTCATTTAATTTACACATTAAACTCTTTTAATGGTACATCACCAAATAATATATGAATATATTTATTTTTATTTAACTTTGTAATATATTATTTAACAAAAAATACAACAGTTTACACATGAGATTTGAGCTTTAGCTTACACTTAACATGAATTAGTATAAACCTCATGATTTATCTCCATTACTTCCCGTGGTTGTGCTTGATACATACATGTTTACATGTGTTTTACAACTGCAGAAAATTGAAAAAGAGAAGTTGGAGAAGCTCGCATGGAAGGTATATTCGAGATACATATCCTCTTTCCGGATCTCTCCATGTTTGTCAATTTTGCTCTCATGTGCATTCACCCATATGGCCATATTAAGAATAATAAGTTTAAAAACACAAGACCATTTTAGTAGGTCCCTGACCAGAGTATTGTGTAACCTTATTATCTTAAGGATTTTTAAATAATACAGGGTTCACTACATTTTGTTTTTTACACCATATGTTCTGTTGTTCTGTTTAGTAACCTTGATTCTTACTTATAAACTTATCTAGTCTTTATTTTTTGAAATTGCAGAATAACCAGATTACAAAACTGAGAGAAACAAATATCAAGCTCACCGAGAGAAATAATAGTAGATTGAGTTACAATTGCCTTGTTCTATATATAATTTTTTTCGTTTAGGTAATTGCTCTTGTTACCAAATGTTGGACATGGGAATCAATATTTTTTTTTGTCACTAATGCCCATTTTTAATGTGTATTTGAAAATGTAAATTTTGGATATTTGTATAGTTTTGATATTATTTGTATATATAAATTTATGAGATTGAATTTGTTTATTGGTGGTGTGGTGTTGTATATGTAGTTGTTTATATTTACAGGTGTGGTGTTTTATATTTAGATGTTTATATTTATTGGTTTATTTGTTAAATTATTAGTATTAGATTATTAAAAATAACTCGTTACTGACGGACCATTAGTCATTGGAGACAGACAACCCGTTACTAATGACCATTTTTATAAATAAAGTTAAATAGTCATTGACGACGGACAGTCCGTCGCCCTTGTCGTCGCCAATACATCATTCGTGACGAGCTGATGTCGCCAATGACCCCAACGCCAATGGCGGTCGACGGGAGCCAGGGGTGGCGATCCCAGGGGTGACGAGAATCACCGTCGATAATGAGGTCATTGGCGACGGCAATGTACGTCGGTAATGACCTTCTTTGTAGTGGTATACATTGTGTAAATTCCAAACTTATGAAAATCGTTCGAAATTGTATAAATGTTCAATCTTTGTTATAATCCATGAATTTTTATTGAAGCTTTCAAGTTCTGATATGCAAAAATTATTTAAGAGTTATGTCAATGCCAATTGTATCGGCTAGACACATATTGAAACTTTTTATTGAATTGAATATATTTCTTTGAAACGTTATTATGATTAAGTAGAGTTGTCCACCCAAATTGTTTTGGGTTTTGGACTATTGTCTAAGAACTACCCTAGTATTGGGGAAATTTTTATGCCGACATACCTTGTCGGGTGATGGGCAAAAAATTTCGTTCATCAAGTAGTATTGATCAATACATGGTACAAAGGGTTGATCACCCAACGTGCCTGTAAGCTATGACGGTTTACATCGGAATAGCAGTTCAAACATTTTCAAATGAAAAAGAATGTTCTAGGTCTTATGACTGCTCAACATAAGTAAGTATGTTGTTTCAAAACGATATTTTGAAATCAAAGGAAGTATTATTCCTGTTATTCGAGACCTCTTCACAACTTTTGTTCAGTTGTTGAAGGTATAGAAGTATGAAAGCGTGATTTTGAATTTTATTGTTTATATACAATTGTTATACTTGTTGGGCATGTAAATGGTCATTATTGCTTTGAAATTAAATATTTTCAGCAAAACCCGAGCGTGTTGAAGGTTCTGGTAAGGACAAAAGGAAGGGCAAGATTAACGAGTAAAAGATATTACGAACTCTTGTAATAAACTAGGAGTATTGTAATATTATTATGTAAAGTATCATTTTTTTAAGATTTAAAGGTAATACAATCCGGGGATGTAATAATATGTCTATAATAGTTAGTAATTACTTACATATTGGCATGATAATGTAGATATGTGAATATACATGTTTAGTACCTTGTGGCACCATATCCAGGGCTTAAAGGTACCCGGATTTGACGGCGTCATAGATGGAACAAAAGTTTCTGCTGAATCTATAGTTGTATATTGAGCTCTACGAATCTCTTTTCTCAACCTTTTTGCAATTCTTTCTATCTCTGGATCAAATTTGAATTCAATAGATTGAGAGGATCGAGTCTGTTAGGAATTGTTATGCCCTGCATATATAAATTTGATGACGTGGTTATAATGTATAATTGTTTAATAGTTTTTGTAAAGTCCTTATCTAAGCAATATGTAAGACCTTAACTTTTTATGAATAAGATTTAATTTTTTCTAAATAGTAAGGTGTTGATTTAATAAATGTTATAGTTATGGGTGATATGTGTAAATTATTCAAAGTAAACAGTCTGTCGGAAAATATTCATTTTGTCGAGGAATATTCGTACGACGGCGCTGAAATTACCAATCATTGGCAAGCACCACAATGGAATAATTATCAGATATAGAAAGTGACAGTATTAACATTTCTAAAAAAATATTTGGTGGCAAAAGTTTTACCGTTAACTGTTGAAATATCTGGTAGTAAAAGAACAGTAACACGCGGTACTCCACGGTAGTACGCGGTATTCTATAGTAATACATGGTATTGCACAATATCTCTGGTTATTGATTCAATAATTGCTACAGTAGAAGCCACTCAGTATTTCATTCAATAATTGCTACAGTAATAACCACATAGTATTTTATATCATTGATTCCATAATTGCTACAGAAGTAGTCACATAGTGTTTCATATTATTAATTCAATAATTGCTAAAGTAGTTATTGCATAGTATCTCATATTATTGATTCAATAATTGTTATAGTAACATCTGTATAGTATTTTATATTATTAAATCAATAATTGATACGACACAATAACTCATATTATTTGATATGATATTATTAAACCATTTAGCATTATTGACAATGTCTATAAGTTCTGTCGTGGAAATGGGTTATTTAATTGTGCGTCGTTTATACGGAAGATCCTCTTTTTCTTGGGAACGATCTGGTTGTGACTATTGTGAGTTTGTAATATTAATTGTGAATAATTATTGAAGAATAAAAGGTGTTAATTAAGGATAATTATAATAAGTAATGTATGGTAGATGTAACGATCGAGAAATTTTATAATTAAATTTAAATATTTATTGAATTAAATAAATATTGTAATTAATTTATTTATTGAGATAAATAAATAATTGATGAAATTATGGTGTGATAATTAAGTTGAGTGTATATGTTAACTAAATTGATTAATGGTAATTTTATTATTTGAAGATTTAATTTTATGAAATAATTAAATTAAATGAATTGTGTAATATTTAAAGAAATAATTAAATTAAATAAAATGATGTTCTAGTCTAATTTAATAATTAAATTAGATATATAATAATTTATTAAGCATAAAGGATAATTATAATGAAAATTATAATTATTATAATTATAATTGTAAATTATTAAAATTAATTAAATTAAAGTGTGACACATGGAACTATATAATATAAGGGTTATAAAAATAAATTAAAAAGGGAAGGGTTTTAGTGTGTAGCCAAACAAGGCCTTGTGGCCTTTTGGCTTAATTCTACTGATGCAACCTATTGGAATTTCTTACCTGACGTACGTAGGAGAGAGACCAAGACCAGTTTATATTATGCGTGTTTTTCCCTAAGGCTAGAAAACAGAGAGAAAACACAGTAAAAAATTGAGAGGAAGATTTTCTGTGATTTTGTCAAGAAGAAGGAGTTGGAATATCAAGGGAAATAAGCAATTCTTTATCATTCTCCTTCCCAATAATCAAGGATTTAAGGTATAATTGCTCCTAATATCCCATGTTTTGGTTTCTCAATGATTATTCACTGTAAATTGAAAGTCACGTTGGATTGATGTATATATATATATATATATATATGTATGGTTTTGTAATCTGTTAATTATCATATATAACTAATTGTTAGTGATCAAACTCATGAAAATTGGGTTATAGGAAGAAAATTAAAGTAGCAGTGTTATATATATGAAAATGGCTTGTTTGAGTCAAGAATTTCATGTTCAATCCTTGATATAATTAGTAGATTAATTGTAGATTGTGTTAGTATATCAAGAAACAAAAATAATGCATGTATAATGGCTTAATTTGGTTAAGAAACGAGGATTTGGTGAATCAATTCGCTAAATGCGTTGAAAATAGAGAAACTAGTAAAAATATGGTTTTTAATCCTATAAATTTGGTTGTTATGATGTTTTAGGCGTTAAAATGGTTGATGGTATATGTTATGTGGTTTTGGGTTTGTCTATGTTATTGTAGAATTGGGAAAATTGGAATTTTGGCCTAGAACATAGTCTATATTCGTGTTCTCGCAAAAGCTCGATTACGGTGCTAAGCATGACGCTGCCGCTTCTCTAAGCAAGCCACGGACTCTAATACAGACTATGTTCTAGGCCAAAAATTCCAATTATGTTGACTTAGTTATTGTTGTTCAAACTTATGTTGTTGAGCTAATCCTTCATATAGAAAGTAAACTCTTATTGATTGGACTAATTTAAATAATGAATGTTCTAAAATTCTAGAATCATTGATAAGTTAGTTCCAAACAAAACCTTTCTTTAGTGCGAAAATCTTAAAGTCAAATTGAGATGAACAACCCTAATATAGGGGATTTTGTACGCATTAACGTTTAGATGTTTGTGCACAATACATGAAGTATGGGGTCGATCCCCTAAGTCACGAAAGTAAAAGTCTGTATAGTCTAATGACTGTTAAAGGTTGAAGTAGAAATACTTAATAACCTCAGGACATAGTTCAAGGTCTTAAAGACCCTCAGATACAAACCTCAAACTTGTTTACTAGTTTTGTCTCGAAGAACAAGTTCTTATTTATTCAGTATTCATTGCTTACTCTTATGTAACTGCTATTATCACTCTTTATATCAGTGAGCAATTGTTTGCTCACTCTTGCATTTAAACACTGCAGCTAAAGTTGAGAAAATGGATGAGCCGTCTTTCAGCAAAGGAAAGGGCAAGATGTCCAAGTGATGAAGACTTATTTGAATTTATTTAACTTAAATTATGTCATAAGACTTATGTTATTATGTGATGTATTCCGCAGACTTATGTAATAGTTTAAGGTTGGATTACCTGGGATTGATTTAGTTGATGAAACCCTTAAATGGGAAATATATTTATTTAAGTTATTTAAGTTATGTCTTTATCCTTTATTATGGGTAGTTAGATATAATTGTTTTAGATAGTGAGCACCAAATTCCGCGGGAATGGAGTACCTGAATTTGGGGGTGTCACAGGTTGGTATCAAAGCTTTAGGTTATGAACCATAGGTGGGGGGAAAACCTTAGGAAGTAACCTTTAAGGAGACAGAAAATATAGTGGTGATAAACTCTTATCGAGTTCTAAGGAATGAATTAAGGAATTCATTGAAGATAAAAAATAAAAGACTTTATGTGCTATGTGTTTATAACTTATGTACTCACGAGTATCGAAGAGTGACACGTAATAAATAAAACTTAAAAGTATTTTGTTGCCAGGATGTCTAATGTTGGAGGATCCAGTCTAGCTAGGGAAGTGATACCTCAGATACCTAGAGATGAGGAACCCCGAGATGTCCTCGTTGTGCGGGAACAAATAATCCAGAGGGAGCCTGTGTCTGATCCTGAGGAGGAGAACTCTTAGGAGATAGAGGTGGAGGATGAGGAAGAGGGTCCTGTGGAGTTTCCACTAAACTCCATATCAGCTGAGATGTACAATGAGCTGTATGACCGAAACATATAACTACAAGATAAGATTGAGGAGCTGAAGGAGTTAGCTGAGATGCGTCAAGTTACTATAGAGCAGAAGGATGCGGAGATTCAAGAACTTGACTCACGACTTGGGAACACGGAGTGGAACCTAGTTCACACAGAGGGACATCAAGAGGAGCTGTTGGCTGAGAACGAGAAGATGAAAACTGAAGTGGAGAAGCTGAAAGATGACTTGAAGGAGGACTTAGCTAAACGTGCGAGAGCAGAGGATGCTTGGATAAAGGCTACTCAGCGTGCAGACCGTGCTGAAGCCAAGGTTCAAACAAAGAAGGCTAAGATAAATGAAATGCATCGTGCCTTTCATTCTGCAATTGATAGGGTCCATGATCGAGTCTTTTACTACCGACCTCAATTTGAAGACTTGTTGTGGTTCGTAATGGATCGTAGAATGGCGTATCGTATTATGTACGAAGAGCATATAGAAGCCTCTCGACATCTTAATATGCCAAGATAGGAAGAATCATAACAATAATATGTGATTAAGTATATGAATAAATAAATTGTAAATCCCTTATTTTGAGATAAATAAAGGGGTAGTATTGAGTATGTAATCCTGAAACTTGTTTAGTTTAGGAAAATGGATGTTGATAGCAGAGATGCTATCCTTATTATGGTTATGAATGATTAAAAATATTATAGTTTGTTGAAATGTTATGTGTTATAGCTTTAATCTTAGAATGTTTAAGTTAAAATTTAAAATATTCAAGAAGTTGAGTAATGAACTAATAAGCCTATATGTTAACAGAAAATGCCTCCTAGAAGAAGACAGCCACATCAACAACCACCTTTTGAGGGGTCTACTAATAATAATAATGAGGCCAACGCTAACTCGATTCAGCAGTTAGTGACTTTGTTAATGGGAGCACTTGAGAATCAACCGCAAGACCAAGTTGCGACCTTCAAGGACTTCAAAGCGGTTGGACCGCCGGAGTTTCAACGGTCTATGAATCTAGTTAAAGTCCAAACCTGGATCATGGAAATAGAGAAGGTGTTCGACATTGCCAGAGTCAGTGAGGATCAAAAGACTGCTTTCGCAACGTTCATGCTGAAGTCTGAAGCTAGTTATTGGTGGAAGACGAATAAGGGTCATGGGGGACAGGGAATAATAACATGGGATAGGTTTAAAGAAATGTTTTTCGAGATGTATTTCCTGACGAGTTCTCGAAATTAGATGGAAGTGATAAGTAGGTTTTATACCTACTTATTGGTTACCAACTCACTGGAATTATGCTTAACTCGAGTATTTTTAGTATGTTTTATTTGCTTTTTGTGTCTATTTTGTAGTGTGCGTAGCTGGAACTCCTTTAGCAAATTAATGGCATGGAATGGCATGGAGATAGCATTAACATGGCACAGTGGACATGAGCTAGAATGAAGAGCAACTGGACTACAAAAAATGAGGAGAAAACTTAGAGGATTAATGAAATGGTGAAGTGAAGAAGAGAAGAAATGAAGAGTAAGCAAGAAGCAAAAAGTAGCAGTAAACATAGCAGACAAGAAGCAGCAATAGCGCGACCGCGCTGCTAGTGAAGGTAAACATGGCGCTCCCACGCCAAAGGAAATGCAGATGCAGATCAAGAAGTCGTGCGGCCGCACCTTAGCAACAAAGGAATATGGCGCGCCCGCGCCATGCACTCGAAATAGAATCCTACAACGGGCCCACGCCCGAACTATAGTATAATACCGCGCGGCCGCGCCGATCATATTTAGTTTAAACTGTTGTCTTTTTGTAATTTAAAATTTTAGCATGTTTGTTATATGAGACGATATGGTTGGTTGCCAGAGACGTGGTTATTGAGTTTTTACTATTGTTCTGAGGTTTAGTTGACTCTAAGGAGGGTTTGAAGCAATTTCCATATACTTCAAGCTTTTCTCTTTAATTAGATTACTTAATAAGATTAGTTTTCATTTTTGGAGACAAGGGTGGATTTGAACAAGCCTAGAAACAGACTTTGCAGTAGGAATTAACAGATTTAATCTCTCAATTCTCTTTAATATCTTGTTTACATAGTTCATTTCAATGGTTTGCTTTAATCCCATAATGGTTGTTGGTTCAGAGATGAACTAAATTCCATTGTGGGATTCTAATGGATTTTGATGTGTAATCTATACATGTATGCCTGATTGTAATGTTGCATATTTATCAGTGGATTGCCCATTATGGTTGTGCTAAATGCTTGAATGCTTGATCACCATTCACACTAATTACTTGTATGGATTTGGAAAATGAAATATAAGTATAGATTAGACCATGATGGCATATGTTCATAAGGCTTATTCGTATTATGCTTTATGATTCGTGACCCGAATATGCATATACCGGTTCACTATGTGTAGTTATTAGGAGAGCTTGTACTTAAAATCATTATTGATGTAAATTCACATAGACATATAGTGAGTTTGATAATTATGATGCTTACATGAATTCTATCAATTGTGGGTTTTGTGTAATTTGGATATAGTTCATTGAAAGATGGTTATATTCCACTTTTGTTCTCTTGACTGGCTTTCCATAATAAATAATTAAACAAAACGTGAGGTTTTCATTTTAGATGAAACATTAAATAATATTAGAATCCCATATTTCTCCAATTTGTTTACCTTCTTTTAGCAATTATTATTTTTGTGTTATTAATTAATTTAGATATCAATTTATTATTTGATTGATAGTTTGAGCATACAGAAATAGTGATTAGGTTGTTGCATGATAATTTAGATTTATCACCTTTCTCCGTGGGATCGATACTTTCTTACTCTATACTACTTGTTGACTCGTGTACACTTGCATGAGTTAGAGTCCATTTTGTTAAATCAAAAAGGAAGCAACAAGTTTTTTGGTGCCATTGCCGGGGAAAGGCGTTTATTTTTAATATTGTCGTCATCAACTAAAACTAGATTTGTGTGACTTAGACAATTCTATTCTTATCTTATTTCTATTTTGTTTTTGTTTGTATTTCAGGTACTTGTGTACATTTTATGCACACGCGATCGTCAAATTCTGAGTTGGTACCTGCACAAGATAATATCAACTGTAGAGCTTGGAAAGCGAGAGCAAAACAACGTACACAAGTAGATTTTGAAACTTCATCATCCAGCATGGAAACAAAAGAGCAAAGAGAGGAGCACATGGCCTTAAGGGATTATTCAATGTCAAATATTAATGAATTGCAGTCAAGCATCGTGAGGCTAGCTATAGCAGCCAATATTTTTGAGATAAAATCGTGCACTATTCAAATGGTACAGAATTCAGTCCAGTTTGGGGGCGCTGCTACAGATGATCCGAACGAGCACTTATTGTGCTTCATAGAGATATGTGACACCTTCAAGTACAATAGGGTGTCAGAAGATGCAATCAGGCTCAGATTGTTCCCATTTTCTTTACGGGATAATTTCCCAATGGCTAAGACTGCTAAAATGAGGACAACGATTTCCCAGTTTGAATAACAACAGGGTGAAACACTATATGAAGCTTGGGAACGCTACAAAGAGATGCTAAGGAAATGTCCCCATCATGGAATGCCGGATTGGATGATTATTGACACTTTTTATAATGGATTGGGATGACAATCAAGGCCGATTATAGATGCTGCAGCGTGAGGAGCCTTATGGGCTAAGAGTTATGAAGAAGCTTATAATCTCATAGAAATAATGGCAGCAAATGACTTTCAGAATCCTACTGCCAAGATGCCACAACCTAAAGTTTCGGGGATGTTAGAGGTAGATGCTATTGCATAGTTGTCAGCTTAGATGACATCTATGGCAAAGAAGATTGATTCTTTGGCAGAAAGTAAAGCGAAGATAGTTATTTTTGTATGTGAGATATGTGCGGGGTCACATCTAACCGATCAGTGTGCAATCAGTTCAGAATCACTTCAGTATGTGAGCAACTACTAGAAGAACCAAAATTAATTTCAGAATACCTATAACCCCAACAACCTCAATCATCCCAATTTCAGCTAGAACAATAATCAAAACAACCAACTGTCAACGTCGGGATTTTTAGTTGTCCCTTTTCGTTACTTATTTTTTGGTGTTCTCAAGGTTATGTGAGATTTGTTTGAAAAAACAAGTGAAAAAGGTCTGACATGTTTAATTTCGACGATTTGACTTTAAGAGTCGCCAGTTGGTCTTTTTAACTAGTTACACCAACGCAATCGGAAGGGTTTGTACATTAACCGAGTGATGCGACACTACTAAACGGGTCTGTGAAACCAAGATTCATTTGGGTTCGGGGGCTTGATTATGCGGAGGGAAGGTGTTAGGCACCCCCCGACATCCGTGTTGCCACGGTGACCACCACTTTTCAAGAAACTGTTATATGAATGTGTGTGTGTGTGTAGATCAATATGCAATTTATTTGAAAGTAGTGTTATGCCTCATTCGTACCTATATACAAAGGGTTTTAATTTATATAAAAATTCAATTTTAAACAAGATATAGTAATAAGGCTTTGTAAAAAGTGGTTTTTCAAACTCTGTGCTCAATACTAATTGAGGCCTTTGATACTTCCATTTTATTCTTAAATGTTCGGCTTGTTTGCTTTTATTTTTTGAGATGCGAGGCATCCTCGAGAGAAAATAATATATATGATCTAGAAGAACTCCACACCTGCATGACAAAGAATCCAAGGAAATTAGGACAACAGTAAATAATGTACAAGATGCTTACAGCTGAAAATGTCCATCACGGGAACCAAATCTAGATTCAATAGACTGAATATGTGATCACATGATTCCTAGGCTCACATGATACCGCAGTTTATATGAAAAGAAGTAAGCAGTTATATATAAAAGATGTAAATATATATATATACAGACATGATCAACCACCACGAAACAACTCCATGGGGGATCGAAAATGTAAATATATAAAAGCGATATATATATATATGGACATGATCAACCACCACGAATCAACTCCATGGGGGATCAGAAAAGTAAATAAAGCAGTAAATGCGATCAACCACCACGAAGTAAACTCCAGGCGGGACTAAATGTAAATATATATATATATATATATATATATATATATAAGCAATAAACGCGCTCCGGATGTAAAATCCAGGCTCATCAGATATGTTTGACAACAGTTATATATATAAGTATATATATATAAATGTTTTCAGACATATCTATATATATATATATATATATATATATATATATTTGAGTTGAAGTTGAGTTGGCAAAATAACCATTTTGCCCCTCCTGGGGTTATCTCCGCTTTTGGCGCATTTGTAGTACTCTTTTCTCAGGGTTATCTCTAAGATTAGCTTATTGTCGACTCTGAATGTCCTCAGGGTTATCTCTGAGGTTGACTTGACCTCCCAGGGTTGACTCCGGGCTTTGTACTTGATATCCTGGGGTAATTTCCGGGGTTATAACTTACTTTCCCGGGTTTATTTCTGGGGTTGGAAACTGATTTCCCGAGGTTATCTCCGGGGTTGTAAAATATATTTCTCGGGCTATCTCCGGGGTTAGAATTGATGTTGTGGTCCTCCAGGGTTAACTCTGGAGTGTGAAAAAAATGCTTTTGTTCTCCTGCATAGTTAGTAACGGGAAAACAAAATTTCGAGTGTCTACAGATGCCCCTCTTTATCATGTTCATGCAATGAAATGGGATGGACATGATAAACATTAATAGACACTTGAAATATGACAAGGTATTTTGAATGATGTAAATCGCAATGTAATTAATGTTATGATGAATGTTAAAATGTATTTGCAAATCGCAGTTCGTAAATCGCACATCGCATTTCGTACTTCGATTTTTGCATTTGGGCAATCGTACTTCGCAACTCACACATTGCATTTCGCATATCGCATTTCGCATATCGCAAATCGCAATGTAATGATTGTTATGATGAATGTAAAAAATACTTTTGCAAATCATTTTACCTTTACCGGTTATTACTGATGCATATGCTGGTGTTGACTACAATGGTTTGGCTTTTTGTCGGTGTCGCCGATGCATGTTTGATGAAGAGAAATTGAGATGTTTTCTACATCTCTACGAGGGATGACGTTCTAAAATCATCGGACCTTCCCGATGCATACCTTGGTAGTTTACAATTGTGCCTACCCTGATTGTAATTTGACAACAGATCCTACCCTGCAGGTAATTTAATATGCTGACATTGCCAAACTATTTCGATTCCCACTCGAACTATGGTATACAAAGCTTTCATCGCTGAACTGTCTTGATGTTGCGCTGAATTAATGCTAATGGTTTAGAATACCGGATCTTATGATACCTTCGCTGAAGTAAGATTCAAAGGTTTGCTTCACCAAACTCTGCCTGATGTGACACTTGATAGAGATGTACGTTGATGTCGCGAATTTGGACATGTGCAGATCATGCATGATGTGATGATCTAGATTTTCTTAGGAGTCTATTGTCCTAGATTGATGAAGATTGTAAATTGTATGGAGTAGAATTTTTTCTCACCCTTTTTGAGGTGATTTGGAGTTTCCTTTCGCTGTCGGGGTGCTTGTGGCTCATTTCCTTGAGTGTTTGATTAGTAACCCAGCTGAACCGATGACATAAATGCCGCTGATATCCCTGGAGGGTGCTGCTCATTCTTTTGCTGCCCAGATTTGAACTTCGGTGTAGGGGCCTCGACTTATGAGGACTCGACGCCGGTTGGCAAGTTTGATGATGAGGATTTCATTCGCTAGACCTTTTTTCATTGGGCTTCTGCTTTTGAGTTAAGGACTTTCTTGAGAATTTTCCCCTTCTTTTGTAGGGGCACGCTTATGTCGCCATGATTTCTTTCAAGAATTCTCCCATTTCTTTTGATGAGAGGATTAATCCTGCCTTAAACTCCTTCCCTTTCTTGGAATCAGAAAATGCCCCATCCGTTCTTAAGTTGATGTTGGGAATTCATATGAGAAACTCTCTTTGTTGACCAAATTGTGAGTGAGCAATATCTGAATCGCCAGTGAGATGATATGAGGGAAGCTCTGGTGATAATGGACCATGCTAATGGTGCTGATTGGTGAATGCCCCAGTGTTGAGTTATCGCTATTTCTGAGAGTGCCCCAGACTTGTTGTAAGGGTCCCAATATCAGGTTGTCACCAATGTTGAAATTGCTTTAGCCTTGCTTATTGTCTGGGATAGTTGCTTTGATAGACGGGCTAATAAGATGCTGAGATCGCAAGAGGCCTTTACCTCTATACCATATGGTGAACAAGTAGTGGATTTGAGTTTTGATGACCTCGATCATTTTTCCTAACTTGTTTGCACAATCGGCCTTGATGGTTTTCTTCTGATTTGATGAAAACTTGTGATTAAGGGTGTCTTGAAGGTCCTCATTGCTGGTTGCCTTAGTGTATCGTTGTTTCTTCCTTTTTCTGGGATTTTTGCCAAAATTAATGGAATGACATTGAAGTGTTGTTGGGTCTTCTCGACATAAGCCACTGACTTGGAGGGTTTTTCTTTTGAGGGTCAGACCGCACCACTAATGGCTGCCTATGTACTCCCATTGATGAGGAGATCAGGTCTGCGTAGTTTGAACCTGGTGTAAGAGGTTCAATGCTGAATGTGAAAGGCAGATGGGTGTAGAAGCTTTATTAATGAAGAAAGATGTATAAGTGTTTTTGTGGTTGTTGTTTTTTTAGAAGAAGGGCAAAAATGTTTTTGTTGTTTTTTTTATATTGCGACCGGGCCATATGGAATATGGTTGCCTATGTACTCCCGTGTATCAGGGAGATCAGGTCGACGTAGTTCGCCCCATGAGCTGAAACCTGACTGATTTGAATTTTTATTTTTCTTTCTTCTTCTTCGTTTTTTCATTTTTCCTCTTTTTTTTTCTTTTTCTTTTTCTTCTTTTCTTTTTTTTCTTTTTTCTTTTTCTTTTTTTCTTTTTTTTTTCAATATTTACATGCATGGAAAATAAAAGGCATACTTCGAAGAAAGTGATATCGTCCCAACATCTTCTGGAACTCGCAACCTTATCCCCTGGATTTACATCTTCTTTGCTAGTTATGGCCTGATAGTCAAGTTGTCAATTGTTATGTTGCTTTCAAGGTTCGCGATAGAGGTTACTTCCTGGTTCTGAATGTCTTCACTTATGGCCATAACTTGATCACTTCCTGATTTAGTACATTCCTCAGGGACGCTTAAACTGAACCCCTTGCAAATAGGGATGAACTCTGGATTCTCTGATGGGTAGGTTTCCCTGATAACCTCTTCATCTATTCCTTCACCTTTTTCTTGGGCTTGAGAAGATTCGACCATTAAATCTCCCTCTAACTGTTGTCGCATTTCTTGCAAGGAACTTTCCTTTTTTGCTTTTTCTTCCTTGGAAAGGATTAGTATTTCCTCCGCATCATCCAAGGTTATAAGATCTGGAATGTGGTTGCTATCTTTGGACCACAGGATGTTGGATGTTGGCGGAGAAATCTCCTTTTGGGATTCCCTTGTCTCCTCTGTCATTTCCTGAATTAGGATCATTCCATCTTGTGTTCTACTAGGATTATCGCCCATTGCCTTCACCTCATTTGAACTGCATGTCTCGAGTGGACATCTTAAGCTTTTTATTTCCTTTTCACCTTTTTTGGTCATGGGGAATTCTATCTCTAGCTCTCCATTTTCAATAAGATCTTGGATTTTATGTTGTAAAGACTAGCATTCCTCAGTCGTATGTCCAAGTGAGTTAGAATGGTAGAGACATATCTTGGTGGAATCATAACTCTTTATCTTGGGATTTATAGGAGGCAACAACTCAGTAATCCTTCCTTCGCTTACCAGAAAGTGTAATATTTCTTCATTGGATTTGCTTAGAGGGGTGAATTTTTGGACTCTTGTGGAGGTTGTTTGATCTTTCTTCTTTGAGAATTCGCATTCCCCCGAGCGATTTTTCCGTTGGCGAGATCTTCTAGGAATTTTATCATCCCCTTTTTCTTGGTCTTTTGATAGTTAAGTGAAAAACTACCTCGTATCCTGATGTTGTCGCACTATCAGCTTAGCTAGTAGATTTACTTGATTCTGGATCGTCTTTAATTTTTGCATTACTATAATACCCTCCTCTGAGTTTTCCCACTTTAGGACATTTGTTCTGTGCCTTTGGGGGTAGTCCTCTATCCTTCGTATGCACTTACGAATTGGATATATTTCAGCGCTTCCTGACCTGATCATGTTTACTTCTCCAGTATCATGCTGCAATGGAAGGTTGGTGTTAACATTTTGTTGGTCAGGTTGTTGGACCACAATACTTCAACTTTCGATCAGATTTTGAATTTTATGCTTTAAGGACCAACAATCTTGTGTATCGTTACCTGGAGACCCTGAGTAGTAAGCACATCTTTGGCTTGGATTGTATCTTTTGCTCCCTGGTTCCAGAGGTGGAGCCAGTTCTATAATTTTCTTGTGATCCATTAATATCGCCAATAAATTTTCAAGGGAATCGCCCAACGGAGTGAACACCCGATTTTCCATTCTTTCAATTTTTTTTTTCCTGTCTGGGCATTGGTTGAATGCAGTCTGTTGTTGAGATGGCAGACTATCTTGCATTTTCCAAATGGGGGGACTGTAGGTTGGTCTCCTATCTTTCCCCTGTACAACAAGGGATACCTTCAATGCCTTTGTCGGGTACACCCTTGGGGTCACTCGCATATTTGCCAGTCTGTATATGCTTGGCGACTGCTTCCAAGGCAGTTAATCTTGCCTGCCTTTAGGCCCATTTCTGCCATTTCATAGTGTTTGATCATTTCTGAGAATGGCTTTCCTATGCCTACTAGGATCTTCTCATAGTAAGGCACCTCTTGAATGTCAATAAACATCATTACCATCTCAGTTTCTGTCATTGATGGAATAACTTGCGTTGCGAGATGTCTCCACCTTTGGGCATATTCTCGAAAAGATTCAGTACTTTATTTTTTGACTTTAGTCACCTGGTATCGATCCGGTGCCATTTGTGCCTGAAAACTATACTGATTTAGAAAGGCGTGGGCCAATTCTTCCCAGTTGTAGATTTTGGCATTGTCAAGTCGGGCATACCAGGATTTAGCCTCTCCGGTGAGACTCTTTTGAAAAAGTTGCATTCTAAGGCTTTCATCTTCAGAATAAGACCCCAGTTCGCCAATGTAAACTTTCAGATGCGTATAGGGATCGCATGCCCCATTGTACTTTTCAAACTCTGGGACTTTGAATTTGGCAGGATATCGAGCCCATGGGAATATGTAGAGATCTTAATAGGTGACACTCCCATAGTTTCCAGTCCCTTTGATTGACTAAATGGTCTCCTCCATTTGTTGGACTTTCTTTCTTATATCCCCAGTTTCTCGATCATCCCTGAGATTCGTGATTTCTTTATTCAAATGAGGTTTAGGTATCTGGGTTTCAATCTTTTTGCCAATACCCTGACTGCCCCCTGGTGTGGATGACTCTGGTTGAATAGGCATTGTTTGGCCCTGGATTCCTCTATATGCAGAGGATTCTGTGTGGAGGGGTATTTGTGGACCCTGAGTAGATTGGTGTAGTTCTTTGAACATAACAGCCAACTCCGTAATTTAATAGCTTAATCTTTTGAACTCTTCGCGAGAGACAGGAGTAGGATCAGGCTAGGCACTTTTATCCATGTCTGACTGTGGGCTTAATGCCCTTTTGGACTTTGAACGGGAAACATGATCAATTGCTTCCCTACAAAAAGACTTACATAGTTTAGTCTTAGGGAATGTAAATACTATTATAATGTGCCCGTTTTAGGAATATTATCCTGCAAAAATGGGTGTTATTTGATAACATGTCATGTATGCACAAATATTCTTCATAATTTCCATTACATAAAGATGGACATGGAATAAAATTACAAGTAGATGCTTTTACAAGTAATTAAAAATGGAAAGCATGAAGAGACTTTCCTCCGCATTTGGTTTATCAGAGGTTGACCTATATTAGGGTTACTCTCGCGGTTTTTTGGCATTAAGGTCCCTAGATCATCGCAATTTACTTGACGGGAAGTAAATCCGGTCTTTCAATTGTAGCGAATTTGGGTGGTGCCTTTCCTGAGCCTCGTTGGAATTAGTCTCCCTACGAATCTAGTAATCAAAAACCGATAGGATAGCCTCCTGTTGGAGGAACCACACAACATACATTCACATACAACGTGTCTCACCGTTTATAAAAATGATGACACGTGCGAAGCACTTAATATCACAGATAGATATTTTGCAGTGCAGTAAGTAAAATGCATTCGTACACATTCATCATAGATGTAAATGCAGCATTCACACACAAGCATATAACAGTTTTGAAAAGCTTTTAATAGCGGCTTAAGCCCTCTTACTGGTGTCCCCAGCAGAGTCGCCACCTGTTGACGTCGGGATTTTTAGTTGTCCCTTTTCGTTACTTGTTTTTTGGTGTTCTCATGGTTATGTGAGATTTGTTTGAAAAAACAAGTGAAAAAGGTCCGACATGTGTAATGTCGACGATTTGACTTTAAGAGTCAAAAGTTGGTGTTTTTAACTGGTTGCACCAACGCAACCGGAAAAGGTTTGCTCATTGACCCAGTGATGTGACACTGCTAAACGGGTCTATGAAACCAAGATTCATTTGGGTTCGGGGGCTTGATTATACGAAGGGAAGGTGTTAGGCACCCCCCGACATTCGTTTTGCCACGGTGACTGCCACTTTTCAAGAAACTATTATATGAATGTGTGTGTATGTGTGGATCAGTGTGCAATTTATTTGGAAGTAATGCTATGCCACGTTCGCACCTAAATACAAAGGGTTTGAATTTATATAAAAATTCAATTTTAAACAAGATATAGCAATGAGGTTTTGTAAAAAGAGGTTTTTCAAACCTTGTGCTCAATAGTAATTGAGGCCTTTAATACTTCCATTTTATTCTTAAATGTTCCGCTTGTTTGCTTTTATTTTCGAGATGCGAGGCATCCTCGAGAAAATAATATCTGTTGATCTTAGAACTCCTCACGAGCATGCATGATGACCATCCAAGGAAATTCGGACAATTAATAATAATGTACAAGTCGCTTACAATTTGAAAATGTCCATCACGGGAACCGAATCTAGATTCAATAGACTGAATCTGTGATCACAAGATTCCTAGGCTCACATGATACCGCAGTTTATATGAAAAACAGTAAGCAATTATATATATAAAAGCTATAAATATATATACAGACATGATCAACCACCACGAAGCAATTCCATGGGAGATTGGAAATGTAAATATATAAAAGCGATAAATATATATATGTGGACATGATCAACCACCATGAAGCAACTCCATGGGGGATCAGAAAAGTAAATAAAGCAGTAAATGCGATCAACCGCCATGAAGTAAACTCCAGGCGAGACAAAATGTAAATAAAGTAGTAAAGACGATCAACCGCCACGAAGTAAACTCCAGGCGGGACAAAATGTAAATAAAGCAGTAAAGACGATCAACCGCCACGAAGTAAACTCCAGGCGGGACTAAATGTGTATATATATATATATATATATATATATATATATATATATATATATAAGCGAGAACGATTGGATTTAAAATCCGGGATCATCGGATATGTCCGACAACAATTATATATATATATATATATATATATATATATATATATATATATATATATATATATATAAAAGTAATAAACGCTCCAGGATGTAAAATCCAAGCTCATCAGATATGTCTCGACAACAATTATATATATAGTATATGTATATATATATATATATATATATATATATATATATATATATATAAAAGCAAGTAAACTCCGGACATAAGTTCAGGCTCAATCGAGGCATAACTCGATAATGTTAGTCCATATATAAATATATACATATATAAGTATATATATATACAGACAGAAATGAAAACCACGGACCGAAGTCTGGGCATATGCACACAACATGACTCTCAATGTGTAGAATAGTGTGTGCAAAGATGAAGAGAAAGACTTTATAGAGTGTGAGAAGGCTTATAGTGGGCTGCCAATGCAGGCTTCTATGACTCTATATGGATAAACACTCAGCTCGCACCTGTAAAATATAGCTATATGTGAGCTAACATATGTTTAAAATGAGGAAACACTCAATATGGGGTGTGTACAGAGCAAATTGGATAGGGCTTCTTCGCCTCTCTTTTTTTCAAATATGGCCACCCCAAGCCCTCTATTTATAGACGGGGGTGCCGCAGGTGTACCTGCAGCAGCAACAAGTGTATCTGTGGCTGCCCGGTGTGCCTCGGGTAGTGTGGGTCCCACTGTCTCAAAGTACGTGCACTCGGACAACGCGCTGTTCGCTCGAACCTTCATAACTTTCAATCCAGGAGTCCGATGGAAGCGTGTCATACCATTCCGGAAAGATCTTTCTGAGAGCTATGTAATGACATAGGATTGGCCCTTTTTTTATTCCAGAAATATGGGTCTATGACCGAAATAGCATTTCTGGGTCTCCGTCAGGCAGTCCGATGAGGTGTTTTGCGTAGTTTGCGCTCGAAAGTTGAGATATGGTTCTTATGGGACTTCTTTTGAAGAAATATGAGTTGAGATGAGTTTATTTGATTTGAGTTGAAGTTTAGTTGTCAAAATAACCATTATGCCCCTCCCGGGGTTATCTCCGATTTTGGCACATTTGTAGCAGTCTTTTCTTAGGGTTATCTCTGAGATTGGCTTACTGTTGACTCTGAATGTCCTCAGGGTTATTTTTGAGGTTAACTTGACCTCCCAAAGTTGACTCCGGGCTTTGCACTTGATCTCTCGGGGTTATTTCCGTGGTTAGAACTGACTTTCCCTGGTTTATTTCTGGGGTTAGAAACTGATTTCCCGAGGTTATCTCTGGGGTTGTAAAATCTATATCTCGGGCTATCTCCGGGGTTAGAATTGATGTTATGGTCCTCCAGGGTTATCTCTAGAGTGTGAAAAAGATGTTTTTGTCCTCCTTTATAGCTAGTAACAGGAAAACAAAATTTTGAGTGTCTACACCAACAACACCAACAATTTTAGTCTCAATACCAATCAAAACCATCTCACCCACAATATGCACCAAAACCACCCTACCCTCTTGGATTCTAATAGCAACCACAACATCATCCACCACCTGCACCTCAGCAAGAAAAGAAGTCAGAAATGGAGGAGATGACGCTCAAGTACATGGCAAATACAAAGGTTATGATCAAGAGCCAAGCAACGACTATAAAGAATTTTGAGACGTAGATGGGTCAAATGGCCAGTATGCTGAACAACAGACCACAAGGGACCTTGCCAAGTACAACAGAAGCCAATCTAAAAAGGGAGGGTAAAGAGCAGTATCAGGACATTACTTTAAGATCAGGGAAATAGATTGCAGATTTACAGCATGGTGCGCCCGCGCCACAATTACAAAGGGACATTACTTCACGATACCACTGTTAGTTTTTAATCAGTTGGGATTGCTGGCTCTAAGGCCAACGAATATAACTCTACAGCTGACTGACAAGTCCATTACTTATCCACGAGGTATTGTAGAAGATGTGCTGGTTAAAGTGGATAAATTTATTTTCCTAGCGGATTTCATAATCTTGGATTATGAAGAAGATAGAAGCATACCTATCATCCTTGGGAGACCATTCCTAGCCACGGGATGAACCTTGATAGATGTTCAGACAGGTGAGTTGACAATGAGGGTTCATGATCAAGAAGTCACCTTCAACGTATTCAAGGCTATGAAGTTTCCTACCGACGAAGAAGAATGTTTTAGGATTGATATGGTGGATAAGATGTTGAATGATGGAGTAGAGAATTTGGTGGAAAATGAACCTTTGAAGAGTGCTATTTTGGGGAATTCAGAGATAGAAGATGATGATATTGCAGAGTTTGTTCAAATTCTTGACACAACACCACACTTTAGAAGATTCAAGACTTCTATTGAGCCACTAAAGCTTTCTTGGGAGACATCAGTAAAACTCAAACCGTCTCTTGAGATGCCTCCAAAACTTGAATTGAAACCTCTTTTAGACTACTTAAGGTATGCATTTTTAAATGATTGTTCAAAATTACCTATTATTATTTCTTCTGCACTAACATTTGTCCAGGAAGAAAAGCTGCTAGGAGTTTTAAAAGAGTTCAAATCAGCAATTGGATGGACAATAGCAGATATCAAAGGGATCAGCCCATCATTTTGTATGCACAAGATCCTACTAGAAGATGATAGTAAACCTTCAGTGGAGCAACATCGGAGACTAAATTCGATTATGAAGGAAGTGGTCAAGAAGGAAGTTCTGCAGTGGCTAGACGCAGGAATAATATATCCGATCTCAGATAGCTCTTGGGTGAGCCCCGTATAGTGTGTGCCAAAGAAAGGAAGAATGATCGTAGTCTCTAACGAGAACAATGAACTGATATCGACCAGGACAGTAATGGGGTGGAGAGTCTGCATAGACTATCGTAGACTTAATAAAGCTACAAAGAAAGACCACTTTCCACTTCTATTTATTGATCAGATGTTGGACAGGCTAGCAGGTCACGAGTACTATTGCCTTCTGGATGGGTATTCAGGGTATAATCAGATTGTGATAGCTCTAGAAGACCAGGAAAAGATAACTTTTACATGTCTATACGGAACATTTGCATTCAGGAAGATGTCTTTTGGTTTGGGCAATGGCCCGACCACATTTCAAAGGTGTATGATGGTAATTTTTTTGGATATGGTGGAGCATAATGTGGAAGTCTTCATGGATGACTTCTCAATTTTTGGAGATTCGTTTGATCCGTGTTTAGAGAATTTAGTGATTGTGTTAAAGAGATGTGTTGAAACAAATTTGGTTTTGAATTGGGAAAAGTGTCATTTTATGGTACAAGAAGGGATAATATTGGGACACAAGGTTTCAAAGAAAGGATTAGAGGTGGATCAAGCTATGTTAGAGACCATTGAGAATTTGCCTCCACCAACTTCTGTTAAATGTGTTCGTAGTTTTTTAGGGCATGCAGTCTTCTACCGCAAATTTATAAGACTTCTCCAAGATCACGAAGCCACATTGCAGTTTATTAGAGAAGGATGCATAGTTTAAGTTTGATAAAGAATGCATGTCTGCATTTGAGCATTTGAAGAGAAAGTTATCTACAACACCAATTATCACAGCACCATTGGGACCTTCCATTTGAATTCATGTGAGACGCAAGTGACTTTGCTGTGGGAACTGTTTTGGGCCAACGAAGGGACAAGATCTTTCATGTGATTTACTATGTCAGCAAGACCCTCACTGATGATCAGTTAAGCTACACCACCACAACGAAGGAACTTTTAGCAGTTGTGTATGCTTTCGATAAATTTCGTGCGTATTTGATTGAGACTAGGGTGATAGTGTACATAGACCATGTAGAAATTCGGTATTTGGTAGTAAAGAAATATGCCAAACCTCATTTAATCAGGTGGATACTTCTTTTGTAAGAATTTGATTTGGAAATCAAGGACAGGAAAGGGACTGAGAATCAAGTGGCGGACCATTTATCTAGATTGGAACTTAAATATACAACATGAGTTGTGAGTTTTAATACAAATATTGTCTTATAGATAATATTCAAACTCAAAATAAGTCCTCAATACATTTATTATCACACTATTTCACATAATAGTGAGGACTACTAATGCAAACATCTGGGACCGTCACTCTGTTCCCCGACTAGTCCGGCTTATATTCTCATTTCTGAAGAGAACAATGAAAGAAAAGGGTGAGCTCAACTAGCCTAGTAAGAAATATTATGACTAAGATAATGCAGAATAAATTATCGTTAGCCTTCAATAGTGTTAAACTGATAAAATACAATAGACATCAAGTTTAACTGCAGCGGAATAAGCAATCCATTAGAAGAGTCAAGTAGAGCATGATTTCTTCTATCTTCTATGATTTAAAAGAATTTATCATCAAATTTTATCGCTGAGACTCAGCTTAATAATCCACATCATCCCTGCACTACGACCAATGATATTCATTAGTATCACGACCACAAATTATCCATGCACTATGGGTCAAGGATATTCGTGTTTTCATCAATGGTCATCATGCCAACAATTGTCCATCAATGCACTACGGGCCAATGAGGACTTTTACCACATCATTTGTAACATTACGGTCATGATTATACCGAATAAACCCTAGTCATAATCATACCAAGTCCATCTATGCACTACGGCCATAGATGACTTTCATCATAATATAAACATGAGAATGATGACAATGATATAAGAATTCAATTAAATGAAAGCAAAGGATAAATTTTTAAAGATTTATAATTTAATTTATCTAAAAATCAATAACGTCCAATGTGACGCCCCCAAAATAGGTATACAACTCCCATTCTGAGTCGTCAATAACATGGTACAGAATCAATTACAACTTTATTAATACAACATAAAAACTGTGAGTTTAAATAAAAATATTGTCTTCTAGACAATATCAACACTCAAATAAGTCCTCATTACAATTATTGGTACATTATTTTACAAAAATGGTGAGGACTACTAAAACAACTTTCTAGAACCATCATTCCACACCTCGACTAGAACTCGCTACATTCTCGCCTCCTGAGAAGAAAAATGGAACGAAAAGGAAAAGGGTGAGCTCAAATAGCCCAGTAAAGAATATTATGACTAAGATAATATAGAACAAATTATCGTTAGTCTTCAACAGGGAAAAATTTGATAAAATACAATAGACAACAAGTTTCAGATCAATATTCGCAGCGGAAATAATAATTCATAGATGAGTTACGCAGAGAATGAAATCTACTATAATCTATGAATTTAAAATTTCATCATCATTATTTTATCCCTGTAACATCAATTAATATTCATCTTGAATCAAATATTCATCTTTGCACTACTGTGCCAAAGATATTCATCGACCGGGTCATGTTCAACTCAACACTGCTCATCATTGCACTACGGGCCAAAGATATTCATCGAGAAAATCATTAATCTTTGCCTACGTGCCAAAGATATTCAGATAATATCATCATTTAGGACTGAGGATGATGAAAAATATTTTAAAGAAAACGAATCCATTGAAACAAAAGAACAAATATTAAGGATTCGTACTTTAAACAATCTGAGTTCAAAAATACTTCATAAATAATCATAGTGAAGTAAAATTCAAGAATGATCAAAACATGGATACAATCAAAGCTAGTATCCATAATCAATATTTTAGAAAAAAAAATGAAAATTTAATTTTTCTGTGAATAGTGTTGTATTCGTGAATAGTGCCATATACGTGAATAGTCTTTGTATAACGTGAATAGTAACCCGAACACTAAAAGACAAGAATTTCACAAGAAAAATCTTACCAATAATCCAAGATAATGATATTAGAAGAAATAATATCATTTTTTAAAAATAACATCCCTTACCTCGAAAAGAAAGAATAAGATACATTTGGAATATCGATATATTTGAAGGAACTTACACTGTATAACAACACTTAAAGTATCAAAATACTCACAAGAATACGCTCAATAATATAGAGAGAGAAAACTTCAGTTTCTGGTGTGATTTTCAATTCTAACCTAAGCACCCTATTTCTAGGAAAATGCTTAGAACACCAAAGCGAGTAAAATTTAATAAAATATTAATATATATATATATATATATATATATATATACAAATTTTTTATGCCCACTTTTACCAACTGAATTCAGCATTCAACACATTTATATCACATATGGGACACTCACCAAAAATGTTTTTCTTAAAAAAATAATTAAAACTTCAAAAATTAATTATTTTGGAACTTCAATAATTCATAATAAATAGCCCTTTTATCAGAAAAATTAGAACCTTATGTCTTTTCCATAGGAAATTCCATTATCTACAACTTTGTAAGTTTAAGTGTTTTCAAATTCCAAGCAAAAATTGAACGAAATCTACAAACGGGCGATTTTACAGGCTATAATCAAATTTCAGTCAAGAAATGGGCCCACAAACATGTTTAACATGTTTTAAACAATTTTTGTAACAACAATACTCTTCTTCCTCATTTATTCATATATCATACATTCATTGTAAAATATCATCATTATTATATTATTAAATATAATAATATATTATTTTATCGAAAAAGATAAAATATCAATTTTCAACAATTGTCACATTAAAAATTTTCTCCATCTATATCCACATAAAATGAATATTTTTCTTATCATATAAATCAATAATTAATTATTCATAAATAATATTACTGAGAATCACAACACCGGCAACTGTGTAGTTCCCAAGAAAGAGGGCTTTCAATAAGGATTTCTCCTTACTAGCGTGCGATTAGGTGACCAAACCTCTCCTTAGATGAGAACTTTTAGACATTGCCAATAATGTTATCTAATAATATTATTCAAATAATATGAATTATTGATCCGATAATGAAAATATTTGTGTAGTGACAATTATTGAAACAACAATAATATAAAATATCAATGTAGCAATTATTGAATCAATAAAATAAAATATTGAGCAAGAATTCATTGTAACAATTATTGAGTAGTGTCTTCACGTAAGAATCAATAATTGGTACAATACCCGTAAAGCATCTTGTGTTTTAACCACCGGTATTCCAACAATATTAAGCAGTAATAACTACTAATCGTTATTTATAAACAACTTATATTTGTCGTTTTCTTCATCCAATCGCCTTCCGTTATGGGGCCTCACATTAAGGTTTGGTTAGTCGTCATTTAATATTCCCGACAAAGAAGAATATTCCACGACCAAACAAATATTCCCCGACAACAATGAATATTTTATAACCACTTGCTTATTTGAAATATTTGCGCATTTTACCCATAACTAACCACATTAATCAAATCAACCCTTACTATTTCAAAATAATAAATAGAGGAAATTTAATTTCATTTATAATAAGTTGGGGTCTTACAACCTCCCCTCCTTATGAAATTTCGTCCTCGAAATTGACGTACGTACCTGGTGTTTCGAAAAGGTGAGGATATCTCGCTTTCATTTCCGTTTCCAACTCCCATGTCATTTCCACTATAGCATGGTTCCTCCACAAAACTTTGACTTGTGGTATGACCTTTGTATGTAAAACATGCTTCTTCCTATTCAAGATCTTTACAGGTACCTCCTCATACATTAAGTCTTCGGCTATCTCATCCAGTTCTAACTCAATAACGTGGTTCGGGTCTTTCACATATTTACGTAGCACAGATATATTAAGAACATTATGAACACGAGACATACTTGGAGGTAACGCGAGTCTATAGGCTACCTTTCCTACTCGGTCAAGAATCTGAAATGGACCAATAAATCGTGGATTGAGCTTTCCTATTTTCCCAAATCTTGTAACCCCCTTCCATGGAGCAACACGCAACAATACATGATCCCCAATACTAAATTCCACGTCCTTTCGATGAAGATCCGCATAACTCTTTTGTCGATCTTGTGCCGTTTGTATACGTTTTCGAATCATTTGGATCTTTTCTGTAGTCATACGTACCAACTCTGGTCCCAATAATGTTGCTTCACCAACCTCATCCCAACATACTGGAGAGAGACACTTACGTCCATATAATGCTTCGAATGGAGCTACACCTATACTTGTCTGATAACTGTTGTTGTAGGAGAATTCTACCAATGGTAAATACTTATCCCAACTCCCTTTGAAGTCTAGGACACAGAGTCTTAATAGATCTTCAAGAGTTTGAATAGTTCTCTCTGATTGTCCGTCTGTTTGAGGATGGTATGCCGGCCAATCAGAAATGCGTGCCCATAGCTTTTTGCAAACTAACCCAAAATCGTGAAGTGAATCTTGGGTCACGATCCGAAACTATGGATACTGGCATGCCATGAAATCTCACAATCTCATTTACATACATATGAGCAAGACGTTCAAGGGAATAAGTCTCCCGTATCGGCAAGAAATGAGCAGACTTGGTTAATCTATCAACAATAACCCAAATAGCATTTATACCTTGAGAAACCGTGGGAAGACCCGTAACGAAATCCATGGTAATGTGTTCCCACTTCCATTTCGGGATCTCAAGTGGTTGCAATGGACCCTTAGGCACTTGATGCTCCGCCTTTACACATTGACAAGTTAAACACCTCGAGATAAACTTTGCAATCTCTCTCTTCATATTGTTCCACCAAAATGTATATCGAAGATCACGATACATTTTGGTACTTCCAGGATGGATTGCAAACCGTGTATTATGTGCCTCCGTCATGATCTTGTATTTCAAAATAGAGTCATTAGGAACACAAAGTCTGGAGTGGACTTGAAGTATTCCTTCTTCATCGATTCTCACTTCCGGAATAGCACCTTCTTGTACTTTCTTCTTCATACGCATCAGCTCTGGGTCGATGGCTTGAGCAACTTTAACTTTATCGATTAAAGTTGGTTCTATGCGTATACTTGTCATCATCGCATTCGCTCCTGCATATGATCTTCTACTCAACACGTCAGCTACCACGTTTATTTTTCCAGGATGGTATTGAATGGTGTGGTCATAATCTTAAAATAGCTCGAGCCAACGTCGTTACCGCATGTTGAGTTCCTTTTGGGTGAAGAAATATTTGAGGCTTTTATGGTCTGAATATATCTCCACTTTCTCCCCATATAGATAGTGCCTCCAGATCTTTAGCACGAAAACAACTGCTGCCAACTCTAGATCATGAGTAGGATAATTCCTCTCATACTCTTTAATTTGTCGCGAGGCATAGGCTATGACTTTCCCACATTGCATAAGAACACATCCTAACCCTTTTCCTGAAGCATCACTATAGATAACAAATCCATCCGAAATAGATGGTATTGTCAGAACAGGTGCCGAAATAAGTCTCCTCTTAAGCTCTTGGAAACTCTTCTCGCATTCCTCGCTCCATACGAATTTTGTATCCTTCCGAGTTAGCTGAGTTAAAGCAGTACCAGCTTCAAATGGTACTCATGATCTTCACGGCTTTTGGAATATATGAGGATGTCATCAATAAAGACAACAATGAACTGATCCAAATAATCCTTGAATACTCAGTTCATCATATCCATGAAAGCCACAGGAGCATTAGTCAATCCAAAAGACATGACTAAGAATTCATAATGCCCGTACCGAGTTCTGAAGGCAGTCTTTGGAATATCCTCAGTTCTAATCTTCAGCTGATGATATCCAGAATGAAGATCGATCTTTGTAATTCGGGAATAGTACCCCGTGAATAGTACTCTGACATGAAAAAGTTAAAACTTATCAAAAATGCTCAAAATAATATTTCCATGAAAAGATACTGGATGAAATGCAAATTTTAAGGATATTCTACTAATTTCATAGAGTATAGAAGCCAAAACTTTAACCAAATTAGTATAGAATTTGAAATCTGAAATAAAATAATATTACTTACATACTACAGAGTATGGAAAAAAATATTATTTCAAGCAAATATTGAACAAAAATAACATCACTTACCTTAAAAAGAAAAGTATTCCAACTGGTAGAACGGGGATATTCTTGAAGAAAACTTTCACTGTTTTCTACGCTTAAAGCTTTCTAAAACTTGAAAAAAAATATGCTCAATATTATAGAAGAAGAATTCTCTTATTATGGTGTGATTTTCAATTCTAACTAAGAATCCTATTTATAGGAGAATGGAAAGGATACTATTTGAATGCACAGTAGGCCAGGGAAATCACGGGTGAACAGTTGGGTGAACGGAAAATTTTTTGATTTTCAAAATTTACTATGCAAACACTATGCAGGCACTAAGCAAATACTATGCATAATAAAATATAATATATTGCATTTTTTCATAAAAACCAAAACTTATTATAATATATATATATATATATATATATATATATATATATATATATATCGCATAACTCCCGTGACTTCCCCCAAATTGATTTCCAAAAGTCACATGTGGCCCCAAATGTGGGCCCAAAAAAAATACTAAAAATTTTTCACCGATTATTTTGAAAAATGGGTAAATGGGGTCCAACAAATACTTCATAAAAATCCTCTCAATATTTTTAACAACGTTTATTCATATTATTATAACTCACAATATTAACAACCAGATCGTTCCTAGGAAAAATGGGGCTTTCCGATAAGGATTTCTACCTATTGGCGCGCAATTAGGTGACCAAACCTCTTCTCAACAGGACTTTCTAGACATTGTTAATTATGCAAATAATAATGTGAATAACTTGTCATCTCAATTATTGATTTAATAATATATAAAATATCGACAATAATTGAATCAAATAACGTGAGATACTATATCAAGAATTATTCTTTGTAACAATAATTGAACAAAACTGAGTGACTTCTCACATAAGCATCAATAATCAATATCGTGTGCTACTATGCAACCATGCGTAATACTGTACTTTTAACACCGGGTAATTCAACAGTTAACGGTAAAACTTCCGTCGTTATTTTTATAAAAAGATATTTCTGTCGTTTTTTCATTCCGATAATAATTACGTTGTGGGACCACCAATGATTGTGCCATCGTACGAATATTCCCTGTTAAAATGAATATTCCCCGACCAATCGAATATTATATAACAACTTGCTTACTTTGCAAAATTTATAAATATTACCCACAACTATAATATTATAACAAATCCACACCATAATTATTCAAAAATGATATTTATAGGAAAATTCATCTTTATTCATAAAAGTTGGGGTCTTACATTAATCTTAAAATATTTGAGTTAAGTCTTAAATATTTAAGAAATTGAATAATGATCTAATAAGCGTATATCTTAATAGAAAGTTTCCTCCTAGAAGAAGACAACCACGCCGGCAACCACCCCTGGAGGGGTCTACTAATAACAACAACAATGATGCCAATGCTAATTATGTTCAGTGGTTGGTCAATCTATTAACAGGAGCACTTGCGAATCATCCGCAAGCTCCAGCTACTTCTTTTAAGGACTTCAAAGCTGTAGGAACGCCGGAGTTTCAAAGTTCCATGAATCTGATCGAAACCCAAACATGAATTATGGAAATGGAAAAAGTCTCCGACGTTGCTAAGGTCAATAAAGATCAGAAGACTGCCTTCGCAAAGTTTATGCTGAAGTTAGAGGCCAGCTACTGGTGGCAAGCAAATAAAGTTCGAGGAAGACATGGTATAATAACGTTAGATAGGTTTAAGGAAATGTTCTTCGAGATGTACTTCCCGATAAGCTCGTGTAACCAGATGGAGGTCCAATTCCTAGAACTGAAGCAAGATACCATGTTTGTGCCAGATTATGCCGCAAAATATAATTATTTGGTAAGGCTTGCGACATATCAGGTAAACACTGATGAAAGGAAAATGAGAAGATTTGAGCAGGGATTGAAGCCTTAGTTGTATAGAAAAGTCTGGATGTTCCAGTTGAATACATTTGCAACAGTGCTTGAAAAGGTAATCGTCGCGGAAGGCGAAAGCGATGCTTTGACGAAATATAACCAGGAAAAGATGAAGAAGAAGAATGAGAATGAAAACAAGGCTAGTAGTAACAATGGTGGTGGCGGTAGCCAGAAGAAGAAGTGGAATGATAGTGCATCTACCAAAAATCAACATGGAAGCCAGAAGAAGAGGATTGAAGCTAGTGCTACTTGTGGGAAGAATCACACTAGTGTATGCCTAAAGGGTAAGCGAATGTATTTTAACTGTGGTCAGGAAGGCCACATTGCACCAAATTATCCTAGCCCAAAGAAGGGAGCTTGTTTCACGTGCGAGTCAAAGGAACATATGCCTCGTGATTTTCCCTGAAAGGCAGTCAGAGGAATAGGTAGAGGTAGAGGAACCAGCAGTGGTGGCACTTTGACTATCACTGGATCAACGCTGTCAAACCGACCCACCGCCAGAACTTTTAACATGACTGTGCAGGATGATGTGCAGTCAAAGGATGTGGTGTCAGCTATCATTCCAGTTAATAGTATTAATGCTTATGTATTATTTAATTCAGGTGTTACTTTTTCTTTTATATCCGATAATTTTGCTAAGAGTTTTGATTTACCTAAAGAGGAATTAGATTACCCTTTGAACATAGAGATTATAAATAGGGAGGTAATTCCTGTTAGGTTTATACACAAGAACTGTAGAGTGGATATTAAGGGACACGAGATGATGGTAGATTTAATTCTGATTAAACTTGAGGAATTTGAAGTTATTTTAGGAATGGATTGGTTATTCAATTATGGGGCGATATTTGATTGCCAAAAGAAGTGTATTAACCTTACGACTCCGTCAAAGGTGGTATTTTACGGCATCAAGTCACCTAGATAAGCAACTTGTCTAATGATTATGCAGGCCAGGAGGTTATTAAAATAAGGATGTGTAGGGTACTTAGCCTACATAGTTAACGCTTGGAAGGAGAGTGCAAATTCGGAAGAGATACCAGTTATTAAGGAGTTTGTGGATGTGTTTCTGGGTAATTTTCCAGGACTTCTGCCAGATAGAGAGATTGAATTTGTTATTAACTTAGCACCCGGGACTGCCTCAATATCTAAAGCTCTGTACAGAATGACTCCAGTGGAAATGAAGGAATTAATGGTGAAGTTGCAGGAGTTGTTAGACAAGAAATATATTTAGTCGAGCGTATCACCGTGGGGAGCGCCAGTGTTATTTGTCAAAAAGAAGGATGGGTCTACATTGCTTTGTATTAATTATAGAGAGTTGAACAAGGTCACAATTAAAAATATATATTTGTTGCCAAGGATCGATGATTTGTTCGATCAGCTGCAGGGAGCTAGGTACTTTTCAAAGATAGACTTGAGGAGTGGGTATCATTAATTGAAAGTGAGGAAAAAAGATGTACCAAAAATAGCATTCAGGATTCGTTATGGTTATTATGAGTTTTTGGTAATGTCATTTGGTCTAACGAATGCACTTGCGGCATTTATGGACCTAATGAATAAGGTGTTCAAGCCATTTTTGGATAAGTTCGTAGTGGTCTTCATTAATAACATTTTAGTATATTCCAAAACCAAGGAGGAACACACTGAATATTTGAGACTGACGCTGGAATCGCTAAGGAGAGAAAAGTTATACGTGAAATTTTCAAAATGCGAATTTTGGTTACAGTATGTACAATTTCTTGGGCACATAATTGATAAAGACGGAATTTCGGAGGATCCATCTAAGGTAGAAGCTATAATAAATTGGGAACAGTCGAAGACACCATCGGAGGTAAGGAATTTCTTTGGTTTGACATGTTACTACAAAAGATTCATTCAGGATTTTTCCAAAATCGTGACTCTGTTGACGAATTTGACTAGGAAAGCGGTGAAGTTTGTTTTGACGAAGAAGTGTGAGGAGAGTTTCCAAGAATTAAAAAAAAATTAAGTATAACACCTGTTTTGTCTCTGCCAAATTGCACATGAAATTTTGTGTTATACAGTGATGCATCGCATAAAGGGCTAGGTTGTGTGCTTATGCAGAATGGTAAGGTTATTGCATATGCATCACGTCAATTGAAGGATTATGAGAGGTTATTTGACTCATGATTTGGAATTGGCGGAGGTAATGTTTGCTCCGAAAATCTGGATGAACTATCTTTACAGGGAGAAGTTTGAGATATATACCAACCATAAGAGTCTGAAATATATTTTCACACAAAAGGATCTGAATATGCGGCAGAGGAGGTCATTGGAATTGATAAATACTATGATTGTGAGATTTTATATCATCCAGTTAAAGAGAATGTTGTTGTCGATGCTTTAAGTAGAAAGAGTCGGGAGAAATTGATGTTGTTAACTGCTCCGGAGGATTTAATCTCAGCTATGGCGAAATTAGAATTGGAAGTGAAATGTCCAAAAGAATCAGATGAAAAGTTGTTCCAGATAGAGACTCATTCAATATTAGTAGACAAAGTGAAAGAATCTCAACTCCGTGATGAGGAGTGTGGGAAAATCAGATGAAGATTGTTTGAAGGTGAAGAGATCAAACTCAAAGTTGATACTGAGGGATTTCTACGATATGAAGCGAGTATTTGGGTTCCGCCAGTACCAGAAGTTAAAGAGGAAATTTTGAGTAAGGCTCATAGTTCAAGATATTCTTTTCACCAAGGGAGTATGAAAATCTACCAACATCTCCAACAACATTTCTAGTGGCCTAATATGAAAAAAGACGTTGTTGAGTGTGTTACGAAGTGTTTAATGTGTCAAAAGGTCAAAGTTGAGCATCAGAGATCGTGCGGGTTATTACAACCATTAGAGATATCAGAATGGAAATGGGAGCATATCACGATGGATTTTGTGGTTGGTCTTCCAATAACTCAAAAAGGTTTTGACGCGGTGTGGGTTATCATGGATCGACTAATAAAGTTTGCACATTTCTTACCAATCAAAATAAGATTCAATTTGGTTCAATTGGTAAAATTGTATGTTAATGAAATTATTTCAAGACACGGTGCTCCGGTGTCAATTGTATAAGACAGAAATCCGCATTTTGCATCGAACTTCTGGAAGTAATTACAGGAATGCTTGGGAACATAGTTGAGAATGAGTATGTCGTACCATCCTCAAACTGATGGCCATAGTGAAAGGACAATCCAGACTTTGGAGGATATGCTAAGAGCTTGTATTATGGATTTTAAAGGAAATTGGGATGACCATCTATCGTTGGTGGAATCCCACCATCCTAATCAACAGCTCAAGGAGGATTTTGATAATCAGCAGGAAACAATCTCTATAACTATGGGTAATGCATATGAAAATGACCCCATTAGGTCTAACTTCCATGACATGCCATATTATCTTCATTCTTGCAATTAAACTCTCTTAAGAACCATAGAGGAGCAAACAAATGTTATTCAAAATATTCAGCATCAAAGTAAAAATTTTATAAATATTATAACAAAAAAAATTTATGACTTCAGTTCTACATTCATAAACGATTAACAAAGGTAACAGCTTCTTTCTCTAGCTAATGATGACAAAAAGGGGGACAGAGAGTAAGTGAAAATGGAAATACATGCTAAGGGGGAGAAAAAGAGTAAGGAGTAAATAAGAGTAATTTAAAAAGAGTAAGAGTAAGGAGTAATTTGAAGTTCATAATAATAGGTGAAATGCCGAAGAAAATATAAAGAAGAAATATGGGAGCAAGTGTAACGGAGATGAAGATATAATATGAGGTTGAGATAAGTAGTTAGAAGTAGACAAGGAGTTGCAAGAAGAGGGAGGTTGATAAGGAATGTAGAAAGGGGGAGAAGGAGAAAGACAAATGGCATAATAAGTGGAAGAAAGGGGGAGAAGGAAAGCAAGTAAAACAAACTAATGAAAATAGAAGCAGCAACAAGATATGGGGAAAAGAAGCTCAGTAAGTTAGGAAAAAAAATAAAAGAGTTAGAAGCGTGGACTTATCCAAAAAAAATAGTCAGCAGAAGTTACAAACTTAGGGGTAGCAAGATCAGGTCTGATAGAAGACCCCAGAGTTAAGGGGAGTAGTAAGAAATCCGAAGAAAATGAAGAATCAAAAATGCACGAAGACCAGCCCGGAACCAATATACTTGAAGCAAATGAGTAAAAATATATAAGTAGGTGAGAGTTTATCTTTGACAAGGTTATATTATGTAAGCATTATTGTTTAATCAATAAACTCATCATTTTGGACTAGCAGTACAGTGTCTTATTGTATTTTAAGACTCAATTTAATTTTTTAGCAAATGCATTGGATACTATGAACTTGTTAGTTTTGTCATCAATAAATAGGGGGAGATTGTTGAAGTCTATTTAATTTGATGATGACTACTATGATCTTGTAAATGTCTGTGCTCATATTCTTATATTTGATTGTGTATTTATATATGTTTACGTGCTTATGTGTGATTGTGTATTTATATATGCTTATGTGATTATATGATTTGATGATGAACGTGATGATATGACAATGTGATTATGTGACTATGTGATGAATTTGATGGTGTAATGATGAATATGACTACGTGTTGAATGTGAGTTGATGATAAATATAAGTTGTTTAATTAATAATGAACGATCAATAGAGCTTGTGCATTTAAATTAATGATTAACATTATCTTAAAGTATATTTGTAATTAGTAAGTTTTGTAAAGTCTTTATCTGAAAAAACATATTGTACAAGGACTTAGAATAGAAAAGTTCAAGGTTGTTGGATTGATCTTATGAGTTGATTTTATATGTAATAGATAGAATTAAACTTCGAGTTATTCCACCATGCTTGTAGCAATTATTAGCAGAGTAATCTAAGTGTTCATAGAACATTATGATTAATGTATATTTGTACAAGTAAGTTTTGTAAAGTCCTTAATGATAACATGATGTACAAGGACTTAGAATTAGAATGATCAAACTTTTTAGGTTGATCTGTTAAGTAAATGTATAAATAATAAGTCAAGTAAATTGTACATCAATATTAAGAGGATGGTAGAGTAACTTTGCCTATTCGTAGAATCATCATTGATCGCAGAATTGACTCATCTTTCATAGAGTAACAGATTGGTGAATCTCAAAGCTCGTGCCTCAGTCAATAAATGCAGAAGAATTGTAGAACTATAAAATGATCAGGACTAAGTATTCTTAAGTCTGCTAGTAAAGCTCTAGACAAGGACTGTTGAGTAAAGAATAACTCATAGAATTATTCTGCATGTTCAAAGTGTGAAATTTGTGTTGCAGGGTAATTTATAAGTTCGTAGAGCCATCAAAGTAAAGAAGAATTTTTGAAGTCATAGAGTTGAATGTAAAGATGATTGTAAAACACTCTCTCATAAGTCATAAAACTAAGTTCCAGATCGAGGAAGCCAAGGCTGATCGTAGGACATACTCTAATGATGATGAATATAATCCAACCTATAAGGAATCTTAAGAATAGTTATGCAAAGACTAAAACGTAAAGGTACTCTGCACGTTCATAAAGGTTAAGTCAGTTCGTAGAGTAATCTAGAGATCATAAAGTAGTTGAAGGATTTAAAGAATACAAGAAAAGTCTAATAAATATGCCCAAGCATCGTAGAGTATTTATTCATAAAATAGATAGTAAAGTAAAACATAGAGCTTAACACTACGATTCTCATTACTCTCTAAAACAACAAATTGTAGAACAAAGTCATGTCTTACAAGAAAACAGACATGTAACAATGTTAATCAAGATCCCGATGCATTCTGTTGGTCAAATTCTAATTACGCACAATCACATAAGTATATGTGGTCAACAAGTAATATAATGATAAGAAAAGAATCATTCCCACAGAGAATAGTAAGAAATTAATTCTAATAATTACCAGTTTTATATTAACCCAATTTTATTGAACTAATCAAAATTAATGAGTATAACTAATAAAAACTAAAAACCAAAAATCCCAATCACAAACACAATTTAACCACCGTAATTTCAAACAAATAATGGAGAATTAGGCTTACTACTTCACTTTAAGTCTCACTCCAATTATCACACCTTATTCCAGTTTAATTCACTATCTCAGTTTATTAATCAAGAACACTTCTGTAGAATTAGCCATCTCTCGATGCACTAACAACATATTAACTTAAATCCACAAATTAGATATAATTAAGCCAAACACCCTAATTAACTAATTAACTGTAAGACCCCAACTTTTTATGAATAAAGATTAATTTTTCTCGAAATATATTTTTGAATATTATGGTGTGGATTTGATATAATGTTATAGTTGTGGGTAATATTTACAAATTTTGCAAAGTAAGCAAGTGCTTATATAATATTCGATTGGTCGAGGAATATTCGTTTTAACAGGAAATATTCGTATGACGGCACAATCATTGGTGGACCCCACAACAGAAGTATTGTCGTAGTTAGAAAATGACAGAATTATCTTTTTATAAAAATAACAGCGAAGGTTTTACCGTTAAACTGTTGAACTACCCAGTGGTAAAAGTACAGTAATACACGTGGTTGCGTAGTAGCACACGGTATTGATTATTGATGCTTACGTGAGAAGTCACTCAGTTATACTCAATTATTGCTACAATAATTGTTGCATAATATCTCTCATATTATTGATTCAATTATTGTGACAGTATCAATATTTTATATTCTTAAATCAATAATTGAGACGACAAAGTTATTCATATTATTATTTGTAATATTGACGATGTCTAGAAAGTTCTGTCGAGGAGAGGTTTGGTCACCTAATTGCGCGCCAATAGGGAGAAATCCATATCGAAAAGTCCCCACTTTCCTGGAAATGATCTGGTTGTTAAATATTGTGAGTTATAATATTAATGATGAATAAGTTCATGTTGATTAAAGATGAAATTGATAGTTCCATTGTGTTGGGATTATTAGTGTTAGTGGAAATACACATTTATTTCGATAATAATTGATTTCTAGAGGTTATATTGATCAATCAGGTAATTAATCGGATAAATGAGCAATTAATTGCTATTAATTCACATGCTTATAACTATTTGTTCACATGTGTGTACTATTGATTCACATGCATGTACTATTAGGGGAGGTGGTGCAAGATTGATAATACTTGCATGACTAAATTAAAAATGGAGGTATAGATGAAGGTACAATACTGTAACTATTTTTTTCACATGTATGGAACTATTGATTCACATGAATGTACTATTTATTCACATAATGTACTATTAGGGGAGGTGGTGCACGTTTGATAATACTTGAAGGACTAAATTAAAAATGAAGGAAAAGATGAAGGTATTATACTATAATATTTTGAGCCCCAAAATATGGAATTATCGAAACTATATTTTCCTATAAATAGAAGCTCATTCTTCTTTCATTCTCACCAATTCACTAAGACTCACAAGAGAAATTATAGAGAGAAGCTATAGAGAGAAAGAAGACGAGAAGTCTGGTACCTCACTATTCCAGTATCCAGTCTTCTTCTGAGGTAAGGGATATTATTTTTGTTCAGTATTCAAAAGGAATAATATTTTCTTCCATACTCTGTAGTATATGAGTAATATTATTTCGTCTCATATTCCTGATTATACCCTCATTTTGTTAAAGTATTGCTTCTATACTCCATGAAATTAGTAGAGTATCCTTGAAATTTGCGTTTCATCCAGTATCTTTTCATAAAAATATTATTCTGAGCTTTCTTGATAATTATTGATCTTTTCATACCGAAATACTATTCATGAGTTACTATTTATGGGTTACTATTCACCCGATTACTATTCCCTCAAATATTATTCACTCGGGTATTCGGGACACTTTTTATGCCAGAGTACTATTTACCCAGTTACTATTCACTCGAATATTATTCCCTCAGGTATTTGGGGCACTTTTCATGCCGGGGTACTATTCACGAGGTACTATTCACGAAGTACTATTCACATTATACTATTCACGGGGTACTATTCATCCAAAAAATATATTTCTTTTCTGTCCAAATTAGTTTTGATACATGAATATTATTCTTGAATTTTACTCCACAAAGCAGTATCATGTTGGTAATTTGATCATTATTGAATTCTGGATAAATTAAATTATAAATCTTTAAAAATTTATCCTTTGCTTTTTTTAATTGAATTCTTATATCATTGTCATCATCCTCATGTTTATATTGTGATGAAAGTCATCTTTGGCTTACGTGTATAGATTGGACTGTTGATTGGTATGATTATGACCAGGGATCATTCGGTATAATCATGACCCGTAATGATATAAATGATGTGTAAAAGTCCTCATTGGCCCGTAGTGCATTGATGGACAGTTATTGGTATGATTATAACTAGGGATTATTTGGTATAATCATGACCATTGATGATTACATGAATATCCTTGGCCCGTAGTGCAGGGATGATTCGATGATGTGGTTTATTTATTAAGCTGAGTCTCAGCAATAAAGTTGATGAAAAACTTTTTAAATTATAAAAGATAGTTGATATCATGCTCTATTTGACTCTTCTAATAGATTGCTTGTTTCGCTGCAGTTAAACTTGATGCTTATTGTATTTTATCAGTTTAACATTGTTGAAGACTAATGATAATTTATTCTGCATTATCTTAGTTACAATATTTCTTACTAGGCTAGTTGAGCTCACCCTTTTGCTTTCATTATTTTCTTCAGGAAATGAGAACGTAGCCGGGACTAGTCGGGGAACGGAGTGATGGTTCGAGATGGTTGTTTTAGCAGTTCTCACTACTTAGTGTGATAATAAATGTAATGAGGATTGAATTTGAATTTGGATATTTTCTAGAAGACAATATTCATGTAAAAACTCAGCTATGTTTTGTCGTATTTTTACACGACAGTTGTATTAAAGAAGTTTGTATTTGATTTCTGTACTATGTAATTGGCGACTCAAGATGGGTGATGTATACCTATTTTGGGGGTGTCGTATTTGGTATCAAAGCTTAGGGATATGATCCCTGGCTGAGATGTGAGACAAGAACTAGGAGGGGAGAGACGGGGAATTCCTTCGCTAGTATAACCTACTCAAAAGGAGACTCATTTCAGCACCTGTTTTGACAATACCATCTAGTTCGGAGGGATTTTTCATATACAACGATGCTTTAGGTAAAGGTTTAGGATGTGTTCTCATGGAATATAGGAAAGTCATAGCCTATGCCTCACGATAACTCAAAGAATATGAGAGGAATTATCCTACTCGTGATCTAGAGTTGACAGCTATCGTTTTTGCGCTTAAGATTTGTAGGCATTACCTGTATGGAGAGAAGGTGGAGATCTATATGGATCATAAAAGCCTCAAATATTTCTTCACTCAAAAGGAACTCAAAATGCGGAAACGACAATGGCTTGAGTTGTTGAAAGATTACGATCATACCATTCAATACCATCCTGGAAAAATGAACGTAGTAGTTGACGCATTGAGTAGAAGATCATATGCGGGTACGAGTGCGATATTGTCAACGCAAAGGCCCATTTTGTATGACTTACAAAGGATGAAGATAGAGTTAAAGACTCCAGGGACCCATGTGATGATGGCGAATATACGAGTAGAACCGACTTTAATCGATAAACTTAAAGCTGCTCAAGCTACAGACCCGGAGCTAATACGTATGAGGAAGAAAGTGCAAGAAGGTGTTATTCCAGAAGTAAGAATCGATGAAGAAGGAATACTTCGAGTCAACTCCAGACTTTGTGTTCCTAACGATTCTGACTTGAAGTATAAAATCATGATGGAGGTGCACAACACACCGTTTGCAATCCATCCTGGGAGTACCAAAATATATCGTGATCTTCGACATACATTTTGGTGGAGCAATATGAAGAGAGAGATAACGGGGTTTATCTCAAGGTGTTTAACTTGTCAACGAGTTAAGGCGGAGCATCAAGTGCCAAAAGGTCCATTGCAACCACTTGAAATTCTAAAATAGAAGTGGGAACACATTACCATGGATTTCGTTACTGGTCCTCCCAAGGTTTCTCAAGACATAGATGCGATTTGGGTCATTGTTGATATATAGATTGACCAAGTCTGCTTATTTCTTACCGATATAAGAAACTTATACACTTGAACGTCTTGCTTGTATGTACATAAATGAGATTGTAAGATTTCATGGTATGTCAGTATCCATAGTTTCTGATCGAGACCCAAGATTCACTTCAAGATTTTGGGCTTGTTTGCAAAAAGCTATGGGCACAGATTTACGATTTAGTTCGGCATATCATCCTCAAACGGACGGGCAGTCGGAGAGGACTATTTAAACTCTTAAAGATTTATTAAGACTTTGTGTCCTTGACTTTAAAGGAAGTTGGGACAAGTTCTTACCATTAGTGGAGTTTTCCTACAACAACAGTTATCAAGCAAGTATTGGCACGACTCCATTTGAGGAGTTGTATGGAAGAAAGTGTCGTTCTCCAGTATGTTGGGATGAGGTGAGTGAAGCAACGTTGTTGGGACCGGAGTTGGTATATATGACTACGAAAAATATTCAAACAATCCGACAATGTATAAAAACCTCACAAGATCGACAAAAGAGTTATGTTGATCTTCATCGAAATGACGTGGAATTCAATATTGGAGATCATGTGTTGTTACGTGTTGCTCCATGGAAAGGAGTTACGAGATTTGGAAAGAGAGGAAAGCTCAATCCTCGATTCATTGGCCCATTTGTAATCCTCGATCGAGTAGGAACTGTGGCCTATAGACTCGCCTTAGCGCCAAGTATGTCTCGTGTTTATAACGTTTTTCACATATCTATGTTACGTAAATATGTGAATGACCCGAACCACATTATTGAATTAGAACCAGACGAGATAGCGGAAGATTTAACGTATGAAGAGGTACCTGTTAAAATCTTGGATAAGAATGATCATATTCTACGCTCCAAGGTTATACCTCAAGTCAAAGTTTTGTGGAGAAACCACGATGTGGGGGAAATGACCTGGGAGTTAGAATCTGAAATGAAGTCAAGGCATCCTCACCTCTTCAACATACCAGGTATGTACCCTAATTTCGAGGGCGAAATTTCATAGGAAGGGGAGGTTGTAAGACCCCAACTTTTATGAATAAAGAATAATTTTTCTAGAAATATATTTTTGAATATTATGGTGTAGATATGATATAATGTTATAGTTGTGGGTAATATTTACAAATTTTACAAAGTAAGCAAGTTGTTATAAAATATTTGATTAGTTGGGGAATATTCATTTTACCAGGGAATATTCGTACGACGACACAATCATTGGTGGAGCCCACAACAGAAGTATTGTCGTAGTTAGAAAACGACATAATTATCTTTTTATAAAAATAACGGCAAAAGTTTTACCGTTAAACTGTTGAACTACCAGGTCGTAAAAGTACAGTAATATGCGTGGTTGCATAGTAGCACACGGTATTGATTATTGATGCTATCGTGAGAAGTTTTCAGTTATACTCAATTATTGCTACAATAATTGCTGCATAATATCTCTCATATTATTGATTCAATTATTGTCACAATATCAATATTTTATATTATTAAATTAATAATTAAGACGATAAAGTTATTCATATTATTATTTGCAATATTGATGATGTCTAGAAAGTTTTGTTGAGGAGAGGTTTGGTCACCTAATTGCGCGCCAATAGGGAGAAATCCTTATCGGAAAACCCCCTCTTTCCCGGGAATGATCTGGTTGTTAAATATTGTGAGTTATAATATTAATGATGAATAAGTTTGTGTTGATTAAAGATGAAATTGATAGTTCCATTGTGTAGGGATTGTTAGTGTTAGTGGAAATTGACATTTATTTCGATAATAATTGATTTCTGGATGTTATATTAACCAATCGGGTAATTAATCAGATAGATGAGAAATTAATTGTTATTAATTCACATACTTATAATTATTTGTTCACATGTGTGTACTATTGATTCACATTCATGTACTATTAGGGGAGGTGGTGCAAGTTTGATAATACTTGCATAACTAAATTAAAAATGGAGGTATAGATGTATGTACTATACTGTATCTATTTTTTTCACATGTGTGGAACTATTGATTCACATGAATGTACTATTAATTCACATGATGTACTATTAGGGGAGGTGGTGCAAGTTTGATAATACTTGCAGGACTAAATTAAAAATGAAGGTATTATACTATAATATTTTGAGCCCCAAAACGTGCAGTTATCGAAACTATATTTTTCTATAAATAGAAGCTCATTCTTCTTTCATTCTCACCAATTCACTAAGACTCACAAGAGCAATTATAGAGAGAGAAGCTATAGAGAGAAAGAAGAAGAGAAGTTTGCTACCTCACTATTCCAGTATCCAGTTTTCTTCTGAGGTAAGGGATATTATTTTTGTTCAGTATTCATAAGGAATACTATTTTCTTCTATACTCTGTAGTATGTGAGTAATATTATTTTGTCTCATATTAATGATTATACCCTCATTTTGTTAAAGTATTGCTTCTATACTCCATAAAATTAGTAGAATATCCTTGAAATTTGCGCTTCATCCAGTATCTTTTCATAGAAATATTATTCTGAGCTTTCTTGATAATTATTGATCTTTTCATACCGAAATACTATTCATGAGTTACTATTTATGGGTTACTATTCACCGGGTTACTATTCACCTGGTTACTATTCACTCAGGTATTCGGGGCACTTTTCATGCCAGAATACTATTCATGAGTTACTATTTACAGTTTACTATTCACTCGAATATTATTCACTCGGGTATTTGGGGCACTTTTCATGTCGGGGCACTTTTCATGTCAGGGCACTATTCATGAGGTACTATTATCGAAGTACTATTCACAGGGTACTATTTATGGGGTACTATTCACCCAAAAAATATATTTCTTTTATGTTCAAATTATTATTGATACATGAATATTATTCTTGAATTTTACTCCATAAAGCAGTATCATATTGGCAATTTGATCATTATTGAATTCTGGATAAATTAAATAATAAATCTTTACAAATTTATCCTTTGTTATCTTTTAATTGAATTCTTATATCATTGTCATCATCCTCATGCTTATATTGTGATGAAAGTCATCTTTGGCTTACGTGCATAGATGGACTGTTGATTGGTATGATTATAAACAGGGATCATTCGGTATAATCATGACTGTTATAAATGATGTGGTAAAAGTCCTCATTGGCCCGTAGTGCGTTGATGGACAGTTATTGGTATGGTTATGACCAGGGATTGTTTGGTATAATCATGACCATTGATAATTACATGAATATCCTTGGCCCGTAGTGCATGGATGAGTCAATGATGTGGTTTATTTATTAAGCTAAGTCTCAGCGATAAAGTTAATGAAAAACTTTTTAAATCCTAGAAGATAGTAGATATCATGCTCTACTTGACTCTTCTAATGGATTGCTTGTTCCGCTGCAGTTAAACTTGATATTTATTATATTTTATCAGTTTAACATTGTTAAAGGCTAATGATAATTTATTCTGCATTATCTTAGTCATAGTATTTCTTACTGGGCTAGTTGAGCTCACCCTTTTGCTTTCATTGTTCTCTTCAGGAAATGAGAACATAGACGGGACTAGTCGGGGACCGGAGTAATCGTCCGAGATGGTTGTTTTAGTAGTCGTCACTATTTAGTGTGATAATAAATGTAATGAGGATTGAATTTGAGTTTGGTTATTGTCTAGAAGGCAATATTCATGTAAAAACTCTGCTATGTTTTGTTATATTTTTACATGACAGTTGTATTAAAGAAGTTTCTATTTGATTTCTGTACAATGTATTTGGCGACTAAAGATGGGTGATGTATACCTATTTTGGGGGCGTCATATTAACTATATCTCTATGTGAATTAAATTTAAAAAGAGTTTAAATTCCAAGTTGTTACCTGATTACAAGCGATGTTAAGTATATCTATATCCTAACATTCATCAGGATTCCATGCAAACATAGAATTTAAGAACACATGCTATTTTGATTAGGTCTAGATTAATACATCATCTCTCGAATCCATACAAATCCACATAAAATTGATGATCAAGCAATTCGTAAATTAAATATAAATCATAAAAGATAAACTAAATTGATAGTTTATTAAACTCAAATCAAGGCATGATAATTATCATTCAATAATAAAGATCCATTGCAATCCTAAAAAGTAATTTAGTTCATAATTAATGAATTAAAAACTGAATAAATTAAAGAAATCGTCATCCCAATTAAAAGAACTAAATTTAAAAAGAAGAATAGTAATACACCACCCTTCTTGGCCTTCAATTCTGTAATCTTCGTGAAATCACCTCTTTCCTTTTCTCCTCCAAGATCTTCTTCTAAATTATGACTCCCCAAAGTGTAATTGAATTGTTGGATAAGTTCAGCACTCTGCTAATTGACATAAATTAATTCCCCTCAGCTGAACCAAATCCAATCTCAATCCATATCAAAGTCATCCCATTCAATCCAATTGGGACTTCTAATAAAAATCAAACTCCTATTTCTACCCAACAAGTTTTTTTAACTCCAAACATCTCAATTACTATGAAATAACTTTCTTCTCACACTGCTAACTTGACCTTACTACATAAAGAAGTTATAGCTCCCAACAAAACTTAATATCATTTGAAATAACCATTTCAAAGAATTGTCCCGTCTGAAGTAAGTGCTAGCCCCGCGTCAGGTCCTTTTTAATGTAATGTAACGACCACTCTAGGTCAAGATATGTAGTCTCCATCAAGTAGCTCCTCCCCGCACCGTCTTCTATATAGTCACGGAGTGCCCCGCGCCGGTGATGCAGAATGTCCAAAATGCTTTTAATTTCTTCACATGTTAACTCTTAACCATCATCAACCTAATCTCCTAAACACATAACACAAATCCATCTAAAGAAACATGACAAATCTCAAAACTAACAATATAACAAGCTAAATAAGGTTAAATCGTAGGTTAAAAACTTACTCATCAAATTCCCCCAAACTAGAAACATTGCTTGTCCTCAAGCAAAATTATATAGAACACAAATATAACTACTATATACCTATGAATCCAGCAGTAAGATAGAATATAGTCTAATCATACAACCTCAGAGAAACTAAGAAAACACGATAGTATATCATATCTAGACCAAATAATAACTTCCCAATTAATCATCAAATCTTAAATTGTTCTTACCAATATAGTGCGTGTGTAGACACTCAAAATTTTGCATTCTTGTTACTAACCTTGCAGGAGGGCAAAATCATATTCCAGAGATAACCTTGGAAGTTAAATCAGCTCAATCCCAGAGACAACCCCGGGATACTCAGTTTTTCATCTCGGAGACAACCCTGAGATACTCAGTTCCAATCTCGGAGATAACCCCGGGAGTTTTAGTTCTAACCTAGGAGACAACCCTGAGGAATGTAGTTGCAGTTCCAGAGATAACCCCGGAAAACTCCGTTTTAAATCCCAGAAGTCAGGTTCAACCTCAGAGATAACCCCGACGCACTCAATTTCAACCCCGGAGATGACCCCGAAAGATTAGAAATATCTGAGAGATAACCCTGAGGATATTTAGTACTCACAGCAGCCCAATCTCAAAGATAACCTAGAGCAACGACTGTTAAATCATCCCAGAGCCAAAGATAACTTTGGTGAGGGAAAAAATTATCATTTTGCCACCTCGATCCTATATTCTTGCCGTCTCAACAACAATTTAACCCACATTATACACAGAAGTGTCCTAAAAGAACCATAGCTTAAATCCCGAGTGACCACTACATAAGACAGTAAATTGGATAGAATTTGAAGACCTAAAGATCTGGTTATGGACCCATCTTCCTGGCTTCGTACAACCTCTTATCCCATGTCATTCTGTAGCTCTCGACAATAGAATTCTGGAAAGGTATCATACGCCTCAATCGGATGCCCGGATTAAAAGTTATGAAGGTTTAAGCGGACAACGCGTTGCATGCGTGCACATACTTTGAGATGCTAGGGCCCATGAAGGCCGGGGCACCCTGGGTAGCCGTAGGTGGACCTGCGGCTGCTATAGGTGGTCTCTTGGTACCGCCATGTGGAGCTACTGATCGCCACAGTGGACTTGCTCACCGCCACATGTGGACTGCATGGCTCCCCCCTCCATAAATAGAGGGCTTGGGGTGGCCATTTGAAGAAGAGAAAAGGTGAGGAAGCCCTGCCCATTTCACTCCATACACATTTCAAAGAGATAAAGGTGAGGAAACCCTGTCCATTTTAATCTGTACATTGAGTGCTTTTTCTTTCTAAACACCTGTGAGCATGTGTTTTAATATATTTTACCGGTGGAAACCGAGTATTCATTCATTTAAAGCCATCTGAAGTCTTCTTGGAAGCCCACTGTTAGACATATCAGATTTCTTAAAGCCTTTCTCCACTTTCATTCACACACAATTATTCACGTTGAGAGTCGTGTGGCGTACGTATGCCCGAACCGTCGGTCCGTGGCTTGTATTGCTTATATATATATATATATCGAATTCAAACACTCGAATCTGAATTATATATATTATTCTCGAATCTGAATTCGATTGTGCCTGGATTGACATATCTGGTGCGTTTACAGCTGAAGATCTCTTCATGGCCATTTTCGCTTATATATATATATATAACTGTTTACAGCTTTTGTATATATTTCATCATCATGTGAGGCTAGGAATCATGTGATCATAGATTCAGTTCCTGAATCTAAATTCGATTCCCGTGATGGACATTTCCAGTTGTAATCAGCTTGTAAATTATTTATGATGTTTGAATATCCTTAAATGGCTCTTATGCCCACAAGAAATTTGGCACTGCTATGTATATTATTTTCTCGAAGATGCTTCGCATCTCAAAAATAATAAAAGCAATCAAGCCGAACACATAATAAAATGGAAGTATCAAAGGCCACAATTACTATTGAGCACAAGGTTTAAAAAACCTATTTTACAAAACATCATTGCCATATCTCGTTGAAATTGAACTTTTATACAAAATTCAAACCATTTATATATAGGTGCAAACGAGGCAAAGCTATAAGACTCTGAATTTTACGAAATGAAAGTATTCAATTTTCTTATAATTATTATTTTATTTAGTAAATGGTTAAATTGATAAAAGGTTAAAATTAAGGGTGATATTTGAAATTTTTTGCAAAGTAACCAAGTTGTTATAAAATATTCGATTGGTCGGGGAATATTCACTTTAACAGGGAATATTCGTACAACGACACAATCATTGGTGGACCCCACAACGGAAGTATTATCGTAGTTAGAAAATGACAGAAATATCTTTTTATAAAAATAACGGCGAAACTTATACCATTAACTATTGAAATACCCGATGATAAAAGTACAGTAATACGCGTGGTTGCATAGTATCACACGGTATTGATTATTGATGCTTACGTGAGAAGTCACTCAGTTTTGTTCAATTATTGCTATAGTAATTGCTGCATAGTATCTCACGTTATTTGATTCAATTATTGTCAATATTTTTTATATTATTAAATCAATAATTGAGATGACAAGTTATTCATATTATTACCTGCATAATTAACAATGTCTAGAAAGTTCTGTCGAGGAAAGGGGTTCTGTCACCAAATTATGGGCCAATAGGGAAAAATCCTTATCGGAAAGCCCCCTCTTTCCTAGGAACAATCTGGTTTTTAATATTGCGAGTTATAATAATGATGAATAAATGTTGTTAAAAATATTGAGGGGATTTTTATGAAGTATTTGGTTGCAAATTTTATATGAACCCTTATTTATCCGTTTTTCAAAATAATCGGTAGAAAGTTATTCGGTATATATATATATATATGTATAATAATAGGTGGGGGCCACATGTGGGGCCCACATGTTGGATGAAAAATTGGAGGGGGGATGATTCACGGATGGAATGATGGAAGGATGAAATGATGTAGTGATAATAGAATGGTGGAAATGGTGGAAAAGAATGGAATATATATATATAGGAATGTGATGTGTGTGAAAGTAACATGTTGGTGGAAAAGTGAATGTGTGTGTGTGTGTGTGAATGTGTTATATATATATATATATATATATATATAACATACAACGGGATGAAGAAAAGGGGGGGGGGGATGGTTGCCTTAGATGGGAAGGAGTTTGTTTATATATATATATATATATATATATATATATAAGTTTTGTTTTATTTAATTATAAATAAAATATATTATATTTTATTTAAAGTTTTCATTTTATTAGAATATTTTAATGCATAGTGCTGCATAGTAAATCAAAATTTTCAAACGTTTCAAATTTAAAGCTAATTATGAAGTGAATTCGTTCGGCGTAAATCCGTGATTAAAATTTTCAAATATTATCCTTTCCATTCTCCTATAAATAGGATGCTTAGTTAGAATTGAAAATCACACCAGAATCATAGAATTCTTCTTCTATAATATTGAGCGTATTTCTTTAGAGTTTTAAAAAGTTTTGAGCGTGGAAAACAATGAAAGTTTTCTTCAAGAATATCCCCTCTATACCAGTTGGAATACTCTCGTTTTTAAGGTAAGGGATATTATTTATTTTACATTTGCTTCCGATATTATTTTTCGTATTCGTAAGAAATTTTATTTCGTTCAATATTCGCAAGAAATATTATCTTTGTTTAATATTGGTAAGGAATATTATCTTCGTTCAATATTCGTAAGGAATATTATTTTCGTTCAACAGTTGTAAGGGATATTATTTTTATTCAATACTCATAAGAAATAATATTTTCTTCCATAATCTGTAGTATATAAGTAATATTATTTCGTTTAAGATTCTGAATTCTATACTCATTTTGTTAAGTTTTGGCTTCTATACTTCATGAAATTAGTAGAATATTCTTGAAATTTTGCGCTTCATCCAGTATCTTTTCATTGAAATATTATTCTGAGCATTTTTAAAAGTTTTAACTTTTTCATGCCGGAGTACTATTCACGAGGTACTATTCCTAAAATACTATTCACGGGGGTACTATTCACTTAGTTACTATTCACCTGGAGCACTATTCATGACAAAAATTGATTTTTTTTCGGTCCAAATTATTTTTGATACAATATTATTCTTGAATATTACTCCACAAAGCAGTATCATGTTGACAATTTGGACATTATTGAATTCTGGATAAATTAAATTATAAATCTTTACAAATTTATCCTTTGCTTTCTTTTAATTGAATTCTTATATCATTGTCATCATCCTCATGCTTATATTGTGATGAAAGTAATTTGTGGCTTACGTGCATAGATGGATTGTTGATTGGTATGATTATTACCAGGGATTATTTGGTATAATCATGACCGTAATGTTATAAAGGATGTGGTAAAAGTCCTCATTGGCCCGTAGTGCATTGATGGACAGTTGCTGGCATGATCATGACCATTGATGAAAACATGAATATTCTTGGCCCGTAGTGCATGGATAATTCGTGGTCGTGATACTAATGAATATCCTTAGCCCATAGTGCACGGATGATTTGATGATGTGAATTATTTATTAAGCTAAGTCTCAGTGATAAAATTGATGATAAACTTTTTAAATCATAGAAGATAGTAGATTTCATGCTCTACTTGACTCTTCTAATGGATTGCTTATTCCACTATAGTTAAACTTGATGTTTATTGTATTTTATCAATTTAACACTATTGAAGGCTAACGATAATTTATTTTGTATTATCTTAGTCATAATATTTCTTACTGGGCTAGTTGAGCTCACCATTTTGCTTTCATTGTTCTCTTCAGGAAATGAGAACGTAGTCGGGACTAGTCGGGGAATGGAGTGACGGCTCGAGATGGTTGTTTTAGTGGTCCTCACTATTTAGTGTGATAATAAATGTAATGAGGATTGAATTTGAGTTTGGATATTATCTAGGAGGCAATATTTGTATTAAAACTCACAGCTTATGCTTTGTCGTATTCTGCACGACACTTAACAGTTGTATAAATTAAGTTTGTATTTGAATTCTGTACAATGTATTTGGCAACTCAAGATGGGTGATGTATACCTATTTTTGGGGCGTTACAGTTGGTATCAAAGCTTAGGGATATGATCCCTAGCTGAGATGTGAGACTAGAACTAGGAGGGGAGAGACATGTAAATTCCTTCACTAGTATGACCTTCCTAAGTTTATTTGTCATCTAATTGGCCGGTCAGAGTATTGGGATATATAATATGTGGCATATCAATTAACCCTTATTATGTGACAGTGTTTGAGAATGACATCTGAAAATCAAGAGATGAACTCATATAGAGGTTTAAGTGTTGAATCGAGGAGATTCATATAAAGAATACATATTGGAGTATAATATGTTGTTTTAAAGATTTTTATTGGGGAGTACTAATTAAGTTATTAAACTTGGTTGTAGGATGTCAGGAGAAGAAGAAATTAGAGATATCCATGTGGTGAGTGAAGAATTAATAGTTGTACCCGAGCTAGTCGCAGAGGTAGCAGCTGAGAGTGAGGAAAAAGAGGAACCTGAGGAGAATTTATTATGAGAACTTTATGATCAAAATGTAGAACTGCAAAGTCATATTCATGAGTTAAAGGAGCAGGCTGAAGAACGGTAGGCGGTCGTTGAGCAAAAGGATGCAATAATTCAAGCTTGTGTTACCCGATATGTAATGCTTGAACAGAAGCACTCTTTGGCAGAGTATAAGATGATAAAGCTGGAATCTGAGAATTCAAATGTCAAGGATCATTTGGAAAAAAAAAACAAATGAACGAGTGAGAATGAAGGATGCATGGATAAAAGCCACATGACGTGTGGATATTGTGGAAAGAGAAGTCCAATCAAAGAACGCTAAAATAGATGATATGTATTTCTCTTTTTTGACAGCAATTGGGAGAACCCAACATTGAGTTTTGAATTACCCTATACATTGCGATCAACCCCAATTCGATATGGATCAAAGATTAATGAATCAGATCATGGATCAGGATTACGACGAAGCAGTTGAGGGTGAAATATGCCCTATAGCAAAAGTCAATTACAATGGTAATGACACCAAAGGTTGTCCTAGACAAGTCAAAATCGGTGGTTCAAGTGAGAGCGCTTTTCGTATCTTCCAAAAAAGCGAGAAACCGAACAAAGTTATCACGAGTAAGTTAATCATAAACTCTTGTGAAGTCTATACCTTATTCGATACCGATTCTACCCACTCTTTTATTTCGCTCAATGTTTAAACTTGACTTCGAAGAAATTAGACTTTAACTTATCTGTTGAAACTCTATTAGGAAAAACCTTCATTACATCCACTATTTATAAGTCTTATTTGATTCAAATCGGTACCCTCACGTTACCCGTCGATCTTATCTCTTTGAAAATACTTGCCTTTGATGTGATTTTAGGAATTGATTGGTTAACTACTCACCACGCAAAATTTGATTATTTTCGTAGGGTTGTTAGCTTTCATATTCCTAACCAACCTGTTATGTGAATTCAAGAAACCTAACCACTAAAGTTAATCACTATCATATCAAGCCATAAGTAAAGAGCTCTGAGCCTTTTGCTGGTGACTTCCAAGTCTTGGAATGCACCGAAGCCAGACTATCCGTAGGGGACACCGTGAATGATGGTAGCAAGTTGATAGGTATCAATGTGATGTGTTATCCAAGTCTTGGATGAGAGTCATAGTTTTGAATGATATTTCTATTGTTAATAAATTTCCTGACGTATTCCCTAAAGAACTTCCTAGCCTACCTCAAAAGCGTGAAATCGAATTTTGTATTGACCCCAGTATAAAACCCATTTCTAGAACCTTTAAATATTTTTCCACCTAGAACGAACGTATTATGCGCCAAAGATGTTGGCTCGAGCTGTTGAAGATTACGATTATACCATTCAATACCATCCTAAAAAAATGAACGTGGTAGCTGACACATTGAGTAGAAAATTGTATATAGTTAGGAGTGTGACGTTGTTAACACAAAGACCCATTTCGTACGACTTACAAAAGATGGAGATAGAGTTAGAGACTCTAAGAACCTACATGAAGATAGCGAATATACAATTAGAATCGACTTTAATCAATAAAGTTAAAGCCTCTCAAGCTAAAGACTCAGAGCTGATGAATGTGAAAAAGAAGGTGCAAGAAGGCGTTATTTTAGAAGCAAGAATCGACGAAGAGAGGAAATGTAAGACCCCAACTTTTATGAATAAAGATGAATTTTCTATAATTATCATTTTTTCTTAATATTATGGAATGAATTTGATATAATGTTATAGTTGTGGGTAATAGATATAAATTTTGCAAAGTGCGTAAGTTGTTATATAATATTCGATTGGTCGGGGAATATTCGTACGATGGCACAATCATTGGTGGACCCCACAACGGAATTAGTGTCGGATTGAGAAAACGACAAAAATATTTTATGAAAATAACGGCGGAAGTTTTATCGTTAACTGTTGAAACACCCGATGTTAAAAGTACAGGAATACGCGTGGTTGCATAGTAGCACACGGTATTGATTATTGATGCTTACGTGAAAAGTTACTCAGTTTTGTTCAATTATTGCTTCAGTAATTGTTGCATAATATCTCACGATAATTGATTCAATTATTGTTGATATTATATATTATTAAATCAATAATTAAGACGACGAAGTTATTAATATAATTATTTGCAATATTAACGATGTCTAGAAGTTCTGCCAAGGAGAGGTTTGGTCACCTAATTGCGCGCCAATAGGGAGAAATCTTTATTGGAAAGCCCCCTCTTTCCTGGGAATGACCTGGTCGATTTATAGTGTGAATTATAATAATGATAATGATGTTTTGTTTTATTAGTATAATTATTGTAATAAAATAGAAAAGCTTTTTATATAAAATAGTATACTTTTATAAAGTTATTCGTTTTATTAGACTATAAATAGAATATATTATATTCTATTATGCATAGTGTTTTGCATAGTAAAATCTTTTTATATAAAACAGAAAACTTTTATAAAGTTATTCATTTTATTAGACTATAAATAAAATATATTATATTTTATTATGCATAGTGTTTCCATAGTGCCTACATAGTATTTTGCATAGTAAAATCTTTTTATATAAAACAGAATACTTTTATAAAGTTATTCGTTTTATTAGATTATAAATAGAATATAATATATTTTATTTAAAAGATTTTGTTTTATTAGAATATTTTATAGTAAACCAATCTGGACCGTCCGTTTAAAAGTAAATCAATTTAGACCGTTTAGGAATTAGTTACTATTCAGTCCATTCTCCTATAAATAGAAGCTCATTCCTTCATTATTTCTTACGAATTCACTGAAACTCTAGAGAGAGAAACTATAGAGAGAAAGAAGAAAAATATTCTGCTACTTCACTACTCCTATATCCAGTTGTTCTAAGGTAAGGGGTATTATTTCTTTCGTATTCATGAAGAGAACTTACGTTATTCCATTCTTTATCATTATGTTGGAATAACTTTGTCTATGCGAAATCCGCATACATGGTGAAATTCTTTTGTTATTCCATTCTTTATCATTATGTTGGAATAACCTCTCTATGTCAAAAGTACCGCATACATGGTGAAATTCTTACATTATTCCATTCTTTATTATTACATTGGAATATCACATACGTGCATTTACGTATGACTTGGTTCCGTTATTTATTATTACATTGGAACATCACCCCGCTTGCAAATTTTACTTTGACTGGTTCCGTTATTTATTATTACGTTAGAATATCACATGCAATGCGTTCGCATGACTGGTTAGATTATTTATTATTATGTTGGAATAACTTTCATGCATGCGGTCTATCGCATGCCTGGTGATTTCTTTTGTTATTCCATTCTTTATTATACTCAGTTGGTTAAAGTTTTGACTTCTATACTCTATGAAATTAGTGGAATATCCTTGATATTTGCGCTTCATCCGGTATCTTTTCATGGAAATATTCTTCTAAGCATTCATGAATTTTACTCTATAAAAAAGTATCATGTTGACAATTTGGACGTTATTAGTTCCTGGATAAATTAATTCTTGAACTTGTTTTATTGAATTCTTATATCATTGTCATCATCCTCATGTTTATATTATGTTGAAAGTCATATGTATTCTGTAAGTGCATAGATGGACTTGGTATGATTATAACCAGGGATTAATCGGTATAATCATGACCGTAATGTTACAAATGATGTGGTAAAAGTCCTCATTGGCCCGTAGTGCATTGATGGACAATTGTTGGCATGATCATGACAATTGATGAATACAGAATATCCTTAGCCCGTAGTGCATGGATAATTTATGATTGTGATACTAATGATTATCTTTGGTCGTAGTATAGGGATGATGTGAATTATTTATTAAGCTGAGTCCCAGCGATAAAAGTGATGAAAAACCTTTTAAATCATAAAAGATAGTAGATTTTATTCTTTACTTGACTCTTTTAATGGATTGCTTGTTCCGCTGCAGTTAAACTTGATGTTTGTTATATTGTATTAGTTTAACACTGTTGAAGGCTAATGATAATTTATTCTATATTATCTTAGTCATAATATTTCTTACTGGGCTAGTTAAGCTCACCCTTTTATTTTCATTGTTCTCTTCAGGAAATGAGAACGTAGTAGGGACTAGTCGGGGAACGGAGTGACGGTCCAGAGAATAGCATTAGTAGTCCTCATTATTCTGTTAAATAGTGTGATAATAAATGTAATGAGGACTCAATTGAGTGTGGATATTGTCTAGATGATAATATTTGTATTAAAACTCACAATATATGTTTTGTCGTATTTTACACGACTGTCGTATAATTAAGTTATATTTGAATTTTGTACCATGTATTTGGCGACTCAAGATAGGTGATGTATACCTATTTTGGGGGCATCACAGGAAATTTCAACCCTCGATTTAATTGGTCTATTTGAAATACTTGACTGAGTAAGAACTATGGCCTATAGACTCGCATTAACGTTAAGTATGTCGCATGTTTGTAACGTTTTTCACGTATCAATATTACGTAAATATGTGGAAGACTCGAACCACATTATTTAATTAGAACTAGACGAGATAGCAGAAGATTTAACGTATGAGGAGATACCTGTTAAAATCTTAGATAAGAAGAAACATATTCTACGCTCAAAGGTTATATCTCAAGAGTTAGAATCTAACAAGGTATCCTCACCTCTTCGGCATACCAGGTACGTACGTAAATTTTGAGGGTGAAATTTCATAAGGATGGGAGATTGTAAGACCCCAAATTTTACGAAATGAAAGTATTCAATTTTCTTATAATTATTATTTTATTTAGTAAATGGTTAAATTGATAAAAGGTTAAAGTTAAGGGTGATATGTGAAAATTTTTGCAAAGTAAGCAAGTTGTTATAAAATATTCGATTGGTCGGGGAATATTCGTTTTAATAGAGAATATTCGTACGACGGCACAATCATTAGTGGACCCCACAATGGAAAAGTACAGTAATATGCGTGGTTGCATAGTAGCACACGGTATTGATTATTGATGCTTACGTGAGAAGTCACAAAGTTTTGTTCAATTATTGCCACAGTAATTGCTGCATAGTATCTCATGTTATTTGGTTCCATTATTGTCAATATTTTTTATATTATTAAATCAATAATTGAGATGACAAGTTATTCATATTATTATCTGCATAATTAACGATGTTTAGAAAGTTCTGTCGAGAAAAGGGGTTTGTTCACCTAATTGCGCGCCAATATGGAGAAATCCATATCAGAAAGCCCCCTCTTTCCTGGGAACGATCTGGTTGTTAATATTGTGAGTTATAATAATGATGAATAAATGTTGTTAAAAATATTGAGGGGATTTTTATGAAGTATTTGTTATAAATTTTATATGGACCCCTATTTACCCATTTTTCAAAATAATAGGTGGGGGCCACATGTGGGGCCCACATGTTGGATGAAAAATGGGAGGGGGGATGATATTCACGGATGGAATAATGGAAGGATAAAATGATGTAGTGATAATAGAATGATAGAAATGTATATATATATATATATATATATATATATATATATATATATGAATGTGATGTGTGTGAAAGTGACATGTTAGTGGAAAAGTGAATGTGTGTGTGAGTGGTGGGTGTTATATATAGAAATGTGTGTGTGTGTGTGTGTGTGAATGTGTATATATATATATATATATATATATATATATATATATATATATATATATATATATATATATATATATATATATATATCTGATGGGATGGGATGAAGAAAAAAAAAGGGAAGGGGGGGTGGGAATGGTTGCCTTAGATGGGAGGGAGTCTGTATATATATATATATATATATATATATATTACAAGTTTTGTTTTATTTGATTATAAATAGAATATATTATCTTTTATTTAAAATTTTCGTTTTATTAGAATATTTTATTGCATAGTGCTGCAAAGTAAATCAAAATTTTCAAACTTTTTAGCCGAACGAATTCGCCCGTGAATTCGTTCTGTGCATCCTTGATTAAAATTTTCAAATAGTATCATTTTCATTCTCCTATAAATAGGATGCTTATTTAGAATTGAAAATCACACCTGAATCAGAGAATTCTTCTTCTATAATATTGAGCGTATTTCTTTAGAGTTTTAAGAAGCTTTAAGCGTAGAAAACAGTGAAAGTTTCCTTCAAGAATATCCCTGCTATACCAGTTGGAATACTCTCGTTTTTAAGGTAAGGGGTATTATTTATTTCGTATTCGCTTACGATATTATTTTTCGTATTCGTAAGAAATTTTATTTCGTTCAATATTCGCAAGAAATATTATCTTCGTTTAATATTCGTAAGGAATATTATTTTCGTTCAATATTCGTAAGGAATATTATTTTCGTTCAACAATTGTAATGGATATTATTTTTGTTCAATACTCGTAAGAAATAATATTTTCTTCCATACTCTGTAGTATGTAAGTAATATTATTTTGTTTCAGATTCTGAATTTTATACTCATTTTGTTAAGTTTTGGCTTCTATACTCCATGAAATTAGAAGAATGTCCTTGAAATTTTGCGCTTCATCCAGTACCTTTTCATTGAAATATTATTCTGAGCATTTTTGATAAGTTTTAACCTTTTCATGCTGGAATATTATTCACTGGGTACTATTCCTGAAGTACTATTCACGAGGTACTATTCACTCAGTTACTATTCACCCGAGGAACTATTCATGACAAAAATTGATTTCTTTTCGGTTCAAATTATTTTTGATACAATATTATTCTTGAATTTTACTCCACAAAGAAGTATCATGTTGATAATTTGGACATTATTGAATTCTAGATAAATTAAATTATAAATATTTAAAAATTTATCCTTTGCTTTCTTTTAATAGAATTCTTATATCATTGTCATCATCCTCATGCTTATATTGTGATGAAAGTCATCTGTGGCTTATGTGCATAGATGGACTGTTGATTGGTATGATTATGACCAGGGATTATTCGGTATAATCATGACCGTAATGTTACAAATGATGTGGTAAAAGTCCTCATTGGCCCGTAGTGCATTGATGGACAGTTGTTGGCATGATCATGACCATTGATGAAAACATGAATATCCTTGGCCTGTAGTGCATGGATAATTCATGGTCGTGATACTAATGAATATCCTTATCTCATAGTGCATGGATGATTTGATGATGTGGATTATTTATTAAGTTGAGTCTCAGCGATAAAATTAATGATAAACTTTTTAAGTCATAGAAAATAGTAGATTTCATGCTCTATTTAACTCTTCTAATGGATTGCTTGTTCCGCTATAGTTAAACTTGATGTTTATTGTATTTTATCAGTTTAACACTGTTGAAGGCTAACGATAATTTATTCTGCATTATCTTAGTTATAATATTTCTTACTGGGCTAGTTGAGCTCACCCTTTTGCTTTCATTATTCTCTTCAGGAAATGAGAACGTAGCCGAGACTAGTCGGGGAATGGTGTGACGGCCCGAGATGGTTGTTTTAGTAGTCATCACTATTTAGTGTAATAATAAATGTAATGAGGATTGAATTTGAGTTTTGATATTGTCTAGGAGATAATATTTGTATTAAAACTCACAACTTATGTTTTGTCGTATTCTGCACGACACTTAACAGTTGTATAAATTAAGTTTGTATTTAAATTTTGTACCATGTATTTGGCAACTCAAGATGGGTGATGTATACCTATTTTGGGGGCGTCACAATAGCACTACTTCTAGATAATTGCACATTAACCTACACACTCACCTTCAGATAAAAGTTTAAATTGAAAAGTGGCAGTAACCGTGTCACCACGGAAGTTGGGGGGTGCCTAACACCTTCCCTCAGCTTAATCAAGCCCCGCACCCTAATGAATCTCGGTTTCACAGACCAGTTAATCAATGTCACATCATTACGTCAGTGTGCAAACCTTTTCTCGGTTGTTTTGGTGAAACCATTTAAAAATACCAACTGGCGACTCTTACAGTCCAATCGTTGACATATACATGTCGGACCTTTTCAAACTCTTTTTTTTTAAACAAATCTCACCTAACATGAGAACACAAAAAAACAATTACAGAAAGGGACATATAAAAATCTCGATGTCGACAGGTGGCGACTCTGCTGGGGACATCCAGTAAGAGGGCTTAAGTCGCTATCAATGTTTTTCAAAAACATTTTATCTGCTTGTATGTGGATGTTGCATTTACATTTGAATGAATGTTTACTAATGCATTTACTTAGTGCTTCGCACCATATCTGCCTATGATATTAGTGCTTCGCACATGTCATCATTTCCATACGATGAGACACGTTGTATGTGAATGTATGTTGTGTGGTCCTTCCACCAGGAGGCTATCATGTCGGTGTTTGATTACTGGACTCGTTGGGAGACTAATTTCAACGAGGCTCAGTAAAGGCACCACCCAGATTCGCTCCAGTTGAAAGACCGGATTAATTTCCCGTCAAGTAAATTGCGATGATCTAGGAACCTTTATGCCAAAAAACCGCGAGAGTAACCTAAGATAAGTCAGCCTCTAATAAACCAAACGCGGAGGAAAGTCTCTTCATACCTTCCCATTACTTGTAATTTCAATTACTTGTAATTTCATTTCCATATCAATCTCAATGTAATGGAAAGTATAGAGGAATATGCGTACATGCATTCCCTTTTATATCAAAACCTGTCATGATATCTTGTCATTTAAACAACTGACATCCATTTTGCAGGATAATACTCCTAAAAACGGACACATTACATAGCATGTAACATTTCTACATTCCCTAAGACTAAACTACATAAGCCTTTTTGTAGGGAAGCAATTGGTCCGGTAACCCATTCCAAGTCCAAAATTGCAATAAGCCTATAGCCAAGCATGACTACATCTGGTCAGTCTAATCATACTCCTGTCTCTCGTGAGGAGTTCGATGGATTATGCAATCAAATTACAGAGTTGGTTGTTCTGCTCAAAGAACAACATAAATCCACTCAAGGTCCACAAATGCCCATACATATAGAATCCTCTACACATGGAGGAACCCAGGGTCTGGACAAAGAAGTTCCAGTACCTGTGTCTCAGTTGGATAAAACCAACAAAACCCCTGAAATCACCCATCTCAAAGAAGATCCAGACACCGGTGATATTAGGAAGAAAGTCCTACAAATGGAGGAGACCATTCGGTCTATCAAAGGGGTTGGAGCACACGAGAGTGTTTCATATTTAGACCTTTGTATATTTCCCGGGGTTCATTATCCAGAAAAATTCAAGACTCCCAATTTTGAAAAATCTGATGGATTGGGAGATCCTTACACGCATTTAAAGATATTCATTGGAGAGCTCAGGTCTTATTGAGGATGAAAAGCTCAGAATGCAGCTATTTCAGAATAATCTAACTAGAGAAGCCAAATCATGGTACACCAGATTAGACAACTCCAAAATTTATAGCTGGGAAGAGTTAGCTCATGCTTTCCTCAGTCAATTTAGCTTTCAGACTCAAATGGCTCTAGACCGGTATCAAATTACCAAGGTCAAGAAATAAGTCAATGAGTCGTTTAGAGAGTATGCCCAAAGATGGAGGCATCCTACCGCTTCAAGTTACTAAAATCTATAGCGTATGCGAAATGGTGATGACCTTCATAGACATTCAAGAAGCTCCCTTCTATGAGAGAGTTCTAGCTGGCATAGGCAAACCATTCTCTGAAATGATCAAAAATGGAGAAATAGCTGAAATAGGATTGAAGTTTGGGAAGATTCAAGACCTTGCAGCATTAAAAACTGTGGCTGAGCACATCCAGTCTTGAAGTTATGGAAACAACCCCGGGAGGGTCCATAAGAAGAAAGACGGTGATGTTTCTTTTATACTACAAGGACAAAAAGGCAATCAAAACATGCTTATTCAAAGGAAAAATTATTCCCCTTTTCAAGCACAGTCTTCAAACCCATCATTGCCAAAAGGTGGAGAAGTCAGACGTACATAAGTGTTCACACCCTTAGGGGATTCACTCGAAAACATTCTCAAACTTTTGACAAATCGGAAGAAAATTACTCATCTTCTTCCACCAGCCAACCCGAGTGGAAAAGGTTTCAATATAAGCAAGAAATGTGCTTACCATGCTGGAGCTCCAAGCCATGACACATAAGATTTTTGGGCCCTTAAGCATAAAATTCAGGATTTAATTGACAATGGTGAGATCGTGGTGACCAAGCCCGACCAACCCCATGTTCAAGACAACCCTCTCCCTCAACACAAGGAAGAGGAGGTTAACATGATTAACTGGAGCAGTGGACAAAGCTCCAAATATGTGGATGTATCCCAAACCAGCAAGGATAATTCTGACAGATGGGATTATGCACAGTTCCAGTTCATGATGGAACGGGAAATGAAGGCTCTTAAAGAACAATTCAGCTAATTAGCAGAACTGGTGGTTCATCAGCACCAAGTCACACATCAATTATTCAGCCAGGAGCATGCTAGCCTCCTTCCTCTTATTACAAGCACTCTACCACTTATTCCAGAAAGTGAAACACTGGAGGATAAAATTGTAAAAAGAGGAATACAACTGTTGCAGTGTGGAAAGAAAATCCACTGTATCTTTCTCAACGGGTAATGAAGCCTGTTGTCAAGTCAAAGGGGAAGGTTCCTATGGAGAAGATTGAATAATTCCTCCGTATTATGGGACACAATGAAGCCAAAGTGGTTTTAAGCTTGAAAGAAGCTCCACAACAGATTTCTATTCTGGACTTGGTTTTCTCCTCAGAAGATCACAAGAAGGTCTTACTAAGAGTTCTAGAAGAAGCCCACTTACCAAAATCAGTGGATGTCGAGAAGTTCTGTCATCTGGTTGATCACATCTTTAACAGTAATGTGATATCCTTGACTGATGATGACATACCTCCCGAAGGGAAGGGTCATTGCAAACCATTGCACATAGTGGTTATGTCCTCCGGATATATGGTGGGAGGAGCTTCCAGACCCTTGATGTGAGCAACACTCACTACCAATCCATTGGGGCGCCACCTCTCATCCCCAGAATTTGTGACGAGGTAATGTTGGCAAGTTAAGAGATGATATCCTTGGGTTTTCAACCTGGACAAGGGTTAGGCAAGGATCATCAGGGCATCAAGCACCCAATTCAAATTCCCAGTCAAATAGGGACAGCCGAACTAGATTATTCTCCTAGGTCCATTTACAGGAACCCTCACAAGCACAAGTCGGTTATTTCATCTTCAAGGCGATTGCCTAAACCTATAGATACTGAGCTTGTGCGGCCTTCATTAAAGGTTCCTGCCCATGTGCTAGCCATGTTGTTTCCTAAGCCGATACCGGTCAAAGAAAAGGAAGTCTTGATTCCAGACCCGGAGGTGGAAGAAAGGAATCGAAGGCAAAAAGAAGAGATATATAAACATCTGTCAAACATGTGCATTTTGGTCCATACGGAGGGTATGAACAGAGACATCCCAGATGATGATTATCCAGATATCATGGTCATCATTCAAGAAAAGGAGGACGATAACAGCCCCTTCATCACACCTGTCCACCAGGACTTCACCCTTGGCAATTGAAGCAGCACTCCTTGCATTTGCCGACAAGGGTAAAAAAGGTCGAAAATCCCTCTGCCCTGTAGATAGAAATAACTGCTTACTTTTGTTGTACAATATTAGCAGTTGTTCTTGTCATTTCATTCTAACACTTTTTATGATTAAATAGTTTCATATATTAAGTTAAAGCATTTTATTTCAGGACTCTAAAGATATATGTGCCTAAACTTGCTGATGAGGTGCCTATTCTCCACAAGGACTATAACTTTGATGTAAAGTTGGACTCAGACTTGATGGAAATACAAGAGGACTATGAGATACCTCAGGAGATCAAAGAATTGGTCGAAGACAAACTCAAGTCAAATCTTGATCAAACCACCTCTTTTAACCTTAGAACCTCAGAAAACCCCAAATAAATCCATATTGGTATGGACCTTACTCCAAACCAAAGGAATGACATGGTTATTCTATTGGCCTAGTTCTAGGATGTATTTGCATGGTCTCATGAAGACATGGTTGGTTTGTCCACTGACATTGTCCTTCATTGCCTCCCCATCAAAGAGGGATTCAAGCCAGTCAGGCAGAAGCTCAGGCGATTAAAACCTGAGTGGAGTTTAAAAGTAAAAGAAGAAATTGTGAAACAATTTCAAGCCGACATCATCATGGTTTCAACATACCCTGAGTGGCTATCCAACATAGTCCCCGTGCCTAAACCTAGAGGAAAGGTGCGAGTTTGTGTGGATTACATGGATCTGAATAAATCTTATTTAAAAGATAGCTTTCCCGTGCCATTCATCCACATCTTCATTAACTATACAGCTTAGTATGACATGTACTCCTTCGCTGATTGCTTTGTGGGATACCATCAAATCATAGTTGCTGAAGAGGATCGTGAGAAAACTGCATTCATCACTCCTTGGGGAACCTTTTGCTACAGACAGTTGTCATTCGGCCTCATCAATGCCGGAGATACCTATCAGCGAGCCATGATGGCTCTTTTTCATGATCTAATGTACAAAGAGATAGAAGTCTACATGGATGACATTATTGTCAAGTCCCGAAGGGAGGAAGACAACCTAGATCATGTCAAAAAGCTCTTCAACAGGTTGCATAAATACAACTTGAAGTTAAATCCAGCCAAGTGCGCCTTTGGCGTTAAATTAGGAAAGTTGCTAGGATTCCTAGTCAGCCATAAAGGGATTGAGCTGGATCCTACAAAAATTCAGGCCATCACGGAAATGCCCATACCTTAGACAGAGAAGGAAATATGGGGATTTTTGGGTAGAATCAACTTTATTAGCCAATTCAATTCTCAACTCACAGCAACCTGTGAGCCTATCTTCAAGTTACTAAGGAAGAACTCCTCCATGAAATGGAATAATGAGTGTTAGAAAGCCTTCCTTACAATCAAAGACCAGCTAGTCAAAGCTCTTATTTTGGTACCTCCCAGGGATGGTGTTCCCCTATTCATGTACCTGTATATCAATGACAATGCCATGGGCTGCATGCTGGGACAAAAAGATGATAAAGGCCAAGAACGAGCTATCTTTTACCTTAGCAAAAGATTCAGCAACAGTGAATACAAGTATACTCTGATTGAGAAAACATGTTGTGCTTGGTTACAACATTACCTCCATGGTCACACAACCCATCTCATATCCCACGTGGATCCTCTCAAATATGTGTTCAACAAACCCTTGTTGAATTGTCAGTTATCCAGATGGCAGTTGATCCAACAACAATTTGACATCATTTACGTGACTCAAAAGTCCATCAAAGGTCAAGGAATTGTGGATCAACTGGTCGTTGCACCTTCAGGGGATTTTAAATCCTTGGAAACATACTTCCCCGATGAAGGGGTAATGACAGTTTAGCAACACCATCAAGACGATACACACTAATCATGGAAAATGTATTTTGATGGAGCTGTAAGCATGGAAGGTTCTGGAGCTGGAGCAATTCTAGTATCCATTACGGGGGAGCAGTATCCCGTCGCCATCAATTTATAGTTTGTGAGCACAAGCAACACAGCTGAGTATGAAGGCTGAATCATGGGGTTGAAACTTGCCCAATCAATGGGCATCAGACGGTTAACTGTCTTTGGAGATTATGAATTGGTAATCAGACAAACCACGAGGATCTATCACACCAAAGAACTACATTTGATGCCTTACCATCAACAGGTTATACAGATGGCTTCAGAGTTTGAAGAAATTTCCTTCCTCCACACTCCTAGCAACTTTGCGGATATGCTAGCAACTTTGGCCTCCAAGATTAACATACTTGACAAGGAAAATATGCCAAACATCACATTCGCTCTGCAAAAGGCTCCAGCCTATGGGAATTACATTAGACAAGTATCAGATGATCTACCTCTCATCCAACACCCTTGGTATCAACATATTAAGGAGCATCTGCGAGTTGGATCTATACCCGCTGAGGCGAGTCCAGCTGAGAGAAAGCGGATCCATCAAATGGCTATAAAATTCTACCTAAGCGGAGATGCACTCTACAAGAGAGATGCATGACTAGGTCTTCTCAGATGTCTAGACAAAGCTCAAGCTCAAAGGCTCATGGATGAAATCCATGGTGGAGTATGTGGCCCACACATGAGCAGCCCTCTACTTATCAAGAAAACCCTAAGAACAGGGCATTAGTGGCTCTCTCTCAAGGCTAACTGTGATGATCACGTCAGGAGATGTTACCAATGCCAAATTCATGGGAATGCTATCCACTCCCCTCCAAGGGAGGTCCACAATATGATTTCACCCTGGACCTTCTCAATGTGGGGAATGGATGTAATCGGGCCCATCGAGCCCAAAGCCAGTAATGGGCATCAGTTTATCTTCACCATGATCGACTACTTCACCAAGTGGGTAGAAGCATCCACTTTCCCAAATGTTACTAAAGAAGTTATCATTGGTTTTATTAGAAACAATGTCATTTATTGATATAGACAACCAGAGGTGATTGTGTCAGACAATGCTAAAAACCTTAACAATCAAATGATGGAGGAGTTATGCAGTAAATTCCACATCAAACATCTCAACTCCGTCATCTATCATCCAAAGATGAATGGTGCTGTTGAAGCGACTAATAAGAATATCAAAAAGATCATGCAAAAGATGCTTTCCAATCACAAAGGATGGCCTGACTTGTTGCCTCTTACTCTATTAGCCTACAGAACATCAATGTGCACTCCCACTGGGGCAACCCCCTACTCATTAACCTATGGAATGGAAGTAGTGCTCCCCATAGAAGTCGAAATGGAATCCCTCAGAGTGTTGATAGACGCTCAACTGGATGAAGACCAATGGTTACAAGATAGGTATCACCAATTGTCTCTAATAGATGAAAAGGCGAGCCACTGCCATCTTCCATGGTCAATTATATCAACAGAGGATCACCAGATCCTACAACAGAAAAGTCTGGCTACGGTAATTCAAAGAGCATGACTTCGTCCTAAAGAAAATTCTTGACAACCAAGATCAATCCAAAGGAAAATTTACCCCAAACTGGGAAGGCCCATTTGTTGTCAAAGAGGTATTGACAGGAGGAGCCCCCAGATTACTGGAAATGGACGGCGATGAATTTCTGCAACTCATTAACTCGGATACCGTGAAACGGTACTATGTCTAAAATCACCTGCAAACTAGCATCCTGGTCCTTGATCACCAGATCCCTAGTCAGTTTAGGTTTTCAAAAATCCCTCACTACATATAACCCTTCTTCACATCCGTTTGCCCCATCAGGGACAAACATACCTTTCAAACCAGCAGCCTGGTTTTGGATCATCATATACAACACCCAACTAAGGTTTTCAAAACCTTTCACACCTTTAGTTTATCCCACTTGGGATAAACATTTCGCACCTTCAGTTTGTCCCACTCGGGATAAATATTTCACACTTCCAGTTTGTCCCACCAGGGATCAAACATTTCACACCTTCAGTTTGTCACGCGAGGAATTAAACTTTTCACATCTACAGTCTACTCTGTACATGGGGCGAACTAAGCAGACCTGATCTCCCCAATACACGGGAGTACGTAGGCAGACATTTGTATGGTCCGGTCTCACCAGCAAAAAACAAAAAACATCTCTACACCCTTTTCACATACAACTTGGAACCTTTCACACCAGGTTCAAACTACACAGACCTGATCTCCCCTTCTCAATGGGAGTACGTAGGCAGCCATTCATGGTTCGGTCTTACCCCTACCAAAATGCAAAAACTTGTCAACGGTACTGGGATCATCCTTCACACCATACTTCATCGGCTTAGACCAAAGGGATGGAATTACCTGGTCTCCCCACACAAATGGGAGAATCGGCGACCATCTAAGCTATAGTTGAATCCTTAAAGAGAAACACCAATCCATAAGAGATGAAACTACCTGGGCTCCTCCATACAAAGGAGTACCGGCGACCATCTGTGGTGCGGTCAACCTCAGAGATGAAAGCCACACTCCTCTCCATAACCACATACATAAACTAGTCCCAAGACACCAAAGGGTAGGGAATACACACAGATCAACGATCCATTCTAAAAATCCTGAGGCATCTCAATGTCCGTCCATCAAGGGGGAGTTCAGAATACATCAAGATCACAAGCCCTAAAGAAACAAGCAAATATCAAGCAAGTAATAAGGCATAACTAAAAGGGAAGTGAATTAAAATATATATCCCTGCCATATATAATGTTGTTTGATATATACAATATGTATTATACATGACAAAAATGGCTAAGCTAGTCTGTGCAGGAAAATACAAGCCCATCTACAAATCAGTGTATATGCACACTATCAAATCCAACATGGCATCCCTCTTAGAAGAAGGAGGTAATGCTGTGAGCTTCTGCCTAAGGGTATCTACATGAGCTAACAAATCCACAGCCAACTGCATGGTGATACTATGCTGATCAATATAGGTGCTCATCTCTACAATCATATCAGTAGTGTGAGACCTCAAGGCAGTATTATCTGTGATAGCGGCATCTCGCGCAGATATAGCGCCATCCCACTCAGTCACAACTGCATCTCTGAATGATCTAGCCTCTTCCCGATCGGCAATAACGGTATCTCTACGAGCTAGAGCATCGTCTCTCTCAAATAGAGTGGCATTTGTCCCAATAAGAGCTATCAACATCAAGGCCCTAGCCTGATCTCTCTCATATGTTGATAGATGCAGACTCTGCTTTAAATACTTTGCCGAATGTGGGGTCATAGTAGCAGTCATATTGGGATAATCAAAAAGAACTGTTATCAACCCAGCAAATAGCTCCTCCTCATTGAGAGAATCGGCGTCCTCCATGGACTCCCTACTATCAAAATCAATCCCCGACACGGTGGATATGACCCCGACTGATGTGATCTCTGCCTCCATCCATGCAGAATACTTTGTAGAATGGCCCAGATGGCTAACTAAAAACTCAACCCTCTCACGCTGAGCCTAACAGGCATACACCCTGGATCTATCCTCTACTGACAAATGCCGAGAAGACAAGCGCTGACCCAATGCTCCCTCAAAGGGATGTACATTCTGAAATTGGTCAAACTGTGCCATCACAGCCAGTGGGTGATACATGGTCATGCCCCTCAAACTAGCTAGAGGGAGATAATCCATGCCTAATGCATGAGTAATGAAGCTGTAGGTAGAACTAAGCCCTGAACACAACAACATGTCAAATGGATCCTTGATCCCTACCAAGAACACCGACCATGATGCAGGGTTTGTACACTTTGCTGGCTGAAAGGAGTAAGACATGTCTATCTCATGGGAAAAACAGTACCCATGATGTCGAAATGTGCCAATCGGTCTCAAGTGTGACATGAACCACACATACAACAGGACCGAGCTGCCTGTAAATACCCCTAAAGAATGGGTGTGGCAATACGTGGCTGACTTTAATATCTCTTCCAGAATCATCGGGACAATGGTACGTCCCTCCCTAAGAGCCTGTACTGCCATAACTACACCGATATCTAGATGATCCATGTACAGTGGCATGTACAGATAAGCCATTACACACATCATAAGTACGTCTACTCTGGCAACACGCCTGTCAACATCGGGATTTTTATTTGTCCATTTTCTGTTCTTGCCTTTTGGTGTTCTCATGTTAGGTAAGATTTGTTTGAAAAAATAACTTGTGAAGGTCTGACATTTATATGTCGACGATTGGACTGTAAGAGTCGTCAGTTGATGTTTTTAAATGGTTGCACTAACGCAATCGAGAAAAGATTTGCACATTAACCCAGTGATGTGACACTGCTAAACGGGTCTGTGAAATCGAGATTCATTACGGTTCGGGGACTTGCTTATGTGGAGTGAAGGTGTTAGGCACCCCCCAATATCCGTGTTACCACGGTGACCACCACTTTTCAATTAAACTGTTATATGAATGTGTGTGTGTGTATGGGTCAATGTACAATTATTTGGAAGTAGTGATATGCCTCATTCGTACCTATATACAAAGGGTTTGAATTTATATAAAAATTTAGTTTTAAATAAGATACAACAGTTTGGTTTTGTAAAAGAGGTTTTTCAAACCCTTATGCTCAGTAGTAATTGAGGCCTTTGATACTTTCATTTTATTAAATGTTCGACTTGATTGCTTTTATTTTTGAGATGCGGAGCATCTTCGATAAAATAATGTACAAAGCAGTGCCGAACTCCTCATGAGCATGAAAGCCATCTAAGGAAATTCAAACACCGTGAATAATTTACAAGCTGCTTACAGCTGAAAATGTCCATCACGGGAACTGAATCTAGATTCAATAGACTGAATCTGTGATCACATGATTCCTAGGCTCACATGACGCCGTAATTTATATGAAAACAGTAAGCAGTTATATATATATATATATGTATATATATATAAGCTGTAAATATATATATACAGACATGATCAACCACCACGAAGCACCTCCATGGGGGATCGGAAATGTAAATATATAAAAGCGGTAAATATATATAGAGAGACATGATCAACCATCACGAAGCACCTCCATGGGGAATCAGAAATGTAAATAAAGCAGTAAAAGACAATCAACCGCCACGAATTAAACTCCAGGCGGGACTAAATGTAATAAAAGCTGTAAAAGGCCACGAAGTAAACTCCAGGCCTGACAGAAATATAAATATATATATATAAGCAGTAAATGCTCCGGATGTAAAATCCAGGCTCATCGAACAGAGTTCGACAATAGTTTATATATGAGTATATATATATATATATATATAAAGTAAATAAACGCTCCGGACGTGAGTCCAGGCTCAATCGAGGCATAACTCGATAATGTTAGTCCATATATTTAAATATATATATATATATATATAGAAAAGGAAATAAAACAGACGAACCAAAGTTTGGGCATACACACACAACACGACTCTCAATGTGAAGAATGGTGTCTGCACAGTAGAAGAGAAAGGCTTAAGAAAAGCAAGAAGGCTTACAGTGGACTGCCAAAGAAGACTTCAATAACTTTAAATGGATGAACACTCGACTCCCATCGGTTAAAATATGACTGAATATAAGCTCACAAGTGTTTAAAATGAGAAAGCACTCAATTTAGGGTGTGTACAGAGCAAATTAGACTGGGCTTTCTTGCTGTTTTCTCTTACAAAATGGCCACCCCAAGCCCTCTATTTGTATAGGAGGGAGCCACAGGTGTACCTGTGGCAGTTGCAGATGCACCTGCGGCGGCCCTTGGATCCCCGGGCTCTGCGGGTCCCACCATCTTAAAGTACGTGCACGCGTACAACGTGATATCCGCTCGAGCTTTCAGAATTTCAATCCGGGCATCCGATTGAGGTGTATATGACCTGTTTTAGACTATTTTTGTCGAGAGCTACACAAATGACATGGGATTAGAGGTTATAAGAAGTCAGGAAGATGGGACCATGCCCTTGGTCTTCAAGCTTTAAATTTTATCTAGTGTGTTGTCCTGTGTAGTACTCACTCGAGATTGTATCTATTTGGCTCTTGTGGGACATTGCCGTGTAGAATGTATGTTAAAATGTGTTGAGACAGCGTGCATGTGGAATCGAGGTGGCAAAATGATGATTTTGCCCCTTACCAGGGTTATCTCCGGTTTGGGTTGATAAAGCAGTCGTTGCTCAGGATTATCTCTAAGATTGGGCTGCTGCAAGTACTGGATGTCCTCAGGTTTGTCTTTGATGTGTACCTGACCTCCCGGGATTATCTCTGGGCTTAAAACTGAGTGCCTCGGTGTTATCTCCGAGGTTGAAGTTGACTGCATGAGTTGCAACAAACATCTCTGAGGTTATCTCCGGAACTGCAACGGCACTCCTCGGGGTTATCTTTGAGGTTGAGACTGTAACTTCCGGTGTTATTTGTGGGATTGAATATCTAAGGGTTATCTCCGAGATGAAACGGCCTTCCCTGGTGGGATTTCCGGAACTTGAACTGTATTCCTCGGGGTTATCTCCGAGGTTAAAACTAAAACTCCTGGCGTTATTTTTGGGATTAGAACTGAGCTGTCTTACAGGGTTATCTCTGAAAGACGATTCTGCCCTCCTACAATGTTAGTAACAGGGATGTAAAATTTCAAGTGTCTACAATGCCAGTGATCCTCTGATATGGTGAAATCCCCGGAGTACTAGGCATAACTGTCCCTATAGCCAAATTTGTCTATCAGAAAATGCATGGACACCATATGGCCGGATGTGATCTCATCCTAAGCTACTCTACGCCTCAACCCGATGAGGGTCATGAACTATCGGCTCATATCTTTGATAGCCATCTGAGCGCACGGCCTGTCCAGTGGCAAAGTTGTAAACCGCTCATACTCCTCTAAGGTGGGAGTCAACTCCTGGGTCTCAAACCGGAACACCTGCCTATCCGGTACCTAGTGCTCTATCATGCCCTCTACAAAACCCACAAGAACCTAGAACATCAGGAGGGTCATGGAGTGCTGCAATAGCTGATCTACAGTTACCTGATCTGGAGGTGACAAACTACCATACCATGATCTCAAACATGAGGCTACCAATATTGGTGGGGTATAATTAATGCGGCTAACTGTCAAGGAAGACATCTGTGTGTGTCATATCATAAGACCATCCAGGGGTCAATGCTGAATATCTTTAGATATACATATGTATAACATAATATATGTATGATAAATAATAGATGGCAATATGATGTAGGGAATGGAAAACAATATACATACATTCCTAAGTACATCATCTCTGTGTACAGCTAAAAATATAGGGAAATGGGGCACAGACGCCCAACAACTAACAGAGGGCTATCAAAAGATATAGCGAGAAATACATCAGAAGAAGTCAATGGTGTTGATGTCTACATCGTCCATCCTGTCCATCTAATATAACTCCTCCTGAGTCACTGGATCTTCTCTAAGAGGGATGTTAGGCCTATATAATCAAGGATCTGCGCCGGCAAAACCATATGGGTCACCTGAAGGGCCAGACTCAAAGGTGGAATGATCAAAAGTATCTGCCTCTGAAGGATCTCTGCCCAAATACCAGATGAAAAATGTGCCCGGTCCAACTGCTGGGTCAAGCTGTCAATCTATATCAAATGAGTAGGATCTCAGACGCAGGCCATCCAATTCATCATCATCACAGATCCAGGAACCATATCCCCCATGAACTGAGTGACGCGGTTTGGGCTCCGATGGTACGAGGGGACCACCAGTAGTAGAATACGTCCTGAGTGAATGGACCCTCTAATAAATCAAATCCATCAACTCCCATCAACGGGATATCACTGACAAGTGACTATGACACAAGCCAATAATGCCTAACAAGAGGATAGATCGGTACACGAATCTCTCTTGTGGTGCTCTTAATAGCACGCTCTCCTAAATAGAGCTCCCATCCTCCATCTATGAAGAGAAGAATCCGACTGGTGGATATCACATGCTCGACACCAGTCGAGAACCCATCCTCAAAGCCAACTGTCAAATATTCCCCAGAATAAGGAATCCAAGTGATGACATCAGCTGTCAATAACTCCAACTGTAGGAGATAATGGGTGAAACCCTCAGCTACAGGAACCTCCGCCAACGTGGAGTGATGCCATCGTTGTCTTCGTGGATAGGTATCTTGAACTAACATGCTAATGGGACGCAGACATGGGAGCCTCTCATTGGCCCAAAACTGCCAATACAAAAGCAAACATCTGCGGTCAATCAACACTTTTAACCTGTACATGGGAAATCAAAAGAGAAATAATCACCAGCATAAATGGGAAAAATCTTAGCCAAGCCTATGTCAAGCCCTGCGAACGCATGCGCATTCCCCTGAGGAAATATCCAATGGTGTAGGAGCCCCAGTCATACTCTCCAATATGGCCCACCTCTAGTGTGGCGCTAACTAAGGTGAATGACACCGTGGAAGAGTTCTCCGCTATTAAACAACCCCAGAGGATGACCAGGAACAATCACCAAAGAATGTGATCCCTGACTCTCACGTCATCGGGTATGGGCTCACTCAATACCCAACTCATAACATCTACACTCAAAGGACCAATGCAGAATGTCCTGCCTTTGAGTGCCTCAGTCGCGACTCCTAGCAAGGATATAATGGCAGTCAGGGTAATATTCACCGCACAAGGAAATGGTGCCCCTCCAAACTCCATACTGGTGATAAACCACCAATCCATCGGCGTCATCATCACCTCGTAGTCAAGCAAATGGAGAGACTGAGTGGCCATTCAGTAGCATATAAACTCACAGTCATAAACATCATATATGCATAAAAATGTCAAAGTTATAAATTCTTAAGGGAAGTTCAATTACCAGGATTACTTTGTTTTACAACCTTTACTTATTTGTCCTCAGATAGGATAACAAATAGCAGAAAAAGGTGCCAATTTGACTATTTTAAAAGACAAATTTTTTCACATCATTATGTTCAGCATGGTTAAATACTAACATTTACTATGTGGAATATTTTTTATCAAGTCATATGAGCATGCATAATCACTACTATATGTTTTGAAGCATTTCATGTGATAACTCATTTTTCAATGGACAAATACTAGAAAAGAGGACATGCATACGTTACAAGGATAGTGGGGAACACTTTTACGGTGATGGATTTTGCAGAAAGCAGCCAAAACTCAGCAAATCTGAAGAACTCTCGGATTCTCTGTGTGGTATAACTGGAAAATGACTTGTGAAAGGGAAATGGCCAACAAATACAGCCACGAATGGCCGCAGGTGTATCTGCGGCCACTACAGGTGTACCTATAGCTGTCCTAGGTGGGTCCCACCCCTCCAGCTCGGTCCAATTTAAGTTACAAAGGAGGTCTCATAAGTTGAAAAAGTCAAATAAGGAAAAAATAAGCTACGCGATTGAGAGGAAAAGCCTGAAATCCTGATTTTCAAAGACGAAACTGCGGGTCTTCATATCACTCATTGGTATTCACCCAGACACATGGTTCACAGTGAAAGTAGTATGCACACAAGCCAATCATGTTTGATGATAAAGCATATATTTTATAACAATCTTATTCATTTATTAATAAAAAGTATTAATTTATTAAAAGCTTTTAATTATCTACATGATGTTGCTTTAGAATATGTGATAAACCCATAGTTTAAGAAATGTTTTTAGAATAATGATGATGGTCATTCTAATGAGATCTAAATTCTTAGAAAGCTTAAAACTAAAATAGGTCCCAATCGTTGGATTACTAAATTGGGGATTAGTGAATCCGGATAGATTGGTACATACCTTGCTTGCTCATTAGATGAGGATGATTGATCTCAAAATCATTTTTGTGGAGACACTAAAGCAAGAATGTAGATGCTTATTAGAGAATAAGTTCACTGAACGTGGCTCGCTAAGGAATACCTAATGAATTTTTACTTGTCTGTCAATAGGAATTCTTGTAGTGATAGTAGTATAAGTGATCCTTGGACTTGAGATCATCATAATATCTTGTGTATGATGAGTTATACTTTGACTTATTCCTTAAGACCCTTAGGGTATATCAAAGGGTATGCTTGGGTATAATAAATTGTACATGGAGATAATGTATGATCAATAAAGAATCTACCACTTCTAGTTAAAGAAGAGAAATGTCCTATATGATTCGATAAATGACAACCTAGTAGTCCTTGGCCAAGGAAGAATGAAATTAGAAAGGAGTTTCTAATTTGCTTTATTTGGAGTTGTGCATTTAAAAGTCGAAATACATATAACTAAATAAAATAAGACTTGACAGTAATTCCATGTCTTATATTTAATTGGGATATTGTATGGTGGAAGGATTGAATTGTATGGTAACTATTTACTCAAAGGTTCTTTTATAATTAATGTTGAAATCTATATTATCTGGAAAGTCGTTAATCGCTAAGGAGGCTTATCCCTATTGTAGAATAAATATTATTTATTTAAACAAATTAATAGTTTAATTTATTTATTTAATATGGAGAACCTAAAAGGTCACACCATAAAAGGAAGAATAATTATTTAAGAAGTTAATGGCATTATCATAATAATAAGTTAAGTATATTTAATTTAATATATGGTGATAGAATAAATTAAATAGCTTAATATTTATTATTTAATATTTTAGAAATATTAAATATAAATTAATAAGAAGAGTCTTATTATTATTACTATTATCATTTAATTCCTAAAAGAGTTTGGGAATTAATTAATAAAAGTACTCTCATATATTCCTAATAGTATTAGGAGGCTAATTAGTTAAAAGAGTTTAATTAATTATTCCTAATAAGATTAGGAGCCTAATTAATTAAAGAAGTTTAATTAATTAAAATAAAACTCATTTCCTTAATTGTTAAGGAGGGTTGCCTACATCTATAAATAAGAAGAGTCTTATTATGGGTGGAGGGGGTTGACACTTTCACAAAACACATGAATACGTAATTCTAATAGTTGGGAGAGTACACCATTTTCTATCTCTAGGGTTTTGTCAAATACCCATCTTCTTGAATCTTTCTTCTTCCTTGGTGGATCACCTCTAGAGGCCAAACACTTGGACGGCTAACATTGATCAAAGGAAGGGACCAAACCCGGTAGATTCAAGTTGAACGCGAAAGGATTTGGAGGTGAACTTGTACCTGAGGAAGCTCGAATGTAACGACCCCAAAATTTATACAATTTAATTCTCAAATTCGGTCATTAACAATACATTAAACCTCTAATTTTACATCATTAAATAATAATACAACCATTGAAATTTGCAAAATAATTAAAATTTTCTATTACAAACTATTCTCATTCCCAAAACTTTCAACCGTTACATCTAAATATCTCAGAATCATTTTAATACTACAAGAGTTTACATCGCAAAAAGATATTATAATTCAACATTAATACATTTACCGAAAAATTAGACATGGTTTACAAGAATAACAACTTGGCTAGGATATTAAATCTTCATATATCACTTTTGATCAATATATCAATCAAGTAACACATAGCATTACCTTCAATTCTTGAATTTGCAAAAATGGTTATTTGCAAAAATGAGCTCGACAGCTCAGCAAAATCTAACAGTTTTCATGCATCACGTAGCACATAATAACATGTTCAATATACATATCATAATTATAAAACTAACATAGCATACATGTTGTAGCTCACATAACAACTATAAAGATTGAGTTTCTTACTCAATCAACATTCATAGCTCAATCATCATAGTCATAGATTGACTTTCATATTTCATACTTTTGACATATATAATACATCATATAATAAAATATTAAAACAGATCATCATCAAGTTCACACAGCAAAAAGGAACTGAAAGACTTGCCTTTACCGATATTTTACCAACATGCTAATACTTCGCATCCTTGCACAACCTACACTGTATGTGAGATTGATAATAAACAAAATCAATACTTGATCTCATGGTCAAATTTATTATAAGACCTTACTTTATCTTATTATCCTTTATAATGCCTTTATAGACATCTAACAGTGTTTTATATGCAACTCGATTTTATTTTCATTTTCATCACTGCACATGCTAGACTATCGCACTTGTAGTTTAATGTGAGTATATCACACCATTTTATTATACCACTTTTGTTTCAAAAAATTTCAACACATTGTTTACATGTTTAATTTTCCCTCAAAAATCAAAAATTGTCCTTTTCGATTTCTTTCCATTATTATTCTTGTATTATCATCTTTTCATACTTAGATGCACATAACACCCGATATTAGCCATTATTTAGACATTTTGTATACCCAAAGTTTAGAAACACTATTACTCTTAGGCATTTTATCGAGCACATTATGTGCACACATTAACTTATCTCAACTCTTGATCTTAAATGGTTAATAATGCATAGAATGTGATAACACATATCTATACTCATTACATATGTCAAAACATATTGTTAATCATCAAAATATACCATCACCCAAAATCTTAATTCAAACAGAATTATAAAACTCATTATCACAATTTCTTTAACAAAACGTTGTTTTTGTTTTTAACGTAACTCCTTCGTTACATGTCTATTTTTTATTCCTTCTTATATAGAATTAACCCTTACTCAATGTACTACAACCTCATCTAGGCCTTAAAGTTAGACCCTTATCCATCTAAAACAGATTCTGCAATTTCAACAACTAGTTCAGAAAATTTCATTTTCTGGATAGCCTTACTAAACAATTTATGTTAGACATGATCCGGTCCATAAAATAGCTCAATCTTGCGAGTCTGGCTAGTAAACTTCCATATCTACAACTTTTCAGTTTAAATTTTTTGTAGATTCAAAACACACTAATTTATATGAATTTTTCAAAGTCAGAAATCGTAATAGTTTTGATTTTCTGGGCAGATTGTTTTCCCTTCGGACCAGCCTTACTAAAACAGACACTGCAAGAAATCTTCAAGGAGTTTTCATGTGATTCCACTTTTAGAATATACCTTACCTCCATAGCTTCGATTTGATATAAGGCTCACTTTCTAACTCATTATACCCAAAGATGTATGAATTTTACAAGATCTGTCCACAATTACTCAAAACCTACGAATTTTGTTCTGCAAAAATTTTTTCCATTTCATTTTCTTTCTTGAATCCTCTTGTTTGATTCTTGATAATCCAAGATTAAACCAATACAAACATGATTAAGAATGATCTACTACCCTAGATCTTATAAAAACATAAATATACCCAAAAAAATCAAAAATTAATCAAGGGTTTAGAAGTTACCTTCTTTTAGCTTTTTCTTCTTCTTCTTCCATGGCTTCTTCTTCTTCTAGCTTCTCTCAATTCCTCTATTTCTCTCTATCTCTCTCAATTTCTCTATTTCTCTCTTCCACAAAGACTCTCTTGCTCTAAAGGAAAAAAAAACTCTAGGATTTCTTCTTGTGAAACTCCACATTTGGGTAATAGTTATGTTATTAATTAATATAATTGTAACCCCCGCTAATAACATAATGCTTATGTTACAAAACTCCTACATGCATGACCAATATCACATTAAGCCATCTTAATAGCATAACGTCACTTTTCCATCATTAGTTAAGCAACCCAATGGTTAGGCTATTCATTATATACTATTATTACTTTACTATGACATATAACATATTTCTAATGTCACACTTAAATAATTACTTATTTTAGTAATAAACTCAATTAAACCTTACTAATTAAATTCTTATTTGTCCAAAATAATTGCAATTTTATTTAACCCATTACAAACCTTCTAATTCTCATACTCCATTTACATTCAATTTGCTAAATTAATATATTAAGCCATTACATAAACGCATTACTCTTACATGTAATATATTACCTTTTCACTTTCTTAAAACAATTATATTTACACTAATTCATTATTTAAATTAAGTGAATTACTCGCTTTATATACGAGATTAAATTCATAATAATTTTATTACCAACAAGGCATACCAATTAAATTATATTATTCCATAATATAATTTCCATCTTAATTAACTAATATTATTTAGTTAATTTCTTTTGCCACCATGTTCCTTTTTCATAACTAATTTTCTTCCCTTTTTTTAATAGTTTAATCAACTATTAAAACTCGCATAAATTTAATTTTCTCACACCAAAACACGTAATTCAAAATATATACATCTCATAATAAGAATTTTAATTATTAAATTTTTATTTTAATAACTTATAAAAATTCGAGTTGCCACATCCTTCCCCCCTTATAAGGATTCCGTCCTCGGAATCAACGAAACCTCCCTTACTCAATTTTCACCAAATCTCTTTTCAAAATTTAACGTTGAATATCTTCAACACATTACCTTAATATATGCTTTATTTATTACCACTCCAACCATTCTTCACAATAAATTCTTGTATGTTTTATTTCATAACCTTTATGTAGACTCAATTATATTTTGAGTGTTATACGTTCTTTAATCCGCTCATTACCTTTTCTAAGAATCATTATCATATACTCAACTCATAAATACTTGGGATATTACATTTACCCCTTCTTCTAAGAATTTCATTCTCAAAATTTTTATTTATTAATCTTCATTCATTCAATCTATCAAGATAGACTTTATGCTAACCTTTTATTCATTTAGTGGGTTCTATGACCAGTTCCTCCTCTAAATATCTTTCTAAAAAAAATCATTGCATTCTTCACATCTTTCTCTTCTATGAATTTCACATTTTCTTTAGATAACTTCATCCTTTCTCTTTTCAGAATTTCATTAACAAAACATTATTTTTGTTTTTAACGTAAATCCTTCATTACATGTCTGTTTGTGTTCCTTCTTATATAGAATTAACCCTTACTCAGTGTACTACAACCTCATCTAGGCCTTAAAGTCAGACCCTTATCCATCTAAAACAGATTCTGTAATTTCAATAACAAGTCCAGAAAATTTCATTTCCTGGACAGCCTGACTAAATAATTTATTTTTGACATGATCTGGTCCATAAAATGGCTCAATCATTCGAGTTTGGCTACTAAACTTCCATATCTACAACTTGTCAATTTAAATTTTCTGTAGATTCAAAACACACGAATTTATATGAATTTTTCAAAGTCAGAAACCGTAACAGTTTTGATTTTCTGGGCAAAATTTTTTCCCTCCGGACCAGCCTTACTAAAACAGACACTGCAAGAAATCTACAAGGAGTTTTCATGTGATTCCACTTTTAGAATATACCTTACCTCCATAGCTTCGATTTGATATAAGGCTCACTTTCTAACTCATTATACCCAAAGAGGTATGAATTTTACAAGATCTGTCCACAATTACTCAAAACCTACGAATTTTGTTCTGCAAAATTTCTTTCCATTTCATTTTCTTTCTTGAATCCTCTTGTTTGATTCTTGATAATCCAAGATTAAACCAATAAAAACATGATTAAGCATGATCTACTACCCTAGATCTTATAAAAACATAAATATACCCAAAAAATCAAAAATTAATCAAGAGTTTAGAAGTTACCTTCTTTTAGCTTTTTCTTCTTCTTCTTCCATGGCTTCTTCTTCTTCTAGCTTCTCTCAATTCCTCTATTTCTCTCTATCTCTCTCAATTTCTCTATTTCTCTCTTCCACAAAGACTCTCTTGCTATAAAGGAAAAAAAACTCTAGGATTTCTTCTTGTGTAACTCCACATTTGGGTAATAGTTATGTTATTAATTAATATAATTGTAACCCCCGCTAATAACATAAGGCTTATGTTACAAAACTCCTACATGCATGACCAATATCACATTAAGCCATCTTAGTAGCATAACGTCACTTTTCCATCATTAGTTAAGCAACCCAATGGTTAGGCTATTCATTATATACTATTATTACTTTACTATGACATATAACATATTTCTAATGTCACACTTAAATAATTACTTATTTTAGTAATAAATTCAATTAAACCTTACTAATTAAATTCCTATTTGACCAAAATAATTGCAATTTTATTTAACCCATTACAAACCTTCTAATTCTCATACTCCATTTACATTCAATTGGCTAAATTAATATATTAAGCCATTACATAAACGCATTACTCTTACATGTAATATATTACCTTCTCACTTTCTTAAAACAATTATATTTACACTAATTCATTATTTAAATTAAGTGAATTACTCGCTTTATATACGAGATTAAATTCATAATAATTTCATTACCAACAAGGCATACCAATTAAATTATATTATTCCATAATATAATTTCTATCTTAATTAACTAATATTATTTAGTTAATTTCTTTTGCCACCATGTTCCTTTTTCATAACTAATTTTCTTCACTTTCTTTAATAGTTTAATCAACTATTAAAACTCGCATAAATTTAATTTCCTCACACCAAAACACGTAATTCAAAATATATACATCTCATAATAAGAATTTTAATTATTAAATTTTTATTTTAATAACTTATAAAAATTCGAGTTGTCACATCGAATCTTCAAGGGTATAATTCTAGTTCTTTATCTTTTTTCGTTTAATTAATTATTGTGCATAAGGAATGATCCGGGTATATGGTTTGTAAAATTTTAAACTCTAATTTTCTATGCTTCCGCTTATTTTGTGCAATTTGATTACGTTCATTAATCTTACAAACCTAACAGTGGCATCAGAGCCAAACCTTTATGAGAATTATTAAATATTTAACAGTGGGCATAATTTGTTGTATAAAATTTATTTTTAAAAAAATCATTTTTCGTGAATTCGCTGACTATATATTACTTGACTAAGTGTGTTGGGGGGTGTGTGTGTGTGTGTGTATATATATATATATATATATATATATAATTTTATAATTAAAATAAAGAGTTTATTTTAATTTTAAAATTAAATTTCATGCTAACTAGTTAGAGTTGGAATTGGATTCCATGATAACTAATTGGAGTTGAAATTAGATTTCATGTTTCCTAAAATAAAGGAATTTATTTGTGAATATGAAAGTGAATCAATATTTCCTTAAATGAAGGAGTTTATTTAGATATGGAATAAGATTTCATATTATTCAAAATAAAGAAATTTATTTGTGAATAGGAAAGAAAATCTGTGTTTCTTTAAAGAAATGAGTTTATTTAGATATGTAATATGATTTCATATTATCCAAAATAAAATAGTTTCTTTTGACTTGGAATTGGATTCCATAATTAATTAAAATAAATGAGTTTATTTTGATTAAAGAATTTGATTAAAATAAAATAGTTTATTTTATTCAAAATTGGTTAAATTAAAATAAAAAGGTTTATTTTGATTTAAATTTGGATTAAAATAATGGAGTTTATTTTTATTCAAAATTAGATTTTATGCTAACTAAATTTGCCCATTAAATGACATCAATATATATATTGAATATTTATTATTCATGAGATGAATGTCATTTATTGATACATATGTAGATGTGTATGATAATAAATGAGATTTATTACGGACTATTGACTAATGTTATTGGATTTTATTTTAGTTGAATGTATGAGTTTTATTAAATGAGGTCTCCGTATCTCGTCTTCTCTAAATTTTTTTAATGTAAATTATATCTCCCTCCTATGTACTTCCCCTTGACTGCTGATCAAGGTTTCTATTTATTTTAAATAGTTTTGTAATAAGAATAGGTAGAATTATTTTGAAGAATTGGAGATCAAGGAGTAAGGAGTGCTTGAAGATCCATTTGTAATGGAGCCCAGGTTTAAATGTAATAGTTATATTTAAATTTAATTCTTGCACCCTCGGTTTGACCTTTTGGTTCACTTGGTGGCTCTAGTGAACCAAACTAGAATAAAGTCCAAAATCAATCCGGATAGAATATAGTATTCTATATATGCATGCTAGTATTATATATATATATATATATATATATATATATATATATTATGCAAACATGCTTCGCGTGTTTAATAATATGACGCGTATTTTTATATATATGTCCATGCGCGCTTAACAAGATGAGACAAATTAATAGCAAACCCCTCAAAGATTTTATATTAAGTCCTAAGCGTTCAAAGATATTTGGAATATCGAACGTCGCCTTCTAGCATGATAAAAAATAATTGAGTATCAATTAATTATTATAAGTTTGTTATGTCACCACAAGACTTATCTTAATTTTTTGAGATATTAATTTTATCACATTTGATGCTTATAAAGAAAATTGAACAATATTATTTTGTTATGTCGCCACAAGGACAATTTTTTTTTTAATATATGGAAGTGTTAGGTTGGACTTAACTTAGATAATTTTGATTTGGATGTGCCACCACTTGATCAAAATAATTTAAGAGGAAAAATAAAAACAGTTACATGATGATGTAATTGACAAGAGTTGTCTACCTATTTATTTATATATAGTTTGTTGTGTCACCACAAGGCTATATACATTTGAAATGGGATCCTTATTCTCACTAGCAAATCTTTAATTAGATTTTGCCGAACTATATAAGTGAGGGTAATATAGTTTGAAGAAAATAGTGGGAGATACCAATTTAAAACAAGACCTAAATTAATTTGGTAATTAATAAAAGAATATATGTATGCTAAAATGTTGTTAATTACTAATTCATTTACAGAATTTTACAATGTCTAAAATTACTATCACTGTGTAGCATATTAGATGTTAAATTAATCGGACTGAATTAAACGGATTGGTTAAGGAGTTTGAGAATAGTTCTCATAGCTAAAAAGCTATCTTATGTCCTTAATACGCCTATCCCTGCAATGGTTGCAGACAAAGCCTCTGAGGAAGAGATTGCTACTTTTAGAAAGTGGCAAGATAATGCACAGTTGGCTCAGTGAATCATGCTCACATCCATGAGTAACGAGCTTCAGCGTCAACATGAAACTATGGATGCTCTTACTATATTCCTGCACATCAAGTAGTTGATGGTGAGGAAAGTAGGACTGATAGATATTAGATATCTAAGGAGCTCTTCTGATCTAGAATGATCGATGACACTACAGTACAGATAAAAGTCTTTAACATAATCAATTTGATTGATCAATTAGGATAACATGTTTTGTCATGGATGGAGAGTTGAGCCAAGAGTTGATCTTGCACTCACTCCTAGACTCATTTCACAATTGTTGTGAATTTTTCATATGAACAAGCTAGATATCAGCTTCACTGATTTGCTTAACATGTTAAAAAATGTTGAGAGTCACTTTCCAACTAAGAAAGACCAAGTCTTACTGGTAGGGGTCAAAGGATCTTCTAAAAAGAAGAACGGTTCTAAAAAGGTAAATAAAAAAGGCAAAAACAAAGGATAATAAGAACAAAACTGATACGGATAACAAAGGAGTTTGCTTCCACTGCAATAAGCTTCGACACCGGAAAAGAAACTACGAGAAGCATCTTGTAGAGGCTAACCAGAAGAAGCTTAGTGAAGCTTCGGTTACAATACAATTTTGTTCATGAATGAAATAAATTTTTCTTTAAGTCAAGATTCTACTTAGGTATTGGATACCGGCTTTGGTTCTCATAAATATAGATTTATGAAGGAACCAAGAAGAAGTAAAAAATTAAACAAAGGATAAATAATCCTATGTGTGGAAAATGAAGCAAAGGTTGTTGCATTAGCCATAGGAACTTATTATTTAGTATTGCCTATGGGCAAGCCTATTAAGTCAATAAGTTGTTATTGTATTCCAGTTCTCATTAGAAATATTATTTCCATTTTATTGTTGGACAATGAAATCTTTGGTATTATAATTAAGAACAATTGTTGTTCTATTTATAATAATAATGTTTTGTATAGAACTGAAATATTAGTTAATGCATTTTGTGTACTTGACTTACGTCAAAATATATTTTGCAAATTGAACAAACTAGTATAAGAAAAGGAGATGATCATTCAAAGAGTTAAATGTGTGTATTTTCTGAAAGACAAGTGTGAATTATTTGAAAGGTTCAAATAATGCAGAAGTGAAACAAATTGGCAAAGTATTAGGATTCTTTGATCGGATCAAGGAAGGAATACTTGTGCAATGAGTTTCTAGATCATCTCAAATGGTTTTCTCACAATGGACTCCTCTTGATATGCAATAATTGATTGATGTATCTGAAAGGAAAAATCATACCTTGTTGGACATGGTACGGTCCATAATAATTTTATCGACATTCCAGTATCCTTCTGGGGTCATGCCCTAGAAATGGCTGCATATCTACGAAAAAGGTAACCTTAAAATTCGACCCCATGACTCTATAAGAGTTATGGATAGAGAGGATTCCTAATCCTAAGTATGTTAAGATAAGGGGTTGTCCAGCTTATGTGAAAAAGGTTTCAAAGGATAAGCTTGGGACAAGATTTGATAAGTACAGATTTGTGGGGCATCCTAAAATAAGTTTATAGTATATGTTCTATAATCCTACTTAGTAAAAGGTGTTTCTTATGAAACACGCTACCTTCTAAGATTAAGGTGTTTATCATTAAAAGGGCTAGTGGGAGGATAATAGATCTTGAAGAGTTCAAGAACCACAAAACACTATAAGTCAAATAAGAGGAACCTGTAGATAGAACTATTATACCACAATCGAATCGTAAATCTGGAATAGTACCGAAGATACCTGGGAGGTATGGATTAATCATGGATGATGATGATGAGGTACATATCATATAAGATAATGATCCATTTACATACGATGAGGTAAGAGTTATAGACACTCAGAGAAATGGATTGAAGCAAGCTTCTCAAAAATGGAACATTCATTTTGATGAAATAAATCAAAAGAGTTTGATTTTATCACAAATAAGAATGAACCTAGTGTGTAAAAAGGGTCAGTGGGAGCGTCATGACATTCCTAATATTATATGTTGATATACTATGGATAAGGAATGACATACTAATGCTATAATCAGTAAAGATAAAGTTGTCTAAACATTCCTCCATGAATGATTTGGGAAGAGTATCTTAATTGGAGATAAAAATCTATATAGATAGATTCAAGAGGATGTTCGACTTAACCCAAGGAACGTATATTCATTTGATGCTAAAGTCGTTTAGCATGACAAACTCCAAGAGATGTCTCATGTTGATGAGCCATGAAGCGTATCTCTCTTATTAGTCCCACAGTCTCATAAAAGAGAGATCGCATAAGTAACTGTCATGTATGCAATGAAATGCACGAGACCTGATGTTGATCAGTCATATTTTGGAGAAGTTCACTGTGAGATAGTGAAAAACATCTTAAAGTACTTTACCAACACTAAGGATGTGATCATATTTATGGTGGGTCTGAATTAAAACTAGAGGGCTTAACAGACTCAAGTTTTTTTTAGACAGACCAAGATGACAGAAAATCTACTTTAAGGTAAAGCGTTACCTTGAAACGGTGGTGCAGTGAAATTGGAAAGGTTCCAAACAGCAAAGAGTTATTGGTTAAGTAATAATGACGAGGTATTTAGGTATAAATGAAGCTACAAGTTGATTGTTTGGATGAAAAGTTCATTACAGAACTAGGAATAATTCCTAAGTCTCATCTTGGATCTAAACATGTGTTGTGGCAATTTCATTTGATTAAAGGAATCATTTAAAGATGAGAAATCACTATAGAGATAATGGACTCTCAAGAATAACATTACATATCCATTAACTAAAGTTTATCCAACAACAGGATAATCATCACTTAGAGAAGAAGGGTATGAGATACCATAGCGATTGACTTAGTGCAAGTGGGAGATTGAAAGTAGTATGCATACAAGCCAATCATGTTTGATGATAAATCAGCCCAGAGCCATAGATAACCCTCATGAGGGGGCAAAATCATCATTTTTCAACCTCGATCCTACATTCACGCCATCTCAACAACAATTCAACCCGCATTCTACACAGAAGTGTCCTACAAGAACCATAACTTAAATCATGAGTGACTACTACACAAGATAGTACACCAGATAGAATTTGAAGACATGAAGATCTGGTTTTGGACCCATCTTCTCGGCTTTGTACAACCTCTTATCCTATGTCATTGTGTAGCTCTCAATAACAGCATTCTAGAAAGGTATTATACGCCTCAATCGGATGCCCGGATTGAAAGTTATGAAGGTTCAAGCAGACAATGCATTGCATGCGTGCATATACTTCGAGACGACGGGGCCCATGGAGCCCGGGGCACCCCGGGTAGCCGCAGGTGGACCTGTGGCTCCCCCCTCTATAAATATAGGGCCTGGGGTGGCCATTTTAAGAAGAGAAAAGGCGAGGAAGCGCTGTCCATTTCACTCCATACACACTTCTAAGAGATAAATGAGAGGAAACCCTGTCCATTTTACTCTATACATTAAGTGCTTTCTCTTTCTAAACACATGTGAGCTTGTGTTTTGCTATATTTTACCAGTGGAAACTGAGTATTCATTCATTTAAAGCCATCTAAAGTCTTCTTGGCAGCCCACTGTAAGACATCTCAGATTTTTTAAAGCCTTTCTCCACTTACATTCACACACAATTATTCACGTTGAGAGTCGTGTGATGTGTGTATGCCCAGACCGTCGTATATATATATATATATATATACATTTCTGTTTGGCATGGAGTTCACTTTGTGGCCTTTTAAAGCTTTATATATATATATATATATATATATATATATATATTTATATTTATATTTACAACTTCTATATATATAATTATTTACATCTTTTGTACATGCTGCATCATCATATGAGCCTAGGAATCAAGTGATCACAGATTTAGTTCCTGAATCTAGATTCGGTTCCCGTGATGGACATTTCCAATTGTAACCAGCTCGTAAATTATTCACAGTGTTTGAATATCCTAAGATGGCTCTCATGCCCATAAGGAATTCGGCACTGCTATGTATATTATTTTCTCTAAAATGCTTTGCATCTCAAAAATAATAAATGTAATCAAGACGAACACATAATAAAATAGAAGTATCAAAGGCCTTAATTACTATTGAGCACAAGGGTTTGAAAAACCTATTTTACAAAACATCATTGTCATATCTCGTTAAAATTGAACTTTTATACAAAATTCAAACCCTTTGTATATAGGTGCAAACGAGGCATATCACTACTTGCAGATAATTGCACATTGACCAACACACACACATTCAGATAAAAGTTTAAATTGAAAAGTTGCGGTAACCATGTCACCACGGAAGTCGGGGGGTGCCTAACACCTTCCCTCCACTTAATCAAGCCTCCGGACCCTAACGAATCTCAGTTTCACAGACCAGTTAATCAGTGTCACATCACTAGGTCAGTGTGTAAACCTTTTCTCGGTTAAGTTGGTGCAACAATTTAAAAATACCAATTGGCAACTCTTACAGTCCAATCGTTGACATATACATGTCGGACCTTTTCAAATTTATTTTTTTAAACAAATCTCACCTAACATGAGAACACCAAAAAACAATAACAGAAAGGGACAAATAAAAATCACGACGTCGATAGCTTGTGGGCTCAACAACCATACTGACTGATATAATGCTAAATACAACACATAATAGGTCTCTTTGAAAGCATCATACAATGTAAACTTAAAAATCCAAAAACAGTTAAGATCTAACTAAAATCACACAATTACCAATATCAAGGGTAACATAGGGTACTTATGCTTTATTTTTTATTTTTTATGTTTTTTCACTTACGAGGGCTTTTTGCTCTTATTTCCCATTTTATTCTTCTTCTTTTTTATACTCATGGTTGTGCAATGTCTTATTCCCTTAGGCTTTTCAATGCTACCTTAACGAGCTTTCGACCAACGACTCCTAAACCATTAAGGCCTTAGGGTGCTAGGTGTAAAGACAATCCCCTCGGGCTAACTTACTCAAGTAACAAAGGACACAAAACTAGACAAGCCTGCCACGGTGTTTATTCATATATATTTTTTTAATGATATAGCTTATATACCCCAACTTTCCTTCCCCCCCCCCCCAAACTTAGGTTCTTACCTAACTTTAGCCATCACTGCCTATTTTCATCATTCTTTCATTTAAACTAGTATTATCCTTAAGAATTCCATTATGTGTCAATTTAAACGTAATTAGTCAACAAGCTTGTTCTAAAGTGTTAATCTGATTATACCAGTTTCAAATAGAAAAAGATTCAATTCATAACAGGATGTCACATCAAAGCCTAAATAATCAATACTACCCTTGTCTACACAATTCCAATCTTGTCATTGGCCAAAATAGACTTTTACTATCTAATAGCTAGATTCATGCAATATGAACTAAATGCAAATGCAAATTTTTTTAATTTTTTTTAAAATTTGTTTACATATGCATAAATGAATTAATCTAAATGCCAGAGTCAATAAAACAATAATTTAAAAAACTAACTATCATGAATATGGAATCACCAACAAAATTAATCAATCAAACAAAAGCAAAACCCCCCAAACTTAATTCAAGTAATGTCCCCATTACGATAAAATAAAGAAAATAAAAGCGTGAGGACTTCCCTGAAAGATGAGTCACTGCTCGTCGTCATCCGAAGGAGGGTATGCTGGGAGAACAAGTAGAACATCCATGGACACCGGACCGACACTCGGATTGCAGCGAGGAAATGTTTCAGCAAGAGTGTTGAAAGCGTTTGCATTGTACTGAAGCATCAAATCCTGACGTTGAGCCAGCCATAAGAAATAATTTTGTGAACCTCAGGAATGTCGCTCTTCCATTGGATCAGCTGCAACTGGGGGTGAGGGTTATCGAATCATGATATAACCTTCTCCTCTTGGATGCGATCTCGCCCCCTCCCATGCCTTGTACTTCTCAATGGTAGCATGGTCGATTATAGCCATTGGTTATTGTATCAGTTCGGAAGAATGCCATTGCACTCCAGCTTTGTGGCATAAATCGGAGATGAGAAATCTATGAAGAAGGCCCCCCGTAGTACTTCAGCGTAACAGCATGTCGATTGATTCTTGAATGCATTCACCCACATCCACATTGTAGAACATAATTGAATTATTCACCCGATAATGGTGGTGTACAATCTCATATAGCAGTCGCACCCTTTCCTTAGTCATATCATTCTGATGACGTGTGGGCATCATTCAGGCACAAATGAAGGCGTACCCTGATTTGCCATAACAACTTAAAGCTGAGTGGGGAAAACTTATCTTTTCATTCGTTCTGGCTGGGGTGACCCATTGTGTTTCTGGTTTGCATAATCTTGCAATTAGTTCATCCAAATCAGGCAAGCCATCTTCATAGCATCCATTTGTCGGTGTTTCATGCCCAAAGTACTCGTTGATGGCATTGGCATGGAATGACACCGGTTTACCCCGTACCATGACTGTGTGATCAACATGCTCCATTGCATTGGCATAAAACTCTTTTATGATGTTGATCATCACGGGTAGTGGCTGCTCCACTAACTGAAACCAATTGTGTTCCATAATCATCAGCGCCATATCATTGTCAAGATTGGCATTCGGCTTCAATCCCTATTCTAATACCAGAGTCTTCTTGTCAATGGTTGATTTGAACCTCGCATCGACACCCTCACCGACAAATTTTGTGCTATCAAATTGTGCCCAAGCAGTAGAAGTAGATGCACGAAGTCTCTTATGTGAAGACATGGTGTTTTTAGTGTAATAAAGGGTGAAAACTTGGTTCAGGCAAATCGTCGAACAGTTGGTGGGCGTGAAGGCTAACACTCTTAAACTTGACTTCTTTAGACGAACTCTAGGCCAAAATATGAAATACTCTAATATACTCATTGGGCAACAATATCCCAAGGATTTCCAACCAATTTTGTGAACAAGAAAGAATCAAAACTAAGTTATAACAATTTTGAATTACCTTAAAGAAGAAAATCTATCTCCACCTTAGAGTGATGCCCCAATTTGTGAGAAGGTGTGAGGAGGATGAATTGGACTTGGAATATAAGTGTGGTGATTATCTCTTAGAATGGTTGTGGCTAATTGAGGGAAATAGAGTTAATATAGAAGAGGAATAGTGGATGAACGTGTATGAGGAGGAGTTATGTTGGTTGTGGGTTAGTGGTATGAAGATATGGGAAGAAGCAAAAGAGGTGGTGTAGTTTAATTTGAACGTGATGGAAGCTATGGGGGAGTGGAAGAGTTTGAGTTGGGCAAGAAGTTGGGAAGGATTGGTGTTATGTGGAGTTATAATGGAAAAGAAGATGGCAACTAGCTTTAAAAAAAACTGAATTTTCTGAGCGGCGCGCCCGCGCCATTGATAACCTTTTCATGGCGGGGGTTGCGCTTGTGATGAAGTGTCTATGCCCAAGATGGCAAGCCTCACGCCATAATCTAGTGTAACATGGCGCACCTTGCGCTAGGTAGGAAGAAAGTTGGTGCAGTCTGGCGCACCCCGCGCTATAACATAGTGTAATATGGCGCGCCCCACGCTAGTATAGCAGATTCCTACTATTAAGGCAGCGTACCCCACGCCGAGTGAACGTTTAAGGTTGCGCGGCCCACGCCATAGGGGCAGTGTCTGAGTGATGTCCTTTTTCCATGATTCCCTGCAATTATACCACAATGAATTCATTACTATTATAGTTATTGGATAAAATAATTATCTAAACTATACTATGAACTATAATTTACTAAATAAATGAACTAGAAAGGTTTAGAGCTTGGGTTGCCTCCCAAGTAGTGCTAGTTTTAACGTCGTCAGCCCGATGGTGCCTCTTGTTTCATGGTGCATCGGTAAGTGTAATTGTAATGGCTTCGTTGTCGATGTCGCCGCCCCAGTAATGCTTTAACCTCTTCCCATTGACTTTGAATGTTTTGAGTGGATTTCTGCTGTATAGCTCAATGGCGCCATATAGGAAAACCTTCTTGATCGTGAATGGCTCCAACCATCGGGATTTGAGCTTTCTGGGAAACAATCTCAGTTATGTGTTGAACATTAATACCGATTGTCTCGGTTTGAACTTTCTCTGCAAAAATTTTTGGTCGTGCCACTTCTTAACTTTTTCTTTACACACCTTTGAGTTCTCATACGCTTGTAGTCTAAATTCATCGAGTTCGTTCAATTGGAGTAACACCTTTCTCTTGCAGCTATTTGTTGATCAAAGTTGAGTTTCTTAATTGCCCAGTATGCCTTATGTTGTAATTCCACTTGGAGGAGACACGCTTTCCCATAGACTAGCTTATACGGAGACATCCCAATTGGTGTCTTGTATGTTGTCCTGTAAGCCCATAGTACATCATCCAACTTTAGAGACCAATTTTTTCTGCTCGGATTTACTGCCTTATCTAAAATTCTCTTTACCTCTCTGTTGGAAACCTCAGCTTGACCACTTATCTGGGGGTGATATGTTGTTGCAACCCTATGATTGACCCCGTACTTCGCCAAGAGAGCTGTAAATGACTTATGACAGAAGTTACTTCCCTCGTCACTTATGATTGCTCTTGGTGTGCCAAACCTTATGAAGATATTCTTTTGTAATAACTTAAGAACCACCTTAGCATCGTTTGTAGGGAGTGCTATAGCTTCCACCCATTTTGATACATAGTCCACAGCACGCAAAATGTACAATTTATTGAATGAGGGAGGAAAAGGTCCCATGAAGTCCATTCCCCATACATCAAAAACCTCGACTTCCATGATCATGTCAAGCGGAATTTCATTCCTGTTTGAGATGTTGCCCACCCTTTGGCATCTGTCACAATTTTTCACGAACTGGTGGGCATCCTTGAATACACTAGGTCAGTAGAATCCTGCTTGAAGTACCTTGGCCGATGTCCACTCACTCCCATAATGTCCCCCATACACAGATTAATGGCATTCGTGCAAGATATTATTTACTTCACTGTATGGCACACATCTACGAATCATTTTTTCTGCACACTATTTTAATAAATAGGGCTCATCCCACATGTACCACTTGACGTCATGTAGGAACTTCTTTTTCTGTTATTGTGTCAGATCAAGGGGAAGGATTTTGCTCAGTAAGTAATTGGCAAAATCCGCATACCATGGAAATTCTAAGTTGACTCCAAAAAGCTACTCATCCAAAAATGATTTATTGATTACACACTTATCCGCCCCATCCTTGTCTGGATTTTATAATCTTGAAAGATGATTTGCCACTTGATTTTTTATCCCCTTCCTATCCTTTATTTCTAAATCAAATTCCTGAACGAGAAGGATCCATCTGATTAGTCTAGGCTTAGAGTCCTTCTTTGAGATTAGATAACGAATCATCGAGTGATCCGTGTATACCACCACCTTTGTTCCTATTAAGTAAGCTCTGAATTTGTCAAAGGCGTATACTACTTCAAGTAATTCCTTCTTAGTGGTTGTGTAGTTTAATTGGGCATGTGTGAGGGTTTTACTTGCATAGTATATGGCATGAAATATCTTCTCTCGGCGTTGACCCAAAATAGCCCCTACCGCGTAGTCGCTAGCATCGTACATTAACTCAAAAGGCATTATCCAATTCGGTGCTACGATCACTAGAGCTGTAGTCAACTTCTTCTTTAATTGTTCAAATGCTAACTTACATTCCCCATCAAACTTGAAAACTGCATCTTTCTCTAAGAGACTGTATAGTGGTTTTGCAATCTTAGAGAAATCTTTAATAAACCTTCGGTAGAATCCGACGTGTCCAAGAAAACTGCGGATTCCCTTAACTGTAGTTGGCGGTGGAAGATTCTCAATTATGTCCAGCTTTGCTCTATCAACCTCTAAGCCCTTCGTGGAGTCCGTGTGCCCCAATATTATTCCTTCTTCAACCATAAAGTGGCACTTCTCCCAGTTAAGCACCAAATTCGTTTCCACACATCGCTTCAAGACCATGACCAAGTTTGTTAGACAGATATCAAAATTGTCTCCATAGACTGAGAATTCATCCATGAAAACTTCCACATTTTTCTCTACCATGTCTGAGAAGATAGCCATCATACATCTTTGGAATGTTATCGATGTGTTACACAAACCAAAAGAAATCCTCCTGAATGAAAATGTGTTGTATGGGCAAGTGAAAGTGGTCTTCTCTTGATATTCAGGAGCTATGACTATTTGGTTGTACACTGAATATCAATCCAGTAAACAATAAAATTCATGCCCCGCCAACTGGTCCAACATCTGATCGATAAAGGGTAGAGGAAAGTGGTCCTTGCGGGTTGCCATATTCAGCTTCCTGTAGTCCATGCAAACCCTCCAACTGGTCACCGTCCTCATCAGAATTAGTTCATTATCATTATTCTTCACTACGGTCATTCCACCCTTTTTTGGAACACATTGAACTGGACTTACCCATGCACTGTCTGAAATCGGGTAAATAATTCCTGCATCCAACCACTTCAGAATTTCTTTCTTTACCACTTCTTTCATGATCGGATTTAGTCGTCTCTACTATTCCATTGTTGGCTTTGCGTCCTCTTCCATAAGAATCTTGTGCATGCAAAAGGATGGACTTATCCCCTTTATATCTGTAATTGTCCATCCTATAGCCAAGTTGTATTCTCTAAGCACTCTCAGCAACTTACTTTCCTGCAGTTCGTTAAGCACAGATGCAATAATAACAGGTAAAGTATTAGAATTTCCCAAATAAGTATACCTGAGGTGTTTAGGAAGGGGCTTAAGCTAAAGAGTAGGTGGCTCCTCTAATGAAGGTTTCATTCTTACCGAAGCTTTTTATTCCATGTGTAATGCTCGAATGGTACCTTGAATCTACTAACTTGAGGTAAAGAATCCAGCATATATAAGTAATCGACGAACTCTGGATCATCCAAATCTACATCCCCCAGTAGTGTGGTTTCCAACGGATCACTGACCAAACTTTTGAACATGTCTTTATTACCTATCTTGTCGATGACATCCACCTGGAAACACTCCTCTTCATCTGTAGGGAACTTCATGGCTTTAAACACATTAAATTTGACTTTCTTGTCGTGAACCCTCATGGTTAATTCCCCTATTCTGAACATCGATGAGAGTCCTACCTATAGCAAAAAATGGTCTCCCTAGGATGATTGGGATGTTTTTATCTTCTTCATAATCCAAAATTATGAAATCTGATGGAAAAATAAATTTTTCCACCTTCACCAAGATATCTTCCACAATTCCTCTTGGATAAGTTACCGATCTATCCGCTAACTGCAATGATATGTTTGTAGGCTTCGGAGCTGGTAAACCCAATTCAGTATAAACAGATAACGGCATAAGGTTCACACTTGCCCCTAAGTCACACAAACACTTTTTGAAGGCTATGTTCCCGATTGTGCAAGGAATGGTGAAACTCCACAGATCCTTTAACTTCAGAGGTAACTTTCTCTGTAAAACTGCGTTGCATTCCTCCGTCAAGGCTACAATTTCATAATCCTCTAACTGTTTATTCCTTGACAAAATACCCTTCATAAATTTAGCATAACTTGGCATTTGCTCTAGGGCTTCTGCGAAAGGAATGTTTATATGAATTTTCTTAAAAACTTTGAAAATTGCTTGTCTATTTTCTATTTCTGAACTCTTTGCTGAAACGGTTGTGGAGAATATACAACTGGCTCAACCTCTGTCTTGCTCTTGTCCACTTGTTTTTCCTCACCCTGTTTCCCCTAAACCACTATATCTTCACTTTCTTTGTCATCTTTTTTAGCTGAATTTTCTACGTTCTGCCCCTCAAGATGCTTTCCATTCCTCAAAGTAATTGCTTGACACTGCTCATGATTCCCCTTTGGATTTTTCTCAATGTCACTAGGTAGAGTTCCTTGAGGCCTATTATTTAATGCAAATGCCAGCTGTCCCATCAAATTTTCTAAGTTCTTGAAGGCCACTGCTTATGATTTCATTGTTGTTTCTTGCGATTTCATGGCCGCCTCATTGCCTGATATGTATTTCAACAACAACTCTTCTAAATCTGTCTTTTTCTCTTGGAGCGGAACTGGTTGTTGATGCTGATTTTGAAATCTCAGGGTATAAGATGGTCGTGGAGCCAGCTGATTTTGGTTGTTACTCCACAAAATATTTAGGTGATTCCTATTCCCCGAATTGTAGGCATTCTGATATATGTTGTGTGGAATCCTGTTGTAGCTACCCATAAATTGTACTGATGCTAGGTTAATAGCACATTATTCCGTAGGATGTTCCCCTGTGCACAATTCATAAATAAAAGAAATCTGTTCAGTTTGTGCACCCGACAAAGCATCCACCTTCTTTGATAGCACTGAAATTTGTGTCGCTAACGCCGTTACCCCATCTACCTCTAACACCCTGATGAGTGTGATTTATATCCGTGAATCAGATCCTCTGTGGCTTAAGAAGCTGCATATTCTCTGTTATTTATTTAGCTTTTATATATATTTTGTTATTATTTTTCTTAATCTTTGTGTCACAAGGTTTATTAGGTTATTTCCAGCTTTAAGGGGCAAAAAGATCAAAAATTAGCACACTGGCGCTGCAGTGCCAATGCCAGGCTTTAACGTGGTACTGCAGCGCAACCTCCGGGTAAATGATGATGTCAGCTTGGGGTTGCAATGCCCCAGTTCCTTTATAATCTGGTCCTCAAGGAAGAAAAGTCCATTGCATCCTTCATAGCTCAAACTCTACACGAAGAAGAGAAGACTTGGAGCCAGAAAACTTCAAAAAAGGAGTTTCTTTATCCAAATCTTTCATTCATTGTGTATTATTGAGCATGTTGAACACCTTAAAAATGTGTATTAGTACCATGGTTATGAACTAATTTCATTTCTAGGTTTGCAATGTAACCTATTATTTAGCTTAATTAACTTTCTCTCCTATTTATATTAATGAATCATTTTGGAATGGGTTGTTGTATTTCATGCCTATTGATTGATTGCTTGACAAAGAAATTGATATTGATATTAATGGATATTGATATTAATGGATATTGAAAAATGGATATTAATATTTAACCTTTAAATACAAGAACACTTGTTATGACCATGCCTATGGGAATGTGTGCATAAATTGCTTAATAGGATAGACATATCTCTATTTGCCTTGTGTAGCCCTTGAGATTAAGCTGAATGACCCTAGTCTAGTTATTCTTACAATAGAAATATTGTGATTCATCTAGCTAGGGATGTGAATTTGACTTTTGAAATAGGCTTTTGGGTAATTACTGTTCTCGATTGACCATTCCTTTGATTCGTTTGTAATGTGGGGAGTTAGGAGATTAGGCGACGTATTAGGGGAATTGTAATCCTAGCTTTACTTCCTTGTACAATTCAATCTCTTACTTCTACAGTTTTTAATCATATTGTTTAACACACCATCTCCAATTACTTGTTTAGATAAGACTGTATTGAACCAATTTTAGTACTTGACTAGCACCTAACACTTTTTCCTTGTAAGGATCGAGAATTTTGTAATTTATTTTAAATATTTATTAAATTGAATAAATATTTTAATTAATTTATTATTGAGATAAATAAATAATTGATGAAATTGTGGTGCAATAATTTAGTTAAGTGTGTATGTTAACTAAATTAATGAATGGTAATTTTATTGTTTGAAGATTTAATTTAATGAAATAATTAAATTAAATGAATTGTTGATATTTAAGAAAATGATTAAAATAAATAAAATGATGTTCTAGTTTAATTTAATAATTAAATTAAATGTATAATAATTTGTTAAGTATAAAAAATAGTTATAATAGAAATTATAATTATAATTGTAAGAACATAAATTAATTAAATAAAAGTGTGACATGTGGAACTAGGGGTTTTTTTATGTGTAACCAAACAAAGCCTTGTGGCTTTTGGTTAATATAACAGCCAAAGACTTTTGGCTTAATAAATTGATAACCACGTTTATCAGTTTATTAAGCGCTCAGTGGGTTATATCACGAATTCTCCTAGAAACTAAGAACAAAGAAAGAGAGAAACATAGAGAAAATAGTTATAGAAGAAATTGAGAATTGGAGAAGAGGAGTTTTGGAAAGGAATTGTTGTCATCTTTGTTAATATAAAACAAGGATTAAAGGTATAATCTACTCCTAAATTCTAATTTGTAGTTTTGTAATTTCTATCCTCTGTAATTGGGATTTTTATTGAATTGTTGTTTAAGATATTGATTATATGTATATATAATCTTATTAAACCTGTTAGTTATCATCTATAATCTTATGTTTGTGTTCAAATTCATAGAAATTATGTTTGAAGAAGAATACTCCAGTGACAGTGTGCATATGTGTGTAAAATGGTTTAATTGAGTCCAAAAATTGATGTTCAATCCTTGATCTAATCTGTAAATTGGTTGTAGATTGTGTTAGTGCATCAAGAAATGAAAACAACGCAATTTTAATGGCTTAATTTGGTTAAGAATTGAAGGTTTAGTGATTGAAATTACTAAATGTGTTGAAATATGAAGAAAATAGCAAGAACATAATTTTAATCCTCTAAATTTGGTTGTGTAAGTTTTTTTAGGTGTTATAATGATTGATTGTATATGTTATGAAGTTTTAGTTAAGTTTGTAGTGTGTGGGTTTATCCATGTTACCGTGAAATTGGAATCTTTGGCTTAAAACAAAGTCTGTGTTCGCAGTTTGCAAAATCGGGTTCTCGTGTGTCGAGCATGGCCTTGGATTCAAAGTAGATGAACGCTATTGCCGCCAAATGGTCTATCGTAACCCAATAACTAACTGATATGAAGATAGCTTGGAAAATTTTAATTTAACCTACTCTAATGATTGTAAAGGAACTTAAAACATGTTATAAAACGTAATAATATATTATAATCACAACGTTGAAATTATAGATTATGAATTAGTAAGTTGTGAAAGTTCGTAATATGGTGTCATGAGAATTGGTGTCCTTATGCAATCATCATGTCGTGTACTGTTATATAATTAGAAGTTCAGATTTATGGTACGTGAATGACTAGGATAATCAAATCCTAAGCTAAAGATTATAGACTTGACTAAAATGAAAAGTAAACCGGTGAAGTTAGTGTTAATATAACTAATTGGTATTGTAAGCTTAATAGTATGTGTAGGGTATTTAGCGAACGTTTGTAGTAATTGTGTATCTTACACACGAGGCAAGCTCCTTAACTTCATTCTCTTTATAACGAATGCAAGTTTCATAACTATGTTTACCTTTTGTTGTCAAGAAAGCTTTCTAACCCTAATTTATTATTATGCAAGTTTCCTAAACCCTAGTCTTATGATGAGCAAATTCCTTGGTTCTACCATGTTTACGATTATGCAAACTGTTGTATTCTAATTCTTTTACATTGAGCAAATCCCTAACTTTTATTGTTTCCTCTTCAAAGCATAAACTGTTCAAGTTCATTGTTTTAAATGAGATTTTCTAATTCCTTTGGATGTAACACTTTGTATATACCATGTCTATTCAATCGTAAATTGTCGATATTCAATCGTTGACTTAGTTATTGTTGTTCAAACTTATGTTGTTGAGTTAAACCTTTAAATAGTAAGCAAACTCTTATTGATTGGACTAATCTATATGATGAGTGTTCTAAAATTCTAGAACCATTGATAAGCTAGTTCCAAACTAAACTTTCTTTAGTGCAGAAATTCTAAAGTCAAACTGAGATGAACAACTCTAATATAGGGGATTATGTACACATTAGCGTTTAGATGTTTGTGCACATTACATGGTATGAAGGGCTGATCCCCTAAGTACGAAAGTTAAGGTCTGTATAGTCTAATGACTGTTAAAGGTTGTAGTAGAAATACTTAATAACCTCGAACATAGTTCATTGTCTTAAAGATCCTCAGATATAAATCCTGAGCTTGTTTTATATTCTTGATTCGTAGAACAAGTTCTCTATTATTCAGTATTTAGTGCTTAATCTATGTTGTTGCCATTATCATTCTTTATATTAGTGAGCAAATTTTTGCTCACTCTTACATTTAAACATTACAGCTAAAGTTGAGAAAATGGATGAGCCGTCTTCTAGCAAAGGAAAGGGCAAAATGCCCAAGTGATGAAGACTTATTTGAATTTATTTAAATGAATTATGTTATAAGACTTATGTTATATTGTGATGTATTTCGTAGACTTATGTAATAGTTTAAGGTTAGATTACCTGGGATTGATTTCAGTTGATGTAACCCTTTAATGGGAAAGATTATTGTTTAAGTTATTTAAGTTATGTCTTTATCCTTTATTATGGGTAGTTAGATATAATTATTTTAGATAGTGAGCACCAAATACTGTGGGAATGGAGTACCCAGATTTGGGGGTGTCACAGTCCTCGTGGGTACGCCACTCAACTTATCATATATTACTTGTTGACCGCGTATACTTGCGCATGTTTTATCGGTTGCGAAACCGACCAATAAGTTTTTGGCGCCATTGTTGGGAACTTATTATTGTTTATTTATCAATATTAACACTAAGTCAATACGATCTTAATTTGAACTGATATATCTATTTAATCTTTTTCTCAGGTAGTCTCAACTGTGTATGCCACCTCGAAGGGGTCGGAATATAATACCTCTCAATCCCGAGGTAGACAGAATATTCAGACGTTTGCGAAGGGAAAAAGCTCAGGATATACCTACTCTTATTATTATGGCTGAAGAGATTCAAAAATATCTAAGGGAGTATGCCATGCCCCATATCGCAAATTTGCAAGAGAGCATTCTCAGGCCCGCGATCCAAGCTAACAACTTTGAGATCAAGCCGGACACCATTCAAATGATCCAAAATAATGTTCAATTTGAGGGATTGTCAAACGATGACCTGAATGATAATTTGATCAATTTATTAGAGCTCTGCGATACGTTTAAATGCAACAGAGTGTCTGACGATGCCATTAGACTCCGACTGCTCCCATTCACTCTGAGGGACTAGGCCAAGAGTTGGTTGCATTCACTTCCGCCAGGCTCCATCGCCAGGCTTAGGCATGACATTACATCCTTCGTCCAATTTGAATCTGAGTCTTTGTATGACTCATAGGAGCAATTCAAGGATTTATTGAGAAGATGCCCCCACCATGGACTGCCAGAATGGCTTCCCATTCAAACATTTTAAAATGGTTTATCCGAGTTTACTCGTTCGAGTATAGATGCCGCATCTGGTTGGGCCTTCATGTCAAAGCATCATGTAGAAAGATATGACTTGGTGGAAATAATGGCGGCTAACAATTATTAATGGCCAAATGATAGGCAAGCCCCTAGAAGAGTAGCAAGGGTATATGAGATTGACTCAGTCACGGCATTAGCGGCTCAGATTGCAGCGCTAACCAAAAGACTTGACACTATGGGAGTGCAATCAATGCAAAATGTGCAGAGTGTCGCAGTGCCATGTGAACTGTGTGCAGGGAGCCACCCAACTAATCAGTGTGCCATAAGCCCTGAATCAGTCCAATTTATTTCTAACTATGGGCGGCAGCAAAATGTAAATCTCCATACTCGTTACCATCCGGGATTGAGAAATCATTCGAATTTCTCTTGGGGCAACACCAATAGCAACCAAGCACAACCATCTACCACCAGACCTAATTTTTCAAACCCTCCTAGTTTGCAAGCTCAAAATCAGTACCACCAACAACCACAGAGTTCTCCGAATCAGTACCACCAATAACCACAGAGTTCTCCGAATCAGTAACACCAACAACCATAGAGTTCTTACCAACCCCCTCCTCAATAGGAAAGAAAACCCAGTTTAGAAGATCTCCTTTCATGATATATTGCTCAAAATGAAACAAGGAGCAATAATCAAGAAGCCTCCACCCGGAACCTTGAAGTCCAAATGGGGCAATTGACCACTGCTTTGAACAGTCATCCTTAAGGCAGATTGCCGAGTGACACTGATGTCAACCCGAAACGGGATGGCAAGGAGCAATGCAAAGCAGTCACACTTCGGACTGGGAGGACAATAAATGAAAATGGTGGAGAGAATTATACAAGTGATTGAAATGGAACCTATTGAGAAGTCGATTGGTGATAAGTCTGGGGGAGAGGAAAATGCTCAGGATGAACCTACAACACCAATCCCTACAATGAATAAGTCTAGTCTTCCGATCCAAAAATTACCATTCCCCTAGCACCTGCAGAAACTAAAGCTCGATAAACAATTTTCTAAGGTTTTAGAGGTGTTTAAGAAGCTTCATATAAATATTTCGTTTGCAGAGGCGTTGGAGCAAATGCCCAGCTACGTCAAATTCATGAAAGACATTTTGTCTAAAAAAGGAAGATGGGGGATTATGAGATAGTTGCACTAATAGAGGAATGTAGTGCCATCTTACAGAACAAGCTTCTGCCAAAATTGAAAGATTCTGGGAGTTTCACGATACCATGCACAATAGGGGATTAATTCATTGGCAAAGCCTTATGTGATTTGAGGGATAGTATAAATTTGATGCCTCTGTCAATATATAAAAAGTTAGGATTGAATGAAGCTAAACCCACTAGTGTGACCCTATAATTGTCGGACAGATCTCTTACTTACCTGAAGGGGATAATTGAGGATGTGTTTGTCAAGGTGGACAAACTCATTTTCTGAGCAGGTTTTATTGTCTTGGACTTTGAGGAAGATAGGGAGGTCCCGATTGTACTAGGCAGACCATTCCTGGCAACTGGGAGGACACTAATAGATGTCCAAAAGGGGTAGTTGACCATGAGAGTACAAGACCAGGAGGTAACATTCAATGTGCTCAGGTCCATGAAATATCCAAATGCCTCTGAAGACTACTTCCAGATTAAAGTGATTGACAATTTGGTGAGGGAAGCATTTTCAGAAACCTGCATGTCAGACCCTCTTGAGGCTACACTGACAGGTGCTAGTACTATAGAAGAGCCTACTCATCTTGAATATGCTAAGTGGTTGGATGCACCCCAGAGATCAAAACTGTTTCTCCGATAGTTTGAATCTCTGAATGATCAAGAAGTATCCACTTCCAAGGCACAGTCATCAATCATAGAATCGCCTGTCCTTGAACTCAAGCCCTTGCCAAACAATTTGAGGTATGCATATTTAAGGGAGTCATCCACATTGCCTGTTATTATTTCTGCATCTTTAGATGAGGGTCAGGAAGAGAAGCTACTTCTAGTGCTCAATCAGTATAAAACGGCCCTGGGGTGGTCGATTGTGGATATTAAAGGGATTAGGTCATCTCTATGCATGCATAAAATCCTACTTGAGGAAGGGTCTAAGCTGTCTATTGAACATCAGAGGCGGTTGAACCCCATTATGAAAGAGGTGGTCCGAAAAAAAATTATCAAGTTGCTAGATGCGGGCATTATCTACCCCATCTCAGACAGTCCCTAGGTTAGTCCCATTTAGTACGTGCCAAAAAAGGGCAGCATGACAGTAGTGTCCAATGAGAATAACGAGCTTATTCCCACTAGAACGGTTACTGGATGGAGGGTATGCATGGACTACAAAAAGTTAAACAAGTCCATCAGTAAGGATCATTTCCCTCTACCCTTTATTGATCAGATGCTCGACAGACTCGCTGGGCACAAATTCTATTATCTACTTGACGGTTATTCTGGCTACAATCAAATTTCTATAGCTCTTGAAGATCAGGAGAAAACCACGTTTACATGCCCATATGGGACCTTTGCCTGTAGGAAAATGTCTTTCGGGCTGTGTAACGCTCCTGCAACATTCCAGCATTGCATGATGTCCATCTTCTCGGATATGGTTGAAAAGACCCTCGAGGTCTTCATGGATGATTTTTTTGTATTCAGGAGCCCCTTTGAAAACTGTCGAGAAAATATGTCTATCGTCTTAAAAAGATGCATAGAGACAAATCTGGTGTTCAATTGGGAGAAGTGCCACTTTATTGTAAGAGAGGGCATTATTCTGGGGCATAGAGTATCTGCTAGCGGTATTGAAGTAGACATGGCCAAAATTGATGTTATCAATAATCTACCACCGCCTACATTAGTGAAAGGAGTCAGAATTTTTCTGGGCCATGTAGACTTCTACAGACGGTTCATCCAAGACTTTTCAAAAATAAACAAGTCAAACTATGTAGTTTATTAGAAAATGACATATATTTCTAGTTTGATGAAGCCTGCGTAAGAGCGTTTAAACTATTGAAGGAAAGACTCATCTCAGCTCCTATAAAAGTGGCTTCTGACTGGACATTCCCGTTTGAACTCATGTGTGATGCCAGTGATTTTTCCATTGGAGCAGTGTTGGGCTAAATGAGGGACAAAGTGTTTCACACGATATACTATGCCAGTAAAACATTAATTGACGATCATCTTAATTACACCACAACTGAGAAAGAACTATTGGCAGTGGTTTATGCTTTTGATAAGTTATGTTCCTATCTCATTAGAAACAAAGTTATCATGTAAACTGACCACTCAGCCATCAAATACCTTATATCAAAGAAAGATGCGAAGCCTAGGCTGATTAGATGGGTCCTTCTCCTCTAAGAATTTGATTTAGAGATCCGCGATAAGAAAAGGACTGAAAACCAAGTTATGGATCACTTATCAAGGTTGGAAAACCCACCTCATTTGGGAGATATAGAAACGGACATAAATGACTTCTTTCAGGATGAACAGTTGTTTGTTGTTCAAAGCAAAGCCCCATGGTATGCTGATTTTGCTAATTTTGTCGCCTGTTATGTGCTTCCTCCCAACATGAGCTATCAACAGAGGAAGAAATTTCTAAATGATGCGAAGCAGTATCTCTAGGATGAGCCTTTCCTATTCAAACAGTGTACAGACCAAATTCTGCGAAGATATCTGCCGGAGGAAGAAATTGAGGGGGTGTTCCATCATTGTCATTCCTCGAACTATGGAGAACATTTTGGTGGCCAAAGAATAGCTGCAAAGGTACTCCAATCTGGTTTCTACTGGCCTACTTTGTTTAAAGATGCTCATATTTATGTATTGCGTTGCGATAATTGCCAAAGGGTAGGAACCATTTCCAAAAGGCATGAAATGCTTCTGCAGAATATCCTAGAAGTGGAACTGTTCGATGTCTGGGGAATAGATTTCATGGGTCCGTTTCCGTCTTCCTACAATAATCTATATATCTTAGTCTTGGTAGACTATATCTCCAAGTGGGTAGAAGCAGTTTCCCTGCCTACAAATGATGCTAAGGTCGTGCTAATTTTTTTAAGAAAGAATATATTCACCCGTTTTGGCACACCTCAGGAAATAATTAGTGACGAGGGGTCACATTTCTATAATAAATATTTCAAAGCCCTTATCGCTAAATATGGGGTGTCCCATAAAATAGCCACTGCCTATCATCCGCAAATAAGTGGCCAAGCGGATATATCCAACAGGAAAGTCAAGCGCATCCTAGAAAAGATTGTTAACCCAAATAGAAAGGATTAGTCCAAAAAGCTAAATGATGCCTTATAGGAATACCGCACTGCATACAAGATGCCTATCGGAATGTCTCTGTATAGGCTTGTTTATGGAAAGGCATGTCATCTCCCAGTTGAATTGGAGCATAATGCTTATTGGGCAATTCAAAAGCTAAATTTTGACTTGGATGCAGCAGGTAAACAGAGATTGTTACAACTCAATGAATCAGATGAGTTTCATCTGCAAGCGTATAAAAACGCTAAGTTGTATAAAGAGAAGACGAAGAGGTGGCATGACAAGAAAATAGTCGAAAGAGATTTCGAACAAGGCCAAAAAGTGCTTCTATTCAACTCCCGATTGAAAGTATTTCCCGGGAAGTTGAAGTCCAGATGGTCGGGACCGTTCACAATTGCCAAGGTGTATCCTCATGGTGCTATTGAGGTCGAAGACCCTAATTCGGACAAAACCTTTAAGGTTAATGGACAATTCCTGAAACACTACTGGGGCGGCGAGGTCGACCGGCAAAACACCTCCATCACATTGGATGACCTGGTGTAAGGCGGGGGAAAAGTCAAGCCGACGACTGTAAATCAAGCACTTGGTGGGGAGGCAACCCCATCCCAGTATCAAAAAAATTTCCTCTTTCTCTTAGCTTATGTCTAGTTTCCATTCGTTCTGTTTTCTTTAGTTTGATAGTATAGGTTTCAGCTTGTTATTTCTATGTTTATTTAGTATGTTTGCTAATGATTATATAGTATATGTTTGAATGTTTAGTTAGTATGTTGTTAAAATGCACATAGTAGTAGAGATAAACTTCTTATTTTATATGTTTTGTTAGTTTTTGTGTTATGGAAAGTTTTTACTTATCTTGGACTTGGATTGTGCAGGAAACTGTTATGCAGGAGCCATGCTGCAGAGCCAGCATTGGTACTAAGAGCCGCGTTGCAGCGCCAAGTCTCATCCATCACACTGGAAACTTGCGCTACAGCGTCAAGACATATTGTGCCACACTGGAAACTCTCGCTGCAGCACCGACATCAATGATGTAAGTCGCGCTACAGAGGTATAGAATTCTATACCATACTGGAAAGTTACGTTGCAGCACCAGGAAATGTATTGAGTCTCGCGCTGCAGTGCCAAGGGTAGCTGTACATACTATAAAGTCACGCTGCAGCGCTAGGTTTTGAACTAACTACTGCTACCGCAAAGACCAAGTTAAAATTTGATTTTTGGATTTGTGTACTGCAGTTGCTAAAATGCAAAGGATTGTTCATATTCGCAAAGTGCCAATTAAGTAAATTTTGGCCATTAAGAGGGATTTTTATCGGCACAGCAGTCACAACTTCTTCCCATCTCTTGTTAGATTCGTGCCCTAGCCTCTTCAATTCATGCCCTAGCCTCTTCAAGTCATGCCCTAGCCTCTCAAATTCGTGCCAGAAACTGAATCTCTACTCCAAGGTAAGGGGAATTATTGTTCTATTAAGGGGTTTTACTTCATTTACTATGGATTTTGGGTGATTTTGGTCATTCCTTTTGTCTAGTACAGTGGTTTCTCTGTGGGTCGTGTTGTGCTATTTTCATAGTAAGAATAGGACCTTCTCTTGTTATTATTGGTTGTGGGTGATCTGTTAAATTAGCCAATTGCTAAGGCTAGGGTTTTCTCCTACCTTATTGCAAGTTTTGGGTTATTTTTATTCCTTGCATCTTCAATTGAAGGCCACCCTTGGGTTTGTTAGTTTTAGGTTAGATTGTGATCCTCTCTTGTGCTATAAACTAAAATTGTTACCATGGAATCCAAGCGCCCCCGTACTAGCACTGGCCCCCCTTCGCCGGCATCGAGAGCTCCTCCACGAAGATGATACACTGCCAAATTCATTAGTGAGGAGGCATGGAAGCGATACACCCAAATATTTTCCAAGCAAAATTTGGTGCCTGGGAGGGGTGTTAGGCTGGATGATAAGACTGCTGGAGATCTGATGATGATGATACTGGCAATGAAATGGGTCCACTTTATAAAGTAGCCTGACTCTGCTATAATTTCTATGGTCAGAGAATTTTACGCCAATGTGAGTGCAGATGGCCCTGCGGTAGTTCCTGTTCGGGGTAAACTGATCCCCTATGACAACCAGTCCATAAACAATGTATTTAGGACTCCGATTTATGATGGCCATGACTACTTGGAGCCCGGGCTATGGAGCTACAACGCGGATGAAATAATTACAAGGCTTTCCAAGCCCAGCACTGCCTGGAAGACAAATGAATTCCATGGCGAGAAGACCAGTTTCCCCTAACATGCTTTGAGTCGCTATGGCAGGGCATGGTATGCCTTTATCTGCTCAAACATCATGCCAACCCGCCATCTCAGCAATGTCACTAGAGAGCGGGTCGTCCTGCTCTTTACAATCATCACGGGACTGAAAGTGGACGTAGGGGCTCTCATCCAGGAGTTCATCAAGAAGGCTATTCAAAGCAATACAATTTCAGGACTCCCTCACCCATCCCAAATTACCAGCCTCTACAAATGGGCAGGCGTTCAGTGGCAGAACGATGACGTCACTCAGCCGCCCATGGCAGTCATAGATCATCATGTCATCTCCCAATTTGGAGTATGGGAATGAGTGCCATCTCACCCTCGGGGCGAGGGTTACCTACGGACAAAACAATCGCCACCCTTATCTAAGCCCGGACCGTCCCCACATGCAGCCGAGCCCCCAACTGGGTCTATTCCACCTGCGGCCCTAGCTGAGATTTTGGCTAGCCTTAACTTCCTACATAGGAAGGTGGACACTTTTGCTCAGTGGCAGAGCCAGTTCATCCACTACCATATAGAGTTTGCCAACACCATTTCTAGCATCTATGCAACCCATGGTGGGAAGGACGCGGAGTCAATGCTATTCCAGTTTTTGGAGCCTCCAACTTTCACTCCCTATCCACCACCATCCCCGCCTAGAGATGAGGGCTACGAGGATGATCCAGACGGTGATGGCGCTGAATGAATCTACACCATCTCGGGCCAATGAGGGCATTAACACAGTCAAGTCTAGGTGATATTTCTATTCCATTTTATTTATATGAATTGCTATGTATAAATTGCGTCTTTTGGGCTTGAATAGCCTTAGACTTTTTAGACTGATTATGTTGGTTTTATTTTTATTATGGATGATGCATGAACAATTTTGTTTATTGTTATGAATGTTTTGATTTGCACAGATTGGTATACTTGATTCCATATGTTATGGCGTTACCTTATTTTGAGTGGGTATTTGTGCAAGGGTAATTTAATTCTTATCTTTTCTTGATATGGTTTTTGATTAACCCTATCCCCTAATCTGAACTATTCATATGATGGGTTTGGGTTTTATAGATTATATTTTTATGATTGGGGTTAATTGATAAGTGGTATTTTTACCTACTTATTGATTACCAATTCATGCGAATTGTGCCCATCTCAAGTACATTTTATTGTGTTTTAGTTGCATTTCATGTTATTTTGCATTGCATTTACTTAAAACTCCTTTTAGTGAATAAGTGCAGGAATCGGCTTAATTTTGGTGGTATTAGAGGACACGAGGTGAATGGACACGTGAAAGCAAGGCACATGCGGGGGAATAACCCGAATGAAGGTGCAATAGAGCAAGGAGATCAAGCATGGAAGAAGATTAACCATGAGTGAACAAGTAGCAAAGAAGCAGAGATGATAGAACCGTAACCGTGGTTACAGATCAGAAGCCAGCCGCAGCAAGAAGAACAACATGAGCATGGAACGCGCTACCGCATGAAAGTACCCAAATGCATAATCGACGACCTATTGCAAGTCAGGCGGCGCGAACATGTCAGCGCGAGGGAGCGCGCGTCCGCATGCGAGGACTCCTACCGGACAGGCAAGAAGATTTCGCAAGTCTCGCGCCCGCGCGAGAGATATACTAGAGAAGCGCGCGGCCGTGCGCGATACTGATGCTTTAATTTTGTTTTATTCTAATTTTAATTAAATGATGTGCACTTGGTTTTTAAAAACGATTCTGACGTGTGTCAGAAAAGGGGATCGAGACTTTAGACGTATTTTTCATATTGTAACTAGGGTTTACACCTTGGGGGAGATTCCAACGGAGAACAAAGCCAAAACGTCTACTTCTCCAATTCTTCTTGGGATTCTCTGTCATTGTGGATTTTCATTATTATCTATTGGATTTTTATGAGGATTTAAGCGTTTGTCATTGGTTTTTATTCAGTGATTGGGTTTGATCGTTCTATCTTTCTTATTTCAATCGTTTGCTTATTGATCATGTTTAGCGTTGATCCCATAATGGCTTCTAGTTCAGCTATGAACTAAACTCCATTATGGGATTTTAACGGATTTTAATATGTAGTTTGGTTGCACGCTTAAATGCTAGGGTTGTTTTGCATATCATATGGGATATTTATCATGATTGTTTTATGTATGAATGCTTGATCACAATTCATTTCAGTACTTGTATGGAATTGACAATGAACATTCAAGTATGGAATGTAATCATGATAACATGCGAATATGGGGCTGTTGTATATGGCTTGCATATTTTGTGAACCAGATAGACATATATTGTTTCACCGTATGAGCTAGAATAAGGGCTTGTGCTTAAAATCAATATAATTGCAATTTCACATAGACATATAGTGATTTTGGTTGTATTGGTGATTACATGGAGTCTAACATCTGTAGATGTTGTGTAAATAGGTTATAGTGCATTGAAAAATGGTTATAACTCTATTCGTGCTCTTGGCTATTTTCCTGTGATATGTGAACATTTCTTACATGATAGTGGCGATTAGATGAAATATTAAATGAAGTTAGGGTCCCATTATTTCCAGATTATATTTATTCCATTTGTATTTTTATTTTTAGTTTCTTTTCACAATTACTTTAATTCAACACTCTTAGTCCTTAGTCTAAGCATATAAATACGGTGAGTTAATTGATGTATGATAGTTTAAGTTTAACAACTTTCTCTGTGGGATCGATACTCTACTTACTCTGTATTACTTGTTGACACATGTATGCTTGCATGAGTTAGAGCTCTTTTATGAGAACTATAAAAGAGGCAACAAGTTTTTGGCGTCGTTGCCAAGGAAAGGCGTTAATTTAAATAATCATCATCAGTTTAAAGCTATATTGTATGACTTAGACAAGTCTGATCGTTTCTTATTTCTATTTTTGTTTCGTTTTTCATTTCAGGTACTTGTAGATTTTTATGCACACGCGGTCATCCAACTTAGAACTAACACCAGCACAGGATAACGTAAATGGAAAAGGTTGGAAAACGAGTGTGCGGAGAAATTTGCAAGCACAGTTAGAGAGTACTACAGTCAGTATGGCGGAAAAATCGAGACTTGAGCAAAGAGAAGAGCATCGGGCTCTAAGGGAGTATTCCATGCCAAACATAAATGGACTGCAATCGAGCATAGTCGGGCCATGATAGCGCCTAATACCTTTGAGCTCAAACCGCACTATTCGGATGGTGCGAATCGAAGTACGATTTGGGGTGCTTGCCATGATGATCCAAATGAACACTTATTGAGCTTCATCGATATCTGCGACACATTCAGATACAACGGTGTGACAGAGGACGCCATTAGACTACGGCTATTCCCATTTTCACTGAGAGATAAGGCGAGGAGTTGGCTACATTCTTTTCCGTCAGGGTCAATAACCACATGGGAGGACTTAGCACAGAAATTCTTAGCTAAGTTCCTTCCAATGGCTAAGACTACAAAGATGAGGATGGCTATCTCTCAGTTCGAGCAACAACAGGGCGACTCCTTATATGAGGCATGGGAGCGTTATAAAGAGATGCTCAGAAAATGTCCGCATCACGGTATGCCAGATTGGATGGTGATCAACTCCTTTTATAATGGTTTGGGATGGCAGTCGAGACCAATTATGGATGCAGTCGCAGGAGGAGCATTATGGGCAAAGAGTTATGACAAGGCCTATATGCTTATTGAGACTATGGCTGCAAATGACTATCAGAATCCTACAGCTCGGATGCCACAGACCAAGGTTGCAGGTGTATTGGAGGTAGATGCGATTACTCAGTTGTCGGCTCAGATGGCAGATATGGCTAAGAAAATTGATACTTTGGCAGATACCAAAGTGAAAATAGTTGCCTTTGTTTGTGAGATTTTTGCGGGGTCACACTCCACGGATCAATGTGCTATCAGCTCGGAGTCGGTACAATATGTGAGTAACTACAGAAAAGACCAAGGTCAATTCCAGAACACATACCACCCCAACAACCGAAATCATCCAAACTTTAGTTGGACGAATAACCAAGGAAATCAACAAAGTCAGTTTCAGCCGAATCATCAATTTCAGTCACAATCATCTCAGCCATAGTTTACACCAAAACCACCATTTCCACCAGGATTCTCTCATCAACAACAACAACACACTCCAGCAGCACCACAGCCAGAAAAGAAATTAGAGATGGAGGAGATGATGTTGAAATACATGGAAAATACGGAAGTCATGATCAAAAGCCAAGCAGAGTATGCTTAACAACCGGCCCCAAGGTTCATTTCCAAGTAACACAGAGACAAATCCTAGAAGAGACGGGAAGGAGCAGTGTTAAGCGATCACATTGAGATCAGGGAAAGATTTGACAGTTCTCAAGAAGTCGTATACCGCGCCTAATAGTACTAAGGAGGTCGGCGAGGAGGCAGAAAGTGGTGATCAAGAGGAGAAAAATCTGGAAAATCCTGAGGCTCAACAGGATAAGAAAGACAAAGAAAATTTAGAAGAGAAGGTCAAGAGTCCAGTACAACCAATGCACCCTCAAGTACCATATCCGCAGAGGTTAATTAAGCAGAAAGAAGACAAACAGTTTAGCAAGTTTCTGGAGGTGTTCAAAAAGCTGCAGATTAACATACCATTTGCCGAGGCATTGGAACAAATGCCAAGCTACGCAAAGTTCATGAAAGGTATATTGTCAAGAAAGAGAAGACTAGATGAGTTTGAAACAGTAGCCTTGACCGAGGAATGCAGTGCAGTGCTTCAGCGCAAACTACCTCCAAAGCTAAAAGATTCGGGCAGCTTCACAATTTCGTGCACAATCAGAAATCTGAGCTTTAGTAAGTGTTTATGTGATTTGGGGGAAAGTATAAATTTAATGCCCTTGTCAGTGTTTAACTAGTTGGGATTGCTGGCTCCAAGGCCGACAAACATTTCACTACAGCTCGCTGATAGATCCATCACGTATCCACGGGGAATTGTTGAAGATGTGTTGGTTAAGGTGGACAAATTCATTTTTCCAGCTGACTTTATCATCCTGGATTTCGAAGAGGACAAGAGTATACCGATCATACTAGGAAGACCATTTTTAGCCACAGGAAGAACTTCGATAGATGTGCAAAAAGGGGAACTCATTATGCACGTACATGATCAGGAGGTCACATTCAATGTCTTTAAGGTAATGAAGTTCCCAACAGACAAAGAAGAATGCCTTTTAGTTGACTTGGTGGATCGGGACCTACAGGAGAAGGTACAAAAATCGAGGAATTATGAACCGATGAGGTGTGTAACGGGAAAAAGTTCAGAGTTGAAGGTAGACCCGTTGATGAAAGCTGAAGTCATTAAATTTTGGGGTGCGAAAGAAAACAAGGAGGGCACCTCAATTCTTGATGTGACGTGAGATGGAGCGACAGTCAAGCTAATTGACTATAATTTAGCGCTGGATGGGAGGCAACCCATCTTTTCTACCACCATTGATTATTTTTTAGTTATTCAATTTTGAATTATTTTAGTTAGCTATATATCATTCATTTTTACTAGGCTATTAGATCTTCATGCTTAAGTGCATAGCAAGAATTGCGTTGCGAATATTTATAATATGGTAGCACTATGCAGCCGATAATTCATGTCTTAACAATGAGCTTTAATATGTATGCAGGGACCATTATTGGAAATCATCACTGATAGGTAGAGTGGAGTGAAACTTTATCATTGCAAGACATATCGCTCGTCTTGGCCATTTGCCCATGTAATATAAAACTCGCCGCTCACAAGCGTCGAAAGTTAATCGTAACGACAAACATTACGCAAGTCTCGCTGCACGCCGCGCCCAACCCATTACATTTTCGTATGCGGCAAGTTGCAAGACCGAATCAAGGCAGATCTGAACATTTTAAATTAGAGTTATGGACCATTTGGACTCTCATTTGCGATAAGAACAGACATAAAACTCTCTCACTCTCCATAATTCACGTCTTTATCTCTCTATCAGTTACAAATTGATGCCGTATATCTCTCCATCAAATCTCCACGATTCTCTCCACGTTCAAAGCTCTACCCACGCTCTCATCTACTCTATAAAGTTAGGGCTCCTAATTGGGTTGGCAGAAACAAGTTGGGAGATTAGCACATCCAAAATTCTCATTCATTCTCAGTAAGTTCATCTGCATTCTTGCTCAAATATCTGCAAATGGGTCCGAAGAGAGCACGACCATCTTCATCTTCCTCATCATCCTCCGGCAGTCACGAAAAGGATATTGTCGACCACTCCAAGTTTCTTAATTTGGCAGCCCAACAGGAGTATTACAGAATTATGGAAAAGACATTTGTCAAAGAGCGCGGTTTCAAACCGGAAGAGCAAGATGGTCAGCTATGTGCCATGATTCGCGAACGGGGATGGGTTGGACTGATGGCCACTCCCACGCCCATTCCGATGAGCGTAGTCCGAGAGTTTTACGCCAATGTTAAAGTCACCATGGACAATGTCGGTATGGTTCGAGGTGTCGAGGTAGAGTACAGACCATCAGCCATTAAAAACATTTTCAGACTCACTAAGAGACCACCAACAGGGGCTGCCAATTGGATCATAGGGACACATCTGGAAACGGACTTGGAGCTTGTTATCGCTGAGTTTTGCGTGCCAGGCACGAAGTAGACGTACAAAGTTAGCACGACCCAGCCTCGCATATTCCCAGAAGCCGCACTGAATCAATATGCCAAGGCATGGAATCTGTTCATTTGTGCCAAGTTATTACCTTCATCGCATCAGCACGAGATCACGGCGGAAAGGGCCATAATTTTGTGGGGAATAGTTATGGGAAAGTATATTGACGTGGGTCATTTAATTCATCAAAATATTTTGAAGTATCTGAGAGGAAGTACCCCAGGGAGCATTCCACACGCATCAGTGGTAGCCATGCAATGTGCTCAGCAGGGATGCAACTGGGGCAACGAACAACTACAGTACCCAAGCCAAGACATAACTCATGTCACCATTGCAAAATTTGAGGACTGGGCAGGCGGTGAGCCACACCCGCGCGAACGAGGATTCATTTTAAGGCCCACTTTCCCAGAGCCATCGCAGCAGCCCCCTCAGATAGATGAGGCAGGCCCATCAACCTGAGCACATACCGTTCCTAGCGATCGACAGCTCCGAAGGTTGGAGCGTAAAGTCGACGCCATGTATGACAATCTTGGAACGTTTTCTACGGGACTCACAAGGGCCTTGGCCGAAGCCTTCGCGCAGCAAGGAACAATGCTAGAGTGGCCTCAGTTTGGAACCGCAGTGCCATATCCACCACCAGATTCACCACCCGAGGAGGGTGGTCAAGCCGATCATTAGGGGAGTTTTCCGTACCCTATACCTTCATTCAATTGGGACATTGAATATTTTAAATTTAGGGGTATTGGGGGTTATAGCATAGTAGTTTAGTTTTATTTAATTATTGCATGTTTAGTTAATTTTGCATGTTTATGTGTTAGATCAATTTTTGCAGAAAATTTTTAATTTTTATTCATTATTGATTGTGTTAGTATGTTTTAGTTGCATGTCTCACACAAATTTTTGCTTAATAGAAATTTTTGCCTAGCCAATGATGATACTGAATTGTGAAGGATTTTAGAATATTTTGGATAACATGAGCTGAGATATAATATTTTACACGATGAGATTCATGTTGCTGTTTAAATGCTTTTAGTTTGCACAAACGTGTTCACAATTACTTGTAGGTTTAAGAAGTATGTGTTTCACTGCTTGATAGAACATGTAGTTTTTAAAAAAAAGAAACATATGGAAAGTGTTCTTAGACTGTATAAAACATTGACATGCAAATTTTGGGAAAACATGGGTATGCTATATATAAAAAAAACGAATAGCAATAACGTGGCTAGTCTTAATTCGGGGCCCTGGGTACTTGAGTAAGTACGCCTGAGGGGATTGTCTCTACACCTAGCGCCCTAAGGTCTTTCATGGTCTGGGAGTCGTTGGTTGAAAGCTCGCTAAGGGGTAGAAGTGTGCTTAATGTATTGAGACATTGTACAGTCATGTAAAAGAAAAAAAAAAGAAAAGAAAAATAGCAATAAACACCGCGAGAAAGTGCTCAAATTGCCCTCGTGAGTAGCAATAAAGCAATAAGCCCATTGTTGAACCTTAGTTTGTGTTGATATGTTGAAACAATGTGTGTGGCACGAGTATACATGAGTCGTGATTTAGACTATAATTTTTTGCTTAGAGCAATATAACATATGTATTCTTTACTTAGATCAAGTTTTGGTGAACATCGCACACACACAGCATCTTTATAGCATATATGAATTATTCGAGTGTATAACATTATGCCTATAGTTTGGTTTGAAACTGTATTCTTGGATCCCGATAATTATTGAGGCAATTTGGGCTAAAATTCTGTTAAGGCTAGGATTATGTGAGACTAGTTTGCATTGCAGAGTAGTTGCATAGTTTTATAGTTGTATTTTCATTATTCATTAGTACGCATTGCTTGAGGGCAAGCAACAGTTCAAGTTTGGGGGTATTTGATAAGTGGTATTTTTACCTACTTATTGAATACCAATTCATGCGAATTGTGCCCATCTCAAGTACATTTTATTGTGTTTTAGTTGCATTTCATGTTATTTTGCATTGCATTTACTTAAAACTCCTTTTGGTGAATAAGTGCAGGAATTGGCTTAATTTTGGTGGTATTAGAGGACACAAGGCAAATGGACGCGTGAAAGCAAGGCACATACGGGGGAATGCATGGCATGAAGGTGCAATAGAGCAAGGAGATCAAGAATGGAAGAAGATTAAGCATGAGTGAACAAGTAGCAAAGAAGAAGATGATGTAACCAAAACTAGAAGTTGTAGATCAGAAGCCGCATTTTACTGCAATGGCAAGAAGATGAGCATGGAAACACGAGCCCGTGAGAGTACCTAGCCAGACACTGACGACCTACCGCAAGTTGCGCGGCCGCGAGCATGTCAAGCGTAGGAAACGGGCGCCCGCGGGAGGACTCAGCTGGACAGGGCAAGACATTCTGCAAGTCTTGCGCCCGCGTGAGAGATATATATGGAGAGAGTAGCTAGTATGCATATGCTGGCGTCGATGCTATGATTTTGTTTTATTCTAATTTTAATTAAATGATGTGCACTTGGTTTTTAAAAACGATTCTGACATGTGTCAGAAAAGGGGATCGAGACTTTAGACGTATTTTTCATATTGTAACTAGGGTTTACACCTTGGGGGAGATTCCAACGGAGAACAAAGCCAAAACGTCTACTTCTCCAATTCTTCTTGGGATTCTCTGTCATTGTGGATTTTCATTATTATCTACTGGATTTTTATGAGGATTTAAGCGTTTGTCATTGGTTTTTATTCAGCGATTGGGTTTGATCGTTCTATCTTTCTTATTTCAATCGTTTGCTTATTGATCATGTTTAGCGTTGATCCTATAATGGCTTCTAGTTCAGCTATGAACTAAACTCCATTATGGGATTCTAACGGATTTTAATATGTAGTTTGGTTGCATGCTTAAATGCTAGGGTTGTTTTGCATATCATATGGGATATTTATCATGATTGTTTTACATGTATGAATGCTTGATCACCATTTATTTCAGTACTTGAATGGAATTGAAATTGAACATGCAAGTATGGAATGTAATCATGATAACATGCGAATATGGGGCTGTTGTATATGACTTGCGTATTTTGTGAACCAGATAGACATATACTGTTTCACCGTATGAGCTAGAATAAGGGCTTGTGCTTAAAATCAATATAATTACAATTTCACATAGACATATAGTGATTTTGGTTGTATTGGTGATTATATGGAGTCTAACATCTGTAGATGTTGTGTAAGTAGGTTATAGTGCATTGAAAAATGGTTATAACTCTATTCGTGCTTTCGCTATTTTTTCCGTGATATGTGAACATTTCTTGCATGATAGTGGCGATTAGATGAAATATTAAATGAAGTTAGGGTCCCATTATTTCCAGATTATATTTATTCCATTTGTATTCTTATTTTTAGTTTCTTTTCATAATTAGTTTAATTCAACACTCTTAGTCATTAGTCTAAGCATATAAATACGGTGAGTTAATTGATGTATGATAGTTTAAGTTTAACAACTTTCTCTGTGGGATCGATACTCTACTTACTCTGTATTACTTGTTGACACATGTATGCTTGCATGAGTTAGAGCTCTTTTATGAGAACTATAAAAGAGGCAACATTAATGATAAGCGCCAAGTGATTATGTCTTTCTCTTAGAGCCATGTCAAGCATGTATGAGCTAGGGGTGTGTTCAATCGATAAGTCAAGATTGTTATTGATCTGTCCTTCTTAGCAAGCACTGACCAATTGTTTTAACTAGTTATTTTTTGGATATAGCTTATTTGTTTATTGTTTTGAGAATATGTACACTCTGTTAAAACTTTCATGATTACAAGGTAATAAAAGACTTAGACGCTTTTACATTTTTGGATCTTGTGTTCTGGTGAAAAAAAAATAATAAAAAATAATAATAATAATCGAAAGTCTAGCGGTGGGTTGAGATGGAGCGTGAAACGCACTCGCCCATAAACGCAGACTGATGTTGAGATGGAGCATAAAATGCACTCACCTAATAATCTTCGGATTTCATAAAGTTTAATTTGGCTTATATTGATTACGTGGCCTTTGTTGCTCGAGTTATTAGATTTATAGGGGTGTTCTACACCTATTACCCTAAAGTCATCTGGCTTGGGAGTCATTCATCAAAAGCTCATTAATGGGTAGCTCTGAATAGCCTAAGGTAATTAAGCACTGTCTGAGTCAGATTTACTGTCTTCATGCTAGAGCCTTTTGATCCTTTCTTGTATTTGTGTCTTGTTCTTAATGCTTGCTGATTGTTCGAGCTGCAGAGTGAGCATATTGGTTATAACAATCGATTATGTGAACTTAATTTGAGCTATGATTAGTTAGGACGGTTGGTCTTCACACACATACATAGAATGGATCGAGTACAGTCTTATGCTTGAAAATTGATATTAAACCCTCATTCATATCTGTTCTCCAAGAAGGTCTATAATTTTGCTTAGAAGCCATGATGATAGTTTATAGGATTAGATTTCATTCAAGTCTTACATTAACGTGGGTGTGGATGTTCAGATAGTTTTCTTGACGACAAACAAAAGCTTTAGTTTGGGGGTATTTGATTAGTGTGATTTATATCCGCGAATCAAATACTCTATGGCTTAAGCTTCCTGTTCTACGTTATTTATTTAGCTTATATATATATATTTTGTTATTATTTTACTTAATCTTTTGTTTTTGTGGATTATTAGGTCATTTTCGATTTTTAAGGGTAAAAGGTTAAAATTATCATATCATTGGCATACTTAGCCAATGCCTGTGTTTAACTCAGGCTGCTGTCACGACCTCCGGGTCATTGATGATGTCAGCTTGGCGTTGCAGCGTCCTAGTTCCTTTATAAACTGGCTCTGCAGCGCGAGCTCCAGTCTTTTTGTGCTGACGTGGAGTTGTAGCGCCGTTCCAAGCCTTACTCTCTGCGCTGCAGCGCCACCTCTAGTGCACAGGCAGAGATTAGGTTTGAATGACCTAAAAAGCTGAGGGATGACTATCTTAACACAGAAGTTGCAGCCGCCATTTAATACAGAGCATAGATTAGGAGTTTTCAGTTTTATTAGTTTAGAAGAGAAAGAAGCTGGTCCTCAAGGAAGAAAAGTCCATTGCATCCTTCATAGCTCAGACTCTACATGGAGAAGAGAAGACTTGGAGCCAGAAAACTTCACAAAAGTAGTTTTCTTTATCCAAATCTTTCATTCATTGTGTATTATTAAGATGTTGAACACCTTAAAAATGTGTATTAGTACAATTGTTATGAACTAATTCCATTTCTAGGATTGCAATGTAACCTATTGTTTAGCTTAATTAACTTTCTCTCCTATTTATATTAATGAATCATTATGGAATTGGTTGTTGTATTTCATGCCTATTTATTAATTGCTTAACAAAGAAATTGATATTGATATTAATGGATATTGAAAAATGGATATTAATATCTAACCTTTAAATACAAGAACACTTATTATGACCATGCCTATGGAAATGTGTGCATAAATTGCTTAATAGGATAGACATATCTCTATTTTCCTTGTGTTGTAAGACCCCAAATTTTATAAAATAAAAGTATTCAATTTTTCTTATAATTATTATTCAGTAAATGGTTAAATTGATAAAAAGTTAAAGTTAAGGGTGATATATGTAAAGTTTACAAAATACGCAAGTGGTTATAAAATTCTCATTGCTGTCGGGGAATATTCATTTGGTCGTGGAATATTCTTGTTGTCGGGGAATATTCGTACGATGGCGTAGCCATTTGTGGGCCCCATAATGGTCGAATGAAGAAAACGACAAGTTTGAGTTTTTATAAATAACGGCGTAGTTATTACCGTTAACATTGTTGGAATACCTGGTGGTTAAAGTACAATAATACTCGTGGTTGCACAGTAGCACATGGTATTGCACAGTATTTTTGGATTATTAATTCTTACGTAAGAAGGCACTACTCGATAATTGTTACAGTAATTACTATTCAATATTTTATTTTATTTATTCAATAATTGCTTCGTTGATATTTTATATTATTGTTAATTCAATAATTATCACTGCACAGTATTTTCCATTATCAGATCAATAATTCATATTATTTGAATAATATTATTAGATAGCATTATTGACAATGTCTAAGGAAGTTCTATCTAGGAAAGGGGTTTGGTCACCTAATTGCGCACCAGTAAGGAGAAATCTTTATCGAAAAGCCCCATCTTTCCTCGGAACGACCTAGTTGTCATTATTATGATTCTGTAATATTATTTGTGAATAATTAATTATTAATTCATATGATAAGGAAATATTTATTTTATGTGGATATAAATGAAGGAATTAATATTGAGGTGTTTTATCAGTATTTTGTCGAAATAGAGGTATTGAAAATCATCCGTATGTAGATTTCGGTCATTTTCCGTTGAGAATTTGGAAAAACTTTCTTCTACAAAGTTGTAGAGAATTAAATTTCCTATGGGGTGGACATAAAATTCTTATTTTTCTGATAAAAGGGCTATTTATTATGAATTATAGAAGTTTTGCAAAATAAATGGTTTTAATTAAAAACATGGGTGGGCCCCACTTTTGGTTGTTGTGGAAAATGCTTAATTTAGTGGGCCCTACTGGTGGTGTGCTGAATTTGGTCAAGAAGGTGTGCGTAGGAAAATTTTAAAGAATATTAATATTTTATTAATTTAGTCTGCTTTGGCGTTCTGGCATTTTCCTATAAATAGGGTGCTTAGTTAGAATTGAAAAACACATCAAGATCTAAAGTTTTCTCTCTCTATAATATCGAGTGTATTTTGTGAGTATTTAGATACTTTGAGAGTTGCTATTCAGTGCAAGTTTCTTTCAATATTATATCTGATATTCTAGTCAGAAGTGCTATTCTTTTGAGGTAAGGGTTGTTATTTTTCAAGTAAATGATGTTATTTCTTTCAATATCATTTCACATAAATATTGGCATGAATTTTGTTATGAAATTTTTACCTATTCATGTCGAGGTTACTATTCACGTATATGGCACTATTCACATATACGGCATTATTCACGAATACGGTACTATTCACGAGTACTATTCACGAAGTATGAGTTTTATTGTGAAAGTTTTACCTTTTCATGTCAGGATTACTATTCACGACAAAATTGGTTTTTTTTTTACCAAATTATTGTTGATTTATGAATCTGACTCTTGAAATGAAATCTTTATTTTGATTATATTGTTTTTATTATCATATATAATATTTTTATAACCCTGGTGATGAAATTTCTCTTTCACTTGAGTGTAAAGATGGGTAGATTATTGGTATGATTGTGACTATGGGTTCTCTTTGGCCGTTAGTGCAAAGATGAATTGTTGATTGGTATGATCATAACCATTGAATTTATAATTGAATATCTTTAGCTTAAGTGCAAAGGTGAATTGATCAACATGGTTATAATTATTGTTTATATAAATTTGTAAATGATTATATATTTCTTTGAGATATTAATATCTTTGGCCCATAGTGCAAAGATGATCTGTTGTTGAATATCATTGGCTGGTAGTGCAAAGAAGAACTGTTGATGAATATCTTTGGCCCGTTGTGCAAAGATGAATATTTGATTCAAGATGTATATTGATTGATGTTACAAAGATAAAATATTGATGATGGACTTTAAAATCATAGAAGATAGTAGACTGCATTCTCTACTTAACTCTTCTATTGAATTGTTGTTTCCACTGTAGTTATTGATCTAAAACTTGTTGTCTATTATATTCTATCAGATATTCTTTAATGGGCTAGTTGAGCTCACCCTTTTCCTTTTTGTTCTATTTTTCTTCTCAGGAGGCGAGAATATAGCGGGAACTAGTCAGGGGTGTGGAGTTATGTTTCAAGTCAGTTATTTTAGTAGTCCTCACTATTTTGTAAAATAGTGTATCAATAATTATAAAGAGGACTTATTTGAGTGTGGATATTGTCTAGAAGACAATATTTGTATTTAAACTCACAGTATATGTGTTTTCGTATTTTGCACGACAATTGTAATAATGAAGTTGTAGTTGTTTTCTGTACCATATATTTGGCGACTCGAAATGGTTGTGTATACCTATTTTGGGGGCGTCACATGTGTAGCCTTTGAGATTAAGCTTAATGACCTTAGTCTAGTTATTCTCACCATAAAAATATTATGATTCATTTAGCTAGGGATGTGCATTTAACTTTCAAAAGAGGCTTATTGTAATTACTGTTCTCGGTTGACAATTCCTTTGATTCATTTGTAATGTGGAGAGTTAGGAGATTAGGAGACGCATTAGGGGAATTATAATCCTAGCTTGACTTCCTTGTACAACTCAATCTCTTACTTCTACAGTTTTTTAATCATATAGTTTAACACGCCATCTCCAATTACTTATTTAGATAAGACTGTATTGAACCAATTTTAGTACTTAACTAGCACCTAACACTTTGTCCTCGTGCGTACGACACTCAACTTATCATATATTACTTGTTGACTGCGTATACTTGCGCGTGTTTTATCGGTTGCGAAACCGACAAACACACCACTAATACCTTAGGCTGTGTCATTTTCGCTGTTGGCCACTGGTAATTGTTAGCCGCCATTGTTTCTATTTGCTCATATGCCTTCTCATAACTCTTAGCCATGAATGCTCCACCTGAAGCTACATCTATGCTAGTCTTGAGATTACCAGTCAATCCATTGTAGAACGTGTTCATCTGCAGCAATTTAGGTAATCCATGATGTGGACACTTTTTGAGTAGTTCCTTGTACCTTTCCCATGCCTCATATAATGACTCCCCATGCTGCTGCTCAAACATTGTAATCTCGTTTCTTATCTTCGTAGTCTTTGCTGGTGGGAAAAACTTGGCCAAGAACTTTTGAACAAGGTTATCCCACGTAGTAATCGACCCTGGCGGTAGAGAGTGTAACCAACTTTTTGCCTTCTCCCGTAGTGTGAACGGGAACAAGCAAAGTCTGACTGCATCATCTGACACCCCATTATATTTGAAGGTGTCACATATCTCCAAAAAGCTAACCAAGTGCTCATTCGGATCATCATTGGCTAATCCCCCAAACTGTACCGAGTTCTGTATCATCTGTATGGTCCCAGGCTTAATCTCAAAAGTATTTCCTGCAATCGCCGGCCTGGTGATACATGATAAAACTCAGTCACCTTAGGAGTAACATAATCCCTCAGCGCTTTCTGATCTTCTGTAGCCATTGTTTCTTCCTTATCAGAGTTCTCAAAGTTTTCCTTAGTGTCTTTAATCCACTTACTTAGCCTTTGAAACTGTTTCTCGATATCTTCCTCGAAAGGAAGTAAGTCTGGCTTCGTAGATCGAGTTTGCATAAACTAACTCAAAGAACCTGAAACAAGAAAGAGCGAAACAAAAAGAAAAATGTGTTTAAGTAAAACTGAATTAATTAAACTGATATTGAAAATTATTAAAATCAATACTATTCCTCGACAATGGCGCCAAAAACTTGTTGGTCGAATTCTAATTACGCACAATCACGCAAGTATACGTGGTCAACAAGTAATATAATGATAAGAAAATAATCGTTGCCACAGAGAATAGTAAGAAATTAATTCTAACAATTATCAGTTTTATATTAACCCAATTTTATTAAACTAATCGAAATTAATGAGTATAACTAATAAAAACTAAAAACTAAAAATTCCGATCACAAACACAATTTAATCACCGTAATTTCAAGCAAATAATGGAGAATTAGGCTTACAACTTCACTTTAAGTCTCACTCCAATTATCACACCTTATTCCAGTTTAATTCACTATCTCAATTTATTAATCAAGAACACTTATATAGAATTAGCCATCTCTCGATGCACTAACATCATATCAACTTAAATCCACAAATTATATGGAATTAAGCCAAACACCCTAATTAACTAATTTAATATATCTCTATGTGAATTAAAAATTAAAAAGAGTTTAAATTTCAAATTCTTCACCCGATTACATGCGATGCTAAGTATATCTTTATCCTAACATTCATCAGGAATCCATGCAAACACAAAATTCAAGAACACATGCTATTGTGATTAGGTTTAGATTCATACATCATCTCTCGAATCCACACAAATCCACATAAAATTGGTGATCAAGCAATTCATAAATTAAATATGAATCACAATAGATAAACTGAATTGATAGTTTATTAAACTCAAATCAAGGCATGATAATTATCATTCAACACTAAAGATCCATTGCAATCCTAAAAAGTAATTTAGTTTATAATTAATGAATTAAAAACTGAATAAAGTTAAGAAATCATCATCCCAATTACAAGAACTAAATTTAAAAAGAAGAATAGTAATACACCACCATTCTTGGCCTTCAATTCTGCAATCTTCATGAAATCACCTCCTTCATTTGCTCCTCCAAGATCTTCTTCTAAATTATGGCTCCCCAAAGTGTAATTGAATTGTTGGATAAGTTCAGCACTCTGCTAATTGACATAAATTTATTCCCCTCAGCTGAACCAAATTCAATCCCAATCCATATCAAAGTCATCCTATCCAATCCAATTAGGACTTCTAATAAAAATCAAACTTCTATTTGTACCTAACAAGTTTTTTAACTCCAAACCTCTCAATTACAATGAAAAAATCCCTTCTCACACTCCTAACTTGACCCTATTACATAAAGAATTCATAACTCCCAACAAAACTCAATATCATGCAGAAATAACCAGCTCAGCAATTGTCCCGGCCGATCGTCGTGCCCCGCGTCGGGTCCTTTAGTAATGCAACGCGACCCACGCTAGGTCAGCAATATATAATCTCCATGCAGTGCGCCCTGCGTCATCTTCTATATAGTCACGACGTGCCCCGCGCTGGTGATGCAGAATGTCCAAAATGCTTAAAATTTCTTCACATGTTAACTCTTAACCATCATCAACCTAATCTTCTGCCCACATAACAAAAATCCATCAAAAGTAACATGAAAAATCTTAAAAATTAACAATATATCAAGCTAAATAAGGTTAAATCGTAGGTTAAAAACCTATTCATCACATTCCTTAAGATCTTGGTAGAAATTGAAGATCGGATAATGTGTCTACTGGCTAGTTTGCTGAAAGCAACGTTTCAATGAAATTAGATGAAAACAGACTGACGTGATAGGAAAGTCAAAAAACAACTAGCACTTGGCTTAAACATCAACATCAAGGATCCCTGATTATCTAAAGCCTTAAATACATCAACAAAAATATTTTAACATGAAGATTTCAAAATTACTATAAAAGAAAATATAATTCAAAATGAAGATGATGATGATAGTCATTAAATGATTGATACAAACAAAAATCATCATCAGAAACGAACATAAAGTCGAACCAATGAAAACGTAGAGTAAGCTCCACTCTACGATTAAAAATGTGTTCAAGGATGTCAAGTACAAAAAGAAGGAGATTAAACGTCAACTTGGCAACACAACAGAAGATCATAAGAAGCTACTGAGTACTAGAAGAAGTCAAGCCTCAATTCAGCGCTCATCAAAAATTCATCAATGGTCACATTCAAAACTGTTAAGCATCAAAACAAAGACGAGGCTCAATGCAAAGCTTAACAACACCTCTCAACAAATAGTTAATCAACAAAGGGATGATAGTCCTGGTCTTAGTGACTGAACTTCCAAGTCTGAGAGATTTGAAGGAATCTTAGTGATTCAAAGGTCTTACTATGTAAGACCCCGAATTTTATGAAATGAAAGTATTTAATTTTTTTATAATTATTATATTTGGTAAATGGTTAAATTGATAAAAGGTTAATGTTAAGGGTGATATGTGAAAATTTTTGTAAAGTAAGCAAGTTGTTATAAAATATTTGATTGGTCGGGGAATATTCATTTTATCAGGGAATATTCATACGACGACACAATCATTGGTGGACCCCACAATAGAATTACTGTCGGAGTAAGAAAACAACAAAAATATCTTCATATAAAAATAATGGCAAAAGTGTTACCGTTAAAACTGTTGAACTACTCGGTAGTAAAAGTACAGTAATACGTGTGGTTGCATAGTAGCACACGGTATTGATTATTGATGCTTACACGAGAAGTCACTCAGTTATACTCAATTATTACTACAGTAATTGCTGCATAATATCTCTCATATTATTGATTCAATTATTGTCATAGTATCATCTGCATAATATTTTATATTATTAAATCAATAATTGAGACAAAAAAGTTATTCATATTATTATTTATATTATTGACGATGTATAGAAAGTTTTGTCGAGGAAACGGGTTTGGTCACCTAATTGAGCCCCAATAGAGAGAAATCCTTATCGGAAAGCCCCCTCTTTCCTGGGAATGATCTGGAGGTTAAATATTATGAGTTATAATATTAATGATGAATAAGTTCGTGTTGATTAAAGATAAAATTATTGATAAAAAATATTTCCATTGTGTTGAGATTATTAGTGTTAGTGGAAATCGACATTTATTTCGATAATAATTGATTTATGGATTTTAAATTGACCAAACGGATAATTAATCAGATAAATGAGCAATTAATTGCTATTAATTCACATGCAAATTACTGTTGGTTCACATGTATGGAACTATTGATTCACATGCATGTACTATTAGGGGAGATGGTGCAAGATTGATAATACTTGAAGAACTAAATAAAAAATAGAGGTATATATGAAGGTACTATACTTTAATAATTCAAGCCCCTAATCATGCAATTATCGAAACTATGTTTTCCTATGAATAGAAGTTCATTCTTCTATCATTCTCATCAATTCACTAAAACTCACAAGAGCAACTATAGAGAGATAAACTATAGAGAGGAAGAAGAAGAGTATTCTGCTACTTCACTATTACAGTATCCAGCCTTCTACTAAGGTAAGGGGTATTATTTTTTTCATATTCGCTTAAGATATTATTTTTCGTATTCGTAAGAAATCTAATTTCGTTCAATATTCGTAAGAAATAATATTTTCTTCCATACTTTGTAGTATGTAAGTTTTATTATTTCGTTTCAGATTCTGAATTCTATACTCATTTTGTTAAAGTATTGCTTCTATACTTTGTGAAATTAGTAGAAATCCTTGAAATTTGCGATTCATCTAGTATCGTTTCACAAGGATATTTTTCTGAATATTCTTGTTAAATTTTAAGCTTTTCATGTTGGAGTACTATTCACGGGTACTATTCATTTATACAATACTATTTATACGTACGGTACTATTCATGGGCACTATTCATAAATACGGTACTATTCATAAGTACGGTACTATTCATAAAATATTATTCATGAGGTACTATTCATAAAGTACTATTCATGAAGTACTATTCACGGGGTACTATTCATAAAGTATTATTCACGAAGTACTATTCACGGGGTACTATTTACTCAGGTACTATTCACTCGGACTACTATTCATGACAAAAAAATTAATTTTGTTTCAGTCCAAATCATTTTTGATACAATATTATTCTTGAATTTTACTCTACAAAGTAGTATCATGTTGACAATTTGGACATTATTGAATTCTGAATAAATTAAATTATAAATCTTTAAAATTTATCACTGCTTTCATTTAATTGAATTCTTATATCATTGTCATCATCCTCATGCTTATATTGTGATGAAAGTCATCTTTGGCCATAGTGCATAGATGGACTGTTTATTGGTATGATTATGACCAGTGATTATTCGGTATAATCATGACCCGTAATATTACAAATGATGTGGTAAAAGTCCTCATTGACCTGTAGTGCATTGATGGACATATGTTGGTATGATCATAACCATGTGTTCTCTTCAGCCAAGGGTGCAAAGATGAATTGTTGTTTGGCATGATCATGACCACTGGTGAAAACACGAATATCCTTGGCTCGTAGTGCATGGATAATTCGTGGTTGTGATACTAATGAATATCCTTGGCCCATAATGCATGGATAATTCAGTGATGTATATTATTTATTAATTAAGCTGAGTCTCAGCGATAAAATTGATGATAAACTTTTAAATCATAGAAGATAGTAGATATCCTGCTCTACTTGACTCTTCTAATGTATTGCTTATTCTGTTGCAGTTGTTGATCTAAAACTTGTTTTCTATTGTATTCTATCAGTTGTTATACTATTGATGGCTAAGGATAATTTATTCTGCATTATCTTAGTCATACTATTTCTTATTGGGCTAGTTGAGCTCACCCTTTTCTTTCATTGTTCTCTTCAGGAAATGAGAATATAGCTAGGACGAGTCTTAGAATGGAGTGATAGTCCAGGATAAGTGAATATTCTATGAAATAATGTGATAATAATTGTAATGAGGACTTCATTAAGTGTGGATATTGTCTAGAAGACAATATTCGTGTTAAAAATCAGCTATTGTGTTGTCGTATTTTGCACGACAATTGTATTAATTAAGTTGTATTTGTATTATGTACCATATATTTGGTGACTCAGAATGGGTGATGTATACCTATTTTGGGGGCGTCACATACTGTCATTGTCTTAATGACTAAAATATCCAATTCTGCTGGGCTTGAAGAGGATAGAGTGTCCTTGTCTAAGTGAACAAATTCTTAGTGGATTTCTTACTCGTGGAGTAGAAGAGTGGACTAGGAGTTATTCAGTCTCCGAACCACTTAAAATCTCTTATGTTATTTACTTTCAATCGTTTACATTCCGTTACATATCTGCTATGTTTATCATATCTGATAAATGGTTAACTTCCACATGAACTAAATTCAGAACTGAGATTTCTTATAAATTTTTTAGGGGAGTTTTCAAACTTATATTTCGTTGTGCATAACTAATCTTGATTAATTGATTAATTGGTAATAGTTTATTAATTAAATAAAAAATTTTAAAGATCTATTTGACCCCCTCCCCCCTTTCTAGATCATTAGTTACGAAGATAAAAATATTATGAAGTTATAAATAATTTAGCTGGGATTTGGGGGTTTGGGAGCAGATCCCCCAACTAATTTTTTTGAATAATTCTATACTTTTGCGTTGCATATATAAAACATATTTGATTACAATGATAATATAATAATTGATAGCTCTATAAATATTTTTAATAAACTTTTCTAAAGACAAGCTGTTTATAAATAATTAATTCCTTAACTATTTTCAAGCAAGAATGTAAAATAGATTATTAATTAGTTTAAGAAGATTATATTAGGAATAATATGAGATTTAGATTTGAGTGGGAATTATAAATTTTTAATTTGACCTCGTATATTAGAAATTTTATAAAATTTTAGTAGGGTCAATTTATATTTGACTCCGTATATTAAAATTTTTACAAAATTTTAGTGAGGTCAATCTGCATATAACCCCTAAAATTTTTAAATTTTTCCATATATTATAAAACAAAAAATAAAATCAGTTGGGTAATCAACTGACCCCACAACCTTCTATGCGGCTTCGTCTCTAAATACGACTAGTGTGTACATTAATAATGTATGAAATTTTGGCTCTTTTTTTAAATGACGTTCTAAGAGTAAATTTGCTAAATTTTGGCTTTGCTGATTTTCATTCTGTTAAGTAGCTATGTTGTGCATTACTCCGCTATGTAGCTTGCTATTTATTCCATTTTTCTAAACTTAAGTTATGTTATGTTGAGAGGGTGTTTTATAAAAACTGAATGAATCTGAATCTGAATAAGTTGAATCTGAATTTAAATCTAAATGAAAAAAACTGTTTGATAATTGACATGTCTAAAACATCTGAATAACATATTTTTATTATTTTAACCTTCTAAAAAAAATTCAAAATTATTGTAAATATATTTAATATTACTTAATATAATAGTTAATATTTAAAAAAAAAATCATTGTCATTCAGCCAAAAAAATAAGACTTAGCCATTCAGCCCAAATCATCTGAATGGTTGATTGATTCAGCTATTCAGACAATTTTTTCCGAAATAAATGCACTGAATGACTGAATCGGTCAACCATTCAATACTAATCAAACAACCCCTATTAATGCTGCCTAGCACAGTGGAAGTGGACTCTTTGACTTTTCCAATACTGATCTATTGTGCTGCTTTGACTTAATTTGTTGTGTCTTATTGTACCTAGGAGTGAGCATGGTGCGATTTTATGCAATTTGAAGCCTAAACCGCACACGAAACTGTTTAGGTGCGATTTGACAAATTTAAAATCGCACATAAAACCGCTTGTGATTGGTGTGGTGTGGTTTTAAACCGTGCGGTGCAATTTTATTTAGTGCGAGTTTGGTTCCAAAATCATTGAAATAACAAAATTTTATGCAATTTAAATTATCAATTTAGCATTAAATATCACTTTGATAACACACACAACCTTACCTATAATATTTTTTCTAAACAAATGCTAAATATAATAGAGTAATATGATGTAAATTATTAGAGTAGAATATAGTAGAGTAAACAAAAGTTAAATACAATCTTTGCTACTCTACTCTTAGTAATAATATGCAGTAATATTCCTAGTAACAATATGTTGTAATAATTTACAGGCTACTCTATCATATTACAACATATTGTTACTAAGACTAGCTCAATCATATTACATCATATTGTTAACAAAGATCATATTACAGTAATATTATAATCATAATATAAAGATTCAGAAATATTATAGACTACTCTATTAACATGGTGTGGTTTCGGTTTTATGCGTGCGGTTTTGGCTAGTAACCAAACCGAAACCGTAAATTTGATTTTTCAACCCACCTAAAACCGCCACATACGTCGGAACTGTTGATACGATTGGTGTGATTTGTGTTATTTTTGGTGCGATTTTGGTTCTAATTTGATTCCTTACTCAACCCTAATTGTACCATCAAAATTTACTACTTAAATTTCACCTCCTATACGTCTATGTAAGGCGTCCATGGAGGTTTTTTCTGAAGTTGGGTCATAGTTTTTATTTTTTTTTCCCCAACAATTTTATTTATATTATTATTTGTTCTTTTTTATATTAATTTTTTTATATCTTTTTATTTAGTTCTCTAAATTTTATAAAATTTCTATTTTATCTCATATAATTTACACATTCAAGACGCAACGTGTCTGCCATTTGGTACTAATTCTAATAATCCAGTCCTATACAACATTTACTTACGCTCTGTTTTCTGAGTTTTAAAATGGATAGAAAAGAAAAGAAATGGACGGAAAATTTAAGTTTTCTTTCCAATTCTTATGTTTCTGAGTTTTTTAATAAACGGGAAAAAAAAAGAAATGGATAGAAAATTTGGCCACATTTCCTGCCAAAGTTTTTCGTCCAATATTGGCCTGATTTGGACGGGAAAAAAAATTAGAATAAGTAATATTTTTATAATTCTCATATTATCCTCAACTTTTAATATAATAAATTTTAAATTACAACTCATGTCCTCAATTTATTTTTATCTACTAAACCTAATCTAATAAAGAGAAAAGTATAGGCGTGAATAACTTGCCGCGAATAAATTCTCTTGTTCAGTTCAAGCCCAAGCTCCATGCAACAGTGTAATTGAACAAATTCATCTCCAAATTTTTCTTGTCGGCGCTCCGACATCCCAATCTCCCCCTCTTCGGTAACTTTTCGGCCAGATCTGTCTCCTATTTCGGTAAAACTCATGCCTAAATATAGTCTCCAATTCTCTCTTAGCAATCTCTCTTCAACTCACACATATATTTGTCTATATATGTATATTGTGTTATCTGGTTGAATAAATATCTAACAATATTATGGGTTATTCATATTTGGATATTTGTATTTGATTATTGAATTTTTTTTCTTTGATTAAATTTATCGACTTGCATATTTTTATTCATGGTTCAATGGTTATAATTAATATAAGGGTAAATTTGTAAAAGTGTATTTTTCTTTTCTTTTCATTAGAACTCAAAAACGCAAGAAAAGAAAATTTTTAAATTATCTATTCTTTTCTATTAAAAACTCAGAAACAACACAAAGGAAAACTTCAAATTTTCTATTCTTTTCTTTTCTGTTTTAATTTAAGTTTTCTATTCTTTTCTTTTCTGTTCAAAACTAAAAAACAGAGTGTTAATGGTCAAAACTTATAAAAATAACACTCAACAAATATAAAATTGCAAATTTTTATTCATTTTCTTATTTTATAACTCATAATTATATCCTACTATATTATATGGTGTCAAAAATATTAATTCAAAAAATTATTAATAAATTGGGAACTTGAAACAATAAATAATCTAAATACGTCATCGAATTTAATAACAATTAAACAATAGCATATCTAAATAAGAAAGTTGAGGATATGTCTTAAATGCTTATTATTGCCAAAGTGAAATATTATCTATAAATTACTTGCTTTGTATTAATATAGTTTTGTATTATTTTATAATCGGAGAGAATCAAATACATACTCTTTTATTTAACATACCTTATTCGTTATTTTTAGCGACGGATCAGGCAACACTTCGTATATATATAATTCAAAAATAACCTTTTTACAAAATTTGTTATTTGGCAATAAAGGTGGGATAGGACGTAAGAAATGATGTACTACTTAGTCGGCCAATCATTGACTTCTATGAAAAAATAGTGGGTTAAATTTCCGTAAAATAAAAAAGAATCCACTAGCCAAACAAAAGATAATGGAGAGGTCCTACTACATCTTAGACTTAGAAGATAGAAAGGCAGAGCGGCTCAGCGGCATTGCTATGTAGGTTCTAATGGGGTAGATACAGATACGCATGGTTGCCCCAACATAAAATATGCATTCTTTTTGTTATGTTAGGTAAAATAAATGTTACCAAAAAATATATCTGTACTTATCAAAAGACGCCAAAAAAAAATAAATCATCATTTCAAAATTTATACTTTCATGAATATATCCATTAAAAGGATCATGATTTTATACAGTAGAGGATTGCAATAGTATAAGATTTTTATAATAAAAGTCATTTGAAATGTAACTCTTTGTTATATCAATGATATACATTTTAAAATTAATTTTATTATAAACTGTCCAACTGAAATCATGCTCAAAAGACTTGAGTTGTTTGTTGGACAGCACCAGTCAGTGTTCAAATGTCAATACTCTAAATGAGTGTATCAGATGGAGGGTTACACACCATCCCTGTTGAAGGATATTTTCCGCCATGCTTAGCAAAAAGGACGGATGTTGATTTCTATATATCTTAAGCTTAAAGATACATGCCTGCATATATGAATATGAGAGCTCCTATGACGCTTATATGAATTGGACCTGCCAATACCCAAGGCAATACTAAAAGTGAGAGATTGTGCGCTTACTTTCATTGTTGTAATGTGAATTTTATTGAGATTTAATTTCAAGCAAATGTAACATATATCTAATTCGTGTACCTACTTTGAAAAAGAAAAATGAAGTTTTAAATTAGTATTCAAAATTAAAAATTACTCCTGACATCTTCAAAAGGATGACTAAAAGCTACAATTTGTTTTTGTACTCAGAAGGATGAGATAAAGCATATAAAGTAAAAGGTAAATATGTCATTTAGTGGGGTCTGTTAGTATAAAAAAAAGTACTCGTCACTTTATATAATCTTTTATGGGGACATTAAGGATAAATTTGAAAATTTTTAATTCTCTTTCTTCTATTTTTATTATTCTTAATATGTGTACAAATTATATTTTGTTTATCTTTTAAGGATGTTAGGAGTAGTTTGATAATGTATATTTCCCCAAGTATTTGAGCCATTTTTAAGAACCCTCGTGTATGTATTTCTATGCTCGAACCTTAAAGCAATGGATCTTAGGGTTTGTGTGGTGATAGAAAACTATTATGACAAACAAAGAAATTGATGAATAAAATTAAAGATTAAAACACAAGATTTATATGAAAAATCTAAAATAGGAAAAATCATGAACTAAATGTAAAAGATATCACTTTATCAGTGTGAATAATTTAATTTTTGAAGGGATCTCTCAAAATTTAAACACTTTTTTTTTGAGTAAAATGCAAAAATTCCCCCTATTATAGGGGTATTTGGATATTATGTCCTTTTTAGGGTTAATTTGTACAAATGACACATTGGCATGTCAATTTACTACATTTGGACTAAAAATATTCATTCTCCCAATATTTGAACTTACCACCTTATATTTCAAACACTAATAAAGAATTGATTACCAACTAAGCTAAGAATTAATGTTATTTTTAAGGAAATTATAATTAACACTAATATTATTAGTACAACTTAATTTATTAGTTATTAGTAATATTACTAATAAGTTGTTAGTAATTACTTATTAGTTATTAATAATTCTCTTTAACATGATGTTGCTTGCTTGGATAAATACTTATAATATATTATTTTAATAACAATACTTATTAGATATTAGTATATATTATAATAGTATTGGTAACATTAATACAATCTACATTAATGTTAAAAAATGAACCTTATTTTATTTTATTATTATTTTAACAAAAATAATAACTGAACTAATGTATGCTAATAAAAATAATTTGTGATAATAACAATAATATAATAGTTATAATAAATAAATAATTTAATCTTGTGACCACATCTTGATATACACATTTTTTATATATGTAATATTCCCATATTTATTATTTATATATTTATTTTATTTAAATAATATATTTTATTTTATTTTATAAAATTTTCCTTATTTATCTTGGTGAATAAGTAAAATATAATTGTTTCAGCTTTTAAAGATGGAAAAAGACTCTAGAGAGATTATCATGTAGAGATTAAAGTCAATAAAGAAGAGGAAAAAAAAGGAACAAAAGAGATCAAGTTCAATGAATCTAAATTAGGGAACAAAATTATTTTTCCTATAAATATGTCTCTTGTTTTAGAGAAAGGGGTACCACTTTTTAGTTTATTTTCCTTAGTTTTTCGCTAGTGCAGAAAAGAGTGAGATACTTAGAAGGAAGTGAGATATTGAGAGCTTTTGTCTTTCCTCTTATTTTAATCATGTGTGGTACTAATGTTAGGGAGTATTTCTAATTTTTTTTATTGATATAATAGAAATTCTCTTTTTAACTATTGTTCTTATTTCATATAATCAGTAGTACTAATTTTTAAGTCCATGGCTAGCTAAATTTCAAATACCTAGGATGATGATGAAACTAGGTATTTCATAATAATATTTTCCTTTCGTTCCAAAATTAGTGCCTAATTTTTTTCGCCTTCATATTTTCCTTCGTACAAATTACATATGATTCTTATCTTGATTGTGAGATTTAGATGAGTTATAGTTAATCTGTGAATTTTTTATAATTTATGCTTGTCAATATTAATTATATGAATCATTATTATTTTTAAAGGGAATGAAAAATAATTTGAAAAATAAGAAATTTTTTATTATATTAATATTTGGTAGATTTGGATTCCTATGTAATTTTTTTCATTACTAGTTTTCATCATTAATTTTTGAGTAAAATACAATGACGCCTTATCTAGATAACCATAATAACACTCACATCCCCTCTAGTTTTTAAGTAACAGTTAGTACCTCGGTAAGTTTTTAGGGTTGACTAAATAGATAAAGTTACATATTTACCATTGTATGTTATCAAAATTTAATTCCTAAATAATATATATGTTCAATTATCCTTTTTTTTAATACAATATATTTTAATTATAGTTTTATTTGTAATTAAGACTTATTTAAATTGTTGGTAACTTATAAAAAAACTAATTTAGTTTAATTAAAACGTATTTTTGGATAAAGTAATACAAATATTAAAATTTTTAAATTAAATTATTAATGGTACTATTCTAATTAGAGTGATTGAGTATGTTGATGGTTTAGTTTTTGGTGTTTAAACAACAAAAATTATTATTTGAATTCTTAGTTTCATATTATGATTTTTATATGTTAAATTTTCTTTAGTATATGTCAAAATTATTGTCCCTTTCTATTCCTGTCTTTTGGTCTTCTCATTTTAGGTGAGATTTATTTGAAAAAAACAGGTTTGAAAAGGTCCGACATGTATATGTCGACGATTTGACTGTTAGAGTCATCAGTTGGTATTTTTAAATGGTTGCACCAACTCAACCGAGAAAAGGTTTGCACAAAGACCCGTGTATTTGACACTATTTAACTGGTCTGAGAAACCGAAATTCGTTAAGGTCCAGGGGCTTGATTAAGCAGAGGGAAGGTATTAGGCATCCCCGACTTCTTTGATAACACGGTTATCGCCACTTTTCATTAAATTTTTATCTGTGTATGTGTGTGTAGGGCCTATGTGCAGTTGTTTGGAAGTAGTGATATGCCTCGTTTGCACCTATATACAAAGGGTTTGACTTTCATATAAAAGTTTAATTTTAACAAGATATAGCAGTGATGTTTTGTAAAATAGGTTTTTCAAACCCTTGTGCTCAATAGTAATTGAGGCCTTTGATACTTCCATTTTATTATGTGTTCGGTTGATTGCTTTTATTTTTGAGATGCGAAGCATCTTCGAGAAAATAAGATAATTTAGCAGTGCCGAACTCCTTGTGGGCATGAGAGCCATCTAAGGATATTCGACATCAGTAGATAATTTACAAGTCGGTTTGTAATGAATAGCAAAATGTTCATCACGGAAATCGAATCTAGATTCAGAAGTTAAATCTATGATCACATGATTCCTAGGCTCACATGAAAAAGCAATATGTACAAAAGTTAGAAAAAGAACTAGATTTGAATAAATCTAAACTATTCCAGCTTCAAAAGTTCCAGTTTAGTCACTATGAACCGATTAAAGTTAGAAATAGTCAGATTTCGGCAAATCTAGCCCGCAGGCTGAAAACTAAATATCTATATTATGAAAGCAATAAAGCAGATATTTATATAAAAGCGGTACGATCAACTGCCACGAAGTGAACTCCAAGCAGGACTTTGAAATGTAAATATATATATATATATATATATATATATATATATGTGTGTGTGTGTGTGTGTGTGTGTGTGTGTGTCTGTAAAAGTTATAAACGCACCGGATATTATATCCAGGCTCAATCGAATCAGAGTTCGATAATATATATATATATATATAAGTATTTTTATATATAAAAGAAGTAAACGCACCGGATATTCTATTCAGGCTCATTCAAGTTCGAATTTGCCAATATATATATATATATATATATATATATATATATATATATAAGTAATAAAAAGTCACGGATTGATGATCCGGGCATACCCACACAACGCAACTCTCAACGTTAGTGGATATAAGTATATAGAAGTAATAAAAAGCTTAAAAACCTAAAAAATATTACATTGGGTTGTCAAGAAGACTTCAGATAGCTTTTGATGCCTGAAAACTCAGTTTCCACCGGTTAAACTTCAGTATGTAGCAAAACACGTGCTTACAAGTGTTTAGAAAGAAGAATCACTCAGTTTATAGCACTCTAGCAGTGTTTACAAGCTAAAATGGGTAGAGTTTTCTCTCCTTTTCTCTTTTGTTTCCAAATGAGCTGCCAAGAGCTCATATTTAAAGACATGATGGCCACGTGTCTACCCGCAACAACCATGAGCCATGTGGGTTTAGTTGTCTCAAAATACGTGCACTTTGGCTATACGTTGTCCGCTCAAACCATCATAACTTTCAATTTGGGCATCCGATAAAGGAGTGATGTACCTTTTCGGAATGCTGTTGTCGTGAGCTACAAAATGACATGGGATTAGTTGTACGAAGCTGTTGGTCGTTTTACCGATCAATATATGTGTGCAAGTATACACGGTCAACAAGTAATAAAGAGTAAGTAAAGTATCGTTCTAACGGAGAATTAACTAATAAAGTTTACCAAGCACTAACCCATAACCATTTCAGTCTTATTTAAACGAATGATTTAATATAGTGATGAAAACTATAAATTAAATAATACTAACTACCCCTAGAATGAGACTAGATAATGAAGACTCGAGATTACAATTTCCCCTATTGAATCATTTAAATCGACACATTTCCTGTTAAGCCAAATTAATTATATTAGATTGTTAGTCGAGAATACAAAAGTGAAATATAGCCATCTCTAGATGCATGTACCATACCCATATCACATGTAATCCACAATTGATAAAAAACACATGAACACCCATATTATCTAAACCGCTATATATCTATGCAATTTACAAATAAATAGGATTTAAGCCCAAGCTCTCAATTGACTAAGAGTGATGCCTCGGTATATGTCTATCCTAAGCACGAATCATATATTCCATCACCATGTAGAACATACAAACACAAGCTATCAAGATCAAATTATAACGACCCCAAAATTGGTCCATTCCATCCGACCCATTCTGAGTCGCCAAATACATGGTACAGAAAACAACTACAACTTTATTACAACAATTGTCGTGCAAAATACAACAATACATATCTTTGTGAATTTGGATACAAATATATATCAAATTGTGACTCATGTCCCAACCGTGAATGACACCTCATAATGACACCTTACATAAAGGTATAGTCGAAAATTGTTTTAGAAATTAGAATCTTTGGGAAGTGCTCAAGGAAACCTTCATACATGGGAGGCCATTAAATCAGGTTATTATAGATATCATATGGCCACAGAATTATCCTTGGTTGATCCAATAGACCCCAAAGAAAAACTAGAAGATTACTATCATATTCTTCCCAATGGTGAGTCTTCTCTTGACATATCATTATCTCCATTGTCTCTAATTGAGAGTTATATCTCAAATAGACTCCAAGATCATATAGATAGTGCTGGTAGATATACTCAGCAAGTGGATGAGCACAACCCTGTCTTATGATGACTCGAGGTTGTATGTCATTAAACATCTTGTATAATAGTGACAAAACACCCTTCCAAAGTTGAATTCACCTCACCCTCAACATCTATAGACCACCGTTCTATTCCCCTGTTATTCCCCGCTTGTCCCAGCTACACTTTTATTACCTGAAAGGAATTGTGAAGCAAAAAGGGTGAGCACAACTAGCTCAGTAAAAATATCATGACTAAAGATAATTAAATTATCAATAGCCTTCATCAATAATAAATCAGAGATTTAGAACATATGGTAGATGATAAAAAAAATTTCAACCATAGTTGCAGCGGAACAAGCAATCCATTAGAAGAGTCAAATAGACCATAAAGTCTATTATCTTCTCCATGTTAAAAGTCCATCAACAATGTTTTATCCCTGTAACTTCAATCAACAATTCCTGTCCACAATCACATGTATAACTCATAATCGTAATTGTAGTTCTAAATTCCTTTTCTCATCCAGGACAAAGATAATTTTCATCACCTGAAACATCAAAGATTATGGTTATACCAAATCACAGTTTATGTTCATAATCCTACTAATAAATTCATCTTTACTACTACCAAAGATATTCATCAACAAGTCATCTTTGCACTACAGGCCAAAGATATTCATCAACAAGTCATCTTTGCACTACAGGCCAAAGATATTCATCAACGGTTCATCTTTGCACTACAGGCCAAAGATATTCAACAACAGGTCATCTTTGCACTACGACCCAAAGATATTCATCCACAATTCATCTTTTGCACTTCTGGGCCAAAGATATTCTTCAATGAGACCAAATATATTAATATCTCAAAGAAATATATAATCATTTCAGAATTTATATAAACCATAATTATAACCATATATGTTGATCAATTCACCTTTGCACTTAAGCTAAAGATATTCAATTATAAATTCAATGGTCATGATCATACTAGTCAACAATTCAACTTTGCACTACTGGCCAAAGAGAACCTATAGTCACGATCATACCAATAATCTATCCATCTTTATACTCAAGTCAAAGAGAAATATCATCATTAGGGTTATAAGAATGTTATATAAAAACAATATAATCAACATATAGATTTAATCTCAAGAGTAAGATTCATAAATCAATGATTTCATAACAACTTAATCAAAATGTTATAAATCACTTAATAATCTCATAATCTAATATTATTAATACTACCACAATATTTTAATCATTTCTTAAACTTATAAACAATTTATTTTAATTGTTTACACTTTACTAATAAATGCATTTAATCATCTTAAAATGCCAACCTCATAAGATCTCATCACCAATAGCCAAAACCCTCATCAAAAATCTGCATATATCTCATATATAATTCTCAAGCCATAAAATCATATTTTTCAATTTTCTTAATTCACATAACATATTTAATTCATTTACTCATAACTAGAACATTTTCATTAAAAATACCAAATCAGTTTTAAAAATATTTCTTTTCTGGGATTTAAAAGAATGTAGTCCCATATTGAATATATATTTTTCTCAAAATTTTTAAAATTCATTTACTATTTTTCACATGGCCAAAACCACCGAATATTCAGACATTTATCATAAATTGTACTTTTATCCAAAACTTCTGAAATTTATACGGTATGCTGATATTATATATATGTACTCATAATAAAAATTTCATCAATTTTGGAGTTAATCACAAGGAGTTATAAGCATTTATTTTTAAAATAGTCTTTTCTCATAAAATCCATAACTCCTAATCTATACATCCAAAAATCGCCATTTTTGGACACAATCAACAAAACTCATCAAATTATCATTTCAAATTTTTTCAGAAATTTTGAAGGTTCAGAAGAATTTCGAAATAATAACCCTTAAAATCCCTTATTATCCCTTACCTTAAAAGAACAGTACTTCTGACTGGAATAACGTTGAACGAACTTGCACCGTATAGCAATACTCAAAGTATACTCAAAATACTCACAAGAATACGATCGTTAATATAGAGAGAGAAAACTTCAGTTTCTGGTGTGAATTTCAATTATAACCTAAGCACCCTATTTATAAGAAATTGCTTAGAACACCAAAGCAGAAAATTTATTATAATAATAATATATATAAAAATTTTCTACGCCCATTCTTAGAATCTGAAAATATGAATACAAACCACATGCTCCCTTCTAGAAGAAGTAAAAAAAAACGTTTTTCATAAAATAAATAATTAAAACTTCCAAAAATCAATTATTTTGAGACTTGAACTTCAATAATTCATAATAAATAGCCCTTTTGTCGGAAAATTCAATCTCGGAGTTTTATAGGAAATTCAATTCTCTACAACTTTTAGGAAGAAAGTTTTTCCAAATTCCAAAGCGAGAAATTGACAAGAAATCCACAAGCAGGCGATTTTAGAGGTTGTAATCAAATTTCAGTCAATAAATGGGATCCATCGACATGTTTAACATGTTTTAAACATTTATTGCAACAAAAATACTCTTCCTCCTCGTATACTCATATATCCCACATTTGTTGTAAAAATATCACCATTATTATATTATTAAAATATAATATTATATATATTTAAATGAATTATTTTATCAGAAAAGATAAAATTTCAATTTTCAACAATTGTCACATTAAAAATTTTCTCCATCTATATCCACATAAAATCAATATTTTCCTCATCATATGAATCAATAATTAATTATTCACAAATAATATTATGAGAATCACAATATTGACAACTAGGCGGTTCAGGAAAGGGGCTTTCAATAAGAATTTCTCCTTCTTTGCGCGCAATTAGGTGACCAAACCTCTCCTTAGCAGAACTTTCTAGACATTGCCAATAATGTTATCTAATAATATTATTCAAATAATATAAATTATTGATCGATAATGAAAAAATCTCGTGTAGTGACAATTATAAAATATCAACGCAAAGACAATCATTGAATCAAAAATAAAATATTGAACAGTAATTACTGTAACAAAAATCATCATGCTTCATGAATAGTATTTGTGAATAGTAACTCGTGAATAGTAACTCATGAATAGTAACTCGTGAATAGTAACTCATAAATAGTGACTCATGAATAGTAACTATAAGAAAATTTGAATACTTTTATTTCATAAAATTCGGGGTCTTACACAAATCTAAACCCATACTTCGTCTTTCAAGTTCATATGGGTTATCACAATAATTGATGGCCAATCAACTAAGAAAATAAGCATAAATCTTTATAGACAATCCCATAATAATCAATAAGGCTAACAATGAAGTATGTCAAAATAAACTAGGCAATAGATTCCATTGCAATCCCAAAATAGAGTTTAACTCATAGTTGAATTAGAATCCATGATCCACAATTGAATATACATTGAAAGATACAAATAGAAGTAAAGAGAGATAGTGGCTAAGAATAAAAAAACTGAGTTTCTTCTCTTGTTTCACTTCTGAATTTCCTATGCTCTCCAATTGCTTCAATCTTCAACTCTTAGCTAATCTAGGGTTTTAATTTACTCTAATCTAATAAGGAAATTAAAGAAAAGAAAAGAGCATATGTAATGTAAATGATCCCCTAAGGGTGGAATCCCCTCTACATCTGATATATGTCTCCTATTTATATAAGCTCTAATTGAACCCTCCTCCAAATTACGCTTCAATTGCACTGTTTAGTAAAAAAGTCAGCACTGGTCAAAATCAGAAGTGGCGCGGCCACGCTGGAAATGGCCTGGAGTCGGGTGTTCCCGCGCTCAAGTAGTGAGATAGCGTTTTTTTTTTGCTCGAGGATTAGCGCCTTGACCATGCAGAAATGGCCTAGAAATCCTTGCGGCGCTGCTGCTGTTGATTTCTCGCTGCAGTGTCATCTGGTTAAATGTTCATAACTTTTGATCCGAGAAGAGTTACGATGCCTACCACCTATCAAATCGAATCTCCCGACGAGATCTACAACTTTCATTCTTTGAGAATTGAGAAATAATGGACGGATAAAGGCTGAAATTTGGTTGTAAATGACAGCTATGCAAATGGCCACCCAAAACAGTGACGTTCAACGTTCATTGGTACAAAGGTCATAACTCTTGCATCCGAACTCCGATTGGAATGATTCAAGATGTTACTAAAAGCTAAGAAGAATCTCTATAACATAATCCAAGTTCCATGCTAAGAACATGAAATGAACATGATAGCCCAAACGATGTCCGGATTGCTTTTCCTTGCGTTTTCATACCAATAGTCGCTCACATCGTTCCCAAGCATAAGATCTACAAAATGAACACAAAATGCATGAAAAGTAACTAAGAAACATGACTATAAGAAACTAATTCAAGTAAAAGATACTGGATAAGTAGGTATAAGACCTACTTCTCAAATACTCCTAAACATAAACCGTTGCTTGTCCCAAAGCAACACAATATAATGCAATCTACATATTATGCAAGCTACACTCCTATGACAATGAATCCCCAAATTTCCAGCCATATATGAATTCTAATAAGATGTGCCTCAGAGAAATATCAAGATCCAAGAACAAAGCATCAAACAAAGCTAAAGGCATAATGACATACAATCAGATAATCCAAACTGCTATAAAGATGTTGTGTGTGTGTGATGTGTTCACAAATAAGCTTAACCAAGGCAAGGATTTCACATTCTATACTACTTAAGAAAGAAAACTGAGGTTTAAACCAAGAACTAAGCATACAAATGAAGCAACAACTACTTTAACACATCAGTACAAGGTAAGGTTCAACAAAGGGTTTATTTTGCTTATTTTTACTCATGAGGGTGATTTTCGCACTTTCCCACGGTGTTTACAGATTTTTTTTTTATTTCCCATGACTGTGCAATGTCTCATTCCATTAGGCTAACAGTGCTACCCCTTAGCGAGCTTTCAACCAACGACTCCCAGACCATTAAGACCTTAGGGCGCTAGGTGTAGAGACAATCCCCTCGGGCGTACTTACTTAAGTAACAAAGGCCCCGAAATAAGACTAGACATAGTATTTTTTTTTCATTTTTCTCTTCTTCTTTTTTTTTCATTTTTTTTATATATAGATAGCAAGTATACCCTAAGCGTTCCCAAAACATGATTTTCAGTGTTTAGAAGTCATTACTCATTTTCTACACAATTCTATCTTTAATACAATGTTTTCCTCTCAGTAGACAAACATGTTAATCTTAACTAACAAGCAAAAAGGAACACTGTCGTGCTACCCGGTAACATCTAAACAGCTGGCATGAATTATATCATGTATAAAAGTATATTTTAGCTCAAGATATAAACCAAGTTCAAAAATCTATCAAATTTCTATATCATCAATGGCCATATTGGAATTCAACCGACTAAAAACATGGGAATATGCTATGTAATGCAACTAAACACATATTAAGTAAACAAGACAAAAGAAAACTGAAAAAAAAATCATGTAGAATTTAAATACAAAGATACTAAAGTACCCCTACTATGCATCTTAAACATGCAATAAAACTATATGCAACTAACTATATGCAACAACTACTCACTATAACCCAATATACCCCTACTATGCATCTTAAACATGCAATAAAACTATATACAACTAACTATATGCAACAACTACTCACTACAACCAAATACCCCCAAACTTAAAACAAACAATGCCCTCATTGTAATTAAAAGTGAAAGAATACTCCCCTAAATTGCAATGTCATCTTCGTTCACCTCCTCAAGATCTGATGGTATATCAGGTGATGGATAAGTTTGAGATAATCTAAAGTTGGAAACTGAGTATGGACTTCTAACTGTCTGAATGCTTGAGTCAGAAATTCTAAAAATTAAGCAGTGTTTGTTTTTTATGACTGAGATATGGCGCGGTCGCGCTGTGTTTGGCTTGTAGTTGGGCATGGCCGCGCTACCCTGTACCCTGGCAGCTTCAATATTTTTGACTTTTGTTTGATTTTGAATGCTTATAGCAATTGGATTGAACCTGAGAGGGGAAATAATAAAATTATTATTAAGACTTATAACTATCAAACATCTACAAAATATGGAAAGTATGAAGAATTAAACATAGCAGAACAAGTAAATGGAAATGTAAATAAGAATTAAATAAGGAGGGAGAAATATTAGATGGGGTGCCTCCCATCTAGCGCTCGATTTATGGTCCGTTAGCTGGACTCTTTTCTTGACACCGCTATCTGATTCCTCTACGATAAGCTAGGAACCCTCCATCCATTATAACCGCTATGTGCTTTGGTAGGTTCCCCATCATGAGAGTCTTCGGATTGAAGCCACCTAGCATATTTCCTATACATGATGTCCCTAGTTCCATTGCACCGCCAGGTGCTTCTTCCATTGTATCTGTGAATAGATTTTTGTATTGAGGCATGAAAGATACAACAGGTTTTTCTTCTTCTATTATCTCTTCCTCAGACCACCATGGTTTATAAGAGGCCTCATAATCGTAGAAATTCTTGCTTTGGATGTGATTACCAAGGGGACATGGGTGTGAAAAGTTCATTGAATTTTTTAACTCTAACTGAGAAGGCACTTAGGGTATTATACAAGTTAGCTCATGTTCTTTATTTTCCATACCCCCAGTTGTCTCCTCAATGTCCACTCCTTTCAGTTCATTCCGTGGCATGTACACTTCTGGCTCTCCATCAGTTTCATCGTCCATGTCGTATCACCAATTGTTTAGAGGGAGATTGTTCAAGTCTTCGAACATTTGATCCATCTGATTCTGAAGATTTCAAATTGACCTCTCTTGCTCAATCATCTTCTTCTCAGTTGATGCTACAAATTTGAACCACAAATCCTCCAATCTTGAATTATCTTGTTCAGTTTTGAAATCCATGTATTGAGGACCATTCATTGAGGAGTTAATGAGTTGTTCCATCTGTCTGTTAAGATTTTGTCTTGATAACTCCTGACTCATCATCATCTCTTCATGGTCTGCTATGATCTTTGACATGAATTCCTTCAACTCTGAATTTTCTTCTTGTCGCATTGGAGGTGGATATGAGAAATCTGATGGATATGTTGGACTTGGAACACAGTATTGGTCTCGATAGTTATAACTCCATTCAAAATATGGGTGATACCCCCAACCTTGATGATAATTGGGATAAACATAGTTGTTGAGGTAATCACCCCCAAACTATACTTTTCCAACCCTAATGTTGCACTGATAACTCGGATGCTCGCCAACACAATATTCACATGTAACTGCTATCTCTCGAGTATGTTGGGCTGCAAGAACATCCAACCACTCTGAAAGTGTTGCAATTTGTGCTGACAATGTAGAAAATACATTGAGTCTTTCAGTTGTTTTATTCCTTGGTTGAGTCATATTTGCATATGGCCATTGATAAGCAAAGTCATCCATGGTACTTGAAAAGAGAGAAATATAAGAAGATAATTAAAATAAAATAAAATGTTTAAATTAAGACAAATTTGATTGAAATTAATGTTGGTAAAAATTATTAAAATAATTCCCCGGCAACGGTGCCAAAAACTTATTGGTCATTTTACCGATCAATATATGCGTGCAAGTATACACGGTCAATAAGTAATAAAGAGTAAGTAAAGTATCGTTCCCACGGAGAATTAACTAATAAAGTTTACCAAGCACTAACCTATAACCATTTTAGTCTTATTTAAACGAATGATTTAATATAGTGATGAAAACTATGAAATTAAATAATACTAACTACCCCTAGAATGAGACTAGATAATGAAAACTCGAGATTACAATTTCCCCTATTGAATCATTTAAATCGACATACTTCCAGTTAAGCCAAATTAATTATATTGGATTGTTTGTTGAGAACACAAAAGTGAAATATAGCCATCTCTAGATGTACCATACCCATACCACATGTAATCCACAATTGATAAAATACACATGAACACCCACATTATTTAAACCGCTATATGTCTATTTAATTTACAAATAAAAAGGATTTAAGCCCAAGCTCTCAATTGACTACGAGTGATGCCTCGGTATATGTCTATCCTAAGCACGAATCATACATTCTATCACCATGTAGAACATACAAACACAAGCTATCAAGATCAAATCTAAACCCATACTTCGTCTTTCAAGTTCATATGGGTTATCACAATAATTGATGGCCAATCAACTAAGCAAATAAGCATGAATCTTAATAGACAATCCCATAATAATCAATAAGGCTAACAATGAAGTATGTCAAAATAAACTAGGCAATAGATTCCATTGCAATCCCAAAATAGAGTTTAACTCATAGTTGAATTAGAATCGATGATCCACAATTGAATATACATTGAAAGATACAAATAGAAGTAAAGAGAGATAGTGATTAAGAATAGAAAATCTGAGTTTCTTCTCTTGTTTCACATCTGAATTTCCTATGCTCTCCAATTGCTTCAATCTTCAACTCTTAGCTAATCTAGGGTTTTAATCTACTCTAATCTAATAGGGAAATTAAAGGAAAAAAAAGAGCATATGTAATGTAAATGATCCCCTAAGGGTGGAATCCCCTTTACATCTGATATATGTCTCCTATTTATATAAGCACTAATTGAACCCCCCCTCCAAATTACGCTTCAATTGCATTGATTAGTGAAAAAGTCAGCTCTAGTCAACATCAGAAGTGGTGCGGCCACGCTGGAAATGGCCTGGAGTCGGACGTGTTCGCGCTTAAATAGCAAATGAAGTTTTTTTGCTCCAGGGATTGACGTGACCGCGCAGGAAATGGCCTAGAAATCCGCACGCCCGCGCCGTTGATTTTCTACTGCAGTGTCCTCTGGTAAAATGGCTATAACCTTTGATCCGGGAAGATTTACGGGGCCTGCCACCTATCAAATCGAAATCTCAACGAGTTCTGCAACTTTTATTCTTTGAGAGATGAGAAATAATAGACGAATGAAGGCTGAAATTGGGTTGGAAATGACAGCTACGCAAATGGCCATCCAAAATAGTGACGTTCAACATTTGTTGGTACAAAGGTCATAACTCTTGCATCCGAACTCCGATTGGAATGATTCAAGATGTTCTGGAAAGCTAAGAAGAATCTCTATAACATAATCCAAGTTCCAAGATAAGAAAATGAAATGAACATGATAGACCAAACGATGTCCAGATTGTTTTTCCTTGCGTTTTTATACCAATAGTCGCTCACATCGTTCCCAAGCATAAGATCTATAAAATGAACAGAAAATGCATGAAAAGTAACTAAGAAACATGAGTATAAGCAACTAATTCAAGTAAAAGATACCGTATAAGTAAGTATAAGACCTACTTATCAGAAGCCGGTAAGATGGGTCCATGACCAGATTTCCAAGTCTTCAAAGTTTATCCGTTGTGCAGTAATGTGTAGTTGTCACTCGGGATTTGAGTTATGGTTCTTGTGGGACACCTTTGTACGTAGTTTGGATTGAATTGTGTTGAGACTACGTGAATGTATCATTGAGGTGGCAAAATAACATTTTTCCCCCACCAGAGTTATCTCTAGCTTTTGCGCAGATGTAACAATCGTTGCTCAGGGTTATCTCTGAGATTGGGCTGCTGTGATTACTGAACGTCCTCAGGGTTATCTCTGAGGTGTGCTTAACCTCCCGGGGTTGTCTTCGGGGTTGAACTGTGTATGTCGGGGTTGTCTCCGGGTTTGAAACTGACTTTTCCGGGGTTATCTTCGGAACTGGAACTGCATCCCTCGGGGTTATCTCCGAGGTTTGGGACTGAACCTCCCGGGGTTATCTCTTGGATTGAAACTGAATCTCTTCGGGATTATCTCCAAGATTGAGAACTGGACCTCCCGGGATTGTCTTCGGGGTTGAAACTGACTTGACTTCCAAGGTTATCTTCGGAAGATGATTTTGCCCTCCTGCAGGGTTAGCAACAGGAAATGTAAAATTTCGAGTGTCTCTAGATGCCCCTCTTTATCATATTCATGCAATGTAATGGCATGGATAGGATAAAGACTACTAGACACTTGAAATATGACAAGATAATCATGATGCAAATGTTATGCAACATGATGTGAATGTATGTTGAATGTTATTTTTTGGAATAGCTTCCAACAGAATGTGATAACTGCCTGCTACCACCGCTTTTGTTGGGGAATGGAGTTGTCAATGATGACCCTATTGAACTGCTTAGATGTCTACTCAAACGGTAGTTTTTAAAGCTCTTATCACAGGGATCTCCAGATGCCACGCTGAGGTTATCGCTAGTTGTTTTGAACCATCCATCAGTGCTATTTGAGCCTGATTTACCGATGAGCTGCAAAGATGTCTTCAAAATCTTTAAAGTGGAGGTTTCTCCATGATTAAGACCACATGATGTTGACATTGGTGTTATCACCAAAGTCCTTAATCCTTTGTACAGGCTTTTCACCAAAGATGTTCTTCTCATGTGCGAGAGACTCTTGGAGAATTGTGCTTTGATTGTTGAGGATCTATATAAAAGATTCTATCATCAGCCCTCCCCAATGAGGATGGTTTTGACATCGTCAGGTCTTTCTGATGCTTCATTGGAGTTACTACCAATGGTTTGTATTGTTAGGGCTGCCTGACCCTCGTTGAGATGTCTTTCAACGGCTAACAATCATCGGACCACCTCTGGTGCTTCGCTAGAGTTACTGCTAACGGATGGTAATGTCAGGGTTGCATGACCTTCATTGAAACGTCCTTTAATAGCTAACATCATTGGACCACCTCTGATGCTTCGGTGGAGTTACTACCAACAGTTGGTATTGTTAGGGCTTCATGACCTTCGTTGAAATGTCCTTCAATGGCTAACATCATCGGACCACCTCCGATGCTTCGTTGGAGTTACTGCCAATGGCTGGTAATGTCAGGGCTGCCTGACCTTCATTGAAATGTCCTTCAATAGCTAAGGATGTATGAAATCTCCCCTGGGGATAAAATTTTGACGAGACATATGATTGTTATTGGAATTACAATCTAGGTTGATGGCATATGACCTTTGTGCAGTATTGCCAAGGGTAGCTTTCAACAGTTGTGATCATTGGTTTTGTGAACCCTGTGTTTGGGCGAATACCAATGATTGATATGTAGACCCACGGTTTGGTCTCTAAAAATCAGGATTTCAGGCTTTAACGCTTAATTGCGTAGCATCTTTTTTCCTGACTTAACTTTTTAGCTTGTGGGACCTCTTTTGCAACTCAAATTTGATCAATCCAGAAGGGGTGGGGACCACCCAAGATAGCCGCAGGTAGACCCGCGGCTTTCGCGAGTACACCCGCGGCCACCTGTGGGTTTATGTCTCACTTTTTTCCCTTTTACAAGTCATTTTTAAATTGAAGCCACACAGAGAATCAAAGATTTCTTCTTCAGATCTCTTGAGTTAATTTTACATTTTTACGCAAAATTAAATCACCGCATAATCGTTTCTACACTATCTTGATAACATTTATATGTTTTCTTTTCCAATTTTGAGCGTTAAAAAGTGAGATATCACATGAAATGCTTCAAAACACATAGTAATGAATATGCATGCTCATATGACTTGATAAAAATTATTCAACACAGTAAATGCTAGTATTCTACCATACTGAACATATTGATGTGAAAAAATTAACTTTTGAAACAGTTAATTAGGCACCTTTTTCTGCTATTTGAGGACAAATGAGCAAAGGTTGTGAAGCAAAGTAATCCTGGTAATTAGGCTACCCTTATGGATTATGACTTTGATGATTTTCATGCATATAGGATGTTTATGACTTTGAGTTGGTGTGCTACTGGATGGCCACCTAGCTATGCCTACACGCATATGGATAGTTCTTTTTACAAAGGAGACTTTGGCAAAAAAAATTCACAAGTCTAGGCATTAAATGAACATGTATTTTTAACTCTACTATAAACGTATGTTAAAGTAATGCATGCATGCATATAGACATAAAATGCATTTAAATGTGCTCCAGGTTAGAATTTACAATACCCTTTTTGAGGTGATTTGGAGACTTTTATCTAGATATATGGATCCAGACCAGCCGAGTAGCTCCTGTAGGACCTCTATACGTGTGAGGAGGAGAGCTTCTGATGTGCCTTAGCCTCGCCTAGCCCAACAGGCTCGTCAGTTGACAGAGTCAGTGATTCGTCCTATCCGGGTTAAGAGACCAGATGCGGAGAACGAGAAGTTTTCTCTCTTTTTCTCTTTTTTTTCAAATGAGCTACCAAGAGCTTATATTTCGATTCGGGCATCTAATAAAGGATTGTTGTACCTTTTTGGAATGTTGTTATCAAGACTACACAATGACATGGGATTAGAGTTTGTACGAAGCCGGGAAGATGGGTCCATGACCAAATCTCCAAGTCTTCAAAGTCTATCCGTTGTGCTGTCTTGTGTAGTTGTCACTCGGGATTTGATTTATGGTTCTTGTGAGATACCTTTGTACGCAGTGTGGATTGAATTATGTTGAGAGGATGTGAATGTAGCATTGAGGTGGTAAAATGATGATTTTGACCCCACCAGGGTTATCTCCGACTTTTGCGCAAATGTAGTAGTCGTTGCTCAGGGTTATCTATGAGATTGGGCTGCTGTGAATGTTGAATGTCCTCAGGGTTATCTTTGAGGTATGCTTGACCTCCCGGGGTTGTCTACAGGGTTGAAATGAGTATCCCGGGGTTGTCTCCGGGTTTGAAACAGACTTTTTTTAGGTTATCTCTAGAACTAGAACTGCATCCCTTGGGGTTATCTCCGAGTTTGGGGATTGAACCTCCCGGGGTTATCTCCAGGATTGAAATCTAGTCTCTTAGGGGTTATCTCCGAGATTGAGAACTGGACCTCCCGGGGTTGTCTCCGGGGTTGAAACTAACTTGACTTCCAGGGTTATCTCTAGAAGACAATTTTGCCTTCTTGCAGGGTTAGCAACAGGAAATGAAAAATTTCGAGTGTCTATAGTAATTATAATTATCTATAGGGGTTGTCAGTGTATGTACTCTTAATTTTTTAATTTGTGTTATTTAGTTAGTTAATCATCTCCACTATATTTATTTCTAATTTGCCTAAAACATTAATTAAGGATATATTAAAGAATTGATCTAGTCTCTTTGGTTGAATAATTAATAATAAATTAAACTCATTCTCATTGCCAAGAATTTTTAATAAACTTCATAATATTAATATGCTTCTTTCTTGTAGTATAATACTACATACATTCTTCATTGCATAGCTTCAGTTATTTACATTATTATCTCGCAATTGCTTTCCAAAAGTTGGGATTTACAAAAGAATACCATTTACTTATACAAAAGATGGTTTTACGTCATTACATAGATACACAAATATTTACATATCTATACTTCGTCTAACTTCTAAGCTAGACATGCCTAATGGCATTAGAATATTTCTCATCTGAAAAACTAGCCATAATATCTCAACTAATAGTGTGCCTAGTCTACCCTGCCTCCAATGGATACCGAGAAATTTGGCACTGGTAGTCCACATGCGCACTCCTATGAATATAGGCCATCCTACTGATCTTCTACTTCTTGGTCTTCAGCTCCTCCCTAAGCTCCCCGGCCTCGTGCTTTAGCTCTCATGCCTTGTCCTTAGCTAGCACCTTCTCGTCGTGCTCTACCTCCAGAAGGTCTCCATATCTTCCTTAGCTTCCTGGATGTCATTGACTTTCTCCCTCAGCTCACGCACTTATTTGTTTAACTGGACATTCCTATCTAACACCGATACAAACAATGCCTTCATTGACTCTGTAAGTGCTAGCTCCTCAGTAGGTACCACCGTGTTAAACGATTCCACCTCCACTTCTTCCTCAGAAACTACATCAAACATCGATGTAAATCCAAGGTTCTCATTATCCTCTTTAGAAAGATCATGTTCCTCTGGTTCAGTCTCCTCCACATTCACTTCAGGTACCTCTGTTACTGGCATTGGTATTGGCTTTATCTGGTTAACAGACTCCTTGCTCACGACATGTATATCCCTATACATGGAACTATCTTCTGACATCTATAATAAGATATAATATCCTGATTAGTATAGAACATCAAAATATTATATGCACATAACACATTTAATGCATTTTAAGCTTAATTTCCTCTTTTAATTCTTCTTGTAATGAATTTTCTCAATTCATCACTTAGAAACTCTACTTGAGTTTATTTATTTCTAACTTCTCTAACTCTTTTTAAGGTTATAGCCTAAGGTTCTCCCCCCTTAAATATTATAACCTACAGCTCTAATACCAACCTCTGATGGTCCCAAATCTGGGCATCTTCCAACTCTAGAGATGGTGCTACATGGTGCTACAACATTCATAACAGCTCATTTATATAAACTTAAAGACATGAATATAACTATTATTACATCATATCCCAACATTCCCCCAGGTTTCTATAACCATTACATTCATTATTCGTTATAGTAATAGTTTAATACAAAAGTAATACTTATCTATTACAGGATAATTATTTATCCATCTTAGCTTTTCCTTTGTCTTTATCGGATCCTTCAATCCGTTTGATCTTAGTTGCAATCATATTATTCAAGTAAGGAATGAGCATTAACAAACTCAGCAAGTTTAACATTTATATTGCAACAACCAAATCAAGAACAATATAATTTATCTTCTATAACTGAACAAATAGTTATGAAGTACTATGAATAATCAAAATAGCACTTTTCTTTCTTTTAAAACATTTAATGATGATAACACTAGTTAAATTCTAAGTTTGGTCAAAGACCATGAACATTCCATTCTTTCTTTCATTGAAAAGGACAACCCGGCACTAAGACCATAAGTCTGATATTCCTTACGAGCAAGTCTAGGTGATCAGCCTATAGTACTCTATGTTGTACAACACTACTCCGTTAAATGTATTTGCGTTTAAGTTTTGGCAAACTCACGTGCCAGTTGATTTACGACTTGAAAACCTTTATTTATTCATACTCAGGCTTACCTTTGAATCTGTACCAAAGCAATTGGCATATGATAGCATCATCAACAATAGTATTTTGAAAGATTTGTAAAGAAATCAACAAAATACTTTAAGTTCTTGTCTAGTCGAAACAAATGGCATCGACTCTTTCTTAAACAATTCATGCATGTCATATCATGAATTCACAAAGCTTGCCTAACATAGAGTATAAACAAGGGTTTAGAAAACTTGCCTCAAGCGTCTTCTAGCTTTAAATTTTAGTCAATCTTTATATGTCTACATGATATAATCACATTAACACATAATTAGGTCACTTAATAATTGTTACACATTGTCACTAACCTATCTTCTCCTTCTTTACATCATAACTGATATCAATTGTTAAACTAAGAACGTTCGTTAAGTTATTCCACATTCATTACGACTTAATAACATTTCAATGTCATAAGTTACCATCTTTGTTTAACGTTCAAGTAATTACAACTTATGTAATCTTAAATGTTCATTCAACGTTAATACGGTTCACGGAAATCGTTTACGTATTTCACGTTAACATTTTATAATTTCCAAAAAACCTTTGATTAGCAATCTTAAGTTTTTAATCATCCTTTAAGATGTCATTTTAGGTTTAATTAAAGTTTATAATTAACCTTTAATCCTTCCCTTCCTTTTATATTTATAAAAATTCTTCATTGTCAAAATCACAAGACCGGTGTTGTGGTGTCGTGATCCTTTGTTTATGAAATTCTAACATTACGTATTTCTCGGAATTTCAAAAATAATTACCGAGCAGATGGATGAATAGTGATTTTACGAAAATTTCTCTTAAAACTTTTATTCTTGTCTTGAAAATTCATACTATTTAATTCTAACACACAACCAGAATACTAACCACATTCATTCAGCCTAGGTCATAGAACGACATTTAACTTCTTTACTCAGAATAATCCACATAATATGATTTTATTCAATATAATCAAATAAAAATTCATTTACATTATAATTTGATTTTCTCGGTCGTTACATTCTACGTTTACAATTCAACGCCACATGATACAATAGGGTTCACAATCCAAATTTAGATAGTAAAGGGTTCGTTTTATTTTGACTAAAAAAAAAAGAACGCAATATCCATATAGCCTTATAGTACATAGATCACTTTTGCATTTTACTCTTTGTTTTTTCTTAATGAAGTTTCAAAACTGTCAATACTTGAATTTTCATTGTAAATGTTACATAATTGGTTCTCATTTTTCAGAGACCACGAGTAAAGGAATAATACTAAAACCTTGTCATAGCAACATACATATAAATGAGAAAAATAACGTGCTGAATGAACAGTAAAATGCACATTTATCCCACTGTATTTGGATCATATTATACATTGAATGATTAAACTTCTAATTTTTTTAATTGACTGATTGAAATAAAGATTGATTTGTAATTGTGTCATTCCGTCTAAAATTATTAACTGCAGTTACTAAATTGGTGGCATGGACTTGGACAAATAATTTTATTTTTTTTAAAAAAACATAATATTTGGCTGCCAACTCATTTAAAAAGAGATCTTCTTTTTAAAATAAATATGAGCCAATCTTTTTGCCTTTTCCATTTATTTTTTCTTTCCCTTCCTCCTCCGCATCCAGTAATCTGTCCAATATCATTTGGTCTTTGAAATTTAATCTCTCGTTATAAACCTCATATTAATCATCAATAAATGAAAAGAAGAAGACACATAACTTATTTCATGAAGGAAAATCCCAGATCTGTAACTTAATAGTGAATTAAATCATCTTCCCTCGTTCAAAGTCATAGATATATATATGGTTCTAATCCATGACAACCGATTGCTAGGAGAACTATTCCAGCAACCATGATATCCGTCACTAATCAATATAATTAAGGGCTAAGATTTTAAAAAAAAGTCCATGCGGCTACAAGTTGTAGCTGCAGTTACATCACTTACTTGGTCAAATGGTCAAATAATATTAATATTATTTTAATTATTAACTATTATAATAATTAAAGATCAACCTGCAACTACAACATGTAGCGGCTAACTTATTCTTTAATTGATTGTTGTCACACACACTCTCTCCTCTTTATATATATTATATTCTACAACTATTACAATATTCTTTTAGCATTATTGATATTATCATAAGAAAAATGATTTTATCAAAATATTAAGTGTCATTTAAAATATTAAAATGTAATAATTTAAAATATTAATAAATATTTCGGAATGAGAATATTTGTATTATAACAATATTAATAGTCTTTTTTTAATGTATGTAGTACGAAATTATAAATTTTAAGACATATTAAAAATATATTTAAGTATTATACTTTTTAAAACTTTAATATAAATAAGTTAGAATATTTCCAAATCTAATAAGAATTTACGTCAAATATAACTTATTTAAATAAGTTAAAATAAATAGTATTGTAAATTAAATAAGTTATTAATTATCAACTGTGACGCCCCCAAATCTAGGTCCCTTCGAACCTCGAATCTGGTCCGCCACGATACTACTATCGTCAAACTATTATATCTTTTATTCATAACTTAAATGAATATAACCTTGCTTATTACAATTTAGAATATTAATTCTTTTCATATCCAGGATCTATGTATAATGACCCCAAACTATTATAAGTTTCAAATCTTGGTCATTTACTATTCCTGTATTACATCACATTCGATGTTATATAAATATGCGGAATAATTTAAACTTTTTCAATCTCCTTTGAAAATAAATCTTTTATTGATATCTTAACTTGAATCAATTACAAATTCCTGAATCAAATTATGTTATGATTCCTTATATTCGAATTAATGTATAAAGATTTACATTTCAATTCGAATTTAACTATGTACCGCCTAGTACAACTTTACAACTTAACATGTAATACACATTATAAACTATTATCATGTACATCTACTAGAACCTAAACATGGTTCAAGAGCATCTAGTTAAATACTAAATCAATCTCCTTTGATACTATTGGACTTTATCAATCAATTAGCACGTAACATTTACCGTGTATCCTTAACTTGCAAAAGTGGTTATTTGCAAGGGTGAGCTCGATAGCCCAGCAATTTCTTGATTTTCATGCAAAGACATAGCATATAATAGCATATTCAGTTCATGCATTCATAATCAATTAATATTTACTACGCATGTTACTTCACACATAACAGGCATAGAGATTTACTTCACAATCATATTATCAAATCAACTTTCACATTTCATATATATCTCATATGCATTTCATACATATACATTAACAGTTATCGAATTCATATAACAAATAGGAACTGAAAGACTTGCCTGATTCGTAGTTTATCAACTACGACTTAACTGTTTATAGTTATCCGCACTTCGTGTATTCCTACACAGTTATACAATCATGGATTCATATCCATTAGTCACATATTTCATACATTCTTAATGTAATAATAATGTTACACTGTTCTTTAACTAAGTTCGTAAAACCTACACTTCACTTTCTCATCATACGCTTAGAATAGCTAGGTATGTATAATATACCTTAGTCACCCTTACATGACATCAACATTCATATACATCTATCACACATTTGTCTCGTTATGTGTTCGACACATTTAAAACTAATATCGTTAAGTTCAACCGTACACACAAACGTCTAACTTAGTTGTAACTTAATACAACATTACCTATATAGCACAAATCAGATTGTACAAATTCAAACAACGTATCATTGCTTTATGTTTTGAAAACATTCCTTTGGACTTAACATTCAAAAGCCATGATTAACATTTATCCTTATCACATAGCATGCTTCTTACACATTACCTACCATACTGATCATGTATAGTAATTATAAAAGCATGCTTCACACATCAGATCCAAAACAGAACCTATTTCAACTACAGGAATGGTAGCAGAGATGCGCCATGTCCGAGCTTAGGGGACAGTCAAACATTGCGCTATATCCTGGCCAGACCAAGACTGAGCTTTGCACTTCCTATTTTTAGTCCATACTTTAATACACTTAAAACACTTACACTTAACATGCATACACGCCAGAGGTCTTTACATACTTGTATGACCATTTCAAGTTCAACCTTATATGTTAGACTTTATTTAGGATTTCCTGTAATCAAAACCAAATAGGGTTATGAAATCACTAGGTGTACTAATTAGCCTTATGTTCTCATAAAGAGGTCACATAATCTTTACTACACATGCTCGTACATATTCACATCTTTTACTCATAACTATCATCGTTTAACACTTTAAAACATGCTTTAACCTCATGCTTGGTTTACTTCCATTATGTTTAACATATAAGACTTATGTTTAGTGACATAATGAAACATAACATGGCATCTCAAGCCTTTAAAAACTTAATACTCATATGTAATACAACTTAAGTTTGAAAACATGCTCGAGGTTGCCTTTGAAATCATTTTTGATGAATGATGCGACATAGCACATATAAATTATATCTAGGGATACTCTAGACATATCATGACAGATAAATCCTTTAGAATATAGATATCCATGTGATGCAACTAGATTCTAAAAATATGTTTAAGTTTACTTTTGAAACCATTGTAGACTTGAACAATGCCATTCAATACATACAAGACAACTTCAAAGCTCTAAACATACATAGTCAAGTCATGTTATCATGCTCACAAGGTCAGAGTTTAAATCATATAGTAGTCATGCATGTTAGTTCACTATGCTAAGCTTTTTCTTGAAAATCTTCTCTACACAAAGCCTAATAACGTGGTCATGAACAAAAGAACTATGAATCACATGTCTTGCTCGTTTATGTGTAAAATCAGTCATGTATATAGACCACTAAGCTCAAAATTTGTATAACATGAACTTTAACAAAGTTTGTTTTCAAAACTAAAAGTCCTTGTTAAAGATCTTCTACCAAATCATGCTAATCTTAGTAAAACATGTTCACTTAGCATAATATACTTATACATACACATTACACATGCTTGCATGCTAGTTTAAGCTGAAATGATTGCCTAACATTGATTAGATTTGAAAGCAGGATGCACCAATCGATCTCGGGGAATGGTAGCAGTTCTACACTGCGCCTCAAGATAATTATATAAGCCATGCTGCCATGCCAAAGTTCAAAAACGAAGTCATTAGAGTTTATGCCCTAGAGGCCAATTATTTGATATAATTGTTTAACGGTTTGATATTATATTTGATTGAATAAATGAATGATTTTATTATGGTTTTATTTACTACGTTATATAATTGTTAACATAATAAAATTTCTTAGAATAGTGATACAAATTATATAGTTTCAAGTATGTGACTTGAACATGAGATTATATAATTACAATTAGTATCATTGTTCTTAAATGTCCCTAGTTGAGTATCATTGTTGATGGGACAACATTGATGCATTGAGACTAGTATGTGGATTGACTGATGACCAAATCTCATTGGTCATAAATATATGAGATATTAAGTCAATGTATAGGTACATGTTGAAGAAACGATGTCTTTGGACAGACCCACCATGAGAATTCTATGTGGAGCATTATACGAAGTGTCATTAGAAATTCTCATAGTGATAATGATGTCCTCCGACCTGAAATCACTATATTACTACACGGGAATTTATGTACTTTGATATCATCAAATGTCACCTTTAATAGGGTGGACTATAAAGGTGATTATTGGGTACATCATGAATCGTGTGAGGAATATGAGTGATCTAGATGGAATTTAACCCTCCTATATATTAGGGATGATATCCATAGGCCTCTTGATTGAGTAGGACTATGAAATGCATGGCCATGCTCAAATAGTGATTTGTTTCATATAGTCTGCTCATTGATCAAGAAAACTCAGATTAAATTATGAAGAGTATGACACATTCCATGACTCGAGTTTAATCTAGGATATTAAGGTTAAAAGGATTAAATTACATTGAAACATTGGTCACTTAAAAGGTTGTATCGAATCATCGATCTTATTATTACTTGGGTAGCGAGTGATGCATTACTAGATGTCGCTCACTTTGTTTATAATTTTATAATATGATTTTAAAATTATTGCCAAGCGTAATAATAACCTATAGGTCACACACATAGAACGTAATTTAAAATGGAATTAATTTAAATTTCAAGGATTTAACTATATTAATATGATTAATAGTATTTAAATCACTTAATTTAAATTAAAAGGATAATTTGTATATATGTATATTAATTAAGTAAGACTTAATTATATATATATATATATATATATATATATATATATATATATAAATTTAGATTTTATTAAAATACATTTTTGATTAATCCTTTTTTAACTACTATATATATGATATAGTAGCCACTTAGGGTAATATCATAACATCATAACCCTAGCCGCTCTTAGAGAGAGACTAGAGAGAAACAATTCTAAAATCCATTCCTTTTTGTGGCTAGTACTGCAGATTTGTTTTTACTCGCAGATCGTCTGACAGTTCATGATGCGTTCGTGTGTGTATACCAGTATAAGCGCGATTCGTTTGGATTGCGTTGGAGATTCGAGCGCATCAATTTCAGAAGCATTTTCATATTCGGTATAATTTCTAACCACTGAATTAATTATTTTCGCATGGATCCTGTTTAGGGTTTCGAAAATTGCTTTAAATTGTTCTATTTCCGCAGTGCGTTTCTGTGTCGAAACCCTACAGAAGTAGACTGTTTTGAAGAGTCTTAGCCAACTTGATTTCAAACTATTTAAACTTGCTCCAATTCATTATTAAAGAGTTCATACAAGATAGCAAACTTCTTAAACACATTATAACATGTTAATTCATATCAATTGACATATGAATCCATGAAATTCAAAATATTAAACCAAACCCATTTCAAGAACATAATTAGAATTTATACCTTCTTGAGTTTAACTAGGACCTCCTACACTCTGAGTATACTCCTATAGTAGCTCAGCACTAAAACTCAGACAATTAGACTATTAAGCAATTCCATCAACACCAAAAACTAAACTTAAGCTTTCATTTATAGAAGAAGCTTGGACTAGACAATGGCATTACACAAGATTGGGGTCCATGGTGTAATGGGAGGAAACAAAGGTTCATGAAGGGTGGTTCAACAACTCCATACCAACCACTTAGCTAGCAATGTTCATCTATTCCATAGCCACTTGGAGAATACGTAAATGGAGTTTCTAGGTCACTGTTCATGTCCTTTGTGACACTTAATTTGGGACATAGAGAAAATATCGCAGCATTTGGTCATGTTAAGCTTGGTTTGATCCTTTTAAATTCCCATAATGTAATATTAAGGTACAATTGTTACCATATTAGGAATTTAAGGATAAGTTTTAAACTCACATCATATAATCCATGTACATTAAATACATGCAATAAAATAACACAGTTAGGTATTATTATCCGGGTAGTTCCATAATTATCTCTAATACTCACATAACCACATTACAACCTTATTTAATATTAATGTTTGTTTAAACATTAAATTTCCTTTCCAGTTTCTAGAATACCCAGATATTTAATCATTTCTGTACTACAACTTCATATGATACCATGGTGCTACTAGGTACCTTATATTAACATAATGTACTCTTATCCTATGTTTTATTCATGTCACACATATAACATTAATGTACCAACTCAATGCTACACTAGAATTTAACCAACTCCAATCGAACACTTGGCGGCAATTGCCTTGCATTACTGACAACAAAGCCAAGATGGTTTAGCTTCAAGCCGATTGTCAACTTTTATCGCCACACTCGCTTTTACCATTACCTAATTAATGTCCACATCAGTGATATTACCTATCTAAAAGTGTATTCATTACTTATGTGAATTCACATAATCATACCCGATTAATCTTCCTAATTCTCTTTTAACTCACTTAGTGAATTTACTCATTTCTCATTATTCTACACAAGGCATTTCATAATTCTCATTGTCAATTCCACACTTCTCAATACGTATTAAACTAGTGTAACTCAATTGAATTAATCAACTTACACAACATTAATACTTATATAATACCACTTAATTATCTTATAATTAATCCAGGTTAATTAATTAAACCTTCTCCAAATCCATTCATGGATAACTTAATCATCATTTAAGATTATTATTATCCTTATGAGTCCTTAATACCCATTACTTGAATTTTAATTGCACAAATTGATTTTATTAGACCTAAGACATTACCGTTATGGTCATAGCTTAGTAATGGCGTAATGACGCCATACCAAATTCTAAAGTGAACAAGTTCGCATTAGCGAGAATCGAAACCTTACACTTCTAAATAACTTACACATCCTCCTCGAGTGTTAACTTGTCTAACATTAATCCTCTCTTTGGTTACACACCATCGGTTACTATTTTCCTTAACAATTTAAGGATCACACTTCGAGTTCTAAACTTTATTTTCCCTCACTAGTTTAACCAAATATACATCTCCTTTATGGTTTCATACCACCAATAACACCATACTCGAATGTAACACATACCTGCATACCTTTAATCTTCACTTCTACATAGTGTATCAATTTACTCAATAATTCTCTAATCACTTTTAATGGTATATCGATTCTCTTCTCTTGTCAACCACGTACATATATACAAGTCCAAACCTAACACACCTCGAGTCTTTAATAGTATTCAGTATAGTACACTGAGTGGTTTCCCACAAACAACCAACAAATCGGGTTAAAGTCTCGCCTACACTATTTTCACACGATGAGTTAGATCGGTTACCAATTTGTATATACCTCCGCTCTCTAAAGGAATTGTTTAGCCCAGCTCCTATACGTCAACCATTAAAGAGTAAGATTGTACTACCTTAGACTTGATATTCACTCGTACATATGCTCAAGAAATTGGTAATTACTGAAGATATTTTAATGTCACCAACTTACTATAATAAAATAATTCTATAAATTATTTAATGTCGATAGATAAATCTTATCCATCTTCATATTGTTAGAGATTATGCCCTAGAGGCCAATTATTTGATATAATTGCTTAACGTTTTGATATTACATTTGATTGCATAAATGAATGCTTTTATTATGATTTTATTTACTGCGTTATATAAATGACAACATAATAAAAATCCTTAGAATAGTGATACAAATTATATAGTTGCAAGTATGTGACTTGAACATGAGATTATATAATTACTATTAGTATCACTGTTCTTAAATGTCCCTAGTCGAGTATCATTGTTGATGGGACAACAATAATGCATTGAGACTAGTATGTGGATTGACTGATGGCCAAATCTCCATGTATACTAACCAAGTATGGACTTTGGTTGATCCACCCGAAGGGGTAAAACCAATCGGGTGCAAATGGGTTTTCAAGAAGAAAATCGACATGGATGGTAATGTACAAACCTATAAAGGTCGACTGGTAGCAAAAGGTTTCAAACAAATTCAAGGTGTTGACTATGATGAAACCTTCTCTCCAGTGGCAATGGTTAAATCCATCAGGATCTTACTTGCTATTGCAGCTTTTTATGATTACGAAATCTGGCAGATGGATGTCAAAACTGCTTTCCTTAACGGAAATCTCCTTGAGGATGTGTACATGACACAACCTGAGGGTTTTGTCATTCAAAGGATGTTGGAAAAGTATGTAAGTCGCAACGATCTATTTATGGATTGAAGCAAGCCTCTCGGAGTTGGAATCTTCGATTTGATGAAGCAATCAAAAAGTTTGGTTTCATTAAAAATGAAGATGAACCTTGTGTATATAAAAAGGTTAGTGGAAGTCACATTGTATTCCTAATATTATATGTTGACGACATATTAATTATTGGGAATGACATTCCTTCATTCCAAGCTGTAAAAACATGGTTAGGAAAATGTTTCTCCATGAAAGATTTAGGCAATGATTTTACATTTTAGGTATCAAGATCTATCGAGATAGATCGAGAAAAATGATTGGCCTAAGTCGAGTACATATATTGATAAAGTTTGAAAGCAGTTCGACATGTAAGAGGCAAAAGAGGGCACTTACCCATGACTCATGGTGTAAAGATTTCTAAGGCCCAATGTCCTCAATCACAAGATGATGAGGAGCATATGAGAAAGATCCCTTATGCTTCGGCAATTGGATCTATCATGTATGCAATGATATGTACTCGTCCGGATGTCTTGTATGCTTTGAGCATGACGAGCAGATACCAGTCAAATCCAGGTGAAGGTCACTGGACAGCAGTCAAGAATATCCTCAAGTACCTTAGAAGGACTAAGGATTCATTCTTGGTATATGGAGGTGAAGACGAACTAGCAATAAAGGGTTACACAGATGCTAGTTTCCAGACTGATAATGATGATTATAAATCTCAGTCAGGTTTTGTATTTTGCTTTAATGGTGGCGTTGTTAGATGGAAAAGTTCTAAGCGAGAGAGCGATGGTCGATTCTACAATGAGGCCGAGTATATTGTCGCTTCTAGTGCGCCGAGGAGGTCAGTATGGATTAAAAAGTTCATCATCGAACTAGGTGTTGTTCCAACCATTGTTGATCCGGTTAAGTTATCTTTGTGATAACAATGGAGCCATTAGACATGAGCTAAGGAACCCAGATCTCACCAACGATCCAAGCATATACTTAGGCGGTACCATCTCATCCGTGAAATCATTGATAGAGGAGATGTACATATAGAAAGAGTACCAACAGATGATAATGTTGCAGATCCACTGACCAAGGCTTTGTCGCAGCAGAAGCACGACGGTCACACTAGTTGCATGGGTATTAGATACATGAGTGATTGGCTCTAGTGCAAGTGGGAGACTGTTAGAGATTATGCCCTAGAGGCCAATTATTTGATATAATTGCTTAACGTTTTGATATTACATTTGATTGCATAAATGAATGCTTTTATTATGATTTTATTTACTGCGTTATATAAATGACAACATAATAAAAATCCTTAGAATAGTGATACAAATTATATAGTTGCAAGTATGTGACTTGAACATGAGATTATATAATTACTATTAGTATCCTTCGTTCTTAAATGTCCCTAGTCGAGTATCATTGTTGATGGGACAACAATAATGCATTGAGACTAGTATGTGGATGTTGATGGCCAAATCTCAATGGTCATAAATATATGAGATATTAAGTCAATGCATAGGTACATGTTAGAGAACGATGTCTTTGGACGGACCCACCATGAGAATTCTATGTGGAGCATTTTGTAAAATGTCATTGGCAATTCTCATAGTGACAATGATGTAATGGTCCTCCAACTTTGAAATCACTATATTACTACACCGGGAATTTATGTACTTTGATATCATCAAATGTCACCTTTAATGTGGTGGACTATAAAGGTGATTATTGGGTACATCATGAATCGTGTGAGGAATATGAGTGATCTAGATGGAATTTAACCTTCCTATATATTAGTGATGATATCCATAGGCCTCTTGATTGAGTAGGACTATGAAATTCATGGCCATGCTCAAATAGTGATTTGTTTCATATAGTCTACTCATTGATCAAGAAAACTCAGATTAAATTATGAAGAGTATGACAGATTCCATGACTCGAGTTTAATCTTGGATATTAAGGTTAAAAGGATTAGATTACATTGAAACATTGGTCACGAAAAAGGTTGCATCGAATCATCGATCTTATTATTACTTGGGTAGCAGTGATGCATTACTAGATGCCGCTCACTGTTTATAATTTTATAATATGATTTTAAAATTATTGCAAACGTAATAATAACCTATAGGTCACACACATGTAAACGTTATTAAAGGGAATTAATTTAAAGGATTTAAATATATCAATGTGATTGATAGTATTTAAATTACTTAATTTAAATTAATAGGATAATTTATATATATATATATAGGTATATTAATTAAGTAAGACTTAATTAAGATATATATATATATATATATATATATATATAAATTCGAATTTTACAAATTAGGGTTTGAATAGTGGTTTTTAATTCGCTATATATATGATATGTAGCCTCCACTTTGAAATGAACTCACTTCACAATCCAAACCCTAGCCACTCTTTAGAGAGAGACTAGAGAGAAAAATCAGAAATTCATCCTTGGTGGCTAGTACCACACTTCCTTCTTCTGCAGATCGTAGGATGATTCGTGCATAGCGTTTGTGTGGATACCGTAGAGACGCAGTCCACTTGAATTGCGTTGGAGATTCGACCGGATCGGTTCTAGCAAATCAAATCGGTAAAATTTCTATCCTCTGAATTAATTGATTTTCGCATGGATCCTGTTTTGGGGTTTCAGAAATTACTTTGAATTGTTCAATTTCCGCTGCGTTTTCTGTACCGAAACCCAACAGATATAACTTCATCTCTACAATTTCTAATAAATATATAATAATGATATATATTTATTAAACACAACATTACTTATTACATAGCTCATATTACCCTATATAACACAATACCACATACTTCGTAACACATTATATATTTTTTTTTGAACCCTTCACATGCCTTAAGAATTTTATTCCCTAAATTCTTATTTTAATATTTTCTAAAAATTCAGGTTCTTACATCAACTAACTAAACTAAACTAATTATCACAAGGTTGAAAACACATATTAAAGTCTTAAGTTTACAATTTCACTTATTATTTCATTTAGGTCAATACACTTCCTGTTAAATTGCATTAACTATTTTGGACTGTTAATCAAGAACACATCAATATCTATGATCATCTCTCGATGCACCATAAACAAATCAACTTAAATCCAGAGTTGATAGAAGTAAAATTAACACCCTAATTAACTAATCCACTATATCTCTATGTGAATTACAATTAAAAAGGATTTGAACCATAAGTTCTTTTATCTGATTACATGTGGTGCGTAGGTATATCTCTATCCTAAAGACAAATTATAAATTTCATCGCCATGCAGAAAACACAATCACATGCTATTATGGCAAGATCTAAACCTATAATCCATCTCTCGAATTCATATAGATTATCACGGTAATTGTTGATTAGGAAATTAAATAATTAAAAACAAACCATAATAAAAAATCACATAATAGTCAATAATAATTAACGAGGAATTGTATATATCTAAACTATGCAATAAGATCTATAGAAATCTTAAGATAAAATTTAGTTCCTCATGAAAAAAAAGAATAATGAATTCATAGAAGAATTAAACAACTAAAGATACAAGTAAAAGAAAAAAAGAAAGAATAAACTCTGCAATAGATCCTCCTTCCAACTCCTAACTTGAGCTTTGTGTGATCCTTCTCTTACGTTCTTCAGAATCTTCGTTGTAAGATGTTCCAATTTGTGTAACTCTTGTGTGTTCTATATTGTCTACCCTCTCTGTCTCTCTAATTTTTTTTAATGTTCTCTAATGTCCTTCTCGAACAGCCACCAGAATCCTTGTCAAAATCAACTTCTCAAAATAAGCCAACTACCTTTTCCCGACTTAATCTGCCTTGGAAGATTCATTTACACTGAATGAGCTCGCCCAGTGGATCCATTTTGCCACTTCATCCTAGACAGTTCATTTACAGTAAGGGAATTCGCCCCGACGGATTCATTAGACCAAAAATTATAGAAATGTCATTTTGTCCCAATTTGCCTGTTTTAACCATCTAAAGCCATGTCCTACAAAAGAAACATAAAAAATAGTTAAATGATACTAAAAATAATTGAAGTTAACAAAGAATTAAGCCTGAACAGTACCCGATTCGTAGGCATAAAACCCACTCATCAGTTACTCTTCCAGATTTATGAATAGGGTGTGATATAGTAAGTTCTTCCACTTGGGCAGGTACCTGACTTTGATCAGTAGTATTTTGTGGTTCTTGAACTTCTTCAAGATATGTCTTACTCCCACTGACCCCTTCAAGGATAAACTCCTTTTCCAAGAAGGCAGCATGTTTCGCAACAAACATTTTTTGATCAGTAGGATGATAGAAATAATACCCTAATGTTTTTTTAGGGTATCCCATAAATCTACACTTGTCGGATCTATTCTGCATCTTATCATTCTCAAACGTTTTGACATAAAATGGATAACCCCAAGTCTTAACATGCTTAAGATTTGGTTTCTTCCCTATCAGTATCTCATATGGAGTCTTTGGGATGCATTTGGTAGGTACCTTGTTAAGTAGGTATGCAACCGATTCTAAAGCATAACCCCAGAAAAAAACTAGAAGATCGATAAAACTCATCATGGAACGAACCATGTCCAACAATGTTCAATTTCTCCTTCCAGATACAACATTCATCTATGATGTTCCTGGTGGAGTCCATTATAAGATTATACCATTTTTTTTGAGACAATTGAGAAACTCATTACTTAAATATTCACCACCTTGATCCGATCAAAAAATCTTAATACTCTTGTCATTTTGTTTCCCTATTTCACTTTTGAACTCCTTGAACTTTTCAAACGATGCAGATTTATATTTCATTAAATACACATATTCAAATCTTGAGTGATCATCAGTGAAAGTAATAAAATAATAATACCCTCCTCGTGCAGTCGTTGTCATAGGTCCACATACGTCTGTGTGTACCAATATTAAAAACTCTGTAACTCTTTCTTCTTTTCCACTAAAAGGAAATTTAGTCATCTCACCCATGAGATAACATTCACAAGTTGGATATGATTCATAATTAGATAGCTCTAAAAGCTCATCTTTATGTAACTTGGATAATCTTGTTTCATTAATATAACCGAGTCTATAGTGCAACATAAAGGTATAATTAACATCATCTCTTTTCCTTTTTTTAGTTTATTCAATTTGAAATATATTTTCATGTAAGTCAAATATGTAAAGTCCATTTCGCAAATTACCGACACCGTACAAAACATTTTTATTATAAATAAAACAACTATTGTTCTTTATTATAATATCAAAATCATCCATATCCAATACAGAAATAAAAATAATGTTTCTAATAAGTATTGGAACAAAATAACCATTATTTAAACTAATGGACATGCCCGTAGGCAGAGCTAAACAATAAGTCCCTACAGCTAATGCAATAACCTTTGCTCCATTTTCCACTCGTAAAATGACCTCATCCTTGTTTAGCTTTCTACTTCTGCTTTGTCCCTACATAGTATTACATATATGAGAACCACAGCCGGTATCCAATACCCAAGTAGAAGTTTGACTTTCAGAAAAATTAATTCCAATCATGAACAAATATTGATCGGAATTCAAAGCTTCTCCAAGCTTATTCTACTTTTGTTCCGCAAGAAACTCTTTGCAGTTCCTCTTCCTGTGACCCGACTTGTTTCAATGGAAGCATATTCCTTTGCTAGTTGGATCAGATTTCTTATTATCCTTATCTTTTGCCTTGCCCTTAGCCTTCTTTTTTTTTTCTTTTCAGAAGATACCTTGGGCTTCTTCCTTTTTGAAAGAATCATCCACCAATAAGACTTAGTCCTTCTTGGATGGGAAGTGACCTTCAACAGTTTTCAACATGTTAAGTAATTCAGGCAAGCTGACATCCAACTTATTCATGTGAAAATTCACAACAAATTGTGAAAATTTATCTCGAAGTGACTACAAGATCAAATCTTGAATTTACAACCCATCCATAACGAACCCTAGTTATCCAAATTGTTTAATCAAATTGATCATCTTGAGGACATGAGTCTCAATGGTAGTGTCATCAGTCATACGAGATCTAAAGAGCTCCTTAGATATCTAATATCTAGTAGTCCTACTTTGCTCACCATACAACTCTTTGAGATGCAGTAATATAGTAGAAGCATCCATAGTTTCATGTTGACTCTGAAGCTCGTTACTCATAGATGCAACATGATGCATTGAGCCACAGATGCATCATCTTGCCACTTTTTAAAAGTAGCAATCTCTTCCTCAGAGGTTAAGTCTGCAACATTTGCAAGGACGAAAAAATTTAGGACATAAGAAATAATTTTAGCAGTGAGAACTATTCTCAGATTCCTTAACCAGTCCATAAAATTTGGTCCGGTCAGTTAGCATCTAGTATGTTATGCAATGAAATTATAGAGTTTGACGTTTTCAAATTCTGCATATGAAAAAGATAAAATTTTAGCATACATTCATTTAATTAATTAATTACCAAAATAAATTAGGTCTTGTTTTAAATTGGTATCTCCCACTATTTTTTTTCAAAATATATTACCCCCACTTATATTGTTCGGCAAAATTTAATTAAAGATCTGGTAGTGAGAATAAGGATATATAGCCTTGTGGTGACACAACAAACTATATATAAATAAATAGGTAGACAACTCTTGTCAATTACATCATCATGGAACTCATTTTATTTTGCCTCTTAAATTATTTTAATCAAGTGGTGACACATCCGAATCAAAATTATACAAGTTAAGTCCAACCTAGCACTTTCATATATTCAAAGAGAAAAACATTGTCCTTGTGGTAACACAACAAAATATCATCGTTCAATTTCTTTATAAGCATTAAATGTGATAAAATAGCATCTCAATAAATTAAAATAAGCTTTATGGTGACACAACAAACTTATAGTAATTTATTGATACTTTATTATTTTTATCATGCTAGAAGGCGACTTTGAACGCTTTGGACTTAATATAATTTCTTTGAAAGGTTTATTATTATTCGTATCATCTTGTTTAGCATGCATAGATATATATATATAGAATATTATATTCTACCCGGCCATCAAGTGAACCAAAAGCTCAAACCCTAGGGTGCAAGAACTGAATTTAAATATAACTATTAAATTTAAATCCGGAATCCATTACAAACGGAACTTCAAACGCTCATTGCTCCTTGGTCTTCGGTTCTTCAAGTAATTCTAACTAATCCTATTACATAAACTATTTACATTAAATAGAAACATTGAACAACAGTTAAATGCAAGTACATAGGAGGGAGATAGAAATTACATCGAGAAAAACAAGAGAAGTCACCCTATTTATAAAACTCATACATTCATGCATCCAACTAAAATAAAATCCAATCACATTGGTCAATAGTCTATGATAGGTATAATTTTATTTTATATTTTGATAATAACAATTATGTTTTAAATAAATATGTAATTACACATGCTTGCATGGTAGTTTAAGCCGAAATGATTGCCTAACATTGATCAGATTTGAAAGCAGATGCACTAACCGATTCAGAACTGTACAAGAATTGCTGCCGTGCTGTGTTCAAAAGTGTATGCACTCTATTTTGCAGAGTCTTAGCCAACTTGATTTCCAACGATTTAAACTTGCTCCAATTCATTATTAAAGAGTTCATACAAGATAACAAACTTCTTAAACACATTAGAACATGTTAATTCATATCAATTGACATATGAATCCATGAAATTTCAAATATTAAACCAAACCCATTTCAAGAACATAATTAGAATTTATACCTTCTTGAGGTTAACTTGGACCTCCTACACTCTGAGTATACTCCTATAGTAGCTAAGCACTCTAACTCAAACAATTAGACTATCAAGCAATTTCCATCAACACCAAAAACTGAATTTAAGCTTTCATTTATAGAAGAAGTTTGGACTAGACAATGTCATTACACAAGATTGGGGTCCATGGTGTAATGGAAGGAAACAAAGGTTCGTGAAGGGTGGTTCAACAACTCCATACCAACCACTTAGCTAGCAATGATCATATATTCCATAGCCACTTGGAGAACTCTAGGTCACTGTTCATGTCCTTTGTGACACTTAATATGGGACATAGAGAAAATATCCCAGCATTTGGTAATGTAAAGCTTGGTTTGATCCTTTTAAATTCCCATAATATAATATTAAGGTACAATTGTTACCATATTAGGAATTTAAAGATAAGTTTTATACTCACATCATATAATCCATGTACATTAAATACATGCAATAAAATAACACAGTTAGGTATTATTTTCCGGGTAGTTCCATAATTATCTCTAATACTCACATAACCACATTACAACCTTATTTAATATTAATGTTTATTTAAATATTAAATTTCCTTTCCAGTTTCTAGAATACATAGATATTTAATCAGTTCTGTACTACAACTTCATATGATACCATGGTGCTACTAGGTACCTCATATTAACATAATGTACTCTTATCCTATGTTTTATTCATGTCACACATATAACATTAATGTACCAACTCAATGCTACAGTAGAATTTAACCAACTCAATCGAACACTCTTTGGCACATTGCTTGATTTTATCTTCTTGGGATGGCGCAGCATGCCTGCACTCTACAACAGAGCCAAGACTGGTTTAGCTTCAAGCCAGTGTCAACTTTTATCGCCACACTCGTTTACACGACATGAATTAATGTCCACATGAGTGATATTACCTACCTAAAAGTGTATTCATTACTTACGTGAATTCACATAATCATACCCGATTAATCTTCCTAATTCTCTTTTAACTCACTTAGTGAATTTACTCATTTCACATTATGCTACACAAGGCATTTCATAATTCTCATTGTCAATTCCATACTTCTCAATACGTATTAAACTAGTGTAACTCAATTGAATTAATCAACTTACACAACATTAATACTTATATAATACCACTTAATTATCTTATAATTAATCCAGGTTAATTAATTAAACCTTATCCAAATCCATTCATGGATAACTTAATCATCATTTAAGATTATTATTATCCTTATGAGTCCTTAATACCCATTACTTGAATTTTAATTTCACAAACTCATTTTTTTACAGATGCCAAGCAATTGCTACTGGTCATAAAACAAGTAATGGCAAGCAATTGCGCCATACCAAATTCTCAGGCAGGCAAGTTCTGCATTAGCAGAACTGAAACCTTACACTTCTAAATACTTTACACATCCTTCTCGAGTGTTAACTCGTCTAACATTAATCCTCTCTTTGGTTACACACCATCGGTTACTATTTTCCTTAACAATTTAAGGATCACGCTTCGAGTTCTAAACTCTATTTTCCCTCATTAGTTTAACCAACTATACATCTCCTTTATGGTTTCATACCACCAATAACACCACACTAGAATATAACACATACCTGCATACCTTTAATCTTCACTTCTCGTCGTGTATCAATTTACTCAATAATTCTCTAATCACTTTTAAAGGTATATCGATTCTCTTCTCTTGTCAACCACGTACATATATACAAGTCCAAACCTAACACACCTCGAGTCTTTAATAGTATTCAGTATAGTACACTAAGTGGTTTCCCACAAACAACCAACAAATCAGTTTCCGTCTCGTCTACACTGTTTTCACAGTGAGTTAGATCAGTTACCAATTCGTATATACCTCCGCTCTCGAAAGGAATCGTTTAACCCAGATCCTATACGTCAAACATTAAAGTGTAAGATTGTACTACCTTAGACTTGATATTCACTCATACATATGCTCAAGAAATAGGTGATTATTAAAGATATTTTAATGTCACCAACTTACTACAATAAAATAATTCTATAAATTATTTAATGTCGATAGATAAATCTTATCCATCTTCATATAACTTCATCTCTACAATTTCTAACAAATATAATAATGATATATTTATTAAACACAACATTACTTATTACATAGCTCATATTACCCTATGTAACACAATACCACATACCTCGTAGCACATTATATATTTTTATTTGAACCCTTCACATGCCTTAAGAATTTTATTCACTAAATTCTTATTTTAATATTTTCTAAAAATTCGAATTCTTACATCCTCTCCCCCTTATAAGGATTCCGTCCTCGGAATCACCGAAACCTCCTCTACTCGGTGCTATTTCGAATATTACATATTCTTTTGAATAACTTTATCCGTTCTTTTTTCGGAAGTTTCATTATAACTTGCTCACTTGCATTCTACCACATTCTCCTTTCTAAGGAACACTCTACTTACTACTTTCATCACATAGAAGAATAAGAGTCTTCCAGGATTTTTCAATAATCGGGAAGTAGTATGAATAACTCAGATTCCAAATTATGCTGAGGGGTCACACTAGACCGTGAATCAGTGCTTCATCACAATCCTTTGCACTACAAACCAGAATGTTTATCAATCACAAAGACTGAAAACACCCTCCATATGTACGCTAGCTGGTCAGCCTATTATACCACTACATTGGGCCGCAACGTAGTGTTTTGTAACGACTACATGAGTTACGTTCGGAACCATTGTCCCCGAAAACATGTCCCCTTATAGGGTTGTTCACCTCAGCTTTTTTTTTCCACATCCGAATCCGCACCAAAGCAATCTGACTTGGCGTAAATAATCAAGAACGCTTGAATTTCACAACTATTTTTCTACAGTCGTCTAGCCAAATCAAATAGCTTAGACTTTTAATAACAATTCGGACATCAATCGAAATAATTTGGCCAACTTAATTGACCTTCTGTATAACTTAAAAGAAAACCAAAATTCTTTTATAACGTCATGATGTCGTACCAGATTAGTAGTACGTTGAGGATTCCGTCATTATGTGACTTTGTCATATTACATCGTACCATAGTGGGCTGACGATCTTTCAATCACAACCATCACTAGGTTTAACTGTATTGATGACTCCATCGTTTACCATTTCTACACCATACCAAATGATGTAAATGGTCAAAAATACCTTTTAAAAATTTTCAAATCATTTTGTCTTAGCCGAAACAATTAGCATAGACATATGGATAACGGTATTGTTTTTAAAACATCATTGGTTCAATCACATGATCCAAAGTTTTTCCAAGAAAACAGAAATGCCAACATTAGCACGAAGTCAATAAAATTTGAAAATCTAGCAGAGCTAGAAGATTTAGAAAATCCATATTTCTCCATCAACTTTACTCCATTGCTTCATTCTATCAATCTTTAACACCATCAATGCTTACTATACCAAAATTTCTAACTTCATAACATATATATACCCGATATAGTTCATCAAACTTACCACACTTTGGAAATTCAGGACTTGCCATCATTATATGAGTTTAAGAACTTACCCTAGTCAGACCACAGGCGTCCATTCGCTGAGGGGTTCAAAAATATTTCATATAATTATGAGTCACGAATGTACCATAAGTATGAGTTTTAAGAACTCGTAACTTAACCTTATATTCTCTAACTATAACCTATAGTGCGACACAAACATTTCAAAGATTATCAGTGCCAGAACTAAGTGGTTTTTACACTAAGTACAATTCCTCGCCCACACAAGGAATCATACAACTCAGCTGCTGACATGGGTCCTCGGTTGAAATCCCACTTAACTCTATCTTACACTTTACTTGATACGAATTCTTCGTATTTAATCACATACAACTCCTCATGAGTTCATATCGTACCATTTCATAGTACATTCACTTATAGCATCAAGCTATACACACTTAGTCGCTACAGACTATTTATCACTTCATAGCTCAATCCAATCACGTCATGATCATCAATTTACCTTAGGGTTCTTTCCCTATTATCAACAAAACTCCACTCAAGTTCATTCTCATTATCTTTGTCATATAGACACCATTATAAAATTTTTATTACCGGAGTTAGGAAACTCCTGAATTATCATTCTCTTAGATACTTCAAGTTCAAGATTCTTCTTTGAATCTTCACTTATATATATTTTAATTTTTATCTTTCTCTTTCTCGGGTTATAGCCTAAGGTACACTTACCTAAAGTTTATAACCTACAGCTTTGATACCAACCTGTGATGCCCCCAAATCCAGGTCCCTTCGAACCTCGAATCTGGTCCACCACGATACTACTATCGTCAAACTATTATATCTTTTATTCATAACTTAAATGAATATAACCTTGCTTATTACAATTTAGAATATAAATTCTTTCCATATCCAGAATCTATGTATAATGACCCCAAACTATTATAAGTTTCAAATCTTGGTCATTTACTATTCCTGTATTACATCACATTCGATGTTATATAAATATGCGGAATAATTTAAACTTTTTCAATCTCCTTTGAAAATAAATCTTTATTCATATCTTAACTTGAATCAATTACAAATTCCTGAATCAAATTATGTTATGATTCCTTATATTCGAATTACTGTATAAAGATTTACATCTCAATTCGAATTTAACTATGTACCGCCTAGTATAACTTTATAACTTAACATGTAGTACACATTTTAACTATTATCATGTACATCTACTAGAACCTAAACATGGTTCAAGAGCATCTAGTTAAATACTAAATCAATCTCCTTCGATACTATTGGACTTTATCAATCAACTAGCACGTAACCTTTACCGTGTATCCTTAACCTGCAAAAGTAGTTATTTGTAAGGGTGAGCTCGACAGCCCAGCAATTCTAACAGATTTCATGTAGCACATAACATATAATAGCATATTCAGTTCATGCATTCATAATCAATTAATATTTCCTACGCATGTTACTTCACACATAACAGGCATAGAGATTTACTTCACAATCATATTATCAAATCAACTTTCACATTTCATATATATCTCATATGCATTTCATACATATACATCAACATTCTCTGGCATAATATAGCTCAATTAACGGTTATTGAATTCATATAACAAATAGGAACTGAAAGACTTGCCTGATTCGTAGTTTATCAACTACGACTTAACTGTTTATAGTTATCCGCACTTCGTGTATTCCTACACAGTTATATAATCATGGATTCATATCCATTAGTCACATATTTCATACATTCTTAATGTAATAATAATGTTACACTGTTCTTTAACTAGGTTCGTAAAACCTACACTTCACTTTCTCATCATACGCTTAGAATAGCTAGGTATGTATAATATACCTTAGTCACCCTTACATGACATCAACATTCATATACATCTATCACACACTTGACTCGCTATGTGTTCGACACATTTAAAACTCATATGGTTAAGTTCAAACGTACACACAAACGTCTAACTTAGTTATTACTTAATACAACATTACCTATATAGCACAAATCAGATTGTATAAATTCAAACAACGTATCATTGCTTTATATTTTGAAAACATTCCTTTGGACTTAACATTCAAAAGTCATGATTAACATTTATCCTTATCACATAGCATGCTTCTTAAACATTACCTACCATACTAATCATATATAGTAATTATAAAAGCATGCTTCACACATCAGATCCAAAACAGAACCTATTTCAAACTGCAGGATGGCGCAATTGCGCCTGTCTGCATTTTTAGGGACCAAGCAATTGCGCTTATCCCCTCGCTGGACCAAGACTGAGCTTTGCACTTCCTGTTTTTAGTCCATACTTTAATACACTTAAAACACTTACACTTAACATGCATACACGCCAGAGGTCTTTACATACTTCTATGACCATTTCAAGTTCAACCTTATATATTAGAGACTTTAGTTTAGGATTTCCAAGAATCAAAACAAAATAGGGTTATGAAATTACTAGGTGTACTAATTAGCCTTATGTTCTCATAAAGAGGTCACATAATCTTTACTACACATGCTCGTACATATTCACATCTTTTACTCATAGTTATCATCGTTTAACACTTTAAAACATGCTTTAACCTCATGCTTGGTTTACTTCCATTATGTTTAACATATAAGGCTTATGTTTAGTGACATAATGAAACATAACATGGCATCTCAAGCCTTTAAAAACTAAATACTCATATTTAATACAACTTAAGTTTGAAAACATGCTCGAGGTTGCCTTTGAAATCATTTTTGATGAATGATGCGACATAGCACATATAAATTATATCTAGGGATACTCTAGACATATCATGACATATAAATCCTTTAGAATATAGATATCCATGTGATGCAACTAGATTCTAAAAATATGTTTAAGTTTACTTTTGAAACCATTGTAGACTTGAACAATGCCATTCAATACATACAAGACAACTTCAAAGCTCTAAACATACATAGTCAAGTCATGTTATCATGCTCGCAAGGTCAGAGTTTAAATCATATAGTAGTCATGCATGTTAGTTCACTATGCTAAGCTTTTTCTTGAAAATCTTCTCTACATAAAGCCTAATAACGTGGTCATGAACAAAGGAACTATGAATCACATGTCTTGCTCGTTTATGTGTAAAATCAGTCATGTATATAGACCACTAAGCTCAAAATTTGTATAACATGAACTTTAACAAAGTTTGTTTTCAAAACTAAAAGTCCTTGTTAAAGATCTTCTACCAAATCATGTTAATCTTAGTAAAACATGCTCACTTAGCATAATATACTTATACATACACATTACACATGCTTGCATGCTAGTTTAAGCTGAAATGATTGCCTAACATTGATTAGATTTGAAAGCAGCATGCACTAAGTGATCTCGGGAATCGGTAGCAGTTAGATCGCGCCTCAAGATAATTATGGCGCAAGAATCGCTACCGCAGGTCAGTGTTCAAAAAGTAAGGTTAGAGTTTATGCCCTAGAGGCCAATTATTTGATATAATTGTTTAACGGTTTGATATTATATTTGATTTAATAAATGAATGATTTTATTATGGTTTTATTTACTACGTTATATAATTGTTAACATAATAAAATTTCTTAGAATAGTGATACAAATTATATAGTTTCAAGTATGTGACTTGAACATGAGATTATATAATTACAATTAGTATCATTGTTCTTAAATGTCCCTAGTCGAGTATCATTGTTGATGGGACAACATTGATGCATTGAGACTAGTATGTGGATGTTGATGACCAAATCTCATTGGTCATAAATATATGAGATATTAAGTCAATGTATAGGTACATGTTAGAGAACGATGTCTTTGGCCGGACTCCACCATGAGAATTCTATGTGGAGCATTATACTGAAGTGTCATTAGAAATTCTCATAGTGATAATGATGTCCTCAGACACGAAATCACTATATTACTACGGGAATTTATGTACTTTGATATCATCAAATGTCACCTTTAATAGGGTGGACTATAAAGGTGATTATTGGGTACATCATGAATCGTGTGAGGAATATGAGTGATCTAGATGGAATTTAACCCTCCTATATATTAGGGATGATATCCATAGGCCTCTTGATTGAGTAGGACTATGAAAATGCATGGCCATGCTCAAATAGTGATTTGTTTCATATAGTCCGCTCATTGATCAAGAAAACTTCAGTTAAATTATGAAGAGTATGACACATTCCATGACTCGAGTTTAATCTAGGATATTAAGGTTAAAAGGATTAAATTACATTGAAACATTGGTCACGAAAAGGTTGTATCGAATCATTGATCTTATTATTACTTGGGTAGCGTTGATGCATTACTAGATGTCGCTTCGCTTTGTTTATAATTTTATAATATGATTTTAAAATTATTGCCAACGTAATAATAAACCTATAAGGTCACACACATGTAACGTAATTTAAAATGGAATTAATTTAAATTTCAAGGATTTAACTATATTAATATGATTAATAGTATTTAAATCATCAATTTAAATTAAAAAGGATAATTGTATATATGTATATTAATTAAGTAAGACTTAATTAAGATATATATATATATATATAAATTGATTTTATTAAAATAAATTTTTGATTAATCCTTTTTTAACTACTATATATATGATATAGTAGCCACTTAGGGTAATATCATAACATCATAACCCTAGCCGCTCTTAGAGAGAGACTAGAGAGAAACAATTCTAAAATCCATTCCTTTTTGTGGCTAGTCTGCAGATTTGTTTTATCGCAGATCGTATGACTGTTCATGGGCGTTCGTGTGTGTATACCGTATAGGCGCGATTCGTTTGGATTGCGTTGGAGATTCGAGCGCATCAATTTCAGAAGCATTTTCATATTCGGTATAATTTCTAACCACTGAATTAATTATTTTCGCATGGATCCTGTTTAGGGTTTCGAAAATTGCTCTAAATTGTTCTATTTCCGCAGTGCGTTTCTGTGTCGAAACCCTACAGAAGTAGACTGTTTTGAAGAGTCTTAGCCAACTTGATTTCCAACTATTTAAACTTGCTCCAATTCATATTAAAGAGTTCATACAAGATAGCAAACTTCTTAAACACATTATAACATGTTAATTCATATCAATTGACATATGAATCCATGAAATTCAAAATATTAAACCAAACCCATTTCAAGAACATAATTAGAATTTATACCTTCTTGAGTTTAACTTGGACCTCCTACACTCTGAGTATACTCCTATAGTAGCTCAGCACTAAAACTCAGAAAATTAGACTATTAAGCAATTCCATCAACACCAAAAACTAAATTTAAGCTTTCATTTATAGAAGAAGCTTGGACTAGACAATGGCATTACACAAGATTGGGGTCCATGGTGTAATGGGAGGAAACAAAGGTTCATGAAGGGTGGTTCAACAACTCCATACCAACCACTTAGCTAGCAATGTTCATCTATTCCATAGCCACTTGGAGAATACGTAAATGGAGTTTCTAGGTCACTGTTCATGTCCTTTGTGACACTTAATTTGGGACATAGAGAAAATATTGCAGCATTTGGTCATGTTAAGCTTGGTTTGATCCTTTTAAATTCCCATAATGTAATATTAAGGTACAATTGTTACCATAATAGGAATTTAAAGATAAGTTTTAAACTCACATCATATAATCCATGTACATTAAATACATGCAATAAAATAACACAGTTAGGTATTATTATCCGGGTAGTTCCATAATTATCTCTAATACTCACATAACCACATTACAACCTTATTTAATATTAATGTTTGTTTAAACATTAAATTTCCTTTCCAGTTTCTAGAATACCCAGATATTTAATCATTTCTGTACTACAACTTCATATGATACCATGGTGCTACTAGGTACCTTATATTAACATAATGTACTCTTATCCTATGTTTTATTCATGTCACACATATAACATTAATGTACCAACTCAATGCTACACTAGAATTTAACCAACTCCAACTGAACACTGGCGCAGCTGCGCCGTACCCTGACAAAGCCAAGACTGGTTTAGCTTCAAGCCAGTGTCAACTTTTATCGCCACACTCGTTTACACGACACGAATTAATGTCCACATCAGTGATATTACCTATCTAAAAGTGTATTCATTACTTATGTGAATTCACATAATCATACCCGATTAATCTTCCTAATTCTCTTTTTAACTCACTTAGTGAATTTACTCATTTCTCATTATTCTACACAAGGCATTTCATAATTCTCATTGTCAATTCCACACTTCTCAATACGTATTAAACTAGTGTAACTCAATTGAATTAATCAACTTACACAACATTAATACTTATATAATACCACTTAATTATCTTATAATTAATCTAGGTTAATTAATTAAACCTTATCCAAATCCATTCATGGATAACTTAATCATCATTTAAGATTATTATTATCCTTATGAGTCCTTAATACCCATTACTTGAATTTTAATTGCACAAATTGATTTCTGAGACCAAGACAAATACTGCTTTGTCATAAAGCTTAGTAATGGCGTGACTACGCCATACCACCAAATTCTCGAGCGAGCACAAGTTACGCATTAGCGTAATCTGAAACCTTACACTTCTAAATACTTTACACATCCTCCTCGAGTGTTAACTTGTCTAACATTAATCCTCTCTTTGGTTACACACCATCGGTTACTATTTTCCTTAAAAATTTAAGGATCACGCTTCGAGTTCTAAACTTTATTTTCCCTCACTAGTTTAACCAAATATACATCTCCTTTATGATTTCATACCACCAATAACACCACACTCGAATGTAACACATACCTGCATACCTTTAATCTTCACTTCTCGCCGTGTATCAATTTACTCAATAATTCTCTAATCACTTTTAATGGTATATCGATTCTCTTCTCTTGTCAACCACGTACATATATACAAGTCCAAACCTAACACACCTCGAGTCTTTAATAGTATTCAGTATAGTACACTGAGTGGTTTCCCACAAACAACCAACAAATCAGTTTCTGTCTCGTCTACACTATTTTCACAGTGAGTTAGATCGGTTACCAACTTGTATATACCTCCGCTCTCTAAAGGAATCGTTTAGCCTAGCTCCTATACGTCAACCATTAAAGAGTAAGATTGTACTACCTTAGACTTGATATTCACTCGTACATATGCTCAAGAAATTGGTGATTATCGAAGATATTTTAATGTCACCAACTTACTATAATAAAATAATTCTATAAATTACTTAATGTCGATAGATAAATCTTATCCATCTTCATATAACTTCATCTCTACAATTTCTAACAAATATATAATAATGATATATATTTATTAAACACAACATTACTTATTACATAGCTCATATTACCCTATATAACACAATACCACATACCTCGTAACACATTATATATTTTTATTTGAACCCTTCACATGCCTTAAGAATTTTATTCACTAAATTCTTATTTTAATATTTTCTAAAAATTCAGGTTCTTACATCAACTAACTAAACTAAACTAATTATCACAAGGTTGAAAACACATATTAAAGTCTTAAGATTACAATTTCACTTATTATTTCATTTAGGTCAATACACTTCCTGTTAAATTGCATTAACTATTTTGGACTGTTAATCAAGAACACATCAATATCTATGATCATCTTTCGATGCACCATAAACAAATCAACTTAAATCCAGAGTTGATAGAAGTAAAATGAACACCCTAATTAACTAATCCACTATATCTCTATGTGAATTACAATTAAAAAAGATTTGAACCATAAGTTCTTTTATCTGATTACATGTGGTGCGTAGGTATATCTCTATCCTAAAGACAAATTATAAATTTCATCGCCATGCAGAAAATACAATCACATGCTATTATGGCAAGATCTAAACCAATAATCCATCTCTAGAATTCATATAGATTATCACGATAATTGTTGATTAGGAAATTAAATAATTAAAAACAAACCATAATAAAAAATCACATAATAGTTAATAATAATTAACGAGGAATTGTATATATCTAAACTATGCAATAAGATCTATAGAAATCTTAAGATGAAATTTAGTTCCTCATGAAAAAAGAGAATAATGAATTCATAGAAGAATTAAACAACTAAAGATACAAGTAAAAGAAAAAAAGAAAGAATAAACTCTGCAGTAGATCCTCCTTCCAACTCCTAACTTGAGCTTTGTGTTATCCTTCTCTTACGTTCTTCAGAATCTTCGTTGTAAGATGTTCCAATTTGTGTAACTCTTGTGTGTTCTATATTGTCTACCCTCTCTGTCTCTCCAATTTTTTTTAATGTTCTCTAATGTCCTTCTCGAAACAGCCACCAGAATCCTTGTCAAAATCAACTTCTCAAAATAAGCCAACTACCTTTTCCCGACTTAATCTGCCTTGGAAGATTCATTTACACTGAATGAGCTCGCCCAGTGGATCCATTTTGCCACTTCATCCTAGACAGTTCATTTACAGTAAGGGAATTCGCCCCGACGGATTCATTAGACCAAAAATTATAGAAATGTCATTTTGTCCCAATTTGCCTGTTTTAACCATCTAAAGCCATGTCCTACAAAAGAAACATAAAAAATAGTTAAATGATACTAAAAATAATTGAAGTTAACAAAGAATTAAGCCTGAACAGTACCCGATTCATAGGCATAAAACCCACTCATCGCCATTCTCTTCAGATTTATGAATAGGGTGTGATATAGTAAGTTCTTCCACTTGGTGGTGCACGACTTTGATCGATAGTATTTTGTGGTTCTTGAACTTCTTCAAGATATGTCTTACTCCCCACCTTGACCCCTTCAAGGATAAACTCCTTTTCAAGAAAGCGACATGTTTATAACAAACACTTTTTGATCGGTAGGATGATAGAAATAATACACGATGTTTTTTAGGGTATCCCATAAATCTACACTTATCGGATCTATTCTCGCATCTTATCATTCTCAAACTTTTTGACATAAAATGGATAACCCCAAGTCTTAACATGCTTAAGATTTGGTTTCTTCCTATCGATTATCTCATATGGAGTCTTTGGGATGCATTTGGTAGGTACCTTGTTAAGTAGGTATGCAACCGATTCTAAAGCATAACCCCAGAAAAAAAAACTAGAAGATCAATAAAACTCATCATGGAACGAACCATGTCCAACAATGTTCAATTTCTCCTTCCAGATACAACATTCATCTATGATGTTCCTGGTGGAGTCCATTATAAGATTATACCATTTTTTTTGAGACAATTGAGAAACTCATTACTTAAATATTCACCACCTCGATCCGATCAAAAAATCTTAATACTCTTGTCATTTTGTTTCTCTATTTCACTTTTGAACTCCTTGAACTTTTCAAACGATGCAGATTTATATTTCATTAAATACATATATTCAAATCTCGAGTGATCATCAGTGAAAGTAATAAAATAATAATACCCTCCTCGTGCAGTCGTTGTCATAGGTCCACATACGTCTGTGTGTACCAATATTAAAAACTCTGTAACTCTTTCTTCTTTTCCACTAAAAGGAAATTTAGTCATCTCACCCATGAGATAACATTCACAAGTTGGATATGATTCATAATTAGATAGCTCTAAAAGCTCATCTTTATGTAACTTGGATAATCTTGTTTCATTAATATAACCGAGTCTATAGTGCCACATAAAGGTATAATTAACATCATCTCTTTTCCTTTTTTTAGTTTATTCAATTTGAAATATATTTTCATGTAAGTCAAATATGTAAAGTCCATTTCGCAAATTACCAACACCATACAAAACATTTTTATTATAAATAAAACAACTGTTGTTCTTTATTATAATATCAAAATCATCCATATCCAATACAGAAATAAAAATAATGTTTCTAATAAGTATTGGAACAAAATAACCATTATTTAAACTAATGGACTTGCCCGTAGGCAGAGCTAAACAATAAGTCCCTACAGCTAATGCAATAACCTTTGCTCCATTTTCCACTCGTAAAATGACCTCATCCTTGTTTAGCTTTCTACTTCTGCTTTGTCCTTACATAGTATTACATATATGAGAACCACAGCCGGTATCCAATACCCAAGTAGAAGTTTGACTTTCAAAAAAATTAATTCCAATCATGAACAAATATTGATCGGAATTCAAAGCTTCTCCAAGCTTATTCTACTTTTGTTCCGCAAGAAACTCTTTGCAGTTCCTCTTCCTGTGACCCGACTTGTTTCAATGGAAGCATATTCCTTTGCTAGTTGGATCAGATTTCTTATTATCCTTATCTTTTGCCTTGCCCTTGGCCTTCTTTTTTTTTTTTTTTTAGAAGATACCTTGGGCTTCTTCCTTTTTTGAAAGAATCATCCACCAATAAGACTTAGTCCTTCTTGGATGGGAAGTGACCTTCAACAGTTTTCAACATGTTAAGTAATTCAGGCAAGCTGACATCCAACTTATTCATGTGAAAATTCACAACAAATTGTGAAAATTTATCTCGAAGTGACTACAAGATCAAATCTTGAATTTACTCCCCATCCATAACGAACCCTAGTCATCCAAATTGTTTAATCAAATTGATCATCTTGAGGACATGAGTCTCAATGGTAGTGTCATCAGTCATACGAGATCTAAAGAGCTCCTTAGATATCTAATATCTAGTAGTCCTACTTTGCTCACCATACAACTCTTTGAGATGCAGCAATATAGTAGAAGCATCCATAGTTTCATGTTGACTCTGAAGCTCGTTACTCATGGATGCAACATGATGCATTGAGCCACAGATGCATCATCTTGCCACTTTTTAAAAGTAGCAATCTCTTCCTCAGAGGTTGAGTCTGCAACATTTGCAAGGACGGAAAAATTTAGGACATAAGAAATAATTTTAGCAGTGAGAACTATTCTCAGATTCCTTAACCAGTCCATAAAATTTGGTCCGGTCAGTTAGCATCTAGTATGTTATGCAATGAAATTATAGAGTTTGACATTTTCAAATTCTGCATATGAAAAAGATAAAAATTTTAGCATACATTCATTTAATTAATTAATTACCAAAATAAATTAGGTCTTGTTTTAAATTGGTATCTCCCACTATTTTTTTCAAAATATATTACCCCCACTTATATAGTTCGGCAAAATTTAATTAAAGATCTGGTAGTGAGAATAAGGATATATAGCCTTGTGGTGACACAACAAACTATATATAAATAAATAGGTAGACAACTCTTGTCAATTACATCATCATGGAACTCATTTTATTTTGCCTCTTAAATTATTTTAATCAAGTGGTGACACATCCGAATCAAAATTATATAAGTTAAGTCCAACCTAGCACTTCCATATATTCAAAGAGAAAAACATTGTCCTTGTGGTAACACAACAAAATATCATCGTTCAATTTCTTTATAAGCATTAAATGTGATAAAATAGCATCTCAACAAATTAAAATAAGCTTTATGGTGACACAACAAACTTATAGTAATTTATTGATACTTTATTATTTTTATCATGCTAGAAGGCGACTTTGAACGCTTTGGACTTAATATAATTTCTTTGAAAGGTTTATTATTATTCGTATCATCTTGTTTAGCATGCATGGATATATATATATATATATATAGAATATTATATTCTACCCGGCCATCAAGTGAACCAAAAGGTCAAACCCTAGGGTGCAAGAAATGAATTTAAATATAACTATTACATTTAAATCCGGAATCCATTACAAACGGAACTTCAAACGCTCATTGCTCCTTGGTCTTCGGTTCTTCAAGTAATTCTAACTAATCCTATTACATAAACTATTTACATTAAATAGAAACATTGAACAACAGTTAAATGCAAGTACATAGGAGGGAGATAGAAATTACATCGAGAAAAACAAGAGAAGACACCCTATTTATAAAACTCATACATTCATGCATCCAACTAAAATAAAATCCAATCACATTGGTCAATAGTCTATGATAGGTATAATTTTATTTTATATTTTGATAATAACAATTATGTTTTAAATAAATATGTAATTATTTATTTTATTATTTTCTATTTTTACTTGAATTAATTTTTATTGACCTTGATAAATTATATGTCAAGTGTTAAATAAATTAATTCATATAATATTCAAGGCAAGGAAACCCTATTTCTTTTTGTCTAAACTAAAGTTGGGTAAAATATTTTTATGCATGTATACTTTATATATACTAAAACATATTATATAATAGTATACTTATTATATATGTATAATGTCGGATATATATATATATATAACTTTTTGTATACTACATATATATAAGCCAAAAAGATATAAGAGTATCTATTGATTAATGCATGCATGTGAAACCGTGTGTATGTGCAAAGTGACACTCTTTTTGGGTCCAAAAATCGCGTGAGTTCTTTTGCTGGAATTAACTCGGCTTAAACACACATGGTCAAAACTAAGCATTAAATGATAAATTGATAGGATTTAGACCGGGCGATTTTCAAGCTACTTCCGCATAAAATTTTTTAATCTGGTCCGTTGATTTCAAAATTTATCATCTATACCATACATTCAAAAATTAGATTTCCAAAATTACGTTTTTGCCCCAACTTCAGAAATTCTATAAATAGGGAGTATTTCATTCATTTTGTTTTTACCAATTTAGTGAAAAGAAAATCATACTCTCCTTGCTTACATTCTCTCAAAACTTTAATTTATATCTCTTCTTACAAAAGTTCTGATTATTTTTGAAGAGAAAAATTGGTCCAAGTATTGAGATAAGTTTAATTTATGTTTAATTATTTCTTACTTGCATTATATGTATAGATATACAAATACACATTGTTCTCCATAATTTTATATATCCATATTTCATCTATTTGTCAAATAAAAGGATAATTAGGCGCTGCAAGGCTACGGAGATACACCTCTACAGAGAGGAATTTGAACCGTACGATTCCTTATAGTCTTCAGTAACCTTTTATCTACATTATTTATATAAATATCCTAAAATAGATACGACACTTGATAGCTCAAAACAACACTAAGATACTGCTCCAAAAGAGTAGTCATCGGAATCGAATTTGAGAATCATAGTGGTCTATTAAAAATATTTATATAAATATCAATTGTGAAAATTATAAATTTTGTCATACTTAGACGTCGCAAGGCTACGGAGATACACCTCTACCAAGAGGAATTCGAACCGTACAATTCCTTATAGTACTAAGTGACATTATCTATAAAATTTCACATAATAGATAAAATATTCTTATATACTATTTGAGTTAAACAAGTAATATGTGTTATGTCAGTTTGTGCTTAACTGAGATTATCCTTGATATTCTTTGATTGGATTTATTCTTTTATTTAAGTATTAATTCATAAAAATAAATTATATAATACTTAGTAAAGTAAGAAACAATTCTATATTATCCATAGAAAAACACTATTTATTTTATAGAATTGTTAATTCTTTATAAAGTTCTTTAATATCATATACTTTCCTAATCAGAAGCATAAATGGATCTAAACAAATTTTCTATCTGCTTAATTGAGAAGCATTAATCTGTATTTAACTCTTATCAGCTTTTTGTAGAAGCACATTATTGTAAACTTATTTGTAAACAGAGAAAGGATTAAAGTTAGTTTATTTTATGTACCTGTGAGAAAAACAAGTAATTCTTCGACCAAGACCAGAGTCTTAGAGAGGTCAACAGAAAGTTGGGTCTCTAGTGTACTTGTGAGGTGAGGAAGAGGCTGTTGTTTCAAGACCAGATCATAGAATAGAACTAAACTCAAAAGGTGGTACAACTAGACTTGAGGAAGGAGCAGGGAGCTTGCTGTCCAAGATAGAATAGTTGAATAGTTGGAAGTTTGTCTATAAAAATTTGTAAAGGCTTCTCCGCCTGTTGAAGGAGTTTTTATTACTGAGAGTAATAGGATCTCAAGTTCCAAGTAGGGACTTGAGACTGGACGTAGAAATATACCAAGGGGTGTATGTTGTGAACCAGATAAATCTTTGTGCATTGTGATTGAATTTTTATTATCTTGCATACTAATTGCTGAAACTTCTAACTAACAACTAAAAATTCAAAAATGCCTAAATATAAGTTTTAACTTGTAATAATCTTTTCAACCCCCCTTCTAGATTATTATTGACCCTTCTGTCTATAACAATCCCATTTATTATCATATATATCAATATAAGCATCAATAAATAACATTCATCTCATGAATAATAAATCCATTCCATGCATGCATCGATATCATTTAATGGGCAAAAAATACTAAATTTAGTTTTGAAACAAAATAAACACCTTATATTTTAATCAAAAACCAAATCCAAATTAAACTCCTTTAATTTTTAGCAATCTAAAATTATATTTCAGATAAAATAAACTCTTTTATTTTAAACTTTTATCAAATAAATAAAGAATCTATATTAATTAAAAAACAAAAAAAAAACAGATTCTGACAAGTGGTGTGGCCACGCCCAGAATGAACTAGGAAACGGAGCAGCCATGCTGCGTAGAAAAACTAGAAATTTTTTCATTTGCCCAGAAAATTCGATCCAATCGCATATTATACATAAATGGAATCATCAAAATCGATAATTAGCACAAACATAGGCTCAAATACCACTATTAGGTTTGTATATAGTGCGATCATGCAATTAAATTATATAAAAATAGCGGAAGCGCGATAAAACGGATTTTAAAATTTTTCATACAAACCATTACCATGATCATGCTTTATACTTAATTATCAATCTAAACAAAGAAGAAGGAGAATCAGATTCATACCCTTGTAGAACCGTGCTTCCTCAGGTACGAGTTCAAATCCTAGTCCTTCGTACTCTCCTTGAATTCACCAGGTTTGATTCTTTCCTATGATCAACGTTAACCACCCAAGCATTTGGCCTCTAAAGGTGATTCACTAAGGAAGAACAAGTATTCAAGAATATGGGTATTTGGCAAAACCCTATATTTTATCTCTATAGAATTATATGTACTCTCCCAACTCCTGGAATTAAGTGTGTAACCCTAACCCATAATAAGGCTCTTCTTATTTATAGATGTAGGTAACCCTCCTAAACCATTTAAGAATAGGGTTTTGTTTTAATTAATTAAACTCATTTAATTAATTAGGCTCCTAATCTAATTAAGAATATATGAAAGTACTTTTATTAATTAATTCTCAAACTCCATTAGGAAATAAACTAATAATTGTAGTAATAATAATAAGACTCCTCTTATTAATTTATATTTAATACTTCCAAAATATTAAATAAAAAATATTATTCTTTTTAATTTATTCTATCACCATAGATTAAATTAAATACACATAACTTATTATTACGATTATGTCATTTACTTCTTAAATAAATATTTTTCCTTTTATGGTGTGACCCTTTAGGTTCTCCATATTATACCGATTGTGAATAAATCAACTAGAACAATTCTAATCTTATTTAAATAAGTAAATTAAAATATTTAATTTATTTAAATAAATAACATTTATTTTATAATAAGTGTAAGCCCCCTTAGCGATCAATGAGTTTAAAGATAATATAGATTTCAATATTAATCATAACATAACTTTTAAAGAAATAGTTACCATATAATTCAATCCTTTTACCATACAATGTCCCAATTAAATATAAGACATGGAATTACTGTCAAGTCTTATTTTATTTAATTATATTTATTTCGATTCTCAAATGTACAACTCCTTTCTAATTTCATTCTACCTTGGCCAATGATTCTTGGGTTGTTATTTATCGAATCACATAGGACATTCTCTCCTTTTACTAAAAGCGGTAGATTCTTTATTGATCATTCATTATCTCCATATATAACTTATTACACCCAAGCATACCCTTTGATATACCCTAAGGGTTTTAAGGGACATATCAAAACATAACTCATCGTACACAAGATATTATGATGATCTAAAGTTTAAGGATCACTTGTACTACTATTACTACATGAATTCCTATTGACAGACAAGTAAAACTCCATTAGGTATTCCTTAGTGAGTCACATTCAATGAACATATTCTCCAATAAGCACCTACATACTTGTTTTAGTGTCTCCACACAAATGATCATGAGATCAATCATTCTCATCTAATGAGCATGCAACGTATGTACCAATCTATCTAGATTCACTAATCTCCTTTTTAGTAATCTAACGATTGGGAACAATTTTAGTTTTTAAGCTATCTAAGAATTTAGATCTCATTAGCATGATCTCATCATAATTTCAAAAGCATTGCTTAAAACTATGGATTTATCACGTATTGAATATAACAAAACCATGTAGATAAATTAAAGCCTTTAATAAATACATAATTTATTAATAAATGACTAAAATTGTTAGAAAGTATATGCTTTATCATATCAAATATGATTGGCTTGTGTGCATATTATTTTCAACTTTTGAAGTATCAACCCCAAGTGTCGTTCATGATTCTCACAACTTTTGGATTATATGAGGATGTCATCAATAAAGATAACCACAAAATGATCCAAATATTCTTTGAATATTCGATTAATCATATTCATGAAGGCAGCAGGAGCATTAGTTAATCTGAAAGACATGACTAGAAATTCGTAATACTCATATTGAGTTCTGAAGGTAGTCTTTAGAATGTCATCAAATTTAATCTTTAACTGATGATATCTAGTATTGAGATCAATCTTTCAAAAGAATTAAGCACCTTGCAATTGGTCAAACAGATCATCAATGCGACATAACGGGTACCCATTTTTTATGGCTACATGGTTTAACTCCCGATAGTCAATGTAGAGTCTCATACTCCCGTCTTTCTTCTTTACGAATAAAATAGGAGCACCCCAAGGCGATGTATTAGGACGTATGAAATTGGTGTCTAAAAACTCCTATAGTTGGAATTTTAACTCCTGAAGTTCAATAGGATTCATTCGATATGGGGTCTTGGAAATGGGTTTTATACCGAGTTCAATGTCAATACAAAATTCAATTTAACGCTTTGGGGTAGGCCAGCAAGTTCTTCAGAAAATACGTCAGGGAATTTATTAACAACGGAAATATCATTCAAATTAGACATATTTTTGTTTAAATCGGTGACATGAGTCAAGATAGCTTGACATCTATTTTTTAATAAACAAATGGATTTATGGCTAAAGATGACAGTTATTGATTTAAACTGTTTGGTTTCTTGAATTCGCATAACAGGTTGATTAGGACTATGAAAACTAACGACCTTACAAAAAAAATCAATCTGAGTATGATTTGTAGTTAACCAATTAATTCTTAAAATTATATGAAATTCAAGTATATCCAAAGAGATGAGATCAACGGATAATGTGAGGGTGCTAATTTGAATCAAACAAGATTTATAAACAGAGGATGTAATGAAGGTTTCTCCTAATGTTGTTCCAACATATAAATCAAAATCTAATTTATCAGGAGTCATGTTTAAACGTTGAACACAAGCAAGAGAAATAAAAGAGTGGGTAGAACAGGTATCTAATAAGGTATAGACTTCATGAAAGTTAATAATTAGCTTATCGGTTATGACTTCATCTGGTTTTCACGCCTTTTGGGAGGTTAAAAAAAAGCTCTCCCCTGTACCACAGACTTTGATTTGTCTGTAACAGCCTTTGGTGTCACCATTACAACTGGACTTAATTTTGCTATAGGGCAAAATCGAGTTATGTGGCATTCCTTTCCACAACTGTAACACACCTGGGATTGCTATGTAAAGTTTGAGCTGATGTTTCCCTCACGTCCGCACTTGTAACATTTGACTAGTGGTAGTTCTCCTCCATTTGAAATTGGTGCTGGTGTTGGTGTTGCTGCTGTTGTCGGTGTCTTTCCATGATCATTGTTAAATCCCCTCTTATTGAAGTTGTTTTCACTCGACTCACTTCTTCTATTATCCGAGTCAGGATTACCAATAAAGCGGTTACCATTTCTGACATGATGATTCCCTCCTCACTAGTTCTTATTATTGCGATGATTTTTGCCATTATTACGATTATTATTGTAATTTCTCTCTCGTTGTCGTTCATTGTCTCCTGGTTGTAATGTTTCTTTCTCTCGTTCTATCAATTGAGCTCTATCCACGATATCTAAATATAAATGAAGTTTATGAGAAATAAGATGTTAACGAATCTCAAACTTTAAACCTTGTAAGAACATTCGAGTCATGCGTTATTCATTGTCCACCAACTGGGGTGCAAATCGAGATAGTTCTACAAATTTGGTCTCATACTACGAGATAGTCATATTATAATGTTCCAACTTAATAAATTCCACTTCCTTCATGTGGCAAATGCTCTCCGAAAAATACTTTTCATTAAAAATCTCTTGAAACTCCGCCCAAGACATTTCAGGTGCTAAATGATGTGTACGTTTCACTAATTTCCACTAGTAATCTGGCTTTCCTCGTAACATAACGATAGCGAAGGGAATCTTTTGAGCATCAGCGCAACGTAGTACATCAAATATCTTCGTCATTTGTTTGAGCCACGTCTCTTCCTTGAGTGGGTCTGGATTTTCGAGAAATTCAGGTGGTCCTAACTCTTTGAACTGCTTGGTAGTGACCATTCATAAGTTACCCACGTTTCCACCGATATTATAAGCAGGAGTTTATCTTGCCTAGTTCTGCAAAAATTACATGAAGTTCTTAAAAAATCCATCATTTATCATGTTGGTAGCAGTATGATTTTCTGAGTTCACAACAGGATTATTCATAACTTCCTGATTCTCAACCATATTTGCCTCATAATTCACCTCTTAATTTTTAGATGTCATTCTAAAATGTGGTTAGAAAACAAAGATTAGTGTAAATAAACTGACACGTCACTTCGTGTTCCCACATCCAAGCCGACTAATTAAATAACGAGATTTAGCTTAGATAGGACACACTAGCAATGGATCTTACTCGTCTCTCTCCTCCTAGTTCTAATCTCAGATCTCCATTAGAGATCATATCCTTAAGTTCTGATAACAACTATGACGCTCCCAAAATAGGTCCACATAACCCATATTGAGTCGTCAAAATACATACTATAGAATTTAAATACAAATTTTCCTATTTACAACTATTAAAGTGTCGTGCAAAATACGATAACACACATACTGTGAGTTTCAATACAAATATTATAATGTATATAGTACAACAATATTCACACCCAACTTAAATTCTCAATACGATTATTATCACACTATTTTATAATGTATTGAGATACTTCTACAGTTTCGAACCATCACTCCATTCACCGGCTAGTCCCAAGTACACTCTCATTTTCTGAGAAAAACAATGAAAAAAAAAAGGAAAAGGGTGAAATCAAATAGCCCAGTAAGTATATCATGACTAAGATAACAAAGAATAAATTATCTTTAGCCTTCAACAATAATAAACTAAAGAGTTATGATAATATAAATTTTCAACAATAACTGCAGCGGAACAAATAATACATTAGAAGAGTCAAGTAAAACATAATGTCTACTATCTTTTCCTATTTAAAAAATTCACCATCAATATTTCATCCCTATAACACCAATCAAAAGCTATTCTTTGCACCTAGTCCAAAGAGAACTTTCACCACCTACATTTGCCTGTAACGCTAAGAATTATAATTTTACCAATACATAATTCATATTCATAATTATACAAATCAACAATTTATCGTTGTACTACGGGCCAAAGATATTCAATTATATCACTAAGGGTCATGATCATTCCAATCAACAGTCCATCCCTGCACTATGAGCCAAAGAGAACTTTCACCACGTGTTCTCACCATACAGACCAAAGACACCAAATAATTATATCGTCATTTCACCTAGGCTAAAGAAGTTCACCATAACTTGATTCTTTAATGATTATAACAAGTAACAATAATATAAAGTATGAACAGAAGTTGTATGAATAATGAGATAAAAGAATAAATATTTAAGGTTTAACATTTAATTTGTTAAGAGTCCAATAATATCCAAATTGTCAACATGATGACCAAAATGTGTAGTCAAATTCAAGAATGATATTCAAGATTCATATTTCAAAGATAACGATTAAAATTCAATAAGAAGATTTAGGTAAATAAAATGGTCAAGTGAAATTATACTAGATGAAGCGCAAACATCCAAGAAATTTCTAATCATTTCGGGAATTATAGAAGCAATACTTACCAAAGTAAGTTTAGATTTAGGAATATAAAAGAAAGTGATATCCCTTACAAGTATGAAAGAAATGATATCCATTTTCGAATATGAAAGAAATGATATCTATTTCCTTAGTAGGAGACTAGATCTGACTGGTATAAAAGAGAATATCTTGAGGAAATCTTACACTATTAGCTACACTCAAAGTATCATTATACTCAAAGAAATACTCATAATATTGAAGTAGAAGAGTTTTGTGTTTCTGGTGTATCTCATCTTCTGAAGGTGCATTCCTTTTATAGGCAAGGTTTAGGAGACATGAATTGGTTAATTATTGAATTTAGTCACGAGTTTCAAACCCAATAGTACATTAATTTGAAGTGTTTGGAAAGTGGGAGACCATCTATTGCAAAATAAATCAAAACCCGCCAAAAATACTCACCAACTTGGAAAATATTGGTTGGTTTTTCAAAAGGTGTGGGTCATAAAAGCAAATAATTTCCTTTAATTAAAAAATCAGACAATTGTCATGGATCCCAAGGATGAAATATCTACCACACTATATTATAAAAATTGGCAAAGGTGTGGGTCTATGGAATAATAAGTTAAACTTACAACAAACACCTCATACTAAAACCCTCTATTTATAACACAAATTGGACAAATATCTTCCACACGTTACTTATTATAATTATCCTTAATCAACACCTTTTATTCGTTCATAATTAATATTACAAACTTCCAATATTAACAATCAGATCGTTCCCAAGAAAGAGAAGGCCTTCCGTATAAACAGCGCATGTGACGAACGAGATTTTTGTAATTTAATTTGAATATTTATTGAATTAAATAAATACTTTTTGATGATTTAATTATTGGGTAAATAATTAATTGATGAATTTGTGATAGATTTATTTAATTATATGTGTTACATTGATTAAATTAATGTGGAGAATTTATTATTCAAAGTATGAATTTAATTGAGATTATTAAATTAAATGAGTTGTCAAATGATTTTAATGTTGTTCTAATTAATTAAATAATTAATTGGAGATTTATTGAGAATATAAATTATGTATTATATTTAATAAATGAGAATTTTAATTATGTAATGATTTGATTTAATAAGTAATTTTTCCTTTTATTTAATTAAGTTTAAATAATATTACTTGATTACTTAAAGTGTGAAAAATAAACTATATAATAAATAAGTTAATTAAAATAAATTAGAAAAAGGATTAATAAGTTATCCAAACATGGCCCTGGGAGGAGTTGGCCAATTAACCCACTAAGGGATTAACTGACCACAACAGCGTCAGTTTATTTATACGCATTTAGTTCATTTATTAAAGTCTGGGAAAATCACAAAGAGAGTTTAGAGAGAAAATTGAGAGAAATTCTGAGATTGAAGAATCAAAGGAGTTGATATCATCTCCTACTAATATACACAAACTAGCAGGGTAATCTTTTCAACCCAAACTTTAATTTACGTTCTTATATTTTTTGTGAAAAACTATTTCAAAGTCCTCTATGATTGAAGAGATTGATAATTGATGAATATATGATGTTATATATGTTATTATATGTTTGCAATATGTTTATATCATATATTCATGTGATTAGAGTAATCAATTTCATAAAAATATGTCGTAATTGGAATTTTTGAAGTTACAGAGTATAAAAGTTGTATATATGGCCCTTATGAGAAATTGTATGCTATGAATTGTTTGTTTAACTTAAAATTGATAGTAAATTATGATAATACATGTTAAAACGAAGAAAACAAACTTTAAACGGACAGATTCGGAGTTATAACAAATTTGTGACGTCAAATTTCATATTTTTTCTCAAAACTTTCAAAAACACCAAGAATAGTGAAATTATGTGATTTGATTCAAGTAATTGCATGATTTAAGGTGTTAAAAACATGTTAGTAACATTGTATGATGTTTTTATGAAGTTTATACTTTATAGAAATCATAGTACTAGTTTAATTTGTATTTAATTAGAATTATTTGGGCTACAAACTGTCAAAATCACGAACTGCAGAAGCTAAGTCTGAGTGACCCTTCCTCGGCGGGAATTACCAGGTATTTTACCCCACCCCGGCGAGAATCTCTTTAGCTAAAAACCCCACCCCGGTGGGGGTGGCAAAGTCAAACAGTATCAGTTTTTTTTTTGTCATGTGAAGTCCACTACATGTTGGTCTAACCTAGTCTAATGAACATAATAAGGTGTTGGACATGTAATAGGATGTCATATCAGATTGTTAACATACATGTGATGTAATTGTGTGGTAATTTGATAAGTTATATTAGGACTAAAATTTATGTCCATGAGAAGATATAATGATGATCAAGCTTAAGATGTGAGACTTCAGTCTTGTATATGAGATTGATGGTAAAGGGTAGAACTTAAACAAAGTTAACAAGTTGTATTAAAAGAAGGAACTAAACCTATAAGGTTAATATTAGGGTAACTAATGAAAATTTTGAATGCATGTAATGTGTAGGACGTTGAGGAATTGAATTGTATCTATACTTGTAGCTTGCACACAAGGCAAGTTCCTAAACGTTACCTCTTTACATTGAGCAATTTTCCTTACTTAGAACGTTACTTTTATGGAATAAATTTCATTAAATTCTAAATTCTTCGATCAAGCAAGTTTTAAGCTTATATTTCATATTAAGGATTATCATTCTTTTAAAGCATGATCCCGGTTATACAATACTTATTCGATTGTATGCCTCTTGAGTTTATTATTCAAATTGAATATCATTTATTGTTGAACCTTGTAAGACTAGCGAACCCTTATTGTTTCGACTAGTCCATAGTTGATGAACGTTCTAAATTCCAGAACCCTTGTTGAGCTTATTCAAACTAAACTTCCTTTGGTGCGGACTCTAATGTCAAACTGATATGAACAACCCTGTTATAGGGGATTATTGATGCTTTAGCGTTAAGATATTTTACAAAGTATGGTACTAAGGGTTGATCCCCCTAAGTATGAGAAGAAGAGTCCATAGTCTTGTGATTATTAAAGGTTTCAAGTATAAACACTTGACAACCTAGGACATAGTTCAAGGTCTTATGACCCTCAAAAGTAATTTTGATTCTTGTTATTCATTCTTGATTCAAAAGCTGAGTTTTCTTATTTCAAAAGTCTTTGATTCACTCACATGTTATTATATTGTTGTTATATTATTATACTTATGGGCAATCGTGTAAGACCCTAACTTTTATGAATAAAGAATAATTTTCTTGAAATATAATTTTGAATATTATGTTGTGGATTTGATATAATTTTATAGTTGTGGGTAATATTTATAAATTTTGCAAAGTAAGCAAGTGGTTATATAATATTCGATTGGTCGGGGAATATTTGTTTTAACAGGGAATATTCGTACAACGGCACAATCATTGGTGGATCCCACAACAGAAGTATTGTAGTAGTTAGAAAATGGATGTAATTATCTTTTTATAAAATAATAAAATGAAAGTGTTACTGAATTAAAAGCTGTTGAACTACCCATTAGTAAAAGTGCTGAAGAATCTGGCGTGGTTGCATAGTAGCACACGATATTGATTATTGATGCTTACGTGAGAAGTCACTCAGTTATATTCAATTATTGCTACAGTAATTGTTGCATCATATCTCTCATATTATTGATTCAATTATTGTCATAGTATCATCTGCATAATATGTTATATTATTAAATAAATAATTGAGACGGCAAAGTTATTCATATTATTATTTGCAATATTGACAATGTCTAGAAGTTCTGTTAAGGAGAGGTTTGGTCACCTAATTGCGCGCCAATAAGGAGAAATCCTTATCGGAAAGCCCCCTCTTTCTTGGGAACGACCTGGTTGTTAAATATTGTGAATTATAATATTAATGATGAATAAGTTCGTGTTGATTAAAGATAAAATTGATAGTTCCATTGTGTTGGAATTATTAGTGTTAGTGAAAATCGACATTTATTTCGATAATAATTGATGTCTGGAGGTTATATTGACCAATCGGGTAATTAACCAGATAAATGAGCAATTAATTGTTATTAATTCACATGCTTATAACTATGTGTTCATATGTGTGTACTATTGATTCACATGATTTACTATTAGGGGAGTTGGTGCAAGATTGATAATACTTGCATGACTAAATTAATAATTGAGGTATTGTTGAAGGTACTATACTATAATTAGTTTTTTTTATATGATTATACTATTGAGTCACATGAATGAACTCTTAATTCACATGATTTACTATTAGGGGAGGTGGTGCAAGTTTGATAATACTTGCAGACTAAATTAAAAATGAAGAAAAAGAGAGGTATTATAATTTAAATTTTGAGCCCCAAAATGTGTAATTATTGAAACTATATTTTCCTATAAATAAAAGCTCATTTTTCCTTAATTTCTCACCAATTCACTAAAGCTATACAGCAATTATTATAGAGAGAAATTATAGAGAGAAAGAAGAAGAGAAGTCTGCTACCTCTCTATTCCAGTATCCAATTTTATTCTAATGTAAGGGGTATTATTTCTTTCGTATTCATGAATAGAGTTATTTCTTTCAATATTTGTAAGGGTTGTTATACCATTCTTTATTATTCTGTTGGAATAACCTTTACATGCTTGATCTATCGCATGCCAGTGAATTCTTACATTATTCCATTCTTTATTATTTTGTTGGAATAACTCGTCATGTGAGTACTTCTATCGCATGCCTGGTGAATTTTTCTATTATTCCATTCTTTATTATTCTGTTGGAATAACCTGTCTGTGCGGTCTATCGCATGCCTGGTGAATTCTTCTATTTTTTCATTCTTTATTATTCTGTTGGAATAACCTGTTTGTGCGGTCTATCGCATGCATGGTGAATTCTTCTGTTATTCCATTCTATATTATTCTATTGGAATAACCTATTTATGTGGATTACCGCATGCATGGTGAATGATCCTTCGTATTCATTCTTTATTAAATTATAGAAATGATCTTTCTACGTGGATTACCGTATGGCGGGCAAAAATCCATTTGCAGTTTCATATATTCTATTATACTCAGTTAGTTAAAGTTTTGGTTTCTATACTACATGAAATTAGTATAATATCCTGGATATTTGCGCTTCATCCAGTATCTTTTCATGGAAATATTCTTCTAAGAATTTTTGAATTTTACTCTACAAAGCAATATCATGTTGACAATTTGGACGCTATTGATTTCTGGATAAATTAGATTATAAATCTTTAAAATTTATCCTTGAACTTGTTTTATTGAATTATTATGTCATTGTCATCATCCTCATGCTTATATTAATATGAAAGTCATCTTTGGCTTACGTGCATAGATAACTTGGTATAATTATAACCAGGGATTATTCGGTATAATCATGACCGTAATGTGACGAATGATGTGGTGAAAGTCCTCATTGGTCTGTATTTCATTGATGGACAGTTGTTGGTATGATTATGACCAGGGATTATTTGGTGTAATCATGACCATTGATGATTACATGAATATCCTTGACCGTGGTGCAGGATTGATTCGATTTTATTTATTAAGCTGAGTCTCAGCGATAAAGTTGATGAAAAACTTTTTAAATCATAGAAGATAGTAAATTTTATACTCTACTCGACTCTTTTAATGGATTGCTTATTCCGCTGCAGTTGTTGCTCTAAAACTTGTTGTCTATTATATTCTATCAGTTGTTATACTGTTGAAGGCTAAGGATAATTTATTCTGCATTATCTTAGTCATAATATTTCTTACTGGGCTATTTGAGCTCACCCTTTCTTTCATTATTCTCTTCAGGAAATGGGAATATAGCTGGGACGAGTCGGGGAATGGATTGACGGACCAGATGGTTTTTTAGTAGTCCTCACTATTCTGTGAACTAGTGTGACAATAAATGTAATGAGGACTCCATTGAGAGTGGATATTGTCTAGATGATAATATTCTTATTAAAACTCTTAGATTATGTTTTGTCGTATGTTACACGACTTTGTATAGTTAAGTTGTATTTGAATTTTGTACCATGTATTTGGCGACTCAAGATGGGTGATGTATACCTTTTTTGGGGGCGTCACAGTTGGTATCAAAGCTTAGGGATATGATCCCTGGCTGAGAGGTGAGACAAAAACTAGGAGGGGAGAGACGGGGAATTTCTTCGCTAGTATGACCTACCTAAGTTTATTTGGTATTTAATTGGTCGGTCAGAGTATAGGGATAATATGTGATATGTTAATTAACCCTTGTTTTGTGACAGTGTTTGAAAATGGCATCTAAAAATGTTGAGATCAGCAATGAAGCACATGAGATTGTTGAGTCACCATAGATTAATACCCAGGATAATGTGCAACAGGAAGACAATAATCCTCAGGTAAACAACAACGATCAAATGATGAACGATGGGATGTTCAGAGGTTTTATGCAATTCATGCAATATCAAGCGAGGGCGGCTCTTGTCCAAAATGCCTGTGCAAACACTGACAACTCTCGAACGGTCACCGCTAAGCAGTTCAAGGAGCTGGGACCACCAGAGTTTTTTGGAGAGCCAAAACCACTTAAGGCAGAGACGTGGATAAAGCAGATCAACAAGATATTTAATGTCTTGGGATGCTCCGAGGAGCAAAAGTTTCCCTTTGCCACCTTCATGTTGCGAGCAGAGGCAGATTACTGGTGGGAATCTGTAAAGCATACTAAACCTGCCGCACTGAAGATGTCTTGGGAGAAGTTCCAAGAACTGTTCAACGATAAATACTTTCCTAAAAGTATTCGTCACATGAAGGAGGTAGAGTTCATCAAGCTTAAGCAAGACAATATGACCATGGTGCAGTACGAAGCTAAGTTTGCCGAGTTGTCTCGGTTTGCGTCCCACTTGGTTGATAATGAGGAGAGACTGACGCGGATGTTTCTAAGAGGTTTGAAACCCGAGATAAGTCAATACCTAATTTCTCACAAACTGTATTTGTATTCGGAAGTTGTGAATAGGGCTCAGTTATTGGAGCGCGATGATGAGTCAACCCAACCAAGAGAGAGCAGCCGACAAGTCGATAATACCAGTGGTAGAAGTCATCGAAGCGGTGACAACAAGCGTGGAGTAAATCAACATGCCAGAAATGGTAATCACTTCGGAGGTAATCATGGCCATGACAATAAGAGTGGACATTTCAAGAAGAGGACATTCAACAATGATGGAAAGACGCCAAAGACTCAAAGACTTTGTTGTTAAGGAAGGAGAACGACCACTTGGGTCGTATGTTACATAAATCTTGAGAGGGAGGACATATCGGTCAAAGCTGCGTGATGCGATCAAAGCATGTTACAATTGTGGAAGAGAAGGTCACCTAGCCCAATTTTTTTGTGCACCAAAGTTAAGTCCAGCTGGAATGGAGGCATCAAAGGCCGTCCCAGACAAGATTAAACTGGTAGTTCAGGGGAGAGCGTTTGTTGCAACCTCCCAAAAAGTGAGGAATCCGAACGAGGTGATCACGAGTAAGCTAATCATAAACTCTAGTGAAGTATATACCTTATTTGATACCGGTTCTACCCATTCTTTTATTTCTCCTACTTGCACTCAACGTTTAAATTTGACTCCGAAGGAATTAGACTTTGACATATCGGTTGAAACTCCTTTGGGAGAGACCTTCATTACATCCACTATTTATAAGTCTTGTTTGATTCAAATCGGTAACTGCACGTTACCTGTAGATCTTACTTCTTTGAAAATACTTGCATTTGATGTGATTTTAGGGATTGATTGGTTAACTACTCATCATGCTAAAATCGATTGTTTTTGTAAGGTTGTTAGCTTTCATATTCCTAACCAACCTATTATACGAATTCAAGCAACCAAACCACTAAAGTCCATCACTGTCATATCAAGTCATAAAGCTATTCATTTATTGAAAAATGGATGTCAACCTTTCTTAGCCCATGTCACGGATTTAAATAAAAATACGTCAGATTTGAATGATATTTCTATTGTTAATAAATTTCTTGACGTATTCCCTAAAGAACTTCTTGGCCTACCCCTAGAGCGTGAAATTGAATTTTGTATCAACCTTAAATCTGGTACAAAACCCATTTCCAAAGCCCCATATCGAATGGCTCCTATTGAACTTCAGGAGGTAAAAACCCAACTACAAGAATTATTAGACATCGGTTTTATTCGTCCTAGTACATCTCCTTGGGGTGCTCCTGTTCTATTCGTGAAGAAGAAAGATGGAAGTATGCGACTTTGTATTCATTATCGGGAGTTGAATCATGTCACCATCAAAAATAGGTACCTGTTGCCTCGCAGTGATGACCTGTTCAGTTACAAGGAGCCAAATTCTTTTCAAAGATTGATCTTCGTTTCGGATATCATCAGTTGAAGACTAAAACTGATGACATTCCAAAGACTACTTTCAGAATTCGGTACGGGTATTATGAATTCCTAGTCATGTCTTTTGGATTAACTAATGCTCATGCTGCCTTCATGGACATGATGAAACGAGTATTCAAAGAATATTTGGATCACTTTGTGGTCGTCTTTATTGATGACATCCACATATACTCCAAAACCCGTGAAGACCATGAGCAACACTTGAGGCTGATACTCCAAAAGCTTCGTGAAAACAAGCTATATGCCAAGTTAAAGAAATGTGAGTTCTGGCTTGAGGAAGTTTCATTCTTTGGGCACGTAATATCAAGTCATGGAATATCTGTTGGCCCGGTAAAGATTGAAGCAATGCAAAGCTGGGAGCAACCTAAGTCAATGACCGAAGTACGTAGCTTTCTCGGCTTAGCTGGTTATTATCGGAGATTCGTAGAAGGGTTTTCTCGAATCGCTACTCCATTAACTCAGCTGACTCAAAAAGATACAAAGTTCGGTTGGAGCAAGGAATGTGAGAAGAGTTTTCAAGAACTCAAGAGAAGACTCATTTCAGCACCTGTTCTGACAATACCATCTGGCTCGGAGGTATTTGTCATCTACAGTGATGCTTCAGGTTAAGGGTTAGGATGTGTTCTCATGCAACATGGGAAAGTTATAGCCTATGCGTCACGACAACTCAAAGAATATGAGAGGAATTATCCTACTCATGATCTAGAGTTGGCAGCAGTCATTTTTGCGCTTAAGATTTGGAGTTACCTGTATGGAGAGAAGGTGGAGATCTATACGGATCATTAAAGCCTCAAATATTTCTTCACTCAAAAGGAACTCAACATGCGGCAACGATGATGACTTGAGTTATTAAAAGATTATGATCATACCATCCAATACCATCCTGGAAAAGCGAACGTAGTAGCTGACGTATTGAGTAGAAGATCATATGCGGGTACGAGTGCAATATTATCAACGCAAAGGCCCATTTTGTATGACTTGGAAAGGATGAAAATAGAGTTAAAGACTCCAGGGACCCATGTGATGATAGCGAATATACGAGTAGAACCGACTTTAATTGATAAAGTTAAAGCTTCTCAACTTACGGACCTGGAGCTGATGCGTATGAGGAAGAAAGTGCAAGAAGGTGCTATTCCGGAAGCAAGAATCGATGAAGAAGGAATACTTCGAGTCAACTCCAGACTTTGTGTTCCTAACGATTCTAACTTGAAGTATAAAATCATGATAGAGGCGCACAACACACAGTTTGCAATCCATCCTAGGAGTACCAAGATGTATCGTGATCTTCGACATACATTTTGGTGGAGCAATATAAAGAGAGAGATAGCGGGGTTTATCTCAAGGTGTCTAACTTGTCAACGAGTCAAGGCGGAGCCTCAAGTGCCAAAAGGTCCATTGCAACCACTTGAAATTCTAGAATGGAAGTGGGAGCATATTACCATGGATGTTGTTACTGGTCTTCCCAAGGTTTCTTAAGGCATAGATGCAATTTAGGTCATTGTTGATAGATTGACCAAGTCTGCTCATTTCTTACCGATACGAGAAACTTATACACTTGAACATCTTGCTAGTATGTACATAAATGAGATTGTAAGATTTCTTGGTATGCAAGTATCCATAGTTTCTGATCGAGACCCAAGATTCACTTCACGATTTTGGGTTAGTTTGCAAAAAGCTATGGGCACGGATTTACGATTTAGTTCGGCATATCATCCTCAAATGGTTGGGCAGTCGGAAAGGACTATTCAAACTCTTGAAGATTTATTAAGACTTTATGTCCTTGACTTCAAGGGAAGTTGGGACAAGTTCTTACCATTAGTGGAGTTTTCCTACAACAATAGTTATCAAGCAAGTATTGGCATGGCTCCATTTGAGGCGTTGTAAGGAAGAAAGTGTCGTTCTCCAGTATGCTGGGATGAGGTGGGTGAAGCAGCGTTGTTAGAACTGAAGTTGGTACGTATGACTACGGAAAAATTCAAACATTCCGACAACGTATAAAAATCTCACAAGATCGACAAAAGAGTTATGCTGATCTTCATCGAAAGAACGTGGAATTCAATATTGGAGATCATGTGTTCTTACGTGTTACTCCATGGAAAGGAGTTATGAGATTTAGAAAGAGATAAAAGCTCAATCCTCGATTCATTGGCCCATTTTTAATCCTCGATCGAGTAGGAATTATGGCCTATAGACTCGCCTTACCGCCAAGTATGTCCCGTGTTCATAACGTTTTTCACATATCTATGTTACGTAAATATGTGAAAAACCCGAACCACCTTATTGAATTAGAACCAAATGAGATAGAGGAAGATTTAACGTATGAAGAGTTACCTGTTAAAATCTTGGATAAGAAGGATCATATTCTACGCTCCAAGGTTATACCTCAAGTCAAAGTTTTATGGAGAAACCACGATGTGGAAGAAATGACCTGGGAGTTAGAATATGAGATGAAGATAAGATATCCTCACCTCTTCGATATACCAGGTACGTACCCTAATTTTGAGGATGAAATTTCATAAGAAGGGGAGGTTGTAAGACCCCAACTTTTATGAATAAAGAATAATTTTCTCGAAATATATTTTTGAATATTATGGTGTGGATTTGATATAATGTTATAGTTGTGGGTAATATTTATAAATTTTGCAAAGTAAGCAAGTGGTTATATAATATTCGATTGGTCGGGAAATATTCGTTTTAACAGGGAATATTCGTACGACGGCACAATCATTGGTGGACCCCACAACATAAGTATTGTCGTAGTTAGAAAATGACATAATTACCTTTTTATAAAAATAACGGCGAAAGTGTTACTGTTAAAACTGTTGAACAACCCGGTAGTAAAAGTACAGTAATACGCTTGGTTGCATAGTAGCACACGATATTGATTATTAATGCTTACGTGAGAAGTCACTCAGTTATATTCAATTATTGCTACAGTAATTACTGCATCATATCTCTCATATTATTGATTCAATTATTGTCACAGTATCATCTGCATAATATGTTATATTATTAAATCAATAATTGAAACAGCAAAGTTATTCATATTATTATTTACAATATTGACAATGTCTAGAAGTTCTGTCAAAGAGAGGTTTGGTCACCTAATTGCGCGCCAAGAAGGAAAAATCCTTATCAGGAAGCCCCCTCTTTTCTGGGAACGACCTGGTGGTTAAATATTGTGAATTATAATATTAATGATGAATAAGTTCGTGTTGATTAAAGATAAAATTGATAGTTCCATTGTGTTGGAATTATTAGTGTTAGTGAAAATCGACATTTATTTTGATAATAATTGATGTCTGGAGGTTATATTGACCAATCGGGTAATTAACCAGATAAATGAGCAATTAATTGCTATTAATTCACATGCTTATAACTATGTGTTTACATATGTTTACTATTAATTCACATGATTTACTATTAGGGTAGTTGGTGCAAGATTGATAATACTTGCATGACTAAATTAAAAATTGAGGTATAGTTGAAGGTACTATACTGTAATTAGTTTTTTTCACATGATTATACTATTGAGTCACATGAATGAACTATTAATTCACATGATTTACTATAAGGGGAGGTGGTGCAAGTTTGATAATACTTGCAAGACTAAATTAAAAATTAAGAAAAAGAGGGAGGTATTATACTGTAATATTTTGAGCCCCAAAATGTGCAATTATTGAAACTATATTTTTCTATAAATAGAAGCTCATTATTCCTTAATTTCTCACCAATTCACTAAAGCTATAGAGCAATTATTATAGAGATAAATTATAGAGAGAAAGAAGAAGAGAAGTCTGCTACCTCTCTATTCCAGTATTCAATTTTATTCTAAGGTAAGGGGTATTATTTCTTTCGTATTCATGAATAGAGTTATTTCTTTCAATATTTATAAGGGTTGTTATACCATTCTTTATTATTCTGTTGGAATAACCTTTCTCTGCGGTCTATCGCATGCCTGGTGAATTCTTCTGTTATTCCATTCTTTATTATTTTGTTGGAATAAACATGCATCAGATCTATCGTATGCTGGTGAATTCTTTCGTTATCCCATTCTTTATTATTCTATTGGAATAACCTGTCTGTGCGGTCTATTGCATGCCTGGTGAATTCTTCTATTTTTCCATTCTTTATTATTCTGTTGGAATAACCTATTTGTACGGTCTATCGCATGCCTGGTGAATTCTTCTGTTATTTCATTCTTTATTATTCTGTTGGAATAACCTGTTTATGTGGATTACCGCATGCATGGTGAATGATCCTTCGTATTCATTCCTTATTAAATTATGGAAATGGTCTGTCTACGTGGATTACCGTATGGCGGGTGAAAATCCATTTGCAGTTTCATATATTCTATTATACTCAGTTGGTTAAAGTTTTGGTTTCTATAGACCATGAAATTAGTAGAATATCCTGGATATTTGCGCTTCATCCAGTGTCTTTTCATGGAAATATTCTTCTGAGCATTCTTGAATTTTACTCTACAAAGCAATATCATGTTGACAATTTGGACGCAATGATTTCTGGATAAATTAGATTATAAATCTTTAAAATTTATCCTTGAACTTGTTTTATTGAATTTTTATGTCATTGTCATCATCCTCATGCTCATATTATGATGAAAGTCATCTTTGGCTTACGTGCATAGATGGACTTGGTATGATTATGACCAGGGATTATTCAGTATAATCATAACCGTAATGTGACAAATGATGTGGTGAAAGTCCTCATTGGCATGTAGTTCATTGATGGACTATTGTTGGTATGATTATGACCAGGGATTATTCGGTATAATCATGACCATTGATGATTACATGAATATCCTTGGTCGTGGTGCAGGATTAATTCAATTTTATTTATTGAGCTGAGTCTCAGCGATAAAGTTGATGAAAAACTTTTTAAATCATAGAAGATAGTAGATTTTATACTCTACTTGACTCTTCTAATGGATTGCTTATTCCGCTGCAGTTGTTGATCTAAAACTTGTTGTCTATTATATTCAATCAGTTGTTATACTATTGAAGGCTAAGGATAATTTATTCTGCATTATCTTAGTCATAATATTTCTTACTGGGCTAGTTGAGCTCACCCTTTCTTTCAATGTTCTCTTCAGGAAATGAGAATATAGCTGGGACAAATCGGGGAACGTATTGACGGTCCAGATGGTTGTTTTAGTAGTCCTCACTATTCTGTTAAATAGTGTGACAATAAATGTAATGAGGACTCCATTGAGTGTGGATATTGTTTAGATGACAATATTCTTATTAAAACTCTTAGATTATGTTTTGTCGTATGTTACATGACTGTTGTATATTAAGTTGTATTTCAATTTTGTACCATGTATTTGGCGACTTAAGATGGGTGATGTATACCTATTTTGGGGGCGTCACAAATCGTGCTCACTCTTGCGTAATAATAACATTGCAGTCAAGAACGAAAGGTCTGATGAGCCTTCTACTAGCAAAGGCAAGGGCAAAGTCAACAAGTGATGAAGACTTGTTGTTTATTTGATGTATTTACGTTTCAGACTTATATTAATGTTGTGTAAGGCTTATTATTTGTTTATGCTTCCGCATTTGAGATTTAAGGTTAGTATGACCTGTGATTGATGTATTTACTTTCAGATGTTGTAACCCCATAAGGGGAGGATTTATTTCTATCTATTTTATGGTTTTCATTTATTATGGATAGATAAACATATGATTTTTGTATAGTGAACACCAAATCTCGTGGAAATTGAAGTACCCGAATTTGGGGGTGTCACAGCGCACAATTAAATAACCCCTTTCCTCGACATAACTTTTAGATATTTTCAATAATGCTAACTGGTTTAATAATATCATATCAAATAATATGAGTTACTGTGTCATATCAATTATTAATGTAATAATATAAAATATTGTGCAGATGTTACTATAACAATTATTGAATAAAATATTGAGTGGCTTCTATTGTAACAATTATTGAATTAATAATCAGAGATACTGTGCAATATAGTCTGTTACTGTGGAATACTGTGTACTACTATGGAGTATCGCTTGTTACTATTCTTTTACTACGAGGTATTTCAACACAATGATTTTTTATTTCAATGTCATCGTACGAATATTCCCCGATAAAAAGAATATTCCCCGAAAAATTGTTTACTTTTTATAATTTGCACATATCACCTATAAACATAAAATTTATTAAATCAACATCTTACTCTTTAGAATAATATAAAAAAAAAATTATTCATAAAAAATTAGGGTCTTACACAGCCTCTTGATCTCCACGCTTAGCCTTTAACTTGATCTCCTTCGTGTTCTTAAAAAATCTGATGAGAATCCCTAACTTTGATTTGTGTTAGATGATGTTGTGGTAGGTTAATTCCCTTGATATTAGCTTTTTAATGTATTTTTATAGCCTCTATATAGCTTTTTATACATTTAATCCAATTAGGAATCAATATGGCAAAACATAAGTCAAATATGATAGCAAAACTTCAAAGAAACATGCATTCAAACTCTCTGTGTCTCTAATACACGGTGCTCTATCACAACGCTTACACTTGGTTGTGCAGATTATAGAAAATTTTTGTGCTCTTCGATTTGATAGGTGGCTCGTCCCTTAACTCTTCCCGGATAAAAAATTATAGTCATTTTAAGCTCACTAGTCCAAACAGGAATCAAACTCCAACTAGCTTTACTTTAACACACTATTTGGAGACCCAAACGAACTTGGATATTTGCAAACCATACCTTTCTGAAAAGCTTGAGATGTTTTCTATAACATCATTAAAACCAGTTTCACATTACAAAACTTAAACACAATCCAAACCTTCATTGAAGATCTGAATGTCAACTTGTTTAAAAGCTAAAAAATTGCAATGCTTATCCAATTTGACTAAAATGCAACCTAAAAGCCTTAATTTAGTTAAAATGCAACCAAATGGCTTCCAACTTCATTTTCTACATAAAAAACACAAAAGAACATAAACAGAAATAGAAAATACTCAAAAACTCACAAATTATCAAGTCAAAAGTACTCAAATTATAGGTATAAAACTCACTCATCATATATATATTGCCATGAATGAAAAAGGCCCAAATTTCATAACAGGTTTACAACACCACTAAATTTCTTTTCTATTTTTTCATTTTTTTCTTTCGGGCCATTGTTCAAATATTACTTTGTTGAGTCAAATATTGAATCAGTAATAGAATTTGAGATACACATAACAAAATAGTATGAATAATATGTACAGTTGTTATAAAATAATAGATATGATAAACAAAATGTATATTGATAAACTTTTGTATTCAAGCGGTCATCCACATTTTTCTTTCACTATGATATTTTTACATCTTCCAATATACAAGCAACCATGGACATAATGGTTAATACCATTTTCTCATATGAGTGGTGATCTATCTCTCTCTCTTCGATCCACTTGGCTACCACTTTTTCTTATTCTCATACCTCTACTATCTGATACATACATATATATATATATATATATATATATATATATATATATACATGAAGAGAAAGAGAAAGAGAGAGAGAGAGAAATGGAAAAATGAAGAGACGTGGAGAGGAAGAGGTAAGAATGCAAAAGGTTTTCTAACACTCCCCCTTAGATGACTGCTTTCTAAGAATATGCCTCATTAAAAACCTTACCAAAGCAAAACCCTATGGGAAAAAAATTGGCTAAGGAAAAGCGTACAATATTCTTGAATAACTTCTAGTGCCTTAGGATTGCCTCATTAAAACCTTGCAAAGAAAAACCCAGTGGAAAAAATCCTTAGCGAAGGAAAAAGAGTATAATCAGCACATATTCTTTTTTCTCCCCCTCATGAGAGCATAGAATTTCCATTATTCATGATAAAAATATCCTTAAGTTAATGCATGCCAATATTGTGCACCATCTTCTTAAAAATTGCAGTTGGTAATGGCTTAGTGAACATATCAGCCAAATTATCACATGATCATATCTGCTTGACATCAATATCGCCACTCTTCTGGAGCTCATGTGTATAAAAGAATTATGGTGCAATATGCTTGGTTCTATCACCCATGATATAGCCTCCTCTAATTTTAATGATACAAGTGACATTATCTTCATATAATATAGTTGGACTATTTATGATTGACGACAATTCACAGTTCTCACGAATATGTTGAATTAATGATCTCAACCAAACATAATCAAGACTTACTTCATGAATTGTGTTAATCTCTGTATCAGTAGATCCAACTAACCGTGGTTTTGATCCATATCGCTAGTAAGTTAACTGCAAATGCTATATCAGGTCATGAGAAATTTTGCAATATACATCAAAGCACCAATTGTACAAAGATATGGTACTTCAGGACCAAGAGTTTCTTGCATTATTTTCTTGTGGTCAAAGCGGATCTTTCTTGATATCAAGTGACCAATCTATTATTTGAGTACTCAAAGGATTAACATTATCCATGTAAAGTTGCTTCAGGACTTTTTCTATGTATGTTAATTGATAAACAAGAATTCCATAGTTTAATTTGTAGGCCAAGACAAAAAATTTTCTTACCAATATCTTTCATCTCAAATTTGTTGTTTTTGTCTACTCTTATGGAGCAAGATCTTTCATCAATAAATGCAGTAATAATAGCAAATCCATATTATGATCTTTTGATAAAAATGCATGCACAAATTGGATTATTCTAAAATCCTTCTTTCAAAAGATATCCACTCAGGAGATTATACCACAATATGCATCTGGATTGCTTTAACCCATATAAAGATCTTTGTAGCTTAATAGAATACATACTTCGAGATGTACAATTATATGCTTTAGACATTTTATATCCTTAAGAGATTTTCATGTATATATCATTATATAATGATCCATACAGATATGTTATAACAACATCCATTAATTGCATATCCAAATTATCTTTTGCTACCAATCTAATTAAAAATCTGAATGTAATTGCATCTATTACAGAAGCATATGTTTCTTCATAATTAATACCAGGTCTCTGCGAGAAACCTTTTGCTACAAGTCGCGCTTTGTACCTTATAATTTTATTTTTCTCATTTTTTTTATGTACAAATACCCATTTGTATCCAACAGGCATTACACATTTAGGTGTTTGAACTACATGTTCAAAAACTTCACATTTACTTAGTGAATTTAATTATGCTTAAATCGACTCTTTACACATTAGCCAAATATTTCTACATTCATCAACGATTTGTGGTTCATATTTATCATCATTACTTCTGGTAATATCAAGAACAATTTTATATGAAAATATATTATTGACAATAATTTTATTTCTATTCAATATATTCGTCTCCTGTATATACATAATGTATCGAGATCTCATTATTTTCAGGTACCTAATCCTCTTCAAGGGATAACTCTTCAAGAGTTTTATTTACAGGAGATTTTTGTTCATAAGTTTTGGATAGATCGATAAATTTTGTAGCATGTTTCATGGGTATAGCCTCTTTATAAGCTGCAACTTCTTTTTCTTGTACTTTCTTCTTCTGGAGAATTTTATCTTTAACAACGATCATTCTTCAAAGTTTCAGGAGTAACTTTGATTAACTTTGCTACTGTATTAACTGATTATCCTACAAGGACTTCAATCCCTACTAGAGTATTAGCAGCTAGAATGTGAGATATCACTATTTTCTTATTATCGACGAATTATTCTAGTAATTGATTTGCAATTCGTTGCAAATGAATAATCCTTTGAACTTCTAGTTCATATTGATTTAAATGAGAATCAAGATTAAATAACGGTGAAACATTCCAATTAATCTCCCGTCGTGCTTCAGGCAACGATCTCACGTCGTGCTTCAGGCAACGACTTTTCTCCCCCTAATGGTAGGAAGACTGATTCATTAACAAGAAAAATCCTCGAAACGTGCTTTTTTTTAAAAAAAATCACATGTTAAGGTTATGATGCAGCATGTAAAATAGCATAACCCCAAGCATAAATAGGTAATTTTGATTTCATAATCAAAGGTCAAGCAATATATTGAAGTCTCTTGATAAGTGATTCAGCTATACCATTTTGAGTATGTTTATATGCAACAGGATGTTCATGGGAGTTTTCAATAATTCAATGCATCATTATTGATCCTAGATGATCATGTCAAATCATAAAAACATTTGGATTCGAACACTTTTAGTGTATTGCACACTTCTGGTGTATTACAATATTTATTTCAACTATTCTCATTTTAGTATAATATAACCTAGAAAAGAAAATATACAGTTTTTCTAATATGAGCTTCTGGTCTGATACTATTGAAGTAATATAAAGAAATTCTTCACTACCTTCGTTATTGATTTTAATATAATAACCATTATAACGTATATCCTTAAAGCTGAGCAAATTTCTACTTGCCTCAGAAGAATATAAAGAATCATCAATACAAAGTTGTGTGCCCTTTGACAACATTATAATCTCTCTTCCAGAGACTTTAATTAAGTTTGATGAATAATCACTCTTCAAGAGTCTTCAATTATGTTTGATGAATAATCGCTCTTCTAGAGCCTTTAATTAAGTTTGATGAGCTTCTAGCCCATACAACTTCATATATGCAAAACATAAATTTAACTTTATTACTTGAAACATAAATAAAACATATAATAAAAATACTTATTATAAGGTCATAATATAATTAAATAAAAATAGTTAATTGGTATGAACATTTCTATCAACATATCATCAAGGAAACCATAGGTATCAAAATTAGTTATATCCACTCCATTTGAAAATTCAAAATAATTCATAGGATCTTCAGGATCATTATGATCAATAAAGTTTATTTTAATTCCATTTCCTTTTCTTTTATGGAGTCTTGGTACAAATCTACCAAATGTTTAGGAGTACGACGGGTACATTAATTCCCTTTTTTATATTGATTGTTCTTTTCACGTCCACTACCACAACCACAACCACAACCACAACCATAATTTCCTCTTTGATTATCAAATGAGGTTCCATTCACTTCAGGGAATGTAATAGAATCGGTTGAGCGAGATTGTTAGTTTTTCAGCAAAAACTCATTATTTTGTATAGCCACTAGAAGACATAATATCACTTTTGGGAACATAGTTTCCTTTATCGCTTTAGGAAATATTTTGTGAACTTACACTCTCGATATTATTGCTGCTGCAGGAGCATATTCGAGGCAGGAAATATAATAAATATTTTCTCTAACATGTCTTCATTAGTGTTTTTTTCACATAATTTAAATAGTGAGATTATTTTAAAAAAATGTAGAATTGTTCTCACTCAACACTTTTAAAATCTTGCAACTGCAGGTGCAACCAATTATAACGAGCTTTTGGGAGGATTACACATTTTTTATTCTCATATCTTTTTCCTTTAAAATCATTTCATAAGACAAGTGATTATTTTACTGTAATGTACTCATATTTTAATTTTTCATGGAGATGATAGCGAATAAAAATCATTAATTTTGCATGATCCTGCTGAGATGCATGATTGTCAACTTTAATTGTATCTCCAAGGTTCTTTGCCTTTATATTAATCTCAATATCAAGATTCCATTACAAACAATTCTTGCTCGATATAAATCAAGGGCAACAAATTCAAATTTATAATATTTGAATATTAAATAACTAAACATATTTCCCATAAAATTAAATAATTATATATGTTCATATTTAATTGCAATGAAACAATTTATAGAAATACAATAAAACACGAAACTAAATTTGTCCACTAAAACTAAATAACAAACCAACACTACTAAGTATGTTTGTCATTGTAACTTCATACAAAAATATATCAAAAAGATCATTAGAAATATATCAAATATGCTACCATGCCGAAAAGAAATATATCAAACGGTCATTAGAAATATATCAATATGCTACCATGCCAAAAAGAAATATATCAAAAGATCATTAGAAATATATTGATATAGAAAGCAATAATAAAACTAAAGACTAATCACTAGCAATGATAATACCTATAGATAAAATAATAGAAACATTTGTCTTCAGTGGTTTAAATTTGATGACTACATATCTATTCTTGTAACTTGTGTATGTGAAACATGCATTATTAATCTACGACCATATTACATTACTATATATATATATATATATATATATATATATAATTAAATTTAATTGTAATGAAACAATACTTACATTGAGTTGACAAAACTCCTTTTTCAAAATTGGGTAGAACTTCGTGTTGATAACGTGTTATAAAATAATAGATAAAACAAAATGTATATTGAAAAACTTTTGTATTCAAGTGGTCATCCACGTTTTTCTTTCACTATGATATTTTTACATCTTCCAAAATACAAGCAACCATGGACATAATGGTTAATACCATTTTCTCATATGAGTGGTGGTCTATCTCTCTCTCTTCGATTCATTTGGCTAGGGGTGTTAGTCGAGCAGAGTAGCTCGATACTCAACTCGAGATCGGTTCAAAAATATGATCCAAAGCTCTAATTTGAAGTTGATTTGAGTCGAATATGATTCATACTCATTTTATGTTTAATGATACACGAGTCGAATTTGAGTATACCAGTATTCGCTCATATTAGGGTTCGAGTATTTTATTTTTTCTCGAACCATACTCAATACCTTCTCGATGGATCATATTCGAATACTGGTCTGATTCATACTAATAAGCTAAATATGTGATATTTGTATCAATCTTTATAATTTATAAAGTGTAGTTTTAAATTGTGTAAGCTTGTACTTGAATAAATCAATGAATTGATTGTCAATTCGTATTACATTCTTTGTAATTTCTTTATATACATAAAAGTAAAAGACTTTTATATATAAACATTAGTTCAATAATCAATTTAGTATGTAGTGGTTCAGTATTAAGCGAAATGGTTCATATTCGAAACTCGATTTGAAGGCTCGTGAGTAACCCATTTTGTAAATGAGTCGAGTAAGTCCGAGTAATGATCCGAGTTGAATTTGGCGCAAAATTAGAAATTCTTTATCGAATTGGAGTCGAATTCGAGCTCAATTTTTTCGAGTCGAGCCAAATCTGAGCATTAGAGTGTTCGCTGAGATTCGACTCATTTTCACCCCTACACTTGGCTACCACTTTTTCTTATTCTCATACCTCTACTATTTGATACATATATATATATATATATATATATATATATATATATATATATACATGGAGAGAGAGAAATGTAAAAATGAATAGACAAGGAGAGGAAGAGGCAAGAATGGCAAAGGTTTTCTAACACAGGTGATTTATTTTGTTAAAAAAGATTATTTTGAATTCTGATAAAATAAATATAAAATAGTATGAATAATATGTCAAATAAATTCAATCCCACCAAATCAATACATATCGCTAATAATAATTGTGCTCAAATATACAAAAATAAATCAAGCACAAGAAATTAATATTTGACGTGAAAAACACTCTCAAATTAAGAGATAAAAGTTATTGACATATCGCGTGATAGTAAAGTCATACATCGAATCACAAGTAGAAAGATTAATGACATATATGCTCTAATGAACCATAGACCTAATAGGTTAACCTTTTGGATCAAGATGTGGTTTCAGATGAGCAAATATATATGCTAAAGTCCAATTATGAGAAGGAATCTTATTTTTAGTAAGAGTTTTATTTTATAAGTGTCATATTTTGAATAGGAAGAGGAGAATTATGGCTAATGTGACGCCCCCAAAATAGGTATACATCACCCATCTTGATTCGCCAAATACATGGTACAGAATACAAATACAAACTTAATTATACAAACATCGTGTAATATACGACAAAACATAGTGAGTTTAAAGCAGGGAATATTGCCTTCTAGACAATATCCACTCTCAAATAGAGTCCTCATTACATTTATTGTCACAATTGTTTTTATATAGAATAGTGAGGACTACTATAACACCATCTCGGACCATCACTCCATTCCCCGACTAGTCCGCCACGTTCTCATTTCTCAAGAGAACAATGAAAGCAAAAGGGTGAGCTCAACTAGCCCAGTAAGAAATATTATGACTAAGATAATGCAGGATAAATTATCATTAGCCTTCAATAATGTTAAACTGATAAAATACAATAGACACCAAGTTTAACTGCAGCGGAATAAGCAATCCATTAGAAGAGTCAAGTAGAGCATGATATCTACTATCTTCTATGATTTAAAATGTTTTCAATAATTTTTATCGCTGAGACTCAGCTTAATAAATAAACCACATCATCGAGTCATTCCTGCACTACGGGCCAAGGATATTCATTAAATCATCAATGATCATGACTATACCGAATAATCTCTGGTCATAATCATACCAAAAACTGTCCATCAATGCACTACAGGCCACTGAGGACTTTTACCACATAATTTATAACATTACAGGTCATGATTATACCGAATAATCCCTGGTCATAATCATACCAATTCCATCTATGCACGTAAACCAAAGATGACTTTCATCACAATATAAGCATGAGGATGATGACAATGACATAATAATTCAATAAAACAAGTTCAAGAATAAATTTTAAAGATTTATAAGTTAATTTATCCTGAAATCAATTACGTCCAAATTGTCAACATGATACTGCTTTGTGGAGAAAAATTCAAGAATGCTCAGAAGAATATTTCCATGAAAAGATATTGGATGAAGCGCAAATATCCAGGATATTCTACTAATTTCATGGAGTATAGAAGTCAAAACTTTAACCAACTGAGTATAATAGAATATATGAAACTGCAAATGGATTTTTGCCCGCCATGCGGTAATCCATGTAGACAGATCATTTCCAAAATTTAATAAGGAATGAATACGAAGGACCATTCACCATGCATGCGGTAATCCACATAGACAGGTTATTCCAACAGAATAATAAAGAATGGAACAACAGAAGAATTCACCAGGCATGCGATAGACCGCACAAACAGGTTATTCCCAACAGAATAATAAAGAATGGAACCAGGTCATGCGTAATCCACACAGACAGGATATTCCAACAGAATAATAAAGAATGGAACCAGGTCATACGTATTACGCACAGATAGGATGTTCCAACAGAATAATAAAGAATGGAACCAGGTCTTACGTAATCTGCATAGACATGATGTTCCAACAGAATAATAAAGAATCGAATAACAGAAAAATTTCACCATGTATGCGGTACTTCGCATAGACAGGTTATTCCAACATAATAATAAAGAATGGACTAACAACTCTTACGAGTATTGAAAGAAAATAACTCTCTTCATGAATACAAAAGAATAATACCCCTTACCTTAGAAGAAACTGGATATTGGAATAGTGAGGTAGCAGACTTCTCTTTTTCTTTCTCTCTATAATTTTTCTCTATAATAATTGCTCTAAAGCTTTAGTGAATTGGTGTGAAATGAAGGAAGAATGAGCTTCTATTTATAGGAAAATATAGTTTCGATAATTGCACGTTTTGGGGCTCGAAATATTACAGTACAATACCTTCAACTTTTCCTTTATTCTTAATTTAGTCCTGCAAGTATTATCAGACTTGCACCACCTCCCCTAATAGTAAATAATGTGAATCAATAGATCAATCATGTGAATCAATAGTTATAATCATGTGAAAATACGAATTATAGTATAGTACCTCCATCTATACCTCCATTTTTAACTTAGTCATGCAAGTATTATCAATCTTGCACCAACTCCCCTAATAGTACAAGAATTTGAATCAATATTACACACATGTGAACAAATAGTTATAATCATGTGAATTAATAGTAATTAATTGCTCATTTATCTGATTAATTACTCGACTGGTCAGTATAACTTTCAGACATCAATTAATATCGAAATAAATGTTGATTTCCACTAACATTAATAATTCCAACACAATGGAACTATCAATTTTATCTTTAATCAACACGAACGTATTCATCATTAATATTATAACTCACAATATTTAACAACCATTTCGTTCCCAGGAAAGAGGGGGCTTTCCGATAAGGATTTCTTCTTATTGGCGCGCAATTAGATGACCAAATCTCTCCTTGACAGAACTTCTAGACATTGTAAATATTGCAATTTAATAATATGAATAACTTTGTCGTCTCAATTATTGATTTAATAATATATCATATTATGCAGATGATACTGTGACAATAATCGAATCAATAATATGAGAGATATGATGCAGCAATTACTGTAGCAATAATTGAGTATAACTGAGTGACTTCTCACGTAAGCATCAATAACCAATACCGTGTGCTACTATGCAACCACAGCAGTATTCACGTACTTTTTACTAAGGGTAGTTCAACGGTTTTAACGGTAACACTTTTGGTAGTTATTTTTAATAAAAGATAATTACGTCATTTTCTTCTTACGACAATACTTGGTTGTGGGGTCCACTAATGATTGTCTTAGTCATTTACGAATATTCTCTGTTAAAACAAATATTCCCCGACCAATCGAATATTATATAACCACTTGTTTACTTTGTAAAATTTGTAAATATTACCAACAACTATAACATTATATCAAATCCACACCATAATATTCAAAATAAAATATTTCGAGAAATTTAAATCTTTATTCATAAAATCTGTGGTCTCACAATCTCCCATCCTTATGAAATTTCGCCCTCAAAATTTACGTACGTACCTGGTATGCCGAAGAGGTGAGGATACCTTGACTTCATTTCATATTTCAACTCTTGAGGTATAACCTTAAATACCTTTATCGTCGAAAACATTACATGTTGCATACGTGCACCCGATGTCCTCCGATTGCCTCTAAATGCACATCAGTCCCTAAAATAGCCACTTTAGGCCTTGATACCGACCTCAAATCTCAAAATATAAATAATGAAAGTTTTAGGTCTACTCGGTATCTTTGCGAATCATCCTCAATCACCTCAATCGGAGTTTGTATGAAAAAGTTATGCCCAATTTACTAAAGGACGTCCGGACAGATTTTGGCTTAACACTTAACCAGTGCCTAGGCGCCCAAATTTGGCCTTGGGCAAGCGCCTAGGCGCCCAAGAATAGATTCTAAGCGCCGAGCCTAGTGCCTAGGCGCTCGACCTTTGGCACTTAACTTAAATTATCCAGATTTTGCAACTTTTGACACACACACTTCAAATCTTCATAACCTCTTCATCCGTTATCGGAATTAGTCCATTTTTGCGGCTATGGAAAGCTTATAACATGCACTATAAAACCCCCATTATTTCATAATTTTCAGATTCATTAATTATTCCAAAATTTGGCTCCAAAGTCCCCCAAGACTAAGTTTTTACTAACAACGATACGTGAAAAACGTTATGAACACGCGACATACTTGGCGGTAAAACCAGTCTATAGGCCACAGTTCCTACTCGATCAAGGATTTCAAATGGGCCAATAAAATCGAGGGTTGAGATTTCCTCTCTTCATCGATTCTTGCTTCTAGAATAACGCCCTCTTGAACCTTCTTCTTCACATTCATCAGCTTCAGGTGTGTAGTTTGAGCAGCTTTAACTTTATCGATGAAAGTCAATTCTAACCGTATATTTGCTATCTTCACGTGGGTCCCTAGAGTCTTTAACTCTATATTTATCATTTGTAAGTTATACGAAATGGGTTTTTGTGTTAACAACATCGCACTCGTAAACGCATACGATCTTCTACTCAACGCGTCAGCTACCACGTTCTCTCTTCCACAATGATATTGAATGGTATGATCGTAATCTTCAACAGCTCGAGCCAACGTCTTTGGCATATTATACAATCATTTTAGGTAAAGAAATATTTGAGGGTTTTAGAAATGGGTTATGTATTGGGGTTAATACAAAATTCGATTTCACGCTCTAGGGGTAAGCTAAGAAGTCTTCAGGAATACGTCAGGAAATTTATTAACAATAGAAATATCATTCAAAACTGTGACCCTCATCCAAGACTTGGATAACACGTCACATTGATATCTATCATCTTGCCACCGTTATTCACACCATCCCCTACAAAAAGTTCAGCTTCGGTGCATTCTACATAAGGAAGTCAACAACGAAATGATCGGGGCTCTTTACTTATGGCTTGATATAACAGTGATTAACTTTAGTGGTTTGGTTGCTTGAATTCGCATAACAGGTTGGTTAGGAATATGAAAGCTAACAACCTTACAAAAAGCATGATGAGTAGTTAACCAATTGATTCCTAAAATTACAGAAAAGGCAAGTATTTTCAAAGAGATAAGATCGACAGGTAACGTGAAAGTGTCGATTTGAATCAGCAAGATTTATAAACAGTGGAGGTAATGAAGGTTTCTCCTAATGGAGTTTCAACCGATAAGTCAAATTCTAACTTCTCTGAGGTCAAATTTAAACGTTGAGCACAAGAAAGAGAGATAAAAGAATGGGTAAAACCGGTATCTAATAAGGTATATACTTCGCAAGAATTTATAACTAACTAACCCGTGCTAAATTCGTTTGGGTTACTCGCTTTTTAAGAAGTCACAAAAAATGCTATTCCTGAAACCACCGACTTTGTTTTGTCCAGTATCGCCTTTGGTGCCACCGTCCCATTTGGACTTGACTTTGGTGCACGACAAAATTGGGCTAGGTGACCTTCTTTTCCACAATTGTAACATGCTTTGGACTGCATCACGCAGTTTGGACTAATATGTCCCTCCCCTCCGCATTTGAAGCATACAAATGGTGGTCGTTCTCCTTCCTTGAAAACGGGTGTTGGTGCTGCTGTCTTTCCATCGTTGTTGAACCTTCTCTTCTTGAAATTTTCACTCCTATTATCTTGGCCATGATTACCACCGAAGTGATTACCATTACTGGCATGTTGATTCCCTCCACGTTTGTTGTCACCGCTTCGATGACTGCTACCACTGGTATTATCGACTTGCCAGTTGCTCTCTCTTGGTTGGGTTGACTCATTATCGCGCTCCAATAACTGAGCCCTATTCACAACATCTGAATACAAACATAGTTTATGAGAGATAAGGTATTGACGTATCTCGGGTTTCAAACCTCTTAGAAACATCCATATCATTCTCTCCTCATTATCAACCAAGTAGGACGCAAACCGAGACAACTCAGCAAACTTAGCTTTGTAAATAATCATAGTGGTGTAATCATAGTGGTGTAAAATTCAAGAATACCTCATTATCCCTCGTACTTTGTTTTATCCACGTCCAAAAATACCTCAAAAATAATCATAGTGGTGTAAAATTCAAGAATGATCAAAACATGGATACAATCAAAGCTAGTATCCGAATAGATATTTTGGACAAAAGAAGAAATTTCATTTTAAATTGAATAAGTGTCGATAAGTGAATAGTGTCAGTATACGTGAATAATGCCGTATACGTAAATAGTAATTCCGACACCAAAAGATAGAAATTTCACAAAAACATCATCACGCTTCATGAATAGTATTCGTGAATAGTAACTCGTGAATAGTAACTCATGAATAGTAACTCGTGAATAGTAACTCATGAATAGTAACCCCGACATGAAAAAGTTCCAAATTTGATAAAAAGTTCCAACCAATATTTCAGCATAATGATATTGAAGAAATAATATCATTTGAGAAGAAAATAACATCTCTTACCTCGAAAGACAAGATTACTTAGTTGAACACCTTTGGATATAGGCTATGACTTGAACTTGCACCGTATAGCAATACTCAAAGTATACTCAAAATACTCACAAGAATACGCTCGATAATATAGAGAGAAAACTTGATTTGGTGTGATTTTCAATTTTAACCTAAGCACCTATTTATAGGAAATTGCTTAGAACACCAAAGTAGAAAATTTAATATAATATTATTATTTATAATAATAATTCCTCGCATTTACCTTGAATCTGAATTTTAGCAACTTGTCATGTGTTAAATGAGGGAACCAAATGAAAAAAACGTTTTTGTAAATAAAAATATTTTAAACTTCCAAAAAATTAATTATTTGAGCTTGAACTTCAATAATTCACAATAAATAGCCCTTTTGCGGAAAATTCAAATCTCGCGTGTTTTTATAGGAAATTCAATTCTCTACAACTTTACGAAGAAAGTTTTTCCAAATTCCAAGCAGAAATTGACGAAATCCACAAATGGGCGATTTTACTGTTTATAATCAAATTTCGGTCAATAAATGGGGTCCACAGAGCATGTTTAACATGTTTTAAACATTTATTGCAACAAAAATACTCTTCCTCCTCATATACTCATATATCCCACATTCATCGTAAAAATATATCATCGTTAATATATTATTAAAATAATATATTTAAATGAATTATTTTATCGAGAAAAAGATAAAATATTAATTTTCAACAATTGTCACTATAAAATTTTCTCCATCTATATCCACCTAAAATCAATATTTTCCTCATCATATGAATCAATAATTAATTATTCACAAATAATATTAGAATCACAATATTGACAACCAGTGCGGTTTCAGAAAGAGGGGCTTTCAATAAGAATTTCTCCTTCTTGGCGCAATGATTAGGTGACCAAACCTCTCCTTAGTATGTAACTTTCTAGACATTGCCAATAATGTTATCTAATAATATTATTCAGATAATATGAATTATTGCTTCGATAATGAAAAATAATTGTAATGACAATTATTGAAACAATGTAATATAAAATATCAACGCAAACAATTATTGAATCAATAAAATAAAATCTTTGAGCAATAATTATCGTAACCATTATTGAGTAGTGCCTTTTACGTAAGAATCAATAATTGGTGCAATACAAGTAATCTTCTTGCAATAACGCGTACATCTTGTGTTTTAACCACCGGGTATTCCAACAAAGGTAAATCTGGTAATAACTACTGTAGTTATTTTTAAACAACTTATTTTTGTCGTTTTCTTCCTCCAATCGCTTTCCGTTATGGGGCCCACACATGGCTGCGCCGTCGTACGAATATTCCCCGACAGTACGAATATTCCACGACCAAACGAATATTCTCCAACAATAATGAATATTATATCACCACTTGCTTATTTAAAATATTTGCGCATTTTACCCATAACTAACCACATTAATCAAATCCACCCTTACTATTTCAAAATAATAAATAACGGAAATTCCTTTTTATTTAAAAAAATTTCGGGGTCTTACATATTCTCTTTACATAACACTTCTACAACGAATTGAAAGTTGTGAAGTAATCAGATCTTGATAAAAATTCACATAACAACTCTCTTTCAAATTCTTTAAATTTGGCTCGCCTCTACCCTTGAATAGGGTTTAAGAAACATACTATGAACATTCTTTTCATTTTGAAAAGGTTTAGCGAAATTCTATCCTCAAACCGTCATAACTTACAGGCACGGAGGGTGATCATTTCATTGTACCTATATTGATCAATACTACATAACTTGAACGAAATTCATCGCTCACTCTATCCACTGCGCAAAAAATCTTCCCATATAGGGATGTTCATACATGCACGGTTCCAAACAGAAGGTTTTAATCTTGCTCAACAATAATATGTAATTCAACATATATATACGGGTAATTGACAAAGGTGTATCAACATGTGAATAAATGCCATGATTATCCAAGTGGGGATACTTGTATAACCATTTAGAAATCAACTTAACGAATATATATCCGAGCTAACATGTTGATAATCAAAGCGTACATAATGCATGACAGAATAGAATAATTTCAAACTTCTTACTCATGTCCATTGCATAAAGAAAATGCAAAGGTAAGATATTTTTCGATTCATTGATTACAAATCTCAACTTAGGTTTTATCTCTTTATCATAACCTATCAATAATCAGATCATTCGTTCGATTAGAACAATATATCTTAACACATAGTACTGTCTATTACAGTCAGCACATAGTCCAATCACATAATCACAGTGATCATACTTTTAGTTCCTATTCTATACTTGAAATATTTTTATACATTTTCAAATATCTCATCCATGCTCTTCTACGGTAGTCTTTTCTTTCTTGTATAAGGTCTAACATTTGTCGTCGTAAAGCGACTTTTATCAAAATAATCTTGAGTCTAAGACTCTTATTCTATACCTCAACATCTGTAAATATCAGACATCTTATTTTTAATCATTTTCGCAATTTCGAGAAATTGAAAATTTTAAAATAATTCAAATCTGTCACTAAAGGGCCTATAGTGATATAACAGTTACTATAGGTGTTCTTCTTCAAATTCAGAACTTCATAATCGGTTCTCAAGATGACTAGTTTGGTAAATTTATAACTTTCAAATATCGGAATCATAATTAAATGATTTAAACATTAAACAATTCCATCATCATTAATAGTTTAATTAATACTAAACTATTAATGAAACCATCGCTAAAATATAAAAGTTATTTATAATAACTCAAACTATTTTTAAAACATTTATATTATTAGAAATAATTACCATTAATATTTAAATATTAATGTACTATTTATCCAAATATTAAAAGTCATTAATTATAACTTAAAATATTTTTAAATCCTTAATATCCTCTTTAAATGGTTTTTAAATAAGTAAAACCATTTTTAAACTATTTATTTAATATTAATCATTAAATAAACTAAATATCATTAATATTATCTTAATATCATTAATATTTAATTATTAATGAAATTATCATTTAAATATTAAAAGTTATATTTTATAACTTAAAATATTTTTAAATACCTTATTTTCATTTAAAATGATTTTTATAATATTAAAATCATTTTAAAACTAAATTATTTAATATAATCATTAAATAACTTTAATATCATTAATAATTATTAATTAATGAAATTCATCACAAAATATTAAAAGTCATCACAAATAACTCATTTACATAATCAATTCCAAGCCAAAATAAACATAGTAAACTAACTAGTTTATTAACAACACTAACTAAACTTCAAAATTCAAACTTTAACTAACAATTAAAAATAATAACATTACAAAAATTAAATAAGAAACATACCCTAATTATTTATTCCCATGATGAATACACACTTCCACTCCAAAATTTAACTAAGGAGATCTTTATAAAAAGTTCTCCCACAACAAAGCCTTTCTCAAAAATTGGAGGCCTTATTGTTGGTGAATGAAACAAAGGCCAAGCCCTTCTATTTATAGGTTTAGAAAATGGTGAAGTTCTCAATTTAGTCGATGTGGGACTTGGTTTATACTAATTTTTCAATAGCTCACTTTGCGATTTTCTAACGCATTGCTCATAACTCCAGATTAATCTGATTTTTGGATATGTTATACATGGTATGTAAGACTATTTTTTAAAAATACGAATTACCCAATTCGGGTTCATTAGGTAGCCCAAACAAGGCGTCAAAAGTGGACGTTCATAATGAGTTTTCAATCTCGTTTAAGCTTTACCTCTTTCGCTAAAACAGTCATAACTCTTTTATTTTAAAACATTTTGAGCGATTCTTGAGCCCACGCTGAAGCTAACTTCTGGGGCTACAACTTTTATTCTTTGACCATTTCTAAATTCGAACACATCAGCCCGTAAATTCCGTTCAAATGGACTGCCACTGCGCACTTGTTGGGAAGTTTTGACACTACTACTTTGAAATGTCATAACTCTCTCCTCCGATATCGGATTTAGTCCGCTTTTGAGTCTATGGAAAGCTTATTCAGTGTACTATAACATACCAAAATCCCAGAAGGTTTTGGAAACATTAACTGATCGAAGCAAAGTGTCCCGAATAGCACATCCCATTGTTGACTTTCGCTTTTGAAAAATTTGACACATTTCCTTCCAATCACCGTAATTCCCTCATCCGAGGCTCGGAATGAGGTCATTCCAAAGCCTATGGCTTCCTAACTCAAAGTGCACTACAACATATCAAAACCCCAGACCTTTTAAAGCACAAAAATGGACGAGAATGCCTCCATTATGCATCGCCCAAAAATAGTTTATCATGATCGGTCAACCATGTTTGACCATCTATAACTTCTAATCTATACATGATATGGACTTGATTCTTTTTGCAGATTAAAGACCACATATCAGGCTACACATAACAACTTTTGAAGAACAAAACTCATGATCGAGCAAAGAGTTATGGCCTCTGACATTTGGTGAAAAAAATAACAGAATTCGGTTTTTTCAACTTGCTTAAATCTTCAAATTCGTGCACTTTGATGTTATGGGTCTTTGATTTATCAACCCATATCATCAATTAACATTCTATTACACAACTTTAAACAATCAATTGCATCAAATAACATCGAATCAAAGGATTTCTAGGTTTAGTGTTCTTATACCCTTTTTGCCAAAAATTCTTGATTCTTGCTTCTGATTTGTTATGGGTGATGGTTGGGCTTTGTTTAAGAGTGTATGGGCAATCTTGTACAAGGAAATTAAATGTAATATTTAATCACTAGATTTAATTCTTATAATTTACCAATTAACTTCTATCCTTTGGTAAATTAAAATACTTATACAAGAATATCGAAATTAAACCCAAATAATTAAAATTAGGGTTTCTCAACGTCATCAATTAGGGTTTTTAATTGACCATTAGTGGTTCTTTAATTATACATGTATGTTACTAACACGCAATTACGGTTTCTAATTTCAACAGGTTAGGGTTATAATAATTAGGGTTTGTCCTAATTATATATTATAACGATAATTAGGGTTTCTTCTAATTACCGATATTCTTATTCAAGTAACTTCATATATATACGATTAATACTCGTAAATATCCCATAAGCGAGTTTAATAATTAGGGTTTCACAAAGACGGTAATATATGCTATGACCTAATTCGAGTCGCCATTGCTCAATATTATCTCGTCGCACATACCCAAGATTACATAATTATGGTAATTGTAAAATAATATAATATTATTATTCTCATCTCTTGATCATAATCCCAATCTAGGGTTTGGATCTCATGTACGACTTATTCTTCGTACACATCATCAATAATCAAGTTAAAATAATTAACTTAAATATTCGAACAATTCATATAATAAAATATTTATTATATAAATCTAATTATCACATCATATATTATTTCCAATCATGTTTTCATGGAAAATAATTAATAAAAAATTAAAACTACTGTAAATTTATTACCATATAATTTGTGGTAATTAATAATTCCAAAATTATTTCTAATTTTTCAAGTAATAAATGTATTCGCATTTATCGTTCACTTTACTTGACATTTAGTCTCGTCATTAAAAAAAAAAATTATACATAAAATTTCTTATTTATTTTATATAGAAAATCTCGAGTTATTACATTCACCCTCCTTTATAAGGATTTAGTCCCCGGAATCACCGCTTTAAAAACTCATACGCGAGGAAGGGTACATAGCATATATCATCATTGACGTAGATCTCGATCATACTTGATCGAACCCGATCTTTAATTATTCATCATAACACTTGTCATCCGATTAAGCGTAAATATAAGATATATAAGTTATTCAAATAAGACTGGAGTTACATTTCCACCGCCACCGTATCTCGGACTGGTCGTCATGTTGCAAACCCTGAGTTGCTTTCGTTGGAGTTCTTGGTTGAGTTTGGTCCCGAAATTGCTAACGCCCCACCGCTTCTCCCGTGGTTATGTTCCCCGCCTCCATTCCCCTCATGGACGGTTCCTCACCTTATGCTCAATCGATCCACATATGAAGCATCCACTGATCATCCTTGAGTTGGGGTAGTTGGGAGAGATATGACCCTCTTGCCGCACTTGTAGCATACAAACTTGCCCTTGAGGACACTCGCCAGAGTGATTCTTCCCGCAGATTCTTGCCTTTGCACTACCGCTTCTTTATACCTTCCCGCTTTACTTGCATTTTTCGAAAAAAAACCTCATTCTTTTCTCACCCCTATTCCCACTACTACTTTCTATCTTTCTTTCCTCCCCGACTTGCTTTTGTTCTTCTTCTCCTTATGGTAGAGGCTCATGGCCTCACTTCCCTGCTCAAAGAATGATAGCCTTCTCTCCATGAGTCTTTGCCAAAAGTATTGATTTGCAAGATCGACACCTTATCAGAGTCGGGGTTTTAAGCCCACTCAAATCTCATTGCCTTCCTAGCCTCTGTATCCACTTGATGTGGAACAAACCTAGCTAACTCATTAAATTTTGCGGCATACTCCGCAATGATCATGTTATCTCGCTTTAACTCCGTGAATCTCACCTCCATTCTAGATCAGATACTAACAGAGAGATAGTTTTCGAAAAATAAATCCTTAAACCTATCCCAAGTAATTTCTTCTTCTCCTGCCCGAGTCTTATTTGCCTCCCACCAAAAGTTAGCTTCCCCTTTCATCATATAAGTGGCAAAAGTGGTCTTTTGCCCCTCATCTACTTTAGCGATTACGAACGCCTTCTCTATCTCATTCACCCAAGTCTGGGCTTCTATAGGGTCAGTTGATCCTCTAAATTATGGTGGTACTACGGCTTTGAAGTCTTTGAATTTTACCAATCGATTATGCATTTGGTTTCATAGAATGGTGTTCCTCGCTTTGCATAGCTCGAAGCTACCATGTTTGCAAAGTTTTGCATCGATTACATTTGTCGTTCTCAAAGATTAGTAGATTCTTCTATCCTTTGGTTTCGAGTTTAACGTCTTGGCGGCATTATCTGGTTAAATAAAACCATAAATTATACCCTTACATTTTAAACCTTATTGCATAAGATTAATGTATTAAACTCGTTTCATTTCTCAATCTTAGATTCATATTCATTTATCGAATATTTACACAGCACATCCTGCTTTAAATCAATAGCTATCCCTTTGTGACTACGAAAGTCGGGACTTAAAATCTTGACCAACATAAAAGTTGAAAATAGTTCATTACTTATCACACACACAACATAACCCACACCACTTATTTACCAAGCCTTTTTTCTAGGACATTCATTCGATCGATGTCCTTCCATCCCACAATTAAAACATCCACCTTTCTTATAGTCGGAGCAACGAGGAGAGGTATATCCCTCACGGCCGCAAATATAACATATCTTCTTCCCTTTCTTCTTATCAGGTTTTCCTAAGTCAGGATCTTCTACCTTTCTTCTTTCTTTTTTTTTTCCTTACCTCTCGGGAGTCAAGACACGATGTGTCGCTTGAGGCTCCATCCGTCAATTTGGATTTTGAGCTTATCCTCGCTCTTCCATTGTTTCCATTAACGCTCGACGCATCAACTTTTCTATCTCCCACAACCTTTCCAATGAAGAAACTTTGTTCTCCGGATCCCGCACCTCCGTTGATGCTTGAGCGGTTTCAACTTTAGTGTGTCGAATTACTATCTCACAAATCCAACATTTCGGATGCGATGCTACGTTTTCCACGATAGCCACCTCGTCCGATTTGGGTTCTGGTGAGCTTTATTTCAAATTGTTGGCCTCGATATTAGCTCGGGGTATGGATCTCGATCCTTCTTATTCCACATATCTTTCTCACCAAACATCTACATACATAAGTTACCCCCGATTAGCATATAGTATATATACACAAACAATCAAGAGTTCTATATATCGTTGTCTTCTTATTTTGTTTGACAATGAATTTATTCAATTCTCATCAACGCCTATCTCTCCGAGAAAGCGCGCTCCATCCACCAGCGTCGAATTGTATAAAGGCAATGTCTAAAGCCCGCTCCAAGGTATATATCACGGTGTTTTTGGCTTCTATCTCAACCTTCAAATCGCCCTATCTCAGATATCTCCCTCTGCTCCAACCACCCTCGTACTTTCGGGTAACTCTATACATTCTTACAACATTCACACATATCATCACATCCTACCCAATACACCTCTCACAAGAGTAAAAGTTTTCAAATTGTCTTTGAGGGGTCATATAGACTATGAACACATAGTTTTAAGCGGTATTCATACCTGTAAAACAAAACATTACGGTATGTTTACAATCACAAAGAAGGTAAACTACCATTAATAGTACTTTAGGTGATTAGCCTATTGTACCCTCTACGTCATGCATAACGTATTAATCATTCCTAGCGAATATTTACGCCATTAGATTGGATCATTTATCCAAACAACATTGTTCACCTCAGTCTTATCATAGGATTCCGCACCAAACAATTTGGTTCGAGAAATTTCTTTCAATGAACACTTAGAGTTTTCATTAACATTAGTCTAGCTGATTCAAATAGCATAGACTCATATCAATAATTCAATTCAATCGAATTATTTAGATGTAGCCAAAACTCGTTGGCAAATTAAACTTTTGAAAACATTTTTAGAGAATGACGTCATGATGTCGATCTTGTATTAATAATCCGTTGAGGATGCTCAGTCATTGTATGACTTTGTCATAACACATCATACAATAGTGGAACAATGACTTGGTCAAATTCACACTAAGTATTCTGTATTTACAACTCCATCACATTTTTATCATCTCGCACCAAAGTTACATGGTACATGAGTGATAATTAAAAAAAATTTTGATATTTCAAATCATTTGCGTCTAGCCAAAATAAGTAGCATAGACCAGTATTTTTAAACCATTTCAAAAATGATTACGAGTCTACATTTTTGTTTTCAAAAGCACACATAGTGCGATTTAGCTTGATGTCAAAAATTTTGAAGTTTAGCATAGCTAGGAGTTTAGGAAAACCTAACACCTTCACTAAAAATCATTTACTTAACAATCTATACATTCCTCGTAATCCATAACACTCCATTCACACAAAACTATACCCAGTTCATCAAACCACACTTATGAGTTCATAAATTGCCACAATCATATGAGTTTAAGAACTTATCCTAGTCGATCCTTTGGCGTCCATTCATTTGAGGGGTTCATAAACATTTCATATAATTATGAGTCAAGAATGTCTCATAGGTATGAGTTTTAAGAACTCGAACTTAATCTTATATTCTCTATCTATGACCTATTCACTGTTATACACACGAGAATGGAGTCATCCTCTTAATGTGCATATAACAAATAAGCGCGACACGAGACATTTCAATGATTATCGCATTGCGGAAACTAAGTGGTTTTTACACCAAGTACAATTCAGCTCCCATACGAAGAATCATACAACTCAGCTGCCGACATGAGTCCTCAATTGAATCCCCATCTAACACTAACCCCATTCTCCATACGAATTTAATTCGTATTTATAATTCTCTTCTGGATCTGTACCAATTAATAGTACAATTCATACACAACAATCTTGGTGTAAACTTTCCAATCATCAGATTGATTCCTTCTGGCTGTCATAGCCTTATCAGATCACGGGGTGATCTCATTGTATATATTACGATTTAGTTCTATATCTTGATCGTTTTATTTTACGATCTCACATAATCGCACTTCGGTCTTTTTAGACTCAATCTATTCCCCACTTCTTGTTTAACTTTATAATCAGAGTTAGGGAACTCTGTGTCTTTACACTCGCCGAGATTCATCTTTGAATCTTATCGACCAACTAACTCTATATGAGTTAATACTTATCCTAATCATTGCGGTTATTAGTCTCAGGTATTCCTACCTAAGCTTCATAACCAACAGCTTTGATACCAACCTGTGACGACCCCAAATCCAGGTACTTGAAACCCGAACTCGGTTCTCCACGATACCATTTCTTTAAGCTGAATAATACTAAATAATAATACATTCGAACTTAATTTACATACATCAAAGTTTACTTCCCCATGTACGTGACCTTCAAATACATTCCTTACAATACTTGAATAGATACCAATACAACTATAACCATTAACTCATAATACACACTTATTCGATCAGCTTTCCTTTTCCTTTGTTCGTGCTCGAGCCTTGAGTTGCTTCATACATAAGCGAAAATATTTAATTTAAGCAAGGATGAGCATTTAAGTGCTTGACAAGTAATAGCAATTATATATAATTTGAAAGAATATAAGTATTCTCGTGGCGCCCAAAATAGGTCCATTCCACCCAACCCATTACGAGTCGCCAAATACATGGTACGTAAATAACTACAACTTTATTAATACATTTGTCGTGCAAAATACGACAACATATATATCTTGTGAGTTTAAATACAATTATTGTCTTCTAGACAATATACATACCCAAATAAATCCCCATCATAATTATTGATACATCATTTTACAAAAATGGTGAGGACTACTAAACAACTCTCCTAGAACTTTCATTCCATACCCCGACTGCATTTCTTCGTTATATTCTCGCCTCCCGAGAAGAAAAATGGAACAAAAAGGAAAAGGGTGAGCTCGACTAAGCCAGTAAAGAATATTATGACTAAGATAATATACAACAAAATTATCGTTAGTCTTCAACAGGAAAAATATAATAGAATACAATAGACAACAAGTTTTAAATCAATATTCGCAATGAAATAATAATTCATTAGAAGAGTTAAGTAGAGAATGCAAACTACTATCTTCTATGTATGAATTTTAAAGTTCATCGTCTATTTTTATCCCTCGTAACATCAATCAATATATATCTCGAGATCAAATATTCATCCTTGCACTACTGGTGCCGAGGACATTCACCGATTGGTCATGTTCATCTAAACACTGTTCATCTTTGCACTACGGGCCAAAGATATTCATCGAAATCATTCATCTTTGCACACAGCCAAAGATATTCATCGAAATCATTCATCTTTGCACCGCAGCCAAAGATATTCATCGAAATCATTCATCTTTGCACTACATGCCAAAGATATTTGTCGAAATCATTCATCTTTGCACCTGGTGCCAAAGATATTCATCGAAATCATTCATCTTTTGACTCTGTGCCAAAGATATTCAATAATATCATTATTTAAGGCGAGGATGATGAAAAATATTTTTAAAGAAGCGAATCCAAAGTGAAACAAAATGACAAGGATTAAGGATTAAGGATTCGTACTTTGTTTTATCCACGTCCAAAAATACCTCAAAAATAATCATAGTGGTGTAAAATTCAAGAATTGATCAAAACATGGATACAATCAAAGCTAGTATCCGAATAGATATTTTGGACAAAAAGAAGAAATTTCATTTTTAAATTGAATAAAGTGCCGTATTCGTGAATAGTGTCAGAACGTGAATAGGCCGTATAACGTAAATAGTAATCGGACACCAAAAGATAGAAATTTCACAAAAACATCATCACGCTTCATGAATAGTATTCGTGAATAGTAACTCGTGAATAGTAACTCATGAATAGTAACCCCGACATGAAAAAGTTCCAAATTTGATAAAAAGTTCCAACCAATATTTCAGATAATGATATTGAAGAAATAATATCATTTGAGAAGAAAATAACATCCCTTACCTCGAAAAGACAAGACTTCTAGTTGAAAACACCGGATATAGGCTATGACTTGAACTTGCATCAGTATAGCAATACTCAAAGTATACTCAAAATACTCACAAGAATACGCTCGATAATATAGAGAGAAAACTTGATTTCGGTGTGATTTTCAATTTTAACCTAAGCACCTATTTATAGGAAATTGCTTAGAACACCAAAGTAGAAAATTTAATATAATATTATTATTTATAATAATAATTCCTACGCACACCTTGAATCTGAATTTCAGCAACTTGTCATGTGTTAAATGAGGGAACCAAATGAAAAAAACGTTTTGTAAATAAAAATATTTTAAACTTCCAAAATTAATTATTTTGAACTTGAACTTCAATAATTCACAATAAATAGCCCTTTTGCCGTAAAAATTCAAATCTCGCGTGTTTTTATAGGAAATTCAATTCTCTACAACTTTACGGAAGAAAGTTTTTCCAAATTCCAAGCAGAAATTGATGAAATCCACAAATGGGCGATTTTACAAGCTATAATCAAATTTGATCAATAAATGGGGTCCACAGAGCATGTTTAACATGTTTTAAACATTTATTGCAACAAAAATACTCTTCCTCCTCATATACTCATATATCCCACATTCATCGTAAAAATATCATCGTTAATATATTATTAAAATAATATATTTAAATGAATTATTTTATCGTAAAAAGATAAAATATTAATTTTCAACAATTGTCACTATAAAAATTTTCTCCATCTATATCCACCTAAAATCAATATTTTCCTCATCATATGAATCAATAATTAATTATTCACAAATAATATTACAGAATCACATATATTGACAACGAGGCGGTTCCTGAGAAAGAGGGGCTTTCAATAAGAATTTCTCCTTCTTGGCTAGCAATTAGGTGACCAAACCTCTCCTTAGATGTAACTTTCTAGACATTGCCAATAATGTTATCTAATAATATTATTCAGATAATATGAATTATTGCTTCGATAATGAAAAATCTTGTGTAATGACAATTATTGAAACAACAAAGAATATAAAATATCAACGCAAACAATTATTGAATCAATAAAATAAAATATCGAATAAAGAATTATCGTAACCATTATTGAGTAGTGCCTTCTTACGTAAGAATCAATAATTGGTGCAATACTGGTAAAGCTTTGTGCAATAACAGCAGACATCGTGTTTTTAACCCACGGGTATTCCAACAAAGGTAAGCGGTAATAACTACGCTGTAGTTATTTTTAAACAACTTATTTTTGTCGTTTTCTTCCTCCAATCGCTTTCCGTTATGGGGCCCACACATGGTCTGGCTTGGTAAATGCATTACGAATATTCCCGACAAAGATGCGAATATTCCACGACCAAACGAATATTCTCCAACAATAATGAATATTATATCACCACTTGCTTATTTAAAATATTTGCGCATTTTACCCATAACTAACCACATTAATCAAATCCACCCTTACTATTTCAAAATAATAAATAACGGAAATTCCTTTTTATTTAAAAAAATTTCGGGGTCTTACAACCTCCCCTCCTTATGAAATTTCGTCCTCGAAATTGACGACGACTGGTGTTACTTAAAAGATGAAAATACGTCGCTTTCATTTTCGTTTCCAACTCCCAGGTCATTTCCTTAATAGCATGGTTTCTCCACAAAACTTTAACTTGTGGTATAACCTTCGTGCGTAGGACATGCTCCTTCCTATCCAAGATCTTGACAGGTACCTCCTCATACGTTAAGTCTTCGGCTATCTCGTCCGGTTCTAACTCAATGACGTGGTTCGGGTCGTCCACATATTTACGTAACATCGATACGTGAAAAACGTTATGAACACGCGTCATACTTGGCGGTAAAGCGAGTCTATAGGCCACAGTTCCTATTCAATCGAGAATTTCAAATGGATTAATAAATCGAAGGTTTGAGCTTTCCTCACCTCACCGATTCTCATTTTTGAAATAACAACTTCTTGCACCTCCTTCTTCAAATTCATCAGCTCCGGTGTGTAGCTTGAACAGCTTTAACTTTATCGATTAAAGTCGATTATACTCGTATATCATCACGTGGGTACCTAGAGTTTTCATCTCCATCTCTATTATTTGTAAATTATACGAAATTAGTTTTTGACAATATCGTACTCGTACTTGTATACGATCTTCTACTCAACACGCCGCCTACCACGCTCGCTTTTTTCCGAGGATGGCATGGTCGTAACATGTCTTTGAAATGAGTCTCTCTTGAGTTCTTCAAGCTCTTCCCACATTCTTTGCTCCATTCAATTTTGTATCTCTACGAGTCAATTGCGTTAATGGAATAGCGATTCGAGAATATCCTTCAACGAATCTCCGAGATAATAACCAACTAAGCTTCGAAAGCTACATATTTTGATTACCGATTTAGGTTGTTCTCAATCGTGACTCACATCCCAACCTTGGATAAGACATTACAATGACACCTATCGGTTTACTATCACACGAATATGGCATCCTCTACAGAGAGTCCGCTTCAGCCAGATTTCACAAAGGAAGTCACCAGATAGAGGCTCGGGTATCAACTTCTACAGTTGGGTTTTTAACTCCTGAAGTTCAATAGGAGCCATTCGATCCTCAAACCGTCATAACTTACGGGCACGGAGGGTGATCAGCCCCGTTGTACCCTATATTGATCAATACTACATAACTTGAACGAAATTCATCGCCACTCTATCCGCTCAAGGCAAAAATCTTCCCATATAGGGATGTTCATACATGCACGGTTCCAAACCAGAAGGTTTTTAATCTTGCTCAACAATAATATGTAATTCAACATATATATACGGGTAATTGACAAAGGTGTATCAACATGTGAATAAATGCTATGATTATCCAAGTGGGGACACTTGTATAACCATTTAGAAATCAACTTAACGTAATATATATCCGAGCTAACATGTTGATAATCAAAGCGTATATAATGACAGAATAGAATAATTTCAAACTTCTTACTCATGTCCATTGCATAAAGAAAATGCAAAGGTAAGATACTTTTTGATTCACGATTACAAATCTCAACTTAGGTTTTATCTCTTTATCATAACCTATCAATAATCGGATCATTCGTTCGATTAGAACAATATATCTTAACACATAGTAATCGTCTATTACAACAAAGACACATAGTCCAATCACATAATCACAGTGATCATACTTTTAGTTCCTATTCTATACTTGAAATATTTTTATACATTTTTCAAATATCTCATCCATGCTCTTACGGTAGTCTTTTCTTTCTTGTATAAGGTCTAACATTTGTCGTCGCATGATAAATGACTTTATCCGCAGTAAATCTTGATTCTAAGACTCTTATTCTATACCTCAACATCTGTAAATATCGGACATCTTATTTTTAATCATTTTTGCAATTTTAAATTGAAAATTTTAAAATAATTCAAATCATCACTAAAGGGCCTATAATCGATATAATCGTTATTATAGGTGTTCTTCTTCAAATTCGAACTTCATAATCGGTTCTCAAGTCGACTAGTTTGGTATTTTTATAACTTTCAAATATCGGAATCATAATTAAATGATTTAAACATTAAACAATTCCATCATCATTAATAGTTTAATTAATACTAAACTATTAATGAAACCATCGCTAAAATATAAAAGTTATTTATAATAACTCAAACTATTTTTAAAACATTTATATTACTGAAATAATTACCATTAATATTTAAATATTAATGTACTATTTATCCAAATATTAAAAGTCATTAATTATAACTTAAAATATTTTTAAATCTTTAATATCCTCTTTAAATGGTTTTTAAATAAGTAAAACCATTTTTAAACTATTTATTTAATATTAATCATTAAATAAACTAAATATCATTAATATTATCTTAATATCATTAATATTTAATTATTAATGAAATTATCATTTAAATATTAAAAGTTATATTTTATAACTTCAAATATTTTTAAATACCTTATTTTCATTTAAAATAATTTTTATAATATTAAAATCATTTTAAAACTAAATTATTTAATATAATCATTAAATAACTTTAATATCATTAATAATTATTAATTAATGAAATTCATCACAAAATATTAAAAGTCATCACAAATAACTCATTTACATAATCAATTCCAAGCCAAAATAAACATAGTAAACTAACTAGTTTATTAACAACACTAACTAAACTTCAAAAATTCAAACTTTAACTAACAATTAAAAATAATAACATTACAAAATTAAATAAGAAACATACCCTAATTACTTAATTCCACAGATGAATACACACTTCCACGCCTAAAATTTAACTAAGGAGATCTTTTATAAAAGTTCTCCCACAACAAAGCCTTTCTCAAAAATTGGAGGCCTTATTGTTGGTGAATGAAACAAAGGCCAAGCCCTTCTATTTATAGGTTTAGAAAATGGTGAAGTTCTCAATTTAGTCGATGTGGGACTTGGTTTATACTAATTTTTCAATAGCTCACTTTTGCGATTTTCTAACGATTGCTCATAACTCCGATTAATCTGATTTTTGGATATGTTATACATGGTATGTAAGACTATTTTTTAAAAATACGAATTACCCAATTCGGGTTCATTAGGTAGCCCAAACGGTCGTCAAAAGTGGACGTTCATAATAGATTTTCAATCTCGTTTTAGCTTTACCCTCTTTCGCTAAAAGCATACCATAACTCTTTCATTTTAAAACATTTTTGAGCGATTCTTGAGCTAACAGGGGCTACAACTTTTATTCTTTGACCATTTCCAAATTCAACACATCAAATTTCGTAAATTCCGTTCAAATGGATCGCATCGCACTTGTTGGGAGGTTTTGACACTACTACTTTGAAATGTCATAACTCTCTCCGCCGATATCGGATTTAGTCCGTTTTGAGTCTATGGAAAGCTTATTCGGTGTACTATAACATACCAAAATCCCAGAAGGTTTTGGAAACATTAACTGATCGAAAATAAGTGTCCCGAATAGCACATCCCGCTCGCCGACTTTCGCTTTTGAGAAATTTGACACATTTCCTTCCAATCACCTAGTAATTCCCTCATCCGAGGTCGGAATGAGGTCATTCCAAAGCCTATGGCTTCCTAACTCAGTGCACTACAACATATCAAAATCCCAGACCTTTTAAAGCACAAAAGTGGACGAGAATGCCCCATTACATGATCGCCCAAAAAGCAGTTTATCATGATCGATCAACCATGTTTGACCATCTATAACTTCTAATCTATACATGATATGGACTTGATTCTTTTTTGATTAAAGACCACATATCAGGCTACACATAACAACTTTTGAAAACAAAACTCATGATCGAGCAAAGAGTTATGGCCTCGACATTTGGTGAAAAAATAATGTAATTGATTTTTCCAACTTGCTTAAATCTTCAAATTCGTGCACTTTGATGTTATGGGTCTTTGATTTATCAACCCATATCATCAATTAACATTCTATTACACAACTTTAAACAATCAATTGCATCAAATAACATTGAATCAAAGGATTTCTAGGTTTAGTGTTCTTATACCCTTTTGCCAAAAAAATTCTTGATTCTTGCTTACGATTTGTTATGGGTGATGGTTGGGCTTTGTTTAAGAGTGTATGGGCAATCTTGTACAAGGCAATTAAATGTAATATTTAATCACTAGATTTAATTCTTATAATTTATCAATTAACTTCTATCCTTTGGTAAATTAAAACACTTATACAGTAACATCGAAATTAAACCCGGTAATTAAAATTAGGGTTTCTCAACGTCATCAATTAGGATTTTTAATTGACCATTAGTGGTTCTTTAATTATCTGTGTATGTTACTAACACAGTCATTACGGTTTCTAATTTCAACCGATTAGGGTTATAATAATTAGGGTTTGTCCTAATTATCGACGTACAACAGTAATTAGGGTTTCTTCTAATTACCGATATTCTTATTCACAGTAACTTCATATACACAAATCACTACTCGTAAATATCCCATAAGCGAGTTTAATAATTAGGGTTTCACAAAGACGCAGTAATATGCTATGACCTAATTGACCGTCATTGCTCAATATTATCGTGTCACATACCAATACATAATTATGGTAATCGTAAAATAATATAATATTATTATTCTCATCTCTTGATCATAATCCCAATCTAGGATTTGGATCTCATGTCTGACTTATTCTTCGTACACATCATCAATAATCAAGTTAAAATAATTAACTTAAATATTCTGAACAATTCATATAATAAAATATTTATTATATAAATCTAATTATCACATCATATATTATTTCCAATCATGTTTTCATGGAAAATAATTAATAAAAACATTTTCTACTTACGTAAATTTATTACCATATAATTTGTGGTAATTAATAATTCCAAAATTATTTCTAATTTTTCAAGTAATAAATGTATTCGCATTTATCGTTCACTTTACTTGACACTTAGTCTCGTCATTAAATAAAAAAAAAATTTATACGCAAAATTTCTTATTTATTTTATATAGAAAATCTCGAGTTATTACACGAATACTTTCAAGAAAGTACTTATCATTGAACAATTCTTGGAACTTCTCCCAAGACATCTTCAGTGTGGCAGGTTGAGTACGCTTTACTGATTCCCACCAAGAATCTCGCCGTCGAAACACGAAGGTGGCAAAGGAACCTTTTGCTCCTCGGAGCATCCCAAGACATCAAATATCTTGTTGATCTGCTTTATCCCCATTTCTGCCTTAAGTGATTTTGGCTCTCCAAAAAACTACGGTGGTCCCAGCTCCTTGAACTACTTAGCGGTGACCATCCGAGAGTTGTCAGTGTTTCCACCTGCAATTTGGACAGGAGCCGCCTTCGCCTGATGTTTCATGAATTGCATAAATCCTCTGAACATCCCATCGTTCATCATTTCATCGGTGTTATTATTTACCTGAGGATTATTGTCTTCCTATTGCACATTATCCTGGTTATTAATCTATAGTGACTCAACGGTCTCATGTGCTTCATTGCTTATCTCAATATTTTCGAATGCCATTTTCAAATACTGCCACAAAACAAGGGTTAATTATCATATCACATATTATCCCTATACTCTGACCGACAAATTAAATACCAAATAAACTTATGTAGGTCATACTAGCGAAGGAATTCCCCGTCTCTCCCCTCCTAGTTCTTGTCTCACATCTCAGCCAGGGATCATATCCCTAAGCTTTAATCCCAACTGTGACGCCCCCAAAAAAGGTATACATAACCCATCTTGAGTCGTCAAATACATGGTACAGAATACAAATACAAACTTAATTATATAAACGTTGTGTAATATACGACAAAACATAGCTGAGAGTTTAAACAGGAATATTGCCTTCTAGACAATATCCACTCTCAAATAGAGTCCTCATTACATTTATTGTCACACTATTTTATAGAATAGTGAGGACTCATCAGTAACACCATCTCGGACCATCACTCCTGGTTCCCGACTAGTCCCCGCCACGTTCTCATTTCCTCAAGAGAACAATAAAAGCAAAAGGGTGAGCTCAACTAGACCAAGAAGAAATATTATGACTAAGATAATGCAGGATAAATTATCATTAGCCTTCAACAATGTTAAACTGATAAAATACAATAGACACCAAGTTTAATCTGCGGTGAATAAGCAATCCATTAGAAGAGTCAAGTAGAGCATGATATCTACTATCTTCTATGATTTAAAATGTTTTCAATAATTTTATCACGAGACTCGATTTTAATAAATAAACCACATCATCGAGTCATCCCTACACTACGGCCAAGGATATTCATTAAATCATCAATGGTCATGACTATACTTAGAATAATCCTCGGTCATAATCACACCAAAAGCGGCCCATCAATGCACTACAAAGCACGAGGACTTTTACCACATAATTTATAACATTACAGTCATGATTATACCGAATAATCCCTGGTCATAATCATACCAATTCCATCTATGCACGTAAACCAAAGATGACTTTCATCACAATATAAGCATGAGGATGATGACAATGACATAATAATTCAATAAAACAAGTTCAAGAATAAATTTTAAAGATTTATAAGTTAATTTATCCTCAAATCAATTACGCCCAAATTGTCAACATGATCATTGCTTTGTGGAGTAAAATTCAAGAATGCTCGTAAGAATATTTCCATAAAAAGATCTTTGGATGAAAGCTAAATATCCGGGATATTCTACTAATTTCATGGAGTATAGAAGTCAAAACTTTAACCAACCGATTATAATAGAATATATGAAACTGCAAATGGATTTTTTCCCACCATGCGGTAATCCATGTAGACAGATTATTTCCACAATTTAATAAGGAATGAATACGAAGGACCATTCACCATGCATGCGGTAATCCACATAGACAGGTTATTCCAACAGAATAATAAAGAATGGAATAATGTAAGAATTCACCGAAGCACGCGATAGACCGCGCATGCATAAAAGTTATTCCCAATGTAATAATAAAGAATGGAACCAGTCATTCGTAATCCGTATGAGATAGGATATTCCAATAGAATAATAAAGAATGGAACCAGGTCATGCGTAATTTGTACAGACAGGATATTCCAACAGAATAATAAAGAATGGAACCAGGTCATGCGTAATCCGCACAGATAGGATGTTCCAACAGAATAATAAAGAATGGAACCAGGTCATGCGTAATCCGCATAGGCAGGATGTTTCAATGTAATAATAAAGAATGGAATAATGTAAGAATTTCACCATGTATGCGTACTTAGCATAAACAAAGTTATTCCAACATAATAATAAAGAATGGAATAACAACTCTTACGAGTATAGAAAGAAAATAACTCTCTTCATGAATACGAAAGAATAATACCCCTTACCTTAGAAGAAATTGGATATTAGAATAGTGAGGTAATAGACTTCTCTTCTTCTTTCTCTCTATAATAATTGCTCTAAAGCTTTAGTGAATTGGTGAGAAATGAAGTAAGAATGAGCTTCTATTTATAGAAAAATATAGTTTCGATAATTGCACGTTTTGGGGCTCGAAATATTACTATACAATACCTTTAACTTTTCTTTCATTTTTAATTTAGTCTTGTAAGTATTATCAAACTTGCATCACCTCCCCTAATAGTAAATAATGTGAATCAATAGTTCAATCATGTGAATCAATAGTTATAATCATGTGAAAATGCGAATTAAAGTATAGTACCTTCATCTATACCTCTATTTTTAACTTAGTCATGCAAGTATTATCAATCTTGCACCAACTCCCCTAATAGTACAAGAATGTGAATCAATAGTACACACATGTGAACAAATAGTTATAATCATGTGAATTAATAGCAATTAATTTCTCATTTATCCGATTAATTACCCGACTGGTCAGTATAACTTCTAGACATCCATTAATATCGAAATAAATATCGATTTCCACTAACACTAATAATTCCAACACAATGGAACTATCAATTTCATCTTTAATCAACACGAACTTATTCATCATTAATATTATAACTCACAATATTTAACAACCAGATCATTCCTGTGAAAGAGGGGCTTTTCGATAAGGATTTCTCCTTATTGGCGCCGCAATTAGATAACCAAACCTCTCCTCGATGTAACTTCTAGACATTATAAATATTGCAATTTAATAATATGAATAACTTTGTCGTCTCAATTATTGATTTAATAATATATCATATTATGAGATGATAATGTGACAATAATTGAATCAATAATATGAGAGATATGATGCAACAATTATCGTGAGCAATAATTGAGTATAATCGAGTGACTTCTCACGTAAAGCATCAATAACCAATCTTGTGCTGCTACTATGCAACCACGCCAGTATTATTGTACTTTTTTACTACCGGGTAGTTCAAATAGTTTTTAATTCGGTAACACTTTCGTCGTTCTTTTTAATAAAAGATAATTTGTCATTTTCTTACTACGACAATACTTCCGTTGTAGGGGTCCACCAATGATTGTCTTGTCGCATCACGATATTCTTCTCTGTTAAAACGAATATTCCCCGACCAATCGAATATTCTATAACCACTTGCTTACTTTGTAAATATTACCCACAACTATAACATTATATCAAATCCACACCATAATATTCAAAAAAAAATATTTCGAGAAATTTAAATCTTTATTCATAAAATCTGGGATCTCACGGCTACTCTATAAATGGAGTATTATATTGAGTTGTTGAAGTGTGGCACAAACAAAAGTCATGTAGCATCCTAAAAGTTGAGAGATAGTGTGAGTGGGATTTGTGTTTGTGTGGAAAGAGGGTTTTTGCAGCTTTTATATTCCATGCAAAAAAGTTGTATTGTGGGTGGGATGATTTTGCAACTTTTAGTCCGTGCAAAAAGTTGTGTCGCGGTATTGTTGAACGTCAAGATTTAGGGCGTAAAATTTGGGAGGATTATTATAATCCCATTATTTTGATATAGTGGAGATTCGGAGTTTAGCCTCTGGTTTTTCCCTTTAAGGGTTTTCCACATTAAATATTTTGTTATCTTTAACTAAATCATATATATGGACTAATGAGTTACATTATATTGTATCAACAGGGTGACGAGGGGACTGACGAGCGGGATGACGATGAGGGTGATTTTCATACTCCAGAGCAGCGTCGACGCCCGCCCGATGATCCTCCTCACACCGGGGGCTCTACTAGCTTGACTTAGACGTTTACATTCTTTTGTAGTTTACATAATTTTTGACGTACATATTGTAGTTTAAACCTTGTTATTTCTTTGATTTTGTTGCGGTTTGACACTTAGTTTAATTTAGCTTAATGGGATGTTTTTGACCTTTTTACTTCTCATTTAATTAGTTGGTTTTTGATATATTATTAGCCTTGGTGATTGTAATTGTAATTCATGTTATTGGCCATATTGTTAGCTTGTGTATATGATGTTGGGAAAACAGGTACAGGTACAAGATGTGGGTTAAATCCCTAGATATTGCAAAAATAAATAAAATATTTTAAAAAAAATCACTATCCTCGACGGAATGGTGGTATTCTCGACGGATATCCGTCGAGGTTAAGTTGTTTCCCATTTTTATCAAACTGCCACGTGGCATACTTATCATCGACCGAATATCCTCGACGTAATGGTGGTATGATCAACGGAAATCCGTCGAGTTTAAATTATTTTCCAATTTTATCATACTGCCACGTGGCATGCTTATCATCGACCGAATATCCTCGATAGACTATCTTCAGTCGGTGATATGTTAACTCCGACTGAATAGTCGGTCGAGAATAATTTCGTCGACCCTAAGTATTCCCGACCGAAAAACCAACGGATTTAATTTCGACGTGCTTATATACGACCGAATTTATGACCGAAGATTCCGTCGCAAATAAGGCTGTCCTCGACGGAATAACCTTATTATCGACGGAATATTCCGTCGAAAATAAGTCTTTTAGTTGTAGTGTATTGTGTGGTTTGCATTGACTTAATTCTCAACAAGTGGTATCAAATCTAGGTTAATTGGATCCAAGGTAGAAGGAGAATTAGTCGTATTGGTGTGACAAATAAAAAGATTGAAGATTGAAGGAATTAATGTTTATCGTGATGTTATGAATAAGATATTTTGCAGTTATAGAGGATCACCGTTGCAGTCGTTTTATGATAAAGATAATGGAGATACTAATGAAGATGAAGACAACAATGTTGATGATGATGCTATTGAAGAAGATGATGATGATGATGGTAACTATAATGCAAATAATGTCAATGATGTGGATGATGCAGATTACGAGGATGGTGCAGATAGTGCATGTAATGCGGATGATGTGGATCATGCAGATGATGCGGATATGCAGAGGATGCAAATGATGCAGAGAATACATATAATGCGGATGATGGTGGCAACTATGACAACGGTGACAGTGATGAAGTTGAAGTGTTTGCGGATTCAAGTCGAAAGAGAAATTATTGGAAAACTCTTCGAATCCTATTCAAATATTACATTGTCGAGATAGGAATTATTGAGTTACTCCCCGGATCTTAAAATTTGGCGAACAACTTAAAAATGAAAGAATAGAATAGTATCTTACTTTAATAGAGAACTCAAACGAACTTCAACACCCATCATCGGAAATTCGTAATTAATCAAAGTATTCTCGCTCTTAATTATCCCCAACAATAACCGTAAAAACCGACAACCAAATTAATTTTGATATCTCGGTTTCAATTGTGAAGCATGATTGGAGTATCCTCTTGAGGTGCGCTTGCAAATAGTGTTCATTGAAATATTTACTTTGTGGAATGAAAATAATTCACAACATTGTACATACAAACTTGCCTGATGGTTAAGTTTGAGACCCTAGAGACATCTGGTCTTAGGTTTGAATTTTATTCTTTCCTTTTTATTTATGAGGCTTGTAGTCTCAGTCATTGAGTATGAGAGTTTATTTTAATATTGTAATGAGAAATTATTGAGATTAAATATTTAATTTATTGTACTTGTACTGATAATTCTAGTTAGCTAGTGGGGACTTTCAAAAAATAATAATATATTGTGAATATTTGTTTCGATTTTTTGACTGTTTACGTGTATAAGTATTAATGGTAAAAAAAAATTATCATTTCTTATAATTTTATCCAATCTTATGTATTTATATATTTTAAATTTTTTATATAAAATTATCACAATATATATAGGATGACTAATAAAAAAAATTCATTTCGATGGAACTCATCAAACAATTAGTTCCGTAAAGTTTAATGCATGTGGCTTTGATAATCAAATACGCAATACATACATAGCCATATATGATCAATTTATGTGGGTTACAGCAAAAGCACACGAAGATGGGTAGTATACTAGCTAGCTAGCTAGTGTCTCTTTGGGTGCAATATATTGGACCATATTAAAAGTGATACTCCCCACAATTCGTGAAGCAAATTTCAAATGAACAATTTATTTGGATAGTTTATGAAAATAAATAGATAAATGACTTTAAAAATTAATCGAGTTTAACAAATTTTTTATTTTTATTAATTACAAATTTTTTATTTTTAAACAATAAATTTAAGAGAGATTTTTTTTTTTTTAAATCGTTGACAGACGTTAGTTAATTAACATAATAAATAAATAATCAAACAAAGTCAACTAATGTCTGTCAATGATTTGAAGTAAAATAAAATTTATTTTTACGTTTAGAGTTTAAATAAAAATTTTGTAATAGGTTAATAAAAATAAAAAAAAATTGTAAAAATTCATTAATGAATTTTTACCGTCATTTATCCAAAATTAATTGTATTGATGTCATGTAATTGTATGTCAGATAAACTTTACTATACAATATAAATTATGCAATTACAACTCTTATCTATAGTAGTGAAACTATTTTTATGACTCTAAATATACTGCAAAAAAATTAATTGTCCGAAATCCAAATCGCTACAATTCCCTTTTGCATGTGCTTCAACCACTTCCTCCTGTCCATTGACGCGGTCCGATCCTCCCCTCCACTTAGAGAAAATTCCTATAAATAAGCTATATTGTAATCTCTTTCATCTCAAAGCAATTAAGAATATAATTTTGAGATATTCGATATTCCTAAATATGCTTACACACAAAGTTTTTAGTTTAGTTTTGTTCGTCTTATTGGGTGTGGCATTATGTTCTGCTGCTAGGTCTCTCCTCACCTTTGAAGGAGAACATGGCATTGGTGTTACTGGTGGGTATGGCGGTGGAAGTGGCAGCGGAAGTGGTCTAGGTTATGGTGGTGGTGGTGGCGGCGGCAGTGGTGGTGGAGGTGGTTATGGTGTTGGTGGGGCGCATGGAGGTGGATATGAAGGTGGTGGTGGGAGTGGCAGTGGGGCAGGAGGTGGCAGTGGTGGTTATGGTGGTGGTGGTAGTGGTGGTGGACATGGTGGTGGAGGTGGTTATGGTGCTGCTGGTGGTGGTGGATATGGAAGTGGTGGAGGGGGTGGCACTGGAGGTGGTAGTGCTGGAGGATATGGAGGGGGTGGTAGTGGTGGCGGCAATGGTGGTGGAGGAGGTTATGGTGCTGCTGGTGGTGCCGGAGGTGGAAGTGGTGGCGGTTACGGAGGTGGAAGTGGTGGTTATGGTGCTGGAGGGTATGGAGGCGGTGGTGGTAATGGTGGAGGTGGTGGCGGTGGATATGGAGCTGGTGGTGAGCATGGTGGTGGTTATGGCGGAGGTGAAGGAGGCGGCAATGGTGGTGGATATGGAGCTGGTGGAGAGCAAGGTGGAGGATATGGTGGAGGAGGTGGGCATGGTGGAGGTGGTGGAGCAGGTTATGGTCCGGGAGGAGCAGGAGGGAGTGGATATGGTAGTGGGGGGGGAGAAGGTGGAGGTGGTGGAGGAGTACACGGTGGCGGATATGCTGGTGGAGGCGGTGGTGGCTCTGGCGGTGGAGGTGGGTATGGTGGTGGAGGTGAACATGGAAGTGCTTATGGAGGAGGTGGTGGTCATGGTGTCTATGCCCCTTGAATGTTACCTAAAATTAATCGCCCATCCATATTCTCTTACCTATAATATGAAGAATAATTAATTACTCCATTAGATTAATTAAGTTGGGTAAGAGGAAAATTGATTGCAAGTATTAATGTGTGTGAATACTTGGAAGCTCTTAAGCATATGTATCAATATTCTACTACTATTAATGGATGTATTTATTCAATCCTTGGTTTCTAATCAAGTTAATTAGTTTATATCGTTGTATGATCTTCCTCAATTAGTAGTAAGGCTAGCTTGTTCCATACTTGCCTTTGATCTTCCTCAATTAGTAGTAATATATATGAAAAAATGTTAAATTGTAGTAGAATACAACTTATTAATGCTTCCTATAGATAAATTAAACAATTTTATCCAGTTACCTAGCACTCGTAATTTTAAAAGTTTATTAAAGTTTGTAGTGAGAAGTCAGAAGCAATTGCAAAATCTTCCTAAGCAAGTATCCCCTGCATGTGACCGGTTTGATTTGCGCATGCAAATCATTGTAGTATATATATATATATATATATATATATATATATATATGAATTGGGGAAGAACCGGTGCAGGATGTACCGGTCATTACTTCAGTATAAATTGTGGACCGTTAGATCTTTTAAAACAAATCTGATGGTCATAATTTTTTCCCTCTAAACCCTACTTTCCTTTTACCACACATCATTTCTTCTTTTTTTTCTTTCTCTCTCCTCCATAACCACTTTTAAGTGCTAGATCCAGTCTTGAGAAGAGTGATGATGTTTGAAGAAGAATCGTTAATGGTGCATACATGTAACTATCAGATTTGAGATAATCCCCAACCTTCTTCACCAATTTGTTTTCCCTCAAGGCTTCCTTCGTCTCCTTCAATCCTCCTCCTACACACAAACACCAAAAAATTTGAAGCATAAGCCTTAAATAAAATTGGGTATGAAATGAATGACCCTGTCCGGTGGTGGTAAAAATAATGTTTCGGGGGGAGAAACCAGAGGAAAGGAATACATGTAGGAATTTGATTTAAGATAGTTTACAAATGTCTTCAGGGATTTCTTCAACTCTATTTTAATCTTGTGTTTCTTGCTTTTCTTCTTCTCAACTCGTAAGGACGACCAACCCATTTTCTTTTCGCAATTAAATCACATTGTTGTTGCAGATTAAAATGGAAACATTATTTGTTTGTTGGAGGAGGAGGAGGTGTGACGTGGGTTGTTGAGAAACGTGCAGGGGTTGAGAGAAATAATTATGATCATCAGATTTGTTTTAAAAGATCTAATGGTTCACAATTTGTACTGTAGTAATGATCGGTATACGGTGTACCGATTCTTTCCTCAATCATATATATATATATAGGAGCGCATCCATGACAACTGAGAACAATTCAAATGTCGATGTACAAACAAATTGTCATGTTGATAATCCGCCGCCACAAATTTGTAATGGTTTGAGTTTCTCCATATTCAAACTTGTCCATTATCATCTTAATATTATAACTGCATGTTAAAATATTCTTTTTTTTTATTAATTTGATCAGATATACTTTATCTATCTATATGGAATAAAAATTGTTCCATTAATAATAATATTTTGTAATATTATTAATACTATTATATTAAATACTAATATTATAAAATAATATAATATTATTACAAAATATTATAATATTAATATTAAGTATTAATAATATTATAAAATATTATAATATTATTACAAAATATTATAATATTATTACAAAATATTAATACTTATAATATTAAGTATTAATAATATTACAAAATATTAAAATGAGTTGGACTGGAGTACTTTTCTTAGGATTACAAGTGCATTTTTTTTTGCTTTTAGGTAAAAATGGAACAAATTTTATTCTATATAGATAGATAAAGTATATATGGTCAAATTAATAAATAAAAAAAGAATATTTTAGCATGCAGTTATTATATTAAAATGATAATGGGCAAGTTTGAATATGGAAGTCTAACCATATATATTAAAAGAAACTCCAGTCGCTACAGTTTGTAGAGGCTGGCACAATTAAAATAAAATGTCTCATTTTAATTGTTTCAGTCGCTACAAGCTGTTGTGCCTTGATTTTTTGGGTTGTTCTCAGCAACCGATTACCATAAATATTGTCTATATTATATATATATATATATGTGGATTAATGTTGCAAAACACTTGTTTCTGTGACCATCATAAGTTCAAAACAATTGTTTCTTGTGCTGTCATGCAACAGGAAGACTTCAGACTGCCATCATTTCATGACTAGGATATGATCTTGTTGCCTAAAATTGTGTGAGAGAAAATAGAAAAATTTTTAACAAAAATTTTAAGTGGACATAAAAATTGGACATGAATGTATTTAAATTTTACTTATTTTTATATAAATATGTAAAATTCAAATACACTCATTTCTATTTTTTATGTCCCACCTAGAAGAACTCAATTTTTAAAGTCAGTCAAAAATAAGGTGTAAACGAACCGAGTCGATCCCAGTATTGATTTGCTCAGATTTGGTTCACAAAAGTTATCGAGTATAAAAAAGATTCGATTGAGGCTTATTTAGCTACCGAGTCGAGTACAATTCCGAATCGAGCTCAAGCAGTTTGGATTTTTCCAACAAATATGATTCGAATATCAATAGAAAATTATAATTTGAGAAGGTTCGAGTAATTTATCAAACTTTAAAATATGTTTATATTTGACTCATTTATATTTCGAGTAGAGTTCGAATCGAATTTCTAGTCGAGCAAGTAAGAATTGAGCCCGAACTGTTTGCTCATTTTATAGCCTTAGTGATGAGTGGGATTTATACCCGCGAATCGGATACTTCATGACTTAAATAATTGCCTGAATTCGTTTGTTTTTATATAGTTTTATATAAATATAGTATTATTGCGCTTAACTGATGTATTGTAGAGCGTAACAGGTGTTTTCTAGCAATCAGGGGGCAAAACAGTCATTTTACTCTTGCTCATGCCATGCCAGGCCTAATGCCTAGTTACTAACCGCGCCACAAAGACCACCTTCTTGGCCAAGAGACATCACTATGAAGCTGCTACAATACCAATGATTCTATGTAGAGTCAGCCAAGCAACATGAGATCCGTGTTTTTCAAGCCCACGCATAGTAGCAAAGACCAACTACAGTTAGTTATGTCGCCACAAGTATGAGCTGCATGCTCTCAGCAAGAGAGAAGTGATTTTTGACCTAGCAAAGGAAGGGAGGCGGTTATAAAAGGAGAGAGGCTTGCTACAGACATATGAGGGATATAACATAGAATAGAGAGAGTGAAGAGATCTAGAGAGTAGTTTTAGATTAGGAGTTTATTTCTTTTGTAATTTCTCTTCCTCTCTTAGATAAATGTTTGTAAATATAGATTAGTTAGATTAAGGGAGAAGTTTGGGTTTCTTTGGAGCATCAAGAGCAATGAGCTACACTGATTTGGAGAGCTTGATTCGAGCGAGTAATGCTTAGAGAGATGAAGGGCCTCGATGAGAGTTTCTTCTTATCTATTTATTTTCTCTGATTTTGTTATCCATAAATGTTGTCTTTATTGCTACTAGTATTTTATTCAATAGCTATGAACTGAATATTTGCTCTAAGATTATAATGGAACCATTTGTTATTTAAATTGACTGTCTTATCTCTTTGGTTGGCACTATATGATTTGGTTCGTTATATTTATGCTTAATGATTCTCGCTAAGACATTAGCGATGATTTTGGTAATTTACATGATATCGACAGAAAAATTGTAGATTTACACCTGAATATATTGGCATGTGATTGTGGGTTTCGACTACATAAGTTGTGCGTAGAATAGACATATATTTGTGCACCACGTGCGGCCTAATAGAGAGCTTAAGCTTAAATCCTTGTTCTGATCAATTCTCATAGACATATGTAGGATTGTATCTAACTTGTGCATTCTTTTCTGTTTTATTCCCTATCGGGTGGATCTGGAAAGGATATGTTCGCATACATACCTCAATGTGAGGTGTATGAGCACACTTCATGTGTTCTCGATCGAATTTAATTGTCATGACCATTAAGACCCGAGAGAGAGAGAAGGGTAGCTAGTTTGATGAAACATAGCACGCCAGGTGTTTGACAGAATGCCTGAGTGGGGTGAAATTATAACCTTAGCTTGTTATTCCTTAGATTACCATTTGTTATCCATTTACTTGCTTTGATAATTAGTTATGCTTAGACTAATCACTCTTTCATTTGTTGCTGTTCGAATAAGACTTTAGCGAGATAAAGTCGGTATTTGGTAAATATTAGTGATAGTTCCTCGTGAGAACGACATTCTACTTATCACTGCATTACTTGTTAGACCGCGTATACTTGCGCGTGTTTAGTGATCGGTTATCCGACCAACAAATTTTTGGCGTCGTTGCCGGGGAACTGTTATTCTAATATTGTCCAATATTGATTTCAATCAATTTAGTCTTACTTTGAACGTATATATATTTATTTCTTTTATTTGTTTGATCTTCCTTTCTTTTGTTTTTAAGTTTACAGATTATGGACGATCAATGTTATCAATGGCCTTATGAGTGGACGATGCCACCAAGCTCGGAAGAAGGACTCGAGAAATTACAAGTTCAAATTGCCAATGCCTTGAGGTTTTCTGACAATCTTAAGTGTCAGTCCACTCAGAATGCCTACTATCAAGAGCAAGCTGACTTTGAACCGATCTCCTATCATCCAAACTGCCAGGGTTATCCAAACTCTTGGGACTACAGTCAAGAGCAGTATCATGATCCGAATCATGCATCTCAGATTGAATATCAGTCTCCGCCGCACTATGAGTGGACATCTCAGCAGAATGAGAACTTTTCTAAGTCCTCGACACGTGAAGAAGAGAACCGGCTTGAAGAGCTTCTCACCATCTTTATCGAAAGAAATGAGATTCGGATGGCAAGCCAAGAAGCCGCATTGCACAGCCTTGAGAATCAATTGGGGCAACTCGTCAATGCCATTACAAATCCACCGCGGGTCTATGTAATGGTCTTAATTGATCTTGACGATGAAGCAATAGAGTATTTCACGGTGGATACGCAAGGAAAATGCGATGAGTCTCGCACTGATGTTGAGGGAGATGTCTTAGTGCAATCTAACCAATCAGTGGAGTCTGAAGTTGAAGACAAGCTGAGAAACGGTGGTTGTCTAGTCATTATAAATCTACAGTCAGAAACCACGCTCTTGACTGTGAAAATCCTTGAGGGCCCAAAAGAGCATAAGGAACGTTTTCAATTTAATAAAACAGGCAAATTAGTGGATAATTCCAGTGGCGAGAGATTCTATGTACCGCCTGATGACTGGATGGATGAAGGACAGAAGAATGGCCAATCACCCTTGTCGGCCAAAAATTTAAAAGAATTGACGAATAGGCGGCACGAAAAGGTCATTTTCGCCTATGAGCCAAATTGAACGGTGTCGGTATAGTCAAGCTGACAACTTTAAAACAAGCGCTTGGTGGGGAGGCACCCCCATCTCGGTATAAATTTTATCTATTTTCGTTATTTATGTCTAGTTTATTTTGTGTCTGTGTCGCTTATGTTGTTAAAATGACTGCCAGATTGTGCATTAATGTTTTGGGTCTATCATCGGCATGCGGCATGTTAGTATGTTGTAGTGTATATTATAATAGTATTGATTGTGTTTTTAATACTGTATGTTTGCCTTCGTAGAGTAATTTTTGTTTTTATCCTGGCATATGCAGATAAATAGGTAGAAAAACTCAGGATTGGAACTCGCGCCGCGGCGCCAACTAGTACACTGTATCTCGCACCGTGGCGCCACCAGCTTGTTCTACCCACTACTAATCCACGCTGCAACGCCAACTTATACAAACAAGACCGCGCCGCGGCACCACAAGAGAACCTTAGCTATTTCTATATGAAATAAGAAATAGCCAAGCAAATGAAGGATTCCTCATTGCCATGGCACAAAGTAATTCGCTTTTTAAAATGCTCAAAGTGAGCAGCAGTCAGGCCATTTATCTCCACTTTCTCGAACAGACTCGGAATAGCACCAAAGAGCAACAACCCCTGTTTTCCATCTATGTTTCAGGCTAGTGTGATAATTGATTCCTCATAAATCAAACTCCCAACAACAACCAAAAGCCTCCATCAATCTGCTTGTCAGAGTGAGCGGCCATACGAATTCTCAACTAGGGTTTTTTCTCATTCAAGGTATTTTTAAGATTTTGTTCAATTGGTGGAGTGGATTTGTGCAAGTTCTTGTTGTGTTCTTCTGCTGTTTGATTGGGTGATTTCCGCTTCTGAAAATCTGGATAGAGTGACAACAAACAAAGGTTGTCCAAATTTGTTTTGATTAACGCACTCCAAGTGTTTGGCAAAATTCCTGAGAGAAGAACTTGGTTGTTTTGGGGCTGTTTGGCATTGGCTATTGCTGGGGTCTTCTTGGCCTAAGTTTGGGGGAGTTTTGGCTCTGTTTAAGGATTGTTTTTGCATCAACTTGACTAAAATCTTGGCATGGAACCCAAAAGGCAACGATTTAGCGTCGGCGGTTCTTCATCTTTTGCCGCACCACCACCCACGGATTGGGATAGAACCAAATTTATCAATGAGGAGGCCTGGAAAAGTTACAAAAGTTCTTTCGGCTCACGCAATCTGATTCCTGAGCGGGGGTTCAGGCCGGACAAGAAGGATGGTGAGCTACACACCATGATACTGGAGCGGCATTGGATCAACTTCACAAAACCACCTGGGTCAGCTGTTGTATCTATGGTTCGGGAGTTCTATGCCAACGCCAATCCCGAAGGCCCTGCTGTTATTCAAGTTCGGGGGAAGCAAGTGGCGTACAGTAGTCAGGCCATCAATGCCTTGTTCGAAACACCCAACTATGCGGGCAATGATTATATGCAGATGGGACTCCGCGGCTATGATCTTGAGGATATCATTCGACGGCTTTGCAAACCCGGGACTGAGTGGAAGAAAAATGATTACACCGGGGAAAAGACCAATTTTCCGGCTTCAGCACTCAGTCGCTACGGGAAGGCGTGGTTTGGCTTCATTTGTGCCAATATGATTCCAACCCGTCATTTGAGCGATGTGACTAAGGATAGGGCGATCTTACAATTCACCATTGTCACGGGTCTACATGTGGATATTAGCGTGCTCATTCATGACTCCATTCGGAAGGCAATCAAGAGTAACATTCTCGCTGGACTTCCTCATCCATCATTGATCACTACATTGTGCAAGCAGGAAGGTATCTAGTGGGGGCCCGAGGAGATAGCCTCACCACCGATGACAGTCGTTAACCACCTAATTATCAAACGCTATTATGAGTGGGACGGAGCAGAATCTCACGTTAGAGGTGAGGGCTACGGGCCACCTAAAGTTCCACCTCCTACATCAGAGGCCGAGCCTTCAAACGCCGCTCCAGACGTCGGGCCAGCTGCACAGGGCCTACGGACTGACATCATGGCATCCCTCGCCCTGCTGCATCAGAGACATAACGCCGAGGCATAGAGGCAAATGGAGGCACATAGCGTACCGTGGCTCGAGGCGTGATATAGCGTTGCAAGAAGATCAGCCGTGGTGGTGAACACCATTTAGAGCATCTACACGGAATGCCGAGTTCACGCCATATCAGTTTCCAGAGCCTCTTGTCTTCCCACCATACCCTCCACTATCACCGCCTACCAGAAGTCGATCAGACGCCTTGGTGATGAGGAAGAAGCCGTCTCTGCCGCCGAGTGAGCGATCTTCAGGGAAGCCCTCTTTTATACAATTGCTTTAAGTTTAGCAATGAGGGCATTGTTCACCTCAAGTTTGGGGGTGTTTTTGGATATTATCTGTTTATTTTCGTACTGTCATGCTAGGTTGCCAGACTTTAGTATTATTATTATGTTTTTATTATCAGTTTTGTGGTGCAGTCGTTTTGAATTGCGGGTTTATGTTTGAATTTTTATCATTATGGATGCCATGAACTGTTTTTGGTTTATTTCAATTTTATTAGCATGATTGTGGTTTCTAGCCATCTTTTTGGGGCGTATACAGATTTAGATGCTTATGCCATGTAAATGGTCTTTTCACCCTATTTTGAGCTGCTATTCAGCAAGGGTGTTATATTTATCATTACTGATTTTTTATTGTGGCTATGTCTAGTGCCAAATGAGTATGTCTCTGGTAGAGTTGTGTCAAGCATGCCATGTACTAGGGGTTTATTAGTGGATAAGTTTAGACTGTTATTGATTCGTCCTTCTAGTAAGCACCGACCAACTGTGTTAACTAGTTATTTTTCGAATTTAGTTCGTGTGTTTATTTTTTTGAGAAATTGTTCACTCTTATAAACTTTCATTTGTGCAAGGTAATAAAAGACTTAGACGTTTATACAGTTTTGGATCTTGGATTCTAGCTTGTCGACATCTATAAAAAAAATAAAATATATATATATATGATTGCTATGGGAATAAAAATAAAAAAGAAGTGTTGATATCGAAAGTTTTGTGATGGATCAACATAGAGCGTAAAATGCACTCGCCCATAAACACAGGACCGATGTCGAGATGGAGCATAAAATGCACTCGCTGAATAATCTTCGTTTTTGTTATGAAGTCTCAATTGGCTTATGTTGATTACGTGGCCTTTACTGCTCGAGTTATTAGATTCTTAGGGGTGTTCTACACCTAGTGCCCTAAAGTCGTCTGGCTTGAGAGTCACTGATCAAAAGCTCATTCATGGGTAGTTTTGAATAGCCTAAGGTAATTAAGTACTGTCCGAGTCAGATTTTACTGTCGGCATGTTAGAGCTTTTTGATCTTTTCCTGCATTTGCGGCTTATTTTTAATGCTTGTTGAATGTTTAAGTTGCGGAGTTTGCTTGGTTTAAGCAATCGACTGTGCAAACTTGTTTGAGCTATGATTAGTCAGGACGGTTGGTCTTCACACACGCACATAGAATGGATCGAATACAGTCTTATGCTTGAAATAGAATGAACCCTTACTCATGCCCGTGTTTGCCTTATTCTTTGGGAGTAGCTTAGATTTCGTAGCCACGATACTAGTATATATTTTTATATTCCTTTCGCATTTGTAATTTCTGTTGTTATCATTGTGTTAGATAGTTTGCTCGAAGACAAGCAAAGACTTAAGTTTGGGGGTATTTGATGAGTGGGATTTATACCCGCGAATCGGATACTTCATGACTTAAATAATTGCCTGAATTCGTTAGTTTTTATATAGTTTTATATAAATATAGTGTTATTGCGCTTAACTGATGTATTGCAGAGCGTAATAGGTGTTTTCTAGCAATTAGGAGGCAAAACAAATATTTTACTTTTGTTTCATGCAATGGCCAATGCCTAGTTACTAACCGCTACCAAGCAAAGACCACCTTCCTCGGCGGTGACATCACTGGCATGGCAGTAAATACCAATGATTCTATGTAGAGTCATAGCAAGCAGTCACGAGATCCGTGTTTTTCAAGCTTCCACATGAAATAAGCAAATACTAACTACAAGGTTATTGTCAGTATGCATACAGTCATGAGCTCCGAATGCCTGTGTAGAGACAAGTGATTTTTGACCTAGCAAAGGAATGGAGGCGGTTATAAAAGGAGAGAGGCTTGCTAGAGACATATAAGGGATAGAACATAGAATAGAGAGAGAGAAGAGATCTAGAGAGTAGTTTTAGATTAGGAGTTTATTTCTTTTGTAATTTCTCTTCCTCTCTTAGATAAATGTTTATAAATATAGATTAGTTAGATTAAGGAAGAAGTTTGGGTTTCTTTGGAGTATCAAGAGCAATGGGCTACACGGACTGGAGAGCTTGATTCGAGCAGAATGCTTAGAGATTGAAGGGCCTTGACAGAGTTTCTTCTTATCTATTTATTTTCTCTGATTTTGTAATCCATAAATGTTGTCTTTATTGCTACTTGTATTTTATTCAATAGTTATGAACTGAATATTTGCTCTAAGGTTATAATGGAACCATTTGTTATTTAAATTGACTGTCTTATCTCTTTGGTTGGCACTATATGATTTGGTTCGTTATATTTATGCTTAATGATTCTCGCTAAGACATTAGCGATGATTTTGGTAATTTACATAATATCGACAGAAGAATTGTAGATTTACACCTGAATATATTGGCATGTGATTGTGGGTTTCGACTACATAAGTTGTGCGTAGAATAGACATATATCTGTGCACCACGTGCGAGCTAATAGAGAGCTTAAGCTTAAATCCTTGTTCTGATCAATTCGTATAGACATATATAGGATTGTATCTAACTTGGGCGTTCTTTTCTGTTCTATTCCCTATCGGGTGGATCTGGAAAGGATATGTTCGTATATACCTTGACAGAGGTGTATGAGCACTTGTGTGTTCTCAGTCGACAAATTGTCGTGACCATTAAGACCAGAGAGAGAAGGGTAGCTAGTTTGATGAAACATAGCACGCCAGGTGTTTGACAGAATGTCTGAGTGGGGTGAAGCTGTAACCTTAGCTTGTTATTCCTTAGATTACCATTTGTTATCCATTTACTTGCTTTGATAATTAGTTATGCTTAGACTAATCACTATTTCATTTGTTGTTGTTCGAATAAGACTTTAGCGAGATAAAGTCGGTATTTGGTAAATATTAGTGATAGTTTCTCGTGGGAACGACATTCTACTTATCACTGCATTACTTGTTAGACCGCGTATACTTGGCGTGTTTAGTGATCGGTTATCCGACCAACACTTAGTCAAAAAGATAAAATAGGATAATTTATAAAGTTCAAGGATAAAATAGGAGACTAAGGTTGTGTTTGATAAACGTGAGAATTAAGATCTGAATGATTATTATGTCTTAATAAATTAGATCATCTGAATAGTTATGAGGTCTAAATCTAAAAAATTATTTGATAACTAAAAAGTAAGTTGTCTCTTAATGACATTATTTTACCATTTTAAAGGGTAAAATTTTATTTAATAATTTTAAATATTCAATTTAATAAAAATGAGTGCATAATATTGTTGAATATATTTATATATAAAAAATATCAAAAAAAATTCATTAAGAGGTACCTCTTAATTATTAAGATTTTATTTTATGTCTTACCGATTAAGAAGTATTCAGAGGTAATAAAAAAAATAACAAACAACATCATACCTCTTAATAAATAAGAGACAGTCCAATAAGAGGCAATCAAATATAAACAAACAGCAACTAACTACTAGTATCTCGCTTAACTTGAAGGGTAAAATTAAGAGTTTTTCAAAACGTTGGACGAGAGGAAGAGATAAAAAGGAAGGACAAAAGTACGTAAAAATAGTAAAGTTGAAGTGCAAAACAGAAAGTCTAAAAAGGCTCTTCACTAATTAAAACACACGAAATCCTCCAACATTATATAAAATAAATTATTTGAGATAAAATAAAAGATATTTTAAAATATGAAGGACCAAATAGAAAATTTTAAAAAAATTAATATAAAAAGACAATATAAGAATTATTTTAAAAGTCAAAGGGCATTTTAGGAAAAGCCAAAAAACTTCAAAATAAATTGTTTACACCAAATTGGTGCTCCGGCTTTATATATTAGACTAGGGACATGGGGACACTTGTTGTGTGTAATTTATATTTTGTGTGTAATTATAAGAATAAGAATTTAATAGAAATGTTATTAGTTTAACTAGAAATATGAAGATTTTTATACTTCAGGGCTAAATATAAAATAATAATAATAATTTGGTGAACCTGTTGTGTATAATTTACAGTTAAATTTTACTATTATTATAATTTGAGATCTAATAATATTTGGATAAAGAGTTTTGCATTTGATAGTAATGAATTATGTGAGAGAATTTAGGAGATGATTGGGGAGTGAAAGAAAAAGGAGGAAGATAAAAAATAAGAGGGAAACTGTTCTTGATATATATGTGTGTATTCAAAACGAAACCATAATATCTATGGCATATATATGATCTACTCTACCACTGCACGATGTCATAGGCGCCCACTCACACACGGACACGCACAAGGACAGGCTGGGGTGGAGGAGGGACGCTCATGTCTTCATGATGATATCTTGAATGTTTAGACTAGGTGTGTAACAGCAAATATGAAAATTGAGACTGAAATTGAACTGATTCATGATAATGTCACACATATGCAGACTACCTAATTTATTTATCATATCAAATAAAACTTTATTTGCCTACCGGCCTTTTACCCAAACTAATTTTGTTGTTGGAAGATTTCAGGTCGAAGATTATGAATGATATTGGACAGTACGATTATGATGTTAAAGGATTAAAAATTAAGGAATAAGCGCAATGGTATCAATTGATTAACTTCAGGGTCAAGTGTTTGGTTCATGTTTTCGAGGTTGGAGTTCGACTTCGGATAACGTCATGACTTCGGGTATGACGAATTTTTTCGAGAATGACAAATTTTTTTGAGAATGGCATCATAACTTAGGAAGTCGATAGACTGACTTTATTATTATTAGTAGTAGTATTTAGTTCTTTATAGTAATAGTATTTTATTATGTAGTAAATCTTTTATAATAAGTTGTTACTTGTTAAGATTTTATTTTTCGTATTTTTAGCAAATTTGTTAGAATTTTTGTTTCCATATCTCTAGGAGGATTTTGTTTATGTATCTCTAAGAAGATTCTAGAGTAACTTGAAGAGAAAATTTTTGTTAGCTATAAAACTCAACTTGTGGGTTGAATGGAAAAAACTTTGATTTTGATAAAATATAAACTCAAACATTAGAGAAGTTTCTCTGTATTTTTCGTTGAATCTCTTGTTCCTTTGCCTGTGAATTTATTTGTTACATAGCTCGCAGGATAGTCGCTATCTCGCCCAGCATCAATTGGTATCAGAGCCCAACATCTTTCTAGGAATAGACTTCATTAGTTTCAATGGTTGATGGTCGTGGTCGTGGTCGTGGTCGTAAAGGGCAGGCTCTGGCTGAGAAAGTCCAATATCAGGATCGTAACATTCAGGACGCGATGATTGAGGATATACAGAGACAGGTTGCAGAGTTAACCTTGTGTCTCAAGGCGCAGAATCGGGGTCGACGTGGACAGGTTCTGAACGAGGAAGTCCCGCACCTTGATCAGTATCGTGGACATTTTCCAAGTGAGAAAGTCCTACACCTTAGTCATGACGAGAAGGGTTATTATTGTGACGCCCCTAAAATAGGTATACAACACCCATTCCGAGTCGCCAAATACATGGTACAGAAAGCAAACTATAACTTCAATAATACAAATGTCGTGTAAAATACGATAACACATACTATGAGTTTAAATACAAATATTGTCTTCTAGACAATATCAACACTCAAATAAGTCCTCATTATAATTATTCATACACTATTTTACAGAAATAGTGAGGACTGCTAAAATATCTTTCTAGAACCATCACTCCGTACGACCACGATATGTTCTCACCTCCTGAGAAGAAAAATGGAACAAAAAGGAAAAGGGTGAGCTCAACTAGCCCAGTAAAGAATATTATGACTAAGATAATATACAACAAATTATCATTTATCTTCAACAGGAGAAAATCTGATAGAATATAATAGACAACAAGTTTTTAGATCAACAAATGCAGCGAAAACAACAATCCATTAGAAGAGTCACGTAGAGAATGAATTCTACTATCTTCTAAGATTTAAAAGTTCATCATCAATATTTTATCCGTATAACATCAATCAATATACATCTTTAATCAAATATTCATCTTTACAATACAGGCCAAAGATATTCATTTATATCACCAGTCGGTCATGTTCATCTCAACACCTGTTCATCTTTGCACTATGGGCCAAAGATATTCACCAGTTAATCATTCATATTTGCACTACAGGCCAAAGATATTCAATAATATCATCATTTAAGACTGAGGATGATGAAAAATATTTTAAAAAAAACGAATCTAGTGAGACAGAAGGACAAATATTAGGGATTCGTATAACAGTTTATCCAAGATCAATAATACTTCATAATAACCAATTGTGAAGTAGAATTCAAAAATAAAGATCAAAACATGGATATAATCAAAGATAGTAGCCAAAATAGACATCTTGGACAAAAAAGAAAATTTTTATTTTTCGGTGAATAGTGTCGTATTCGTGAATAGGTCAGATCACGTGAATAGTGCCAGACACGTGAATAAGAACTCCCACACAAAAAGTTCTAAATTAAAAAGTTCACCAATATATTTCTAAGATAATGATATTGAAGAAAATAATATCATTTAAGAAGAAAATAACATCCTTACCTCAAAATAACCGTATTTTCAATTGAATTTTTGGATATAAAGCCGATGTAAACTTGTACGGAATAGCAACTCTCAAAGTATCAAAATACCGTAAAATATACCGATAATCTAAAGAGAAAGAAAACTTGTTTCGTGTGATTTTTAATTCTAACCTAAGCACTTATTTATAGAAAAAATATTAGTAACGCCTAAAGGAGACTAAAATAATAGAATATTATTATTTCTTATTCTTTCTTCTACGCAAGCAAGCTAGCCACCAATTTTGAAAATTTTCAAGAAATTTCCCATGCATTCAACACCAACCAAAAAGTGGGTCCCACCCATAATTTAATAAAATTATTTTATTTTTCTCAAACTTCAAGAATTCATAGAAAATAGCCCGCTTATCGGAAAAATATGAATTTTATATCCATTCCACACGAAATCGAATTCTCTACAACTTTGTAGCTTTGAGTTTTTCCAAATTCCAAACAGAATATAATTGAAATCCATAAACGGGTGATGTTTTAATATCTCCCTTCTGACAAAATACTGATAAAATACCTCAGCATTAATTTCTTCATTTATAACCACATAAAATAAATAAATTCATCATTTATATCCACATCAAATAAATATTTCCTTATCATATAAATCAATTATTAATTATTCACAAATAATATTACAGAATCACAATTATGACAACTAGGCCGTTCCCAGGAAAGAGGGGGCTTTCCAATAAGGATTTCTCCTTACTGGCGCGCAATTAGGTGACCAAAGCTCTCCTTGATAGAACTTTCTAGACATTGCCAATAATGATATCTAATAATATTATTCAAATAATATGAATTATTGATCTGATAATGGAAAATACTGTGCAGTACCATGTGCTACTGTGCAACTATGCATATTACTGTATTTTAACCACCAGGTATTCCAACAGTGTTAATGGTAACAATTACGCCATTATTTATAAAACTCAAACTTTGTCGTTTTCCTTCATCCAACCATTTTCCGTTATGGGGCCCAAAATTGGTTGTGCCGTCGTACGGATATTCCCGACAAAAAGAATATTCCACGACCAAACGAATATTCCCCAACAAAAGAAATATTTTATAACCACTTGCTTATTTTGTAAAATTTGCACATTTTACCCATAACCAAAGTATTATATCAAATTAACCCTTATTAATTTAGAATAATGAATAGAGGAAAATTTAATTTTATTTATAATAAGTTGGGGTCTTACAATTATTCTCGTGGATAGTATGTGACGCCCCCAAAATAGGTATACATCACCCATCTTGGATCGCCAAATACATGGTACTGAATACAAATACAAACTTAATTATACAACATGAGCTGAGAGTTTTTACACTAATATTGTCTCATAGACAATATCCAAACTCAAATTTAATCCTCATTATATTTATTATCACACTAAATAGTGAGGACTACTAAAACAACCATTTCGGACCATCACTCCGTTCCCCGACTAGTCTTGGCTACGTTCTCATTTCCTGAAGATAACAATAAAAGTAAAAGGGTGAGCTCGACTAGCCCAGTAAGAAATATTATGACTAAGATAATGCAGAATAATATATCGTTAGCCTTCAACATTGTTAAACTAATAAAATACAATAGACATCAAGTTTAACTGCAGCGAAACAAGTAATCCATTAGAAGAGTCAAGTAGAGCATGATATCTACTATCTTCTATGATTTAAAAAGTTTATCATCCATTTTATCGATGGGACTCAGCTTAATAAATAAATCACATATATCATCGAATCATCTCTGCACTACGGGCCAAAGATATTCATTAGTATCACGTTCACGAATTATCCATGCACTACGGGTCAAGGATATTCACGTAATCATCGATGGTCATGATCATACCGAATTATCCCTAGTCATAATCATACCAATCAATAGTCCGTCTATGCACTACGTGTGAGACTCCAAATTTTATGAAATGAAAGTATTCAATTTTCTTATAATTATTCTATTTAGTATATGGTTAAATTGATAAAAGGTTAAAGTTAAGGGTGATATGTAAATTTTTTTTTAAAGTAAGCAAGTTATCATAAAATAATCGGTGATAAAGTAAAAAGAATACGCTGGCGGGTTGCATAATAGTAGCACCACGGTATTGATTATTGATGCTTACGTGAGAAATCACTCATTATACTCAATTATTGCTACAAAGAATTGTTGCGATCATATCTCTCATATTATTGATTCAATTATTGTCACAGTATCATCTGCATAATATGATATATTATTAAATCAATAATTGAGACGACAAAGTTATTCATATTATTAAATTGCAATGTTTATAATGTCTACAAGTTCTGTCAATGAGAGGTTTGGTCATCTAATTGCGCGCCAATAAGGAGAAATCCTTATCGGAAAGCCCCCTCTTTCCTGAGAACGACCTAGTTGTTAAATATTGTGAGTTATAATATTAATGATGAATAAGTTCGTATTGATTAAAGATGAAATTGATAGTTCCATTGTGTTGAAATTATTAGTGTTAGTGGAAATCGACATTTATTTCGATATTAATGGATGTCTAGAAGTTATACTGACCAGTCGGGTAATTAATCGGATAAATGAGAAATTAATTGCTATTAATTCACATGATTATAACTATTTGTTCACATGTGTGTACTATTGATTCACATTCTTGTACTATTAGGGGAGTTGGTGCAAGATTGATAATACTTGCACGACTAAGTTAAAAATAGAGGTATAGATGGAGGTACTATACTTTAATTCTCATTTTCACATGATTATAACTATTGATTCACATGATTGAACTATTGATTCACATTATTTACTATTAGGGGAGGTGATGCAAGTTTGATAATACTTGCAAGACTAAATTAAAAATGAAAGAAAAGTTGAAGGTATTGTATAGTAATATTTCGAGCCCCAAAACGTGCAATTATCAAAACTATATTTTTCTATAAATAGAAGCTCATTCTTCATTCATTTCTCACCAATTCACTAAAGCTTTAGAGCAATTATTATAGAGAGAAAGAAGAAGAGAAGTCTGTTACCTCACTATTCCAATATCCAATTTCTTCTAAGGTAAAGGGTATTATTCTTTCGTATTCATGAAGAGAGTTATTTTCTTTCAATACTCGTAAGAGTTGTTATTCCATTCTTTATTATTCAATTGTTGTCACAGTATCATCTGCATAATATGTTATATTATTAAATCAATAATTGAGACGGCAAAGTTATTCATATTATTATTTGCAATATTGACAATGTCTAGAAGTTCTGTCAAGGAGAGGTTTGGTCACCTAATTGCGCGCCAATAAGGAGAAATCCTTATCGGAAAGCCACCTCTTTCTTGGGAACGACCTGGTTGTTAAATATTGTGAGTTATAATATTAATGATGAATAAGTTCGTGTTGATTAAAGATGAAATTGATAGTTCCATTGTGTTGGGATTATTAGTGCTAGTGGAAATCGACATTTATTTCGATGATAATTGATGTCTGGAAGTTATATTGATCAATCGGGTAATTCACCGGATAAATGAGAAATCAATTGCTATTAATTCACATGCTTATAACTATGTGTTCACATGTGTGTACTATTGATTCACATGATTTACTATTAGGGGAGTAGGTACAAAATTGATAATACTTGCATGACTAAATTAAAAATGGAGGTATAGATGAAGGTACTATACTGTAATTAATTTTTTCACATGTTTAGAACTATTGAGTCACATGATTTACTATTGATTCACATGATTTACTATTAGAGGAGGTGGTGCAAGTTTGATAATACTTGCAGGACTAAATTAAAAATGAAGAAACAGAGGAAGGTATTATAATGTAATATTTCGAGCCCCAAAATGTACAATTATTAAAACTATATTTTTCTATAAATAGAAGCTCATTATTCCTTCATTTCTCACCAATTCACTAAAGCTATAGAGCAATTATTATAGAGAGAAATTATAGAGAGAAAGAAGAAGAGAAGTCTGCTACCTCACTATTCCAGTATCCAGTTTCTTCTAAGGTAATGGATATTATTATAAGGGGAATTATTTCTTTCGTATTCATGAAGAGAGTTATTGTTATTCCATTCCTTATTATTCTGTTGGAATAACCTGTATACGCGGACTACCGTATACATGGTGAAATTCATCTATTATTCCATTCTTTATTATTATGTTGGAATAACCTGTCTATGTGAAGTACTGCATACATGGTGAAATTATTCTATTATTCCATTCTTTATTATTATGTTGGAATAACATGTCTATGCGAAGTACTGCATACATGGTGAAATTCTTCTGTTATTTAATTCTTTATTATTATGTTGGAATAACCTGTCTATGCGAAGTACCGCATTCATGGTGAAATTCTTCTGTTATTTTATTCTTTATTATTCTATTGGAACATCCTATCTATGCAGATTATGCATGACCTAGTTCCATTCTTTATTATTCTGTTGGAATAACCTGTTTGTGCGGTTTATCGCATGCATGGTGAATTCTTATGTTATTCCATTCTTTATTATTCTGTTGGAATATCCTGTCTGTGCGGATTACGCATGACCTGGTTCCATTCTTTATTATTCTTGTGGAATAACCTGTCTGTGCGGTCTATCGTATGCATGGTGAATTCTTCTTTTATTTCATTCTTTATTATTATGTTGGAATATCCTGTCTGTGCGGATTACGCATGACCTGGTTCCATTCTTTATTATTCTGTTGGAATATCTTGTCTGTGCGGATTACGCATGACATGGTTCCATTATTTATTACTCTGTTGGAATAACTTGTCTGTGCGGTCTATCGCATACATGGTGAATTCTTCTATTATTTCATTCTTTATTATTCTATTGGAATAACCTGTCTATGTGGATTACCACATGCATGTTGAATGATCCTTCGTATTCATTCCTTATTAAATTGTGGAAATTATCTGTCTACGTGGATTACCGCATGGCGGGTGAAAATCCATTTGTAGTTTCGTAATTTTTCTGACCCTCAAAAATTCTGGAAAAATTTGAAATGATGATTTGTTGAGTTTTCTAGATTGTGTCCAAAAATAGTGATTTTTGGATGTATAGATTAGGAGTTATGAATTTTATCGGAAAAGACTATTTTAAAATTAAACCCTTATAACTCCTTGTGGTTAACTCCAAAATTGATAAAATTTTTATTGGGAGTACATGTATATAACAGGAGTATATCCTGTAAATTTCAGAATTTTTGGTCAAAAGTACAATTTATGATAAATGTCTAAATATTCGGCAGTTTTGGCCATATGAAAAATAGTAAATGAATTTTAAAAATTCCGAAAAAAAATATATGTTCAATATGGGACAATATTCTGCTAAATTCCAGAAAAGAAATATTTTTGGGACTGATTTGGTATTTTTCATAAAAATAAACTAGTTATGAGTAAATGAATTAAATATGTTATGTGAAGTAACAAAATTAGAAAATAGGATTTTATGGCTTGGGAATCCAATATAGGGTATATGCAGATTTTTTATGAGGGATTTGATCATTGGTGATGAAATCTTATGAGTATGGCATTTTTGAATGATTAAGTGCATTATTTCGTAAAGTGTAAACAACTGAAATAAATTATTCATAAGTTTAAGAAGTGATTAAAATATTGTTATAATATTAATAATATTAGATTATGAGTTTATTAAGTGATTGATAATATTTGGATAAATTTAAAGTCTTTAATATTTATCCTTATTTTCGTTTGATTAATTCTTATATCATTGTCATCATCCTCATGCTTATATTGTGATGAAAGTCATCTTTGGCTTACATGCATAGATAGACTTGGTATGATTATGACCAGGGATCATTCGGTATAATCATGACCTGTAATGTTATAAATGATGTGGTAAAAGTCATCGATGTATTCTGTAGTGCATTGATGGACAATTTTTGGTATGATTATGACCAGGGATTATTCGGTATAGTCATGACCATTGATGATTTAATGAATATCCTTTTCCCGTAGTACTGGGATGATTCGATGATGTGGTTTATTTATTAAGCTGAGTCTCAGCGATAAAAATTGATGAAAACATTTTAAATCATAGAAGATAGTAGATATCATGCTCTACTTGACTCTTCTAATGGATTGCTTATTCCACTGCAGTTAAACTTGATGTCTATTGTATTTTATCAATTTAACATTGTTAAAGGCTAATGATAATTTATTCTGCATTATCTTAGTCATAATATTTCTTACTAGACTAGTTGAGCTCACCCTTTCTTTCACTGTTCTCTTCAGGAAATGAGAATATATTTGGGACTTAGTCTGGGGAACGTAAGTGATTTATTCGTATGATGATAGCATTAGTAGTCCTCACTATTCTGTTAAATAGTGTGACAATAAATGTAATGAGGACTCCATTGAGTGTGGATATTGTCTAAATGACAATATTTTTATTAAAACTCATAGCATATGTTTTGTCGTATTTTACACGACAGTTGTATAATTAAGTTTTTATTTATATTTTGTACCATGTATTTGGCGACTCAAGATGGGTGGTGTATACCTATTTTGGGGGCGTCACACTACGGGCCAAAGATGACTTTCATCACAATATAAGCATGAGGATGATGACAATGATATAAGAATTCAATTAAATGAAAGCAAAGGATAAATTTTAGAGATTTATAATTTAATTTATCCGTAATTCAATAATGTCCAAATTGTCAACATGATATCGCTTTGTGGAGTAAAATTCAAGAATAATATTCATGTATCAAAAATAATTTGGACAGAAAAGAAATAAATTTTTCAGGTGAATAGTACCCGGCATGAAAAGTACCCTGAATCCCCGAGTGAATAATACTAGAGTGAATAGTATCCGGGTGAATAGTAACCTGTGAATAGTACCCCAGGAAAAAATATTAATATTTAATAAGAAAGTTCGGATCAATATTCCAATGAAACGATACTGGATGAAGCGCAAAACTCAAGGATATTCCACTAATTTCAGGGATTATAGAAGCAATACTTACCATAGTAAGTTTAGATTTAATAATATGAAACGAAATAATATACGAAACTATAAATGGATTTTCAAATGTCATGCGGTACGTAATCTGCGTAGACATGTTATTCAAACATATTAAAGGATGAATACGAAAAATAGTATTCCTTATGAATACGAAAGAAATAATACTCCTTACCTTAGTAGAAGACTGGATATTGCAATAATGAAGTAGCAGAATAATCTTCTTCTTGCTCTATATAGTTTCTCTCTCTATAATGTCTCTTGTGAATATCAGTGAATTGGTGAGAATGAAAGAAGAATTAAGCTTTTATTTATAGGAGAATGGACTAAATAGTAACTGATTCATTAACGGTCCAGATTGATTTACTATTAAAACGGACGACCCATATTGATTACTATTAAAATCACAACCGATGATCCAGATTGATTTACTTTTAAAAACATCACCGACAGTCCAGATTGATTTATTTTTAAAACCACCACCGATGGTCCAGATTGATTTACTTTTAAAACCACCTCCAACGGTCCAGATTGATTTACTATTAAAACCAACATCAATGGTCCAAATTCATTAACTATTAAAACCACCATCAATTGTCCAGATTGGTTAACTATTAAAACCACCATTGACGGTCCATAAAATTAGTAAATCTTCTCATGGAATACTAAGTCAAACTTACAACAAATGCCTCATAACAAATCCCTATATTTATATCAAAAATTGAATAAATGTTTACCACAAATCATTTATCTTTAATAAAATAATTTTTAATCTATTAACAATTATTCATCATTAATATTATAACTCACAATATTTAACAACCAGATCATTCCCAGGAAAGAGGGGGCTTTTCGATAAGGATTTCTCCTTATTGGCGCGCAATTAGGTAACCAAACCTCTTTCCTCGACAAAACTTTCTAGACATCGTCAATATTGCAAATAATAATATGAATAATTTTGTCATCTCAATTACTAATTTAATAATATAAAATATTATGCAGATGTTACTGTGACAATAATTGAATCAAATAACGTGAGATACTATGCAGCTATTACTGTAGCAATAATTGAGTAAACTGAGTGGCTTCTTACGTAAGCATCAATACCATGTGCTACTATGCAATCACGCGTATTACTGTATTTTTACCACCGGTTATTTTAACAATTAACAGTAAAACTTTCGTCGTTATTTTTATAAAAGATATTTCTGTCGTTTTTTAACTCCGACAGTTATTCCATTGTGGGGTCCACCAATGATGGTGTCATCGTACGGATGTTCCCTGACAAAAAAAATATTTCCCGACCAAATGAATATTTCCCGACACAACGAATATTTTATATCAACTTGCTTAATTTGCAAAATTTTCAAATATCACCCTTAACTTTAACCTTTTATCAATTTAACCATTTATTAAATAGAATAATAATTATAAGAAAATTGGATATTTTTATTTCATATAATTCGGGGTCTTACAACCTCCCCTCCTTACGAAATTTCATCCTCGAAATTGGTGTACGTACCTGGTATATCGAAGAGGTAAGAATACCTTGATTTCATTTCAGATTCTAACTCCCAAGTCATTTCCTCAATATCGTGGTTTCTCCACAAAACTTTTACTTGAGGTATAACCTTTGAGCTTAGAATATGTTCCTTTTTATCCAAGATCTTGACAGGTACTTCCTCATACGTTAAATCTTCGGCTATCTCGTCTGGTTCTAATTCAATAATATGATTCGAGACTTTCACATATTTACGTAACATAGATAAGTGAAAAATGTTATGAATACGAGACATAATTGGCAGTAACACGAGTCTATAAGCCACAGTTCCTACTCGATCGAGGATTTCGAATAGCCAAATGAATCGAGGATTGAGCTTTCCTCTCTTTCCAAATCTTGTAACTTCTTTCCATGGAGCAACACGTAACAACACATGATCTCCAACATTGAACTCCACGTCCTTTCGATGAAGATCAACATAACTCTTTTATCGATCTTGTGAGGTTTTTATACGTTGTCGAATCATTTGAATCTTTTTCGTAGTCATATCGCATTCAACTCGTTCCCAACAACGTTGTTTCACCCACCCTCGTCGCCCCAAAGATATTGAGAACGACATCAAGGCCCATACAACGCCTCAAATGGAACCATGCCAATACTTGATTGATAACTGTTCTTGTAAGAGAATTTCACTAATGGCAAGAACTTGTCCCAACTTCCCTTGAAGTCAAGGACACAGAGTCTTAATAGATCTTCAAGAGTTTGAATAGCCCTCTCCGACTGCCCGTCCGTTTAAGGATGATATGCCGAACTAAATCGTAAATCCGTGCCCATAGCTTTTTACAAACTAACCCAAAATCATGAAATGAATCTTGGGTCTCGATCAGAAACTATGGATATTGGTATGTCATGCAGTCTTACAATCTCATTTATGTATATATGAGCAAGACGTTCAAGTGAATAAGTTTCTCGTATAGGTAAGAAATGAGAAGACTTGGTCAATCTATCAACAATGACCCAAATCGCATCTATACCTTGAGAAACCTTGGGAAGACAAGTAACGAAATCCATGGTAATGTGCTCCCACTTCCATTCTGGAATTTTAAGTTGTTGCAATGGACCTTTTGGCACTTGATGCTCTGCCTTGACTCGTTGACAAGTTATACACCTTGAGATAAACTCTGCTACCTCGCTTTTCATATTACTCCACCAAAATATATGTCGAAGATCAAGATACATTTTGGTACTCCCAAGATGGATTGCAAACGGTGTGTTGTGTGCCTCCATCATGATTTTATACTTCAAATTAGGGTTGTTAGGAACATAAATTCTAGAGTTTACTCGAAGTATTCCTTCTTCATCGATTCTTGCTTCCGGCATAGCACCTTCTTGCACTTTCTTCCTCATACACATCATCTCCAGATCTATAACTTGGCATATAACTTGTTCTCACGAAGCTTTTGGAGTATCAGCCTCAAGTGTTGCTCATGATCTTCACGGCTTTTGGAGTAAATAAGGATGTCATCAATAATGACGACCACAAAGTGATCCAAATATTCCTTGAATACTCGGTTCATCATATCCATGAAGGCAACAGGAGCATTAGTCAATCCAAAAGACATGACTAGGAATTCGTAATGCCCGTACCGAGTCCTGAAATCAATCTTTGGAATGTCATCATTTTTAATCTTTAACTGATGATATCCGGAATGAAGATCGATCTTTGAAAAGAATTTGGCGCCTTGCAACTGGTCAAATAGGCCATCAATGCGTGGCAACGGGTACTTATTTTTGATGGTGACATGATTCAACTCCCGATAATCAATACAAAGTCGCATACTTCCATCTTTCTTCTTTACGAAGAGAACATGAGCACCCCAAGGAGACGTACTAGGACGAATGAAACCGATGTTTAACAATTCCTACAGTTGGGACTTTAACTCCTGAAGTTCAATAGGAGCCATTCGATATGGGGCTTTGGAAATGGGTTTTCTACCGGTTTCAAGGTCAATACAAAATTCAATTTCATGATCTGGGGGTGGGCCAGGAATTTCTTTAGGGAATACGTCGGAAAATTTATTAACAATAGAAATATCATTCAAGACTGACGTATTTTTGTTTAAATCTATGACATGAGCTAAGAAAGCTTGACATCCGTTTTTCAATAAACGAATAGCTTTATGGCTTGAGATGACAGTGATTGACTTTAATGGTTTGGTTGCTTGAATTCGTATAATAGGTTGGTTAGGATTATGAAAGCTAACAAACTTATGAAAACAATCAATTTTTGCATGATGAGTAGTGTGACGCCCCCAAATTCGGGTATCTTCCAACCCGACATATGGTGCTACACAGTACTCATAACTATACAATCATTCCATTGAAAACACAACATAATGAATATAATTACTATCTTCTTATTATAATCAAAGTGAAATCCTTTCCCAGGTTCATAAACCGATTACATCATTCATTGTTCTTAAGTATAATACATACAATCATACTAATCTATTAAAAGATGGTTAACTATCCATCTTAGCCTTGCCCTTATTTCTCTTAACATTCTCAATATGCTCGGCTTTAATTGCAATCATATAATTCACGCACAAGAAGTGAGCATAACAAGCTCAGTAAGTCTAACAAAGAATAATATCTATACCACACTCGTGAATTATATGAAAATCTTCCATAACTTAACAATTCATAACATCAATTCCCAAAGTATAAAATAGTTTAGGAATTCTGAACCGGTCGAAAGACCATGAACATTAGCTTTCTATTTTCATACTTGAAAAGGACATCACAGCACTAAGGTTGTACATCTGACATTACTTACGAGCACTTCTAGGTAGGGGTGATCAAAAATTTTGGGTTTTTCGGTTTTTTTTATCGAACGGTTAGTACCAAAACCCCATGGTACCGGTTTTTTTGGTAATCGGTTTTTTAAGATTCGTTTTTTGATTTTTTTTGTTTTTTTGGTTTCGGTTGCGGTATTGGACTTTTTGAATTCGGTAAGAACCGAAATACCGGAAAAAAAAACCGAATAGACTTGTGTCACTGGAACATGAACTGAAACCCATCTAGTAATGTATATTCAGTAAATCCAAAACCAGAAAATAGATAGGTAAGCCACAGCACTGAGGGTTATAATATTTGGAAATTGGGAAACTAACAAGTAACAATTGCCCACTTATTCCATCTGCATAAAGGAAAAAATAATAATGAGAAACTTAGAAATCAGTAAATATCCCCTGAATAAAGTTTCAAAACATGGCCCAAGCCTATTGTCTATTTTTCATAATGACCTCCAGTGACACAAGTCTATTGTCTAATAAACAAACAACAAGCCAAGAGTACACAAGCCGTATATGATTTCAATTGATATAACAATAGACAATATACAATACTACAATAGACTTTTATTCAAAAATCAACAACAATTTCAATTGATATAACAAGCAGCCAACTACAGTCTACAAGTCTACAACAACAATTGATATATAATTGTATATGATTTCTTTTTCTTAGTTTTTAAAAAAATTTGTTAATATATTAAAAAAATTATTTAATTATTATTATTTATTAATAATTATATATATCACCATGCATACGGTATAACCAAAAATGGAACCAAAAAAACCGATACCGATTGTGTATCGAACCGGTACCAAAATCGGTAATTTGATACCGGTTTCGGTTCTTATTTATTCAGTAATTTTGGATCGGTACCGGTTCGGTTTTTTCGGTACCGGTTCGATTTTTTACCAATGAGCACCCCTACTTCTAGGTGATCAGCCTATAGTACTCTATGTTGATCAATATTCATCCGTTAAACGTATTTACATTTAAGTTTTGGCAAACTCGCGTGCCCATCAAATAATCGATGAAAAATACTTTTGTTTGTTCATAGACAAACCTTACCTTTGAATCTGTACCAAATACTTGGCATAGGATAGCGTTATCATTTATATATAGAAAGATATCTATACAAATTAATCTATATCTTACGAATAGTCTAGCCGAGTTAAAACTGGCATTGACCCTTTCGTTAAAATCATTCATGCAACTCAGTACAATGAATCACAGAAAACTCAGCTAACTTGAAGGTTAGACAAGTGTTAAGAAAACTTTCCTTCAAGCGTCTTCAAATAACTTATTCAACTGTTCTCAGCCTTTACAGAATCTACATGATATATTCATATAGCACACTATAATTAGCTACCAAATAATTAATCATATTGTTTCTACCAACTTCTTTCTCTTCTATGTCTTAGTTGACTTTATTTCATTAATAATGTCAATTCGACTTATTACCCTTCATCCCGGCTTGTTAACATTCTTACGTTACTAACCGAAGTCAATCGTTTTTGGTTAAGTACCAATATCAATTATCGATCACGCTTTATTATTAACTCTTTATGTTCTTCGTTACCACACTACCAACTCGCGTTCAATTCCTAAGTTCATTACCATATACATTAGTATATGTAACATAGGAATAGTCTTACTACATTCATTGAGTATATAAACTCATCTTATATTGATCTTGAAATAATTGAAGTTCAAAACCTAACTTATCTAACAAATGCCTTGCCTTCTAAGGGTATGGCATGGGTTCCTTATATTTAACATCATAGGTGGGGCGCCATCATAGAAGTTAAGTCCTGAGGCCCTGCACAATGCTGAAACTCCTTTTTGTATGAGTGGTGTTGCGGTGCCACTCTTCAGTAGGTCATCACATTGTTTTTTGCTATTTGTATGCCGACACATTAAGCCTTGCTGCGGACCTCAAAGACCGTAAAATTTTTACAGAAAAAAATTTTAGTGAACTTCCCCGCTTCATAACTTCTTCGTTATAAGTCCGATTTGGTTCGTTCAAAAGCCTACAACTCATAAATTACATACTCTACGTGCTCATATAAGAATTTTACAAATTTGAATCCGTTAACTCAAAATTCACTTCTAAGTTCATTTTCGAGCGTTCGTTAAACGCTTTCGAGCGTTCAATACTTGTTTTCTTCGTTTAAGTCGAAATCTGACGATTCTTGAGCCCACGAATCTTAAATACCCTATCTCACGTGTTGACATTAAAAACCAATGTTTTCAAGTCCAACGGCAACTTTCGACTACTAATCCAGAATTTTTACATGTTCGACGTTTAATTTTTAATTCCGTAAAATTCGCCATAACTTCGTTACTAGTGTTCTATATGCCAAATCAAATGGAACACTACATTGATTTCATATCTACATCCTAACCAAGCAAGATGCACATATATTAAGAGTGATGGTGTTCAATTGTTCATCAACAATCAAATTCATCAAATGATATTTCCTACGGTTTTAACTTACGTAAACCCTTACGATTTTCATTTACGCGTGACTTATAATGGTTTTATATATTACAAGCCATCCTTATTCCTCCATAAGAGACATGCTCCACCAATTTATGATTCTTTATAACAAAGAAATCAAAAGGGATGGAAAATTACTATTAAGGAATATTACCTTACCGATCTTTACTTTCTTGCTAAAATCTCTAATGAAAAGCTTCAAGGTGAGATGATGGCTTAAGTCTAGCTCTTTCTCTCTCTCAATATAAGTTGAATGACTCTTTGAAAACCAAAAATAACCAACTTATGCTTTCTATTTATAGGCAATTCAAATGGAGGGTAAAATAGTCTTTTCTCCCTACTTCCTTACTATTCACTACTTCATCACCAAGTAAAATACTTTGTGCTCAAGTAGTTCCCTTTACTTGGCCATCAAGTGGCCGGCCCACATGCCCATGGGTCATCCCCATGGGTTGCCCCATGGGTTTTACCCATTCGGTGACTCACCGGTTCGACCCACGGTTCGATTTCTTGGATCGAGCTTAATTAATCCTAACGTTGGGCTTTAACTCATAATTCTTTAGGCTTGATTACTTAATCACTTGGGCTTGGTATAATCCAAATCCAATTGGATCATATTAAGTCCTTAACCTATAAATCCAATAATACCAATCGTATTCTATACGTATCATTCACGTATTCTCTTCATATAATACTCGCACAATATTCGTATTATACGTCGTATTAAATCTTCATATAATACTCGTATACTAAATAGTATCATACTCGTATAACGTACGCATAATCATTATCGTAATTCATTACACAAAACTCATTTGCTTCTTGGAAATCATTCTTCTCAACCCTTAGGTTTTAAGTCCGCAGGCGAAAACTTCGTTTGCCATAAATAAAATATTATTAGATATTCCATCACGTCTTTATATTCTATCATTAAGTATTTCTCGGAATTTCAAACTTCATTCCCGAGCAGAAATGGATGAATAGTATTTTTACAGAAATTTCTCAGAAAACTTTTATTTCCGTCTTAGGGGCTGTTTTTTTAGAGCTGAATGGAGCTGGATTTGAATGGTTGAATCGGTCAGTGCGTTTGTTTTGATCTGAATGGCTGAATCGGTAAGATGGATGAGTTGAATGGCTAAGTCAGATTTTTTTAGCTGAATGGCTGAATGAGCAACTGAATAAAGTAAAAAAAATTAAAAAAATTAAAAAATAAAAAAAAAAATTAACTATTATATTAAGTAATATTAAATAAATTTACAACAATCTTGAATTTTTTTAGAAGGGTAAAATAATAAAGTTTTGTCATTAATTTGTTTCAGACATGTCAATTATCAAACAGCTTTTTTCATTCAGATTCAGATTCAACTCATTCAGATTCAGCTCATTCAGATTCAGATTCATTCAATTTTTATCAAACACCCCCTTAGAAATTCAAAACAATTAATTCTAGCACATAGCCAAAATACTAACCACATTCGCACATTCTAGGTCATAGAAATACCTTCACATAGCTTACTCACATAAATAATCAATTAAATTCATTTAATTCACATAATCAAATAAAAATATAATTCTCATATAAATCCGATTTTCTCGGGCGTTATAAGTAGTTAACCAATAAATCCCTAAAATCACATCGAATGCAAGTATTTTCAAAGATATAAGATCGACAGGTAACGTGTGGTTGCTGATTTGAATCAAACAAGACTTATAAACATTGGATGTAATAAAAATTTCCCCCAAAGGAGATTCAACAGATAAGTCAAAGTCTAATTTCTCCGGAGTCAAATTTAAATGTTAAGCGCAAGTAGGTGAAATAAAAGAATGGGTAGAACCGGTATCAAATAAGGTATAAACTTTGCAAGAGTTTATGATTAGCTTACCCGTGATGACTTCGTTCGGGTTTCTCGCTTTTTGGGAGGTCGCGACAAATGATCTCCCTTGAACTACCGGTTTTGTCTTGTCTGGGAAGGCCTTTGGTGCCTCAATCCCAGCTGGACATGACTTCGCTGCACGATACAATCAGGCTAGGTGACCTTCTCTTCCACAATTGTAACACGCTTTGGACTGATGTGTACAGTTTGGACTGATGTTTCCCTCCCCTCCGCATTTGTAACATACGATCGGTGGTCGATCTCCTTCCTTAATAACAGTTGCTGGTGCTGATGTCTTTCCATCATTATTGAACCTCCTCTTCTTGAAATTTTCACTCCTATTATCTTGGCCATGATTACAACCGAAGTGGTTACCATTTCTGGCTTTTTGATTTCCTCCACGTTTGTTGTCACCGCTTCGATGATTGGTACCACTGGTATTATTGCTTTACCGGCTGCTCTCTCTTGGTTGGGTTGACTTATTATCGCGCTCCAATAACTGAGCCCTATTTACAACATCTGAATACAAACACAGTTTGTGAGAAATGAGGTATTAACGTATTTTGGGTTTCAAACCTCGCAGAAATATTCGCGTCATTCTCTCCTCATTATCAACCAAATGGGATGCAAACCGGGATAACTCGGCAAACTTAGCCTCATACTACGACACGGTTATATTATTTTGCTCTAGCTTGATGAACTCCACCTCCTTCAAGTGACGAATACTTTTGGGAAATTACTTGTCGTTGAATAGTTCTTGGAACTTCTCCCAAGACATTTTGAGTGCGGCACGCTGAGTACGTTTTACTGATTCCCACTAGTAATCTACCTCTCCTCTAAACATGAAGGTGGCAAAGGGAACCTTTTTCTCCTCGGAGCATCCCAAGACATCAAATATCTTGGTGATCTGCTTTATTCACGTCTCTGCCTTGAGTGGTTCTGGCTTTCCCCAAAACTCTGGTGGTCCTAGCTCCTTGAACTGCTTAACAGTGACCATCCTTGAGTTTCCAGTGTTTCCACCTGCATTTTGAACAGGAGTCTCTCTCGCATGATGTTGCATGAATTGCATAAAGCCTCTGAACATCCCATCGTTCATCATTTGGTCGGTGTTGTTGTTTACCTGAGGATTATTGCCTTCCTGATGCACATTATCCTAGTTATTAATATGTGGTGACTCAACGGTCTCCTGTGCTCCATTGATTATCTCAATATTTTCATATGCCATTTTCAAATACTACCACAAAACAAGGGTTAATTGACATACCACATAATATCCCTATACTCTGACCGACCAATTAAATGTCAAATAAACTTAGGTAGGTCATACTAGCGAAGGAATTACCCGTCTCTCCCCTCATAGTTCTAGTCTCACATCTCAACCAGGATCATATCCCGAGCTTTGATATTAATCATGACGCCCCAAAAAAATAGGTATACATCACCCATCTTGGGTCGCCAAATACATAATACTGAATACAAATACAAACTTAATTATACAACATGAGCTGAAAGTTTTTACACGAATATTGTCTCATAGACAATATCCAAACTCAAATTCAATCCTCATTACATTTATTATCACACTAAATAGTGAGGACTACTAAAACAACCATTTCGGACCATCACTCTGTTCCCCACTAGTTCCGACTACGTTCTCATTTCCTGAAGAGAACAATGAAAACAAAAGGTTGAGCTCGACTAGCCCAGTAAAAAATATTATGACTAAGATAATGCAGAATAAATTATCGTTAGCCTTCAACATTGTTAAACTAATAAAATATAATAGACATCAAGTTTAACTGCAGCGGAACAAGCAATCCATTAGAAGAGTCAAGTAGAGCATGATATCTACTATCTTCTATAATTTAAAAAGTTTATCATCCATTTTATCGTTGGGACTCAACTTAATAAATAAATCACATCACCGAATCATCCCTGCATTACGGGCCAAGGATATTCATTAGTATCACGTCCACGAATTATCCTTTCACTACGGGCCAAGGATATTCGTGTAATCATCGATGGTCATGATCATATCGAATTATCCCTGGTCATAATCATACCAATCAAAAGTCCATCTATGCACTATGGGCCAAAGATGACTTTCATCACAATATAAGCATGAGGATGATGACAATGATATAAGAATTCAATTAAATGAAAGCAAAGGATAAATTTTAAAGATTTATAATTTAATTTATCCAGAATTCAATAATGTCCAAAATGTCAACATGATACTGCTTTATGGAGTAAAATTCAAGAATAATATTCATGTATCAAAAATAATTTGGACAAAAAAGAAATAAATTTTTCGGGTGAATAGTACCCCGGCATGAAAAGTACCCCGAATCCCCGAGTGAATAATACTAGAGTGAATAGTATTCGAGTGAATAGTAACCTGTGAATAGTACCCTGGGAAAAATATTAATATTTAATAAAAAAAGTTCGGATCAATATTCTAATGAAACGATACTGGATGAAGCACAAAACTCAAGGATATTCCACTAATTTCAAGGATTATAGAAGCAATACTTACCATAGTAAGTTTAGATTTAAGAATATGAAATGAAATAATATACGAAACTACAAATGGATTTTTACATGTTGTATAATTAAGTTTTTATTTATATTTTGTACCATGTATTTGGCGACTCAAGATGGGTGGTGTATACCTATTTTGGGGGCGTCACACTACGGGCCAAAGATGACTTTCATCACAATATAAGCATGAGGATGATGACAATGATATAAGAATTCAATTAAATGAAAGCAAAGGATAAATTTTAGAGATTTATAATTTAATTTATCCAGAATTCAATAATGTCCAAATTGTCAACATGATACTGCTTTGTGGAGTAAAATTCAAGAATAATATTCATGTATCAAAAATAATTTGGACAGAAAAGAAATAAATTTTTCAGGTGAATAGTACCCGGCATGAAAAGTACCCTGAATCCCCGAGTGAATAATACTAGAGTGAATAGTATTCGGGTGAATAGTAACCTGTGAATAGTACCCCAGGAAAAAATATTAATATTTAATAAGAAAGTTCGGATCAATATTCCAATGAAACGATACTGGATGAAGCGCAAAACTCAAGGATATTCCACTAATTTCAGGGATTATAGAAGCAATACTTACCATAGTAAGTTTAGATTTAATAATATGAAACGAAATAATATACGAAACTATAAATGGATTTTCAAATGTCATGCGGTACGTAATCTGCGTAGACATGTTATTCAAACATATTAAAGGATGAATACGAAAAATAGTATTCCTTATGAATACGAAAGAAATAATACCCCTTACCTTAGTAGAAGACTGGATACTGCAATAGTGAAGTAGCAGAATACTCTTCTTCTTGCTCTCTATAGTTTCTCTCTCTATAGTGTCTATTATGAATCTCAGTGAATTGGTGAGAATGAAAGAAGAATTAAGCTTCTAGAACGGATTTTTAAAACGGTCCAGATTGATTTACTATTAGAACGGACGGTCCAGATTGATTTACTATTAGAACGGACGGTCCATATTGATTACTATTAAAACCACAACCGACGGTCCAGATTGATTTACTTTTAAAAACACCACCGATGGTCCAGATTGATTTATTTTTAAAACCACCACCGACGGTCCAGATTAATTTACTTTTAAAACCACCACTGGTCCAGATTGATTTACTTTTAAGACCACCACCGACGGTCTAGATTGATTTACTATTAAAACCACCATCAATGGTCCAGATTGATTAACTGTTAAAACCACCATCAATGGTCCAGATTGGTTAACTATTAAAACCACCATCGACGGTCCATAAAATTAGTAAATCTTCTCATGGAATACTAAGTCAAACTTACAACAAACGTCACATAACAAATCCCTATATTAATATCAAAAATTGAATAAATATTTACCACAAATCATTTATCTTTAATAAACACATTTTTAATCTATTAACAATTATTCTTCATTAATATTATAACTCACAATATTTAACAACCAGATCATTCCCAGGAAAGAGGGGGCTTTCCGATAAGGATTTCTCCCTATTGGCGTGCAATTAGGTGACCAAACCCCTTTCCTCGACAGAACTTTGTAGACATCGTCAATATTGCAAATAATAATATGAATAACTTTGTCATCTCAATTATTAATTTAATAATATAAAATATTATGCAGATGTTACTGTGACAATAATTGAATCAAATAACGTGAGATATTATGCAGCAATTACTGTAGCAATAATTGAGTAAACTGAGTGGCTTCTTACGTAAGCATCAATACCGTGTGCTACTTAGCAACCACGCGTATTACTGTATTTTTACCACCGATTATTTCAACAGTTAACGGTAAAACTTTCGCCGTTATTTTTATAAAAGATATTTATGTCGTCTTCTAACTCCGACAGTTATTCCGTTGTGGTGTCCACCAATGATGGTGTTATCGTACGGATATTCCCTAACAAAAAAAATATTCCCCGACCAAACGAATATTCCCCGACACAACGAATATTTTATATCAACTTGCTTACTTTGCAAAATTTTCAAATATCACCCTTAACTTTAACCTTTTATCAATTTAACCATTTATTAAATAGAATAATAATTATAAGAAAATTGGATGTTTTCATTTCATATAATTCAGTGTCTTACACAGTATCCGGCCGAAAAAGTCCCAGAATATTTCTCGCACCTTGATCGTGATGAGAAATTTTATAATGTTGATTTCGATTTTGATGAAGAACAGTTAGTGGAGGAAGAAGTAGCTGAAGAAGTAGATGAGTATGGAGAACCTGTATATGATAAATATGCAGATGAATAAGAACTTTATGATGAATATGAAGATAAAGGAGAATTTTATGGAGAACCTGAGTATGACGAATATGAAGAAGTCAACGAAGAGTAGAATGGGTCGTATGAAGATATCCAAGAGACCCTGGTCCTTCGCAAGAGTTTCCCAACTCCTAATGGTGATTCTGAAGATGATTGGTTGAGAACCAATATCTTCCGAACAACTTGCACCCTAACAAATAAAGTCTGCAAGTTAATCATTGACAGTGGCAGTTGTGCGACTGTGGTGTCCGAAGAGGTTGTCCAAAAATTACAGTTGAAGACGGATCGGCATCCCGAACCATATAAGTTGTCTTAGCTAAATAAAGGTGTTGAGGTAAAAGTGAATAAAAAGTGTTTAGTATCATTTTTGATCGGTCAAAGGTACTTGGAAAATGCCTGGTGCGATGTGGTGTCAATGAATGCATGTCATGTGTTGTTGGGTCGACCTTAGCAATATGACAGACATGTCATTCATAATGGTCGGAAGGATACATATTCCCTTAGTATTAAAGGGAAGAAAGTTGTGCAAGCACCTCGGCGAGAAGAAGACAGTTCGGCATGAGCAGTCGAGAATCCAAACCTATTGTCCGTAATTAGATTCCTATTGAAGACTGACCGTGAAGGTGTGATGTATGTTCTACTTCCTTGTGTAAACAGTTTGACAGAGGAAGGCACTGAAGTATCAATCGATGTGCAAGAATTGCCCGAAGAGCTTCCATCAGGACTCACCAATGAAGGACATTCAACACCAGATATATCTTGTCCCAGGACGAATCAAAAGGAAAGTATTTCAGTTGTCGAAGTATCTTCTCGTACATTTTCCATTCTATCTGTGTCGAACTCGAGGATGACTTCTTTCCAACATGGGGAGACTGATGCAAGAGGATTTCAAGGCGAAGATCCTGAATGGTCGGACAGTACGATGATGATGGTAAAGGAACAAAAAGATAAGGGATCAGCGCAACGGTATCGATTGACTTCGGGGTCAGGAGTTCGGTTCATGTCTTCGGTGTTGGAGTTCGGTTTCAGATGGCGTCATGACTTCGGGTATGGCGAACTTCTTCGGGAATGGCGTCATAATTTCGAAAGTCGATGGATTGACTGTAGTATTATTATTAGTATTACTTAGTTCTCTATAGTAATAGTATTTTATTAGATAGTAAATCTTTTATAATAAGTTGTTATTTGTTAAGATTTTATTTCCGTATTTTTAAGAAGTTTGTTAGGATTTTTGTTTCCATATCTCTATGAGGATTTTGTTTTCGTATCTCTAAGAAGATTCTAGAGTGACTTGGAGAGAAAGTTTTTTGTTAATTATAAAATCTGGCTTGTGGGTTGAGTCGAATTCATTGTAAATAGAACCGGTGTTATTTAATTGGATACATATACATAAAACTCTACATACAAACATAATTTATTGTTTGAGAATGAATCATGTGATCAATCTCACACACCATTTATCATTGAGAGAAATTGAGGATCAATTTATGGAGAGGATCACTTTTGTTTTAGCCTACCCTCCAAAATATTTCTTCCTTTCCTTAGCAAGTTTTCCAGTTGAACTTTTGAGCTTGAAATATTTCATGCAGTTGTCCGAAATCATCAACTTTGGTGCAGGTGCGGGTGTGGGTGAGTCTCCGTAATCTTCGTTATCAATGTCCGATCGGCTTTTAATTATTTCGAACTCCCCCTTATCATTCATAGCAACTATGTTGCATGGAACTTTTTCCACATAGTATTCAAAATTCTTCCTGTCATGATGCCTATTATCCATACAAATATATAGGTTAAGTATACACAAGTTATACTTAAAATGATAATTACATAAATACACTTTAAATCTTTAATTTTTTTGAATTTTATAACTTAAATTTTATTGGTTTATTTTAAAAGTTGAACATTAATGTCCTTAAATTTTGACCATCAAATTGTAATAATTGATCAGAGTTGAGGATATTTTGAGTAATTTCACTCTTCAAATATATTTAAAAATACAAAAAATTTTAAACATGTGAGTAGTATGTGAGGGAGGGAGGGAGGAGGGAGGGAGGGAGGGAGGGGGGGGAATTTGAACCAATATAAAGAGTATATGCCTTTTAAAGATTAACTAGTTAGAAGGTTTTATTTATGAAAATATAAGTTTATTAAGGATTAATATTTTAAAATTGAAACATTAGAGTTTAAATTCAAAAATTCGAACAACTTATATAGTGTATTTAAACCAATAGTATTAGTATTACGTCATTGCATAAAAAGAATTCAAAAATGATTTTATTTTGTCAATTTGATTTCTGTTCATACAATTATGAAGATGTTGGTTTTAAAATTTACATAAATATCATCAATTCTAAATTTATAAATTTATTTCAGAAAGTCAAAAAGCACTCTTTTTCTATAACATAGGGAATAATGGAAGATTTTGATCAAAGGCTTGTTCTTGATATATATATATATATATATAGGGTCCGGTTCTGTAAGGGAGTCCTTACTTTGTTAAAATACGGACTTTTTTTTTTTAGTTTTTTTTTAAAAAACAACTAAAAAAAAAGTTTAATATTTTATGGAACTGAAATTTTTTCATAATATAAGATGTTTTGGATGTGATTTGGATACGTATAACAAAAAGCAGTGCATATTGCGCATGCATCGTATATATATTTTTGGTATAGGTATCCAAATCACGCCCAAAATATTGTATTATGGAAAAATTCAGCCCATATAATATTAAAAAAAATTAGATGTTTTAAAAAAAAAGCAAAAAAAAAAAGTCCTCATTTTAACAAAGTAAAGGGTTCTCACCGATCGGTTTATATATATATATATATATATATATATATATATATATATATATATATATATATATATATATACACACACACATACCTGTCGATTACTACCAAGTTAGCATGGAGGCTTGTGATTCGCTCGCCGACAAGTAACTTTATAGGGAACCCCATTAAGGTTTCTACTTGTGGAATCACCTACAGCTCAGCGGCAAAAAATGAATTATTCTAAGAATAATGGGTGATAGTATAATTAACATGCATGTATGTTCTGTTAAAATGCTGGCAACAGCGGCAAGGCTAATAAAAGTTATTTAAGTACCCCATATTTTCGACAAAGTTCGATTAGTGGTTCGGCTTTTTGGTACTTCACATCGCTCCTCCACTCCGATTTCTCTTGTTTGGTTACTACTAAATCCTCAATATCCATCATCCAATTATCTGACGATGTCTTGCAAGATACTAGATACACAAACGTGATAATAAATTAACACTTAGTTACTGATCATGAAAGATTAGTAAAAAAAAACTATTTAAGTCTAGTTAAGCTATAATAAAATACTTTTTTTCCCACCAAAATCATTCACTGAACTTTCAAATAATTATCAATGTCCAAACTTTTACCATGCAAAACTAACATGTCTTCTCGTGTTTACACGTATAATATGAATAAATTTCAAGTAGCTAAGAAGATACAAACACATTTAAATCAATGATTTATATTATCACTGTGCAAAGTAGCTAGGAGAATAATATATATATATATATATATATATATATATATATATATATATATATCCATCATTTGAAGATGGAACGATCACAATTTAAAATTAACTTGTTATTCGATATTCAGAATAGCATACGAGTGAGTTATTTTTAAATCGTGGTAGTTCTATATTTAGAAGGACAGCACATGCTCTGGCTGAGATTGATTTATGGCCAAGAATAGCAAATGATTGAGTTATTTTTAAATTATGCTCGTTCCATATTCAGAAAAACAACCACAAATGTGCTCGCTCACTGAAATTGATCATAGTCAACTTTAGATCATGTAGATCTGGTCCATATATATGTATATAGGTTGATTCTCTCCAGCAAACCATAGGGAACGAATTAATTAAAAACGAGCCGGCTATAACGACGATTTTATCTGTCGATGTAGCATAAAAACCGATTTTCTATGTTATAGCGACAGATAAAACCGTCGCTATAGCCAATTCGTTTTTAGTTCACTGAAGACTGTGTATATATAATTACTTACATGGAATATTAAGCCATGGCATGACTCCTATAAGGGTAATGGTGCAACAAGCTTCTAAGCCAAAATTCTGGAGAACCCACTCGAGTAGCTCGATTGAAGGCTCCTTGAGTCCGTCCATTACTACAACAACATGTTTGGGAATGTCGAATGAGCCTGGCGATTTTCGCAGCATCAGATCTTGTGCCAATGACCTCTTGCCACTAGAGAAAATTCTCGGCATTATTGGTGTCATTTCTTGAGCTCCTATGCATAAAGGAGCTACCATTTTGGTTTGAGATAATTTCTTTGGCTATAATATAACTAGTAATTAAGTTGAGAGAATAGAAGAGAAAAGGGAATTTGGGGAGGGTATTTGAATTCCTTTTATAGCAAGTCTAGTATTTGATGTTATTGAAAAAGCAAAGCAAGTGGCTGCAATAACAAGAACAAGCATAGTGTGTTTTACATAAACAATGCTAGTTAACCAAGTAGAACAATAATGTCAGGGTCTTAAAGCTTAGGTTTTAGCCTATTGATTGGTATGTCTTAGTTTATGTTTCTTTGTATGAATTTTACCTCCAAAACAAACTAATTGTAAAAATAGGGAATTGATATTTTCAGAAGCTAAATTGATAGTTCCACAAGCTCCCTCTCATATAAATAGTAAATGGGTCTCAAATTCATGTGAGAAAAATTGTAAAAATATCAAATTTTATTTGTGAAAATAATAATTCCCAAAAAATAAGGTGATGATCAAGATATAAGAGGGCACCTTTTTTATTATGCAACTATTATTATTTGGAGATGATTAGCCCTGTCCATACCACACTAATTAAACACCCAAAAATAATGGAGGCATATGTTGTCAGATACTGTATATCTTTTTTCTTCTTCTTGGATGCCAAAAACACTATTAAAAAAATGGTCATTTGTGATGGTCAAAATCTATCATAAAAAATAAAAAAATCATCACGAAAGATTTACATGATGGCTTTAAGCATCATAATGGTCGTCTTGTATACGTCCATCATGAAAAATTTTACGTGATGATTTTGGCAAACACGCAAAGGCTTAGTACTTTTATGATGATTAATACAATCACATTAACACGTAATCTATTGTAATTGTCAAAGTCATCACAAAAAATAAGAGTTTAGGAATCAAATGTAAGAACGTGAATCTCTATTTACGTATAATTAATTTTATCTATATTAATTGTATCAAATGATACTTGTAGGATTCGAACCCTCTCTCATTTGCAAACTAAATAACGAGTATTACCACTACACCAAAGTCCAGATCATGATTATAATTTAAAACAAAATATAAAGGAAAACATATGTGAGTTGACTTACTAAACAAAATTACTTCTACATAAGATTTGGTGATTGCAATGATAGTCATAAATACTCTATAGTGATGGTAAAATTAGTCATCACTAAGAGTCATCATATATTTTATTGTTTTGTGATGGCTTGAAAATTCCATCACAAAATACCTTGTTTTTGTAATTGCAAATAAAAGTCGTCACGGAAATCTATCTTTTTTAATGATTGTCACGACTGTCATAAAATATTGTTTTGATTATTTTTTACATTAAAATATTTGTGATAGCTTCAATGCAATTACGAAAAGGGTATGTCTATAAGTGATGACTTAATGCATCACAAAAAAAAAAAATTATTTTGCGTAAAAAAATTGGTGTGATTGACATGGTTATCACAATTAAAATACATTGATGGCAAGATTAGTCATCACTAAGAGCCATCATATATACTATTATTTTGTGATTGCTTAAAAAATCCATCACGAATTACTATCTTTTGTGATTTTTTTTAAAAACTGTCACAAAATTCCATCACGTATTCTTGTTTTTCTAGTAGTGAAATATTCGTATAAAAAAGAAAAATATATATCCCACTAACCCCAGCCAGCTAAAAGGATCAAAGTTTGTCATTGTCTTCATAATTTTGATTAGGTTATACACCCAATATCCCCTTCCCCACCCCAACTCAGAAAACATAAAAAAAAAATTAAAACTATAAAAAAAAAAAATCAATGCATGTGATTAGGAATCGATCTAAGAAAGAAGAAAACTAAAAGTTACTTTTTAATGATTTTTAAAAATATTAAGCTTTCCATTTGATAAACTTAGAAATGATTTTTATAAATTCTAGTTTCAGTCAAAATATCAACAACAAAATATATAACAAAATATGTCCTATTTAAACCTTATTTTGTTTTCAATGACAAAAAAAAAAGGGAAGTGGTTAGCATGAAGTTCATTTTTGGGTAAATTGGTCAATTGGTCAATAGAATGCTGACACGCAGGCGAGGCTCAATGTGTGTCAATATTCTATTGGTCAATTGACCAACTTTCTAAAAAATAAACTTCATGCTAACGGGATTCCAAAAAAAGACATCTTATTTTCATGAAAAGATGTAGTACTCTTTACTTAAAATAAATAATAATATCTTTGCTTGAAATTTCGTTACTAGATAGGGTGGCCCGCCAAAATTTTGTACATGTTAATCGGGCAAATATTGGATTGCAAAAAAATACAATAAAATATATTAAAATAAAATCCTTCTTAATTTTAATTTCGCAATCATAATTCAACTGCAAATATATATTGGTCTTGCAATGTCAAATTGTCCATACCAAACGGACAGAGCTTTATTTCTCCACATTTTACTTGAGGATGTTAAGCAGCTTTCAACTAGTATAATTTGGCCATAAAACTTGATTTACAAGTACTCAACATCTCATGGATGGACATTCAAACTTCAAATTCGTCACAAGAGTGGAAAGACAGCAAATTCAAATAACTACAAACACATGAGCCACAAAAAGAGGCTTGACAAAATAAACTCAAAATCCTGCAGCTCCCAAAATGAAGTCACTGCCAATTCTATTCAAGCAAATATAATTACAAGCATCTATTGATCATTACATTTATTCACTAAATTTTCCCAATAACTGCAAGATGCACTTGGTATATTAGTTCATCCAAGTAAAAGATTTCTACTGAACTTCACATCATAACAGATTATAGGCAAAAGTGCTTAAAAGAGAGATCTTCTGTTGGCTCATTGGGTTTAAAGAACTCATCAGTTGGAATCTCCAGCAGTCAAAGGACGCATGAGCGACTGAAGGTCAGTCTTTTGATGAGTCCTTGAAGGGCTATCGCCTTTATGTGGAGTCACTTGCATTCTTTTTCTCCGTTTGTTGTTCTGAGAACCTTCATTATGTGACGCCTCCAAGACGGCCAATAATTTCCTGCCCCTAGCACTAGGCAATGACTTCAAGAATCTGCGAGCCTGCTTTGTCTCTGAACCTTCCCAGTCTTTCTTCAACTGTTTTTTACAAGATAACTGGTTTACCAACTTGAGATGATTGCGCTGGATAGTGAACACAACTTCTATAAAATTAAATCAGAATTTGTATTGTTAGTTTGTCTTACCAAATACTACAAGGAAATAAAAGGAATAACCTATACAAAATATATAAAACCATTAGATTATCTACCTGGAGACTCTTCTTTGTATAAATCAGGGCTAGGAGATCTTGGTGGTGTTTGTGGAGTATTATTGGCATCGGTTTTATACTCATCCTGATTCAAATTCTTTTCTCGAAGAACAGATGGTGAAAATACTCTCTCAGTTTTACAGGTTCCATTAGATGAATAATTACTAGAGTCAAGAGGCACTCTAGTTTCATCTTTGTCTTTACTACCATCTACCGGATCATGTCTTGATTCATTAGGACACTCCGTACAAATTTCATCTGCAGCGTCTCTGGTTTCGTTAACATCATGATTATGATTATTTGCAGGACTAGGAGACAATGTACGGATGTCCACATTTTCCAACACTGATTTGGGGGAAGTGTTGGAATTCTGTGCATCTAGGAATGGCTTCAGAGTTTGCATGTAACTTGAAAACCATGGTATCCCCTGCTTTGCATAAAAAAGTATGTAGGCCTCCTGTGAAAGAACATAATCTTCTCGAACCCTAACAACCTACAAATCACCAATTAAAGTTTTCATATTTAATTTCATGATCACTGAAATCGTACCATACTGAGAGTATGTGATAATATTACCTTCGAGTCATCAAACTTGTACCAAGTATCTGGGGAAGAACGAATTAAGCAGTAGTAATGCCCAGAAGTAGAAGTGAATCCAATATGCACTACAATTGCATAAAGATCATACTTCAATTCAACCTAAGGAGAGAGTTTAAAGTATTAGTTCATCCCATAGATCCCATAAAATTCTGTAAAATGTATGGAGGTAAATATATATAAACCTTGATGAAAGTTTCTAAAGTGCTAACAAGATACTAATATATACCAATCAAAAAACAAAAGATACTATTATACACTTATCACATCAAAATATTACTAATATAGAGCATATCATAAGAATGTCGATATGAGGTATTAGATAATGCATATCATAAGATGATAGATTTACAGATAGATAGTACATAACAGAGAGATTTACATATGTACATAAAATGGATTGAAAAATTTAAATCATGGGCTCAACCCAATGCAAATTCACAAACAACTTATCAATATAAATGAAATCCAAATCAACTCCATGGAGCAACATTAAAATTCAATGGGCTAAAATATGTTTTAAGGCCATTTCCTTTCACATCTCAGAGCACTTCTTAGCTGTAAACAGTTGGTGCTTTTAGCAGTAAAACATTAAAGTGCAATGACCTGATGATCAGGATCTTCACATTATAGATATGAAATAGATGCATTACTTCTATATATGCAGGTCTTAAAACTTTGTAATCATTAACATCATTAATGACCTGATGATTTGTTAAATGAAGTAATTAGCATGAGAAACAAACTCACAGTACTATCATGACTGCTACTAGTGTACGGCTGCAAGTCCAACTCAAGTGGGAACTCAACAGACTTATCAATCTTTTCAACATAAGAGCCATTATTCTTGAATCTCTTCAAGTGGAAAGTAGCAACTGAAGGGGCCTGCTCCAATATAAGCTGCTTCTCAATTGACACTTCTTCCTTACAGTTTTCACATGTAAACTTTGTCCCTGAATCTTCAATTCTTTCCACCTTTGTGAATGATTCAAGGGCAGTATGAAGGGTATTCACATTCTCAATCTCCAGACTCAAATCAATGGAAGGCTCATAAGTGTAAGAAAAGTTATCACAGTTGCAATATTTTAGCTGAAATTCAAACCAAGTAATCACAATTATGTTTTAAGATCGTAAAAGATAAAAGAACATAAGCATCAACAATTAAATACTGGAAAATATGTGGAAGTATAAATCAGTCATGACTTCTTACTTTGCTAACAAGACGACCACCGAAACTTTGCTTGACAAAGTTATCTTTATGTGCAGCTAAAGTCATATCCTTCGTCTTTGAATCACTACAACAGTTGTCAAGTTTATCGAGAAAGCATTGCAAAAATTCGTGAGCATCTTCCTGTTGATATCTCTGAAAACTAGATGACAAATCTGGTAGTATAAAAGGTTAAGAATCACAACAACTGTTATTATTTGCTAGCAAGACAAACATTTTATCTTTCCCTAATCAATATACATACTTTATATGTATCATGTTCACATTACAATAAAGCCAAATTAGAGAGGATACAGCTCAAATTGTTAACAAAATTCCAAGGGTGGAGGACCCTGCCAGAAGAAGCTAATGAAACTTCAATGTGTTCCCGGAAAGCACAAAGCACACAGAACCCATTTTTATTGCCTGCAATTCAAACACCAGTTTGCAAACAGAATCTTTACTCTTCTGACATGCAAATTATAAACAAAATTAAACCACAAAACCAAATATTTTTCACACAAATTCAGAAAAACAGTTGAGAGTATTACGATCACAAGGCATGGCATGATCATAGGAACAAAGACCCTGAACAAGCACAACAGTATGCGTAAAGCATTGCATAACTGCATTTAGAAAACAAGTGTTGCCTAAATTTGCAAGCCCTGCACCCTGCAAATATCCCAAATTAAACAGAATATAAAATTCAAACCCATTAGAAATTAAATACCCACCAAAATGCTTATTACAAATTAAATGCCCATCACAATTCACTTCCTAATATAAAAACATACCACCATATATGGCTTTTCATCCAACCAAACCGGAGAACTCGAACCAGATCTCTTTGTCCATGGTCCTGACAAATGGGAAGCCGAGGGCTTCGTATCTCCTGATGCGGGCAATGGCTCAGAGCAACTATAATTCAATTGTGAGGACGAATACCCCGAAAAAGTACTATTTGGCAAATGAATCGGAGGAATTTTTTCTTGTTCTTCATTTCCAGATGATTCATTATCGATCCCAGGTCTTCATCTTGGCAAGGTAAATTCTGGAAGTTTGATACCTCAGGAACTACCAATGGGTTCCCCTGATCCTCTTGGATTTCTGCAGGAGTTGGAAAATGAGGTGAATTTGGTGAAGATCCACCAATGGCTTGCTGGAAATTAACTGGATCTGGAGGTGGAGAGTGGGATTCGGTAGTATTTGTGAAGTACGTTTCCATTGAAATGTCAAATTAACAAACAAGATAGAGAGGTTTAAAAGAGAGAAAATGGAGGTGAGTTAGGGTTTTGAAGTGTCTGGATTTGGGCTTTGCTTCGGGGGAACTGAATTTGGAATGTGGGTATGGGAAGAAGAGGGATTTTAGTGAAGCTTTGATTCAATTTGAAAATATTTAGAGTAGTTATAATCGAAGAAAAAGAGGGAAAGACGAAATGAAATGGCTGGCGTTTACACGGTTTCAGAAGTTTGAAAAGAGAGGGAAAATGGCGCCCGCCATTTGGTGTTCGTTCCCGCCTATAGGGAAAAAATTTAGGTAAAACTTCTATCACAAAAAGTCCAACTTCCAAAAGAACTAAATTGGTCAAATCATACATTTTTGTTCATAATTCTTATATTTATTTTAATAAAATAAAATTAAACATCAAAATATGTATAAATATGATCTTTATTTGTAAACAAATGAATGAGACTAAACTCAACTCGTTTAAAAAATGAACTAATATTGTTGTTTGAACTCGAATAGTTAATATTGAGCTCGATCCGAACTTAAAATAGATAAGTTCAAGCTCGAATTAACTCAGTTCGAATTACAACCCTTTTATTATTAATGTTTTAAAAGATGCTAGACCGGAGGCGGACGGTCAGGGGCTTAGGCGGAATTTTTATTTTATGTCAATTTTAATATTTTATTTTATATTTATTCAAACAAAACAATAATATAAAGCAAAATAATCTATAATAAATATAATACAGGTCTTTGCTTAAAGTTCAAACACATATCCATATTGTTATTGTCAAAGTTCAAACACAAACATGCAATTATTGAAAGTTCAAATATATCTTTAACGTATTTGTTTTATTCATAAATAAAATTGCTATTAAATAATAAAATTTAAAATTTAAGAATTCAATTTAATATTAAAACTTAAAAAATTAAACATAAATTTAAGAATTATATTGAATTAAACTAAATATTACAAATGTATAATCATTTATATAATTTGAAGTTGGTACAAGTTCAAAAAATTAAAGCTATAATAAAATTATCCATTTTGACTTAATATTGTTCACTTCTTGTTGTGATTTGATATGCTACAAATTGCATTATGGATATGGTAAATTATTATAAAAATAAATATATCAAAATCTGGTTGGGTAGTTATTAAAAAAAAAACTCAGCGTAGACTCTACCTAGGCCCCGCCTAATTTTCTTAGAAGTATTTTTTTGCCGCCTTAGACCTAGGTGAGGCACCAGGGGGGCCTAGCGCCTAGGCGGAGCGCCAGGGGACTTAACACCTAAGTGAGGATTTTTAGAACACTTACTTGTTACTATATGTATAATATATATGTCACTTTTTTTTTCTTTTTTTTTTTGGGGATTTTTTAAAATCAAGTTTTCAATTGAACAAAATTAGTAATTGTTCGTGTCTGAAGGCACGACATAATGAAATTCTCCCTCTCTCTCTCCGTTTCAACAATCTGAAAATTAAAATGAATTTGAACCGTTCTTATGTTTTTCCGTCTAAATTTAAATTAGGTTCTTTCTTATCATTATAGATATCCTTAACTAATATTAGGTTCAATTTGAACTCTTTCAAAAGAAAACTAACCTGACTCCAGTGATGAAGTCGAGATTTTTATCGATTGCACCATTCCACACCTATTTTTGATTTTTATTTTTATTTTTTTTTGAAGTGGTATTTGATTATATTTTAATACATCTAAGTATTTTTAACCGTCTATCTTTTAATATATTTTAAGAGCTCACATATTTATATTAAGATGTCATTTAAATAATTCAACCTAAAAATGACTAGCCATTATATTTTTTTCTCACGCACGCCTTTCTTTATATGTTTTTTTCTCAGTCTAACAATCACAGTTCAATATGTTTTTTTTATGGTTCAATATTCTAATGTCCTAGACGTAGTTTATGAATTTTTTAATGAATTCAGTTAAAAAAAAGCAAAAAAGACTATCACTTGTCAAAATTTGTAATCAAAGCTAGGTATTTATATGAAAACTAATAATATGAGCCTGCCTCTTCTTTTTGGTACAAAACTCAGAAGCCTTACGTGACAGCAACCAGAGCAACAATGTGAAATTTTGTAAAACCATAGTATACAGATTTTGAAGACGAGTTGAAAAGGGAAGACAAAAATATTTTTGGTAGTGAAAACACACATGCATCAACATAGTTGATGCAATCTCTCTGCTACAATTCAAAACCACCTGATTATCAACGACCGCTTAGCTTTAAAATCTTATTTCTGTCTTCTAAAAGAATTTCAGGACACTCTTTGTACACCCATTACATTAAATATTGGCAGGGTATTGTTCACACACTTTCCAGATAAATTTGAATGGAAAACACATTCTTATCAGAGGATTCTATCCTGAATATCTGTCATGAATGACGATGCAAGGGAACTGAGCTTTTTCCCAGTTTCTCCGGCAATATTCTTAAGCGAAGAGATATCCTGCTGTGCCTGAAACGGGAACGGGGGACTCAAGGTCAAATGTACAGTACTCGTTAAGAAGTTCACAAACAGAATCCACAACAAAAGTAGTAACATACATTCATATATACCTGGAAAGAGAGTCGGTTAATAAGGTCACTCGCAGTGAGATCAAGAGCTGGATTAGCATCATGACCAAAGAGATCAGCACTTGAGATAGCCGTGGAATCCTAATAGACAAAAAGGAAAGGTCATATAGACTGAGTCAGCAACTTGAAGAAAGAATTTTAGAAAGAAGTAGAATGTGAAGATAAAAGGCCAATATAGATCTCAAAAAACTGGATGCCTGTTAGGGAATGAACAATACTACCCATCCTATAAAAGAGTACTGAAATGGCACCATTTTTATTTATTTATAAAGAATACTGAAATTTTATAAAGGATAACTTATCCTGTAATCTTTAGCAGTTATTTCTCTTAAAAATGCAACAAACTTTCCATTAGTACAGAAATAACATGCCCTTGCCCATCATCTTTAACTTGATTAAGGATGTGCTACTCCACTAGCTTTCATTTTTGGCATGTTTAAGTTGAGTGGATAAAATAAGATCATTTGAGCCAAAATGAATAACAGCTGATATATGATATTTTTTCAAGAATATTTTGGGAGTAAAAACAAAAGGCAAGCACAATTAACAACTGAATTAAGCTTGAATAGCATATAGCTTCCGCAAGTGACTAAGGGCACTTACAGAGAACTTCTGCAGGGAAACTCGACTATCAACCGCTTTGTCCTGATCGCCAAAAAATTGGATGATGATTTTGAAATGGAGACTTTTTGCATTGGAGAACTATCTTCAGAGGGACATCACCTGGACAAATTCAATCAGTTTCTTCAATCTGGAATATATAAAACTAAAGCATCAGAGGGGACATCACATGGACAAATCCAATGCCGTCAAACTGAGGCAAAATCAAACATCTACTTTCAAGCTCTACAATACTTAAAATGAATTTTTAAGCTTTAAAAGATTGATTTTTTGGCAATGTTTCATGTTATATTTTTTTAAAATTACACCTAATATATGTTTTGTATAGTATAACAAGTATATACAATAGAAAAGTAAATAAATGTGACCGCCTAAGAAAATGCCTATAATCCGCCTAGAAGCCCACTCCGCTGCCTAAGTCCGCTTTACAATTTTTATAACACTGCAAATATGTGATGAAATAAAATGTTTTATAAAACTACTTATATTCTTGAAAATATCCCATAATATATCATTTTTAATGTAAATGGAGTAATCTTGAATAACCTTCAGGCATCAGCAAAGACTATCTTTTGACCAATTGAGAAAGCAATGAAGGGCCTTATAATTTACAAGAAAAAGTAAAAAGGCCGCTCAATCCAACAAATCCATGATTTGAAGATATACATGAGAATGTTTAGATATCCAACACAGTAGTAAAATATATAAATGAGGATGTTTGTTGATCCAAACTACCACTCTTCCCTAAATTAGTGGTGTCATTGGACCCTACAATATTGTGGGTAACACTTTGATGACTAAAGAATGAATACTAAATGATATGTATGGTTGTGGTTATAGTTATAATCATTGGGACTACTTGTGTATAGTGTAATATCAACTAATTATAATTTGACACATCCATTTTGACACATCCATTTTGTAAGTGTAGCATTACTCTATTGTAGGTCCGCCAATGAAACTCATGAAGCTTATCAACTTAATAAATGAGAACCTTAAAGTGCATTATTTCCAACACAAAATACCAAAAGCACTTCTCCCCCCATTGGCCAACTTGTTATAATTTTATTAAGGTTTAAATACAAATTACTACATGAACTCGACCTTTTTCCATTTTGAGTGTTGTTTTTTTAATTTTTTCAATTAGATGATTGAACTCTCAATTTTTTTCAATTATGTTCAATTGGACCTTCCATGTCATTAATTGATGACGTGGCCTGATGACAAATCTATGCATGTGTAATTAAAAACATTTTTTAAATGATATTTTTTAACAATTATATTAGATTAAAGAGCAAAAACATAAAAATAAAGTAAAAAATGAAAACATTTAAAGAAAATAAATAAATATTTTGACCAATGTTCTAAAAGGAGCTAGGCGGGAGGCCGAGGGGGGCCTGGCGCCTAGGGGGCCTAGGCGGAATTTTTTATTTTAAAACAATTTTAATATTTTATCTTACATTTATCCAAAAAAAAAACAATAATATAAAGCAAAATCTATAATAAAGATAATAAAGGCATTTGCTTAAAGTTCAAACACATATTCATATTGCTAATGTCAAAGTTCAAACACAAACATGCAATTGTTCAAAGTTCAAACATATTTTTAACGTATTAATTTTATTCATAAACAAGATTGCTATTAAATAATAAAATTTAAAATTTCAAGAATTTAATTCAATATTAAAACTTAAGAAAATAAACATAAATTTAAGAATTATATTGAATTAAACTAAATATTACAAATGTATCATCATTTATATAATTTGAAGTTGGTACAAGTTCAAAAAATTACAACTATAATAAAATTATCAATTTTGACTTGATATTGTTCACTTCTTGTTGTGACTTGATATGCTACAACATGTATTATGAATATGGTAAATCAATAGAAAAATAAATATATAAAGATCTAGTTTGGGTAGTTATTAAAATAAAAAAAACCTCTTCACCTAGACCCCACCTAGGCCCCCGCCTAATTTTCTAGAGGGATTTTTTTGCCGCCTTGGGCCTAGCTGAGGCGCCAGAGGGCCTAGCGCCTAGGCGAGGCGTCAAGGGGGGCCTAGGCGGATCTAGGCGGGGATTTTTAGAACACTGATTTTGACAATCAAAATCAAAATCCTTCTTGAGTTCCTTCATACATGCATTACATATTTACGTGCACACAAATTCAAAGCAACCAAAACTCATCATCCTCTTCACCCCACAACTAAATCTAACGCAATCTTAACTCAGAAAACTCTTAACTTCTCAAAATGAAAGAAACCCATATCCAAATAATTTTTTTTTACCATCACCCTAACAACCAATATTCAAAGCAACCCAAACTCATATCTTCAACAAAAAAACAAAAAAACAAAAGAAGGAGAGTAAGTCGCCACATTGTCAATCGAGGAAGTGAGGAAGCTTTTATATTGTCCATCGGAGAAAATAGAAAAAGCCTTTGCACTGCCGATCAGAGATGAAAGAGAAGAGGTAGAATAAGCTGTTGTGTCTAGTGTGGTGGCTGCTCTCTCTGCCTCTAATTACTATTTCTATAGACTATTCTGTATTTTTACCTACAATTTTGACCAAAGCCCAAAGGAACTAGGTTTTGATGAATTTTGAGTATGCTTTTTTCTATCTTGAGTGCTAGTTACCTTTGACAATTTTTGTGCTATGTATATACTTACTAGGCAGCAATTAGGGCTGCACAAACGGCACACAGCCTGAGGCCTAGCCTTGGTCTGACCTGAGCCTGATCTGGTCAAAGCCTGGCCTGGTCAAGGCTCGTACCGAATAGGCCCGACCTGAAGGCCAAAAAAAGGCCAAGGTTTAAGAGAAAAAATTCAGCCTGGACTGACCTGGCTTTAAGCCCGGCCAGACCGCCGATTATTTGCAATAGTCAGATACCCTTTTTAAGCTTCTAGGGTCGATTCAAATCCTCTTACTGCCCGAATCAAAGAATTAGTAGACTTTTTCTTATTATCATAGTAGCCCAGTCCAATATGTTAAGATCTTAAAAAACATTCAAATTGGACCGGCCCACTTCATCTACAAAATTGAGGAAAGTCCTTTTTATAAGTTAAGCTTCCTTCAATACTTTTCTCTTCTAAACAATATGGGACTTATATCTAGCTATTATGTGAAATCCTACAATCCCACTCCTTGTAGTCTCCTTCATCTCTTTCCTGTAATCTTCATCACCTTCAGACTTCATCTTATTCAACCTTAATGTTTGCCCAATTGTAAAGAATCAAGACACCATTTAAAAAGAAAATATCGCAAAAGGGTCCTAACCCTCTGTCATGATTATTCGATTCAAGCTTTATGATTCTTCAACTCTTCAAATACTCATAGCCTCAGAATACTTTTCTACTTCTCAAACTACTATCACATATATTGTTCTTTATCTTCTTTAGTTTGAGTAGAGATATACAGGGAAGAAAAGTCCTCTAACTGTATAGCCAAACCATACCCACAACAAAAGAAAAAGATCTGCAACGAAGATCTCATGAAGATTATTGTCATCATCAATACCATACTACTTACAACAATACATAATACATATATAAAGGACAGATGAACTGATTTATGGGAGTGGGGTACCCTCTTTGTTTAGTTTGTACATCTCTTTCTTTAGTAATGTGTTGGACCACACAGAACAATAGCATAACAAACAAAGGATTAGTACTAGCAGGACGTCATTTTTTATTGCCCATTTCTTTTGCGATAATAGTTAGCAACATGTCCCCTTTAACATCATTCTTTATTCAAAACCAAGAAAGCCCATTGCCCATTTCTTTATTCAAAACCAAGAAAGCCTTCATCCTCAATTGCCCATTTCTTTATTCTAGGGATGAAGCAGGACGTAAACTAAGAAATTGCAGGAGGTGGTTGTTGTGATGAATCCCCGAATAGTTAGCCCATCCTTCACACAGTTCCTTTCTCTTGCAATAATAGTTAGCAACTTGTCCCCTTAACATCCAATTTGCAAGCAAGCTGGTTTAAATTTTTTTCTCACATTTACAAGTTGTAAGAGGAGTCCCACATCAGATATAAAGGGTTGTAACTCTAACTTCATTGAGTATTTATATGATAGTCATATTTGTTAATCAATTTGCATTTTTAAACTCCCACATTGTCTATCAATGGTAACTTGTCCCATCTTTGTTTTATAAATAGAGGACTCGGTTAAATTTTTAAGGTTAACCAGCAAGGGTCTGGGTAGGCCCAGGCTTAGGGAGCAAGCCTTCTTCAGACCAAGATTTTTGCCCAATTATTTGGCCTGGCCCTTTTCAATTTAAGCCTGGGCATGGCCCAGCCTGGTCAATGGTCAAAGCCTGGCAGGCCTAGACCAGACTAGACCAGGCCAGGCGGGTTGTTTGTGCATCCCTAGCGGCAATCAATGTTCCATTGATTTTCTCTACTTCTTGTTTTATAATTATTATTTTTTTTGTTATACAATGATGATAAAGATTACCGATGAACAAACATGGGTATTTAATGAATGAATGATCTCATGGTATTTTTTATTTTTGTTTGCCTTTTACGTTTTTGCTCTTTTAACTCGTTGAAATGATAAAATCTATTTTCTTTATACACATCACTTATTTGCCATGTAGGCATGCCATGCCATCAACTTATTACATGCCAAATCTAATTAAACCACATTGGAAAAAATCGAGAGTTCAATCATCTAAATGAAAAAACAAGGCGATCCCTGAAATAAAAAAAGGGTAAAAGTTCAGCGTAGTAATTTATATTTAAACCTTTTTATGAATTAACATTATTTCCCGTCTTCTGCTCTTCTTGTCCTTTTTTAGAAGTCCCAAAAATATATCCAGTCTTTTGGTTCCAGTAAATATACCTACATGTATGCATCCAACTTCTCACAAGTATTGCTTACAGTTCAATATCTACTCTCACATTACTTTTTATCAATTTTAAATCAAGACTACATTTCATAAATTCAGTTCTAAAATTCTACTTTGATGTATTATCTCTAAATTATAAAACTTATCCCCAAATTACTACTCTGCTATCATCGATTCAAACAATATAACAGGCAAATAGCATCATCCATCATGAAACCTTGTGTTCAATCCAAACATGTCCAGTCAAGACATCCACAACTAGAACAGAATGATAAGATTTTAATTCTACTTATTGTCGCTATATACTAATATAATCTTTTACCACAGCCAACCAAGTTCATTGTAGCTCTTAATTATTCATAAATGAATTAATGAACGAAAACACTCAATCATCCTGCATCTTACCACCTAAGCCTCATAATTTTAACCCAAAATACGCATACTGTGACACAGCTTCACTAATCAATAACCGCTAATCTCTTCCTCTATACTTTATATTATAATAATTTAATTTTGCTGTTAATTCAAAAGCAAATCTTAATTCATAAAACTTACTTGTGCTTTTAATGATGAGCTAGTTTTCTTCTGGAAACCACTGTCCATCCCATAATCAGAAAAGAAACTTGATGACTTTGGCGGGGATACATGGCTAATTACATGGGTGCCACCAGAACCAATCTCAGTAGCTTGGACATTATCTACATATTCAAAACGAGATGTTAACGAGGATCCAACTGCTGGGGTGCTATTTGCTGAGGTGGAAACTTGTACAGGTGCCTCTTCGGGCTTCTGATCATAAAGACTTTCACTCGGCTGCATTTGCGAAATGAGTTAGATTGTATCATTGAAAAGGAACCTAAGTATAAAAAATCAAACAGAAATGATAATTTTGAATCAACTGTTCTCCCAACCAATGATTCTGCTAGTAAAGATCCTACAACAATTTCTTACATATGACAAGTAGTCATTCAAATTATACAAGTTTCTGAAAGACTAGGCCAAAAAGGTACAACAGGTTCTACCTTAGTGTTAAGCTTTCGAGCACCGAGACCTCCAGTCTTCCCAGTTTTCTTTGCACCAAGAGGCTTCTTGATTGTACTGGTAAGAACTGAGTGAGGAGCTCTCGCTCTCGGTGAAGCAGGGACATCAGGAGTTTCATTCTTTACTGGAGAACTTTCTTTTGGGGATTCTTGGATCTTATCGGGAAGCCCATTAGCAGCTTGAACTGACTGAGAAGCAACAGGTGATGATGGCAAACCTGCCTCTTCCTTCGAACTTTTAGCAACTTCTTTTGAAAGTAATTGCTTATATAGTTCGGCAGCCCTTGAGGTATACTTCGCTTCAATCTTGCTTCCGTCAGTCCACCCATGTTGCTTTAAGAAAACTTGAGCGCGGTTATTACCCCCAAAACTCATCATCTTTAATTGCTCTGGAGTCCATGAATCTAAATTGGTTGACCTACATAATATACCAGGGTCTTGGAAATGAGGAACCAACATCTTCATGAAAATATCCTTACAAAAGAATGAAGTGAGCGTGAAGCCCGAAAGCTAAAGCAATGATTGGAAAAACAACCATTCAATCAACTTTAAAACACAATACACAAATGTTACCAAAAAATAGTTTTTTTCGAATGGCTCTAACAGCAATATTATGTCATTAGTTGAGGTTGTTTCCCAAAAAAGATGCTCTAGGCCATCTTTAGGTTGTTTACTACATCAAATTAGAATATTTGGTCTACCGCTCTTTGTAGGAAAAATACATATAGTAAATCCATGATGGATCCGGTTCAATACTATATCTAAATCAATATGTATTATAGTCCTAGATACCGAAACATAATGCATTGATTTCTTACTTTCCCTTGCAGAATAACCTATTAAATCAAACCACGAAAAGAAGTGGCTCAAGAGCACTTATTCTCATATTTAGACATTTAGTTGAAGTTAGGTGTGCTAACTTCATTAGTTGAGGCAGAGAAACATGAGCGTCTTACTTTAAATTTTCACCTTGCAAAAGCTTGAGAAGGCCTCGTTATCATAGATTTGTTTCAATAAATTCCAACACCAAAAAAAGGTTGTGATGGGTTCATGGCTACATAGAAGATATTCTAACAATCTTGGTTGGCAGTACAATAACATTCTATAGGTTCAGAAACTCAATCTTCTCCTAAGAGAAGTTCCAAAGACAACTACAAAACATTTCAGCAACTATATTGGTAGCTTAGCTGGGCATCATCGACAACTTTGCATGAATAGCCCTCAGGGTCCATGGCTACAGATAGTATTTAAAAACACACACCCCTTAAAAAACAAGAAGGTGTCATCTAAGTAGATGGCGCAGTGAGATGCAAATTCAGATATGTTACTCTTTTAGTTGCATCTTCTTTCAATACTTCAACAGAAGAATGTAAAGCATTACACAATAATCTCGTCTTACTTAGAGTTTCTCATTGACACTGTAGATCCTTTAAAAATTGCAATTTTAACATATAAATAAGTGCTAATTGAAGTACATTACAAGTAAATATGGAGCATAACATTCTTTGATTTCAAATCTTCAGAATGAGTAGATTGTCCTGGCAGTACATACATTATATAGTTCAGAAACAAACTAAATCTTCTCCTAAGACAAGTATCAAAAGGCAACTACAAAACAATGATAGACAGAAACTGCACTTATTTCAGTAATTGTATCGGCAGTTTAGCTGGGCATCATCAAGAACCTTGCATGAATGACCCATAGGATCCATGGCTACAGATAGTATTGAGGGAGGGGGGCACCCTTAAATAAACAAGAAGGTATCATCAAAATATATGGTACAGTGACCTGAAATTTAGATATTTTACACTTTTCATTAAATCTTCTCCCAGTAATTTAACAGAAAAATGTAAAGTAATTACACTATATACTTGAAGTTCCACATTGCCACTGTAGTCCTATAAAAATTGCAACTTTATTTGATAAATAAGTGGTACTAAAGTAAAATACAAGTAATTAAATAGTATCTAGCAAAATTAAAAAGGAAGTGGCACAAACATCATCTAAAACAAGCTGAATAATTGCAAAACAAGAGTAAAATCTAAATCCCTAATAGATGCAGAAAAATCAGCTAATAACACACAAACCCAAAACTCAATATATAATTAGAGACTGGTAATTCGAAATTAACCTAACAAAACTGATGTGTACACCAAGACTGCGATGAACAGCCGAACAATCAATACACAGAAAGATCCCGTACGTAACGGACGCCCAAGTCGGATTCTTCGCGTTGCAATCAAAACACATCTGTGCATCAAAATTCAAATTTCAATCAGATGAAAACTGAAGATCTATCTTTAAAAAATTGCAGATCTGAATTGAAATCGAGTTAGTAATGTAGATAGAGAAAAAGAATAGACCTTATTATCTGATTTTGCTCTTAGTTTCCTGAAAATGGTAGTCTTGTCGGTGAAATTCTCTGCCGCCATGGATACTGTTTGCTGAAATCCTCCGAGGAGGAAAGAGGGTTGAGTAGATAGAGAAATTAAAGAGACTTCCTCGGGGAACAAAATTTGAATACGTTACGAAAATAGGTCTCAAATTCAACAGATATATATTATTACGTGTAGAACTGCAAATTCGTGAATTTGTATTTCGTGTATTTTCGAAGATGCCTCTTTTGGCTTCAGAATGACGTAAATGGCATCATCGTCACGAATAAAAATAATTTAAAAAATGGACAAATTTTAAATAAAACGATAATAACGTAAATGTCCCTTTATTACTGTTTTTGTTATTGAGTTTTAGTGCACTAGTTGATAACCCGAGGGCTACTTTGAATAATAAATTTAATAATTATTAGATATTTATGTTAAAAAAAAAATATCAAATTACACGATTCATGTAATTACTTATATATGGAATGATCTATAGTATCTATATGCTATGAAATAAAAATTAGCATATAACATCTTATACTTCCGTTTTGTATTTAGATGGCTGAGATTAGGAGAAGTTACCGTCCGCTAGTAATTCTAGCGGACCTGATTAATCAAATTATTTGTCATTTTTGCCCCCAGACTAAACCACTTTTACCCAGAAGACTAAACGAAAAAATAGTAACTGCATGGTCCGCTAGACTTACTAGCGGATGGTAAGTTATTATTTAACACACGAATTCCATCTGCAACAACAACTCGTATTCCTCAAACAGTAAATAATTTGTCCTCTGCAACAACAACTCTGACTATTCCAAATAACAGTAATACAATTCACTGATACATAGCACGAACTGTATTCCAAACAAACAGTAATACAATTCACTAGTAAATATATTCACTGCAACAGTAATACAATTCATGAGTTGCAAACTCAATTCGTCAATAATAAAAATCATTACAACACAGTAACTTCCAAGTACATTAATTCAATAATTACACAATAAGAATTGATTACAACACCCAGAATCAAAACAAGATAAAATTTCAAATTAAAACAATTTACCAATTGTTTTTGTACATTAACAATTAAGCAACATCACATCCCCAATACATCAAAATTCTCAAAGCTTTTCAAATCTGTCTTAATCCAAATCAAAATAAGATATATCAAATTTCAAATTCTATATAATCAAATATATCAAATTCCAAAGGAGATCTAATCAAATACATTAAATCCAAATTCTTACCAATCAAATAAATAAAATTCTAAATTATTCCAAATCAAATAAATCCAATTCCAAATCAAATACAACACATCATATTCCAAATCAACAACAAAAATATATCCATAGCATAATTCCATATCAAATACATCTTAATACCAAATCTAAAATTTTAAATCAAATTAACTCATCTACATAATTATAGTTCCTATTCTAATTCAAATTACTGTTATTCCAAATAAACATAATAAAATTTATTCAAGTACATAACAAAATTAAATTATACAAACCTACTATATTAGGAGATAGATGAGATATCATAGTTAATAAATTTTTTGCCCTACAAAGGTAAACAAAAAATTATAGACGCCTTCAATTGACATCAAGGAAGAAAACCACACAATTAATCAAGCAAGTCTTCGCACCTCAAATCGTCATGGTAAGTTTAGAATTTTGGCGGAATATATGTTTAATTTTAATTCCTCAAATTCTTCTCGTGATAATATTGACATGGATAATATTGGTGCTCATAACATGAACCAATCGCATATTAACGATTCAAAAAGTCCATACGAGGTCAGATTTTTTCTACTATCCAAGAGGCGGAAGAATTTTATAGAAACTATGCACGAAGTAGTGGATTTGAAATAAAGTTTGGTCAAGTCATAAACATGCCCACTCCAACAATTTGTCCAATGGACTTTTTACGTGTGCAAAGCAAGAAAAGCGATTGAAAGAAAGAAGCAGGACGTTGATGAAGGTTTGAGGGCAAGGTAAAAAGAAAAAGGGATTCAATAGGTCGCACGATGTGCAAAGCTAGAATGTCTGTTGTTCATCTACAAAAAGAAGATACATGAAAAGTTTCAAAAATTGAGTTGACCCACAATCATGATTTGGTTACTCCGAGCAAGAAAATTTTCATTCAAACACGGAAAAATATAACTCATGTTGCTCGAACTTTAATCGAAACTTTAAACAGCGCTGGAGTTGGGCCAAGTAAAATGATGAATGTTTTTAGTGCAATAGGAGGAGGGAGGGAAAATGTTGGTTTCAGTGATAAGGATATTCAGAATGTTGTGCGAGATTTAAGATGTGACACGATAGATTCAAACGATTCCCAAGCAACACTGCAGTATCTGAAAAAACTTTCAGCGAAAAATCCTCTATTTTTTTATGATTGTTGATCGATTTCGCAATTAATGAATACGTGCAAGTATACACGGTCAACAAGTAATAAAGTGAAAGTAGAGTATCGTTCCCACGAGGAATTATTTAATAAAAATCACCAAATACTAACTCTTAACCAAATCAATTTTATTTAAACAATTACAAATTGTGAATTTTCTAATTAAGAAAACTAAATTAAACAATTAAAACTAAGATTTTAACGAATGAATTCAAATAAATAAAGATTAAGACTTCAATATCCCCAATTATGAATTATAAATCAATTATCCAATTATCCAAATTATTATGCCTATTGAATTGTTAACAGGAATTCTCAAATGCCAAAAGTCCTTTTCCAAGTGATCAATTGCCTTCTATTTAATCCAGATTAATCTTGCTATATTCCTATGCAAAACAATTGAATTAAACTCTTTCCAATCCCAATTCCTTACGTGTTACATGCGGCGAACAGATATTTCCATTCAATTCACAAACCTAATTTTTCACCATGCAAATAACTAAGTCACATGATATCATGCCCAGTTCTAACCCTAGAATTCCTCTTCCAATTCCTTCTAGAGTAACAAAGTAATTACTGATCAAATAATTAAGCAATAAGCACAAGACAAGATAAACAACTCACTTTAACATAAATAATTAGAATATAATGAATAACTAATTCATAGCCATAAAAAGTTCAATTGAAATCTCAAAAATAGTTAGTTCATAATTAATGAATTAAAACCAAGAATCCACAATTGAATAGACATCAAAAGATAAAAGTAAGATGAGAGAAGAGAATAGAATCTGTTGTCAGCAAATCTGATGCTCCCTCTCGCTTTCTTGCTTCGATCTTCAATGGTCTCCAAGTTGCTTCAATCTCAAAACTAATAAGAACTAGGGTTATTTTCTAATCTAAAGGAGTGTTTAATCTAGGCTAAGCTATGTAATCTCCCTTTATTTTATGCCTTACATCATGTATTTATAGGTTACAAGTCCAATTTTAGTTTAGGAACAAACCCAATCCAATTTGAGTCAAAAGGTGTTAAAATTAGCCAAAACGCAGCGTCCGTGCCATCACCAAGCCCTTCCCAGCGCCTTGTATACTGGGCACTGCAACTTCTCAACTCTACGCTCCCCGGTGCTTGAAGCCACTGGCATAGGTTAAAAATGGCGCCAAGTATACCACATATTCGACATTTTTACGCTCCGACGTCCGGTCATAACTTCTTCGTCCGAACTCGATTTCGATGATTCAAGATGATCCGGGAAGAGGAGAAGTAGATCTACAACTTTCATTCTTTGAGTTTTTCGAAATAATGTCGAGAGCTATAGTCAAATTGGCTTTGAAGTGATCTGCTTATGTAAATGGCAAGTAGAAAACGCGAATCTAGCCACCCCAAACATCGATCCATGTAACTTTTGTCCCAATTCCTATAAAATAACATAAAACATGCATGAATAGACACAAACACATAAAACATCCTAAAAGACTTAAGAACAACAATAAATTAAGCCGAATGTATCCAATTCATGGGTATAAAACTCACTCATCAAATACCCCCAAACTTAAATCTTTCCTTGTCTCTAAAGCAAAAACACAAAAATGTTATGCAATGCAATGTAATGTAATGAAACTAATCTATATGCCCACTGAATCCAACAAAGATTGATGTGAAACAAGTCTTCAACCTAGGCCTTAGAGAAATCAAGTAAACATGATAATACATCATATTAAAACAAATCGGTAATTTCCCAATCAATCATCAAATCTTAGATCGTTATCAACGATATAGTGCGTGTGTGCTCCACAACAATGTTAAGCGATATAAAATCAAATTTAAGACATAATAGATATCTTTGAAGGCATCATATAAAGTGCAAATTCACAAAATTCACGAACAAGCTATATCCTACTAAAGTCAAACATCCACCAAGTTCAAGAGTCCAAACGGGATACTTATGCTTTACTTTTCATTACGGGGCTTTTTGCTCTTTTTTCGTTTTATTGTTTTTTTTTTAACCATAAGCGTGCAATGTCTTATTCCATTAGGCTAATGATGTCACCCTTAGCGAGCTTTTCGACCAACGACTCCCGGACCATATAAGACCTTAGGGCGCTTAGGTTTTAAGATACCCCTTGAGCGCATTTTACTCAAGTAACAAAAGCCCCAAACAAAACTAGCCGCGGTAATTTTTTTTTTTTTTTTTTTTTTATAGATGGTTGGTGAGTCGTTTTACGCTCCATCTCACGCTTGTGTTTATGGGGAGTGTTTCTCCTCAACCCACCACAAGACTCAACATGTTTTTTTTTTTTTTAAAGCTTATATACCCCAAAATTTCCCCCAAACTTAAGTTTTATCAAAATTTAGCCATCTCAGCTTTATTCATGTCTTTCATTCCTTCACACTAGTATTATACTTAAGAAATCCATTATGTATCAATTTAAACTTAATCGAGTTAACATAGTTCATTATTAACGTCTTAACCTTGATTATACCGATTTCAAACAGGGAAAAGATTCAATTCATAACAAGAAATCACATCAAAGCCCTGAATATTCAATACTATACTTATCTACTTAACTCGGTCTCATCATTGGCCAAAATAGACTTTTACTATCTAACAGTTGGAATCATGCAAATATAAACTAAGCTGCAACAAACATAGTAAACTAACTACTATTTTTTGCGATTTTAAAATTTTTTTTTTAAAAAAAAAAAAACGAATGCAACAACTAAATGTAAATAACTTGAAAACATAACGAACTACAATGTAAATAACTAACTATATGCAATACGACACTAAAATGCCCCCAAACTTAAACTAGACATTGTCCTCAATAGTGAAATAGAAAAAATTAAAGCGAGAGGACTTCCACGAAAATATAGCAATCTTCCTCCTTGCCGCTAAGTTTGGAGAATAAAGCTAAGCACATGGAACAAATTGGGCACCACACTTGAATTTGACTTGAATAACTCAGTAAAACCATGATAGAAGCAATTTTATTAAATCCTAAATAAATGCAAATTCAAAACTACTAATATAAAACTTAATTAAAGCGAAAAATAAAAAATTAAACTTAGGTTGCCTCCCGATAAGCGCTTGTTTTATAGTCTCAAATTTGACTTCTTCAATTCTCTATCCAATTCCCTCACGAAAGTTGAGGAACCCTCCATCCATCGGAAATAATATAGCTTTTGGTAGGTTCCCATTTATAATAGCCATTGTATTAAAGTCACCTAGAATGCTTTCTTGAGATAAGATCACATTCAAGAACGTCAAACATCTAGGTGGTTTCTCCATTAATGTCTGCGAATATATTACGGCATAGAGGCATCGACACAATAATTTCTTCTTCTATCTTCTCTAGCTCATCGCATCATGGTTTGAAGGTGTACTTGCTTTTACATCACAGAGAGTATTATTGAAGCGACATGACTACCAATTGGACAAGGTTTTGCAAATCTACTTGGGACTCTTGAACTGTGGAGGAGAAGGCACTTGAGGCATAAATAACATTGGCTCATCATCATTGGGTCTCACAATTAGTTCTTCACCAAACCTTGTTGTCATTATCCCCACTTGTCTCCTCTTTTTCATCTCGAGGCTCATCCGGTTGTAGATTTGGCTCGGGCTCACCATCGAACTCGGAATCCATGTCATAGGGCGGTGTATTGAGAATGGTTGTTCAACGCATGTCTTATCTGTTCCACTTGATTTTCCAAATTCTTGATCAGCGCCCTTGGCTTTGCAAATTCACTCTTGATTCATTTTCTTGTCTTGTTCCTCATTCCTTTTTTGAAGCTTTAATAAATTTTTCCAAGGCTTCCTCCCAATTTGAATGTTCTTCTGTTGTAGTGGAGGTGGACACAAGAAATCCTGTGGGTATGTTGGACTTGGAGCATAAAATTGATCTTGATTGTTACTCCATGAAAATCCGGGTGATACCCCCAACTCGATGATAGTTGTTGGGATAAACATAATTATTGGGGTAATCACCACTATCTTCATCTTAGGCTCAAAGCGATGGTGCATTGATGACTCATATGATTTCCAAGACAATAATCACAAGTAACCACCATACTTTGACGATTTGAGCTTTAAAAGCTTCAAACATCCTCGAAAGTGTCTCAATCTGTCCGACAATGCGAGAAAGTTTCTTGAGTCTTTCAATCTCCACTCCCTTGGTTGAGTCATGTTCGTGTATGGCCATTGATACACAAAGTCATCCATGGTACACGAAAAGAGAGAAATATAGAAAGAGAATTAAAATAAAAATAAAAATGTTTAAATTAAGACTAATTTGATTGAAATTAATATTGGTAAATAATTATTAAATTAATTTCCCAAGAAGCGGCGCCAAAAAACTTGTTGATCGATTTCATGCAATTAATGAATACGTGCAAGTATACGATTCAACAAGTAATAAAGTGAAAGTAGAGTATCGTTCCCACGAGGAATTATTTAATAAAAATCACCAAATACTAACTCTTAACCAAATCAATTTTATTTAAACAATTACAAATTGTGAATTTTCTAATTAAGAAAACTAAATTAAACAATTAAAACTAAGATTTTAACGAATGAATTCAAATAAATAAAGATTAAGACTTCAATATCCCCAATTATGAATTATAAATCAATTATCCAATTATCCAAATTATTATGCCTATTGAATTGTTAATGTGAATTCTCAAATGCCAAAAGTCCTTTCCAAGTGATCAATTGCCTTCTATTTAATCCAGATTAATCTTGCTATATTCCTATGCAAAACAATTGAATTAAACTCTTTCCAATCCCAATTCCTTACGTGTTACATGCGGTGAATGAGATATTTCCATTCAATTCACAAACCTAATTTTTCACCATGCAAATAACTAAGTCACATGATATCATGCCCGATTCTAACCCTAGAATTCCTCTTCCAATTCCTTCTAGAGTAACAAAGTAATTACTGATCAAATAATTAAGCAATAAGCACAAGACAAGATAAACAACTCACTTTAACATAAATAATTAGAATATAATGAATAACTAATTCATAGCCATAAAAAGTTCAATTGAAATCTCAAAAATAGTTAGTTCATAATTAATGAATTAAAACCAAGAATCCACAACTGAATAGACATCAAAAGATAAAAGTAAGATGAGAGAAGAGAATAGAATCTGTTGTCAGCAAATCTGATGCTCCCCTCTTGCTCTTGCTCTTGATCTTCAATGGTCTCCAAGTTGCTTCAATCTCCAAAACTAATAAGAACTAGGGTTATTTTCTAATCTAAAGGAGTGTTTAATCTAGGCTAAGCTATGTAATCTCCCTTTATTTTATGCCTTACATCATGTATTTATAGGTTACAAGTCTAATTTTTAGTTTAGGAACAAACCCAATCCAATTTGGAGTCAAAAAGGTGTTAAAATTCGCCCAAAACGCGGCGTCGAAAGCCATCACCAAGCCCTTCCGGCCCCATTTGGGCTGGGCACGATCTCAAACTACGCTCCCCGCGCCCCGACAAGCTGGGCATAGAAATAAAAATGGGCGCCCTGCTACCACATATTCTCGACATTTTCTGCTCGAGGCGTCCTTTGGGAAAATGGCCATAACTTCTTCGTCCGAACTCCGATTTCGATGATTCAAGATGATCCGGAAAGAGGAGAAGTAGATCTACAACTTTCATTCTTTGAGGTTTTCGAAATAATGTCAGGAGCTATAGTCAAATTGGCTCTGAAGTGACTCTTATGTAAATGGCAAGGCCAAAAACGCGAATCTAGCCAACCCCAAACATCGATCCATGTAACTTTTGTCCCAATTCCTATAAAATAACATAAAACATGCATGAATAGACACAAACACATAAAAACATCCTAAAAGACTTAAGAACAACAATAAATTAAGTCCGAATGTATCCAATTCATGGGTATAAAACTCACTCATCAATGATATCAAACGAGATGAAGATCATCGTATCACATGCATTTTGTGTATAGATTACCGATCAATGATAGCTTACAAAAATTTTGGGGATGTAGTGACTTTGATACAACTTATCAAACGAACAAGTATTCCATGTTATTTGTTCCGTTCACGGGGGTAAATCACCATTACCATTCCGTCTTGTTTGGTTTTGCACTAATACAGGATGAAACAGAGGATACTTTTGTATGGGTCTTTGAGACTTGGCTTCATGCAATGAACAATAAGGCACCAGTTACTATTATTACTGATCAGGACAAAGCCATGAGCAATGCGATTGCTAGGGTTCTTCTTGAAACACACCATGCACTTTGCATATGTCATATTAGTAACAAATTTCCAGAGAAATTGCATACATTGTATGATGAGTACCCAACATTTAAACATGATTTTAAGTGGTGTGTGTGACGCCCACAAATCCAGGTCCCTGTGAACCTCAGATTCGGTCCGCCACGATACTACTATCGTCTAACTATTTATATCATTTATTCATAACTTAATGAATATCACTTTACTTATTACAATTTAGAATATAAATTCTTTCCATTTCCAGGATCTATGTAATGAACCCAAACTTTTATAAGTTTCAAATCTTGGTCATTTACCATTCATGTTTTACATCATATTCGATGTTATAAAAATATGCGGAATAATTTAAACTTTTTCAATCTCCTTTGAAAATAAATCTTTTATTGATATCTTAACTGGAATCAATTACATATCCTTGAATCAAATTATGTTATGATTCAGTCTATTCGAATTACTGTATAAATATTTACATCTCAATTCGAATTTCTCTATATATCACATAGTATAACTTAACATGTATTACACATTGTAAACTACTATCATGTACATCTCCTAGAACCTAAACATGGTTCAAGAGTATATATTTAAATAAACGAATCAATCTCCTTCGATTACTATTAAACTCTATCAATCAAGTAGCACGTAATCTTTACCGTGAATCCTTAACCTGCAAAAGTGGTTATTTGCAAGGGTGAGCTCGACAGCCCAGCAATTCTAACAGTTTTCATGCAGCACATAGCATATAATAACATACACAGTTCATGCATTCATAATCAATCACTATTTAGTACGCATGTTACTTCTCATATAACAGGCATATAAGTTTATATCACAAGCATATCGTCAAAGATCAACTTTCACATTTCATACATATCTCATATGCATTTCATATATATATATATATACATCAACATTTGCATAGCATAATATAGCTCAACTAACAGTTATAAAATTCATATATCAAATAGGAACTGAAAGACTTGCCTAATTCGTAGTTTATCAACTACGACTTAACTGCTTATAGCTTATCTGCACTTTGTGTATTCCTACACAGTTATATAATCATGGATTCATATCCATTAGTCATACATTCATACAGTCTTACTGTAATAATAATTTTACATTGTTCTCTATCTTGGTTTTTAAGACCTTCCCTTTGCTTTCTTAATAAACTCTTAGAATAGCTATGTATATATAATACATCTTAGCTACATGTAAGACCCCAAATTATTATTAATAAAATTGAATTTCCTCTATTTATTATGTTGAAATAGTAAGGGTTGATTTGATTAATGTGGTGAGTTATGGGTAAAATACGCAATTATTTCAAACATGCAAGTGGTTATAAAATATTCATTATTGTTGGGGAATATTCGTTTGGTGTAAGTAGAATATTCTTCTTCGTTGGGAATATTCATATGCGGTAGCGATTTTATGTGGGCCCCATAACGAAAATCGATTAGAGGAATAAAACGACAAGAATAAGTTGTTTATAAATAACTTGGCGTAGTTATTACAGAATTATCTTGTTAGAATACAAATTGGTTTAAACACGATTAGCACGGTATTGCACCAATTATTGATTCTTACGTAAGAAGGCATTACTCAATAATTATTACGATTATTTATTCAATATTATATTTTATTGATTCAATAATTGCTACGTTGATATTATTGTTGTTTTAATAATTGTCTTTGCACAATATTTTCATTATCGGATCAATAATTCATATTATTTGAATAATATTATTAGATAACATTATTGGCAATGTCTAGAAAGTTCTGTCTAAGGAGAGGTTTGGTCAATTAATTGCTCGCCATAAGGAGAAATCCTTATTGGAAAGCCCCTCTTTCCCAGGAGGCACTGGTTGTCGATGATTGTGATTCTGCAATATTATTTGTGAATAATTAATTATTGATTTATATGATGAGAAAAATATTGATTTTATGTGGATATAGATGGAGAAAATTTTTAATGTGACAATTGTTGAAAATTAATATTTTATCTTTTTCTGATAAAATAATTCATTTAAATATATTATTTTAATAATATAATAATGGTGATATTTTTACAATAAATATGGGATATATGAGTATATGAGGAGAAAGAGTATTTTTGGTGCATTAAATGATTAACACATGTTTTATGTGTCGGTAGACCCCAATTCTTGACCCAAATTTGATTATAGCCTGTAAAATTGCCCGTTTGTGGATTTTTGGTCAATTTACATTTGGAATTTGGAAAAACTTTCTTCTGTAAAGTTGTAGAGAATGAAATTTCCTATGGAAAGGACATGTGATTCGAATTTTTCTGATAAAAGGGTTATTTATTATGAATTATTGAAGTTCCGAAGTTCCGAAATAATTAATTTTTGGAAGTTTATTTATTTTTTTTGATAAAAAACGTTTTTTGTATTTTGTGGACATCATTAACATGTGCAAAGTGCTGAAATCAGATGTCTAGAGGTGGGCTAAGGAAAATTTGATAAATATATTAATATTATATTAAATTTTTTGCTTTGGTGTTCTAAGCATTTTCCTATAAATAGGGTGCTTAGGTTAGAATTGAAAATCACACCAGAAACTGAAGTTTTCTCTCTATTTCTCTCTCGATATATTGAGCGTATTCTTGTGAGTATTTTGATACCTTGAGTGTTGTTATATACGATTGCAAGTTTCCTTCAAAGACTATATCTAGTATTCCAGTCAGGAGTACCGTCTTTTCGAGATAAGGGATATTATTTTTTTCATATATGATATTATTTTTTTCAATATCATTATGCCGAAGTATTGATATGAACTTTTAATCAAATTTGGAACTTTTTGTATCGGGGTTACTATTCACGTATACGGTACTATTCAAGTATACGACACTATTCACGAATACGACACTATTCACAGAAAAATTAAATTTTTGTATTTTGTCCAATTACTAGCTTTGATTGTATCCATGTTTTGATCATTCCTGAATTTTACTTCACCATGATTGTTTATGAAGTATTCTTGAACTCGGATTGTTTAAAGTACGAATCCATAATACTTGTTCTTTTGTTTCACTGGATTCGTTTTCTTTAAAATTATTTTCATCATCCTCAGTCCTAAATGATGATGTTACTGAATATCTTTGTCCTGTAGTGCAAAGATGGTTGATTTTATGATGAATATCTTTAGCCCGTAGTGCAAAGATGTACCGGTGTTGAGATGAACATGATCGACTGATGAATATCTTTGGCCTGTAGTGCAAATATGAATATATGATTCAAGATGTGCATTGATTGATGTTACAGGGATAAAATAATGATGATGGACTTTTAAATTCATAGATTATAGTAGATTTCATTCTCTATGTAACTCATTTATGAATTATTATTTCCGCTGCTGATCTGAAACTTGTTGTCTATTGTATTCTATTAGATTTTTCCCTGTTGAAGACTAACGATAATTTTTTCTATATTATCTTAGTCATAATATTCTTTACTGGGCTAGTTGAGCTCACCCTTTTCCTTTTTGTTCTATTTTTCTTCTCAAGAGGCGAGAATGTAGCGAGTACTAGTCGGGGTACGGAATGAAGGTTGTAGGAAGTTGTTTTAGTAGTCCTCACCATTTTTGTAAAGTATTGTATCAATAATTGTAATGAGGACTTAGTTGGGTATGTATATTGTCTAGATAACAATATTTGTATTTAAACTCATAGTTTATGGGTTGTATTAATAAAGTTGTATATTTGTTTACGTACCATGTTGTTATTGATTTAATTCGAGAATGGGTGATGTATACCTATTTTTGGGGCGCCACGGTTAATATCGAGCTTAAGGATATGATCTCTGGCGGAGATCGGGGAATGGAACTAGGAGGGGAGAGACGAGTAAATCCTTCGCTAGTGTGTCCTACCTAAGCTTATTTGTTAGTTGGTCAATATATAAGGATATTATGTGATATGTTGATTTCTTGAATTAACCCTTGTTTTATGGCAGTATTTGAGAATGTCGGCTGAGAATGTTAACAATGGAGTAAATGAGACCATGGAGACGCTTGTACTCACCAATGAGGAGAACGTGCAGCAGGCTGGCAATGTTCCTTCTGTGAACAACACCACTGAGCAGATGATGAACGACGGGATGTTTAGAAGTTTTTTGCAGTTTATGCAAAATCAGACGAGGGAGACTCGGGCACAAAATACAGGTGAAAATGATAATAACGCACGATTTGTAATGGCCAAGCAGTTCAAAGAGTTGGGACCACCAGAATTCTGGGGAAAGCCGGATCCGATTAAGGCGGAGATGTGGGTCAAACAAATTACCAAGATATTCGATGTCTTAGGATGCACAGAAGAACAGAAGGTTCCATTCGCTACTTTTATGTTCCGTAATAAGGCAGATTACTGGTGGGAATTTGTGAAGCGTACGCATCCACCGCTTTCAAAGATGTCTTGGGGAGCGTTTGAGAATTGTTCAATGACAAGTACTTTCACGAAAGTATTCGTCATATGAAGGAAGTGGAGTTTATTAGATTTGGAACAAAATAACATAGCGGTGTCGAAGACGAGGCAAAGTTTGCGAGTTGTCGAGTTTGCACCTCATTTGGTGGAGAATGAGGAACGATGACGCGAATGTTTACGAGAGGTTTGAAACCCGAGCATACGTCGGTATCTCATTTCTCATAAATTTTTCTCTATTCAGGATGTTGTCAAGCGGGGCTCAATTATTAGAAGCGAGATAACGATACGTTCAACCGAGGGGATCATAACTGGGATCATAATGGAGATTGCAATCAGCGGAATAATGATAACCAAGCGAGAGAAAGAAAAAGAGCGGACAAAATGGTAACCACACTGGTGGTAGTCATGGTCGTGAGAATAGAAGAAGCGAGTCGGGAAGAGATTTTAAAAGAGGAGATTCAACAACGACCATGTGAATATGTCACGCCAAAGAAAGAATCGGTTCTAGGGAGGAGAAGCGACCACCGATTCGTATGCTTACAAATGCGGAACGAAGGACATATCGGTCAAACCTGTCCATAATGATTCAAGGTATGTTATAATTATGGAAAGGAAGGACATATCGCTCGAGATTATGTACGATAAGCGAAACCAAGTCCGTGGGGGACGGTGACTCAAAAGGTCATCCCGAAAAGTCAAAGTCCACGGTTCTCGGAAAGCGTTTATCATGGTCGGTCAAAATGCGAGGAACCTAAGCGAGGTGATCACGGGTAAGCTAATCATTAATTCTTGCGAAGTTTATACCTTACTTGATCTGGGGTGCTACCCATTCATTTATCTTTCCTACTTGTGCTCAGCGTTTAAACTTGACTTGGAGAAATTAGACTTTGATTTATCTCGTGGAGACTCCATTAGGAGAAACTTTCATCACATCCACTGTTTATAAATCTTGTTTGATCTAAGTTGGCACCATCACATTACCTGTTGACCTTATCTCTTTAAAGATACTTCCTTTTGATGTGATTTTAGGGATTGATTGGTTAACTACTCATCATGCCAAAATTGATTGTTTTCGTAAGATTGTTAGTTTTCATATTCCTAACCAACTTTGTTATGCGAATTCAAGCAACTAAGCCACTAAAATCAATCATTTGTCATATCAAGTCATAAAGCTATTTGTTTATTGAAAAATGGATGTCAAGCTTTCTTAGCCCATGTTATGGATTTGAATAAAGACACGTCAGATTTGAATAATATTCCTGTTGTTATTGATTTTCCTGATGTATTTCCTGAAGAACTTCCCGGTCTACCCCGTAAGCGTGAAGTTGAATTCTTTATTGATCTTGAACTGGTACAAAGCCCATTTCTAAAACCCCATATCAAATGGCTCTATTGAACTTCGGGAGTTAAAGGTCCAACTACGGGGAGTTGTTGGACATCGGTTTTCATAAATCCCTAGTACATCTCCTTGGGGTGCTCTGTTTTATTTGTAAAGAAGAAAGATGGGAGTATGCGACTTTGTATTGACTATCGGGAATTGAACCATGTCACCATCAAGAATAGGTATCCACTACCTCGTATTGATGACCTGTCTGACCAGTTGTAAGGAGCACAATTCTTTTTAAAGATCGATCTTCATTCTGGATATCATCAGTTGAAGATTAGAACTGAGGATATTCCAAAGACTGCCTTTAGAACTCGGTACGGGCATTATGAATTCTTAGTCATGTCTTTTGGATTGACTAATGCTCCTACGGCTTTCATGGATATGATGAACCGAGTATTCACGGACTATTTAGATCGGTTCGTTGTTGTCTTTATTGATGACATTCTCATATATTCCAAAAGCCGTGATGATCATGAGCACCATTTGAAGCTGGTACTCCAAAGGCTTCGTGAAAACAAGCTATATGCCAAGTTGAAGAAATGCAAGTTCTGGCTTGAGGAAGTAGCGTTCCTTGGGCATGTGGTGTCTAAACATGGAGTATCTGTCGACCCGGCGAAGATTGAAGCAATACAAAGTTGGGAGCAATCGAAGTCGGTGGCCGAAGTACCTAGCTTTCTGGGCCTAGGTGGTTATTATCGGAGATTCGTGGAAGGGTTTTCTCGAATCGCTAGTTCATTAACTTAGCTAACTTGGAAGGACACAAAATTCGTATGGAGCGAGGAATGCGAGAAGAGTTTCCAAGAGCTTAAGAGGAGACTCATTTCGGCATCTGTTCTAACAATACCATCTGGTTCGGATGGATTTGTTATCTACAGCGATGCTTCGGGCAAAGGGTTAGGATGTGTTCTCATGCAACGTGGGAAAGTCATAGCCTATGCCTCGTGACAACTTAAAGAATATGAGAGGAATTATCCTACTCATGATCTAGAGTTGGCAGCAATTATTTTCGCGCTAAAGATCTGGAGGCACTATTTATATGGGGAGAAAGTGGAGATATTTTCAGACCATAAAAGCCTCAAATATTTCTTCACTCAAAAGGAACTCAACATGCGGCAACGACATTGGCTTGAGTTGTTGAAAGATTACAACCACACTATTCAATACCATCCTGGAAAAGCGAACGTGGTAGCTGACGCGTTGAGTAGAAGATCATATGCAGGAACGAGTGCGATGATGTCAAGTATATGCATAGAGCCAACTTTAATAGAAAAAGTTAAGGTTGCTCAAGCCACCGACCCGAAGCTGATGCGTATGAAGAAGAAAGTACAAGAAGGTGCTATTCCGGAAGCGAGAATCGATGAAGAAGGAATACTTGAGTCCACTCGGACTTTGTGTTCTAACGACTACGATTTGATGTACAAGATTATGATGGAGGCACACAATACACCATTTGCGATCCATCCTAGAAGTACCAAAATGTATCGTGATCTTCGACATACATTTTGGTGGAACAATATGAAGAGAGAGATTGCAAAGTTTATCTCGACATGTTTAACTTTTCAACTTGTAAAGGCGGAGAATCAAGTACCTAAGGGTCCATTGCAACCATTTGAGATTCTGAAATGGAAGTGGGAACACATTACCATGGATTTTGTTACGGGTCTTCCTACGATTTCTCAAGGCATCGATGCTATTTGGGTTATTGTTGATAGATTAAGCAAGTCTGCTCATTTCTTACCGATATAAGAGACTTATTCCCTTGAACGTCTTGCTCATATGTATGTAATTGAGATTGTGAGATTGCATGGCATGCCAGTATCCATAGTTTCGGATCGTGACCCAAGATTTACTTCAAGATTTTGGGTTAGCTTGCAAAAAGCAATGGGCACGGATTTACGATTTAGTTCGGCATACCATCCTCAAACGGACGGACAATCAAGAGGACTATTCAAACTCTCAAAGATTTATTAAGACTCTGTGTCCTAGACTTCAAAGGGAGTTGGGATAAGTATTTACCATTGGTGGAATTCTCCTATAACAACAGTTATCAGACAAGCATTGGTGTGGCCCCATTTGAAGCATTGTATGGACGAAAGTGTCGCTCTCCAGTATGTTGGGATGAGGTGGGTGAAGCAACATTGTTGGGACCTCGAGTTTAGTGCGTATGACTACGGAAAAGATCCAAATGATTCGACAACGTATACAAATGGCACAAGATCGACAAAAGAGTTATGCAGATTTTCATCGAAAGGACGTGGAATTTAGTATTGGGGATCATGTATTGTTGCGTGTTGGCCCATGGAAGGGAGTTACAAGATTCGGGAAGAGAGGAAAGCTCAATCCACAATTTATTGGTCTATTTCAAATTCTTGACCAAGTAGGTAATGTAGCCTATAGACTCGCGTTACCTCCGAGTATGTCTCATGATCTAGAGTTGGCAGCAGTTGTTTTCGCGCTAAAGATCTGGAGGCACTATTTATATGGGGGAGAAAGTGGAGATATATTCAGACCATAAAAGCCTCAAATATTTCTTCACTCAAAAGGAACTCAACATGCGACAACGACATTGGCTTGAGTTGTTGAAAGATTACAACCTTACTATTCAATACCATCCTTGAAAAGCGAACGTGGTAGCTGATGCGTTGAGTAGAAGATCATATGCAGGAACGAGTGCGATGATGTCAAGTATATGCATAGAGTCAACTTTAATAGAAAAAGTTAAGGTTGCTCAAGCCACCGACCCGGAGTTGATGCGTATGAAGAAGAAAGTACAAGAAGGTGCTATTGCGGAAGCGAAAATCGATGAAGAAGGAATACTTCGAGTCCATTCCAGACTTTGTGTTCCTAACGACTCTGATTTGAAGTACAAGATTATGATGGAGGCACACAATACACCATTTGCGATCCATCCTGGAAGTACCAAAATGTATCGTGATCTTCGACATACATTTTGGTGGAACAATATGAAGAGAGAGATTGCAAAGTTTATCTCGACATGTTTAACTTTTCAACTTGTAAAGGCGGAGCATCAAGTACCTAAGGGTCCATTGCAACCACTTGAGATTCCGAAATGGAAGTGGGAACACATTACCATGGATTTTGTTACGGGTCTTCCTACGGTTTCTCAAGGCATCGATGCTATTTGGGTTATTGTTAATAGATTAACCAAGTCTGCTCATTTCTTATCGATACAGGAGACTTATTCCCTTGAACGTCTTGCTCATATGTATGTAAATGAGATTGTGAGATTGCATGGCAATCCAGTATCCATAGTTTTGGATTGTGACCCAAGATTTACTTCAAGATTTTGGGTTAGCTTGCAAAAAGCAATGGGTACGGATTTACGATTTAGTTCGGCATACCATCCTCAAACGGACGTACAATCAGAGAGGACTATTCAAACTCTTAAAGATTTATTAAGACTCTGTGTCCTAGACTTCAAAGGGAGTTGGGATAAGTATTTACCATTGATGGAATTCTTCTATAACAACAGTTATCAGACAAGCATTGGTGTGGCCCCATTTGAAGCATTGTATGGACGAAAGTGTCGCTCTCCAGTATGTTGGGACGAGGTGGGTGAAGCAATATTTTTGGGACCCGAGTTGGTACGTATGACTATGAAAAAGATCCAAATGATTCGACAACGTATACAAACTGCACAAGATCGACAAAAGAGTTATGCGGATCTTCATCGAAAGGACATGGAATTTAGTATTGGGGATCATGTATTGTTGCGTGTTGGCCCATGGAAGGGAGTTACAAGATTCGGGAAGAGAGGAAAGCTAAATCCATGATTTATTGGTCCATTTCAAATTCTTGACCGAGTAGGTAATGTAGCCAATAGACTCGCGTTACCTCCGAGTATGTCTCGTGTTCATAATGTGTTTCATATATCTGTACAGGTATATTTTGGAAATATTTTGTACAGGTAAATGTGTATATACACCTGAAGCTGCTCAGATTGGTCCATGTTCTTAATTGTCATATCAACAAGACCAATCCTTGCTCGTGGTCAATTCTGTAGTTTGAAGATCATGCTAGAAAACTCAAAAAGACATCAAAAGAAAAGAGTCAAACATCCACAAGCCTAAAAGGATGAAAAGGCTACATAAGCTAAGAAATGCTTATCCAGAGGAGAAAGAAGAACTTCTCAAACATGTATCTGGCTAACCAGCTGTTGGATGTAAAAAATCAAGGATGTCAAAGAACTAAAGATGCTGATATTCTCTTAGCTTGTATCTTCAAGACCACAACTAATTGATTGAAAGTCAACTGGAGCAACTAGCTGTCAGGAACAAATGAGAAACTATGCACATCAATGCCTAAACTCAGTATATTTAAGATAAATAACTGTTAAGAAACTGACAGTAGAAACGTACGGTTCCTCACTAATATAAATATATACATCATAATTGCACCCCCTTATGAACTACAACAGTATTCTTTCAGGGAATCATAATCTACCTAAAAAGGGTGAAGAGAGAAAGTACACTGAGGGTGGAAACTCAAATGCCTATAAACTTTCTCTCCATCCAAGTCTTAGGTTGAAGATGACATCGTGAAAGAAATCTGAAATGGGTCATAAGAGCATCACAGGTTAAATTAATTTTATGTAAAGTAATCTTTTCTGATGGGTTAATATGTATGTACAACTTATGGTCTAAGTGTATAATAACACAGAGTATGATCAGTTCTACAAGAGTATCTTGAAGATTCATAGAAACTGATCACCTCCATGAATCAACCAGATACTAATAAATCGTAAAGTTGATTCTCACTCTGTGAACATTTAAACCCTGTGAACATAACCTAGCATATGATGAAACCATCAAATAAAAAGAGTGTTTTATTATAATAGCAAATCTTACACACACTCACCATCATACATCTCAAAATGTATTATCTAAATTAGTTACATGCATGAATATGACTGGTGGTGATCAATATGATGATTATCCAAATATATAAGGAACAAGGGTTTAGAAAACTAACCTAGCAGGACCCATCTAACCATGGGTACCAAAAATAGAAATCTATAACCTGCAGGTGCCTGGTCTATCTGGCCACACTAAGGAATGCTGAAGCAGAAGACTTCAGTCAAGAAGATTCAACCAGCAGAAGGCTTAAGACTGTTCAGAAATGATTCTGATAAAACTCCTATATGTCAAAACTTGTCCTTGAAGACTTGCTGAGCTAATCTGAATGAAGCTCACATTGTTGCTGATCCTTATAAGGAAGCAAGTTACTTAACCAAAGATGTAAAAGGATCTTAGATGATCAATCATTCAAAGCATGTCATAAGAGAAGAATCCTCAAGGAAGCTCACCACAGAGGATTATCGAGCATCAAACATGAGTAACTCATTACGGGAGCAGAACTCCACAAGTACAAACTGTAAAAGAAGACTACGTTCATAAGATCGTCAAATGATCATAGAATGATGGATTACGGAGATATCCATGTTCACGATGTAAACAGATTTAATTGTCAGTGGTGATTCTAGTCAGAAAGAGACATGCAAGGATACCTCCTAATGCACATGAAGAAAAGGAAATCACACCTCACTGAAAAAAATAGCATCAATCATGGGGAAGCAGTGATCTGTTAAGGAACAACAACACTGAGATATACTATGAAGAAATATACCAGCTACAGAGTCCCAAAACTTTGTGGTTGATGAACCAAATGAAGATCTATAGTCACTAAGAACGTCTCAAAATGTACTACTGATAACCTATCAGCCACCCAACTCAAAATAGTGGAGTGCCTACGATCAAACATCTGATCGTAGTGTAAGAGCAGGAGGACACCACGATTTCAACAAATGCAATTGTCTAAAGTTGGTAAAGGATCTCCCCATCAGAAAAGGTCAAATGAGATATCAGTGCAAATTACTTCTAAAGTACTTCATCTGGAAAGTGCCTCAGGGATAAACCTGACCCTTAGCTCACTCTAAGAGGTTAGCCCTTCCTGAGCTACCTTAACCCAGAAGGATTACTTGATCAAGTTCATCTCAAGAACCAAGACAGTCAACGATCATAGAGTAGAGTTTGAAGAGAACTTAACAATCGTGACGTAACCTCAGCGATCGTAATGCAACCTCAGCGATCGTAGAAACAGACTCATTATCTTTGTCATATTTATCTTATAGACATCATCTTAACATTTTATTACCAGAGTTGGGAAACTCCTGAATTCTCATTCTCTAGATAGTTCAAGATTCTTCTTTGAATCTTCACATATATATATTTTAATCTTTATCTTTCTTCCTCTCTCAGGTTATAGCCTAAGGTACACTTACCTAAAGTTTATAACCTACAACTTCGATACCAACTTGTGACGCCCCTAAATCCAGGTCCCTTTGAACCCTAGATTCGGTCCGCCACGATACTACTATCGTCTAACTATTTATATCATTTATTCATAACTTAATGAATATCACTTTACTTATTACAATTTAGAATATAAATTCTTTCCATTTCCAGGATCTATGTAATGACCCCAAACTTTTATAAGTTTCAAATCTTAGTTATTTACCATTCCTGTTTTACATCATATCGATGTTATAAAATATGCAAAATAATTTAAACATTTTCAATCTCCTTTGAAAATAAATCTTTTATTGATATCTTAACTGGAATCAATTACATATCCTTGAATCAAATTATGTTATGATTCAGCCTATTCGAATTACTGTATAAATATTTACATCTCAATTCGAATTTCTCTATGTATCACATAATATAATTTAACATGTATTACACATTGTAAACTACTATCATGTACATCTCCTAGAACCTAAACATGGTTCAAGAGTATATATTTAAATAAACGATTCAATCGCCTTCGATTACTATTGAACTCTATCAATCAAGTAGCAAGTAATCTTTACCGTGAATCCTTAACCTGCAAAACTGGTTATTTGCAAGGGTGAGCTTGACAACCCATCAATTCTAACAGTTTTCATGCAGCATGTAAGACCCCAACTTTTATGAATAAAGAATATTTTCTTGAAATATATTTTTGAATATTATGGTGTGAATTTGATATAATATTATAGTTGTGGGTAATATTTACAAATTTTACAAAGTAAGCAAGTGGTTATATAATATTCGATTGGTCGGGGATTATTCATTTTAACAGGGAATATTTGTACGACGACACAATCATTGGTGGACCCCACAACGAAAGTATTGCCATAGTTAGAAAACAACATAATTATCTTTTTATAAAAATAACGGCGGAAGTTTTACCGTTAAACTGTTGAATTACCCAGTAGTAAAAGTACAGTAATACGCGTGGTTGCATAGTAGCACACGGTATTGATTATTTATGCTTACATGAGAAGTCACTTAGTTTTACTCAATTATTGCTATAGTAATTACTGCATCATATCTCTCATATTATTGATTCGATTATTGTCACAATATCATCTGCATAATATGATATATTATTAAATCAATAATTGAGACGACAAAGTTATTCATATTATTAAATTGCAATATTTACAATGTCTAGAAGTTCTGTCAATGAGAAGTTTGGTCATCTAATTGTACGCTAATAAGGAGAAATCCTTATCGGAAAGCCCCCTCTTTCCTGGGAACGACCTGGTTGTTAAATTATTAGTGTTTGTGGAAATCGACATTTATTTCGATATTAATTGATGTCTGGAAGTTATACTGACCAGTCGGGTAATTAACCGGATAAATGAGCAATTAATTGCTATTAATTCACATAATTATAACTATTTGTTCACATGTGTGTACTATTGATTCACATTCTTGTACTATTAGGGGAGTTGGTGCAAGATTGATAATACTTACATGAATAAGTTAAAAATGGAGGTATAGATGGAGGTACTATACTGTAATTCGTATTTTCACATTATTATAACTATTGATTCACATGATTGAACTATTGATTCACATTATTTACTATTAGGGGAGGTGGTGCAAGTTTGATAATACTTGCAGGACTAAATTAAAAATGAAAGAAAAGTTGAAGGTATTGTACTATAATATTTCGAGCCCCAAAACGTGCAATTATCAAAATTATATTTTCCTATAAATAGAAGCTCATTCTTTCTTCATTTCTCACCAATTCACTAAAGATTTAGAACAATTACTATAGAGAGAAATTATAGAGAGAAAGAAGAAGAGAAGTCTGCAACCTCTCTACTCCAGTGTCCAGTTTCTTTCTAAGGTAAGGGGTATTATTTCTTTCGTATTCATGAAGGAGCTTCTGTTATTCCATTCTTTATTATTATATTGGAATAACCTGTCTATGCGAAGTACCGCATACATGGTGAAATTCTTCTGTTATTCCATTCTTTATTATTCATTGGAATATCACATGCATGCGGATTATGCTAGACGGGTTCTATTCTTTATTATTCTGTTAGAATAACCTGTATGTGCGGTCTATCAGATGCATGGTGAATTCTTCTGTTATTCCATTCTTTATTATTACATTTGTAATATCCACGTGCATGGGAATTACGCATGACCTGGTTCCATTCTTTATTATTACATTGGAATAACTTTTCATACTATGTGGATTATCACATGCATGGTGAATGATCCTTCGTATTCATTCCTTATTAAATTGTGGAAATGATCTATTTACGTGGATTACCGCATGGCGGGTGAAAATCCATTTGCAGTTTCATATATTCTATGATACTCATTTGGTTAAAGTTTTGGCTTCTATACTCCATGAAATTAGTAGAATATCCTGGATATTTGCGCTTCATCCGGTATCTTTTCATGGAAATATTCTTTTGAGCATTCTTGAATTTTACTCCACAAAGCAGTATAATGTTGACAATTTGGACGTAATTGATTTCAAGATAAATTAACTTATAAATCTTTAAAATTTATTCTTGAACTTGTTTTATTGAATTATTATGTCATTGTCATCATCCTCATGCTTATATTGTGATGAACGTCATCTTTGGCTTAAGTGCATAGATGGACTTGGTATGATTATGACCAGGGATTATTCGGTATAATCATGACCTGTAATGTTATAAATGATGTGATAAAAGTCCTCAGTAGCCTGTAGTGCATTGATGGACAATTTTTGGTATGATTATAACCAACCATTATTCGGTATAGTCATGACCATTGATGATTTAATGAATATCTTTGGCCCGTAGTGCAGGGATAACTCGATGATGTGGTTTATTTATTAAGTTGAGTCTCGGTGATAAAAATTGATAAAAACATTTTAAATCATAGAAGATAGTAGATATCATGCTCTACTTGACTCTTCTAATGGATTATTTATTCATTGCAGTTAAACTTGATGTCTATTGTATATTATCGGTTTAACATTGTTGAATACTAATGATAATTTATTCTCGCATTATCTTAGTCATAATATTTCTTCTTTTGGGCTAGTTGAGCTCACCCTTTCTTTCTTTGTTTTCTCGTGAAATGAGAGCGTGGCGGGACTAGTCGGGGAGCGAGTGACGGTCCAGATGATAGTATTAGTAGTCCTCACTATTCTGTTAAATAGTGTGACAATAAATGTAATGAGGACTCCATTGAGTGTGGATATTGTCTAGATGACAATATTCTTATTAAAAGTCTTAGATTATGTTTTGTCGTATTTTACACGACTGTTGTATAATTAAGTTGTATTTGAATTTTGTACCATGTAGTTGGCGACTCAATATGGGTGATGTATACCTATTTTGGGGGCGTCACACAGCACGTAGCATATAATAACATACACAGTTCATGAATTCATAATCAATCAATATTTACTACGCATGTTACTTCTTATATAACAGACATATAAGTTTATATCACAAGCATATCATCAAAGATTAACTTCCAAATTTCATACATATCTCATATGCATTTCATATATATATACATCAACATTTGCATAGCATAATATAGCTCAACTAACAGTTATAGAATTCATATATCAAATAGGAACTGAAAGACTTGCCTGATTCGTAGTTTATCAACTACGACTTAACTGCTTATAGCTTATTTGCACTTTTTGTATTCCTACACAGTTATATAATCATGGATTCATATCCATTAGTCATACATTCATACAGTCTTAATGTAATAATAATTTTACACAATATATCTCTAGTTGGAAATTTCTACGAAGTTAAGGCAAACCAAGTTCATGAAATCATGAGGTTAACTATATTATCCATCAATTCATACGAGAGGGTTATATAACACACGCTCACAAGTATTCATATCATTTATACATAACTAGTTTCGTCCATCACTTTAAACTCTTATAAAATCATGTTCCAATGACTTATATTGTGTCAAACTATGTGTTTGCACTTATAGGCCATGTTTAAAGACCAAAAAGATACTAGTATGCCATCCTACAAGTTCAGAAGTTTAGACCACACAATGCTCACAAATAATGTTTTCAAAACGTCTAAGTTTCTTTTCTTCAAATCCATGTCATGCCAACCAAATCATGCAAGGAAACTTTTAATCATATGTCATATTTATTTGTGCATATTTCTACACATTCTTACAAGGTAGAAATGTAGGCGACACCATACTCATGATTATTAGTGTTTAAAACTTGAATTTTTCTTTGAAAACACATACTATCCAAGCTATACAAGTTATGTTATACAAAGTAACTTAAGATCACATTTTATGCTCGCATGACTCCACTATATTCTCACTACAAAGTCAGAACTCAAATGAATTAAAGTTTGTCAAGGTTGGTTTTCGAAATCTTCAAGTTTCTTTTCAAAACACACTAAGTCACGCTAAAGCATTCCATTATGAGTATGGTAATCTTATATGTCATGTCTAATATCTTTCATTTTTATTTTTTATCACTTAGAATAACATATTCCATAACCGGGAGTACTATACTTGCGTATATGCTCATTCGACGCCCTCCAATCGCCTCCTATTACGTAATAGTCACAAAGATGACTATTTTGACCCTTCCCAACGACCTCCAATTGAAAAACTTAAAGAACAAAAGTTGTAGGTCTATTCGTCCTCGTTCCGGATCATCTTGAATCACCTTAATCGTAGTTCGTATGGAAAAGGTATGCTTAACTTACTACATCAGTCGAAGCGGTCTACCCAACATCGAAGCCGTGGCAAATTGCGCTAATTGGCCTTGGGGCGGTAGCAATTGCATACCGGGAACCAGAATGACTTCTCAGACTCTGTTCTTCGCGATTTAACAGACCCCTACTCCTTCCCATCACCATAACATGAGTCATACTCATCCAAATTAACTCATTTTCGATTCTATGGGTTTGTAACTTATAAAACTACAACATACTAAGTACCCATCAACTAAAATAAACATTAACTAACCCAAATATGAATTTATAACTCATGTTCATGAAAATGTTCATGTTTTGGACAATTTAGCGAAATCATTCGCTACGAACTCGTTTCTAAACCAAATTGGTCCGTTTAACTTTTGTTGTTTTCGTTTCTAACTATATTAACAGTATCTAGCAACAATTCATAGATTACAACAATCCTTAGCCATCAATTTTTGGACTTAAAAGTGACTATTTCATGACATTTCTAAGAAATTGCAAACTTAGGAAATCAAAGGCATGTGAGTTAGAATTTTTACCTCTTGATTGCTTGAAATTGCTAATTATAGCTCTTCAATCCTCCAGTGTTTCTCAATTCTCCTTACTCACACTCTATAGGTATACTTATCAGACAACTTAAAACCACAGATAAATGAAGAAGATGGCTTCCATTTATAGAGAAAGGATTATCCAGTTCATGGTCTTGCACCGTGGTTTAATTTAGCAGAGAATGGAAGGGAACAATTGTTACAAAGGAGTTGGCCAACCACCAATTCACAACCATCATCATCTTCCTCTTAGCCTTTTCATTTTGCTGAGTTTTATGCAATGAGCTTATAGACTAGGCCAATGGCCTATACACGTGAGTAAGGAAATGAGACTCACAAAATGGGACAACCCATTTGGTTTCTCAGCATTAGCAAAATGGGTATTTAAGATATCTATATTTACTTTCTTTTGGACTTACAAGCTTACATTTAATAACTTAATGTTATTACTATCTGATAAATTAGGGGTACATATACCCATAATCATACAATCCATGTATACTAGTCCACATAATATTTTAATTGGGCTAAATATAATTTAATTGGATATTCTCAATCCATCATTTTCCATAAAATTTATCATCTCGAATATACCTAATTATCATAATGATAATTATTATCAATTATTTATTAACTCACCATCTATTTTCTTTTAATACTTCCCATTAAATCTCCCTTTGATTTAACTTCCCCAGTTATGCCACACAAGACCTACATATGTGAACTTAGTAATTAATAGTCCACAATCTTATAATAATACAATCTCACATAATAAAATTTATTCTTAACATTACATCTTATAATATGGTCATAATGTAATATCATTACATTATAGATTCTCATAGCTTATATACTAGCACTAATTTAATGGTCTTTATTCATAACCAATCTATTACCCTCCTATGGTCATTACACAAGGGGCAAAGAAGAGTTGGTGGCTAACTCCCACTAACTACTACTATTCATTGTACCCTAGCCATTGGGCTAACCATCATTGCTATCATATGAGCTATCTAGCAAGCTATTTAACTCCAATTTTATACATTTCTAAGGGCCATGGGAGTGGTCTATTGCACCATGTTACATTTTATTATTTCACTTGTACATAATGCTAACATACTAGTCTTTATACATATGTATTCAAATACTCCCATTATACATCCATACACGTATATAGATGTATACATGTATCCCTATGAGTCCTTAGAATCCATTTCTTGAATTTTAATTTCACAAACTGATCTTACAGGGCCATAGCCATATTTACCGGTCACCAAGCTTGTAATGGCAAGAATCTGCGCCATTCCAAAATCGAGAAAGCATGAGTTACGCATCAATGTAAATGAAACCTATTCTTCTAAATAATTTACATATCCTCCTTAAGTGTTAACTCGTCTAACATCAATCCTCTCTTTGATTTCACATCATCGATTACTACTTTCCTTAACAATTTAAGGATCACACTTCGATTTTTAAACTCTATTTCCCTTATTAGTTTAACCAACTATACATCTCCTTTACGGTTTCTTATCACCAATAACACAAAACTCGAATATAACACATATGTATATTCCTTAAATCTTCACTTCTCGCCGTGTATCAATTTACTTAATAATTCCCTAACCAATTTAAAGGTATATCGATTTTCTCCTCTCGTCGACAACGTACATGCATACAAGTCTAAACATAGCACGCGTCGAGTCTTTAATAGTATTAAATATAGTACACTGAGTGGTTTCCCACAAACAACCAACAAATTAGTTTATGTCTCGTTTACACTGTTTTCACAGTGAGTTAGATCGATTACTAATTCGTATATACCTCCGCTCTCTGAAGGAATTGTTTAGCCCAGCTCCTATACATCTACCATTAAAGAGTACGACTGCACTACCTTAGAATTGATACTCACTCGTACACATACTCAAGAAATTGGTGATTATCAAAGATATTTTAATGTCACCAACTTACTATTATAAAATAATTTCACATAAATTATTTAATATCAATAGATAAATTTTTATCCATCTTCTTACTAATTCATCTCTACAATTCATAATAAATATATAATAATGATATATATATTTATTAAGCACACCATTACTTATTACATAGTTCATATTATCCTATGTAACACAATACCACATACCTCGTAACATATATATCTTCTTGTTCGAAGCCATCTCATGCTTTAAGAATTTTATCTACTAAATTCTTATTTTAATATTTTTTGAAAATTCGGGTTCTTACATCCTCTCCCCCTTATAAGGATTCCGTCCTCGGAATCACCGAAACCTCCTCTACTCGATGCTATTCTGAATATTACATATTCTTTTGAATAATTATATCCATTCTCTTTTCGGAAGTTTTATTATAACTTGCTCACTTGCATTCTACCACATTCTCCTTTCTAAGGAACATTCTACTCACTACATTCATCACACAGAAGAATAAGAGTCTTCCACGATTTTTCAATAATCGGGAAGTAGTATGAATAACTCAGATTCCAAATTATGCTGAGGGGTCACACAAGACCGTGAACTAGGTCTTCAACACAATACTTCACACTGCAAACCAGAGTGTTCATCAATCACAAAAACTGAAAACACCCTCCACACGTACACTAGGTGGCCAGCCTATTGTACCATTACGTTGGGCCGCAACGTAGTGTTTTGTAACGACTACATGCGTTAAGCTCGGAACCATTGTCCCCAAAAACATGTCCCCTTATAGGGTTGTTCACCTCAGCTTTTCAACATCTGAATCCTCACCAGAGCAATCTGGTTTGGCATAAATACTCAAGAACGCTTGAATTCCACCAATATTTTTCAACTGTCATCTAGCCGAATCAAATAGCTTAGACTTTTATTAAAAATTCGGACATTAATCGAAATAATTTAGCCAATGAGCTTATAGACTAGGCCAATGAGCTTATAGACTAGGCTAATGAGCTTATAGACTAGGCCAATGGCCTATACACATGAGTAAGGAAATGAGACTCACAAAATGGGACAACCCATTTGGTTTCTCAGCATTAGCAAAATGGGTATTTAAGATATCTATATTTACTTTCTTTTGGACTTACAAGCTTACATTTAATAACTTAATGTTATTACTATATGATAAATTAGGGGTACATATACCCATAATCATACAATCCATGTATACTAGTCCACATAATATTTTAATTGGGCTAAATATAATTTAGTCGGATATTCCCAATCCATCATTTTCCATAAAATTTATCATCTCGAATATACCCAATTATCATAATGATAATTATTATCAATTATTTATTAACTCACCATCTATTTTCTTTTAATACTTCCCATTAAATCTCCCTTTGATTTAACTTCCCCAGTTATGCCACATAAGACCTACATATGTGAACTTAGTAATTAATAGTCCACAATCTTATAATAATACAATCTCACATAATAAAATTTATTCTTAACATTACATGTTATAATATGGTCATAATGTAATACCATTACATTATAGGTTCTCATAGCTTATATACTAGCACTAATTTAATGGTCTTTATTCATAACCAATCTATTACCCTCCTATGGTCATTACACAAGGGGCAAAGAAGAGTTGGTGGCTAACTCCCACTAACTACTACTATTCATTGTACCCTAGCCATTGGGCTAACCATCATTGCTATCATATGAGCTATCTAGCAAGCTATTTAACTCCAATTTTATACATTTCTAAGGGCCATGGGAGTGGTCTATTGTACCATGTTACATTTTATTATTTCACTTGTACATAATGCTAACATACTAGTCTTTATACATATGTATTCAAATACTCCCATTATACATCCATATACGTATATAGATGTATACATGTATCCCTATAAGTCCTTAGAATCCATTTCTTGAATTTTAATTTTCTGGCCCGATCCTACTGAGGCCGCAGTAGCATTGCGTTGGTCATGAAGCTTAATAATGGCATGCAATTGCTACTGTCTGAAAGCTTAGTAATGGCGCAATTGCGCCATTCAAAATCGAGAGGCGAACAAGTTACGCATCAATGAAATGAAACCTATTCTTCTAAATAATTTACACATTCTCCTTAAGTGTTAACTCGTCTAACATCAATCCTCTTTTTGATTTCACATCATTGATTACTACTTTTCTTAACAATTTAAGAATCACACTTCAAGTTTTAAAACTTTATTTCCCTTATTAGTTTAACCAACTATACATCTCCTTTACAGTTTCTTACCACCAATAACACAAAACTCGAATATAACACATATGTACATTCCTTTAATCTTCACTTCTCGCCGTGTATCAATTTACTTAATAATTCCCTAACCAATTTAAAGGTATATCGATTTTCTCCTCTCGTCGACAACGTACACGCATACAAGTCTAAACATAGCACGTGTCGAGTATTTAATAGTATTCAATATAGTACACTGAGTGGTTTCCCACAAACAACCAACAAATTAGTTTCTGTCTCGTTTACACTGTTCACAGTGAGTTAGATCGGTTACTAATTCGTATATACCTCCGCTCTCTGAAGGAATTGTTTAGCCCAGCTCCTATACATCCACCATTAAAGAGTACGATTGCACTACCTTAGACTTGATACTCACTTGTACACATACTAAAGAAATATGTGATTATCAAAGATATTTTAATGTCACCAACTTATTATTATAAAATAATTTCACATAAATTATTTAATATCAATAGATAAATTTTTATCCATCTTCTTACTAATTCATCTCTATAATTCATAATAAATATATAATAATGATATATATATTTATTAAGCACACCATTATTTATTACATAGTTCATATTACTCTATGTAACACAATACCACATACCTCGTAACACATATATCTTCTTGTTCGAACCCATCTCATGGTTTAAGAATTTTATCTACTAAATTCTTATTTTAATATTTTTTGAAAATTCGGGTTCTTACAGTGTGTATAAATCATTGACTGCTGTGGAATTTGAGGAGAGATGGGAAAAGCTGATAACAGATTACAAACTGCAAGACTATGATTGGTTACAATCACTCTATGAGGTTAAACACAAATGGATCATGGCGTACACAAAGAATTTTTTTTCAGCGGGAATGACGACTACATCCAGGAGTGAGGAAATGAACAGTTTATTTGATGAGTATGTCAATGAGACAACGAGTATAAAGGAATTTATCGTAAACTCAGAAAAAGCCATTGAGAAGCAGGTAATGAGAAAGAGATAAGTTGACTACGCAACCTGCCATCAGACTAGAACTATGACTCTTGAATCACCGTTGGAAACACATGGAGCAGTTGTTTATACAAAAGATATGTTTAGACGCTTTCAGATTGAGATTATAAAATCTCACAAGTACATAATGAAGAAACTTCAACATCTAACAACATCGGATACGAAGTCGCACGCAGTGTACAAGACAAACGCCATTGAAGAATCCAATAGGTACTTTACTGTTGTCAGTTGTAAGACCCCAACTTTTTATTAATAAAATTGAATTTCCTCTAATTATTATTTTGAATAATAAGGTGTTAATTTGATATAATGCTTTGATTTGGGTGAAATGTGCAAATTTTGCAAAATAAGCAAGTGGTTATAAAATATTCATTGTTGTTTGGGAATATTCATTTGGTCGTGGAATATTCTTGTTGTCGGGGAATATTCGTACGACGTCGCAACCATTTGTGGCCCTATAACAAAAAATGGTCGGATGAAGAAAATGACAAGTTTGAATTTTTATAAATAACGACGTAATTATTACCAGTATTATCTTGTTGGAATACCTAGTGGTTAAAATACGATGTCTGGCGTGGTTGCACAATAGCAATACTGCGGTATTTACTGATATTTTTGAATTATTGATTCTTAAGTAAGAAGGCACTACTAAATAATTGTTACAGTAATTACTGTTCAATATTTTATTTTATTGATTCAATAATTGATGTGTTGATATTTTATATTATTGTTGTTTCAATAATTGTCCCGCATTGATATTTCCCATTATCAGATCAATAATTCATATTATTTGAATAATATTATTAGATAGCATTATTGGTAATGTATAAGGAAGTTCTATCTAGGAAAGGGGTTTGGTCACCTAATTGCGCGCTAGTAAGGAGAAATCCTTATCGGAAAGCACCCTCTTTCCTGAGAACGACCTGGTTGTCATAATTGTAATTCTGTAATATTATTTGTGAATAATTAATTATTGATTTATATGATAAGAAAATATTTATTTTATGTGGATATAAATGAAGCAATTATTATTGAGGTATTTTATCAGTATTTTGTGAGAATGGAGATATTAAAAACCATCCGTATGTGAATTTTGGACATTTTTTGTTTGGAATTTGGAAAAATATTCTTCTACAAAGTTGTAGAGAATTAAATTTCCTATGGAATAGACACGAGATTCAAATTTTTTTGATAAAAGGGCTATTTATTATGAATGATTGAAGTTTCGAAAATAAATGTTTTTTTATTAAAAACATGGGTGAGACCCACTTTTATTATTTTGGTGGAAAAATGTGCTGAATTTTTGGTTCAAAAGTGGAGTGCTTAATTTGGTCAAATAAATGTGCGTAGAAAAAAAATATTTTATTAATTTAGTTTCCTTTGGCATTCCAGAATTTTCCTATAAATAAGTGCTTAGGTTAGAATTGAAAATCACACCAGAATCTGAAGTTTTCTCTCTCTATATTATCGAGCGTATTCTTGTGAGTATTTAGATACTTTAAGAGTTGCTATTCAGTGCAAGTTTCCTTCAGCATTACATCCGATATTCCAGTAAGAAGTACTATTCTTTTGAGGTTAGAGATGTTATTTTCTTCGTAAATGATGTTATTCTCTCAATATCATTATACCAAAATTTTGGTATGAATTTTATTATGAAATTTCTACCTTTTCATGTTGAGGTTACTATTTATGTATACGGGTACTATTCACGTATACGACACTATTCACGAATACGGTACTATTCACGAGTACTGTTCACGAAGTATAATTTTTCTTGTGGAATTTCAACCTTTTCGTTTCGGGGTTACTATTCACGTATACGACACTATTAACGTATACGAAACTATTCACAAATACGGCTCTATTCACCGAAAAATGAAATTTTCTCTTCTTTGTTCCAGATGTCATTATGGTTACTATCTTTGATTGTATCTATGTTTTGATCTTCATTCTTGAATTTTACTCCACTATGGTTTATTATGGAGTATTTTTAAACTTGGATTATCTAAAGTACGAATCTCTAATATTTATCCGTTTATCTCACTGGATTCGTTATTTAAAATATTTTTCATCATCTTCAGTCCTTAATGGTGATACTTGATGAATATCTTTGGCCTGTAGTGCAAAGATGAATGATTACCTGATGAATATCTTTGGCCCGTAGTGCAAAGATGAACAGGTGTTGAGATGAACATGACCAACTGGTGATACAAATTAATATCTTTGGCCCATAGTGCAAAGATAAATATTTGATTCAAGATGTATATTGATTGATGTTACAGGGATAAAATATTGATGATGAACTTTTAAATTCATAGATGATAGTAGATTTTGTCAGGAATAAACATGTGAATGATATTCCTATTTATATATGATTTGATTATGATATATATATATATATATATATATATATATATATATATATATATATATATATGAATGAATATGCAAGTATGCTTGCATTAAGAAAAGTCATAAAGTCCTTTGATAGATAATAGAAACATATATACAAGGACTTAGAATGAATTGATCAAATGTGTTAGGTTGATCCTACATGAGCAAAATAGCTTTGTAAAGTCCTTAAAAAGAAATGATGTACAAGGACTATAAATATAGAAAGATCAAGCATGTTAGGTTGATCTTTTGATGTAATAGATAGGCTTGTCTGATCATCAAGCACTGCACCAGAAATCGTAGTCTGCCAGGAGAGTCAAGGAAAACTCGAGAGCTATCAAGGCAGAATCGTAGTCTGCAAGATAGTAGATCTCGAGTTAAGTAGGCGCCGGAGAGGCGAGGAAGGATCGTAGTGTGTCGAGTAGCACTTCCTCGAGCCGTAGTCTCTCGAGGAAGTCATGTTCAAAATCGTGAGAGACACACGCCTCTGAGCCGACCGAGCATCTACCGAAGCCAAGTCAAGAATCGTAGACTACACTCGAGTTAAGAGAGTCTACTAATCATACTAGAGGCGGAGATCGTGAGTCGAGCAAGATCGGATGAAGACAACAAGCACAACGATGTAAATCGTAGAGTGTCAAGATGTCGATCGATCGAGTCATAGTGTCTGCATAGCCAAAGCTGAATCATAGAGTGCATAACTAAGACCTCAACATATGTGCTCACAATGCCAAGGCAGAATCGTAGAGCAAATACGATTCTCAACGAATGAGCACTCCCAGAATATCCAAAGGAATGAAGGCTCACGGTTGTACTTTGCATAGATCGTCCCACGAAGGAAACCAGAGAGCACTCAACGAATGGCATGCAAGCTAACAGAAGATCTAAGCACCAAATCAATTAGCATCAAGATTGAGTTGTGAAGTCATTCGAGATGAAGTCTTCCACAAGGAGATCAGAAGAAGACTACATGAATCGACCAAAAAAAGTCAGCAAGTGTAGTAGCTGTCAAGCAGACAGAAGACAACGATCTTGGAAGTTACCAGGATCGTAGTGTTTGCCAAATAAAGAAAGAACTGATGGAGTGCATACAGAGATACTGGACAACTTCTGAAGAACAAGGCTAAATTGATTAAGCATTGGGTCAGTCCATTGATGATAAGTGAACAGGAGATCATAAGGAGAAAGCGAGCTGGACACGCCACAAATCTGAAGTATCTTGTTATTCAGAAGAGGATATAGTAAGGAATCGAGCCATCAATATCTGAGAATAGTCGAGGCGAACAGAAGTGATGAAGCACTGCACAAGAGAAAGAAGGGGTGCTTTACATTGAAGATCCTATCAACACTCTTCAAGATCGTAGTGTTGTCTCTACCAGTCAATAATACACTACGATCAAGTCCATGAAGACTTGCATCAAAATCGTAGAGTTTGAATAACTGAAGACTGAAGCATTGGCAATGGTTCAATCTAAAGGGTAATGTTTAGACAAGTGCTTATTGAGAGCATCGATGCAAGGACAGCCTCTGATCGAGAAATCAGAAGGGTGAAATAAAGTCGTCGACCTTCCCAAGATATCAAAGTGACATATCTGACAGGGTTGGTGAAACAGCAGACTACAGTGTCAAAAAGTCAGAAAAAGATGTCATGTCACATCTGCAGTCTGCACCAAATAACTCGAGATCTACGAAGAAATTTGAATAGCTTTCAACGGCTACTTTCCAACGGGAAGATTGGGAAGCAGTATAAATCAACAGAGTTTCAAAGATCAAGAGTTGCTGATGATTGTGAAGTTATAGAATCGTTGAGTTGGTGAATGCTATTGTTGACTCTACGAGTTCCACAAAAGATCAATAGAATAAGTCTTAGTGACAATGAGACTACCAAGGTGGAAGTGAAGCAGCTTTGAAGAAGGACTAAAACAGATCAAAGCTTCACTCAATAAAGATGAGAATGCCACTAAAGATGGCAGCCAAGCTGAGAGCCGAGAAGGACAAGAAGATAGCATTCAGAAGAGTGGTTGAGTACAAAGAAGATCAAGAGAGCCACTCTACAAATCACCATGAACCGAAAGCTGAAACTGAACAAGTGCAGAACCATGTCTGCAAAGTATTCAAGAAGGGTTCAGGGATTGCTAAGTGCCAGACAAAGTCTACTAAAAGCACATAGACTTAGCAAACCCAGATGGTGATGGTGCACAGCTGATACCAGATGAAAATGAGCAGAAAAAAATGACGATCAGTTGCACTAAAGAAGAAGTGGTCCGGATTCGAAGCTGAAAGCCAAGAGGACCATACCAAGCTGCTAAGGACACAAGATGTTCAGAGCTTAATGATATCTTAGCAGCTCAGTACCAACTCCAACAACAACTACAACAACGAGAAGCCAGGGCCTGAGGGGTCCTTGTCCGGAGGGATTAAATAAAGTTCCAAGCTTCTTTGGGCTTGAAGAGTTCTAGGAACTAGATAAGTTCCAAGGCTCATCGCCTTGAAGAGTTCTTAGTGAATGAAGTCCCAAGGTCTGCTTTGGCCTTGAAGGAATCTTAGTGATTCAGGTCTTGCCCATCCTTGGTAAATCTCGCTAGTTGAAAGCGAGAAGAGTGGATTAGGAGCTTGAGTCTCTAAACCACTTAAAACCCCTTGTGTCTTTTACTTTATGTCATTTACATTATGTACATTAACTGCTATAACTGCTATGTATGTTTTATCTGCTTACTACTGAAGTAACTCGACGAACAATGTATGTGTGATTATGAATATATCAATGAAGGGGATCTTTTACTTATTTTGCTGTGCTTGAAAAGATTCTTAAGTTTGTCATGAGCTACTTAATGAGAAATACAACTTAATAGAGTAAAAGTATTTTGAAATTCTAAGGATCTATTCAACCCCCCCTTCTAGATCCATATTATGCCTACTGGGAACTAACAGATTTCATTCTCTACTTAACTCTTCTAATGAATTATTATTTTCGCTGCGAATATTGATCTAAAACTTGTTGTCCATTATATTTTATCTGATTTGTTGAAGGCTAACAATAATTTTTTGTTCATTATCTTAGTCATAATATTCGTTACTGGGCTAGTTGAGCTCACCATTTTCCTTTTTACTCCATTTTTCTTCTCAGGAGGTGAGAATTTAGCAGGAACTAGCCGGGGTATGGAGTGATGGTTCAAGATAGTTGTTTTAGCAGTCCTCACTATTTTGTAAAATAGTGCATCAATAATTGTAATGAGGACTTTATCTAAGTGTGGATATTGTCTAGAAGACAATATTTGTATTTAAACTCACAGTATATGTGTTGTCGTATTTTGCACGATAATTGTATTAATGAAGTTGTAGTTGTTTCTGTACCATGTATTTGGCGACTCAGAATGGGTGATGTATACCTATTTTGGGGGCATTACATCAGTAATGTTCAAACTGGAGATATAAAATGTAATTGTCAAATTTTTTAACAAGCTGGTATGCTTTGTAGACATATTGTGTTAGAGTTTATGCCCTAGAGGCCAATTATGATATAATTGCTTAACATTTTGATATTATATTTGATTGAATAAATAAATGATTGTATTATGGTTTTATTTACTGCGTAATATAATTGTTAACATAATAAAATTCCTTAGAATAGTGATACAAATTATATAGTTTCAAGTATGTGACTTGAACATGAGATTATATAATTACAATTAGTATCATTGTTCTTAAATGTCCCTAGTCAAGTATCATTGTTGATGGGACAACAATGATGCATTGAGACTAGTATGTGGATTGACTGATGACCAAATCTCATTGGTCATAAATATATGAGATATTAAGTCAATGCATAGGTACATGTTAGAGAACGATGTACTGGACAGACCCACCATGAGAATTCTATATGGAGCATTATGCGAAGTGTCATTAGCAATTCTCATAGTGACAATGATGTAATGGTCCTCAGGCACGAAATTGCTATATTACTACGAGAATTTATGTACTTTGATATCATCAAATGTCACCTTTAATAGGGTGGACTATAAAGGTGATTATGGGGTTCATCATGAATCATGTGAGAAATATGAGTGATCTAGATGGAATTTAACCATCCTATATATTATGGGTGATATCCATAGGCCTCTTGATTGAGTAGGACTATGAAATGCATGGCCATGCTCAAATAGTGATATGTTTCATATAGTGTACTCATTGATCAAGAAAACTCAAATTAAATTATGAAGAGTATGACACATTCCATGACTCGAGTTTAATCTAGGATATTAAGGTTAAAAAGATTAAATTACATTGAAAGATTGGTCACGAAAAGGTTGCATCGAATCATCGATCTTATTATTACTTGGGTAGCAATGATACAATACTAGATGACGTTCACTGTTTATAATTTTATAATATGATTTTAAAATTATTGCCAACGTAATAATAACCTATAGGGTCACACACAAAGAACGTTATTAAAAGGGAATTAATTTAAATTGTAAGGATTTAAATATATCAATATGATTGATAGTATTTAAATCACGAATTTAAATTAAAAAGATGCTTTGTATATTTATATATATTAATTAAGTAAGACTTAATTAAGATATAATATATATAAATTCGGATTTTATTTTAATTAGATTAGGGTTTTGATTAATTCCGATTTATTGCTATATATATGATATATCAGCGTCTTTGGAAAGTTAATCAAAACAAAACCCTAGCCGTTCTTAGAGAGAGACTAGAGAAAACAGTTTCGAAAATCCTTATCCTTGGTGGCTAGTACCGCGATTCCTTCTTCTGCAGTTCGTAGGACGATTCGTGGAGCATTCGTCTGGATACCGTAGAGATGCAGTTTGTTTGAATTGCGTTGGAGATTCGACCGCATCATTTAATCGCTTTCTTAATCGATATAATATCTAAACCACTGAATTAATTTCTGTTTTCGCATGGATCCTGCTTTGGGTTTCGGAATTTCTTTAAATTGGTTTATTTCCGCTGCGTTTCTGTGTCGAAACCCTACACATTGTAAGGCATATGATTGCAAAAAGTACTACACATATACCGAATAAATACATTTTAAGCCGCTGGTGTAGATATGGTAACAAAGTGAACGCTGAACTACCAAAGATTTTGACTGAAATGTCCAAGTACGAGGAATCTCAGACGATGCGGTATAATTATTTGGTGACACTGCTCCTACGATTAGCTTCAACAGGATCATGCTCTATTAATGGTTTTAAGCACGTCGTACAGTTGTACATTGACAATCAACCCATCATTGAGAAGTTTGACCCTGATGAAGTTAATGTAAATGGCGTGCCAAAAATTCGAGTAGATGATGATGAGGCCATTTAAGATGAGCCGTTATTGGATCCTATTTGTTCCCAAACAAAGGGGCGCAAGAAAGCTCCAAGAATAAAGAGCGGGATCAAAGAGGCTGGAAGTCGTAAATAATTGAGAAAGTGTGCAATACGTAATATAATGACCAATCATGATAAGCGGAACCACTACAAATTTTTGGGCCAAGACAAGTCAGGTGTTTGAAGTTATCTTTATATTTGCTTGTATGACTATAAAATTTTGGTTTTCTTAAATTGTCAGCTTGTTTATCAAAGGAGTTGATTTTGAAAAAAAGGTAAGCTTGGCTGGGCTCAGTCATTTGCAGCTCTAACTTAAGTAAGTTACAAATAATTTAACTTGCTCTGTTTAGGTGTAATCACTTTACACCAACTAGTTTAGAATTTAGTCCATTTAATTTGTCCATATTTATGTCTTAACCAAGGCAAACTTATGCCCCCACTTTTATAGCACTGTTCCCAATCCTCTCATGCTACTTGTTGCCCAAAAACCCTTATAAAATAGCTTTTGGGATGTTCTAGTTCTCCACAAGTCAAAGGTTTTTCTAATATGGACAACCCGAATATAAATCCCACATCCTCTACAATAATGCCGACTTCTCCACATTTTAAGTGAAAAGTATTTGTTTCACTCCTCCAACGCTCAACAAAAGCAGATACAAGAGATGCTTCAATCTTCGACACTACATCTTGATGAGAAAATATACCGAAACCTAACTGTTCCAGTAGATATTCTTGTTGTTTAGTCAAGTTCCATTCAGTTAATTTTGCAGACATTTGACAAATTTCTAACACACCCCTATCCTACAAGTTAAATAGAGGATACATACATAAATTGTCAAAATATAAAAGTTTTTAAATTTTTTTTAAGAGAAATTAGTTATGTGGGACAATAAACTTACAATATTTTACTATAAGTCCGAAGATACATGATTTTCTTGGTCCCATAAGATAACGAGATCAAAAGATCCTGGATTGATATCCATATCTGTAATAAAAATTCAACACAATGTCAAGTGTTAAACAATTTATAAAATTCCATTAAAGAGTTAAAGCGAGAAGGAATACATATTTGAGATTCTAACTATTTAGGATCAAGACAAACATATAGTATAAGACGAATAACTCACAATTTTACATATGCAAACACTATAAATATATTAGATTGTGTGCACATGGAACTAAATTTTGGAAATTGAAAGCTTAGCTATATAGATATGATGAAAACCTTCTATGAATCATATGAAGTTGATGGGACAGTCAATAACATTGTGATGATAACTATATATGTATGTTCATGTAAGTATGACATATATTTTTTACTTGGTGAGACTAATCATGTAACTATCCAAAACAAAAATAGAACTATCTATGAAGTATCAATTTGCAGCATAGATACATGCAACCAGAAAAAGAAATTAGTATAGTTAAATCTGATGGGTTCCTTATCCTAAATTATCTCGGGCAAGAGACGACAAATTAAAAATAAGGCACAAGTACATAATCAACAAGTAAAAGTAGATGACTTTATTTTGAAAAGTAAAACAAGAAAGTGAAATGAAAAGGCACAAGTACAGAAGACATGAAAAAGCTATTTTGGACCATATCCAAAGTCATCAATAGCAAAAAGGAGAAGAATCAAGTGATCATTACTACTTAATTCATCAATAACATACAATATTAATATGTTTTATAATCTATAAAATTTTAATAGAAAAAAAACAACAGTCCAAGACGTTGAAAAGATATTTCCAAAACCAGCTTTATCAAATTAAAACTTCCTCACAACAGTGCCTGTGCCAAATATGTTAGCAATAAGTTAATTGGCTTAATCGAAGACTTTTTTATACCTCTATAAACAATAATATTAGCAAAATGTTAATATTTTACCTTCCTGGTGAACTTCTTCTCAAGTTCCCTTACAAGCTCAGTATGAATCTTGTACAAAGCCTTCCTCAATCGATAAGGAACATCAGCAACAACAGGTTTGCAATTACCCAATTCGCAGAAGCAGAATGTCACTGGCTAGTATTACGTTGTAGCGTTTTCGACTAATTTCCAAGTTTTGTTGCCGATTTTGTCGTAGTTTGCTTCTAGGGTTCTTCAAAATTACCCAATTCGCAATTCGCAAATTCGCAGAAGCAGAATCCAAGTCTTATTGCCGATTTGCTGTAGTAGTGACCTTCTAGGGTTCTTCGAAATTACCCAATTCAAAAACAAATCAAATTTTGTAATGTCTTTGTGAACGTAAGAATTAGCGAAATTCGCTAGCGGTAATCTTGTATTGAAGCGAGAATGGGATATTGGGTTATCACACCGTCCGCTAGTACGACTAGCGGATGCATAAGATTGATTGGTTTTGGCTAAAGTAAAGGTGGGGGAAAAAGTGGCAAATAATTTAATTAATAACGTCCGCTAAAATTTCTAGTGGGCGGTCCTAATCTCAGCCATCCAAATACAAAACGGAGGGATAAGATGTTATATGCCACTTTTTATTCCATAGCATATAGATGCTATGGATCATTCCCCTAATTATATATATATATATATATATATATATATATGTATAATTACGCTTACCATAATATGTTTTAAAATTATGAATGATACTTTTGTTCCTTCTTCGAGTTGTCACCCACTTTAAAAATTGTCTCTAAAATTTATTTTTCGTCAATTGAGTCTTTAACGTTGCAATTTCACTAAAATCTGTCAAAAATTTGACTCGAATTAACCCATTTTGACCCAACTCAATTTATTAAGGGCAGTTATGTCTAATTATTAGATGTATTCTTAATATTAGAAATTTTAAAAACAAAAATTAAAACAAGAAATTAAAATTCAAAAAGTATTAAAACATAAATAAAAAAAAACTAATTCAATTTTTTTTTAAAAAAAACTAAAAAGTTTTAAAATAATTAGATTTTTTTAAAAAAAATGAGTAAAGTTTCATGAAATATAGATTAAAAAAATTAAAGTATAATTTTTTTTTAAAAAAAGTTTTAATTTTTGAATCTATATTTAATGAAAATTTACTTATTTTTTTTTAAAAATTATTTTTTAAAATAAAGTTTTTTATTTAATTTTTTTTCATACGTATTTTATGAAAGTTTACTCATTTTTAAAATAAATATTTCTATTTTTTGAAAATAATTTTTTATTTTTAAAATCTATATTTTTGAAACTTTACTCGTATTTTTTAAAAAATAAAAAATTTCTACTTTTTTTTATGTTCTTATTTAATTTTTTTGAATATATATTTTTTAAAACTTAGAACGGAATTGACACAAAATGTCACTCTAAAGACTCAATTAATGAAAAATAAACTTTAGGGACGACTTTAAAAGTGGTTAATTGACATCATGGAGAGATAGAAGTATCATTCAGTCTGCTTTTAAAATAATTTAAATTAGTTAAATTACCGTAGCATAAATTAAAAGATTGACAAATTTCATAAACAAAATTCACAAAACATTACAATTTGAAACACTAATAAACACAATATTATAAATTAAGAAGTAAAACAATGCATAATTACGCGTAAGTGTCTTCGCCAATCTGCTCTAATTCTCGAAGCAGTCCACATTTTGAGACCCCCATGAGGGATATTCTTCTAGGTTAAGTTGATCATAACCTTTATTTAGACATATAGAGTCTGCCCTTCATGATTGAATTAAAAATTACAGAACTAACAATTGAAACCTTTAAAAGAGAAGAAAACTTTTTTTGAATGTTGAATTTCAACTCACATATACACACTCAATCATGTTTCATATCAATCAATTATTGCATCAAAAACCGAGCTTCAATATTCAACACTTCTCAAAAACATAGAAAATTTAAAATCCATATACTATAAACAAAGAAATGGAGGAAACCTTAAATCCAAAGAAAGAAAACACAGTGCATAAATTACCATTGTACATAAGTATAAATGAACAAATCTCGTCTTTCAACATATGAAACAACATGGTTTTGCCAACGTTATCAATACTTAAGAATATGATCTTATCCTAATTTTCCCAAAGACTTAATGATGCAAGAACTTCATAGAAGCAATCCAACAAAAACATGAAACATGATGATTCTTTAAACTGTCTAAAACTTCCAAATTTTATTTGAAAAATTAGTTAACAACCAAAATCGATAAACTCCAAATCATTCGAATTCTAGAGAGATAAACATCATAGAGAGGAAAAATTATCATATTTTAAAGAGGAGGTAGTGGAGGAGATGAAAAAAATGGTTTTTCATGAGTCTGGTAGAGGCAGAGATTACAACGAAGGGGGTCTAACAAAGGCGGAGATTGCAACAAAGCTGAGAAGGATTGAGAGGAAGAGAAGTTAGTGAAAAGGCCATCGTTTATATGAGTGTGTTAGTTCCCAGAGACACAATAGTTATCTAGAAGGGGGGAGGTTGAATAGATATTTAATTTTTTTTTTCAAAATACTTGTTAGATCTGTTAAGAAATTAATCACAACGGAAGATCTGATTTGTTTTTTCCCCCTTTAAATAAACCATGTTAATAGTTGATAAGTAGTTCTGACAGATATAACAGTTATAGCAGGAATATAAAAGACACATTGTTTTTAAGTGGTTCAGAGCACTCAAGGCTTCTAGTCCACTCTTCTACTCCTCGAGTAGGAAATCCACTAAGGATATCTTTACACTTTCTGAATCACTTAGATTCCTTCAAGAACAACATTCTTGGAACTTCTTAGTTCACTAAGAACTCTTCAAATCCAGCAGACTTGGAATACACTTGATGAGAGTTGATTTCTTGGGTTATGCTACTCAGTTGTAGTTAAGCATGTGTTCGAAAGAACTGATTTCTTTGAGCGTTGAGTGTTCTTTAGCTTTGGTTGTGTACTTGCTTACTCATTGCATCTATGTCTGATTTTCTTATAAAGGAGCCTTTGAATTATGTCCGTTGAAGGCATTCGTTGAGGCATTAAATGCATCAAACACTTTTGAGCACCGATGGTGACTTCCTAGAAATTTGATGTTCAGCCGTTTGACCCACTGACACAGCTGACTGCTATCTCACCTAACACCTGAAAAGATTTTTTCAGCAGGCATGCAGTCCTTTTCTTAGCTTCTTCAATACGCTTCTTCGATATATATACTAAGAATGAGTGTTGGATCATTGGGATTCCCGAAGGTCTCAACGTCTATAATCCATTCATTATTTATTGTATTTTATCCTTCAACAAATGGACAAGGCTTGATGATTCTGATGCTGTCAGGAGAGACACTATGATCATTATCGTTGTGTCTTGTTATGCTTGTGCTTGATTTAGCCTGATCAAAGAGAACACTACGATTTCTCTTAAGCTCTGATAGACTACGATCTTTACTTGCTTGTAGAAGACTCTACGTTTCCGAGAGCAGACTACGATTCTTGATTTGGCTCGGCAGGTGCTCGGACCAACTCTACGATTCTGAGTGTAGCCCTCTAAAATAGAATACGATCTCGTTGAGGCCTATCTATTACAACTCAAAATAGATCAACCTAACAGCTTTGATCTTTTCTTCTATACATTCATTTATAGAATGATAAATATTAAGCACAGATCAACCTAACAATTTTGATCTATCATCTAAGTCCTTGTATATGTGTTCTTTGAAGGACTTTACATGTAAGCATGTTAATTTACTTTCAACATCAAATTTTGATATGCAATACCCAATAATCTCCCCCTATTTTATGTTGACATAACCAAGGATATTTGTATCATAATCATCAATTTGTAAATGCAGGATGCTAGAAAGTAAATATGACTTAGTGTTTCAGTGAGCAGCTGAAATCTTTATAGAATAAACATGAATTTATTAATGTTGTGAAACAAATATTAAAGTTTAACATAGTTACATAAAAAAAAATAAAAAAAATCAACTTATCTCTATCTCCTTTGCCTTTTGCTTCTTGGAGGATTGGCATACTCTACAGCCCTCCTTCTCCTGCTGGCTTCATCTCTCCATGATATCTTCTAGCTCACTTTGACTTAGCCTTTCTCCATGATCATGTCTATTCATAAAGGCAGGATCTCCAATCGGCATATTTAAGCCAGTAGTGGTTACCCCTTATGAGCTAGTAGATGGCCCTTGACTCCTTACCGGTTACACCATGAGAATTAGTTGGCAATGATGTTGTTCAGTTCGTGGATTCTGATAGAGAGGCTGTCTTGAGGGAGGACTCCTTAAAGATTGAACAATTTGTTTGCCTCTTCCTTTGCCTTTCTCTCATTTTGCTTTATTCTCCCCTTTATGTCAGCATCAAGGGTTTGAATGTCTTCTGACAGGCGATTCTTGCACAAGTTTGTGGAGCTAATTTTTTGACTGAGCAATGTCTTCACGGTTTTCTTGAACCTGAGCATCAGTTTGAGATTTGTGTTTTTGCAGAATGGCCAAGACAATGTTGTTTGTTGCATCTGATTCATAGAATATACTTGGAATTCATTCATAGAAGATCGTAGGCTTGTGAGGCTTTTCGCAATGAGCTTATTTTGAGCCTCCTGATTTTGGTGAAGAAGGATTACTGCTTCTTTATGCTTTCGGGTAGCTTGGAACTGAATTTGATCCTTTCATTTATGCTTTGGATCATTTCCTTGATGATCTCAGAACTTAAATTGCTAGGAAGAGTGTCGGCAGCATCAATCAAGTGGTTTAACCGTGTATGAACAAGCAGAGAGTGAGTTTCCAGATCTTCTTGAATTTCTGTGGTCACTTTCTGTGATGCGCTAGACAACTCAGTTTTGGTGGGAAAACCTGATAGAAGCTCAAGTATTTTTTGAGTGTCTGTAGGAGAGGATCCTGTATTTTGGTCTTGTAGATTAGAGAGAGCAATAGCAAGATCAAAATAAATGTTGTTTGAGGAGGAAGGAATGTCCGAAGGAGGTGCATGCATGGAGGTTTGAGTTGTGGGAGGAGAGGCAGTTAAGACTGGTTGTAATAAACCGATATTTTCTATATAAATAAATAAGAAATTTTGCATATAAATTTTTTATTTATTTTAAAGATGAGAATATGTGCCAAGTAATGTGTATGTATATATGTGATAAATAAAATTTATCTATTACATGAATAATTTTAAATAATTTTATTTTAGAATTATTGATCATTATAAAGTATATTCTTATAATAATTAATTTTATAGTAGAAATGTTTTTTATTATTTATTTTCCATGAAAATATGATTTTGTATTATTTAAATAATATATGAAATGATAATTGGAATTATTATAATTACTATTTTATTGTATGAATTTTAGTTTGATTATCAAGTTAATTATTTTAACTTAATTAATAATATATGAAAGATAAATCGGATATGGAATCCAAACACTAATTTTGGATTTTGAGTAATGAATGAGAATAATAATATTATATTAAATATAATATTATTTTTCGAGGTTATAAATATATCTTTGTATATGTGTAGACTGATAATGGTTAGTCAATTATGGTGTATCACGACAAACCCTAGTATTACTGTCATAAACCATAATCGGAAACTCAAAACTGGAGTTTAAGATTCTGTTATATGAATTATGTTGCATATAATAGAATTGCTGTTAATTAGGAAAACCCTAATTAATATTTGAAAACCCTAATTAAATTAGAAACCCTAATTGCTAAAATTAGAAACCCTAAATATTATTATAGTAAATTGAATTGTTAATTTGAGAACCCTAATGATATTAAGGAACCCTAATTATTTAAAACCCTAATTTCTATTTAAAAACCCTAATTTTAATTAGTAAGTTCTAATTAAAATTTTATTACACTTTAACTTAATTTTTCAAACCCTAGAAATTATTTGGGAAGCCTTAAGGTTTAAAATCTAGTGATTAAACCCTAGATTCAAGTACCATGGACAAGAATACCATTAAAATGCAAAGCTATTAACCAAAATACCCTTTTTGTCCCGTTCTTGAATTATTGCTAGCAAAATCTAGCAAAATCTTGCCAAGTCACCAACCCTAGATATGCCCATGTGCCAGAATCTTTACAAATCAGTAGCAAATCTCAGCCAAATTCATTACATATCAATATAGATATAGATCAAGAGAGAGAAAGTCTCATATTTTGCCTCATTTCTCTCCAAACATCCAATCAAGTCTCTCTCTATCTAACCCTATGAAATTCATTAGTATTTCAATCCCACATCAAGCTCTTAGATCACCCATAACAGATCAAGAAGCCAGATTTAAGATTTTGTTCATAGAAAGGTATAACCCTAAGCCAAAATTTTAATCATGTATGCTATGATAGATCTGGTGGTTTTATGTTTAATCATGTTGTATAAGGTGTTAATCAATGATCTGGGTTGATAGATGTTAGATCCATAACATCTATAGGCTCAGATCTAGTATTTTTCAAAATCTTGAAATCTTCCAAAGTGTTGTCTGACAACGAATGTCAGACCTTCTAGATCTTTGTATTTTATGTGTTTTTGTTGTTTAAAGGTTTGAATATGTAGTATGCTATGAGAATTTGAATCTGGAACTTGATTCAGAGTCAGATCTGTTGTAGAGTGAAAGTTATTGATGGTCAAAGTCATTTGACCGACCATGACCAAGCTAATCTGGGTAACCAAAAGGCTACCCAAAACGTTCTGACAAAAAGTTCATGTCTACAGATCTTTCTCATGTTTGTTGTTTTGATTCTGTAGTGGTAATAAGATTGTTGTATGTTATATGGACTTTAGATACGTGCCTTTATATCACTCAAATCATCAATAGATCGAAAGTAGTGGATGGTCAAAGTAGGTCACCCGGTCACGATATCTGTTTTCTGGAATTTCCAGAAAACGTATGAGCGAGTTTTCTGACCATGTTTGACCATACTGAATCTAATGTTCTTGATGTTTTTGGGCTGATCTGTTGATATATATATGTTCTATGACATTAGTACTACATGTATGAACCATGAGATCGACCATTTAATGATCAGAACGTAAAGGAAATCAAGCAAGAAACTGGGCACTCGAAACTGCTTGGGTTTCTGGGTTACCCAGAAAACCCAGGAACCTTCTGACAAAAACTTTGGAGACTCAGATCTTTTTGATTAATTATGTTTAGACTTGACCATGGATTGAAGCATGTTGTTTGTTGGTTACTTTAGATAGCCCGACATCCAGAACACATTTACCTTGAAAAGATTTCATGATAGAGGGCCATCAAAAGCGTTGACCGGCCATGACCTTATTTTCTGGGCAGCCCAGAAACGTGAAGAACAGCTCTGACAGCTTGTTCTTGAGCTTAGATCTTGCATATGATGTATGTTTTGACCATGTTTGTTGTTAGATCGTGTAGTATTACATCAGTACTATAACATCTAACCATTAACTAGACTAGAAACACATTACACAAGGAATAATTGATGGTCAAACATAGCCCCTCGATAACTGCTTAAGCATGTTCTTGAGCCTCAAGAACACCTAAGGCGACAGATTTTGTCGCTAAAGGCTATAGCGACATGTTTATTCATTTTAATTAATTTAATTTCTAAAAAATAAATTAAAAATAGTAAATAAATTCTAAAAATTCCAAAAATAGTTTTAAAAATTATTTTAAGTTATAAAAATTAACTTTTAATAATTTGACATATTTTCCACAAATATTAGTATTTATTTAAATAATATTAATATTTAGATTATTTAATAAATGCATTAAATAAATTAATTAAAAATGATTTTATGATACTAAAAAATTATTTAATATGATAAAAAGGTATTTAATAATATTTTAAGTTATAAAATATAACTTTTAATATTTTAACAAATTTCATTAATTATTTAATATTAATGATATTAGATTTATTTAATAATTAAATATTATAAAAATGATTTTAAAATTATAAAAATGATTTTAATATTATAAAAATGATTTTAATATTATAAAAATCATTTTAAATGAAAATAAATAGTTTAAAAATATTTTAAGTTATAAAATATAACTTTTAATATTTAAAGGTAAGTTTCATTAATAATTTAATATTAGTTTTATTAAACAAATAGTTTAAAAATGATTTTATTGATTTAAAATCATTTAAAAGGAAATAAATGAATTAAAAATATTTTAAGTAATAATAAATGACTTTTAATATTTTGATGAATAATACATTAATATTATATATTAATGATAATCATTTAAAATGATTTTAAATGTTTTAAAAATTATTTAAGGGTAATATTAATGTTTTAAAAATACTTTAAGTTATTATGCATAACTTTAATATTTTGGCAATATATGGTTTCATTAATAATTTAATATTAATGATAATAAAATTATTTAATATTTAAATTTTTTAATAATGATTTCAATGTTTGAAAAATCATGAAAAATTATAATAATTATTTAAAAATTATTATAAGGTTATGAAAATAATATGACTGATATATAAAATATCTAAACGAATATTGAACTACACGATAGAGTCTTACACTCGATAATTACTCAATAAAGCCGTCAGTACACCGAAATGTTTTAGAAATTAATTTGGACTTAAATAATTTGATTAGATACGTATTTGTTTGTAATTTAATGACTGTTAAACATATGTGACAATGTGATTAGGTTATGTGCTGACTGCAATTAGCAGTACTATGTGATATGATATATTATTCTAATTGAATGAATGATCTTATTAATGATAGGTTTTGGTATAAAAGATAAAACTAAGTTGCGTAATAATAAGCAGCAGCTCAGGCAAATATCCTAACTTTGCATTTACTTTATGCAATGGACATGAGTAAGAAAGTTTTAGAATTATAATATTATTGTGCCAGATTATTAACTCCATTGTTATCGATTATGTATCCAATCTTTGTATTCATACAAGTTCTTAAATTATCCGATCATTGTTTATCAACACAATATTAGTGCAAAAAATCTAGATATTTATTCTGTTCGTTAGTTTCTAAATATGGTTATACAAGTGTCCCCACTTGGATAATCATTGTATTTAATCACATGTTGATACATACCTATTGATTTTCGGTATGTATACATTAATTAAAAGTTGTCTAAGCTACTTGACCCAGCTAGACACAAATTTAGAAATATCGTTGATCATGATAGAACTTTATTATATCCAACCAGATTGTTTTGGTTCGGATTCCTGACTAAGTATAAACATCCCGAACATGGGAAAACTTTTGTGCACCTAAGGTGGATAAAGTGAACGATAATATCGTTCTTGCATGTAGTATTGATCAATGCAGGGCGCATTAAGATGATCACCCTCGTGCCCGTAAGTTATGACGGTTTGCGGATGAAGTTCTACTAAACCTTAGCAAAAATTAAAAACAATGTTCATAGTCTGTCGACTAATCTCTAGTTATAGTCAGAACGTAGTTTCAAAATTTTGATATAGAATTGTTATGTTGTTATTATTGGTTCAGCTTATTTCACAATTGTTGATTCGTTGTAGAAGTGTTATTCAAAGAAAACATTTAATCCTTTCAGCTTATATTTATTGTTGCTATTACTTGCTGGACAATCAAATGCTCATTCTTGCTTTAAATTTAAATGTTTTCAGCTAAGCATAATCAACCGAAATGTTCAGGCCAGAACAAGGGAAAAGGAAAGCAAACAAAATAATCTTATGTTATCTTTTGTAATAGTTAAACAGTATTAAGACAATGATATTTATTATCTATCATGTAATGTATTGTATTAAAGGTTTCGTACTTGGGATTAGACTCTGATGTATGTAAATTAAGTTTGATATTTATATTATTGTTATTATTATTAGTATTATTCCGCTCATAGAAATGGTATCGTATAGCACCGAGTTCGGGTTTCAAGTACCTGAATTTGGGGGCGTTACACTGGTAGAGCAGGTGACTCTACGATTTGAGTGGGATCGATGGTAGTGGAGGGAAAAATGGTTGAAGATTGAAATAATATGAAGTTGGGTGTATTTGGTTCATCAGTTACAGAATGTTGGGATTCTATAGTTAGAAATTGATTTTGTGGGTGAAGAACTACTTCCAACCATCTTGGCAATTCATAAAATTGGTTGAATTTTGATGAAGGACAGTGATTAACTCTGAAGGAGATGTGAATAGAGTGTACCTCACGCTCAGTCTCTGAAGAAGGATGGTTAGTGATCAGATTTTGAGAAAAAGTGAGGTTTCTTGGGAATCCATGAGCTAGCACTGAGGTTGCTGTATAAGCTTTGAAGGTCCAGAAAATGTGATCCCAAGAGTTGAGAATCAGGGCTCTATGATAAGGCATCATTGGCAAGTAGGAGAATAGCTGATTGTAGTTGGCTCTCTTATATTCATCACAGCCTACTGCAATAATCTCAACTTCGTCATCCTCTTCTTCTTCCCGGTCTTCAATTTCTTCATTTGAAATTTCCACCACATCAATCATCTCCTCATTTCTTCTCTGTTCTTCTACCCTCTCCATAACTTTACCACTCTCCATTTCCACAGCTTCAGAGGCTAAGATTTCTTGAGGAGCTGAGGGAGTTTCATGATCATCTTCTTGCAGCTCCTCCTCAGCTGTAGCATTCTCTGGGACAGGGACTTTAAGAGGCTCCCCCTCAATGTGATCATCTATCTGTTCCATTTCTTTAGGAAGTTCCATCTCAACCTGAGCTGTATTCTCCTCAATGGCTTCAGGCAGCTCTTGTTCAACAGCTTTTCTTCTATCTTTTTCCTTCAAGACTTCTTCATTGACAAGAATGTATTTCTTTACAAGCTTTCTCTTTTTCCTTCTGGGCTAAGCCACACCCTCAGCACTCTCTTCAGCTTCAACTCTAACAGTTTGTTCAGGCTGAGATACTATTACAGCATCCATCTCTATAGTGATTGTAAGTCTGGACTCTACGATCGGTAACGACTCTACGATCGAGGTGAGTGAAGACTTCTTTGATTTATGGCTGTGTTTTCCCTTCTTAAGCAGCTGAGAGATGGTGGATCTATCTTCTTCCTTTTTAGTCTACTATTTCTTCTTCATTATTTCCTTTAGAATCTCTTTTGGTGATTCATTCACTTTTAGGGTGAGTTCCCTTTGTGTGAACAGACCTTGAATCTCTTTGCCCGAACCTTCTTGGGGCGCATCAGTGGTTGAGCCTTGAGTCTCTTCTGCTATCTGAACAGTTAATTTCCTCTTACCCTTACTTTTTCTGATAAAAGCTATGGGTTCCTCTTGATTAACTTCTTCTTCCTCAGCTTCCTTCACGACTGACATATTTCCCGGCAAGTTAGATTTCTTTACTTCACCAGTCCTTCCACTGGATTCAGACATCATCCTCACGTTTTTACAGGGTTTCTTTTCCAATTTTGAAACAACTGCTGGGTCATTCTTCTGTTGGGATTGATGGGTTCTCCCTCTGTGTCTCCAATTTTGTCACCCAGACCAGATTACAGAATTATGCTTATGTATCTTCCATAGAGCATTTTGCCAGAGCTCTTCGTCTTCTTTGAGATGAGCATCCACTTCCCGATCCAATCTATGAGTAAAGCCCCATAGTTGAGTTGAATTCTGAAGCAAATTGCTTTCATGAGCTTCAGTTGGACCTCATTGACAGATTCATGGCCAAAGCTTTTGCAGCATATGCATTTCCCAATAATATCAGCCAGAAATTCATACTTCTGGAAAAACTCTTTCTTTTTATAACCCTTGACAGTCTAAGACTTCTTGTGGTGAATCTTCTTCAGACCTTCATGAAAGTTGATGACACTCATAGATGAGAGTCCCTTTGATTTAAAACTTAGGGCTAGGTTTATATCTTCAGCTTTGAGTCTAATTTGCTCCCCCTTGACCTTTTTAGTGATGATGTCGTCTTCAAAGACTCCATTGTAGTAGAATTCTTTCACCAGCTTTAGGCAAATCATTGTGTTAGTGCTCAGAGCTTCTTCAAGGCCAGCTTTCTTAAGAAGAGTCAAAATCTTGTGGAACTGTGGGTCAGCTATTTTGAATTCATCGAAGCATAGTTGGCAACTAGATACAATGTTGGAATCAACCATTGATTAATGTGATTTTCTTGAACAAAGGTTAGTTGAGCGCTCTGAAAGCTAGGGTTTGTTTTGAGAGAGAGAAAATAGAGGAATGAGCTTTTGAACTCTTGAGGTGAATTTTCAAAAGACATTTTCAAACTGTATTTGTAACTTCCCTCCCCATGATCTGCAGAGTAAGGCACGTGTCGAGTTCTGTAAGGCTCCGCGATTTTAAGTAATGTGGAAAATACTGATCTGCCCTTAGCTCCCCCTGAGTTAGTGTATCCTTTGAGAAGACTACGATCGTTGAGGTTGCTCTACGATTGTTGAGTTCACTGCTGATCCTGCTCTACGATCATTGTCTTTTTGGGTTCTTGTGATGCACTCTGAAGTAGCATTTCTTCTCGGTTAAGGTATCTCAGGAAGATCTAACCTCTTAGATTAAAACTAAGGGTCAGGTTTATCCCTAAGGTGCTTATCAGAAGGGCTGCTTAGATTTGATAGGAATGCTGTCATCACAATGAGCTTCTCTGCCATGTCGAGATTGTTCTACAATCGTGGTTTCTCTTAGTCATCTCTACAATTTTAACATAGCCTTTTTATCTGTATGGTTAGCACCAACTAGAGCATAAAGTTTATGGTTGTAGATTTAGAATACCTAACTCACTTATCAATTTATTAAATCTGGATTCATCTAAAGGTTTTGTAAAGACATCAGCAAGTTGATTTTTAGTAGGGATGTATTGTAAAGATATATTTCCATTTTGAACATGATCCCTAATAAAATGATATCTTATTTCTATACACTTAGTGTTGGGTTTGTAATATTCAAGAACGCAATCAAATTGCACAAATTAAGCGGAAGCATGGAAAATCAGAGTTTTAAAATTTTACAAACCATATACTAGGATCATCCTTTATGCACAATTATTAATTAAATGAAATGAAGAAAAATAAGAATTATACCCTTGAAGATTCGAGCTTCCTCAGGTACTAGTTCACCTCCAAATCTTTTCGCGTTCAACTTGAATCCACCGGGTTTGGTTCCCTTCTTTGATCAATGTTAGCCACCCAAGTGTTTGGCCTCTAGAGGTGATCCACCAAGGAAAAAGAAGGATTGAAGAAGATGGGTGTTTGGCAAAACCCTAGTTTTTCTATCTTTCATAGAAAAAGAGTGTACTCTCCAACTATTGGAATTACGCATGTTGTGAAAAAGTCAACAACCACACACACCCATAATAAAACTCATCTTATTTATAGATGTAGGCAACCTTCCTTAACAATTAAGGAATTGTGTTTTATTTTAATTAATTAAACTTCTTTAATTAATTAGGCTCCTAATCTTATTAGGAATAATTAATTAAACTCTTTTAATTAATTAGTCTCCTAATATTATTAGGAATATATGAGAGTAATTTTATTAATTAATTCCCAAACTCCTTTAAAAATTAAATAATAATAATAGTCATAATAATAATAAGACTCCTCTTATTAATTTATATTTATTATTTTCAAAATATTAAATAATAAATATTAAGCTATTTAATCTATTCTATTACCATAGATTAAATTAAATATACTTAACTTATTATTACGATTATGTCATTTGCTTTTTAAATAATTATTCTTCCTTTTATGGTGTGACCTTTTAGGTTCTCCATATTAAACCAGTTGTGAATAAATCAATTAGAACAATTCTAATCTTATTTAACTAAATAAATTAAACTATTAATTTATTTAAATAAATAATATTTATTTTACAATAGGGATAAGCCTCCCTAGCGATTAACAACTTTTCAGATAATATAGATTTCAACATTAATCATAAAAGAACCTTTGAGTAAATAGTTACAATCCTTCTACCATACAATGTCCCAATTAAATATAAGATATGGAACTACTGTCAAGTCTTATTTTATTTAATTATATGTATTTCGACTCTTAAATGCACAACTCCAAATAATGCAAATTAGAAACTCCTTTTTAATTTCATTCTGCTTTGGCCAAGGACTACTGAGTTGTTATTTATCGAATCACATAGGATATTTCTCTTGTTTTACTAGAAGCGGTAGATTCTTTATTGATCATACATTATCTCCATGTACAACTTATTATACCCAAGCATACCCTTTGATATACCCTAAGAATCTTAAGGAATAAGTCAAAGTATAACTCATCAAACACAAGATACTATGATGATCTCAAGTCCAAGGATCACTTGTACTACTATCACTACAGGAATTCCTATTGACAGGCAAGTAAAACTCCATTAGGTATTCCTTAGCGAGCCACGTTCAGTGAACTTATTCTCGAATAATCACCTACATTCTTGCTTTAGTGTCTCCACATAAATGATCATGAGATCAATCATCCTCATTCAATGAGCAAACAACGTATGTACCAATCTATCTGGACTCACTAATCCCCAATTTAGTAAACCAATAATTGGGAACTATTTTAGTTTTAAGCTTTCTAAGAATTTAGATCTCATTAGAATGATCATCATCATTATTCTAAAAGCATTGCTTAAAACTATGGGTTTATCACATATTATAAAACAGCATCATGTAGATAATTAAAAGCCTTTAATAAATTAATAATTTTTATTAAAAAATGAATAAGATTGTTATAAAGTATATGCTTTATCATCAAACATGATTGGCTTGTGTGCATACTACTTTCAATCTCCCACTTGCACTAAAGCCAATCGCCATGGTATCTCATACCCTTCTTCTCTAAGTGATGATTATCCTGCGGTTGGATAAACTTTAGTTAATGGATATGTAATGTTGTTCTTGAGAGTTCACTATCTCTATAGTGATTTCTCATCTTTCAATGATTCCTATAATCAAATGAAAGTGCCACAACACATGTTTAGATCCAAGATGAGACTTAGGAACTATTCCTAGTTCTGTAATGAACTTTTCATCCAAACAATCAACTTGCAGCTTCATTTATAGCTATATATTTTGTCTTTATCACTAAACCAACAACTCTTTGCTGTTTGAAACCTTTCCAATTCACTGCACCACTGTTCAATGTAACCCTTTACCTTAAAGTGGATTTTCTGTCGTCTTGGTCCGTTTGAAAAACTTGAGTCTGTTAAGCCCTCTAGTTTTAATTCAGACCCACCATGAATATGATCACATCATTAGTGTCGGTTAAGTACTTTAAGATGCTTTTCACTGACTCATAGTGAACTTCTCGATAATATAACTGATCAACATCAGGTCTCGTACATTTCATTGCATATATGATAGTTACTCATGCGATCTCTCTTTTATGAGTCTATGGGGACTATTAGGAAAGATACACTCCAGGGCTCATTAACATGAGACATCCCATGGAGTTTGTCATGCTAAACGACTTTAGCATCAAATAAATATACGTTACTTGGGTTAAGTCGAGCATCCTCTTAAATCTATCTATATAGATTTGTATCCCCAATTAAGATACTCTTCCCAAATCATTCATGGAGGAATATTTAGACAACTTTTTCTTTACTGATTGTAGCATTAGTATATCATTTCTTATCCATAGTATATCAACATATAATATTAGGAATGTCACGACGCTCCCACTGACCATTTTGTACACACTAGGTTCATTCTTATTTGTCATAAAATCAAACTCTTTTGATTTGTTTCATCAAAACGAATGTTCCATTTTGAGAAGTTTGCTTCAATTCATTTCTCTGAGTGTCTACAACTCTTACCTCATCGTATGTAACTGAATTATCATCTTCTATGATACGTATCTCATCATCATCATCCATGATGAATCCATACCTCCCAGGTATCTTCGGTACTATTCCAGATTTACGATTCGGTTATGGTACAATAGTTCTATCCACAAGTTCCTCTTATTTGACTTATAGTGTTTTGTGGTTCTTACACTCTTCAAAATCTATTATCCTCCCACTAGCCCCTTTAATGATAAACACCTTTATATTAGAAGGTAGCGTGTTTCACAACAAACACTTTTTGCTAAGTAGGATTATAGAACATATACCCTAAACTTACTTTAGGATGTCCCACAAATTTGTACTTGTCAAATTTTGTCCCAAGCTAATCCTTTGAAACTTTTTCACATAAGTTGGAAAACCCCTTATCTTAACATACTTAAGATTAGGAATCCTCCCTGTCCATAACTCTTATGGAGTCTCGAGGCCAGATTTTGAGGTTACCTTTTATAGATATACAGCCATTTCTTGGGTTTGCCCCCAGAAGGATACTGGAATGTCGGTAAAATCATTATGGACCGCACCATGTCCAACAAGGTACGATTTTTCTTTTAGATACACCAATAAATTATTGCGTATCAAGAGGAGTCCATTATGAGAAAACCATTTGAGATGATCTAGAAACTAATTGCACAAGTATTCCTTCCTCAATCCTATCGAAGAATTCTAATACTTTGCTAATTTGTTTCACTTCTGAATTCTTTGAACCTTTCAAATAATTCACACTTGTATTTCAGCAAATACACATACTCAACTCTTTAAATGATCATCTCCTTTTCTTATACTAATTTATTCAATATACAAAATTATTTTCACGTAAGTCAAGTATACAAAATCCATTAAGTAATATTCCAATTCTATACAAAACATTATTATTATATATAGAACAACAATTGTTCTAAAATATAATACCAATAAATTTTATTGTCCAACAATAAAAAGGAAATAATGTTTTAACGAGATTTGAAATATAATAATAATTTATTGACTTAATAGACTTGCCCGTAAGAAATGTTAAATTATAAGTTCCTATGGCTAATACAACAACCTTTGCTTCATTTCCAACACATAAGATTACTTATTGTTTGTTTAGCTTTCTACTTCTGCTTGATCCCTTCATAAATCTATATTTATGATAACCAAAGTCGGTATCCAATACCTAAGTAGAACCTTGACTTAAAGAAAAGTTTATTTTAAATCATGAACAAAATTATATTTGTAACTGAAACTTTTCTAAGCTTCTTCTGGTTAGCCTCTGCAAGATGTTTCTTGCAGTTTCTTTCCAGTGTCCAGGCTTATTGCAGTGGAAGCAAACTCCTTTGCTATCCGTATCAGTATTATTCTTATTATTCTTTTGTTTTTGCCTTTCTATTTACCTTCTTTGAATCTTTCTTCTTTTTAGAAGATCCTTTGGCCCCTACTAGTAAGACTTGGTCTTTCTTGGTTGGAAAGTGACTCTCAGCTATTTTTTAACATGTTAAGCAAATCAACGAAGCTAATATCTAGCTTGTTCATATGAAAAATTCACAACAATTGTGAAAGAAGTCCGAGAGTGAGTGCAAGATCAAATCTTGGCTCAACTCTCCATCCATGACAAAACTTCTTGTCCTAATTGATCAATCAAATTGATAATTTTAAGGACTTTTTCTGTACTATAGTGTCATCGGTCATTCTAGATTGGAAGAGCTCCTTAGATATCTGATATCTATTAGTCCTACTTTTCTCACCATCAACTACTTGATGTGCAGGAGTATAGTAGGAGCATCTATAGTTTCATGCTAACGCTGAAGCTCATTACTCATGGATGCGAGCATGATGCATTGAGCCAACTGTGCATCATCTTGCCACTTTCTAAAAGTAGCAATCTCTTCCTCAGAGGCATTGTCTGCAACTATTGCAGGAAAGATGTATTAAGGACATAAGATAGTTTTTTCAACCATGAGAAATATTCTCAAATTCCTTAACCAATCTGAGTAATTCAGTCCGGTTAATTAACATCTAATATGTTTCGTAGTGATAGTAATTTAGACATTGTAAAATTCTGTAAATGAATTTGTAATTAACAACATTTTAGCATACATTCTTTTATTAATTACCAAAATAATTTAGGTCTTGTTTTAAATTGGTATCTGCCACTATTTTCATCAAACTATATTACCCTCACTTATATAGTTCAGCAAAATCTAATTAAATATTTGCTAGTGAGAATAAGGATCCTATTTCAAATGTATATAGCCTTGTGGTGACACAACAAACTATAAATAAATAAATAGGTAGACAACTCTTGTCAATTACATCATCATGTAACTCCTTTTATTTTGCCTTTTAGATTATTTTGATCTAGTGGTGGCACATCCGAATCAAAATTATCTAAGTTAAGTCCAACCTATCACTTCCATATATTCAAAAAAGAAAAATATTGTCCTTGTGGTGACACAACAAAACAAAATTGTTCAATTTTCTTTATAAGAATATAAAATCTTTGAGGGGTTTGTTATTAATTTGTCTCATTTTGTTTAGCGCACATGCACATATATATAAGATACGCGTCATATTAATTAACATGCAAAGCATGTTTGCATAATATATATATATATATATATATATATATATATATATATATATATAGTATAAGAATTCACATATAGAATACTATATTATACCCAGATTGATTATGGACTTTATTCTAGTTTGGTTCACTAGAGCCACCAAGTGAACCAAAAGGTCAAACCTAGGGTGCAAGAATTAAATTTAAATATAACTATTACATTTAAATCACAGGCTCCATTAAAAATGAATCTTCAAGCACTCTTTGCTCCTTGATCTCCAATTCTTCAAAATTAATTCTAACTATTCCTATTACAAAACTATTTAAAAATAAATAAAAACCTTGATCAGCAGCTAAGGAAAAGTACATAGGAGGGAGATATAATTTACATTAAGAAAAAATTAGAGAAGACGAGGTACGCAGACCCCATTTAATAAAACCCATACATTCATGCATCCAACTAAAATAAAATCCAATCACATTGGTCAATAGTCCATAATCAATCTCATTTATTATCATACACATCTACATATGCATCAATAAATAAATTCATCTCATGAATAATAATCATTCAATATATATATTGATATTATTTAATGGGCAAATTTAGTTAGCATAAAATCTAATTTTGAATCAAAATAAACTCTTTTATTTTAATCTAAATTTAAATAAAAATAAACCTCTTTTATTTTAATTTATCTAATTTTGAATAAAATAAATTATTTTATTTTAATCAAATTATGTAATCAAAATAAACTCATTTATTTTAATTAATTATGGAATCCAATTCCTTGTTAAAATAAACTCCTTTATTTTGGATAATATGAAATCTTATTACATATCTAAATAAACTCCTTTATTTAAGAAAACACGGTTTCTCTTTCCTATTCACAAATAAACTCCTTTATTTTGAATAATATGAAATCTTATTTCATATCTAAATAAACTCTTTTATTTAAGGAAACACGTATTCTCTTTCCTATTCACAAATAAACTCCTTTATTTTAGGAAACAGGGAATCCAATTTCAACTCCAATTAGTTATTATGGAATCCAATTCTAACTCTAATTAGTTAGCATGAAATACAATTTTAAGATTAAAATAAACTCTTTATTTTAATTATAAATTATTAAGAATATTATATATATATATATATATATATATATATATATATACGATTCCAAGTAATCATAATGCAGAACATGATCCTTATATATAGGCGTGATTCATGTGGCCATCTGAATCTCATTTAACATAATAACATTATTATATATATAATAACGAAATTAACCAAGCCGCAAAACCACGTTGGAATACAGAGTTTCACGTTTTTTTTTAAATTTTATACAATAAATTATGCCCAATTAAATTGTTCTAAACACATATCAATATACATATCAAATTAAAACAATTAATTATTCGCATAAAGGTTTGGCTCTGATGCCATTGTTAGGTTTGTAATATTCAAGAACGCAATAAAATTGCACAAATTAAGCGGAAGCATGGAAAAACAGAGTTTTAAAATTTTACAAACCATATACCCGAATCATCCTTTATGCACAATTATTAATTAAACGAAAAGAAGAAGAATAAGAATTATACCCTTGAAGATTCGAGCTTCCTCAAGTACTAGTTCACCTCCAAATCTTTTCGCGTTCAACTTGAATCCATTGGGTTTGGTTTCTTCCTTTAATCAACGTTAGCCACCCAAGTGTTTGGCCTCTAGAGGTGATCCACCAAGGAAGAAGGAAGATTGAAGAAGATGTGTGTTTGACAAAACCCTAGTTTTTCTATCTCTCAAGCGTACTCTCAAACTATTGAAATTACGTATGTTGTGAAAAATTCAACAACCACACAAACCCAAAATAAAACTCCTCTTATTTACAGATGTAAGCAACCTTCATTAACAATTAAGGAATTTAGTTTTATTTTAATTAATTAAACTCCTTTAATTAATTAGGCTCCTAATCTTATTAGGAATAATTAATTAAACTCTTTTAATTAATTAGTCTCCTAATATTATTAGGAATATATGAGCGTAATTTTATTAATTAATTCCCAAACTCCTTTATGAATTAAATAATAATAATAATAGTAATAATAATAATAAGATTCCTCTTATTAATTTATATTTAATATTTCCAAAATATTAAATATAAAATAATAAATATTAAGCTATTTAATTTATTCTATCACCATAGATTAAATTAAATATACTTAACTTATTATTACAATTATGTCATTTGCTTCTTAAATAATTATTCTTCCTTTTATGGTGTGACCCTTTAGGTTCTCCATATTAAACTGGTTGTGAATAAATCAATTAGAACAATTCTAATCTTATTTAAATAAATAAATTAAACTATTTATTTATTTAAATAAATAATATTTATTCTATAATAGGGATAAGTCTCTCTAGCGATTAACGACTTTCCAGATAATATAGATTTCAACATTAATCATAAAGAACCTTTGAGTAAATAGTTACCGTACAATTCAATCATTCCACCATACAATGTGACGCCCCCAAAATAGGTGTACATCACCTATTCTGAGTCGCCAATTACATGGTACAAAATACAAATACAATCTTAAATATGCAACAAGAGAGCTGTGAGTTTTAATACAACTATTGTCTTCTAGACAATATCCACTCTCAGAATAAGTCCTCATTACATTTATTGTCACACTATTTAACAGAATAGTGAGGACTACTAATACTATCATTTGGACCATCACTCTGTTCTCCGACTAATCCCGGGTACGTTATCATTTTCTGAAGAGAACAGTGAAAGAAAGGGTGAGCTCAACTAGCCCAGTAAGAAATATTATGACTAAGATAATGCAGAATAAATTATCATTAGTCTTCAACAATGTTAAACTGATAAAATACAATAAACATCAAGTTTAACTGCAGCGGAGCATGCAATCCATTAAAAGAGTCAAGTAGAGAATAAAATCTACTATATTTTATGATTTAAAAGGTTTTTCATCACTTTTATCGCTGGGACTCAGCTTAATAAATAAACCACATCATCCCTGCACTACGACCAAGGATATTCATTAGTATCACAACCACAAATTATCCATACACTACGGGCCAAGGATATTCGTGTATTCATCAATGGTCATGATCATGCCAACAACTGTCCATCAATGCACTACGGGCCAATGAGGACTTTTAACACATCATTTGTAATATTACGGTCATGATTACACCGAATAATCCCTTGTCATAATCATACCATGTCCATCTATGCACTACAGGCCACAAATGACTTTCAAAAAAAAATATAAACATGAGGATGATGACAATGATATAAGAGTTCAATAAAACAAGTTCAAGAATTAATTTATTCAGGAATTAATAACATCTAAATTGACAACATGATACTTCTTTGTAGAGTAAAATTTAAGAATGCTCAAAAGAATATTTCCATGAAAAGATACTGGATGAAGCGCAAATATCAAGGATATTCCACTAATTTCATGGAGTATAGAAGTCAAAACTTTTACCAACTGAGTATAACAAAGAATGGAATAACAAAAGAAATCACCATGCATGCGGTAGATTACTTAGCAGATAGATAGGTTATTCCAATGAATAATAAATAACGGAACCGGTCAAGGCGTAATAATAACCAAGCTGGGATATTCCAAATGAATAATAAAGAATGGAATAACAACATAAATTACCATGCATGCGGTACCAGCATATACTGAGTTATTCTAATAGAATAATAAATAACGGAATCGGTCCCACAGAAACGCACAGATGGGATATTCCAACAAAATAATAAAGGCGGAACCGGTCCCGTAAAAAGCACGAGATAAGATATTCTAATGAGAATAATAAAGAATGGAATAATAACGAGAATTTCACCATGTATGCGGTTGCCGCATGGCAAAGTTATTCAATGAGAATAATAAATAATGGAATAATGGAAGAATTTCACCAAGTATAGGGTAGATCAGCGATATGAGGATATTCTATGAGAATAATAAAGAATGGAATAATGAAGTTCTCTTCAAGAATATAAAAAAATACCCTTACCTTATAAAGAAGAGTACTCTAGAACGGTAGAGGCGGGGATATACTTGAAGAAACTTGCACCACGCCTCAAAGCTTTCTTAAACGCTAAAGAAATACGCTCAAGATAGAAGAATAATTTCTCTACGTTTTCTCTCTAGAGTTTCAAATTGAATTGTAAGAAATAATGAAAGAATGAGCTTTATTTATAGAAGAATGGATCTGAATAGTAACTTAATCCATGAACGGTCGGATCGATTTACTTTAAGCGGACGGTCAGCATTGGTTTACAATAAAATATAATATATTCTATTTATAATCTAATAAAACGAATAACTTTTAAAAAGATTTTACTATGCAAACACTATGCAGCACTATGAAAATACTATGCATAATAATATATAATATATTCTAATTATTGTCTAATAAAATGTATAACTTTATAAAAGTATTACATTTTATATATAAAAGATTTTACTATTAGCCTATACGCTTTTATATAAAAGATTTTACTATTAGCCTAATAAAACGAATAACTTTATAAAAGTATTACATTTTTATATAAAAGCTTTTCTGTTTTATTACATTAATAATACTAATAAAACAAAACTTCATCATTATTATTATTATTATTCACATTATTAATCGACCGTGTCGTTTCTCGAGAAGAGGGGCTTTCCAATAAGGATTTCTCCCTATTGGCGCGCAATTAGGTGACCAAACCTCACCTTGGTAGAACTTCTTGACATCGTTAATAATGCAAATAATAATATTAATAACTCTATCATCTCAATTATTGATTATATTAAATATCGACAATAATTGAATAAAACTGAATGACTTCTCACGTAAGCATCAATAATCAATACCGTGTGCTACTATGCAATCACGCGTATTCCTGTACTTTTAACACCGGGTCTTTCAACATTTAACGGTAAAACTTCCGCCATTATTTTCATAAAAATATTTTTGTCATTTTCTCAATCCGATAATAATTCCGTTGTGGGGTCCACCAATGATTGTGCCGTCGTACGAATATTCCCCGACCAATCGAATTTTATAAACAACTTGCGTACTTTGCAAAATTTCTAAATATTACCCACAACTATAACATTATATCAAATTCATTCCATAATATTTAAAAATGATAATTATAGAAAATTTATCTTTATTCATAAAAGTTGGGGTCTTACATACAACGTCCCAATTAAATATAAGACATGGAATTACTGTTAAGTCTTATTTTATTTAATTATATATATTTTGACTCTTAAATGCACAACTCCAAATAATGAAAATTAGAAACTCCTTTCTAATTTCATTATGCCTTGGCCAAGGACTACTGGGTTGTCATTTATCGAATCACATAGGATATTTCTCTTCTTTTACTAGAAGCGGTAGATTCTTTATTGATCATACATTATCTCCATGTACAACTTATTATACCCAAGCATACCCTTTGATATACCCTAAGGGTCTTAAGGAATAAGTCAAAGTATAACTCATAATACACAAGATACTATGATGATCTCAAGTCCAAGGATCACTTGTACTACTATCACTACAGGAATTCCTATTGACAGGCAAGTAAAACTCCATTAGGTATTCCTTAGCGAACCACGTTCAGTGAACTTATTCTCTAATAAGCACCTACATACTTGCTTTAGTGTCTCCACACAAATGATCATGAGATCAATCATCCTCATCCAATGAGCAAGCAACGTATGTACCAATCTATCCAGATTCACTAATCCCCAATTTAGTAATCCAACGATTGGGAACTATTTTAGTTTTAAGCTTTCTAAGAATTTAGATCTCATTAGAATGATCATCATCATTATTCTAAAAGCATTGCTTAAAACTATGGGTTTATCACATATTATAAAGAAGCATCATGTAGATAATTAAAATCCTTTAATAAATTAATAATTTTTATTAATAAATGAATAAGATTGTTACAAAGTATATGCTTTATCATCAAACATGATTGTCTTGTGTGCATACTACTTTCACTTAGTCCTAGAATGCATGACATGATTATGTGTTATTTCTATGGCACTTGTGTTATCACAATGAACATGTATAGACTTGAAATCAAACCCATAATCTGCTAGCTGGTTCTTCATCCATAAGATTTGAGCACAACAGCTGCCTGCAGGAATGTATTCAGCCTCTGCTAATGAGGTAGATACTGAATTTTGCTTCTTGCTAATCCATGACACAAGTCTGTTTCCTAGCAACTGACAAGTGCCACTGGTACTTTTTCTATCTATTTTGCAGCCTTCTTAATCAACATCTGTATATCATGTTAGTTTAAAGGAGGAATCCTTTGGATACCAAAGTCCCAAGTGAGGCGTGCCTTTGAGATACATGAAAATTCTCTTTACTGTAGTTAAGTGTGATTCCTTAGGATTAGCTTGAAATATAGCACATATACATGTTGCAAACATTATGTCTAGTCTACTAGCAGTTAGATATAGAAGAGAGCCTATCATACCTCTGTATTGAGTGATGTCAATACATTTACCTTTCTCATATTTGTCAAGCTTAGTTGCTGGAGCAATTGGTGTTTTTATGGGAAAGGCTGATTCCATGCCAAACTTCTTAAGTAAGTCTTTGATGTACTTGGCTTAGTTAATGAAGATACCTTCATCAGTCTACTTCACTTGTAGTCCAAGGAAGAAATTCAGCTCACCTATCATACTCATTTTGAACTTGCTCTACATAAGCTTGGCAAATCTCTTGCACAGATTTTCATCAGTAGAACCAAAGATAATATCATCTACATATATTTGAACTAGTAAGATTTTATTTTTTGTGCTTCCTAAGAAATAATGTGGTATCTACTCTACCTCTAGTGAAATCATTTTCAATGAGAAAGCTATTTAGTGTTTCATACCATGCTCTAGATGCTTGTTTAAGTCCATATAAGGCTTTGTCTAGTCTATAGACATAATTAAAGAGAGTTGGATTGATGAAACCTGAAGGTTGCTCCACATATACTTCTTCTTAAAGTTCACCATTCAGAAATGCTGTGACGCCCCCAAAAAAGGTATACATTACCCATCTTGAGTAGCCAAATACATGGTACAAAATTTAAATACAACTTAATTATACAACAGTCGTGTAAAATATGACAAAACATAATCTAAGAGTTTTAATAATAATATTTTCATCTAGACAATATCCACACTCAATGGAGTCCTCATTACATTTATTGTCACAGTATTTAACAGAATAGTGAGGACTACTAATGCTATCATCTGGACCATCACTCCATTCCCCGACTAGTCCCGGCTACGTTCTCATTTCCTGAAGAGAACAGTGAAGAAAGGGTGAGCTCAACTAGCCCAGTAAGAAATATTATGACTAAGATAATGCTGAATAAATTATCATTAGTCTTCAACAATGTTAAATTGATAAAATACAATAGACTTCAAGTTTAACTGCAGCGGAATAAGCAATCCATTAGAAGAGTCAAGTAGAGCATGATATCTACTATCTTCTATGATTTAAAATATTTTCATCAATTTTTATATTTGAGACTCGACAATAAATAAACCACATCATCGAGTCATCCACGCACTACGGGCCAAGGATATTCATTAAATTATCAATAGTCATGACTATCTTAGAATAATCCTTTGGTCATAATCATACTAAAAACTGTCCATCAATGCACTACAGGCTACTGAGGACTTTTACCACATCATTTATAACATTACAGGTTATGATTATACCGAATAATCCTTGGTCATAATCATACCAAGTTCATCTATGCACATAAGCCAAAGATGACTTTCATCACAATATAAGCATGCCGATGATGACAATGACATAATAATTCAATAAAACAAGTTCAAGAATAAATTTTAAAGATTTATAAGTTAATTTATCTTGAAATCAATTACGTCCAAATTGTCAACATGATACTGCTTTGTGGAGTAAAATTCAAGAATGCTCAGAAGAATATTTCCATGAAAAGATATTGGATGAAGCGCAAATATCCAGGATATTCTATTAATTTCATGGAGTATAGAAGCCAAAACTTTAACCAAATGAGTATCATAGAATATATGAAACTGCAAATGGATTTTTACCCGCCATGCGGTAATCCTTGTAGACAGATCATTTCCACAATCTAATAAGGAATGAATACGAAGGATCATTCACCATGCATGTGATAATCCATATAGAGAGGTTATTCCAACAGAATAATAAAGAATGGAACCATGTCATGCGTAATCCACACAAACAGGATATTCCAACAGAATAATAAAGAATGGAATAACAGAAGAATTCACCATGCATGCGATAGACCGCACAGATAGGTTATTCCAACAGAATAATAAAGAATGGAACCAGGTCTAGCATAATCCGCACAGACATGATATTTCAAACGAATAATAAAGAATGGAATAACAAAGAATTCACCATGCATGCGATAGACCGCACAGACACGTTATTCCAACAGAATAATAAAGAATGGAACCAGGTCTAGCGTAATTCGCACAAACAGGATATTCCAATAGAATAATAAAGAATGGAACCAGGTCTAGCGTAATCCGCACAGACAGGATATTCCAACAGAATAATAAAGAATGGAATAACAGAAGAATTTCACCATGTATGCGGTGCCGGATGAGCGAGTTATTCCAACATAATAATAAAGAATGGAATAACAGAAGAATTTCACCATGTATGCGGTACTTTGCATAGACAGGTTGTTCCAACATAATAATAAAGAATGGAATAACAGAAGCTCTCAAAAGAAATAATACCCCTTACTTAGAAAGAAACTAGATACTGGAGTAGAGAGGTAGCAAACTTCTCTTCTTCTTTCTCTCTATAATTTTTCTCTATAATAATTGCTCTATAGCTTTAGTGAATTGGTGAGAAATGAAGGAAGAATGAGCTTCTATTGATAGGAAAATATAGTTTCAATAATTGCACATTTTGGGGCTCAAAATATTACAGTTTAATACCTTCAACATTTCATTCATTTTTAATTTAGTCCTGCAAGTATTATCAAACTTGAACCACCTCCCCTAATAGTAAATAATGTGAATCAATAGTTCAATCATGTGAATCAATAGTTATAATCATGTGAAAATACGAATTATAGTATAATACCTCCATCTATACCTCCATTTTTAACTTAGTCATGCAAGTATTATCAATCTTGCACCACCTCCCCTAATAGTACATGAATGTGATTCAATAGTACACACATGTGAACAAATATTTATATAAGCATTTGAATTAGTAGCAATTAATTGCTCATTTATCCGATTAATTACCCGATTTATTAATATAACCCCCAGACATCAATTAATATCGAAATAAATGTCGATTTCCACTAACACTAATAATTCCAACACAATGGAACTATCAATTTCATCTTTAATCAACATGAACTTATTCATCATTAATATTATAACTCACAATATTTAACAACCAGGTCGTTCCCAGGAAAGAGGGGGCTTTCCGATAAGGATTTCTCCTTATTGGCGCGCAATTAGATGACCAAACCTCTCATTGATAGAACTTCTAGATATTATAAATATTGCAATTTAATAATATGAATAACTTTGTCGTCTCAGTTATTGATTTAATAATATATCATATAATGCAGATGATACTGTGACAATAATCGAATTAATAATATGAGAGATATGATGCAATAATTACTGTAGTAATAATTAAGTATAACTGAGTTACTTCTCACGTAAGCATCAATAATCAATACCGTGTGCTACTATGCAACCACGTGTATTACTGTACTTTTACTACCGGATAGTTCAACAGTTTAACGGAAAAACTTCCGCCGTTATTTTTATAAAAAGATACTTATGTCATTTTCTAACTACGATAATACTTCCGTTGTGGGGTCCACCAATGATTGTGCCATCGTACGAATATTCCCTGTTAAAACGAATATTCCCCTACCAATCGAATATTATATAACCACTTGCTTACTTTGCAAAATTTATAAATATTACCCACAACTATAACATTATATCAAATCCACACCATAATATTCAAAAATATATTTTGAGAAAATTATTCTTTATTCATAAAAGTTGGGGTCTTACAAATGCGCTCTTGACATCCATCTTAAAAACTTTGAACTTCATGTGGACATCAAAGGCAAGTAATATCCTTATAGCTTTGAGTTTGGCAACATGTGCGAAGGTTTTGTCGTAGTCGATGCCTTCATCTTGGGAATAACCTTTGGCCACTAGTCTTGCCTTGTTCCTTGTGATTACCCCATCTTCATCCATTTTTTTTCTGAAGACCCATTTGGTGCCAATAACTGGTTGAATTCTTGGTCTAGGAACTAGTCTCCAGACTTTGCTTCTTTCAAACTGATTCAGTTCCTCTTACATGGCTTCTATCCAACTCAAATCTTCTATTTTATTGGGTTCCATTTGGTACAGAAAGCTCAGATAGAAATACTCATTCTGGGTGGCAGATCTCATCTTGACTCTTGCATTTGGGTCTCCAATGATCAGATCTTGAGTGTGATCTCTTTCCCATCTATTTCCTATAGGAACATCTGTTCTAGTGCCTTCTTGTCTGTATTCTTCAAGATCAACCCTTGTCTCTTGTTGTAGAGGTTCGTCGTATGGTGTAGCTCTCTCTACGATCGCTTCTTCAGGCTCGACGATTTCATCTTCTGGGACTACGATCGTGGTGTTGGGCTCCACCACCACATTTATAGTGTCAGAGTCGTCGATCGCAATGTCTTGAGGCACATATTTGTCTGAGTCTGTTTCATTGAAGATGATGTGAATCGAGACTTCAACACTTTGCGTCTTCTTGTTAAACATTCTATAGGTCTTGCTGTCTATAGCATATCCAAGAAAGATTCATTCATCTGACTTGGGTTGGAACTTAGTCAGATATTGTTTCCCATTGTTAAGAATGTATCATGCACATCCAAACACATGAAAATAACTGACATTTCGATTTCTTCCTCTCCATAGCTCGTAGGGAGTCTTTTTTAATGTAGAGTGAACGAGAGACTTGTTCTGAGTGTAGCACGCAATATTGATAGCTTCTTCCCAAAAGTATTCAGGCAGTCGAGCTGCTGCTAGTAGAGTCCTTCCAGTTTCAATCAACATTTTGTTCTTTCTTTTAGCTACTTCGTTTTACTAAGGAGTTCGTGGAGCTGAGAAGTTGTGGTTGATGCCATTGTCTACACAAAACTGATCCATCTCAGAGAAGTCGAATTTTCTTCCATGATCACTCCTTATAGCCTTGATGTTTTCTCCTTTTTCGTTCATCACCAGCTTGAACATTTTGATGAGTTGAGAGCTTATTTCATCTTTAGAATTTAGAAAGAACACCTATGTAAATCTGGTTTAGTCATCCACTATGACCAATGAGTATCTCTTCCCTCCAAGTTTTATAGTTCGAATTGGGCCAAATAGATCCATGTGAAGTAACTGTAGGGGCTTATCAATTGAGTTGATCATTTTGCCTTTGAATGAACTCCTAGTTTGTTTCCCAAGCTAACAGGCATTGCAAGGCCTTTCTTTGACGAAGCTGAGCTTGGGTAAACCTGATACTAGATCTTTGAAGGCCAATTTTGACATATTCTTGAAGTTGAGATGAGATAACCTTCTATGCCATATCCAGCTCATTTCTTTAGAGGCTTTAGCAAGAAAGCATATTGTCTCATCCGAACTTAGTTGAGCAAGATTAACAGTGTAGACGTTCCCTTCCCTTATTCCGGTCAGCTTTATAGAAGAGGTCTTCAGATCTCTGACTTTACACTGATTGTTGAGGAAGGTAACTTGATGACCCTTATCGCAGAGTTGACTTATGCTCAGAAGATTGTGCTTTAGCCCTTCCACATAAGCTACTTGACTGAAGTATACTGCACCATTCCCAGCTGAGCCATATCCTCTTGTTTTTGCCAGAGCCATTGTCTCCAATGATGACTGTAAGACCCTCCTTTTCTGTATAGTTAGACTGGAGGGCTTTGTTTCCTGTCATGTGCCTTGAGCATCCACTGTCTAGATACCAAGTTATGATCATGGAGCTTTCTTCTTGTAGTAAGGTTAAACTCTTATTTTGGTACCCAGACTTGCATGGGTCCTACCTTGTTAGTACCCTTGGGGACCCAAATCTACTTGACTTTAGGCTTAATGTGAAGAGGATTATTGTAACATTTTGAAGCCTTATGACCATATTTATCACTTACAAAACATCTAGCATGATGCATGCTTGTGTGTGTGTGGATTCTTTCTCCATTTGGACTTATGTGGATTCTTGGCAGTCTTTCCTTTACACTGATTCTTCTTTTTCCATGCATCCTTGTGATTCATGATTTGTGAAGAGTGAAGCTTAACTCTATTATTCCTTCCTGGTTGGTTCGTGGAGTTAGTTTTACTTGACTCCACGATCCTTCGAGGTTGGAGAGTAGTGACTAAGTTACTCTTTTTTTTGAAACCCAGGCCAACATGGGATCTGTTATGTCTTGGAACATGGATTCGATCAGAAGAACATGGATGCACTGGTTCTTCCTTCTGTGAGGATTTCATAAATGTAATGCTTCTATTGAAATTTGAAACACTACTAATGTTAGTTTCCTTTAGCTTTTCTACATATGGTACTGAGGTAGATTCCCCAAAACCTAAACCTATTATGTCAGATACACTTCTCTGACTGGAGATCAGGGAGTCCATGGATGAAGATGATCTATTCCATATTAAGATTATCTTTTCTAGTTCCTCAATCTTAGAGGTTAGATTTGACTCTATTTGTGCGTTAAGTTCATTGGTATGTCTTAAGAGTTTATTCTCACCCTCAAATTTAAAGAGAGAGATAGTACTTAGTAGAGCTGTCTCTAGTTCTTCTTGAACTTTCTCTTTCTCTTTTTGAAGAAGATAATAATCTTTAGACAGAACTCTGAACCACTTCATGTATTGATTCAAATCAATTGTTATGCCATGCAGTGCAATTCTTAAATCATTAATATCTACACCCGGAGAGTTAAAGTCGAATACCTCGTCGATACTTACATCATGATGGTCAGTGATTTTCTTGTCCTTTGCATTTTTGGCCACTAAACATAGATTTGTTACTTAAGGCTCTTCATCATCTCCAAACTCAGGAGTTGTGTCATTGTCTGAATCACTCCATGATCATCCGGCTACAAGACCTTTGTCTTTCTTTTGGAGCCTTTTGTTGCCTTTGAACTCTTTCTTGGAATTAGTTTTCCTCTTCAGTTCTTCTCTGAGAGGTTTGTTGCAACTTGTAATGAAATGGTCAGGCTTCTTGCAGTTGTAGCATAAGTCGTTGATCTGCTCCTGGTTGTTGTTGTTGTTGAATCTCTTAGGTCTGTTGCTTCTGCCTTTCTGCATGAACCTTTTGAGTCTTCTTACCAGTATTTCAATATCCTCATTATCATTTTCCATAAGAGTCGGAATCATTTTCAGCATGAGTTTTGGAGATAGTTTTGAATTTCCTTGAGTGCAAATCCTTTGTCATTCTTTCTTCCTTCAGATAGAGTCTCTACTCGTTGGGTCAGCTCTAGTTCATAGGTAAGAAGGTTGCCATAGAGTTGTTGAATAGTCATTTCATGGAAATTCTTTGATTCTCTGATGACAGTAGTTTTGGCATCCCACTTACTTGGTAAAGCCCTCATGAACTTTATAATCAGATCTTTGATTGGATAGATCTTTCCAAAAGCTCAAAGAGAGTTGAGCATCACATTGAATCTTTCATAAGTGGAAGTGATGTTTTCTCTTGGAATATGGGCAAACATTTCATATTGTTGAGTCAAAAGAGATTGCTTGTTTTCTCTGACTTCTTCTGTTTCCTTCGTGCATAATGAGCAATGCTTCCTAGACTTCCTTGGCAATTTTTTCGTTGACAACATTCTCGAACAGATCATCTTCTAAAGATTGGAACAAAATGTTCGTGGCCTTTTTTATCTAGTTGGACAGCTCTCTTCTCGTTGTCAGTCCATTCTGATTTAATCTTAATTTGAACTCTGTTTGGATCATCTGGAGTTGGTGCAAGCTTTGTTGGAATATAGGGCCCATTCAAAACAGTCTCAAATAGCTCTTCATCTATTGAATCCATGTAGGCTTGCATATGAACTTTTCCAGTTGACAAATTTGTCTTTGTTGCACATTGATGGCTTGCTACCTCATCCGGTCTTGGACTCGCTTATCAGTTATGCCATTAGATCTACTCAAGCTTTGTAAGCTGATTGAGAGAACTTGCTTTAATACCAATTGTTAGTTCCCAGAGACACAATAGTTATCTAGAAGGGGGGGGGGGGAGTTGAATAGATATTTTAAAATTTTCTTTTTCAAAATACTTGTTAGATTTGTTAATAATTTAATCACAGCGGAAGATCTGATTTGTTTGTTCCCCCTTTAAATAAACCAAGTTAATAGTTGAAAAGCAGTTATGACAGATATAACAGTTATAGCAGGAATATAAAAGACATAGTGTTTTTAAGTGGTTCAGAGCACTCAAGGCTCCTAGTCCACTCTTCTACTCCTTGAGTAGGAAATCCGCTAAGGATATCTTTACACTTTCTAAATCACTTAGATTCCTTCAAGACCAGCAGTCTTGGAACTTCTTAGTTCACTAAGAACTCTTCAAGTCTAGCAGACTTAAAATACACTTGATGAGAGTTGAGTTCTTGGGTTGTGCTACTCAGTTGCAGTTAAGCATGTGTTCGAAAGAACTGAGTAGCAGAGCAAATTTTTCTTTCTAGATCGTAGAGTTTGAGCTTTGAGCGTTGAGTGTTCTTTAGCTTTAGTTGTGTACTTGCTTACTCATTGCATCTATGTCTGATTTCCTTATAAAGGAACCTTTGAATTATGTCCGTTGAAGCATTAAATCCATCAGACACTTCTAAGCACTGATGGTGACTTCCTGGAAATTTGTTGTTCAGCCATCTTACCCACTGACACAGCTGACTGCTATCTCACATAACATATGAAAAGATGTTTTCAGCAGGCATGTAGTCCTTTCCTTAGCTTCTTCAATACACTTCTTCGATATATATACTAAGGATGAGTGTTGGATCATTGGGATTCCCGAAGGTCTCAACGTCTATAATCCATTCCTTATTTTTTGTATTTTATCCTTCAGCAAATGGACACCACTCGATGCTTTTGATGCTGTCAGGAGATACACTATGATCATTATCATTGTGTCTTGTTATGCTTGTGCTTGATTTAGCCTGATCAAAGAGAACACTACGATTTCTCTTAAGCTCTGATAGATTATGATTTTTACTTGCTTGAAGCAGACTCTACGTTTCTGAGAGCAGACTACGATTCTTAACTTGGCTCGGCAGGTGCTCGGACCAACTCTACGATTCTGAGTGTAGCCCTCTAAAGCAGACTGCGATCTCGATGATGCCTATCTATTACAACTCAAAATAGATCAACCTAACAACTTTGATCTTTTCTTCTATACATTCATTTACAGAATGATAAATATTAAGCACAAATCAACCTAACAATTTTGATCTATCATCTAAGTCCTTCTACATGTATTTTTTGAAGGACTTTACATGTAAGCATGTTAATTTACTTTCAACATCAAATTTTGATTAAGAGTTAACCCGAGTTAACTCTTAATTAATTAAAGGTTGACTCAATTTAGGATTGTTGTTTGAATTTTTATATATAAGGTATTAATATGTAGAATATAAAATAAAATAAAATAAATAGTCATGTGTTTATTTAAAGGAGAATTATGTGGGATAATTAATATAAGAGTGTTTTTGTCCATAAAATTTTAATGTTATAGTCCTCAATTTGAAGTATTATATTCCATCAATTTCATATTATAAAATTATTATTGATTTTTGAAAATTAATTTGACATATTTTCAAACTCAAAATTAAAATAATTTATTAAAAATTATGAAATAATATTTTTAGATGGTTTACAATATTCTTCATTCTAATTATTAAAAAAAATAGTGTCAATAATGATCTTATATTTTGGAATGGATGGAGTATTATTATTAATTTTTTTTAAAAATAGATTTAAAAATGGTAATTGATATTTTCAAATGTATTTTTTATATTTTCACATAGTTCTCTCTCACATGAGCATACAATGGGTCTCACTTTCATATGAGAAAGAACCATGTGAAAATATCAAAAATATATGTGGAAATAGTGCTCCCCTTTAAAAATTTGAAGGACTTCCACTCTTTAATATTTGAAATAAAAAAATAAAAATAAAAAATAAGAAAACAAAACTTTATGTGCTCATTTGGCTGTGTACATACTGATCTATATTCTATTGTTACTCGTAGCAAATATAAAGTCTCTAGACACTTTAGGTCGTGTTTGTGAATTTGGAAGAAATGGATGGGAAGGAAAAGTATAGAAAGGGAAGGGATGTGAAGGGTATAATTTTCTTTTGTCATGTTTGTAAGTTTTAGAAAGGAATGAAAGAGATGAGATAGTTATTATATTTTTCTTGTTTGTGAGTTTAGAAGGAGAGAAGGTAAAGGAAAATAATTTTATTTTTAAACTGTATTATTACTATATTACCCTTATATATAAATATAATAAATGTATGATTTAATAATGTCTAGCTATTGAATATATATATTAACTTTAATTCAATATGTTCGCGCAAGTTTATACGGTGTTTGTAAGTTAAACACAGTATACTCTAATTTAATATCGTAGATATGCGTGCACACACACACACACACACACACACACACATATATATATATATATATATATATATATATATGAGGTTCCATCCACAGCAACCCCTTTTTTAGTCTTGTGTCAATTTCTTTTTTATTTTTTTTTTGCTCCAGCTGCTACAACACAAGACTAAAAAAGGGGTTGTTCCACAGCAGCCGGTTGCTGTGGATGGAACTCCTATATATATATATATATGGGGTGAGGGGAAAAGAGAAAAATTATATTTTCAAAAATTGAGAGTTATAATAATTAGGGTCAAGATTGTCACATTATTTATTTTAAAAGGTTATTTTTGGTAATGTAAAATATTTCATTTTCCCATCCTTCCAAATTCTCTCACTTTTGAGGGGAAAGTTTTGAGCCAAAAATAAAATTAATTTTATCTCCAAATCCCTTCTCTTCCTCCTTAACAAAACTCACAAACATGAGAATTGGAGAGATTTTAATTATTTTCCCTTCCCTTTACCTAAAATAAAAACTTTCAAACACGGTGTTAGGGACTTGTAGTTAGAACTGTCAATTGGGCTAGTGAATCAGGCTTAAACTTGTCTAAGCTCAGGCTACTTAAATATTAACGAATTTGGGTTCAGATTTATAATATAGGGTCCTTTACACTAATATACAACAATTAAAAAGTATTTACAAAAATAAAACACAAACAACATAATTACAAAAATAACGCCAACATAATATTACGCGGATCTTTTTTCCATATACACGTCGGTTACATTCTCTCTCATCCCCAAACCGCTCCTAAAGTCAAGCGAGTGGAACATAACATTCATATTTTGAAATCGGAGAAATCCAATTCTTCATGCCATGAGTGAGATCTAAGATCACAAAGAACTTCAAGTTCACAAAGAACAACTAAGATCGGAGAAGACGAAATAGAATACAAAATCATCATCATCAACAAAGATCACAAAGAACTTCAAGTTCAATTTCAAAGAATATCCGAGATCGGAGAAGACTTAAATAGAATACAAAATCATCATCAACTTCAAGTTCAAGAATCAAAAACAATATCACAAAGAACTTCGATACAAATTTGAACTCCGAGGTATGTGAGTTTAAAGTTCAGATGCATATAGTTACCTATGGTTACTACTAGATTCGTATGTATATTGGTTACCTTTATTAAGTTTTTCATAATTAAAATGGTTACTACAAATTCCTATAGCGTTTGGTTGATTCATTCATATGTTTTATATTATGGTTACTAAATAAATATAAACTGTTCACTAACTGTTTATTTGATTAATTTATAATTTTCAAACGAGTTCCTACTGAATTTTTATATTAATGGTTACTCATCATAAACATTGGTTCCGCCTTATGCGAATCGCATTTGTTAGTTCGTTCTATTTTTGTTTTAGTTATCAGATAACATTATATTGTTCAAAGGTCTTTGTCTTGTTATCTTGTCTAATGATATCTTGGTTACTGTATGACAATATGTTGGTTACTGTCTAATGTTGTCTTGGTTACTTTGTAACATTATATTGTCTAATGTTGTCTTGGTTACTGTATGAAGCTATGTTGGTTACTGTCTAATGATGTTTTGGTTACTTTGTAACATTATAATATCTAATGATAAGCTAGTTACTGTCTAATGCTTCCTAGGTTACTATGTAACAATATATTGGTTACTGATTCGTGATGATTTGATTATCGGGTAACTTTTTATTGTGGTTCTTGCATATTCTTGATCCGGTTGTTGTTTAAAATTATAATGGTTACTGTATAATATTACTGAACAATACTGAATTGGTTAATGAAAAATGATGAATTAGTTACTGACTAATGTTGACTTTGATATATTGGTTACTAACTAATTCTGATTTATATTATTATATATTTGAGGTTACTCATTGACTACATTGTATTAGTTCTTCGTCTAATATTGAGGTGTATCAAGTATAAAATTATATGTATATATTTACCTATGGTTACTACAAATTCCTATGGTTATATATGGTTATTGAACAATTAAATGTATATAGATACCTATGTATGAACAATTATATGTATATATTTACCGACTAATGCCGAGTGGTTTCGTTTTAACATTATTTTGGTTATTGAATAATCTTGATTTGGATACTATGTAAAAATATAATGGATACTCATTAATCTTTGAATCGTTCTATTGCATTAATCTAATTATACTTATACTTATATTTTTATATTAATGGTTACTTGTTAACTACATTGGTTATATTAATGTTTACTTATTAACTACATTGGTTACAACAATTATTTTTAATCGCCCACAAACCTCTATAATTGGGTTGTTTTTCACTATAACAATTAAATGGATGATGTTTTTATCTTATGGTTACTAACTAAACATGTGTCAAGTTATCGCTTCACATTGGATTTTGTTATCAGATAATGTTGTTATGATTCTCGTGCAATATTTGATTAATTTATATTGGTTTGTTTTATTATGATGGAAACTAATTGGCTACATTGGTTACCTTTATACAACTATCATAATTTAATTGCTAAACAAATAACATTAAACTGATTGTTTCCATTGTCTTGGTTACTGCATAATATTACTAATTAATGTTGAATTGCTTACTGACTAATGTTGACTTGGTTATTATGTAACATTCTTTTGGTTACTGACTAATGCTGACTTGCTTACTGTGTAAAACTATAATGGTTACTGACTAATGCTGACTTGGTTACTTTGTAAAATTATAGTGCTGACTTGGTTACTGACTAATGCAAACTTAATTACTGTAATGATTAATTGGTTACTGTAATATTGGTTGCTGAAGCATATTAATGTACACTTCTACTTATATTTTTTATATTAATGGTTACTTGTTAGCTACATTGGTTACATTCTTACAAAAGTTTGCCTTTAGTTGGTAACAAACAAATTATACTAGTTGTTTTTTACTATAAAAATGCAATGCAAAGTGTATTTATCTTGTGTATACTAAGTAAATATATGTTGGTTACTGTCTAATTTGGATTTGGTTAGTATATATTGCTGACTTGGTTACTGTGTAATATTATCATGGTTACTACATTATATTACTGTGTTTTATAGTGATTATTTTATATTGATGGTTACTGATTAACTACATTGGTAGGTACCTTTATACATCTGTTAGTCTTTAATTTGTAACAAAGTCATTACTGATTATTTTGGTTGTAAAATGAATGTAAAAATATTTTTTATAATCTTGACTACTAATTACATATATCTTGTTATGTATATAATATGTATTTAGATACTGTAAGGTGTTTATTTGGTTACTTTATACTGTTATTCAGTTTTATAATTGTTTCTTTTATATTTGTGGTTACTCATTGAATACATTGGTTACCTTCATACAACTGCTAATCTGATTATATATATTGGTTATTGTATACTATTTAATTGGTTCTGAGATAATGTTTATTTGGTTGTAAAGTGACAATTTGACAATTTCATCAAGTTTGGAGTGTCGAATTTTGGCTTTTGGATCCTAATTTCATTGGAAATGGGTCAACGATCAAAAGTCACAAGCTTTGCTGGTGAACTGCAGGGTTTTTTTGGTCGAATTCCATCATTTAGGCCTTCAAAATTGCATGTAAAAATTTGGTTTATTTTCTGGTTACTAAAATTATGTAATTTGGTTACTGTCTAATATTGATTTGGTTACTTTACAATGTTTATTCAGTTGTTAGACAATGGCTATTGACAATAATCAATACAACAAATTTAATTGTTTACAGGAATATATAATTGTTTACTGCTAGTAATTATTAACCACATGGTTGGTAACATTTTTGATGGTGTACAGTAACCAAAATTGATGTTGATTAATATTTTAATTTTTGATTCCATCATGAGTTATCAATATAAAGTAAACATATACATTGAACAATTGGTAACTGTTCTGAAATATTTTTATATAAATTTGATTATCCATTTAAAATAAAATGGTTACCTCTATATTTATATTTAGTTACCAACTGGCATAGACCATTTCCAAATAACTTTATAACTATGTAATTTAAAAGTATCCATCAGCTAGATAAATGGTAACCCTCACATGTACATTAAGCACTTGATAACTGTTCTGATATAAGTTTTTAATTATTTGGTTACTAACAAAAACTAAAATGGTTACTCTTATAATAACTCCCTCACTGATTGTACAATAATAGTAGTCAAACACAATTAAATAATAGTAAAACAAATATAATAAATAAGTAACCAAATAGTTACATAACAGTAACCATAATATGTTTTAATGGTAACCAAAACATAAAACAACCTGTGTATCCAGCATCCTGTAATGAATGTGATATTGTTTGTTTAGGAAACCCAATTATACTATGACATGTACATTTCACAATTGATATATGTCCTGAAACAAGATTGTAACTCTCTGGTTACTATCAAAACAATAGTTGGTTACCTTTATATACATATTTGGTTACCAACTGTACATCTCAAACAATGTATCCAACACAACTTAAAAGATACAATAAATAATAACTAAAATACCTCATTGATTATACAATAATAGTAGTCAAAAACCATTAAATAACAGTAAAACAAATATAATAAATAAGTAACCAAATAGTTACATAACAGTAACCATAATATGTTTTAATGGTAACCAAAACATAAAACAACCTGTGTATCCAGCATCATGTAATGAAGGTGATATTGTTTGTTTAGGCAACCCAATTATACTATGACATGTACACTTCACATTTGATATATGTCCTAAAACAAGCTTGTAACTCTGTGGTTACTATCAAAATAATAGTTGGTTACCTTTATATACATATTTGGTTACTAACTGTACATCTCAAACAATGTACCAAACACAACTTAAAAGAAACAATAAATAATAACTAAAATACCTCATGGATTGTACAATAATAGTAGTCAAAAACCATTAAATAATAGTAACCATAATGTAACATAATAAAACAGTAACCACATAATTATATGATAGTAACTAGAACAAGTTTTAATGGTAACCAAAAAAGAAATATCATGTAATAAAACTCAGTTCAGGCAATCCATGTATACTAAACAATTATATATTAACCAGAATAAAAAAATAAAAGTAACCAAAATCGCACATCGAGGGTACAATAATAGTAGTCAAACCATAAGATAACAGTAACCAAAACATAATAAAGAAGTAACCAAATAATTATATGAAAGTAACTAGAACAAGTTTTAATAATGATAACCAAAACAGAAACAACCTGTATATCCAACTCAGTTTACATAAACTCCAATAAACATTACAGACTCACAAACATTACAGACTCACAAATCATAACAAATTGTTATGAATATCCAACAAAATCAAAGTACGAAATAGGAAAAATTTAGCGCAACTCCCAAAATTATATTTGTACAAATTCAGATGGGGAAGAGTTGCCCAGATGTGCTGCCATCTCTTTGACAATATACAAGTTTAAACTGTCAATTTGGTATCGAACGAATGTCGCCAGAGATTTAAAGACTCATAGTATGACAATATCACTTCAACCATGTACATATCGCATGGTGGGTTCCAAAAGGAGGCGGTTCCATCGTATGAAGAAGTAGATTCAGTCCGTTGACGACGAGTGGCTTCAAGAGGAGTGAGAGAAATAGTAAGTAAGAGAGAGAAGAAGAAGAAGAAGAAGAAGAAGAAGATTTTAGAGAGAGAAATACCAGAACAAAGGATATGGGAGTTGGGAGAAAAAGAAGGAAGAAGAAGAAGATTTCACGCGTTTAAAAGAAACAACCAGATTTGCCATATCAGCCCATTAATACTAATTCCTTAACTTAAGGAATCCTAATTGCACTATTATTGTAAATAAATATGGAAAAGTGTAATATTTTTGTAATTATTTTATAGGTGTATGATTTTTGTAATTATTTCTAAAAAAGTACTAATATATGTAATTCTTCCTATAATATATTGTTGATGCTGAGCTCATATGTGATTACGACTTTTGAGTTTATTTTTGAGCCAACCCAAACAAAAAAGATCAAAATTAACAAACTAAAAGTGAATAACGAAAAAATAATACAACTCATTATTTAAACGATATTAGCTCATTTTGACAACCTATCGATAAAAATATTGAAATATTTGCAATTCATAATATAAACAATAATAAAAAATGAGAAATTTGAATTTAAAACATAAAACTAATCATGATAACAATACATCTCAATATTTTGAAAATTAGTTAAAATGACAAAACATTTGAAAAATAAATAACTTAAAAAAAACATGATACATACTTAAATTTAAGTTAATGACTCTATATATAAATTGAGACTGTAAATATATAATAATTAATATAAATGATTCATATATTTATATGTTTTTAACATTATGGTTTGAATTTTACGAGCGTGTTTTTAACGGGTTGAACGATCGGACTTCGAGTTTGATCGACCAAATTGACAGTCCTACTTATAAGTTTTCTTTCGTATAATAATAGTACGTGTTACTTTAAATTATACTCTGAAGAAATAATTTTATGTTTGAAAATGTAAATGCAATGAATGGTATCACCATCTTCATTCTACCATACAAATAGATTATAAAGTTAGTCATGTGGGTCTTAATTGGATGGGTACTGTTACTCCGGCTACCCTAAATTGTGCAAAGTGAGATTATAAACATGTGTTTAGGAGTAAAAATATGAGAAGACTGCACCTTAAATTGATGGGTTTTTGTGAATGTTTTATGTTTATCCAAAAGGAAGACAAAATTCAACCACCGGAGGGACAATAAACACAATTCAACTAGAAGAGTTTTGCCATCCCAATCTCTCCATTTTCAGCTATTCAAGAAGTTTTGGCTATCAAAATTGCCACATTTCTTCCATAAGCTGCTCAATACAGCTAGGTGATACAATAATTTTTTTTTCAAGAATCTCATACTGACCAATTACAAAATTTCCATATTAATACACAATGTAAGGAAATAAGACATTAATTTTAAAAGAGTTCATAAAGAATCCCAATAGTGAATCTACATAATTCCAATTGGGAATGAGTACTTTAGGATTCCTTTCAAAATAAATTTTCTAAGCCTTCTTTAAAAAGGGTACTAAAGGCACCCATTTCAGCCGTACTTAGAGCTAACCCAACCTCCACACCACCTTCTTCATCCCTAGATTCCGCAAGAGAAATTGCTCCAGACGCATCAATTTGAACCACCTCGCTTTTCTTCGGCTTTCCCCACCCAAAATCAGTTTCATAAACACATAAGTTAGGTGAACCAGCAACAGTCACAAGATGCCCACAAGACAGTTCATGCCATTTCAATATCCACTCCTCTGCCCCTTTCAGAGCCCCACTAGACAGCTCCATAATTCTACTTCCAATAGCTTTGGCTACGACTGACACGCCATTTTTTCCAACTAAATCTCCCCTCTTGGCGGATACAAAGCATATCGCGAGGCTCATCATTGTTGAATGAAGGTCTATCACTATGATGTGATATACTACTTTGTGACTTTATCAACCAAACCCAGACAAATGGGCATATCGCTACAAAAGCTGATATATATGGCGATTTAGGGTCATTTTTTCCGTAATCTGTTTAGAGATCCAATGCTTTAGCCTCTCAATGACATGTTGGCTCAACAACAAGGTAGCTCGAACCTTGTCTTTGAAGTCATAATTGTTCACGGCCATATCTGGGTATAAATGTGATCTTGACATCAACCAATGGTCCAAGAAAATCTCGAGCCCATTTGCATCTCTAATCACATCTCTGTTATGCAGCATCTCTAATCACATCTCTGTTATGCAAAGGTAGGGAATTCCCAAGGCATGATAAGTTCCCATTACACCTGAAAATCGATGCCCATGTCTTCATGGAATTATTTGAACTCCTTCCATCAGACACAACGTGGTGGAATTTGATCCCAATGCAAATTTCAGTTTAGGGATTTTAGCAAAACAGTGGGCTACTTGGGTGCACCCGCTAACTATAATCGATCGAATCGGCATCCCCCTGTGCGCACACACACACACACACACTAAGGTTTTCTGACCGGAAGTCCAAGATCCAAGCTTGACCTAGCCCAATTCCTTAGCCATGCGCGAGCCCATCCCTTTTTCCTCAACCATGTTACTAAGCCCAACTTAAAAAATACTAATATACACATGAAAGGTTTTCAAAATAGGCAATGTGAGACTTTTGCCAAAACTAAAAATTTTGAAGCACAACCAACAATCCCCCACATGATTCAAAATTATCAAAGAGAGAAAAATTAAAAGGAAGTAAGAAGGGAAATGAATTTTAGATGCATAAGATCGATACCTTGTGGGTTTGAATCGACACTTAGTGGAACAAGCTCATGATTGAAGATTATATGTGAACTATATTCTTGAACCCATTATCTATGATACAAACAATTGAACTTGCACACATCCAAAAATTTCAAATCCACACAAGTTCGCAGTTGTGTGCGTTCTAGGCCATGCGCCATATCCCAGATTTTCATAAAAGCTCTAGAGAGTTTGCCAAAGACTCTCAGAGGAAGCGACCTACACCTCCACCTTTATATAGGTGAACCCATCAAGTGTAAACTGACATACACCACCCTTTAGGGCTATGAGTTTCATTAAGAATCTAAATGATTCATCTTATCACAATTTTTTCAGTAAGCACCACATGCACACAGGGAGAAATATAAATAATTGTAGTGCTTTAATTAAATAATTACATGACTTGTTGTTACCCATTGAACCCAATTCATGGGATCTTCAATCAAATGGGTTGGGTTTTCATCACATATTATTTACTCAAAATGTTGGCAATAGTCCCATCCCTCTGGATGCTTCTTGGACAACCTTTTTACTCAATCCATTAGTGAGCGGATCCGCTAGGTTCTTTTCAGACCTCACAAATTCCATGAAAATAACACCGTTACTGACCAATCCTCATACAATATTATGTCTTAAGCGAATATGTCTCTGTTTTCCATTATAAATATGGTTCATTGCCCGGCCGATAGCTGCTTGAGAATCACAATGCAGAGACATAGAAGGAATTGGTTTAGTTCACAACGTTATGTCTACAAATAAATTCCTTATCCACTCTGCTTCTGTACTTGCCAATTCTAATGCAATAAAAAAAATTTAGATTCCATAGTAGATCTAGCAGTACAAGTTTGTTTAGCAGATTTCCAAGAAACAACTCCTCCACCTAAAGTAAACACATAACCACTAGTGGAGTTTGTCTCATCATTATCAAATACCCAATTAGCATCACAATATCCTTCTAGAACATTAGGATGACCAGTAAAATGTACACCTACATTAACTGTTCCTTTTAAATATCTCATTAGTTGTGACAATGCATTCTAATGATCTTGTGAAGCACTATGTGTATATCTGCTAAGTCTACTACTGACATATGCAATATCAGATTGAGTACAGTTCATTAAATACATTACACTACCAATGATTCTGACATATTCAATTTGTGCAATACCATTCCCTTTATTTTTCTTTAAATGCACACTGGAGTCATAAAGTGTTCCCAATGGCTCTTTATTAAAGAAATTAAATTTCTTAAGTATATTTTCCGCATAATGAGACTGTGATAAAACAAAACCATTTGCATGTTTATTTATTTTTATGCCAAGAATCAAATCCGCTTCTTCTAAATCTGTTCATGTAAAATTTAGAAGATAAAAAATCTTTAGTAGTTTTAACAACTTTCTCATAAGTACCAAATATTAGCAAGTCATCCATATATAAACAAATAATTACACCATAATTTCTATTGAATCTACTATAGACACAACTATCAGATTTATTTGTCACAAAATTATTAGACAAGAGAGTTTTATTAAATTTGTCATTCCATTATTTTGGTGCTTGTTTCAAACCATACAAGGATTCTACAAAGTCTACACACTTTTTGTTCTTCTCCTAGAACTACAAATCCTTCAGGTTGACACATATATATTCTTCATTTAACTCTCCATTCAAAAAGATAGTTTTAACATCCATTTTGTGGATTATTAATTTATGAATAGATGCCAAAGCAATTAAAATTCTTATTGTTGCCATTTTAGTCATTGGTGAGTAAGTGTCAAAATAGTCAAAACCTTCCTTTTGAGTAAACCCTTTAGCCACAAGTTTTGCCTTAAATTTATAAATAGACCCATCAGCTTTTAACTTATTTTTAACACCTATTTACATCCAATAGGTTTACATCCTCTAGGTAAATTAATTAGTTTCCATGTATGGTTAGACATAATGGATTCTAGTTCACTATTAATAGCATATTTCCAATAAGTTGCATTAATTGATTTCATCGCGTCTTCATAAGTTTGAGGGTCATCTTCAGTTATAAAAGCAGTTATAAAATTTGGGCCAAAAGATTTCTCAACACGTTGCCTTTTACTTCTAGTAGATGCAGCTACAGGTTCTTTATCTTTCCTTTTAAGATGTTCATTTGAAGAAGAACTGCTCACATCTCTTATTTTCATCGGAAATATATTTTTAAGAAATTCTGCATCCTTTGTTTCCAAAATAGAATTATTTTGATAATTATTAGTCTCATCTTTAATTACTAAAAATCTGTAAGCAACACTATTAGAAGCATATCTAATAAACATACAATCCATTGTTTTTAGTCCAACTTTATTCCTTTTAAATTCGGGTATAACTACTTTAGCTAGACACCCCCACACTTTAAGATACCCCAAATTAGGTGCATGTTTCTTCCATAAATGATATGGTGTAGAGTTTATCTTTTTATGTGGAACTCTATTTAAAATATGATTTGCAGAAAGACAAGCTTCTCCCCACATATTAGAAGGTAAATCAGAACTAATTAACTTAACATTCATCATATCTTTAAGTGTTCTATTTTTTCTTTCCGCGACTCCATTGGACTATAGAGAATAAGGAGGAGAGGTTTCATGTATAATTCCATTTAATTCACAAATTTTTTTAAGACTTTCCGAATCATATTCACCTCCACGATCAGATCTAAGTCTTTTAATTTTTCTTTCTAACTGTTTTTCAACTTCTACTTTATATTTAATAAACATTTCTTCCTCTTCATCTTTAGAGGAAAGGAGATAAATTCGAATATATCTAGACATATCATCCACAAAAAAAAATGTAATATTTCATACCACCTCTACTCGTAATATTTTTAAAATGACCTAGATCACTGTGAATTAACTCAAGAAGTTCAGTTTGTTTTTCAACACTTTTAAAATGTTTCTTAGCATGTTTTGCTTTCATGCAAATTTCACATTTATTAAACTCGGTATTTGCAAGATTAGGTATAAGCTCAAGTTGTTTCAATTTTTTAATAGATGCCACATTCACATGTCCTAATCTAGCATGCCACATATCCAAAGATTCAACAATATAAGCAAAAAAAGCTTTATTATTCAATCCAGCAGAAGCATCAAGTACACATAAGCCCTCATTACAAAAGCCTTTCCCAACATATTCCCCATTACGATTAAGTACAAGTTTATTAGACTCAAACACAAGTTTAATGCCAACTTTGTTCAACAAGGATCCGGACACAAGATTTCTATGAATATCAAGCACATGAAGCACATCTTACAAAGCAATTGTTTTTCCCGAAGTTCCAATTTTTCCCGAGCTAGCACTGAGATTGCTGGATAAGCTTTGAAGGTCCAGAACATGTGATCCCAAGAGTTGAGGATTTAAGCTCTGTGAAAGGGAATCATAGGCAAGTAGGAGAATCGTTGATTGTATTTGGCTCTCCTATATCCATCCCAGCCTACTGCGATAATCTCAACTTCTTCATCCTCTTCTTCCTTGTCTTCATTTGATATTTCTACTACATCAATCATTTCCACTTCTCTTCTTTGTTCTTCTAAATTCTCTACCTCCATAGCGTTAACCTTTTCCATTTCTAAGATCTCTTAAGCGACTGAGGAAAGTTCATGACGATCTCTTAGCAATTCCTCCTCAGCCATAGCCATATCTGACATAGAGACTTCGTGAGGCTCCCCCCTCAATTCGATCACCCATTTGAGCTTCAAGCAGCTCCCCCTCAGCTGGAGTATTCTCTGGTGCAGCAACTTCAGGAAGCTCTTTTTCTTTAGCTATTTTCTTTTCTTCTTCCTTCAAGGCTTTTACATTCTCAAGTACATATGTCTTGACGAGCTTTCTCCTTGCCTTTTTGGGTTGAGTTTCATCCTTGGTACTTTCTTTGTGTGCAACTTTGACGATTGATATTGTTGCATCAACCTTTTCTGGATCGATGTCAAGTCTGGACTCGATGATCGGTCTTGACTCTACGATCAAAGAGAGCGAAGACTTCCTTATTTTGAAGCTGCGTTTTCCCTTCTTAAGCAGCTGAGAAATGGTGGTTCTGTCTTCTTCTTCTTCAGCCTACTATTCTTTCCTCTTTATTTCTTTTTGAGTTTCAGTGCCTAAACTTCCTTGAGGCACATCAGTGGTTGAACCTTGAGGCTCCTCTATTGCCTGAGCCTTCATCTTCCTTTTGCCCTTGCTTTTTCTGACCAAGGCAATGGGCTCTTCTTTATTGATTTCTTCTTCTTCATCAGTTTCCTCACAACTGACATATTTCCTGGTAGCCCAAACTCTTTTGCTTCACCAGTTCTTCCACTGGATTCAGACATTATTCTGACAAATTTTGTCACCCAGTGTTGATTGCAGAATTATGCTTATGAACCATCCATAAAGCATCTTTTTCGAGCTCATTGATTTCTTTGAACTTAGTATTTATTTCCCAATCCAACCGATAAGTAGGGCCCCGTAGTTGAGTTGAATCCTAAGGCAGATTGCTGTCATAAGCTTTAGTTGAACTTCATTCATAGAGTCATGGCCAGAGCTTTTGCAACATATGCATTTTCCAACAATGTCAGCCAAAAACTCATACTTTTAGGGAAACTCCTTCTTCTTGTATCCCTTGACGGTCTGATTCTTTTTGTGATGCATCTTTTTCAGTCCTTCATGAAAGTCGATGACCTCCATAGATAGAAGTCCCTTTGATTTGAAACCTAGGGCTAGGTTTATATCATCAGCATTGAGTTTCATTTGTACTCCCTTGACCTTTTTGGTGATGATGCCATTCTCAAAGACTTCATTGTTGTAGAACTCCTTTACCAGCTTCGAGTAGATCCATGTGCTGGTGCCCAGAGCTTCTTCAAGACCCGCTTTCTTCAACAGAGATAAAATTTTGTGAAATTGAGGATCAGCTGTCTTGAACTCGTCGAAGCAAAGTCGGTAACCAGTGATAATGTGACGCCCCCAAAATAGGTCCACACGACCCATTCTGAGTCGCCAGATATCACTCTATAAAAATCAAATACAAACTTCATTTATACAAGTGTTGAACTGTCTTGTAGAGTACGACAACAGATAAGCTGTGAGTTTTTATACAATATTATCTCGTAGACAGTATCCAAACTCAAATTATTACAATGCCATATAAAATACAATAACAAATATTTTAAGACCCCAAAGAAGAACGGGAAGATTACAATCATATTCATTCTAATGAGGTGTACTTTTGACGCTTTCAAAGTCTAGTTCTCATCACCCTATTGTTATTCGCCAAAATCAATTATTAAGTAACGTATAAAATACGACACACACATCTTAGGTCCTCAATACAATTATCTGTTGCATGTCATGCCGTTTTATAATGTATTGAGAAACTTCGACAGTCTCGGACCATCACACTATTTCCCTGTTATCCCCGCTCGACCCAACTACACTCTTATTACCTGAAAGGAATTGTGAAGCAAAGGGTGAGCACAAATAGCCTAGTAAAGAATATCATGACTAAAGATAATTAAATTATCAATAGCCTTCGTTAATAATAAATCAGAGATTTAGAACATATGGTAGATGATAAAACTTTTCAACCATAGTCATAATGAACGAGCAATCCATTAGAAGAGTCAAATAAACCACCAGGTCTATTATCTTCTCCATGTTAAAAGTCCACCAATAATGTTTTATTCCTGTAACATTAATCAACAATTCCTGTCCACAATCATATGAATAACTCATAATCATAATTGTGATTCTAAATTCCTCTTTGCACCTGTGATTTAAGATAATTTTCATCACCTATCTTCACCGAAACATCAAAAATCATGGTTATACCAAATCACAATTCCTACTCATAATCATACTAATAAATCCATCTTTGCACTACGGCCAAAGATATTCATTAACAATTTATTCTTTGCACTACAGGCCAAAGACATACAACTGTATTTTAGAAGAGTCAAGTAGAGCATGATATCTACTATCTTTTACTTAATTAAAAGTGTATAATCAATATTTTATATTTTGAGACAAATTTTAATAAATAATCCACATCATCGAATCATCCCTGCATTACGGCCAAGAAAATTCATGTAATCATCAATGGTCATGACTATACCGAATAATCCCTGGTTATAATCATACCAATAACTGTCTATCAATGCACTACGGGCCAATGAGGACTTTTACCACATCATCTATATCATTACAGGTCATGATTATACCGAATTATCCCTGGTCATAATCATACCAATAAATAGTTCATCTATACACATAAGCCAAAGATACTCATCAATCAATAGTTCATCTTTGCACGTATGCCAAAGATATGCAACTGTAAAACCAATAATCAACAATCCATCTTTTCACGTAAGCCAAAGATATACAACTGTAAAACCAATAATCAACAGTCCATCTTTGCATGTAAGCCAAAGATGACTTTCATCATAATATAAGCATGAGGATGATGACAATGATATAAGCATTAATCAAATAAAAACAAGGATAAATATTAAAGACTTTAAATTTATCCAAATATTATCAATCACTTAATAAACTCATAATCTAATATTATTAATATTATAACAATATTTTAATCACTTCTTAAACTTATAAACAATTTATTTCAATTGTTTACACTTTACCAAATAATGCATTTAATCATTAAAAATGCCATACTCATAAGATTTCATCACCAATGATCAAATCCTCATCAAAAAATCAGATATACCCTATATAGGATTCCCAAGTCATAAAATCCTATTTTCCAATTTTGTTACTTCACATAACATATTTAATTTATTTACTCATAACTAGTTCATTTTCATGAAAAATACCAAATCAGTCCCAAAAATATTTCTTTTACGGGATTGAATGAATATAGTCCCATATTGAAATATATATTTTTCTAATTTTTAAAATTCATTTACTATTTTATATGGCCAAAATCGCTTAATATTTAGACATTTATCATAAATTATACTTTTGTCCAAAAATTCCAAAATTTACAGGGTATAGTCCTGTTATATACATGTACTCCCAATAAAAATTTCACCAATTTTGGAGTTAACCACAAGGAGTTATAAGGGTTTACTTTTAAAATTGTCTTTTCCCATAAAATCCATAACTCTTAATTTACACATCCAAAAATCGCCATCTTTGGACACAATATAGAAAACTCATCAAGTTATCATTTCAAATTTTTTCAGAATTTTTGAGGGTCGAAAAATTACTTAAAGCGCAAATGGATTTTCACTCGCCATGCGCAGTAATCCACGTAAGATGATCATTTCCACAATTTAATAAGGAATGAATACGAAGGATCATTCACCATGCATGCTGTAGTCCACATGCATGTGAGTTATTCCAATAGAATAATAAAGAATGGAATAACGGAAGAATTCACCATGCATGCGGTGAGACCGCATGCATGAGTTATTCAATGTAATAATAAAGAATGGAACCAGGTTATGCGTAATCCGCACAGATAGGATATTCCAACAAAATAATAAAGAATGAAACCAGGTCATGCGTAATCTGCACAAACAGGATATTCCAATAGAATAACAAAGAATGGAATAACAATAGGATTCACCAGGCATGCGATAGACCGCACAGACAGGTTATTCCAACATAATAATAAAGAATGGAACCAGGTCATGCGTAATCCGTACAGACAGGATATTCCAACATAATAATAAAGAATGGAGTAACAGAAGAATTTCACCATGTATACGGTAGTCCGTGTATACAGGTTATTCCAACAGAATAATAAGGAATGGAATAACAATAGCTCTTTTCATGAATACGAAAGAAATAATACCCCTTACCTCAAAAGAAGGCTGGATACTGGAATAGTGAGGTAGCAGACTTCTCTTCTTCTTTCTCTCTATAATAATTGCTCTATAGCTTTAGTGAATTGGTGAGAAATGAAGGAAGAAGGAGCTTCTATTTATAGGAAAATACAGTTTCGATAATTGCATGTTTTGGGACTCGAAATATTACAGTATAATACCTTCCTCTTTTTCTTCATTTTTAATTTAGTCCTGCAAGTATTATCAAACTTTCACCATCTCCCTTAATAGTATATCATGTGAATCAATAGTACAATCATGTGACTCAATAGTTATAATCATGTGAAAATACGAATTACAGTATAGTACCTCCATCTATAACTTAGTCATGCAAGTATTATCAATCTTGCATCACCTCCCCTAATAGTACATGAATGTGAATCAATAGTACACACATGTGAACAAATATTTATAATCATGTGAATCAATAGCAATTAATTGCTCATTTATTTGGTTAATTACCCGATTGGTCAGTATAACCTCCAGATATCAATTAATATCGAAATAAATGTCGATTTTCACTAACACTAATAATCCCAACACAATGGAACTATTTTTATCAAAAATTTATTTTTGAAATTTCTAAGTTTGACTTTTTCCGAAAAAGTCAACTATTGACTTTTTTGACCAAAAAATCAACATCGATAAATTTTGTGTTTATAGTCTATTTCTACTAATTTCATCATTTCAGACTCAAATATCACGTCCGCGTCTCCAAATTAAACTCAAATTTGATTTTTAATAACATTCATCATTAATATTATAACTTACAATATTTAACAATCAGGTCGTTCCCAGGAAATAAGGGGCTTTCCGATAAGGATTTCTCCTTATTGGCGCGTAATTAGGTGACCAAACCTCTCCTTGACAGAACTTCTAGACATTGTCAATATTGCAAATAATAATATGAATAACTTTATCATCTCAATTATTGATTTAATAATATAACATATTATACAGATGCTACTGTGACAATAATTGAATCAATAATATGAGAGATATGATGCAGCAATTACTGTAGCAATAATTGAGTATAACTGAGTGACTTTTCACGTAAGCATCAATAATCAATACCGTGTGCTACTATGCAACCACGCGTATTACTATACTTTTACTACCGATTATTTTATGAAAACTTTCTTACTTTGCAAAATTTTCAAATATCACCCTTAACTTTAACCTTTTATCAATTTAACCATTTACCAAAATAAAAAAATTGAATACTTTTATTTCGTATGATTCAGGATCTCACAGATAACGTTTGAAGTCGCCATTGATTTTCTTGCACTGAAATTGGTTGAGCGTTTCTGACAGTTAGGCTTTCTGCTGGTAGAGAGAGAAGGAGATGAATAAGCTTTTTGAACTTCTGAGGTTCGTTTTCAGAAAGACCTTTTCAAAATGTACTTGTAACTTCCCTCCTCTCGATCTTTATAGTGGGGCATGTGTCGAGTCTTGCTTGGCTCCACAATTTTTAATGAGGTGGAAAAGATTGATCTGCCCTTACAATCATTGAGGTTGCATTACAATCTTTGAAGTTCCACTACGATCGTTGAGTTCACTTCTGAATCTGCTCTACGAACGTTGTCTGCCCTGGTCCTTGTGATGAACTTTGACTCAACATTCCTTCTAGGTTAAGGTAGCTCAGGAAGGGCCAACCTCTTAGAGTGAATTAAGGGTTAGGTTTGTCCCTGAGGCGCTCATCAGAGGGATTGCTTGGATTTGTTAAAAGTTTTGTCATCACAAGATGCTTCTTTGACATGTTGAGGTAATTCTACGATCGTCGTCCTTCTTCAGTCATTTCTACGATCTTGAGCAAAGTCTTTTATCTTTGTATGGTTAGCATAAACTAGAGCACATAGTTTAAGGTTGTAGATTTAGCATGCCTAACTCACTTATCAATTTATTAAATCTGGATTCATCTAGAGGCTTTGTAAACACATCAGCAAGTTGATTTTTAGTATGGATATACTGCAAAGATATAGTTTCATTTTGAACATGATCCCTAATGAAATGATATCTTATTTCTATATGCTTAGTCCTAGAATGCATGATAGGATTGTGTGTTATTGCTATGACATTTATGTTATCACAATGAATAGGTATAGATTTGAAATCAAACCCATAGTCTGCGAGCTAATTTTTCATCCATAAGATTTGAGCACAATAGCTGCCAGCAACAATGTATTCAACTTCTACTGTTGAGGTAGATATTGAGTTTTGCGTCTTGCTAAACCAGGACACAAGTTTATTTCCTAGCAACTGACAGGTGCCACTAGTACTTTTTCTATCGATCTTGCAGCCTACAAAATCAGCATTTGTATATCCTGTTAGTTCAAAGGAGGACTCCTTTGGATACAAAAGTCCCAAGTGAGGTTTGCCTTTGAGGTAACTGAAAATCCTTTTATAGTAGTCAAGTGTGATTCCTTAGGGTTAACTTAAAATCTAGCACATAAGCATGTTGTAAACATTATGTCTGGTCTACTGGTAGTTAGATATAGAAGAGAGCCTATCATACCTTTGTATTGATTTATATCAATGCTTTTACCTTTCTCATCTTTGTCAAGATTGGTTGCTGGAGCAATTGGTGTTTTTATGGGAGAGGCTGATTCTATGCCATACTTTTTAAGTAAGTCTTTAATGTACTTGGCTTGGTTTATGAAGATTCCTTCATCAGTTTGCTTTACTTGTAATCCAAGGAAGAAATTCAGCTCACCCATCATACTCATTTTGAATTTGCTTTGCATAAGCTTGGCAAATCTCTTATACAATTTTCATCAGTAGAACAAAAATTAATGTCATCAACATATATTTGAACTAATAAGACTTTGTCTTTATGCTTTCTAAGAAATAATGTGGTATCTACTCTACCTCTAGTGAAACCATTTTCAATAAGAAAATTAGTTAGTGTTTCATACCATGCTCTAGGTGCTTATTTAAGACCATATAAGGCTTTGTCTAATTTGTACACACAATTAAAAAGAGTTGGATTGATGAAACCTGGAGGTTGCTCTACATATACTTCTTCGTGAAGTTCACCATTTAGGAATGTACTTTTAACATCCATTTGAAATACTTTGAATTTCATGTGAGCAGTAAAGGCAAGAAATATCCTGATGGCTTCTAATCTGGGAACATGAGCGAAGGTCTCGTCATAGTCGATGCCTTCTTCTTGAGAGTAACCTTTGGCTACTAGTCTTGCCTTGTTCCGTGTTATCACCCCATCTTCATCCATCTTATTTTTGAAGACCCACTTAGTTCCAATGACTGGGTGGTTTCTTGGTCTTGGAACTAATCTCCATACTTTGCTTCTCTCAAACTGATTTAGTTCCTCTTGCATGGCTTCTATCCAACTTGAGTCTTCCATAGCATCTTCTATCTTTTTGGGTTCCATTTGTGATAGAAAGCTTTGATAGAAACATTCATTCCGGGTGGCAGATCTTGTTTTGACTCTTGCATTTGGATCTCCAATGATTAGGTCTTGAGTGTGATCTCTTGCCCATCTGTTTCCTGTTGGAACATCTGACCTGATGCCTTATTTTCTGAGTTCTTCAAGATCAATTTCTGCTTCTTGATGTGGAGTTTCATTATCTGACATATCTCTTTCTACGATCTCCTCTAAGGGCTTGACGATTTCGTTTCCTGGAACTACGATCGTGGTGTTCGTCTTGACAGCCTTGTTCGTAGTGTTTGAGTTGTTATTCATAGTGTCTTGAGATATAGTTTTGTCCAAGTTTGTTTCATTGAAAATGATGTGAATTGAGACTTCCACACTTAGCGTCTTTTTGTTGAACACTCTATAAGCCTTACTGTCTGTGACATATCCAAAAAAAATTCCTTCGTCTGACTTGGGTTGGAACTTTGTCTGATACTACTTTCCATTGTTGAGAATATAGCAAGCACAACCAAATACATGAAAGTAACTGACACTTGGCTTTCTTCCTCTCCATAGTTCATATGAAGTCTTCTTTAATGTAGAGTGCACAAGAGATCTGTTCTGAGTGTATCATGCAAAGTGTTGACAGCTTTTGCCCAGAAGTATTCAGGCAGACGAGCTGCTGCTTGTAGAGTTCTTCCAGCCTTTATCAATGTTCTATTTTTCTCTCAGCTACTCTATTTTGCTGAGGAGTTTGTGAAGCTGAGAAGTTGTGGCTGATGCCATTGTCTGTACAGAACTGGTTCATTTCAGAGAAGTTAAATTCTCTACCATGATCACTCCTTATAGCCTTAATTTTCTCCCCTTTCTCGTTCATCACCAGTCTGAACATCTTGATGAGTTGGGAGCTTGTTTCATCTTTTGAGTTTAGAAAGAATACCCATGTAAATCTGGTATAGTCATCTACTACGACCAGTGAGTATCTCTTTCCTCCAAGACTTGTTGTTGGAATTGGGCCAAATAGATCCATGTGAAGCAACTGTAGAGGCTTATCAATTGAATTGACAATTTTGCTTTTGAATGAACTTCTAGTCTATTTTCCAAGCTGACAGGCATTGCATGGCCTTTCTTTGATAAAGTTGAGCTTAGGTAAGCCTGCTACCAAATCCTTGGAGGCTAGTTTTGACATGCTTTTGAAGTTGAGATGAGACAGCCTTCTGTGCCATAGCCAACTCATTTCTTCGGAAGCTTTAGCCATAAAACATATTGTCTCGTCAGAATTTAGTTGATTAAGATTAACAGTATAGACATTCCCTTCTCTTGTTCCGGTCAGCTTTATAGAGGATGTCTTCAGATCTCTGACTTGACATTGATTGTTGATGAAGGTAACTTGATGACCCTTGTCGCAGAGTTGGCTTATACTCATGAGATTATGTTTTAGTCCTTCCACATAGGCTACTTTACTGAAGGACACTGCACCATTCCCCGCTGATCCATACCCTTTTGTCTTGCCAGAACCGTTGTCTCCAAATATGACTGTTAGACCCTCTTTCTCTATGAAGTTAGATAGAAGGTCTTTGTTCCCGGTCATGTGCCTTGAGCATCCACTGTCCAGATACCAAGTTTTGATCGTGGAGCTATGTTCCTGTAGCAAAATTAGACTTTTATTTTGGTACCCATACTTGCATGGGTCCTACCTTGTTACTACCCTTGGGAATCCAAATCTGTTTGACTTTGGGTTTGATATGTAGAGAATTATTGTAGCATATTACAGCCTTATGACCAATTTTTTGACATACATAACATCTAGTATGATGCATGCTTGGGTGTGTATGTGGATTCTTCCTCCATTTGGACTTATGTGGGTTCTTAACAATCCTCCCTTTATATTGGTTCTTCTTTTTCCATGTATCCTTGTGATTCACGATTTTTGAAGAGTGAGGCTTAACTCTACTGTTCCTACCCAGTTGGTTCGTGGAGTTGATTTTCTTCAACTCTACGACCCTTCGAGGTTGAAGAGTAGTGTCTAAGTTACTCTTCTCTTTTCTGAATCCTAGGCCAGCATAGGATCCGTTATGCCTAGGAACATGGATTGGATCAGAAGAGCAGGGATGGACTGGTTGTTCCTTCTATGAGGATTTAACAAATGTAATGTTTTCATTGGTCTGTTTTAAGAGTTTATTCTCAGCTTCAAGTTTGGAGAGAGAGTTAGTGCTTAGAAAAGCTGTTTTCAGTTCTTCCTGGACTTTCTCTTTCATTTTTTGAAGAAGGGAATAATCTTTAGACAGAACTCAGAACCACTTTATGTATTGATGCAGATCAGATGTTAAGCCATGTAGTACAATTCTTAAGTCATCAATATCTACATCAGGAGAGTTAAAATCGAATACCTCATCTATACTTACTTCATGATTGTCATGGCTTTTCTTGTCCTTTGCATGTTTGGCCATTAGACATAGATTTGCCACTTGAGGATCCTCATCATCACCAGACTCAGGAGTTATGTCATTGTCTGAGTCACTCCATGATCCTCCGGCTATGAGACCTTTGTCTTTCTTCTAGAGCTTCTTGTTGCCTTTGAATTCTTTCTTTGAATTTGATTTTCTCTTCAGTTCTTCTCTAAGAGGTTTATTGCAGTTAGCAATAAAGTGGCCAGGCTTCTTGCAGTAGTAGCATAAGTCATTTATCTGCTCCTAGTTGTTGTTGTTGCTATAGAATCTTTTAGGTTTGCTACTTCTGCCTTTACGCATGAACCTCTTGAGTCTTCTTACCAGCATTGCAATATCCTCATCATCATCTTCTTCAGAGTTAGAGTCATTTTCAATGTTAGCTTTGGAGGTGTTATCTATTTCTGTGAGAGCAACTCGTTTGTCCTTGGCCTTTTTAGCATGTGAGATCTCTTTTGCAACTAAAACTGGACTGAGCCGGAGGTGTAGGCCCCTATATATAGGTGTTGCAGTACACCTACGGCAGCAATCGTGGAGTGGACTGCGCAGCCCAACTGTGAGTATGAAATGGCTGAAGGTTGCTTTCATAAGTCACTTTCAAGTTGCACCGCGAAGGAAATCCGAGAGCTCTTCTTCAGACCTGCTGAGTTTGGGTTACTTTCTGCACATTCTGCCACCGTACAAGTGTTCTTCACTATTCTGGTAACAAATACATGCATTCTTTTCCAGTTTCTATTCGTTGGAAAATGACTTATCACATGAAATGCACTTAGACACATAGTAGTGAATATGCATGCTGATATGACTTGATAAAAAAATATTCAACACAGTAAATGTTATTATTAAACCATGCTGAACATAATGATGTGAAAAAAATTAACTTTTGAAACAGTCAAATTGGCACCTTTTACTGTCATTTCTTATCCTATTTGAGGACAAATGAGTAAAGGTAGAAAAGCAAAATAATCCTGGTAATTAGACTACACTTACGGAATTTTTACTATAATGTATTAATGCATGTTAGATGTATATGACTGTGGGTAGGTGTGCTACTGAATGGCCACCTAGTCATGCCTATGTGCATGTGGATAGTCCCATTTACAAAGGGGGCTATGGCAAATTTTTTCCAAAATGTAGTCATTGGGTAGTCATGCATTTTTAACTCTACTGTAGACGTATGTTAAAATAATGCATGCATGCATGTAGTCATAAAATTCATTTTGAAAAGCTCCAGGTTAAACAATACCACACCCTTTCTGAGGTGATTTGGAGACTTATTGTCCAGATATTATGGATCTGGATCAGCCGAGTAGTTCCCGCAGGACCACTTCTGGTGTATGGAGGAGGGTTTCTGAAGTGCCTCGACCTTGTTCTGTCTGACAGACTCGTCGTTTGGTGGAAGCGGTGATACGTCCTACCCGAGTTAAAGTGTCGGACGTAGAGGACGAGGAGGAGGATGTGTCGGTTGAGGTTCCTGCTCCTACTAAACGTGTTTCGCGTAGGGATTTTCCAGGTATTCAAGTGGAGAACCCAGAGCTTCTGGGCGACTTGAGTCGACATCCTTCAGTCTACCTGCATGCAAACGAGGTATAAAGTTAGATCTCAATCTTCTTTGTTTCCTATTGACGAGGAGTAAAGGGTTCTGATATTGATTTGCATTTGATGTAGGTTCCCGGTTTTACACAGCCTCGAGGGAATTGGTTCAACATCCACTCTATGTATCAAGCTTTGCATGATGACTATAGAGTGATTATACATGGCTGGGGATTCGGGACGTTCTTTTCCATTCTTCCTCATCATTGTCCCTGGGGTTACCTCAGGGCATTGTCTGAGCACTGGTTTCACTAGACTTAGTCACTCCATTTACTGGACTGTGAGGTGATAATGATGCCGATGGATTGGCAGTTTATCACAAGTATGGAGTTTGGAGGGGCGCCAGTGCCTTGTACGACGGATATTACCCCTACTGCTGTCAAATCCTTGTTAGGAGTTCTAGACGGAGCACTTTCGGGGCGGATGCATCGTACTGTGTCCTTTGAGCGTAGATCATATGATGGTAATTTGTTGAGTGAGCCCATACCCGATGATGTGAGAGTCAGGGATCGCATTCTTCGACAATTGTTCCTGATGATCATTAGGAGCTGCTTCATAGCAGATAACTCTTCTACGGTGTCCTTCACTTTGATCAGCGCCACTCGACACGTGGACCGTATAGGAGACTATGATTGGGGTTCCTACACCTTCACCTACTTCCCTAGGGGAATGCGCATGTGATAGTAGGGCTTGACCGAGGCTTGGTTAGGATTTTACCCGTTTCTGCTGGTGAGTATTTTATCTTGTCTTTTCCCATGTATAGGTTAAGAGCGATGACTGACCGCAGATGTTTGACTTTGTGTTGGCAGTTTTGGGTCTATGAGAGGCTTCTATGTTTACGTCCTGTGAGCGTGTTAGATTTAGACACCTATCCACGAGGACATAGATGGCATCATTCCATACTGGCGGAGGTCCCTGTTACTGAGGGTTTCACTCATTGCCACCTACAGCTGGAGTTGTTGACAGCGGATGTCATCACGTGGGTTCCCTACTCTGGGGAGCATTTGAGCATTGGATTTGAGGATGGGTACCCGATTGGTGTCGAGCACGTGATTTCCACCCGTAGGATTCCTCTCTTAACAGATGGAGGATGGGAGCTCTATTTAGGAGAGTGTGCTATCAGGAGCACTACAGGAGAGATTCGCATGCCGATCTTGCCTCCTGCCAGGCATTATTGGCCTGTTTCGTAGTCACCGGTCATTGATATCCCATTATTGGGGATTGACAGTTTCACACTATCAGAGGGTCCCTGTACTTAGGAGATGTTCCAGCATTGGTGGTTCCCTCGTACCATTGGAGCCCAGACCTGCGCCACTCAGTTTATGGGGGATATGGTTCCAGGATCCGAGATGATGACGAATTGGTTAGCTTGTGTCTGAGATCTGACTCATTTGACATAGATTGACAGTTTGACCCGGCAGTTGGACCGGGCCCATTTCTTTATCCGGCATTTGGGTAGAGATCCTTCAGAGGCAGATACTTTTGATCCTTCCAGTTCTAGCGTTGGCCCCTCAGGTGACCCATATGGTTTTGCTGGTGCAGATCCTCCCTTGTATAGGCCTGACATCCCTGTAGATAGAGATCTAGAGACTCAGGAAGAGTTACATCAGGTGGACATGATTGATGATGTAGACATTGACACCATTGACTTCTTCTGATGTATATTCTCGTTATCTCTTTTGATAGGCCTCTGTTAGACATTGGGTAGCTTCACCCCTTTCTCGCTATATCTTTTAATAGGCCTCTGTTAGATGTAGGGCAGTTTTGCCCCATTTCCCTGTATTTTTGATGTACAGAGAAGTATTAGATGATGATATACTTAGGAATGTATGTACAGTTTTCCATTCCCTATATCATATTGCCATCTATTGTATCATGCATGTTTTTATTATGTTATGCATATATATGTATGTCTAGAGATATTAAACATTGACCCTTGGATGGTCTTATGACACGGCCAGTACATATGTCTTCTTCGACAGTTATCCGTATTGATCATACCCCACCATTTTTGGTGGCATCTGGTATGCGATCGTGGTATGATATCATGCATGTCACCATCAGACAGGGTGACTATAGATCATCTGTTGCAGCATACTATGACCCTATTGATGTTTCAGGTTCCCACAAGATTCATGGAGGGCATGCTGGAGCACTGGGAATCGAAGAGGCAGGTTTTTCGATTTGGGACCAAGGAGTTGACTCCTACTCTGGAGGAGTATGCACGTTTGACGATGATGCCATTGGACATACCTTGTGTGCATATGGTGATTGGAGACATGAGTAGGCAATTCATGACCCTCACTGGCTTGAGGCGTAGAGTGGTGCAAGATGAGATCACATCTGGCCCGGTTGTATCCCAGCGTTTTCTATTTGACATATTTGGCTCTGAGGATAGTTATGCACGGCATTCCGGGGATTTCACCACACCAGAGGATCATTGGCGTCTGGCCAGAGTGGACGTACTGCTATTGTGCGTACTATCATATGTCTACATGCCACGATACATGGATGAGTTGGACATTGGCGTCATTATGGCAGTGAGAGCTCTCAGGGAGGGTCACACCATCATACCGATGATCATCGTAGAGACTCGAGGTCACTACATCTTCTTTGCACTTATCCAAGAGGAGTGTTCTGAGCGACTTGGTCATGTTATACATGTGGCTTATGTCACACTTAAGACCGATTGACACTTTCAGACGGTATGGGTATTGTTTCACCCATGATATAGCCATGTCATACTCCTTTCAGCCTATGGAGTGTACAGATGCTGCATCTTGGTCAGCTTTCTTGGTAGGGATTGGAGATCCGTTCGCTATATTGCCGTGACATGGCTTAGTTCACCCTACAGCTTCATCACTCATGCTCCAGGCATGGATTATCTTCCTCTAGCTGGTTTGAGAGGCATGATTACTTACCACCCGCTGACCGTGATGTGTCAGTTTGACCAGTTTCAGGATTTTCATTCTTTTGAGGGGGCATCGAGTCAACGCTTTGCTTCTCGGCACTTATCAGCAGAGGATAGATCCAGGTTGTATGCCTATTGGGATCAACGAGAGCTAGCATCATTTTCTATCAGCCATCCAGGTTGTTCTACAGAGTATTCCGTATGGATGGAGACATAGACTGCATCGGCTGCAGTAGTATCCACAGTGCAGAGGATTGATTCCGACGATGAGTAGCCTATGGAGGAGGCTGATATTCCCATCGAAGAGGATTTGACTGTTGGGTTGCCAACTTTTGTGATGGATTCTCCCACTACGAGTGCTACTGTGATTCAGCATTCAGCATAGTATTTGGAGCAGAGTCTACATCTGATGACCTATGAAAGAGATCAGGCTAGGGCCTCGATGTTGACAACTCTTGATGGGAGAGACGCCGCTCTATTAGAGAGAGACGAGGCTAGATCAGCCAGAGATGCATTGATTATAGAGCAGGATGCTGCCCTATCTGCCCGAGATGTAGCCGTCACAGACAGTACTTCAGTTAGATCCCTTACGACTAGCATCCTTGTCGACATGAGTGCATATATTGATGAGTATCATGCTACCATGCAGTTAACCTCGGATCTGCTAGCTCATATAGATACCATTGGGCAGGAGCTTACATCGTTACCTCCTTCTTCAGAGAGGGATGCTATGTTAGATCTGATAGTCCGTATACATATAGATCCGTAGATAGACTTGTATTTTCCTACACAGACTAGCTTAGCCATTTTTTCATGCACAACACATATTGTATATATCAAACAGTATTATATATGGTAGAGAAATATATTTTGATTTACTTCCCTTTCAGTTGTGCCTTGATACTCTTGATATTTGCCTGTTTCTTCAGGGATTTGTGATCTTGATGCATTTTGAACTGATCCTTGATGTGTGGACATTGAGACGTCGCAGGATCTTTCAGAATGGATCATTGATCTATATGTATCCCTACCATCTTTAGTGTCTTGGGACTGGTTTCTGCATGGAAATGTGGAGAGGAGTGTGGCTTTTCCTCTCTGAGAATGACCGCACCACAGATGGTCACCAGTACTTATATTTGTGAGAAGCCTAGTTAAATCCATCTCTTATGAATTGGTGTTGCTCTTTGAGGCACAACCGCAACTTAGATGGTCACCGAATCTCCTATTGGTGAGGAGAGGTTGGGTAATTCCATCCCTTTGGTCTAAAGCTGATGAAATGTGGTGGATTGAAATTTGATCCCAGTATCGTGTGACAAGTATTTTTGTTCTGGTACGGGGTTAGACCGAACCAGAAATGGCTGCCTACATACTCCTATTGAAGAGGAGATCAAGTCTGCGTAGTTCGAACCTAGTGTAAGAGGTTCAACACTGAATGTGAAAGGTAGATGGGTGTAGAAGCTTTATTGATGAAGAAGGGTGTAGAAGTGTTTTTGTGGTTTTTGTTTTTGTAGAGAAAGGGTAGAAATGTTTTTGTTGTTTTTTTATTGCGACCGGGCCATATAGAATATGGTTGCCAACGTACTCCCGTGTATCAGGGAGATTAGGTTGACGCAGTTCGCCCCTCAGGACGAATTGCAGCCAAAGAGAAGTATGAATCCCATGTGCAGGCTATACTGCGGGGAGAAGAAAGTTTGATCCCATGATTGGGACAAACTACAAGTGAAGAAAAAGTTTGATCCCGTCTTCAGGACAAACTACAAGCGTAGAAAAGTTTAATCTCGTCTTCAGGATAAACTGCAGGTGTGAAAGGTTTGAAATGAGGTGAAACCAGGCTGCTGGTTTGAAGTGTATGTTTCCTAGAAGGGCAGAGGAGTATGTAAAAAGGGTTCTAAAATTGGAATGACTGGTAATCTGATGATCCAAAGCCAGGATGTTTGCTTGATGGAAACCTCAGACATGGTACTGTTTCACGGTGTCTAAGTTAATAAGTTGTGGAAATTCATCGCTGTCCATTTCCTGTAGTCTGAGAGCGCCTCCTGTTAATACCTCCTTAACAACAAACGTGCTTTCCCATTTAGGAGAGAATTTTCCCTTAGATTGATCTTGTTTGTCAACGGTCTTTTTAAAAACCAAGTCGTGTTATTTGAACTACCATAGTCGGACTTTCCTGTTGTAGGATCTTGCGATCCTTTGCTGATATAACTGACCATGGAAGATATCCGCGATTTGCCTTTCGTCTATTAGAGACAATTGGTGATACCTGTCTTGTACCCATTGGTCTTCATCCAACTGAGCATCCATCAACACTCTAAGGGATTCCATTTCCACCTCTATGGGGAGCACTGCTTCCATCCCATAGGCTAATGAGTAGGGGGTTGCCCTAGTGGAAGTACGTATTGAAGTTCTATAGGCTAATAAAGTCAGAGGCAAAGTCCGAGGCAAGAGGTTAGGCCATCCTTTGTGATTAGCGAACATTTTCTGCATGATCTTCTTGATGTTTTTATTAGCCGCTTCAACAGCACCATTCATCTTTGGACGGTAGATGATGGAGTAAAGGTGTTTGATGTGAAATTTACTGTATAACTCCTCCATCATTTTGTTGTTAAGGTTCTTAGCATTGTCTTACACAATGACCTTTGGTTGTCCATATCGACAAACAACATTGTTTCTAATGAAAGCAATGATGACTTCTTTGGTAACCCTGGGGAAGGAGGCTATTTCTACCCATTTGGTGAAGTAGTCTATCTTGGTGAATATGAATTGATGTCCATTACTGGATTTGGGCTCGATGGGCCCGATCACATCCATTCCCCACATTGTGAAGGGCCATGGCGAACTCATATTGTGGAGTTCCCTTGGAGGGGCTTGGATAGCATTCCCATGAATTTGGCATTGATAGCACCTCTTGACGTGATCATCATAGTCAGCTTTGAGCGTAAGCCAATAATGCCCTTTTTTGAGGATCTTTTTAACAAGTAGGGGTCCGCTCATGTGTGGTCCACATCTGAGGAGACCTAATCCTGCATCTCTTTTGTAGAGTGCATCTCCACTCAGGTAAAATTTCATAGCAAGTCGATGGATCCGCCTCTTTTCAGTCAGGCTCGCCTCAGCGGGTGTAGATCCATCTCGCAGATACTCCTTAATATGCTGATACCAAGGGTTGTGGATGGGAGGTAACTCATCCAATACTTCTCCAACATAGGTCCCATAAGCTGGGGCCTTTTGCATGGCAAATGTGTTGCTTGACATGTTTTCCTTGTCAAGTATGTGAATCAAGGAGGCTAACGTTGCTAGTGCATTGGCAAAATCATTCCTATTACGAGGAATGTGTAAAGAGGAGATTTCTTTGAACTCCAAAGCCATCTGTAAAACTTGCCGATGGTAAGGAAGTAAATGTAGTTCTTTGGTTTGATAGATTCCTGTGGATTTTTTGATTACTAATTTGGAATCCCCAAAGATAGTTAACCGCCTGATGCCCATTGAACGGGAAAGTTTTAGCCCCATGATACAGCCTTCATACTCAGCTGTGTTGTTGGTGCCGATAAATCGCAATTTGTGGCTGACAGGATATCGTCGCTTGCGTCTGGGATACTAGAACTGCTCCAGCTCCAGAACCTTCTGTGTTAACAGCTCCATCAAAATACATTTTCCATGTATGACATGTATCATACTGATGGTTTTGCTTAATTTCCATTACCCCTTCATCGGGGAAATATATTTCCAAGGGTTTGTAATCCCCTGCATGTGTGGTGGCCAGTTCATTTGTAATTCCTTGACCTTTGACATACTTTTGCGTTACATAGATGATGTTAAATTGCTGTAAGATCAACTGCCATCTGGACAGCCGACAATTTAGTATGGGCTTACTAAACACATACTTGAGAGGATCCACGCGGGATATGAAATGGTTTGTGTGACCATGGAGGTAATGTTGTAACCTCATGGAAGCACATGCTAAAGCACAACAAGTCTTCTCAATCAAAGTGTACTTGTGTTCACTGCTGCTGAATCTTTTGCTGAGGTAATAGATAGCTCATTCTGTGTCTCTATCGTCTTTTTGCCCCAACATGTAGCCCATAGCATTGTCTTTAATGGACAGGTACATGAATAGGGGAACATCATCCCTGGGTGGTACCAAAATAAGAGCGTTAACCAGCTGCTCTTTGATTGTAAGGAAGACATTCTGACACTCATCGTTCCATTTTATGGAGGAGTTCTTCTTTAACAATTTGAAGATGGGCTCACAGGTTGCTGTGAGTTGAGAAATGAACCTGCTAATGAAGTTGATTCTTCCCAAAAATCCCCGTATTTCCTTCTCTGTCTGAGGAATGAGAATTTCCTTGATGGCCTAGATTTTGGTAGGATCCAGCTCAATCCCTTTGTGGCTGACTAGGAAACCTAGCAACTTGCCTGATTTAATGCCAAAGGCGTACTTGGCTGGATTCAACTTCAAGTTGTACTTACGCAACCCGTTGAAGAGATTTTTGAGATGGTCTAAGTGGTCTTCCTCCCTCCGGGACTTAACAATGATGTCATCCACGTAGATCTCAATCTCCTTATGCATTAAATCGTGGAAAAGAACCATCATAACTTGCTGATAGGTTACCCTGGCATTGATGAGGCCGAATGACAACCGTCTGTAGCAGAAGGTTCCCCAAGGCATGATGAAAGCAGTTTTCTCACGATCTTCCTCAGCGACCATAATCTGATGGTACCCCGAAAAGCAATCCGTAAAGGAGTACATGCCGTATTGAGCAATATTGTCAATAAGAATGTGGATAAAGGGCACATGAAAGCTATCTTTAAGGCAAGCTTTGTTCAGATCTCGGTAATCCATGCAAACTCGCACCTTTCCTCCTTGTTTAGGCACGAGAACAATGTTGGATATCCACTCCAGATATGTAGACACCATGATAATGCCAGCTTGAAATTATTTCACAATTTCTTCTTTCACCTTTAAACTCCACTCAGGTTTCAATCTCTTGATGAGCTTCTGCCTGCCTGGCTTAAATCCCTCTTTAATGGGAAGGCGGTGAAGGACAATGTCAGTGGACAAACCCACCATGTCTTCGTGAGACCATGCAAACACATCCTGGAATTGGGTTAATAGCACAACCATGTCATTCCATTGGTTTGGGGTGAGGTCTGAACCAATTTGGATTAGATTAAGGCTTTCTAAGGTTCCAAGATTGAAAGAAGTAGTTTGAGCAAGGTTGGGTTTAGGTTTGTCTGCGATCCATTCCTTAATCTCCTGAGGTGTCTCAATGTCCTCTTGGATTTCCATCAAGTCTAAGTCCAACTTTTCATCAAAGTTACAGTCCTTGTGGAGAAAAGGCACCTCATCAGCAAGTATATACACATCTAAATTCAGAGTCCTGAAACAAAATATGCTTTCACTTAATATATAAAATTGTTTAATCATACAAACGTGTTAGCATGTACTGATAAAATAACTGCTAATACTGTATAGAAAAGCAAGCAATTAAAGTTATCTACAAGGCAGAGGGATTTTCTGCCCGTTTTACCCTCGTCGACCAATGCATGGAGTGCTGCTCTAATTGTTGAGAGCAAAGTCCTGATGGACTGTAGTGATGGAGGGGCTATCATTGTCCTCCTTTACCCGAATGATGACCATAACATTTGGGCAATCATCGTCTGGGGTATATCTGTTTGTATGTTCATCATGGACAATGATACGTATGCCTGACATCATCAGGGCGATGTCATGTTTACGTTTCCGTTCCCTTTCTTCCACTTTGGGATCAAGAATCAGGACCTCTTTTGCTTTGAATGGTACTGGTTTAGGAAACAACATAGCCATAACATGGGCTGGCACCTTTAACAGAGACTGTATCAGCTCATGAGGTGCAGATGGAGAAAATCGCCGTGTGGCGGAAGCTTGAGGAATCTGCTTGTGCTTATGAGGATTCCTGTGACTGGAACTGGCAGAATAGCCTAGTCCAGATGTCCCCGTTTAACTAGACACTTGAATTGGGTGCTTAATACCCTGCTTATTTTTACGAAGCCCTTGTCCAGGCTGATGACCCAATGACATCATTTCTTGAGTGGCCGACATAACCTCGGCAGAAATATTTGGTACGGGAAGTGGTGCTCCAATAGAATGGTATTGCGTGTTACTCACTTCCAAAGTAAGAAAACTGGCCGGCTCAACTTCTGAATTGAAGCTGATGATTGGAAGGTCTCTATGTTAAGGACATTTCGGCTCAGCGTTGATAGTGACTAGGTTTTTGTTGACAATCTATTTGAGTTATTGATGTAGTGTAGAAGGGACGACTCTAGCCATGTGGATCCATGGTCTCCCCAATAGTAGGTTGTATCCTAAATCTATCTGGAGGACGTAGAAGGATATATTGAATGTATTTGGACCAATCTCAATTGGCAGCTCAATCTCTCCGACAGAATTTCGTCGGGATCCATCGAAAGCTTTGATAACTGTATGGCTACTTCGGATTATTTTGAGATTGATGTTCATCTTTATCAAGGTGGCATAAGGACATATATTCAAAGACGAACCTCCATCTATCAAAACTCCAGCTAACATATACCCGGAGGACAAAACTGCAATGTGTAATGGCTTACAATGACCGGTCCCTTCGGGCGGTATGTCATCATCAGTGAAGGATATCACATTGTTGTTGAAAATGTGATTAACCAGATGTTGAAATTTTTTCACATCCACTGATTTTGGAAAGTAGGCTTCTTCCAAAATCTTTAGTAAGATCTTCCTATGATCCTCGGAAGAGAAAACCAAGTCCAGTATTGATATCTAATGTGGAGCTTCTCTTAAGCTTAGAACCACCTTGGCTTCATTATGGCCCATAGTGCGGAGGAATTTCTCAATTTTCTCTATGGGAATCTTCCCCTTTACTTTTATGGCGAGCTTCATCATCCTTTGAGGAAGATATAGTGGATTTTTCTTCGACACTGTAGCAGTAGTATGAGACGTAGATCCTTCAGCTTCTCCATAATTTCATGGGACTTTGTGTAAGCTGACAACAGGATATTGTGGTTTGAAGGGTAAAGAAATTGGCTCTGGTGCAGCCACTTTCAAAGGATTGTCAGCTCCTTTGAGTTGAATTGCTTGTATGGGAAATGGTTTGACAGTCTCATCAGCCTCATTGGATATAACTGCTACTAATCCCTTCCATTTAGTAGGACAGGTATACCCACTCTCGAGTAGCACAGTGTCATCGTCTGCCAATTGCAGGACACCACTATCAATTAGATTCTGAATATGGTGGCAGAGTGCCCAACATTCTTCTGTGTTATGACCGCGAGAATATGAATGATATTGACAAACTCCATCAGAGTTAAACCGTCCTGAATGGGGATTGATTGGAGGTAGAAGGGAGGTAATTCTTCCTTTGTTGATTAGCATCTGAAATATCTCCTCCATAGGTTGGCCCAGGTATGTAAATTCCTTTTGATTGGCAAAATCCCGATGGGCTTTAGCATTTTCTCTCTTTGCAACCTTATCCTCCATAGCTTCACTTTTTGAAGGTGATGGTGGAGTATTCATAACAAAAGGAAGGAGATAGGCATGCTCTTGGATGACTAACTGGCGTGTGACTTGATGCTGATGGGTCACCAGTTCTGCCAATTGTTCAATTTGCTTACAAAGAGCCTTTATCTTTCGTTCCATAAAAAATTGGAACTTTTCATAATCCCATCTGTTAACACCGTCTTTGATGGTCTGGGATGATTCACCATTAAAATTAAAACTCTGTCCTGCGCTCCAACTAATCATGTTGACCTTTTCTTCTTTGTGTTGAGGAAGAGGGTTGTCTTGCACATGAGGTTGATCTGGTTTGGTAACCACGATCTCACCGTTGTCTATTAAATCTTGGATCTTGTGTTTCAAGGCCCAACAATCTTGAGTATCATGTCCAGGTGCCCCGACATGATAAGCACACTTCCGAGTAGCATTGAAACCCCTCCCATTAGGGTTGGCTAGTGGAAGAACATGTGTGATTTTCTTCTGAGTAGTCAGAAGAACAAGAATATTCTCGAGCGAGTCCCCTAAGGGTGTAAATGTTTGAGGGTGCTTTGCATCTCCACCTTTAGGTAATGGAGGGTTTGAAGGCTGTGCTTGGAAAGGGGAGTAGTTTCTCCTCTGTATAGGCATATTCTGATTGCCTTTCTGACCTTGTAGTATCAAGGAAACATCCTCCTCTTTCTTTTTATGGAGCCTCTGGGGGTTTTTTCCATAAGATCCAGACTGGATGTGCTTAGCAACTGCTTTAAGAGCGGCTAAGTCTTGAATCTTACCTGACTTCAATCCCATCTCGGACATCTCTCCATGCTTGACCATTTCAGAAAATGGTTTGCCAATACCAGCTAAAAATCTTTCATAGAAAGGAGCTTCTTGTATGTCTATGAAAGTTATGACCATTTCTGACTCTGTCATAGAAGGAATAACTTGAGCAGTAAGGCGCCTCCACCTTTGAGCATACTCTCTGAAAGACTCATTAGACTGTTTCTTGACCTTGGTAATCTGGTACTGGTCAGGAGCCATCTGAGATTCAAAACTGTATTGAGTGAGGAAGGCGTGAGCTAGCTCTTTCCAACTATGGATCTTTGAGTTGTCTAATCTAGTATACCATTAACGGACTTCTCCAGTTAGACTCTTCTGGAACAGCTGCATTCTGAGCTTCTCATTTTCCGCATAAGATCCAAGTTCTCCAATGAATACCTTCAAATGTGTGTAAGGATCCCCTAATCCGTCATACTTTTCAAAGTCAGGGGTTTTAAATTTCTCTGGATAATGAACACCCGGGAATATGCAAAGGTCAGCATATGAAACACTTCCGTGTGTTCCAATCCCATTTAGCGAATGGATGGTTTCCTCCATTTGAAGGACCTTCTTCCTAATATCACTGGTGTCTGGATCTCCTTTGAGATGGGTGTTTTCAGGGTCTTTGTTGGTCGTATCCAACTGAAGTTCTTGATTTGTTTTATCCAAACCTTGTGTTCCTACTTGTGTAGAGGATTTTGTATGTGTAGGCATCTTTGTACCCTGAGTAGACTGATGCAATTCTTTCAACAGAGAAGCCAAATCTGTAATTTTTTTACTTAATCTGTCAAATTCTTCTCAAGAAACGACATTAGACTGGTCAGAAGAAGACACGATTGGTTGTAGTCTTGTGGCCTTTTTTGGATTTTGAGCGGGTAACATGCCCAATTATTTCCCTATAAAAGACTTATGTAGTTTAGTCTTAGGGATAATGAAAATGTTTACATGCTATATCATATACCCGTGTTAGGAATATTATCCTGCAAAAACGGATGTTAATTTGATAGCATGTTATGTATGCACAAATATTCTTCATATTTTCCATTACATAAAGATGAACATGAAATAAAATTACAAGTAAATGTTTTTACAAGTAATTGAAAAAAATGGAAAGCATGAAGAGACTTTCCTCCGCGTTTGGTTTATCAGAGGCTGACCTATCTTAGGTTTACTCTCGCGGCTTTTTGGCATGAAGGTTCCCAGATCATCGCAATCTACTTGACGGGAAGTTAATCCAGTCTTTCAACTGGAGCGAATTTGGGTGGTGCCTTTCCTGAGCCTCGTTGGAATTAGTCTCCCTACGAGTCCAGTAATCAAACACTAATAGGATAGCCTCTTGGTGGAGGAACCACACAACAAACATTTAAATACAACGTGTCTGACCATTTATGAAAATGATGACATGTGCGAAGCACTAACATCACAGATAGATATATTATAGTTCCGTAAGTAAAATGCATTTGTACACATTCATCATAAATGTAAATGCAACGTTCACACACAAGCATATAATAGTTTTGAAAAGCTTGTAGTAGCAGCTTAAACCCTCTTACTGGAGTCCTCAGCAGAGTCGCCACCTGTCGACGTCAGGATTTTTATTTGTCCCTTTTTGTTTCTTGTTGTTTGGTGTTCTCATGTTATGTGAGATTTGTTTGAAAAAAACAAGTGAAAAAGGTTCGACATGTGTAATGTCGACGATTTGACTGTAGGAGTCGCCAGTTGGTGTTTTTAACTAGTTGCACCAACGCAACCGAGAAACGGTTTGCACATTGACCTAGTGATGTGACTTTGCTAAATGGGTCTGTGAAACCAAGATTCATTTGGGTTCGGGGGTTTGATTATGCGAGGGGAAGGTGTTAGGCACCCCCCGACATCCGTGTTGCCACAGTTACCGCCACTTTTCAAGAAACTGTTATATGAATGTGTGTGTGTGTGTGTGGATCAATGTGCAATTTATTTGGAAGTAGTACGAGGCCTCGGTCGCACCTATATACAAATGGTTTGAATTTGTAGAAAAATTCAGTTTTAAACAGAATGTAGCAATGAAGTTTTGTAAAAGAGGTTTTTCAAACCCTTTGCTCAATAGTAATTGAGACCTTTTTATACTTCCATTTTATTATTAAATGTTCGGCTTGATTGCTTTTATTTTCGAGATGCGAGAAAATAATATACAACAGTGCCGAACTCCTCATGGGCATGACAACCATCTAAGAAAATTCAAACACTGTAAATAATGTACAAGCTGCTTACAGCTGAAAAAGTCCATCACGGGAACCGAATCTAGATTCAGTGGACTGAATCTGTGATCACATGATTCCTACGCTCACATGATACTGCAGTTTATATGAAAAGTAGTAAGCAGTTATATATATAAAAGCTGTAAATATATATATATATACAGACATGATCAACCACCACGAAGCACCTCCATGGGGGATCAGAAATATAAATATATAAAAGCGGTAAATATATATATATATGGACATGATAAACCACAATGAAGCACCTCCATTGGAGATCAGAAAAGTAAATAAAGCTGTAAAAGACGATCAACCGCCACAAAGTAAACTCTAGGTGGGACTAAATGTAAAGAAAGCAAGAAGCGATCAACCGCCAATAAGTAAACTCAAAGGGACTAAATGTAAATAAAGCGTTAGAAAAGGCCTCAAGTAAACTCGGACACTGATGAAATGTAAAATATATATATATATATATATATATATATATATATATATATATATATATATATATATAAGAGGTAAACGCATACGTGATGTTTCTCAATCTCATTTCGGTTTATCATTTCAAATGATTTGTATATATATATATATATATATATATATATATATATATATATATATATATATATATATATATATATAAAAGCGAGAAGCGCCAGATGTAAAATCCGGGCTCATCGTATGTAGTCGACAATAGTTATATATATATATATATATATATATATATATATATATATATATATATATATATATATATATATATAAGCAAGTAAATGCTCAGGACATAAGTTAAGGCTCAATCGAGGCATAACTCGATAATGTTAGTCCATATATAAATATATACATATATAAGTATATATATACAGACAAAAATGAAAACTAAGGACCGAAGTCCGGGCTTACACACACAACACGACTCTCAATGTGAATAATAGTGTGTGTAAAGATGAAGAGAAAGGCTTTATAGAGTGTGAGAAGGCTTACAGTGGGCTGCCAAAGAAGGCTTCTATGACTCTAGATGGATAAACACTTAGCTCCCGCCAGTAAAATATAACTATATGTGAGCTAACAGGTGTTTAAAATGAAAAAGCACGTAATATGGGGTGTGTACAGAGCAAATTGGACAGGGCTTCCTCGCCTCTTTTTCTCTTACAAATGGCCACCCAAAGCTCTATATTTATAGAGCTGGGAGCCGCAGGTGCACCTGTGGAAGCCGCAGATGCACTTGCGGCTGCCCGGGGTGCCCCGGGCTCATCGGGTCCTGCCGTCTCGAAGTACGTGCACTCGTGTACTGTGATATCCGCTTGAACTTGCAGAACTTCAATCTGAGCATCTGAACGAGGTGTACAAGACCATCTTCAGACTGCTTTTGTCGAGAGTTACGCAATGACATGGGATTAGAGGTTGTATGAAGTCAGGAAGAGGGGACCATGCCCATGGTCTTCAAGCTTCAAATTCTATCCGGTGTTCTGCCATACGTAATAGTCACTCGGGATTAGAACTCCTTGGCTCTTGTGGGACATTGTTGTGTAGAAATGTATCTATGAAATGTTGAGACAACGCATTGGGGTTGAGGTGGCAAAATGAAGATTTGACTCCTCACCGGGGTTATCTCCGGTTTAGGCAGATATCAGACGTTACTTAGGGTTACATCTAAGATTGGGCTGCTGCAAGTGTTTGAATTCTGCAAGGTCATCTGTAAGTGTGCCTTTCTTCCCGGTGTTAGCTCTGGGTCTTTGGTATGAGTGCCTCGGCAGGAGGTTTGAGATTGAAGCTGATCGCACGCATTTGAAACAAGCATTTTTGGAGTTATCGCCGGAACTGCAATAACATTCCTTGGGGTTATCTCCGAGGTTGGAATTGATACTCTCGGTGTGTGTTCCAGGGTTGAAACTGAACTTTCGGTAGTATTCAGAATGGATGTGAGATGTCTTCCAGGGTTATCTCTGAAAGACGAATCTGCCCTCCTGCAATGTTAGTAACAGGTGTGCATAAAATTTTGAGTGTCTACAACAATATCATTCAAATCTGACGTATTTTTGTTTAAATTCGTGACATGGGCTAAAAAAGCTTGACATTCATTTTTTAATAAACGAATGGTTTTATGGCTTGATATTACAGTGATTGACTTTAGTGGTTTGGTTGTTTGAATTCACATAATAGGTTGGTTAGGAATAAGAAAACTAACAACCTTACGAAAATAATCAATTTTAGCATGATGAGTAGTTAACCAATAAATCCCTAAAATCACATAAAATGCAAGTATTTTCAAAGAGATAAGATGGACAGGTAACATGAGGGTGCCAATTTGAATCAAACAAGACTTATAAACAGTGGATGTAATGAAGGTTTCTCCCAACGGAGTTTTAACAGATAAGTCAAAGTCTAATTTCTCTGGAGTTAAACTTAAACATTGAGAGCAAGTAGGAAAAATAAAATAATTTGTAGAACTGGTATCAAATAAGGTATAGACTTTGCAAGAGTTTATAATTAGCTTACCCATGATAACTTTATTCGGGTTCCTCGCTTTTTGGGAGGTCATGACAAACGCTCTCCCTTGAACTATTGGCTTTGACTTGTCTAGGATGGCCTTTGGTGCCTCCATCCCAGTTGGACTTGACTTCACTACATGACAAAATTGGGCTAGGTGACCTTTTCTTCCGCAATTGTAACATGCTTTGGATTGTTGCGTATAGTTTGGACTGATGTGTCCCTCCCCTCTACATTTGTAACATACGACCGGTGGTCGTTCTCCTTCCTTGAAAATAAGTGTTGGTACTGTTGTCCTTCCATCATTATTGAACCTTCTCTTCTTGAAATTTCCACTTGACTTATTTCTTCTATTATATTAGCCAGGGTTACCACCGAAGTGGTTACCATTTCTGGCATGTTGATTTCCTCCACGTTTGTTGTCACCGCTTCATACGCTCCTCATTATCTACCAAATGGGATACAAACCGGGATAACTCCGCAAATTTAGCCTCGTATTGTGACATGGTCATATTATTTTCCTCCAACTTGATGAATTCTACCTCCTTCATGTGACGAATTCTTTCGAGAAAGTACTTATCGTTGAACAATTCTTGGAACTTCTCCCAAGACATCTTTAGTGCGGCAGGCTGAGTACGTCTTACAAATTCCCACCTATGATCTGCCTCTCCTCGCAACATGAAGGTGGCAAAGGGAACCTTTTGCTCCTCGGAGCATCCCAAGACATCAAATATTTTGGTGATCTACTTAATCCATGTCTCTACCTTAAGTGGTTCTGGCTTTCCCAAAAACTTCGGTGGTCCCAATTCCTTGAATTTCTTAGCGGTGACCAACCGAGAGTTACCAGTGTTTTCACCTGCATTTTGAACAGGAGTCTCTATCGCTTGGTGCTACATGAATTGCAGAAAGCTCCTAAACACCCCGTCGTTCATCATTTGGTCGGTGTTGTTGTTTACATGAGGATTGTTGCCTTCCTAATGCACATTATCCTGGTTATTAATCTTTGGTGACTCAACAGTCTCCTGTGCTCCATTGCTTATCTTAACATTTTTAGATGCAATTTTCAAATAATGCCACAAAACAAGGGTTAATTGACATACCACATATTATCCCTATATTCTGACCGACCAATTAAATAATAATTAAGCTTAGGTAGGTCATACCAGCGAAGGGTTTACCCATCTCATCCCTCCTAGTTCTAGCCTGATATCTCAGCCAGGGTTCATATCCCTAAGCTTTGATACCAACTGTGACGCCCCCAAAATATGTATACATCACCCATTCTGAGTCGCCAAATACATGGTACATAATACAAATACAAACTTAATTATACAACTGTCGTGTAACATAAGCTGAGAGTTTTAACACGAATATTGTCTTCTAGATAGTATCCAAACTCAAATGGAGTCCTCATTACAAAATATTATCACACTATTTCACATATTAGTGAGGACTACTATAGCAACCATCTCGACCGTCATTCCATTCCCCGATTAGTCCCAGCTATATTCTCATTTCCCGAAGAAAACAATGAAAGCAAAGGGTGACCTCAACTAGCCCATTAAAGAATATTATGACTAAGATAATGCATAATAAATTATCGTTAGCCTTCAACAGTGTTAAACTGATAGAATACAATAGACAACAAGTTTAACTGCAGCGGAATAAAGAATCCATTAGAAGAGTCAAGTAGAACATGATAACTACTATCTTCTATGAGTTAAAAGTTTATCACTAATTTTATTGCTGAGACTTAGCTCGATAAATAATCTACATCACTGAATTATCCATGCACTACGGGCCAATTATATTCATTATTATCACATCCACAAATTATCCATGCACTACGGGCCAAGGATATTCGTATTATCACCAATGGTCATGATTATACCAATACATAGTCATAATCATACCAATCAACCGTCAATCTATGCACTACGGGCCAAAGATGACTTTTATCACAATATAAACATGGGGATGATGACAATGATATAAGCATCAATCAAACAAAATCAAGGATAACTATTAAAGATTTTTAATTTATCCAAAGTTTAAAAATATCCAAATTTTCAACATGACAACTGCTTTGTGGAGTAAAATTCAAGAATAATATTCCTGTATCAAAAATAATTTGGACAGAAAAGAAATTAATTTTGCAGGTGAATAGTACCTCGTGAATAGTACTTCATGAATAGTACCCCGTGAATAGTACCCCAACGTGAAAAGATTAAAATTTAACAAGAATGTTCAGAAAAAATATTCCCGTGAAAAGATACTCAATGAAGCGCAAATTTCAAGGATATTCTACTAATTTCAAGGAGTATGGAAGCAACATTTAACAAAATGAGTATAGAATTCGGAATCTGAAACGAAATAATATTACTTACATACTACAGAGTATGGAAGAAAATATTATTTCTTACGAATATTGAACAAAAATAACATCTCTTACTTTAAAAGGAGAGTATTTCTGACTGGTAGGGCGGGGTTATTCTTGAAGAAAAGTTATACTGTTTTCTACGCTCAAAGCTTCCTTAAACTCAAAAGAAATATGCACAATATTATAGAAGAAGAATTCTCTGATTTTGGTGTGATTTTCAATTCTAAACTAAGCATCCTATTTATAGGAGAATGACAGAGCACTATTTGTATTTAGAAAATCACGGGTGAACAGTAATGAAATTCATGGGCACAATCGACTGAACTTTTAATTATTTTTTTTTACTTTTACTATGCTGCACTATGCAGTACTATGCATACACTATGTAGTACTATGCAACACTATGCAGTACTATGCACAATAAAATATAATATATTCTTTTTTTTATAAAAAATTGAACTTATGAAATAATATATATATATATATATATATATAATAACTTATATATATAAACAAAACTGAGACAACTTTCTCTTGACGATTTTGAAAAATGAATAAGTGGGGGTCCATATAATAAGCCAAACTTACAACAAATACTTCTTAAAATATCCCTCTAATTATCTCAATTCACTTTGCTTTACAAAACACATTTTTAATAACATTCATAATTAATATTATAACTCACAATATTAACACCCGGATCATTCCCAGGAAAAAGAGGGCTTTCCGATAAGGACTTCTCCTTATTGGCGTGTAATTAGGTGACCAAACCCCTTTTCTCGACAGAAATTTCTAGACATCGTCAATAATGCAAATAATAATACGAATAACTTTGTCGTCTAAATTATTGATTTAATAATATAAAATATTGTTACAATAATTGAATCAATAACGTGAGATACTATGCATCAATTACTATGGTAATAATTAAACAAAACTGAGTGACTTCTCACGTAAGTATCAATTATCAAAGATACTGTACAATACCGTGTGCTACTATGCAACCACACATATTACTATACTTTTATCACCGGGTATTTCATTAGTTAACGGTAAAACTTTTGTCGTTATTTTTATAAAAAGTTATTTATGTTATTTTCTAACTCCGACAATAATTCCGTTGTGGGGCCCATCAATGATTTTGCCGCCGTACGAATATTCTCTGATAAAATGAATATTCCCTGACAATCAAATATTTTATAACAACTTGCTTACTTTGTAAAATTTGTAAATATTACCTAAAACTATAACATTATATCAAATCCACACCTTATTATTCAAAAATATATTTGGAGAAAATTAAATCTTTATTCATAAAAGTTGGGGTCTTACAAATAAGATTAGAATTGTTCTAATTGATTTATTCACAACTGGTTTAATATAGAGAATCTAAAGGGTCACACCATAAAAGGAAGAATAATTATTTAAGAAGTTAATGACATAATCGTAAAAATATGTTAAATGTATTTAATTTAATCTATGGTGATAGAATAAATTAAATAGCTTAATATTTATTATTTAATATTTTGAAAATATTAAATATAAATTAATAAGAGGAGTCTTATTAATATTATTATAATAATTATTATTTTAATTTCTAAAGGAGTTTGAATATTAATTTAATATTAGTACTCTTATTTATTCCTAATAAGATTGGGAGGTAAATTAATTTAAAAGTTTAATTAATTATCCCTAATAAGATTAGGGAGCCTAATTAATTAAAAGAGTTTAATTAATTATATAATACCCTATTTTAATTATATTAAAATATGTTAACTGATATCTTTATAAGAGCAGTCTTATATCTTTATAGGGTTTTTCCAAACACCCATCTTCTTGAATCCTTCTTCTTCCATGGTCGATCACCTCTAGAGGCCAAACATTTGGGTGGCTAACGTTGATCAAAGGAAGGAATTAAACTAGGTGGATTCAAGTTGAACGCAAAAAAGATTGGAGGTGAACTTGTACCTGAAGAAGCTCGAATCTTCAAGGGTATAATTCTTATTCTTCATCTTTTCGTTTAATTAATAATTGTGCAGAAAGGATGATCCGTGTATATGATTTATAAAATTTTAAAACTCTTATTTTCATGCTTCCGCTTTACTTTGATGCAATTTGATTGCGTCTATAAATCTTACAAACCTAACAGTAGTATCAAAACTAAACCTTTATGCGAATTATTAATTGTTCAGATTCGATATGTATGTTGATATATGTTTAGAATAATTTTTTTGGGCATAATTATTGGTATAAATCATGTTTTGGGAGAAAAACTGCATAATTCGCAAACTAAAAGAATAGATTCTGAAGATTGGCGTAAACTAATCGATCAGAGTACAATAATAATGCTGCAAAGACCGCTCCGTGTTTTTGAAGATGTTGACGTAGCGCTATAGTGCCTGAAGCAAGTTCTTTTATAGCGCTGTAGTGCATGCTCTATGTTTTTGATACTAATAACGTGGGGCCGCAACGCCTGATGCTAGTTCACTAGCTGATATATATATTTATTTTAATTTTTATTAAGATAAAGGTTTATTTTAATTAAAATTAAATTAAATATTTTTTCAGTAATTCTAAATTAAAAATAAAGGAGTTTATTTTGATTTAGAATTGGATTAAAATAAAGTTGTTTATTTTAATTGGAATTGGAATCCACGTTTGTTTGAATAAAAGAGTTTATTCAAAAATTTTATAATAACTTGGAATTAGATTTCACGTTTGTTTAAATAAAAGAGTTTATTCAAAAATTTTATTTTAATTGGAATTAGATTTCATGTTTGTTTGAATAAAAGAATTTATTCAAAAATGTTTTATATTAACTTTGAGTTGAATTCCACGTTTGTTTGAATAAAAGAGTTTATTCACATATAGAATTGAATTTCATGTTTCCTAGAATAAAGGAGTTTGTTAACATATGGAATAGGATTCCATGTTTCCTAACATTAAAGGTGTTTAATTTTAATAAGGAATAAGATTCAACATATTTTATTTTTTCAGCAATTTTAAGCTAAAATAAAGTAGTTTATTTTGTACTTGAAATTGGATTCATTATTAATTAAAATAAAGGAATTTATTTTGATTGAAAATTTGATTAAAAATAAATGAGTTTATTTTTATTCAAAATTGGATAAAATAAAATAAAGAAATTTATTATGATTTTGATTAAAAATAAAAGAGTTTATTTTGTTTCAAAATTGGATTTTATGTTAATTAAAATTGCCCATTAAATCGATATCAATGTATATACTGAATGTTTATTATTTATGAGATGAATGTTATTTATTGATGCATATTGTAGACACTCAAAATTTTCTGCATACCTGTTACTAACATTGCAGGAGGGCAGAATCATTTTTCAAAGATAACCATGGATGACAGCTCAGCTTAATATCGGAAATCACACTAGAGAAGGTCGTTTCATCTCGGAGATGACCCCGAGATACTCAGTCTCAGTCCTAGAAATAACACCGGGAAAAACAGTGTCAACCTCGGAGATAACGCCAAGGAATGCAGTTGCAGTTCCAGAAATAACCTTGGGGATGCTCATTTCAACATATGTAGTCTACTTTAACCTCGGAAACCACACTAAGGCACTCAGCTCCAGTCCCTGAGATAACCCCGGGAGGTCAGGCACACCTCAAAGACAACCCTGAGCATATCCAATACTTACAGCAGCCCAATCTCAGAGATAACCCTGAGCAACGACTACTTTATTAGCCCAAACTAGAGATAACCCCGGTGTGGGGCAAAGTCATCATTTTGCCACCTCGATCCCACATTGCTCCATCTCAACATACATTCTACACACCAATGTCCCACAAGAATCAAGGAGTTCTAATCATGAGTGACTACTACGCAAGGCAGCACACCTGATAGAATTTGAAGCCTAAAGACCAAGGGCATGGTTCCATCTTCCTGATTTCTTATAACCTCTAATCCCATGTCATTTGTTTAGCTCTCGACAACAACAATCTGAAACAGGTCTTATACACCTCAATTAGATGCCCGAATTGAAGTTCTGAAAGCTTGAGTGGACATCACGTTGCACGCGTACACATACTTTGAGATGGGCGGGACCCGCGGAGCCCGGGGCACCCCGGGCAGGCGTAAGTGCATCTGCGGCTTCCGCAGATGTACCTGCGGCTCCCCCCTCTATAAATAGAGGGCTTGGGGTGGCCATTTTGTAAGAGAAAATGGCTAGGAAGCCCTGTCCAATTTACTCTGTACACACCCTAAACTGAGTGCTTTCTCATTTTAAACACTTGTGAGCTTATATTAAGTCATATTTTTACCGGCGGGTGCCGAGTGTTCATCCATTTAAAGCTATAGAAGTCTTCTTTGGCAGTCCACTGCAAGCCTTCTTACACCTCTTAAAGCCTTTCCCTTCTACCGTGCATACACTGTTCGTCACATTGAGAGTCGGGTTGCATGTGTATGCCCGGACTTCGGTCTGTGGCATTTATTTCCTTTATATATATATATATATATATGAACTGTTGTCAAACTCTGTTCGATGAGCACCTGTATTTTACATTCGGAGCGTTTACTGCTTATATATATATACACTTATATATATGAACTGTTGTCGGACTCTGTTCGATGAGCCTGGATTTTACATCGGATGCGTTTACTACTTTTATATATATATAGCGACAAATCGCTGAAATGATAAACCGAGCCGGGATTGATATATATCTTGTGCGTTTACCTCTTCTATATATATATATGTATATATATATTTACATTTTTGTCAGGCCTAGAGTTTACTTCGTGGCCTTTTACTTTTTTATTTATATTTAGTCCCGCCGGGAGTTTACTTCATGGCGGTTGATCATTTTTACTGCTTTATTTACATTTAGTCCCGCCTGGAGTTTACTTCGTGGCGGTTGATCATCTTTATTGCTTTATTTACATTTTTGATCCCCATGGAGGTGCTTCGTGGTGGTTGATCATGTATTTATATATATATTTTTACCTCTTTTATATATTTATATTTTCGATCCCCCATAGAGGTGCTTCGTGGTGTTTGATCATGTCTGTATGTATATATTTATAGCTTTTATATATATAATTGTTTACTGCTTTCATATAAATTGCGGCATCATGTGAGCCTAGGAATCATGTGATCACAGATTCAGTCCACTAAATCTAGATTCGGTTCCCGTGATGGACATTTTCAGCTGTAAGCAGCTTGTGAATTATTCACGGTGTTTGAGTTTCCTTAGATGGCTTTCATGCCCATAAGGAGTTCGGCACTGCTATATATATTATTTTCTTGAAGATGCTTTGCATCTCGAAAATAAAAGCAATCAAGCTGAACATTTAATAAAAAATGGAAGTATTAAAGGCCTCAATTACTATTGAACACAGGGTTTGAAAAACCTCTTTTACAAAACCTCACTGCTATATCTTGTTTAAAACTGAATTTTTACACAAATTCAAACCCTTTGTATATAGGTGCGAACGAGGAATATCACTACTTCTAAATAATTGCACATTGATCCATACACAAACACACACACACACACATTCATATAACAGTTTAAATGAAAAGTGGTGGTCACCGTGGTAAAACGGATGTCGGGGGGGGGGGGGGGGTGCCTAACACCTTCCCTCCGCATAAGCAAGTCCCTGGACCCTAATGAATCTTAGTTTCGAGGACCCGTTTAGTAGTGTTACATCACTGGGTCAATGTGCAAACCTTTTCTCGGTTGTGTTGGTACAACCATTTAAAAAACCAACTGGCGACTCTTACAGTCAAAGCGTCGACATATAAATGTCGGACCTTTTCATAACTTATTTTTTCAAACAAATCTCACCTAACATGAGAACACCAAAAAACAAGAATAGAAGAGGAACAATAAAAATCCCAACGTCGATAAGTGGCGACTCTGTTGAGGACACCAATAAGAGGGCTTAAGCCGCTACTACAAGCTTTTCAAAACTGTTATATGTTTGGGTGTGGATGTTGCATTTAAGTTTTTTTATGAATGTGTACGAATGATATTAGTGCTTCGCACATGTCCTTATTCCCATAACGGTGAGACACATTGCATGTGAATGTATGTTGTGTGGTTCCTCCACCAGGAGACTTTCCTGTCAGTGTTTGATTACTAGACTCGTAGGGAGACTAATTCCAACAAGACTCAGGAAAGGCACCACCCAGATTCGCTCTAGTTGAAAGACCAGATTAACTTCCCATCAAGTAAATTGCGATGATCTAGGAACCTTCTTACCAAAAAGCCGCGAGAGTAACCTAAGATAGGTCAGCCTCTGATAAACCAAACGCAGAGGAAAGTCTCTTCATGCTTTCCATTTTTAATTACTTGTAAAAGACAATTACTTGTAATTACATTCCATGTCAATCTCTATGTAATGGAAAATATAAAGAATATGTGTACATGCATGTTAAGGCTTGACATGCTATTAAATGACACCCGTTTTGCAGGATAATATTCCTAAAATGGACACATTATGATAGAATGTAAACATTTATACATTCCCTAAGACTAAACTATATAAGTTTTTGTAGGGAAATAATTAGGCCTTTTACTCGGTCAAAGTCCAAGAAGGCCACGAGCCTACATCCAATTATGTCTTCATTTGACCAGTCTAATCTTGCTCCTATCTCTCGGGAAGAGTTTGACGGATTAAGCAAACAAATTACAGATTTGGTTATTCTGCTTAAAGAACTACACCAGTCTACTAACGGTTTGCGAATACCCGTACATACATAATCCTCTACACAAGGAGGAACCCAAGGTTTGGATAAAATAATTCCAGAACTTTAGTTGGATACAACCAACAAAACCCCTGAAAACACCCATCTCAAAGAAGATCCGGACACCGGTGATATCAAGAAAAAAATCCTTCAAATGGAAGAGACCATTCGATCTATAAAAGGGATTGGAGCACATGAGAGTGTCTCCTACGCTGATCTTGTATATTCCCTGGTGTTCATTATCCAGAGAAGTTCAAGACTCCTGACTTTGAAAATTATGATGGGTTAGGAGATCATTACACCCACTTGAAGGTATTCATTGGAGAACTCAGATCTTATACCGAGGATGAGAAGCTCAGAATGCAGTTGTTCCAAAAGAGTCTAACTGCAGAAGCCCGATAATGGTATACCAGATTAGAAAATTCTAAAATATATAGCTGAGAAGAGTTAGCTCATGCCTTCCTTAGTCAGTACAACTTCCAGTCTCAGATGGCTCCTGACCGGTACCAAATTACCAAAGTCAAGAAATAAACTAATGAGTCTTTCAGAGAGTATGCTCAAAGGTGGAGATGCCTTACTGCTCAAGATATTCCTGCTATGACGGAATCAGAAGTGGTGATGAACTTCACAGACATACAAGAAGCTCCTTTTTATGAAAGAGTCTTAGCTGGCATTGGCAAGCCTTTTTCTGAAATGATCAAACATGGAGAGATGGCTGAGATGGGACTGAAGTCAGGAAAGATTCAAGACCTAGCCGCTCTGAAAGCTGTTGTTGAGCACATCCAGTCCAAAAATTATGGAAACAACCCCCGGAGGGTCCATAAAAAGAAAGAGGAGGATGTTTCCTTGATATTACAAGGTCAGAAAGGCTGTCAGAACATGCCTATCCAAAGGAGAAACTACTCCTCTTTTCCAGCACAGTCTTCTAACCCCACATTGCCAAAGGGTGGAGAAGTCCGAGCAATCGAGTGTTCACACCCTTAGGGGATTTTCTCGAGAATTTTCTCAATCTTCTGACTACTCATAAGAAAATTACACATCTTTTTACACTAGCCAACTCGAATGGGAAGGGTTTCAATGCTACACGAAAGTGTTCTTATCATGCCGGGGCACCGAGACATGACACTCAGTATTATTGGACCTTGAAACACAAGATCCAGAACTTAATCGACAATGGGGAGATTGTGGTGACTAAACTCGACCAACCTCATGTACAAGACAACCCTCTTCCTCAACACAAAGAAGAAGAGGTTAATATGATTAATTAGAGCAGTGGACAAAGTTCCAATTACGTTATTGAATCTTCCCAAACAAGGAAGGACAGAGATGACAAATGGGATTACACAAAGTTCTAGTTTATGATGGAACGAATGATGAAAGCTCTATGTAAGCAAGTAGACCAATTAGTTAGTCAGAAGAATGCTAGTCTCCTTCCTTTTGTTATGAATACTCCATCATCGTCTTCAGAAAGTGAAACACTAGAGGATAAAGTTGCAAAAAGAGCAAGAGTTAAAGCCTGTCAGGATTTTGCCAATAAGAGGGAATTTACCTATCTTGGCCAACCTATGGAGGAGATATTTCAGATGCTGATCAATGAAGGAAGAATTACATCCTTTCTACATCCAATCAATCCCCATTCCAAATGGTTCAATTCTAATGGAGTATGCTTGTATCACTCCCACTCTCGTGGACACAATATAGAAGAATGCTGGTCACTCCGCCACCTCATTTAGAATTTAATTTATAGCGGTGTCCTGCAAATGGCAGATGATGACACTTTGTTACTTGAGAGTAGGAATACATGTCCTACAAAATGGAAGGACGGCGTAGCAATTATATCCACTGAGGATGATTTGGCTGCCAGACCACTCATAATACAAGCAATTCAACTCAAAGGTACTGACAATCCTTTGAAAGTGGCTGCACTAGAGCCAATTCTCTTGCCCTCTAGGCCACAATATCCTGTTGTCAGCTTGAGAAAGTCATATGGAATTATGGGCAGGGTGAAGGATCTACATCAAATACAACTGCTGCACTGTCGAAGGAAAATCCACTATATCTTCCCCATCGGGTGATGAAGCCTACCATCAAATCAAAAGGGAAAGTTTCCATGGAGAAAATTAAAGAGTTTCTCCGTACCATGGACCATAATGAAGCCAAGATGGTTTTAAGCTTGAGAGAACCTCCACAACAAATTTCTATACTGGACTTGGTTTTCTCTTCCGAAGATCACATGAAGATCTTGCTAAGGGTCTTGGAAGAAGCCCATTTATCGAATCAGTGGATGTAGAAAAACTCCAACATCTGGTTGATCACATTTTTAACAACAATATGATATCTTTCACTGATGACGACATACCCGCTAAAGGGACTGGTCATTGCAAGCCGTTACACATAGCGGTGTTGTCCTCCGGATACATGGTGGGAGGAGTCTTGATAAATGGAGGTTCATCTATGAATATCTGTCCTTATGCTACCTTGGAGAAAATGAATATCAACCCCAAAAGGATCAAAAGCAGCCATACGGTTATCAAAGCTTTTGATGGGTCCCGACAAAATGCCGTTGGAGAGATTGAATTGCTAGTGGAGATTGGTCCACATACATTTAGTGTATCCTTTTATGTGCTCAAAATAGCTACATGATACAACCTATTATTGGGAAGACCATGGATTCATATGGCTGGTGATGTCCCTTCAACCCTTCATCAGCAACTCAAGTACATTATCAACAATAACTTAATTACTATTAATGCTGAGTCGGAATGTCCTGAATAAGGTGACATACCACTCATCAGCTTCAATTTAGAAGTTGAGCTGGTCAGTTTTCATGCCCTGGAGGTGAGCAACACTCACTACCATCTCATTGGGGCTTCACCTCTCACACCCAAGATTTCTGTCGAGGTAATGTCGACAACTCAAGAGATGATGTCATTGGGTCATCATCCTAGACAAGGGTTGGGAAAAGATCATCAGGGTATTAAACACCTAATTCAAGTTCCTAGTCAAATAGGGACAGCTGGATTAGGCTATTCTACTAGCTCCAGTCACATGAATCCTCACAAGCACAAACAGATTCCTTCATCTTCAGCCATATGATGATTATCTCCACTTACAGATTTTGAGCCTGTACAGTCTCTGGTAAAGGTTCCAACCCATGTTATGGCTATGCTATTTCTCAAACTGATACCCGTTAAAGCAAAAGAGGTCCTGATTCCTGATCCCGAAGTGGAAGAAAGGGAACGGAGACGTAAACAAGACATCGCTAAGATTTTGTCTCATTTACGCATCCTTTTACATGATGAGCACACAAATAGATACACTCTAGATGATGATTGCCCCGATATTATGGTAATCATTCGGGAGAAGGAGGACAATGATAGCCACTTCATCACTGCCATCCACCAGGATTTCACCCTTGACAATTGGAGCAACACTCCTTGCATTTGTCACTAAGGGTAAAAAGGGTAGAAACCCCTCTGCTCTGTAGATAACTTTAACTAATTACTTTACTGTACAGTATTAGCAGTTATTTTGTCAATACATTCTAACACTTTGTATGATTAAACAATTTCATATATTACGTGAAAGCATATTTTGTTTCAGGACTCTGAATTTAAATGTGCCTGTACTTGCTGATGAGGTGCCTTTTCTCCACGAGGACTGTAACTTTGATGAAAAGTTAGACTCTGACTTGATGGAAATACAAGAGGACATTGAGATACCTTAGGAGATTAAGGAATGGGTCGAAGACAAACCCAATCCAAATCTTGATCAAACCACCTCATTCAATCTTAGAACCTTAGAAAGCCCTAGGTTGATCCAGATTAGTATAGACCTCACTCCAAACCAAAGGAATGACATGGTTGCGCTATTAACCCAATTCCAGGATGTGTTTGCATGGTCTCACAAAGACATGGTGGGTTTATCCACGGACATAGTCATCCATCACCTTCCCATTAAAGAGGGATTCAAGCCAGTCAGACAGAAACTCAGGCGATTAAAACCTGAGTGGAGTTTAAAAGTTAAAGAAGAAATTGTGAAACAATTTCATGCTGGCATCATCATGGTGTCTACATATCCTGAATGGTTATCCAATATAGTCCCCGTGCCAAAATCGGGAGGAAAGGTGCGAGTTTGCATAGATTACCGGGATCTGAATAAAACTTACCTTAAACATAGCTTTCCCGTGCCATTTATCCACATACTCATTGACAATACTACTTAATACGACATGTACTCCTTTGCTGATTGTTTTATGGGGTACCGTCAAATCATGGTTGCTGAGGAGGATCGTGAGAAAACGGCATTCATCATGCCTTGGGGAACCTTTTGCTATAGACGGTTGTCATTCGACCTCATTAATGCCGGAGAAACCTATCAGCGAGCTATGATGACTCTTTTCTATGACTTAATGCACAAAGAGATAGAGATCTACATGGATGACATCATTGTCAAATCCCGAAGGGAAGAAAACCACTTAGACCATCTCAATATTCGCAGTAAAAATAACAATTCATTAGAAGAGTTAAGTAGATAATGAAATCTATTATCATCTATGAATTTAAAAGTCCATCATTAATATTTTATCCCTATAACATCAACCAATATACATCTTGCATCAAATATTCATCTTTGCACTACGGGCCAAAGATATTCATTTGTATCACCAGTTGGTCATGTTCATCTCAACACCTGTTCATCTTTGCACTACGGGCCAAAGATATTCATCAGGTAATCATTCATCTTTGAACTACAGGCCAAAGATATTCATCAAGTATCACCATTAAAGACTGAGGATGATGAAAAATATTTTAGAGAACGAATCCAGTGAGATAAAAGGACAAAGATTAGAGATTCGTACTTTAGATAATTCAAGTTTAAAAATACTCCATAATAAACCATAATGGAGTAAAATTCAAGGATGAAGATCAAAATATGGATACAACCAAAGATAGTAACCATAATAGACATTTGGGACAAAGAAGAGAAAATTTCATTTTTTAGTGAATAGTACTTTATTTGTGAATAGTGCCGTATACGTGAATAGTGCTGTATACGTGAATAGTAACCTCGACACAAAAATGTAGAAATTCCACAATAAAATTCATACCAATATTTCAGCATAATGATATTGAAAGAAATAATATTATTTACGAAGAAAATAACATCCCTTACCTCAACAGAACATTATTTCTGAATGGAATATCGGATATGATGCTGAAAGAAACTTACACTGAATAGCAACTCTCAAATTATTTAAATACTCACAAAATACGCTCGATAATATATAGAGAGAGACAACTTTTTTTTGGTGAGATTTTCAATTCTAACTAAGAACTCTATTTATAGGAAAATGCTAGAACACCAAAGCAGACTAAATTAATAAAATATTAATTTATTAAAAATTTTCTATGCCCACCATCTTTGCCCAAAACTCAACACACCTCTAGTGGGGCCCACCAAGATCAGATTTTCTACACCAACCAAAAGTGGGGCCCACCATGTTTTTTTAAAAAAATATTTATTTCTGAAACTTCAATAATTCATAATTAATAGCCTTTTTATCAGGAAAATACTAATTTTATGTCCATTCCATAGGAAATTGAATTCTCTACAACTTTGTAGATTTAAGTTTTTCCAAATTCTAAACAAAAAATGCTTGAAATCCACATACGAATGATTTTTAATATCTCAATTCTGACAAAATACTGATAAAACACCTCATCATTAATTCTTTCATTTATATCAACACAAAATAAATATTTCCTTATTATATAAATCAATAATTAATTATTCACAAATAATATTACAGAATCACAATTATGACAACCAGGTCGTTTCTAGGAAAAAGGGGGCTTTCCGATAAGGATTTCTCCTTACTGGCGCGCAATTAGGTGACAAAACCCCTTTCTTAGACAGAACTTCCTTAGACATTGCCAATAATTCTATCTAATAATATTATTCAAATAATATGATTTATTGATCTGATAATGGAAAATACTACGCAGTAACAATTATTAAAATAACAACAATATAAAATATCAACGCAATAATTATTGAATCAATAAAATAAAATATTGAACAGTAATTATTATAACAATTATTGAGTAGTGCCTTCTTATGTAAGAATCAATAATTCAAAAATCATCGCAATCAGGTGTCTCTCTTGTGTAACCACGCCAGACATCGTATTTTAACCACCGTAGTAATCAACGATTGTTAATCAGTAACAATTATGCCGTTATTTATAAGAACTTAAACTTGTCATTTTTTTCATCCGACCATTTTTCTGTTATGGGGCCCATAAATGGTTGCGCCGTCGTACGAATATTCCCTGACAATAAAAATATTCCACGACCAAACGAATATTCCCCAACAAAAATGAATATTTTATAACCACTTGCTTATTTTGCAAAACTTGCACATTTCACCCATAACCAAAGCATTATATCAAATTAACTCCTTATTATTTCAAGATAATGAATAGACGAAATTTAATTTAATTTATAATAAGTTGGGGTCTTACAACCTCCACTCCTTATGAAATTTTGTCCTCGAAATTGACGTACGTACCTGATGTTTCGAAAAGGTGAGTGTACCTCACTTTCATTCCTGATTCCAACTCCTGGGTCATTTCCTCCATAGCATGGTTCCTCCATAAAACCTTAACTTGTGGTATAACCTTTCTTCGTAGGACATGTTGTTTCCTATCCAAGATCTTGATAGGTACCTCCTCGTACGTTAAATCTTTGGCTATCTCGTTTGGTTCTAATGTAATAATGTGGTTTAGGTCTTTCACATATTTATGAACCATATATATGTGAAAAACATTATGAACACGAGACATGCTGGGAGGTAATGCGAGTCTATAGGCCACATTTCCTATTCGGTCAAGAATCTCAAATGGACCAAAAAATTGTGGATTGAGCTTTCCTTTCTTCCCGAATCTTGTAACTCCCTTCCATGGAGCAATACGTAACAGTACATGATCCCCAATATTAAATTCCACGTCCTTTCGATGAAGATCCTCATAACTCTTTTGTCGATCTTGTGTCGTTTGTATACGTTGTCGAATCATTTGGATCTTTTCCGTAGTAATGCACACTAATTCTGGTCCCAACAATGTTGCTTCACCCACCTCATCCCAGCATATTGGAGAATGACACTTTCGTCCATATAACGCCTCAAATGGAGTCATGCCTATACTTGCTTGATAACTATTGTTGTAGGAGAATTCCACCAATGGCAAGTATTTATCCCAACTTCCTTTGAAATCTAGGACACAGTCTTAATAGATCTTCAAGAGTTTGAATAGTCCTTTCTAATTGCCCATCCGTTTGAGAATGGTTTGCCGAACTGAATTATAAATCCGTGCCCATAGCTTTCTGCAAAACTAACCCAAAATCATGAAGTGAAACTTGGGTCATGATCTGAAACTATGGATACTGGCATGCCATGCAATCTCACCATCTCATTTACGTACATACGAGCAAGACGTTCAAGGGAATAAGTCTCACGTATAGGCAATAAATTAGCAGAATTGGTTAATCTATCAACAATAACCAAAATAACATCTATGCCTTGAGAAACCTTGGGAAGACCCGTAACGAAATCCATAGTAATGTGTTCCCACTTCCATTTCGGAATCTCAAGTGGTTGCAATGGACCCTTTGGCACTTGATGATCCGCCTTTATACGTTGACATGTTAAACACCTCGAGATAAACTCCGCAATCTCTCTCTTCATATTGCTCCACCAAAATGTATGTCAAAGATCATGATACATTTTGGTACTCCCAAGATGGATTGCAAATGGTGTGTTGTGTGCCTCCATCATGATTCTATGATTTAAGTTAGAATCGATAGGAATGCAAAGTCTAGAGTTGACTCGAAGTATTCCTTCTTCATCGATTCTTGCTTTTAGAATAACACCTTCTTGTACTTTCTTCTTCATAAGTATCATCTCTTGGTCTATAGCTTGAGCAGCTTTAACTTTATTGATTAAAGTCGATTCTACTCGTATGTTTGATATCATCACGTGGTTACTTGGAGCCTTTAACTCTATCTCCATCCTTTGTAAGTCGTACAAAATGGGTCTTTGTGTTAATAACTTCGCACTGCGTTCAGCATCGATCTTTTACTCAATGCGTCTACCTACAACGCTTTTTTTTTTCCGGGATGATATTGAATGCTATGGTCGTAATCTTTCAATGACTCGAGCCAACGTCGTTGCCGCATGTTGAGTTCCTTTTGGGTGAAGAAATATTTGAGGCTTTTATGATCTGTATAGATCTCCACTTTCTCCCCATACAGGTAGTGTCTCCAGATCTTCAATGCGAAAACAACTACTGCTAACTCCAGATCATGAGTAGGATAATTCCTCTCATATTCTTTGAGTTATCGCGAGGCATAGGCTATGACTTTCCCATGTTGCATGAGAACACATCCTAACCCTTTGCACCAAGCATCATGAGAGATAAAAATCCATCCGAACCAGATGGTATTGTCAGAACAGGTTCCGAAATGAGTCTCCTCTTGAGCTCTTGAAAACTTTTCTTGCATTCCTCACTCCATACGAATTTTGTATCTTTCTGAGTCAGCTGATTTAACGGAGTAGCAATTCTAGAAAATCCTTCCACGAATCTCCGATAATAACCAAATTAAGCCCGTAAAGCTACGATTTCTTGATCACACGACTTTGGTTGCTCCCAACTTTGTATTGCTTCAATCTTTGTCGGGTCAATAGATACTCCATGTTTTGACACCACGTGCCCAAGGAATGCTACTTCTTTAAGCCAGAACTCGCATATCTTCAGCTTGGCATATAGCTTGTTGTCATGAAGCCTTTGAAGTACCAGCTTCAAATGGTGCTCATGATCTTCACGACTTTTGGAATAGATGAGGATGTCATCAATAAAGACAACAACGAACTGATCCAAATATTCCTTGAATACACTGTTCATCATATCCATAAAAGTAGCATAAGAATTAGTCAATCCAAAAGACATGACTAAGAATTTATAATGCCCGTACCGAGTTCTGAAGGTAGTTTTTGGAATATCCTCAGTTTTAATCTTCAGCTGATGATATCCAGAACGAAGATCGATTTTTGAAAAGAATTGTGCTCCTTGCAACTGTTCGAACAGGTCATCAATGCGAGGTAGGGGATACCTATTCTTGATGGTGACATGGTTCAATCTCGGTAGTCGATACAAAGTCGCATACTCCCGTCTTTCTTCTTTACAAATAAAATAGGAGCACCCCAAGGAGATGTACTAGGACGAATGAAACTAATGTCTAACAACTCCTGTAGTTGGACCTTTAACTCCTGAAGTTGAATAGGAGCCATTCGATATGGGGTTTTAGAAATGGGCTTTGTACCCGTTCAAGGTCAATAAAGAATTTAACTTCACGTTTTGGGGGTAGACCAGGAAGTTCTTCAGGAAATACGTCAGGAAATTCACTAACAACAGAAATATTATTCAAATCTGACATGTTTTTGTTCAAGTCCATAACATGGGCTAAGAAAGCTTGACATCCATTTTTTAATAAACGAATAGCATTATGGCTTGATATGACAGTGATTGACTTTTGTAGTTTGGTTGCTTGAATTCGCATAACAGGTTGGTTAAGAATATGAAAACTAACAACCTTACAAAAATAATTAATTTTAGCATGATGAGTGGTTAACCAATCAATCCCTAAAATCACATCAAATGTAAGTATCTTTAAAGAGATAAGATCAACAGGTAATGTGATGGTGCCAACTTGGATCAAGCAAGATTTATAAATAGTGGATGTAATGAAAGTTTCTCCTAACAGAGTTTTCACAGATAAGTAAAAGTCTAATTTCTCCGGAGTCAAGTTTAAACGTTGAGCACAAGCAGGAGAGATAAAAGAATGGGTAGAACTGGTATCTAGTAAGGTATAAACTTCGCAAGAGTTCAAGATTAGCTTACCCGTGATCACCTCGTTCGGGTTCCTGGCGTTTTGGCCAGTCACGACAAACACTTTCCCTTGAACCACCGACTTTGTTCTGTTCGTAGTCGCCTTTGGTGCCGCCGTCCCAGCTGGACTTGACTTCACTAATAGACAAAACTATGCTATATGACCGTCTTTTCCACAACTGAAACACACCTTGAAAGGCTATGAACAGTTTGGACTTATGTGTCCCTCCTCTCCGCATCTGTAGCATCTAACTGGCGGTCGTTCTCCTCCCCTAGAATTGTTGCTAGTGCTGGTGCTGCTGCTGATGTCTTCCCATCATTGTTGAATCTTCTTTTTTTTGAAATTTCCACTTGATTCACCTCTCCTATTATCGTGGCTACGATTACCACCCGAGTGGTGACCGTTTTTGTCCGTATTTTTCCCTCCTCACTGGTTATCATTGCTCCGATGACTGCTGCCATTGGTATGACCCTAGTTGTGGTCCCTCGGTTGAACATACTCATTATCTCGCTCTAATAGTTGAGCCCTGTTGACAACATCTAAATATAGAGAATTTTTTTGAGAGATAAGGTATTGACGAATATCGGGTTTTAGACCTCTCGAAAACATCCGGTCATACATTCCTCATTCTCTACCAAATGAGGTGCAAAAAGTGGATAACTCATGAACTTCGCCTCGTCTTTGGGACAATCGCCATGTTGTTACATTCGATCTAATAAACTCTACCTCCTTTATATGTGAATACTTTCGGAAATTACTTGTCATTGAACAGTTTCTAAAATCTTTCCCAAGACATGTTGAAAAGGGTGGTTGGTACGCTTCCATGATTCCCACCAAGAATCTGCCTCACCATGGAACATAAAGGTGGCGAATGGAACCTTACATTCTTCATGCATCCTAAGACATCGAATATCTTGGTAATTTGCTTGACCCACATTTCTGCCTTAATCGGATCTGGCTTTCCCCAGAACTCTTGTGGTCCCAACTCCTTGAACTGTTTGGCTGTGACAAACCGCGTGTTGCTATCATTTCCACCCGCATTTTGTACACGAGTCTCCCTCGTCTGATTTTGCATGAACTGCAAAAAGCTTCTTAGCATCCCATCATTTCATCGTTTGCTCGGTAGTGTTGTTTACAGGAAGAATATTGCCTTCCTGTTGCACGTTCTCCTGGTTGGTGATTGAAGGTTGTTCCACGGTCTCATACACTCCATTGTTAACGTTCTCAACTGCCATTCTTAAAAACTAGCATAAAATAAGGGTTAATTAAACAAATTAACATATCCCATAATATCCCTATATTATGATTGACTAACAAATAAGCTTAGGTAGGACACACTAGCGAATGATTTACTCGTTTCTCCCCTCCTAGTTCTATTCCTCGATCTCCGACAGAGACTATATCCCTAAGCTCTAATACCAATTGTGACGCCCCCAAAATAGGTATACATCACCCATTCTGAGTCGCTAAATAAATGGTGCAGAAACAAATACAACTTTATTAATACAATTATCGTGCAAAATACGACAACACATATACTTTGAGTTTAAATACAAATATTATCTAATAGACAGTATTCAAACTCAAAAGGAGTCCTCATTACAATTATTAATACACTATTTTACAAAAATAGTGAGGACTGCTAAAACAACTTTCTATAACCATCACTCCATAATTTTACTATCGTGTATATATTCTCACCTCCTGAGAAGAAAAATAGAACAAAAAGGAAAAGGGTGAGCTCAACTAGCCCAGTAAAGAATATTATGACTAAGACAAAGAACAACAATTTATTGTTAGCCTTTAACAAATCAGATAAACTATAATAGACAACCAGTTTTATATCAATATTCGCAGCGGAAATAACAATTCATTAGAAGAGTTAAGTAGATAATGAAATCTACTATCATCTGTGAATTTAAAAGTCTATCATCAATATTTTATCCCTGTAACATCAATCAATATACATCTTGCATCAAATATTCATCTTTGCACTATGGGCCAAAGATATTCATTTGTATCACCAGTTGGTCATGTTCATCTCGATAACTATTCTTCTTTGCACTACGGGCCGAAGATATTCATCAGATAATCATTCATCTTTGCATTATAGGCCAAAGATATTTATCAAGTATCACCATTAAAAACTGAGGATGATGAAAAATATTTTAGAGAACGAATTCAGTGAGATAAAAGGACGAAGATTAGAGATTCGTACTTTAGATAATTCAAGTTTAAAAATACTCCATAATAAACCATAATGGAGTAAAATTTAAGAATGAAGATCAAAACATGGATACAATCAAAGATAGTAACCATAATAGACATCTGGGACAAAGAAGAGAAAATTTCATTTTTTGGTGAATAGTGTCGTATTCATAAATAGTGCAGTATACGTGAATAGTGTCATATACGTGAATAGTAACCCCGACACAAAAGGGTAGAAATTCCACAATAAAATTCATACCAATATTTAAGCATAATGATATTGGAAGAAATAATATCATTTCCGAAGAAAATAACATCTCTTACCTCAAAAGAACAGTATTTCAGAATGGAATATCGGATATAATGCTGAAGGAAACTTGCACTGAATAACAACTCTCAAAGTATCTAAATACTCACAAAATACGCCTGATAATATATAGAGAGAGAAAACTTGTTTCTGGTGTGATTTTTAATTATAACTAAGCACCCTATTTATAGGAAAATGCTAGAACGCCAAAAGAGACTAAATTAATAAAATATTAATTTATTAAAAATTTTATACAACCACCATCTTTGCCCAAAACTCAGCACACCTCTAGTGGGGCCCACCAAGATCAAATTTTCTACACCAACCAAAAGTGGGGCCCACCATGTTTTTAAATAAAAATATTTATTTCTGAAACTTCAATAATTCAAAATAAATAGCCTTTTTATTAGAAAAATACGAATTTATGTCCATTCCATAGGAAATCGAATTCTCTACAACTTTGTAGATTTAAGTTTTTCCAAATTCCAAACAAAAAATGCCCGAAATCCACATACGAACTATTTTTAATACCTCCATTCCGAAAAAATACTGATAAAACACCTTAGCATTAATTCTTTCATTTATATCCACACAAAATAAATATTTTCCTATCCATCATTTATGTCCACATAAAATAAATATTTTCTTATCATATAAATTAATAATTAATTAGTCACAAATAATATTACAGAATCACAATTATGACAACCAGGTCGTTCCCAGGAAAGAGGGGGCTTTCCGATAAGGATTTCTCCCCACTGGCACGCAATTAGGTGACCAAACCCCTTTCCTAGATAGAACTTCCTTAGACATTGCCAATAATCCTATCTAATAATATTATTCAAATAATATGATTTATTGATCTGATAATGGGAAATACTGTGCAGTGACAATTATTGAAACAACAATAATATAAAATATCAACGCAACAATTATTGAATCAATAAAATAAAATATTGAACAGTAATTACTATAACAATTATTGAGTAGTGCCTTCTTACGTAAGAATCAATAATTCAAAATCTTTATCGTAATACAGGTAGCTTCTTGTGCAACCACGTACGACATCGTATTTTAACCACCGTGTAATCCAATGTTGTTAATTCAGTAACAATTACTACCGTTATTTATAAGAACTTAAACTTGTCATTTTCTTAATTCGACCGTTTTTCTATTATGGAGCCCACAAATGGCTGCGCTATCGTACGAATATTCCCCGACAATAAGAATATTCCACGACCAAACGAATATTCTCCGATAAAAATGAATATTTTATAACCACTTGCTTATTTTGCAAAATTTGCACATTTCACCCATAACCAAAGCATTATATCAAATTAACTCATTATTTCAAGATAATGAATAGAGGAAAATTAATTTTATTTATAATAAGTTGGTGTCTTACAACAATGCCATATAATTTGTATGATGGGACAAAAGAAGGCAGACAGAGGCCAAGAGCGAAGTTATCTACTACCTCAAAGAAAAGGTTCAAAGCGGTGAAGGTGAACATAAGTACACTCTGATTGAGAAGACTTGTTGTGCTTTAGCATGGGCTTCCATGAGGTTACAATATTACCTCCATGGTCACACAAACCATTTCATATCCCGCGTGGATCCTCTCAAATATGTGTTTAGTAGGCCCATATTGAAGTGTCTAGGAGTACTTGCGAGATGGATCTACACCCTTGGTATCAACATATCAAGGAGTACTTGCGAGATGGATCTACACCCACTAATGTGAGTCCAACTAAAAGAAGGTGGATCCATTGACTGGCTATGAAGTTCTACCTGAGCGGAGATGCACTCTACAAAAGAGATGCAGGACTAGGTCTCCTCAGATGTCTGGACAAGGACCAAGCTCAGAGGCTCATGGATGAAATCCATGGTGGAGAATGTGGCCCACATATGAATGACCCCGTACTTGTTAAGAAGATCCTAATAACAAGGTACTACTGGCTCTCGCTTAAAGCTGACTGTGATGATCACGTCAAGAGGTGCTATCAATGTCAAATTCATGGAAATGCTATCCACGCCCCTCCGAGGGAACTTCATAATATGAGTTCTCCTTGGCCCTTCTCAATGTGGGGGATGGACGTGATCGGGCCCATTGAGCCCAAAGCCAGTAATGGGCATCAATTTATCTTCACTATGAACGACTACTTAACCAAATGGGTAGAAGCAACCTCCTTCCCCAGGGTTACCAAAGAAGTCATCATTGCTTTCATTAGAAATAGTGTCATTTGTCGATATGGACAACCAGAGGTGATTGTGTCAGACAATGCTAAAAACCTCAACAACAAAATGATGGAGAACTTATTCAGTAAATTCCATATCAAACACCTTAACTCCGTCATTTATTGTCCAAAGATGAATGGTGCTGTTGAAGCGACTAATAAGAACATTAAGAAGATCATGCAAAAGATGTCCACCAATCATAAAGCATGACCTGATCTCTTGCTTCTGACTCTATTAGCCTACAAAACTTCAATGCGTACTTCCACTAGGGTAACCCCCTACCTATTAACCTATGGGATGGAAGCAGTGCTCCCCATAGAAGTTGAAATGGAATCCCTCAGAGTGTTGATTGACGCTCAGCTGGATGAAGACCAATGGTTACAAAACAGGTATCACCAATTGTCTCTAATAGACGAACGACAAAGTGATTCTATCTTCCATGGTCAGTTATACCAGCAAAGGATCGCCAGATCCTATAATAGTAAAGTCCGACTACGACAGTTCAAGCAACATGACTTGGTTTTGAAGAAGATCATTGACAACCAAGATCAGGCAAATGAAAAATTCGCTCCAAACACGGAAGGCCCATTTATTATCAAGGAGGTATTGATAGGAAGTGCTCTCAGATTACAGGAAATGGATGGTGACGAATTTCCACAGTTCATCAACTCAGACACCATGAAATGGTACTATGTCTGAAGTTACCATCAAGCAAATATCCTGGTTTTGGATCACCAAATCACCAGTCATTTCAGGTTTTCTCCCTTATTACACACAACCCTTTCTTCATACCCATTTTCCCCATCAGGGAAACACACTCTTCAAGCCAGCATCCTAGTTTTTAGATCATCAGATGTTTCACACCTCATACAATTTCGGTTATCCCACCAGGGATTGAACATTTCACACTTGCAGTTTTGTCCAACTACGGATAAAACTTTTCATACCGGCTATTTGTCCTGAACATGGGATCAAACTTTTTCGGCTGCAAATCGTCCTGAACATGGGGCAAACTACGTCGACCTGATCTCCCCGATACTTGGGAGTACATAGGCAACCATTTTATATGGCCCGGTCATAATAAAAAAACAAACAAAAATAACAAAAACATTTCTACACCCTTCTCTACAAAAACAAAAACCATAAAAACACTTCTAAGCCTTGCTACACTCTTTCATATACAGTGTTGAACCTCTTACACCAGATTCGAACTACGCAGACCTGATCTCCTCTTCAATAGGAGTACCTAGGTAGCCATTTATGGTTCGGTCTTACCCCTACCAAAACACAAATACTTGTCAACGGTATTGGGATGAAACTTTAATCCACCACATTTCATCGGCTTCAGACCAAAGGGATAGAACTACCTGACCTCGCCATAACTAGGAGAGTTGGCGACCATCTAAGCTGCGGTTGATTCCTCAAAGAGCAACACCAATCCATAAGAGATGGAACTAACTAGGCTCCTCTTAAATAGGAGTATTGGCGACCATCTATGGTGCGGTCAATCTCAGAGAGGAAAAGCCATAATCTTCTCCACATCTACATACAGAAACCAGTCCCAAGACACCAAAGAAGGTATGGATACACACAGATCAATGATCCATTCTGAAAGATCCTGTGACATCTCAATGTCCACCCATCAAGGATGAGTTCAGAGTACATCAAGATCACAAGTCCTGAAGAAGCAGGCAAATATCAAGTAAGTATCAAGGCACAACTAAATGGGAAGTGAATCAAAATATATTTCCCTACCATATATAATGCTGTTTGATATATACAATATGTGCTGTACATGACAAAATGGCTACGCTAATTTGTGCAGGAAAATACAAGTCTATCTACAGATCGGCGTGTATGCGGGTTATCAAATCTAGCACAACATCTCTCTCTGAAGAAGGAGATAACGTTGTGGTCTCCTGCATCAACATATCTACACATGCCAACAAATTCGTGGCCAACTGCATGGTGGCATGATGCTCATCAATATATGCACTCATATCGGCAAGCATGCCAGTAGTAATGGATCTCACTGAAGTACTATGTGTAACGGCTATGTCTCGGGCAGATAGGGCAGCATCTTGCTCAACAATCAATGCATCTGTGGATGATTTGGCCTCATCCCGCTACTCAATAGTGGTGTCTCTATGAGCTATAGCCTTTTCTCTATCCAATAGAGCGGTGTCTCTCCCATCCAGAGCTGTCAACATCAAGGCCCTAGCCTGATCTCTCTCAAAGGTCATCAGATGAAGACTCTGCTCTAAATACAGTGCTTAATGCTGGATCACAGTAGCACTCATACTGGGAGAATTTGCAAGAGCTGCTGGTAACCCAGTGAATAGCTCCTCCTCAGTGGGGATATCAATGTCCTCTATGGGCTCCCCCATCATCAGAATCAATCCCCAGCGATGTGGATACTACCAGAACCGATGTAGTCTCTGTCTCCATCCATGCGAAATACTCTGTAGAATAGCCCGGATGGCTAACAAAAAATGCAACTAGCTCACGCTGATCCCAACGGGCATACACCTTGGATCTGTCCTCTGCTGACAAGTGGTGAGAAGCCAAGCGTTGACTCAAAGCCCCCTTAAAAGGATGAAAGTCCTAGAACTGGTCAAACTGACACATCACAACCAGTCGGTGGTAAGTAGTCATTGTGACAACCCAAATTTTTATAAGTTATTAAAATAAGAATTTAATAATTAAAATTCTTATTATGAAATGTATATATTTTGAATTATTCATTTTGAGTGTGGGTAAGTATATATATTTACAATTTATCTTGAAATATGTGATTTGGTGTGAAGAGATTAAGTGTGAATATAAAAGAGTTGTATATGTTTGGAAAATAAGATTTTATAGTTAATTTAATTATTAAAGAAATTAAATGAGATTGTTATACGGGAAGGTAATTAACTAAATAATATTAGTTAATTTTATTAAGTTGAAAATTATATTATGAAATAATATAATTCGATTATTATGCGTTATGGCAATAAAATTAGTATGCATTAAAATTTCATAAATTATGAGGGTAATTCACTTAATTAAAATGGTGAATTAATATAAATATATTTGATGGTAACTGTTATGGAAGTTGGGTGGAAATTGTTGATGGAAATATTCTAATTTAATTAAATAGTTAAATTAGAGGATTGAGAATTTGTTAAATAAAGTTATAATTATAATGGTTGAATATAAATTATAGTTATATTGATAAGGCTTGACTTAATTTATTAATGAATTAAGTTTAACTTTAATTAATTTTAGAATGTAGGATATTATTTAATGGGTGTGACAAATGGATCATATAGTAATGAAAATTATAAAAATAAATTAAAAAGGGTTTGTGGGTCTAGCCAAATATGGCCTTGTGGCCTTTTGTAACAGCTGGGTCTCCTGGTTTGTTTAACTGATAAAGCTACGTAAAGACTACTTTTCAGTTATTTTGTGTTACACTTATTATTTTCATAAGTTTGAGAGCAGAGAAGAAAAGATGAATTGAGAGAGGAGATAGATTCTCTGAGAAATTGAGAGAGTTTTGAGAATCTAAGGAGAAAGAAGAAGGAGATTAATATCATCTAATTGAGCTTAGAAGAATCAAAGGCAAGTTCTAAAGTTTTTTGTTTATTTTCTAAAGTATACTTTTCTAAAAATGAATTTCTATGGTTAATCTATTAAGGAATTTGTTATATATGTTCTTGAGTATGTATAATATGTTATATATGGTTTATTGTTGAGTTTTCGGTAAACAAATTCATATTATTGATGATAAATAAGAAGAGTTTTGTTTTGGGTTAAAATATGTATTTTGGGTCTGTTTTGAGACTGTTATAATTGTAAAATTGGTGATGGATTGTTTTAATACGATAAGAAACGAAAACAACGAAAGTTGAATGAATCGAAATGGTTGAGAAATGAATTCGTAGTGAACGAATTCGCTAAATTGACAAAACATGAATAATTAGTATGAACATGAGTTGTAAATTCATATTTGGGTTAGTTAATGTTTATGTTAGTTGATGGGTAGTTTGTATGTTGTAGTTTTATGAGTTACAAACCCAGAGAATCAAAAATGAACTAATTTGGATGAGTATAACTCATATTGTGATGATTGGAAAGAGTTTTGGTCTGTGAAATCACGAAGAAGAGCAGAACGAGGGGTCATTGTTGCGATCCGGGCGCATGATTGTGTCTGTCCCCAAGGTTAGTTAGTGAATTACTTATTTGGACATATGTGTCCGGTGTAATCTTTGTGACATGCTATAGTAAATTAAGCATACCGTTTTCATACGAACTCCAATTGAGGTGATTCAAGATGATTCGAAACGAAGACAAATAGATCTACAACTTTAGTTCTTTAAGTTTTTCAGTTTGAGGTCGTTAGGAAGGGTTAAAATAGTCATCTTTGTGACTGTTACGTATTTGGAGGTGATCGGAGTGCGTCAAGCGAGCACATACGCAAGTATAATGCTCCCAATGATCGAATATGTCATTTTAAGTGATATAACATGAAAATGCATGATATTATACATGACATATAAGATTTCCTTGCTCATAATAGAAATTATTGGCATGACTTAATAGGTGTTTTGAAAAGAAACTTAAAGATTTTGAAAACAATCCTTGTGGAAACTTATGTTCTATAAGTTCTGAACTTAGTGGTTTATAAACATGATTGAGTTCAAATATAAATGAGCATGATATGGTGTTTATAGTGTCTTTGTTCATGATTAAACTTCTTAGACCTTGTGATTAGAGAGATTTCAAGAAAAGCTTAGTATAATAAGCTAATGAACATGAATGCTATAGGATATAGTTTCTGAACTTGAAAAGATGTTAACATGACTTAGTTACTTATGGTATGAGTTTCAAAGTTGATTTACATGTGCTATATTGCATCATTCATGTAAAAGGATTTCAAAGGCAACCTCAAGTATGTTTACGAACTTAAGTTGCATTACATATGAGTATTTAGATTCTAAAGGCTTGAGATGCCATGTTATGTTTTATTATGTCTCTAAACATGATTCATAGGTAATGGACATAAAGATGATTTAATCAAACATGAGTTAAAGCATATTTCAAAGTGTTAAACAATGCTAGTTATGAATGAATGATATGAACATCATGATCATATGTATTAACAGATTTTGAGACCTCTATATATAGAAATATGACCAAAGTTATAAAGCATGATAAATACATAACCTTTTATGTTTTAATTTCATGGAAAGTCATGAACTAAAACTTGTAAAGATCAACTTAAGAATGGTCATATGCTTATGTAAGAACCTCTAACATGTATGTATTTAAAGTATAAGTGAATAGGTGTGATAGAGTTTTGTGAAACAGAATTACAAGCTCAACCACAGTCGGCGGGGAGGATAAAATTGCTTGTGATCCCTAAGCCTAACTGAGGTGCAAATTGCATAATAGGGCAATGATGCCTTATTATTTTAACTGTGAATCTTAACCTTAAAGCATATGTGTAATGAATGTCTAAAGCTATAATACTTGACATAGATGATGTTTAAGCATGAGATCATGTAATGGTTATGCAAAACACAGAGTTGTTAAATTTTATTAAAGTTTGTAAAATGTAAGAACGATGTAGATCGCGTATCTATGAACTTTAAATATGTGTCGAACACATAGCGAGTCAAGTGTGTGAATGATATATATGAACGCTGATGTAAAGTACGAGTGGTTAAGGTATACCTATACATACCTAGCTATTCTAAGAGTATGATGAAAAAGTGAAATGTAGGTTTTAAAAACCTAGTTAGGAAATAATGTAACATTATTATTATATTAAGAATGTATGAAATATATGACTAATGGATGTGAATCCATGATTATTTAAATGTGTAGGAATACACAAAGTGTAGATACGCATTAAGAAGTTAAGTCGTAGTTCATAAACTACGAATCAGGCAAGTCTTTCAGTTCCTATTTGCTAAGTGAACTTGATGATTAACTGTTTTAAATCTTTATTGCAAAGAGCATGATGTGTTATTTATATGTTGAAAGTATGAAATGTTAAAGTCAATTTATGACTACGTTGATTGATTAAAGCATGTCGATTGAGTAAGAAACTCAATCTTTATACTTGGTATATGAACTGTAGCATGTATATTATATATTGAGCATGTTATTATGTGCTATGTGATTCATGAAAACTGTTAGATCTTGTTGGGTTGTCGAGCTCAACCTTGAAAATAACCATTTTGCAGGTTAAGGATTGAAGGTAACACTCTGTGCTACTTGAATGGCGTGGATCAGAAATAATACACAAAGATTAATATTTTAGCTAAAGTTGTTATTTCTTTATACCATGATTAAGATTCATGAGATGTACTAAATGTTTTATGATGTATAGTTTTATGTTGAGTTGTAAAGCTAAAGTTAGAGTTATCTGATATGTAATGGTTATCGGATTGAAGTGTAAAATTTTATATAATAACAGTGATAAAGCGAATCATAAAATAAGATTGATTTAAAGACATGTAGATGATAAAGGTTTTGATTCAGGGAATTAAAGTAAGAAGACATAAAAGTTTAAATTATTTTGTATTTATAAAGTTTAACATCGAATAATGATGTAAAATCAGAAGGTAAATGTGTTATTAACGACCAAAGTTGAGAATTAAATTGTTTGAATTTTGGAGTCGTTACAGTTGGTATCAGAGCTATAGGTTATAAACCTTAGGTAAGAGTACCTTAGGCTATAACCTTAGAGAATAAAGGAGAAGATGATAAAGAAGTTAAGAATCAAAAAGTTATATTTAAGTATGGTACAGTTGTACTCTTTAATAGTTGATGTATGGTATCTGGGCTAAACGATTCCTTCATAGAGCGGAGGTATATACGAATTAGCAACTCGGAACCTAGTTTGTTGGTTGTTTGTGGGAAACCACTCAGCGTACTATATTGAAACTGTTAGAGACTCGATGTGTACCAAATATAGAAAATGGATACGTATGATGAAAAAGGAAAGAAAGAGGATCGTAAAACAAAACGATCACGAGTTAAGAAAAGAATTTTAATGGAGATGATTATAGAATAAGATCACGACGTGATCAGTTTAAGTTATAAAAGAAAGATGGTTTGTAATGTTTGAATTATTATAGCTTGATGCTATGAAGATGATGTACTATGAAATAGTACAAGATAAACTCATGAGGAGTTATAGATAATGTGATAAGAGGAATTCGTATCGAACAAAGAGCAAGTTAAGAGTAAGATAGAGTTAGGGGGATTTTAATTAAGGACTCATGTGATGGCTTAGTTGTCAAAATCTTTGTTTGGGCGAGGGTTTTGTGCTTGCACACAGTTTATCACATTGATAATCATTGGAATTTTGGTGTCGCGCTATCAATGTATATGTGGCGAAAAGGTGATTCTTTTTTCATATGTATATTTGATAGTTAGAAATATTAAGATTAGTCAGATATTATTAGGGTTAGGTACGAGTTCTTAAAACTAATGCATATGGTATGTTCGTGACTTATAATAATATGGTATGTTTGGAACCCCTCATTGAATGGACGCCTATGGTCTGACTAGGATAAGTTCTTAAACTCATATTATTGTGGAAAGTTCCTGATCACTTCCAATGTGTAGTAAGTTTGATGAACTATACTGGGAGTATAGGAAGATTGAAGTTGATGGATACCAGAATATTCTAAATTTACTAGCTATGCTAGACTTTTGAGATTTATTGACTTCGTGCCGATGGTTGTACTTTTGATTTTTGAAAAATGTTGGATCACACTAGTGAGCCAAATTTTTTTTAAACAGTGCTATTATTCGCGTATCTATGCTGTTTGTTTCGGCTAGAAAAAAATGATTTTTCAATTTTCAAAATATATTTTAACTATATGTATCTGGTGATGTTATAAATGATGGAGTCATCAATGCAATGGAATCTAGTGTTGGATGTGATTATATGATCGTCAGCCCACTATGGTGAGATGTAGTATGACAACGTCATAATCATGACTCCATAAAAGGATTTTTGAGATTTCTTTGAGATATGAGAATATATATATATATATATATATATATATATATATATATGTATATGTATATTTCGATTCATGTCCGAATTGTTGTAGAAGTCTATGATATTTGATTCAGCTAGACGATTATTAAAAGATGTTCATGAAATTCAAGCGTTTCTTGAGAAGTAATGCTAAACCAAATTGCTTTGTTGTGGATTCAAATGTTGAAAAGCTGATATGAACAACCCTTTTATAGGGGAGTATGCGAAAGCGTTTAGAAGTTTGTGCACAATACATGGTACGAATGACTGATCACCCTAAGTACGAGAGTCCCTATAGTCTAATGATTGTTAAGGTTTAAGTTGAAAGAGTACTTATAACCGTGGATAGAGTGCACAATTCATCATAAGAAGGGCTTAACACCCTAAGTACGGGAGTCCCTACAGTCTAATGATTGTTAAGGTTTAAGTTGAAAGAGTACTTATAATCGTGGACGTAGTTCAAGGTCTTGTGACCACTCAACATGATTTGGAATCTTTTAAATTCCTGAGTTATTCATACTTCTTCCCAATTATTAAGCAATTGTGGAAGATTCTTTCTATTCTAAAAGGCGAATGTGGTAAGGATGATATTTGTAAGACCCCACCTTTTATGAATAAAGATGAATTTTCTATAATTATCATTTTTAAATATTATGGAATGAATTTGATATAATGTTATAGTTGTGGGTAATATTTAGAAATTTTGCAAAGTACGCAAGTTGTTTATAATATTCGATTGGTCAGGGAATATTCGTACGACAACACAATCATTACCCCACAACGGAATTATTGTCGGATTGAGAAAATGACAAAAATATTTTTATGAAAATAACGGCGGAAGTTTTACCGTTAACTGTTGAAACATCCGGTGTTAAAAGTACAGAAATATGCATGGTTGCATAGTAGCACACGGTATTGATTATTGATGCTTACGTGAGAAGTCATTCAGTTTTATTCAATTATTGTCGATGTTTTATATATTATTAAATCAGTAATTGAGCTGACAGAGTTATTAATATTATTATTTGCATTATTAACGATGTCTAGAAGTTCTTCCAAGGAGAGGTTTGGTCACCTAATTGTGCGCCAATAGGGAGAAATCCTTATTGGAAAGCTCCCTCTTTCCTGAGAATGACCTGGTCGATTAATAGTGTGAATAATAATAATGATGATGAAGTTTTGTTTTATTAGTATTATTAATGTAATAAAAGCAGTAAAAGCTTTTATATAAAAATGAATACTTTTATAAAGTTATTCATTTTATTAGGCTAATAGTAAAATCTTTTTATATAAAATGTAATACTTTTATAAAGTTATTCATTTTATTAGACAATAATTAGAATATATTATATTTTATTGTGCATAGTGTTTGTATAGTGCCTGCATAGTGTTTGCATAGTAAAATATTTTTAAAAGTTATTCATTTTATTAGATTATAAATAGAATATATTATATTTTATTGTAAACCAATCTGGACCGTCCGTTTAAAGTAAATCAATATAGACCGTTCATGGATTTATTACTATTCAGTCCATTCTTCTATAAATAGAAGCTCATTCCTTCATTATTTCTTACGAATTCACTGAAACTCTAGAGAGAGAAACTGTAGAGAGAATTATTCTTCTATCTTGAGTGTATTTTTTTAGCGTTTAAGAAAGCTTTGAGCGTAGTGCAAGTTTCTTCAAGTATATCCCGATCCCCACCGCCGTGAGTACTTTCTTTATAAGGTAAGGGTATTATTTTTTTATATTCATGAAGAGAACTTCGTTATTCCATTCTTTATTATTCTTTTGGAATAACTCGTATACTGCCGCTCTACCCTATACTTGGTGATTTCATTTGTTATTCCATTCGTTATTATTATTCATTTGGAACATCCTATCTCATGCGTTATATGTGGGACTTGATTCCGTCTTTATTATTCGCATTGGAATATCACGTCAGGCGCGTTTTATGGGACCGGTAAAATCTTTATTATTCTATTGGAATATCCTATCTCGTGCGTTTTTACGGACGATTCCGTTATTTATTATTATGTTGGAATAACCTGTCTATGCGAAGTACCGCATGCATGATGATTTCTGTTGTTATTCCATTCTTTATTATTCTGTTGGAATATCCTGTCGGTGCTCATTACGCCTGACCTGGTTCCGTTATTTATTATTCTGTTGGAATAACCTGTCTATGCGAAGTACCGCATGCATGGTGATTTCTTTTGTTATTCCATTCTTTATTATACTCAATTGGTTAAAGTTTTGACTTCTATACTCCATGAAATTGGTGGAATATCCTTGATATTTATGCTTCATCCAGTATCTTTTTGTGGAAATATTCTTTTGAGCATTCTTGAATTTTACTCTACAAAGAAGTATCATGTTGACAATTTGGACGTTATTAGTTCCTGAATAAATTAATTCTTGAACTTGTTTAATTGAATTCTTATATCATTGTCATCATCCTCATATTTGTATTTTGTTGAAAGTCATCTCAGAAACAGAAAAGTGCATAGATGGACTTGGTATGATTATGACCGAGGATTATTGATTGTAATCGCTTGACGTAGTAATGTTACAAATGATGTGGTAAAAGTCCTCATTGGTCCGTGAGTGCATTGATGGACGATTGTTGGCATGATCATGACCATTGATGAATACACGAATATCCTCGCCCGTAGTGCATGGATAATTTGTGGTTGTGATACTTATGAATATCCTTGCCAGTAAAGTGAGGATGAGGTGGATTATTTATTAATTTGAGTCTCAAATGATAAAAGTGATGAAAACCTTTTAAGTCATAAAAGATAGTAGATTTTATTCTCTACTTAACTCTTTTAATGGATTGCATGTTCCGCTGCAGTTAAACTTGATGTCTATTGTATTTTATCAGTTTAACACTGTTGAAGACTAATGATAATTTATTCTTCATTATCATAGTCATAATATTTCTTACTGGGCTAGTTGAGCTCACCCTTTCTTTCACTGTTCTCTTCAGGAAATAAGAACGTAGCAGGGACTAGTCGGGGAACGGAGTGATGGTGCAGATGATAGTATTAGTAGTCCTCACTATTTTGTTAAATAGTGTGTTAATAAATGTAATGAGGACTTATTCTGAGAGTAGATATTGTCTAGAAGGCAATGTTTGTATTAAAACTCACAGCTCTCTTGTTGTATATTTAAGATTGTATTTGTATTCCGTACTATGTATTTGGCGACTCAGAATAGGTGATGTATACTTATTTTGGGGGCGTCACAATATTCCTTAAAAAGAAGTGAGTCGTAGAATGCGACACTGGATGATGAATATATTGAATAAGTGAGAAAATAAATTTTGAAATGAGGAGGAGATGAGTTATCAAAGAATAATGTAAAACTTTTAAAAGAAAAGTTTAATAATTGTAGAAAGATCTTTGTGGAAATAAGTGGTTATAGAATCCAATGAATGAATAAAGTATTAGCAAAAAATCTATTTTGATAGATTGAATGAATGAAGATTAATAAATAAAATTTTGAGGACTAAATTCTTAGAAGAATGGGTGAATATAATATCCCGAGTGTTTATGATAATGATCCTTATAAAAGGAAATGAATGGGTTAAAGAATATATAATACTCAAAATATAATTGAGTTCAAGTGAAAGTTATGAAATAAAACTCACAAGAATTTATTATCAAGAATGGTGGGAGTAGGAAATATAAAACCTATACTAAGGTAATGTGTTGAAGTTATTCAATGAAGAGATTTGATGAAAACCTGAGTAAGGTAGGATTCCGAGGACGGAATCCTTATAAGGAGGGAAGGATGTGACAACCCGAATTTTTAGAAATTATTAAAATAAGAATTTAATAATTAAAATTCTTGTTATGAAATGTATATATTTTGAATTATGTGTTTTGAGTGTGGGTAAGTATATATATTTGTAATTTATTTTGAAATATATGATTTGGTGTGAAGAGATTAAGTGTGAATATAAAAGAGATGTATATGTTTGGAAAATAAGGTTTAATAGTTGATTTAACTATTAAAGAAATTAAATGAGATTGTTACTGCGATGTCCCCAAAATAGGTATACATCACCTATTCTGAGTCTCCAAATACGTGGTGCATAATACAAATACAATCTTAAATATACAACATGAGCTGTGAGTTTTAATACAAATATTGTCTTCTAGCCAGTATTCAAACTCAAAATAAGTCCTCAATACATTTATTATCACACTATTTCATAGAATAGTGAGGACTACTAATGCTATCATCTAGACTGTCACTCCATTCCCCGACTAGTCCCTGCTATGTTCTCATTTCCTGAAGAGAACAATGAATGCAAAAGGGTGAGCTCAACTAGCCCAGTAAGAAATATTATGGCTAAGATAATGCAGAATAAATTATCGTTAGCCTTCGACAGTGTTAAACTGACACAATATAACAAATATCAAGTTTAACTGCAGCGGAACAAATAATCCATTAAAAGAGTCAAGTAAAGAATAAAATCTACTATCTTTTATGATTTAAAAGGTTTTTCGTCACTTTTATCGCTGAGACTCAGCTTATTAAATAAACCACGTCATCCCTGCAATACGGCCAAGGATATTCATTAGTATCACGACCACAAATTATCCATGCACTACGGGCCAAGGATATTCGTGTTTTCATCAATGGTCATGATCATGCCAACAATCATCCATCAATGCACTACGGCCAATGAGGACTTTTACCACATCATTTGTAATTACGGCCACGACTATACCAAATAATACCGGTCATAATCATACCAAGTCCATCTATGCACTATGTGCCATGAGATGACTTTCAACATAATATAAACATGAGGATGATGACAATGACATAATAATTCAATAAAACAAGTTCAAGAATTAAATTTTAAAGATTTATAAGTTAATTTATCCCGAACTCAAAAACGCCCAAATTGTCAACATGATAATCGCTTGTGGAGTAAAATTCAAGAATGCTCGAAGAAGAATATTTCCATGAAAAGATAATAGATGAAGCACAAATATCCAGGATATTATACTAATTTCATGGAGTATAGAAGCCAAAACTTTAACCAACAGAGTATAATAGAATATATGAAACCGCAAATGGATTTTTTGCTCGCCATGCCAGAATCCACGTAAATGCATCATCATTTCCACAATTTAATAAGGAATGAATACAAAGGATCATTCGCCATGCATGTGGTAATCCACATAGACAGGTTATTCCAATAGAATAATAAAGAATGGAATAATAGAAGAATTCACCATGCATGCGATAGACCGCATGCATAAAAGTTATTCCCAAATGTAATAATAAAGAATGGAACAAGGTCATGCTAAATACGCATGCATGTGATATTCCAATGTAATAATAAAGAATGGAATAACAAAAGAATTTCACCATGTATATGCGGTGCCAGATGACAAAGTTATTCCAATGTAATAATAAATAGTGGAACGAGTCATCGCAGAATACGCTGACAAACAAGATATTCCAACAGAATAATAAAGAATGAAATAGTAGAAGAATTTCACCATGTATGCGGTACTTCGCATAGACAGGTTATTCCAACATAATAATAATGAATGGAATAACAATAGCTCTCTTCATGAAAATGAAAGAAATAATACCCCTTACCTTAGAATAAAGCTGGATACTAGAATAGAGAGGTAGCAGACTTCTCTTCTTCTTTCTCTCTATAATAATTGCTCTATAGCTTTAGTGAATTGGTGAGAAATGAAGGAAGAATGAGCTTCTATTTATATAAAAATATAGTTTCGATAACTGCACATTTTGGGGCTCAAAATATTACAGTACAATACCTCCAACTTTTCTTTCATTTTTAATTTAGTCCTGCAAGTATTATCAAACTTGCATCACCTCCCCTAATAGTAAATAATTTGAATCAATAGGTCAATCATGTGATTCAATAGTTATAATCATGTGAAAATATGAATAACAGTATAGTACCTCCATCTTTAACTTAGTCATGCAAGTATTATTAATCTTGCACCAACACCCCTAATAGTACATGAATGTGAATCAATAGTACACACATGTGAACAAATAGTTATAATCATGTGAATTAATAGCAATTAATTCCTCATTTATCCGATTAATTCCCCGATAACTTCCAAACATAAATTATTATCAAAATAAATGTCGATTTTCACTAACACTAATAATTCCAACATAATGGAACTATCAATTTCACCTTTAATCAACACGAACTTAGTTATCATTAATATTATAACTCACGATATTTAACAACCAGGTCGTTCCCAGGAAAGAGGGGGCTTTCCGATAAGGATTTCTCCTTATTATGGCCGCAATTAGATGACCAAACCTCTCCTTGATGTAACTTCTAGACATTGTAAATATTGCAATTTAATAATATGAATAACTTTGTCGTCTCAATTATTGATTTAATAATATATCATATTATACAAATGATACTATGACAATAATTGAATTAATAGTATGAGAGATATGATGCAGCAATTACTGTAACAATAATTGAGTATAACTGAGTGACTTCTCACGTAAGCATCAATAACCAATACCGTGTGCTTCTATGCAACCACGCGTATTACTATACTTTTACTACCGGGTAGTTCAATAGTTTTAAAGGTAACACTTCCGCCGTTATTTTTATAAAAAGATAATTCTGTTGTTTTCTTACTACGACAATACTTCCGTTGTGGGGTCCACCAATGATTGTGCCGTCGTACAAATATTCCCTGTTAAAACGAATATTCCCTGACCAATCAAATATTATATAACCACTTGCTTACTTTACAAAATTTGTAAATATTACCTATAACTGTAACATTATATTATATCCACACCATAATATTAAAAAATATATTTCTAGAGAAATTAATCTTTATTCATAAAAGTTGGGGTCTTATAGTTACGGGAAGGTAATTAACTAAATAATATTAGTTAATTTAATTATGGTGAAAATTATATTATGAAATAATATTATTCGATTATTATGCTTTATGGTAATGAAATTGGTATGCATTAAAATTTCATAAATTATGAGAGTAATTCACTTAATTAAAATGGTGAATTAATATAAATATATTTGATGGTAATTGTTATGAAAGTTGGGTGGAAATTGTTGATGGAAATATTCTAATTTAATTAAATAGTTAAATTAGAGGATTGAGAATTTGTTAAATAAAGTTATAATTATAATGGTTGAATATAAATTATAGTTATATTGATAAGGCTTGACTTAATTTATTAATGAATTAAGTTTAACTTTAATTAATTTAACAATGTCGGATATTATTTAATGGGTGTGACAAATGGATCATATAGTAATGAAAATTATAAAAATAAATTAGAAAGGGTTTGTGGGTCTAGCCAAACATGGCCTTGTGACCCTTTGCCTTTTGTAACAGTTGGGTCTCTTGGTTTGTTTAACTGATAAAGCTACGTAAAGACTACTTTTCAATTATTTTGTGTTACGCTTATTATTTTCATAAGTTTGAGAGCAGAGAAGAAAAGATGAATTGAGAGAGGAGATAGATTCTCTGAGAAATTGAGAGAGTTTTGAGAATCTAAGGAGAAAGAAGAAGGAGATTAATATCATCTAATTGAGCTTAGAAGAATCAAAGGCAACAGAATAATAAAGTTTTTTGTTTATTTTCTAAAGTATACTTCTCTAATAATGAATTTCTATGGTTAATCTATTAAGGAATTTGTTATATATGTTCTTGAGTATGTATAATATGTTCTATATTGTTTATTGTTGAGTTTTCGGTAAACAAATTCATATTGTTGATGATAAATAAGAAGAGTTTGGTTTTGGCTTAAAATATGTATTTTGGGTCCATTTTGAGATTAAAATTGGTTAGGAGTTTATGTTATAATTGTAAAGTTGGTGATGGATTGTGTTAATACGATAAGAAACAAAAACAACGAAAGTTGAATGAATCGAAATGGTTGAGAAACGAATTCGTAGTGAACGAATTCGCTAAATTGACAAAACATGAATAATTAGTATGAACATGAGTTGTAAATTCATATTTGGGTTAGTTAATGTTTATGTTAGTTGATGGGTATTTGGTATGTTATAGTTTTATGAGTTACAAACCCATAGAATCAAAAATAAACTAATTTGGATGAGTATAACTCATATTATGATGATTGGAAGGAGTTTTGGTCTGTAAAATCGTGAAGAGAAGAGCCTGAGGGGCTGTTCTGTGACCTGGGGCGCAGCTGCGCGGCCCCCAAGCTTAGTTAGGGCACAACTGCGTTGGTGTACTGTTGTGACCTGCCGTAGTAAATTAAGTATAACTTTATCATACGAACTCCGATTGAGGTGATTCAAGACGATCTAGAATGAGGACGAATAGACCTACAACTTTTTGTCTTTACGTTTTTCAATTTGAGGTCGTTAGGAAGGGTCAAAATAGTCATATTTGTGACTGTTACATATTTGGAGGCGATCGAAGTTCGTCAAGCGAGCACATACACAAGTATAGTGCTCCCAATGATCGAATATGTCATTTTAAGTGATGTAACATGAAAATGCATGATATTATATGTGACATATAAGATTTCCTTACTCATAATAGAAAGTATTGGCATGACTTAGTAGGTGTTTTGAAAAGAAACTTAAAGATTTTGAAAATAATCCTTGTGGAAACTTATGTTCTATAAGTTCTGAACTTAGTGGTTTATAAACATGATTGAGTTCAAATATAAATAAGCATGATATGGTGTTTATAGTGTCTTTGTTCATGATTAAATGTGACGCCCCCAAAATAGATCCACACTACCCATTCTGAGTCGCCATATATCATACTATAAAAATCAAATACAAACTTCATTTATACAACTGTTGAACTGTCGTGCAGAATATGACCACAATTAAACCGTGAGTTTTAATAAATTGTATGTAACTCTCATGGTGCCTTGACCAAAACCTTACAATGATACCTTACATAAAAGTGCAGTCAATAACTGTTTTAGAAATTAAAATCTTTGGGAAGTGCTCAAGGAAACCTTCGTACATGGGAGGCCATGCGTCTAGGTTATGATAGATATCATATGTCCACAGAATTATCCTTGGTTGACCCAATAGTCCCCAAAGAAAAACAAGAAGATTGCTATCATCTTCTTTCAAATGGTGAGTCTTCTCTTGATATATAATTATCTCTGTTGTCTCCAAGTGAGAATTATCTTTCAAATAAACTCCAAGATTATATAGGTAGTGCTCGTAGATATACTCAGCAAGTGGATGTGCACAACCCTGTCTTATGATAACACGAGATTGTATGTCATTAGACATCTTGTATGATAGTGGCAAAACACCCTTCCAAAGTTGGGTTCACCTCACCCTATTCGGTTCACCAAAATTAAATATCAAATGACATATACAATACGATACACTTATCTAAAGTTCTCAATAAAATTATTTCCATACTATTTAGGGCGAACGTTGATAAGTGTATTTTATATACGCGATTTCATAACTAATTCATTCTTATTCGTTGCTATATTCTTGTAATCATGTGCATTTTTACTTGTTCTATGTTATTTTATGTGTAAGTTGGTGGTTGTGGAATTTAACGTACAATTGATGGTATTCGGTGCGTTTGGAACTTAAATGGAGCATATTTGGAAGCAACTCAAGATCGCAACTAAGTCGATTCTGAGGAGGTACCATTGCTGGGTCTTCATTTGAGAAAATAGAGGCAAGGCCACGTATGAGGCATCTATAGTGTACAAACCCCCGCCGGGGGCGGGGGTGAAAGAAATCCTGAGTGTCCTGTTTCAGTTATAATTCCTTTAGAGTGTGAATTTTAGCTTTTTGCATATCAGTATAACTCTAATGGATAGAGATTGCGGCTGGAATTGGAGGCTAGATATCTAGGACTCTATCAAACACAAAAAGGGAGATTACAGAAGATAGTTTACGGAGAAAAAAACTGAGTTTTAGAGAACAAGTGTGGAGGTGTATTTCAAGGAGTTTTTCAAGACAATTGCAACTCTAGTTTACGTGAAGGGTGTTTTCTAATATTCTTTGTGTTAGATTATTATTTGTAATTGAGAGAATGATTTCTATGATTTATTCAGCGTTTATTTCATTTATTATGAACTAATTCACTTTTTAGGCTTGTGATGGATCCTTGAGTGAATCGATGATTTTGTAACTTTGATTTCCAATTTAATAAGCTATCTCCAGTTTATCTATATTAATTTGTGCTTGAATCTATGAATTGCCTGATTAGCAATTCTTTGTGGAGTTGGGTGGAATCGAGAGAGGATATTCAATTCTAGACCTAGTTAATATAGCATGTGTTCAGGATTTTGTTAGTAGCTTAAACTTGATGTGTGTTAAGGTAGAGATATGCTTGACGCCGCATGTAATTGGATAGAGAACTTATTCTTTGACCTTCTTCAATTGTAATTCACATAGAGATATAGTGGGTTAGTTGATTAAGGTGTTTAACGGATTTCTATCTTAATTGTGGATTGAAGTTAATATGGTATTAGTGCATCGAGAGGTTGTTAATACTACGTTCGTGTTCTTAATTAATAAACTGGGATAGTGCGCTGAATTAGAATAAAGGTGTTAAAATCAAAGTGAAGCTTAGGGTGAAATCATAAGTCTAATTCTCCATTAATTGTTTAAAATTCAGATTTTGATATTCGTGGTTGTTTTGTGCTAATTTAATTATTCTTTATTTTAGTTTTGATAATTTAAATTATTGATTTGGTTTGTTTAATAAAATTAGGGTTAATAAAATATTGGTAATTGTAAGTTAAGGTATTTGCTAATTTATCTTTGTGGGAACGATACTTGACTTATTACTGTATTACTTGTTGACAACGTATACTTGCGTGTTGTGCGTAATTAGATTTTACCCAACAAGTTTTTCGGCGCCATTCACGGGATATTTTAGTATAATTCTTAATATTTTTACAATATCAGTTTAATTAATCCAGTTTTACGAAGACATTTTTATTTTTGCATTGTGCTTCTTATTTCAGGTGTTGGAAGTAGTTTATGCGAACTCGGTCCCAAAATCCAGACTTGCTGCCTTTTGAGGACGACATTGAGAAAAGGTTTTAGAGGTTGAGTAAGTGGATCAAGGAAACGAGGCAAGAATTCGAATTACATGAAAAGTAAGAGGAAATAGTAATAGCGGCCAAAGATCGGAAAGCGTTGAGGGACTTCGCAACACCCAAGGTGACGGAACTGCACTCAAGCATCACCAGGCAAGCAATAGTAGCAAATACATTCAAGATTAAGCCTGGGATGATAAAAATGATTTAGAATTCAGTTCAGTTTGGGGGATTTGCTAACGATGATCCCAACGAGCATTTAGTCAGCTTTCTGGAATTGTGTGACACTTTTAGGTTTAATGGAGTTTCGGATGAGGCGGTGAGACTTTGATTGTTCCCATTCTCTCTATGGGACAAGGCGAAGAGTTTGCTACATTCACTACTGTCCGGTTCGATAACAACTTGGGAGGATTTAGCTCAGAAATTCCTTGCAAAATTCTTCCCACCGGCGAAAACTGTGAAGATGAGGAATGAGATTACAATGTTTGAACAGCAACATGGGGAGTCGTTATATGAGGCATGGGAGAGATACAAAGAACTGCTCAGAAAATTCCCTCATCATGGATTTCCCCAGTGGCTACAAATGAACACCTTCTACAACGGACTACATGGAAATCTTAGGACAAGTATCGATGCAGCATCGGGCAGAGCATTCATGGCTAAGAGTTACGAGGAAGCATACGAGTTGATTAAAACCATGTATGTTAATAACTATCAGTGGCCCACAGCGAGGATGACACAGGCGAAGGCAGCTGGGGTATTAGAAGTAGATAATATGACAGCAATGCAAGCACAGATAGCTGCAATGTCAAAGAAGTTGGAGCAAGTGGCAGCAGCACAGACACAACAAACCCAGCAAGCACCACAAGTGGCAATAGTATGTGAGTTGTGCGCAGGAGAACACCCAACAGAGCAATGTACAATTAATCCAGCAGCGGTGCAGTTCATCGGTAATTAAAACAGAATTCCTTAAAACACATATCAGAACACATACAATCAAGGAAATAGGAATCATCAGAATTTCTCATGGAGCAACAACCAACAAAATCAAGCTTCACGTCAAACATACCCTCCAGGTTTCCAAAATCAGCAACAACCAATTCAATATCAAGAAAGGAAACCCGATCTGGAGGAAAAGTTGGATAAATTCATAGCTACCACCGAGTTGGCTATAAAAAATCACACCTTGATGTTTAAAGCACAAGAGATGGCGATCAAGAATCTAGAAAATCAGATGGGTCAGATAGCGTTGGCAGTGAATAGCAGACCACAAGGAACACTACCAAGTGACACCGAGAAAAATCCTAAGGGTAATCATGAGCAATGTCAAGCCATTATGTTAAGAAGTGGAAAATAACTTGTTGGTCAAGAGCCAAAAATTTCGGTTATAAAGGAGAATGAACCAGAAATAGAAAATACAGTGGGTGAGGTAAAGCAAGGGAACGAAAAACAAATGGAAAAGAATAGACCAGTCAACGAACTAGTTGTTTATCCTCCCCCACTATTCCAGCAAAGAGTTCAAAAACAAAAGTTAGACAAGCAATTTTCAAAATTTTTGGAAGTTTTCAAGAAACTTCAAATTAACATACCATTTGCAGAGGCCCTAGAACAAATGCCTAGTTACACAAAATTTATGAAATGGATTCTATACAGGAAAAAGAAATGGGAAGATTTTGAGACGGTGGCATTAATAGAGGAGTGTAGTGCGGTATTACAGCAGAAATTACCACCAAAACTCAAGGACCTGGGGAGCTTTACAATTCCATGTACGATAGGGGAGAGGCATTTCAACAAGTATTTATGTGATTTGGGGGCGAGTGTAAACCATATGCCATTGTCAGTGTACTTAGAATTAGGTTTGCCTGAGCCAAGGCCTACTAACATCTCCCTACAGTTGGCGGATAGGTTAGTTACGTATCCGAGAGGCATAATAGAGGACATCTTAGTGAAAGTGGATAAGTTTATATTCCCCGCGGACTTTATTATCCTGGATTTTGAGGAGGGCAAGAACATCCCAATTATCCTAAGGAGACCATTTTTGGCTACACGGAGAACACTCATTGATGTACAAAAGGGACAACTCACTATGAGGGTCCAAGATCAAGAAGTGAAATTCAGTGTGTTTAAGGCCATGAAATTTCCTATGGATGAGGAGGAATGTTTTCGAATGGATCTAATTGAGCAAATCATTAGTGATGACATGAGCAAAAGTTTGGTGAACGATCCATTAGAAACAACATTATTGGGAGATGAAGAGAACGATGATCCGGAATTGGTGGATTACCTTCAATTGCTAGACTCATTGCCACGAGTACCAAGATTTAGAACCCCATTTGAACCACTACACACGGAGGAGGTAAATGCAGAAAAATTGAAACCATCATTGGAAGAGACACTAAAGCTGGAACTTAAGCCACTTCCTAAGCACCTCAAGTATGCGTATTTAGGCAATTTAAATTCTTTACATGTTATTATTTTAGCTACACTTAACGAATTGCAAGAAGAAAAGTTGCTAAGGGTGCTTCAGGAACACAAATCAGCTTGGATGGACAATTGTGGACATAAAGGGAATCAGCCCTTCATTTTGTTTGGACAAAATTCTGATGGAAGATGATGCAAAACCAATGGTGGAACAACAGCGGCGACTCAATCCAATTATGAAGGAAGTGGTAAAGAAGGAAATTTTAAAATGGTTAGACGCTGGCATCATCTATCCGATTTCCGATAGTAAATGGGTTAGTCTAGTCCAGTGTGTACCAAAAAAAGGAAGAATGACGGTGGTGCATAATGACGATAACGAGTTAATCCCAACCAAAATAGTGACGGGGTGTCGGGTTTGCATGGATTACAGAAAATTGAACAAGGCAACTCGTAAAGACCATTTCCCGCTGCACTTTATTGACCAAATGTTAGATAGATTGGCGGGACATCAGTATTACTGTTTATTGGATGGGTATTCGGGCTATAACCAAATAGTCATCGCTCCGGAGGATCAAGAAAACACCACATTTACGTGCCCTTACAACACATTTGCATTCAAGAGGATGTTATTCGGGCTATGCAACGCACCGGCAACTTTCCAAAGGTGTATGATGGCAATTTTTTCGGACATGGTAGAGAAAAACGTTGAGGTCTTCATGGATGACTTTTCAGTTTATGGGGACAACTTTGATAATTGTTTGAAGAATCTTGTCATGGTGCTGCAAAGATGCAAGGAAACGAATCTCGTTCTAAATTGGGAAAAATGCCACTTCATGGTTGAAGATGGCATAATTTTGGGCCATAAGGTCTCGGCTCAAGGGCTGGAAGTCGATAAAGCAAAGCTGGAAACAATTGAAAATTTGCCTCCACCAACCTTAGTGAAGGGTATTAGGAGTTTCTTGGGACACTGGTTAGGGTTCTACTGGGGAGGTTTATAAAGGATTTCTCTAAAATTGCGAAACCCCTATGCAGTCTTTTAGAGAAAGATGTGACATTCAACTTTGATGAAGATTGCAAGACAGTGTTTGATTTATTAAAAATGAAATTGACTACAGCCCCCGTTAATGTTGCACTGGATTGGAGCATGCCATTCGAGCTTATGTGTGATGCAAGTGACTTTCGCAGTTGGGGCTGTGTTGGGTCAGCGGAGAGACAAGGTGTTTCACGCTATATACTACGCAAGCAAAACACTTACAAAAACTCAATTAAACTACACAACCACAGAAAAGGAGTTTCTTGCCGTGGTATATGTATTTGGTAAATTTCGTGCTTACTTGATCGGGACTATGGTGATAGTTTATACAGACCATGCAGCAATTTAATACTTGATAGCGAAAAAGGATGCTAAGCCACACCTTATCCGATGGATTCTCCTACTATAAGAATTTGATTTAGAAATAAAGGATAGGAAGGGGACGAAGAACCAAGTAGCCGACCACTTGTCGAGGTTGGAAAACCAAGGTAAAGAAAAAGACGACAAATGTGAAATCAATGAATAGTTCCCGGATGAGCAATTGTTTGAGATTTTAGCGGAGATTCCGTGGTATGGCGATTATGCAAATTTCGTTGTGAGCAACATTCTACAACCTGACCTCACAAGGCAACAGAAAAAGAAATTTTTGCACGATGTGAAGTGGTATATGTGGGATGATCCATATTTGTTTAAGCAGTGCGTTGACAAGGTGATTCGACGGTGCGTCCCATACAACGAAGTGAAGAATATCCTGCATGAGTGTCACTCATCGGCATATGGCGGGCCTTATGGGAGTGAGAGAACAGCAGCGAAGGTGCTACAATGTGGTTTTTATTGGCCCACATTATTCAAAGATGCTTGCCAGTTTGTCAAACAATGTGATAGGTGTCAAAGGGTGGGCAACATTTTGAAGCGTAATGAGATGCCCTTACAAACGATTCTGGAAGTGGAAATTTTTTATGTATGGGGTATTGATTTCATGGGACCATTTCCATCATCCTTGAACAATCAATACATTCTCCTTGCAGTGGACTACGTGTCAAAGTGGGTTGAAGTTGCAGCTCTATCAACAAACGATGCCAAAGTGGTCCTCAAATTCCTGCAAAAGAACATCTTCACTAGGTTTGGCACACCAAAAGCAATTATAAGTGACGAAGGTAGTCACTTTTGCAATAAACCATTTACTACTCTTTTGGCCAAGTATGGGGTGAACCACAAAATAGCTACAACATATCACCCTCAAACCAGTGGACAAGCTGAGGTATTGAACAGAGAAGTCAAAAAGATATTGGAGAAAGTGGTGAATCTGAGTCGAAAAGATTGGTTACTTAGATTAGATGATGCTTTATGGGCTTACCAGACAGCATACAAGACGCCAATCAGGATGTCACCATATCAACTGTTGTACGGGAAGGCATGTCATTTACCGGTGGAACTACAACATAAGGCATATTGGGCAGTGCAAAAACTCAATTTTGATCAAAAAGCTATAGGAAAGAAGAGACTACTTCAGTTGAATGAACTAGATGAGTTTTGCCTTCATGCCTATGAGAATGCCAAGATATACAAAGAAAAAGTCAAAAGATGGCACGACCAGAAAATTTTACGTCGAACATTCGAGCCAGGCCAATCAGTACTGTTATTCAACTCAAGGTTGCGTTTGTTCCCCGGAAAGCTTAAATCAAGATGGTCGGGACCATTCACAGTCAAGCAAGTATTCCCTCACGGGGTAGTTAAAATTTACAGTCGTAATCTACTCGAAACATTCAAATTCAACAGACACCGTCTAAAGCATTACTGGGGAGGAGAAGCCAACACCGACATGATCACTATCACGTTGGCTGATACAACTTAAGCAGGAATTAGTCGGGCTGAATGACTTAAAATCAAGCGCTCATTGGGAGGCAACCAAATTTTTATTTCTTTATCGTATTTTCCATTCATATTTGCTTAATCGTAGTTTTTATTACATTATTAGGTAGAAGAATAAAATAAAATCTCGTTAATCTCTCCACAACATGACATGACATCTACGACTCACTAATTTTCATGTTTCATGCCATGTAAATTTGGGAAAAGGATCGTGCCTTAGTATTTTTTGTGCAGAATAAGCTAAAATAAAGCAAAACATGACTGCCAGACAGTGACTATGCCCACCGGGGCGGGCCCTAAAAGTAGTATAACCCCCACCGGGGCGGGGGTCCTCAAAATCAGAAATCAGGGGACAAGCCCGTCGGGGTGGGCCTTTTTAGTTCTTTACCCCCCGCCGGGGTGGGGGTCCTAGAATTTTGATAGATGTGGCAGTTTGCTGGTCTTCTCTCCTCCCCAATAACTCCCACTTTTATACTTCCCCACTACTCCATAACCACCACCCACTTTCCCCACATTCCCAATATTCAATTACTCTTCTCCACCTTCCCACCTCCTCACTCCACCAATGCTAGCCTTCCCTCTCCATCTATAAATACCACAACAACTCTTCCAAACTCCTACACCACACTTCATATAAGGCAACAAGAGAGCATAATTGTGAGCTAGAGAAATACAATTGAAAAGTTTGGGGGAGTGTTAGGGCAAAACTAACAATAGGGAGAAATGGCTTCACAGTCATCATCTAAACGCCAACGAGGGGAGAGTTCATGCCCATCCCAACCTATCCGCAGCTTCGATCATAAAAAATTTGCAAGTGTCGCCGCCGTCGACTGGTATGAATTTACCAAAAAGTCCTTACACCGGAGCGGGGGTTGGCACCGAATCCTAATGATGGGGAGCTCTGCCGCAAATTTACCAAAAGGGATGGGTAAAATTCACCGAGGAGCCAGAACTAGCTGTTGTCAACATTGTCAAGGAGTTTTACGCAAGTGCGGTGGACAAGGATCCATTTCAAGCATTTGTGCGAGGACAGTTGGTTCCGTTTAGTGCCGATGCCATCAACACATACTACCAACTGCGGGTGCCTCATCATTTCCAGTCTGCACACCTTCGTGATTCCAATCCTGACTGGGATGCCATAATCATGGAGATGACAAAGCCGGGAACGTCATGGACGAAAGGGCGGAAGGGCGGCACTGTGTTCCATAGCAAGGCCCTTAGCAGGTATGGAAAAATCTGGTATGCCTTTCTCTGCGCAAGATTACTTCCGTCCCAACATACCTCGGACGTCACCAAAGAGAAGGCGTTGCTGTTATACACCATCGTGCAAGATTTTATAATTGATGTCGGAGCTATCATTTGCTTCTCCATCCGCTGGTGCCTACGTGGGAATTTTTCTGGAGGCTTGCCACACCCATCACTCATATGTAGGTTGTGCCGTCAAGAAGGAGTTAGATGGTCTGATGACGAGCCCACTCAAATGTTGCTCGCGCTGCTGGATTCCAGAATGATAGAGCGTTACTCTGTATGGGCAGGAGGTGAATCACACCCGCGTGGAGTGGGGTTCATTTTTTCGTCATCATCGGAAGACGATGTGGATGCTATAGAGGCCTCGGAGGACGATGATGACGTAATGGGCGATCAAGGAGACGAAGAGATACTGCAGGCCGAGGCTATATCTCGAACTCAATTCCTTAATTTCCAAAATCAACTGAATGCACACACCAAGGCAACTCGTCGGGAAATGCGACGATTGGCAATGAGGCAAGAGCACATGTTTGACACTATGCATACATCTTTTGCCTCGTTGAACACAACACTTCAAAGTTTCAACCCGACGACATAATTTCTATATCAACAGCCCGGTCCAATGCCAAGGTTCCCACCTAGTGATTCTGATGAAGAAGGATAACAACCACCTCCTCAAGCTTAAGCATTGAGAGGGAAGTCCTCACGTACTTATTTTGATCAATTATCTAATCAGGACATTGTATTGTTTAAGTTTAGGGGATTTAAATTCATGTTTGCATGCATTGTAGCTTTTAGGATTCATTTTTAATTTTGGTCACTTAAATTTTTGTATTGCATTTTATTTTTAGTATTGCATGATAGCTTAGGGCATTCATGGTAGTTTAGGTTTTGCATAATAGATAATAGTGTAATGCATTTTGTTATTCACATCTATATAAAAAAAATAAAAAATATGTTAATTAGTAATTATTGTGTTATTTAAGTCTATCAATGTTGAGTTTCATGTTATTGGGGGCCTATGATGTGATTGTCAAATAAGTAGCAAATACAGTATTGAGTATGAGAACTATGACACAATGATCGTTTATGAATCAAATCTTGAGTTTGTTTGAAACTGGTATAAAAGGATAGCACGTTTAACAAACATCTGTGTTAATTGGTTAAGTTCAAACCGGTACCTAAATGGTCTCTAAAGGATAATGCTAGAGTGAATGATAAAATGACAAGGATGGCTGGTAAAGGCTAAAGTTAGGCAAGAACTTAAGTTTGGGGGAGATTATGTGGGGTATATAAGCTTATCTAAAAAAAAGAAAAAAATATGAATAAACACCGTAGCGTGCTTGACTAGTTTTGTGGCCTTTGTTACTTGAGCAAGTAAGCCCGATGGGATTGTCTTTACACATAGTGTCCTAAGGTAAGGTAGCATTGAAAAGCCTAAGGGAATAAGACATTGCACAGCTATGTGATAAAAAAAATATATATATGAAGAAGACGGGAAATAAGAGCAAAAAGCCCCCGTAGATGAAAATAAAGTATAAGTACCCCGCGTGAACCCTTGAGGTTTGTGATTGCTTGATTTTTAGTTGGAATTAGCTATTCTTGAAATTTTTAAGTTAGTGCTACATGATTCCTTCTAAGAGACTGGTTATGTATTGAATTTGAGTCGGTATCAATTATCATGGATGTTACACACACACACACACATTATACCAGTGATGATGGCTTGAGATTCAAGGATTAAAGCATATTTGTATATTGGTTTTAGATGGTTGATATTGTATAGTTGCTTATTTTCGCTGAGGCCGTTAAGATAATTTTGATTCTGCGGTATTGTTGGATTTGATAGTATTAAGTGAATTTTTATTCATATCATTGCATTGCATGTAGTTGTCTCGTGCTCGAGGACTAGCACGGCTTAAGTTTGGGGGATTTTGATAAGTGTATTTTATATACGCTATTTCATAACTAATTCATGCTTATTCGTTGCTATATTCTTCTAATCATGTGCATTTTTACTTGTTCTATGTTATTTTATGTGTAGGTTGGTGGTTGTGGCATTTAACGTACAATTGATGGTATTCGGTGCGTTTGGAACTTAAATAGAGCATATTTGGAAGCAACTCAGTACTGCAGCTAAGTCAGATTATAGGAGGTACCCCCACCGGGGCGGGGGTCTTCATTCGAGAAAATAGGAGGCAAGCCCACCGGGGCGGGCATCTATAGTGTACAAACCCCCGCCGGGGCGGGGGTGAAAGAAATCCTGAGTGTCCTGTTTCAGTTATAATTCCTTTAGAGTATGAATTTTAGCTTTTTGAATGTTAGTATAACTCTAATGGATAGAGATTGCGGCTGGAATTGGAGGCTAGATATCTAGGACTCTATCAAACACAAAAAAGGAGATTACAGAAGACAGTTTATGAAGAAAAAGGCTGAGTTCCAGAGAACAAGTGTGAAGGGGTATTTCGAGGAGTTTTTCAAGACAATTGCAACTCTAGTCTACGTGAAGGGTGTTGTCTAATATTCTTTGTGTTAGATTATTATTTGTAATTGAGAGAATGATTTCTATGATTTATTCAGTGTTTATTTCATTTATTATGAACTAATTCACTTTTTAGGCTTGTGGTGGATCCTTGAGTGAATTGATGATTTTGTAAACTTTGATTTCCAATTTAATAAGCTATCTCCAGTTTATCTATATTAATTTGTGCTTGAATCTATGAATTGCCTGATCAACAATTCTTTGTGGAGTTGGGTTGAATCGAGAGAGGATATTCAATTCTAGACCTAGTTAATATAACATGTGTTCAGGATTTTGTTAATAGCTTAAACTTGATGTGTGTTAAGTTAGAGATATACTTGACACCGCATGTAATCGGATAGAGAACTTATTCTTCAACCTTCTTCAATTGTAATTCACATAGAGATTTAGTGGGTTAGTTGATTAAGGTGTTTAACGAATTTCTATCTTAATTGTGGATTGAAGTTAATATGGTATTAGTGCATCGAGAGGTGGTTAATACTACGTTCGTGTTCTTGATTAATAAACTGGGATAGTTCGTTGAATTGGAATAAAGGTGTTAAAATCAAAGTGAAGCTTAGGGTGAAATCATAAGTCTAATTCTCTATTAATTGTTTAAAATTCAGATTTTGATATTCGTGGTTGTTTTGTGCTAATTTAATTATTCTTAATTTTAGTTTTGATAATTTAAATTATTGATTTGGTTTGTTTAATAAAATTAGGGTTAATAAAAGATTGGTAATTGTAAGTTAAGGTATTTGCTAATTTATCTCTGTGGGAACGATACTTAACTTATTACTGTATTACTTGTTGACCACGTATACTTGCGTGTTGTGCGTAATTTTAGAGTTTACCCAACAAACGTCAACAGCAATAGACCACCGTTCTATTCTCCTGTTACCCCCGCTCGACCCAGCTACACTTTTATTAACTGAAAGGAATTATGAAGCAAAAAGGGTGAGCACAACTATCCCAATAGAGAATATCATGACTAAAGATAATTTACATCATCAATAGACTTTATCAGTAATAAATCAGAGATTTAGAACATATGATAGATGATAAAACTTTTCAACCATAGTTGCAGTAGAACGAGCAATCCATTTAAAGAGTCAAATAGACCATAGAGTTTATTATCTTCTCCTTGTTAAAAATCCACCAACAATATTTTATCCCTGTAACATCAATCAACAATTCCTGTCCACAATCATGTGAATAACTCATAATCATAATTGTGATTCTAAATTCCTCTTCGCACCCAGGACGAAGATAATTTTCATCACCTGTTTTTACCTGAAACATCAAAATCATGGTTATACCAAATCACAATTCTTGTTTATAATCATACTAATAAATCCATCTTTGCACTACGGGCCAAAGATATTCATTAACAATTCATCTTTGCTCTACAGGCCAAAGACATATAACTGTATTATAAAAGAGTCAAGTAGAGCATGATATCTACTTTCTTCTACGAATTAAAAGTGTATTATCAATATGTTATCGTTGAGACTCAGCTTAATAATTAATCCACAACATCGAATCATTCCTACTCTACGGCCAAGGATATTTATTAGTATTACGACCACTAATTATCCATGCACTACGGGCCAAGGACATTCGTGTCTTCAACAATGGTCATGATTATACCGAATAATCCCTGGTTATAATCATACCAACAACGGTCCATCTTTGCACGTAAGCCAAATATATACAACTATAAACCGAATAATCAACAGTCCATCTTTGCACGTAAGCCCACGTAAGCCAAAGACGACTTTCATCACAATATAAGCATGAGGATGATGACAATGATATAAGCATTAATCAAACGAAAATAAGGATAAATATTAAAGACTTTAAATTTATCCAAATATTATCAATCACTTAATAAACTCATAATCTAATATTATTAAAATTATAACAATATTTTAATCACTTTTTAAACTTATAAACAATTTATTTCAATTATTTACACTTTGCCAAATAATGCATTTTAATCATTCAAAAATGTCATACTCATTAGATTTCATCACCAATGATCAAATCCCTCATCAAAAATATGCATATACCCTATATAGGATTTCCAAGCCATAAAATTCTATTTTCCAATTTTGTTACTTCACATAGCATATTTAATTCAATTACTCATAACTAGTTCATTTTCATGAAAAATACCAAATCAGTCCCAAAAATATTTCTTTTCTTGGATTTAGTAGAATATAGTCCCATATTGAACATATATTTTTATCGAAATTTTTAAAATTCATTTACTAATTTTCATATGGCCAAAACTGCCGAATATTTAGCCATTTATCATAAATTGTACGTTTGTCCAAAAATTCCAAAATTTACAGGGTATACTCCTGTTATATACATATACTCCCAATAAAAATTTCACCAATTTTAGAGTTAACCACAAGGAGTTATAAGGGTTTACTTTTAAAATAGTTTTTTCCCATAAAATCCATAACTCTTAATCTATACATCCAAAAATCGCCATCTTTGGACACAATATAGAAAACTCATCAGAATATCATTTCAAATTTTTCTAGAATTTTTGAGGGTTAGAAAAATTACGAAAGTTCAAATGGATTTTCACCCGCCATGCGGTAATACACGTAGACAGATCATTTCTACAATTTAATAAGGAATGAATACAAAGGATCATTCACCATGCATGCGGTAATCCACATAGACATGTTATTCCAACAGAATAATAAAGAATGGAATAATAGAAGAATTCACCATACATGCGATAGACCGCACAGACAGGTTATTCCTAACAGAATAATAAAGAATGGAACCAGGTCATGTGTAATCCGCACAGACAGGATATTCCAACAGAATAATAAAGAATGAACTAACAACATAATTCACTAGGCATGCGATAAACCGCAGAGACAGGTTATTCCTACAGAATAATAAAGAATGGAACCAGGTCATGCGTAATCCGCACAAACAGGATATTCCAATAAAATAATAAAGAACAGAACCAGGTCATGCGTAATCTGCACAGACAGGATATTCCAACAAAATAATAAAGAATATAATAATAGAATAATTTCACCATGTATGCAGTACTTCACATAGACAGTTTCTTCCAACATAATAATAAGGAATGGAATAACAATAGCTCTCTTCATGAATACGAAAGAAATAATACCCCTTACCTTAGAAGAAAATTGGATACTGGAATATTGAGGTAGCAGACTTCTCTTCTTCTTTCTCTCTATAATTTCTCTCTATAATAATTGCTCTATAGCTTAGTGAATTGGTGAGAAATGAAGGAAGAATGAGCTTCTATTTATAGGAAAATATAGTTTCGATAATTGCACGTTTTCGGGCTTGAAATATTATAGTACAATACCTCCAACTTTTCTTGCACGCCCAGAAACTGCCAATACAAAGGTAAACATCTGCTGTCAGTCAACACTCTTAACCTGTACATGGGAAATTATAAAAGAAATACTCACCAGCAGAAATGGGTAAAATCCTAGCCAAGCCTCCGTCAAGTCGTGCGAACGCATGTGCATACCCCTGAGAAAATAGGCGAAGATGTAGGAACCTCAATCATACACTCTAATTCGATCCACATGTTGTGTGGCACTCACCAAAATGAATGATACCGTAGAAGAGTTATCAGCTGTGAAGCAGCCTCTAATGATCATCGGGAACAATCGCCGAAGAATGCGATCCCTGACTCTCACATCATCAGGTATAGGCTCACTCAATAGCCCACTTATAACATTTATGCTTAATGGACCTGTACGAACGATCCTGCCCTTGAGCGCCTCAACCAGGACTCCTAGCAAGGATCTAACGGTTGTCAGGGTAATATCCGCCATACATGGCACTGGTACCCATCCAAACTCCATACCAATGATAAATTGCCAATCCATCGGCGTCATCATCACCTCACAATCTAACAAATGGAGAGACTTAGTCTGGTGAAAAATAACGCTCAGAAAATGCCTTGAGATAACCCCAGGGACAACGACGGGGAAGGATGGAAAAGAACGCTCTAAAGCCCCAGCCATGCATAATCGCTCTATAATCAGGATGCAGAGCCTGGTATGTGGAGTGAATTCTGAACTAGTTTCCTCTAGGCTTTGTAAAGCTGGGAAGCTACATCACAAAGCAGATCAACATTAAAATCCTTTACTCATCATCAATAGGAAAGAAGGAAGATCAAAATCTAGCTTTTACCTCATTTTCATGCAAGTAAATCGAGGGGTGTCTACTTAAATCACCCAAAAGCTCTGGGATCAACACCTGAATACTTGGGAAATCCCTACGGGGAACATGTGTAGTTGGAGTAGAGTCCACAATAGGAACATCCTCCTCCTCATCCTCAACGTCCGGTACGTCAACCCGGACATGACGTATCACTGCCTCTGCCAGACGACGAGGCTGTCTGACAGAACGGGGTCGAGGCACTTCAAAAGCCCTCCTCTGCACACCTGAAGTAGTCCTGCGGGAACTACTCGGCTGATCTGGATCTATATATCTGGACAACAAGTCTCCAAATCACCTCAAAAGGGTGTGGTAAATTCTAACTTAGAGCTTTTCAAAATGCAGTTTTCTGACTACATGCATGCATGCATTGCTTTAATATACGTCTACAGTAGAGTTAAAAATGCATGACTACCCAATGCCTACATTCTGGAATTTTTTTTGCCATAGTCTCCTTTGTAAAATGGACTATCCACATGCACATAGGCATGACTAGCTGGCCATTTAGTAGCACACCTACCCACAGTCATAAACGTCCTAAATGTATTAATACATCACAGTAAAAATTTGTAAGGGTTGTTCAATTACCAGGATTACTTTGCTTTTTCACCTTACCTCATTTTTCCTCAAATAGGATAAGAAATAGCAGAAAAAGGTGCCAATTTGACTGTTTCAAAAGTCAAATTTTTTCACATCATTATGTTCAGCATAGTTTAATACTATCATTTGCTATGTTGAATATTTTTTATCACACCATATGAGAATGCATATTCACTACTACGTGTTTAAATGCATTTCATATCATAAGTCATTTTCCAACAGATAAAAACTGGAAAAGTAGACATGCATAAGTTACCAGGACAGTATAGAACACTTGTACGGTGATAGAATTTCCAGAAAGATGTCTAAACTCAGCAAATCTGAAGAAGAGCTCTCGGATTTCTTTCACGGCGCAACATAAAAATGACTTATGAAAGCAACCTACAGGTTTAAAGTAGCCACGGTTTACCGCAGGTGTACCTGCGGCTCCCCTAGGTGGGGCCCAACCCTCCGGCTCGGTCCAGTTCGAGTTGCAAAAGGAGTTCTCACAAGCTAAAAAGGTCAAATCAAGAATAAAAATGTTACGCGATTGAGCAGAATAGCCTAAAATCGTGGTTTTCATAGGTCAAGTTGTGGCTTTACATATCACTCATTGGAATTCACCCAAACACAGGGTACATTGTACCAATGATCTCAACTATTGCAAACTACATTCGACAATACCTCACGAAGGTCTGATGCCATCAATTCAGGGTCGTAACCCTAAAACCTTTTCCCCAGTGGATCTTGATACAATCCATCCGTTGATGCACACGTCAATGAAGGTCAACCAGCCTTGACATTATCCCCAGCAGGGTTCTCATCCGTTGATGCACATGTCAATGAAGGTCGTGCAACCACGACAACACCGATCATGGCGAATCTCAACAGAGTAGCGAGAAAAACACAGCGATCTGAACTAGGGAAGAACATCCTCATTGGGGAGGACCGATGATGGAATATGTTATACACATCCTCAATAGACAAAGCTATATCCCTATAGAATCTCTTGTATATGAGAGATGCATCTTCAATGTGAAGTCTGTATCAAGGATTAAGGACTTTGGTGATAACCCCAACGTCAACATCCTGGAAGCTCCTGAGAGCATTGGATTGTACGTCCAAGATAGTTCATCGGGATTGTCAGTAATAACTGTTAATCCCGGTAGAAGTCAAGGAGAGCCGGCAATCATGCCACCATGTTGGAGAACAATCCAAAAAATTACATACATTTGCATCATGGTGTTGTATAATGCATCATGATTATCTTGTTGCATTTCAAGTGTCTAGTATTCTTTATCCTATCTATGCCATTTCATTGCATGAATATGATAAAGAGGGGCATCTATAGACACTCGAAATTTTTTGCATACTTGTTACTAACATTGCAAGAGGGCAGAATCGTCTTTCAGAGATAACCTAGGAGGAAAGCTCAGCTCAATACCAGAAATTATACCGGAGAAGGTCATTTCATCTTAGAGATGACCCTGAGATACTCAGTCTCAGTCCCAGAAAAAACACCGAGAAAGACAATGTCAACCTCATAGATAACCCCAAGGAATGAAGTTGCAGTTTCGGAAATTACCCTGGGGATGCTAATTTCAACCTATGTAGTCAGCTTCAACCTCGGAAACCGCACTAAGGCACTCAGCTCCAGTCCCTGAGATAACCTCGGGAGGTCAAGCACACCTCAGAGATAACCCTGAGGACATCCAATACTTGTAGCATCCCAATCTCAGAGATAACCCTGAGCAACGACTACTTTATCGGCCCAAACCGGAGATAACCCAGGTGAGGGGCAAAATTGTCATTTTGCCACCTCGATCCCATATTGTGCCATCTCAAAAATAGCTCAACATACATTCTACACATCAATGTCCCACAAGAACCAAGGAGTTCCAATCCCGAGTGACTACTACGCAAGGTAACACATCTGATAGAATTTGAAGCCTGAAGATCAAGGGCATGGTCCCATCTTCGTGACTTCTTACAACCTCTAATCCCATGTCATTTGTGTAGCTCTCGATAATAGCAGTCTGAAAAATGTCTTATACACCTCAATCGGATGCTGGATTGAAGTTCTGATAGCTCGAGCGAACATCACGTTGCACGCGTGCACGTACTTCGAGACGACGGGACCCGCAGAGCCTAGTGGACCCTGGGCAGCTGCAGGTGCATCTGTGGCTACCGCAGGTGTACCTGCGGCTCCCCGTCTATAAATAGAGGGCTTGGGGTGGCCATTTTGTAAGAGAAAATTGCGAGAAAGCCCTGTCCAATTTGCTCTATACACACCCTAAACTGAGTGCTTTCTCATTTTAAACACTTGTGAGCTTATAGTCAACCATATTTTTACCGGCGAGAACCGAGTGTTCATCCATTTACAGCTATAGAAGTCTTCTTTGGAAGTCCACTGTAAGCCTTCTTACAACTTTTAAAGTCTTTCTCTTCTACTGTGCACACACCGTTCTTCACATTGAGAGTCGTGTTGCGTGTGTATGCCTGGACTTTGGTCCGTGACTCTTATTTCCTTATATATATATATATATATATATATATATATATATGGACTAACATTATCGAGTTATGCCTCGATTGAGCCTGGACTCACGTCCGAAGCGTTTATTTGCTATATATATATATATATATATATACTTATATATATGAACTTTTGTCGAACTCTGTTCGATGAGCCTGGATTGATCATCTGGTGCGTTTACTGCTTTTATATATATAGCGACAAATTACTGAAATGATAAATCGAGCCATGATCGATATATATCATGTGCGTTTAGCTTTATATATATATATATATATATATATATACATTTCTGTCAGGCTTGGAGTTTACTTCGTGGCCTTTTACTACTTTATTTACATTTAGTCCCACCTGGAGTTTACTTCGTGGCAATTGATCGTTTTTACTTCTTTATTAACATTTAGTCCCGCCTGGAGTTTACTTCGTGGCGGTTGATCGTCTTTAATGCTTTATTTACATTTCTGATCCCCCATGGAGGTTCTTCGTGGTTGTTGATCATATCTTTATATATATATTTACCGCTTTTATATATTTACATTTCTAATCCCCCATGGAGGTGCTTCGGGTGGTTGATCAAGTCTGTATATATATTTACAACTTTTATATATATAACTGCTTACTGCTTTCATATAAATTACGACATCATGTGAGCCTAGGAATCATGTGATCACAGATTCAGTCCACTGAATCTAGATTCGGTTCCCGTGATGGACATTTTCAGCTGTAAGCAGCTTGTAAATTATTCACAGTGTTTGAATTTCTTTAGATGGCTTTCATGCCCATAAAGAGTTCGGCAATGCTATATATATTATTTTCTCGAAGATGCTTCACATCTCGAAAATAAAAGCAATCAAGCCAAATATTTAATAAAAAATTGAAGTATCAAAGGCCTCAATTACTATTGAGCACAGGGTTTGAAAAACCTATTTTACAAAACCTCATTGCTATATCTTGTTTAAAACTGAATTTTTACACAAATTTAAACCCTTTGTATATAGGTGCGAACGAGACATAACACTACTTCTAAATAATTGCACATTGATCCACACACACACACGCGCATACACACACACACACTTATACCATAATTTAAATGAAAAGTGGCGGTCACCGTGGTAACACGGATGTCGGGGGGTGCCTAACACCTTCCCTCTGCATAAGCAAGTCCCCGGACCCTAATGAATCTCAGTTTTGCAGACCCGTTTAGCAGTGTCATATCATTGGGTCAATGTGCAAACCTTTTTTCGGTTGTGTTGGTACAACCATTTAAAAAACTAACTTGCTACTCTTACAATCAAAGCGTTGACATATAAATGTTGGACCTTTTCAAAACTTAATTTTTCAAACAAATCTCACCTAACATGAGAACACCAAAAAACAAGAACAGAAGAGGGACAATAAAAATCCTGACGTCGACACATATGTTAATATGTATGATAATAAATGGGATTGATTATGGACTATTGACCAATGTGATTGGATTTTATTTTATTTGGATGCATGAATGTATGGGTTTTATTACATGGGGGTTTGTGTACCTTGTCTTCTCTAATTTTTCTTAATGTAAATTCTATCTCCCTCCTATATGTACTTCCCCTTGACTGCTGATCAAGGTTTCTATTTATTTTAAATACTTTTGTAATAGGAATAGTTAGAATTAATTTTGAAGAATTGAAGATTAAGGATCAAGGAGCGTTTTGAAGACCCGTTTGTAATGGAGCCCGAGTTTAAATGTAATAGTTCTATTTAAATTTAATTCTTACACCCTAGGTTTGACCTTTTTGTTCACTTGGTGGCTCTAGTGAACCAAACTAGAATACAATCCATAATCAATCCGGGTAGAATATAGTATTCTATATGTGAATGCTTATACTATATATATATATATTATTATGTAAACATGCTTCGCATGTTAATTAATATGACGCGTATTTTATATATATATGTGCATGCACGCTAAACAAGATGAGACAAATTAATAACAAACCCCACAAAGATTTTATATTAAGTCCTAAGCGTTCAAAGATATTTGGAATATCGAACATCGCCTTCTAGCATGATAAAAAATAATAGAGTATCAATTAATTATTATAAGTTTGTTGTGTCACCACAAGGCTTATCTTAATTTTTTGAGATGTTAATTTTATCACATTTGATGCTTATAAAAAAAATTGAATAATGTTGTTTTGTTGTGTCACCACAAGGATAATGTTTTTCTTTTTTGAATATATGGAAGTGCTAGGTTGGACTTAACATAGATAATTTTTATTCGGATGTGCCACCACTTGATCAAAATAATCTAAGAGGCAAAATAAAAGGAGTTACATGATGATGTAATTGACAAGAGTTGTCTACCTATTTATTTATATATAGTTTGTTGTGTCACCACAAGACTATATACATTTGAAATGAGATCCTTACTCTCACTAGCAAATCTTTAATTAGATTTTGCTAAACTATATAAGTGAGGATAATATAGTTTGATGAAAATAGTGGGATATACCAATTTAAACATGACCTAAATTATTTTGGTAATTAATAAAAAAATGTATGATATAATGTTATTAAATTACGAATTTATTTATAGAATTTTACAATGTCTAAATTACTAACACTGCGAAACATATTAGATGTTAATTAACCGGACTGAATTAAACGGATTGGTAAAGGAATTTGAGAATAGTTCTCACGGTTGAAAAGCTATCTTATGTCCTTAATACGCCTATCCCTGCAATGGTTGTAGACAATGCCTCTGAGGAAGACATTGCTGCTTTTAGAAAATGGCAAAATGATGCAAAGTTGGCTCAATGCATCATGCTTGCATCCATGAGTAACGAGCTTCAGTGTTAGCATGAAACTATAGATGCTCCTACTATACTCCTGCACGTTAAGTAGTGATGGTGAGGAAAGTAGGACAAATAGATATCAAATATCTAAGGAGCTCTTCTGATCTAGAATAACCAACGACACTACAGTATAGACACATGTCCTAAACATGATCAATTTGATTAAACAATTAGGAAAACAAGTTTGTCATGGATGGAGTGTTGAACCAAAATTTGATCTTGCACTCACTCCCGGACTCCTTTCACAATTGTTGTGAATTTTTCATATGAACAAGCTAGATATCAGCTTCGCTGATTTGCTTAACATGTTTAAAAATAGCTGAGAGTCACTTTCCAACCAACAAAGACCAAGTCTTACTGGTAGGGGCCAAAGGATCTTCTAAAAAGAAGAACGATTCAAAGAAGGTAAATAAAAAGGCAAAAACAAAGGATAATAAGAACAAAACTGATACATATAGAAAAGAAGTTTGCTTCCACTACAATAAGCCTGGACACTAGAAAGAAACTGCAAGAAGCATCTTGCAGAGGCTAACCAGAAGAAGCTTAGTGAAGTTTTAGTTATAAATACAATTTTGTTCATGATTTAAAATAAATTTTTCTTTAAGTTAAGGTTCTACTTGGGTATTGGATACCGACTTTGGTTATCATAAATATAGATTTATGAAGGGACCAAGCAGAAGTAGAAAGCTAAACAAAGATAATTAATCCTATGTGTGGGAAATGAAGCAAAGGTTTCTGTATTAGCCATAGAAACTTATATTTTAGCATTGCTTATGGACAAATCTATTAAGTCAATAACTTGTTATTGTATTCCAGTTCTCATTAAAAATATTATTTCCATTTTGTTGTCAAACAATGAAATCTTTGGTATTATATTTAAGAACAATTGTTTTTCTATTTATAATAATAATATTTTGTATAGAACTAGAATATTACTTAATGGATTTTGTATACTTGACTTACGTGAAAATAATTTTGCATATTGAACAAATTAGTATAAGAAAAGGAGACGATCATTCAAAGAGTTGAATGTGTGTATTTGCTGAAATACAAGTGTGAATTATTTGAAAGGTTCAAAAATTCAGAAGTGAAATAAATTAGCAAATTATTAGGATTTTTTTATCGGATCAAGTAAGGAATACTTGTTCAATGAGTTTCTAGATCATCTCAAATGGTTTTCTCATAATGGACACCTCCTGATACACAATAATTGATTAATGTATCTGAAAGGAAAAATCATACTTTGTTGGACATGGTGCGGTCCATGATGATTTTACCGACATTCCAGTATCCTTCTAGGGCCATACCCTAAAAATGACTGCATATCTACGAAAAGGTAACCTCAAAATCCGACCCCAAGACTCCATAAAAGTTATGGACATGGAGGATTCTTAATCTGAAGCATGTTAAGATAAGAGGTTATCCAACTTATGTGAAAAGGTTTCAAAGGATAAGCTTGTGAAAAGATTTGACAAGTGCATATTTGTGGGACATCCTAAAGTAAGTTTAGGGTATATGTTTTATTCTATAATCCTGCTTAGCAAAAGATATTTTTTGCGAAATACGTTACCTTCTAAGATAAAGGTGTTTATAATTGAAGGGCCTAGTGGGAGGATAATAGAATCATGAAGAGTTCAAAAACCACAAAGCACTATAAATCAAATAAGAGGAAACTATAGATATACCTATTATACACAACCGAATCGTAAATGTAGAATAGTACCGAAGATACGTGGGAGGTATGGATTCATCATGGATGATGATAATGAGGTACGCATCATAAAGATGATGATCCAGTTACATACGATGAGGTAAGAGTTTTAGACACTTAGAGAAATGGATTGAAGCAAGTTTCTCAAAAATGGAACATTCAATTTGATGAGATAATCAAAAGAATTTGATTTTATCAAAAATAAGAATGAACCTAATGTGTACAAAAGGGTTAGTGGGAGCGTCGTGACATTCCTAGTATTATATGTTGATATACTACGGATAAGGAATGACATAACAATGCCACAATAAGTAAATATAAAATTGTCTAAACATTCTTCCACGAATGATTTGGGAAGAGTATTGTTATTGGGGATACAAATATATATAGATATATAAAAGGATGCTCAGCTTAACCCAAGAAATGTATATTCATTTGATGCTAAAGCCGTTTAGCATGGAAAACTTCAAGAGATGTCTTATGTTGATGAGTCATGGAGTGTATCTCTTTTAATAGTCCCCATAGACTCTTAAAAGAGAGATCACATGAGTAACTATCATGTATGCAATGAAATGTACGAGACCTTATTTTGATCGGTCATATTTTGGAGAAGATCACTGTAAGATAGTGAAAAACATCTGAAAGTACTTAACTGACACTAAGGATGTGATCATATTTATGGTGGGTCTGAATTAAAACTAGAAGGCTTAACAGACTCAAGTTTTTTAGACAGACCAAGACAACAGAAAATCCACTTAAAGGTAAAGTGTTACCTTGAAAGGTGGTGCAGTGAACTGGAAAAGTTTCAAATAGCAAAGAGTTGCTGGTTTAATGATAAAGAAAAAGTATATAGCTATAAATGAAGCTGTAAGTTGATTGCTTGGATGAAAAGTTCATTAAAGATTTAGGATTAGTTCCTAAGTCTCATCTTGGATCTAAACATGTGCCGTGGCACTTTCATTTGATTATAGGAATCATTGAAAGATGGGAAATAACAATAGAGATAGTGAACTCTCAAGAACAACATTACATATCCATTTACTAAAGCTTATCCAACAGCAGGATAATCGTCACTTAGAGAAGAAGGGTATAAGATGCCATGGCGATTGCCTTTAGTGCAAGTGGGAGATTGAAAGTAGTATGCACAAAAGGCAATCATGTTTGATGATAAAGCATATAATTTGTAACAATATTATTCATTTATTAATAAAAAGTATTAATTTATTAAAGACTTTTAATTATCTACATGATGCTGCTTTATAATGTGATAAACCCATAGTTTTAAGCAATGGTTTTAGAATAATGATGATGATCATTCTAATGAGATCTTAATTCTTAGAAAGCTTAAAAATAAAATAGTTCCCAATCGTTGGATTACTAAATTTGAGATTAGTGAATCCGGATAGATTGGTACATACGTTGCTTGCTCATTGGATGAGGATGATTGATCTCATGATCATTTGTGTAGAGACACTAAAGCAAGTATGTAGGTGCTTATTGGAGAATAAGTTCACTGAACGTGACTCGCCAAAGAATACCTAATGGAGTTTTCTTGCCCGTCAATAGGAATTCCTATAGTTATAGTAGTACAAATAATTCTTAGACATTAGATCATCATAATATCTTGTATAAAATGATTTATACTTTGACTTATTCCTTAAGACCCTTAGGGTATATCAAAGGGTATGCTTAGGTATAATAAGTTATATATGGAGATAATGTATGATCAATAAAGAATCTATCGCTTCTAGTAAAAGAAGAGAAATGTCCTATGTGATTTGATAAATGACAACCCAGTAATCCTTGGCCAAGGAATAATGAAATAAGAAAGAAGTTTCTAATTTACATTATTTGGTGTTGTACATTTAAGAATCGAAATACATATAATTAAATAAAATAAAACTTGACAGTAATTCCATGTCTTATATTTAATTGGGACATTGTATGGTAGAAGGATTGAATGTACAGTAACTATTTACTCAAAGTTTCTTTTATGATTAATGTTGAAATCTATATTATCTGGAAAGTCGTTAATCGCTAGGGATGCTTATCCCTATTGTGGAATAAATATTATTTATTTAAATAAATTAATAATTTAATTTATTTATCAGAGATAATAATGGCAGGAGTAACAGGAACATCTATATATAACACATATTCCAAATTCATGGTTTCCAAATAAAACAGTATATCTTCTGACCATCTCTTAAAATTCGTACCATCAAAGCGTTCAATTTTAGAAAGGCCTAAAGCAGATTTCATCTTGTTAATAGAATCACTTTTTAGATTGTTGGAATATAAAGCAGTACTAACAAGACGAACATAATAGTAAATTGGAACATTTATTTGGAAAATCGAGGCTTAGCGAAGCTACTGTCCTAAAAATTAATTTCACCCCCACTGGTAATAACCTCAGGTAAAAATGGGCTGCCGACGGTCACCCTCTAGGATTCAACGATGAAGCCTCCAATTGTGTGTACTCATAAAAGAAGGCTTTGGACTTGTCTCTGTGGATTGCCTGACATAAAGAACAATAGTATAAAAACAGAAGTGTATGGTGAAGAGAAGATGATTTTCTATACAATAACTCCCAAGATCATATGGTATTTATAGGATAAAAGAACGATTAGAACGTTAGGAAAATATGAACGTTAGAGAGAGCGTGTTGTGAACGTTGGTAAAATTAACGTTAATGGGAACATGGGAGAACAAAACGTGAGAACTTTAATGGAGATGGAGATAGACGCGGCAAAATACTGAACACTGGGCTAGGGTTACGGCTCAAGTAAACATAATAATAAAAAAAATACATTAGGGATTTTAGCAAAACAATGGGCTACTTGGGTGCACCTGTGAAGAAAAATCGATTGGATCGGCACCCCCCTACGTGGGCATAATGCGCACACACACACACTTATTGGGTGTAATCTAATTAAGCACGACACACAAGTATACGTGATCAACCAGTAATATAATGATAAGTTAAGTATCTTTTCCACATAGACATAAATCAATTTTAATCTAACATATACTAGCTTTATATTATCTCAAATTTATTAAACTAATCAATTTAATTCTTCAATTAATGAAAAACTAATAAACAAAATAAAAATTAACTAACAACCACAGATTTTACTCAGATAATGGTGAATTAAGCCTACAACTTTACTTTACGCTTCACTGAGATTATCACACTTCTTTTTAATCCAATTTAACTAATCCAGTTCATTAATCAAGATCATGAAGTAGAAATAGCCATATCTCAATGCACTAACCCCGTATAAACTTAAATCCATAGATGATAGATGTGACACACCCAAATACTGGTACTTCAAACCCTTATTTGGTGTTCCACGATAACATTCATTCAAACTACTTAATATATTAATTAAGTAGAAATATTATATCAAAGTTGTCTACTTCCCCAGTTAAAATAACCTTTAAGTAATTCATTACATGATAAATAGTAAATTATCATAAAACCTAGTTACAATTATTACAAATAATGTGACACCCCCAAATTTGGGTACTCCATTCCCACATAATTTGGTTTTCACTATCCAAAATCATTACATCTAACTACCCATCATAAAGGACAAAGACATAATTTAAATAAGTTAAACAATAATCTTTCCCATTAAAGAGTTACATCATCATCTCAAAATAATTCCAGGTAATCTAACCTTAAAATTATTACATAAGTTTGCGGAATACATCATAAAATAAAACAAGTCTTTAACATAATTCATTAAAATAAAATTCTCATGAGTCTTTAACACTTGGACATTTTGCCCTTTCCTTTGCTAGTAGATGGCTCATCAACTTTCTCCACTTTAGCTGCAGTGTTAATTGCAAGTGTGAGTAAACAATTGCTCACTGATATAGAGAGTAGTAATGATAAAAACATGAGAATGAACAACGAATGCTGAATAATAATGAACTTGTTCTACGAATCAAAAATAGAAAACAAGTTCGAACTTTAATATCTGAGGGTCGTATGAGCACGAACTATGTCTTTGGTATTTAGGTATTATTACCTCAACCTTAACAATCATTTAGACTATACAGACCCTTCTTAACGTACTTAGGGGGATCAGCCCTTTGTACTATGTATTGTGCACAAACATCTAAACATTACACTTACAAAATCCCCTATGTTAGGTTTGTTCATCTCAGTTTGGTTTTAGAATTTCCGCACTAAAGAAAGTTTAGTTTGGAACTAGCTTATAAGTGTTTCTAGAATTTTAGAACACTATTTAATTATGGATTAATTCAATCCATAAAAGTTTGCTTACTACTTGAAGGTCTAATACAAGAATGTGTAACTAAATAAGGCTATCAAAGTCAAAGATCGAATATCAACAATATATAATTGAATAAACATGATATACATGTAAAGTACTATATTTAAAGAATTAGAACAATCTCACTTGAATCAATGTATTAGAACAATATATGCCTCGAATAATAATAAGAAAACTAAAACTCGCTCGATGTAACGAATTAGGTTACAAGAGCTTGTACAAACATACGTAAGATAGATTAGGCTTGCTCAACTTTACAAATAATTTTAGGAACTTGTACAATGATAATTTAGGAATGGAAACTTGCATTCAATATGAAAAGAATGGAGTTATAAATCTTGCTCAATGTAAAGAGGTAAGGTTTAGAAACTTTCCTTATATGTAAGCTACACAAGTGTAAAATATTCTCCAATTACCCTACATATATCATTGAAATCGCAACAATCATTAGTTATATTAATATTATCTTTATGGGTTTAACCCATCATTTAGGTCATAACCCTAACCTAACATCTAACCATGTTGATTAACACCTTTAACGAATCTGAAATCACACTAGAAACTAACATAAACCTTATCATTTATCTTTAACTTTTGAAAACATCACATTTGGTTCATTACATAACTTATATAAATAATTACTTAAAATCATTCACTTTGTATTACATCACATTCAAATCTGTTATTATAGTTCACATTATGTTTTAGCATCATTAACATGCTTGCCAAACTAGATTAAGTCCACTAATCAAGACCTACAAATAAGCAGACTTCACCGCTTAGGTCAGAGCACTGCCAGGCACTGCTACTGCCCTTGCCTTGAACCGACGTGCATTGCTACTGGGCTCACCAAAAACCTAGTGGCGCAGCTGCGCCACACCCAGATAGAAACTGCAGCAACTCTGTTTCTGCAATTCAGTCACCAAACTCAAATCAATTTCATAGAAATCACAAGACTCAACATCTACAACTTTGTGATAACATCAGTAATCATGTTATACTACATATTAACAACATAAACACTCTATATATACAATTTTGAAGGATCAAAATCCCAATTTTTCCAAATTCTTCCTTTTTACACTTTTAGCGAATTCGATCGCCACGAACTCATTTCTTAATCAATTGACACGATTTAAACCATGCCGCTTTCGTTTCTTAACATACTAAATATATTATAACACATATAGGGCATAAAAGTTTATACTTTCTAAAGCCATTTTTCAAACATAAACACTGTTATTTTACTTTTCTTCCTACAAACCAATTCTCACGAATTTGAACATCAACCAAGGATTATAGATGATAACTGATAAGTGGGTTTTACACCTACTTATTGGATGTCAATTCACGAGAACTATGCCCATCTCAAGTACATTTTAGTGTGTTTTTAGTTGCATTTCATGATATTTTGCATTGCATGTACTAAGAACTCCTTTGGTGTAAAAGTGCAGGAAATGGCTTGGCTTAGCGTTGGTTGGTGGCGATGAAGCTAATGGGGGTATGAGGATCGAGTGGAGCAAAGACACCGAGCATTGGTAGACAAATGAACAAGAGCAGCATGACAAGGATGAGTAGCAGAACAAGAATGAAGCAGCAGCAGAGCACAAAATGCAAATTGTAGGAGCCGCACAACTACACAGGCAAAAACACGCGCGCCCGCGCAAGCAACCGGATAGAGCCTATTTTGAACAACCAAGCCCATTTATTTAATACAAAGGAACTCGCAGACACTGCGCGACATCTCAGAGTCGCTAATTAATTTTATTTTAATTTTTAAATTGTAAGAGTTTGGGTTGGTTAAAAGTATTTTGGTTGGTACCAGACATTATCTATCATTAGTTTTTACGTGTTTTTCAGAAGAGAACAAGGGTTTACACTTTGAGAGATTTCCATTGATGAACCAAGCATAAACTTATTATCTTCTCCTTCTTCTTTGGATTTTCAATCATTGTGGATGAACTACTTTTATGTTGCTGGATATTAGTGAGGATTTGAACATTACGTTGGGATTGAAATCAACAATTGGGTTTGTTCAATACTATCTTCTCTCTTTCAATTGTTTGTTTATTTTCCATGTATTGCTTTGATCCCATAATGTCTTTCGGTTCAGTCATGAACTAAACTCTATTATGGGATTCTAACGGATTTTAATACGTAGTCTAACTTATGGCCTGATTACTGGACTATTTGCGTATTGTAAGGAATTTCTATTATGGTTGTTTTGAATGCATGAATGCTTGATCACCATTCGTTTTATGTGCTTGTATGGAATTGAAAAATAACATGCGAGTATGGATTGTAATCATGATAGCATGTGTATATGGGGCTGTTTTGCTTAGCATTGTATTTCGTGAACTAGATAGACATTTATTGTTTCACCGTATGAGTTATATAAGGGCTTGTGCTTAAATTCAATATTGATGCAATTTCACATAGAAATATAGTGAGGTTGGTTTTATTGATGATTACATGGTGTCTATTGCATGTGGATATTATGTAAGTAGGTCATAATACATTGAAAAATGGTTATGTCTACATTAGTGCTCTCGGCTACTTTTCTGTGATACGTGAACAATATTGCATGATGGTGGTAATTAGATGAACTATTAAATGAAGTTAGGATCCCATTATTTCCAGATTTGATTTATTACATTATTATTCTTATTTTAGTTATTATTTGCATTTAGAGTAATTCAAATTATAAGCATTAGTTTAAGCATATAAAAATAGTGATTTAGTTGATGCATAATAGTTTAATTTAGACAACTTTCTTCGTGGATCAATACTCGACTTACTCTGTATTGCTTGTTGACACATGTATGCTTGCAGATGAGTTAGAGCTCTTTTGTTAGAACTAAAAAGAGGCAACAAGTTTTTTGGCGTCATTGTTTCGGGAAAGGCGATAAATTTTTATTATTATCATCGGCCGACTATATTGTATGACTTAGACAAATCTAATCGTTTCTCATTTCTATTTTTTGTTTTTGTTTGTGTTTCAGGTACTTGTATAATTTTTATGCACACCCGATCGTCCAATTCAGAATTGATACCAGCTCAGGATAATATTAACGGGAGAGGTTGGAAGGCAAGAGTGCGCAGAAATTTACAAGCACAATTATAGGGTACTACATCTAATATGGTAGAAGGACAAAGAGAAGAGTAAAGAGAGGAACACAGGGCTCTGAGAGACTACTCAATGTCTAACATTAATGGACTTCAGTCGAGCATAGTCAGACCATCAATAGCAGCTAATACATTTGAGATAAAACTGGGCACTATTCAGATGGTGCGTAACCTAAGACAGCTTTGGGGTGTCACACAGATGATGATCGAATGAACACCAGTTGAGCTTTATTGAGATTTGTGATACATTCAGATAAAACGGGGTGACAGAGGATGCTATTAGACTTAGGCTGTTTCTGTTCTCATTGAGGGATAAAGCGAGAAGTTGGCTTCATTCTTTGCCTTCAGGATCGATTACTACATGGGAGGACCTAGCACAGAAGTTCTTAGCCAAGTTTTTCCCAATGGCTAAAACTGCGAAGATGAGGACAACTATCTCTCAGTTCGAGCAACAACAGGGTGAATCCTTATACGAAGCATGGGAGAGATATAAAGAGATGTTAAGGAAGTGTCCGCACTATGGTATGGCAGATTGGATGGTGATCACACATTTTATAATGGATTGGGATGGCAGTCGAGACCTATTGTAGATGCAACTGCAGGTGGATCATTATAGGAAAAGAGCTATGATGAGGCCTATAACCTTATTGAAACAATGGCAGCGAATGATTTTTAGAATCCTACAGCTAGGATGCAACAACCCAAGGTTGCAGGTTTGTTGGAAGTGGATACTATTACTCAGTTGTCGGCACAGATGGAAGCTATGGCGAAGAAAATAGATTCATTGGCAGAGAGCAAAGCGAAAATAGTTGCCTTCGTATGTGAGATTTGTGCGGGGTCACACTCGACGGATCAATGTGCCATTAGCTCGGAGTCGGTACAATATGTGAGCAATTACCGGAAAGACCAAGGATAGTTTCAGAACACATACAACTCCAACAACCGCAATCATCCAAACTTCAGTTGGTTAAATAATCAAGGAGATCAAAGAAAGATCGCCTTTGAATAATAATCGGTTTCAATCACACAACCGGTATGAAGAACAGTTTAATCCAAGACAACCTTTTCCATCGGGATTTTCTCAACAACAACAACATCATACTCCATCCGCACCTCAACAAGAAAAGAAATCAGAAATGGAAGAGATGATGATGAAATACATGGCAAACACGGAGGTTATGATCAAAAGCCAAGAAGTGGCTATTAAAAATTTGGATACTCAAATGGGGCAAATGGCGAGCATGCTTAACAACAGGCCCCATGGTTCATTGCCAAGTAATACAAAGGTAAATCCACGAAGAGAAGGGAAGGAACAATGTCAGGTTATAACACTTAGCACTGGGAAGCAATATATAAAATTCACCAAAGCGGTACTGCTACCGGTTTACATTGGGATGACGCATATCACAAGAATGCAGAAAGCGATTTGATCGAAAGCGTAAAGAAAATCATGAGGATTCTGAATTGCAACAAGTAGAGAAGGATAAAGTAGGTTCAGATGAGAAACCTAAGAGTACAGTACCACTAGTTCACCCTCTGGTTCTGTATCCACAAAGATTGAATAAGCAGAGGGAAGATAAGTAGTTCAGCAAGTTCTTGTAGGTTTTTAAGAAGCTGCAGATTAACATACCCTTCGCTAAGGCATTGGAACAGATGCCAAGTGTGAGACCCCAAATTTTATGAATAAAGATTTAAATTTCTTGAAATATTTTTTTGAATATTATGGTGTGGATTTGATATAATGTTATAGTTGTGGGTAATATTTATAAATTTTACAAAGTATGCAAGTTGTTATAAAATATTCGTTTGGTCGGGGAATATTCTTTTTATCGGGGAATATCCGTACGACTAAGACAATCATTAGTGGACCCCACAATGAAGTAGTATTGTCGTAGTTAGAAAATGATGTAATTATCATTTTATAAAAATAACGGCGAAAGTGTTACCGTTAAAACTGTTGAACTACCCGGTAGTAAAAGTATAGTAATACGCGTGGTTGCGTAGTAACACACGGTATTGATTATTGATGCTTACCTAAGAAGTCACTCAGTTATACTCAATTGTTGCTACAGTAATTGCTGCATCATATCTCTCATATTATTGATTCAATTATTGTCACAGTATCATCTGCATAATATGTTATATTATTAAATCAATATTTGAGACAAAAAAGTTATTCATATTATTAATTGCAATATTGACAATTTTTAGAACTTCTGTCAAGGAGAGGTTTGGTCACCTAATTGCGCGTCAATAAGGAGAAATCCTTATCGGAAAGCCCCCTCTTTCCTGGGAACGACTTGATTGTAAAATATTGTGAATTATAATATTAATGATGAATAAGATTGTGTTGATTAAAGATGAAAGTGATAGTTCCATTGTGTTGGAATTATTAGTCTTAGTGAAAATCGATATTTATTCCGATGATAATTGATGTATGGGGTTATATTGATAAATTGGGTAATTAATCGGATAAATGAGCAATTAATTGCTACTAATTCACATGCTTATATAATTATTTGTTCACATGTGTGTACTATTGAATCACATTCTTGTACTATTAGGGGAGTTGGTGCAAGATTGATAATACTTGCATGACTAAGTTAAAAATGGAGGTATAGATGGAGGTACTATACTGTAATTCGTATTTTTACATGATTATAACTATTGATTCACATCATTGAACTATTGATTCACATTATTTACTATTAGGGGAGGTGGTGCAAGTTTTATAATACTTGCAGGACTAAATTAAAAATGAAAGAAAAGTTGAAGGTATTGTATTGTAATATTTCGAGCCCCAAAACGTGCAATTATTGAAACTATATTTTCCTATAAATAGAAGCTCATTCTTCCTTCATTTCTCACCAGTTCACTAAGCTATAGAGCAATTATTATAGAGAGAAATTATATAGAGAAAGAAGAAGAGAAGTCTGCTACCTCACTATTCCAAAGATCAGCCTTTCTTTTAAGGTAAGAGGTATTATTTCTTTTCAGATTCATGAAGAGAGCTATTGTTATTCCATTCCTTATTATTATATTGGAATAACTCGTCATGCTAAATCTCGCATACATGGTGAAATTCTTCTATTATTCCATGCTTTATTATTCTGTTGGAATAACCTGTCTGTGCAGTCTATCACATGCCTGGTGAATTTTGTTGTTATTCCATTCTTTATTATTCTGTTAGAATATCCTATCTATGTGGTTTACGCATGACCTGGTTCCATTCTTTATTATTCTATTGGAATATCTTGTCTGTACGGTTTACGCATGACCTGGTTCCATTCTTTATTATTCTGTTGGAATATCCTGTCTGTGTGGTCTATCGCATGCATGGTGAATTCTTCTATTATTCCATTATTTATTATTCTATTGGAATAACCTGTCTATGCGGATTACCGCATGCATGGTGAATGATCCTTTGTATTCATATGAATAGTATTTTCATTCAAAAGGGGTTTCTACCAGGGATAGTTTCGTAATTTTTCTGACCCTCAAAAATTCTGGAATAAATTGAAATGATATTTTGATGAGTTTTCTAGATTGTGTCCAAAAATGGCGATTTTTGGATGTATAGATTAACAATTATGGATTTTATGGGAAAAGACTATTTTAAAAGTAAACCCTTATAACTCTTTATGGTTAACTCCAAAATTGGTGAAATTTTTATTGGGAGTACATATATATAACAGGAGTATACCCTGTAAGTTTCGGAATTTTTGGACAAAAGTACAATTTATGATAAATGTCTAAATATTCGACAGTTTTGGCCATATGAAAAATATAAATGAATTTTAAAAATTCTGAGAAAAATATATGTTCAATATGGGACTATATTCTGCTAAATCCAGAAAAGAAATATTTTTGGGACTGATTTGGTATTTTTTATGAAAATGAACTAGTTATGAGTAAATGAATTAAATATGTTATGCGAAGTAACAAAATTGGAAAATAGGATTTTATGAATTGGGAATCTTATATAGGGTATATGCAGATTTTTGATGAGGGATTTGATCATTGGTGATGAAATCTTATGAGTATGGCATTTTTGAATGATTAAATGCATTATTTGGTAAAGTGTAAACAATTGAAATAAATTATTTATAAGTTTAAGAAGTGATTAAAATATTGTTATAATATTAATAATATTAGATGATGAGTTTGTTAAGTGAATGATAATATTTGGATAAATTTAAAGTCTTTAATATTTATCCTTATTTTCATTTGATTAATGCTTATATCATTGTCATCATCCTCATGCTTATATTGTGATGAAAGTCATCTTTGGCTTACGTGCATAGATGGACTTGGTATGATTATGACCAGGGATCATTCGGTATAATCGTGACCTGTAATGTTGTAAATGATGTGGTAAAAGTCCTCAGTGGCCTGTAGTGCATTAATGGACAATTTTTGGTATGATTATGACTAGAGATTATTCGGTATAGTCATGACCATTGATAATTTAATGAATATCCTTGGCCCGTAGTGCATGGATGATTCGATGATGTGGTTTATTTATTAAGCTGAGTCTCAGCGACAAAAATTGATGAAAACATTTTAAATCATAGAAGATAGTAGATATCACGCTCTACTTGACTCTTCTAATGGATTGCTTATTTCGATCTAGTTAAACTTGATTTCTATTGTATTTTATTAGTTTAACATTTTTGAAGACTAATGATAATTTTTTGTGCATTATCTTAGTCATAATATTTCTTACTGGGCTAGTTGAGCTCACCCTTTCTTTCACTGTTCTCTTCAGGAAATGAGAACGTAGCCGGGACTAGTCGGGGAATGGAGTGACGGTGCAGATGATAGCATTAGTAGTCCTCACTATTCTGTTAAATAGTGTGACAATAAATGTAATGAGGACTCCATTGAGTGTGGATATTGTCTAGATGACAATATTCTTATTAAAACTCTTAGATTATGCTTTGTTGTATTTTACACGACTGTTGTATAATTAAGTTGTATTTGAATTTTGTACCATGTATTTAGCGACTCAAGATGGGTGATGTATACCTATTTTGGGGGCGTCACACCAAGTTATGCAAAGTTCATGAAGGGTATATTGTTAAGAAAGAGGAGACTAGAAGAGTTTGAGATAGTGGCCTTGTGAGGAGGAATGCGTGTTGTTTTGGTATAAGTTACCTCCAAAGTCAAGGATCAAGGCGGCTTTCACAATTCCATACATGATAGGAAAGATGAGCTTCAATTAATGTTTGTATGATCTTGGGGAAAGTATCAATCTGATGCCCTTGTCAGTGTTTAATCAGTTGGGATTGCCGGCTCTAAGGCCGACAAATATTTCTCTACAGCTAGCTGACACATTCATCACATATCTACGGGGAATAGTTGAAGACATATTGGTGAAAGTGGATAAATTTATCTTTCCGGCTGACTTCATCATTTTGGATTACGAGGAAGACAAAAGTATACCAATCATACTAGGGAGACCATTATTAGCCACATGAAGGACTTTTATAGACGTGCAGAAAGGGGAACTCACGATGCGTGTACATGATTTGGAGGTTACTTTTAATGTCTTCAAGGCAATGAAGTTCCCAACAGATGAAGAAGAATGTTTCCGGGTTGATTTGGTGGATCGGGTCTTAAATGATGAAGTAGAGAGTCTAGTGGATAATGAACCATTGAGGAGTGTCATTACTGAAAATTCAGAATTAGAGGATGAGGAATTCGACGAACTTGTGAAATATCTGGATACCACTCCACAATTCATAAATTTCAGAACACCTGTCGAGCCATTGACGAAAGCTGGAGAGACATCGGTAAAATTAAAGCTATCTCTTGAGACACCTCCAGAACTCGAATTGAAACCACTTCTAGATCATCTCAGGTACACATTTTTAAATAAAGATTCCAAGCTACGTGTGATTATTTCTTTTGCACTAACATCTTTTCAGGAAGAAAAACTGCTACGAGTGCTTAGAGAGATCAAATTAGCTATTGGATGGACCATAACAGACATTAAAGGGATCATCCCTTCTTTTTGCATGCATAAGATCCTGTTGGAAGATGGCAGTAAGCCGTCGGTTGAGCAACAAAGAAGGCTTAATCCGATAATGAAAGAAGTGGTCAAGAAAGAGGTATTGAAATGGCTGGATGCAGGCATAATCTCTCCGATTTCAGATAGGTCATGGGTGAGCCCAGTACAGTGTGTACCGAAGAAGGGGGGCATGACCGTGGTTTCAAATGAGAATAATGAGTTGATTCCAACACGAACAGTGACGGGGTGGAGAGTCTGCATGGACTACAGCAGGCTCAATAAAGCTATGAAGAAAGATCATTTTCCACTACCATTTAGTGATCAGATGTTGGATAGACTTGCGGGTCATGAGTATTATTTCCTTCTGGACGGTTATTCAGGCTACAATCAGATTATGATAGCTCCAGAAGACCAGGAAAAGACTACCTTCAAATGTCCATATGACACTTTTGCTTTCAGAAGGATGTCTTTCGGGTTGTGCAACGCTCCAGCCACCTTTCAGAGATACATGATGGCTATTTTTTCAGACTTGGTGGAACAAAATGTGGAGGTATTTATGGATGATTTTTCAGTCTTTGGGGACTCGTTTGATTTATGCCTTGAGAATTTGGTGATGGTTTTGAAGAGGTGTGTTGAGACAAATTTAGTGCTGAATTGGGAAAAGTGCCATTTCATGGTATAAGAAGGAATTATAATGGGACACAAGGTTTTAAAGAAGGGACTTGAGGTGGATAGGGCTAAGCTGGAAACTATTGAGAACATGCCACCACCTACTTCAGTAAAAGGTGTTCGCAATTTTCTGGGACATGCAGGTTTCTACCACAGATTCATCAAGAATTTCTCCAAGATAACTAAACCACTATGCAGTTTATTGGAGAAGGTTGCACAGTTTAATTTTGATGAGGCTTGCGTGTTGGCATTTGAGCACTTAAAAGGGAAACTAACTTCAGCACCAGTGATTACTGCACCAGATTGGGATTTGCCATTTGAGTTGATGTGTGATGCTAGTGATTACGCTGTAGGGGCTGTTTTGGGGTAGAGGAAGGACTGGTCGTTAAAGCTGGATGATGCAATATGGGCATATAGGACTGCATACAAAACTCCGTTGGGCATGTCACCTTTTCAGCTCATGTATGGAAAAGCATGTCACCTTCCTATGGAGCTAGAGCATAAGGCATATTGGGCAATTCGAAAGCTCAATTTTGATTTGCAAGCTGCAGGGAAGAAATGCCTACTCCAACTCAATGAGTTGGATGAATTCAGATTATAGGCATATGAGAATTCAAAGTTGTACAAGGAGAAGGTGAAGAAATGGCATGATCGAAAGATCATAGATATAACATTTGAAATGGGACAAAGAGTTTTTCTTTTTAACTCCAGACTTAAACTTTTTCCTGGGAAGCTGAAATCAAGATGGTCAGGGCCATTTACAGTGAAGACTGTCTTCCCGCATGGTGCGATTGAAGTGTTCTATAAATTCCCGGATAAGCCTTTGAAGGTGAATGGACAGTGTTTGAAGCATTACTTTGGTGGCGAGGTGGACAGACAGAAAGTCACCTCAATTCTCTCTTCGACATGAGATTCAGAGATAGTCAAGCTATTTGACTATAACTTAGCGCTTGATGGGAGGCAACCCATTATTTCTATCTCTATTTTTTTAGTTATTCAGTTGAGGTTGTTTTTGTTAGTCATCTTTATTTTCAATTGTGATAGATTATGGTGTTTTACATAAGTGAGTGTGTAGTTGAGTCTGCATTGGACTATGTTTGATTATAGTATAGAGTTTATTTGGTCATTTATGCTTATTCTGTAGTTCACACTTTGACATGAGTAATTGGTTTATGCAGGTGAATGGAAAAGAAGGTATCACTGTCTTGCAGTTTGGGAGTTAAAGTTGGCAGAGCAGGAATTAGAGATGCACGGCCACGCCTGGACACACAATAGAAATCGCGCCCCCGCGCTTGATCTCCATTGAAAGGTCGTGCGGCCGCGCGCGACACCAGATAGTGAAATTATTTTAAGTTTAAAACAGGTGTTTTGAATAATTTCTTCTATCAATTGAAAGCAAACAGAGGCGTTTTCCTTTGTTCTCTCCATAACGCACGACCCCTCATCTCCAAGCCACTACCAGTTGCTCGACCACCCACGATTCTACCCATGTTTAACCTCTACCCATGATCATATCTGCAGTATAAACTAGGGTTTCAAGAGTGGGTTGTGAGAAATCAGTGTGGGAGTAATCAACTCGTCGGCTATCACTCATTATCAAGCAAATCTTCATCTTCAACATTCAAAGCAATGGGTCCAAAGAGAGCACATTCGAGTTCTTCTTCATCATCGTCCTCCTCTAGCAGTTAAGGGGAGGATGTTGTGGATCATACCAAATTTTTGAGTCTGGAAGCACAAACGGAGTATTACAGAATTGTGGCAAAGACGTTTGTCAAGGAGCGCAGTTTCAAACCTGAGAGGCAAGATGGTCAGTTATGGAATATGATTGAAGAAAGGGGATGGTTTGGATTGACTGCCACTCTTATGCCTGTTCCGATGAGTATAGTCCGAGAATTCTATGTTAATGCTAAAGATACAATGAGTGGTCTATTTGTGGTTCGAGGAATTCAAATCAATTTCAGACCTCCCGCAATTCGAGCAGTCTTTAGGATAACTGACACACCACCGACTGGATCTGCTAATTGGGTAGAAGGTGCACATTTGGAAATGGATTTGGAAATGGTCATTACTGAGTTGTGCGTGCCAGGCATGAAGTGGACTTATAAAGTCGGCACGAATCAGCCGCGCATATTCCCAGCCACAACTTTGAATCGATATGCAAAGGGGTGGAATTTGTTCATATGTGCCAAGCTTGTTCTATCATCTCATCATCATGAAATCACAGCGGAGAGGGCAATCATTCTGTAGGGAATAATCATAGGCAAATACATTGATGTGGGCCATCTAATTCATCATAATATGTTGAGGTATCTGCGGGGAAGCACTACGGAGAGTATTCCCCACGAGTCAGTGGTAGCTATGATGTGTGCCCATCAAGGCTGCCATTGGGACAATGAACAAATGCAAAACCCGAGCCAAGATATCACTCACGCAACCATTGTAAAATTCGAGGATTGGGTAGGAGGTGTACCGTACCCGCGAGGAAAAGGCTTTATCATCCAGCCTATATTCTCAGAGCCACCACCGTAGCCCTCTCAGACAGATGAGGTGGGCCCGTCAACTTAAGCAGTTGCTACCATTGGGGATCGACAGCTCCGAAGATTTGAGCGAAAGGTTGACGCAATGTACGACAACTTCGCAGCATTTGCTACGGGTCTGACGAGGTCATTGGCGGAGTCATTTTCACAACAAGGGACCATGCTTGAGTGGCCACAGTTCAGGACGGCCATGCCATATCCATCACCAGATTCACCACCTGAAGAGGGTGGTGCATCTGAGCACTAGAGGAGTTTTCTCTAACCCTATACCTTCATTCATTGGGGCAATGAATATTATAAGTTTGGGGGTATTGGGGTAGTAGTGTAGTTTCATATAGTATGTGCATGTTTAGTTTAAATTTTCATATAGTATTTGCATGTTTAGTTTAAATGTTGCATGTTTATGGTTAGATAAAAATTGCAGAGAATTTTTTGGTTTTTAGTCATTATTACGTGTGTTAGCATATGTTTAGTTGCATATCTCACAAATTCTAGCTTTATGGAAATTTTGTCTAGCCTATGATGAATGTGAATGTTGAAGGATTGTTGAATATTTTGGATAACATGAGCTTAGATATAATGTTTTACATGATGTAACTCATGATGATGTTTAGATGCTTTCGGTTTGCACTGTCGTGTTCACAATTGCTTTTAGGCATAAGAATGATGTGTTGCATTGCTTAATAGAAAATGTGGTTTTAAAAAGAGAAATATGTGGAAAATGGACTTAGACTGTACAAAACATTGATAATCAAACTTTGGGAAAACTTGGGTATGCTATATATATAAATAAAAATAAAAATAAATAAATAAAATAGTAATAACTTGGCTAGTCTTATTTCGGGGCCCTTGCTACTTGAGTAAGTATGCCCATAGGGGTGTCTCAACACCTAGCGCCCTAAGGTCTTTCATGGTTTGGGAGTCGTTGGTTGAAAGCTCTCTAAGGGGTAGCAGTGTTTGCCTAATGGAATGAGGCATTGCATAGTCATGTGAAAAAAAAAGAAAAAGAGAAAAGAAAAGAAAAATAGAAATAAACACTGCGAGAAAGAGCGAAAATCGCCCTCGTCAGTAGCAATAAAGCAGTTAAGCCCATTGTTGAACCTTAGTTTGTTTTGATATGTTGGAATAGTCTTTATTGTATAAGTATACATAAGTCTTGATTTAGACTATAATTTATGTTTTGAGCAGTTTAGCATGTGTATTCTTTGCTTAAATCAAGTTTTGGTGAACACAACACACACATAGTATCTTTATAGCATATATGAATTATTTGAGTGTATGATATTATGCCTATAGTTTGGTTTGAATTTGTATTCTCGAATCTGGATAATTCGCTTAGGCATTTTGGACTAAAATTCTGTTATAGCTGGAACAATGTGAGACTAGTTTGCATCATGATTTAGTTGCATAGCATGTAGTTGCATTTTTAGTGTTTTATGTGTAAACATTGCTTGAGGGAAAGCAATAGTTCAAGTTTGGGAGTATTTGATAAGTGGGTTTTACACCTACTTATTGGATATCAATTCACGAGAACTATGCCCATCTCAAGTACATTTTAGTGTGTTTTTAGTTGCATTTCATGATATTTTACATTGCATGTACTGAGAACTCCTTTGGTGTGAAAGTGCAGGAAATGGCTTGGCTTAGCGTTGGTTGGTGGAAATGAAGCTAATGGGGGTATGAGGATCGAGTGGAGCAAAGACACCAAGCATTGGTGGACAAATGAACAAGAGCAACATGACAAGGATGAGTAGCAGAACAAGAATGAAGCAAAGAACAGAGCATGTAATGCAATTATTGGAGAGCCACGCAATACGGCCATTATTGTACAAAAACACGCATTTCACAAGCAAGCAGGACGAGAGCCTATTTTGAACAATGCTTTTGCATGATTTAATACTAAAGGGAACTCATGCGCTTACCGTGTATACATCTCGCAATGCTAATTATTTTTATTTAAATTTTTAAATTGTAAGAGTTTGGGTTGGTTAAAACTATTCTGGTTGGTACCAGACGTTATCTATCATTAGTTTTTATGTTTTTTTCAGAAGAGAACTAGGGTTTACACTTTGAGAGATTTATATTGATGAGCCAAGCATAAACTTATTATCTTCTCCATCTTCTTTGGATTTTCAATCATTGTGGATGAACTACTTTTATGTTGCTGGATATTAGTTAGGATTTGAACGTTACGTTGGGATTGTAATTAGCAATTGGGTTTGATTAATACTATCTTCTCTCTTTCAATTGTTTGTTTATTTTCCATGTATTGCTTTAATCCCATAATGGCTTTCGGTTCAGTCATGAACTAAACTCCATTATGGGATTCTAACGGATTTTAATACGTAGTCTAACTTATGGCCTGATTGCTGGACTGTTTGCGTATCGTAAGGAATTTCTATTATGGTTGTTTTGAATGCATGAATGCTTGATCACCATTCGTTTTATGTGCTTGTATGGAATTGAAAAATAACATGCGAGTATGGATTGTAATCATGATAGCATGTGTATATGGGGCTGTTTTGCTTAGCTTTGTATTTCGTGAACTAGATAGACATTTATTGTTTCACCGTATGAGTTATATAAGGGCTTGTGCTTAAATTCAATATTGATGCAATTTCACATAGAAATATAGTGAGGTTGGTTTTATTGATGATTACATGGTGTCTATTGCATGTGGATGTTATGTAAGTAGGTCATAATACATTGAAAAATGGTTATGTCTACATTAGTGCTCTTGGCTACTTTTCTGTGATACGTGAACAATCTTGCATGATGGTGGTAATTAGATGAACTATTAAATGAAGTTAGGATCCCATTATTTCCAGATTTGATTTATTACATTATTATTCTTATTTTAGTTATTATTTGCATTTAGAGTAATTCACAATTATAAGCATTAGTTTAAGCATATAAAAATAGTGATTTAGTTGATGCATAATAGTTTAATTTAGACAACTTTCTCCGTGGATCGATACTCGACTTACTCTGTATTGCTTGTTGACACATGTATGCTTGCATGAGTTAGAGCTCTTTTGTTAGAACTAAAAAAGAGGCAACAATAACTAACAAGTTTAGCAATAATATACATACATAGAATTCAATATCTTAACCCTATCCAATGAAATTTCCAATTAACAGAGAATAGGTATTGCAAAGAAAATTAAGATAAATTATACCTTTAATCCTCTAGATTATATGTTAGCAAAAAGATGGTGAATCTCCTTCCTCTTGGCCAAAATCACAGAGACTTAATCTCCCAATTTCCCACTGTATTTTTTCTCTCTTCTTCCAATCTCTCTCTCTAAACCTCTGTTATTCTCCTTGGCAAAGTACGTGAAATAAGAAAACTGAGTGCTAGCCTTAGGAAATAATATGCGTAAAATAACTGATATGGTCATCCTCCCACGTTCTCTTTCAGTTAAAAAAAATAAAAAGGCGTCAGTTGGAATAAACCAAAGGCCACAAGGCCTTGTTTGGCTAACCAAAATTCTTTTCCACTAGATTATTTTTATATTATTTTTATTATATAGTTTCACTTGTCACACTTTGGTTAATTTAAATCACTTATAATAATAATAATTATAATCTTATTATAATTATACTTATAATTAATAAATAATTATAATTCTAATTTAATTAATAAATTAGAAACATCACTTTATTTAATTTATTTATTTTCTTTAATATTAAACCATTCATTTAATTTAATTATTTCATTAAATTAAATCCTCAAATAAAATTACCATTATTTAATTTAATTAACATTAATCAATTTAGTTACTAAATTAATTTTCCACAATTCATCAATTATTTATTTTCCTCAATAAATAAATTATTTAAAATATTTATTTAATTCAATAAATATTTAAATTAAATTATAAATTTCTCGATCGTTATATCCTTCCTCCTTAAAAGGATTACATCTCCGTAATCACAACTTCGAAAAAATTTATTCGCTACATTCTTCCCTCCTTAACAAGATTCTGTCCCCAGAACCGCTATACAAAATCAAGCAAACAACTAGGGATAATTCTTCATCATAACTCTTTCAAGTTCCCACGTAGCTTCTTCAGCATTGTGGTTTCTCCAGATTACCTTTACAGAAGGTATCACTTTATTCCTCAATACTTGCTCTTTTCTGTCAACAATTTGAACAGGGACTTCTTCATATCACAAATCTTTCTCAAACTGTAAGGGCTCATATTCTATAACATGCTTATAGTTAGGCTTATATGGCCTCAACACTGATACATGGAAAATGTTATGAATATGCTCTAACTCCGGAGGTAAAGCTACCTCGTACACCACTTCACCAACTCGTCGAAGCACTTCAAAAGGTCCTATAAACCTAGGGCTCAATTTCCCCTTCCAAGGAGACACTTTCAAGAAAACATAACTACCGACATCGAATTCTCTATTTTGTCAATGCTGATCGACATATTTCTTCTATCTATCTTGTGCAGCTATCAATCTCACTCGAATAACCTTGATGATCTCGACAGTCTGTTGCACCAATTCTGGACCTAATAGCTGACGTTCACCTACCTCATCCCAGCATAATGGAGTTCTGCATTTCCTTTCGTATAACGCTTCGTAAGGCGGCATGCCAATACTCGTGTGATAACTATTATTATAAGCAAATAATAATGGACACAGGTATGGTACGATGTGCTCATTCTCAGCTATGTCCCCAAGCACTCTTATAGTCGTTTTCTAGAAATTAGATGTGAAACGTGGATCTCTGTCTAATACAATGGACACAGGTACACCGTGTCTCGACACAATTTCCTTCACGTACAGTTTTTCTAATCGATCTAGGGTAAATCTAATCTTGATTGGTAAAAAGTGTGCCGACTTCGTCAGTTGATCGACAATCACCCAAATGGCATCGTAGTCTTGCTGGGTCGTTGGAAGACCTACAATAAAATCCATTGTGATATGCTCCCATTTCCATTCTAGTATCTCCAATGGTTGTAATAATCCGCTTTAACTTTCTGACACATTAAATATTTTGCCACGCACTCGGCTACATCCTTCTTCATATTCGGCCACCAAAAATGATGTTTAAGATCCTGGTACTCCCAGGGTGAATCAAATATCTTCAGTTATGAGCTTTACTTAGAATTTCTTCTTTAACTTCTGGTACTGATGGAACCCAAATCCTCCCTTCGAATCGAAGTAACCCTTCTGAATCGATTTTGAATTTGTTTTCCTCACCTACAGATACTTTCTGTTTTATCTTTTCGCAGTCTTCATCCTGAAGTTGTGCATTCTTCACCTTATCTACCAACGTTGAACCGTTTCCCATCTAGAATAACTTTTCATCGGATTCTGTCGGATATTTAATTTCCAACTCCATCTTAGCCATGTCCAACACTAGCTTCTCCTGAGCAGTCAACAACATTAACTTCTCCCGTCCCTTCCTACTTAAAGCATCAGCAACAACATTCGCCTTTTCGAGATGATAGAAAATCTCGCAGTCATAATCTTTGATCAGCTCCAACGATCTTCTTTTTCTTATATTCAAATCTTTTTGTGTAAATATATACTTCAGACTTTTATGGTCAGTATATATCTCACACCTCTCTCCATAAAGATAATGTCTCCAAATTTTCAGGGCAAACACCACCGCCACCAACTCTAAGTCATGAGTCAGATACCCTTTCTCTTAATCTTTCAACTGACGTGATGCATACGTAATAACTCTGTCGTTCTGCATAAGCACACAGCCTAGTAATTTATGTGATGCATCACTATACACCAATAAATTTCCTTTATCATCAGGCAATGACAACATAGGTGCTAAACTCAACCTCTTCTTCAATTTTTGAAAACTCTTCTCGCACTTATCTGTCCAAACAAACTTAACTGCTTTCCTAGTTAAGTTCGTCAATAGAGTAGCGATCTTAAAAAAGTCTTAAATAAAACGCCTGTAGTAACCTACCAATCCTAAGGAACCCCTTACTTCTGACGGTGTCTTCGGCTGATCCCAGTTTATTACAGCTTCAACTTTTGATGGATCCGCCAAAATTCTGTCTTTATCAATAACGTGCCCGAGAAACTGTACACGTTCTAACCAAAATTCACATTTTGAGAACTTAGCATACAACTTCTCTTTTCGCAATGTCTCCAACGTCACTCTTAAGTGTTCAACATGTTCCTCTTTGGTTTTGGAATATACCAATATATCATCAATAAACACCACCACAAATTTGTCTAAGAATGGTTTGAACACCCTGTTCATAAAATCCATGAACGCTACAGGTGCATTGGTTAAACCAAAAGACATAACTAGAAACTCGTAATGACCATACCGAGTTCTGAACGCCGTCTTCGGTATATCCTCCGGCCTCACCTTCAACTGATGATAACCACTTCTCAAGTCTATCTTTGAGAAATATCTCGCTCCCTTCAACTGATCGAGCAGGTCATCGATTCTAGGTAATGGATACTTATTTTTAATCGTGACCTTATTCAATTCTCGATAGTCAATGCAGAGCCGCATCGATCCATCTTTCTTCTTAACAAATAACTCGGGTGTTCCCCATAGTGATACACTCGGTTCGATATACTTCTTATCGAGCAACTCCTGCAACTGTACCATCAACTCTTTCATCTCTACAGGTGCTATTTTGTATGGTGCCTTAGATATCGGGGCCGTTCCTGGTAATAAGTCAATTACGAACTCGATTTGTCAATCCGGCGGATGACTCGGCAAATCGTCTGGAAATACGTCTGCAAAATCTCTTATGATCGGTATTTCTTCTAACTTCGAACTCTTCTTCTCTGTATTGACTATGTAGGCTAAGTGTCCTACACATCCTTGTCTCAACAACTTATTGGCTTACATCACCGTCAGACAACTTTCTTGTCGAGGTGACTTGTTGCCAAAGAACACAACCATTGACAGATTCATAAGATTAACACACTTCCTTTGGCAATCAATTATTGCTCCATAATTGAATAACCAATCCATTCTCAGTATAACATCAAACTCACCAAGTCTAATTGGTATCAAGTCTACCATCAACTCGTGACCTTTTATATCCACTTTACAATTCCTATATATGAATTTAGCAGGAATCACTTCCCTATTCTCAATCTCTATACTTAAGGGAAATTCTAATTCTTCCTGAGGCAATTCTAAGTTTTGAGCAAATTCATCGGATATAAATGAACAAGTAGCACCCAAATCAAATAGCACACAAGCATTAGTACCATTAATCAGAATGATACCGGACACCACATCATTAGACTGTACAGCATCCTACACGGTCATATTGAAAGTCCTCGCAGTAGGTCAGCTTGACTATGATGGTCCAGTGATAGTCAATGCACCACCACCGTTGTTGTTTCCTTTTCCACCACTTTCACTTCCCATTGGCTTCTTAGGGAAATCACGAGCCATGTGATCCTTTGAACTATAGGTAAAACATGTTCCTCTCTTCGGAATAAAACAGTTCGGTGCAATGTGTCCCTCCTGACCACAGTTGAAACCCACCCACTTTCCCTTCAAACATACCCCAGTATGGTTCTTCCCGCACGTAGCACAAACTTGAAATTTCTTCTTTGGTTGACTTCCTTGTTGTCCTTCCACAGTCGAATTCTCGCTCCACTTCCTCTTTTGATTGTTATTTCCAACGTTACTTCCTCCAGCCTTATTTTCATTCTCATTCTTCCTCTTCTTCTGTTCTTGATTGTACTTGGTCAAAGCATCGCTTCTTCCTTCTGTGATAATTGCCTTTTCCAATACAGCCGCAAACGTATTTAACTGGAACATTGAAACCTTGCTATACAGACAAGGTTTCAATCCTTGTTCGAACCTTCTCGCCTTTCGCTCGTCGGTATTGACTTGATAAGTGGCAAATCTTGCCAACTCATTAAACTTCGCAGCATATTCTGGCACCGTCATAGTTCCTTGTTTCAGCTCCAGAAATTGCACCTCCAACTAATTCTGAGAACTCGCTGGAAAGTACATTTCAAAAAATATCTCCTTAAATCTATCCCACGTTATCACTCCTTGTCCCCCACGAACCTTATTTACCTGCCACCGGTAGCTAGCTTCAGACTTCAGCATGAACATTGTGAACGCAGTCTTCTGATCTTCGTTAACTCTAGCAACATCGAACACTTTCTCCATTTCCATGATCCAGGTTTGGGCTTCTATTGGATTCATAGACCCTTGAAACTATGGCGGTCCAACTGCTTTGAATTCCTTAAAGGTCATGACTTGAGCTTGCGGTTGATTCACAAGTACACCCGTCAACAAAGCTACCAACTGCTGAACCGGATTAGCGTTGGCCTCATTATTATTATTAGTAAACCCCTCAGGAGGTGGTTGTTGACATGGTTGTCTTCTTCTAGGAGGCATTTTCTGTTAAAATATACGCTTATTAGTTCATTACTCAACTTCTTGATTATTTGAAGTTTAACTTAAACATTTAAAGCTATAACACATAACATTTCAAATAAACTTTAATATTTTATTCATTCATAATGTTTTAAAACATATTAAAGATAGCATAAACACTATTAACATTCACTTTCCTGAACTAGACAAGTTTCAGGATTACATACTCATATTAACCCTTTATTCGTCTCAAAATAAGGGATTCACAGTTTATTTACTTACTTACTTAACCACACATTATTATTATTATTCTTTCTATCTAGACATATTAAGACGTCGTAAGGCTTCTCGACGCTCTTCCTCCATGATACGATACGCTGTTCTACGGTCCATCACGAACCACGACGAATTCTCAAACTGAGGTGGATAATAAAAGACTCGATCCTGGGCCCTATCAATCGCAGAATTAAAAGCGTAATCCATCTCGTTCATCTTAGCCTTCTTCACTTGGACCTTAGCCTCAACACGGTCTGCACGTTGAGTCGCCTTCATCCAAGCATTCTCTGCTCTTGCACGCTTAGTTGATTCCTCTTTGAAGTCATCTTTTAATTTTTCCATATCAGTCTTCATCTTCTCGTTCACCGCCAATAGATCTTCATGCTGACCCTTTGTATGAACCAGGTCCCACTCCGTGTTTCCAAGATGTGAGTCGAGTTCTTGAATCTCTGCATCCTTCTGCTCCATCGTAGCATAATGCATCTCAATCAACTCTTTCACCTCCTCAACCTTGTCCTGTAATTCTACGTTACGATCGTACAGAGTGTCATACATCTCAGCTGATATGGAGTTTGGTGGAAACTGTAACACTCGAGAAAATCGGATTTTTATGACAATTAAATTTTTATTTGATTATCTGAATTAAATGAATTTAATTGATTTATTTTGTGAGTAAGCTATGTGAAGGTCGTTTTATGACCTAGAAAGTGCTAATGAGGTTAGTAATCTGGCTACGTGCTAGAATTAATTGTTTAGAATTTTTGAGACAAAAATAAATGTTTTTCGAGAAATTCCCGTAAAAACACTATTCATCCATTTTTGTTTGAGGAATTATTTTGAAATTTTGAGAAACGCGTAATGATAGAATATCGAGATGAGATGAAATATCTGATAATATTTCATTTATGGCAAACGAAGTTTTCGCCTGCGGACTTAAAACCTAAGGGTTGAGTATATTGATTTCCGAGAAGGAAATGAAATGCGTAGAAGGAATTGCGTTATTGTTAGAACTTTTGTTATACTAGGATGATACTATTTAGTATCTACGTATAATACGATGAGGTAATACGAAGTACAATACGATTATAGTACGAGTATTGTACGGAAAGAATACATGAATTATACGTATTGAATACGATTCGTATTATGAAATTAAGTTAAGACTTATTGTTAATTCATTTGGGTTGGATTATGTTTAGTCCAATCAATTGAATGAGAAAGCCCAAGGGATTAGTGTGTTAAGCCCAAGTCAAGGCCCCATATTATATTAGTTAAGCCCAATCCAAGAAAATCGAACCGTGGATCGAATCGGTGGGTCACCGAATAGGTAAAACCCATGGGTCAACCCATGGGGATGACCCATGGGCAAGGTGGGCTGGCCACTTGGTGTGCAAGGCAAGATAATCACTTGGTCACCAAGTATTTTAATTGGTGACAAAGTGTTGAATAGTAAGGAGGTGGGATATTTGACCAAAAAGCCCTTCCTCTTGTTTTTCTATAAATAGGAAGCCTATGTTGGCCATTTGATGTTTTTCCAAGACTCAACCAACTTATTTGAGAGAGAAAAAGAGCTAGACTTAAACCATTCTTCTACCTTGAAGCTTTTTCATTAGAAGTTTATCAAGCACACAAAGATCGTTAAGGTAATATTCCTTAATAGTAGTTCCATCTCTTTTGGTTTTCTTTTAGTATGGAGAATCATAAATGGGTGGTGTATGGCTTGTATGGTGGGATTTGAATGACTTACCATAGATTCAATCTCTATAAGTCATGAGATCATAAAAATCATAAGGGTTGTTATAGCTTAAAATTATGGAAATATTTATTGTTGAGATTGATTGTTGATAAACAATTGAACTCCATCAATACGTTAATATGTGCATCTTGCTTGGTTAGGATGTAGATATGAAGTCCATGTATTATTCCATGTGATTTGGTTCAGAGAACATTAGTAACGAAGTTATGGCAAATTTCACAGAAATAGACGTTAAATGTCGAAAACGTAGAAATTCTGGATTTGTGGTCGAAAGTTGCTGTGAGACTTAAAAACATTGTTTTTTATTTAAGAGTCGTGGACTCAAGAATCATCGGATTCTTACTTAAAACGAAGAAAACGAGCATTGAACGCTCATTAACGTTTACGAACGCTTAAAAAATGAACTTAATAGTGAATTTTGAGTTCATGGATTCAAAAGTGTCGAATTCTTATATGAACGCGTAGAGTATGTAATTTATGATGTGTAGGCTTTTGAACGGACCAAATCGGACTTATAACAAAGAAGTTATGGCTCCGAGAATCTCACCAAATTTTAATCGTGAAAATTTTTCGAGTCGAGGTGCAGCCATACATGGCCAGATGAACAGTGTGTTAAATGCCGCATCGCACAATACAAGACGCAGTGTAATTGGCTATTGGAAAGTGAAATACAGCAGTCTCTCGTTAGAAGGAAGTCTCACGTCGCAGCGCCAAGACCGGGGACTGATCTGCTAATCGGCCTGCATTGGCCGATCTTGAATAGAAAGTTAACGTTGCGGCATGCTTGGTGCGAGGTATTTATTGAATGACTTATGTTTGAACTGCAATTGTTCAGAGACCTAGAAGAGTGAAGTTTATGCACTTCATAAGTGTATTAAAACTATTCATATACTACCTATACTAAGGTATATGGTATTGAAACTTAGGAATTTAATGTAAGTTAGTAAGTTATGAACAAAGAACGCAAAGTGTTGTCAATGAACCCTAGTCGGGAAATAACGTTGGTACTTTGCCAATGATGTTAGAGTCCGGTTAATAATGTAAGTTGATTAATAAAGTCGGGATGAAGGGTAATAAGTTGAGTTAACTTTATTAATGATATTAAGTTAACAAAGACATAGAAGAGAAAGACGTTGGTAGGAACAATGTGAATAATTGTTTGATAGCTAATTACAGTGTGCTATGTGAATATATCATATAGATTCTGTAAAGGCTGTGATCAGTCGTTTAAGTTATTTGAAGACGCTGAAAGGCAAGTTTTCTTAACGCTTGTCTAACCTTCAAGTTAGTCAAGTTTTATGTGATTCATTGTACTTAATTGCACCACTAGTTTTAAAGAAAGGGTCAATGCCAGATTTAACTCGGCTAGACTACTCGTAAGATATAGATTGATTTGTATACATATATTTCTATATAGAAATGTTAACGTTATCCTATGCCAAGTAATTGGTACGGATGTGAAGGTAAGGTTTGTCTATGAACAAACAAAAGTATTTTTCATCAATTATTCGATGGGCACGCGAGTTTGCCAAATGTTAAACATAAATATGTTTAACGAATGAGTGTCGATCAACATAGAGTACTATAGGCTGATCACCTAGAAGTGCTCGTAAGTAATGCAGATGTACAACCTTAGTGTTGTGATATCCTTTTCAAGTATGCAAATAGAAAGCTACTGTTCATGGTCTATTGACTAGTTCAGAATTCCTAATCTACTCTATACCTTGGGAATTGATGATATAAAATGTTAAAGTATTATTGTTTCATACCACTTCATAACTATTTGTTCAGTTATGTATGAATTTGTCATATAATTCACGAATGTGGTATTACTATTATCATTTGTTAAACTTGTTGAGCTTGTTCTGCTCACTTCTTGCGTGAATTATATGATTGCAGTTAAGGATGAACGTACTGAAAATGCTAAGAGAGATAAGGGCAACGCTATGATGGATACCTAGCCATCGTGTAATAGAATAATATGTTTGTATGTATTATACATTATGAACAACGAACTATGTAATCTGTTTATGAACCTAGGAAGAATTATACTTTGATTGTAATAAGAAGATAGTAATTCCATTCATTTTATGATATTTCAATGGAATGATTGTATAGTTATGAGTACCGTGTAGCACCATATGTCGGGTTGGAAGATACCCGAATTTGGGGGCGTCACAGGTTGGTATCAAAGCATTAGGTTATAAAACTTAAGGGGGGAAGAACCTTAGGCTAATAACCTCGTAAGGAAGGTAAAGTCCAAAGAAGGAAATTCAAGTTAAATGAATTAATAAGGTATTGAGGAAACTCAGTACCGAAAGATTTAAAAGATGGAAATTAATCTTAAATAAATTAAATGTGGTTTGTGCTTATACTATTGTGTATTATGTACTAATCAACTTGTTATGTGCTATTGTAGATGTCGATCGATAGCATGATGTATAGAGGCCTTAGAGCTTCGAAAGAAACTAGTTGAAAAAGACCAGAAGATAGCTAGGATGTCATACATCCACGAATGTGCTCATAAGGATTTCAAGCTGAAAATTGCTTATTATTCTATTGAGTCCAGGCAGACTCGACATACCATAAGTCGAGATATTGTGTCAATACTGGCAAATTAGAAATATGAGAATACCATTCGACAGTGTTAGTAGATCGTTAGATCTTTTTGGTATATATGTAGTGACGTAAAACCCTCTTTTGTATAATTAAAGGATAGTCTTTTTGTAAATCCCAATTTTTGTAGATCGCGGGATAGTATGTACTAACTTTTTAGCTAAGGGAACATGATGTAAATAGTTTTGACTATGAAAGCATATTAATATAATGAAGTTTTTATTTAATGTGCTTGTTGTGGTATGAGTTTTTGTTGTTTGAGAATGAAAACCAAGTAGTTAAATAAATAATAACGAAATTTTATTTATTTAATCAGAATTATGCCGCCAAGAAGGAGACGTAACCAAGAGGCCGAGTCTCATAATGAAAATCAGTGGGTCCTAATAACCCTATGGAAGAGTTCGTTAATTTATTAACGGCTGCATTTAACCAAGTTGGGGGAGGAATTCCTGTAGCTCCTGGGGTAGTAAGAACAACTACCTTCAAGGAATTTAGGAGTGTAGGTCCTCTTGAGTTTCGAGGAACGACGGGCCCACTGGAGGCCCAAACATGGGTAAAAGAGATTGAAAAGGTGTTTGTGATTACAAACGTAAGTGAGGCGCAAAAGACTCTTTTACGACTTACATGATGAAGGGGGAAGCCAACTACTGGTGGGAGGCTCACCAGGGTGGGGCTAGGACCGAAGTTGTTACGTGGGAACAGTTTAAGAAGGTGTTCTTTGAGAACTACTTCCCTACTAGCATGCAAGGTAGGATGGAGATTAAGTTCTTAGAATTAAGTAGGGGGATATGACAGTTCCCTAGTATGCTACCAAATTCAATGAATTGGCGAGGTTTGCTCCACATCAGGTGGATACGGAACAGAGAAAGGCGCGCAGGTTTGAGCAGGGCTTAAAACCCTGGCTCTACAGTAGAATATCTGTTTTTCAGAGTGCTTCCTACGGGACCATTCTGGAAAAGGCGATAATAGTTGAAGGTGGTGGTGAGGCATTGTCTCAATACCACAAAGAGCGGAAGAACGAGAGTTAGTTAGAAGAAGTTAGTAAGGCTGAAGTTGCCAGCGGAAGTGGCAACTTGGCTAAGAGGAAGAGCTTCAACCTTGGGAATACTGGGGTAAAGCAGGGAGATCCTAAGCGGAGGATGGAGGCATGCAAGATATGCGAAAAGACTCACATTTGAGTCTATTTAAAGGGGAAATCAGTTTGCTACAACTGTGGGCAGGAGAGGCATTTGTCACCCAACTGTCCTAACCCTAAGAAGAATCAGGGGTGTTTTGTTTGTGGGTCATTAAACCACATGGCAATAAATTGCCCGAAGAAGGGTTTAGAGGGAAATAAGGGTTCTGGTAGTGGTAAATTAGCCATTACTGGACCAACACCATCGGTGGGTAGAGCATTGGCCCATACATTTAATATGACTGTCCAAGATGCAGTTGCATCAATGGATGTGGTAGCAGGTATCATTCCGGTCAATGAGATAAATGCTTATGTGCTATTTGACTCGGGTGCTACTTGTTCTTTTATAGCATGTGAATTTGCTAAGCGATTAGGTTTAATCCCTGAAAAGTTACCAAGACCTTTAGACGTTAAGGTAGCCAACGAAGAGATAATCCCCATTGAACATATTCATAAGGATTATTGCGTACATATTAGAGGGAATAAGTTATCGGTAGATTTGGTACCGATAAGGTTAAAAGAATTCGATGTAATTCTTGGTATGGATTTGTTGGTTAACCATAAGGCGGTAATAGATTGTCATAGGAAAAGTGTAAACCTTTGGCTTTCTAAGAAACCCAAGGTAGTGTTCTTCGGTAGTAAATCACTGAGACGCTCTTGTTGTCTGTCAATGACACAAGCTAGGAAAATGTTGAGAAAAGGGTGTATAGGTTATCTGTGCCATGTTGTGGATACCCATAGAGTGGGAATATCCTTGGATCAGATACCTATAGTGCAAGAGTTTGCGGATGTATTTCCAGAGGAGTTACCGGGTATTCCACCGGACAGGGAGGTAGAGTTTGTAATTGATCTGTTACCGAGAACGACACCAGTTTCAAGGGCACCATATCGGATGGCGCCAGTTGAGATGAAGGAGTTAATGGTTTAATTACAGGAACTATTAGACAGAAAGTACATTCAATCGAGTGTATCTCCTTGGGGAGCACTGATATTGTTTGTAAAGAAAAAGGATGGCTCGTTAAGACTTTGTATCGACTATCGTGATTGAACAAGTTAACGATTAATAATAAATACCTGTTGCCCAGGATCGATGATCTATTTGATCAGTTGAAAGGGGCAAAGTATTTTTCTAAGATAGATTTGCGCACGGGGTATCATCAGTTAAAGGTGAGAAAGGAGGATGTAACTAAGACGGCGTTCAGAACTCGTTATGGTCATTACGAGTTTCTGGTGATGTCGTTTGGGTTAACTAATGCGCCACCCGCATTTATGGATATGATGAACAGAGTGTTTAAACAGTATTTGGACAAGTTCATCGTAGTGTTCATTGATGATATTCTAGTCTATTCTAAGACGTTAGAAGATCATGCCGAACATTTAAGAATAGTGTTGGAAACACTAAGAAAGGAAAAGTTGTATGCGAAATTCACAAAGTGTGAATTTTGGCTCGAGAGAGTGCAGTTTCTAGGACATGTTATTGACAAAGATGGCATTTTCGTAGATCCAACAAAGGTAGAAGTAGTTAATGAGTGGGAGAAACCGAAAATGCGAACCGAGGTTCAGAGTTTTCTGGGGTTAACGAGATACTATAGAAGGTTCATTCCGAACTTTTCTAAAATAGCTACTCCATTAACAAATCTAACAAGAAAGTCGGTGAAGTATGTGTGGACTGAAAAATGTGAGAACAATTTTCAGGAGTTGAAGAAGAGATAAAGTGAGGCATCTGTATTGTCCTTACCAGACGATACAGGAAATTTTGTAGTGTATAGCGATGCTTCGCATAAAGGACTGGGTTGCGTGCTCATGCAACATGGCAAAGTTATTGCGTATGCGTCACGTCAATTAAAGGAGTATGAGAAGGCTTATCCTACTCATGATTTGGAATTTGCAGCTGTAGTTTTTGCCTTGAAGATATGGAGGCATTATCTATATGGTGAGAAGTGTGAGATATACACGGACCACAAAAGTCTGAAATATATCTTCACACAGAAGGAGTTGAATATGAGACAGAAAAGGTGGTTAAAGTTATTAAAAGATTATGACTGTGATATTTTATATCATCCGGGGAAAGAAAATGTAGTAGCCGATGCGTTAAGTAGGAAGGGTAAAGAGAAACTGTCAATGTTAACTACTCAGAATGAGTTGATGACGGCGATGACAAACATGGAGTTAGAAGTTAAGTTACCGGAGGAAGCAGTGGAAATGCTATTTTCCATGGAAACCCAACCGACCATAGTGGAACGGGTTAGGGGAGTACAATTGAGCAACGAGGAATGCAAACAGATGAAGAAGAGGATAGAAGATGAAGAAAAGACTAGGTATAACCTCGATAGGGAGGGATTACTTCATTTTGAAGGAAGAATTTGGGTTCCAAATGATTCCGAATTAAAGGAAGAAATAATGATGGATGCCCATAGTTTGAGGTATTCGATACATCCCAGTAGTACGAAGATGTATCAAGACCTTCGTCAGAACTTTTGGTGGCCAAACATTAAAAGGGAGATAACAGAATATGTTAGTAGGTGCTTAACTTGTCAAAGGTTAAGGCTGAACACCAACGACCGAGCGGGTTGTTGCCACCTTTAGAAATTCCAGAGTGGAAGTGGGAGCACATCACAATGGACTTTTTGGTGGTACTTCCAACAACAAGAAAAGGATACGATGTTATTTGGGTGATAGTGGATCGATTGACGAAATTGGCTCATTTTCTACCAATAGGAGTTAGGTATAACCTAGACCAGTTAGCTAACCTGTATGTCAAGGAAATTATTTCCAGACATGGAGTACCTATTTTGATTGTGTCAGATTGTGATCCACGATTCACATCGAACTTTTGGAGGAGTTTGCAAGAGCAAATGGAAACACAGTTAAGATTGAGTACGACGTATCATCCTCAGACGAATGGGCAGAGTGAACGGACAATTCAAACGCTTGAAGATATGTTAAGATCTTGCGTTATGGATTTCAAAGGGAGTTGGGATGAGTATCTACCATTGGTGGAATTCTCGTACAACAATAGTTTTAATGCTAGTATAGGCATGTTGCCTTACGAAGCGTTGTATGGACGGAAGTGCCGAACTCTATTGTGTTGGGATGAGGTGGGTGAATGTCGGATGTTGGGACCTGAGATGGTACAACAAACGGCAGACACGGTGAAGATAATACGTGCTCGATTAGTTGTGGCCCAAGATAGGCAGAAGAAGTATGCAGATCCTCATAGAGAAAAGAGAGAATTCGATGTAGGATCTTTTGTCTTTCTGAAAGTATCGCCTTGGAAGGGGAAGATACGTTTTGGGAAGAAAGGGAAGTTAAGTCCAAGGTTTGTAGGACCTTTTGAGATTTTAAGAAGAGTAGGAGAGGTGGCTTATGAAGTAGCCTTACCTCTAAAAATGGAACACATTCATAATGTGTTTTATATGTCTGTGTTACGTCCTTATAAACCAGACTATAGAGTATGAATCTATCTAGATAGAGAAAGATTTATCCTATGAGGAACTTCCAATTCAAATCATTGATATGAAGGAACAAGTATTAATAAATAAGGTAATACCTTCAGTAAAAGTGTTACGGAGAAACCACAATGCTGAAGAAGCAATGTGGGAACTCGAAAGTAAAATGAAGGAAGATTTTCCTTATTTGTTTATGTAATTATAAGCTAGATTCTGGGGACAAAATCCTTATAAGGGGGAGAGAATGTAACGTCCGAGAAAATTGGATTTTTATGACAATTAAATTTTTATTTGATTATGTGAATTAAATGAATTTAAATGATTTATTTTGTGAGTAAGCTATGTGAAGGTCGTTCTATGACCTAGAATGTGCTAATGAGGTTAGTAATCTGGTTACGTGCTAGAATTAATTGTTTAGAATTTTCGAGAAAAAAATAAATGTTTTCCGAGAAATTCCTGTAAAAACACTATTCATCTATTTCTGTTCGGGGAATTATTTTGAAATTTCAAGAAATGCGTAATGATAGAATATCGAGATGAGATGAAATATCTGATAATATTTCATTTATGGCAAACGAAGTTTTCGCTTGCGGACTTAAAACCTATGGGTTGAGTATATTGATTTCTGAGAAGGAAATGAAATGCGTAGAAGGAATTGTGTTATTGTTAGAACTTGTGTTATACTAGGATGATACTATTTAGTATCTACGTATAATACGATGAGTAAATATGAAGTAAAATATGATAATAGTACGAGTATTGTACAAAGAGAATACGTGAATTATACGTATAGAATACGATTCGTATTATGGAATTAAGTTAAGACTTAATGTTAATTCATTTGGGTTGGATTATGTTTTGTCCAATCAATTGAATGAGAAAGCCCAAGGGATTAGTGTGTTAAGCCTAAGTCAAGGCCCAATATTAGATTGGTTAAGCCCAATCCAAGAAAACCGAACAGTGGATCGAACCGGTGGGTCACCGAATGGGTAAAACCCATGTTGATGACCCGTGGGCAAGGTGGGCCGGCCACTTGGTATGCAAGGCAAGATAATCACTTGGTCACCAAGTATTTTACTTGGTGACAAAGTGTTGAATAGTAAGGAAGTGGGATATTTGACCAAAAAGCCCTTCCTCTTGTTTTTCTATAAATAGGAAGCCTATGTTGGCCATTTGATGTTTTTCCAAGACTCAACCAACTTATTTGAGAGAGAAAAAGAGCTAGACTTAAACCATTCTTCTACCTTGAAACTTTTTCATTAGAAGTTTATCAAGCACACAAAGATCGTTAAGGTAATATTCCTTAATAGTAGTTCCATCTCTTTTGGTTTTCTTTTAGTATGGAGAATCATAAATGGGTGGTGTATGGGTTGTATAGTGGGATAAGAATGACTTACCATAGATTTAATCTCTATAAGTCATGAGATCATAAAAATCATAAGGATTGTTATAGCTTAAAATCATGGAAATATTGATTGTTGAAATTGATTGTTGATAAATAATTGAACTCCATCAATATGTTAATATGTGCATCTTGCTTGGTTAGGATGTAGATATGAAGTCCATGGAGTATTCCATGTGATTTGTTTTAGAGAACATTAGTAACGAAGTTATGGAGAATTTCACAAAAATAGACGTTAAATGTCGAAAACGTAGAAATTCTGGATTTGAGGTCGAAAGTTGCCGTGAGACTTAAAAACATTGTTTTTCAATGTCAACACGTGAGATAGGGTATTTAAGAGTCGTGGACTCAAGAATCGTCAGATTACAACTTAAAACGAAGAAAACGAGCATTGAACGCTCATTAACGTTTACGAACACTTAGAAAATGAACTTAATAGTGAATTTTGAGTTAACGGATTTGAAAGTGTCGAATTCTTATATGAACGCGTAGAGTATGTCATTTATGATGTGTAGGCTTTTGAACGGACCAAATTGGACTTATAACGAAGAAGTTATGGCTCCGAGAATCTCACAAAATTTTTATCAGTGAAAATTTTCTAGTCGAGGTCCGCATGCAATGGCGCCAGACGATGTGTTAAATCTGTCACCGCAATGGCCAAAGACTGATGTAATTAGCTATTGGAAAGTGGCGCCACAGCGCCATTGTTAGAAGGAAGTCTCACGGCGTAGCACCGAGATCGGGACACAGATGCTGAATCTGAAATATGGCATACTGGTCTTGAATAGAAAGTTCATGCTTGCATGGCTTGAGTGCGAGGTATTTATTGAATGACTTAAGTTTGAACTGCAATTGTTCAGAGACCTAGAAGAGTGAAGTTTATGCACTTCATAAGTGTATTAAAACTATTTCTATACTACCTATACTAAGGTATATGGTATTGAAACTTAGGAATTTAATGTATGCTATTAAGTTATGAACAAAGAACGCAAAGTGTTGTCAATGAACCCTAGTCGGGAAATAACGTTGGTACTTTGTCAATGATGTTAGAGTCCGGTTAGTAACGTAAGTTGATTAATAAAGTCGGGATGAAGGGTAATAAGTCGAGTTAACTTTATTAATGATATTAAGTTAACAAAGACATAGAAGAGAAAGAAGTTGGTAGGAAAAATGTGAATAATTATTTGATAGCTAATTACAGTATGCTATGTGAATATATCATGTAGATTCTGTAAAGGCTGTGATCAGTCAATTAAGTTATTTAAAGACGCTGAAAGACAAGTTTTCTTAACGCTTGTCTAACCTTTAAGTTAGTCAAGTTTTATGTGATTCATTTTACTGAATTGCACGACTAGTTTTAAAGAAAGATGCCAAATTTAACTCAGCTAGACTACTCGTAAGATATAGATTGATTTGTATACATATCTTTCTATATAGAAATGTTAATGCTATCTTATGCCAAGTAATTGGTACGGATGTGAAGGTAAGGTTTGTCTATGAACAAACAAAAGTATTTTTCATCGATTATTCGATGGGCACACAAGTTTGCCAAATGTTAAATGTAAATACGTTTAACGAATGAGTGTTGATCAACATAGAGTACTATAGGCTGATCACCTAGAAGTGCTCGTAAGTAATGCAGATGTACAACCTTAGTGTTGTGATATCCTTTTCAAGTATGAAAATAGAAAGCTATTGTTCATGGTCTATTGACCGGTTCAGAATTCCTAATCTACTCTATACCTTGGGAATTGATGATATGAAATGTTAAAGTATTATTGTTTCATAATACTTCATAACTATTTGTTTAGTTATGTATGAATTTGTCATATAATTCACGAATGTGGTATTACTGTTATCCTTTGTTTAACTTGCTGAGCTTGTTATGTTCACTTCTTGTGTGAATTATATGATTGCAGTTAAGGATGAACGTACTGAGAATGCTAAGAGAGATAAGTGCAAAGCTAAGATGGATACCTAGCCATCGTGTAATAGAATAGTATGTTTGTATGTATTATACATTATGAACAACGAACTATGTAATCAGTTTATGAACCTGGGAAGAATTATACTTTGATTGTAATAAGAAGATAGTAATTCCATTCATTTTATGGTATTTCAATGGAATGATTGTATAGTTATGAGTACCGTGTAGCACCATATATCGGGTTGGAAGATACCAGAATTTGGGGGCGTCACAGAAACTCCACAGGATCCTCTTCCTCATCATTCTCCTCTATCTCCACAGAATTATCGTCCTCGGGATCGGTCACAGGCTCATCCTCCTGGATCAACTGTTCTCGCACAATATGAATATCTCAGGGTTCGTCGTCTCTAGGTATCTTAGGTATCACTTCCCTAGCTGGACTGGATCCTCCTTCGTTAGACATCCTAACAACAAAATATTTTAAGTTTTACTTAACATTTTTCGATACTCGCGAGCACAAAAGTCATTAACACATAGAACATAATGTCTTTTATTGTTTAGCTTTGATGGATGCCTTAATCCATTCCTTAAAACTCGATAAGAGTTGGACACCTCTATGTTTTCTGTTTCCTAAAGGTTACTTCATACGGTTTCCCCACCTAAGGTTCATAACCTAAGGCTTTGATATCAACCTGTGAGACGCCCAAATCTGGGTACTCCATTCCCATAGAATTTGGTGTTCACTATCCAAAACCATTACATCTAACTACCCATCATAAAGGATAAAGACATAATTTAAATAACTTAAACTATAATCTTTCCCATTAAAGGGTTACATCATCATCTCAAAATAATCCCAGGTAATATAACCTTAAAATTACTACATAAGTTTGTGGAATACATCATAAAATAAAACAAGTCTTTAACATAATTCATTAAAATAAAATTCTCATAAGTCTTCAACACTTGGACATTTTACCTGTGACGACCCCAAATCCAGGTACTTGAAACCCGAACTCGGTTCTCCACGATACCATTTCTTTAATTTGAATAATACTAAATAATAATACATTCGAACTTAATTTACATACATCAAAGTTTACTTCCTGTGCACGTGACCTTCAAATACATTCCTTACAATACTTGAACAGATTCCAATACAACTATAACCATTAACTCATAATACACACTTATTCGATCAGCTTTCCTTTTCCTTTGTTCGTGCTCGAACCCTTGAGTTGTTTCATACATAACCGAAAATATTTAATTTAAGCAAGGATGAGCATTTAAGTGCCCAAACAAGTAATAGCAATTTTATATAAATTTGAAAGAATATAAGTATTCTCTTTACATAACACTTCTACAACGAATTGAAAGTTGTGAAGTAATCAGTCTTGATAAAAATTCACATAACAACTCTCTTTCAAATTCTTTAAATTTGGCTCTCGCTCTACCCTTGAATAGGGTTTAAGAAACATACTATGAACATTCTTTTCATTTTCGAAAAGGTTTAGCGGAATTCTATCCTCAAATCTGTCATAACTTACTAGCACGGAGGGTGATCACCCACGTTGTACCTGTATTGATCAATACTACATAACTTGAACGAAATTCATCGCTTCACTCTATCCGCCTTGCAAAAAATCTTCCCATATAGGTATGTTCATACATGCACGGTTCCAAACTTAGAAGGTTTTAATCTTGCTCAACAATAATATGTAATTCAACATATATATACGGGTAATTGACAAAGGTATATCAACATGTGAATAAATGCCATGATTATCCAAGTGGGGACACTTGTATAACCATTTAGAAATCAACTTAATGTAATATATATCCGAGCTAACATGTTGATAATCAAAGCGTACATAATAATGCATGAGGGAATAGATTAATTTCGAAACTTCTTACTCATGTCCATTGCATAAAGAAAATGCAAAGGTAGGATACTTGCTCGATTCACCGATTACAAATCTCAACTTAGGTTTTATCTCTTTATCACAACCTATCAAAATCGGATCATTCGTTCGATTAGAACAATATATCTTAACACATAATCGTTTATTACAACAAGATTTACATAGTCTAATCACATAATCACGGTGATCATACTTTTAGTTCCTATTCTATACTTGAAATATTTTTATACATTTTTCAAATATCTCATCCATGCTCTTAAAGTAGTCTTTTCTTTCTTTTATAAGGTCGACATTTGTTTGCGATTATCTGAAAGCTGACTTTATCGGGTAAATACCGAAGTCTAAGACTCTTATTCTATACCTCAACATCTCAGAATATCGGACATCTTATTTTTAATCATTTTCGCAATTTCCGAAATTAAAAAATTTAAAATAATTCAAATCATCACTAAAGGGCCTATAGTGATATAATCTGTATTATAGGTGTTCTTCTTCCAATTCGTAACTTCATAATGGGTTCTCAAGTCACTAGTTTGGATTAAATTTATAACTTTCAAATATCGTAATCATAATTAAATGATTTAAACATTAAACAATTCCATTATCATTAATAGTTTAATTAATACTAAACTATTAATGAAACCATCGCTAAAATATAAAAGTTATTTATAATAACTCAAACTATTTTTAAAACATTTATATTACCCAAATAATTACCATTAATATTTAAATATTAATGTACTATTTATCCAAATATTAAAAGTCCTTAATTATAACTTAAAATATTTTTAAATCCTTAATATCCTCTTTAAATAGTTTTTAAATAAGTAAAACCATTTTTAAACTATTTATCTAATATTAATCATTAAATAAACTAAATATCATTAATATTATCTTAATATCATTAATATTTAATTATTAATGAAATTATCATTTAAATATTAAAAGTTATATTTTATAACTTCAAATATTTTTAAATACCTTATTTTCATTTAAAATGATTTTTATAATATTAAAATCATTTTTATACTAAATTATTTAATATAATCATTAAATAACTTTAATATCATTAATAATTATTAATTAATGAAATTCATCACAAAATATTAAAAGTCATCACCAATAACTCATTTACATAATCAATTCCAAGCCAAAATAAACATAGTAAACTAACTAGTTTATTAACAACACTAACTAAACTTCAAAAATTCAAACTTTAACTAACAATTAAAAATAATAACATTACAAAATTAAATAAGAAACATACCCTAAATACTTAATTCCACAGATTGAATACGCACTTCCACGCCAAAATTTAACTAAGGAGATCTTTATAAAAAGTTCTCCCACAACAAAGCCTTTCTCAAAAATTGGAGGCCTTATTGTTGGTGAATGAAACAAAGGCCAAGCCATTCTATTTATAGGTTTAGAAAATGGTGAAGTTCTCAATTTAGTCGATGTGGGACTTGGTTTATACTAATTTTTCAATAGCTCACTTTGCGATTTTCTAACGCATTGCTCATAACTCCGATTAATCTGATTTTTAGATATGTTATACATGGTATGTAAGACTATTTTTAAAAAATATGAATTACCCAATTCGGGTTCATTAGGTAGCCCAAACAGTGCGTCAAAAGTGGACGTTCATAACAGTTTTCAATCTCGTTTCAGCTTTACCCTCTTTCGCTAAAACAGTCATAACTCTTTCATTTTAAAACATTTTTGAGCGATTCTTGAGCCCACGCGAAGCTAACTTCTGGGGCTACAACTTTTATTCTTTGACCATTTCCAAATTCGAACACATCAGCCCAGAAATTCCGTTCAAATGGACTGCACCGCACTTGTTGGGAAGTTTTGACACTACTACTTTGAAATGTCATAACTCTCTCCTCCGATATCGGATTTAGTCCGTTTCAGAGTCTATGGAAAGCTTATTCGGTGTACTATAACATACCAAAAGCCCAGAAGGTTTTGGAAACATTAACTGATCGAAACAGTGTCCCGAATAGCACATCCCGCTGCTGACTTTCAATTTTGAGAAATTTGACACATTTCCTTCCAATCACCGTAATTCCCTCATCCGAGGTCGGAATGAGGTCATTCCAAAGCCTATGGCTTCCTAACTCAGTGCACTACAACATATCAAAAGCCCAGACCTTTTAAAGCACAAAAGTGGACGAGAATGCCCCCCACATGCATCGCCTAAAAAGCAGGTTTATCATGATCTCCACAACCATATTGGACCATCTATAACTTCTAATCTATACATGATATGGACTTGATTCTTTTTGCAGATTAAAGGCCACATATATCGGCTACACATAACAACTTTTGAAGAACAAAACTCATGATCGAGCAAAGAGTTATGGCCTCGACATTTGGTGAAAAAATAATGTAATTCGGTTTTCCAACTTGCTTAAATCTTCAAATTGTGCACTTTGATGTTATGGGTCTTTGATTTATCAACCCATATCATCAATTAACATTCTATTACACAACTTTAAACAATCAATTGCATCAAATAACATCGAATCAAAGGATTTCTAGGTTTAGTGTTCTTATACCCTTTTTTGCCAAAAAATTCTTGATTCTTGCTTCGATTTGTTATGGGTGATGGTTGGGCTTTGTTTAAGAGTGTATGGGCAATCTTGTACAAGGCAATTAAATGTAATATTTAATCACTAGATTTAATTCTTATAATTTTACCAATTAACTTCTATCCTTTGGTAAATTAAAACACTTATACAATAACATCAAAATTAAAACCCAGAATTAAAATAAGGGTTTTCAACGTCATCAATTAGGGTTTCTAATTGACCATTAATGGTTCTTTAATTATCTGTGTATGTTACTAACAAATCGTTCACAGCTTTCTAATTTCAACCAGATTAGGGTTATAATAATTAGGGTTTGTCCTAATTATCGACATACAACAAAGAATTAGGGTTTCTTCTAATTACCGATATTCTTATTCACAAGTAACTTCATATACACAAATACTACTCGTAGATATCCCATAACCGAGTTTAATAATTAGGGTTTCACAAAGACGGTAATATGCTATGACCTAATTGACCGTCATTGCTCAATATTATCTCTGTCTGCACATACCAAAGACATAATTATGGTAATTTGTAAAATCATTATATAAATAATATAATATTATTATTCTCATCTCTTGATCACAATCCCAATCCAGATTTGGATCTCATATCCGACTTATTCTTCAGATACAAAGATCAATAATCAAGTTAAAATAATTAACTTAAATATTATGAACAATTCATATAATAAAATATTTATTATATAAATCTAATTATCACTTCATATATTATTTTCAATCATGTTTTCATGGAAAATAATTAATAAAAACATTTTGGCTTACAGAAATTTATTACCATATAATTTGTGGTAATTAATAATTCCAAAATTATTTCTAATTTTTCAAGTAATAAATGTATTCGCATTTATCGTTCACTTTACTTGACACTTAGTCTCGTCATTAAATAAAAAAAAATTTATACGCAAAATTTCTTATTTATTTTATATAGAAAATCTCGAGTTATTACATTACCCTTTCCTTTGCTAGTAGATGGCTCATCAACTTTCTCCACTTTAGCTGCAGTGTTAATTGCAAGAGTGAGCAAACAATTGCTCACTGATATAGAGAGTAGTAATGATAAAAACATGAGAATGAACAATGAATGCTGAACAATAATGAACTTGTTCTACGAATCAAAAATAGAAAACAAGTTCGAACTTTAATATCTGAGGGTCTTATAACCACGAACTATGTCTCCGGTATTTAGGTATTATTACCTCAACCTTAACAGTCATTTAGACTATACAGATCCTTCTTAATGTACTTAGGGGGGTCAGCCCTTTGTACCATGTATTATGCACAAACATCTAAACGTTACACGTACAAAATCCCCTATGTTAGGGTTGTTTGTCTCAGTTTGGTTTTAGAATTTCCGCACTAAAGAAAGTTTAGTTTGGAACTAGCTTATCAGTGTTTCTAAAATTTTAGAACACTATTTAATTATGGATTATTTCAATCAATAAAAGTTTGCTTACTACTTGAAGGTCTAATACAAGAATGTATAACTGAACAAGGCTATCAAAGTCAAAGATCGAATATCAACAATATATAATTGAATAAACATGACATACATGCAAAGTACTATATTCAAAGAATTAGAACAATCTCACTTGAATCAATGTATTAGAACAATATATGCCTCAAATAATAATAAGGAAAGTAAAACTCGCTCGATGTAACGAATTAGGTTACAAGAGCTTGTACAAACATACTCAAGATAGATTAGGCTTGGTCAACTTTACAAAGAATTTTAGGAACTTGTACAATGATAATTTAGGAATGGAAACTTGCATTCAATATGAAAAGAATGAAGTTAGAAAGCTTGATCAATGTAAAGAGGTAAGGTTTAGAAACTTGCCTTGTATGTAAGCTACACAAGTGTAAAATATTCTCCAATTACCCTACATATATCATTGAAATCGCAACAACCATTAGTTTTATTAATATTAGCTTTATAGGTTTAACCCATCATTTAGGTCATAACCCTAACCTAACATCTAACCATGTTGATTAACACCTTTAACGAATCTGAAATCACACTAGAAACTAACATAAACCTTAACATTTATCTTTAACTTTTGAAAACATCACATTTGGTTCATTACATAACTTATATAAATAATCACTTAAAATCTTTACACTTTGTATTACATCACATTAAAATCTGTTATTATAGTCCACATTATGTTTTAACATCATTAACATGCTTGTCAAACTAGATTAAGTCTACTAATCAAGACCTACAAATAAGTAGACTTCACTGCCTTGGCTCAGGGCACGATGCATGTGAGATCCTGAATTTTATGAAATAAAAGTATTCAATTTTTCTATTTTGGTAAATAGTTAAATTGATAAAAGTTTAAAGTTAAGGGTCATATTTGAAAATTTTTCAAACTAAGCAAGTTGTCATAAAATAACCAGTAGTAAAAGAATAGTAATATGCGTGGTTGCATAGTAGCACACGGTATTGATTATTGATGCTTATGTGAGAAGTCACTCAGTTATACTCAATTATTGCTACAATAATTGTGACACCCCCAATTCGGACCTCCACTTGGTCACTAAAATTCGGTTCATCACGTTCTCATGGTAAAACCATAATAACTAAAATAACGCATACACAACAGAAAATCTACTTTAGAATAATATACAATGATTTATTATAATTATTCCCCCAAGTCTCGCAACCTACAATACTTAATAGATTACATAATTGTATCGAATAAAGACCTATTACATAATCCTACTGAAGTTTAAACATAGTCCACAAATAGTCTTAGCATAACATAATAGCTTTAAACATAAAAAGGACAAGCTAGTCAGTAGCCTTTCCTTGCCCTTTATCGCTCTAGAGACACCTCCCGTTCTTCCTTAACGAAAGGTTTTAAATAAGTAAGGATGAGCACAAATGGCCCATCAAGTAACATACAACAAGGGTGTAGGGTATAATATCACAAGGTTTGAAATATCGAAGGGTTATTTCTAGGATAGTTCAAAGTGTCAGAATAACATCATGAATAAGGGATATAACAATTCAATATAAATCAACAAATATATATATATGAATTCAACGGCTAATACATAGATCCAACTAGATAAGCAATTGGATAGCAATTTATTTGAAAATCACTAAGGACTATGGAACTTCCACTAGAGTTACCAATATTAAACCGATAACCAAAAATATCAACTACTATAGATGATCAGTCTACAATACTTTACATTATACATAACACCACAATAATATTTATTCATGTGTTGGGGTTTCCAACAACATACACTCCCCTTACCAAAAGGGTTGTCCAACTCAGTTTTCAAGATTTCTGCACCAATCAATTGGTTTGGACAGTTTTTATAAACATGCATATAGTCTAGCCGAATTAAATGGCATCGACTCTTTCACAATATTCAAGGGCAATACAAATTTCAACATGAATAATAGCCTTCACAAGGGTTTAACATACTAACTCATTTGAACGAGAAGGTAATATAACTTGTAGTCAAAGGGATAAGCTTACGGTATTGTTCGAATAAATAATGCAATGGTATTGCACAACAATAATAGTAGGGTTTGGATACTTGCTCAATAAAAGTAAGGTTCAAGGAAACTTGCTCAATAATAATTAGAGTAAGTATAGGGAACTTGCCTGAAGCGTAGTTTATCCACGTTAATAAATCAACACTTTCGAATCCTATTTATAACGCATTAAATGTTCAAGATTTTAATTAGCTGACACAGTCTTTAATCAAGCTTGACACGATACAAGTATGCACATATGGTACCAAATCAGTTTATAAGTAATCATGAACCAAACACTTAGTCATTTTATAAACAAATCAAGAATGCTCAAGGTTAGGACCTCCTCTACTCATGGACTTTTCATTTCAACGCAACACCGACTTATCATATAAGCATCACACATATATATGTACATCAGTAGGTTTTAGATCACATTTAGTATCATAAGTATCATGTAGTTATTCTTGTCAAAAGATCGTAATTCATTTTAATTCATTTTCGGGATTCTAGATCGACCTTGCAGTTGTGGGTTCTGTCCGGTCTCGAACACACACTCAAACTTAATGTATTTTGACATGTTAAATGCTTTCACATTCTTCTTAGATCAATCTAGGCCCTTTCTTGTATATCATGGTTCTAAGTTCGATCATTTCAACAAATTTAAAGTCATTCGAGGTCATGTAACCACAAAGTCTAGCATGTTTGCCTTCTAAACATATAAGATAGTTATAAAACTTATAACGCATATGTGAAACCAACACCGCTTTAGTTAAAAATAGGCTTCGTTCATGCTTTTCTTGAAATATGCCACACATGCATGGTATTTATACATTTATACTACATGAGCAAGTCTAAGAGTGTTATCAACCATGTTTACAAATGTCAGATTTTAGTCCTCATGGTATCTTGACAATATTCACATTCAAAGTTTGCTAATAGGTTCAACATGATCATGTTTCTTTGCTAATCACATAAACACAAGTTAAAGGTTTATTCATGCATGTCTAAGTCGCACTAACATGCTTTGCAAAGTCAGAATTTACAACATGTAGCAATCAAGTAAGTTAACTTACTAGGCTAAGTCTCTTCTTGAAAATATTTCTAACACAAGGCGTAATAAGTTCGACAATGCTCAAAGGACTAAATACACTACAACATGCTCATCTATATGCAAAATCAGTCATGTATATCTTACTAGGTTCATAATTTGTAGAACATGATCTTTAACATAGTTGGTTTTCAAAACTTAAGGTTCAAATCTCCATTTAAACCATATGTCTCCATTAATCATACAAGTCTATGAAAACATGCTCCCATTAGGTCAACATATCCATCATACACATGTTGAGATGTTAGTTTAAGCCATAACTACTAGCTCATATGGATCAGACTTAAAAACAGAAGCTAAAAACTAAACTTCAAGAACCGATGCAGCCTTACACTGCTTTCAATCATAAAATATGGCAATTGCCAGCGTTCGGTGTTCAAGCAGTGAAGCGATCTACTTGACGGACTCAAATTTCAAACAAAAAATTACTCATGATTTCATTCCTAAACACTCATATATAAATTGCAACATGCTTATATGATCATATAACAACTTTATAACCAATACCCAACTTCATTAACATATAATTCCATAAAATCAAGAATTTGAATTTCCATACTCAAGACTCCATTTTTTTACAGAGAATGAAAATGGCAACAAGGAAAGAGTTTATACCTCTGCAATGTGATGAAAACTTGCTCCAATTGAACTTCTAAGCTCTAGCACACTTGTATGCTCTCACCTTCACTACTTAGCAATTCACAGACAACTTCAAGCAACATTTACTGATGAACATGGCTGCTATTTATAGAAGAATTTTGAGGCTGGGCATTGGTGTTACATAAAATGAAAATCCACGGTGCAATGAAGTAGAACAATGGTTGCTCAAGGGTTGGCCAACCACCCTCAAGCTTAGCCATCATCTCATACACTAGCCTTTTGAAGAATACGTATATAGCTTTGAGTTATTGTGCATAGTACTTGGTGACTTTCATTTTGGGACAAAAAGGAAAGAGAACTCAGCAATCTAGTTATCTAGACTTAGCTTGGTTATTTAAATCCCCATAATGTAATCTTAATGTGCAATTGTTACCATATTAGAAATTTTAGGGATAAATTATACCCTCACATCATATAGTCCAAGTACATTAAATATACGTAATAAAGTAATGCAGTCGGATATTATTGTTCGGGTAGTTCCATAATTATTCCTACCACTCATATAACCATATCTTAATGTCTACTCACATTAATATTGTTACATACACATTTCATGATATATTTGTATTATTACACATATGCACATACCTATCAATATAATTGTATTATATTACTAACTTACTCACTTATTTTAAATAAATTAATCATTCACTTCCTTAATTAGTTAATACTAATATTAATTAATTCAACCCTTTATGGGTTTTCTATAATCATTACTTATCTATAATCACTTATTATTAATAATTGCCAAGAAATCAATATTCCACCACAACCATTATCAATTAAATAACAATTAATAATCACATATTAACCGACCTTATTAATATCAATTAAAAATCCATAAATATACTACAACAACACTTAACAATTAATATTACTTAATTGCTCATCTTATAATTTCTTCGCCAATTAACATTACTATTAGTATTTCCCATCACCATGCCACACAAGGCTTTCAACGAGTTTACCACAAACTCCACATATTCTTAATTATTCATTTATTAATATAATTGAGTTGTCTCATTTCATAATACGAAATTGTTCATATTCAAATAAATATTTATTTTCATTAATATATTTATTTAATAATATGTGGAAATTCTCGGGTATTACATCCTCCCCCCATATAAAAATTCTGTCCCGGAATTGCTACAAGGCTACACAAACAGATGGGGATAATCCCTCATCATTCTATCTTCTAACTCCCACATTTCCTACTCGACATCATGGTTACGCCAAAGTACTTTTACAGAAGAAATAACTTTATTCCTTAAGGTTTGCTCTTTTCTATCTAGAATTTGGACAGGAATTTCTTCATATGCTAAATTCTTCTCCACTTGAATGGGTTCATAAGAAATCACGTGCTTGTAGTCAGGCTTGTACGGACGCAACACGGATATGTGAAACACGTTATGGATGTGCTCCAACTCAGGTGGTAGTGCAACTGTGTACGCTACTTCGCCCACTCGTTGTAGTATCTCGAACGGTCCTATGAATCTTGGACTCAGTTTTCCTTTGTTGCCAAAATAGATTTTTCCCTTCCATGGAGATACCTTCAAGAATACAAAACTGCCGACTTCAAAGTCTCGGTCTTGCCGATGCAAGTCTGCGTACTTCTTCTGGTGATCTTGAGTTGCTACAAGTTTGGCCCTTATCACTTTCACCACATCTGCAGTCTGTTGTACTTACTCTGGCCCGAGTACTCGTCGTTCTCCGACTTCGTCCCAATATAATGACGTTCTGCACTTTCTTCCGTAAAGAGCTTCATACGGTGGCATACCGATACTCGCATGGTAACTATTATTATATGCAAATTCGACTAAGGGTAAGTGGTCGTCCCAATTTCCCTTAAAATCCATCACGTAGGTCCTAAGCATGTCCTCTAGCATTTGTATTGTTCGCTCACTTTGTCCGTCAGTCTGAGGATGATAAGCAGTACTCAATCTCAACTGTGTTCCCATCCTCTCTTGCAAACTTTTCCAAAATTTTGATGTGAAATGCGGGTCTCGGTCAGAAACAATCGACACGGGCACTCCATGTCGTGAAACAATTTCCTTTACGTGTAGACTCACTAATTAATTTAAACTGTAACGGATCTTGATAGGTAGAAAATATGTAGTCTTCGTAATTCGATTCATGATGACCCAAATGTCATCCAAACCTTTATGTGTGACTGGAAGTCCTACCATGAAATCCATCGTAATATGCTCCCATTTCCACTCTGGTATTTCCAACGGTTATAGTAAACTACTCGGTCGCTGATGCTCTGCTTTTACACGTTGACACGTAAGACATCTGCTAACGTACTTCGCAATATCCTATTTCAGATTTGGCCACCAAAAATGTTGCTTCAAGTCCCGGTACATCTTCGTGCCTCCCGGATGAATGGAATACGTCGTATTATGAGCCTCATGTAAAATCTCCTCTCTTATCTCGGCCACTACCGGTACCCATACTCTCCCTTCGAATCTTAAGATACCATCTTTATCTATTCAAAATTTTTCTTCCTCTTTTTCCACGATCCTTCTTCTGATTTTCTCACACTCTCCATCTTCCTCCTGGGCATCCTTTAATCTATCCAACAATGTCGGACAAGCTTCTATTACAAATAACTTTTCTGCAGACCTCTCGGGTCCCCTCACTTCTATTTCCAATTTCTCCATATCTCTTATTAACTCCTCCTGAGTTGTCAGTCGAAACAATTTCTCCCTTCCTTTCCTGCTCAGAGCGTCGGCAACTACGTTAGCCTTCCCCGGGTGATAAAGAATTTCACAGTCATAATCTTTGATTAATTCTAACCACCTCCTCTGATGCATGTTCAACTCCTTCTGTGTGAAGATATATTTCAGACTTTTGTTGTCCATGTATATCTCATTTTTTTCTCTGTACAAATAATGTCTTCATATCTTTAACGCAAAAACTATGGCCGCTAACTCTAGGTCATGAGTAGGGTATCATTTTTCGTAATCCTTTAATTGTCGTGATGCATACACAACAACCTTGTCGTGTTGTATAAGCACACAACCAAGTCCTCTATGCGACGCATCACTGTACACCACAAATCCTCCCATATCATCTAGTAATGATAATACAGGCGCCTCGCTCAATCTCTTCTTCAACTCTTGAAAACCCTCTTCACATTTGTCTATCCATACAAATTTCATTGTCTTCCTCGTCAAATTAGTCAACGGAGTTGCTATCTTAGAAAAATCTTAGATGAATCTTCGATAGTACCCGGCTAACCCTAAGAAACTTCTCACCTCCGTCGGAGTTCCTGGTTGTTCCCAATTACTCACTGCTTTGACCTTTTCGGGGTCTACTGAGATTCCATTCTCATCCACCACGTGGCCTAAGAATTGAACCTTCTAAATCCAAAATTCGCACTTAGAAAATTTTGCATACATCTTCTCCTTTTGTAGTGCCTCCAAAATAATCTTCAGGTGTTCGGCGTGTTCTTCCTCCGTCTTCGAGTAGATCAAAATATCGTCAATAGAAACTACCACAAATTTATCAAAGTATGGCTTGAAAACTCAATTCATCAAGTCCATGAATGCTACTGGAGCATTAGTTAAACCAAATGACATTACCAAAAACTCGTAATGTCCATAACGGGTTCTAAACGCAGTCTTTGGTATGTCCTCATCCCGCACTTTTAGTTGGTGATATCCCGTCTGCAAGTCGATCTTCGAGAAACATTTTGCTCCTTTCAAACATTTCGCTCCTTTCAGTTGATCAAATAAGTCGTCTATCCTCGGTAGCGGATATCTGTTCTTGGTTGTTACTCTGTTCAATCGCGATAATCGATACAGAGCCTCATCGATCTATCATTTTTCTTTACGAATAACACTGGTGCTCCCCAAGGAGACACACTCGGTCGAATGTAACCTTTATCCAATAACTCTTGAAGTTGTATCATCAATTCCTTCATTTTTACTGGCGCCATCCTATACGGAGCTTTCGAAATTGGTGTCGTTCCTGGTGCTAAATCTATTACAAATTCGATTTCTATTTCTGGCGGGAGGCCAGACAGATCGTCCAAAAATAAAGCCTGAAATTCACTCACTACGGGTAAATCATTAAGCTCTACTCCCTTTTTCCGAGTATCCACAACATAAGCTAAATAACCTACACATCCTTTCTTTAACAATTTCTTGACCTGCATCATCGTAACGCAACACGATTGCTTAAGAGATGAGATACCATAAAACACTACCTTAGACTTACCCGGAGTCTGAAGGTTCACACATTTGTTCTGACAATCAATTATTGCTGCATGGTTATATAACCAATCCATCCCCAATATCACGTCAAATTCTTCTAGTCTAATAGGAATCAAGTCTACGCTCAGATCATGTCCTCTAATGTTTGCGCGATAATTTCGATAAACGTATTCTACAGGGATTATTTCCTTATTCACAACTTCTATGTTCAAAGGATCTTCTAAACATTCTCGGGGTGTACTAAGTTTATTAGCAAATTCTTCAGATACAAATGAACAGGTGGCATCCGAATCAAATAATACATAAGCATTTATATTATTGATTGGGATTATACCTGACACCACGTCCTTTGCAACTACGGCGTCTTGGACGGTCATGTTAAAGGTTTGAGCGGTCAATCGGTTGGGTTGCGCAGGTCCACCAATCATCAACTTACTTCATCCTCTTTGGCTTTCGCCAACTCCACCGCTTCCTTTCTTCGGGCATTCCTTTATCTGGTGCTCTGTTGATCCACAAACAAAACATCCTCTAATTTTCTTTGGCTTCGGGAAGTTTGGCGATATGTGCCCCTCTTGGTCGCAGTTATAGCAGGTGTTCTTCCTCTTCCAGCATTCTCCCTGATGACTTCTTCCATATTTGTTACAAGTTTTGGTCCTCTTCTTCAAGTTTCCTTGGTGATTCCCACCTGGATTGTTACTTCTGTTGTTGTTGTTTTCCCATTTCCTCTTCCCGGAGTTACTCTCTCCACTGCTGCTTCCTCCACGAGGCTAACTACCAGCGTTCTTACCCTTCTTCTCCTTATGATACAGACTTAAGGCCTCACTGCCACCTTCCTCAATGATTACCTTCTCCAACAATGTCGTAAAGGAATCAATCTAGAAGACCGATACCTTATTGTACAACCACGGTCTTAACCCTTATTCAAAACGCGTCTCACCTTCCTCTCTCATCCACAACTTGGTGTTACGCAAGCGCACTAGTTCATTGAACTTAATTGCGTGATTGCGCCACCGTCATATATCCTTGTTTTAACTCTAAGAATTTTACTTCCATCCTACTCTTCATACTTTTGGAAAGAGTTTTGAAAAAAAATAGCGTCGTAAACCGCTCCCATGTTATCGTTACTTCCCCCGCTCTCTGCTGATTAGTTTCCCACCAATAGTTCGCTTCGCCCCTCATCATATATATGGCAAATATTGTCTTCTGGTCTTCACCCACACGAACTATAGTGAAGGCCTTCTCGATCTCCTTGATCCAGGTTTGCGTAACTATCGGGTCAGTGGTTCCCGCGAACTCTGGGGGTCCTACACTCTAAAAATCTTTAAAGGTCGTTACTGGGACAGCTTGGGGAACGGGTGGTACGGGTTCATTTCTTCCCCTCAAAGTTTCTCCCAATAAATCCACCAATCTCTGTATCGGATCTACAGGACCTCTCTCATCATTAACTGACTCTTCAGGGACAGTTATTCTACGTCTGGGCGGCATTTTGTATATTACAAAATTTTCATTTTATTATCTAGTTATAATACTTAGACATTTCTCAATAGAAAAGAACTACAAGTTTATAACACGTTTCTGAAATAGGATCATTTATATTCATATGCCAAAGGGCTACATTACATGTTCTTTTCTAGCATACTGCTATAAATGATAACACATATCCCTTAATATCACAAAAGACAAGGACATACTATCTTACTACACCTCTAATACTTTTCAAAAATTTGGGGGTTTACCACTATCTCACATCTTACACAAAAGACTGAGATTACACAACATATTAATAACACATAATTAAAACTACTACACTACTGGTCTTCATCCTCTATACTCAATCTAACATCCCACGCTCAACGACGCTCTGATATTCCTTCTGTGTGATGTGCACCACCATGTCTCGGCTTATGGTATGTTGGGTTACATCTTTACTCATTGGGTAATGATGTACCCCATCTATCAATCTCTCCATGTGCATCTGAAGAGCATAGCCCATCTTGTTCATCTTTCTCCTCTTTCACCACACCTCATCCTCTAGGTCATCTGCCTTATCATTGGCTTCTTCCCACTTCTCCTTGAAGTGAATCCTATCCATCACCTCCATTTCTAACTGAGTTCGGAGAGCCTCCTTCTCCGCCCTCTCACTCAACACCTTCTGTTCTAATTCCTCCAGCTTTCCTGCCACCTCAACATTCCTTGCCACCACTTGGTGAAACAAAGCTCCCATCTGGATCCCTGCTTCCTTACGGTGAGCAATCTCTACATCCATCTCCTGCATCACTAGTTGCCTTCGATGGTCCTCGTCCCTAGCCTCAGCCTCTAGCTCCTCTACTCTACATCCCAACTCTAATATCTGCTCCTCATACTCTCCTAACATCTGATCCTCAAAAGTAGCCTCGTCGGAGTCCTCCACAGGCTCGGGTTCCTCCTCAGGGCCAGACTCCACCTCTTCCTCATCGTCATCATCAAAAGGGGCTACTACTGAAATAGGTTCTGTTACCAAGGGTGTCTCAAATACTACGTGGATATCACACGGCTCCTCCTCTACTACTCGGCTAGGTCCTCCCATGTCAGTCATCCTACAATCACCAACATAAGACAACACAAACAACAACTCCATTAGAATATTAAATAAACATAAGTTCGTTGTATAGAATGAAGTTACATTTCATAACACACTAAGTCTCTCAAGGAAAACTCTACATGAGTTTTATCTCTTTCCTAACTTCTAAGTTCCCTTAAGTTATAATCTAAGGACACTCACTCCTAAGGTTTATAATTAAGGCTTTGATACCAACCTGTGACACCCCCAAATTCGGACCTCCACTTGGTCACTCAAATTCGGTTAATCACGTTCTCATGGTAAAACCATAATAACTAAAATAACGCATACACAATGGAAAATCTACTTTAGAATAATATACAATGATTTATTATAATTATTCCCCCAAGTCTCGCAACCTACAGTACTTAATAGATTACATAATTATATTGAATAAAGACATATTACATAATCCTACTCAAGTTTAAACATAGTCCAAAAATTGTCTTAGCATAACATAATAGCTTTAAACATAAAAAGGAGAATCTAGTCGGTAGCCTTGCCCTTGCCCTTGTCTGCTCCAGAGACACCTCCCTGTTCTTCCTTAACTGAAAGGTTTTAAATAAGCAAGAATGAGCACAAATGGCCCATCAAGTAACATACAACAAGGATGTAGGGTATAATATCACAAGGTTTGAAATATCGAAGGGTTATTTCTAGGATAGTTCAAAGTGTCAGAATAACATCATGAATAAGGGATATAACAATTCAATATAAATCAACAGATATATATATGAATTCAATGGCTAACACAGTATCCAACTGGATAGGCAATTTATACTGAGTAGTCACTAAGGACTATGGAACTTCCACTAGAGTTACCAATATTAAACTGATAACAAAAAATATCAACTACTATAGATGATCAGTCTACAATACTTTACGTTATGCATAACACCACAATAATATTTATTCATGTGTTGGGGTTTCTAACAACATACACTCCCCTTACCAAAAGGGTTGTCCAACTCAGATTTCAAGATTTTTGCACCGATCAATTGGTTTGGACAATTTTTATAAACATGCATATAGTCTAGCAGAATCAAATGGCATCGACTCTTTCACAATATTCAATGGCAATACTAATTTCAACATGAATAATAGCCTTCACAAGGGTTTAACATACTAACTCGTTTGAACGAGAAAGTAATATAACTTGTATTCAAAGGGATAAGCTTACGGTATTGTTCGAATAAATAATGCAATGGTATTGCACAACAATAATAGTAGGGTTCAGATACTTGCTCAATAAAAGTAAGGTTCAAGGAAACTTGCTCAATAATAATTAGAGTAAGTTTAGGGAACTTGCCTGAAGCGTTGTTTATCCACGTTAATAAATCAACACTTTCGAATCCTATTTATAACGCATTATATGTTCAAGATGTTAATTAGCTGACACAGTCTTTAATCAAGCTTGACACGATACAAGTATGCACATATGGTACCAAAATCAGTTTATAAGTAATCATGAACCAAACACTTAGTCATTTTATAAACAAATCAAGAATGCTCAAGGTTAGGACCTCCTCTACTCATGGACTTTTCGTTTCAACACAACACCAACTTATCAACTAAGCATCACACATATATATGTACATCAATAGGTTTTAGATCACATTTAGCATCATAAGTATCATATAAGTTAATGTCCAAAAGATCAGAATTCATTTTCTGGGATTCCAGACTAGCGGATCTGCGCCATGGCTAGGCCTAGGACCAGCGCAGCTACGCCGTCCCCTGACCCTGCTAAGACTCAGCTGCTGCCTTGTGGGTTCTATCCGGTCTCGAACGCACACTCAAACTTAATGTATTTTTACATGTTAAATGCTTTCACATGCTTCTTAGATCAATCTAGGCCCTTTCTTGTATATCATGGTTCTAAGTTCGATCATTTTAACAAATTTAAAGTCATTCGAGGTCATGAAACCACAAATTCTAGAATTCTTGCTTTCTAAACATACAAGATAGTTATAAAACTCATATTAGGCATGCTTGTATATATTCATAATGCATATATGAAACCAACATCGCTTTAGTTGAAAATAAGCTTCGTTCATGGTTTTCTTGAAATATGCCATATATGCATGGTATGTATACATTGATACTACATGAGCAAGTCTAAGAGTGTTATCAACCATGTTTACAAATGTCAGATTTTAGTCCTCATGGTATCTTGACAATATTCACATTCAAAGTTTGCTAATAGGTTCAACATGATCATGTTTCTTTGCTAATCACATAAACACAAGTTAAAGGTTTATTCATGCATGTCTAACTCACACTAACATGCTTTGCAAAGTCAGAATTTACAACATGTAGCAATCATGTAAGTTAACATACTAGGCTAAGTCTTCTTGAAAATATTTCTAACACAAGGCGTAATAAGTTCGACCATGTTCAAAGGACTAAATACACTACAACATTCTCATCTATATGCAAAATCAGTCATGTATAGCTTACTAGGTTCATAAAGAACATGATCTTTAACATAGTTGGTTTTCAAAACTTAAGGTTCAAATCTCCATTTAAACCATATGTCTCCATTAATCATACAAGTCTATGAAAACATGCTCCCATTAGGTCAACATATCCATCATACACATGTTCATATGTTAGTTTAAGTCATAACTACTAGCTCATATGTATCAGACTTGAAAATGAAGCTAAAAGCGAACTCAAGAATCGCCAGTAGCATTTACTGCTGCGCCTCAATACAAATAATTGGCAGCAATTTGCACTGTGTACTGGTTCAGGTATGTAAGCGATCTGCTTTGGCGGAACTCCACCAAAACACAAAAATTACTCATGATTTCATTCCTAAAAACTCATATATCAATTGCAACATGCTTATATAATCATATAACAACTTTATAACCAATACCCAACTTCATTAACATATAATTCCATAAAATCAAGAATTTGAATTTCCATACTCAATACTCCATTTTTTTACAGAGAATGAAAATGGCAACAAGGAAAGAGTTTATACCTCTGCAATGTGATGAAAACTTGTCCAAATGAACTTCTAAGCTCTAGGACACTTGTATGCTCTCACCTTCACTACTTAACAATTCACAGAAAACTTCAAGCAACATTTACTAATGAACATGGCTACTATTTATAGAAGAAGTTTGGGGCTGGGCATTGGTGTAACACAAAATGAAAATCCAAGGTGCAATGGAGTAGAACAATGGTTGCTCAAGGGTTGACCAACCACCCTCAAGCTTAGCCATCATCTCCTACACTAGCCTTTTGAAGAATACGTATATAGCTTTGAGTTTTGGGACAAAAAGGAAAGAGAACTCAACAATCTAGTTATCTAGACTTAGTTTAGTTATTTAAATCCCCATAATGTAATCTTAATGTGCAATTGTTACCATATTAGAAATTTTAGGGATAAATTATACCCTCACATCATATAGTCCAAATACATTAAATATACGTAATAAAGTGATGAAGTCGGATATTATTGTCCGGGTAGTTCCATAATTATTCCTACCACTCATATAACCATATTTTAATGTCTACTCACATTAATATTGTTACATACACATTTCATGATATATTTGTATTATTACACATATGCACATAACTATCAATATAATAGTATTATATTACTAACTTACTCACTTATGTTAAATAAATTAATCATTCACTTCCTTAATTAGTTAATACTAATATTAATTAATCCAACCCTTTATGGGGTTTCTATAATCATTACTTATCTATAATCACCTATTATTAATAATTTCCAAGAAATCAATATTCTACCACAACCATTATCAATTAAATAGCAATTAATAATCACATATTAACCGACCTTATTAATATCAATTAAAAATCCATAAATATATTGCAACAACACTTAACAATTAATATTACTTAATTGCTCATCTTATAATTTCTTCGCCAATTAACATTCCTATTAGTATTTCCCATCACCATGCCACACAAGGCTTTCAACGAGTTTACCACAAACTCCACATATTCTCAATTATTCATTTATTAATATGATTGAGTTGTCTCATTTCATAATATGAAATTGTTCATATTCAAATAAATATTTATTTTTATTAATATATTTATTTAATAATATGCAGAAATTCTCGGGTATTACAATTATTGCTGCATCATATCTCTCATATTATTGATTCAATTATTGTCACAGTATCATCTGCATAATATGTTATATATTATTAAATTAATAATTGAGACGATAAAGTTATTCATATTATTATTTGCAATATTGACAATGTCTAGAAGTTCTGTCAAGGAGAGGTTTGGTCACCTAATTGCGCGCCAATAAGGAGAAATCCTTATCGGAAAGCCCCCTCTTTCCTGGGAACGACCTGGTTGTTTAATATTGTGAGTTATAATATTAATGATGAATGTTATTAAAAATTGAAGTTGTGTTCGGAGTTGAATTTGGAGACGCAGACGTGATATTTGAGTCCGGAACGATGAAATTAGTAGAAATAGACTATAAACACAAAATTTGTTGGGGTTGACTTTTTGGTCAAAAAAGTCAACAGTTGACTTTTTCGGAAAAAGTCAAACTTCAAAATTTAAAAAATAAAATTTTTGAGAAAAATATTTCCATTGTGTTGGGATTGTTAGTGTTAGTTGAAATCGACATTTATTTCGATAATAATTGATGTCTGGAGGTTATATTGACCAATAGGTTAATTAATCGAATAAATGAGCAATTAATTGCTATTAATTCACATGATTTGGAAAGAAGATGATAGTAATCTTCTTATTTTTCTTTGGGGACTATTGGGTCAACCAAGGATAATTTTGTGGACATATGATATCTATCATAACCTAGACGCATGGCCTCCCATGTACGAAGGTTTCCTGGAGCACTTCCCAAAGATTTTAATTTCTAAAATAGTTATTGACTGTACCTTTATGTAAGGTATCACTGTAAGGTTGTGGTCAAGGCACCATGAGAGTTACATACATTTGTATTAAAACTCACGGTTTAACTGTGGTCATATTTTGCACGATATTTCAATAGTTGTATAAATGAAGTTTGTATTTGATTTTTATAGTATGATATCTGGAGACTCAGAATGGGTCATGTAGAAAAGAAAGCAAGGTATTCTCATCTCTTCGAACTACTAGGTACGTAAATTTTGAGGGAGAAATTTCATAAGTAGGGGAGATTGTGAGATCCCGAATTTTATGAAATAAAAGTATTCAATTTTTCTATTTTGGTAAATAGTTAAATTGATAAAAGTTTAAAGTTAATGTTCATATTTGAAAATTTTTCAAAGTAAGCAAGTTGTCATAAAATAACCGGTAGTCGAAGAGCAGTAATATGCGTGGTTGCATAGTAGCACACAGTATTGATTATTGATGCTTATGTGAGAAGTCACTCAGTTATACTCAATTATTGCTACAATAATTGCTGCATCATATCTCTCATATTATTGATTCAATTATTGTCACAGTATCATCTACATAATATGTTATATATTATTAAATCAATAATTGAGACGACAAAATTATTCATATTATTATTTTCAATATTGACAATGTCTAGAAGTTCTATCAAGGAGAGGTTTGGTCACCTAATTGCGCGCCAATAAAGAGAAATCCTTATCGAAAAGCCCCCTCTTTCCTGGGAACGATCTGGTTGTTAAATATTGTGAGTTATAATATTAATGATGAATGTTATTAAAAATCGAATTTGAGTTCGGAGTTGAATTTGGAGACGCGGACGTGATATTTGAGTCCGGAATGATGAAATTAGTAGAAATAGACTATAAACACAAAATTTGTTGGGGTTGACTTTTTGGTCAAAAAAAAGTCATGATTGACTTTTTTAGAAAAAGTCAAACTTCAAAATTTCAAAAATGATATTTTTGAGAAAAATATTTCCATTGTGTTGGGATTGTTAGTGTTAGTGGAAATCGACATTTATTTCGATAATAATTTATGTCTGGAGGTTATATTGACCAATCAGGTAATTAATCGAATAAATGAGCAATTAATTGCTATTAATTCACATGATTATAACTATTTGTTCATATGTGTGTAATATTGATTCACATTCATGTACTATTAGGGGAGGTGGTGCAAGATTGATAATACTTGCATGACTAAGTTAAAAATGGAGTTATAGATGGAGGAACTATACTGTAATTCGTATTTTCACATGATTATAACTATTAAGTCCAATGAATGAACTATTAATTCACATGATTTACTATTAGGGGAGGTGGTGCAAGTTTAATAATACTTGCAGGGCTAAATTAAAAATGAAAGAAAAGTTGAAGGTATTAGATTGTAATATTTGAGCCCCCAAAGCGTGCAATTATCAAAACTATATTTTTCTATAAATAGAAGCTCATTCTTCCTTCATTTCTCACCAATTCACTAAAGCTATAGAGCAATTATTATAGAGAGAAATTATAGAGAGAAAGAAGAAGAGAAGTCTGCTACCTCACTATTCCAGTATCTAGTTTTCTTCTAAGGTAAGGGGTATTATTTCTTTCATATTCATGAAGAGTGCTATTGTTATTCCATTCCTTATTATTATGTTGGAATAACATGTACATATCAAATCTTTGCATACATGGTGAAATTCTTCTATTATTCCATTCTTTATTATTACATTTGGAATATCTTATCATGCGGATTACGGCATGACTGGTTAAGATTCCTTATTATTACATTGGAATATCCGATTGCATGCGATTACGAATAACTGGTTCCATTCTTTATTATTACATGTTGGAATAACCCGTATGCATGCGGTTTATCGCATGCCAGTGAATTCTGTTGTTATTCCATTCTTTATTATTCTGTTAGAATATCATGTCTGTGCAGATTACGCATGACCTGGTTCCATTCCTTATTATTATGTTGGGAGTAACCTGTCTGTGAGGTCTATCGCATGCATGGTGAATTCTTCTGTTATTCCATTCTTTATTATTCTGTTGGAATAACCTGTCTATGTGGATTACCGCATGTATGGTGAATGATCCTTTGTATTCATTCCTTATTAAATTGTAAAAATGATCTGTCTACGTGGATTACCGCATGGCGGGTGAAAATCCATTTGCAGTTTCCTAATTTTTCTCACCCTCAAAAATTCTGGAAAAATTTGAAATGATAATTTGATGAGTTTTCTATATTGTGTCCAAAGATGGCGATTTTTGGATGTATAGATTAAGAGTTATGGATTTTATGGGAAAATACTATTTTAAAAGTAAACACTTATAACTCCTTGTGGTTAACTCCAAAATTGGTGAAATTTTTATTGGGAGTACATGTATATAACAGGAGTATACCTTGTAAATTTTGGATTTTTTGGACAAACGTACAATTTATGATAAATGTCTAAATATTCGGCAGTTTTGGCCATATGAAAAATAGTAAATGAATTTTAAAAATTCTGAGAAAAATATATGTTCAATATGGGACTATATTTTGCAAAATCCAAGAAAAGAAATATTTTTGGGACTGATTTGGTATTTTTCATGAAAATGAACTAGTTATGAGTAAATGAATTAAATATGTTATATGAAATAACAAAATTGGAAAATATGATTTTATGGCTTGGGAATCATATATAGGGTATATGCAGATTTTTGATGAGGGATTTGATCATTGGTGATGAAATCTTATGAGTATGTCATTTTGGAATGATTAAAATGCATTATTTGGTAAAATATAAACAATTGAAATAAATTGTTTATAAGTTTAAGAAGTGATTAAAATATTGTTATAATATTAATAATATTAGATTATAAATTTATTAAGTGATTGATAATATTTGGATAAATTTAAAATCTTTAATATTTATCCTTATTTTCGTTTGATTAATGCTTGTATCATTGTCATCATCCTCATGCTTATATTGTGATGAAAGTCATCTTTGGCTTATGTGGGCTTACATGCAAAGATGGACTGTTGATTATTGTTTTTATAGTTGTATATCTTTGGCTTACGTGCAAAGATGGACCGTTGTTGGTATGATTATAACTAGGGATTATTCGATATAATCATGACCATTGTTGAAAACACGAATGTCCTTGGCCCGTAGTGCATGGAGAATTCGTGGTCATGATACTAATAAATATCCTTGGCCGTAGAGTATGGATGATTTGATGTTGTGGATTAATTATTAAGCTAAGTCTTAGCGATAACATATTGATAATACACTTTTAATTCGTAGAAGATAGTAAATATCATGCTCTACTTAACTCTTTTATAATACAATTGTATGTCTTTGGCCTGTAGAGCAAAGATGAATTGTTAATGAATATCTTTGGCCCGTAGTGCAAAGATGAATTTATTAGTATGATTATGAACAAGAATTGTGATTTGATATAACCATGATTTTGATGTTTTAGGTAAAGACAGGTGATGAAAATTATCTTCGTCCTGGGTGCGAAGAGGAATTTAGAATCACAATTATGATTATGAGTTATTCACATGATTGTGGACATGAATTGTTGATTGATGTTACAGGGATAAAATATTGTTGGTAGACTTTTAACATGGAGAAGATAATAGACCCTATGGTCTATTTGACTCTTCTAATGGATTGCTCGTTCCGCTGCAACTATGGTTGAAAAGTTTTATCATCTACCATATGTTCTAAATCTTTAATTTATTACTGATAAAGGCTATTGATGATGTAAATTATCTTTAGTCATGATATTCTCTACTGGGCTAGTTGTGCTCACCCTTTTTGCTTCACAATTCCTTTCAGGTAATAAAAGTGTAACTGAGTCGAGCGGGGGTAACAGGAGAATAGACAAGTGTGTCGTATTGTATATGTCATTTGATATTTAATTTTGGTGAACCGAATAGGGTGAGGTGAACCCAACTTTGGAAGGGTGTTTTGCCACTATCATACAAGATGTCTAATGACATACAACCTCGTGTTATCATAAGACAGGGTTGTGCACATCCACTTGCTTAGTATATCTACGAGCACTACCTATATAATCTTGGAGTTTATTTGAAATATAATTCTCACTTGGAGACAACAGAGATAATTATATGTCAAGAGAAGACTCACCATTGGAAAGAAGATGATAGAAATCTTCTTGTTTTTCTTTGGGCACTATTGGGTCAACCAAGGATAATTCTGTGGACATATGATATCTATCATAACCTAGACGCATGGCCTCCCATGAAAGAAGGTTTCCTTGAGCACTTCCCAAAGATTTTAATTTCTAAAACAGTTATTGACTGTACTTTTAAGTAAGGTATAATTGTAAGGTTGTGGTCATGGCACCATGAGAGTTACATACATTTGTATTAAAACTCACGGTTTAACTGTGGTCGTATTCTCCACGACAGTTCAACAGTTGTATAAATGAAGTTTGTATTTGATTTTTATAGTATGATATCTGGCGACTCAGAATGGGTCGTGTGGATCTATTTTGGGGGTGTCACAGTGCATTCTCCGTTCCTTACCTTTGGCACCAAGTATGAGCCTCTTATTTGGTGCTCGCTTACTGAGAATCCTAGTGGTGGCAATTTGCAGATTTCTGCTTTGTGGTCTTGTAAGCAATTTCTTACCATACCTAGACCAAAACAAAAGCACTGACTTTGTTTCTACAATTCAGTCACCAAACTCAAACCAATTTCAAAGAAATCATAAGACTCAACATCTACAACTTTGTGATAACATCCATAATCATGTTATACTACATATTAACAACATAAACACTCTATATATACAATTTTGAAGGATTAAAATCCTAATTTTTCCAAATTCTTCATTTTTACACTTTTAGCGAATTCGATCGCCACGGACTCGTTTTTTAATCAATTAACATGATTTAAACCACGCCGCTTTCGTTTCTTAACATACTAACACAATCTAACCTCAATTTACAGATTATAACACATATAGGGCATAAAATTTTGTACTTTCTAAAGCCATTTTTCAAACATAAACACTATTATTTTACTTTTCTTCCTACAAACCAATTCTCACGAATTTGAACATCAACCAAGGATTATAGATGATAACTAACAAGTTTAGCAATAACATACATACATAGAATTCAACATCTTAACCCTATCCAACGAAATTTCCAATTAACAGAGAATAAGTATTGCAAAGAAAATTAAGATAAATTATACCTTTAATCCTCTAGATTATATGTTAGCAAAAAGATGGTGAATCTCCTTCCTCTTGGCCAAAATCACAGAGACTTAATCTCTCAATTTTCCACTGTATTTTTTCTCTCTTCTTCCAAGCCCTCTTTCTAAACATCTGTTATTCTCCATAGCAAAGTACGTGAAATAAGAAAACTGAGCGCTAGCCTTAGGAAATAATATGCGTAAAATAACTGATATGGCCATCCTCCCACGTTCTCTTTCAGTTAGAAAAAATAAAAAGGCGTCACTTGGAATAAGCCAAAGGCCACAAGGCCTTGTTTGGCTAACCAAAATTCTTTTCCACTAGATTATTTTTATTTTATTTTTATTATATAGTTTCACTTGTCACACTTTGGTTAATTTAAATCACTTATAATAATAATAAGTATAATCTCATTATAATTATACTTATAATTAATAAATAATTATAAATCTAATTTAATTAATAAATTAGAAACATCACTTTATTTAATTTATTTATTTTCTTTAATATTAAACCATTCACTTAATTTAATTATTTTATTAAATTAAATCCTCAAATAAAAATTACCATTATTTAATTTAATTAACATTAATCAATTTAGTTACTAAATTAATTCACCACAATTCATCATTTATTTATTTTCCTAAATAAATAAATTATTTAAAATATTTATTTAATTCAATAAATATTTAAATTAAATTACAAATTTCTCGTTAAATTACGAATAACATTGTATGACTTATCCCTTCAGCTTTCCCTTTCCTTTGTCCTAGCCAAAACCTTCTAGTCGATCAAGCTTAGCTGAAAACATTTAAATTTAAAGCAAGAATGAACATTTAATTGCCCAACAAGTAATATTAATTAATAAACATTAGCTGAAAGAAATAAATATTTTCTTTGAACTATACTTCTATAATGAATCAAAAGTTGTGAAGTAAACTGAAACAATACTGAACAACATATCAAATCAATTACATTTTTGAAACTACGCACAAACTATGAATGTTGAGCGGTCAATAGACCATGAACTGTCATTTTTAATTTTGAAAAGGTTTGTACAGAAATTCATCTGCAAACCGTCAAGACTTACAGGCACGAAGGGTGATCAGCTCGTATGTGATGCCCCCAAAACAGGTATACATCACTGATAAGTGATATTTTTACGTACTAATTGAATACCAATTCATGTGAATTGTGTCCTTCTCAAGTACATTTTATTGTGTTTTAGTTGCATTTCATGTTATTTTGCATTGCATTTACTTAAAACTCCTTTTTGTGAATAAGTGCAGGAATCGGCTTAATTTTGGTGATATTAGAGGGCACAAGGCTAAGGGTTGCGTGAAGGCGAGGCACAAGCGGTGATGTGCATGGCATGGAGGTACAATGAAGCATGGAGATCAAGTATTGAAGAAGATCAAGCATGAAAGAGCAAGTAGTAGCAAGAAGCAGATGATGACAATGATAGAGAACTGAACAGTAACTTGTAAATCAAGGCCGCACTGGCAGAGAAGAGCTGGGGGCTTGTGGGACGAGCGAGGGACATATCGAAGGAGCCAATGACATGTGCGATCAAGTCGTGATTTTGTTTTATTTTAATTTTAATTAAATGAGTTGTAATGGGTTTTTAAAAATGATTCTAACGGGTGTCAGAGAAGGAGGATTGATACTTTTAGCGTATTTTACACATCATAACTAGGGTTTACACCTTGGGAGAGATTCCAACGTAGAACGAAGCCAAAACGTCTACTTCTCCAATTCTTCTTGGGATTCTCTGTCATTGTGGATTTTTATTATTGTATACTGGATTTCTATGAGTATTTAATCGTTGATCATTGGTTTTTATTCAGCAATTGGGTTTGATCATTTTATCTTTCATGTTTGCTTATTGATCATGTTTAGCGTTGATCCCATAATGGCTTTTGGTTCAGACATGAACTAAACTCCATTATGGGATTCTAACGAATTTTAATATGTAGTTTGGTTGCACGCTTAAATGCTAGGATTGTTTTGCATATTATATGGGAATTCTATCGTGATTGTTTTACATGTATGAATGCCTGATCACCATTCGTCTCAGTATTTGTATGGAATTGACAATGAACATGCAAGTATGGATTGTAATCATGATAGCATACGAATATGGGGCTGTTATATATGGCTTGCGTATTTTGTGAACCAGATAGACATATACTGTTTCACCGTATGAGCTAGAGTAAGGGCTTGTGTTTAAAATCAATATAATTGCAATTTCACTTAGACATAGAGTGATTTTGGTTGTGTTGATGATAGTACAACATCCAAAATGGCGGAAGAACAAAGACTTGAGCAAAGAGAAGAGCATCGGGCACTAATGGAGTACTCCATGCCAAACATAAATGGACTACAATCGAGCATAGTCAGACCGGCGATAGCAGCTAATACCTTTGAGATTAAATCGGGCACTATTTAGATGGTGCAAAACTCGGTTCAGTTTGGGGGTGCTACTACGGATGATCCGAATGAACACTTATTGAGCTTCATCGAGATTTGTGATACATTCAGATACAATGGTGTAATGGAGGATGCCATTAGACTACGACTATTTCCATTTTCATTGAGAGATAAGGCTAGAAGTTGGCTACATTCTTTGACATCAGGATCAATCACTACATGGGAGGATTTAGCACAGAAATTCTTAGCTAAGTTCTTTCCAATGGCTTAGACTGCAAAGATGAGGACGGCTAACTCTCAGTTCGAGCAACAACGGGGTGAGTCCTTATATGAGGCATGAGAGCGATACAAAGAGATGCTCAGGAAATGTTCGCATCACGGTATGCCAGATTGGATGGTGATCAACTCCTTCTATAATGGTTTGGGATGGCAGTCGAGACCGATTGTGGATACAGTCGCAGGAGGGGCGTTATGGGCAAAGAGCTATGATGAGGCCTATACACTTATCGAGACTATGGCTGCAAATGACTATCAGAATCCTACAGCTTGGATGCCACAGCCCAAGGTTGCAGGTGTGTCGGAGGTAGATGCGAATACACAGTTGTCGGCACAGATGGCAGCTATGGCTAAGAAGATAGATACTTTGGCAGAGAGCAAAATGAAAACAGTTACCTTCGTTTATGAGATTTGTGCTGGGTCACACTCCAAGGATCAATGTACTATCAGCTCGGAGTCGGTACAGTATGTGAGTAACTACAGAAAAGACCAAGGTCAATTCCAGAACACATACCACCCCAACAACCAAAATCATCCGAACTTTAGTTGGTCGAACAATCAAGGACAATAGCAGAACCAGTTTCAGTCGAATCATCAATTTCAGTCACAGTCATCTCAGCCACAGTTTACACCAAAACCACCGTTCCCACCAGGATTCTCTCATCAACAACAACATCACACTCCAGCTGCACCACAACCAAAAAAGAAATCAGAGATGGATGAAATGATGTTGAAATACATGGAAAATACTGAGGTTATGATCAAAAGCCAAGCAGTGGCTATTAAGAATTTGGAGACTTAAATGGGGCAACTGGCAAGCATGCTTAATAATAGACCCCAAGGTTCATTGCCAAGTAACATAGAGACAAATCCTAGAAGAGACGGGAAGGAGCAGTGTCAAGCGGTCATATTGAGATCATGAAAAGATTTGACAGGTACTGCAAGTCGCGCGCCAGCGCCTAATAGTACTAAGGAGGCCACACGACCGCGCGAGGCAGAGCAGGTGACTAAAGAGGGAGAAAATCTAGAAAATTTTGAGGTTCAGCAGGATGAGAAAGACAAAGAAAATTCAAAAGAGAAGGTCAAGAGTCCAGTACAACTAATTCACCCTCAAGTACCATATCCGCAGAGGTTAGTTAAGTAGGAAGAAGACAACAGTTCAACAAGTTTCTGGAGGTATTCAAAAAGCTACAGATCAATATACCTTTCGCCGAGGCATTGGAACAAATGCCAAGCTACGCAAAGTTCATGAATGGTATATTGTCAAGGAAGAGAAGATTAGATGAGTTTGAAACGGTAGCCTTGACCGAGGAATGCAGTGCAGTGCTCCAACGCAAACTACCTCCAAAGCTAAAAGATCCGTTCAGCTTCATAATTCCGTGCACAATTGTGAAGATGAACTTTAGTAAGTGTTTATGTGATTTGGGGCAAGTATAAACTTGATGCCCCTGTCAGTGTTCAATCAGTTGGGACTGTCGGCTCCTAGGCCGACGAACATATCACTACAGCTAGCTGACAGATCCATCACATATCCACGGGGAATTGTTGAAGATGTGTTGGTTAAGGTGGACAAGTTCATTTTTCCAGCTGACTTTATCATCCTAGATTTCGAAGAGGACAAGAGTATACCAATAATCTTTGGGGAGACCATTTTTAGCCACAGGAAGGACTCTGATAGATGTGCAAAAAGGGGAACTCACGATGCGCGTTCATGATCAAGAGGTCATCTTCAATGTCTTCAAGGCCGTGAAATTCCCGACAGATGAAGAGGACTGTTTCTTAGTTAATTGGTGAATCGGGTTCTAAATGATGACATACAGAGTCTAGTGGATTATGAACCTTTGAGGAATATTACTGATGAGAATTCAGATTTAGAAGATGGGGAATTCGATGAATTTGTGCAATATCTGGATACCACTCCATAATTCAGGAGATTTAGACCACCTGCAGAGCCATTAACAAAAGATGGGGAAGCCTCAATAAAGTTAAAGCCATCTCTTGAGACACCTCCTGAATTGGAGTTAAAACCACTTCCAGAACATCTCATGTATGCATTGTTAAGTTCAGATTCAAAATTACCTGTGATTATTATTGCTGCACTAACATCTTGTTAGGAAGAAAAATTGCTACGAGTGCTTCGAGAGTTCAAATCAGCTATTAGATGGACCATAGCAGATATCAAAGGGATCAACCCTTCATAATGCATGCACAAGATCCTGATGGAAGATGGTTGCAAGCCGATAGTTGAGCAACAAAGGAGGCTTAATCCGTTAATGAAAGAAGTGGTTAAGAAAGAGGTACTGAAATGGTTAGATGTAGGAATAATTTATCCGATCTCAGACAGCTCATGGGTGAGCCCAGTACAGTGTGTTCCAAAAAAGGGTGGCATGACAGTCGTAACTAATGAGAATAATTAGTTAATTCCAACACGAACAGTAACGGGGTGGAGAGTTTGCAAGAATTACCGCAAGCTCAACAAAGCTACGAGGAAAGATCATTTCCCACTCCCATTCATTGATCAGATGTTGGATAGATTAGCAGGTCATGAGTACTATTTCCTTTTGGACGGATATTCGGGCTACAATCAAATTATGATAGCTCCAGAAGATCAGGAAAAAACTACCTTCACATGTCCGTACGACACTTTTGCTTTCAGAAGGATGTCTTTCGGTTTGTGCAATGCTCCAGCCACGTTTCAGAGATGCATGATGGCTATATTTCAAACATGGTGGAACAGATTGTGGAGTTATTTATGAATGACTTCTCAGTCTTCGGGGAATCATTTGATCTATGCCTTGAGAATCTAGTTATGGTTTTGAAGAGGTGCGTTGAAACAAATTTAGTGTTGAACTGGGAAAAATGCCATTTTATGGTCCAAGAAGGAATCATATTGGGACACAATGTTTCAAAAAAGGGACTTGAGGTGGATAGGGCTAAGTTGGAGACTATTGAGAACTTGCCACCACCTACTTCAGTAAAAGGTGTTCGCAGCTTTTTGGGACATGCAGGGTTCTATCGCAGATTTATCAAGGACTTCTCGAAAATCACTAAACCACTATGCAGTCTATTAGAGAAGGATGCACAGTTTTGTTTTGATGACGCCTGCGTGTCAGCATTTGAGCACTTAAAGAGAAAGCTAACTTCAGCACCAGTGATTACTGCACCAGATTGGACTCTACCGTTTGAGTTGATGTGTAACGCCAGTGATTATGCCGTAGGGGCTGTTTTGGGGCAGCGGAAAGACAAGATATTTCATGTGATCTATTATGCCAGCAAGACCCTCATAGATGCACAATTGAACTATACCACCACAGAGAAAGAGTTATTGGAAGTGGTATACATCTTTAATAAGTTTTGAGCATATCTGATTGGCACAAAGGTGATAGTGTATACGGATCATGCAGCAATTTGACATTTAGTGGCAAAGAAGGATACAAAACCTCGTTTGATCAGATGGATTTTGTTATTGCAGAAATTTGATTTGGAAATCAAGGACAGAAAGGGGACTGAAAACCAAGTGGCGGACCACTTATCTTGACTCGAGAATCCAGAAAGGGAAGTAAACGACAACGTTATGATCAACGAATCCTTCCCGGATGAGCAGTTGTTTGTGGTGAAAGGGGAGGTGCCATGGTTCGCTGACTATGCGAACTACCTGGTAAGTAAGATGGTACCTTCTGACTTGGTGGGCTATCAAAAGAAAAAAAATTTGCATGATGTTAAATGGTATATATGGGATGAGCCATACTTGTTTAAACAGTGCTCTGATCAAGTGATAAGAAGGTGTATTCCATACAGCGAGACCGAGGGGATTTTGCAAGAGTGTCATTCTATGGTGTATGGAGGTCATTATGGTGGTGAAAGGTGAAAGAACAGCAGCTAGAGTACTACAAGCGGGATTCTACTGGCCAACACTTTTCAAGGATGCATATAGTTTTGTCCAGCGGTGTGATATATGTCAGCGAGTGGGTAACATCTTCAAAAGAAATGAAATGCCTTTGAATACAATCTTTGAAGTAAAAATTTTTGATGTATGGGGGATTGATTTCATGGGACCCTTCGTTTCTTCCTGCGAAAATCTCTACATCTTGCTCGCAGTGGACTATGTCTCAAAATGGGTTGAAAGCTGCGACTCTTGGAGACTAATGATGCCAAGGTCATACTCGATTTCTACACAAAAGCATTTTCACAAGGTTTGGGACCCCAAGGGCTATCATTAGTGATGAAGGCAGTCATTACGCATTGAGCGATTTCTGACCTTCTTTGGCTAAGTATGGGGTGAACCATCGCATCGCTACAGCTTATCATCCGCAAACGAATGGTTAAGATGAAGTGTCGAATCGAGAAGTAAAGAGAATCCTGGAAAAAGTTGTGAATCCCACACGGAAAGACTGGTCGTTAAAGTTAGATGATGCAATATGGGCTTATCGAACAGCATACAAAACTTCATTAGGCATGTTGCCTTTTCAACTCGTGTATAGAAAAGCCTGTCACCTCCCTATGGAGCTAGAGCATAAGGCATATTGGGCAATACAGAAGCTCAATTTTGATTTGACATCTGTAGGGGAGAAACTTCTACTCCAGCTCAATGAGTTAGATGAATTTAGATTATAGGCATATGAGAATTCGAAGTTGTACAAGGAGAAAGTGAAGAAATTGCATGACCGAAAGATCATAGAAAGGACATTTGAACCGGGACAAAGGGTTTTGCTCTATAATTCCAGACATAAACTTTTTCCCGGAAAGCTGAAATCGAGATGATCATGTCCATTTACAGTGAAGACTGTCTTTCCGCATGGTGCAATTGAAGTATATGATCAGTTTTTAGCCTTTTAAAGTAAATGGCCAGCGATTAAAGCATTACTTTGGTGGCGAAGTGGACAGGCAGAACGTCACCTCAATTCTCTCGTCGACATGAGATTCAAAGATAGTCAAGCTAACTAACTATAACTTAGCGCTCGACGGGAGGCAACCCATTATTTTTACCTATATTTTCTTTTAATTTCTTTAGTTGAGTAATAGTCAAACCATCTCTATTTCATGCATGATAACTAACATGTGTGCCTTCATGTCCATGTAGGTGTTTTCAAGGGCACTCATCACAATTTGTTGTTTGGGAGTTCAAAATTTTTGCGATCTGAAGAAAGCACATCATACGCAATAGCGCATGACACATCATAAGGAATTGCGCAGCCACTTGAATGTCAGTAACTTTTATCTTCCCTGCGCGCCCGCGCAAGAAGTCCTCTACAGATCCGCATGGCCGCGCGCGACGCCAAGCAGTGAAATTTTTTTTTAAGTTTAAAAATTCGATCCGTGGTCTACTTGGCTTCTTACGTGACCTATTATAAGTGTATTTCTCTATCCTCCCATAATAAGAAGACTCCTCACCACTCATCAAAGCTCATACCACAACTCTCTTCATTGGCCTCAATCTAAGGTTTATTTTGCGTGGGTTGTGCACAAACAAGTTTGAGGGTACTCTCTTCTGTAGCAGAGCATCTACACTTTCTATCTATCATCTACTATGGGTCCAAAATGAATACATTCAATCTCCATCTCTTCATTATCAGACTCATCATCCAGTGATCGCAACGAGGATATCATGGAACGCAGAAAATTTCTCAGTTAGGAAGCCCAGCAAGAATATTATCACCTCGAGACTAAATCGTTTGTGAAGGAACGGGGGTTTAAACCTGATAAGAAAGACGACCAACTATGGAATATGCTATGCGAAAGAGGCTGGGTTAGCCTAGTCGTAACTCTTACGCCTACTCCCATGGGGGTTGTTCAGGAGTTCTACGCGAATGCGAAGGAGGAGATACGAGTAGGGATAACTCTAGTTCGATAAATACAAGTGGATTTTCGCCCCCCAGCCATCAGAGCAGTGTTTAGGATAACTGATACACCACCTACTGGGTCTGCGAATTGGGTTATAGGTGCACATTTGATGACGGACTTGGACATTGTGATTTCGGATTTGTGCATCCCGGGAACCAAATGGAATTATAAACCAGGGATGACTGAGCCAAAATCTTTTCCAGCATCCACCTTGAATCGTTATGCCCAAGCGTGGAATCTGTTCATATGCACCAAATTAATTCCTTCCGCTCACAAGCATGAAGTACCTACCGAGAGAGCTATAATTTTATGGGGCATTATCATAGGCAAGTATATTGACATCAGCCACCTAATTCATCAGAACATGCTGCGTTATTAGCGGGGGAGCATGAATGGGAGTATTCCGCATGCCTCTGTGGCAGCCATGCTTTGTACCCAACAAGGAGTCACGTGGAAGGACGAGCAATTGCAAAATCCGAGCCACGACATCACTCTTGCCACAATTGCCAAGTTCAAAGATTGGACGGGGGGTGAACAGCATCTACGAGGATTGGGTTTTATTCTCCAGCCCACATTCCCAGAGCCATCGCAGCAACCCCCTAAGACAGATGAAGCAGGCCCATCCACTCGAGAACACACCGTTCCTAGCGATCGCCAGCTCCGAAGGTTAGAGCGCAAAGTCGACGCCATGTATGACAATTTTGGAACATTTGCTATGGGACTCACAAGGGCCTTGGTTGAAGCCTTCGGGCAACAATGAACAATGCTAGAGTGGCCTCAGTTTGGAACCGCAGTGCCATATCCACCACCAGATTCACCACCCGAGGAGGGTGGTCAAGCCGATCATTAGGGGAGTTTTCTGTACCCTTTACCTTCATTCAATGGGGACATTGAATATTATAAGTTTGGGGGTATTGGGGGTTATAGCATAGTAATTTAGTTTTATTTAATTGTTTCATATTTAGTTTAATTTTGCATGTTTATGTGTTAGAATTGTGTTAGTATGTTTTAGTTGCATGTCTCACACAAATTCTTGCTTTATAGAAATTCTTGCCTAGCCAATGATGATAGTGAATTGTGAAGGATTTTAGAGTATGTTGGATAACATGAGCTGAGATATAATGTTTTACACGATGAGATTTATGTTGCTGTTTAAATACTTTCGGTTTGCACGAATGTGTTCACAATCACTTGTAGGTTTAAGAAATGTGTGTTGCATTGCTCGATAGAACATATAGTTTTAAAAAGAGAAACATGTGGAAAGTGCTCTTAGACTGTATGAAACATTGACATGCAAACTTTTGGGAAAACATGGGTAAGCTATAGATAAAAAAAAATCAAATAGCAAGAACGTGGCTAGTCTTAATTCGGGGCCCTGGCTACTTGAGTAAGTACGCCCGAGGGGATTGTCTCTACACCTAGCGCCCTAAGGTCTTTCATGGTCTGGGAGTCGTTGGTTGAAAGCTCGCTAAGGGGTAGCAGTGTGCCTAATGGATTGAGACATTGAACAGTCATGATATCTACAAGCACAGACATTGCACATACATTACACAATCATGGGAGGCCATCCGTCTAGGTTATGATAGATATCATATGTCCACATAATTATCCTTGGTTGACCCAATAGTCCCCAAAGAAAAACAAGAAGATTGATATCATCTTCTTTCCAATGGTGAGTCTTTTCTTGACATATAATTATCTCTGTTGTCTCCAAGTGAGAATTATATTTCAAATAAACTCCAAGATTATATAGGTAGTGCTCGTAGATATACTCAGCAAGTGGATGTGCACGACCCTGTCTTATGATAACACAAGGTTGTATGTCATTAGACATCTTGTATGATAGTGGCAAAACACCCTTCCAAAGTTGGGTTCACCTCACCCTATTCGGTTCACCAAAATTAAATATCAAATGACATATACAATACGATACACTTGTCTAAAGTTCTCAATAAAATTATTTCCATACTATTTAGGGAGAACGTCAACAACTATAGTCCACCGTTCTATTCTCCTGTTACCCCCGCTCGACCCAGCTACACTTTTATTACCTGAAAGGAATTGTGAAGCAAAAAGGGTGAGCACAACTAGTCTAGTAGAGAATATCATGACTAAAGATAATTTACATCATCAATAGCCTTTATCAGTAATAAATCAGAGATTTAGAACATATGGTAGATGATAAAACTTTTCAACCATAGTTGCAGCAGAACGAGCAATCCATTAGAAGAGTCAAATAGACCATAGGGTCTATTATCTTCTCCATGTTAAAAGTCCACCAACAATGTTTTATCCCTATAACATCAATCAACAATTCATGTCCACAATCATGTGAATAACTCATAATCATAATTGTGATTCTAAATTCCTCTTCGTACTCAGGACGAAGATAATTTTCATCACATGTCTTTACCTGAAACATAAAAATCATGGTTATACCAAATCACAATTCGTGTTCATACAATTGTATTATAAAAGAGTTAAGTAGAGCATGATATCTACTATCTTCTACGAATTAAAAGTGTATTATCAATATGTTATCGCTGAGACTCAGCTCAATAATTAATCCACAGCATCGAATCATCCCTACTCTATGGCCAAGGATATTTATTAGTATTATGACCACGAATTATCCATGCACTACGGGCCAAGGACATTCGTGTTTTCAACAATGGTCATGATTATACCGAATAATCCCTGGTTATAATCATACCAACAACGGTCCATCTTTGCACGTAAGCCAAAGATATACAACTATAAAACCAATAATCAACAGTCCATCTTTGCACGTAAGCCCACGTAAGCCAAAGATGACTTTCATCACAAAATAAGCATGAGGATGATGACAATGATATAAGCATTAATCAAACGAAAACAAAGATAAATATTAAAGACTTTAAATTTATCCAAATATTATCAATCACTTAATAAACTCATCATCTAATATTATTAATATTATAACAATATTTTAATCACTTCTTAAACTTATAAACAATTTATTTCAATTGTTTACACTTTACCAAATAATGCATTTAATCATTCAAAAATGCTATACTCATAAGATTTCGTCACCAATGATCAAATCCCTCATCAAAAATCTGCATATACCCTATATAGGATTCCCAAGCCATAAATTCCTATTTTCCAATTTTGTTACTTCACATAACATATTTAATTCATTTACTCATAACTAGTTTATTTTCATGAAAAATACCAAATCAATCCCAAAAATATTTCTTTTCTAGGATTTAGCAGAATATAGTCCCATATTGAACATATATTTTTCTCAGAATTTTTAAAATTCATTTACTATTTTTCATATGGCCAAAACTGCCGAATATTTAGACATTTATCATAAATTTTACTTTTGTCCAAAAATTCCGAAATTTACAAGGTATACTCCTGTTATATACATGTACTCCCAATAAAAATGTCACCATTTTTAGAGTTAACCACAAGGAGTTATAAGGGTTTACTTTTAAAATAGTCTTTTTCCATAAAATCCATAACTCTTAATCTATACATCCAAAAATCGTCATCTTTGGACACAATATAGAAAACTCATCAAATTATCATTTCAATTTTTTTCAGAATTTTTGAGGGTCAGAAATATTATGAAACTACAAATGGATTTTTCACCCGCCATGCGGTAATCCACGTAGACAGATCATTTCTACAATTTAATAAGGAATGAATACAAAGGATCATTCACTATGCATGCGGTAATCCACATAGACAGGTTATTCCAACAGAATAATAAAGAATGGAATAATTGAAGAATTCACCATGCATGCGATAGACCGCTTACAGACGAGTTATTCCCAATGAATAATAAAGAATGGAACCAGTCATGTGTAATCCTTACATGACGAGGATATTCCAATGAGAATAATAAAGAATGGAATAACAATGAGAATTCACTAGGCATGCGATAGAACCGCATGCAGACGAGTTATTCCAATAGAATAATAAAGAATGGAACCGGTCATGCGAATCGATAGGCGAGGATATTCCAACAGAATAATAAAGAATGGAACCAGGTCATGCGTAATCTTCACAGACAGGATATTCCAATAGAATAATAAAGAATGGAATAATAAAAGAATTTCACCATGTATGCAGTACTTCGCATAGACAGGTTATCCAACATAATAATAAGGAATAGAATAACAATATCTCTCTTCATGAATACGAAAGAAATAATACCCCTTACCTTAGAAAGAAATTGGATACTGGAGTAGAGAGATATCAGACTTCTCTTCTTCTTTCTCTCTATAATAATTGCTCTATAGCTTTAGTGAATTGGTGAGAAATGAAGGAAGAATGAGCTTCTATTTATAGGAAAATATAGTTTCGATAATTGCACGTTTTGGGGCTCGAAATATTACAGTACAATACCTTCAACTTTTCTTTTATTTTTAATTTAGTCCTACAAGTATTATCAAACTTTCACCACCTCCCCTAATAGTAAATAATGTGAATCAATAGTTCAATCATGTGAATCAATAGTTATAATCATGTGAAAATATCTGAATTACGAAGATAGTACTTCCATCTATACCTCCATTTTTAACTTAGTCATGCAAGTATTATCAATCTTGCACCAACTCCCCTAATAGTATAAGAATGTGATTCAATAGTACACACATGTGAACAAATAGTTATATAAGCATGTGAATTAGTAGCAATTAATTGCTCATTTATCCAATTAATTACCTGATTTATCAATATAACCCCCAGACATCAATTATTATCGAAATAAATGTCGATTTCCACTAACACTAACAATCCCAACACAATGGAAATATTTTTCTCAAAAATTTCATTTTTGAAGTTTGACTTTTTCCGAAAAAGTTAACTGTTGACTTTTTTGACCAAAAAGTTAACCCCAACAAATTTTGTGTTTATAGTTTATTTCTACTAATTTCATCATTCCGGACTCAAATATCACGTCCGCGTCTCCAAATTCAACTCTGAACTCAACTTCGATTTTTAATAACATTCATCATTAATATTATAACTCACAATATTTAACAACCAGATCGTTCCCAGGAAAGAGGGGGCTTTCCAATAAGGATTTCTCCCTATTAGCGCACAATTAGGTGACCAAACCTCTCCTTGATAGAACTTCTAGCCATTATAAATATTGTAATTTAATAATATGAATTAACTTTGTCGTCTCAATTATTTATTTAATAATATATCATATTATGGAGATAATACTGTGACAATAATCGAATCAATAATATGAGATATGATGCAGTAATTATTGTAGCAATAATTGAGTATAACTGAGCGACTTCTCACGTAAGCATCAATAATCAATACCGTAAGCTACTATGCAACCACGCGTATTACTGTACTTTTACTACTGAGTACTTCAACAGTTTTAACGGTAACACTTCCGCTGTTATTTTTATAAAAAGATAATTATGTCGTTTTCTTACTACGAAAATACTTCCGTTGTGGGGTCCACCAATGATTGTGCCGTCATATGGATATTCCTCGACAAAAAGAATATTCTCTGACCAAACGAATATTTTATAATAACTTGCATACTTTGCAAAAAATTTCACATATCACCCTTAACTTTAACCCTTTATCAATTTAACCATTTACGAAATAAAATATTAATTATAAGAAAATTGAATACTTTCACTTCATAAAATTCGGGGTCTTACAAATACAGTCAAACTATCTAAGTCCAGATCAATTTCTAAAATATTTTGGTATACCGACGGCTTTATCGGGTAATTATCGAGTCTAAAACTCCATTCAGTAGTTCAATAGTTGTAAATATCAGTCATATTATTTTTTATAGCTTTATAATAATCTTTAAATAATTATTATAATTTATCATGAATTTTCAAACACTGAAATCATTATAAAATGATTTAAATATCAAATAATCATATTATTATTAATATTTAACTATTAATGAAATCATTACCAAAGTATTAAAGTTATTTATAATAACTTAAAATATTTTTAAAGTATTAATATTACACTTAAATAATTTTTAAAATTATTAAATTCATTTTAAATAATTACCATTAAAATGTAAATATTAATGTATTATTTATCAAAATATTATAGTCATTAAGTATAACTTAAAATTTTTTAATTCATTTATATCCTTTTGAATAATTTTTAAATTAATAAAACCATTTTAAAACATTTTATTTAATATAATTATTAAATAAATCAAATATCATTTAATATTAAATTATTAATGAAATTTACCTTTAAATATTGAAAGTTATATTTTATAACTTAAAATATTTTTTAAACTCTTTATTTTCATTTAAAATGATTAAAATCATTTTTAAACTAATTTATTTAATATAAATATTAAATAAATCTAATATCATTAATGTTAAAATATTAATATTTTTCATGACAAAATATAAAAAGTTATATTTTATAACTTAAAATATTTTTATAACCTTTAAATCATTTTGGTATGATTTTTAAATCATTAATTCTATTTTTCATAATTTTTTAATAAATTTATTAAATGAATTAATTATCATTAATATTAATTAATTAATGAATTTAATCACAGTACTATTAAAAGTTACATTTTATAACTCAAAAAATATTTTTAAACATTGTATTCTTATTTAAAATGATTTTTATAACATTAAAATCATTTTTCTTTAATTTATTTAATACACTAATTAAATAAATTAAATAACTTTAATATTCAAATAATTATAAATAATAATGAAAAATATCTCAAATAGTCAAAAGTTTATTTTCATAATTTAAAATAATTTTTAAAACTATTTTTATAATTTTTATAATTTATTTTCTATTTTTAATCATTTTTCAGAAATTCAAAAAATGAAAATAATAGAAACCTTCGCTATAGGCTATAGCGACACTTTCTGTCGCTGTTGGTGTTCTTGAGCTCAAGAACACTAACAGTCGGCTTAACAAGGGTCAACGTTTGACCGCTTATAATTCTCAGTCCAAAGTGTTTCTGGGCTTTCTTATGCATCAATTTATTAGTAGGTATGTATTACTACAAGTTTTAATCATCATCCCGATCAAACAACATTACAACAAAGAAATCTGGGCTCTCAAAATTCTTGTCAGGCAGCTCCTAGGTTTTCTGGGTAACCTAGAAATCCAGGCAGTGACATGGTTACACTTTTAAGCTCACTGAATCAGGTGTTCTAGTCATTAATAAAGTGTTATTATGGTCGAAGTATGTAGTACACATGACAAGGAACAAATTTTTATCAACAGATCAGCTTAACAATAACAAGATCACAAGTTATGATTCGGTTAAAGGCTGTCAGAAAACTTGTTCCAGAAACTCAATCATTGACCGAGTGACCTAGTTTGACTATCCATTAAATCTAACATACGTAATGTTTTAGTGATATAAAGGCATAAGCATGAAGTACAAACAACATAGTTCAACTTAGACGTAACAACAATAAGAAACTAACAAACAACTGAAAGATCCAAGTCTATGAACATGTTGTCAGGCAACTTCTGGGCACATTCTGGGTTTTCCAGATTTTAGAAAGTCATGGTCGGTCAACGACCTTTGACCATTAATAACTTGAAATATAAACATGATCTACACATGATTCCAGTTCCAGATCAAAGATCTCATAACAGACTACAACTGAAAACTTTCAAATCACAAAAATCATTAACGATCACTGAGATATAAGGTCTGACATTCGTTGTCAGACAACAATTTTTTTTTTCCAGATTTTGGAAAACATCAAATTCGAGCCTATAGATGTTATGGATCTAACATCTATCAACCTAGATCATCAATATACACTACATACAACATGTTTAATGTGACGCCCCCAAAATAGGTATACATCACCTATTCTGAGTCGCCAAATACATGGTACATAATACAAATACAATCTTAAATATGCAACATGAGCTGTGAGTTTTAATACAAATATTGTCTTCAAGACAGTATTAAAACTCAAAATAAGTCCTCAATACATTTATTAACACACTATTTCATAGAGTAGTGAGGACTACTAATGTTATCTTCTGGACCGTCACTCCATTCCCCGACTAGTCCCTACTACGTTCTCATTTCCTGAAGAGAACAATGAAAGTAAAAGGGTGAGCTCAAATAGCCCAGTAAGAAATATTATGACTAAGATAATGCAGAATAAATTATCATTAGCCTTCAACAATTTTAAGCTAATAAAATGCAATAGACATCAAGTTTAACTGCAGCGGAACAAGCAATCCATTAAAAGAGTCAAGTAGAGAATAAAATCTACCATCTTTTATGATTTAAAAAGGTTTTTCATCACTTTTATCGCTGAGACTCAACTTAATAAATAATCCACATCATCCCTGCACTACGGCCAAGGATATTCATTAGTATCACAACCACAAATTATTCATGCACTACGACCAAGGATATTCGTGTATTCATCAATGGTCATGATCATGCCAACAACTGTCCATCAATGCACTACGGGCCAATGAGGACTTTTACCACATCATTTATAACATTATGGTCATGATTATATCGATTAATCCCTGGTCATAATCATACCAAGTTCATCTATACACTACAGGCCACAGATGACTTTCAACATAAAATAAACATGAGGATGATGACAATGATATAAGAATTCAATAAAACAAGTTCAAGGATTAATTTATCCAAGAACTAATAACGTCCAAATTGTCAACTGATACTTCCTTGCAGAGTAAAATTCAAGAATGCTTAGAAGAATATTTCTATGAAAAGATACTGGATGAAACGCAAATATCAAGGATATTCCACTAATTTCATAGAGTATGAAAGTCAAAACTTTAACCAACTGAGTATAATAAAGAATGGAATAACAAAAGAAATCACCGGGCATGCGATAGACCGCATGCAGATAAAAGTTATTCCAATGAGAATAATAATTAATGGAACCGTGTCGAGCGTAATACGACGCATGTGTGATTCCAATGAATAATAAATAACAGAACAAGGTCATGCGTAAACACACAGACAGGATATTCCGACAGAATAATAAAGAATGGAATAACAACAGAATTCACCATGCATGCGATAGACCGCACAGACAGATTATTCCAACAAAATAATAAATAATGGAATCAGGTCATGCGTAAATGCACAGACAGGATATTCCGATAGAATAATAAAGAATGGAATAACAAAAGAATTTCACCATGTATGCGGTACTTTGCATAGACAGGTTATTCCAACATAATAATAAAGAATGGAATAATAGAAGAAGTTCACAAAGTATAAGGTAGCCCGCGTATACAGGTTATTCCAATAGAACAATAAAGAATGGAATAACAGAAGTTCTCTTCATGAATATAAAAGAAATAATACCCCTTACCGTAAAAGAACAGTATTCTGACTGGTAGGGCGAGAATATTTTTGAAGAAAACTTGCACTACGCTCAAAGATTCTTAAAATTCTAAAGAAATACGCTCAAGATTATAGAAGAATTCTCTGAACTTCTGGCGTGATTTTCAATTCTAACTAAGCATCCTATTTATAGGAAAATAGAAATGATACTATGTTGCACTATGCAATAAAATATAATATATTCTATTTATAATCAAATAAAACAAAACTTTATAAAAAGTATTATGTTTTATATAAAAAGATTTTACTATGCAAACACTATGCATAATAAAATATAATATATTCTAATTATTGTCTAATAAAACAAATAACTTTATAAAAGTATTACATTTTATATAAAAAAAGATTTTACTATGCAAAACACTATGCATAATAGAATATAATATATTCTAATTATTGTCTAATAAAACAAATAACTTTATAAAAGTATTACATTTTTATATAAAAGTTTTTACATTTTATTACATTAATAATACTAATAAAACAAATTATATATATATATATATATATATAAACTTAGTGACTTCATAAAAAGACACCTCAATATATCTAACAACATTTATCATTATTATTATAATTCACAATATTAATCGACCAGGTCGTTCCCAGAAAAGAGGGGGCTTTCTAATAAGAATTTCTCCCTATTGGCGCGTAATTAGGTGACCAAACCTCGCCTTGGCAGAACTTCTAGACATCGTTAATATTGCAAATAATAATACTAATAACTCTGTCATCTCAATTATTGATTTAATAATATATAAAATATCGACAATAATTGAATCAAATAACGTGAGATACTATGCAACAATTACTAAAGCAATAATTGAACAAATCTGGTGACTTCTCACGTAAGCATCGATAATCAATACTGGTAGTATTGCTCTTATGCAACCATGCGTACATTGTACTTTTATTATTAAGAGTAGTTCAACAATTTTAACTGTAAAACTTCCGTCGTTATTTTCATAAAAATATTTTTGTCGTTTTCTCAATTCGACAATAATTCTGATGTGGGGTCCACCAATGATTATGTCGTAGTATGAATATTCCTTGTTAAAACAAATATTCCCCGACCAATCGAATATTATATAACAACTTGCGTACTTAAATATTACCCACAACTTGCAAAATTTATAAATATTACCCACAACTATAACATTATATCAAATTCATTCCATAATATTTAAAAATGATATTTATAGAAAAATCATCTTTATTAAAAAGTTGGGGTCTTACATTTAACACAAAAAACTAACATCTAATGTAAGACCCCAACTTTAATGAATAAAGATTAATTTCTCTCGAAATATATTTTTTAATATTATGGTGTGGATATAATATAATGTTATAGTTATGGGTAATATTTATAAATTTTGCAAAGTAAGCAAATGGTTATATAATATTCGATTGGTCGGAGAATATTCGTTTTAACAGGGAATATTCGCACGACATGCATAACAATCATTGGTGGACTCCACAACCAAGTATTATCGTAGTAAAAAATGATGTAATTATCTTTTATAAAAATAACGATTGAAGTGTTACCGTTAAAACCGTTGAACTACCCTGTAGTAAAAGTATAGTAATACTTGTGGATGCATAGTAGTAATACCAGATTGGTTATTGATGCTTACGTGAGAAGTCACCGCTTATACTCAATTATTGCTACAAAGAATTGCCGCGATCGTATCTCTCATATTATTGATTCGATTATTGTCACATTATCATCTCAGATAATATGATATATTATTAAATCAATAATTGAGACGATAAAGTTATTCATATTATTAAATTGCAATATTTACAATTTCTAGAAGTTCGCCAGGAGAGGTTTGGTCATCTAATCATGCGTGCCAATAAGGAAAAATCCTTATCTGAAAGCCCTCTTTCCGAACGACAGTGTTCATAAATATTGTGAGTTATAATATTAATGATGAATAAGTTCATGTTGATTAAAGATGAAATTGATAGTTCCATTGTGTTGGAATTATTAGTGTTAGTGAAAATCGACATTTATTTCGATAATAATTGATGTCTGGAAGTTATCAGGTAATTAATCGGATAAATGAGGAATTAATTACTATTAATTCACATGATTATAACTATTTGTTCACATGTGTGTACTATTGATTCACATTCATGTACTATTAGGGGAGTTGATGTGTGATGCCCCCAAATCCAGGTCTCTTCCAACTGGACAGATGGTGCTACACGGTACTACCATTCATTCATTCATTCATTCAATTGAATAGTCTCAAAAGGACTAATATAACTTTTATATATCCAAAATAATATTACATTTCCCAGGTTCTTTGTAACCCATTCGTTTGTTCTTGTCATAATATTCAATATATTACAGACATTCAACTATTCTATTACATAAGTAATCTAAGGGTTCGTCTTCGCCTTGCCCTTGTCCTTGTCCTTGCCTGAGCCTTCGGTCCATTCAATCTTGGCTATGTTCATATGGTTCAAGCAATAGTTACGAAACATAGAACTTATATATCTTCAGTAACTGAACAATAGTTACGAAGTACTATCGATAAATCAAAATAGCACTTCTTTTCATTCAAAATGTTTTCCAACAACAATATTCAGTAGAATATCAACTAAGGCTCAAGATTGTGAGAAGTTCATAAATTCTTTTGAAAAGGACAACCTGACACTAAGTCCGTAAGTCCGACATAGCTTACGAGCACTTTTGGGTGATCAGCCCATAGTACTCTACGTTGATCAACACTACATTCATTAAACGTGTGTACGTTTAAGTTATGGCAACCTCATGTACCTGTCGTTAAACGACAAAAACATATTAGCATACTTTGTTTTCAATTGAAAAACATACCAATATAACTCGGTAAACATTAATCATGCTAGAAAAAAAATTATAATATAAGTTTAGCCGAAAGAATTGGCTTTAGACTTTTATCGTTAAAAACTTCATGCGAAAGAATACATGAATTACACAGCTTGTCCAGACTGAACTGGAACAAGGGTTAGAATAGTTGCCTTCAGCGTTTGCTTACTGATTATCACATGTACTCTTTAAGTCTCTAAGTCTTTACAGTACATGATCATATAACATACCACATTAGGTCTTATATAATCAATTAAGTATATTATTATATCTTACCCTTCATCTCAATCTAAATTCTGACTTAGATCTGTTATTATGGTTTCTGGCTTTTCATTACGTCATTCACATTACGTTCACATTCAATTGATTATTAACCTTTAATCATCATACATTAAGTGTCTAACAATGCCTTATAATACCTTATTAAGATCCCCAATTAACTACTACTGGTTTACTATTCATGTTATACAAGTAATCATTCTTTACTGACAAATTCCTAGGGTTGTATACAAGGTACGCCACCCATTACTTTTCATCTCGGCGCTTGGCCATGAGTTAAGTGATGTTCAACATCCGGATCTGGCGCTGCGGTGCCACACTTTATTCTTTATCTCGCGCTGCGGCGCGAGTTAGCAATGTGCTCAGACACTGTTACGGCGCTGCGGCGCCACTAATTTGGCCTTGGGTTGGCGCCGCGGCGCTAACTCTGTGCCTCAGATAGTTTGCAAAGTTTGAAAATTTTACGAAACTCCCAGACTCATAACTTCTTCGTTATAAGTCTGAATTAGCTCGTTCAAAAGCCTACGGTTCACAAATTACATATTCTATGCGTTCATGCAAGAATTTTATCTTTTTAACTTTGTTTGCTAAAATTTCACCTATGATTTCATTTTTAACAAAAACGATAAACGTTCGTGAACGTTTAACGCCCGTTTCTTCGTTCTAAGTCGGAATTCGGTCATTTTTGAGTCCACAACTCTATAATGCCTAATATGACTTGTCTCCATCGAAAACTAACATTTCTGACTTCAAACACAAAATACGACTTCCATTCTAAGAATTTCACGAATTCGACGATAATCGTCCAATCGTGTGAATTCCAGCAAAACTTTATTACTAATCATTCTAAATGGATTTTAATCAACATATGATCATCACAAGTTACTTATTACACCAACTTATAGTCAAAGTAGGTTTTGACTTATTCTCATAAGTCAATGACTTATGAACTACTAATTCTCATGTTTATGACTTACCATGGACATAAGTCCCTCAATCAATGTTCTCATACTATATTCAACATACTAACACCATATGACAAACATATGACAAGTTCTTCATGATTCTATTAACTTATTAGAGTTCAAGTTGCTTATTCAACTTATTCTGCTTAAGTTCATTCATTAATAACTTATTATTATCAAACAATCCCACTTCTCTATCAATCCTATCATAGAAGAGATAAAGATATAATAGACATGAGTCTTACCCTAGAAGCACTTGTGCTTTTCTTCCTTGATGATTTATTAAAGGATGATTGACTTATTCTTGACTTATGTGCTTATTCTCTTTAACCAATAAGTTACTTAATCTTGACAGGAGTTGGATGAAATGAAATAACCAACAAATGAAAAATCAAGGTTCTATTTATAGGCAACTCAAAGTGATGGCATAATAGACTTTAGGCCACCCCACCTCCTTAGTTAAACCTCCTTAATCTCCACCTCCTTACTATTCCTTTCTTAACATCCAAGTCTACTTTCTAGCCACAATACTTGCTCATCACATAATTTATTTGCCCATCAAGTCTACCCATTTACACTTGGATTGCTCCATGGATCATGGCTTAGTCATTGGGCTTGTTAACTAATCAAGCTAATTTCTTGTTGGGCTTGTGCTACAAATAGATTGGAGTTATGATTTATCAAACACTTGGTCTTGAGTATCACATTCTATTGGACTTCTATCATTAACTAATAATCCTACAAGTCCATTACATTTAGTTAACAACTTAACTTATATACACCACGTATAATTCTCGTATGATAGCTCGTATATTAATTCGTAAAATACATTATTTCATTCTCCATTCTTAATAGTATAATACGTTGTATTATACTTACGTTCATTATCTCGTATAATGCATACACATCATACGATTACAACTTCTTTTCCTTAATACTTAATAAACCTAACGTTCCCAAATTAAGTCCGCATGCAAAATATTACGTTTTCCATACTTAGATTATTATTACATAATCCATCTCACCTTGATATTATAACATTACGTATTTCTCGGAAGTTCAAAAATAATTCCTGAGCAGAAATCGATAAATAGTGTTTTTTGGGAAATTTCTCGGAAAGCTTTTATTTTCGTCTTAGAAATTCAAACACTTTAATTCTCTCACGTAGTTAAAATACTACGACATTCCAACGTTTCTAGGTTATATAAAGACATTCGTCTTATCCATACGTAATAATAATAAATAATATTATTTTATTCATTATTTAAAGTATTTACAAAGGTTCGATTTTCTGGGGCGTTACATGGTGCAAGATTAATAATACTTGCATGACTAAGTTAAAGATGGAGGTACTATACTGTTATTTATATTTTCACATGATTATACCTATTGAATCACATGATTGAACTATTGATTCACATTATTTACTATTAGGGGAGGTGGTGCAAGTTTGATAATACTTGCAGGACTAAATTAAAAATGAAAGAAAAGTTAGAGGTATTCAGATCGTAATTTTCGAGCCCCAAAATGTGTAATTATCGAAACTATATTTTTCTATAAATAGAAGCTCATTCTTCCTTCATTTCTCACCAATTCACTAAAGCTATAGAGCAATTATTATAGAGAGAAAGAAGAAGAGAAGTCTGCTACCTCTCTATTCAAGTATCCAACTTTATTCTAAGGTATGGGGTATTATTTCTTTCATTTTCACGATGAGAGCTATTGTTATTCCATTCCTTATTATTATGTTGGAATAACCTGTCTATGCGAAGTATCGCATACATGGTGAAATTCTTCTGCTATTCCATTCTTTATTATTCTGTTGGAATATCCTATCTGTGCGTATTACGCATGACCTGGTTCCACTATTTATTTTTTCGTTGAATAACTTTATCATGCAAGTACCGCATACATGGTAAAATTCTTTTGTTATTCCATTCTTTATTATTCTGTTGGAATATCCTTTCTGTGCGTATTACGCATGACCTGGTTCCATTATTTATTATTCTGTTGGAATAACATGTTTGTGCGATCTATCGCATGCCTGGTGAATTATGTTGTTATTCCATTCTTTATTATTTCATTGGAATATCCATGCGTGCGTAATTTTGCATGACTGGTTCTATTCTTTATTATTACTCGTTGGGAATAACTTGTGCATGTAAGGTCTATCGCATGCATGGTGAATTCTTTTGTTATTCCATTCTTTATTATTCTGTTGGAATAACATGTCTATATGGATTACCACATGCATGGTGAATGATCCTTTGTATTAATTCCTTATTAAATTATGGAAATGATCTGTCTACGTGGGTTACCGCATGGTGGGCAAAAATCCATTTACAGTTTCATATATTCTATTATACTCTGTTGGTTAAAGTTTTGGCTTCTATACTCCATGAAATTAGTATAATATCCTGGATATTTGCGCTTCATCCATTATCCTTTCATGGAAATATTCTTCTGAGCATTCTTGAATTTTACTCCACAAAGTAGTATCATGTTGATAATTTGGACGTTTTTGAGTTCAGGATAAATTAACTTATAAATCTTTAAAATTTAATTCTTGAACTTGTTTTATTGAATTATTATGTCATTATCATCATCCTCGTATTTATATTATGTTGAAAGTCATCTGTGGCCTGTAGTGCATAGATGGACTTGGTATGATTATGACTAGGGATTATTCGGTATAGTCATGACCTTAATGTTACAAATGATGTGGTAAAAGTCCTCATTGGCTAGTAGTGCATTAATGAACAGTTGTTGGCATGATCATGACCATTGATGAAAACACGAATATCCTTGGCCCGTAGTGTATGGATAATTTGTGGCCATGATACTAATGAATATCCTTGGTCGTAGTGCAGGGATGATGTGGTTTATTTAATAAGCTGAGTCTAAGCGATAAAAGTGATGAAAAACCTTTTAAATCATAGAAGATAGTAGATTTTATTCTCTACTTGACTCTTATAATGGATTGTTTGTTCCGCTGCAGTTAAACTTGATGTTTGTTATATTATATCAGTTTAACATTATCGAAGGCTAACGATAATTTATTCTGCATTATCTTAGCCATAATATTTCTTACTGGTCTAGTTGAGCTCACCCTTTTGCTTTCATTGTTCTCTTTATAAAATGAGAACGTAGCAGGGCCTAGTCGGGGAACGGAGTGACGGTCCAGATGATAGCATTAGTAGTCCTCACTATTCTATGAAATAGTGTGATAATAAATGTATTGAGGACTTATTTTGAGTTTGAATACTGTCTAGAAGACAATATTTGTATTAAAACTCACAGCTCATGTTGTATATTTAAGATTGTATTTGTATTCTATACCATGTATTTGGGGACTCAGAATAGGTGATGTATACCTATTTTGGGGACGTCACATCTAACATGGCAACCAAGATCAAATTTTAAATTAGGGTTTTATACCTCTCTTTACAAAATCTTGATTCTTAGCTTCTGATCTGATATTACTGATAGTGGGGCTTGTTTTGTGACTGATCTAGCAAGGTAATTTCGGAGGTTTTAAAGAGAGATGGTCTTGGATGAGTGTTGTGAGAAAATGAGACTTGAATGTGACATTTTCTCTCTCTAATTCTCTATATATGAAGGATGCAATGAATTGGCGGCTATAATGGAGCTGATTGCTAGAGTTTTAGTACAATAGTAGGTCAAGAGTTAGTCACTAACTAAAGTTATGGCCAAATCTACAAGTTATCTTCAATTATGCAAGAGGGTAATTTGGTCATTGGCCTTATGATTTTAATGGCAAACATGTAACTTGGCAAACCCTTAGGGTTTAATCCTAAGGTTCTATAATTTGGTTTTCTAGAATTTGCATTTAAGGCTTAAAAAATGTAAAAATTAGTTTCTAAAAATGAATAATTAGGGTTTCTAAATTAGTTTAGATTTCTAATTACATAAAACATGATAATTAGGTTTAGGTTTTACTAATATAATTAAGATTGCTAATTTAGTAATTAGGGCTCCAATTTGACAAATAGGATTACTAATTTTAAAAATTAGGGCTTCTAACAATATATAGTTTCCAAAAATTAATTATGGTTTTCCTAAATAGGATTAAAATTTATATTACTAATCATTAATCACATGACACAGTTATTAAACAGATGTCAAAGTCTTATTTGACTTCAAAACTAGGGTTTATCAGTAATATTAGGGTTTTGTTATGTTACATTAAAACTGTTCAACGCATTAACCTTACACACATAACATACATATTTATAGCACTGAAATATACTTAATATAATATTATTATTCTCATTCCTTGCTTAAAATCCAAAATCAGGGTTTGGATTTCATATCTGATTTACCTTACATATATAGCATTATTAATTAAGTTAAATAATTAACTTAATTAATCTGAAATAAATTCATATAATAAAATAGTTATTATAATAATTTATTAACCATTTCATATATTATTTAAATAATATATAATCATATTTTCATAGAAAATAAATAAAAAAATATTTTTACTACAAAATTAATTATAAAAATATAATTTATAATGGTCAATAATTCTAAGAAAATTATTTGTTTGAAATTAATCATGTAATAAATAAATTTTTATTTATCACATAAATACATATACTTTACCTTGCACGTATTCCCACCTTTAAAATAAACAAATAAAAAAAAATTATACACAAAATTTCTGATTTATTTATATAGAAAATATTGGGTTGCTACAGCTCATTTTTGGACAGGAGTTACTTTATATCATATATTTTCATGCCCAAAAGGTCAGAATTTATTTCAAAAATTAAATGGCCAAAACTGCCCTTGCAAAATCTTGGGCAGTTTGTTTTTCGAAAAACCAATTTTTGCCTACTTTGCCAAAAATAGTCCATACAGAAATCTACAACTCCTTTTTCAGTGATTCCACTTGGGTTTGAAAGATAACTCATCATATTATCATCCCAAATTTTTTTAGAATTTCTGAATGTCAGAAAAATAACAAAATTTTCCCTGGCAGTGACTGGCCAAAAATAGTTTATTTCTGTTTCTAAAAATGAAACTGGTTTGGCCAAAAATAATTTTTTTCTCTTTCTAAAAATGAAACTGGTTTGGCTAAAACAATCACTACTACTTGTAAAAACGTTTTTTTTGAGTTCTACCACTTGGGTTTAGTAGTTTACTTATATATCTAGTACTCCCCTTTGATGGATCGCAAAAAAAAGTTGTAGATCTCAAGTAATAACCCCTCAAAGTAGTAAAGAAAAATTAAGGTTTTCTAGTTTTCAAAACATAGCTTTTATTTCCTTTCTTTAGATCTAACTTTTGATACACAAAGGGTTAGAACTAAACATAAAACACTTATTAACATGTAAATCTAGAGTTTTAAAGTTTTGAATCATAGATCGAAGTTTTGATTTAAGATAATAAAAAATAAATAAATTACATAATCTAGTTAGAGTTTATACCTTTGCTTGATTTCCTTCCTCCTTCTTGATAAGCTTTGATTATGGGACTTGGAAACTTACAAAAACTCTCCTTTTTCTTCTCTCTATAGCCAAATTCTCTCTCTCTAGCTTTGCTTTGTTAGTTAAAAGAAGATAATGAAATGAAAGAAAAGATGAAAGAGAATTAAATTAGATGAGATATATTTCTCCCACCTTCTTTCCCTTTCTCTCTTTAATGATTATAATATTACATATTAATCTAGCTAAATGTTGTGGCTTCATATGTAACGACTGAGAAAATCGAATTAATTATAAAATAATTTTATTTGAATAAATAATGAATAAAATTATAATATATATTTTTTATGTGACACCCCCAAATCTGGGTACTTCATTTCCACCAGATTTGGTGTTCACTTGATAAAAACATTCATATCTAACTACCCAATCATAATAAAATTTAATAATAAACCTTCCCATTAAAAGATTACATCAATAAGTTCAATAAAATCTCCCAGGTTATCTAACCTTTAAATACAAACATCATATGCGGAAAATTAAATAATTACATCACAAGATTTAAAATAAAGTCTAACAATATAAAAGTCAACAGGTTTATAAGTCTTCAATACTTGCTTATCTTCCCTTTCCCTTTACTGGTTGTAGGTTCATCGACCTTCTCAACTTTATCTGTAATATTTATATAATCAAGAGTGAGCAAATAAGGCTCACTTGAAATGGCAATGAATAAACATCATATCAATTGCTAAATGAATAGGCTTGATAGAAATAAATAATGTGCTTCATCAATAATAATCAGGAACTAAATTAGAATGTATAACTGAGGGTCAAAAGACCACGAACTATGTCCATAGTTATAAATATTCTTTCAACTTAAACTTTAACAGTCATAAGACTATAGGGACTCCGCTTACTTAGGGGGATCAGCCCTTCGTACAATGTATTATGCACAAATATTTAAACACTATGCATAAATTATCCCCTATAATAGGGTTGTTCAACTCAGCATTTAGAATACGAGTCCGCACCAAAGTAAGTTTGGTTTGGATAAGTTTCAAAGTAATTTAGGTTTAACGAACATCAACTAAGGATTAGTTGAGTAAAATGTAGTAACTGTGACGCCCCCAAATCCGGGTATCTTCCAACTCGACAGATGGTGCTACACGGTACTACCATTCACACATACATTCAATTGAAAAGTCTCAAAAGAATGAATATGTCTTCTATATATTAGAACTAATATTACATTCCCCCAGGTTCTTTATAACCCATACATTTGTTCTTGTCATACTATCAAATATATTACAATCGTTCACCTATACTATTACATCAGAACTCTAAGGGTTCGTCTTCGCCTTGCCTTTATCCTCGCTGGAGCCTTCGGTGTGTTCTATCTTAGCTGTGTTCATATGGTTCAAGCAAGAGTGAGCATGACTAGCTCAGCAAGTATTACAATTCTAATAAACAACATGCTTGAAACATAGAACTCATATATCTTCAGTAACTGAATAATAGTTACGAAGTACTATTGATAATTCAAAATAGCACTTCTTTTCATTCAAAATGTTTTACAACAACAACATTCAGTAAAATATCAGTTTCGGTCCAAGACCTTGAGCATTTCATAAGTTCTTTTGAAAAGGACAACCCGACACTAAGTCCGCAAGTCCGACATTACTTACGAGCACTTCTGGGTGATCAGCCCATAGTACTCTATGTTGATCAACACTACATTCATTAAACGTGTATACATTTAAGTTGTGGAGACCTCACGTGCTTGTCGTTAAACGACGAAAACATTTTTAGCATACTCAATGTTCGATTGAAAACCAGACCAATATAACTTGGTAAACATTAAACATGCTTGATAGAATCATAACATAAGTCTAGCCGAAAGAATTGGCTTTGACTTCCTCATACAAAACTTCATGAGAAAGGATACATGAATTACAAAGCTTGTCCAGACTGAACTGGAACAAGGGTTAGAATACTTGCCTTTAGCGCTTACTTACTGATTATCACACGTACACTTTAAGTCTCTAAGTCTCTACAATACATGTTCATATAACGTACCACATTAGGTCTTATATAATCAAGTAGGTATATTATTATATCTTACCCTTCATCTCAATCTAAATCCTGACTTAGATCTGTTATTATGGTTTCCGACTTTTCGTTATGTCATTCACATTACGTTCATCTTCAATTGATTATTAACCTGTAATCATCATACATTAAGTGTCTAACAATGCCTTAACAATGTTATGCTAATACCTTAGTTCATTACTAATGAGTTCTTTTTCACTTTATATCAAAAAGCATTCATTACTGTCCACATCCTAGGGTTGGCGCTACGGCGCCACCCATTGCTCTTCAAGCCACGTTCATGGCCATGAAGTTAACAGCAGTAAGTCCGGACTTGGCTGCTGTGATAAGAAGTCCTTACTCCATAGGTCGTCTCATAGAACATGAAGTTAAAGTGTGCTTTCGAGAATCGCATCAAGGCAACTGCGGTGCCACTCATATGGCCTTGGGTTGGCGCCATGGCGCCAACTCTATGCCTTAGAAAATTTATAGCTTTTGTAAATTCGACGAAACTCCTGGACGCATAACTTCTTCGTTATAAGTCCGAATTGGCTCGTTCAAAAGCCTACGGTTCACAAATTCCATACTCTACGCGTTCATGCAAGAATTTTATCTATTTGACTTCGTTTGCTAAAATTTCACCTATTAGTTCATTTTTAATGAAAACGATAAACGTCCGTGAACGTTCAATGCTCGTTTCTTCGTTCTATGTCGGAATTCAGTAATTTTTGAGTCCGCAACTCTATAATGCCAAATATGACTTATCTCCATCGAAAACCAACGTTTTCGACTTCAAACACAAAATATGATTTCCATTCCGAGAATTTCACGAATTCGACGATTATTGTCCAATCGTGTGAATTTCGGCAAAACTTCATTCCTAATGATTCTAAATGGATTTTAACCAACATATGAACATTTCAAGTTACTTATGACACCAACTTATCATCAAAATAGGTTTTGACTTATTCTCATAAGTCAATGACTTATTTAACTTATGAACTACAAATTCTCATGCTTATAACTTACTATGGACTTAAGTCCATCAATCAATGTTCTCATACTATATTGAACATACTAACATCATATGACAAACATATGACAAGTTCTTTATGATTCTATCAACTTATTAGAGTTCAAGTTGCTTATTCAACTTATTCGGCTTAAGTTCATTCATTAATAACTTATTACATATTCTTAACAAACACTCCCATTTCTCTATTAATCCTATCATAGAAGAGATGAAGATAATAGATATGAGTCTCACCTTTGAAGACTATTACTTCACTTCACTTTGGAAAATCTAGCAAAGGTTGAAGTGGCTTATAAGTGCTTATGTGGCTTATTCTCTCTACCAAATAAGTTTCTTAATCTTGAGAGGAAATTGTTGGATGAATTAACAACCAACAAAATGAAATGAAGCTTTGTATTTATAGGCAACTCAAACTTAGGGTAGAATAGACATTAAGCCATCCCACCTCCTTTAATCCACCTCCTTAACTAACCTCCTCAACTTCCACCTCCTTACTATTCCTTTCTTGTCTAGCACATCACTTAGTCACCACACAATTTGCTTAATCACATTGGGCTTGCTAATTATCTAGCTTATTTCTTATTGGGCTTACATTACAATAGATTAGACTTATGATTTATCAAACACTTTGGCTTGAGTATCACATTCTATTGGACTTTTATCATTAAGCTAATAATCCTACAGGTCCATTACATTTAATTAACAACTTAACATATATACACCACGTATAATTCTCGTATGCTAGCTTGTATATTTATTCGTAATATACATTATTTCATTCTCCATACACAATAGTATAATACATCGTATTATAGTTACGTTCATTACCTCGTATAATGCATAAGCATCATACGATTACAACTTTCTTTCCTTAACGCTTAATAAACCTAACGTTCCCAAATTAAGTCCGCATGTGAAATATTACGTTTTCCATTCTTAGATTATTATTAAATAACCCATCTTACCTTGATATTATAACGTTACGTATTTCTCGGAAGTTCAAAAATAATTCCCGAGCAGAAATCGATGAATAGTGTTTTTCGAAAAATTTCTCGGAAAACTTTTATTTTTGTTTTAGAAATTCAAACATTTTAATTCTCCCACGTAGATAAAATACTATGGCTTTCCGACGTTTCTAGGTTATAAAACGACAATAATCTTATCAACACATAATAATAATAAATAATATTATTTTATTCATTATTAAAAATATTTACAAAGGTTCGATTTTCCGGGGCGTTACAGTAACAATGCTCTATTGAATAAATCATAAATGAATCAACATTGTATATTAAGGTCATGCTTTAGGAATAATCTAAGAGCATAATCATTGAATAACATAACATACCTTTTTTGAACAATATTAAGTTAAGGTTAAAATCTTATTTAGAATTGAGTATTTGAGCATGCATAACAAATATTAAATTGAATGATAAAACTTATTCAACATTAGTGTATCAGAATTTAGAAATTAACTTTAATGCTAAATAACAAGTTAAAGATTAAAAAAACTTGCTCAATATCAAGTGGTAAGGTTTAGGAGCTTGCGCAATATAAGTAAAGTTAAGAAACTTGCACAAAGAAAGTTTAGGGTTAGAAAACTTGCCTTGCGTGTAAGCTAAACCGTAATAGTTTGATTCACAATATCCTAAGCACATGTCATTATGACACAATTAGTCACTGCAAATACTCTGTATACAAATAAGTATCTATTTCATGTATGGCTCAATTTTTAACCACATAATCAAGTTACACTAACAACGTAATAATAAAACTCGTTAATTATTAATAATATGCTCATTCTTAGCACTATAATACCACAATAACAAAAATTACATTTTTAACAATCATAATATTGCATCATATCAGCATTTACAAACTTCGTGTAAAGAAAAAAATTCGCCATTCTATTTAATCATGCATTGCTATTTCTAGCTTTATCTTGTGGACGACGCTTCAAACATGAGGTTTGGCTTCGACGCGATGCCTAAGCGAGCAAAAGTATTCATGGCGCTAACTTTTATTTGTGGCATGAAGTTTGGAGTCATACTGATTTTTATTTTGAGGTCTTGCGAATTCTGAAGCGAAACATGAAGAACAGAACAAAGCTATTTTTTTAACTGTATCTTAATTTTTAACACCAATTTATCATGTATAACTTACCTAAATTACACATAAATGTTACCCATCATATATATATATATTGATTTAAAACAACTAAACAACAACTTTAGAAAAATTAAATCCTTGAATGCCATGTTTTAAACCAAAACTCCATTTTTGACATTGGTTGCCAAAGTTAACACTATAACCACAATTATACACCAAATTAATTCATTTGAACTACGTTCTCTTTATTTCTTACCAAATTAACATATTCAAGGTTCAATTTCACAATTAGCTCAAAATCAAATATTAATTTTGGTACACCTACAAGACATGTTCATACATAAATTCACTGTAAATTCATTTCCTTTCTTTTGAACGTAATTTAGCATACAATCATATATATATATATATATGCTAGTTATAACATTACAATTACATTTACACATAATTTATTAACCAATCATAAAAATTTGGATTACAAATAATTTTGTAAAGAACTTTATACTACAGTGAAACTCAAGAACACAGAAACTTTAGGAATTATGCCGTAAAACATATATACGTACATATATATATATATATATATATATATATATATATATATATATATAATATTAAGGTTATGTAAAATTCCTTCAATTGCTTGGATAATCCTTGCTAATCCACTGGCAACTACTAGGAATCACAGCACCCTCTCACCAGTCTTTCTCAAACTCTCACAAGTCTTTCTCAAACTCTCTGAATTTTCTTCTTAGGCTTAGCAAATAACTCAAATGCGTAACAAAACTGATATCCAAGGCAACTAACAGTATACATAAAATAAAATTTATAGGTAATAATACGCACACTTAATATATCAATTACAACATATAACCGTATAGGTTATAAATATATTTTATTTATTATTTGATTTATTTTATTTATTATAATAAAATTCAAAATTCAAAATCCAAAAGCCATAAGGCTTTGTTTGGCAAAAACTCGTTAAAAATTAAAGACTTAATATTTTTAAGCCTTGTTTGGCAAAACTAAATTAAACTCTTTTAATTTATTTTAATATCCCATTTATAACATAGTTTATTGTCACACTTTTATTACCAAATTAAATTAAAAATATTATAATAATCCATTTAATCCCTATAGACTCTCTAATTTAATTTTTAAATTAAATTAGAACATTATCTCATAATAATTAATTTTTTTTACTCATTAATTATTTATTTAACAAATAAATAATCAAATCAAATCAAATTAAATAAATATTTATTCAGCAATAAACACATCAATTAAATATTTATATAATTCTATAAATATTTAAAATTACAATTTAAAATTCTAGATTGTTACAATTTATAACGAGTAAACAAGATGGTGGTTGTTCTATAACCTAAAAGTGTCGTAATATCGTAGTATTCTGGCTACGTGAAAGAATTAAAGTGTTTGAATTTCCAAGACGAAAATAAAAGCTTTTTGAGAAATTCTCTGAAAAACACAATTCATCCATTTCTGCTCAAGAATTATTTTTGGACTTCTGGGAAATACGTAATGATAGAATGATAAGGAAGGATGGATTATGTAATAATAATTCAGTTATGACAAACATAGTTTTTTGCCTGCGTATTAAGTTCGAGAATGTTAAGAAAGTAAAGATTAAATAAAAGATGATCGTATGATACGCAAGTAGTATACGAGGTAATGAATACGAGTATGATACAAGGTATTGTACAAGTATATACGAAAGTTAGCATCTCGTATATGATGAATGATTATATGAATTAGTATATGAGAAGAATACAAAGATTATACGTTATAAGCTTTAAACCAATAGTAATGGACTTGTAGGATTGGTGTAGGAATTGGGCAAGCCCATGTGCAAACTTGTTAAGGCCTAAAGATTAATAATGCAAGCCCAACGTAAGGCCCAGAAGTTATTAAAACCTAAGCCCGAACAGAGAACTGGACCCGTGGATCGTACCGATGGGTCATCGGGTGAGAAAAACCCATGGGGCAACCCATGTGGGCCGCCATGGAGTACATGGCCAGCCAACTTGGTAGCCAAGAAAGGTAGAAGACTTAGCTAGCAAGAAATGAATAGTAAGGAGGTGGAAGTAAGGAGGTGGGCTGACCTAAATAACCATTATGCCCTAACCTTGGTAATTCTATAAATAGGAAGCTTGGTTGCTCATTTGTTGTCTTGTTCAAAAGATCAACATCTTAGAGCTTATATTGTTGAGAGAAAAGTGAGAAGAGTCTTGCTAATTCAAGAAGAAAGAGGAAGAAAGAATGCTAGAACATCAAGGGTGAGAAATCTTTAACCAATAGTCTTCATCTCTTCAATTATAGCATTGATAGAGAAGTGGATATTGGTGGAGCATGTTTCATAAGGAGTATAAGGATGGTTATTAGTGGACTTAAACATTAATAAACCATGTTACAAGAGAATCATAATCATAGAAGTTATGAACTAATGAAGAACATTGAAAAAAAAATATTCATTTTGTTGTTGATGGACAAGTTTAAAACCATCGTGTATAGGATTAGATGATATAGGTTTGGTTAGGATGATAGAATGATGGAATGAATCCACTTTGAACGGTGTAAAAATCCCAAGTAACGAAGTTATGACGAAATTTACGAGATTAGACGATAATCGTCGAAATTGTAAAATTCTAAGAATGAAACTCAAAAGTCACCGTTGAACTCGGAAACATTGGTTTTCGATGGAGTATAGTCCAAGTTTACATTTTAGAGTTGCGGACTCGAAAATGGTCAAATTCTGACTTAGAACAAAGAAACGAGCCTTGAACGTTCGCGAACGTTTAACAAATTTTTAAAAAAGAACTTAAATGGTGAATTATGTGTTAACGAATTTGAAAATGTAAGATTCTTTAATGAAATCATAGTACACGTGATATGTGAACTAATGGCTTTTGAACGAGCAAATTCTGACTTATAATGAGTAAGTTATGAGCCCGGAAAGGATTACAGTAGAAAAAAACTGGGAAAATTTTCCCTGAGGCAGGGCTGACACCGCAGCACGGCCCAAGGTTATAAATCCAGTGCCGCAATGCCATAAATCGAACCCTAACACACTGTAAAGTGGCGCTGCAACGTAGCTAGTAGTACAGAGTGTGTGGCCAGATTGCTACTGAGACGGGTCTCAAGCACTGGCGACTCATGACCACAACATGAGCCTTATAAGAAAAGTCGGCACTGCAGTCATTAGCACTAGGAAAGATCTAGTGAACAAAAGAAAGGAATATAAGGAATACAGAAGTTGATTGAAAGTGAATTATACATTTAATTAACTTAAAGTGAACTCATTAAGGATGATCATAACATTAAGTTTAATAACTAAAGGTTGACGAAAGATTACTTGAACGTAAATGCAAAGTATTACGATAAACCATAACGAATGTTAACCAATCTAATGAATGATTAGATTGAGAAGGAGGGGAAGATAAATTAGTGTCCATACTTGATTTTTATGACCTAATGTTGTATGTTATGTGATTTCGTATTGTAAAATCCTTAAAGACTTAAAAGGAAAAGGGTATTAACTGTAGAAGACGTTGAAGGAAAGTATTCTAAAACATTGTCTATGTTCTTTTGGACAAGCTTTGTGATTCATGTATCTTAAGCATGGATTGATGTATAATAAAGTCGAAGTCAATTCCTTCAGCTGGACTTAATATATTTTGTGGATTTCCTTATAATCTATCAAAATATTTTCAATGTTGCTACCTTTTTCCAACTGTTTTGGTATGGATTTCAAAGAAAGACTGAGTATGAATAAACAAATGTTTTGTTGTTAATCGACAAACACGTGAGGTTGCCAAAACTTAAATGTAGATACGTTTAATTAAGAAGTGTTGTAGGCTGATCACCTAGAAGTGCTCGTAAGATATACTAGACTTACGGACTTGGTGCCAGGTTGTCCTTTTCAAAGAAAGAATGAAATGTTTAAGGTCTTGGACCAAAATTTATGTTTAACGAATGTTGTTCATTGTTAAATGTTTTTAAAGAAAAGAGAAGTGCTATTTTGAATTATCTATAGTACTTCATAACTATTGATTCAGTTATAGAAGATATATGATTCATATGATTCAAACCTATTGCTTAAATGAAATTGTCATACTTTCTGAGCTAGTTATGATCACTCTTGCTTGAACCATATGAATGCAGCTAAGACCGAACGAACTGAAGGATCCAGTAAGGATAAAGGGAAGGCTAAGGCAGACCAATAATGTGACAACCCGAAAAGTTTCTAAAATCTTGAATGATTAGAATAAAGGTTAAAGAATAAAACCTAAATGAGAATTTGAGAATTTATTTAAAATTTTCAAGAAAAACCTATATGGTTTGATATTCGAATGAGAATAGAGAAAATATGGGTTACAAAATTCCAAAACCCTAGAAATGAATTAATATGTACTTGAAGGAATATCAAGGATAAGGTATTACGATACCTGTAAATTCGATGTGAACTGAATAGTCTAAGAAATGTTATATAAGTACATATGAAAATTTTATTATTGGAAATAAGATTTCACATGAAGAGATGCTATGAGGTTAAACGAAGATGAGTATATGTATAGAAATATATATACTTAGTAATGTGCTATATATATTTAAGCAAGAAGAATGATGAATTAAGTTAATGATATAATGATCAAGATTAAAACTATGTTAGTAATTAACATAGCTTGAGTGTTGGCCTTGATTGGCAAATAAGAATTTGAATAAGTATAAAGTCGTTAGTTAATACGATTAGTAATGAGAATGGAGTAATTTAAAACTCAAAATTTGAGTTAGAGATAGAATTTTGAAGCATGGATCGCTTCGATCAAGGTCCAAAACGTCTAGTTTAGTCGAGAATGACAAGAAGCACAAAATGTGTAAAGATTGACTTTTGGTCAAAGTCAACGATTAACTTTTATGGAGAAAAGTCAAAATTAATGTGAGAAGTGAAATATGTTATGATTATGTGAATTATATGTATGATTAAATAAATATACATTATATAATGTGAATACATTTATTTTGTATATAAAAGTGAAGTAAGAATTAAATTATGTAACCTAATATATATATTAGGTGTGATAATTAAATAACCTAAATGGTTATTGTTATTTAGTGGTCCTAATATTTTATTTTTATATTAGTGACCTAATTTAAGAGAATTGTGGAACATGTCACAATTTATTAAATTATTTTGTTCGAATAGGTGAGTAAAGGAATATGAAGATTATGTGATGGTTTATATTGTTTATTATATAAACAAATAAAAGAAACTAATGTGATCCTAATTATATATTAGGAATGAAGAATTTAATAACTTAAGGGTTATGAGATGAGAAAATTATGGTATTTAGAATATATACCAATTATGAGAGATTTATTTTATACATCTCAGTTAATTAATTTTATAACCTAATTTTAGCAAGTCTAATTGGGTTAAGGAAATAAATGTGCATGAGTAAGGATTTAAGTTATAATTGAGGAAAATGAAAACCCTAATTAAATGATTTGGGTTGGATAAGAATTAAGAGTGTTGGACTATGTTAATTTACATGGCCCAAAGAATTAAATTTTAAGTCCAATATATTATTTATTGATAGCCCAAAAGATGAAAATGGTGACCCAAATTTAAGCCCAAATAAGGAGGGACATATTGGACATTTGGTATAATAAATAAGAATTAAAAAGAAATCATTTATTAATGTGGAAATTACTAGTATACCCTTTTGTTTTATTAGTGTATTATTAGTAACATTGTTGATAAGAATCTTCAATTATGCTAGCTAATCAATTGCTTCTAGAAGTCACTCATGTTACTATGCTATTACACCTCAATTATCAAGCAAACTAATGTCTAGATACATTTCTTACATTATTACACTAAACAAAAATCATATTCTTCACTTTTCTCATCTTATTTTCCAACATAACTAAGAAAGAAAGAGAGAGACAAGAGAGAGAGGGAGAGGGGAGTTAGGAAACTCCAAGAAAGAAGGAGAAGAGATTTTGATTTTTCATTCCATCCAAGATCCATCACATAGTTGGAAGAAAAAGATATGTCATGAAGCTAAAGGTAAAAATTTCATAAACTCAAAACTCTTGTTAGTTTAAAGTGTTATGTTATGGTGTTTTAGATCAAGTGTTGAACTTATGATTTTGAACCATAAGTTTAAGATCTTGAACATGAGAACTATAGATCTACATGATAAATGATATTTTATGGTTAGATCTTGCCATTTTTAGGGTTGATAGGCTTGAACAAAGAAGAATAACCAAAACAGTTTTTTTGTTTTAAATGAATTAATGGACTGCTGCCCTAAACAGAAATTTTCGGATTTGTTAGAGTGCTCTAAAAATTCTGGACTTGTGATATGTTATAGTACACTCAATAAGCTTTCCATAGACTCCAAAACGGACTAAATCCGACATTGGAGGAGGGAGTTATGGGATTTCTCCCAAACTACACAAAGTTAAGAAAACTGTGAAAAGGACAGTTTTGGAACAGTCACTTCCGGGCTAAATTCCGGGAGCTAAACATATCCAAATATGGATTGTGATATATGAAAACTGTAGTTTGGAAAGATACGAATCCAAAAAATTGACGGATCATTAATCGGAGTTACAGATTTCGTTTTATTTAAGTTTTGGTGAAGGACTCCAAAACTGCCAAAGTGCAAAAAGTTTCTGGCCAAACTTTTCCGAGGGCTGTTTTGGACATTTAGTTAATGAGAAAAATTACAGGATTTTGGGAAATGAAAATATATGGTAATATGTAGCTCGTGTCCAAAAATGAGCTAATTCCGGCTTAAAAACGACCAAGTTATGACCATTTCAATTTTGTGATTTTCCGATTGAAATCGCTATAACCTGAGTTCTACAACTCCGATTGCCATGAAATTTAAAATGGAGCATCACGTTAACGTATATAAGGTTATGTCAAAAGATGGGAATCTCTGGAGTTAAGCACGAGGTAGCTAATTTTCTTAAGTCACGCACTAATTATGATTTTTGAAAAATAGTAAAAGAAATTGAAAATTACGGAAAAATATTTTTATGTATGAAATACATGTATATATGTTTGACCAAAGGATAAAAAAAAAGTTGATTTGGTATTTTTTTCGTGAAAAGGAATAGTGATTTGGGATTTGAAATAAAATCCGCCTTCTTCTTGAAATGGTATTTCGGTTTACTAAGATGTTATCTAATTTACTAGGATAACATATAAAATGAATAACTTATAAGTACAAGTTATGATGTGATTAAAAGAATATCAAAGTATAATAATAATATTAAGACTTAAAACTAATGTCTAATACTTAACTATATGTTATAACTAACCGAAAGATCTATTATAGGTTTTTATGTCAGATAGATCGATAGGATTATGTGTTTAAGTTATTTTATACTTGGTGATGATATTATTCTAATATTGGAGATCTATATTATTAATATTAGGTCTTGAGGAGAAGCTTATTATATTGCGTTACGGTAATCAATGGTTCGAGCAAGTTTTCAAGTTCTTTTACTTAAACTCTTTTAAGAGTGGTTTCGCACGATTATGCTTATGAATTGTACTCATACATATTGCATGTATTCATCGTGTATGAAAGGTTGATCACCTTCATTACGGTCGATTCGAGATATAATTGTTATGTTCATTTTCAATGTTCATTCGACTTTGAAATTTTGTTCATGCTAATTCACAACTACATTGTGAAGGATAGCCACTTTTATTATTCAAACTCTTTCAATCATGATATATCTTTACCTTGTTTTTTTTAAACTTGTTGGGCAAATTTCATGCTCACCCTTGCTATATCATGATAAAACATGCGAGATAAGACGAATACACTACGAAGACATGAGAAAAAGGATAATGCCAAGTTCAAATTTTGGGATAAAATGTGAAGTTAAGTTGTAAAGTATGTTGAAGAATAGTATTGTCATGTGTTAGACAGTTCACGATTGTGTATTAGTTATGGTTACTCAATTTTGGGAATAGTGTGTAAAGTTTAATGTATAAACAATTTATGTTTATATCTTCCGCAACAGTTGTAGAAATAGCAAACCGGATCCGCGGTGATTCGGGACCCGGATTTCGGGGACGCTACAAATAAGCTGTCTTTGTAATAGTATAGTAGAAACATTATAATTATTTGATATTATGACAAAGAAAACATGTAATGGTTACAAAGAATTTGGGAAGAGAAATATTGTTTTGGAATATATAAAAGACATATTCACTCTTTTGAGGTATTTCAATTGAATGTATGTGTGAACTGTAGCACAATGTAGCACCATCTGTCGGATTGGAAGATACCCGAATTTGGAGGCGTCACATCATAAACACATTGACACTTATCCTAGTGGGTAAATATCTTTTGCAACATGTGGAGCTTAGAATGATTAAATGCTCCCCCATTTTCTCTCCTTATATTGCCGGCCAAGTGGCCTTAATATCCACCAAGTTTTGTTTTGTTTTTTATTTTAATGCTTATTTAGTATACTAAATGTCCAAAATGCCCCACTTCAATTGGGCTAAGCTTGGGCTTTGAATTAAAATCTTTTGAGATCTTAAATTAATTCTTTGGGCCATGAAAAATAACATAATTCCATACTTTTAATTTTTATCTTTCCCTAATTATTTAATTAGGGTTTTCATTCTCTCATTTGTAATTTAAATAATTACTCATGTAGCTTAACTTTTATAACCCCATTAGACTTGCTTTACTAAAGTTATAAAATTAACTAATTGAGATATATAAAATAAATCTCTTTAGGATTAGTATATATTTTAAATACTAACATTATTCCATATTATAACCCTTAGGTAATTTAATTACCATACCTAATATATATATATATATATATATTAGGTTACATAACCTATATTTTTAATTCTCTTTATATACAAATTAAATGTATACACATTTATATATAATGTATATTTATTTAGTCACATACATAATCCATATAGATCATAACATATTTATTATTATTGATAAATTCTTATCAAATTTAAATACTCACATAATCATATAACGACTTTATATAATTCATATCAATAGTTAATAACTTAAAGATTGTAAATCTTTTTAATTTACCATTCAAGGTTAACATGCACGCTATGTTAATTCTTAACATAACTTATCATACTCTCCCTTAATCAAATTGATTAAGTATTCATCTTAGTTAAGTTAAAATAAATAAATTAACTGTCTTGCTTAATTCATATCGCATATGATCAAAATATTACGGGTACCAATAATTATAATAATTAATAAAATATTAATAATACAAAAAAAATGCATTCGTAAAAATATAGTCGTTTAAAATTCTCGGTCCATTCAATAGAATTAAGCCAAACACCCTAATTAATTAGTTCACTATATCTCTATATGAATTACAATTAAAGAAGGTTTAAATCTCAAGTTCTTACGCGATTATATACGATGCATAGGTATATCTCTATCATAAACATACATTATGAATTCTATCAAAATGCAGAAATTACATACACATGCTACTATGACTAAGTCTAAACCCATATTTCATCTCTCGAATTCATACAAGTTCACATAGAATTGGTGATCAAGAAACTCATAGATTATGCACAAATCATAATAGATGAACTGAAAAATAACATCATTGTATTAAAATCAAAGCATGATAATCCTCATTATATTTAAAGATCCATCATAGGCTTAATAAGTTAATTTAGTTCATAACTAATGAAATAAACACTGAATAGATCAAAGAAATCAACATCCCAATTACAGAACTAAAATTAAAGTAAAAGAATAGTAATAAAACCACCCTTCTCTTCACTCCAATCTGCAATCTGCAATCTTCATGTTCCTTGCTCCTTGCCTCTGTTCCTCCAATTCTTCACAAAATTAGGGCTTGAAAGTTGAAGTTGATGATTGATTGTTCAATGAATCTTGAATTATTGAAGGGAGTTGATGAAGTCTCTATTATTGTATCTGAATACGTCCTCTTTCAAGTCCGAATCGCGTCCAAAGTCCACCAAGCCACGCCACATTAGTAGTAGAAACACATCAGAGCTCTTCTCTCTTAGTAGCGTACCCATACTTTTACGGTACTTTTTTGTGCATGGAACCCCACCCTGACAAGCTTACGGATAATGTATACCCTCGCCCCAGCGGGGTGTTGTTCTATACTTGCTGATTTTCTACTACATTACTAGCCTTTATTGCCACCATCTTGATTTAGCCAATATGTACTAACCCTGCACACAAACATGCACAAAACGCATAAAACAATATAAAAATAGATGGATTAGGCACTGTTTAAATTAGAATAGGCATCCGATTCGTAGGTACGAAACCCACTCATCAAATTCCCCCAAACTTAAATCGTGCTTGTCCTCGAGCACAACAAAATGCAATGCAATGCAACTAACTACATGCCTATGAATCCAGCTATCAGACAGAATAAAGTCTATTCAAATTGCCTTAGAGAAACTACAATAAACATGAACAGTACATCCTTCCAAGATAAATCAATAACCTCACATCATTCACAAAATCTTTCCCTGTTATAACTGATATAGTGCGTGTGTGGTCAACAACCATGTTAACTGACATAAACTTAAATAAGACACATAATATGCTTCTTCAAAGGAGCCAAATAGTTTAAAGTCATGAAATCCATAAACAAGCAAGATCCAGTTAAAACCAAATAGTTACCAAATTTAGAAGTCAAAACAGGATATTTTTACTTCCTTATTCACATACGGGGGCTTTTCGTTCTTTTTTCCATTTTTCACTTTTTATTTGTACTCGTGAATGTGCAATGTCTAGTCCTCTTAGGCTTTTCAGTGCTACCCATTAGAGAACTCTTGACTAATGACTCCTAAACCATATGGCTTTAGGGCGTTGGGTGTAGAGACATCCCCTCGGGTGTACTTACTCAAGTAAGAAAGGCCACAGAACTAAACTAGCCACGGTGTTTATTCATACTTTTTTTTAATTTCTCTTTTTCATTCCATTTTTTTCCAGATATATCCCAAATTTTCCCCCAAACTTAGGTTTCTATCTAATCTTAGCCATCACCACTTATTCATGACTTTCTTTCATTAAGGCTAAAATTCTCCTTAAGAATTCAATCATGTGTAGATTTAAACCCAATCAATCAACATAGTCATTATTCTAGTACTATCCTTATTATACCAGTTTTAAGTAAGAAAATATTTAGGTTATGATAAGAAAAGTACAACAAAGCCTTGATAGTCAATAATATTATTGTCTACGCAATTCCAATCTCATCATTGGCCCAAACAAACTTTACCCATCTAAAAGCTGGAATTATGCAAATATGAACTAAATGCAAAACAAAAACTTTAAACTAACTAATACTTTTGAGATTTTCAATTTTTTCAGTTTTTTTATATATAACTAAAATAAAAATAACAACTATTTACAAACTAAACTAAAAAAACAAAAAAAAACTACATTATACTAACAATGCAATTAATATGCAGTGCAAACATGAACTAGTATGATCTAACAAATGCAAAACTACATTACACATGCAACATGCCATACTCAACATGAACAATAAACATAAACATAAACTAAACTCCACCAAACTTACATAAACGATGTCCTCATTGTTAAAATATAGCGATAAGGCACAAGAGGACTTTCCTATAGCAGCTAAGCAGGAGGTGGCACCTCCTCAACGATGGAATCTGATGGTGGATAGGCTGGTAGTGGCTGCAGACTTGGGAACTGGAACTGGTTAGCAGCAACGGGATTCATTCTAGCAAACGCCTCTGCTAAAGAAGCATTAAAAGCATTTTGTGTGGCAAAAGCATGGTCTTAACGCGCTGCTATTCGTTTCAACTTTCTATCCTCCAGTCTGTCCTTATTATCAATATGTCACTGCATGCTATGGAACTGTGTGCTGAACATGTATTTAGTAGACCGATAACCCCGTGCAGCCTTCTCACTGCCCTCAAACATTTTCATCAATTTTAAATTCATCATCCTCTAAGCTATCTCCAGCTTCCTCCTCCTCAAGAGCATAAGGAAATATAAACCCCAACCCTCTAAGATGTGACTCTCCTCCAGGCCAGACCGAGTATCGAGCAATAAGATGTGAGTCTAACAACTGGAGCGGCTACTGCACTGGCTTATCCGCTGACCATCTAACTCCTGACTGTCGACACAGTACATATATAAGGGATGGGTATGGAAACCCCCCAGAGAATGGGCCTCGCAGGTAGCGTCTGATAGTGAAACTAATGATAGCACCCACATCGATGTTAAAATCCTTCACAATTGCATACATGAGCAACACCTTCTCTTTTGTCACCTCACTTATGTGTGTGGTTGGAAATAGTTCTGTGCAGAGGAATTCATGCCAAATCTTGCTATACAGACTTAAACCCTTACTCATGAAAAGAGTCATTTCTTTCTTTCCTTTAACCCACGTTGTGCTCGACTTTATTATCTAAGTTAGTATTTGATCATAGTTGGGGTTGCTATCACAAAGCTGAGAATATTGGCAGACGGTTGGGGCTCGCACATTATAAAATTCATTAATAACCTCAGGACCAAATGGGACTTTTTTGCCATGAAAAAATGCAATGAATGCTGCTTTATCTTATGCATTTGCGTAAAATTTCTTCACAACTGTCACTACTTCAGGTTCCGGTTAATCCGTGAACATGTCCCAACCTTGTTAATTAATTTGGCGCCTCATTTACCCCCTAAAAGAATCAGGCCTCAACCCTCTCTCTGGTGTCAATGCCTTAGGTGTAAAGTACTCGAATTTGTCAGCCGCTAAGGCACTGACAAATTTCCTTTTGTCGAAGCTGCGGGTTGGCGGTTATGACCCTTTACCCTATGACATTTTATCGGTGTCTTTGGTGCCATCGTGTTGCAATGAAATTCAAAATTCCCCCAAACTATCACTTGTGAAATTCCTCAAACACTTGGTGTGCTTATACCACAAAGAACCACAATGTCCCAAATTAAAGAACAATTGCCAACTATGATGAAGAATAACTAAGGATGCTTACCCAAACTGGATTGCGTTACTATGTGATTATAAAGTAGCAGTATACTTCCAATTACAGTGCTTTCCTTTCCTTCTTTGCCTGAAAAGTGTTAATGGTGAGAAACCCTAGGTTTTGTGCTTGAAGATTTGAAATTTGTTATAGATTTGGTGTAGAATGGAAGGGTTTGTAGTTAGGTTTATATAAGAAAAATATAAAGGGAAAATTTCGATGGGTATTTGGAGGGATGGAGAAAGAGTCGTGGGTATGGTGTGCGGTTATGAGAGAAAGAAGTGGGATGGGCATGAACTGCAGAAACCTTTTAAAATCTGACTTTCTCGTACCCCATTGGAAACATATCTGAGAGCCCCCAATTGTGGGGTGTATATTAAAGTTGTTTGGACCTCATCAAGGGCATGTATGTGTTGTACCAACTTTGATTTACTGCTATTTTGACCCGCACGCATGTACAACTTCCTCCTTTGTTCCTGAAAACCATTAAAACCCAAGATTTAAGTTAATCACATATAAATTGAGCAAGAATGGAGATTGAGCAAGAACGTTGTAAGAAACCACACAATGACTAAATAATAAACTAACTAACTACTAACCTATGATTTGCAAAAATTTGAACTACTTAGTACTAAAAATAATAACTAAGCTACTGAATTGAATAATGTGAAACTAAATACTGTAATTAACAAGAAAATTGGGTTACCTCCCAATGAGCGCTTGTTTTTAAGTCTTTCAGGCCTGGCTACTCCCTGTGTTATGGTGCATCGGCAAGAGTGATTGCGGTGGCTTGATGATCGACGTCACCACCCCATTAGTGCTTAAGACGTTGCCTGTTGACTTTGAATGTTTCTAGTGGATTCCTTCTATAGAGTTCGATGGCGCCATGTGGGTAGACTATTTTGATAGTGAATGGCCCTGACCATCTTGATTTAAGTTTCCCAGGAAATAATCTCAGTCGCGAGTTGTAAAATAATACCGCTTGGCCCAATTCAAACTTCCTGTTCAAAATTTTCTGGTCGTGCTACTTCTTGACCTTTTCTTTATACAACTTAGAGTTTTCGTAAGCTTGTAGACGAAACTCATCTATCTCGTTAAGTTGCAGCAGTCTTTTATCGTCCGTAGCTGTTTGATCAAAATTCAACTTCTGAATGGCCCAATATGCTTTGTGTTGAAGTTCAACTGGGAGATGACACTCTTTTTTCGTAGACAAGATGGTACGGAGACATACCAATTGGTGTCTTGTATGTTGTACGATAAGCCCATAAAGCGTCATCTAATTTTAGAGACCAATCTTTTCTGTTCGGATTCACTACTTTCTCTAAAATTCTTTTAACCTATCTATTTGAAACTTCATCTTGGCCACTTGTTTGGGGATGATAGGCTGTCACAATTCTGTTATTGACACCATATTTTGCTAAGAGATCTGTAAAGAACTTATTGCAGAAGTGACTCCCCTCGTCACTTATAATTGCTCTCGGCGTGCCAAATCTCGTAAAGACGTTCTTTTGAAGGAATTTCAAAACAATTTTGGCATCATTCGTTGGGAGTGCCACAGCTTCAACCCACTTCATCACATAGTCCACAACTAGTAAGATGTATAGATTATTGTAGGAAGGTAGAAAAGGTCCCATAAAATCAATCCCCCATACATCAAAAACTTCGACTTCTAAGATTGTGTTGAGTGACATCTCATTCCTTTTTGAAATATTGCCCACCCTTTGACATCTGTCATAGCTTTTAACAAATTGGTGGGCATCTTTGAATATAGTTGTCTAGTAGAATCCTGCCTAAAGAAGTTTTGCCGCCGTTCGCTCACTTCCATAGTGTTCTCCATTTAAAAATGCGTGGCATGCATGCAAGATATTGTTTACTTCACTGTGGGGCACGCATCGACGAATCATCTTATCCGCAAACTATTTGAATAAATATGGCTCATCCCACATGTACCACTTGACATCATGTAGGAATTTCTTCTTCTGCTGACGTGAAAAGTCTAGAGGAAGGATCTTGCTCACCAAGTAGTTAGAAAAATCCGCATACCATGGAAATTCTGAATTTACCCCAAATAATTGTTCATCTAGAAATGACTCGTTAATCAATACCTTATTTGCCTTGTCCTTATCTGGATTTTCCAACCTCGAAAGATGATCAGCTACCTATTTTTCTGTCCCCTTCTTATCCTTGATTTCCAAATCGAACTCTTGAAGGAGTAGAATCCAACAAATAAGCCTAGGCTTTGCATCTTTCTTTGAAATTAGATACCAAATTGCTGAGTGGTCTGTGTATACAACAACCTTTATTCCTATCAGGTATGATCGAAATTTGTCAAAGGCATACACGATTACAAGTAACTCCTTCTTGGTAGTTGTGTAGTTTAATTTTGCATCCATGAGGGTTTTACTTCCATAGTATATATCATAAAAGATCTTGTCTTGGCGTTGTCCCAAAACAGCCCCTACCGCATAATCACTAGCATCACACATCAATTCAAATGGCATCGTCCAATCCGGTGCTATGATTACAGGAGTTGTTGTCAACTTCTTCTTCAACTGTTCAAAAGCTGTCAAACATTCTTTATCAAATCTGAAAGTTGCCTCTTTTTCTAAAAAGACTAGATAGTGGTTTTGCAATCTTTGAGAAGTCTTTGATAAACCAACGGTAGAATCCAACATGCCCGAGAAAACTACAAATTCCTTTAACTGATGTCGGAGGTGAAAGATTCTCAATTGTTTCCAACTTTTCCCGGTCTACTTCCAACTCTTTCGCAGAGACTTTGTGCCCAAGGATGATTCCCTCTTCGACCATAAAATGACATTTTTCCCAGTTAAGCATAAGATTGGTTTCCACACATCTTTTCAGTACCATAACCAAATTCTCTAGACAACGATCAAATGTATTCCCATATACTGAAAAGTCATCCATAAAAACTTCTACATTGCACTCCACTATATTTGAAAATATCACCATCATACATCTCTGAAAGGTCGCTGGTGCATTACACAGTCCAAATGACATCCTCCTGAAAGCAAAGGTGCCATATGGGCACGTGAACGTCGTCTTATCTTGATCTTCCGGTGCAATCACAATCTGATTATACCCCAAATATTCGTCCAATAATAAATAATACTCATGTCCAACCAATCGGTCCAACATCTGATCGATAAAAGGTAAGGGAAAGTGATCCTTCCGGGTTGCCTTGCTGAGCTTCCTATAATCCATGCATACCCTCCAGCCGGTAACTATCCTTGTGACGCCCCCAAATCCGGGTACTAATCACCACGAACCTGGTACATCAATTCTATAACTATTGTGGAAGATATAAACATAAATTGTATTACAATAAACCTTTACAACATAATCCCCAAGGTCGATAACCTTAACTTAATACCTGAATTCAAAATTGTACTCGACAAACAATGTCATTTGTCTACAATACTATTACAAGTTTTAACTGCACAATAATCCAATTCTAGAATGGTTTTTGACTTTGCCTGTATCCGACGTTTCATCTTAATCTGAAATGTTATCATGATATAGCAAGGGTGAGCAACAAGTTTGCCAAGAAAGTTATAAATACAAATGAAGATATATCATGATTGAAAAGAATAATAAGGTGACAAACTTTCAACAATATAATAATTGTGAATGAACATAAATCAATTTTCATAACTGAATGATCGAGTCAATAATGTTGAATGGCCAACAATAAGCATTAACAAATTCAACTAAATAATATGGTAATGAAGGTGATCAGCCTTTCATACCTGATGAACATATACAACATGTCCAACGTTTGAATCAATAAATCATAAATATGGTATAATCAACAATGATTAACCATGAACATGCCTTGAAATAACAACTCAAGTTTGAGTTAAAGAACTTACAATAAATTGAGAATGTTTAATTACAATTTTAGATGTGGAATAATCAATAATAATTACCCACTTAACATGCTGTAAAATAATAACTCAAGTTTCCTTAACTCAACAAATGAAGAATGGCTTATAGACGTTGAGATTTCGAGAATCCCAATGATCCAACACTCATTCTTAGTATGTATTGAAGAAGAGTATAGAAGAAGCTAAGGAAAGGACTCCATGCTTGGTGAAAACACCTTTTCAGGTGTTAGGTGAGATAGTAGTCTGCTGTGTCAATGGTTCAGACGGCTGAAAGACAGATTTTTAGGAAGTCAACATCGGTGCTCAGAAATGTCTGATGCATTTAATACTACAACGGATGCCTTCAACCGATACATTTATAAGGTTCCTTTATAAAGAAATTAGACATAGATGCAAAGACAAGCAAGTAAACAACAAAGCTTAAGAACACTCAATGCCCAAACTCTACGATCAAGAAAGAAAAGCTTGTTCTTATATTCAGTTCTTTCGAATGTATGCTTAACTGCAACTGAGTAGCACAACCCAAGAACTCAACTCTCTTCAAGTGTATTCCAAGTTTTGCTGGACTTGAAGAGTTCTAAATGAACTAAGAAGTTCCAAGAATGTTGGTCTTGAAGGAATCTAAGTGATTCAAATATTGTAAAGATATCCTTAGTGAATTTCCTACTCGTGGAGTTGAAGAGTGGACTAAGAGCCTTCACTTCTCTGAACCACTTAAAATCACTGTGTCTTCTATATACCTTCTATAACTGCTATATCTGTCTTAACTGCTTATCACCTATAAAATTGGTTTATCTTAAAGGGGAACAAACAAATCATATATTCCGTCGTGGTTAAATTATTAACAAATCTGACAAGTATTTTGAAAAAGAAAATTCTTAAAATATCTATTCAAACCCCCCTTTCTAGATAATTATTATGTCACTAGGAACTAACAATTGGTATCAGAGCAGGTTCTCTCAATCAACCTACAAAGCTTGATTAGATCCAATGGCACAACTGATAAGTGAGTCCAAGACTAGAGGAGGCAGCAAGCCACCAATGTGCAACAAAGACAAATTTGTCAACTAGAAAGTTCGTTTGCAAGCGTACATGGATTCAATAGATGAAGAGCTATTTGAAATTGTTATGAAAGGGCCCTACATTCCAAAAAAGCTTGCACCAACTCCAGATGATCCAAACAGAGTTCAAATCAAGATCAAATCAGAATGGACTAAAAGCGAGAAGAAAGCTGTCCAATTAGACAAAAAGGCCAAGAACATTTTGTTCCAATCTTTAGAAGATGATTTGTTCGAAAATGTAGTTAACAGCAAAACTGCCAAGGAAGTCTGGGAAGCATTGCTCATTGTTCACGAAGGAACAGAAGAAGTCAAAGAAAATAAGTAATCTCTTCTAACTCAATAGTATAAGATGTTCGCTCATGTTCCAGGAGAAAACGTCACTTCTACTTATGAAAGATTCAATGTGCTACTCAACTCTCTTCGAGCTTTTGGAAAAATCTATCCAAACCAAGATCTTATCATAAAGTTCATGAGAGCTCTATTGAGCACGTTGGATGCCAAAACCACCACCATCAGAGAATCAAAGAACCTCCACGAAATGAAAGTTCAACAACTCTATGGCAACCTTCTTACCTATGAACTAGAGCTGGCCAAATGAGCAGAGACTCTATCTGAAGGAAGAAAGAAGGACAAAGGAGCTGCTCTCAAGGCAACTGAAACCTTCTCCAAAGCTCACGCTAAAAATTATTTTGACTATGAGGAAGATGATGACGAGGATATTGCAATGCTGGTAAGAAGACTGAAAAGCTTCATGCGGAAAGGCAGAAGCAACAGACCTAAGAGATTCAACAACAACAGCCAAGAGCAGATCAATGACTTATGCTACAACTGTAAGAAGCCTGGCTATTTTATTGCAAACTGCAACAAACCTCTTAGAGAAGAGTTGAAGAGGAAAACAACTTCAAAGAAGGAGTTTAAAGGCCATAAAAAGCTCCAGAAGAAAGACAAAGGTCTTGTAGCTGGAGGATCGTGGAGTGACTCAGAAAATGACACAACTCCTAAGTCTGGAGATGATGAAGAGAATCAAGTAGAAAATCTATGTCTAATGGCCAAAAATGCAAAGGATAAGAAATGCATTGACAATCATAAAGTAAGTATCGATGAGGTATTCAACTTTAACACTCCTGATGTAGGTATTGATGATTTAAGATCTGCACTACATGGCATAACATCTAATCTGCATAAATACATGAAGTGGTTCAAAGTTCTATCTAAAGATTATTCTCTTATTCAAAAAGATAAAGAGAAAGTTCAAGGAGAACTGGAGACAACTCTATAAGTACTACCTCTCTCTCTAAACTTGAGGCTGAGAATAAACTCTTAAGACAGACCAATGAACTTAACATACAAAGAGAGTCAAATTTAACCTCTAAGATTGAGGAACTAGAAAAGACAATCTTAATGTGGAATAGATATTCTTCATCCATGGACTCCCTGATCTCTAGTCAGAGAAGTGCATCTGACAGAATAGGTTTAGGTTTTGGGGAATCTACCTCAGTACCATATGTGGAAAAGATAAAGGAAACTAACATTAGTAGTGCTTCAAAATTCAATAGAAGCATTACATTTGTGAAATCCTTACAGAAGGAAGAACCAGTGTATCCCTGCTCTTCTAATCCAAGCATGTTCCAAGACATAACGGATCCCATACTGGCCTAGGGTTCAAAAAAGAGAAGAGTAACTTAGTCACTACTCTCCAACCTTGAAGGATCGTGGAGTCAAGTACAACTAACTCCACGAACCAACCATGAAGGAATAGTTGAGTTAAGTTTCACTCATCACAAATCATGAATCACAAGGATGCATAGAAAAAGAAGAATTAGTGTAAGGGACAGACCACCAAGAATCCACATATGTCTGACTGGAGAAAGAATCCACACACACACACACAAGTATGCATCATGCTAGATGTTTTGTATGTGATAAATATGGTCATAAGGATGCAGAATGTTACAATAATCCTCTGCATAATAAATCCAAAGTCAAGCAGATTTTAACCAAAATGAGAGTTTAACCTTACTACAGGAAAAGAACTCCACGATCACAACTTGATATCTAGACAGTGGATACTCAAGGCACATGACCGGGAAAAAAGTCCTCCTGGCTAACTTCATAGAGAAGGAGGGTCCAATAGTCATCTTTGTTGATAATGGCTCTGGCAAGATAAGAGGATATGGCTCGACTTAGAATGGTGCAGTGTCCTTTAGCAAAGTAGTCTATTGGAAGGATTAAAGCATAATGTTCTGAGCATCAGCAAACTCTATGACAAGGGTCATCAATTCACCTTCCTCAATAATCAGTGTCAAGTCAGAGATTTGAAGACCTTTTTTATAAAGCTGACCGGAACAAAAGAAGGGAACATCTACACTATTAATCTTGCTCAACTGAGTTCTGATAAGATAATATGCTTTCTTGCTAAAGCCTCTGAAGAAATGAGCTGGCTATGATATAGAAGGTTGTCTCATCTCAACTTCAAGAGTATGTCAAAACTGGCATCTAAAGATCTAGTAGCAGGTTTACCCAAGCTCAGCTTCAACAAAGAAAGACCATGTAACGCCTGTCAGCTTGGAAAGAAAACTAGGACCTCATTCAAAGGCAAAGTAGTCAAATCAATTGATAAGCCTCTACATTTACTTTACATGGATCTTTTTGGGCCAATTCCAACTATAAGACTTGGAGGGAAGAGATACTTATTGGTCATAGTGGATGACCAGATTTATATGGGTGTTCGATGAAACAAGATCTCAACTCATCAAGATGTTTAAGCTGGTGATGAACGAAAAAGGAGAAAATATCAAGGCTATAAGGAGTGATCATGGAAGAGAGTTCGACTTCTCTGTGATGGATCAGTTTTGCACAGATAATGGCATCAGTCACAACTTCTCAGCTTTACAAACTCCACAGCAAAATGGAGTTGCTGAAAGGATGAACAGAACGCTGATTGAAGCTGGAAGGACTCTACTAGCTGCATCTCATCTACCTGAATACTTTTGGGCAGAAGATATCAACACTGCGTGCTACACTCAGAATATGTCTCTTGTTCACTCTACATTAAAGAAGACTCCCTACGAGCTGTGGAGTTCCATGTGTTTGGCTGTGCATGCTACATTCTCAACAATGGAAAACAATATCTGACTAAGTTCCAACCCAGGTTAGACAAAGGAATCTTTCTAGGATCTGCTACAAATAGTAAGGCCTATAGAGTGTTCAAATAAAAGACGACAAGTGTTGAAGTCTCGATTCATATCATCTTCGATGAAATAGACTCAGACAAATCTGTGCCTCAAGACACTGCGATCGACGACTCAGACACTACGAATGAGGTGCTCAAGCCCAATACCACGATTTCTTCTTAGTGGAGCAGTCTTGATATAGCAGAAAGACCCACTATGATGACATCATTTCTTTCAAGACTAAGCAACCTTTTTGAAGAGCGCCTCAGGGATAAACTTGACCCTTAGTCTTAGACTAAGAGGTTGGCCCTTGTGACACCCCCAAATCTGGGTATCTTCTAACTTAACCCAGATGGTGGTGCTACGTGCTTACTGATTCACACATACATTCAATTGAAATAACTCAAAAGAGTGAATATGTCTTCTATATATTCCAAAATAATATTCCCTTTCCCAGGTTCTTTGTAACCATTACATATGTTCTTTATCAGAATATCAAATAATTATAACATTCATACTATACTATTATAAAGATAGCTTATTGGTCTGCCTTAGCCTTCCCTTTATCCTCATTGGATCCTTTAGTTCGTTCGGTCTTAGCTGCATTCATATGGTTCAAGCAAGAGTGAGCATAACTAGCTCAACAAGTATGACAATTTCATTTAAGCAACATGCTTGAATCATATGAATCGTATATCTTCTATAACTAAATCAATAGTTATGAAGTACTATAGATAATTCAAAATAGCACTTCTCTTTTGTTTAAAATGTTTCACAATGAACAACGTTCATTAAAAATAAATTTTGGCTCAAGACCTTGAGAATTTCATTCTTTCTTCGAAAAGGGCAACCCGGCACCAAGTCCGTAAGTCTGGTATATCTGACAAGCACGTTTAGGTAATCACCCTATAGTACTCTATGTTGTACAACACTACTTCTTTAAACGTATCTATGTTTAAGTTTTGGCAACCTCGCATGCTTGTCGTTTGACAACAAAACATTTTTTTATTCATACTCAGTCTTTCTTTGAAATCCATACCAAAATAGTTGGGAAAAGATAACAACATTGATAACATTTTGATAGATTATAAGGAAATCTACCAAACACATTAAGTCTAGCCGAAGAAATTGGCTTCGACTTTATTATACATTAATTCATGCGTAAGATACATGAATCGCAAATCTTGTCTAGAATAAACATTGACAAGGGTTAGAACACTTGCCTTCAGCGTCTTCTACTGTTAATACATTTTTCCTTTGTGTCTTTAAGGATTCTACAATACATAATCACATAACACACCATATTAAGTCAAAATAATCATGTATGGTCACTAATCTATCTTACCCTTCTTCTCAATCTACTCATTCATTAGATTCGTTAAAGTTCATTATGGTTTATAGTATTACTTTTGTATTTATGTTCTCATAACCTTTTGTCAATCTTTAGTTATTAAACTTAAGGTTATTATCCTCCTTAAGGACATTACTTTAAGTTATTAAGGTAATAATTCACCATTAATCAACTTCTATTTTCTTTACATTCATGTTTATTCTTCTCTGGCTCTTCCCTAGTGCTAGTGCTATGGCCAAATTTTTTAATAAACCTTACCTTTGCATGGCGCGACTTGACAATGGTGCATGGTCGATCTTGGTGTTGTATAATTCCCTTATGCTATAGCTACACTGCGGCGCCACTTTATAGTGGCTGAGGGTTAGGCCTGGCGCTACGGCACTGACTTTATACCTTTGGGCAACGCTGCAGCGCCAACCCTGAGCCTTAGATCAATTTCATAGTTTTCTTCTACTGTAAATTTTCCGGGCTCATAACTTATTCATTCAAAGTCCAAATTGGCTCGTTCAAAAGCTGTTAGCTCACTTATCACATGTTTTACAATTTCATTAGAAAATCTTACATTTTCGAATCCGTTAACATGGAATTCACCAATTAAGTTCTTTATTATGAATTTGCTAAACGCTCGTGAACGTTCATAGTTCGTTTCTTCATCTTAAGTCAAAATTTGACCATTTTATAGTCCACAACTCTAAAATACAAACTTAGACTATTATCTATTGAAAACCAACGTTTTCGAGTTCAAGGGTGACTTTTGACCTTCATTCCGAGATTTTCATGATTTCGACGATTATCATTTAATCTCCTAAATTTTTCCATAACTTCGTTACTTGAGATTTTTACTCCGTTCAAAATGGATTTCTTCCATTAACACAACATAAACCATCTAAGCCTACAAATTATGGTTTTAAACTTGTCCATCAACAACAAAATGACAATTCTTCAATGTTCTTCATTAGTTCATAACTTTTATGATTATGATTCACTTACAACATGGTTTATTAAGGCTTAGGTCCATTAATAACCATCGTTGTTCCTCCTTATGGTATATGCACCACCAATACTCACTTCTCTATCAAATTATAATTGAAGAGATGGAGAATAATGGTTTAGGATTCATTACCTTTGAAGTTCTAGCTTTCTTTCTTCTTCTTCTTTGAATTATAAAGGTCTAGCTCTTCTCACTTTTCTCTCTCAATATAATTGCTCTTAGATGTTGATGAAATTTAAACAACAATAAATGAGCAAACAACCTCTTCTATTTATAGGTTTTACAAGGTTAGGGCATAATAGTCATTATCACCCACCTCCTTACTATTCAAGACTTGGGTAACAAAAATCTTATCCCTTGCTTGGCCACCGAGTTGGCCAGCCATGACTCACCATGAGGGGCCCACATGGGTTGCCCCATGGGTTTTCTTACCCGATGACCCATCAGTTCGATCCATGAGTTAGGTTCTTGGTTTGGACTTAGGTTTTAATTACTTTAGGCTTAACATTGGGCTTGTATTATTAATGTTTAGCCTTAGCAAGTTCGCACTTGGGCTTGCCAAATTCCTACATAAATCCTACAAGTCAATTTCAATTAGCTTAAATCTTTTAACGTATAGTCTATGTATTTTCTCGTATACTAATCCGCATACTCATTTATCATATATGTCATTCTTCCGTATACTAGTACAATAATTCATATTATACTCGTATTCTTTACTGAGATTTATTTGGGTTCGGGGGCTTTATTATGCGGAGGGAAGGTGTTAGGCACCCCCCGACATTCGTGTTACCACGGTGACCGCCACTTTTCAAGAAACTGTTAAATGAATGTGTGTGTAATTTATTTGGAAGTAGTGCGAGGCCTCGTTCGCAACTATATACAAAGGGTTTGAATTTATATTAAAAATTCAGTTTTAAACATGATATAGCAGTGAAGTTTTGTAAAAGAGGTTTTTTCAAACCCTGTGCTCAATAGTAATTGAGATCTTTTAATACTTCCATTTTATTATTAAATGTTCGACTTGATTGCTTTTATTTTTGACATGCAAAGCATCTTCGAGAGAATAATATATAGCAGTGCCGAACTCCTCATGGGCATGAAAGCCATCTAAGGAAATTCAAACACCGTGAATAATTTACAAGCTACTTACAGCTGAAAATGTCCATCACGGGAATCGAATCTAGATTCAGTAAACTGAATTTGTGATCACATGATTCCTAGGCTCATATGATAGCGCAGTTTATATGAAAAGTAGTAAGTAGTTATATATATAAAAGCTGTAAATATATATATATATATACAAACTTGATCAACCACCACGAAGCACCTCCATGGGGGATCGTAAATGTAAATATATAAAAGCGGTAAATATATATAGAGAGACATGATCAACCACCATGAAGCACCTCCATGGGGGATCAGAAATGTAAATAAAGCAATAAATGCGATCAACCGTCATAAAGTAAACTCCAGGCGGGACTAAATGTAAATAAAGCAGTAAAAACGATCAAACGCCACGAAGTAAACTCCAGGCGGAACAAAATGTAAATAAAGAAGTAAAAGGCCACAAAGTAAACTCTAGGCCTGACAGAAATGTAAATATATATATATATATAAGCGGTAAACGCACATGATGTTTCTCAATCCCGGCTCAGTTTATCATTTCAGCGATTTGTCGATATATATATATATATGAACTATTGTCGGACTCTGTCTGATGAGCCTGGATTTTACAATCGAGGCATAACTCCATAATATTAGTCCATATATATAAATATATACATATATAAGTATATATATATAGACAGAAATGAAAACCACGACTCTCAAGGTGAAGAATAATGTGTGCAAAGATGAAGAGAAAGGCTTTATAGAGTGTAAGAAGGCTTACAGTGGGCTTCCAAAGAAGTCTTCTATGACTCTAAGTGGATGAACACTCGACTCCCGTCGGTAAAAATATAGCTATATGTGAGCTAACAAGTGTTTGAAATGAGAAAGCACTCAATATGGGGTGTGTACAGACCAAATTTGACAGGGCTTCCTTGCCTTTTACTCTTGAATTATAGCCACCCAAAGCTCTATATTTATAGAGCTGGTGGCCGCAGGTGTACCTGCGGCAGCCACAGATGCACCTGCGGCTGCCCGGGGTGCCCCGTGCTCCACGGGTCCTGCCGTCTCGAAGTACGTTCACTCGTGCACTATGATGTTTGCTCAAACGTCCAGAACTTCAATCTGAGCATTAGATTAAGGTGTACAAGACCTTTTTTGGACCATCATTATCGAGAGTTACGCAATGACATGGCATTAGATTCTATCCGGTGTGTTGCCTTGCGTAATAGTCACTCGGGATTAGAACTCCTTGGCTCTTGTGGGACATTGTTGTGTAGAAATGTATGTGTGAGTTATTGAGACAGCGTGATATGGGGTTCAGGCGGCAAGATGATGATTTTTCCCCTCACCGAGGTTATCTCTAGTTTGTGCAGATAAAGCAGACGTTGCTCAGGGTTATCTCTGAGATTGGACTGCTGTAAGTGTTTGAATTCCTCAAGGTCATCTTTAAGTGTGCCTGTCTTCCCGGTGTTATCTCCGGGTCTTTGGAATGAGTGCCTCGACAGGAGTTTCGAGGTTAAAGCTAATTGCATGCATTTGAAACATGCATTTCTGGGGTTATTGCTAGAACTACAACGACATTCCTTGGGGTTATCTCCAAGGATGAAACTCGGGGTTATCTTCGAGGTTGGAACTGATACTCTCGGTGTGTGTTCCGGGGTTGAGACTGAACTTCCGGTGGTATCCGGAATGGATATGAGCTGTCTTCCAGGGTTATCTCTGAAAGACAAATCTGCCCTCTTATAATGTTAGTAACAGGTGTGCAGAAAATTTTGAGTGTCTACAGATGCCCCTCTTTATCATATTCATGCAATGCAAGGCATGGATATGATAAAGAATCATAGACACTTGAAATGCAACAAGATAAACATGATGTCATGTGCAGCAACATGATGCAAATGCATAATGCATGTATTTTATTAGATTGTTTTCCAACATGATGGAATGATTGCCGGTTCCCTGTTAATCCTGCCAGGGATGACAATTAGTGATGTCTTGGACGTGTGATCCAAGTCTTCCAGGATGTTGATGTTGGGGTTATCACCAAAGTCCAGAATCCTTGATACAGACTTTACTCTGAAGATGTGCCTCTCGTGTGCAGGAGATCTGTGGGGATAAAGCTTTGTTTGTTTGAGGATGTGTATAACATATTCCATTATCGGTCATTTCCGATGAGGATGGTCTTTTCTGTTTTGGGTCACCAGCATATACCACGGTCTTGTTCGAAGATTCGCCAACAAGATGTATTATCGTATTGCTGACCTTCGCTGATGTGTGTATCACCGGATAGATCCCTGTTGGGCAAACTACCAAGGTTGCTTTAACTTCATTGATGTGTGTATCAACGAATAGATTTCTGCCGGACAAACTGTCAAAGTTGCTTGACCTTCATTGATGTGTGTATCAACGGATAGATACGTGTTGTAAACCCCGCCGGGGATACGTGGATATGGGTACCACTCATCGAATAGTTTCTGATGCTTCGATGGGTTTACTTGCCATCAGCTGAGATGACGTCAAGGTTGCTTGAGCTTCATTGACATGTACATCAATGGATGAGAATACGTTGTAACCCCCGCCAGGGATACGTGGATGATCGAAGAATGCGTTGTAACCCCTGCGGGGGATACATGGATGATTGAAGAATGCGTTGAACCCCCGCCAAGGATACGTTATCAATGAATGAAATCTGCATTGTAACCCCCGCCGGGGAAAGGCTTTTAGGGTGACGACCTTGTATTTGGCTGCATCGAACCTGTGTGAGGCATTACCGAGTATGATTTGAAAAAGCTAAGCTTATTGGTATAGTGTACCTTGTATTTAGGTGAATACCAATCAGTAACATGTAAAGCCATAATTTAACTTGTGACAACCAGGATTCCAGGCTATTCCGCTCAATCGCGTAACATTTTTATTCCTGATTTGGCCTTTTCAGCTTGTGAGACCTCCTTTGCAGCTTGAACTGGACTGAGCCGAAGGGGTAGGACCCATATAGGGGTGCCGCGGGTGGACCTATGGCCAAGCATGAATATGTAAAGCCTGCATGTTACTTTTATAAGTCATTTTCAAGTTGCGCCGCGAAGGAAATTTGAGAGCTCTTCTTTAGATCTGCTGAGTTCGGGCAACTTTCTGCAAGCTCTGCTACCGTAAAAGTGTTCTAAACTATCCTGGTAACGTATGCATGTATTCTTTTCCAGTTTTTATCTGTTGGAAAATGACTTATCACATAAAATACATCTAAACACATAATAGTGAATATGCATGCTGATATGACTTTATAAGAAATATTCAACATAGTAAATGTTAGTATTAAACCATGCTGAACATAATGATGTGAAATAATTTGACTTTTGAAACAGTCAAATTGGCACCTTTTACTATCATTTCTTATCCTATTTGAGGACAAATGAGTAAAGGTGGAAAAGAAAAATAATCCTGGTAATTAGGCTACCCTTACGGATTTTTTACTATGATGTATTAATGCATGTAGGATGTATATGACTGTGGGTAGGTGTGCTATTGAATGGCCACCTAGTCATGCCTATGTGGATGTGGATAGTCCTATTTACAAAGGGGACTACGACAAAAATTTTCCAAAATGTAGGCATTGGGTAGTCATACATTTTTAACTCTACTGTAGATGTATGTTAAAATAATGCATGCATACATGTAGTCATAAAAATGCATTTTGAAAAGTTCCGGATAAGAATTTACCACACCCTTTCTGAGGTGATTTGGAGACTTGTTGTCCAGATATATGGATCCAGATCAGCCGAGTAGTTCCCGCAGGACCACTTCTGGTGTACGGAGATGGGCTTCTAAAGTGCCTCGACCCCATTTTGTTAGACAGCCTCGTTGTTTAGTGGAGGCGGTGATATGTCCAGTCCAGGTTGATGTTCCAGACGTTGAGGACGAAGAGGATTATGTTCCGATTGCAGACCCCGCTCCTTCTGCATCTGTTCCCCATAGGAATTTTCCAAGCATTCAGGTGGCGAACCCAGAGCTTTTGGGCGATTTGAGTCGACACCCTTTAGTTTACCTACACATAAATGAGGTATAAAGTTAGATCTTAATCTTCCTTCTTTCCTATTGATGAGGAGTGAAGGATTCTGATGTTGATTTGTAATTTGATGTAGGTTCTCGGCTTTACACAGCTTCGAGGGAACTGGTTCAACATCCACTCTATGTATCAGGCTCTACATGATAACTATAGAGCGATTGTACATGGCTAGGGATTCGGGATGTTCTTTTCCATTCTTCCCTGCTGTTGTCCCTAGGGTTACCTCAGGGCATTGTCTGAGCACTGGTTTCATCAGACTCAGACACTCCATTTGCTGGATTGTGAGGTCATGATGACGCCGATGGATTGGCGGTTTATCACAGGTATGGAGTTTGGAGGGGTACCATTGCCTTGTATGGCGGATATTGCCCTGATTGCCGTCAGATCCTTGCTAGGAGTTCCGACGGAGGCGCTCAAGGGAAGGACTATTCGTATAGGTCCTTTGAGCGTAGATGCTATGAATGGGCTGTTAAGTGAGCCTATACCCGATGATGTGAGAGTCAGAGATCACATTTTTCGGCGATTGTTCCTGATGCTCATTAGGGGCTGCTTCATAACAAATAACTCTTCTACGGTGTCTTTCGCTTTGATCAGCGCCACTCAACATGTGGACCGTATTGGAGAGTATGATTGGGGTTTTTACACCTTTGCCTACTTCCTCAAGGGAATGCGTATACGTTCACACGGCTTGACCGAGGCTTGGTTAGAATTCTACCCATTTCTACTGGTGAGTATTTCTCTTGTCTTTTCCCATGTACATGTTAAGAGTGTTAACTAACAGCAGATGTTTTTCTTTACATTGATAGTTTTGGGCCTATGAGAGGCTCCCATATTTGCGTCATCTGAGTGTGTTAGGCTTAGATACCTATCCACGAGGACGGAGATGGTATCATTCCATACTGGCGGAGGTCCCTGTTGCGGAGGGTTTCACTCATTGTCGCCTACAGCTGGAGTTGTTGATAGCGGATGTCATCACATGGATTCCCTATTCAGGGGAGCATTTGAGCATTAGATTTGAGGATGGGTACCCGAATGGTGTCAAGCATGTGATTTCCACCCGTAGGATTCCTCTCTTCACAGATAGAGAATGGGAGCTCTATTTAGGAAAGCGTGCTATCAGGAGCACCACAGGAGAGATTCATATACCGATCTTTCCTCCTGCCAGGCGTTATTGGCCTGTTTCGCAGTCACCCGTCACTGATATCCCATTATTGGGTGTTGACAATTTTACATTATCAGAGGGTCCCTGTGCTTAGGAGATATTCCAGCATTGGTGGTTCGGTCGTACCATTGGAGCCCAGACCCGCGCCAGCATTGGTGATGATGACGGATTGGATGGCCTGTGTCAAAGATCTGACTCATTTGACACAGATTGATAATTTGACCCGGAAGTTGGACCCGACACATTTCTTTATCCGGCACTTGGGTAGAGATCCTTCAGAGGCAGATACTTTTGATCCTTCCTACTCTGGCTCTGGCCCCTCAGGTGACCCATATGGTTTTGCCGGTTAAGATCCTCCCTTGTATAGGCCTGACATCCATGTGGATAGAGATCTAGTGACTTAGGAGGAGTTACATCAGGTGGACAGGATTGATGATGTAGACATTGACACCATTGTCTTATTCTGATGTATATTCTCTTTATTTCATTTGATAGGCCTCTATTTGTTGTTGGGCGTTAGTGCCCCATTTCCTTATATTTTAGCTGTACAGAGATGTATTAGATGATGATATACTTAGGAATGTATGTACAAATTTCCATTCCCTATATCATATTGCCATCTATTGTATCATGCATGTTATTATGTTATGCATATGTATGTATATCTAGAGATATTCAGCATTGACCCATAGATGGTTTTATTATACGGGCCGTACAGATCTCTTCTTTGATAATTAGTCATATTGATCATACCCCACCATTACTGGTGGTATCTGGTATGCGATCGCGGTATGATAGTATGTCACCATCAGACAGGGTGATTGTAGATCAGTTGTTGCAACATACTATGACCCTCTTGATGTTTTAGGTTCTCGCAGGATTCTTGGAGTGCATGCTAAAGCACTGGGTATCGGCGAGGTAGGTTTTCCGATTTGGGACCTAGGAGTTGACTCCTACTCTGGAGGAGTAAGCATGTTTGGTGATGCTACCACTAGACAAACCTTGCGTGCATATGGCGATTGGAGACATGAGTCGGCAGTTCATAACCCTCACTGGATTGAGGCGCATGATTATCTTCCTCTAGCTGGTTTGAGGGGCATGATTACTTACCATCCATTGGCCGTGATGTGTCAGTTTGACCAGTTCTAGGATTTTCATCCTTTTGAGGGGGCATTGAGTCAGCGCTTCGTTTCTTGCCACTTATCAGCGAAGGATAGATCTAGGTTGTATGCCTGTTGGGATCAGAGTGAGATAGTTGAGTTTTCTGTCAGCCATCTGGGTTGTTCTGCGGAGTATTCTGCATGGATAGAGATAGAGACTGCATCGGCTATGGTAGTATCCACAGTGCATGGGACTGATTCTGACGATGAGGAGCCTATGGAGGAGACTGATATTCCCATCGAGGAGGATTTGACTAATGGGTTGCTAGCAATTGTGAAGGATTCTCGAACTATGAGTGCTACTATGATTCAACATTCAACACAGTATTTGGAGCAAAGTCTTCATCTGATGACCTTTGAGAGAGATTAGGCTAGGGCCTTGATGTTGACAGCTCTTGATGGGAGAGACGCAACTCTATTAGAGAGAGATGAGGCCAGATCAGCCAGAGATGCATTGATTATAGAGCGGGATGCTGCCCTATCTGCCCGGGATGTGGCCATCATAGACAGTACTTCAGTGAGATCCCTTACGACTGGCATCCTTGCCGATATAAGTGCATACATTGAGTAGCATCATGCCACCATGTAGTTATCCTTGGATCTGCTAGCTCGTGTAGATACCATTGGGTAGGAGCTTGCAGCGTTACCTCCTTCTTCGGAGAGGGATACTATGTTAGATCTGATAGTCCACATACATACAGATCCATAGATAGACTTGTATTTTACTGCACAGACTAGCTTAGCCATTTTTTCATATACAACACATATTGTATATATCAAACAATATTACATATGGAAGGGAAATATATCTTGATTCACTTCCCTTTCAGTTATTCCTTGATATTTTCCTGTTTCTTAAGGGCTTGTGAGCTTGATGCATTCTGAACTCATCCTTGATGGGTGGATAATGAGACGTCGCAGGATCTTTCAGAACAAATCATTGATCTGTGTGTATCCCTATCATCTTTGGTGTCTTGGGACTGGTTTCTGTATGGAAATGTGGAGAGGAGTGTGGCTCTTCCTCTCTGAGATTGACCGCACCACAAATGGTCGCCAGTATTCCTATTTAAGAGGAGCCCAGTTAGTTCCATCTCTTATGGATTGGTGTTGCTCTTTGAGGCACAACCGCAGCTTAGATGGTTACCGAATCTCCTATTTGTGAGGAGAGGTTAGGTAGTTCCATCCCTTTGGTCTGAAGCTTACGAAAATGTGGTGGATTAAAGTTTGATCCCAGTACCGTGTGACATGTATTTTTGTTCTGGTAGGGGGTTAGACCGAACCATAAATGGCTGCCTACGTACTCCTATTGAAGAGGAGATCAAGTTTGCGTAGTTCGAACCTGGTGTAAGAGTTTCAACGCTGAATGTGAAAGGGTGTAGGAATATTTTTGTTATTTTTGTTTTTGTAGAGAAAAGGCAGAAATGTTTTTGTTATTTTTTTTATTGTGATCGGGCCATATAGAATATGGTTGCCTTCGTACTCCCGGGTATCAGGGAGATCAGGTTGACGTAGTTCGCCCTTCAGGGCAATTTATGACCGAAGAAGTTGAATCCCATGTTCAGAATGAACTGCGGAGAAATTAAAGTTTGATCCCATGCTTGGGACAAACTGCAGGTGTGAAAAGTTCAATCCCGTCTTCAGGATAACTGCAGGTATGAAAGGTTCAATCCATGATGGGATAACTGGTTTTGTATGAAGTGAAACTAGGCTGCTGGTTTGAAAAGTGTGTTTTTCCTTAAGGGGTAGATGGATAAAAAGGAAAGGCTGTATGTAATGAGGGTTAAAGAACCTGAAATGACTGGTGATCTGACGATCCAAAACCAGGATGTTTTCTTGATGATAACCTTAGATATAGTACCATTTCACGGTGTCCGAGTTGATGAGTTGTGGAAATTCATCGCCATCCATTTCTTGTAGTCTGAGAGCACCTCCTGTTAATATCTCCTTGACAACAAACGGGCCTTCCCAGTTACGAGCGAATTTTCCCTTGGATTGATCTTGGTTGTCAATGATCTTCTTCAAAACCAAGTCGTGCTGTTTAAAATGCCATAGCCAGAATTTCCTGTTGTAGGATCTGGCGATCCTTTGCTTATATAACTAACCATGGAAGATAGTCGCGGTTCGCCTTTCGTCTATTAGAGACAATTGGTGATACCTCTCTTGTACCCATTGGTCTTCATCCAGTTGAGCATCTATTAACACTCTGAGGGATTCCATTTCAACCTCTACGGGGAGCACTGCTTCCATCCCATAGGCTAATGAGTAGGGGGTTGACCCAGTGGAAATACACATTGAAGTTTTGTAGGCTAATAAAGTCAGAGGCAAGAGGTTAGACCATCCTTTATAATTGGCAGACATTTTTTGCATGATCTTCTTGATGTTTTTATTAGCCGCTTCAACAGCACCATTCATCTTTGGACGGTAGATGACGGAGTTAAGGTGTTTGATGTGGAATTTACTTCATAATTCCTCCATCATTTCGTTGTTGAGGTTCTTAGCATTATCTGACACAATTACCTTTTGTTGTCCATATCGAGAAATGACATTATTTCTGATGAAAGCAATGATGACTTCTTTGGTAACCCTGGGGAAGGAGGCTGCTTCAACCCACTTGGTGAAGTAGTCGATCATGGTGAAGATAAACTGATATCCTTTACTGGCTTTGGGCTCGATGGGCCTGATCACGTCCATTCCCCACATTGAGAAGGTCCAAGGCGAACTCATGTTGTGGAGTTCCCTTGGAGGGGGCATGGATAGCATTTCCATGAATTTGGCATTGATAGCACCTCTTGACATGATCATCACAGTAAACTTTGAGCGTAAGCCAATAATGTCCTGTTCTGAGGATCTTCTTAACAAGTAGAGGCTGCTCATGTGTGGGTCACATACTCCACCATGGATCTCATCCATGAGCCTCTAAGCTTGATCCTTGTCCAAACATCTGAGGAGACCAAATCATGCATCTCTCTTATAGAGTGCATCTCCGCTCAGGTAGAATTTCATAGCCGTTCGATGGATCCGCTTTCTTTCAGTTGGGCTCGCCTCAACGGGTGTAGATCCATCTCGTAAGTACTCCTTAATGTGCTGATACCAAGGGTTATGGATGGGAGATAGCTCATCCAATACTTCTCCAACATAGTTTCCATAGACTGGGGCCTTTTACAGGGTAAATGTGATGTTTGACATGGTTTCCTTGTCAGGTATGTGAATCAAGGAGGCCAATGTTGCTAGCGCATCCGTAAAATCATTCCTATTACGAGGAATGTGTAGAAAAGAGATTTTTTCAAACTCCAAAGTCATCTGTAAAACTTGCCAATGGTAAGGCAGCAAATATGGTTCTTTGGTTTGATAGATTCCCTTGGATTGTTTGATTACCAATTCGGAATCCCCAAAGACAGTTAACCGCCTTATGCCCATTAAACATGCAAGTTTTAGCCCCATGATACAGCCTTCATACTCATCCGTGTTGCTGATGCTGACAAACTGCAATTTGATGGTGACAGGATACTTCTCCCCCGTACCGGACACTAGAACTTTTCCAGCTCCAGAGCCTTCTGTGTTAACAGCTCCATCAAAATACATTTTCCATGTACATCATGCATCATAATGATGGTGTTGCTGAATTGTCATGACCACTTCATCGAGGAAATATGTTTCCAAGGGTTTGTAATCCCCTGCGGGTGCGGTGACCAGTTGATCCGCAATTCCTTAACCTTTGATAGACTCTTACATCACGTAAACGATGTCAAATTATTATAGAATCAACTGCCATCTGGAGAGCCGACAATTCAGTATGGGCTTACTGAACACATACTTGAGAGGATCCATAAGGGACATGAGATGGGTTGTGTGACCATGGAGGTAATGTTGTAACCTCATGGCCCATGCTAAAGCACAACAAGTATTCTCAATCAGAGTGTACTTGTGTTCACTGCTGCTGAATCTTTTGCTGAGGTACGTAGTAGATAGCTCATTCTTGGCCTCTATCGTCTTTGTGTCCTATCATGCAGTCCATAGCATTGTCATTAATGGACAGGTATATGAACAGGGGAACATCATCCCTGGGAGGTATCAAGACAGGAGTGTTAACCAGCTACTCTTTGATTGTAAGGAAGGCTTTCTGACACTCGTTGTTCCATTTCATGGAGGAGTTCTTCCTTAACAACTTGAAGATGGGTTCACAGGTTGCTGTGAGTTGAGAAATAAACCTGCTAATGAAGTTGATTCTTCCTAAAAACCCTATATTTCCTTCTCTATCTGAGGAATGGGCATTTCAGTAATGGCCTGGATTTTGGTGGGATCCAGCTCAATCCCTTTGTGGCTAACTAGAAATCCTAGCAACTTGCCTGAATTAAAGCCAAAGGTGCACTTGGCTGGATTAAACTTCAAGTTGTACTTACACAACATGTTGAAAAGCTTTCTGAGATGGTCTAAGTGGTCTTCCTCCCTTCGGGATTTGACAATGATGTCATCCACGTAGATCTCTATCTCTTTGTACATTAAGTCGTGGAAAAGAGCGATCATAGCTCGCTGATAGGTTGTTGCGGCATTGATGAGGCCGAATGACAACCGTCTATAACAAAAGGTTCCCCAAGGCATGATGAAAATAGTTTTCTCACGATCTTCCTCAGCAACCATAATCTGATGATACCCCGTGAAGCAATCCGTAAAGGAGTACATGCCGTATTGAGCAGTATTGTCAATGAGAATGTGGATAAAGGGCACGAGAAAGTTATCTTTGAGGCAAGCTTTGTTCAAATCTTGGTAATCCACGCAAACTCGCACCTTTCCTCCTGGTTTAGGCATGGGAACAATGTTGGATATGCATTCAGGATATATAGACACCGTGATAATGCCAACTTGAAATTATTTCACAATTTCTTCTTTCACCTTTAAACTCCATTCAGGTTTCAATCGTCTGAGCTTCTGCCTGACTGGCTTAAATTCCTCTTTAATGGGAAGGCGATGAAGGACAATGTCAGTGGATAAACCCACCATGTCTTCATGAGACCATGCAAACACATCTTGGACCCATTCTTTGATCTCCTGAGGTATCTCAATGTTCTCTTGTACTTCCATCAAGTCTGAGACCAACTTTTCATCAAAGTTACAGTCCTTGTGGAGAAAAGGCACCTCATCAGCAAGTACAGGAACATCTAAATTTAGAGTCCTAAAACAAAATATTCTTTCACTTAATATATGAAACTATTTAATCATACAAAGTGTTAACATGTACTGATAAAATAACTGCTAATACTGTACAGAAAAGTAAGCAATTAAAGTTATCTACATGGCATATGGAATTTTTGCCCGTTTTACCCTCATCGACTAATGCATGGAGTGCTACTCCAATTGTCGAGGGTAAAGTCCTGATGGACTGCAGTGATAGAGGGGCTGTCATCGTCCTCCTTCTCCCGAATGATGACCATAACATCTTGGCAATCATTGTCTGGGTGTATCTGTTTGTATGCTCGTCATGGATAATGATGCGTATGCCTGACATCGTCAGGGCGATGTTATGTTTATGTTTTCGTTCCCTCTCTTCCACTTTGGGATCAAGAATCAGGACCTCTTTTTCTTTAACTGGTACTAGTTTGGGAAATACCATAGTCATAACATGGGCTGGCACCTTTACCGAAGACTGTATAGGCTCAGGAGTTGTAGGTGGAGATAATCACCGTGTGGCAGGAGTTTGAGGAATCTGCTTATGGTTATGAGGATTGCTATGACTGGAACTAGCAGAATAGCCTAGTCAGACTATCCCGGTTTGATTGGACATTTGAATTGGGTGCTTAATACCCTGATGATTTTTACCTAGCCCTTGTCCAGGCTGATGACCCAATGACATCATTTCTTGTGTAGCGGCCATCACTTCGGCAAAAATCTTGGGTACGGGAAGTGGTGCTCCAATAGGATGGTATTGTGTGTTGCTCACTTCTAAAGTATGAAAATTGGCTGGCTCAACTTCTGAATTGAAGCTGATGAGTGGTGTGTTTCCTTGTTTAGGACATTTCAGCTCAACATTGACAGTGACTAGGCTATTGTTGACAATGTATTTAAGTTGTTGATGAAGTGTAGAAGGGACGACTCCAGCCATGTGGATCCATAGTCTCCCCAATAGCAGGTTATATCCTAAATCTATCTTGAGGACGTGAAAAGATACGCAAAATGTATGAGGACAAATTTCAATTGGCAGCTCAATCTCTCCGATAGAATTTCGTCGGGATCCATCAAAAGCTATGATAACCGTATGGCTTCTTCGGATCTGTTTGATATTACCGTTCATCTTCACCAAAGTGGCATAAGGACAAATATTCAGAGATGAACCTCCATCTATCAAAACTCCAGCTAACATATACCCGTAGGACAAAATTGAAATGTGCAATGGCTTGTAATGACCGGTCCCTTCGGGCGGTATGTCATCATCAGTGAAAGATATCACATTGTTGTTAAAAATGTGATCAACCAGATGTTGAAATTTTTCCACATCCACTGATTTCGGTAAGTAGGCTTCTTCCAAAACCTTCAGTAAGATCTTCCTGTGATCCTCGGAAGAGAAAACCATGTCCAGTATTGTGATTTGATATGGATCTTCTCTTAAGCTTAGAACCACCTTGGCTTCATTATGGCCCATTGTTCGGAGGAATTTCTCAATCTTCTCCATGGGAATCTTCCCATTTGCTTTAATGGTACCTTCATCACCCTCTGAGGAAGATACAGTGGATTTTCCTTCGACACTGTAGCAGTAGTATGAGACGTGGATCCTTCAACTTCTCCATAATTCCATGGGACTTTGTGTAGGCTGACAACAGGATATTGTGGTCTGAAGGGTAAAGAAAATGGCTCTGGTGCAGCCACTTTCAAAGGATTGTCAGATCCTTTGAATTGAATTGCTTGTATTATGAATGGTTTGACAGTCTCATCAGCCTCAGCGGATATAACTGCTACTAATCCCTTCCATTTGGTAGGACAGGTATTCCCACTCTCGAGTAGCACAGTGTCATCGTCTGGCAACTGCAATACATCGCTGTCAGTTAGATTCTGAATAAGGTGGCGGAGTGCCCAACATTCTTCTGTGTTGTGACCGTGAGAATATGAATGATATTGACATACTTCATCAGAGTTGAACCGTCTTGAACGGGGATTAATTGGAGGTAGAAGGGAGGTGATTCTTCCTTCATTGATTAACATTTTAAATATCTCCTCCATAGGTTGACACATGTATGTAAATTCCCTTCTATTGGCAAAATCCCTACGGGATTTAGCACTTGCCCTCTTCGTAACCTTGTCCTCTAGTGCTTCACTTTCTGAAGGTGATGATGGATCATTCATAACAAAAAGAAGGAGACAGGCATGCTCCTAGTTGACTAACTGGCGTGTGACTTGATGCTGATAGATCACCAGTTCTGCCAATTGTTCAACTTGCTTAAAAAGAGCTTTCATCTTTCGTTCCATAGCAAATTGGAACTTTGCATAATCCCATCTGTCAACACCATCTTTGATGGTATGGGATGATTCATCATTAAAATTGGAACTCTGTCCACTGCTCCAACTAATCATATTGACCACTTCTTCTTTGTGTTGAGGAAGAGGATTGTCTTACACATGAGGTTAATCTGGTTGGGTAACCACGATCTTACTGTAGTCTATTAAATCTTGGATCTTGTGTTTCAAGGCCCAATAATCTTGAGTATCATATCCAGGTGTCCCGAAATGATAAGCACACTTCCGAGTAGCAATCATACCCCTCCCATTAGGGTTGGCTGGTGGAAAAAGATGCGTGATTTTTTTCTGAGTAGTCAAGAGGGCAAGAATATTCTCGAGCGAGTCCCATATGGGTGTGAATGTTCGAGGGCGCTTTACTTCTCCAGCGTTAGACAATGGAGGGTTTGAAGACTGTGCTTGTAAAGGGGAGTAGTTTCTCCTCTTAATAGGCATATTCTGACTGCCTTTTTAACCTTGTAGTATCAAGGAAACATCTTCCTTTTTCTTTTTATGGACCCTCCGGGGGTTGTTTCCATAAGTTCCAGACTGGATGTGCTCAGCAACTGCTTTAAAAGCGGCTAGGTCTTGAATCTTTCCTGACTTCAATCCCATCTCAGCCATCTCTCCGTGCTTGATCATTTCAGAAAATGGCTTGCCAATGCCAGCTAAGACTCTTTCATAGAAAGGAGCTTCTTGTATGTCTATAAAAGTTATGACCATTTCTGATTCCGTCATAAAGGGAATAACTTGAGCAACAAGGCGCCTGCACCTTTGAGCATACTCTCTGAAAGACTCATTGGACTATTTCTTGACCTTGGTAATCTGATACCGGTCAGGGGCCATCTGAGACTGGAAGCTGTACTAAGTAAGGAAGGCATGAGCTAGTTCTTCCCAGCTATGGTTCTTTGAGTTGTCTAATCTGGTATACCACGATTGGGCTTCTCCAGTCAGACTCTTCTGGAATAGCTGCATTCTGATCTTCTCGTCCTCTACATAAATCCAAGTTCTCCAATGAACACCTTCAAATGTGTGTAAGGATCCCCTAATCCGTCATACTTTTCAAAGTTAGGGGTTTTAAATTTCTGTGGATAATGAACACCAGGGAATATACAAAGGTCAGCATATGAAACACTCCCATGTTGTGACGCCACCCAAAATAGGTATACATCACCCATCTTGAGTCGCCAAATACATGGTACAAAATTCAAATATAACTTAATTATACAACAGTCGTGTGAAATACAACAAAACATAATCTAAGAGTTTTAATAAGAATATTGTCATATAGACAATATGCATACTCAATGGAGTCCTCATTACATTTCTTGTCACACTATTTAACAGAATAGTGAGGACTACTAATGCTATCATCTGGACCGTCACTCCGTTCCCCGACTAGTCCTGACTACGTTCTTATTTTCTGAAGAGAACAGTGAAAGAAAGGGTGAGCTCAACTAGCCCAGTAAGAAATATTATGACTAAGATAATGCAGAATAAATTAAAATTAGTCTTCAACAATGTTAAACTGATAAAATACAATAGACATCAAGTTTAACTCCAGCGGAATAAGCAATCCATTAGAAGAGTCAAGTAGAGCATGATATCTACTATCTTCTATGATTTAAAATGTTTTTATCAATTTTTATCGCTGAGACTCAGCTTAATAAATAAACCACATCATCGAGTTATCCCTGCACTACGGGCCAAGGATATTCATTAAATCATCAATGGTCATGACTATACCGAATAATGGTTGGTTATAATCATACCAAAAATTGTCCATCAATGCACTACAGGCTACTGAGGACTTTTACCACATCATTTATAACATTACAGGTCATGATTATACCGAATAATCCATGGTCATAATCATACCAAGTCCATCTATGCACGTAAGCCAAAGATGACTTTCATCACAATATAAGCATGAAGATGATGACAATGACATAATAATTCAATAAAACGAGTTCAAGAATAAATTTTAAAGATTTATCAGTTAATTTATCTTGGAATCAATTACGTCCAAATTGTCAACATGATACTACTTTGTGGAGTAAAATTCATGAATGCTCAGAAGAATATTTCCATGAAAAGATACCGAATGAAGCGCAAATATCCAGGATATTCTACTAATTTCATGGAGTATAGAAGCCAAAACTTTAACCAAATGAGTATCATAGAATATATGAAACTGCAAATGGATTTTCACCCGCCATGCGGTAATCCACGTAGATAGATCATCTCCATAATTTAATAAGGAATGAATACGAAGGATCATTCACCATGCATGTGATAATCCACATAGAAAGGTTATTCCAACAGAATAATAAAGAATGGAACTATGTCATGCGTAATCCGCACAGACAAGATAGTCCATTAGAATAATAAATAATGGAATAACAGAAGAATTCACCATGCATGCGATAGACCGCACAGACAGGTTATTCCAATAGAATAATAAAGAATGGAACCAGGTCTTTTACGTAATCCACACAGACAGGATATTCCAACAGAATAATAAAGAATGGAATAAGAAAGAATTCACCATACATGCGATAGACTGCACAGACAGGTTATTCCAATAGAATAATAAATAATGGAACCACGTCTAGCGTAATCCGCACAGACAGGATATTCCAACAGAATAATAAAGAATGGAATAACAAAAGCTCTCTTCATGAATATGAAAGAAATAATACCCCTTACCTTAAAAAGAAACTAGATACTGGAGTAGAGAGGTAGCAGACTTCTCTTCTTCTTTCTCTCTATAATAATTGCTCTAAAGCTTTAGTGAATTGGTGAGAAATGAAGGAAGAATGAGCTTCTATTTATAGAAAAATATAGTTTCGATAATTGCACGTTTTGGGGATCAAAATATTACAGTACAATACCTTCAACTTTTCTTTCATTTTTAATTTAGTCCTGCAAGTATTATCAAACTTGCACCACCTCCCCTAATAGTAAATAATGTGAATTAATAGTTCAATCATGTGAATCAATAGTTATAATCATCTAAAAATACGAATTACAGTATAGTACCTCCATATATACCTCCATTTTTTACTTAGTCATGCAAGTATTATCAATCTTGCACCAACTCCCCTAATAGTATAAGAATGTGGATCAATAGCACACACATTAAAATAAATAGTTATAATCATGTGAATTAATAGCAAGTAATTTCTCATTTATCCGATTAATTACCCGACTGGTCAGTAAAACTTCCAGACATCAATTAATATCGAAATAAATGTAGATTTCCACTAACACTAATAATTCTAACACAATGGAACTATCAATTTCATCTTTAATCAACACAAACTTATTCATCATTAATATTATAACTCGCAATATTTAACAACCGTGTCATTCCGTGAAAGAGGGGCTTTCGATAAGGATTTCTCCTTATTCAGCGCCGCAATTAGATGACCAAACCTCTCCTCGATGTAACTTCTAGACATTGTAAATATTGCAATTTAATAATATGAATAACTTTGTCGTCTTAACTATTGATTTAATAATTTATCATATTATGCAGATGATACTGTGACAATAATCAAATCAATAATATGAGAGATATGATGCGCGGCAATTATCGTGAGTAATAATTGAGTATAATTGAGTGACTTCTCACGTAAGCATCAATAATCAATACCGTGTGCTACTATACAACCACGCGTATTACTGTACTTTTACTATCGGGTAGTTCAATAGTTTAACGGTAAAACTTCCACCATTATTTTTTAAAAAGATAATTATGTCGTTTTTTAACTACGACAATACTTCTATTGTGGGGTCCACCAATGATTGTGCCGTCATACGAATATTCTCTGTTAAAATGAATATTCCCCGACTAATCGAATATTATATAACCACTTGCTTACTTTGCAAAATTTGTAAATATTACCCACAACTATAACATTATATCAAATCCACACCATAATATTCAAAATTATATTTCGAGAAAATTATTCTTTATTCATAAATGTTGGGGTCTTACAACCTCCCCTTCTTATGAAATTTCGTCCTCAAAATTAGGTTACGTACCTGGTATGTCGAAGAGGTGAGAATACCTTGATTTCATTTCAAATTCTAACTCCCAGGTCATTTCCTCAACATCTTGGTTTCTCCACAAAACTTTGACTTGAGGTATAACTTTAGAGCGTAGAATATGATCCTTCTTATCCATGATTTTAACAGGTACCTCTTCATATGTTAAATCTTCCTCTATCTTATCTGGTTCTAATTCAATAATGTGGTTCGGGTCTTTCACATATTTACGTAACATAGATATATGAAAAATGTTATGAACACGAGACATACTTGGCGGTAAGGCGAGTCTATAGGCCACAGTTCCTACTCGATCGAGGATTAAAAATTGGCCAATGAATCGAGGATTGAGCTTTCCTCTCTTTCCAATTCTTGTAACTCCTTTCCATGGAGCAACACGTAACAACACATGATCTCCAATATTGAATTCCACGTCCTTTCGATGAAGATCAGCATAACTCTTTTGTCGATCTTGTGAGGTTTTTATACGTTATCGAATCGTTTGAATCTTTTCCGTAGTCATACATACCAAATCCGGTCACAACAACGTTGCTTCACCCACCTCATCCCAGCATACTGGAGAATGACACTTTCTTCCATACAACACCTCAAATGGAGCCATGCCAATACTTGCTTGATAACTGTTGTTGTAGGAAAACTCCACCAATGGTAAGAACTTGTCCCAACTTCCCTTAAAGTCAAGGACACAGAGTCTTAATAAATCTTCAAGAGTTTGAATAGTCCTTTCCGACTGCCCATCCATTTGAGGATGATATGCCGAACTAAATTGTAAATCCATGCCCATAGCTTTTTGCAAACTAACCCAAAATCTTGAAGTGAATCTTCGGTCTCGATCAGAAACTAGGGATACTGGCATATCATGCAATCTTACGATCTCGTTTATGTACATACTAGCAAGACGTTCAAGTGTAAAAGTTTCTTGTATCGGTAAAAAATGAGCAGACTTGGTCAATCTATCAACAATGACCCAAATCGCATCTATGCCTTGAGAAACCTTGGGAAGACCAGTAACAAAATCCACGGTAATGTGCTCCCACTTCCATTCTGGAATTTCAAGTGGTTGCAATGGACCTTTGGGCACTTGATGCTCCGCCTTGACTCGTTGACAAGTTAGACACCTTGAGATAAACCCCACTATCCCTCTCTTCATATTGCTCCACCAAAATGTATGTCGAAGATCACGATACATTTTGGTACTCCCAAGATGGATTGCAAACGGTGTGTTGTGCGCCTCCATCATGATTTTATACTTCAAGTCAGAATCGTTAGGAACACAAAGTCTAGATTTGAGTCGAAGTATTCCTTCTTCATCGATTCTTGCTTCTGGAATAGCACCTTCTTGCACTTTCTTCTTCATACGCATCAGCTCCAGGTCTGTAGTTTGAGCAGCTTTAACTTTATCGATTAAAGTCGGTTCCACTCGTATATTCGCCATCATCACATGGGTCCCTGGAGTCTTTAACTTTATTTCCATCCTTTCCAAGTCATACAAAATGGGTCTTTGCGTTGACAATATTGCACTCGTACCCGCATATGATCTTCTACTCAATGCGTCAGCTACTACGTTTACTTTTCCAGGATGGTATTGTATGGTATGATCATAATCTTTCAACAACTTAAGCCATCGTCGTTGCCGCATGTTGAGTTCCTTTTGAGTGAAGAAATATTTGAGGCTTTTATGATCCGTATAGATCTCCACCTTCTCTCCATACAGGTAATGCCTCCAAATCTTAAGCGCAAAAATGACTGCTGCCAACTTTAGATCATGAGTAGGATAATTCCTCTCATATTCTTTAAGTTATCGAGAGGCATAGGCTATGACTTTCCCATGTTACATGAGAACACATCCTAACCCTTTGCCTAAAGCATCACTGTAGATGACAAATCCCTCCGAGCTAGATGGTATTGTTAGAACAGGTGCTGAAATGAGTCTCCTCTTGAGTTCTTGAAAACTCTTTTCCCATTCCTCACTCCAACAGAATTTTATATCTTTTCGAGTCAGTTGGGTTAATGGAGTAGCGATTCAAAAAAACCCTTCTATGAATCTCCGATAATAACCAGCTAAGCCGAGAAAGCTACGTACTTCGATCACTGACTTAGGTTGCTCCCAGCTTTGAATTACTTCAATCTTTGCCGGATCAATAGATATTCCATGATTTGATATCACATGCCCAAGGAATGTAACTTCCTCAAGCCAGAACTGGCATTTCTTCAACTTGGCATAAAGCTTGTTTTCACGAAGCTTTTAGAGTATCAGCCTCAAGTGTTGCTCATGGTTTTCGCGAGTTTTGGAGTATATGAGGATGTCATCAATAAAGACGACCACAAAGTGATCCAAATATTCCTTGAATACTCGGTTCATCATATCCATGAAGGCAGCAGGAGCATTAGTCAATCCAAAAGACATGACTAGGAATTCATAATGCCCGTACCGAGTTCTGAAAGCAGTCTTTGGAATGTCATCAGTTTTAATCTTCAACTGATGATATCCGAAATAAAGATCAATCTTTAAAAAGAATTTGGTTCCTTGCAACTAGTCAAACAGGTCATCAATGCGAGGCAACGGGTACCTATTTTTGATGGTGACATGATTTAACTCCCGATAATCAATACAAAGTCGCATACTTCCATCTTTCTTCTTTATGAATAGAATAGGAGCACCCCAAGGAGATGTACTAGGACGAATGAAACCGATGTCTAACAATTCCTGTAGTTGGGTTTTTAACTCCTGAAGTTCAATAGGAGCCATTCGATATGGGGCATTGGAAATGGATTTTGTACCGGATTCAAGGTCGATACAAAATTTAATTTCACGCTCTGGGGGTAGGCCAGGAAGTTCTTCAGGGAATACATCAGGAAATTTATTAACAATAGAAATATCATTCAAATCTGACGTATCTTTATTTAAATCCGTGACATGGGCTAAGAAAGCTTGACACCCATTTCTCAATAAACGAATAGCTTTATGACTTGATATGAGAGTGATTGATTTTAGTGGTTTGGTTGCTTGAATTAACATAATAGGTTGGTTAGGAAAATGAAAGCTAACAACCTTACAAAAATAATCAATTTTAGCATGATGAGTAGTTAACCAATCAACCCCTAAAATCACATCAAATGCAAGTATTTTCAAAGAAATAAGATTGACAGGTAATGTGCGGTTACCGATTTGAATCAAACAAGACTTATAAACCGTGGATGTAATAAAGGTTTCTCCCAACAGAGTTTCAACAGATAAGTCAAAGTCTAATTTCTTCGGAGTCAAATTTAAACGTTAAGTGCAAGTATGAGAAATAAAGGAATGGGTAGAACCGGTATCAAATAAAGTATAAAATTCTCTAGAGTTTATGATTAGCTTACCCGTGATCACCTCGTTCGGATTCCTCGCTTTCTGGGAGGTTACAACAAATGCTCTCCCTTGAACTACTAGTTTTGTCTTGTCTGGGACACCCTTTGATGCCTCCATCCCAGCTGGACTTGACTTAGGTGCATGACAGAATCGGGCTAGGTGACCTTCTTTTCCACAATTATAACACGCTTTGGACTGCATCGTGCAATTTGGACTTATGTGTCCTTCCCCTCCACATTTGTAACATACGACCGGTGATCATTCTCCTTCCTTAACAACAAGTGCTGGTGCTAACGTCTTTCCATTCTTGTTGAATCTCCTCTTCTTGAAATGTCCACTCTTATTGTCATGGCCATGATTACCACCGAAGTGATTATCATTTCTGGCATGTTGATTCCCTCCACGTTTGTTGTCACCGCTTCGATGACTGCTACCACTGGTATTATCGACTTGCCAGCTGCTCTCTCTTGGTTGGGTTAACTCATTATTGCGCTCCAATAACTGAGCCATATTCACAGCATCTGAATACAAACACAGTTTATGAGAGATAAGGTATTAACGTATCTCGGGTTTCAAATCTTTTAGAAATATCTGCATCATTCTCTCCTCATTATCAACCAAGTGGGACGCAAACCGAGATAACTCAACAAACTTAGCTTCGTACTGCGTCACGGTCATATTGTTTTGCTCAAGCTTGATGAACTCTACCTCCTTCATGTGACGAATACTTTCAGGAAAGTACTTGTCGTTGAACAGCTCTTGGAACTTCTCCTAGGACATTTTGATTGCGGCAGGTTGAGTACGCTTTACAGATTCCCACAAGTAATCTACCTCTACTCGCAACATAAAGGTGGCAAAGGGAACCTTTTGCTCCTCGGAGCATCCCAAGACATCAAATATCTTGTTGATCTGCTTTATCCACGTCTCCGCCTTAAGTGGTTTTGGCTCTCCAAAAAACACCGATGGTCCCAGCTCCTTGAACTGCTTAGCAGTGACCGTCCAAGAGTTGTCAGTGTTTCCACCTACATTTTGGACAGGAGCCGCTTTCGCCTGATGTTGCATGAATTGCATAAAGCCTCTGAACATCCCATCGTTCACCATTTCATATATGTTATTTTTTACATGAGGATTATTGTCTTCCTGTTGCATATTATCCTCGGCATTAATCTGTGGTGACTCACCGGTCTCATGTGCTTCATTGTTTATCTCAACATTTTCGGATGCCATTTTCAAATACTACCACAAAACAAGGGTTAATTAATATATCACATATTATCCCTATACTCTGACCGACAAATTAAATACCAAGTAAACTTAGGTAGGTCATACTAGCGAAGGAATTCCCAGTCTCTCCCCTCCTAGTTCTTGTCTCATATCTCAGCCAGGGATCATATCCCTAAGCTTTGATACCAACTGTGACGCCCCCAAAATAGGTATACATCACCCATCATGAGTCGCCAAATACATGGTACAAAATTCAAATACAAATTAATTATACCACAGTCGTGTGAAATACAACAAAACATAATCTAAGAGTTTTAATAAGAATATTGTCATATAGATAATATCCACACTCAATGGAGTCCTCATTACATTTATTGTCACACTATTTAACAGAATAGTGAGGACTACTAATGCTATCATCTGGAACATCACTCCATTCCCCGACTAGTCCCAGCTACGTTCTCATTTCCTGAAGAGAACAGTGAAAGAAAGGGTGAGCTCAACTAGCCCAATAAGAAATATATTGACTAAGATAATGCAGAATAAATTATCATTAGTCTTCAACAATGTTAAACTGATAAAATACAATAGACATCAAGTTTAACTCCAGCAAAATAATCAATCCATTAGAAAAGTCAAGTAGAGGATGATATCTATTATCTTCTATGATTTAAAATGTTTTCATCAATTTTTATCACGAGACTCGAATTTTAATAAATAAACCACATCATCGAGTCATCCCCGCACTACTACGCCAAGGATATTCATTAAATCATCAATGGTCATGACTATACCAAATAATCTCGGTCATAATCATACCAAAAGCGCCCATCATGCACTACAAAGCTACCGAGGACTTTTACCACATCATTTATAACATTACAAAGTTATGATTATACCGAATAATCTCTCTACCATAATCATACCAAGTCCATCTATGCACGTAAGCCAAAGATGACTTTCATCACAATATAAGCATGAGGATGATGACAATGACATAATAATTCAATAAAACGAGTTCAAGAATAAATTTTAAAGATTTATAAGTTAATTTATCTAGAAATCAATTACGTCCAAATTGTTAACATGATACTGCTTTGTGGAATAAAATTCAAGAATGCTCAGCAGAATATTTCCATGAAAAGATACCGGATGAAGCACAAATATCCATGATATTCTACTAATTTCATGGAGTATAGAAGCCTAAACTTTAACCAAATGAGTATCATAGAATATATGAAACTGCAAATGGATTTTCACCGCCATGCAGTAATCCACGTAAGATGCATCATTTCCACAATTTTATAAGGAAAGAATACGAAGGATCATTCACCATGCATGTGATAATCCACATAGATAGGTTATTCCAACAGAATAATAAAGAATAGAACCAGGTTATGCGTAATCCGCACAGATAGGATATTCCAACAGAATAATAAAGAATTGAATAACAGAAGAATTCACCATGTATGTGATAGACCGCACAAACAGGTTATTCCAACAGAATAATAAAGAATGGAACCAGGTCTAGCGTAATTCGTACAGACATGATATTCCAACAAAATAATAAAGAATGGAATAACAAAGAATTCACCATGCATGCGATAGACCGCACAAACAGGTTATTCCAACAGAATAATAAAGAATTGAACCAGGTCTAGCGTAATCCATACAGACAAGATATTCCAATAGAATAATAAAGAATGGAATAACAGAAGCTCTCTTCATGAATACGAAAGAAATAATACCCCTTACCTTAGAAAGAAACCGGATCTTTGGAGTAGAGAGGTAGCAGACTTCTCTTCTTCTTTCTCTCTATAATTTCTCTCTATAATAATTGTTCTATAGCTTTAGTGAATTGGTGAGAAATGAAGGAAGAATTAGCTTTATTTATAGAAAAATATAGTTTCGATAATAATTGCACGCTTTTGGGGCTCGAAATATTACAAAGACAATACCTTCAACTTTTCTTTCATTTTTAATTTAGTCCGCAAGTATTATCAAACTTGCACCACCTCCCCTAATAGTAAATAATGTGAATCAATAGTTCAATCATGTGAATCAATAGTTATAATCATGTTAAAATATGAATTACAATATAGTACGTCCATCTATACCTCCATTTTTTACTTAGTCATGCAAGTATTATCAATCTTGCACCAACTCCCCTAATAGTACAAGAATGTGAATCAATAGTACACACATGTGAACAAATAGTTATAATCATGTGAATTAATAGCAATTAATTTCTCATTTATCCGATTAATTACCCGACTGGTCAGTAAAACTTCCAGACATCAATTAATATCTAAATAAATGTAGATTTCCACTAACACTAATAATTCCAACACAATGGAACTATCAATTTCATCTTTAATCAACACGAACTTATTCATCATTAATATTATAACTCATAATATTTAACAACCAGGTCGTTCCTAGGAAAGAGGGGGCTTTCTGATAAGGATTTCTCCTTATTGGCGCGTAATTAAATGACCAAACCTCTCCTTGACAGAACTTCTAGATATTGTAAATATAACAATTTAATAATATGAATAACTTTGTCGTCAAAATTATTGATTTAATAATATATCATATTATGCAGATGATACTGTGACAATAATCGAATCAATAATATGAGAGATATGATGCATCAATTACTATAGCAATAATTAAGTATAACTGAGTGATTTCTCACGTAAGCATCAATAATCAATACCGTGTGCTACTATGCAACCATGCGTATTACTGTACTTTTACTACCAGGTAGTTCAACAGTTTAACGGTAAAACTTCCGCCGTTATTTTTAAAAAAGATAATTATGTCATTTTCTAACTACAACAATACTTCCATTGTGGGGTCCACCAATGATTGTTCCATCGTACGAATATTCCCTGTAAAACGAATAATCCCCGACCAATCTAATATTTTATAACCACTTGTTTACTTTGCAAAATTTGTAAATATTACCCACAACTATAACATTATATCAAATCCACACCATAATATTCAAAAATATATTTTGAGAAAATTATTCTTTATTCATAAAAGTTGGGGTCTTAGACATGTTCTCCAATCCCCTTTAGAGAACGGATGGTTTCTTCCATTTGAAGGACCTTCTTCCTGATATCACTTGTGTCTGGATCTCCTTTGAGATGGGTGTTTTCAGGATCTTTGTTGGTTGTATCCAACTGAGGTTTCATATTTATTTTATCCAAACCTTGAGTTCCTCCTTGTGCAGAGGATTCTGTATGTGTATGCATCTTTAAGCCTTGAGTGGACTGATGCAATTCTTTAAGCAGAACAGCCAAATCTGTAATTTGTTTACTTAATCCGTTAAATTCTTCTCGAGAAACGGGATTAGACTGGTCATAAGAAGACATGATTGGCTGTAGGCTAGTGGCCTTTTTGGATTTTGAGCGGGTAGCATGCCCAATTATTTCCCTACAAAACTTATGTAGTTTAGTCTTATGGATAATGTAAATGTTTACATGCTATGTGAGGTATCCGTGTTAGGAATATTATCCTGCAAAGCGGATGTTAGCTGTTTTGTAATACATGATAGCATGTTAATATGCATGTGCACATATTTCTTTATATTTTCCATTATGATGAAATGATATTTACAAGTAAATGCTTTTACAAGTAATCTAAAATGGAAAGAATGAAGAGACTTTCCTTCGCGTTAGGTTTATCAGAGGCTGACCTATCATAGGTTTACTCTCGCGGCTTTTTGGCATAAAGGTTCACAGATCATCGCAATCTACTTGATGGGAAGTTAATTCGGTCTTTCAACTGGAGCGAATCTAGGTGGTGCCTTTCCTGAACCTCATTCGAATTAGTCTTCCTACGAGTCCAGTAATCAAACACCGACAGGATAGCCTCCTGGTGGAGGAACCACATAACATACATTCAAATACAAAGTGTCTCACCGTTTATGAAAATGATGACATGTGCGAAGCACTAATATCATAGATAGATATTTTGCAGTGCAATAATTAAATGCATTTGTACACATTCATCATAAATGTAAATGCAACATTCACACACAAGCATATAACAGTTTTGAAAACCTTGTAGTAGCGGCTTAAGCCCTCTTACTGGAGTCCCCAGCAAAGTCGCCACCTGTCGACTTCGGGATTTTTATTTGTCCCTTTTTTGTTCTTGTTCTTTGGTGTTCTCATGTTATGTGACATTTGTTTGAAAAAACAAGTGAAAATGGTTCGACATATATATGTCGACGATTTGACTGTAAGAGTCGCCAGTTGGTGTTTTTAACTGGTTGCACCAACGCAACTGAGAAAAGGTTTGCATATTGACCCAGTGATGTGACACTGTTAAACGGGTCTGTGAAACTGAGATTCATTTGGGTTTGAGGGCTTGATTATGTGGAGGGAAGGTCTTAGGCACCAAACGACATCCGTGTTACCACGGTGACCGCCACTTTTTAAGAAACTGTTATATGAATGTGTGTGTGTGTGTGTGTGTGTGGATCAATGTGCAATTTATTTGGAAGTAGTGTGAAGCCTCGTTCGCACCTATATACAAAGGGTTTGAATTTATATGAAAATTTTAGTTTTAAACATGATATAGCAGTGAAGTTTTGTAAAAGAGGTTTTTTCAAACCCTGTGCTCAATAGTAATTGAGACCTTTTCATACTTTTATTTTATTATTAAATGTTCGGCTTGATTGCTTTTATTTTCGAGATGCAAAGCATCTTCGAGAAAATAATATATAGTAGTGCCGAACTCCTCATGGGCATGAAAGCCATCTAAGGAAATTCAAACACCAGTGAATAATTTACAAGGTGCTTACAAATTTGAAAATGTCCATCATGGGGATCGAAATGTAAATAAAGCAATAAATGCGATCAATCGCTCAAGTAAACTCCAAAGTGACGGAATGTAAATAAAGCAAGAAAAGGCCACAAATTAAACTCCAAGCTCTGATGAAATGTATATATATATATATATATATCCAAGCTCATCGGACATAATCCAACAATAATAATATATATATATATATATATATATATATATATATATATATATATATATATATATATATATATAAATCAAGTAAAAGCTCCAAACATAAGTCTAAGCTTAATCAGAGGCATAATTCAATAATGTTAGTCCATATATATAAATATATACATATAAGTATATATATACAGACATAAATGAAAACCATGCACCGTGGTCCGGGCATACATACATAACACGACTCTAAATGTGAAGAATAATGTGTGCAAAGATGGAGAGAAAGGCTTTATAGAGTATAAGAAGGCTTACAGTGGACTGCCAAAGAAGACTTCTATGACTCTAAGTGGATGAACACTCGGCTCCCGCTGGTAAAAATATAGCTATATGTGAGCTAACAAGTGTTTGAAATGAGAAAGCACTCAATATGGGGTGTGTACAGAGCAAATTTGACATGGCTTCCTCGCCTTTTCCTCTTGAATTATGGCCACCCCAAGCTCTATATTTATAGAGTTGGTGGCCGCAGGTGTACCTGCGGCTGCCCGGGGTGCCCCGGGCTCCACGGGTCCCGCCATCTCAAAGTACATGCACTCGTGCACTGTGATGTCCGCTCGAACTTACAGAACTTCAATCTGAGCATCCGATTGAGGTTTATAAGATCTTTTCGGACCGCCATTGTCGAGAGTTATGCAATGACATGGGATTAGAGGTTGTACGAAGTCAGGAAGAGGGGACCATGCCCATGGTCTTCAAGCTTCAAATTTTATCCGGTGTGCTGCCCTGCGTAATAGTCACTCGGGATTGGAACTCCTTGTCTCTTGTGGGACATTGTTGTTTAGAAATGTATGTGTAAGATGTTGAGACGGCGCGATGTGGGGTTGAGATGTCAAGATGACGAATTTTCCCCTCACCGGGGTTATCTCCGATTTAGGCTGATAAAGCAGACGTTGCTTAGGGTTATCTCTGAGATTGGACTGCTGGAAGTGTTTGAATTCCTCAAGGTCATCTTTAAGTGTGCATGTCTTCCCGGTGTTATCTCTAGGTCTTTGGAATGAGTGCCTCAGCGGGAGTTCCGAGGTTGAAGCTGATTGCATGCATTTGAAACAAGCATTTCTGGGGTTATCGTCGGAACTGTAATGACATTCCTTGGGGTTATCTCCAAGGATGAAACTCGGGGTTATCTCTGAGGTTGGAACTGATACTCCCGGTGTGTGTTCCGGGGTTGAGACTGAACTTCTGCTGGTATCCGGAATGGATATGAACTGTCTTCCAAGGTTATCTCTAAAAAATGAATCTGCCCTCCTGCAATGTTAGTAACAGGTGTGTAGAAAATTTGGAGTGTCTACACCAGGGTTTGAAGCACTGCTCGAACCTCCTCGCCTTCCTCACCTTCGTATCCACCTGATGTGGAGGAAAACTCGCCAGTTCATTAAACTTGGGAATATATTGGGGAACATTCATTTCCCCTTGTTTCAACTCTAGAAACCTCATCTCCATCCTCCCTTGCATACTTGTGGATAAATAGTTCTCGAAGAAAATCTCCTTGAACCGTTTCCACGTTAGGTTTTCTATTCCCTCCCTAGCCTGGTTTGTCTCCCACTAGAAGTTGGCCTCTCCCTTCATCACATAGGTAGCAAAAGAAACCTTTTTCCCCTCTTCAATATTTACAATAACAAATGCCTTCTCTATTTCTTTTACCCAAGTCTGGGCTTCTATAGGGTCTGTAGTTCCTTTGAATTCCGGCGGACCTACAATCTTAAAATCCTTAAATGTAGTAGCCCGTACTACTTTAGGATTTACAGGTATATTTTCCCCATTTCTATTAAAAGTAGCCGTTAATAAATTAACGAACTCTTACATTGGGTTAATCGGTCCCCCTTCTGGTTGATTCACATTTGCTTCTTGATTTCATTGTCTTCTTCTTGGCGGCATCTTTCTGTTAAAATAAATAACACTTCATTATTACTTTCTTCTTGTTAGTTAGTTATTATTCATTTATTTAAACAATAACTCATACTCATTGCACAACATATTCAACAAAAGGCTTATATTGATTTTCTTCTTCCTTGTTATATAATACTACATCATTCGTCATTCCACATCCTTAGCTGATTACATTACTTTCCCGCCTTTGCTTTCCAAAAATTGGGATTTACAAAAGACTACACTTTGATATACAAAAGAGGGTTTTATGTCACGACATAGGTACAACATATTTATATATCTAACTCTACTCTAGTTACTAACTAGATTACATTTGCCTTATGGCATTCTCATAATCTGCATTGGCAAGACCGGCTATCACATCACGACTGATAGTATGCCGAGTCTACCCTACCTCCACATGATACTCAGCCACTTGCCGTTGAAAGTCCCCGTGAGAACTCCTATGTATAGAGGACATGCTGCTAACCTTCTGCTTCTTGGTCTTTAGCTCATGCCTAAGCTCAAAGACCTCGTATTTTAGCTCATGGACCTTGTCCTTGTTGGGATTTCGACACATCAAAGCAACGCAAAGCGGAATATAAATTGAACAAAACAAAAATAATTTCTGAAACCCAAAACAGGATCCATGCAAAACAAATATTAATTTAGTGTTAAGAGATTATACCAAATATGAAATCGCTTCTGAAACGCTTCGAATATCCAACGTAATTCCTCACAAAACTACGTCTCTATGGTATCCACACAAACGCACGCGAACCTTCACACGATTCTGCAAAGGGAGCTACGGTACTAGCCACCAAAGGAATAAGATTTTTGATTCTCTCTCTAAGAGCGGCTAGGGTTTTGGTTTATGATTCTCTACCTAAATTGGCTGATATATTATCTATATATAGTAGTGAAAAAGGATTAATCAAAACCTAATCCAATTAAAAACATAAATCCAAATTTATATATATTATATATTAATTAAGTCTTACTTAATAAATATACATATATATACAAATTATCCTATTAATTTAAATTTGTAATTTAAATACTATCAATCATATTGATATATTTAAATCCTTTCAATTTAAATTAATTCCCTTTTAATTACGTTCTATGTGTGTGACCCTATAGGTTATTATTACATTGGCAATAATTTTAAAATCATATTATAAAATTATAAATAGTGAGCGGCATCTAGTAATGCATCACTGCTACCCAAGTAATAATAAGATCGATGATTCAATGCAACCTTTTCGTGACCAATGTTACAATGTAATTTAATCCTTTTAATTTTGACATCCTAGATTAAACTCGAGTCATGGAATGTGTCATACTCTTCATAATTTAATCTGAGTTTTCTTGATCAATGAGTAGAATATATGAAACAAATCACTATTTGAACATGGTCATACATTTCATAGTCCTACTCAATCAAGAGGCCTATGGATATCACCCCTAATATATAGGAGGGTTAAATTCCATCTAGATCACTCATATTCTTCACACGATTCATGATGTACCCAATAATCACCTTTATAGTCCACCCTATTAAAGGTGACCTTTAATGAAATCAAAGTACATAAATTCCCGTGTAATAATATAGTGATTTCAGGTCGGAGGATCATTACATCATTGTCACTGTGAGAATCATTAATGACACTTTCCATAATGCTCCACGTAGAATTCTCATGGTGGGTCTGTCCAGTACATCATTCTCTAACACATACCTATGCATTGACTCAATATCTCATATATTTATGACCAATGAGATTTGGTCATCAGTCAATCCACATACTAGTCTCAATGCATCATTATTATCCCATCAACAATGATACTTGACTAGGGACATTTAAGAGCAATGATACTAATTGTTATTATATAATCTCATGTTCAAGTCATATATTGGAAGTTCCAGAATTGTTATTATATAAAATTAGAGATTAGAGATTAGAGAACGAATATCGTTAAATCGTCGATCTTATCGCCTAAAGCTCTTTATCCGTTATCCTTTTGATAAAGGATGTGACTAATACACATGTAAGCTATTATTTAGGATTTATCGCCTAAAGCTCTAGTGAGCTGTATTTGCTGAGGCAAGGAAATGAGCATATCGTTAAATCGTCGATCTTAGTCATGTCTTTTGGACTAAAACATGATACAGCTATATTTGCCGAGGCTCAGGTACCACTTCAGGGGCAAGAGGATCGTTTTCTAATGTAGTTGCATCATTTAATCTTGCTCATTTGGGAAGCGGGCTCGAAGGAAAAAGCGTCCTCTTCCACGGTCGTTTTCTACTAAGACTAAGTTTTGTGCAAAAAAAGTCGTAGCCACCGTAAAAAGCACACGGCAAGAAATAGCGACTACGATAAATCGTTCTTTCTTTGTAATAATTCTGATTCCATGGCCCGATTCTCGATTCTTAAATCAAGTAGAGGAGAATAATCATGATAAATCGAATTCAAAATCCCATCATATTATTTAGATATATAAGAGAAAGCGTTTTCTTTTAAGAATGCATATGTTTCGATCTTTCTTTCTAACCCTCCTTTTTCTAAAACCCTCCTAACACTTTGTAATTTCCTCAACCACCATCAGCCGAAATGAGCTCTCGGGGGAACCAAATTCCTCTTCTTTTTCCCACCAGCATATTTCCCGTAAGCGCCTATCAAGGTGGTTCTCCAAGATTGTTGATATGCTCTTTTTCTTGTAGAGGAATGTGGAGCAAGGACTCTCACAAAGAGAGAACGAAATAGGTTTTGGAGCCTATAAGCAATGGATGTGACAGAAAGGGGTTCGAATCGATCAACTACAAGATCGGCTGGGGGAGATTCTTTATAGCCAGAAGCAGATGTCTTTGTGGCACCAGCCCCACTCAATGGGCGAGTAGCTGTTAAGCCAGAACCAGCAAGGGAAGAAGTCTTTCTGGTTTTCCCTCCGCGTTGAGCTAAGTTTGAGAAATGGAACAGACTCTCTTCGGCTGTTTGGGCTGAGGCTCTTGTGCGTCAATCAGTTGCAACCTCATCCCTAAAGAAGCCTGCCCTCAAGCTATTCTGTTCTACCCAATATTCCACGATATCACTTTCTCGTCCCCCGATTAGTCTTCTCCAGCTATATATAGGATTGAGAACTTCCTCCTATGACTCTTCAATAGAGGAAACAATCTCGAACTCCAAATTCTTCCTTGGCTAGTCGGCCCTCAACCCCGAGAATAGTAGGTTGGAATCTCCTATACTATTACACTTTTCGAGTAGGTTGTATGTCTTTGGCTCTCTCCGGGCGTAATAGTAGAAAGAAATGCACTCTACAAATTGGAGGGGCGTGACGAGAAGGCCTTCCATCGAACCAACAAATAAAGAGATAAGCGCCATATTTACCAAGCAATTTCAAATATCCACCTACCTATTGATCGGAAGAGACCAACCCCGGGAATAGCAAAAATGGTCGGGATAGGAAGCTTTATTGAGCTATTCGATCAATTAATTGATCAAGATTATTACATCTTTGGATTTCAAAAAGGCGGTGAAGCTTCAAGTTGATCCTGGGTTATCCTTTCATTGTTGATTAACCACCATCATCAATAGTAACGAGGTAAGGATGCAGAGATAGCGACAATAGATTAGTAGTGAATCCAATTTTTTCAATCGTAGCTAGGCGATAGAGCAGTTGTTTACCATGAATCGGATCCGAATCTAGTAGTAGTAGCATGGGTTTATGCCAGTAGTGGCGGGGTAGAAAGCACACGTAGTAAAGAGAACATCCCTTCTAGTCCCGGGTAAAGATCCAAATCTAGGGTGTAGATCGACTCGAGAACCATATCCTATAGCTTACCTTTATGCGATTAATGGATCCACTTAGAAGACGTACAATTTTTGCGCCTCATTCCCGAAAGTCGCATTAGCACAAGCCACCAGCGAGCAAAGAAAGTTCGCAATTTCCAAGTTCTCGTTATTAGAAGTCAAAGCTCTGAGCACGGAACTATAAATCCTAGAAGTCACTTGCACTTTTTTCTTTCGGACGAGCTAACCTAACGAGCTTCCTCTACTACCGGAAGAGGAGTTTACCACCGCCACGCCTACATATTCCACTCACTATATCCTCTCGATCCTATTCCAAGGCGAGGAGCGAGACTTTCGCTTTTTATGGTAGTTAGTCTTTTAATCGGGGTCCGTGACGCCTAAAGTCTTATAGTTTATGGTCCTAATCGAGATGGGTCTACCCTCAAAAAGAGTGGCGGATGGATAGACCACACCTTTGATAGCCCTTGGTGGTTAAGACCAAAGCAAAGGGTCGCACCAAGAAATAATTACAGTAGAGACTCCGTGCGGTCTCTCGCCTTCTTCATCACTCCTATAGTAGTAAGCCTATACGCACTCGTCAGTATTAACATTGGTGATTGAATCAATGAGGAAAGCGAGGATTTGTGAACGTTCAACTTTGAAATGGGGACTATCTCAACTCCTAGGTATAGTAGTACTCGCTTTCGAATCTAATCTATAAGAGGAAGGGTGTCAAATAAGCCAAGCGAGGCTAAGAAGAAGCATAAAATGAGACAATGCGATCATGATAATATCACACGAAAGTGAGTAGTGATGAGAGTATGAATAACTATACCAGAGAGCCGACATGCTAAAGTACAGTACCGGTGCTTTTTGATCCTCTCCCGTTGGTCGCTCGTTAGAACTCGCGCCTCTATCTAGGCCAACATTCAGTATAAGAGATAACTGCACCCTCCTATCTTCCTCTGCCCCGCTTTATCCATTCCTAGCCAGCAGCATTCCTAGATCGAAGTGAAGTAAGCTTTCTTTATACTTGTGCTGTTATCCGGCTTATAGGTCTTAGATTAGAAAGAGGGTCTTCGAATGAAAGTAGTATACCGATTCGATCCAAGCTCTCTTATGGAATTGCCCATTCAATGAGCATTCTCAATATTATGCCTTGAAGAGGACTTGAACCTCCATGCTCTTTAGCACAAGATTTTGAGTCTCGCGTGTCTACCATTTCACCACCAAGGCATCTTGAAAGTGAATCATATTCCATGAATATGATATCTATCTAGTGTGATGTATGGAATATATGACAAAGGTGGAGTATTTCTATTGATTGGTCATATCATATAGGCCCGAGTTGGACATCCACTCCCTTTGGCAGTATCCACTCCCTCTGCCATTCTATGAGTCTCTTCCTTTTTGCGTATGGCAT